>CM060698.1:76273146-79123509 GCA_030686995.1 Artemisia argyi | reverse complement strand
TAACCAATAAGCCAACAATGTGGTATCAAACGACCAATATTTAAAAGTAGACCAACGATTGATAAATGACATGCCTGCCATGTCTGTCCAACACAGTCATGTCCTGGATGAACGGTTGTTTTATCAGAAGAACCTGCTGCATGTCACATGAAAATGTTAACGAACAATGATACAATGTGAAACAAAATAAAGTAGCATGCGATCTACCTGAACATCCAACATCAACAGCTTGCAATTGTTTTCTACTTTTCGTGTCCAGCGATCCACACAAACCACCAACATGCACGTCCTCGGTATTATCAGTACACCTTTCACCCTTAGTTGTATCCAGTACACTAACAGGTATAGACAAAGGGAGTACGACTAATGGCAGACTAACAGCGTTGTGGGAACTTTCCGAACAACCACACAAACTTATAGACCTCTTTTTGGCTGGTGGTTCAGATAAGTCAGTATCACATATCTCCTTCCTCTTAGCATTGTTGATTTCTACCTCTGTTACATCTACTACATTAACAGCAATAGAGAAAGGGGTCAACGTGAAATGGCGAGGTACGTAACATTAATCCCCGAGGTTTTGAGACATTCACCAACTACAGATTCAGAAGAGTCACTGCAGTTGGTTCTAGCAACAGCTTTTATTTTGGATTTCATTTGTGCAAAAAATAAATGACATAGAATATGGGACACAAATGGGACAACATAAACAACTATGGGACATAGTTCATGACGAATATTGTCATGCAACAAAAAAATATTTGTTCATACAATAGAACTACATATAAGAGCATATTATGATGTAAATCCAAATCTTTAATAAAAAATAAATCTCATCGATCTGTTGAACCAAGTAAAAGAATAACGTGTTGGCAAAAGCACATGCAATGTGTGAAAACTCGGATTATTCAAGTGATCAGTGGGTAAAATAACTTAAAAAATTACATTATTAATGAAAATCTCATTATATGAATGGTTCAACTAATATAGGATAACCTATCTTTGTTTGATGATGTACATTGTGTTTTCTTGTTATTTATATGATCACAGTAAAAAAAAACAAAAAAAAAAAAAAAAAAAAAAAAAAAAACAAAAACAAAACAAAACAAAAAACTCATGAACAAACTCACCATGCTACTTCCAAAGAACACCTGGTATTCTCAATCCTGCACAAAAAGAAGATCGTGAGAGAATTGAGGGGAAAAAAGGCTGAGGAACAAAAAAAATTAGGGTTTAGAGAAAAAGTATATTATAAAAACGTGAGATTAGGGTTTTATGTTGTAGAGGAGTTACGTGATTAGAATGGATATGTGCTATATAATTTTTGAAGATAATAATCGGTTTTGTAAGTTTATAGATTTGGTTTTGCAACATATAATCCAAAAAATGTGTTGGTCTAGTGGTAATCATGTTTCTTTGTTGACTAACAGACCCAGGTTCGAATCCAGCTTCATGCATGATATTTTTTTAAATAAAAAATAAATTTTAATATAAATGTAAAAAAAATATGAAATTTTGAAAAATAAATCCATTGCTTTAAAAAATAAATCCGAAATAGTAAATAAATCCGGAATATTAAATCAAATTTAAAAAATGGTAAAATATCAATTTACAAAATTCATTTAAAAATTAAAAAATTAAATACATGTTAAAAAATAGTTTACATGTGATGACATGGCCAGATGACATGGCTGAAATTGAATTACTGGGCATTGACTGGGCAATGACTGGACAATGACTGGACATATCCTTCAAATGCCTCCTGTTATATATAATGTGTGTGTGTATATATATATATATATATATATATATATATATATATATATATATATATATATATATATATATATATGTATATATATATATGTATATATATATATATATATATATATATATATATATATATATACATATACATGTATATATATGCATATATATATATATATATATATATATATATATATATATATATATATATATATACATATATATATATATATACATATATATATATACATATATATATATATATACATATATATATATATATATATATATATATATATATAGATATATATATATATATACATATATATATATATATATATATATATATATATATATATATACATATATATATATATATATATATATATATATATATATATATATATATATACATATATATATATATATATATATATATATATATATATATATATATATATATATATATATATATATATATATATATATATATATATGTATATATATATATATATATATATATATGTATATATATATATATATATATATATATATATATATATGTATATATATATATATGTATATATATATGTATATATATATATATATATGATGACATATAGTCTATATTTGGGCCACGAACCCAAATAATATATACTACTAGCGCCTAAGTCCACCACAAGTGGGCTGCCATGACAATGGTTTGGGCCGCAGTATCATTAGCTTGGGCCCACGAGGCCCAAAGCCCAACTAAACCCACCGGGTACACGATAAGGATTGTCTATTCATAGAATAGATATCCTTTCCTTGGATAAGCACCACGAGTGCGAAGAGTAGGGAGCAAGAAACCCACGCGGTTTCAGCCCCTATAAAAGGAATCATATATTCTCATTCAAAGATGAATCAACCAGCGCTTTTATGGAACGTTTCAAAGATGAGTGCATACAAGTCAAGACTTGTCCTGAAATCCTAAAAATTTCAGGGTTCATGAATGGGATTAATAACCCAGAACTCATCCGAAAGCTAAACGACAAAGTTCCACAAACCTTTGATGAGCTAACAAAGCGCACTAGATCCTTCATACAAGGAGAAGCAGCCGCTGTGGATAGTAAAAAGGGTTATTCAAACTATAGGCAACAAGAGCAGCCTCGGAGACAATCCAATGATCAGAATAACAATCGCAACAGGAATTACCGCAGTGGAAGAGACAATGACAAATATACCCCCCTTACAAAAACTCCGAGAGAAATATTTGTAACAGAAGGCGCAAACTTCCCAAAACCACCACCAATGCGCACCGCAGAAGAAAAGCGCATAGGGGGTGGATACTGCGAGTACCATGGTCAAAAAGGCCACACCACTAATGAGTGCGTCCAGCTAAAACAACTAATTGAAAAGTTAGTAAGAGAAGGCAGAATGGACCACCTTGTAAAAAATATCAAAGAAGGGAAAGACAAACAAAGGGGCGGAGGTAAAAAAGAGCCCCCCAAGGAAAAAGTTGATACTATATACATGATACAATCATGGCAACGCAAGATAAAGAAAAAAGTCAGCCAAAAATTCTCTCCAGAAAAAGAGATATCTTTCCCTACTATAGCTGCGGACAACGCAGTCGTAGAGCCTCTAACCATTGAAATACATACAGGGGGACATGACATCCACCGCATGTAGATCGATGGAGGAGCATCCGCAGATATCCTGTACGATCACTGTTTCAAAAGACTGCGACCTGAAATCCAAAGGCAATTGATACCAGCTACAACGTCATTAACAGGATTCACAGGAGAAAAGATTTGGCCCATGGGGCAGTTACGCTTGTTGGTGGTCGTAGGAGATGAAGAACACTCAACAGCAACATGGATAAACTTTATGGTAATAAAGTCTCCTTCGCCATACAATGGTATCATTGGAAGACCGGGAATATCATCCATGCGCGCAGTACCATCCACAGCGCACGGAATGCTCAAATTTCCAGTGGAAGGAGGAGTTGTCACTCTCTATAACACAACAGTACCACCAAAAGAATGCATCGCAGTAACAACTGATGCAGAGACTATTCCAGAACAGCGTACGGAAAAAAACGCCAAATTTAAAAGTCGCTATTCATCCAGATTATCCGGAACAACAAGTTTCGATTGGAGGATCTTTATCTGACAAAGGTAAAGCAGCTATATGCGCACTCTTGCAAAAGAACCTAAACATCTTTGCATGGGAACCAAAGCATATGACGGGAGTACCGCGCTCTATCACAGAGCATAAGCTACAAATCCGACAAGGATACCCTCCAATACGACAAAAGAAACGCGGCCAGGCCCCAGATCGTGCAAAAGTTATTCTGGAAGAAGTACACAAGCTCGTAGATGCAGGCATCATGCGCGAAGTATACTATCACGACTGGCTTTCTAACCCAGTTATGGTAAAGAAGAGCGATGGCAGTTGGAGGATGTGCGTGGACTTCACGGACCTCAACAAAGCATGTCCACAGGACTGCTATCCACTGCCAGAGATAGACTGGAAGGTCGAGTCCTTATGCGGATACCCTTTCAAATGCTTCCTAGATGCATATAAAGGGTATCATCAGATACAGATGGCAGTGGAAGATGAAGAAAAAATAGCTTTCCACACCAGTCAAGGAGTGTACTGCTACACAAAAATGCCTTTTGGCTTGAAGAACGCGGGCGCGACATACCAACGACTAGTGGACACAGCTTTCGAAAAACAAGTAGGCCGCAACTTGGAAGTCTACGTTGACGACCTTGTCATAAAAAGCCACACAGAGGACGAGTTGGTGCGCGACATTGAGGAAACATTCAGAACATTAGGGCAAATAAACATGAAGTTAAATCCCAAGAAGTGCACCTTTGGCGCAACCGAAGGGATGTTCCTTGGATACTTGATAGAACCCGATGGAATCAAGCCTTGCCCAGAAAAGACAAAGGCTGTTATTGATCTTCCCTCACCGCGCACACTCAAAGAAGTCCAGTCATTGAATGGAAAGCTAGCAGGGCTAAACCGTTTCTTATCTAAGTCAGCAGACAAATCTCTTCCTCTCTTTAAAACACTCACGAAGTGTACTAAAAAGGGAGACTTCCGCTGGACTAAAGAAGCGGAGGAAGCTTTCCAACAACTTAAAAACCATCTGGCATCCCTTCCCAAACTTGTCGCACCGCGACCAGGGGAAGAACTAATCATGTACTTATCGGCAACCCATGGAGCAGTCAGCGCAGTACTATTGACAGAGAGGAACTCCGTCCAGACACCCATATACTTTGTAAGTAAAGCCCTAAAGAAAACAGAGACTAACTACAGCGCTATGGAAAAGCTGGTCTTAGCTCTAGTGTTCGCAGCCAAAAGGCTGCGCAGATACTTTCAAGCGCACCCAATAGCTGTAATCACTGATCAGCCAATCAAACAAGTTATCTCTAAGCCTGACGCATCAGGACGCTTACAAAAGTGGAGTGTACTGCTAAGTGAGTATAACATCTCATACAGACCGCGCACTGCAATCAAAGGACAAATCTTAGCCGATTTTATCGTGGAGAAGCCAGACAGCGACAGCCCAACGTCCGCAGCTAAAACAGATCTACAGGAACCCTGGATTCTGTTCACAGATGGGTCCTCATGTGTGGATGGATCAGGCGCAAGCCTTATTCTCACAAATCCAGAAGGTATGGAATTCACCTATGCGCTACGCTTTGAGTTCACAGCCACAAACAATGAGGCAGAATACGAAGCCCTACTAGCCGGACTACGTATCGCAATCCAAATGGGTGTACGCAACCTAGAAGCAAACGTAGATTCGCGACTAGTCGCTAACCACGTGCTAGGTGAATACGAAGCCAAGGATGAACACATGATCCAATACCTGGAAAAGACAAAATCTTTGATCAAAAACTTTGATAGGTTCACAATAAAACAGGTGCCTAGAGGAGATAACAGGAAGGCGGACGCACTCAGCAAGATCGCATCCACAAGCTTTGCACACCTCTCGAAACAGGTATTGGTAGAAACCCTAAAAAACAAGTCAATCTTGGAAATGGAGATATCAACGGTGATAGAGGAACAAGATCCTACATGGATGACACCTATCATCGAATTTATTAGCAAGGGAATCCTACCCCAAGATCATAAAGACGCTCGAAGAATACGGCGCACAGCGCAACGATTTGAATTACGCGACAACGTACTCTATCGACGGTCTTTCTTACAGCCATGGCTCAGATGTGTTGGACCCCTTCAAGCAGACTACGTACTCCGTGAAATTCACGCTGGATCATGTAGTATGCACTCAGGGCCACGATCCGTGGTGGCAAGCGCTCTAAGGTCAGGGTACTATTGGCCAACAATGCATCGCGACGCACGCGATCTGATAAGAAAATGCAGCAATTGCCAAGTCCATAGGCCAATTCCGCGCCGACCACAACAAGAGCTAACACCAATTACCTCACCATGGCCATTTTACAAATGGGGTATTGACATCGCAGGACCTTTCCCTGTCGCAGCGGGAGGAGTAAAATTCCTCATCGTAGCCATAGACTACTTTACGAAGTGGATCGAAGCAAAAGCGGTGGTGAACATCACGGGAAACCAAGTCAAACGCTTCGTCTGGGACAACATTGTCTGTCACTTCGGACTACCGGGTGCGATCATATCAGACAACGGAAAACAATTCTGTGATAACCCATTCAAAGATTGGTGCGTACAATTGAACATCACACAACACTTTGCTTCAGTCAAACACCCACAAACCAATGGCCTAGTCGAGCACACAAACCGCAGTCTAGGCGAAGGAATAAAAGCGCGCCTTGACAGACACAAAGGAAGGTGGGTAGACGAGCTCTCGCATGTCTTGTGGGTGCATCGCACAACAATCAAAACCAGTACTGGCGACATGCCATTTTCCCTAGTCTATGGAACAAAAGCCGTCATACCAGCTGAGATAGGAATGCCAACTATACGTACAGCAGAGGTCAACGTCACAACAAACGACGAGGAACGGCGCATAGACTTAGACGTACTGGAAGAAAGACGCGAACGCGCAGCTATACGCGAAGCAAAGGCTAAGGCAAAAATGAAGAAGTATTATGATGCAAAAGTCAGACACACTTCATTCATACCAGGAGACTTTGTTTACCGCGCCAACGACGCGAGCCACGCAGAAGACACAGGCAAGCTCGGACCCAAATGGGAAGGACTTTACGAGGTCACAGACGCGCTCGGCAACGGCGCATACAGACTGCGCGATATGGAAGGTCAAGACCTAGCGCGCACCTGGAACATCTGCAATCTTAAAAAATGTTACTTCTAGGCTACGGCCCTTACACAGACACCCTCGCATCCTACGTGATGCCCAATAAGTGTTTGTTTTTTCTTTCCTAGGAATTGTATTTTCTATTTTTTCAAAAACTTGCAAGTATCAATAAAATGTTATGGTTTCTAGCTAACTCCATAGCGTATTTTACTTTATTGCATATATGTCAATATTGTTTATCTTATATTTTTGCGTACATGGCGTACATGCACCACTTAAAGACCCACGACGGCATAAAGGATGAGTTAACCTACTAATTCACTCGTTGAGTAAGAGGGTTGCAAACCCATCAACATTGGATCACGTATCCTTGCTAAGCGCCTTACTCTTGAGACGTCGAGGTAAGTTTTGCGTTCGCACCCCACGACAGATGCGCACATACTAAGTACACTGTACAAGCTTAGCAACATAACGAGCCAAAACATTTGGTCAAATAATAAAACTTCGCAAACAATGCAAGTATAATTTTTAAAGTTACGCACTTAACGCGCCAAGACACTTGGTCAAACCTTCGCAAACAATGCAAGTATAATTTTTAAAGTCATGCACTTAAAAACACTTGGTTAAATAAGTTGGCAAACAATGCAAGTATATTTTAAGTCACGAACTTAAACAAAGAATTCTTATTCATAAGTTATTTACAAAAATTACAAGGCAAAACATAATATACAAAAAGCCTATATGCTATGGCGATGCTCAGGACTCTCCCCCGGAGCGGCGGAACTCCCTGCTTCCTGTAGCCTCCTCAAAGTTAAAGCATCCTGCATAGATACGGTCGGAACGCTTACAGGCACACCATCTGACCTGGGGATGTGTGCAGCGCCAATGCCACACAACACGGCCTTACCCTTAATATCCTTCTTCACAGCAACCCTCTGCTCATGTCGCTCCAGCACCTCTTTCAAGGGAATCTCCCTCTCAAGAGCAAAGGGTTTGAGGATGTCGCGAGGCCGCGCGAACACAGGAACTTGAAGCTGGGAAACATCAGGTTTCAGATAATAATCTGATTCCCCTTCCCCATTTTCCCCAAGATGGCGCTGCAATGTCAACCCCACCATCAGTACATCTATGGGGTCATCTTGATCGCGCTCCAGCCTCCCAATGTGCAGCAGCTCAAGAACCTTCAACCCCGTCATTGCCTGCAGCAACTCATCATAAGCAGTAGGGCTGTACCCAGGGACTTCCGCCAGGTCCTTCTCCATCAACTTGGCCTCGTGGAGATCCTCCATAGCCTGTGATCTACCACGCGCCATCGCGCAATGCACCACCTTCCCAAAGGCGTCCTTCACCTCTTGGGACTCTAGCGTGCCCATGGCTGCGAGGCGTAGCCCATGGCTAATCAACCACCTACATTCACAAAGACAATTTGTGTCAGTAAAAAAGCATAGCGATAAAGTTACTCTAAAAGAGAATAAAATAAAAAGAATACCTGCGCTCAGCAATAGTAGACATCAAGTGTGGATACAGCTCCTCGTCGTACTCTATACTGAGGGCGCGCAGCTTCTCCTCTTGCAACGTAATCATCTTCTCCACGCGCTCCTGGAACTCCTGGACGCTGGCATGATGCTCAGCCCTCTTCCCATCAAGGTATGCCACCGACCAGGTCGCTTTAGCCTTTATCTGATTAAGCTTAGCCCTCGCATACCTAAGGTCGGCTAGCATACTCACCTTATCCCCAGCGATCTTTTCCGCATGCGCCCGCGAGGCCTCCAACTCCACTTGTGCATTAGCCAACTGCGCACGGAGTCTCGCCAACTCCTCATCCTTCTGGGCAAGAGCACTGCTCTCCCCGACATACTTCTCTTTTAGCTGAGCCACCAGCACAGCTTGGCGCGCAGCGGTCGCAGCCAGCTCATCCATCAGCTGCTGCACCTCGCCACCATCAGCAACCTTGGCTTTCCCCTCCCTGTTTTCATTCTGTGGAGAGGAAACCTCATCAACGAAGACTCCATCATTCTTCGCAACATCATCCCTACGCAAGAAAAAACAGTTAGTAAATATTACAACAAGTAATATGATAAAAAAAGGGAGAAAGATGATAAAAACGCAGACACTTACAGAAACGGAGAAGCCTCATCAACCTTCAACCGTGCGCCAGAAGTAGATGTCTCTTCCGCATTAGACTCCGCGTCCCTAATGACGTTTCGACGCCTCTTCCTGGTGCCACTGCCTCCAGCCTCTCCCTTGCGCTTAACATTTTGCGCAACTTCCTCTTTCAGCACCTCCTCAGGATCAAGGATTTTTATGCTGTCAGACGACCCCGATTGCGCCTCTGTGAGAGCCACCTCCACAGTGGGTGCCACCTCCTCAGTGGGCGCCACCTCCGCATCGGGCGCCACGCTCTGAACAGGCGTCACTTGGAGCGGTGGTGTGTTCTCAGGAACCGCCTCTGGCAGGGCGGTCAAACGACCCTCTGTCGCCTCCAGTAGGGGCTGCTCACCTTCCCTCAGAGGGCGCACCCCTATAGTTACTAGCTTCGGCTTGTCCAGCTTAACCACAGCAAATAGATCCATCTCTGCGAACATCAATAAAGCAAGAAAGGAAAAAAGGGATTAGTTATTAAAAGCGCACATACACAAAAAGACTTACAAAGCTTGAAGTAGAAGAGATGAACACCCACCCCGGCCATCCTCACTCAGGAAAGTAGGCACCTCATCTGCAGCGCCAAAATAAGCGCGGCTCAACCCCATATGCACCAAAAACTCCTCCGGATAGGGGTTAATGGCCAGTCGGTTGGCATCTAGAATCTGTGCGTCAGCCAGCCTGTAGGAACCGGGTGTGGGGCGCCCATCCCTTGGCAATGTATCCTGAGTATAAAACTCATAGGGAAAGGGAAAGACTACATCGTCAACCCAGAAAAAGTATTCCCTCCAATTCTTTAGGGCGTCTACTTTCTCAGTATAACACTGAAGCACCCCCTGGCGCTTCGCAAAAGAAACCCAACCATTTGACCACGTCGTGTGGTAAAAGGAGCGGAACAAGGCCACGGTCGATTCTATCGCAAGTAAACGGCAGTTTACTTCAAAATTCGACACCTTAGCCGCACCTATACAGTGCAGCTGAGAGATGTGAAGGCGATAATGATTGAGCAAATCGCTCAGAAAAATAGATATGGGTACGCGGTAATTCGCGTACTCAAAGAATTTCGCGTATAGCCCTATTTTCCCTTCGGGGAAATCAGCTATACACGCGTCCACATCTGGAGCCTCTGGATGGACATCCAGAGGCATGAAATAGTCAGACGAAAATTGAGTAACATCCTCAATGGACATCGCAGAGCGAAAATCCTCTAACTGTGCAACCATTTTCATCAAAATACTAAGTAAGACGCACACAAATTACCTACGAAAATGTGGTATTTTCTTTGCAAAAAAAGCTTTCAAGGAAGGTGAATAGTGAATAAGTGTGTGTTTTACTGTGTGACTGTAAAAAGTGGGGCGGTGACTATTATATAGGGAGTGGAAAAAACCCTAGTTTCTCTCCACGTGGAATCCACTCACAGAAAACGTATGGATAGGAGGTGAACGGGTACATGCACTTTTTCCGAACTACGAGGGCTACGTGGACACCACTCCCGATTTTCGAGGTATCCATTTGAAATATTTTTTAGTTAGGTGCATTGCACTTAAAAATAGGCGGTAATATTTACTTGATCTCCCGCCACGCTTACCGCTGATGATATTAAGTCTAGTATCCGCGGCTACGAGCCACGCACACTAGACTGGGGGGACATGATGACGTATAGTCTATATTTGGGCCACGAACCCAAATAATATATACTACTAGCGCCTAAGTCCACCACAAGTGGGCTGCCATGACAATGGTTTGGGCCGCAGTATCATTAGCTTGGGCCCACGAGGCCCAAAGCCCAACTAAACCCACCGGGTACACGATAAGGATTGTCTATTCATAGAATAGATATCCTTTCCTTGGATAAGCACCACGAGTGCGAAAAGTAGGGAGCAAGAAACCCACGCGGTTTCAGCCCCTATAAAAGGAATGATATATTCTCATTCAAAGGTACGATATACAAACCCTAACTCTTTACGAGAACCCAAAATCGATTACTTACTCTCACGCCGGAGTCTAATCGGGGGAGACAATCCCTCGATAAGTCTAACGGTGTTGTTTTATTTTCTTAGTACGCAGGTAACGAGTGCTAAGAAGCGAATTGGTACAAGAGCAAGAGCCCAATAACCAGGTACGCCCAACTTTTGTATCAACAATATATATATATATATATATATATATATATATATATATATATATATATATATATATATATATATATATATATATATATATATATATATATATATATATATATGTATATATATATCTATATGTATATGTATATATATATGTATATGTATATATATATATATATATATATATATATTTAAATATATACATATATATATATATATATATATATATATATATATATATATATATATATATATATATATATATCAGTCCCTCATATGTATATAGATATATATATGTATATATATATCAGTCCCTCCTTCCCCTCCTTTTTTTACACCAAACTACAGGGACCTAATTGTATTTTCCTTCATTCTTTAAGGAGGTTTTGTAAATTCGCACCCTACCCCCACCCTCCACCCCCCCCCCCCCCCCCGAAAAAAAAATTTTTTTTCCCGCCAAATTTTTTTTTTGGCCAAAAATTTTCCCGCTAAAAATTTATAACCCAGATGCACCTTTTTTTTTTAGTGCATCTCAGTTATAAAAATTGGTGCATCTCAGTTATAACCCAGATGCACCTTTTCCGTTTCATCCCTGATGACAGTGATGATGAAGATACCCTTGATATTCTTCAATTTTATAAAACTTCATCAAGTTCATCAGTTGATATCCCAGCAGTTGAGATTCCATCTCAAACAACTACTATCACACCCGAGGTTCCCACTCACTCTCTGAGCATGGGGGACGAGCATCTTGACACTGTTCCTAAAAAGGAATCGGACGAATTCATAAAGTCTAGTGTTGAGAACCTTGTCCCAATCCCAAGAGAGTCACAGGGAATTCTTGAGCATATATGTGATCTTCCTTTCCCTCTTGAGTGTTCAAACGATCATTTTGAGACTTTCTCATATTTTAATGATGATTGTACATCTCATGGAGACATTGAGTATATTGAGGCATCACTCTCACAGTCTGATGCTGATCCTCTTCTTGAGGAGTTCGCCGATGAACTTACTCACATCAATCCACTTTCAATGGGAAGTGATGATGGTCTTCTTGACTTCGAAGCCGATCTGGGAGAAAGTGAAAGTCTCCTATATCATGAACCACCACTCACTTCTGATCCCAGCAGTCTAATAGAGAATGTTAATCACTTTGTTCCTGAAGCATTCAGTACTACTCTCACCAATCCTCTATTTGAATTCGAATCTGAATTCACTTTGATTTCTGATAATCCAATCTTTGATATTCAGAATGAGGATTGTGATGAGTCCACAGTGGAACATGAGTTCACAGATTCACATCTTGTGAATAATTCTCTTCATGAGGAGTTCTCCGGTGAACTCACTCATATCATGACTCCCCTAACTTGAACTCCGCTTGCTTGATTTCAAGTTTCTTTGCTTTCTTGGATCTTCAAAATCTTTATTATCCAGGAAGATTGTAACTTTATCTCTTTTCAATCTTGTATGTCAAAGTGCTCTTGATCATCATCTTCTCAGCAACTCAGCAATATTTTGACAAAGTGTACATCAAATCTTTTTAAAGTTTCATACTGTTCTCATCACTTCCAGATGTATAAACTTCTGTGGGAGGTGAATCATTGAACTTTTAATGGATTTTGATGTCTCTTTACCAAAGCCATTAACTCTGGAGTAGACAATGTTTAGGTTAGAACAACCATGGTAGATTGATAACCATATGATTTTTAGCAAATCATCAGTTATCAACGGATTTGAGTAGTCTTTACCAATAGCTGTTTGCTTTTGGACTAGTTAGTTCTTTGATCTCAACCATGGTGAACTAATTACCATAAATGGTTTTTCCACAGCCTTTACCACAAGCCATTTTCTTGTGGGCTAGTCAACTCTTCACTTTTACAGATATGGTGAGTTGAATACCATACAATTTTTAGCAAATTGTCAACTAAAAACGGATTTGATTATCACATCAAAGCCGTACCCTCATGATGAGTCAAACTCTTTCTTGTCTGTTAAACATGGTGAGTTGATTGCCATTTGCTGTGCAGTACAAGTACTAACACCATGTTTTTCTCTTCAAATCCTTTTATTTAAATCATCTTAAACATCAAAAACTTTTATTTTTATTTTACAAAGGACTTTTACTTGTTTTATGCAACAAGCAGTACTTTGGTAAAGTACTGTTTGTCTTGCAGTACTTTGAGAAAAATACTTTTTATTCAAAATAAATCATATCAGTACTTGTGCAATGTTATTCTTCTGATTTAGTCCACCTCATAAATAGCTTAATCACCATAAAAGCTACTTCAGTTTCATCTTCAAGCTCCATTCCATGATCCAACATCCTGATCATAAGTTCTCTTATCAGAGGATATCTTCTTTTAGCTAACATGTGAATCATGGTACCACCTTCCATCTCAAGTAAATGAACTCCTGATAACTCCCAGTTTTCTTGATCATTCCACATAGTATCATTACTTGTTTCTTCTGTCTCTTAGATGGTTATCAAATCTCCAAGTAAGATTAATCCCACTCCTGTTGCTTCAATATTCTCATAGTATGTCTGCACTTGTAAGTATAAGTTGTATATATCTTCTCTGTCTATTATGTGCAGAACATCCCATAGCATATTAAACATAATGAAGCTTTCATCTTCTCTGTTGAACATGAGATAGTTTCCTTAATTTGATTCAACCACAGAGAATGAGGTAATCTTTGACTTCTTTCCAGAGTCTTCTGTTTTCTTATTCTCAAAATCCACAACTCTGAAATAATTCTTCAGTTCATCAATTGTATCTAAATGTATCATTTTAAGCTTCTTTGAAAATTGATCATCTTGAACAGCTTTCTTCCTTTTTAGCTTTCTTTTCTCAGCTTGTTCCTTCCTTATATCTTCTAATTTCTTTCCCTTATCAGTATCCATGGGTACAAAACTTTCCAACTCTTTCTTAATAGACTCTTGTACTTCATCCCACAGAGCTTTCACTTCTGGATATCTTAACTTTTGTAGATTCTTATATCCTCTTCTTTTCAAGAAACTAATCATCCAGTTTCTTTCTTGAGCAATAGTCATAGGCTTTCTTGTTACAGCAACTTGCTTCCTTATCTCTTCCAAGTACTCTGCATCATACACAGCTTGTTGCTGTCTAGCAATTTCTTCATTCTTTGCTATCTCTATTTCCCTCAGCTGTACAAGAGTGAACTTCTTCTTTTTCTTCTTAGTCACCTTCATGATCCCTTTTCCTTTGTCTTTTGGATCTAAAGCTTCAGGTTTAGAAGAAGACTCAGAAACTTGTTGTGCAGGCTCAGAAATGTGTATACTTGAAGGTCTATCCAAATTGAGCATTATCTGAGCTATTGTCTCATCATCACTTGTTGTATGCTCCTTGACTTCTTCTGGCTAAATAGGATTAGAAGGACCAGCTTCATCTTCAAAAGTCGTTGTAGAAGGTCCAGCTGTAGAAGTTCCAATTCCATCAATATCCATTGCAGCAGTACCTCGCATACCAGTACTTTCATCAACAGTACTTTGAATGTGAGTACTTTGAATATTTTCAACTTTTTCTCCAGCTTCTTGCTTATCAACTTCTTCTTGAACAATATTCTCATCCTCATCAATCTTTTTCGCTGGCACAAAGTTCAAAGGTACTTTTGGATAATGCCAAAGATGAGCATCTTCTGAATATTGAACTCCAGCATCATCTTCATTCAAATTATCATCTTGATTCCTCCCCAATTTGAAAGATGATGACTTCTTGTGACTCATCTTGGACTTAGAAGCTTTCTTGGCTGACTTAGACTTTTTCTTTTGAGACTGTTTCTTTTCTTTCATATAAAGTCTAAAGTTCTTCACAAGTGGCCACACAAACCTTTTCAACCATCTGAACTTATTTCTCAATCTTTTAATCTCTGCAGCTTGATTATCCATGACTCTCTTCATTCTCCATAATTCCCCAGTCAAAGCATAATTATCCAAAGGACCCTGAATTCCCTCATCTTCTCCAGGTGTTTGAAACCCACCTGTGGAAGTATAATCATTGGGAGAAGGTACTGGAGTATGCTCTAAAGCAGTACCTTGCAGAGAAGTACTTTGTGGAGAAGTACCTTCAGCAGAAATAGGTTTTTCCCTAGAAAAAGATACTGAGGCAGTTATGTCACTTAAATCATCAGGCTGTGGTGAAGCAATAGGTGGTGTAGGAGTATGTACTGAAGCAGAATGTTCAGAATGATCAGATTGGTCAGCATTATCAGAATTAGCAGAACCACTAGCTTCAACAACATCATCCCTAACAGCCTGTGCTACCTCTAACATATAAGCATTAAGAGGTGTATTGTTAACCAAAAAGTTAATTCCCTTGTGAGACATAAAGGTGAACACCTTAGGTTAAAGCCTAACAGTAGGTATATAATCCTGAAGTTTTGGTATCCCATCAAGTGGATTCTCTAAGAAAAGCTGAACAAATCTTGGATACATCAAGAAAGGTGATCCAGCCTTAATGTGTGCAATCATACCATCAAGGATCATGTAGGAAAAATTGAATGGCTGATTGGTAACTAGGCCAACTAAGGCAGAAGCTATGGCAAGTCCAAATTGATCCCAAGCAGTACTTTTGGGACTTAAGCAATGAAGCAAAACATGAATAAGATATTTCCAATGAGGACTTACCATTGCTTTCTGAAAAGAAATCCTGTTCAAAGGACCTTCATACCCAATATCTCTCAGTGCATTCCAAACCTCTTGTTTAGCAAACAAAACAGAGCCTCCCTCATCATCAAACAACGAAACCTCCCTGATTATTGCTTCAGTAATACGTATGGCTCTTCCAACAACTGTAGCATGGATAACATCCTCTCCATCTTCTATCTCAGCTCTAGCCGTAGCCCAAAACTCTTGTATCCAAGGACCAATAATCTCTGGGTTTACTAAAAGTGAGTAATTGATGATGGATCCGATGAGAAAATCAATTATGCCATGAAAGTCAATGTTCTTTTGTGTGTTCTCGAGGTTCGCAATCATATTGTGTTAGGTGATGGTTGGTCGGTGTGCCATTGCGAGTATGATTCGAGAAAAGAATGATAATCGTGGATGAACTTGGTGGAATTGATGAATGAATACGGGTATATAAATATGAAAGAGATATGTGTATAAGGAGATAATATACAAAGAATCATGGTGAATTAATTATTTTACCGTTATTTTTAGAAGTAATCTTCCCCATATCTTTCGAAAGTTTGTTACCCGCATTTTTAACCGTAGGAACAGTATCCTGACACGTCAGCGTACCCTTCAGAACACCAGGCAGTACTTTCGGTATAACATGGAGCAGTACTTTCATTAGTAAAACAAAGCAGTACGTTGGCAAAGTACTTTCCCATAAAAAATATCTATAGAGTTGACTATTTGACCAAAATATCTGTTGAAAGTCAACCCGAGATAATTAATACCTTTCCAAATTAATTCCCAAAGCTACCAAGGCAAGTAGAATTGAATGAGCATCATTAATATCCCTTATAACTTTCTTGCTTATAAAAGAAACTTTCCACCAACACATCTCTTCATCAACACTTGTAATACTCTCTCAAAAACCCTAATCAACATCATGAGCCACTTCCCTTTGGTGTACATCTCATCTGATTCTGATGGCTCCACTGATTCAGAGATCATATATTATTCAGACTCTGACTTTGATGATGATGCAGGATGGAGTGGCTACTTTCCTCCTGATGTATCAACCCCTACCATCACTGATGCAGCAAGCTCTACCAACCCAAGACCTAAGAAAAAAATGTATGTCCCTGCTCCAACTACTTCAATTCTTTGGCAAATGAACTCCCACAGGCCTTGACACAGGCTCTTGAATCAGCCATAAAGAACATGAAGTGGCCTGCTCCAAGAAAAGAGAGACCTCCCAAGCAAGTAATTGGCCTGGCTTGCCCAAGGAAGCAAGCTTCTTTTGATGACAAAAGAAAGACTGCTCAGAAGGGAAAGCAAAGCAATCAGGGAAAAGGAAAAAGGCCAATGGAGTAGGGTGTGTTGGGTAGGTTAGGTAGGTTTGGTGTAGGATGCTTGTGGTAGTTCTCTGTGTTTCCTGTTTATGTCTTTGTAATGGATGTCTGTGTCTCTTGGAAGAATGAATGTAACCCTTTGATAATAATGAATAAAAATCTTATCTTTTGAATGATACATGTAGCCTCCCCTTAACTAATGACTAACTACTAATGCCTCCCCTCAATAATAGCTTAATTATTAATCATACCAATACTCACAACTAAAAAGGTGAATCTTGAAACATCAAAGCCCTTTGTGAGTAGATGTTGGGATATAAAGATCAAGGTACTTCTGTATTTCAAAGTACTGCTGTGTCAAAGTGCTGCTTGAAGATCAAAGTCAAACATGGTCAAAGTACTGCTGCATATTGAAGATCATTCAAAGTACTTCGAAGAGAATAAGGACTTAAGTGCAATATTGATTAAAGGATTAATATGTAATATTCTAGAATTAGTTAGGGATAATTACTTGTCGTTCAAGTAGATGATTGTGTCTTTGTCATGGTTGTTTGTATCCCTTGAACTGATGAATGTAATCCGCTTGGAAATAATGAATAAAAATCTTTTCTTTTGAATAATACATGTAGCCTCCCCTCAATTAATGACTAACTACTAATGCCTCCCCTCAAAAATAGCTTAATTATTAATCATACCAATACTCACCACTAAGAAGGTAAATCTTGTAACATCAAAGCCCTTTGTGAGTAAATCTACTACATTATCATCTGTATGGACTTTAACCACATTGATAAGTCTATGCTCATAGCAATCTCTGATAAAATGATGTCTAATTTGAATGTGCTTTGTTTTGGAGTGATAAACTGGATTCTTCACAATACAAATGGTACTCTCATTATCAATGTTGATGGGAGTATTCTTGAAGTTGAATCCATAATCCAAAAGCTGATTTTGCAACAAAAGTACTTGTCCACAACAACTTGAAGCAGCTACATATTCTACTTCTGTGGAAGATGTTGCTGCAATTGTTTACTTTTTACATTGCCATGAGACTAATCTACTTCAAAGATACTGACATCCTCCATTTGTTGATCTTCTGTCATAGTTATCACCAGCATAATCACTATCTGAAAAAGCTTGTAGATGAAAAGGAGACTCCCTAGGATACCACAATCCCAGCTTAGGTTGTTGCCTAAGATATGTAAATATTCTCTTGACAGCACTCAAATGTGATACCTTGGGTTGAACTTGATGTCTTGCACATAAACAAACAACAAAAGTAATGTCAGGCCTAGATGCAGTTAAGTACATTAGACATCTAATCATAGACCTGTATAATTTGACATCAACATCTTCTCCTTCTTCATCTTTTCCCAAAGGCTTGTTAGCATCAACAGGCGTGGATTCTGGCTTGACAGTTGTGAAGTTTAATCTCTTAAGAATGTCTGCAACATACTTATCTTGACTTATAAAAATTCCACTGCTTGATTGTTGCACTTGAAGTCCCAAGAAGAATGTTAATTCTCCCATTGAACTCATCTGAAATTCTTTTTGCATAAGATCTTCAAATTCCTTCACCAAAGATTGCTTAGTAGCACCAAAAATAATATCATCTACATAAACTTGGACAAGCATGATATCCTTCTTATCTCTTTTGATAAACAAAGTCTTGTCAATAACACCTCTCCTGTAACCATGTTGCAATAGAAAAGTGGAGAGTCTTTCATACCATGCTCTAGGGGCTTGATGAAGGCCATACAAAGCCTTAATAACCTTGTAGACTTTGTTTGGATGTGCAAGATCTTCAAAACCAGGATGTTGTTTAACATAAACTTCTTCTGTGATAGTGCCATATAGAAAAGCACTTTTAACATCCATTTGATATACAGGAAATCCCATATAAGATGCAAAAGCCAAAAATAGCCTTATGGCTTCAATCCTTGCCACAGGAGCAAATACTTCATCATAGTCTACTCCTTCTTCTTGTCTATATCCTTGAGCTACTAACCTTGCTTTATTCTTGATTACATTCCCTCTTTCATCTCTTTTAACTCTGAAGACCCATTTTGTTACAATGAACCTTTTACCATCAGGTAAATCACATAATATCCATACTTCTTGAAGTTTAAACTGTAAGAGTTCTTCTTGCATAGCTTCAACCCAACTCTCCTTGGCTAATGCTTGTTTTATTGTCTTAGGTTCTTCGTGAGACAAAAAGCAAGAAAATAAACACAATTTCTGATCCTTGTGATTCACCATGTTCTGCTTGTAAATAAAGCTAAGTAAAGAAGTATGTTGTTGAGACATATTCTTAGCTTTAGTTCTTGTAAGCACTCTTGAATTAGAAGGACCAATTATCTTACTAACAGGATGATCTTTGTGAATTCTTAGAGTAGGAGTTGGTGGTACTTCAAGATTATCTTCCAAATTTGTGAGGTCAGGGTCTTCATTAGAATCTAAAATGCCTTCTTGTTCCAATTCATCATCAGTATCTTCTAAGGCAGGCATGGTTGGATCAGTTAAATCATCAGCATTCTTCCAATTTGAAGTATCTAAAACTTGAGAAGTACTTTCAAATGGATCAGCAGTACTTTGGGGCAAAGTATTGTCAGTGCCTTTAGCATTCTTCTTTTCTGCTTCATAAGCTCTCCTTTGATCATCTTCATAGGACTTAGCAATTGTTTCTTGAAGAAGCATACTATTAAGTTCATCTTGGATAGCTTGGTCTTCATCAGATACTGTGGTTTTTGGTAGAACAGTACTTTGTGGATCAACAGTACCTTGAGGTGCAGCAGTACTTTTCTTCTCATCAATGAGTGCTTCATGAGAATCATCTTCAGATCTTATGTTAACTCCATGAACAATGTATTGAGATTCCTCTTCATTGTGAACAACTTGATTTTCTTCTCTTACAGGTGCATAGTTCATAGATGAAGCCATTAAATCTAGATCAAACATCCAATCAGGACCCTTACCTTTTTGATTTTCTTGTTCTTCTAGAAATTCAACATGAAGAAATTCTAGAACCTTTTTGGTAGCCCTGTTGTACACTCTGAATCCTTTTCTACTGGTACAATAACCCAATAAGTATCCTTCATCAGATTTACCATCAAATTTTCCCAAATTGTTAGCAATGTTCAAGTTAGTTAGAGGACATCCAAAAGGTTTCATAAACTTAATTTTTGGCTTCTTTCCCATGAGTAACTCATAAGGTGTTTTCATCTGAGGTTTTGTCACTGATACTCTATTCAGCACATAACAAGCAGCACTTACAGCTTCAACCCAAAATGGAACAGGTAATTGGGAGTCTGCAAGCATTGTCCTTGCTGCTTCAATCAAAGTTCTGTTCTTCTTTTCTGCAACTCTATTCTGCTAAGGAGTTCTAGCAATACTGAATTCTCTTTTAATCCCTTTCTTAGCACAAAATTCATCCATAAGCTGATTCTTGAATTCAGTCCCATTATCACATCTAATGCCTCTAACCTTGAGTCTTAACTGATTTTCAAGTGCTATTATAAGATCATGAATAGCATCAAAAGTTTCATCTTTGAATCCCAAGAAAAAGACCCAGCTAAATCTGCTACAATCATCTGTTACAACCAAACAGTACTTCTTCTTGTTTAAACTAACAACTGAAACAGGTCCAAACAGATCCATATGCAGCAACTCCAAAGGCTCCCTAATAATTCTTTCTTCAACCTTTTTACATGACGCCTTTTGTTATTTACCCTTCTTGCAAGCCAAACATGAATGATCAAGTTTGAATGTTTTAGATGGTAAACCTCTAACTAAATTTCTTTTGACCAGCTTATTGATGTTTTTGAAATTTACATGCCCTAGTCTTCTGTGCCATTGATGTGCTTCCTCCATTGTTACCCTTGCAATCAAGCATGTTGCTCTTTCAGCAGAATTGATGTTCTTCAAGTCTATGCTATATACATCATTGGTTCTTGGTGCTCTCAGCATCACCAAGTTTATCTTCTAATCTAAACCCAGGGGAGAGAATAAGACATTCTGTGTCAAGAAACAACACAGGGTACTTCTTGTCACAGATCTGAGAGACTGACAAAAGGTTGAATTTAAGCTCCTTCACATATATGACATTCTCAAAATCAATAGATCCTGCCTTAATGGTTCCTTTGCCAGTGATTCTCCCTCCATCGGGATCATTCTCAAATGCAACTCTTCCTCCAAAATAAGCCTTAAAATATGACAAGAGCTCCTTTTCTCCTGTCATACTTCCAGAGCAACCACTATCCACAATAAGATGATCTTTAAGCTCCTCTGCTGGGTTGCCCTATATAAAAATGAAAAGGGTTAGTTTCTTTTAGGAACCCAAGCCATTACTGACTTGTGTTCCCCTTATGGAGTAACAAACTCAAATTCTTTGAGTATGTAATCACCGCTATTTTTGAAAAAACTATCAAGAATAACTGTTTTTGATTCCAAAACCTGTGTTGAATTGTTATCAACACTCCCTTTTTCATCCTTATTTTCTGAAAGTACTTTGTCACCCTCAGCAGTACTTTCTTTCTTAACCCACTTAGTTATAACTTTTGGTGTTGGGTTCTGTGTTCTAACAGCTTTTCTTGGGTTGTAAGGCCTTCTAGGTTTGTAAGAATTTAATCTCCTTGGTCTTACACTTGAGTTTTTGCTAGCAGTACCTTGATTGAAAAACTTCCTATCAGTACTTTGAGAAAGTACTGCTTGACCAGTACTTTGAGAAGGTACTGTGGGTTTGGAGAATGGTCTTTTCTGATGAGAGTACCTATAGTCTTTTGAAAAATTACTATGGTTAACCCTATTTGTGTAATTCCAAACTGGTCTATTCTCCCTTGGTTTATTCTCTTTGTGCTTATGGTTTGCAGATGTGGTCTTTGGATATTTGCTCAAGTATTCTGAATGATAATCACAGTCCTTGATCAAATGATGAGGACTATAACATACAAAGCATAAATAGGACCCATCATCCCAAATCCATTCCCAAAAGGTTTTCTTTGATAAGCAGTATTTTGAAAAGAGTTTCTTGTAGGTACTGCTGAATGATCAGCAGTACTTTGAGAAGTTTTTGGAAGAACTGCTTGTTTTGAAAAATATTTTTCACATTCAGAAACCTTATTATTATCCCTAGGTGTCTCAACAGATTCTCTTAAAGACTCAGGATTAGATTGATCTTTAAGCTTTTTCCTAAACTATAGGTTATGTACTCCATAACAAGAAACATCTGTCCTAGGTGGTTGAAAACTACCTGGGGGTGGAGGAACTTCATTATATCCTTTGTATTTCATAAACTCAGGAGGTCTTGAACAAGGTGATTCCTCATCACTAGATGTGTTTCCTTCTAAACTTATGAATTCTTCATCACTAGTTGAGGTCTACTGAGAAAGATTTAATTCTTGGTTCCTAGATGAAAGTACTTCTGAATTATTATCATAACCTAGGCTAGTTTTAATGTTTGTTGTTCTCTGTTTTTCAACAAAACTAACATGTGACAAACCTGATTCTTTCCAAACAGCAAGCTTTTCTAGCAACTTATCTCTTTCTTTAGTGACCTTTTCTAATTCAGAAACTTTACATCCTAACTTCCACTCACTTAGCTTTAATTGATAATCTTATTGCTGATATTTTTTAGCCCAAGCTACTTCATTATTCTCATGAGTGATTATCTTAGCTTCCATGGATTCTAAAGTCAATTGGTAACCAGCTATCTCAGACCTAGCCCTTCTATAGTTATCTCTTTCTGTTTCATATTCTTTAAGCATCTTTTGATAAGAGTTACTACATTTGGAACATACCTCAGAGATAGTGGATGAAGTTGGCGAAGTAGCCATCATAGCAAGCTGAACAGGTTCTTCTTCACTTTTCATGCTCCAATCAAAGCTTCCTAGACCATCTCTTGACTCCAAAGCTTCATATCCTGGTTCCTCATCAAAAGCTGTGCTCCAATCAACTTCTTCTAATGCAACCATAGAATAGGTTACTGGTTCATCATCAAATTCTTTACTCCAATCAACTTCTGACAAGTCTTCTTGAGCAACTAAAGCTTGTGACTTTGTCTCAGCAATAGGAACTTCTTTTCTTTCAACCTTTGGTTTAGGTTGTTCTATCATCATGTTTGCTTGATACTTTGCAAACTTGCATTCCCTTGCAAAGTGACCAGTTCTTTGACAATTAAAGCATTCAATCTTAGATTTGTCAAATGCTATACCCTGCTTAGCCTTGAAATCAATACCTCTCTTTGTCTTGTTCATAAACTTCTTGATCCTTGCAGCAATCATGGCAACCTGCCATCATATATCAATTTCTTCCATAGCATCATCATCAATTTGCAAGAGATCTTCTTGATAAGTAACAGGTAGAGTAGCATGTTGGGCAAAGAATGAACATAAAACACCATCTAAGTTGGGGGTATGTGATGGTGATGAAGTGGTAGTGATCAAAGTTGTACATGGATTCTGTGTTTCTACAACAGTACTTTGGACAGGATAAGCAGTACTTTTAGTGGTAGTACTGCTTCTATTTTTAGAAGAGATAAAAGCAATGTCGTGAGAACTTGAACCTTTATTACCCTTCATCTCATGCTCATACACCTTTATATTGTTGTAAAGATCATCAAAGTCCATAGTGTACAAACCAGGTTGTCCTCTGATCATTGTAGCAACCACATGCCATGCAGAAGGAAAACTCCTCAAGAACTTCAAGTTAGCATCTTCAACTATTGCCTCAGCTCCAGATAACTCTAGCATGCTGAGTAGATTTTGATATCTATCATAAGCAGAGTCAAGAATTTCTCTTTCACCAACAGTGAAGGTTTCAAACTGCTGCTTCAGCAGGTTCCTGTGCATCTTCTTGGAAGCATCATTATCTCCAAATCTTGTTTTAATAGCAGCCCATAGTTGTTTTGCATCCTTGGCATCATGAAACTTCAATAAGTGACCATCAGGAATAGCAGAGAGCAGTATGTTGAGAGCCTTGTCTTGATTTCTTTTGGTAGCAGCTGGCAAGGTTGGCTTAGGTGGTGTTGGTTGTCTTGGGATCTCTAATGGTTCTTCAATTATCATATTACCATTGACAATCACATCCCATAGTGCATGGTCTGTGATGGCAATGTACTGCCTCATCTTCATGGCCCATAAATCATATTATCCCTTCTTGACAATAGGAATTCTGACAGCAGTGATGGATGGAGCAGGTGCAACATCTGTCGACATCTTTTAAGGGTTTGTAGTGAAATCGGTTTTAAAGGTTTTCTTCTTAATCAGAGTTTCCAACACAAGCTCTGATACCACTTGTTGGATCGATATACTCTGACCAAACTACTTTGTAGCTTGTAAGGTTTTAACAATCTTGAATGACTCAAAACAGTTAATATTGAAACACTGATATTACTTTGTAAAGTATGCGGAATCTACTAACACAAAGCTAAGAAGAACTTTGTTTATATTAAAACAACTCTTTGAACCTGCTTCTCTAAATACAAGTTCACTAACAATCCCTAACTTCACTAAAATCGTTTTTGTAAAACTCTAAGACTCTTAGAAAAACTTCGTACCTCTAATACCATCATAAGGCTCCTTTTATAGATAACCTTAAGTCGGTTTACAATATCTACTTGAACGACAAGTAATTATCCCTAACTAATTCTAGAATATTCATATAATATTACATAGTAATCCTTCAAACAATATTACACATAAGTCCTTTTTCTTCGAAGTACTTTGAATAATCTTCAATAACTAGCAGTACTTTGACCTTGATCAACACATCGACTATTGAGCAGTACTTAGACATATCAGTACTTTGATCTTTCCAGCAGTACTTAGATCTTCATATCCCAACAAGTTGGTTGGCCTCTCTCTTTCTTATGCACTAGCCTTATCGGGTGGCCAAGTGTTCTTTCCACCAGAGGCATCGGCGATTGTTGATGATAACAAACCACAATCATCTTGGTCATCTTAAGGAAGGATAGAATTTGAAGATTTTAAGGTACGCAAAAGCCTACTTTGTCAGCCGGGCCCTTCTAATAAATAAATGTATAAAAAGCATATGTGACCATTTTGACCCATTGACTTATAAATGGGTTGATATGAATGTGCTTTATCTCAGATAGGGTGGATTAAAGATAAGGGGCATTAGGGTTGTTCATATGTGACCATTTTGACCCATAAGGCTTGTCAAAAATGACCCATCCAACCAGTTTTAAACTATGAAAGTATAAAACTATTCAAAGGTCGACGTGTTGAGCATTATAGGACATGTTGAATCCACCAGAAGGAGCTATAAACTCAAGGTTCCAAGTGAGTTAGAATTATGATGAGCTTATCAAGGAGGAGTATAATAAGGCTGGTGCAGTGGCAGGGTATGCATTTTCTCCCGTCAGGAATGTTCTTTCTTTTCTTGGTGATTGTAAGACCATTGAAAAGTAGTCTACTACTTTGCAAATCATAGTCGAGTTGCGTTTAATGCATGGTTTGGCTAAAGGTAATCTACTTTGGATTAAATATGATTGTTGTGGGTTTTGATTTGTTTGGTGTTTGGATTGCAGTTAATTTTATACATGCTTTATTTCACTGATCAAAGTTTGGGTTGTTGTAAAAATTGATTTTACTGCTATCTGATCAAACTGAGGAGCACGAATATGAAATTGAAGGACCACTTTTTTTTGCATATTATAGAATTAAAAGATTCGAGACTTGCTGTTGATCTAATGTAGGCGGCTATATGACTATCTAAAAGGCTCAACACTCATCTTGGTAGTTTGGAGTTTTGGCTACTGTCCAAGCTTTTATTGCCTTATTATTCCTCCTACCCTTTGTCCATCGGCATCTAGAAGGATCATATTACAGAATTGTGAGGCTCATCATGTGGTGGTCTCAGGTAGGTCTATAGTTATATCTATCATTCTTGTGGGCTAATTGATAAAAAAGCGTGTAACTGTGGTACAAATTTATAATAGTGGTAGCCACCTTATTAAATGTCAGATACATCAAAGTTTGTAAGGTTTTAATTTGTGATAACATACTTTCAGAAATTTCGAATAACGGTCATGATGCAGAAGCTACATGTCTATGACTTTTGACTATCATATTTTTTTGAGATGTGACGTTTGGACAATCGAAAGAATATTAATACTCTGATGTTTTTCTCTAGCCTAATATAAGTTGGTTATTGGTACTCTTGGAAAGGGTATTCTCGCTGCTGATGAGTCAACTGGCACTATTGGGAAGCGTCTTTCCAACATCACTGTCGAGAATGTTGAGTCTAACAGGAGAGCACTTCGTGAGTTTCTTTTCTGCACTCATGGTGCCCTCTAGTACCTCAGTGGAGTTATTCTCTTTGAGGAAACACTCTACCAGAAGACTGCTACAGGTACAGTAAAATACTTAAAGGGTTTTTCGCTTAAAATAATTAAATAAGTGCACATGTTTTCATTGATCCCGTCGTACTAACTTATTTATATTTCTTGTGTACATTATAGTATGGATTTTGCTCATTTGGGTCATTTTATAGAGAACATGAACATTAATTAAGAAAAAAAATTTCTTTTGAAATGTTGTTTTTCAAAGGTTGTCTTGGATTTGAAATAATTACACCTAAAAGTATGGTATTTTTGATTTGATTCCGAAGAAAATGAAGTGTTTGGAAAACTTGCTTAGTGGGTGGTTTGGGCCTAATGGTTTGCATACATGTTATTGAGCAGTCCAAACCATCTAAGGTCTGCATATTTGTATGTAGGCAAGTGCTGCAAAATACCAAACATTCTTAAAAACTCAAATGAAGAAACTTTTTTTGGTATCGTGCAAAAACTCTTGGTTTATACTTTTATCAGTATTGATATTTTTAGTCCATTATATGTTGTTTTACTATGTTTTGCGTTAGTAACTAATTTTAACAAATGTTTGCAGGGAAGCCATTTGTTGATGTCATGAAGGAGGCTGGAGTCCTCCCCGGTATTATGTTTGACAAGGGTACCGTCGAGCTTGCTGGAACCAACGGTGAGACCACAACCCAAGGTCTTGACAGTCTTGCCCAGCGATGTGCCCAATACTACGCAGCTGGTCCAGGTTCGTCAAGTGGCATGCACTCCTAAAGATCAGCCCCACCAAGCCATCTCAGCTTGCCATCAATCAGAACGCCAACGGGTTGGCCGGATATGCCATCATCTGCCAAGAAAATGGTTTTATTTCAATTAGCCCCATTCTTATATATTTAGGTCATACGCTTATTCAAGGGCTGTCGAGAATTTATTTTTGATATTTCGTAAAAAATTGCAGCTTCCACTCTATGTCGGGAGGGGAATGCACCAGGATCCTCTTTCTCTAATCAAGTTATCTTTCCTTATTACATGTATATATTGGTTTAATTAGTGGTCCACTGCTTTACGTGTAATCTTATTTTTTGTTCATTTTTGTGTTTCAGATACGTACATAACTCGAATAGCCCATTCGCAAATAATATTTTTGAAAGCATACTATGATAGAAACAAATATAAAGGTGTCATCTTTTGTCACGTCATTTTCTTTTAAAGAATACCCTGAAGAAGACTTCAATGGACTATTCAACATATGTAACTGATGAAATG
This sequence comes from Artemisia argyi, assembly GCA_030686995.1. Lineage (NCBI taxonomy): Eukaryota > Viridiplantae > Streptophyta > Magnoliopsida > Asterales > Asteraceae > Artemisia > Artemisia argyi. Next base: position 79,095,659 of record CM060698.1, on the reverse strand, counting down.
CAAATGAATGCTACTCTGGAACGTGTGGACATGGAATTTCCAGTGATACACATGTTACTGATGGCAATGGAGAGAGTCCAAAGAATAAATGCATGGTTGGTGGAACATCCAGTGATTTACATGCTATTGATGGCAAAGGGGATAATCCAAAGAATAAATGCATGGTTGGCACAAGTTCCAGTGATATACATGTTGTTAATGGCAATGACAAGGGTCAGGATAATGGATGGTTAGAGATATTGGGAGATCCTTTGGTAGCTAATCAGAGGTCTGAAGTTAAGGAGATCTGCAGTAACGTAGATGTCGAGAAACCTGAGGAACTTAATGTGGCTGTAAATTCTCAGTTCCTTGATAACTATGATACAATTAATAATGGAAGAAATGATGATTATGGAGATTGGATGATTCGTTGGGATGAATAATATCAAAGACACTACTGTTACAATCGTAGAACACAAGAGTATACATGGGACCCACCTCCAGGCATGGAAAACCTAGATTTTGTTTATGTATCAAACGAGTCAAAAGAGGATATTAAGGGTATTCATGGTAAAACGGATATCAAAGAGGAAAATTCAAGGAATAGAAAAAGCACTTTTTGTAAGGGAATTTTTGCAGTCATGTCTAAAATCCATTATTTTTTGCATTGCATGTTAATGCGATAATTTATCATAGTTTTTTCCCTGTTTCGATCCACATTTGCTATATTTATACTATTCGACTCGATACACATATCTTGTCAATGGACGTCAGATTGACAGGTTTATAAAGACGGAAATCTGATTATTCAGTTGGTAAAAAACAAAAAATATTATAATTTTAATATAAAAAATAACAATAAAAGAACACTATATATATACACAAGTAAATTAAAATTAAAAATATTATAATTAAATTAAAATGTAAAATTACAAGTCATGCCCCCATTGGGCGGGCTTTGAGACTAGTGTGTGTGTGTGTGTGTGTATATATATATATATATAACCCCCGATACTTCTTTTCTAAACTCATTTCTAGCCAAAATATTTATTTTCGTACCTGAGACACATTAAAACTTTTGTTTATGATTATTTGGGCTTGAGAAACGTGAGATATATTGTAAACGAGAACTTTATTCCTTGATTGACTCGGCACAACCTAGAACACTCGAATTGTATTGCATTTGCCAAATTATTTGAATTATTTTGAGTTTTGGAAAAACTCTGAAGTTTATGCTTGATTTTATTGGAAAAATTATTTCGTGAACAATGGCGCATGTTTCGTAAATTTTTGAGTCCGTTTGCTATGTCGTTCGAGCCTCGAAGCGTTTATCGTAAGAAGTTTGATTTGTTGGCAACTTTGGCCCCTAAACTATTTCCCTACACCTTTCCATACACTTCCACTAATTACAAAATAAACCCTATACTATTAAAACCATATATATACCCCCAAACCACCCCCATTTCTCATTTTATCAAATATAAAACACACACACACACTCAAATATTCTCCCTCTCTCTCTCTCTCTCTTTGCTTTTTCCGTCCGACCACCGCCGGCCACCACACTCCGGCTGCCGGAAAATATTTCGGCCACCTCAACTTTTTGTACCACCTTTTAGATAGGGACATCCTCGACACCACCGTACAAACCCCGTGACTCCAAATACCCCACATGCTACCACCGCCGCGACACACCACCACCGCCGCTCTCTTTTGTTATTCTGACGGTAACACCACCCTCCCCCACCATTTCTTTTTGTTATTTTCGATTTTAAAACCAAACCCTAGTTTTTATTTTTTTTTATTTAAATCCGATTTATTATTAATCTTTTTACAAAAATAGTTTTGATAATGTTTTTAACCTCAAAAACTCGTGTGGATTTCTTGTTGGGTTCGTTTGGCCGCGACTCGGTATGAACTCACCGAGTCAACTCGTGAGTCGTGACTCGGTGAGGATTTGATGTTTTATTGTTGTTGTTGGATACAAGTGACAAGGGAGTGTTTATATTTGTTTTTGGTTTGGATTTTAAGGGTCCGTTTGGCTTCGTTGGGTTTTGGCAGCCGAGAGCCACCACCACCGCGCCACGGGTGGTGGTGGGGAGGGAGTATGATTATTGTTTTGTTGTTGTTGTTTGAGTTTAGGATAGTTAGTTTAGATTTGGTTTTGTTTTGGGTCGAGCCGAGGAGACGGGTGAGGCTCGGATTGGTTTTGGTTTGACGACGGGTTATTTAGTTTTGACTTGGGTTGATTGTTGAGTAAATATTATTGTGGTGATTATTTTTGGTTAGGGATTAATAGTCTCGGGATATACTTTAATTAGTTAAACGATAACTAAATAATAAAACGGATAATATAAATATGAAACATAAAATAAATTGTAATAGTTTAGTGGACTTATTATCGGACATGTTTCCGTATTATGACATTGTGAGCTTGTATTGGACGTATCGGATTTACGGCCATGGTTATTTGGATGTTATGGACCCTTTGGTACACGAGACGGTAGGGTACGTTAGGCCCGTAAAGATCTTAACGTACCTGGAACCCGAACAAATACAAAATGATCGATAAAACCTAAACAACTAATGGACTACGCGAATGATATATCCAATCATATTTACTTATATATATATACGTTAATATTATTTAAAAATAAAGAGTCATTGGTTCGGGAAACGTTATAAAAACGGGCAGGTCATGCCGAAATTTTATAAAATTCTTTATAAAGCTAAATTATTTTACCAAATATTATTATTATTTAAAAACCATTTATTTCAACATTATTTTGGGGAAAACGGGTAAAATCCGAGACTTAATTTTACGTGTTATTATTTATATTTATTTGAGTGAGTTCTTCTATTCTTATTCTTTTCTTTCATTTCTTTTCGACGACTTTCTTCGAGGAGTTCTTTCGTCTTTTCTTTTGTATTTGGTTGATTCGCCGACTTATTTCTTTTCTAACTCTCTTGCCTCCCACATGAGACTTTTACGAAATCTATTTCTTCGAATGCCATTGTATTTACGAAACTTTTACTCAAGCATTGTTTATGTAAATATTCGAGTTTAGTTCTGAGTTATGCCATTTATATTGATTAAGTTGTGCTGAGGTCCCAATTGCTGTGACGCATTATTGATTGATTGCTATATCTCGTTTCCTGCTGCTATTGTTAAGGTGTGATTCATAGCCCCGCTTTTTATATTTTAATTGTTTATAAACCCATGGGGTGAGACACATGCTTTAAATATTTTCTGAGCACAAGTATTTTTGGTATGCTTTTTCCTGAATGATATATATATATATATATATATATATATATATATATATATATATATATATATATATATATATATATATATATATATATATTCCTGATGATGTACTAAGTAGCTTGTCTTGCCGGAAAGACCCTCAGATCATGAGCCGTTAGTCACATGCGGGTGACCGCGAAGTTAGTTTATAGGCCTATAGGACTGACCATCCCACTCGTAATTGTCAAGGGCTTGACATGCGGGTGTACTATTTCTCGTTTTGCTAAGTATTGGCAAGTACCTGGCCTTGGGGGCACTTATTATTATTATTATTATGAAATTCTGCGGTTATTGTTTATGTCAGTACAGCGTACTGTCGATTGGTTTGGTTAACGTCTTGCGTGTCATGAGCCTAGTATCATCAACCGTATGTATGCACAGGGATGCCTCTACATATTTGGTGTTATCTTGATTACCCTAGTATTTGCATTTGTTGCTTATATCGTATGATTAAAACCCTTGTGCTCAACTTTATTATTTTAAACCTATGGATTACACTCAACCTTTGTGCTTCTCAGGTACTACTGCTAATTAATTTGTGGAGCTTTATGATTTTGGGCGTGGTGGAGTGGCTGGACGAATGAAGTTTTCTGTCAAGGCAGCTTATTTCTTTTCTACTATTTTTATGTTACATGTCATTCGTAAAACCTTGGTGTGTCTTTAATATTTTCCGCTGCTAAACTTATTTACTTTCCGCTGCTAAACTTTGTATTTCTAGTTCTACACTTTGTCATTTTCCGCTGTAATCTTTATTTTTATTCCGCTGCTATTTTGTTAAAGAGTCTATGTACTCTAAAATGGTTTGTAAAATGAATGATGTGTTTTGAGGCACTTTTAAACGTCCTGTGTTGTGGTCGTTTGCTATAAAGATGCCTGGTTTCGATTCGCGTAGTGCCCCCAGCATGTCAGCTGCCGTATTTTGAGTTGGGGGTGCTACAGAATGGTATCAGAGCCATCGTTTATAGAGAACGAGCTCGCACTCGACTATAAACTTTTTCCTGGAGTCAAAACGTTTTGAGACAGAAAGTTGACAGCCTTCCATGCCACTTCACGCCCTGGTATTTCTTTCAAACTTTACTTATATATATGTATGTTTGATATTGAGATTGGTTTGGGTTTTACCACTATCATGCTTGGCTTATAAAATGGTTTTCCGCGAAAATTTGGCTAGTATTTTTATGTTTTCTTATACTCCTGTAGAGTATCATGTTTGTCCCAATTCCCCGTGATCAGGTTCCGGTCCCACCCGTTGTTGACCCATTGCCTTTAGGAGATGATGTTGAGTTGGATGTTGAGGTTGAGTTGGATGTTGATGTTGAGTTGGATGTTGATGTTGGTTTAGATGATGAGTTAGGTTTAGAGGACGATGTTGATATTGAGGATGATGGAGATGAGGAGATGGATGACGATGATGATGACGAGGAGGATAGTGATGAGGAGTTTATGGAAGAGGATCAGGATGTTCCCCCGCCGCCTTCGCCGGTTGTGTCGGATGTGACGTATGAGTCGGATACATCTGAGGCATTAGGATACGCGCTTGAGGCTGAGGTTACTTCTACGCACGAGATTGGTGAGTCATCGGCAGCAGCCCGTGTTACTCCGTCAGAGTTTAGAGATGCTATGAGTCGTCTGAGGCAGGATGTAGAGTGGTGTAGGAATAGTCATAAGAGTATCACTAGGCGTATGAGTGATAGGCAGTCTGAGGTTGCAGGATTGAGGAGAAAGGTTCAGGATGATAGGAGAGCTGCAGGAGAGATGTATATGGAGCTTCAGAGGCAGGTGGAGAGGTTGAGTTGGTTGGAGCGGATGAGTGTTGCATTTCAGGAGCGTATGGATTCGCTAGATGGGAAGATGGATAAGTTGGAGAAGATGGTTGATAAGTTGACCATGAAGGAGGTGTTATTGGACATTGATAGTCGACACTATCGTATTAGTATCAGCAAGTTATGGAGTGAGTTGCATGAGATGCAGAGACAGGCCTATGCAGAGAGGATGACCCTCCTTAGGTCTTACGACAACATTGATGTGATGGCTATGTATGGAGATCATTCAGGAGATCAGTGATTGGATCATTTATAGTAGTTGGTATCTTAATGGTAGTTTACCTAGTATATGCTAAACTGAATTCTTCAGTTGGTAGATTTTATTCGAAACTTGTACTTGTTTTGCATATCTTGTAAGACCAATGTCAAGTATGAAATATATGATGTATTATGGTGATGTACTATTATTGATGTTGACTTATGCTATAATATGATTTTATTCATGTGACGATGCTTTATCTTGTGCTATGATTCTGACACGTTAATCAAATACTTACAAGTGTTGTGCTTTGTATTGATTGATAGAATTATGACTCCTAGGAAGATGACCCCTGCTGCTATTCAGCAGATGATTGATGAGGGTGTTGCAGCAGCGCTTGCCAGGCAAGCAGGTGTTCCTCAGAATGTTGGACCGGCTAGAGCTCAAGCGGTTCCCAACAACCATTTCTGCACTTTTAAGGAATTTATGGATTGTAAGTCCATTACCTTCAAGGGAACTGAAGGAGCTGTTGGATTGACTCAATGGTTTGAGAAAGTGGAATCGGTGTTTCATAGGAGCAATTGTACTGATAACAATAGGGTGAAGTATGCGACAGGCACATTGTTGGAGCATGCCTTGTCTTGGTGGAATGCTTATGTTCAGGAAAAGGGAATGGAGGAAGCTTATAGTACTTCATGGGAAGATTTCAAGAAATCTATGGTTAAGTACTGTTCTCGTAGTGATTTGAGGAAGTTGGATACTGAGTTCTATTATTTAGCTGTGAAGGGTTCTGATCTTGCTGCTTATGTGCGACGTTTCCAAGAGTTGAAGGTGTTTTGTGCTCACATGGTGCCCGATAATGAGAAGTTGCTAGAGAAGTTTATTGGTGGATTGCCTGCGAGTATTCAAGGGAATGTAACGTCGTACAATGCTGAGACTTTGGATGATACTATTAGCATGGCTGAACGCCTAATGGATCAGGTGACTAAGCATGGTGTTGTTCAGAAAAGTAATGACTTTGACAACAAGAGAAAATGGGAGGATAACCGAAGGAACAACAACTATAACAACCTCAACAACCGCTACAACAACAATCAGTATCGTAACAACAATCACCATCATCAACAGAATAGGAGATAGGAGACTGTTAAGGCATTTGTGGCTGCACAAGGAGGAGCGAATGTTGGACAGCAAAATCTTTGTGGGAAGTGCCACCAGCATCATACTGGACCATGTGCTATGAGATGTATGAAGTGTCAAAAGCTTGGTCATGTTGCGAGGTTTTGTAAGAGTAGAGTTGTGGCGACAGGAGCAAATGCTCAGCCTGTGGTTACATGTTTTGGATGTGGAGAGCGTGGACACTACAGGGGACAATGCCTGAAGAATACTGGGCAAGGAAATGTAGGTGCTCGAGGCAGAGTGTACGTGATGGGAAATGGAGAGCCGCATCAAGATCTGAATGTTGTCACTGGTACGTTTCTTCATAATGACCTTCGTGTTAAAGTTTTGTTTGATTCTGGTGCCGATATGAGTTTTGTGTCTTCTAAGATTTCGCCGTTACTTCGAATTACCCCTACCTTATTAGACGTTAGCTATAGTATTGAATTAGCTGATGGTAACCTAGTAGACACCCACACCGTGATCCGTGGCTGTACCCTTAATCTTTTAGATCACCCGTTTAGTATCGATTTGATGCTAATCGAGCTCGGAAGCTTCGATGTGATAGTTGGAATGGATTGGTTATCCAAGAATCGAGCGAGCATTGTTTGTGGAGAACGAGTTGTTCATATCCCTCTCAATGATGAGATTTTGATTGTTCGAGGTGATAGGAGTGGAACTCGCCTGAATATCATATCATGTATCAAGCCATGAAATATCTTGAGAAAGGATGTCACGCATTCCTAGCACACGTGGCTAAGAAAGAGTCGGGAAAGAAGCGACTCGAGGATGTTCCTGTGGTGCATGAGTTTCCTGAAGTATTTCCTGAGGATTTGCTGGGACTTCCGCCATCCCGACAAGTAAAGTTTCACATCGACTTAGTTCCAGGAGCTGCACCTATTGCGCGTGCACCGTATCGTTTAGCGCCATCAGAAATGGAGGAGTTATCTAAACAATTGCAAGAACGGTTGGATAAAGGGTTTATTCGATTGAGTTCTTCGCCCTGGGGAGCTCCAGTATTGTTTGTGAAGAAGAAGGATGGATCGTTTAGGATGTGCATCGACTACCGAGGATTGAATAAGATAACGAATCGCTACCCGTTATCGAGGATTGATGATTTGTTTGATCAGTTGCAAGGATCGAGTTACTATTCTAAGATTGACTTGAGGTCTGGTTATCACCAACTTAAGGTTCGGGAAGAGGATATTCCCAATACGGCATTTAGGACCCGTTATGGTCATTATGAGTTTCAAGTTATGCCTTTTGGTTTGACCAATGCGCCTGCAGTGTTCATGGACCTCATGAACCGAGTATGCAAGCCTTATCTAGATAAGTTCGTGATAGTCTTTATCGACGATATTTTGATCTACTCAAAGAGCGAGGAAGAGCACAAACAGCATTTGGCTATGATTCTTAAGTTGCTCAAAGATGAGCAGTTGTACGCAAAGTTCTCTAAGTGTGAGTTTTGGATTCAGAGGGTTCAATTTTTGGGTCATGTAATTGATAGTGAAGGATTACATGTGGATCCCGCTAAGATTGAGGCGATTGAGAAATGGTCAACGCCGGTTAATGCCACAAAAATTCGTCAGTTTCTAGGATTGGTTGGGTATTATAGGAGATTCATCGAGGGATTCTCCAAGATATCTAAACCGTTAACTGCATTGACTCACAAGGATAAGAAGTATGAATGGGGAGAGGAAGAAGAGAAAGCCTTTCAGACTTTGAAGCAGAAGCTTTGTAGTGCACTGATATTGGCTTTGCCAGATGGAGTAGAGGATTTTGTGGTTTATTGTGATGCCTTGTATCAAGGGTTAGGGGCAGTTTTGATGCAACGAGGGAAGGTTATGGCATATGCTTCCCGACAGCTTAAGACTCATGAAGAGAAGTATACCACTCATGATTTGGAGTTAGGAGCCGTGGTTTTTGCCCTCAAGTTGTGGAGACATTACCTCTATGGTACTAAGTGTGTTGTCTTTACCGATCACAAGAGTTTGTAGTATATTTTGGATCAGAAGGAGTTGAATATGCGACAACGACGATGGTTGGAGACGTTGAGCGATTATGATTGTGAGATACGATACCACCCTGGAAAGGCAAATGTGGTGGCTGATGCTTTGAGTTACAAGGAACGTTTAAAACTGTTACGCGTTCGAGCTTTAGTTTTGACGATTAACTCGAATTTACCCGCTCAGATTCCGCAAGCACAAGAGGAAGTCGTGAAAAGAGGAGAGCTTAAGGAGGAGAAAGTTGATGGGATGATTAGAAAGGAGAAACTTAAGAAACGTTCAGATGGAACTTTATGTTACAAAGGAAGAAGTTGGGTGCCTTTGTTTGGAGGAATGAGAGACTTGATTATGCTCGAGTCTCATAAGTCAAAGTATTCCATTCACCCAGGATCTGACAAGATGTATCAGGATATGAAGAAGTTATATTGGTGGCCCAATATGAAAGCTGAGATTGCCAATTATGTCCGTAAGTGTCTTATGTGCACCAAGGTTAAGGCTGAACATCAGAAACCGTCCGGTTTACTAGAACAACCTGAGATCCTAGAATGGAAATGGGAAACAATAACAATGGATTTTGCCACCAAGCTACCAAGGACTTCGACAGGATTCGATGCTATTTGGGTAATAGCCGATCTATTGACTAAATCCGCACACTTTTTGCCAATCAAAGAGAACTACAGTATGGATAAGTTGACCCGGCTCTACGTGAAAGAGATAGTATCTCGACATGGAGCGCCAGTGTCTATTATGTCAGATAGAGACGGCAGGTTTACTTCGAATTTTTGGAAGTTACTTCAAGATTCGTTTGGCACGAACCTCGACATGAGTACCACTTACCATCCACAGACCGATGGTCAAAGCGAGAGAACCATCCAGACTTTGAAAGATATGTTGCGTGCATGTGCGATTGATTTTGGGAATGGATGGGATGTCCAATTGCCCTTGATTGAGTTTTCTTACAACAACAGTTACCACGCAAATATTAAGGCCGCACCATTTGAAGCACTCTATGGTCAGAAGTGCCGATCACCTATATGTTGGGATGAAGTGGGAGAAGCCCAACTTATTGGACCAGATTTAGTTCGTGAGATGACCGAGAAGATTTCCCAGATTAAAGACAGGTTGAAAGTTGCTCATGACCGACAGAAGAGTTACGCAGATGTGAGACGTAAACCCCTGGAATTTCAGGTAGGAGATAGGGTTATGTTGAAAGTATCGCCTTGGAAAGGTGCGATCAGGTTTGGTAAGAGAGGAAAGTTGAATCCCCGTTATATTGGACCATTTAAGATTGTGAAGAGGATTGGTCCTGTGGCATATAAGCTAGAATTGCCACCGGAGCTCAGTAGAGTTCACCCTACGTTCCACGTGTCGAATTTGAAGAAGTGTTTGACTGATGAGACCGCTGTAATTCCGCTTGAGGAGATTGATATTGATGAGCAATTGCATTTTGTTGAGGAGCCCGTTGAAATCATGGATCGCGAGGTTAAGCGATTGAAGAAGAGTCGTATTCCTCTTGTGAAAATTCTTTGGAATTCCAAGAGAGGACCAGAGTATACTTGGGAACGCGAGGACGAGTTTAAATGAAAATACACAAATCTTTTCAAAGCCGGGACTGACAACTCGAAACTAAATCCGGGACGGATTTCTAAATAAGATGTATGTGATGTAACCCCCGGTACTTTTTTTCTAAACTCATTTCTAGCCAAAATATTTATTTTCGTACCTGAGACACATTAAAACTTTTGTTTGTGATTATTTGGGCTTGAGAAACGTGAGATATATTGGAAATGAGAACTTTATTCCTTGATTGACTCAGCCCAACCTAGAACACTCGAATTCTATTGCATTTGCCAAATTATTTGAATTATTTTGAGTTTTGGAAAAACTCTGAAGTTTATGCTTGATTTTATTGGAAAAATTATTTCGTGAACAATGGCGCAAGTTACGTAGATTTTTGAGTCCGTTTGCTATGTCGTAAGATCCTCGAAGCGTTTATCGTAAGAAGTTTGATTCGTTGGCAACTTTGGCCCCTAAACTATTTCCCTACACCTTTCCCTACACTTCCACTAATTACAAAATAAACCCTATACTACTAAAACCATATATATACCCCCAAACCACCCCCATTTCTCATTTTATCAAATATAAAACACACACACACTCAAATATTCTCCCTCTCTCTCTCTCTCTCTTTGCATTTTCCGTCCGACCACCGCCGGCCACCACACTCCGGCCGCCGGAAAATATTCCGGCCACCTCAACTTTTTGTACCACCTTTTAGATCGGGACATCCCCGACACCACCGTACAAACCCCGTGACTCCAAACACCCCACATGCGCCTCCACGCGCTACCACCGCCGCGACACACCACCACCGCCGCTCTCTTTTGTTATTCCGACGGTAACACCACCCTCCCCCACCATTTCTTTTTGTTATTTTCGATTTTAAAACCAAACCCTAGTTTTTATTTTTTATTTAAATCCGATTTATTATTAATCTTTTTACAAAAATAGTTTTGATAATGTTTTTAACCTCAAAAACTCGTGTGGATTTCTTGTTGGGTTTGTTTGGCCGCGACTCGGTATGAACTCACCTAGTCAACTCGTGACTCGGTGAGGATTTGATGTTTTATTGTTGTTGTTGGATACTAGTGACAAGGGAGTGTTTATATTTGTGTTTGGTTTGGATTTTAAGGGTCCGTTTGGCTTCGTTGGGTTTTGGCAGCCGAGAGCCACCACCACCGCGCCACGGGTGGTGGTGGGGAGGGAGTATGATTATTGTTTTGTTGTTGTTGTTTGAGTTTAGGATAGTTGGTTTGGATTTGGTTTTGTTTTGGGTCGAGCCGAGGAGACAGGTGAGGCTCGGATTGGTTTTGGTTTGACGACGGGTTATTTAGTTTTGACTTGGGTTGATTGTTGAGTAAATATTATTGTGGTGATTATTTTTGGTTAGGGATTAATAGTCTCAGGATATACTTTTATTAGTTAAACGATAACTAAATAATAAAACGGATAATATAAATATGAAACATAAAATAAATTGTAATAGTTTAGTGGACTTATTATCGGACATGTTTCCGTATTATGACATTGTGAGCTTGTATTGGACGTATCAGATTTACGGCCATGGTTATTTGGATGTTATGGACCCTTTGGTACACGAGACGGTAGGGTACGTTAGGCCCGTAAAGATCTTAACGCACCTGGAACCCGAACAAATACAAAATGGTCAATAAAACCTAAACAACTAACGGACTACGCGAATGATATATCCAATCATATTTACTTATATATATATATACGTTAATATTATTTAAAAATAAAGAGTCATTGGCTCGGGAAACGTTATATAAACGGGCAGGTCATGCCGAAATTTTTTAAAATTCTTTATAAACCTAAATTATTTTACCAAATTTTATTATTATTTCAAAACCTTTTATTTCAACATTATTTTGGGGAAAACGGGTAAAATCTGAGACTTATTGTTACGCGTTATTATTTATATTTATTTGAGTGAGTTCTTCTATTCTTATTCTTTTCTTTCATTTCTTTTCGACGACTTTCTTCGAGGAGTTCTTTCGTCTTTTCTTTTGTATTTGGTTGATTCACCGACTTATTTCTTTTCTAACTCTATTGTCTCCCACACGAGACTATTACGAAATCTATTTCTTCGAATGCTTTACGAAACTTTTACTCAAGCATTGTTTATGGAAATATTCGAGTTTAGTTCTGAGTTATGCCATTTATATTGATTAGGTTATGCTGAGGTCCCTATTGCCGTGACGCATTATTGATTGATTGCTGTATCTCGTTTTCTGCTGCTATTGTTAAGGTGTGATTCATAGCCCCGCTTTTTATATTTTAATTGTTTATAAACCCATGGGGTGAGACACATGATTTAAATGTTTTCTGAGCACAAGTATTTTTGGTATGCTTTTTCCTGAATGATATATATATATATATATATTATATATATATATATATATATATATATATATATATATATATATATATATATATATATATATATATATATATATATATATATATATATATTTCCTGACGATGTACTAAGTAGCTTGTCTTGCCGGAAAGACCCTCAGATCATGAGCCATTAGTCACCTGCCGGTGAGCGCGAACTTAGTTTATAGGCCTATATGACTGACCATCCCACTCGTAATTGTCAAGGGCTTGACATGCAGGTGTACTATTTGTCGTTTTGCTGGGTATTGGCAAGTACCTGGCCTTGGGGGCACTTATTATTATTATGAAATTCCGCGGTTATTGTTTATGTCAGTACATCGTACTGTCGATTGGTTTGGTTAACGTCTTGCGTGTCATGTGCTTAGTATCATCAACCGTATGTATGCACAGGGATGCCTCTACATATTGGGTGTTATCTTGATTACCCTGGTATTTGCATTTGTTGCTTATATCGTATGATTAAAACCCTTGTGCTCAGCTTTATTATTTTAAACCTATGGATTACACTCAACCTTTGTGTTGAATTTTAAGCATGTGCTTCTCAGGTACTACTGCTAATTAATTTGTGGAGCTTTATGATTTTGGGCGTGGTGGAGTGGCTGGACGAATGAAGCTTTCTGTCAAGGCAGCTTATTTCTTTTCTACTATTTTTATGTTACATATCATTCGTAAAACCTTGGTGTGTCTTTAATGTTTTCCGCTGCTAAACTTATTTACTTTCCGCTGCTAAACTTTGTATTTCTACTTCTACACTTTGTCATTTTCCACTACAATCTTTATTTTTATTCCGCTGCTATTTTGTTAAAGAGTCTATGTACTCTAAAATGGTTTGTAAAATGAATGATGTGTTTTGAGGCACTTTTAAACGTCCCGTGTTGTGGTCGTTTGCTATAAAGATGCCTGGTTTCGATTCGCGTAGTGCCTCCAGCTTGTCAGCTGCCGTATTTTGAGTTGGGGGTGCTATATATATATATATATATATATATATATATATATATATATATATATATATATATATATATATATATATATATATATATATATATATATATATATATATATTGTAACACCCCCAAAATCATCACGTCAGCGGAAGACTTAACATGTCAGCAGAAGACTTTTAGGGTGTTACTTCGAGGATCTTTATCACAATCATAGAAAACGACACAAAAGTGACGCTTTAAAGTTTAATTCATTCAAAATACCAAATATTCGAGACATCAAGATGTTTCATAGTTTAAACAACAAGTTTATTTGAAATGTGTCAAAACGTTTATTTAAGCCTGTAAAGAATTATTGAAGATACTACTGACTGATGCTGCTGACAGGTTCCTGCGGAAGGCTTAGTGACTTTCTGCTGATGGCTGGTTCCTGCAGACATATAGAGATCCTACGGATAGAGTTTAACTGTGGATAAAACTTATGTATTTTAGGACAAGATATGTAGAATATCTTTTAATAGTTTATCATTATTCGTTTCTTGTAAGAAAGGTTAGGGTTTCCACTAGTATATAAGGAACCCTAGATCATTGTAATAGATACAAGTTTTACGTACGAGTTTTATTAATATTATTAGTTTATTGATCCATAGAGGATCGAGTTTAGTATAAGTTTGTTTTTGTATTCCGCATAATTACAAGCTCACAGAGATTATCTAACTTAGTTTAACTAGTGATTACATTAGTTGGCTAACGATCTATTGGCTCGTCATCTATCAAGGTATAGATCCCTACAAGTGGTATCAGAGCCACTAGATACTCTCTATAACCTTTACACAATCACATAACTATTCAATCAGTACCAATGGGAGACAAACCAGGTGGTGATGTTGTTCTCTCAGAAGCAGGCTCTCTTACTCAACAACTACAACAAGTGGCCTTCTCCAACAGCAATGCAAAACTTCCTTTTCTTAGGAAGGATGAGTATGAGATCTGGGCCATGAAGATGCAGAACTGGATTGCAAGTGTTGACAATAACCTCTGGAATGTTATACTCAATGGTTGTCGTCCTAAAAAGCAAAGTGTTGATGCTAATGGTAAAGTTACAATTTTGGAACCTGTTTCTGCTGAAGAAATTCTTGCTATTCAAAGGGAGAACAAAGCAAGAACCATATTGCTGCAGGTAATCCCTGATGCCCACATGGGAGATTTTCATTCCATGACTGATCCAAGAGAAATCTGGTGGGCCATAAAAGCTAGATTTGGTGGGAATGAAGAATCAAAGAGGATGAGAAAGAGTATGTTAAAGATGGAATTCCAAGAATTCAAGATTACTGAAGAGGAAGGTCTCCACAAAGGTTATGACAGGTTTCAGAAGATTCTGAGTCACTTGAATCAACTGCTAGCCAGACCTGACAATGAGGAGGTGAACTCTATGTTTCTAAGAGCCTTGCCTCCCTCATGGTCTCAGGTGAGTATATCATTGAAAACCAAAGGTGGCTTGGACTACCTCACCTTTGATGACTTGTACAACAAACTCAGAGCTTTGGAAGGTGACATAAAGGGATTCTCTCTATATGCAGCAACTCCTTCACAATCTGCATTTGTCAGTTCTAACTCAAACTACATGCCACATACATATACAAGTCTATCCCCAGCACCACAGGTTTACTCAAGTCCATCTACTCCAAGCCAAAGTCTTCCAATGACCACATTGTCTTTTTCAAGTGCTAATCCAATAACTCATCCAAAGATTAGTAATGTGATGGAAGATGTACTTCATTCATTTGTTGTTGAAGTTGATAAACAGCAACAAATTGTTTATGAAGATTTTGAGCAGATTGATGAACTTGCTTTAGAATAGTTGGACTTAAAGTGGCAAATGGCTATGCTCTCTCTCAAGGTTAGAAGATTTGAACAAATGGTTGGTAAAAATCTCAATGTTGATGGAAGAGATGCAGCTAGGTTTGACAGGAGGAAAGTAAAGTGCTATGCTTGTGGAGAAATTGGACATTTTGCAAGAGAATGCACAGCCAAGAAGGGTGAAGCCAGTACGAGATATTCAGCATACAAGAAGAAAGAAGTGGAATCTGGAAAATCAAAGGCCTTGATCACTGCTTTAGATACTAGTGTGGACTGAAATGAGCACGATGATGATACAAGCAACACTCCTCAAATCTCCTGCATGGCTAGTTGTGATGATAGCTTTGGACTCATGGGAATCTCTCCTCAGGTATCTACTTGTGTTTGTGATTGTGATTCTAAATATACAACTCTAAAAGAAGCTTATGATGATTTGAAACCAAAATATAATGATTGTTTTATTGAAGCTGCAACTTATAAAGAAGCTTTTAAAACTTTAGAACAACAAAAGGTGTGGTTTCAACAGAATCAATTGGCCTATGAAGAAAAGATTAGAGTTTTAAGTAGAGATTTAGAATGTGCTAGCAATGAATTAAAGTTTTCTGAAAAAGAAAAAGCTAGAATTGAGTCTGAGAAAAATGTTTTGCAAGAGAAACTAGATAAAGAAGTAGCTTTACATAAAAATTGGTTAATTTCAGGAGATAATTTAGCTAGCTGTCTTTATGGTAGTCAAGCTGTAAACTCAGGGATAGGTTTAAGGTTTAAAAAATATGTTGGCTTAGAAGCAAGGCATGATGAGGGTAAATCTACACCAGCAGGCTTAGCACATTATGTTAAAGAAGGAAATTTGCATGCTGTACCAGGACCCATCAGAGGTGTATTTATGCCTACTACCAAAACCTCTGACTTTGATGGTTCACACCATCTCTTTGGCAAAAAGTCTAAAGACTTGCCAACTAGGTCTGAAGACTAACCAACCATAGGAACCCCTAAGCCCACATCCCATAAGTTTGACTTACCAGCATCAATGGAAACCACTGGCATTAGGATCAATGACTCCCCTAAAACTAGAAGTATATCTAGTAATGATTCTAACAATTATGTCTCTTGTTCTTCCATGGACAAGACCTCAGAGACCTCTAGTTATGCCAGCTGTGATTCCAAGACCAAGTCAGATTCACCCAAGTCCTCAATAAAGATTTCTGACAAGTCATCTTACAAGTCTGTGGACTCTGAAGTTGCTGCTGATGAAGTTCTTTCTAAGACAGCCTCTTCTGAAGACTTGTTATTTACTTCTTCTGAAAACAATTCCTTTCAGTGTTTACAAAACAATTCTATTTCTGGTGTTTCTTTGAATAATTCTATGTTTAATAAGACATCTTTTGGATTTAATAAATCTTATAAGAAGAAGAAGTGTTTTGTTTGTGGTAGCAAGTTGCATTTAATTAAGGATTGTGATTTTCATGAAAAGAGGATGGGTGTTTCTGTTGTTAATAATAGACCTAGACAAAAGTGGACTAAAACCTGTTCCAAACCCTCATTAGTTCCACAGGCAAAGTATAATGTCAGCAGAATGTATTCCACTCCTGCTGATTGGACTGTTCCTTAGATATCCCAATAGAAATAGATATGGGTCACAACCATTTTATGGTATTAATCATTGGTATGAATGTATTGACCAAATGTTTATGGGAAGGAGTAATTGGGATTCTGCTGAAAAGTCCTCAGCAGATTGTTCTTGGACATACAAAAGACCATTTAACTACAGGGACTCCAGGAACAATTGTGGATCTAACTCAGCTTCTTGGGTTCATCATAATGATCCACAGGGCAAGCTCAAGTCTTTCATGACTTAAGTCTCTTACCATATGTTGTTGTTGTATATTAACTTTCTTTGTTGTAGGAACATCCTCTTCTTAATAAAGACTTAGGTATTGTTGATAGTGGCTGTTCAAGAAACATGTCTGGTAACCAAGAGAAGCTGCATGACTTTGTGCCTATTAATGGAGGTATAGTGAGGTTTGGAAGTGGAGTAGGAAGGATTACTGGCAAAGGAACCATTAGAACTCCAAAGGTGGATTTTGAGAATGTCTACTTTGTGAAGGAGCTTCAAGGATTCAATTTGTTCTCAGTCTCACAAATTTGTGACAAAAAACTTCCTGTGCTTTTCACTGAAGATGGTTGTTTCATTCTTTCACCTGAGTTTCAAATACCTGATGACAATCAAGTATTACTAAAGGCTCCAAGAAACCATAATCTTTATACCTTTGACTTGAATGATGTCAAGCCAGAAGGTGATCTAACATGCTTGGTGGCTAAAGCATCCTTGGATGAATCTACAAAATGGCATAGGAGGATGGCACATGTTAATTTTAAAGTCATCAACAAACTTGCTAAAGATGGACTAGTTCACGGACTTCCTTCAAAGATCTTCACCAATGAGCATAATTGTGTGGCTTGTAACAAGGGAAAGCAACACAAAGCTTCTTATAAGGCCATTACTACTGTGAGCACAATCTCAGAACCATTGCAGCTACTTCACATGGATCTTTTTGGTCCTACATCCATCAGGAGTATTGATCATAAGTACTTCTGTTTGGTGATCACTGATGCTTTCAGCAGATTCAGTTGGACATTTTTCTTGGTGACTAAAGATCAAACTTTTCAGGAACTTAAAGAATTTATGGCTCTAGCTGAAAATCAACTTAACAAGAAGATTAAAGGTATAAGGTGTGACAATGGGACAGAGTTCAAAAATGCCAATCTCATTGAACTTTGTGATTTAAAGGGTATTAAAAGAGACTATAGCACCCCTAGGACTCCACAACAGAATGGAGTTGCTGAAAGGAAGAATAGAACCCTTATAGAAGCTGCAAGATCTATGCTTGCTGACTCTAAACTTCCCACCATGTTTTGGACTGAGGCAGTTGGTACTGCCTGTTATGTATTGAATAGGGTGTTGATTACTAGACCTCATAATAAGACACCCTATGAACTATTGACAGGGAAGAAACCTACTATTGAACACTTGAAACCTTTTGGTTGTCAGGTGACCATTCTTAATACAAGTGATCACCTAGGCAAATTTGAAGCAAAAGCTGCTGAAGGATATATTGTTGGTTACTTAGCTCATAGCAAGGCTTATAGGGTCTATAATTTGGCTGCAAAGAAGATAGAAGAGACTCTTAACCTGAAATTCCTGAAGGATAATGTAAATGTTCAGGGCAAGGGTCATGAATGGTATTTTGACCTTGATTACCTTACTGATTATTTGGGGTATGCTAGACACACATCTAACCCATCTGCAGGTATACAAGTGTCATCTTCTAACAATGCAGGTACCCTAAAGGATGATTCAGACAGTGATTCAGACTGTGATGAACCCACTATTGTTGTAACAACTCTACCAATCCATATAGCAGATCCTCCTAACAAAGAAACCTCTGATGCCAAATCTGCTGATGATGTGGAAAATTCAACCTATGCAGAAGATCTTGCTAGACTCAAAAAGCAAGAACATGCAGCTGCTGAGGAAGCTAAAAGACTTGGTCTTGAATTTGCTCAAGACACTGAAGCACTCTTAAAACAAGCTGCTGGTAAAGAAAGCAGAAAACTTGATTCTGCTGATACATCTGCTGATGCAGCTATTGATTCTGTTGATGGAGATTCTGCTGAAGGCAATTCTGCTGCAGTTCCTGTTTCCACTGAAGCTTCCACAAGTTTGGATGAACCTTATGGCAGGTTTCTAATTCCCTCAGATCTTGCTAATGTTGAGCAACATGAAGGCATTTTTCAATCAGCTTCTTATGATGAAGACTTTGCTCCTACTTTAACCAATCTTGATACCTCAATTGATGTTAATCCTGTTGCAATTAAAAGGATCAACACCATACATCCACAAGATAATATACTTGGTGATCCAAATGCTATGGTACTCACCAGGAGTGCCATTAAGAATACCAAGTTTGGGCAATGTGCATTTTTGACTTATGTATCCACTCAGAAGAGAGACAATCACACATATCAGAAGCATTGTTTGTTTGCTTGTTTCTTGTCTCAAGTTGAACCCACAAGCATTAAACAGGCTTTGAGTGAGCCTAGTTGGGTTGAAGCTATGCAGGAAGAGATGCAACAATTCAAGAATCAAGATGTTTGGGTACTTGTTGATCTGCCTGCAGGAAAGATTGGAATTGGGACCAAGTGGATCTTAAAATGCAAGAGGGATGCCAGAGGTATTGTGGTAAGAAATAATGCAAGATTGGTGGCTCAAGGTTTCAGACAAGAAGAAGGGATTGACTACACTGAGGTCTTTGCACCAGTGGCTAGGGTTGAGGCAATTAGACTGTTTTTAGCCTTTGCCTCATATATGGGGTTTAAGGTCTATCAGATGGATGTCAAGAGTGCCTTTCTCTATGGCAAAATTGAAGAGGAAGTATATGTTACTCAACCATAGGTCTTTGAAGAACCCATCATCCTAAGAAGGTTTACAAAGTTGTCAAAGCACTTTATGGACTTCACCAAGCACCAAGAGCATGGTATGCTAGATTGTCTACATTTTTTTTGGAGCATGGATATAGAAGAGGAGCTATTGATAAGACCCTCTTTATTAAGAAAAATTCCAGGGACATTATTCTAGTACAAGTATATGTGGATGACATTATCTTTGGATCCACAAAGGAGGCATGGTGCAGGGAATTTGAAGAATTGATGAAAGGTGAATTTCAAATGAGTGCAATGGGGGAGCTAACCTTTTTCTTAGGGCTGCAAGTCAAACAATAACCTGAAGGGATCTTTATTCATCAGGAGAAGTATGTTAAAGATATTTTGAAAAAGTTTGACTTTAACCTTTTGAGGACTGCTACCACTCCATATGAACCACCCAAGCTTAAGAATCCAAATGAGCAAGATGAGGCTGTGAATGTTCATCTCTATAGGTCCATGATTGGATCACTCATGTATCTAACAGCTTCTAGGCCTGACATTACCTTTGCTGTCAGTGTTTGCTCAAGACATCAAGTCACTCCACTAACTTCCCATCTAAATGCTGTGAAGTAAATTTTCAAATACATCAAGGGCCAACCCAAGCTAGGCCTTTGGTACCCAAGGGATTCACCATTTGTGTTGGAGGCCTACAGTGATAGTGATTATGCTGGAGCTAATTTGGATAGGAAGTCCACAACAGGAGGTTGTCAATTTCTTGGTAGAAGACTCATCTCTTGGCAGTGCAAGAAACAAACCATAGTGGCTACTTCTACTACTGAAGCAGAATATGTTGCTGCTGCCAATTGCTGTGGTCAGGTACTTTGGATTCAAAATCAGATGTTGGATTATGGGTTTAACTTTATGAACACTAAAATCTACATTGATAATCAAAGTACTATTTCTATTGTTAAAAATCTTGTTTTTCATCAGAGAACTAAACATATAGAAATTAGGCACCATTTTATAAGAGATGCAAATGAGAAGCATCTAATTCAAGTGCTTAAAATTCACACTGATGATAATGTGGCTGATTTGTTAACAAAAGCTTTTGATGGACCTAGGTTTAATCACCTAGTTGTCAACATTGGGATGGTTAACCCTTGAATGCTATGTTTGAGGTGAGGCATAAGCCTCAGGGGAGGCATATGCCTCAAGGGAGGATTGTACATGTTGTATTTATGAAGATTATTATGTTTTCTAGAATTATGTTTACTAACTTTGTTTTGCAGGTTTCTTTCTAATTGTGTATATTATTTTGGTTATTCTTTTGTGTTTTGTTTGAATGTTTAGTTTCAGGTCATGTTCCTGCTGATATACAAAGATCTACATTCAGTGGAATTAGATGTAAAGACATAAAAGTAAATTTTATTCATCAGTGGAAAGCTTGGTACATCAAGATCTGTCATCAGAAGAAACACAAAATACATCAAACAACAACAATTAACCACCACCACATCCCTAACCATCAACCCCCTTACTCCATCTTCCTCTTCCCTTTGCGCAAGTCCTTTGGGTCTGACATTTTCTTGTGGACCCCTCTGGATTGCATGTCTTTGTTCCAGAGCTTGGGAGCAGCAAGACCAAGGACCACTTTCAATGGACCCTTCTTCCTACCTGAGGACTGTGGCTCTTCAGGGACAGATATCCTTCTCATATCTGCACATACTCTTTCCATTTCACTGGTTAAGAATGCAGTGACAGGATTGAAATCAGGGACAACCATAGCTAGAGGAGTTGGTGTTTCCTCAGCTTCAGTGGTTTCTTCTGATGAGGCTGGAGATGGACATAACTCTGAAGGACCTTCACCTAAATAGTAGTATGATCTTTGGGTTTGAGGTATGTCAAAAGTAGAGTCTGATGAATCAGATGAGATTTCAATAATTTTGGGGGATGGCTTCATGTTTTGAATGTGAGAAAGACTTTGGGATATGTTATTTGTAGGATGGTGAGTTGATTATGGCTTGAAGACTTATTTAAAAGGACTTGATTTGGGTTTAATGTGAGTAAATGTAAGTGAATGGGAGGTAGTTGAGTCAGGAGCAATTACTAAGTGTGCAAGTTGTCCACTTAAGTGGATTCTTCGGATGAAAGTCAATGGTTTGACCAACATACTGCTGATACTATCTAGTTTGTTGTTAAATATGTTCTTGCTGATGGCTTATTCAAGATCAATTTATTCAGGGGAATACTAATCTATCAGAAGAATTAAAACAAGTAATTATTAACAAAGCAAATTTTTATTGATTCTTCAGAAGTACAATACAAGATAGTGAAATTGATAGATTAACAACAAAGTTCCTATTCTACTTTGCCCTTGCCCTTGCCTTTCACAGTCTTCTCTTTGCCTTTGTTGTTGATGTTGAAGAGTCCTTGCCACTGAGGACAGGGCAAACCTAAAACAACCTTTCTGGTCTTTGGCAATGGGGAATTCACCTTTCTTTTTCTTGGACGAGAGGACTGAGGCTTCTCAGGGGTTGTAGGGTTGTAAAGTGCATCATTATCATCATCCTCTTCATCAGAAGAAGTGAAGATGAAGGGAGACTCCTCAGGATTGGGAACTCTATTTGCCCTCTCCAATGCATTCCATCTTCTCTCCATCTCTCTCTGGTACTCTGGATCATCGATTTCAGAAGGGTATGGTGGAAGATCTTCTGATGATGAACTAGGAGCAGGGACATCATGTCTCTTCTTCTTGGCTTGTTCCTTTGTGAGACCATGAGGACGTGTTGGCATATTGAGTGGTGGTGGAGATGTTAGTGAGTCAGTTGTATCAGAGGAGTCAGAAGAAAGGTTGATGATTTCTTGATTGGAAGCCATGGATGTATTGCTAATTAGAGGTATTATAATTAGGGATTTGATTTGAAGTGGAAAGATTTGGGGATAATTAGCCTTTATTTATAAGATCACCCAACCGCGTGTCTTTATTATCATTAATGCGAGGTAGTTTTAAGATACTTAAGGGTTCTTTGAAATTTGGATTAAGAGATATTTTTCAAAGATATTTGGTTTCCACTAACGGGTAGATTCTGCTGATTGATACTACTGATGGTTCTGTTGACCATAGTCAACGTTTGACTATTTTCTGCGGATTGACCATTTGATTTCAGCCGATTGACTTGGTTTCTTCGGATGAGTCAGTTAATTGGGATTTGCCTTAGTTGATTATTGGTCAAAGATTTCTTTCCAATAATTCATATCAGTTTCATTCCACGTTTGGTAACTTCCATAATTAACCAAGACGTGCATATCCCACTCCCAAATTAACTGATTCCCTCTCGCTATAAAATTTCAAAAACCAATTCAACATTCTTCAGAATTCCCAACCCTAATTTCTTATTCTCAATCAACGGCTGAACTATATTTCAAAGGAGATCATAACAAACATGCCTTTTTTGGTCGTGGTAAAAATGATTAAGATTATGTGGGCATGATCGAATTTCTTCAAAGTTCCAAGATTCGTTATGCTCTGCTTCAGTACCCAAATGTTATTCATGAGTCTCTTGTTGTACAATTTTGGGAAACCGCTCAAACAAGGACTGTTGAAGATGGACCAACAGAGATTGTTGCTGTCATAGATGGGGAAGAATATGTGGTTACTGAGTCATTGGTTAGGACTAAACTACAGTTGGATGATGAAGGAGGGGTGACTGATTTGCCTAAAGGAGAGATACTCAGAGGCCTTCAGGCTGCCGGATATAGTGGTGATGGGAAAGTATGGTACAAGAATCTGTTTTGTCCGAAATGGAGGTTTTTGACACACACTTTGCTTCAGTGTATGGGTTCTAAGTCTGGTGGATGGGACCAATTCTCTACAGACATTGCTCTTGCTATTGTGTGTCTTTCTCAGGGAAGAACATTTAACTTTTCTAGGTATATCTTTAATGCTATGCTTGAAAATGTTAAGGATACCAAACTTAAATATTTATTGTATCCTAGGTTTCTTCAAATCATTTTAGACATTAAGACCAATGACCCCACTCACTTGCCTGTTAAGGGTTTATCTAAAAAGTTGTTTACCCAAATGAAAATTAAATTTGCTGGTGAACACAGACCCTTACTACCAGCTATGTTGCCAGCTGGCAATGCTCCTGATGGAGTAGCTGCTGATGCAGCTGCTGATGCCCCGGTGGGCAATCCCCTTGATGGAGAAGCAGCTGATGTAGCTACTGGTGGTCAGGATTCTCCTGATGCTCAAGCACCAGAGGATTCTCCTGCAAGAACTGAAGATGCTCCTGATGCAAATGCATCTGTTGCTCCTGATGTTCAGCCACCATCTCCTCCTAGGTCACCCACACCTGTGTATTCACCAACGGATATCAATTCTCTATGAGAATTTAGGCTTTGACCAACCTGTACACTCACCACAATTTACCAGACTTCCCACACCTAGTCCTTTGAGACCTCACTTTGAGGATCATGTAGATGTAGATGTAAATTTAGATTATTCTACTCACAGGACCAATGATGCTTCAAATGCCATAGATATCCCTGTTGGTGGAGCTGAAGGTCCTGTTACTCTCACTTCTGTATCTGCTTTGTTGAACAGGTATGTATCTAAGGTGGACAAATTGGAGAATGATCTGAACTTCACCAAAAAGAACCTTAGCAATGCTGTTCTGACTCTAATTGGAAGAGTTAAAAAGCTGGAGGGTAAGCTTAAGCAAAGGAAGAAACAAGGTGTAGTGTATGATTCAGATGAGGATTCTACTAAAGCATCTGACAATATTGACTTGGAAGGCCTTGAACTTCTTGCTGCTAGAGAGTGTTCAGAAGAATGCTGACACTAGGCCTGAACCATCTGTTGCTCCAACTGCTAATGTTGCTCCAACTGCTGATGTTGCTCATTCTACTGATGCAAGTGTACTAAAGGACTCCAGAGTCATTTATGTCAGAAGAAAGCATTCTACTGATAAGAAGTCTGCTGATGCTCCTAGAAAGAATACTTCTACTGATGTTCATAGGAAAGAATCTTTTCCTACTACTATGCCAGAAGTGAGCACTCATGGTCCATCAGTAGATGTCCAAGCTGATCTTCCTCATGATTCTCCTGATAAGACTTTTGTCCCTCCTGAGAAGAAAGATAAAGGGAACTCTATATTGATTGATCAAGACATTCCTTTCAGAGTGAAATCCAAGGTGGAACTTGCTAATGAAAAACTTAGTGAGATTGCTGCTGCCCATATGCAAGCTCAAGAGGAAGCTGCAGCTATTAAAGTTCAATTGGATTTGAAAGCCTCAGAAGCATTAGCTAGGAAAATTCAAGATGATTTGGATAAGATGGGACCTTAATTTACTAGCACCTTACCTGCTGAGAGACAAAAGGAACTTGATGAAATAGCTGAGAATCTTACTGCTGAACAATGGGAGAACTTGGCTGAACAGGCTGCTTCCAAGCCCAATTTGGGTGAATCTGTGCTTGGAGTGAATAATCCTGATTTTGTTCAAATGATGGTTGAAAGAGGAAAGTTGTTGAAACAACAGGAGGAAGAGAGAAAAGCTAAGCATCTCAGGGAAAGACCTTGGACTAAACAGGAAATAAAGAAATACATGAGGAATTTTGTAAAGAATCAGGGATGTTCTATGTTTGGGTCAGGCTGGAATCAAAAGAAGGTTTGGGGTTTTTCAGATAAGCAACTCACCTTTTACTATGACAAGATCATTTCCAATCTTCATTCGTCTGGTATACATGTCCAAGATGTTCTGGAGTTAAGAGGCAAACTTATGGATGGGCCTGAAGCTAAGAAAGCTAAGCTTCATGAGACTACTGCTCAACCTGCTGAGTCTATTTGGTCTTTTCATGGTGGTCAGGAGAATGCAACTTCCTTCAGTCTTGCCTCAGAAGGATGATACTCCTGATGCTCAGAAGGATGATACTCTTGATGCTCAAATGGATGATACTCCTGATGCTCAGATGGATGATACTCCTGTTGCTTCTCATCATGATAATGCTGAATCTCATCCTGATACCACTGAAGCTCCACATGATGTTACCAATGATGCTTCAGATGATACTCCAATTGAAGTACCTGATGATGATGATTCTGCAGCTGTTCCTGCTGATACTTCCAAACAAGTGCCTAAAGAGGAACCTGCTGATGGTCCTTCTATTCCTGTTACTACTGGCACTAGGAGAAAGACTAAAGCTATCAAGAGGAAGGCTACAAAAGATATTCCTTTAGAGGATAGTACTACTTTTCTTGATTATGCTTCTGATGATGGTCAAGACCCTGTTGCATGGGAGAAAATTATGATGTGGGAACTTGTTGATACTGAGCTTGGTCAAGGAAAAGTGAATGTCATAACTAGACAAGATGGAACTACTAAGACATTCTTGTTTCTGAGTCAGATCTTACATATGGTGGACAAGCAAGATCTTCTCTCACTTTATGATTGGGTTACCAAGTACTATCAAACTCATTCCCCTGATGACATTGGAATGTATTTGATGGGTGATTTGCAGATTTTGTGTGATTCTTATAAAGGTGATTCAGGTGTAAGGTTTCAAGTATGGAAAGGTCAAAAGACATGGGTGGTTGACTATTGGAAGTTCTTTCCACTACCTAATGTTCATATGATTGTAACAACCACTGGTAAAACCTTATACTGCTGGGCTGATGTTCTTTACCCAATCACAAAAGAAGTAATGCATCTCATGCTGGAGACAAAGTTATATGTTCCTTTGGATATGACTGAGAATGATCTTCATCTTGCTGAACAATTGGTAAGGTTCATCAGAAGAAGTATCTTGACTAAGCAGGAACTGGCAACCAAGCATGGCATTCAAATGGATTCATATCTGCAATGAGCTGATCTTGGTATTGTATTTTGTTGTATATTTTTTATTTTTCTTTTAGTTTAGTAAAAAAAAAAAAAAAAAAAAAAAAAAAAAAAAAAAAAAAAAAAAAAACTATCATATTTGTATAGTTTGTGTATGTTGTATGCAGGTTTGGTGTTGATTCTTATCACACTCTTTCTGGTCATCAACTTGCCTGATGTTGACTATTCCATCAAAAGGTTGGCCAGTCCAAAGGGTACAGCTTTGGTAAAGACTCATCAAATCTGTTGATAGCTGTAATGGTTTGCTCAAAATCATAAGGTTTTCAATTCACCTATGCTTTATTGCTGAGTAGTTGAAATGGTTGTCAATTGACCATGGATTTTTCCTTTATGGATTCCAAATAATTGGCTAGCCCACATGTATATGGCTTGTGGTAAAGGCAGTGGAAAACCATATTTAGTATTCAATTAACCAAGATGATTATTCATCAACAATTGACTAGTCCTGAGCAAACGGCTACAGGTAAAGACATATCAAATCCGTTTATAGCTGATGATTTGCTAAAAATCATGTGGTTATCAGTGTACCTTTGAACACTTGGCTACTCCAGTAGTGATGGCTATTGTTAAAGAGACATCAAATCCATTATTTTCAATGATTCACCTCTCACAGGAGTTAACACACCTGGATGTGATGAGAATAGTATGAAACTTATATGTTTTGATGTACATTCAGTCTTGTGTTGCTGCAAAGAATGGTACTTTTCAATTGTTTGATGATCATAGAGATTCTACTTATGAAGATTCTTTGCTGCTGATGATTATTCTCAATCCTCTGGTTTCTGCTATTGGCGATCTATCAAGAAATCTTGAACTTAACTGTGTCAAATTCAAGATTAGGGGAGGATTGTAAGGAATTATTGAAGATACTACTGACTGATGCTGCTGACAGGTTCCTGCGGAAGGCTTAGTGACTTTCTGCTGATGACTGGTTCCTGCAGACATATAGAGATCCTACGGATGGAGTTTAACCATGGATAGAACTTATGTATTTTAGGACAAGATATGTAGAATATCTTTTAATAGTTTATCATTATTCGTTTCTTGTAAGAAAGGTTAGGGTTTCCACTAGTATATAAGGAACCCTAGGTCATTGTAATAGATACAAGTTTTACGTATGAGTTTTATTAATATTATTAGTTTATTGATCCATAGAGGATCGAGTTTAGTATAAGTTTGTTTTTATATTCTGCATAATTACAAGCTCACAGAGATTATCTAACTTAGTTTAACTAGTGATTACATTAGTTGGCTAACGATCTATTGGCTCGTGATCTATCAAGGTATAGATCCCTACAAAGCCCATGCCGGGTTACAAGCCCACTCCGTGCCTTCAAGTTCCTTCTCGTTTAGTTACTTGAGATAAACACATGCTAAAAGTGTCAACACAAAGGTTGGTGAGTTCATAGAGTTTATAGTTTCGAATATCGATTTCCAAAATCAAAGAGTTTGTGATTCCATAGAAGTTATAATAACAGTTGATTATCAAATTAAAGTGTGAGTAAATCCATAATATTCATAGCTTAAATCGTTGGTTTATCAAAATCAGAAAATGAGTGATTTCCTTAATCAATTTTATACAAATTAATTCATTGGTTTGCCCTTCACCGGGTCAACACCAAAATAGTAGTTTGTTTGACCTAATTATTAATAGTTTTTCCTGCTATATAGTGAGCACAATCTCATAGTTTAATAAAACAGTGGGCTACAGCATCGTACTCCCTTAACATCAGTCGTTGTAGTGCTACATTATTACCGTTCTCTTGCCCTAAGCTCATGACACTCAACGATTAACAGGCATCAAAATTATCCATAATAATGATGTAAAACAGTGGCCCTCAAGATAGGTATTTACCAGTAACCTATGAAATCAAATAAAGTGCATTTGGTGACTTTCCTTTAGCGACCAAATGGGGATTGTCAATCCCTAATAGATCTATTCACAATTATTTACGTTCACCCTGCAAGTGATTAGGGCGCATGATCGAGGGACTTTTGGTAATAGGTACTTAGGCAATAGAGATCAAATATAGCATATCGTTGAAAAATCACTTGTAATCATGTCTATAGCAGGTATTTCCTTATGAGATATAAAAGTGTGTAAACCAGTAAAGTTTATATGAAATACAGTCATGTATTTAGTTAATGAATACTAGTAAAAGTAAAAACAATAGTTAAGCATGTATCTCCCCCAAAAACGTTTATAAACCATTGTAAAACAAGTAAAAGTAGGGGCTATGACTCACCTTAGTAGTACGGTAGACAGAGTATAAGTAATGTCAGAAGTGAAGATGGAATTGACTTCAAGAGATAACCTGAATGATATGGAAATTCGAGATAAGTTCGACTTATCGAGAATCGTGATTTGAATAGTGTTCGATGACAGAATGATTTGTGGCAGAGGTGGCTTGCGTGGCAAAACGCTTAATAGTTCAAGAGCAAGTTATATACAATATAACTTGTCTTTATGTATAAGTATCGTTTATTATTTATATTTCTCGTCATGAATCAATGATATGTATCAAAAGTTGATAAATGATAAATTATAGTAATTGCAAGTTTACGTCAGGTTAAGTGGACCGATGAGTTTTATTATAGGAATAATCATTACTTAATGTGTATTCAAGTTAACCGATAATAACGTCAAGTTATATAATTTATGTTATATATATATTCTGAAATATAATTATTACTTTGTTATTGTCTAAAAAAATGTAGGTCTCGTTTATATGTTACTACGATATAGTCATCAACTTGTCATGCGTACTTAAGTTTCTACGTAAACCCTTAAGTTATACCAAGGTGACTCTTTTATCCTAAATAGTTAAGTAATTACATATTTAGTCCAAAATAAACATGTTTACAACTTATAAAAGTGTTGGGTGAAAAAAAATGTAATTTATTCATATAAGTTATAAAGCTTATAAAAGTTTTTAAGGAAAGTGGTAAGTTATATGAATTGGAGGGTCTGAAGTTGTCAAAATGTGAAAGTTGCAAAAATAGTAAAAATGGCAAAGTTGCATTAGTGTAGGCTCGAACTCAAGACCTCTAGTTTACATCTCCACGGCACAACCAACTGAGCTAGTATTGATCTTGTGTTATTCTACGCAGCATGTATATATAGTCGTGGGTTTTGCATGCTTGTAAAATCGTTTATGTTTCTTAATCTTAAACCAAAACTAAGTTTGTGATTATTCATGTTTCAAGTAGTTTTTCTCTCGTTAAGTTTCACTTGTTTAGTGTTTCCTCGCCACTCAACGAAACGCAAGAACTTGGTACTCAACCCATTTAAAACATAACTAAAACTTGTTAGTTTGACTCGTATATGTTTTGATCAGTTTCTTTTCATGTATTCTTCAGCCATTTTGAGTTTGGAAACTTTAAATAATCTGGTATATATATGTGCATGTCGATTAGGAATAAATAAGTACTAGTTTATACCTTGAGATTTTCATAAGTGTTAACGAGTTTAAAGATTTGCCACACAAGTTAAACACCACCTTAGCCATATCCAAAACTATTACGGGAGTTCATGAAATAATAGAGAAGTTAAGTGGTACGTAATATGTGGACGTGTATCATAACGAGAATAGTATAGAGTATGTATGGAAAATAATTGGAAGAAACTTACAACACCACGAAATGGTGGGGAGGACACGATGTGGACTCGTAATCAGAAGTGGATTGAAGATGTGGTTCGTTTAAGGACTCAACCATGAACCGAGACCCCCTCCTTGTTGACTTGAATAATGCTTCAAACCTTGGAATATTTGACTAGTTTTCTCGTAAAGTACTAGAAAGAGTGAAAGAAAGACTTTGTAATGTGAAGAGTGTTTGCTAGCCCTCTCATACAGCACAAAAAGGGAACCAACAAATGACTTAGAGAAATATTTTGAGGTGTGAAAGGTTTGTGTTTGAGTGTGAGTAACCTGTCGATATGCATGGCCCTATATATACCCAAGTTTGAGCTTGGACAATTGGCAAAATGGAGCAGAGATCATGAGAGTTTTGGAGTGTGAAAGCTTCTCTATTATGCATGTTCTTGGATTGGGGAGAGTTGGAGATGGGAGGTTGTATGTGTAAGTAGGATTGTAAGAAGGTAACATGGTTTTGTCTTAGGTTACACTTGGGGCAGTAACAAGTGAGGGAGGTGGTTCTCTTGCTCTTGCCTCGTCGACCAAGAGAAGGAAACAAGAAAGAAAGGGCTCGGTTTTGGTTTTGGAACTATATGATTTGTTTGGAGGTCATCAATCAGTTTCTGCTCAAGTTATACTAATTGTGCAAGGTACCTTTGCTTGGTCATTTGTTGGGACAGTAAACATGCGTGAAAATGAGTATGAATTTACATTCGTGATTCTCAGGTGAGAGGGTAAACGAGTCATGTAAGAATTTGGACATGGAGTGAATTGAATGTGTAAGAAGCAGTGTAACAAAATAGGTTTGGCTGGAACTAGTACCTTGTCGAGACCTAGGAACAAGAGGAAAACATCAAGAGTCGATTTGGGTTTTTGTATAAGAGATAACTTGTGTCATAACATGTATAAGAGTGTTCATGTATGTGTCATATAATGTGTAAGGAAGTAACATGGGTTACTTAGGTTACATTTGAGGGAGGTGGTGTATGAGCTATAGGTTATATTTGAGGGAGGTGAGTCTTCAAGTTTGAGTCCAGGTCGTATTCCACAGATAACAGCCACAAATTACATTTTTGGTTCAAAATCTCGCGAG
This sequence comes from Artemisia argyi, assembly GCA_030686995.1. Lineage (NCBI taxonomy): Eukaryota > Viridiplantae > Streptophyta > Magnoliopsida > Asterales > Asteraceae > Artemisia > Artemisia argyi. The sequence continues at coordinate 79,064,352 of CM060698.1, read as the reverse complement.
TCTAGACGTAAAACATTATTTCGGACAACTTTCGTGTTTTACACTTTTCCTGGTTCGGACCAGAAGGGCCTTAAAATTGGGATTTAAATTCGTTACAGAAAGTTGGTGGTTCATTAGAATTTATACGAAGTGGTATTGAAATAAAATGCTATTTGCGTCAAGTTGAGATGAAACTTGTAAGGTGCTTTAACTTGATCAATATTCTAGTATAGTAATTATATTTGAAAGTTGATAATAATTGTCATTCATGGTTCTTAGAGGTCCAATATTATTAGCGAGTACACATGGGAATTTTAGTAGGCTCGGGATTTATTTATATTGTATCTGTTAATTATTGAAACGTATACTTATTAAGTATCAATGTTTTAATTTATGTATGGTATCTAGGTTATTAAGGTTTAGGTGTAAATGTCGTTTCAAGGTAAGAGTGAATAACATTGTAATTGACAAAGTATATATATATATATATATATATATATATATATATATATATATATATATATATATATATATATATATATAAATTGTTATGGGTAAAAATGGTTAATCTATGTTATGGTAACGTGTTAATCGTAGAAAAATTTTACGAGGTGTTATATATATATATATATATATATATATATATATATATATATATATATATATATATATATATATATAGGGAAAATTGTCTAAAAATACATTGAACTTGCCACCTTTTACTTATATATATAATATTGTTACAATAAGATGATTAAGAAAGTTTATGCATACAATAGGAAAAAAAAAAAAAAGTTCAATGCATACAAAAGTAAAAAGTGGCAAGTTCAATGTATTTTTAGACAATTTTCCCACATATATAAGAGTACGGAGAAATAAGATGAACATTAATGTGAAATCAAGTAGGTAGAGCATGAATCCGATAGACAATCAGAGGAAAAAGTTTGAATTTTGACTCCTACTGGGGACGGTCCTGTAAATAGGGAGACGGTCCCTTAATGATTATGGGACCGCCAGTCCATTAAAGGACCGCCACCAGAAGGTGACTAGGTTGGCAGATGTGTTGTGATTTTAGTAACTTCCCATTTTTAAGGTTGAATAATTTTAGTCCATTTTCAAGTCAACCATGACACATATCACAACATGTTAACATAATCTAGAAACATGATCATTCATTCATTCCATACATAAAAGGTACACAAAAGCAACCATAATCATCACATCAATAAGATATCATTAAACTACAACAATAGTTATCAACTAATGTAACAAGCGATCTCCCAAAGCATGCTTGACCCAAAACATAGCTTCCACTTGATTATTCCTAACTAGACATTTTGAAGATATCTAGTTAGAGGGTGGAGAGGATGATGGTGAGGATGAAGGTGGAGCTGAAGGTGGCATGGTGGAAATGGGAGTTGGTTGCACATTTTGTTGAGCAAGAAGAAACTCAGTGTGTCCAAACATGGTGTGGAGTTCATCTCTTAGAGTAGAGATGAGATGAAAGTTGTGATAACAACATGCACATCCCACGGTGTGGTTGCTAACAAAGTAGTAAGGAACGAGATTGCCAAGGTTTGGTGATGATGGTGGAGTGGGAGGAGTGTTCTCCAAAGGCCCGTTTGGTGATGTGGTTGTATGATTTGGTGATTTTGTTGCAAGGTGGTGTGAGTTTCTTGGTGGAGAGCTAGAGAGGGTAGGAGATGATGGTTGATTACTCGCAAATGAGGTGTAAGCACCTCGAGCTAGATTGGGTGAACGAAGGTGACAAGTTTTTGATGAATGATGAGAAAGGTGATGCGGTTGGCTTTGATGAAGAGTATGATGTTCCATTTGTGGATGGTGTTTTGAGTGGTGCACTTGGTGCTTGAGGTGATGATGATGTTGACTTTGGAGAGGGAGTTGTGTCACAAAGAGTGAGATAAATGAAGTTGGTTTGTGGTGGAATGATTTTGATCTTAGGCCTGTTTTTTGGTAGTTGTGAATTGAGTGAGGTTATGAGTCCTATGTTTGAGTTTGGCAAGAAGGTGGAAGATGATGCCATTGTAGGTGATGTAGATGAAATGATAAGTGATTGTAATGAGGTTGGAGAAGAGGAGAGGTGATTAAATAATCAAGCATGGTTATGATTTTGGCAAAGCATGCATTAGGAAATATTATGCACTTCAAGTTGTTTATCTAAACATGGTAAGGTGGTGATAAACATGCAATAGGTTTAGGATTGCAGGAAAGAAGAAAACAGTGCAAAAATCCGTGATCCCATATAGATGGTCCTTTAAATGTTGGACGGTCCTTTATCACTGGAGGACCGCCAGGACGCTAAGGGACCATCGGCAGTGGGTTCCCAGATGTTTACCCACTTTCTCATTTCTGAAACCTGTAGGGATCTAAACATTTTCTGAATTATAACAAGGCTAAAACACAAGAGGATAGTGCTTAAACAATCATGCAAGTTAGAAACAAATTCAAGCAAGCATTCGCAGATAACAACATTCAAGAGTTAACAAATCCAAATAGTACAAATATATAAGAAACATAATAATACAATACTATAGAATAATCCTTCATGGTTTTGCCTTGTCAATGGTTTTTATGACTTGTTCTTGTTGAATGACATTCTTGACTCTCGTCTGTTCCTCATTCTCGAGTGTGGGATCATCATAGATGTCATAGTCAACAGATGATGAGGAGATAAAAATGGAGGAGATATGGAGCTCGTTGATGGGTTCAAAGAGTCGGCATAATAGCCGGGACTTTGAATATTGAGGACAATATTCATTTCTAAGTATGGGGGAAAATTCTAGCGAATTTTATCACAATATATCTTCTAGTACCCCCCGTTTTTGGCCAAAATTTTCAAAAAATTTTCACTTTATTTCAAAAATTTTGTGGTTATCAGTCCGCCATGTCTAAATGACAAAAAGATTGGCTAATCCAGGAGCAAACGGCTCTTGGTAAAGATAACTCAAATCCGTTGACGGCTTGCAATTTGCCCAAAATTGTATGGTATCTCAACTCGCCATATCCCAAAAAGTAAGTGAGTTGGCTAGCCCGCAAGATTATGGCTTGTGGTAAAGGCAGTAGAAAAACCATAATTGGTAATCAGCTCACCAAGATGTCGACTGTGTCCATCAAGAGTTGGCTAGTCCAGGAGCAAACGGCTCTTGGTAAAGACAAATCAAAACCGTTGAAAGCTGGTGGTTTGCTAAAAATCACATGGTTATCAGGTGGACCATAGTTCTTACTTGAACCGAAACATTTGGCTACTCCAGAAGTGATGGCTTTTGGTAAAGAGATTTCAAATCCATCAAGTTTTCCAAAAAGATTGCTAGGGACTAGCAATAGTTTAGTGTGGGGGATTGATGAGTGCTCAAACACTCATCATTTTTGTCGTATTTAAACTGCCAAAACAAACAAAAACAATCAAAAAGTTATCAAAATACTTAAATTATCCCAGGGATTGTGTTTTATGTGTTTTAAATGCAAAATAAGCAAAAACAAATGAAAAATGATCAAAGTTTGCAATATTGGCAGTTTCAGTCCCCCGAGCTTTCAAAACTTATCAAAAATAGTCCCTATGCATTTATTTTGAAAGAAAAGTCAACCCAAGTCCTTCAAAAATCAAAAGTTATCAAAAATGGACTTTGGGTGAAAAGTTTTGAAAACCTACATGTTTGGTCCCTGGAGTTTGAAAATTTATAGAAAAGGTCCCTGGGAATTTTTAAAAGTGGAAAATGAAAATAATGGTCCTTGTGTTATTGGAGGTTGGCAATAGTGGTCCTTGTGAATACTTTGGGAAATCTACAATTTCAGCCCCCATCTTTTGAGATTTTACAAAATTGGTCCTTGTTGCTTACTAGTAAAATACCATACGGACCTTTGTTTTATCTAAATCCAAAACAAACACAAACATAGCCCATCTACCTTATCACTCCAAAAGCCCACACCATCCACTCCTTGGCCCATTCACCCTCACCCAGCCCTCCATCAAAAATATACTCCCCCATTTTCCCACCTCAGTCAACAGGTCAAACCATTGACCTTCCCCCTCCAACTTGCTCACATGCTCATCACCATACCTCCCCTCACCTCTAAATTAATAAATCCCTCTCCTTGTCCCCCTGGCCTCCACCAAACTCCAAAGTCAATTAATGCCTCTTCATAGTTTCCAAGTTACCAGAGAGCAGTTGTGGAATTTTGGCGCCAACATGAGATTGAATGGCCAGGATGAAAAAGGGGAATCCAACGGCTCAGAATTTGATGGGATTTAATTGAGAAGCATGTGGGAACCCTAGGAGGATGCTACAAAAAGGAAAGAGAAGGGCAGAGACAAGTGTGTAGATTTTTAAAGCTTATTGTAATTTTCTAATTATTGTAAAATTTAATTTCCAAGTCTTAATTTAGCTTTTCAGTTGTAACCTAAATGCCATCAATGTAATTCTCAAGTTTTTAGTTAATGAAATCTAATTTTTATATTTAAATCCAATTTTCTCATATTTTAGCAAAAATCTTATGTTGTCTTAATTAGTATTGAAACGTGTTTCTGTGTTCCATAAGCTCACATTTAATCTTAGTTAAGTCTTCATAAGCTATTTTGAGCACCAATCTTGTTTCAAGTTCAACTTTCAAAAAAATAAGAAAAATCAGTAAAAAAAATAAAAAAAAATAAAAAAAAATCAGAAAAAGAAGAAGATGAAGATCAAAAGGGAAGCAGAGTTGAATTGGATTGGGTTATGGTTATAGAGGTCTGTGGAGACCACTTAGGTTGTGTTCTTAGTAACTTGTTCATGTGGTTTTAGCAGGAGAGGCATCTTGTAAGCTTTACCTTTGAATTTTCTATATCACTGCTTATTTGCTACTTGTGTCTGCTTTAAACTACTTATTATTAACTGTTGTTGCTTATTAGATAGCCTTATGTGCACCCCTTATTATGATATTTAGTTTATATTGAATTTCATTTTCTTATCTGTCAAAATACTCATTAAGTGATTTTTGGGTGAATGTTGTTTTCATGTGTGTTTCTGAGCTTTAATGATCTTACTTCATCATAAAATAACATTGTGGGTTGGTATTGTGGACTAACATCATCATTTTCCTCACAAATCCAAAAACATTCATATTTAAGGGGTGTTTGGATCAGGTGTAGTACCTGTGTTCTAGTAGATTTGTTAGTGTTAAACTGGTTTAGACATATGCAATTGGGTATAATTAGGTTAGCTCAAGCTTCATATAGGTAGAGTATATAACAGAAAGTCAAAATCATACTCAATTCCCCCTCACAGTTAACTGTGAGGGAATTGAGAGTCACAAACCCTCCAAATTGGTTTATAACTGGTATATTTAGCTTAAAATAGTTTTAATATTGCTTATTACATGTTTCTTAACCAGTAATGATCAACCAAACCTCATAAAAGTCAACATTCAAAGTTTTCATAAAAAGTCAAAAAGAGCCTTGGTCAGAAATCTCCAAAATGGCATGAATATTTGTGAATTTTGTGTAAGCTTTCAAGCTTTGAGCTTTTGATATGTGTTAATCTACCAGCTAAACTTGAGATTCCCACATTTTTTATATTTTTGTGAATTTTTCTTGTGGACCTTTTTGCCCTTCAAAGTAACCTGCAGGGGAAGGAGCTCCCCTGCTCAGATCAGACCATCAGCAACACCACCACTTTGGTGGTTGTTCCTGACCACCTCAGTGGGTCCCGCTGACCCATTTTGGGTTCCTTCAACCCCCCTCCTGGCTACCTTCTAGTTTTGGCCAAATTTTTGAGCTTAGGCTCAGTGGACCCCACTTGAAATCACTTCAAAAGCTTGTCCCATTTCTATCTCAGTCTCCAAATAATAAAATACTTAATTTGGCTTCCTAGCTTATTCTAATTGCTTATTTGTGTGAATTTAGCTTAAACTTGTAGAAATAACTTAAGTGAAGCAGAATCCACCATTGTGGACCCCACATAAGCTCATTTGAGCTTAATTCCTTGTTTGGTCAAAGAAAGTCAACTGATAAGCTATTAAGCACTCAAAGTGCTTATTTCCTGAGTTCCAGTAAAAGTGTTTTTGTAAAAGTTTTTAGTTTTTAGTGTAAAAATAGTTTGGAGAAAGAAAAAACACAAAAAACCAATTTTAATTATAGTGATAGCTTCTATTTAATAGAAATTATCTTTTTAATTTTCTTTTTAGCTTATTTATAAGCACTTTAGAATTTTTATGTTTTTATTAATTCTCTTTTATATTAAAGTAATTTTAGAAATTTTTTCAGATTTTTCTTTTGTCATTTAGTGGTTTTTAGAATTAATTTTAGCTTAATTAATTATTAATTAATAATTAAGAATTAAATTGCATAATTAAATTTTATTAAGTAACACCTAGTTTTTATAATTTTTCTAGCTTTTATATAAGTTAAAACATTTTTAGGAATTTTTCTAGAATTTCTACTGTTTATTTTCTATTTTTTAGAATATATTTAGTTTAACTGGTAATTAATTAATAATTATAATAATAATTAGTAAATTAGTTTAAAAATACATAAAATCAACTTTTTATAATTTTTTAGATTCCTGTGATGGTTAATTAGATTTATAAAAATCTTCTTAATTATCTAAGTCTTTTTAGTAATTTTTAATAATTTAAATCCATATAATTAGTTAATAAATAAATAAATAGTAATTAATTAATAATAAATAATTAAATAGTGTAAAAATAATTTTTCCTTTTCTAAAAATTTTCTTTATTTATTATGATTGTAAAAATGATAATTTCACACTCGTAGCCTTTTCAGTTCATCAGTTGTACTTTCCTTCTCGTATGTCAGTATACGTTTTTAATAAAAACGTACGTTTTTAGGTTTTAGCTTGTTTCTTCTTAATCTAAATTCCAGTAATCAATCATATAGCTTTCCTAAGCTATTTCATTTCATAATTCTCAAATAATTCTTATCACAACCCTTTTCTGTGAATAATCACCCGATCACAAGCACGCTAAAGCACAATCCACACCTCGTCGGGACATTACGACCTGGTGATACTCTATATTACCCGGAAGCATTGGTCTAGGTAGTTTGACCTTGTTGACCACATCTGTGGTTGACTTTAGTTGACTACTTCTGAGCCAATCAAAATTTGGCGCCGCTGCCGGGGAGGTGTGCGCGTTTCTATAGCGTCATTTGAGATTAGTGTTATTTCACCATCATCACTGTACAAAAACCACCACTTTTGTAAATTTTAAATCAAAATAAAAAAGTCATTAACACTTTTCCTAAAGTGTTAAAACACCAAAAAAAATAAAAAAAACAACAAAACAGATCGTTACGTTTTCTATATTGTGTTGCTTTTAAGGTGATTCTTAAAGAAATAGGATTTTGGTAAACGAAACGATACCAAAAATATTGTCCAAAAGTTTTTATCCCATATACAAAAACCCAAAAACATCCGTCTTTTCTTGTGAATAATAATAAATACATAAAAAACAACCGTCGCAAACCAAGACAGAACACCTACCAACTGGGGGTGTGGACATAATAAGTTCCCAAACCAAAGATTTAAAACTTGCCTTTCTATCCCTATGAGTGGTGTACCTTTTTTAAAGAAGCCACTTGCTTGTGATTATTGGTTTAAGTTCACTGTGGATTTGCCTCGATTTTGTTTTGATTGGTTTTTATCTCTAGTGCATGCGCACTCGTTCTTCAAGGTCCACGAGCCCATTACGTAAGCTTGTTCGGAAACCTCGAAGACCTCGTAGACGTTCAGCACCAACAGTCGGATCTGAGATCCGTATTGTTGCCACACCCACTGTCACCATGGTGGAAGACCGCCCCATGTGTGAGCTTCTCAAAGCACCCATCGAGGGTTACGGAGATGCCATTGTTGTTCCAGCCATCGTGGCTGATAATTTTGAGCTCAAAACCGGGTTACTCAATCTTTTAACCTCAAGTCAATTCTACGGTTTTGAGAGGGACGATCCTCATGCTCACATTCGATGGTTCAATAAAATCACTTCGACCATCAAGTACAAGAACGTCCCTTGTGAAGCAATAAAACTTCTTCTCTTCCCATTCTCCCTGGAGGGACAAGCCCGGATTTTGTTTGAAAAACAACCTCCTCGATCTATTGAGACATGGGAAGATCTTGTGAAAAAATTTGTGAATGAATTCTTCCCACCTTCCAAGACCACGAGTCTTAAGAACGAAATCACCAAGTTCACTCAGAAATATGATGAATCTTTTGGTGAAGCGTGGGATCGTTTCAAAGAATTACTTCGCAAGTGTCCACATCATGGTTTCTCAGAGTTGATGCAACTCGATACTTTTTACAATAGCGTGAGCCAAGCTGATCAGGATTCTCTCAATGCCTCCGCGGGAGGTAATTTCTTGAGTAGAACCACAAAAGAAGCTTTGCAAATCATAGAAAACAAGTCCAAGGTCCGCTCTACACGAAGCAAACCGGTTGTTTCTCAAATCAATGCGGGTCCTTCCACTTCATCTTCTGTGAGTCAATCTAGCACGGATGCTAAGATTGACAAGCTCACTGAAGCTATTCAAGCTTTGGTTCTCGCCCAAACAAAGAAAGTTTCATTTCCACAACATCCTCCACCTGCTGAGGTTAAAAAAGTTGAAGTCTGTGTGACTTGTGGTGGGCCGCATGCCTACTACAATTGCACAGCCACTGATGGTACTCCATATGAAGCTCATGCTGTAGCCGGGTCCCAAAATCAAGGAGGCAATCAATATCGCCCTCCTATGGACCCGAACTATCGTGCTCACCATTATCCTGGACCTCCCGGTTTTAATCAAAACCAAAATGTCCAAAATCGTGGCCAAAATCAAAATAGAGTGAACCAAGGTTTTCAAGACCAAGATAACTTCAATCAGGGTCACGGTTTCCAAAATCAAAACCAAGGTTTCCAAAATCAAGGTTTCCAACATCAAGGAAACTTTAATCGAAACCAAGGTCAGGGTAATTTCAATCCCGGGAATTTTCATGGAAACAATCACCAGAATCAAGGGAATTTCCATCATCAAAATCAAGGAAATTTCAACCAAGGTCCCAATCCGAACAATCGTGCTCAAAATTTTCCTAATCCGAATCAAGCCATTGTTCCAACCGGGCCTTCATCTATTGAGTTGTTAAAGCAATTCATGAAGTCCTAAGAAGAGTTGAACAAGTTGCTGGTCAGCCAGATTTTTGATATCAAGAAGTCTTTAAATGATCGACCCTCGGGCTCAGGTACTACTTTACCGAGCAACATGATCGCTAACCTGAGGGGCGATGCTAAGGCAATCACAACACGAAGTGGTGCTTCATATGATGAACCCGCGATTCCTACTACCCCTTCTTCCTCTCCTCCAAAGGTAGTGGAACGTGAACCTGAGGTGACAAAGGACAAGGTGCAACCTACTTGCTCACGAAGTATAGCACACGTCCAACCTCAGGTTATTCCTGAAACCAGATGTAAGCCTGGAGTTGTCTTTGAACCATCAGAAACTCCAGTGGACAACCCTAAATCCAAAACTTCTATTCCTTACCCATAACGTCTCAATGAACAAAAGCTCCGCGAAAAGGCTAATCACCAAATGGATAAATTTTTCCAAATCTTTCAAGATTTGCACTTTGATATCAGTTTCGCGGATGCTATTCTCTTGACGCCCAAGTTTGCATCGACAATCAAAAATCTGTTAAGTGATAAGGAAAAACTCTTTCAGATGGCAAGAACTCCTCTGAATGAGAACTGCTCAGCAGTTCTTTTGAAAAAGCTTCCTGAAAAGCTTGGAGACCCCGGGAAATTTCTCATTCCTTGTACTTTTCCGGGTATGGTTGAATGCTTCGCCTTGGCCGATCTAGGTGCTAGCATTAACCTAATGCCATATTCCGTGTGGAAGAAACTCTCTCTTCCCGAACTTACTCCCACGTGCATGACTTTAGAGCTTGCCGATCGCTCAATTTCCCGTCCCTATGGCATTGCCGAGGACGTGTTTGTTAGAGTGGGAAAGTTCCATTTTCCGGCAGATTTTGTGATTGTTGACTTTGATGCCGATTCAATGGTCCCTCTCATTCTTGGAAGTGGATTCCTTAGAACTGGGTGTGCTCTTATCGATGTATTTGAGAAAGAGATCACACTGCGTGTTGGAACGGAAGCCATCACCTTCAACCTAAATCAAACTTCGAGATACTCCTCCAATTATGACTCAAAATCGGTGAATCAAATATATGTCATCGATGTTGCTGCTGAGGAGTATGCTCAAGAGATATTAGGTTTCATTGATGATTCTTCGAGTGAAAACCTCACTCAATCTTCTCATCCCATCATGGCCAATTCTTGTCCTTCCCTTACTCCGTTTGAGAGAAGTAACTTCATCTTAGAAGAAATTCAGGCCTTTCTCAAAAGTGACTCGATTCCCGATGGAATCGATAACCAAGAGATTGACCCCGAGAGGGATATTCTCATACTTGAGAAATTATTAAATGAAGATCCCTCTCCTCTTCATGTTCTACCACAAACACTTCATAAAGAGGAGGTCAAAAATGTTGAGAAAACTGATGATTTCCCTGAGGTTGAACTTAAGGACTTGCCGCCTCATCTTGAATATGCATTTCTGGAGGGTGATGATAAATTACCCGTCATAATTGCTAAAGACTTAAGTGTTGAGGAAAAGGCTGCTCTCATAAAGGTTTTGAAGTCACATAAACAAGCAATTGCTTGGCGACTCTCCGACATCAAGGGCATTGACCCTGAATTTTGTACTCACAAGATTTTAATGGAGGACGACTTCAAACCTGCAGTCCAACAACAAAGAAGGGTAAATCCAAAAATTCATGAGGTTATCAAACAAGAAGTTTTAAAACTTCTTGATGCCGGATTGATTTACCCTATCTCGGATAGTCCTTGGGTTAGCCCAATTCATTGTGTTCCAAAAAAGGGTGGCATTACTGTTGTCACAAACGATGAAAATGAGTTGATTCCAACTCGTTTAGTTACGGGGTGGTGTGTCTGCATTGACTATCGCAAGTTAAATGACATCACCCGTAAAGATCATTTTCCTCTGCCTTTTATGGATCAGATGCTCGAGAGATTAGCGGGGAATGAGTACTATTGCTTCCTCGATGGTTTCTCGGGTTACTTTCAGATTCCCATTGATCCGCAAGATCAGGAAAAGACCATTTTCACGTGCCCCTATAGAACTTTTGCGTATAAACGTATGCCATTTGGTTTATGTAATGCTCCGGGCACGTTTCAAAGATGTATGATGGCCATATTTTCCAACATGATCGGAAAAACTATGGAGGTCTTTATGGACGATTTTTCGGTCATTGGGGATTCGTTTCAATCATGTCTCTCCCATTTAGACAACATGCTCAAACGTTGTGAAGACACAAGGTTATGTCTAAATTGGGAGAAGAGTCACTTTATGGTCAAAGAGGGCATTGTCCTCGGCCATAAAATTTCAAAGAATGGGATTGAGGTTGACAAAGCCAAAGTAGATGTCATTGCAAAATTACCTCATCCCACTACCGTCAAAGGTATTAGGCGCTTTTTGGCTCATGCTGGTTTCTATCATAGGTTTATTCAAGATTTTTCTAAAATCGCCCGGCCTATGACCCATCTCCTCGAAAAGGATGCTCCTTTTATCTTCTCCCCCGAGTGCATCGAAGCTTTTGAAACATTAAAGAAAAAGCTTACTGAGGCACCGATTCTTGTTGCCCCCGATTGGAACTTGCTCTTCGAGCTCATGTGTGATGCTAGTGATTATGCGATAGGGGCAGTCATGGGGCAACGAAAAACAAAACACTTTCAGCCTATACACTATGCAAGCAAGACAATGACCGAGGCTCAAAGTCATTACACCACCACTGAAAAAGAATTATTAGTTGTGGTGTATGCCTTTGAAAAGTTCAGGCCATACTTGATACTGACCAAAAGCATAGTGTGTACGGATCACTCGGCTTTGAAGTACCTCTTTGCAAAACAAGATGCAAAGCCGAGACTACTCCGTTGGGTTCTCCTCCTACAGGAATATGATATCATTATTCGTGATAAAAAAGGAGCTGAGAAACTAGCTGCTGATCATCTCTCCCGATTGGAAAACCCCCACCAAGATGTCTTCGAGAGGAAAGAAATTAATGAAACATTCCCTCTCGAGACACTCAATGCGGTTACCTTTCGTGGTGATTCTATTACCCCATGGTTTGCCGACTTTGCAAACTACCTTGCGGGTAACTTCGTGGTGAAAGGTGATGAGTGCTCAAACACTCATCATTTTTGGTCAAATCTGAACTGCAAAACATACAAAAACACTCAGAAATGCATCAAAATACTGAAAATATTTCAAAATTGTGTTTTATATGTTTTAGATGCAAAATGAGTAAAAACAAATAAAAAACGTACAAAGTTTGCAGAATTGGCAGTTTCAGTCCCCCCAACTTTCAAAAATTAGCAAAAATAGTCGCTGAGCACTTATTTGAAAAGAAAAGGCACCAAAGGTCCTTTTGAAATCATAAGTTGTCATATTTTGTCCTTTGGTGAAAAATTGGAAAAAGTTTTGGAAAATTACAAAATTAGTCCCTGGAGTTTCAAACTTTGGCAGAATAAGTCCCTGGTGAAATATTTTTGAAAGAAAAAATCATTTTGGGTCCTTGGGAAGTCACAAAAGTCATTTTTAGTCCTTGGTGTAAAGTTTTCATGAAATGGCAAAACAGGCCCCTCAACTTTTCAAAAATGACAATTTTGGTCCCTTTGATTTTCAAAATGGAAAAATATCACTTTTGGTCCGTGTACTAATGAAACTTGGCGGGAATGAACCTTATGAATACTTTGGAAGATGGACAAAAATAGCCCACAAGTTTCAGCTATTTACAAATTGGTCCTTGTGAAATTGTAAACTACAAATGGACCCTTGGTTTTATTTATCCAAACCAAAAGCCAAGCCGACCCACACTTCCTGATCCAATAACACCCCAGCCCTAATAAACCACCCCAGCCCAAACCATGGCCCAATCCACTCCCGTTTTTAATATTATACCCGGTCAAACCCCTCAGTCAAACTTACCTCCACTCCACTATTCATCACCCCCAACCTCCCACAAAACCCGCTCCCTGTCTCACCTCCCCTGTGTGGATTTTTACCCTTGCCAAATCATACTCAGTGGCTCATTAGTGGAAATTAGAACTTGCAGTGGTCATAATATTGATATTTACATCATTCTCAGTCTAGTAGAAGCAAGCAAAATCCAAATAAGTCAAAGTAGGTTTATAATTTCAAAAGTCAAATTTAAGTTGTGAAGAAAAAAACAAATCTTGTGGGATTTTTGTAGAATTTTGCATTGTGTTTTAAACCTTGTGGTTTTGCGGAATTGTAGTCTATCAGCTTATCTTTGTAATCCCACATAGCTTGTATTTTTAGGATTTTATTTGTGGGCCCCACATCTGCTCAAAGACACCTGCAGGGCAAGGTGTTGCCCTGCACACAGATATTCAGTCCAACAGCCCAACTTCAAGGGTCCCTCATGTACTCATTAGTAGGCCCCACAGAGAGCTTATTGGCTTTTTGAAAAGCCAATAAGCTCTTCTTTTAGTTCCGAGGCTTGTTTTCAGGTTTAGACCTCAATTGCTAGGGCTGCACTCCCCATACACTATGTCCCATTTTGCTTATCTGCTGAGTAATCAGCTTTTGTTCCAACACTCAAGGCCCTCTCATGCCCTCACCTGTGGACCCCAGAGCTTCACTTCTAGCTTTTTATAAAGCTTGTTGGCTCAGCTTATTGGATCACCTTTTTACTTGAGCTTCCAAGCTCTTCTGTGGGTCCCACAGGCTTGTAAAAGTGCCTCAGTGGCCTGTTTGGATTGACAGGGTATGAAATTGCTTATTTGCTTGTTATGAGCTTATAAGTATAAGCCATTGTACCTTTTAACTTCCTTTTTGTCCCTTTAACTTATTATCACCTTAATCCACCATTGTTCTCAGCTTGAAGCTTATTTCTAAGCTTTTAGCTTAGACAGTTGACCAAAGTCAACTGTCCAAGCAATAAGCACTCACAAGTGCTTATTCCTGAGATTCAAGCCTTGTTCCCTTCTTAAAAGTTTGTTATTTTAGTCTATAAGTAGATTTGAAAAAGAAAAAGCCAGAAAAAATCAACTTAAATAGAAGTGATAGCTTCTATTTAAGAAGCTTGAGCTTATAAGCTTATTTTCAGCTTTTTCAAAAAGCACTTGTCATGTTTATAATTTTCCTAGGTTACTGACATACTGTAGTATTTTTATGAATTTTTTCAGATTTTTCTCATTCCATTTAGTATTTTTTATAATTAATTTTAGTTTAATTTAATTAATAAATAGTTTTTAATTAATAATAATTATTTAAAAGGTCTTAAAAATATATTTTCTGTTTTAAAATTAGTTTTATATTACTTTAGATTTTTCTAAGTTTTAATATTAATTTTCTAGGTTTATTTTACATTTTCTTACTAATTAATGTAATATTAAATAGTTTAAATTAGTTTTTAATTAATAATAATTTTTTAAAATGTAGGAAAAATATTTTTTCAATTTGAAAATTAGTTTTATAATATTTTAGATTTTTTCAAATTTATTTTTCATATTTTTAGTGTGATTTCATAATTAGTTATAATTTAGGTTAATTTAAATAATTAATAAGTAATTAGAAAATAGTATTTAATTAATAATAATTAATGTAGTAGTGTAAAAATTAATTTTAGTTTTCCAAAAATTTTCTTATCTCATTAGGATTGTAAAAAGTTAATTTTCATCTCCGTAGTCATTTTATTTCTCACGTTTCACGTTTTATTTTGTACGTTTACGTTATTTAAAATGTAAACGTACGCGTTTTTAGATTTCAATCGTTTCTAAGTATCTAACTTTCACGTAATCATCTTTATAGCTTGTTTAAGCTATTTCTTTGTAGATTCCCTAGTTTAATCACTCACAAACCTTTCTATCCAAATTCACCCGATCTCAAACCCGTTTGATAACCATCACACCTCGTCGGGACATAACGACCCGGGGAAACCACTATATTTCGCGGAGCATTGAGCCTAAGGAGTTTGACTATATTGACCAGATCTGTGGTTGATTTTAGTTGACTGCTTTTGCCTCAATCAAATTTTGGTGGACCATAGTTCTTACTTGAATCGATACATCTGGCTACTCCAGAAGTAATGGCTTTTGGTAAAGAGTTTCAAATCCATTAAGTTTTCAAAACAGTTTATTGCTAAGGACTAGCAATATTTTAGTGTGGAATATTGATGAGTGCTCAAAAACTCTTCATTTTTGGTCAAATCTGAACTGCAAAACATACAAAAATACTCAGAAATGCATCAAAATACTAAAAATATTTCAAATTTGTCTTTTATATGTTTTAGATGCAAAATGAGAAAAAACAAATGAAAAACGTACAAAGTTTGCAGAATTGGTAGTTTCAGTCCCCCAACTTACAAAAATTGGCAAAAATAGTCCCTGAGCACTTATTTGAAAAGAAAAGTCACCAAAGGTCCTTTTGAAATCATAAGTTGTCATATTTTGTCCTTTGGTGAAAAATTAGAAAAAGTTTTGGAAAATTACAAAATTAGTCCCTAGAGTTTCAAACTTTGGCAGAATAAGTCCCTGGTGAAATATTTTTTAAAGAAAAAATCATTTTGGGTCCTTGGGAAGTCACAAAAGTCATTTTTAGTCCTTGGTGTAAAGTTTTCATGAAATGGCAAAACAGGCCCCTCAACTTCTCAAAAATGACAATTTTGGTCCCTGTGAATTTCAAAATGGAAAAATATCACTTTTGGTCCATGTACTAATGAAACTTGGCGGGAATGAACCTTATGAATACTTTGGAAGATGGACAAAAATAGCCCACAAGTTTTAGCTATTTACAAATTGGTCCTTGTGAAATTGTAAACTACAAATGGACCCTTGGTTTTATTTATCCAAACCAAAAGCCAAGCCCACCCACACTTCCTGATCCAATAACACCCCAGCCCTAATAAACCACCCCAGCCCAAACCATGGCCCAATCCACTCCCGTTTTTAATATTATACCCGGTCAAACCCCTCAGTCAAACTCACCCCCACTCCACTATTCATCACCCCCAACCTCCCACAAAACTCGCTCCCTATCTCACCTCCCCCCTCCTCTTTTCCACCAAACACTCACCAACCACTCACCAAACCAACCCCTCTCATTAATACCCCAACTGCCAACACCAACTCCTCTCAAACTGCCCACCTCCCCATTTCCCGCCAAAACCTAATTTGAAGGGTCAGGATCTTTTTAAGCCAAATCAATGGCTCCAAATTGATGGGAATGAGAGAGAAGACTCCCAAGGTTTATAAAAGTCAAGAAAGATGCAGAAAGGAAGATTATTAGAGTAGTTAGTTTTAGAATAGCTTTAGAGTAGTTTAGGTTGTCGAATTAGTTTAATTATCCATTTTCCTTGTAATTTCCAGTTTAAAAGCTTCTTATTAAGCATTATTAATGTATTAGAAACTTATTAAACTCTTTAATTCCAAGGTTTCAGTTTTAAATTCCAAAGTTGTATTTTTAAGTAAAATTACAAATTGATATTGAGGTAGGATAAGCTGTTGTTTCTTGTTAGTTTAAGCTCTCAGAAGCTTAATTGTAAGCTTTTGAAAGCTTGTGGGTCATTTAGTATAGTGTAAATCATAAAAAGAAAAAAAATACAAAAAAATCATAAATAAAAAGAAAAATAGCAATAATCTGTGGCAGCAAGCTCATATAAGCTTTAAAACCCTTTTGATAAGCTCAGGAAGCTTCTTGATAGCTTCCCTGTGCTTATTTCAAAACCTAGTACCTGTCTTGTGCACAATCTTTTGTTTCAAGTAAGTGTACAATTTACTTTTCAAACATTTCTTTTGATTCAAGTTTTTAGTTGTTCCTTGTGGTTTGTTTGACATGTTCCTGCTTAATTGTAGTTAGTTTATTGCCCTTGTGTTGCTTATTTGCATTTTTAGCTTAGGATTTAGTTAGAAAGGCCATATTAAGGGGTGTTTGGCACAGGGGAGTACCCTGTGCATTTGTGGTATTTAGTGGTTAAGTCTTGCCTATACACATCACTTTAGGTTCTATTATGATAGTATAAGCATAAAAAAAAGTGTGTAGTTTGGAAAAAGTCAAAATCAAACTTAATTGCTCACAAAGTCCACTGTGTGGATTTTTACCCTTGCCAAATCATACTCAGTGGTTCATTAGTGGAAATTTGAACTTGCAGTGGTCATAATATTGCTATTTATATCATTCTCAGTCTAGTAGAAGCAAGCAAAATCCAAATAAGTCAACGTAGGTTTATAATTTCAAAAGTCAAATTTAGGTTGTGCAGAAAAAACCATATCTTGTGGGATTTTTGTAGAATTTTGCATTGTGTTTTAAACCTTGTGCTTTTGTGGAATTGTAGTCTATCAGCTTATCTTTGTAATCCCACATAGCTTGTATTTTTAGGATTTTATTTGTGGGCCCCACATCTGCTCAAAGACACCTGCAAGGCAAGGTGTTGCCCTGCACACAGATATTCAGTCCAACAGCCCAACTTCAAGGGTCCCTCATGTACTCATTAGTAGGCCCCACAGAGAGCTTATTGGCTTTTTGAAAAGCCAATAAGCTCTTCTTTTAGTTCCTAGGCTTGTTTTCAGGTTTAGACCTCAATTGCTAGGGTTGCACTCCCCATACACTCTGTCCCATTTTGCTTATCTGCTGAGTAATCAGCTTTTGTTCCAACACTCAAGGCCCTCTCATGCCTTCACCTGTGGGCCCCAGAGCTTCACTTCTAGCTTTTTAGAAAGCTTGTTGGCTCATCTTATTGGATCACCTTTTTACTTGAGCTTCCAAGCTCTTATGTGGGTCCCACAGGCTTGTAAAAGTGCCTCAGTGGCCTGTTTGGATTGGCAGGGTATGAAATTGCTTATTTTCTTGTTATGAGCTTATAAGTATAAGCCATTGTACCTTTTAACTTCCTTTTTGTCCCTTTAGCTTATTATCACCTTAATCCACCACTGTTCTCAGCTTGAAGCTTATTTCTAAGCTTTTAGCTTAGATAGTTGACCAAAGTCAACTGTCCAAGCAATAAGCACTCACAAGTGCTTATTCCTGAGATTCAAGCCTTGTTCCCTTCTTAAAAGTTTGTTATTTTAGTCTATAAGTATATTTGAAAAAGAAAAAGCCAGAAAAAATTAATTTAAATATAAGTGATAGCTTTTATTTAAGAAGCTTGAGCTTATTAGCTTATTTTTAGCTTTTTCAAAAAGCACTTGTCATGTTTATAATTTTCCTAGGTTACTAACATACTATAGTATTTTTATGAATTTTTTCAGATTTTTCTCATTCCATTTAGTATTTTTTTTATAATTAATTTTAGTTTAAATTAATTAATAAATAGTTTTTAATTAATAATAATTATTTAAAAAGTCTTAAAAATATATTTTCTGTTTTAAAATTAGTTTTATATTACTTTAGATTTTTCTAAGTTTTAATATTAATTTTCTAGGTTTATTTTACATTTTCTTACTAATTAATGTATTATTAAATAGTTTAAATTAGTTTTTAATTAATAATAATTATTAAAAAAGTAGGAAAAATATATTTTCAATTTGAAAATTAGTTTTATAATATTTTAGATTTTTCCAAATTTATTTTTCATATTTTTAGTGTGATTTCATAATTAGTTATAATTTAGGTTAATTTAAATAATTAATAAGTTATTAGAAAATAGTATTTAATTAATAATAATTAATGTATTAGTGTAAAAATTAATTTTAGTTTTCCAAAAATTTTCTTATCTCATTAGGATTGTAAAAAGTTAATTTTCATCTCCGTAGTCATTTTATTTCTCACGTTTCACGTTTTATTTTGTACGTTTACGTTATTTAAAATGTAAACGTACGCGTTTTTAGATTTCAATCGTTTCTAAGTATCTAACTTTCACGTAATCATCTTTATAGCTTGTTTAAGCTATTTCTTTGTAGATTCCCTAGTTTAATCACTCACAAACCTTTCCGTCCAAATTCACCCGATTTCAAACCCGTTTGATAACCATCATACCTCGTCGGGACATAACGACCCGGGGAAACCACTATATTCCGCGGAGCATTGAGCCTAAGGAGTTTGACTATATTAACCACATCCGTGGTTGACTTTAGTTCACTGCTTTTGCCTCAATCAAAAGGGATGTCGTCCTAACAGAAAAATAAATTCTTCAAAGATGTTAAACATTACTTCCGGGACGACCCCTACTTGTTCAAAATATGTGCGGATCAAGTCATCCGGCAGTGTGTTTATGGCCAACAAGCCACTGAAATTCTTAAGGCTTGAAATGCTGGTCCCACGGGGGGCCACCACAATCCCAACTACATCGCCAAAAAGGTGTTTGATTCCGGTTTCTATTGGCCCTCGATTTACAAGGATGCCCTGGAATTAGTCAAATCCTGTGATGCTTGTCAACGTCACGGGAATATTTCACAAAAGAACGAAATGCCTCAAAATGCAATTCAAGTTTGTGAAATCTTTGACGTTTAGGGCATCGATTTTATGGGGCCATTTCCATCATCTCATGGAAATAAGTACATACTCGTGGCTGTTGACTACTTGTCAAAATGGGTCGAAGCGAAAGCTTTACCCACAAATGATGCCCGAGTAGTCGTGAAATTCTTGAAATCTCTTTTTACCCGATTTGGAACTCCACGTGCTATTATTAGTGATCGTGGTACGCACTTCTGTAATGACAAATTCGACAAAGTCATGCAAAAGTATGGTGTAACTCACCGTCTTTCTACTGCGTACCATCCTCAAACGAGTGGACAAGTAGAAGTTTCCAATCGGGGCATTAAGAGGATTTTAGAAAGAACCGTAGGTGAAAATCGTGCATCGTGGTCGGACAAATTAGATGATGCACTTTGGGCTTTCCGTACGGCTTACAAAACACTCATTGGGTGTACGCCTTACATACTTGTGTACGGGAAAGCGTGCCATCTTCCGATCGAGCTTGAGCACAAAGCCTATTGGGCTCTCAAGCATGCAAATTTTGACCTCAAAACTGCGGGTGATCATAGGAAAGTTCAACTGAATGAGTTAAACGAACTTCGTGATCAAGCTTACGAGAACTCTTTGATCTACAAAGAAAAGACAAAGAAGATTCATGACTCAAAAATCAAGAACCGCGTTTTTAACGTTGGTGATCGAGTCCTTCTTTTCAACTCTAGACTCAACATCTTCTCGGGAAAGCTAAAAACCCGTTGGACTGGTCCATTCACTATCGCTAAGGTTTATCCTTATGGCACCGTCGAATTATCTCAAAATGACGGTCCAAATTTCAAAGTGAATGGACATCGATTGAAGCATTACTTTGGAGAGGACATACCACCAATGGTTGTCCCGGATCTCCAAACTTTCCCCTAGGATAATTGAATTCGGGGATCGAGTCAAGCTAGCGACTCGATAAACAAAAACAATAGCACAATACGGGTTTTCACCCGTATCTCTGATTTCTTTCTTCTTTCTACCATCTTAGTGTGGGGGAATGGCCAACCCCCCGCTATTTGAAAATGTATATATGTATATAAGTTCCAAAAAAAATGTGTGTATATGTAGAAATAAAGTGAAATATGGTATTTCCACAGTTAGATTGGAATATTGGCTTTTTCCGTTCAAAGAGTCGGCATAATAGCCGGGACTTTGAATATTGAGGACAATATTCATTTCTAAGTGTGGGGGGGGGGGGGGGGGGGGAAATTCTAGCGAATTTTATCACAATATATCTTCTAGTACCCCCCGTTTTTGGCCAAAATTTTCAAAAATTTTTCACTTTATTTCAAAATTTTTGTGGTTATCAGTCTGCCATGTCTAAACGAAAAAAGGATTGGCTAATCCAGGAGCAAATGGCTCTTGGTAAAGATAACTCAAATCCGTTGACGGCTTGCAATTTGCCCAAAATTGTATGGTATCTCAACTCGCCATATCCCAAAAAGTGAATAAGTTGGCTAGCCCGCAAGATTATGGCTTGTGGTAAAGGCAGTGGAAAAACCATACTGTAATTGGTAATCAGCTCACCAAGATGTCTACTGTGTCCATCAAGAGTTGGCTAGTCCAGGAGCAAACGGCTCTTGGTAAAGACAAATCAAAACCGTTGAAAGCTGGTGGTTTGCTAAAAATCACATGGTTAACAGGTGGACCATAGTTCTTACTTGAACCGAAACATTTGGCTACTCAAGAAGTGATGCTTTTGGTAAAGAAATTTCAAATCCATCAAGTTTTCCAAAAAGATTGCTAAGGACTAGCAATAGTTTAGTGTAGGGGATTGATGAGTGCTCAAACACTCATCATTTTTGTCGTATTTAAACTGCCAAAACATACAAAAACAATCAAAAAGTTATCAAAATACTTAAATTATCCCAGGGATTGTGTTTTATGTGTTTTAAATGCAAAATAAGCAAAAACAAATGAAAAATGATCAAAGTTTGCAATATTGGCAGTTTAAGTCCCCCGAGTTTTCAAAACTTGACAAAAATAGTCCCTATACATTTATTTTGAAAGAAAAGTCAACCCAAGTCCTTCAAAAATCAAAAGTTATCAAAAATGGACTTTGGGTGAAAAGTTTTGAAAATCTACATGTTTGGTCCCTGGAGTTTGAAAATTTACAAAAAAAGGTCCCTGGGAATTTTTAAAAGTGGAAAATGAAAATAATGGTCCTTGTGTTATTGGAGGTTGGGAATAGTGGTCCTTGTGAATACTTTGGGAAATCTACAATTTCAGCCCCCATCTTTTGAGATTTTACAAAATTGGTCCTTGTTGCTTACTAGTAAAATACCATACGGACCTTTGTTTTATCTAAATCCAAAACAAACACAACCATAGCCCATCCACCTTATCACTCCAAAAGCCCACACCATCCACTCCTTGGCCCATTCACCCTCACCCAGCCCACCATCAAAAATATACTCCCCCGTTTTCCCACCTCAGTCAACAGGACAAACCATTGACCTTCCCCCTCCAACTTGCTCACCTGCTCATCACCATACCTCCCCTCACCTCTAAATTAATTACCCCCTCTCCTTGTCCCCCTGGCCTCCACCAAACTCCAAAATCAATTAATGCCTCTTCATAGTTTCCAAGTTACCAGAGAGCAATTGTGGAATTTTGGCGCAAACAAGAGATTGAATGGCCAGGATGAAAAAGGGGAATCCAACGGCTCAGAATTTGATGGGATTTAATTAAGAAGCATGTGGGAACCCTAGGAGGATGCTACAAAGGAAAGAGAAGGGCAGAGACAAGTGTGTAGATTTTTAAAGCTTATTGTAATTTTCTAATTATTGTAAAATTTAATTTCCAAGTCTTAATTTAGCTTTTCAGTTGTAACCTAAATGTCATCAGTGTAATTCTGCAGTTTTTATTAATGAAATCCAATTTTTATATTTAAATCCAATTTTCTCATATTTTAGCAAAAATCTTATGTTATCTTAATTAGTGTTGAAACTTGTTTCTGTGTTCCATAAGCTCACATTTAATCTTAGTTAAGTCTTCATAAGCTATTTTGAGCACCAATCTTGTTTCAAGTTCAACTTTCAAAAAAATAAGAAAAATCAGTAAAAAAAATAAAAAGAATCAGAAAAAGAAGAAGATGAAGATCAAAAGGGAAGCAGAGTTGAATTGGATTGGGTTATGGTTATAGAGGTCTGTGGAGACCACTTAGGTTGTGTTCTTAGTAACTTGTTCATGTGGTTTTAGCAGGAGAGGCATCTTGTATGCTTTACCTTTGAATTTCATATATCATTGCTTATTTGCTACTCGTCTCTGCTTTAAACTACTTATTATTAACTGTTGTTGCTTATTAGATAGCCTTATGTGCACCCCTTATTATGATATTTAGTTTATATTGAATTTCATTTTCTTATCTGTCAAAATACTCATTATGTGATTTTTGGGTGAATGTTGTTTTCATGTGTGTTTTTGAGCTTTAATGATCTTACTTCATCATAAAATAACAATGTGGGTTGGTATTGTGGACTAACATCATCATTTTCCTCACAAATCCAAAAACAGTCACAGTTAAGGGGTGTTTGGATCAGGTGTAGTACCTGTGTTCTAGTAGATTTGTTAGTGTTAAACTGGTTTAGACATATGCAATTGGGTATAATTAGGTTAGCTCAAGCTTCATATAGGTAGAGTATATAGCAGAAAGTCAAAATCATACTCAATTCCGGCCCCCTCACAGTTAACTGTGAGGGAATTCAGAGTCACAAACCCTCCAAATTGGTTTATAACTGGTATATTTAGCTTAAAATAGTTTTAATATTGCTTATTACATGTTTCTTAACCAGTAAACCAAACCTCATAAAAGTCAACATTCAAAGTTTTCATAAAAAGTCAAAAAGAGCCTTGGTCAGAAATCTCCAAAATGGCATGAATATTTGTGAATTTTGTGTAAGCTTTCAAGCTTTGAGCTTTTGATATGTGTTAATCTACCAGCTAAACTTGAGATTCCCACATTTGTTATATTTTTGTGAATTTTCTTGTGGACCTTTTTGCCCTTCAAAGTAACATGCAGGGGAAGGAGCTCCCCTGCTCAGATCAGACCATCAGCAACACCACCACTTTGGTGGTTGTTCCTGACCACCTCAGTGGGTCCCACTGACCCATTTTGGGTTCCTTCAACCCCCCTCTTGGCCACCTTCTAGTTTTGGCCAAAGTTTTGAGCTTAGGCTCAGTGGACCCCACTTGAAATCACTTCAAAAGCTTGTCCCATTTATGTCTCAGTCTCCGAATAATCAAGTACTTAATTTGGCTTCCTAGCTTATTCTGATTGCTTATTTGTATGAATTTAGCTTAAACTTGTCCAAATAACTTAAGTGAAGCAGAATCATTGTGGACCCCACATAAGCTCATTTGAGCTTAATTCCTTGTTTGGTCAAAGAAAGTCAACTGATAAGCTATTAAGCACTCAAAGTGCTTATTTCCTGAGTTCCAGTAAAAGTGTTTTTGTAAAAGTTTTTAGTTTTTAGTGTAAAAATAGTTTGGAAAAAGAAAAAACACAAAAAACCAATATTAATTATAGTGATAGCTTCTATTTAATAGAAATTATCTTTTTAGCTTATTTATAAGCACTTTAGCATTTATATATTTTTATTAATTCTATTTTATATTAAAGTAATTTTAGAAATTTTTCCAGATTTTTATTTTGTCATTTAGTGGTTTTTAGAATTAATTTTAGTTTAATTAATTATTAATTAATAATTAATAATTAAATAGCATAATTAGATTTTATTAAGTAACACCTAGTTTTTATAATTTTTCTAGATTTTATATAAGTTAAAACATTTTTAAGAATTTTTCTAGAATTTCTACTGTTCATTTTCTATTTTTTAGAATATATTTAGTTTAATTGGTAATTAATTAATAATTATAATAATAATTAGTAAATTAGTTTAAAAATACATAAAATCAACTTTTTATAATTTTTTAGATTCCTGTGATGGTTAATTAGATTTATAAAAATCTTCTTAATTATCTAAGTCTTTTTAGTAATTTTTAATAATTTAAATCAATATAATTAGTTAATAAATAAATAAATAGTAATTAATTAATAATAAATAATTAAATAGTGTAAAAATAATTTTTCTTTTTCTAAAAATTTTCCGTATTTATTAGGATTGTAAAAATAATAATTTCACACTCGTAGCCTTTTCAGTTCATCAGTTGTACTTTCCTTCTCGTACGTCAGTATACGTTTTTAATAAAAACGTACGTTTTTAGGTTTTAGCTTGTTTCTTCTTAATCTAAATTCCAGTAATCAATCATATAGCTTTCCTAAGCTATTTCATTTCATAATTCTCAAATAATTCTTATCACAACCCTTTTCTGTGAATAATCACCCGATCACAAGCACGCTAAAGCACAATCCACACCTCGTCGGGACATAACGACCTGGTGACACTCTATATTACCCAAAAGCATTGGTCTAGGTAGTTTGATCTTGTTGACCACATCTGTGGTTGACTTTAGTTGACTACTTCTGAGCCAATCAGTTACTTACGAGTTCAACTTGTTGAAAGAATTCTAACACAAAGCGAGGACAAATTTTCTCATTGATATGAAGTAAACAATCGAATCCTATGGCACGAAAGGTGGTATTAATGTCTCTATGATAGGCTAAGAAGGGATCAACAATTCGTGCCTCATGAAATCGAAGAGTCTCAACATTCACATAGGGACGGATGTGACTTCCCAGAGTGGTTGGTTCAAGAGAAATTCTAGGAGTACAAGAGTCAGTGTTGAGATGATCAAAATCATATATGTGTGACATTTTGTTTCCTATAAGAGAAAGAATCACAAGGTTATTATTAGAGTTTTACATTTCTTAAAATTTGTTATGATTATCAATTAGAGTGAATGTTTTTGACATGTATTTAACAATGTGGAGTTTAAGCTTATGCTTTAGAATTATGATAATGATGTCTTCCTACTTTGAAGATTATCATATACATGAGAGCATTTCTTTTAACTAATGAATGTATTTAAGATGAATCTTACTATTAATCTATTATTTAGCTTACATGTCAAATTGTACCTAATTTCATTAAAGATTTAAGATCCCCAAATCTCATTTTACAATAAACCATAATTGTGTAATTCAAAGAAAGAATTGAATGAGTTTGACTTACAATTGCTGATTAGTATGTAGAAGTGTTTTGTGATTTGAAGCTTGAGACTTCGAATTTTATACTTAATGTTGTAGATGATGATTTAACCTTGTTTTTCAGCAACTCAGCTGTTACACCAAGTGTTTGATTTGTTTTACTGATAAATGCAGAGTGAAAGCGTATTTTTTTTTTTTTAAAAAATCACGGACGGTCCCTTATCAATAAGGGACCGCCAATCGTTTGGGGACCGTCGGCAGTGAAGTAGTGATTTTTGCCGGTTTTTGGTGTTTTTGGTCTTTATGAAAAATCTTTGGTTTTAGATTGTTTTTAAAAAAAAACATAACTCTTTGTATTTTAAGATACGAAATAGACTCAATACATACGAGTAGGCTAAGGAATGGGTATGGAGTACTGATGAGGCGAAAAATGATCCGTTTTTAGGGGGTCATTTAAGCCCGAATCCGAATTTATTTGATCAAATATTGCCCTAAATCGTTCCTTTTGTGATTTTAGGTGTTTGGAGAGTGAATTCTGGAAAAGAGGCTATTTTGGACGTTTTTGGAGCATAAAGTGAAGAAAACGACAAAGTACCAAAAATCCAAGCTGGAAATACAAGGTGACGGCGTCAAGGGTTTGCTCTTGACGGCGTCAGACATGAAGAATAATTTACCGTAGCTGGTGACGGCGTCAGATGGAGTTATGACGGCGTCAAAGTGACCAAGATTAATTTACCGTGGGTGGTGACGGCGTCACATAGGCCGTCACGATTGGATCTAGGGCGTCCGAGGAAGTATATGGCGGCGAGTTGACGGCGTCAGATTTAACTCTTGACGCCGTCAGGAAAATTTTCCTATATATAGTTTTCTAGTTTTTTTCATAAAAAGGAGAAGTTTTGGTGAAACCCTAAAGACGATTTTGGTGCCTCTTTTACAGGTTTTTCAAGGGTTCCAAACCCTTGGGACCTTGCATTGTAATTGAGATAAGTATACTCTTAATTCAATCAATATGTCTATGTGTTGGTTGTTTATCTTTTGTTCTTATCTTAATTCTACTATGCTAGGCTAGATCTCTCTTGTGTTTGCTTAGATCTAATGAAACCTAGATGTTGATTATGTGTTGATTACTTGTCTATTCTTGTTTTGAATGAATGATTTTATATGTTAGGCTTAAGAAAACTGGCAGATCTCCAAATGGTAACATGCTTGAACGTCTTAAGAAACATGAACCGAGGCGTACTAGGTCTTTATTGGTTGTATTTAATGCATGAGCCACTGTTTACAATCCCTATAGTTGTGCTGGGTCATGGTGTAGGAGGAGATAAGAGCTCATAGAGTTGGGGAGTTATGTATGCCACTCCACGAATGGTATTAAGGAATACAACCCGTCATTCATACAAGTGTAACAAGTAATTAACATATAAAAGATATCTAGGGAGTAATGAAGTCTAAGTAAACACAATTTCTCCAATTACTGCTCACAACCTTAGTTTAATATTAGTTTAATTTCATTTTCATTAGTTTAATTAGTTATAAAGTAGTTTTTGGGTTAGTTGATTAGCAACTAATTCCGCCCACTCTTTCAAAACCCGAGATTTTAATTGCTTTCATAAAATTATAAAAACACAAAAATAATCATCTTTCACCTCTAGAACTTTTAATTAGGTTTTCTAATCCTAGCGACACTATTCCTAAGCTGAACGATCAATCCCCCGGTACTTGTCACTATACTATACTACAACGATCAGGTACACTGCCTGGTGGGGGTTGTAAGCCTCGCGAGATCCCTCGAGAGGTAAAGCAAGGTGCGATTCCCACGCATCAAGTTTTTGGCGCCGCAGCCCGGGGAATAGTTATTGTCTAGGTTAGAATTTCTTTTTATTAGGTCTACTTACTAGATTCCTTTCTAGTAAGATTTTTTTTATTTTTATTTTTTAGGTCTTCTTTAGTCTATCTTATTTCTTCGTGCTTTTGTTCGTAACTCTTTACCATCCGACATCATGGAAGGTGGTAACATCTTTGAACCCATCATCCCACCACAACAAAACCCACCATTAGAACCCCTTAGGCCCCGAACCTTAGGAGAGTATTCCCGACCTAGCCACCAAGGCTACCGAAACACCATTGAGCTCACCGGAGCCAATGTGATCCCCTTGCGATCCGACACCATCCGGTTGGTGCAAAGCGGATGTGCATTCCATGGAATTCGTTCCGAAGATCCAAACCAACACCTTAAGGACTTCCTCAAAATCGTAGATTCCATAGACCTAGGTGTTGAAACTAGAGAGACTACCCGTTTACGCCTATTCCAATTCTCTCTACGGGATCAAGCTAGTCAATGGCTTGAGCGTTTACCCGCGGGATCCATCACCACATGGGATGATCTCACCACTCGTTTCCTTGCTCAATTTTTCCCACCGGGGAGAACTACTAAACTTAGGAATGACATCTTGATGTTCCAACAACGTCAAAATGAATTTCTTTATGAAGCATGGACTCGTTTCAAGGACTTACTCCAAAAAGTCCCTCATCATGGCATAGATTTGTGGCTCCAAGTCCAAATTTTTTATGACCATATCGATATCCCCACGAGGCGAACCATAGACCAATCAGCCGGTGGTAAGCTACGTGATCTTAGTGCGGAACAATCATGGGAACTCATAGAAGATCTTGCTCTCTATGACAACAAAAGTTGGAATGATCCCCGTGATTTGAACAAAACGGTCAAGGCAATATCTTTGCCTTCGAATAATCCAAGCACTCCCGACCGTAGGATCATGGAACTTGAGGACCAAGTCAAGTTTCTCATGAAATCTTACGAAGCTCCGAAGCATTCAAGCCAAGTGAACAAAATCACTTCTTCATGCGAATTATGTAGTGGTCCCCATGACACTCGTGATTGTATGGAACTCCCCGGAACAGCTTTTGCGGACTACGCATCCACGCGTACCGACGAAGCGGGAGATAAGTGGTACACTTTCAAGCCCGAGCCGAACACATACGGTGATTCATATAACCCCTCATGGAAAAATCACCCAAACCTTAGGTGGAAACAAAATCAACCCAATTCATCCAACCCACCTAATCGTTACCAATCAAACGGTCCACCATCCAACCGTACCTTCAACAACAATCCTTCTAACAACTATGGTAGTACCAACAATCTTGAAGGATTGATGTCGAAATTTATGGCATCTCAAGAAGCGTGCATAGCTAGGTTTGAAACCGAATTCAACCAACAACAAACGGAGATGACCAACAAGATCGACAACTTGTTGAAAGCCCTCAACAACCAAACATTAGCCACACCTAGGAAGGACACTAGGGACACCAATAGTGGAATCCAAGCTAAGGACCCCTCATCATCCAAACATGTCCACTTTGTCAATGTTGTCACCATTAAGCCGATAGATAGGGAGATAGAGGAGAGTGACAAAGATGAAGTTAGAGTAGAAGCCAATAGTGAGGATGAGAGTAGGGAAGTTGAGGTTAATAAGGATGAGGAATTAGAGGAGGTAGAACCTATAGAGGAATATTTGATAAGTTGCCAACCAAGGAAGAACGGGAATACCATAAGTATTTATTCGATAGTCCCGAGACAACATATATCTTTGGCGATCCCCTGATCAAAATGGGAGACCCCTCTAACATTAACATCCCATGCAATATCGGGCACATGCATGTATGGAAGGCTTACATAGACCCTAGATCCCCCGTGAACATCATGTCTAGGACTTATTACAATTGGGTGATGAAGAAGCAACTCAATTTTAGGATAATGCCCGGTAAAAGTTGGATAAGTAATTTTGCAGGAAGAGTTAAGGGAGTACATGTGATTATAGGGAATCTCACCTATGAGATTGATTTCATGATAGTGGAAGACACGCGTCCGGTGATAGATGCTTGCCTAAGTCAAATAATATTTGGGAAACCATTTGTTGAGGCCACTAGAATGAGTTATGATCCGACGTTAAGGATAGTTAGATTCAAGGAAGAGAATGATGAGGTTGCTTATCAAATGCCCTACAAGATTGAGCAATACCGCCTTCTCTCTAATTTCGAAAAGGAACGTAAGCAAGCGGCTTATTATAGGAATGATGAGGATAGACGTAGAGGAGTAGAGTATGTTAGAAATAGGATGCTTGGTTTCTACAAAGAATGCTTGCAACTAGGTCCGGAATACAAAACTGGTTTAGAAGACGACCTAGAGAGTGGAACCATTGATGAAATCACGTAGTAACCCACGACCTTGAGTCTAGCTACAAGACTCGTAAATAAAGAAAAGCGCTTCTTGGGAGGCAACCCATGTTTTGTGTGATTTTAATTGTTTGATTGTTATTTGCTTCCGTATGCATGTTTTATTTTTATTGTTGGTTGATCATGTTTCTCAATTAAAATGTGAAATACTTTATTATGTTGTTTAGCCTAGTCTTAACTTCAACCTAAAGGTATTTTTGCAAAAGATAAGTGTAAGGGGAAACCCCAAATATGTTTTTAAGAAACAAACCGATCATGATTATCCACAATATTTAATGAACATGTATATTCGTATTTGTTAGAGTCAAATGCTTGTATTGAGTCATAATGAAGTTTTGCAGGATTTTCCAGGAAGTGGGACAAGATTTTTTCCAGAAATTTTCCGGAAACTTAACATAAAGATTTATGCAGGTTCATTCTGACGGCGTCAGGGCATTGCTCTTGACGGCGTCAGGAGTCAAAAAATCTGGAAATTTTACCAATTTTGTTTTTCTAACGGAGTCTTATGGTTTTTGTGAATTATTAAGTTTTATAATCTCCAGGAAATCTGCAAACTTCATTCCACAAGCATTATATCTTATTTTGTTTTCTAGGATTTAGTAACTTATATAGGATGCCGCCGATTTTACGCGAGGTTGCCTTATCTACTTTTGTCAGGATTTACAGGTTATTTGTGACAAGAAGATGATTTACATTCTGGAAGGGAAGCTTTGATTGTTCGTTTTCTTGGAGGAAGATTTAACCTGGCCAACCTAAAATCCATACCGAGCGAATCAGGGGAGTATTTGATTTCATTCTCTTTACTTATTTTACTTTTACATTCTTTACTTGAACATTGGGGACAATGTTCATCTTAAGTGTAAGGGGAGGGTAAAAAGATGATACCTTACATATGCACTTTCGCTTGAGTTTGTTTTGTTTGATAGTAGATGAGTAATAAAACTACGAGAAATACTTGTTAGTGTAATTTTAGCGCCAAATTTAAAAAAATTTTACAACATTTAGGAGTGAAACTTTAGCCATAGCAAGCGTCTCATGGATAGGAGATTGTATGACTAGCACATAACCGTATATTCAGAAAAATTTTCCACCCAAAAATGTGAGGTTCGCCTTTAGATTTGATAGGAAAAGCATTCATTATTAGTGCTTATGAGTGTACCGGTAGCATTTAGATTCTAGAACTTGCGTTAGTGATGCATCCCGAGACCGCTAGTGAGACTACATTCGTGTGGTAGGATTTACTACATGATAAGAGGCATTAGGATCACCCTTGTGTTAAACCCGTATTATAATTACTTGACTATTTAAGTCATATTACTTGGCTAGTTAAGTCAACTAATTTTTCCCACACCCTTAGCGTTGTACTCATTTTTAGTACACGATACCCCTAGTACACCCCTCCGAGCCTATCTTTTCGTTTCTAACTTTAAGCATTTTACTTAAAGAAAGAATTTGTTACACCCCACTTAAATGTACACCCAAATCGCCTTAGCCTTCCGTGTATGCGCTCATTTTGAGTGCATTATTGTTATTTGTTAAACCCTAAGTTAACTTTCTAATTGATTACATGGTTGCTAAGTCGAGTCATATCCTTGTACATATTGTTTTGGGACGATTGGGACTCATGGGTAAGTACTTATTTTATGGAGTAATGGGGAAGAACATCACTTATTACCCCCATATGTACGTTAATTTTAAAAGTGCTCCAAGTGTTTTGATTTTCTTAATTCGAGTCATTAGAATAGTTAAATGTAAAGTATGTAAAGATTCAAGTGTAAGGGGAATTCTCAACCCCTATGATGTATTATTTTGGATGGTAGGGTAAGAGTGTATGCAAAAAAAAAAAAAAAAAAAAAAAAAAAAAAAAAAAAAAAAAAAAAAAAATACGGACTACCATCCCGTTTTCATTCTATGTTCATTTTATGTTTTTGTTATTTTTCATTTATTAGCTTAAGTCGAGTCTAGTCTTGGCTTAGCAACGCCATCTTGTACATGTAATTTACTAAGATTGTTAACTCGCCACCAGTAAAATTCCCTTTATCCAACAAAACCGTGTAATTCATATCCCTACACCTAACGATATAACCCTCTTTAAAAGACCTCTTTGATAGTTTATCCTAGGTGCTTACGCCATGTGGTGGAGGTTTGATCCTTTCCCAAGCCTATGGTAATCTATTTTGTTATGACAGGTAGTGAGAGATATCTTCCATTTCCATAATGTTATATTACTTTATTACACCCGAGAGATGTGAGTATCTAAACACTATTTGTTAAATGACCCCTAACTTGTCTTTTGAGTAGAATAAAAGCTCATTTGCTTGAGGACAAGCAAATCTCAAGTGTAAGGGTATATGATGAGGCGAAAAATGATCCGTTTTTAGGGGGTCATTTAAGCCCGAATCCGAATTTATTTGATCAAATATTGCCCTAAATCGTTCCTTTTGTGATTTTAGGTGTTTGGAGAGTGAATTCTGGAAAAGAGGCTATTTTGGACGTTTTTGGAGCATAAAGTGAAGAAAACGACAAAGTACCAAAAATCCAAGCTGGAAATACAAGGTGACGGCGTCAAGGGTTTGCTCTTGACGGCGTCAGACATGAAGAATAGTTTACCGTAGCTGGTGACGGCGTCAGATGGAGTTATGACGGCGTCAAAGTGACCAAGATTAATTTACCGTGGGTGGTGACGGCGTCACATAGGCCGTCACGATTGGATCTAGGGCGTCCGAGGAAGTATATGGCGGCGAGTTGACGGCGTCAGATTTAACTCTTGACGCCGTCAGGAAAATTTTCCTATATATAGTTTTCTAGTTTTTTTCATAAAAAGGAGAAGTTTTGGTGAAAACCTAAAGACGATTTTGGTGCCTCTTTTACAGGTTTTTCAAGGGTTCCAAACCCTTGGGACCTTGCATTGTAATTGAGATAAGTATACTCTTAATTCAATCAATATGTCTATGTGTTGGTTGTTTATCTTTTGTTCTTATCTTAATTCTACTATGCTAGGCTAGATCTCTCTTGTGTTTGCTTAGATCTAATGAAATCTAGATGTTGATTATGTGTTGATTACTTGTCTATTCTTGTTTTGAATGAATGATTTTATATGTTAGGCTTAAGAAAACTGGCAGATCTCCAAATGGTAACATGCTTGAACGTCTTAAGAAACATGAACCGAGGCGTACTAGGTCTTTATTGGTTGTATTTAATGCATGAGCCACTGTTTACAATCCCTATAGTTGTGCTGGGTCATGGTGTAGGAGGAGATAAGAGCTCATAGAGTTGGGGAGTTATGTATGCCACTCCACGAATGGTATTAAGGAATACAACCCGTCATTCATACAAGTGTAACAAGTAATTAACATATAAAAGATATCTAGGGAGTAATGAAGTCTAAGTAAACACAATTTCTCCAATTACTGCTCACAACCTTAGTTTAATATTAGTTTAATTTCATTTTCATTAGTTTAATTAGTTATAAAGTAGTTTTTGGGTTAGTTGATTAGCAACTAATTCCGCCCACTCTTTCAAAACCCGAGATTTTAATTGCTTTCATAAAATTATAAAAACACAAAACTAATCATCTTTCACCTCTAGAACTTTTAATTAGGTTTTCTAATCCTAGCGACACTATTCCTAAGCTGAACGATCAATCCCCCGGTACTTGTCACTATACTATACTACAACGATCAGGTACACTGCCTGGTGGGGGTTGTAAGCCTCGCGAGATCCCTCGAGAGGTAAAGCAAGGTGCGATTCCCACGCATCAAGTACGTAGAATCGAGACAGAAGAAAAAGGAAAAGACTCAATACGCTTGAATAAAGAGTGGAATTTGAATTGAAACAGAAGAAGTGAAAGTGTAGTGAAAGAGATGAAGCTTAGGTACGAGATTTGCATCTGAGAGGCTAGAAGTCAATCATGTAGATTTTAAGAATGCCATAGACGAGAACTAGATAAAGGAAAAAGAGTGAAACAAGTGTGCATCGTCTATAGTGATTGGTTGACGCAAGATTCAATATTAATAATGGTTTTGATAAAACCATTATTTTTCCAAATAGTTTGCTTGAATCCAAAGAGGGATAAGCAATTAGACATAACGTCTAAGTAACACAAAGCATTTAGCACATATTAGCACACAAATATTATCTAGCATGCAGGTGAGTAACAACTAATCACATAATCATATAGCAAATACTCAAATAGCAAGCATAATAGTCAATTTTGTAAGAAAACTTACCTTGGACTCTAGCTATCCTTAATAACACATAACTAAAAAATGTGTTGTAAGTGATGTAAGAATTGATGACACTCACTTGGTGAATCAACTACTTGATAAGTTCCATATACAAGGCGCACATTGTCTTGTCCGCTAGCTATTCTCTTTACACATTAAAAACCGCATAATGTCTTCTTCATTGGCATCACTTCAAGATTTGAAAACTAGTGCATCAAATAGATTGCTTGTGTGATCCTTATCGGCGACATTTCCTACAATAAAAACATTCGAACTAGTAGTACATGATTCTACTTAAACTAAGTGTTTTTCTAATAACACATTTTCAACATCTTTGGCTTGACCATTTCCTTGATGCAAGTTTAAACCATTTTACCATATGTCATTTGCCACTTGACATAAAATTGTTTCATCAAAATCAATTTTCGGAAAAGATTCATAAACCAATAATTTTGCTTCAATGTTTTGCAAAAGTTTTTTATGAAATTTTGATTCTCGAAATTTTCTATCATTAAAAGAAATATTACCAATTGAAATGACATGCCAAAGATTTTGATCTATTGATTTCACATAACTTTCAAATTCATTTTTCCAAATGACAAAATTTTCATTTTTGAAAAATAGTGTCTCATTCAAAGAACGCCCTTCTATATATCTTTTTGATTCCATAGATCGATTCAAGTTTTAAAGTACATTATACTTTAAAGATCTTGATAAACGAAGCCCTGATACCAATTGTAGAAACTAGAAGGGGGGTTGAATAGTTTCTCCGCTTCTTTTAAACTTTCTAAAGCATTTCGCCATTTTTAGGTCCGGTTAATTTACATTTGCAAACTTGTTGAATTCTACTTGTTATGTGATATCAATTTAACTACTAGAAAATATAAAAAAAAAACAAGTAATATAAAGAGTAAGGAAAGAACACAACCAAAGAGACGCGGCGATTTATAGTGGTTCGGCACGAAGCTCACTCCTCCGTCCTACTCCACTCCCCAAGTACCACACTCGAGAGTTATCAATCACTATATCAACATACTCCTTCAGGCGGAGCAATCCGTAAACAAGCTTACACAAGGTTTAACGACACTAAGCAGAATGTCGAGTTCTAATCCTAGCTAGAACCAATCTACACCAAGGCCCACGTAGCCACACGAACAAGCACTCTTGTCCCACTTAGATCGACACACGATCTAAGCC
Source organism: Artemisia argyi (assembly GCA_030686995.1). Lineage (NCBI taxonomy): Eukaryota > Viridiplantae > Streptophyta > Magnoliopsida > Asterales > Asteraceae > Artemisia > Artemisia argyi. The sequence goes on along the minus strand of CM060698.1, from coordinate 79,029,059 downwards.
TTCACGTGAACGAACACTCCCGTTCACTAGATTCTTCACACTAAGACAGACTTGGATCTTCACCCAATCTAAGTCTTCACACACGACACACTTGGATCCTTTCCCGATCCAAGCCTTCACACACGACACACTTGGATCCTTTCCCGATCCAAGCCTTCACACAAAGACTCAACTAAGTCCTAACCTAACCACTTAGGACATCACTCTCCTTACAACAAATACATGAACTAATCTAGTTACAAGACTTCTTGGATCTTCATCTTCTCCAAGTTCACACACATATACCTCCATCCTCGACTCATACACAAGTCAGAAGTATTTACAATATTTACAAAACCTATAACCGTAACACTTTTTACGCTTGTGTGTGGACACCTATAACATCTCGAATCTCCATCTACGTCAAGAGTTCTTCTCTTGCACTTTGGGAAGAGGCATTGACTTTAACTTCTCAAATCTTTATCTATGTCGAGAGCTCTTCTCTTGCACTTTGCGGAAGAGGAAATCACTTATAAACACATATACCAACATGTTATAGTGATTAAAGATAAAAGGAAAATAAAACTGAATTTTTTTGTGTGTATGAAAGCTTATTTTCTAAAAGAGAATAGTTCAGTATTTATAGACGACAGGAAAGGAGGTGACGGTCCTTTATCACTAAGGGGCCGCCGACCACTTTAAGGGACCTTCCCGACAAGACGCTCCCATTTTGTCCTGACATGGTGAAAACTTATCTGGTGCAAGCTGAACTGAATTAAGGGGAAATATAGCTGTTATAAGTTTGAATTTGAATATATTTTCTTAATAAAGCATTTCTTTCAAAACACAAAAATACTTTTGTGAAAATGTTTAGTCAAACTTAAAAATGTAAGTTTATGAGAAAATAAAATTCTTTGATCACTTAACTAATGGCGGTATAAAGTTTGTTCATACCTGAAGTGTTATAGTAGCTACGTGGAAGAAACGAGCTTCCTCGATTAAAAACTTATAAACCGTAACTTTACGTAACATGTCTTTATATTTTGTGATTATCAAAACATGAGAAGACCGAATAATGCGAATAACATTTTTGACATTATTTGTATTAACACGAATAAAAAATGAAGCTAAATGGATCAAGTTGGAAAAGTCTAATAAATTGAAGGAGATATGCCGTATCATTCTTGACAGATACGCTGTATGATCATACTTGGATGAATTCGAAGACCATTGCCTGACTTTGAAGAATGTGCCGCATGTAATTATCTCATGCACCGCATATGAAACCTTGATCAACGAAGAAGATCTGACTTATCTGCTCCAGATACGTTGCATGACTTTCCTAACATACGGCGCATCATTCTCAAGACTTCACCAAAGATTATCCAAGATACCGAAGGACATGCGCCGCATAGAGATTCAAGTTACACCGCATCTGAAGACGGTGTCCGAATATTCTAGAATATAATAATCTTGGACCCCATGTGAAGCTATCTAGATACGTCGTATCAACTAAGTTGATGCGCCGCATTGTGCCCTCAGACAGAAAGTATAAATACCCCATTAGACCGTCAAATTTGGTGTGCAAAAAGTTACAGAAACTGCAACATAAAGCCTAAGGAGAAGAATACCGACGAAAGGACAAGAAAAGACACACCCAATTGAAGATCTCAGAGCAGTAAGAAGTTCTTGCTAATGTTTTAAATTCATTAAGTAGTTTTGTTTTATTATAATAGTAAGCTTTAATCCATCAGGATTAATGGGCTTCTGACCGCCATATTGCTCCCCTTAAAATTGTTTTCTCATCGATTAAATTTTATATGATGTTTATTTGGTTCTTTTTTTTTATGTGCATTGATAACCTCTGTGTCTAGCTGTGGAATGCTTGGGCTGGCATACCCCTCCTATGATTTCTTCACTAGCATTATAAGTTATTGTAAGCCCTTAAAAAGGTTAAATAATATAGCTATAAGTAATCATTAAGAGTTTACTCGCCTATAATTTAGATACCAATGAGAGAGAAGATTTTTTAGCACTCAATCATTCGTTTGGCCTCTTATATGTATATGTTATCTATCTGTGTACGTGTTCACCATTCGTTGTATTCTATCTCATTAGTTTTATTTTAATAATCAACTCAAATCGTGCCAGTATCTCAAACTGAAAACCCCATTGCGTTAGATTAGTTTGTAAAACTAACTTAGAAATTAAAATACTGATAGACATTCTAGGTGTTAACGTTCCACTCTTAGTGATCGACACTCTACTTACCAACTAGCTATATTGATCGGGTACACTACTCGTTAGTGTGTGTTATAGGTTAAGTCGGCTAAATATAAATTTAAAACTTGATAAAGAATAATCTATACTTACCAGTGTTGCAAAAATCGGCCAAATCGGCCGATTAATCGGCGACTAATCGCTAATCGGTCTGCGACCTTGGAGGAAATTACACGGAAATCGGCCGATTAATCGGCCGAGTCACAAAAATCGGCCGATTAATCGGTAAAAAATCGCTAATCGCCCCCCGACCGCCTCAGTACCGATTCACGATTTTTGCAACATTGATACTTACAACGATATACGCACACATCAAGTTTTTGGCGCCGCCGCCGGGCAGTGAATTGTTTAATATCTGTTTATCTATTTGTATTTTATTTAGGTTTTTAACTTATTAATTTTTTAATTTTTAGTTTTTAATTTTTAACTTTGTTGTGTATTAGTATAATTGCATTTATTGTATTTTTCTACATAATTAGTGTTTATTAGTTTGTTTGTTTTCTGTAATTTTTTGAATTTTTATTTTCTTATTTTTTTCTGCATTATTTTCTGTCTGCTATATTTTGCTGATCTAAACGATACGGCGCATCTGTTTCACTGATACAGCGTATTGCGTTTTAATTTTTTATACAGCCTAATTATTTAATAATTTGAATAAGACGCATCTATCCCCTATATACGGCGTATTTTGTTTTTAATTAGAAGTTTTTTTCAAAACTCTAAACGCCATACGAAGCATCTGTTTTACAGATATGGCGTATTAATAATTTATTAAAAATAGTTTTCGATTTCTAACGATACGGTGCATTAATATTGAAAAGCTTGTATTTAAAACGTAACGAACATACGACGTATTAGCTTTTACGTATACGGAGTATTTATTTTTAAAAGGTATAAGTAATTTTGATAATTTTAAACATACAACGTACTCATTTATTTAATACGGCGTATTGATATTCTAAAATAAAAGCTTGATTAATTTTTGACGTATCAAGATACGGCACATCCTATTTATTGGATTTCATATTCCGTTTTCGTTATTAATTTTCTAGATATTTTACTTTATCAAACCTATCCTACTGATACTTTTGTGCTGATTTCAGAAAGTGCATGACCAGGAGTTCAACTAAGAACTTAACTAAACCTTTTGAAGATCCTGAAAAAGCTTTCCACTCGCTTAAGAAGCTTTTCAGCCAAACAAGCCTTGATTGTTCGAGTTCGGTAGAGCTCAATTACTTTTCTAATCAAGAACCTCAAAGTGAAGAAGAGAAAGTAACAGAAACAATGACGGATCCAACTATGGAGGAATACGTGAACAAGACCCCGGGCGGACTATCGTTCGGGTGTTGCTAGGCCTAAGTTTGACGAACATGACAAGTTTGAATTGAAGGGTCAATTTCTCAAGGAGCTACGAGAGAATGCTTTCAGTGGATCAGAACATGAAGATGCTAATGAACATATGGAAAAGATCCTTGAAATTACAGATTTGTTTACAACTAAGAAAGTTACTATTGACCAACTAATGCTTCGAGTTTTCCCTATCTCACTTATAGGAGCTGCTAACAGGTGGCTAAAGAATGAACCAGATGGTTCAATTAAAGAATGGGAATATTTGAAGAACAAGTTTCAAAGGAGATATTGTCCACCAGCTAAGAGCGCTAAAAAGATTGAGGCTATCAATAACTTCAAGCAAGAGCTCGATGAGACTCTTTATCAGGCCTAGGATCAATTTAAAGAGTTATTATTGAAACGCCCTCAACATTATTTGACTGCTATACAGGAGATAATATTGTTTTATCATGGATTGGATGTGTCTACTCGACAGATCTTGGATTCTAAAAGAGCTGACCTCAGATGAGTGCAACAAATGCTAGGAAAACCATCAAAGAAGCGGCTGATCATCCTCATAAATGGCACAATGGAACCTCTACTAGATCTAAGAGCAGCAATACTTTGATGGATATCCTGATATTCAAGCTCAATTGGATAAACTTAGTAGAGATATGAAGAAAAGGGATGAAAAAGCTTATGCTGCTCAAGTTAGTTGTGAAATATGCCAAGGACCTTACTACACCAAGGATTGCCCATCAAACAATGAAGGGAAAGCATTTGAAGAAGCATATTACACCCAATTTGGCCAATCATTCCAACCTTCAGGAGGGTATAGAGCAGCTTTGGATGACACCTTAAAGTAGATTATAGCTGATGTTGCTAAAAGACATGAAGAAAACAGTGCTATGATCAAAGAAATCTGAGCTTCAACCGATGCTGCTACCAGAAGTCAATGAGCTTCAATCAAAGCATTAGAATAACAAATCGATCAGATAAGCAAGGTACTTCAGGAAAGAGGATATGGAAGTCTACCAGGCTCAACTGAAACAAATCCAATGGATCATGTCAAAGCAATCACCACTACTGAAGAAGTCTTGCCTAATGTACCTTTTCCTGGAAGACTATTGGATGCTACTGATGCTACGTTTTTCTGTAACTCTTCAATCAATTTAAGAAGATTGCTCAAGGAGAAGTCAAGGATTGAAGAGGTGTCACACCTCGCCAAGGTGGAAACGCAAGGGTGTAACTTCATGGATATCATCACAACACATGGTGTCTATATAGAGAATAACTACATGCAATAAAAATAGCAAAGTATATACACAAAGTGTCATAACAATACCCAAAAGGAAACAACATGATAAACTCCAAACGCATAGATAAACCACTTCCAATGCAACTAAGGTTTCGTCTAATCACTTCCTTTCTATCATAGCCTTAGAAAGCTCACCTGAAAATGATGCTTAAAACGTCAACATAATGTTGCTGAGATTCATAGGTTTAAGACTCATACACACTAGGAAACCAAAATCACTGTGATTATAAAATATAGCTGGACAAATAATTATAGTTATCATATAAGCTACATGTATCATAAGGCAACATCACACATAAGGCAACCATCGGGCGGAACGTGCCCACCGATCCAAATTCACAACATACCGGGCCGGAACGTGACCCCCGCTCCCAAAAAAATGGGTAAATTAATACCCTCTGATCGGACCACACAGAATAAAAGTGAGTAGGGCTGCTACTCTCCAATTAGGTTGTATGCACGAGCAATAGGGTAAGCACCCTCCCAATTGGACCACACAGAATCACACATCGTATCATTACCGTTCACATATAGCATAAATACGATAACATTAAAAGTCCGAGCTCTTTAACACACATACACATAATCACAATAATTTAAATCATTTAAGACAAGCATCATTCCCATCCCAAGTTTAAAACAAGTTAAAAAGTATGAGACTATGAACTCACCTCAAACCTTGCAGCTTCCACAACACAAATCACAAATCTAAACAACACAAATAAGTCCACGTTACACAAGGCCAAGCTAAAAGCTACAACCCATGTAATACTCATATGATGGATGTCTAAGACTCATATGACCCACAATGGATCTCCTAGACACCAAACTAACCATTACCATAACCTAACACTCACTAAATCCCTTGCACTTTAAAATCAGAAAATGCAGAACTTTAGGATACATTCGCCCACATGAAATCACGACAAATAAAGCTCAACAACTCACACAAAAAATTTAACATGGTCTCTCATAAGCATACAAGCTAATCCCAGAAGGCCATGGACCAATAACACACACAAGTACTTAAAAGAAAATTAAACTTGTCAACTACTCAAATTCGGATCCGAACGCACACCAAAAAGTTTTAATTAACATAAAATACTTCCACAAGTTTTTATCGCGAATCCTTTTCGTGGTAGTCTATTATAACCTAATACTTAACTATTCCAGAAGGGCTAGTCAAAATACCACTTTACAACCACAAAACACCCTTAAACTTTTACCCAAAATCTGTCCCGGTTTGACAGCTTTGACACCTTAACAAAGAAAAATCAAAAGACCAACTTCCTGACCTTGAAATCAATCGTGGCTGAACTTTTTGGGAAGCTCTTTCATTAAACTTCAATTTAGACCTAAAATTAGTGACTTAACTCTTCACCATCTGTTATTTACACTTACATCTTTACAGCCATAATTTTCTGTCCAAACCCTGACTCAATAACTAGCATGTTTTACGCTTAATTCTCTTCACCAATCATCATAATATTATCATTAATTGATCCCAACATGTTTTAATTAATTAATTTACAGAATTTTACAAACCCTAGATCCATTATAATTAATATTACATGAATTAGATTAATTAATCAAACAATTGAACACAGGGTTTAACGATTTTACCTTGATTCTTGATTTTTAGCTTCAAAACTATAAACCCTAATTTTTCCCCTCTCCTCTTGCCCTTATGATCGACTCAAATTTGCAGAAATTTGGCTTTAGGGTCGTTGGTATAGCTTATACGGGTAGGGTTTGGGCTTGTTTGGGTTAGATTAGGATTCCTTGGGCCTAAGAGTCATATTTGGACTCAAATTGGATTTCCTTTTTCCCCCTTATCCTTTCTAGCCGATTTTTACCATATACATACATATATTTTTATTTTTTTATTAAATTTATTTATTACACTCAAAACCTCATAATTTTCATATTTTATAAATACCCGTAGGTAATCCTAGCGTCTTACACGATAAACCTCAACTTTTACGACAACCGGAAAAATTATCATTTTCAAAACAAAGTTTCCAAAAATAGAATTTCACACTCTTTTGAAACATAACTCATAAAAACAAACTCCTCGTAACCTGCTAACGCTTAAACACTTGAACGAAGACTCGTTACGCAAAAACACAAAAACACCAAAACTACACAAGTCATTTCTATACCACAAAGGTGATCAAAATGAACTTTCCCAAATTCCAAACTTTCCAAATCACAATAAAACCACTTACGCAAAGGGATTTAGTGCTAAAACTCACCTATATCACACTTATATCACTTCAAACACCTAGGACACACCAAACAAATGTCAACCGAGTCAAGACTATCAGTCAAACTGACCTGCCAAAACCACGGTTGTTACATCATCCCCTACTTTGGGAAATCGCGTCCCGAGATTTCAACTACTATAGTCACCACTCACAACAGCAAAAGAAAATCTATGGATTTTAAGTGGAAAAATACCAAACCGTAAAATCACAGAGAAAGAATCGCAAAAATGTGAACCGACTAAATACTCGAATTCACACGATAGAAAACATTCCGTCACTCCAACAATAGACGCAAATAGATACACTACACCGACCAATAACACCAAAGATCCGAACGACTTCTCACAGGTTGGTACGATACCCTCGAACCAAAAGAAAAACCAAATGGTAACCGCAGGAAACACCACATATAATGGATACACACAAAACAAACATTAATTACATCTGATCTTCACGCTCCTAAGTAAACTCAGGACCACGCTTAGAATCCCACCATACCTTTACCAACGCTATCTCACCACACTTCAAACTCTTAACATCTCGATTCCATAATCTCAACAGGTTTCTCGACAATATGAAGAGTCTTGTCAACCTTACATTCATCTAATGGCACATGCAGACTAACATCCGCCAACCACTTCTTTCCATTAGATACGTGAAACGTATCATGCACTCTACTTCACTCCTCAGGCAAACTCAACTGATATGTCTCAAATCCAATCCTTTCCATAAATCTCAAATGGTCCTACGTATCTCGGTGCTAGCTTGCCTTTCCTACCGAAACGCACAACACCCTTCCAAGGAGATACTTTTAACCTCACATATCACCAACACCAAACTCAAAGGGCTTACAACAATTATTCGCATAACTCTTTTTGGCGATCTCTTGCTGCCTTAAGTCTTTTCCTTAGTCAGAAAACCTTATTCGTAGTCTCTCGTTCTAGTTCAGGACTAATTAGTTGGCTTGTTCCAACCTTTGCCCAAAGAACAGGTGACCTACATTACCTTCCATAGAATTTTCACACGACACATACTGAATACTAGAATGATAATTGTTGATATAGGAGAACTCAGCTAAGGGTAAATGTATACCCCGGCTTCCTCCAAAATCAAACACACCCATACTCTCAGCTCACCATTCAACGCCTGATTTGTACGCTCACTTAGTTCACTCATTAGAGAATAATAAGTTGTACTCATCTACATACGAGTTCTCAAGACTCTATACACGTTTACCACTATCGCGAGGCAAGTATTTCATCATGTTTCTTGATGATTAACGCGACACCCCATGGCTCTTTACCAACTCACCGAGCGAAAAAGTCTCGCCTACTCCTCCATACATCTCTTGCTAAGGTAATAATACGTTTTATCCATTCTCGGATGTATCAAATACCTTGCATGATTGATGTCCTTACGCTTCCTCTCAATGAAACCAATAGTTGGTCCGCAAAGTACATTCCTCCATCTTCGTTCATTTTCATTTACTGGTCTAAACCAAGTAATCATTCTTCTTACATATTCTCATCCTTGAACCTCTCTCTCTAGGCTGTCAGTATCATCCTCTTAACTCCGAACTGAATTATCATAATCATTGCTCACAAACATCTAAGTTTCACTCGTTCGCTCCCGCTCAGCGCTCTTACCACGATGCCCGCCCTTCCTTGACGGTGGCAAATCAGACAATCGTAGTCACTGAGAAATTCCACACCCAAATTCTCTTCAACATATATTAACCTCTAGTCAAATATATGCTAAAGATTCTTATGATCGGTGTAGATAACACTCACTGCTTCATACAAATATCGTCCCCAAGTTCTACTCCCCAACTCTAAGTCGTGTATCACATAGTTCCTCATATGGATCTTCTACCTCCGCGATTCCCACGCAATCTATTGAAAGATATAAATGAATCGTCAATAGTACCTGCCAATCCTAAAGACAATCGTCTCTCAGAAGGTGTCTTAGGTACTTTCCACTCTTCACCACTTTTATCTTACTAATGTCCACGAACACTCGCAATTCGTTGACCACCTTCCTGAAGAACGTACATCTTAAAGCTACACCTCTCACTTGAACAACTTGCTAATCACTCTCTTCTTCTTCAACGAACAAATTGATAATCAAAACGACAATCTATCCTAAGTAAATGATGCGAACAATGAAACCGGTCGAACTAAAACGTATATCAACGAACTCAAAAGGGGTACAAATTATCGACTAGCGAAGTAACGAACATCAAAATCAAAGCTAGAAAAAAAAACACAATGAGAAATTTTCCCCAATAAAAGTAGAAACAGATAAAATGTTCATGAAAACCCATACAAAGAAAATATAAAATACACGTACCCATAAAACATCCACAAACGTACCTCAACGAAAAAAAAAAAAAAAAAAAAAAAAAAAAAAAAAAAAAAAAAAAAAAAAAAAAAACTCGATGAACCAAATACATAACAAGTTTGGTAAATGAGAACCATACACTACAAGAAAATAAGGCTAATGCAACATTTTAGAGGCAACACTTTTGAAAGGTGTTGCTTTTTTGATCAAATTAATTATGAAGCAACACTTTCAAAATAAATGTTGCATATTAAGATCTAGACCAACACTTTCTTTCAAATGTTGCAAAACTTATAGGAAACTGCAACACTTTTAAGAAGTGTTGTAGTTGTTAACGATCAAAGACAACACTTGGTGTAAAGTGTTGCTTAACTTGATTTTAACACTTATAAAAAAATTGTGTTGGTTAAAACGTTAATTTAATTTAAAGTGTTGGACATTTTATCCAAAAATAACAACATTTTATTTAATGTAGCAGATAAAAATGTTTACAAGCACCAATAGTCACGATATACCTAAGACCATATGTATGACATTGACATTTAAGGGTACAAACACCCCATAAAGCATTGTTCCTTAGATCCATGTTTTGGTAAAATTTTCATTGTGATTTACCACATGTAAATGAGTATATGATACTAATTTATATTAGCACTGTCATAACACAAACATTTTGGATAATTCGATTTAGAATGTCTAACACTTTAATGCATTATCGGAAGGATTTCAACTCATTTGACATGTTGCCCTTTAATCCAAGCTTTTTGATTTACGTGTTTGGCTTGTTAGAGAAAAGATAACACGTGTGACCCATTTATAAGTAAATGGGTAAATAATGCCACATCTGAGATGCGTAGTACTTTGTAGTTTGTAGTTGCACATATAAGCCAATCACTAAGGCCAATAATGCATCCGAATGTGGTGAAAAAGCATCATTGTTCACAAGTTTTCCATGAACAAAGTAACTTGCAGAATATAGAGCTACAACCATACAGAACCCGCCAACACCAAGTTTGACTGCAAAGTGAAATACTCCGTAATATATAAATGAGTCGAATTAACACCTAATCCTCTTGATTGATTATTTGTTTTACTAAATTGGTTTTTCTATTCTACACCAGTGAACTGAATGAAGTAAAACTTGTTACTCTTGTATCTAAAGCTTATAAACAAATTTAAGTAGCTGAGAAACCATATATAATGAGACTAGTTCAGGGAGAAAATGTAAACGAAGAGACATAACTGGAACTTACTTAATGCACACCCAATCGCGAGTAGGTAGATTCGAAACATTTGCAGATGAAGTCCCACTACGTCATGTGTTAAATCTTCAACCAAATCACCACTTATTTACGATAGATCTTGGTGGAAAAGCGGACTGAATCAGTCCAACGTATTCATTATTTCATTACAATACATTACATATATACAATATAACGCACACGGAAGACATTCATAATAATATAATCGAGTGATATGTTTCTTGATAATAATCAAATTAGACGTTTCATCGAACACTTACTGGCATCCTGCGTACAATTATACAAATATGTAACAAAAAGAAACATGCAAAATTGCCTTTGAGCATATCAAAACTAATAAAGGAAACCAAATAATTTATACCTACCATCTTTCTTGTACGATTATCTCAACCAAAAGAAGGAAAGACAAAAAAGAAAAAAGAAAAAAAGAACACTGAAAAAACTAAAATAATAATAATAATAATAATAATAATAATAACACACCTATAAATCTTTGACATGAAATCTCATATACAAAAGTGAAGGAAGACAAACACATTCGTTTGTATTTAGTTTCCCGTACTTTTTTCGTTTTCGTTTCAATTTCTAAAAAAAAAAGAAAAAAAAAAAGCCTTTTGATGAGCTTTGGATACAGAGGGTGGGGAAACGTGGGGTCAATTCCTGAAAAATATAGCGGGAAAAATTAGCGGGTTGTGAAAATCTTTCCCTCCAAATTTACCTTTTTATAAGACTCATCAACACAGGGCTAAGCATTGGTCCGAAACCGAACCGAATCCACAAAAACCGAACCGACCTGGAACTGAAACAACTAATATATATATAGAACCGAAACCGAACCAGATCGTTTCCGTTCAATTTTGTGTCATTACATAGTTTAGGTGTGTTTTTTTTGTCAGTTTTGGGTCGAACCGAATCGAAACCAAAACCAAAGACAATTAATATATAGGGTTTGTTCGGTTTCGGTTTCGGTTTCGGTTTGGTCCGGTTCGGCTCAGTTTTCTAGTTTTGTGCCCAGCCCTACTCATCATTAATAACAACACATTAACATACCGCTCACTTATAACACCATTAACACCACCCTTTTTATACCCACCATTTTTATTTTTCTTTTCCATTTTTTCAAACAAAATAATTCTTCATTGATTAAATTACAATATCAATAAATAAATAAATAAAATAAACAAGATTTGAAAAACATACGAAAATTATCCGAAAAAAAATAACGAAGATGACTAATTGCACTGATATTTTTTCATAATTTCTTCTTTTTGCATGTTAATGAGGAGTGCTTGGTTATTCGGAAAACTGTCGTTGCTAATCGTGAGAAATTTTAACATCCCCACTTCGTACTCCGATTGAGCAGTTTTTCGTTTGAGTCGATACTCATTTTGCATAACATCCCCAAATTCCAATGGGTTATTTCCCGTTGTGCTCGACGTAATTTCGGATTTAGTTTTTGTAGAGGCACTTGGTATGCCGGGACGCCGGGGGGGGGGGGGGGGGGGGGGGGGGGTCTTGGATTATCTCTGAATAGCTCGTCAGGTCTAATGAGATCAATCGGATTAATGACCTAGGGCGCATCCCATTTGGCATGTTTTTTCAAGATTTGCCACGCGTCTTCTTGAGAAAACGGTCTTCCTCCTTTTGTTTCATCACGAATGCAGTCCTAACACGATTAATAACATCAAGCTCATTTTCCTACTACGACCACCCAAATGTTTGAAGTGTTCGTATACTTAGTTGAACTTTTGACAATTATGGTTCAAACGTATACCACTTACTCGTTAACATGTCCTTATTACATTTTTGGAAATTAGATTGTTGAACTTGTGGAGAATCTTGTACCAAAATGAATTGTTGGTTTGGTAGACTCCAACTTTGTTATCCTCATAAACTGCAACGTAACACAAGGCTAATAACGTTCCCACTACGACCAACCAAACATTTGAAATGTTCGTATACTTTTTTGAACTTTTGACAATTATGGTTCAACGTATGCCACTTACTCGTCAACATGTCCTTATTACGTTTTTGAAAATTATATTGTTGAACTTGTAGAGAATCTTGTTCCAAAAAGAATCGTTGGTTTGGTTGGCTCCGACTTTGTTATCCTTGGAAACGGCAACGTGACACAAAGCTAGGAACAACTTAAGGTTTTGGTTTCAGCTTCGGTTTCGGTTGTGGGTTTCGGGTCTTTTGCTCGTTTTCTGACTCTTTTTCCTTTTCTTTTGGTCTTTAGGGTTTCGGTTTCGAATGGTGGTTGTGATATTTGTGGTTGCACCCCCTTGCGTCCCAAAAAACCTTTACCTACGTACCAAAACCCAAGCAATGTGCATATATCTCAGTGAACTTTGGGACTAAATGCATGGTTATTTCTCCAAAAAGTATGTATCAGTTATAAAAGTGGACATTTATTATGTGATGAAAATATTTTAGGAACAAGATGTCTAAATATATTCATAAAAACTTTAATTTGAAAACCGCTTTAGACTTTATTCAAAATAGAACGATGATGTAGTTAAAAATGACTTTTATTCTAAATTGGGCAATGAAGTAGTTAAAAATGACTCAAGTGGTTTAAAAAAAAAGGTTCAAAAGGCTCTATTCTACCATAGTGAATGCAAGAAACCACAAAAATAACAAAGAATAAGGAAATCGACAAACCCTCAAAGGGTGCTCAAACGGGATTTCAAAAGAAACACAATTCTTTTTCTATAAACTCACAACAACTCATATAAAATCAAAACTATAGAAACTAGAAGGGGGTTGAATAGTTTAATCGTTTTTATTTACGTTTTAAAAAAATTCATTTTACAAGTTTGTTTCATAAAACCTTCCGACTTGATCTTTATGTGACATCAACTTGTCAACAAATAAACACAACAATAAGTAAGTAAGAAATATAGGGGAAGAAACGATCAAACCGGGACATAGAGATTTATAGTGGTTCGGCTACGAAGTTTCACTCTTCGCCCTACTCCATTCCTTGATACCAATCTGTCACACCACGCCAAGGCGGAAACGCGAGGGTGTAACTTCATGGATATCATCACAACACATGGTATCTATATAGAGAATAACTACATGCAATAAAAATGACAAAGTATAGACATAAAGTGTCATAAAAATACCCAAAAGGAAACAACATGATAAACTCCAAACGCATAGATAAACCACTTCCAATGAAATTAAGGTCTCGTCTAATCACTTCCTTCTATCATAGCCTTAGAAAGCTCACCTGAAAATGTTGCTTAAAACGTCAACATAATGTTGGTGAGATTCATAGGTTTAAGACTCATACACACTAGGCAACCAAAATCACAGTGATTATAAAATATAGCTGGACAAATAATTATAGTTATCATATAAGCTACATGTATCATAAGGCAACATCACACATAAGGCAACCATCGGGCGGAACGTGCCCACCGATCCAAATTCACAACATACCGGGCCGGAACGTGACCCCCGCTCCCAAAAAAATGGGTAAATTAATACCCTCCGATCGGACCACACAGAATAAAAGTGATTAGGGCTGCTACTCTCCAATTAGGTCGTATGCACGAGCAACAGGGTAAGCACCCTCCCAATTGGACCACACAGAATCACACATCATATCACTACCGTTCACATATAGCATAAATACGATAACATTAAAAGTCCGAGCTCTTTAACACATACACACACATAATCACAGTAATTTAAATCATTTAAGACAAGCATCATTCCCATCCCAAGTTTAAAACAAGTTAAAAAGTATGAGACTATGAACTCACCTCAAACCTTGCAGCTTCCACAACACAAATCACAAATCTAAACAACACAAATAAGTCCACGTTACACAAGGCAAAGCTAAAATTACAACCCATGTAATACTCATATAATGGATGTCTAAGACTCATATGACCCAACATGGATCTCCTAGACACCAAACTAACCATTACCATAACCTAACACTCACTAAATCCCTTGCACTTTAAAATCAGAAAATGCAGAACTTTAGGGTACATTCGCCCACATGAAATCACGACAAATAAAGCTCAACAACTCACACCAAAAATTTACCATGGTCTCTCATAAGCATACAAGCTAATCCCAGAAGGCCATGGACCAATAACATACACAAATACTCAAAAGAAAATCAAACTTGTCAACTACTCAAATTCGGATCTGAACGCACACCAAAAAGTTTTAATTAATATAAAATACTTCCCCAAGTTTTTATCGCGAATCCTTTTCGTGGTAGTCTATTATAACCTAATACTTAACTATTCCAGAAGGGCTAGTCAAAATACCACTTTTACAACCACAAAACACCCTCAAACTTTTACCTAAAATCTATCTCAGTTTGACAGCTTTGACACCTTAACAAAGAAAAATCAAAAGACCAACTTCCTGACCTTGAAATCAATTGTGGTTGAACTTTTTGGAAAGCTCTTTCATTAAACTTCAATTTAGACCTAAATTAGTGACTTAACTCTTCACCATCTATTATTTACACTCACATCTTTACAGCCATAATTTTCTGTCCAAACCCTAACTCAATAACTAGCATGTTTTACGCTCAATTCTCTTCACCAATCATCATAATATTATCATTAATTGATCCCAACATGTTTTAATTAATTAATTTACAGAAGTTTACAAACCCTAGATCCATCATAATTAATATTACATGAATTAGATTATTTAATCAAACAATTGAACATAGGGTTTAAAGATTTTACCTTGATTCTTGATTTTTAGCTTCAAAACTATAAACCCTAATTTTTCCCCTCTCCTCTTACCCTTGTGATCGACTCAAATTTGCAGAAATTTAGCTTTAGGGTCGTTGGTATAGCTTATATGGGTAGGGGTTGGGCTTGTTTGGGTTAGATTAGGATTCCTTGGGTCTAAGAGTCATATTTTGACTCAAATTGGGTTTCCTTTTTCCCCCTTATCCCTTCTAGCCGATTTTTACCATATACATACATATATTTTTATTTTTTTATTAAATTTATTTATTACACTCAAAACCTCATACTTTTCATATTTTATAAATACCCGTAGCTAATCCTAGCGTTTTACGCGATAAACCTCAACTTTTACGACAACCGGAAAAATTATCATTTTCAAACAAAGTTTCCA
Source organism: Artemisia argyi (assembly GCA_030686995.1). Lineage (NCBI taxonomy): Eukaryota > Viridiplantae > Streptophyta > Magnoliopsida > Asterales > Asteraceae > Artemisia > Artemisia argyi. Next base: position 79,013,157 of record CM060698.1, on the reverse strand, counting down.
AAAATAGAATTTCACACTCTTTTGAAACATAACTCATAAAAACAAACTCCTCGTAACCTGCTAACGCTCAAACACTTGAACGAAGACTCGTTACGCAAAAACACAAAAACACAAAAACTACACAAGTCATTTCTACACCACAAAGGTGATCAAAATGAACTTTCCCAAATTCAAAACTTTCCAAATCACAATAAAATCACTTACGCAAAGGGATTTAGTGCTAAAACTCACCTATATCACACTTATATCACTTCAAACACCTAGGACACACCAAACAAACGTCAATCGAGTCAAGACTATCAGTCAAACTGACCTGCCGAAACCACGGTTGTTACAAGAGGAGATCAAGGCTACAACGAAAGAAGAGTGCTCTGCAACTGATCACAAAGCCTTACCTCACAAATAAAAAGACATGAAGTTTTACTTTGCCTTGTTCTATTAATGATATGTCTTTCAATAACACCTTAGCTGACTTAGGAGCTAGTGTTAGTGTGATGCCCCTTAAGACATTCACTACCTTAGGCTTAGGAAAATTAGCCCCCGCTAAGCTACTTATTGAATTGGCGGATAAAACTGTAAAACGACCTGAGGGTATAGCAGAAAATGTGATCGTTAGGATCGAGAAGTTTGTATTCCCAGTAGACTTTGTTATACTAGATATGCCTGAGGACATCAAGGTTCCCTTGATCCTTGGATGACCTTTCTTGTTTACTGCTCACGCTAAGATAGATGTTTTTAAAAGAAAAATCTCATTAAGAGTAGGGAATAACAAACTAGTCTATAAGTGTGAAAAATCCTGTTAAGAGCATAATTAAAAGTGTTTATGTGCTAGGATTAAGAGAACGAATGGACCTCGACCTATAAGCTAGGCTAATGGGAGAAACCTTAGTGTAAAATAGATCACTTGAACCTTATGATGGAGACTATATCGAATTAAATGATCTTAAAACACCATTAGAGCTCAATGATTAGTTTATGGAGAATCCAGAACCCAAATTAGAAGAAGGAGAAATTGTGGATATTCCTAGACTTAATGTTATTAGTATTAATAGGGGGTTTTAGTTAAAATGTACAAACCGTAATGCACACCGTACAAACCTGCAATACACAGGCCCCACGAAACTCCCCTATGGGAGGGTCCGTATAAACTCTCAAAAAAAAGAGCATTGATTGGCATACCTAATAGTTGTCTAATCTATGTGTCATCTTCTTGGTGACAATAAAGGGCTCCACATTTCCAAAAACCAATAAAACACAAACACTTTAATTTACGCATAAAATTAGTCATAATTTTAGGTCTCTAGATCATTTCTCAAAAAAAAAAAATAATAATAATAAAATAAAATAGAATAAAATTGTACCACCGTAAGAGAATGTTTATATAGTCTGAGGACCACGTCATGCATGTGACCTTTCATGAAGACCACATGTCCACACTAATATAGTAATATGCCTTGAGCTTGATTCTACAAATAAAGAATCAATAGAGACATTAGTATCAAAAATGATCAAACATAAACAGTTCATTACTGAAAGTGATGAACCAATAGAGACGTTAGTATAAAAAATGATCAAACATAAACAGTTCATTACTGAAAGTGATGAATCAATAGAGACATTCAAATAGTATCATTCATGATCAAACATAAACAGCTCATTACTGAAAGTGATGTTTATAATCAGGGATGGATTAGAAACACTGCATTTACAATACACATTACGTCGTAAAATTTCATGGATGTCTCAGGACCTTCCGGAACCTACCTTGGTTCCATCATTGCTTATAATCCAAACAAAGTGTTTACATAGAGGTGTCACCGTTAATCACGAAATTATTGACTTTAATTGTTTCAAGATAAAACAAGTTAAATATTTTTATATTTTGCCTATATAAACCCCACCAAAAGCCGCAATTCTCTCGATAACAATAGAGACATTGTATTATTCATGTATACAGTAAAATTAAATACTTTAGATAGCAACGTACTTAACTGCCTATATAAGGAGAAAAGCACATAAAACTTAGATGAATAATATCAAGTTGAACCAAACTATCCATGATTTGTCATCGATCTAGAACTTAATATGGCCTTTTAACATAGATGAACATTATACTTGACCAGCAATGTCCTTGCAAAAGAAGGGTATGGTACAGCGGGAACCATGGTACGTTAAGTATAGGTTGTCTATTTCGTTTGCTTGCCAGGACTTGACCTCTTAAGTTATATGTGAAAACTTGAAAATAGAAATTGTATTACGGTTGGAGCGGCCCATAATTTGATATACATACAATGTTACAATCAATACATGCAATTTCCAGGCAGCATTTACAGGTTACATGGTCCACGGGTTTATTAATTTAATTTTATCCGTATTAAAATAAAATATGAATAATTCTACTAGAAACTTATTACCATACTTTTGTAGACATGAGATTGTCTACCTAGTGATCTAATGATAGTGGTGAAACCGTATTTATTAAACATAATTTTTTTTAGATCAAAAATTGCATTTAATGAATATTAATGAAACTTATAAATTATTATAATTAAATATAATTTTTAATTAAATAAACTCAAAGTTTTTTCATAGTGACATTAAATTTTGCCTTGATGGCACCTGTTAAACAAACCTATTATATTATTCAAGTGTGGTTTACATATCTCTTATATTTCCTTCACTATAATTTATTGTGATCCGCCAGATATTTTATTTGTTATTAAACATTTCTATGAATTTGATTTCAAAGTAAAATTGACAAAAGATCAATATAGATCTCGAATTTGCCATATATCTAATAAACCTATTTTAGAAACAGTAAATCTTTAAGCTACGAAAAATACACCATCGCGACGAGAATTAAATTATCTTTCTATATATATGCACTTTTATATACTTTTGACAAACTTTTTTCTTTTCAAAATTTCCGATGATAAAAATCACATGTGATTATTTTTAGGCGGAAATTTAGTTGAAATTATATAGAAGTGCATATCTATAGAAAGATAATTTAATTCTCGTCGCAATGGTATGATTTTTTTTAGCATAACGATTAAAATTTTGCGAGATATTAAATTTTTAAAAAATGGTGAAAGTTTATTATTATTATTATTATTATTATTATTATTATTATTATAAAAAAAAATGAATGTACATGATTGGTTTATTATATCTTTTGAAAATATAAGATAAATAATGATATCAACTCAATAATGCATTATGACGAATTTGATGATCTAATTGGACAACGACGGGGAACCAACAGGCATAACAATAGCAAAGGCTATTGTGACTTATTTCTTATTTCCATTATGATAAAAGAACCCGTGAATGGCACGTTATTGGCAATTTTTTTCTCAATGACATGTCAAATTCCATCAATTATGTAATGTAATTCGTCTTTCGTCAGCCAATTCTCATCTCGTTATACGGTTTTTCGTGAGTTAGTGGGGTACTTTTGATGGTGCGCTATGCGACCCACTTGCGCCTATAACAGATATAGCTATAACTGAGAAGAGTGTTTCGTTATTGTGGAGTTATGGGGTATGTTTTGACATGACAACCCAATACCAGTAATTGGGTTGCCACTGCACCAAGCTCTCTAAGTGTGAATGGTGCAATACCACAATGGTGTGTTATTGGGATTTTTTTTTTACTTTTTTTTTTAATTTTATTAATATTTTTTTTCCCCAGTGGCACTACTGGGGGTGTAATCGAGCCGAGCCAAGCCTAAGCTCAACAAGGCTCGAGCTCGGCTCAAAATGTAAAAGGTTGGTTCAAGCTCTGCTCGATTGTTCGTCAAGCTTTAACCATCCAAGCTTGAGCTCGGGTCGAGCAGGATTCGAGCAAAGCTCGAGCTTAGCTGGAAAAGCTCGAATCTATGCCAACTGAACTGAGCTCAAACAAAATAGCGGATACACCATTCCGTGTCAAAACGAATTGCAAATTGCAGCTGCCACAAAACAAATATAGTTTTCACATAGAACTTGTACATGATCTCGAATCACAAACTAAAAATTATTTGAAAACCAAATTAGATATTTTTAAAAGTAATAAAACAAACAATAAAACTCTCATAACCAAGACTGGAAAATATTTTATCTTTTATAAAGTTAGTCCTCATAATTAAGTTTATATTTAAATCAGCCCTTATTTACATATATAAAAATAACATGAAAATATATCTATACTAAGGCTCGAAAAGCTTGATAACCGCTCGAACCGAGCTATCAAAAGCTCGAGCTCGACTCATTATATCTTTCGAGCTAATTTACTGGGCTTGAGCTCGATAAAAACTCGGCTCGTTCGAGTCGAGCTTGAACTCGAACTCAAGTTGCTTGATAAAAGCTTGGCTCGTTTACACCCCTAAGCACTACAGTGTCATGCCAGACAGTACCATGGTTCGTGTTATTCGTCCGCCTAGTCAAGGGGATGGCTTTTTTTTAGTGGGTGAGTGGGGTTTTTTTGGTGATGTTTTATGTGACTCAAATGCCCCTATAACTGTTATAACTTGATAGAATGTTTTATCTATTGTGATTTTATTGTTAGGGCCGGCGTTGCCCGGTGCTGGGCGAGAAGGGCGGCGACCCAAGGCATCAAATGAATATGGGCATCAAATTTTTGCTGTAATTTTTTTATTTTGGATGACGCTACTCGTATAATGGAGATGTGCAACAACATAATGAGAGGATGCTTGCATCGAGTCTTTTAAAAACAAAGCTAAAAAGAACTTAGTAACAGGAGAAAAAAAGAAGAAATGATGAAGAAAAAAGGAGGCATCAACCCATCAACCATGTGGGGTAGATGGTTATGTTGTTTCTTTTCCTTATAAATGTACATGTTCTTAAGTTTCTGACTTAGAAGAGCAGTTACATCACTAACGCATGACTTGCGTTAAAGTCATTTTAACCCACGTTAAAACTAAGTTATTGTTGCATGGTGCTGCGTTAAGCCAGCATTAATGCTCGGTGTTAACTTCTTAACTCAGCGTTAAGGGTGTATTGTGTAAAAAAAAAATACTTCCCCCCCCCCCCCCCCCCCCCCCAACTAAATGAAGGAGTGTTTTTGTAAATTGTTGTTGAATTAAGGTTGAGTTATTTTTGTGTGTATTTTTTTGTGAGTTAAGGTTAAAGTGTTAAGGCTGATGTCGCGCTGACGTGGCACCATGTTAAAACTTAACTTGTGTGACTGTTGCAAGTGCTCTAAGGAAGATATTTTTTTTCTTTTTAAAAAAAAGGTGAAATTTTTTTTCTTGGATAAGTTATATAAAATGACATTTTAGTGTAATGTTCTTATACATTTTTGCTTTAGTTTAGTAAGTATTTTATAACACTATTTAGTATGTAACATAATTCTAAAGGTTATGCATATATAATGTTTTAAAACGTGTATACTTTTTAAGTGTTAACCTACTGAATATAGTCTCGTGAGTTGACAAGTATGTTGTGCTACTAAATCCATTATTGATCGCAGCAACAATTACCAGGGGTATTTTTTTATTGTCTCGCCCCGGGCATGAAAAGCTTCAGGAGCGACCCATTGCGTGTATGTTGAGATGGTGACCTGATAACAGTTATTGGATGCAAACTGCCTCTAGCTCTCTTAGGGTGTGTTTCTTTTCCTTCTTAGCTAAGAGTCTATGTGAGTCGTATTACTATATAAGTCTCTTAATTTGGAGGGGATGCTAATTTAAGCCTTACGTACATAGAGGGAACAAGAGAATTTTATGAGCCCTATCTAAAAAGTAATAATATTAAATTGTATCTCTTAGCTAATGGAAAAAAAGAAACACCTTCTTAGGTCTTTCCATTAAGATTAAAAGATAGATGCAATGCTACTACTTCAAGAGAGCTAGATATCATGGCATGCCGAAACTTCATTTTTAGTGGCATTTCAGTATCCTTACTTTTAACAATCACACACCAAACAGGCTTCACCCACTATTTTATTTTATTTTCATTTTTTCTAACAAATAAAATTTTCATTCATTCAAACAAAAATACAAATTACAATAAATAAAAAGCATACGAAATTTAGAAAATAATACGAAGATTAGAAAATACATGAAATTATGAATAAACTATTTTTCTTGTTGATGTTGATAATATTGTTGCCAAATATGCTTAATAAGATTTCGTTGAAGACTTGCGTGTATTTGTTTATCACGTAGTTCTTTGGCTTTCCACCGTTGCACTTCGGATCTCTTGATTCAAGAACGTTGTATATTTGGCTGCGGACTAATATACAACTCCTAGAATTCACTTATCGCAAACTATTGATATTTCAAAATCATGTTATGCAATATGATGCAAGTGTACATGATTCTTCATAGCTTGTTGACAAAGTAAGCACGCCCCGGTTGTTGTATAATAATTCCCCAACGTCCTTATAAAACACCAAAAAGAGTTCAACATTCTTTCGAGCACCTTTGTGTCGCTGTTTAAATAAGGCATTCTTCTCGTCTTGTGCAACCAAAAATGATTTGACAAAAGTTGCCCACTATAGGTAGGGTGTAAACGAACCGATTCGAGCCGAGTACTATCAAGCTCGAACTCGACTCGATTACTAAAACTCGAGCTTAAAACTCGACTTAAGAAGCTTTGGATTTCAAGCTCGAGCTTGGATCATCATCTCAAACTCGAGTTCGAACTCGACTCGAGCTCGATTATTTATACATTTAAAGCTCGAGCTCAATGAAAAATACTTATATGAAGCTCGACTTGACCCAATTTTATGATAGTTATGTATCTAGATGTATATAAAAGAGTAAAAGTGTGATATCATTAAAGCTCGATAAGGGCTCGCGAGCCTCATGAGTCGAGTACTTTCGATCTCAAACTCGACTCAAAAGTGTACTCGAGTAGCTCGAGCTTGACTCATTTATATCAAGTCGATTTCGAGTAGTTTACGAGTCGATCTCGAATAGCTCATTAGTTGTCTCGTCTCGTTTACCTAACTGTGGGTAAATCTCGTTAGCTAGGTAATACGATTTTTCATATGTAACTCCATTTACTTTAAACGGAGCTAGGGGCAATGTCATCTAGAAGGTTGTTGTTGGCCAACAAACGTGCTTCAACAATATCACGTTCACGGTGCTTCGGATTATGGGTACGTGAACTTTCAGCTTGTTGTTGTTGCAATGATTGCTAATCCGGAGTAGCTTGCGTAATTAACAAAATGTCACTCAAATCAATGGCATCTAATGCATCGGAATATCATTTCTCATGGTTTTAAGAATATATTTTTTGGTAGAGAGTGTGTTTTTGGTATTGAAAGTTGTGTGAAAATTGGTTTAAATGGGGTAATATATATAGTGTTTAAAAATGTTAATTTTGCATTAAAAAATCTTTTTTAAAAAGTAGCCGTTTTTCACTTTCACACACAAAATAACCGAAGTCCAACTTGGCGCTGGGGAGGCAGTATGTGGCATGGACTTAGCGACGCCATAAATGAAGCCACGCCAAGCTTGACAGGGTTGTGAGCCATGGTACCATCTGCTTTAAGACCAAAACTATACAAGGTTTTTAATATTGGGATCCTATCTAGGATCGTGTTCATTTTAGCAAAATCGTGATCGTAAGATCATATCGAGATCTTAAGATCCTACTATAGCGTCATTTTCTTAATAGAATTTGTAAAATTATGCAAAGCTACATGTTATTATATATCATGTACTCTATCATGTATATGTATTTAAGAATTATGATTATTAAATGTTTAATACAATTAGGCTCTTATTTTTCATATTCTATACTTAATACACAAATTTATAGTTTTTTGGCTTGTTGTTTGAGAAAAGTAACATCAGATCAATCGAAATTTTAAAGATCCTATATTGTCAAGATCGGGATCCTATCGCGCAAAGATCCTACACAAGATTGATATCGTTTTTTATTTGTAGTATCGTAAAATCGTAATATCCTACGATTAAGATCGGAATTTTAACAACTGTTATACTTCTTCTATTAAGCAGACAACCTATACTCAAAGATAGAAACAAACTTTATCTTCACATTTGTTTATATTACAAAATAATTACTTAGAACATAACATGTAGATATATATATAGCCTCAACAAAACGTACGATTGACGTATATATTAATTAATACGAAGAAGGTGCGAGTGGAAAATTCTTATTAAGGTTTTTGTGGGCGGTTGATTTTTCTAGTCTACTTGACCCACAACCAGTATTATAAAAACGTACAGGTGCATGCATGCGGCACTTGCACAACTACATTAAACATTAACGGCGTACATAAACACACATCCTAATGAGACGTAGAAGCTCAGTGTCTCAACGGCCACCAGCAGCGAAAGAAAAGGAACGCCGAGACCGTATGAAGGACCTATACTCCACGCTTGCAACACTACTACAACTACAACCTCACGTACATCTCTCGTTATCCCTTTAATTTAACTTTCTTTAGTTACGGGCCGGATTGCGTTGTCTTCGAAAATTTTTTACATACTTTGATATTGTATATATGTTGTCAAGTCTATCAACTTTTCTTTTTGAGTTTTTGGAACTCATTAGGCTCTTCAAGCTTGTTTGTTGGAACATACTTATGTTATATATAAGTTTAGAGCAACAAACAATCTTAGTACCTAAAAATCAATCACAAATGAAGAACTGAACATTGTTTACATCATGAAATTACGTAAAGTTAACCTTCTGCTTATACAAAATACAAGATAACCAAATTTGTTTCATTGTTAGCATTGTTTCTAAATGAGATCCGTATCTCCTTTTGGAGCAATCGTGTGGCTTCACACTCGTCGCCCTCCCGCCCTCTAGCATGCATGTCTGCCCGTAACGTACACAAACACACATACTAACACACAACATGATAGAAATATATTAATGATGAGCAAACTAAATATATAACCATCATTAAAAAAATCAACGATACAGGAGAAAATGTCACTGCCGGATTTATTGGAACGAGCTACAGATTTCCTGAAACAATATAAGGAAATAGTAGAACGATTGAAGAGTAGGAAAATGGAGCTAGAAAAAGATTCTAAGGGCGATTCAAGCAACAACATACGGAAGTTGCAACAGTTTGTTCAAGTAAGGGAAGCAGTGGACTTGCAACTAGAGGCAAATCTAAAAATCTTGGCGAATAACGAGAAGGTGGAGCCTTTCGATATACTGAGAGTTATAGAGGAAGGTGGTACTCATGTTACGAGCTCCAATTTCTGTACCATCGGCCACAACCTCTTTTGCACTATTCATGCAGAGGTGAGATATATATCGAATCATTTTTTAGAACACGTTTGCTCCTTGTGCAAGACTTTACACTTGCAAAATATAAAGTGATCTTATACGCATATACATTAATTTATACGTCATGCATGCATACGTATAGCATATATGAGTATGTATATGCTACTCTAGGTTTATTTGTTCTCAAAATTAATTTGCAACCATTTTAAAGCTCATGATGTGCATGCATGAATGTGCGAATACATATATATTTTGTTTATTTATAAGGTATTTACGCTAGCTTGTAGTCAATTTCAGTGCAGATTTTACCGACAATTTGCATATATTCAGATGATAATTAGTTCTATATATGTGTAGGCTTCTAATGCTCGCGTAGGGTTCGATGCTGAACTAATAGAGTCACGATTGCTGGAACTTGTTTACTAGCCATGACAAACCTGTAGACATGTTTCATGTTCCACCAAAATATAATTTCATCATTTCTGTTTGATAAAAAGATACAGTCATTCATGTGACTGTTGTACGATGTTGTAATTATCAGATCGAAGTCATTATTTGTGCAAATTGTATGATGTGTGTATCTGAGATTGTATTTGATCAAGTTTTGGTGCGTTTTGTTGCAAGTTAATTTGAATTTGGTCTCGATGTTTTCTTTATACATCTATATACATATTCTTGTAAAAAACTTAAATTGATGTTTTGTCTAAATTACACATAATTAAACTTAAAAACTCTATTGAAGTAAATATTGAATTGAACCACATAAATTTACTTAAGGAAACTATTGAAAATATTGCTTGATATGACAACTATTGAATCATTCACACAAATTACGATAGTGTTTGTTAGTTTAGGTTTTTCCAATTTTTTTGGTTTTAGCACTACAAGAAAAAGGGGCGATACCTACGAAAATTCCTAGGGAATTCGTGTAATTTTCTCACGAATTACGTGCATAGTTATCAGTGACTGTTTTCTTAGTGATTTCCTAGCAATTAGTGACCAAATATTCGCCCTAATTAATCCGTCGAAATTTCCTTGGATTTCCTAAGGATTTCTTATGAATAATAATTACTAGGAAATTTCTAGGTAAATTATAGCTATCATATAGGGATATGTCTAAAAAGTATATTAATACAAATAATGTCTAAAAACGTTATTTCTATCTTTCGATATTCTTACATTTTGATGTTAATAAAATGTAAAAACACTTTACAGCAAAATTAACATAAACAAGTTTTTAGTCAAAATATCTCGTTTCTACATAAATCACTCTAGGTAAGAACAAACAAATTTACATCTTGACAAGTGATCAAAGTAGTAAAGTTTTGTTTCAAACTTCACATTTTTAATGTGATAAAACATTTTTTCAAAAATAAATTTACAATATTTTTGAATTATAAAGAAATGTTTTAATTGGAAAAATAAGTTTAAAATTCCCAACAGCAATTTTTCCACCAAATCAGCTCCAAACTTCCACAAATAAACTTTCACCACTAAAAACAAAAATTAGGACGTCCTTGTCTAGGACGGTACAACAGTATCACTAAATTTAGTGGTACCGTCCCTCCTGTAATGGTCATATCTTCATTTCCTATAAATACCAACCCACTTCACAGTTTTTAGGCATCCTTTTCCACATAAAACTTTATGTGTCTGAGTCCTATTCACACATACATTTCCTTGATCATTTAGATAGTTTTCTTTTGTTTAAGAGTGATTCTTTCTTCCAACCATATATCACCTTCATTCCTCTTTTAGTCAAAGAGAATAACACAAAGTATCAAGAAGATACAAGGTGTTAGAATCATAGTATAGTGCACTTGCATTACTTGTTGTATCTTGACATACATCAAGTTGTCATTATCTTGTTTAGTCACCTTGTTTAGATCATTGTGATCGTGTAGAGATCGTGTGGATCATGTGTTGATTGTGTAGAGAGTGTATAGATCAAGTCGATCTAGAGTAGAGTATGTGGATCGTGTGGATCGTATTATTACCAAGGGTCGCGGGGATCGTGTGATTAATAAGGATCGTGTGGATCGTGAGTGAGATTGGTACACTAGCTAGATTAGTGCTCGACATTTAGCTTAGTTGGGTACTCGGGGAGTGGAGTAGGGCGAAGAAGAGCTTCGTTACTGACCCACTATAAATCTTGTTTTCTCGGTTTGATCTTTCCATCTCTACTCTTTATATTTATTGTTTAGAATTATTAGTATTGATAAGTGTTCATATTGGTGTTGGTTGATTTCACAAAAGAGTTGAATCTAAGATTTTCAAAAAAAAATATATATTTAACAAAAATAAATAGTTAAAACTATTTCACCCCTTCTAGTTTTCCACAAAGTAGTTAAGAAAAAAATATTAATAGAATTTATATTTTACATATGTGTTTATATAGGGATGACTATTTTTGTAATTGGTGTCGTAATAATAATTGACTTAGCTTTTTCTCTAACAAACTTAGCCCATTTACAAGTGTGATTTTGTTTTAAAAAAGGCTCTTCAAAAAATGAAAACATTTGTTGTTATACTTACACATTTATGTTAACGCGGCAATTGTTTATATGCATACGACACCATAAAAGGTAGATTTGAGTTAAACAAGTTAAGCCAACAAATGTGTACGGATGTGATTGCATCTATATATAAGTATCTGCAAGTACAATGAGGTTAGAAGTATTGGTTCTTGTTCAAGAGCTTTTATGTCAATTTAGTTCGTTTGTGATTTTTAAATATAGATGCAATCAATTTAGTTCGTTTGTGATTTTTAAATTAGGGTTTATGTGACCTCACATTTATATAAATAACATGAATGCTTTTGGCCATCAATTTGTTTGTTTGAATTTCAATTGTGTACTTTGGCAATTTTGAGAATAATAGCAAAAATAACATGACTGATTTTTGTTCAATTTTAATTCTTTATTGTTGTGGATATGTTTATGCTAATAGTGGTATGTTTAAGGGTTCTTATCTATAATCTCAGAGGTTGTTGTCTATGTTTAGTTTAAGGGATAATTTCAAAAATATCTAGTTGCCAAATACTTTTGAATTTTTTGACGGAATCTTTTGGTTTTGCTTTTTTAGACCAGGGCAACCTGTACTTTTTGGCCAACTAAAATCTGCAAGTGACAAGTGTGACTTTACGTATTACAAGGTAGGGCAACTTTTGTACTTTTTAGGCAACTGGTGTGCTTTTTGGGTAACTAGTATACTTCATGTCGGACAAGTGGCGACACATGGTTGGCTAATGCAAGTTGCCCAAGGTAACTCGTCTAGAAAAGAAAAAGCAAAAGATTCCGTCTAGAAAAGCAAAAGCATTGGGCAACTGGGGCATTTTTTAAATTATCCCTTAGTTTTTTATGCTTGTCTTGTATATATTCCTAGCAAGTGTGGTAGTTAGGTAACAAATTCATTATATAGAGTTGGTTAAGGAACAACATCACTAAACATAATAGTTGTTATTGTTCTGTTTTTGTTTCATTTTTGTTTATGTTTTTTTATGTATGTTTAAGTATGAAATCACTAGAATTTATAGTTATTTAGCCTTTGTTAACTGTTATAGTACTTGTGTATGAGTGGATTTGTAGTTTGTTATACAACTTGCTTGTCACATGGTGAAACAAACATGTATTCTTTATGTGTCTAATGTTCTTGTGATGACCACTATGTAGTATAAAGTATGTAGTTTTCCATATGCATGCATGACTTAATAATTTGGTTATAGCAAACATATGTTTAAATCTTTTTATAGTTATTCACTTAAGTATTTCATTCTTTCATATTTTAGATAAATCATGTCAAAGCGAGCATTATCCGGTAAAGCTAAAGATAAAGGTCCTGCTAGAGATGGACCCGAAGGTAGACCTCCTAATCGACCAAGATATTAATTTGCGAATGGTGATCGGTTTGCTGATGATTGGGGAAATATATAGGAGCATCTTGACGAGGGTATTAGACCCTCAAATCTGGCTTCAGGAAGAGGTCATAGTTGTAGTGCTACTAGGGATGGCGATCTCAGTGCTGATAATCACAGGGAGTACCTTGAGGAGAGCATGTTAGTCATGGTGTCATGACAATATCGACGTGGGTCGCACATGGCTGATACACCACATACCCAATCATCGCTCAAGAGTTGGTCTGATATGATTGATTGGGTGTGGCTAAGAAAGTTAATATCAGGTCGGGAAAATATGCACACCTTTGTTGATGGACAAGTCTCGAAACATACTGCTGGCTCAATTTGGATTGATCAGAATCGTCTAAGAAAGGTACATATGTATTTCTAGTATTCATGTTTCTTTTTCTTTTTTAAATTTTAGTATTATTTTTATCTAACTTAAATTATTAACTCCATATGTAAAGGAAAGAGATGGTCCAGTAAGTTCCATCGAAGTTTATCAGCGCTGCCATATGAAGCGAAGCTTGGTTTCTGAGTATACTGCTGCGAGGGCAAAGAATGTGGCGGTAAACAAATTATATGCTCTTACTACTACTACTTATTATTATTATTATTATTATTATTATTATTATTATTATTATTATTATTATTATTTAAACTATAAATCTGTTTATAGGAAAAGTGTTCAGATTTGATGGACGAAAAGTATGAGGCAGACCAGGCATGTCATCCTCGTGTTGGAGATAGGGAGATATGGGAGCGGGCTTGTGGTGGACCCTCTAAAAAAGGAAGATTTTTTTGGGTTTGGTACCCTGATGGATATCAATTTGGCCTTAACAGCTACATCGAGCACGCCAACCACTTGCAGCTCTTCAACTGATTGTTTTGGTATAGCATCTTTAGATGAGGTATTTTTTATCCGCTCCTAAATTATATCATAATCTGTTTAAGTGTGTCAAATTGAGTTGTAATGGTTCATCTAAAGTTGTTATAGGTCATAACAGATTATAATAGGTTTCAATGGGTTAATGGGTTAACACGAGTCATAACGAATTCATGGGTTGCAATACGTGTTGTAATGGGAAAGTCAAAAAAGAATGGTACAAGTGTTTCTCAAAATAATAATATGCGCTTCATAGAAATAGTACGTAGTAGCTAATGTGTTTGTAAATTGAAAAAAGAATCGAATCATGTTTAGCATAATCAACATCATCATCAGTTTATAGAAATACTTTTGCTATATGGTTGTATATAGAAATACTTTTGCTATATGGTTCATTGCATCCAATCGGATACATTTCAAAGCCTATGCCAACTGACTTGATATATCCATTTCTTATTTTTATATCGTTTCTTTAAACTTGTTCAATAAGCATCAGTATGCATATCTATGCTTGTGGTATTTAAACATAAATATGAACTTGGATATGTTTCATCCTTGGTGATTATTCTAGTAGCCTTTGTACATGTATATTTTTAGTAAATATTGTTAAATATTACGTATAAACATTAATAGGTAAATGTCTAGTATCGAACCCGAGATCTCGGGATTGCACACAATACAAACGAGAATCAAAGATTAATAAATATTAATAGTTATATATATTTATTAATAACACAAGTTTAAGGACTAATGATCGTTAGTTATTAAATGTATGGACAAACTATCGTTAAATAAGAAGGAAAAGGACTAGATTGTAAATTGGATGACAAGGAGCTTCCGGAACACCCCTTGGGCTTGATGGCCGGTCGACAAGGGTAAGGGAGGACCCAAACCCACTCCAACTTGTTCTCCAAGTTTTCTCTAGTATATATACAAACCCAAGGGTCATTGTTTTCTCACCTTTTGTGCACACACAATACCCTAAGGCTTGTTTTCCTCCTTGTTTTCTTCCTGCCGATCGTACCTACAAACCCTAATGGTTTTTGGGTGGAAAATTTTATAAAGAAATTTTCTTGTGTTTAATCTTGCAATTAATTTGATTCGGTATTAGTTTGTGTGTACAAGAACGAGGTAACAACTCATTATAGTTGTTATCAAGGAATCGATCAATAAAAAAGTAAGGGATTGATCATTGATTCATAAACCCTAATTAGGGTTCATCAATTAATTCAAGATTTGCTTATTTGATTCTTGTTCGGGCTAAAATCACCACGGTACGTTCCTATTATGTTTTGGTTAATAATTATGTATTATACTTGATCTTGCTTCCGCATATACGTGTACTTTGATTGTTAAATTCTAACAGTGGCATCACGAGCCATGTATAACATGTAATTGATTACTAAAACGTAATAAAAAATCGGATCTTTAATTGTTTTAGATACATGTTTTGATCTAGAGTTTTTCTTTTTAAATTTTTTTTATAAAAACTTCGAAACTCTAACCCTAATTTTTTTTTTGGGGGGGGGGGGGGGTCGATTTTCCATGAAACCCTAATTAGGATTTTGTGGTTTTCTTGGATTATGTGTAAGCACTAGAAACCCTAGGTCATTAACCGGTTATGTGAACGTATCTTGTGACCTATGTGCTAATTGTTAGGTTTTAATCCGTGACGAAACATGCATGTTAGTCATGGATCTTGTTTGTTTTTTAATTGTCACATGTTTTAGATAGATCTAAAATTGGGGAAGACTCCAATATATATATATATATATATATATATATATATATATATATATATATATATATATATATATATATATATATATATATATATATATATATATATATATATATATATATATTAAAATCAATTTATATGCTATGTGGTCTGTATATTAGCTTTGGCTTACGCAATTGATTCGTCAATGTATGTGACTCTCTTCCATTAAAAGGAGAGGGCCTTAGTTGATTACATGCATTATTATACCTAGAATTGATTTTATTAGGATCTTTTCTAATAAAGATTGCATGTGGCTAATTGTTTCACTTTATTTATTATTAGTTGTTGATTTGTCTTGAATTACTTGTTTTTATTGTTTCTTAATTGTTTGACATGATATAAGAATTAAAGAGGGTGATTTTTCATAAAAAAAATAAATAAATAAATAATATGGACTAATAATGGTGAAACCCTAAGTGATAAAGATTGAATCTTGCGGTGTCTTATGTGCCAACAACGGTTCGCTTCGCACTGTAATTCGCTCCAAGGCGAGACTAGCAAGATTCATACTTTATTACATGTTTTGAGATTGAATCCATAAACTTTTGCTTGATTGATGTTTTGTACAACATGCTTTTAAAAGTAACTCTTTTAAGACAATATTCATAGTCGTGGTATGAAAGCTTGGAAAGAGCCTTAGAGTCTGCCTTGGTTATCACACTTACGAATACTTCTTAAACAAATTTCTTTTAAAATCATTCTTGTAGAAAGTCATCTTAGGGTTTTTTAAACCTCAAGTAAAACTTTGTGTATTAATTTCAAGAATTGGTAACAAAAAGTTTTTTTTTTGAAAACTTATGCTATAAAGATGAGTGCATGTATCTTTATACATATTTTGATTGACATATCAAAAATTGAATACCCTTAAAATTTAAGTTACATGCCATCTATCTATAAGGAACACTTGGAATTTTAATTTAGTAAACGTGAGACCTAGGCAAAATTATTATAACAAGGTAAAATTCTGTTAATGCGTGAGACCATAGATAGTAATTTTACAGTTTCTAAGTTAGACGACTTAATTAAGCTGTGCGTGAGACCTAGAACTTAAGGCATGAGATGGGATGAAACATGCTTACAAGGCAAATTGATGAATCAATTTGATGTAAATCCCATAATGGTCTAGGAATTGGAAATCTTGTTTGCCAATTATTGTTCGACAGATTACCATCTTTTATACTTTCACCACTAGCAGATCAACTGATGTGGTGGAATCTATGTAAAGTTGGATCCTAGATTTTCAAGAAAATTTTGGTGGTTATATGAATATAGCCTATGGGTATTTTATTTTCTTGAAGATATTTATTATTGAAAATACTAATGTTTGAACTTTTATCTGTAGATATGGCTCAACCTGATAACCCAACTGTGATTTCTGCTTTCAAGAGTCATCTTGAAAGAGAAAAATTGACAGGAAAGAATTTCAATGATTGGCACCGTTCGCTCAGAATTGTCTTGAAGGCATCTGGGAAGCTCGATTACTTGACCGAGGAATGCCCTGCTAAGCCTGCTGCCACTGAACCAGAAGCAGTTAAGGCGGCATGGAGGGTGGAGCATGCTAAGTTTAATGAGGTTGCTTGTTTAATGCTCACTAGCATGAGTGCTCAGTTACAAAAGAAGTTTGAGTACTACTTTCCTAAAGACATGCTTGAAGAACTTCAAAAGTCTTATGCAAAGTCTCCTGCAGTTGAATTGTATGATGAACTTGACAAGCTACACAACTGCAAGCATGGTGATGGTAAACCAGTTGAAGATTATGTGAATGAGATGAAAGAATACTTTGATCAACTTCACAGAATTGGATTTGGTTACCCCGACAACGTGCAAGTGCACTTGATCAACAGGTCCCTTAACAAGGACTTTGTTGGTTTTGTGCAGAATTTCAACATGCACTGCTCGGGGAAGACAGTCTCAGAATTACTCACATTGCTTGTTGATTATGAGAAAAGTATACCAGCCAAGGTCAAGGCTCCTACCCCGCAAGTGTTGGCAATTCATGGGGGGGAGAATCCAGAAGAAATCGCATGTGAACAAAGGCAAAGGGAAAGGTGATAAAGGCAAGCAGGTCATGGCCTATCAACCACAACCCAAGATGAAGCAGCATCAGCCTAAGCAGAACAAGGTGAATCCTCCAAACAAGAAGGATCAGGCTTGTCACCACTGTCATGAAAAGGGCCATTGGAAGCGCAATCGTCCTCTCTACATTCATGACTTGCGACAGAAGAAGCAGAATAATGAGTCTGGTAACCCCAGTACTTCAGGTGCGTTCTTTATGATTGAATTATTCACTCTTACTCCTAAATTGAATTCATGTGTATATGATACGGGATGTGGCATTCATATTTGCAATACCTTTCAGGGGTTTAGAGTTGAGAGAAAGCTGGCCTATGGATAACAATTCTTGCACGTGGGTAACGGAGCACATGCAGCAGTTGAAGCTATAGGAGTTTTTAATTTAGTGTTCCTTCGGGCTTAGTACTATCTTTAAATAATTGTCATTATGCACCGTCAATTGTTAGAGGTGTAATTTCATTTTCATGTTTGTTGAACCTTAGTTTTGAGCATACTATTTCTAGCAATGAAATTTCAGTTTCTTTAAATGGTGTTTATTATTTTAATGCTATTGCTGTGAATGGTGTCTTTGAAATTGATATGAATGATAATGATACTGCTTTTGTTAAAAATAATTCAATGTATAGCATCAGTAATAAGAGAATCAAGAAAGGTCAGGATTCGTCTTATCTTTGGCATTGTCGACTTGCTCACATTGGCAAGGCTCGCATGGAAAAGCTGCAACATGATGGCCTTTTAGATAAGATCAATGATGAATCATTTGATAAGTGCAAATCTTGCATTGCTGGGAAGATGACAAAGAAACCATTTAAAAATAGCATTGAAAGGGCTAATGATCTACTTGGTCTTATTCACACAGATGTGTGTGGACCACTTAGACATGTGTCGAGGAGGGGTGCTAGCTACTTCTTAACATTTACGGATGATTACAGCCATTATGGTTATGTTTATTTACTTAAACATAAACATGAGGTGTTTGAAACATTCAAAGTGTTTAAAGCAGAAGTAGAGTTGCAACTTGGAAAGAAGATTAAAGCTCTTCGATCCGATAGAGGTGGTGAATAACTGAGTCAGGAGTTCATAGATTACTTAGCTAAGGAGGGAATTGTCCAGCACCTTACTTCTCCATATACTCCACAACAAAATGGTGTATCTGAGAGAAGGAATAGTACATTGCAAGACATGATACGATCTATGTTTAATCTAACAACTCTTCCTTTTTCGTTTTGGGATTATGCCTTAGAATCTGCGGTTCGCATTCTTAATATGGTTCCGACAAAGAAGGTGGATAAGACACCATATGAGTTATGGACTGGAAAAGCTCCTAACTTGTCTTATCTTAAGGTCTGGGTTTGTGAGGCGTATGTTAAACGTGACTCAGCAGACAAACTCCAACAAAGATCTGTGAAATGCATCTTCGTAGGATACCCTAAGGAAACTATGGGTTACGACTTTTATTACCCACCTGAAAACAAAGTTTTTGTTGCAAGGTATGGAGACTTCTTGGAAAAGGAGCTCTTATCTTAAGAATTCAGTGGGAGAGTATATGATCTGGAAGACGATCATGAAGATGTAACACCTTCTGAAAACACTAGCCAACTTCCTGTGGAACCTGAAAGTTTAGGTCCTCCACCTGAAGTTGAAGTGGTTCCCATTCGTAGGTCAACTAGACCTGTGAAAGTTCCTACACGTCTATGTCTTAATGTAGAGTGTGAGGAAAACTTGCTAGGGGATCTTGATGAACCTACAAGTTATAAAGCTGCCATGAATGGTCCTGAAAAGGAAAAATGGCAGGTTGCTATGAATGAGGAAATGCAATCCATGAAAGACAATGAAGTCTGGGAAGAAGTAGACCTACCTCCGGGTGCCAAGTTAGTTGGGAGTAAATGGCTCTATAAGAAAAAGACTGATATGTTGGCATTGTACACACCTATAAGGCCCGTTTGGTAGCTAAAGGCTATACCCAAACTTTTGGTGTTGACTATGAGGAGACCTTTTCTCCTGTAGCTGACATTAAGGCTATTAGGATTCTTATAGCCATAGCTGCTTACTATAAATATGAGATTTGGCAGATGGATATCAAAACCGTCTTCTTAAATGGTCGCCTAGATGAAGACATCTATATGGCGCAGCCTGAGGGGTTTGTGAATCCAAAATTCCCAAATCGTGTATGCAAACTCCAAAGATCCGTTTATGGATTGAAGCAAGCATCACGACAATGGAATAAGAGATTTGACAGTGAGATTAAAAAGTATGGATTCACTCAAAATATTGATGAGCTATGTGTATATCACAAAGCTAGTGGGAGTAATGTAATTTTCCTTATTTTATATGTTGATGACATATTGATCATGGGAAACGACATTCCAAGTTTGCAAAAGGTTAAGGCATATCTTGGAAGTTGTTTTCTATGAAAGATTTAGGGGAAGCTGCATTTATTCTGGGAATCAAGATATATAGAGATAGATCTCAGCGATTAATTGGATTAAGCCAAAGTGCTTACATTGATAAAATATTGAAGAGATTCAATATGCAAAATTCCAAAAAGGGATATTTGCCGATGCAAGAACAACATGGCTTGAGTAATAAAGTTTGTGCTTCAACACCTGCAGAGGTGCAACGCATGAAGAGAGTCCCTTATGCTTCGGCTGTTAAGAATATTCTTAAGTACCTTAGGGCTACTAAAGATATGTTCCTAGTTTATGGGGGTACTCCATCTGCAGAACTTGATGTTACATGTTACTGCGATGCTTCTTGGAAAGGTGATAAGGATGATACGAAGTCTCAGACGGGTTATGTCTTTGTCATGAATGGAGGAGCTGTGGATTGGAGGAGCAGATTCAGAGTGTACTAGCGATGTCTACTACAGAAAGTGAGTATATAGCTGCTTCAGAAGCTGCAATGGAAGCTGTTTGGATTAGGAAGTTTGTTTCAGGGCTTGGGGTTATGCCTTCGATTCGAAGACCTATAAAAAAGTATTGCGACAATTCAGCTGCAATTACATTTGCCAATGAACCTGGAATCATGAAAGGCACCAGACATTTCCCGATTAAGCATCACTATGTTTGAGAACAAGTCGAAATAGGTGAAATCGAAATGCTCAAAGTTCACACAGATGAAAACTTAGCAGATCAGTTAACAAAGCCTCTACCTGGCACCAAGCTTTACAAGCATGCTGAAGGAATAGGACTTAAATTAGCTGAAAGTTTTATGCCCATTTGTGATTAGTATTTGGATAAGGGATGTAATGTACAATTATTATTTTAATGAAATAAAATGTTGTTTATGTTTATTTATTCATTGTCTTAATAATATATCATATATTTGCATGTTTAAATCTATGAATAATTATTATTCTAAATTGTCCGTTGTCGATTATTGATATGGGAATATCATTAAACCAAGACAAATTGAAGTATTGGTTTCGGATATACTTGAAAGTATATTGATGCGTAGTCATACCAATTTCACATGATATTCAATGAATTGAGTATTGGACTTATCCCAACAATATGATTTAATATTTAATGTGAGAATCATATTTAAAGTTATCATCAGACTTGAGATACCAGATAAAAGTCATGGATGTAGTGCATTTTTGTGAAGCAATCTACCGCTCACCGTAACAGGGAGTTATAAGGGTTGTTTTCAGAAGTGTTGCAAAGTTCATGGGTTATTCTTGTAGTCAAGAAAGAATTTGTTCCTTCTGATTTTTTCAGAAGTTTAATACTGCTGGGCCCCTCGTAGGATTGACAAAATGTTTACGTGGCCACGCCCTTAGTCTATCTAGAATACGTTAAGATGTTTTGGTAATTTTGTTCAATCATAAAGAGACGAGAAACAGAATATTAATAAAGAATCTCACATCTTTATTAAATGTAGTATTAGAAACAAAAGGATAATTATAATGATGAATTATTAAAGGTTTTCCAGGAAACCTAGCTCGAGTTGTGTTGGGGGCATTGGAGTGTTGCAAGACGCTAACCATTGTCATTTTACTATTAATGGATATACGAGTGGGAGCTGTTAAATATTACGTATAAACATTAATAGGTAAATGTCTAGTATCAAACCCGAGACCTCGGGATTGCACACAATACAAACGAGAATCAAAGATTAATAAATATTAATAGTTATGTATATTTATTAATAACACAAGTTTAAGGACTAATGATAGTTATTAAATGTATGGACTAACTATCGTTAAATAAGAAGGAAAAGGACTAGATTGTAAATTGGATGAAAGGAGCTTCCGGAACACCCCTTGGGCTTGATGGCCGGTCAACAAGGGTAAAGGGAGACCCAAACCCACTCCAACTTGTTCTCTAAGTTTTCCCTAGTATATATACAAACCCAAGGGTCATTGTTTTCTCACCTTTTGTGCACACACAATACCCTAAGGCTTGTTTTCCTCCTTGTTTTCTTCCTGCCGATCGTACCTACAAACCCTAAGGGTTTTTGCGTCAAAAATTTTATAAAGAAATTTTCTTGTGTTTAATCTTGCAATTAATTTGATTCGGTATTAGTTTGTGTGTACAAGAACTAGGTAACAACTCATTATAGTTGTTATCAAGAAATCGATCAATAAAAAGGTAAGGGATTGATCATTGATTCATAAACCCTAATTAGGGTCCATCAATTAATTCAAGATTTGCTTATTTGATTCTTGTTCAGGCTAGAATCACCACGGTACGTTCCTATTATGTTTTGGTTAATAATTATGTGTTATACTTTATCTAGCTTCCGCATATACGTGTACTTTGATTGTTAAATTCTAACAAATACATCACATAAAATGATTGAACAATTACTTATCCCACCATTCACTCTTAGTTGGTTTAAAAGATGAGAAAATGGGTCGTTTGTGAGGTTTAGTAACGGGTTAAAATGAGTTGTTTGCTATTTACATTTAATGATTTTCTCGGTGTTTGGCTGTTGATTTATTTGGTTTATATCAATATATTTGTTTTGGGTTGTGGCGCAACTTGTTGCTCGTTTGCCTGTTGTGGAAAACTAGAAGGGGGGAGGGGGTAGAATAGTTTTACGTCGTTTTCTATTTATAAACGGTTGTCAAAAGGTAACTTCAATTAAAGATTTGTTTTGAAAACTATAGTTGATCGAAATGATCAATTGAACATGTATATGTCTATATATGTATTTTATCCTTTTATGTTGTTTGTAAAAGCTTTATTTTTGTGAATGAACTTTTAGTTTGATCTTTATGTGAAATCAATATTAGCACGATATGATAAGTTGTAACAATATGTAAATGTCTATGTCTACGTAAGTAAAAATGATGTAGATAAGATAATAAGTAAGAGATGGAAGGATCAAGGTGAGATACAAAGGATTTATAGTGGTTCAGCTACAAGGACACCTTCCTTGCCCTACTCCACTCCTCGAGTCACCTACTCGAGAGTTTTCTTCGCTAAATCAACGAACTCCCTTTTGGCGGAGAAATCTTACACGACTTTTGCTTACACCAATTAACGAAACTAAGCTAAATGTCGAGTTCTAATCGTAGCTAGAACCAATCTCACACCACTAGTCACGACACACCTTTTTCACAACTTCTTCACACCACACCTTTCTCCTTCACTACATACTTCTTCTTCTTCACAACACTACTTCTTCTACTTCACAACACAACTCCTTCTTCACTACTTCTCTACACTACTAACACACATAAATCTACCTATTACAAAACTTCTACACCTTTACAAGTAATTTACATAACTACTAACAATATTCACACATCTACAATACTTCTTAACTAGATGTTGAAGGAGTATTCTTCTCTTGCATTTTGAATGATGAGGGATTGGATCACTTGAAACAAGAACTTATAATCTTATGATAAAAGGATTTAGGAAGATGATTTGAGAGGATTTGGACAGAAAGTTATAGTGCAAAAGGTAAGGAAAAATGCAGGATTGAACCAGTATTTATAGGCAAAGATTTTTTACAACAGGAGCGTGCCGGCCCCCTTAAATGGTGGCCGGCACCCTTAAATTAAGGGGGCCGTCCCATATAATTAAAGGGGCCGCCCTCCTGTAACGGCCAGAAATCTTTGTCTTTTCTGGGGAAAGTTTATTTGGTGAAAATTTAACTGATTTTGGTTAAAAATTTGAATTAATATATTTATTATGAATTAAACATTTTCCTTTAATTACCAAAAGTGTTTTACTAAATATATAAAATGTTTATACCATTTTATATAATTTGTAATGATTAAATAAACCTTCCTTTGATCATAAAATGTATTAGGCAATTGTTTATTCATACCATAAGTGATTAAGTTGGATATAATGATATTTTGTCACTAAATACTTGTTTACGTAATGATTTTACGTTTAATGATTTAAGATTTTGTGATTGTCCAAACATAGGGATATCGAGAAATATTAATAACGTTTTTACGCATTATTTATATCAACAATCTCTCTCTTTTTGATGATTACAAAATCTAAACTCATTAAATCAAAAATTAATATGTATACAAGTATTTAGTGAGTTTATATCATTTCTCCCCATTTTTGTTAGCATCAAAAAGGTTATCCCGACGATGTTAGAGCTCCCCCTCGACATGTACTCCCCCTCGTTTTAAGGTTATAAGACAATTTGAGATATGGAATGCTTGCAAAAATATTTAGAATACACAATATATATGCTGCATACAACAAATTTATATGTATATAAATAAAACAAGCAAGTGGAGCATGAAAATATCATTTCTACTAAATGATAATATGGTTACAAGCAAAATGCATCCATGATGCATAAACAAGATATCCAATAAACTAATGCCCTATGGGCTTACAAGCATACAAAATAACATAAACAAACTAGCAACCAAAACTCTAATAGAAATATTTTTCCTAGAGCTTGTTGATGAGTGATTAATCACACATCCTTTTTAGGCCTTATTTCAGACCAAATACACCAAATACTAACCAAATATGCCAAGAGAACGTATGTTTTTGTATTTGTGTATGTGTAGGTACGGATATGTGAAAAATGAACAAAAACGATGCAAAACCGACAAAAACGAGCACGAGAATGGAAAAAGGTCAAAAGCCGGAGCCGGGGAAAGCAAAACGATCAAAGAAAGCTCATTATGTCATTATAAGTCCTCAGAGATTTAGAAAATATCAATATTGGTCCCTAATTAAAGTTTGGAGAGATTGGCAAATTAAGTCCCTGCAGTTTTAGATTTTGGCAAATATGATCCTTTAATGAAATTTTGAATAAAAGTCAAAGTCAACCTTCCATGATTCAGAGATTGATAACTTTAGCCCTTGGAAGAAACTTTCAAAGATTTACAGATTTGGTCCCTTTGAAATTCAGAATTACAAACTTAGTCCTTGTAATAATACTACTACTCCTAAAACAAACTACCACCGGATCCATTATCTTTAAAACCCAACAAACCTTACCCAAAGCCCAGTTACATACAAAGCCCAATCCCTAAACTAATTTTTACCCGATCCATCCAATACCCAACCCGGTCAACCTCCATACACCCGGTCAACAAACACACCCCTTTATAATTAAATCGAATCCCCATTTTACCGCCCCCCAATTATTCACCCCAAACCCAGATTTTACACTGTTCCAAGAACCCTAGAATTACCCACCCCCAAATTAACCTCAATTAATAATTATTAACCCAATCATTGAGCTTCTAGAAGGGTCAGCACATGTCAGGGATGTCAGGAGGACACGTGGTCC
Source organism: Artemisia argyi (assembly GCA_030686995.1). Taxonomy (NCBI): domain Eukaryota; kingdom Viridiplantae; phylum Streptophyta; class Magnoliopsida; order Asterales; family Asteraceae; genus Artemisia; species Artemisia argyi. Next base: position 78,987,562 of record CM060698.1, on the reverse strand, counting down.
AATGAGCACACACACGGAGGATTCACAACTTCATAACAATTGATCCTAAGGTTGATATTCAAGTGTGGGAATGAAGCTGAGATCAAGGGATGAGATTAATGGAAAGAAAGCACATCCAGAAGCTTCAGGAATATACACCCTCTCCTCACATTAGCCTATAAATAGCTCCTCCTCACTCACGTTGTAATTATTAGGAGTAGTGGTTAGATTTAGGGTTAGATTTTAGGAGTAGGGTAAATTTAGTTTAAAGCTTATTGTATTTTCAATTTCAATATTCAATTTCAAATTGTACTTCATTCTCAGTTTTAATAAAACTCATGATTTCAGTTTATTCTCTTGCAATTTAATTTTCTGCAATTCTATTCCGTTTATTGTTTAAAACTTTTAAATTACTGTTTTATTTAGATAATTCAAATATATTGTAGTGAGTTGTTTGGTTTGTTTTCTGTTTCAAATCATTTCAAGTATTTGGTCAACAACAGTCAAAACTCAGATTATTGGATAAGTTGAGCTTATTGAGGGGAATTGGATAGTTCAAAGAAGCAAGGAAAGTCTTTGGCCTATCATAGAGATAGGCTAGCTTAGTGAGAAATCCATGTTCAGCTGGGATTATAATTCAAGTAAGTTTCGTTTTTATTTTCTGGTCCAATTCTGAAATTTTCACTTGAGTTCTTTAGATCTGATTTAGTTAATTGATACTGTTCCATTTATGTTTAATTGAGGATTGGTTAAGTTGTGTGTTATCTATTTGTTGCTGTTTAATCATTTGAATTCCATTCTGTGTTTAATATTTGTTTACCGCTTGCTATAGCTTGAATCTGCCTTATCTAGTTCTTTTAGTTCTTAGTTAGCTTTAACTGTTACATTGTCTTTTCATACAGTTAAGTAGCTAGTTTGAGTATTAGTTTGATAATTTTAAGCTTAAATCTCATAGTCGTAGTGTAAAAAGCTAGGTTCAGGGGTGTTTGGTTTAGACTATTTTGCTGGTGTATTTGTTGTTTCAGAAGTGTTTATAGTTTTAGACATCACACTTAGGTCACATATATGTTTAATCTAGCATAAAACAGTAGGTGTGTTGCTATAAAGTCAAATATTAGCTTATTACTTGAGTCCATCTTGCTTAACTCTAAATCTGATCTTGCTTATCTGTTGATTAATTGCATTTTGTGTTTGCATAAGCATGATTAGTGGTTAAACATCATTTGTGTACACTTAGGGTAAGATCTCAGCTTCTCAAGTTTGGTTTAGTCAAAGTTAAGGTGGAATTAAAAAGTCAAACATGTAATTAACCTGCAGCCCCCATAGGTTCATGTACTGCTAATCTAGGGTAATTTTTAGGGTCCAATTTGGTTTGAAAATTTTATATTTCTGGTTTTCTTAGTTCTCAGTGGTGTAGACTTTATTTTTCTCCCCTTAGGTTGCTTTCATTAGCTTATTTATGACTTAATAATAAGCTGCTATTCAGTGAGGTTAGCTTGCACATCAGTTATTGTCAGCCTTTCTAGTAAGCCTTTAGGTGAGTTATCTTGCTTGAAAACCAATTCTCTTGGCAGAATTAGAATCTCAGTAGGCTGGAGTTGATTTTGCCCCCATTAGTTTTGTCATATTTGCTTATTAGGACTGCTTATTTAGCCTGCAAGTTAGGTAGTTTAGCTGATTGCTGATTTCATAGAATAGGTCTGCTAATGTGATTTATTGCGTGGAACTTGTGATTTGTGGTTCATTTTAGTCTCTCAGATATAGTAGTTGCTTGATTTATTGAGTTTATGCTTCTGGCTTATTCTTTTAACAAACTGCTTATTCAAAAAGAGCTTATATTCATCTGTTCTGCCTTTTTCTGAGTTTCTGTGTTCTCATTGGTCTGAATTTTGTTCTATTAAGTTTAAATAAGTCAAAATAGCAATTGGTCAAAGTTTCAGGTCAATTGGTCAAACATTGCTTATCAATAAGCACTTTCTAATAAGCTGTTTTTGCCCATTAAGCACTTCCAGTGCTTATTTTTCACTTTTCATATTTTTCCTGGTTTCAAAATAATATTTTAGATTTTCCCTAAAATTTTCATATTTTTCTGAGTTCATTTACTATTTTTCTTAATTAATTTTCATTTTTAATCAATTTTAAATACTTTTTAATTACTAGAAAATCCAAAAAAATCAGAAAAATCCTAGAAAAATCCAAAAATATTTTAGAAAAATATTTTTAGTTATTTTAGAATTTTCAAAATTTATTTTTCATTTTTCTCACTTTATTTGCATTTTCTTTTAATTTTTAATTAGTTAATTAGTTTTTAATTCATAAAAAATAAATAAAAAGTTAAAAAAATATTTTTCTTTTTCTCAAAATTTTCTTTTATCAATTTTAACTTTTGAAAATTATTTTCAAGTCCGTAGGAGTAGCGTAGCTTAAAAGTCGCATTTTATTTCGTACGTTAACGTTTATTTTCCGTTTTAGTTTACGTTTTCGATTCTAAGTTACGTTTCTAGTTGTCTTACTTGAATTACGTGTTTAGTTGATTATTTGTGCTTCATTTACTATTTCATTAGTGTAATCCCATCAAAATCACTTTTTACCACTTTCACGACACGTTTCACGAATCGGGAATTCAAAATTCTATTCATCCTTCACACGGACTACGACCTCGGGTTATCCGTATTTCTTTGTGGATCTCTTGAGTAATACTATACTTATACTATAACTTGATTTTAACGAATCACTTGCCATCAAAATGGTTGAAACAATTTTATTTTCCAAACATGAGACATGCTTAGTTTAGGGGAAGCAATGTTGTAGGTGGAGATGATGGTGTTGATGGAGGTGTGTTTGATGTTGGTGGAGGTGGAGGTGTGGTTGATGTTGGTGGTGGAGGTGTGGATGTTGTTGGTGGAAGTTGAGGGAACAAGCTTTCTATATATGAAAACATGTAGTGTCTTTCATCTTTTAGGCCAAAGATGATGGTACGGTTATGGATGCAACAAAGGCAAGTATCACCATGAGCTTCAAGTAGGCACCATGGGATGGGGTTGAAGTTTGGTGGGTTGAGTGGTGATGGTGAAAATTGTGAATCAAGAGGTGTGATGGGTGATAATGAAAGGGTGATGTCTAAAGATGCATTTTCAATAGGTGGTGGTGGTGGTATTCTTGGTGGAGGTGATAAGTGAGTGTTGATGTAGTCATTGATTGATAATGATAATGGTATGGAGGAGGTAGAGGTTCCATGAGTTGATGGTGTTTTAGATGGTGCATTGGGAGCACCAGGAGATGAACATTGAGGTGGTGATGATGGAGTGGTCTTATCTTCATTTGTGAGATCAATAAAGAGTTGTTTTGGTGGTATGATGACAAGTTTTTGTCTCTTGGCTTTGTTGGAGGTGGTGGTTTTTGGTGATAACATGATGAATTGGTTGAGTTTGATAAGTGTGATGATGATGGAGTGTGGATGAAAGATGTATAAGGATTTTATAGCACGAAAGCATGTTTAGAAATGGAATTAATTTGAAAACACATGGTTAGATTCCAAAATCTGTTTAGTTTTTAAGGGAAATGGTAGATGGGACTAGCAAAAGGAGTCACAAGGTGCAAAAGAAAACAGTGTAAAAACTGTTCCAGATGGCTGGTCCCCTTAATTCATGGCCGGCCCCCTTAAAATTAAAGGGTCCGCCCTTTATAATTAAGGGGGCCGCTCATCTGGTAATTTTTCAGGCGATCAAATTTCAAATTTTTTTCTAAAAGTGGTTTATTTTTGTTTTGTATTTGCAGCAAGCTCTATTGGAACAATTCATATTAGTTTTGGTCTATTCGAAAGACAAGTAATTCATATATAATCATATATTAATCATGTAAACATGTATCTAAACCAAAGAGAAATTCATGCATACTTGCAAAGCAAGTAACAATAATAAAACACAAGAAACATTCATTGATTATTTAAGTAGATTATGTTGAAAACATATTCATTAGTATAAAGGCATATATATAAGTATATATGATTTTCTAGCAAACTACATTAGATAATATTAAGTGGCCGACTCGAGGTCTCTTGAACTTGCTTGGGGTACAAAAGTTTGTGATGATTTTATTTGAGGATGGAAGCATGGTGATTGAACTTAGTGGTATGATGGTGAGGGGTGAGAGTGGATCTAGGTATGTTGTACCGAATTAGTGAAGGTATTGGATGAGGACGGGTGAGGAGATATTCGATCCACAAAATGTCTTCACTTAGGTCAAGGATTTGTTTTTGGAGGAAGTAGCAACAAGGACAATAGTGGGTGTGGTTGATGACTTGATCCAGGTTTAGAGAGTGAGGTAGGCAATTTGAGTATGGAGAGGAGGGAGGTTTGTGCAAGTTGCGTTGTGCAAGATACATGGCATTAAGATCACGAAGATCACGGATTTGGTTGATTTCTTCACGGAACTTTTTCTTTTCCGTGGTGATGTGGAGTGAATCATTTTGTAGAGGTGGATGAATAGGGGTTGTGTAGTTGGTAGTGAAGTTATTGGAGGTGTAGTTTGATGATTGACCAAAGTGATATGGATCATTGTAGTTCGATGGAAGTTGAGATGTGTGATTTGGGATGAAGTTGGATGTTTGACCAATGTGGTAAGGTTTGTAGAGTGGTTCAAAGGAGTGTCCTTGTGGGTTTGGAGTGTAGTTGGGAAAGTAAGTGTTTGTAGGTGTTGATTGATTACCAAAATCACTTGTTGCGATGGATTTGTTTCAAGGGCTTTGTTTCTTATGCCACATGGGCTTTTCAGTCATCCTTGCTAGCTTGGAGGATTTTGATTTTGGTTTGTTGGGAGATGTCATGATTGGAATGGTTGATCAAGGATATGTGATGAGGAGAGGTGTTTATAGTGTGATGATTATGTATTAATGGAAGGATAATAATTTGAGGATTTGCTAGACAAAATGTGTTTGTGAGATTAGGGAAGTGAAGAATCAAAGTAGGGTGAAATGGGCTAAAAAGCAGAAGTCAAACAGGGAACCTCGCCCTTCAGGTGGCCGGCCCCCTTAATTAATGGTCGGCCCCTTTAATTTTAAGGGGGCCGCCCTTTATAATTATGGGGGCCGCCCAGGGCCTGGTTCCCAGATTGCCAGAAATGAGTTTATGGCAGAAATTCTTTCAGAAAGATGTTTATTTGGAGGTTTGGTTTTGGGCAAATTCATCTCTTTAGGCAACTAAGCATGTATTATCTTGATGAAGTATGCATGGAAAGTATATATGTAGGCAAATAAGCATATAATATAATTTCATGCAAAGACAATAATGTAAAAGAGCAAATAAGTAAGTTATATTTCCTAAGACAACTAACTTAGTGTAAGGGCAAAGGCAACTAGTGAGTGGGAAGCTATTGATGGAACAAATGTGACAAATTGATTCTTGACTTTGTTCTAGTGTGTGCCTATATGCAACATTTGTGAAGATGCGATTACTTCGACTCCTAGTGCAAAGATGAATATATCCTAAGAAGCAATCCACATTCTCCATGATCCAATTTGCTTGACCCATGATTGCCAAGGATATATATTAGATTATATATTTTGACAATTCATGTGAACTTTCATGCATGATTTTTAAAGAAGGTTTTTAGCATTATTCAACAATGCAAGAACGAAGAGAAATGATTTTCATGTGTCTCCTAGAAGTGAGAGTTATTTAGATTAGATAGATTGGATTTTATGAAAATGTTTATGCAATGTAGAATGCCCAATCTTCAATTTTGTGTTAAAGAGATACCTAAACTCAGCGATGAAGAAAAGAAAAGAAATCAATTTTATACAACAAGTAATTAGTGAAAATGCAATCGAATTTTGTCAATTTGCTCCATCATTCCTAATTCTAAACGCAAGTGATTAAATAGTTCATGCTTAAGGGGTTTAGTGAATATAACCGCAATGTTAGTTATTCAATTAACAATATCAACACAAGGACATATACTTAACAATTTTGGAAGTTTGAGTTATAAAAAGAGAAAACATACCTTGCGTCTTTAATTGATTTAACTCAATAAGACTTATGAGCTTGTGAAAAGAAGAAACAACGAATTCCCAAGAAGACCGTAGAGAGAAAGCAACGCAATAGAATACACAAAACAAGACAACACCATAGTATCGCAAGCAAGTTCTTGAAGCATAATTACGTGAAGGTTTAAATGCATGTCATAATGGATCACCAAACTTCACGTATATGCAAGTGTGCCAACCTCGTGATTTTGACACCTAACATGTAAAATAACTTGGTACCCAAAATCTTATGGGTCCTAGATGGTTAGTTACAACATCTATTGCATTTACAATGCATATGGTATAGATGTTGATAACAAGTGCAAGAATTCCTTATCAATATGTTTTCACATAATGATAATGGCTTTCTTGTCTCAAGAGATAAACAATTATTGTAACTAGAGTAATTTTCTAAATTTCTCCACTAGGTTTCACAAACTTTATTATAAATATATTAAAAGACCGGGATTGCCGTTATCAAAAAAATGTCATCTGATTGGTTGTAGCCCCGTTAAAGTACTGTTTAGTCAACTGTTCATCCGTTTTTGTCGCTATACCCATTCCGTTCTTTCCCTCTAATTATTTGTCTATCTCTCTCTTGAACCTTCCAGACACCACTCTCATCTTCTCCCTCTCTAAAAAAACACAACCTCTCTCTAAAATACCAGTCACCCATTATTCATTAAAACTAAACCACACACCAAATCATGTGGGTATGTGCGTTCGTGATTACATCGAATTTCAACATCGAAAAAAAAACACCCCTAATGTCACTTTTCTGGCGAGGCGTGTCCGGCCAGATCCAGTTATTGCTTTGTGTTCGAAAATTTGGTTTTGCTTTTTATTTTATTTTTTTTATTTATTGATTTACTGCTAGTGTTAATCTAAGTCCAATCACTAATATCTCATCTCTTATTGTTATTTTAAAGGTTGGGATTTGCGAGTTACCATTTCATCCAATCAGCTCAGAAGTTGTAGGAGGTGTTGGAGGAACGTAAGTTGTCAAATCTTTGTTTCAGTTTTACTTATTTGGATTTTATTTTGGGATGATGCGTGAAGCACCAATTGTACAAAGAAATAGATGATAAACCAAGTAGCTTTTAATTATGATTTTTTTTTCCAGATTATAGTAGCGATTTGGGTTCTTTGCATCAAGTACCGATTCATCGATTTGTGGTTTCAATTGCAGTCATAGTGTCATGGTAGTGTTTTTGGCTATGATCCATGGTATAAACTTTGCGATTGCTCCGGTAAATTCCTCTTTTCCAGCTTCCTATTGATTACTATTACTGAGTTTTTTTTTTAAAGAAAACTTGGGTTTTGCTTGGTTGCACACCAAATGTTCGACGAAATGTGTTAAGTAAAAAATGTAGTGAGAGTTTATGTTTGTTTTGTTTGTAGTTGTTGTTTGGAAAATGAAGAGGACCCGGTAAAGAAGCTCAATTTAAAGTCACCGGATTGCTATATGTTTATTCTACAAAAAAAAAAAAAAAAAAAAAACAAACAAACAATGGTTAAATATGGCTTTATTTGAGCTTCATCTGTGCAATTTGGAATTTTTGCCTGTTTTTGTATGTGTGACTGTTTTGCAAGATGCAACCTTTTGTGTTTTTTGCAATTGGATTTTAGTTAGTTTCGGTTATTAGTGGTTTGATATGTCGAAATTTGCAATCTTTTGTTTGGATTTTGAGGTTAATATATATTATGAAAGATTTTTCTTTTTCCTGATCTTCTTCCAAAGTATTAGTTTTGGATTTTAATGATAGGTGTGACCAGTTTTTTTAATTATGATTATGGTTTTTCGATCTATAGAGGTGACAAAAGCATGGAGGAATGGGTCATGAGGATGGGATTAGGGAGTTTCAAGCCAATGTTCATCATATAAGAAGTGTTCGGTACTGGCTAAAGAAAGCGAGATTGTGACTGCATCGGTAGGAAGCAGACATAACGATGAGAAATGTCCACAAAAAATGCATTTGGAAGCGGGGACATCAACTTGGTCATAGGCACAAGAGGTATTTGTTACATAAATGTATAAGTGTAAAAAGTTTCAATTTTAGATTAATAACAAGTTAAGTCTAAGATCTGCAGAAATGTGTTTTAGGTTCGTGCGTGTAATGTATTTGTATAACGAGATTGGAAAAATACACGATTTACGGGTTTTCAGTAAAGGTTTGTTGTAATTTATGTTTATATATTTCAAGTAAATTTGTTTGGTTTTCTTTTCAGGTTGTTCGGATGATTCATGGTGATAAAGCTCTTAAGATGCCGAATGAGTTTCAAGCTGTGGTCAGAAGCTATCATGTGGTACCCACTGTTAGAGATCCTGGTATGTCTGTTCTCATCTTCACTTTATGCATACGGAACATGCTACTTCACTTAACCTATTTTGTGGTTTAAATTTGTAGGAAATGACACGAAAGTAGCTCACTTATGGAAGCTACAAGGGGCAAAGGAAAGGCTCCGTTTAGTAAAAATTGAATTAACAGAAAATGGAAGGTTTGATAATGCAATCATGGGATATTAGCTTTCTTACAATTCCAGTAAGTGTTTTTTTTTTTTTGGTGGTTTTTTCATTTTATTTGATTCGGCTTATATTTTACGAGGTCAAATTTTCCGGCTTATTTTAAGATTTATGGGCACTACACTTATTATATCATAATAAACTTATATAACCCATAAGTTGTAACATAAGCTAGAAAATGTAGGCTTATAAATAATAAGCCGAATCAAATAAGCTAATAAGCCCATAAATAAGCCTGAACAACCACCCCCAAAATAAGCGAACAGAAATAAAAACGCAATATGTTGATAAGCAGTCCTAAACACCCTCAAATTGTTTTTTTTATCAAGCCTGTGTAGCTCATAGTTTGACTGTCGTTGATAACTAATCGCATTTATGCTGATAAGCTATGTATACAAGCAATGCCAAACACTCCTCCCAAATTTTATGTTTGTTCCACCTCAATAGCTTATAGGTTGGTCATTCCTGATACTATATTGCTTTTTCGGTATTATTAAACAGGTTATAAGTGGCGTTATAGGATTTAGAATTACATTACCTGTAATAATAGAACCTTTTTTATGTTTCAACCTAAAGCTGCTTTTTGCCTAATCTTATAAATAAATGATAAACTAGAGTATGTTTAAAAATCTTTTATCTAAATGGATTATCACAAAATAAACTTTAGGTTTGCTTATAGGTGTTTATTTTTCTTAGTCCCAAACACCCCCTAACTGATTTAGAATATTGTTTAAATAGAAAACAAAATGTTAAAGATCTTATTTTTGGTTATAGCGTCTTGATTCTAGAGCCACTGCGAGACCATAACAACCTAGCAGATAGAAACGGAATAATAAGATAACCACTATCAGAATGCAATAACAAACACCTTCTTATTCGGTTATTATTTTACCATGAACCTGTGTATCAAGTTGCATGCATGATCTGTTACTGTTTTTACTCTCATATGCATATATTGATTTTATATCTGACCATAACAACCTAGCAGATTTGTTTTTTTTTTCCAGCACGTCATATTGGACCCATGGTTCTAAAGTAAAGGTCTTGCTGACAATGATCAGGTGTTGCCATATTTCGCAGTCTCCTGGCTTAGATAACCCACCTGAAGATGGTATAGCGGATGCTAATCTCGACCGAATGATTGTTGCTTTTGGAAATTGAGTTCCGTAGTGACTGCTACATTACAAGATGGGGATGTTTCTTTCAAGGTAAACCGCAAGTGTTTTGCAGTCATAATTATGTGCAATCTATAACAATATCAATTGAATTTTGTAAATCAGTAGCAAACTAAAAAATTTCTTATTATTAGATTAGCTGTTATTTGGGATTCAAATAGAATAATGGCCTGTAACGAATAGGTGATAAGGTTGGATACATTCTTCATTTTTCAATAAATGTTTCTCACAATACTTTCGCAGCAACGCGCGGGTTACCCCGCTCGTTTGCTTTGATTTATATGTCGAAGTATCATTAGCATTAAATCCTAAGCCGGTTTTGTCATCAAAAGCCTTTTGAATATTAAGAAAGTATATTAGATATTTGGAACTATTTTCAAATTTAGCTAGTATTTTTCCTTTTTCATTTTCCTTTCTAATTTGTAATTTGAAGTCTTGGCAATTTTTACATTGAAGATCAATTTCAGTATTACTTTCAAGTCTAGACATTTTATCTTCTAAAGTTATTCCTTTTTGAAAATTTTCTTCAGTAAATGTTGAAGTTTCATTTTTAAACGTGATTTTTGAGTCTATGTTGCAAAAGCATTCGAAGTTGTTTTCTAATTTTGAAAATTCTAATATGAATTGATCATAGCAAAAATGTTTGGTTTCGGATTGTACCTCATTTGTGGCTTTATATGCTTCACAAACTTCACATGCTATATAATGATCCTCTTCACCGTCCATGTCGCTCCATGTTTCATTTATAATCTTTATTCGGATTTGACTCATGTATTCTTCGTCATTGATACCTTCAATGACCATATTTGAACTAGTAGTACTTGTATTTACTTCAACTAAATGTTTGTCTATTAAATTTTCTAGAACAATTAATTCTTGTGCAACATCAAGTTTATCATCTTTGGCTCGACATTTCCATTGGTGAAAGTTTAAAAGATATTTCCAAATATCATTTGCCGCTTTACAAAAGAATACTCTTTCGTATTCAACTCTTGGTAGAGTTTTATAAATCATTAGTTTGGCTTTAGTATTTTTATCAATCTTTGTTTGGAGGTAATTGTATTGATTTTCAAAATCCGTTTTTGTTTGAATATCACCAATTGAAATGATGTGCCAAAGATCTTGATCTATTGATTTCACATATCATTTTCAAAATATGGTGGTTTAAATATCAAATATGTTCCCTTCTAAATATTTTTCCGATTCCATAGATCGATTTCAAGTTTTAAAATATAATTTATTTTAAAAGTCTTGTTCAACGTAGCTCTGATGCTAATTGTGAAAAACTAGAAGGGGGGTTGAATAGTTTTATGTCGTTTTCTATTTATAAAACGGTTGTCAAAAGATAACTTCAATTAAAGATTTGTTTTGAAAACTATACTTGATCGAAATGATCAATTGAACATGTATATGTGTATATATGTATTTTATCCTTTTATGTTGTTTGTAAAAGCTTTATTTTTGTGAATGAACTTTTAGTTTGATCTTTATGTGAAATCAATATTAGCACAATATGATAAGTTGTAACAATATGTAAATGTCTATGTCTACGTAAGTAAAAATGATGTAGATAAGATAATAAGTAAGAGATGGAATGATCAAACCGAGACACAAATGATATATAGTGGTTCGGCTACAAGGACACCTTCCTTGCCCTACTCCACTCCTCGAGTCACCTACTCGAGAGTTTTCTTCACTAAATCAACGAACTCCCTTTTTGCGGAGAAACCTTACACAACTTTTGCTTACACCAATTAACGACACTAAGCTAAATGTCGAGTTCTAATCGTAGCTAGAACCAATCTCACACCACTAGTCACGACACACCTTTTTCACAACTTCTTCACACCACACCTTTCTCCTTCACTACACTACTTCTTCTTCTTCACAACACTACTTCTTCTACTTCACAACACAACTTCTTCTTCATTACTTCTCTACACTACTAACACACCTAAATCTACCTATTACAAAACATCTACACCTTTACAAGTAATATACACAACTACTAACAATATTCACACATCTACAATACTTCTTAACTAGATGTTGAAGGAGTATTCTTCTCTTGCACTTTGAACGATGAGTGATTGGATCACTTGAAACAAGAACTTATAATCTTATGATCAAAGGATTTAGGAAGATGATTGGAAAGGATTTGGACATAAAGTTATAGTGCAAAAGGTAAGGAAAAAATGCAGGATTGAACCAATATTTATAGGCAAAGATTTTTGACAACAGGAGCGCGCCGACCCCCTTAAAATTAAGGGGGCCGCCCTCCTGTAACAGCCAATGGATGAGGCGAAAAATGATCCATTTTTAGGGGGTCATTTAAGCCCGAATTCGAATTTATTTGATCAAATATTGCCCTAAATCATTCCTTTTGTGATTTTAGGTACTTTGGGAGAGAAATCTGGAAAATGAAGCAATTCGGACGTTTTTGGAGCATAAAAGTGAAGAAAACGTCAAAGTCTTAATTTTCCATGCTGGGAACAGTAGGTGACGGCGTCAAGAGTAATTCTTTGACGGCGTCAAGAGAATAAGTCCATGACGACCCAGTACAGATTTGACGGCGTCACGAAGGTAGGGCGTCAAGAGTTAAAAGTCATGACGGCCTGGAAATGATTAAGTCTTGACGGCGTCAAATGTAGATCAAGGCAGTCCGAGAATAGTTTTGGCGGCGAGGTGACGGCGTCACAATGTTTGTCTTGACGCCGTCAGACCCATTTTTCTATATATAGTTTTCTAATTTTCACACATTAAAGAGGGAAGTTTTGGAGAAACCCTAAGTACGATTGTGGTGCAACTTTTACAGGTTTTTCAAGGGTTCCAAACCCTTGATACCTTTCATTGTAATTAAGATAAGTGTTCTTTTAATTCAATCAATATGTCTATGTGTTGGTTGTCTATATCTTGTTCTTATCTTAATTCCATCATGCTAGACTAGATCTATCTTGTGTTTGCTTAGATCTAATGAAACCTAGATGTTAATTATGTGTTGATTACTTGTTTATACTTGTCTTGGATGAATGATTTATATGTTAGGCTTAAGAAAACTGGCAGATCTCCAATTGGTAACATGCTTGAACGTCTTAAGAAACATGAACCGACGCGCACTAGGTTTTTATTGGTTGTATTTAATGCATGAGCCATTGTTTACAATCCCTATAGTTGTGCTGGGCATGGTGTAGGAGGAGATAAGAGCTCATAGAATTGGGGAGTTATGTGTGCCACCCCATGAATGGTATTAAGGAATACGATCCGTCATCCATGCAATTATAACAAGTAATTAACGTGTAAAAGATGGCTAGGGAGTAGTGAAATCTAAGTAAACACATTTTCTCCAATTACTGCTCTCAACTTTAGTATAAATTAGTTTATTTTTATTTTTAGTATTTTATTTTGATTGCATCTTAGTATTGGGTTAGTTGATTAGCAACTAATTCCGCCCAAATCCTTCAAACCCGAGATTTTAAATTTCTTTCTAAAAAATATAAAAATACAAAAATAATCTTCCCTCACCTTTAGAACTAGTATTTAGGTTTTCTAATCCTAGCGACACTATTCCTAGCTGAACGATCAATCCCCCGGTACTTGTCACTATACTATACTACAATGATCAGGTACACTGCCTGGTGGGGGTTGTAAGCTTCTCAAGATCCCTTGAGAGGTAAAACCTGGTGCGATTCCCACGTATCAAGTTTTTGGCGCCGCAGCCCGGGGAATAGTTATTGTCTAGATTAGAATTTCTTTTTATTAGGTCTACTTGCTAGATTCCTTTCTAGTAAGATTTTATTTTTATTTTTAGGTTCTCTTTAGTCTATCTTATTTCTTTGTGCCTTTGTTCGTAACCACCCGACATCATGGACAACGGGAACATCTTTGAACCCGTCATCCCACCACAACAAAACCCACCATTAGAACCCCTTAGGCCCCGAACCTTAGGAGAGTATTCCCGACCTAGCCACCAAGGCTACCGAAACACCATTGAGCTCACCGGAGCCAATGTGACCCCCTTGTGATCTGACACCATCCGGTTGGTGCAAAGCGGATGTGCATTCCATGGACTTCGTTCCGAAGATCCAAACCAACATCTTAAGGACTTCCTCAAAATCGTAGATTCCATAGACCTAGATGTTGCAACTAGAGAGACAACCCGATTACGCCTATTCCAATTCTCTCTACGGGATCAAGCTAGTCAATGGCTTGAGCGTTTACTCGCGGGATCCATCACCACATGGGATGATCTCACCACTCATTTCCTTGCTCAATTTTTCCCACCGGGGAGAACTACTAAGCTTAGAAATGACATCTTGATGTTCCAACAACGTCAAAATGAATCTCTTTATGAAGCATGGACTCGTTTCAAGGACTTACTCCAAAAAGTCCCTCATCATGGCATAGATCTTTGGCTCCAAGTCCAAATCTTTTATGACCATATCGACATCTCCACGAGGCGAGCCATTGACCAATCGGCCGGTGGTAAGCTACGTGATCTAAGTGCGGAATGTTAGGAATTAAATATTCCATAGATTTGATGATACAATGCAAGAAGAATGAAACATGAAGAATACTGAAATGATAAGCAAAATATACTAGAATGACGGTACTGCTAGTTCATTCTTAAGGTACTGCTAGTGTATTTAAAGGTACTTCCAGTTCAAAGAAGGTACTGCTAGAGCAAAACAAGGTACTGCTGGTACAAAGAATGATTCTGCTGAATATGGATTCTGCTGAAGACATATTCTGCTGAAGACATATTCTGCCGATGGATTCTGCTGGATCAATGAATCACAATGCTGCTACAAGGATAAAATCGAAAAAGATATTTATTTTGTATGAGTCATGATTATACAAAATATAATATCTAGATATTTTATGAAGTCATCAAGTTGAACACTCAAGATACAAGTTGTATCTTATTGACTTGACACATCATGAAGCAAGTGGATGACTAAAGCTTATCAAGTTGGACACTCAAGATACAAGTTGTATCTTATCTCCTTATGTTATAAACGGAAGATCACACCATTAGATAAAAAGTGTGGTTAGATGTTAATCACCATGGTGCTTCATACTTACATATTACAACGACACCAAGTGTGTTAAAATATAAAGCACCAAAATGAGTGTGTGTGGGAACATCATACGAGGGGTCTGATGAACATTAGACATGGGGTCTAATGTTGTTAGGTTTGTTTAGCCTCAAGGATCTTCGATCCCTGTTATTGTTTTAGAATAACCGTGCTATATTTGATCAGATAGCATTGGGGCTGTAAGTGTAATAACACTGAGAAAGTTTGGCAAAAACCTTGTTGTGATAGTATTGTTTCTTTCATTAGAATATTCCGCCAATATTATCATCATGCTTTTCATAGCCAAAATCCTAAATCAAAGGTGTAACAGCCTTGAGCCCATAAACGATCTCGTTAACTTATTTTAGAAGACCACGAAAAAGGTATTCTGTAAGTCTAAAATAAGTTTTTCACAGAACAATCATGGGAACTCATAGAAGATCTTGCTCTCTATGACAACGAAAGTTGGAATGATCCCCGTGACTTGAACAAAACGGTCAAGGCAATATCTTTGCCTTCGAACAATTCTAGCACTCCCGACCGTAGGATCATGGAACTTGAGGACCAAGTCAAGTTTCTCATGAAATCTTACGAAGCTCCTAAGCCTTCAAGCCAAGTAAACAAAATCACTTCTTCATGCGAATTATGTAGTGGTCCCCATGACACTCGTGATTGTGTGGAACTCCCCGGAACAGCTTTTGCGGACTACTCATCCTCGCGTACCGACGAAGCGGGAGATAGGTGGTACACTTTCAAGCCCGAGCCAAACACATACGACGATACATACAACCCCTCTTGGAAAAATCACCCAAACCTTAGGTAGAAACAAAATCAACCTAATTCTTCCAATCCGCCTAACCGATACCAACCAACCGGTCCACCATCCAACCGTACTTTCAACAACAATCCTTCTAACAACTATGGTAGTACCAACAATCTTGAAGGATTGATGTCAAAGTTCATGGCATCTCAAGAAGCTCGCATAGCTAGGTTTGAAACCGAATTCAACCAACAACAAACGGAGATGACCAACAAGATTGACAACTTGTTGAAAGCCCTCAACAACCAAGCGTTAATCACACCTAGGAAGGACACTAGGGACACCAATAGTGGAATCCAAATTAAGGATCCCTCATCATCCAAACATGTCCACTTTGTCAATGTTGTCACCATTAAACCGATAGATAAGGAGATAGAAGAGAGTGACAAGGATGAAGTTAGAGTAGAGGCCGAGACTAAGGATGAGAGTAGGGAAGTTGAGATTAACAAGGAAGAGGAATTAGAGGAGGTAGAGCCTATAGAAAAATACTTTGATAAGTTGCCCACCGAGGAAGAACGGGAGTACCATAAGGATTTATTCGATAGTCCCGAGAGACCATATATCTTTGGCACACCCCTTATCAAAATGGGAGACCCCTCTAACATTAACATACCATGCAATATCGGGCACATGCATATATGGAAAGCTTACATCGACCCTAGATCCCCCGTGAACATCATGACTAGGACTTATTACAATTGGGTGATGAAGAAGCAACTTAATTTTAGGATGATGCCCAACAGAAATCTGATAAGTAATTTTGCAGGAAGAGTGAAGGGATTGCATGTGATTATAGGGAATCTCACCTATGAGATCGATTTTATGATAGTAGAAGACACTCGTCCGGTGATAGATGCTTGCCTAAGCCAAATAATATTTGGAAAACCATTTGTTGAGGCCACTAGGATGAGTTATGATCCGACTTTAGGGATAGTTAGATTCAAGGAAGAGAATGATGAGGTTGCTTATCAAATGCCCTACAAGATTGAGCAATACCGCCTTCTCTCTAATTTCGAAAAGGAACACAAGCAAGCGGCTTATTATAGGAATGAGGAGGATAGACGTAGAGGAGTAGAGTATGTAAAGAATAGAATGCTTGGTTTCTACAAAGAATGCTTGCAACTAGGTCCAGAATACAAAACTGGTTTAGAAGACGACCTAGAGAGTGGAACCAACAATGAGGTCACGTAGTAACCCATGACCTTGAGTCTAGCTACAAGACTCGTAAATAAAGAAAAGCGCTTCTTGGGAGGCAACCCATGTTTTGTGTGATTTTATTTGTTTGTTTGTTATTTGCTTCCGTATGCATGCTTAATTTTTATTGTTGGTTGATCATGTTTCTAAACTAAATAGTGGAAATACTTTACTTTGTTGTTTTGGCCTAGTCTTAACTCCACCTAAAAGTATTTTTGCAAAAGATAAGTGTAAGGGAAAACCCCAAATATGTTTTTAAGAAACAAACCGATCATGATTCTCCACAATATTAAATGAACATGTATATTCGTATTTGTTAGAGTCAAATGCTTGTATTGAGTCATAATGAAGTTTTGCAGGATTTTCCAGGAAGTAGGACCAAGTTTTTCCAGAAATTTTCCGGAAACATAACATAAGGATTTCTACAGGTCACTTCTGACAGCGTCAGGAGTTTACACTTGACGGCGTCAGGTGTAAAAATCTGGAAATTTTACCGGTTTTGTTTTTCTAACGGAGTCTTATGGTTTTTGTGAATTACTACCTCCGTCCCAATTTATTTGTCCACTTTTGATTTTCAAAGTCTTTCTATGTCAACTTTGACCTTAAATATGTTTATTTGTGTTATTTAATATTTGATGCAAAATATATAAATAGATTGAGTTTTAAGTGTATTTTTAATTTGTATAATTTTTCATCAAGTATTATATAACACAAATAAGAATATTTACGGTCAAAGTTGACAAAGAAATACTCAAAAAGTCAAAACTAGACAAATAAATTGGGACGGAGGGAGTATTAAGTTTTATAATCTCCAGGAGATCTGCAAACTTCATTCCACAAGCATTATATCTTATCTTGTTTTCTAGGATTTAGTAACTTATATAGGATGCCGCCGATTTTACGCGAGGTTGTCTTGTCTATTTTATCAGGTTTTACAGGTTATGTATGACAAGAAGATGATTTATATTCTGGAAGGGAAGCTTTGATTGTTCATTTTCTTGGAGGAAGATTTAACCTGGCCACCCTATTATCCTTACCGAGCGAATCAGGGGAGTATTTGATTTCATTCTCTTTACTTTTTCACTTTTACATTCTTTACTTGAACATTGGGGACAATGTTCATCTTAAGTGTAAGGGGAGGGTAAAAAGATGATACCTTACATATGCACTTTCGCTTGAGTTTGTTTTGTTTAATGGTAGATGTGTAATAAAACTATGAGAAATACTTGTTAGTACAATTTTAGCGCCAAATTTAAATTTTTTTACAACATTTAGGAGTGAAACTTTAGCCATAGCAAGCGTCTCATGGATAGGAGATTGTATGACTAGCACATAACCATATATTCAGAAAAATTTTCCACCCAAATATGTGAGGTTTGCCTTTAGATTTGATAGGAAAAGCATTTACTATTAGTGCTTATGAGTGTACCGGTAGCATTTAGATTCTAGAACTTGCGTTAGTGATGCATCCCGAGACCGCTAGTGAGACTACATTCGTGTGGTAGGATTTGCTACATGATAAGAGGCATTAGGATCACCCTTGTGTTAAACCCGTATCATAATTACTTGACCATTTAAGTCATATTACTTGGCTAGTTAAGTCAACTAATTTTACCCACACCCTTAGCGTTGTACTCATTTTTAGTACACGAAACCCCTAGTACACCCCTCCGAGCCTATCTTTTCGTTTCTAACTTTAAGCATTTTACTTAAAGGAAGAATTTGTTACACCCCACTTAAATGTACACCCAAATCGCCTTAGCCTTCCGTGTATGCGCTCATCTTTAGTGCATTATTGTTATTTGTTAAACCCTAAGTTAATTATCTAATTGATTACATGGTTGCTAAGTCGAGTCATATCCTTGTACATATTGTTTTGGGACGATTGGGACTCATGGGTAAAGTACTTATTTTATGGAGTAATGGGGAAGAACATCATATATTACCCCCATATGTACGTTAATCTTAAAAGTGCTCCAAGTGTTTTGATTTTCTTAATTCGAGTCATTAGTTTAGTTAAATGTAAAGTATGTAAAGATTCAAGTGTAAGGGGAATGCTCATTCCTTATGATGTATTATTTTGGATGGTAGGGTAAGAGTGTATGCAAAAAAAAAAAAAAAAACATACGGACTACCATCCCTTTTTATTCTATGTTCATTTTATATTTTTGTTATTTTTCATTTATTAGCTTAAGTCGAGTCTAGTCTTGGCTTAGCAACGCCATTGTACATGTAATTAACCAGGATTGTTAACTCGCCACCAGTCAAAACTGCCTTTATCCAACAAAACCGTGTATTTCATATCCCTACACCTAACGTTACAACCCTTTAAAATACCTCTTTGATAGTTTATCCTAGGTGCTTACGCCATGTGGTGGAGGTTTGATCCTTTCCCAAGCCTATGGTAATCTATTTTGCTATGATAGGTAGTGAGAGATATCTTCCGTTTCCATATTGTAATTTACACTTTATTACACCCGAGAGATGTGAGTATCTAAACACTATTTGTGAGGTGCTAGTATATGACCTCCGTGCTTGTCTATTGGTCTTTAGTGGAACGATTATTTGTTGTAATTACTTTTATATTAGTGTTAAATGACCCCTAACTTGTCTTTTGAGTAGAATAAAAGCGCATTTGCTTGAGGACAAGCAAATCTCAAGTGTAAGGGTATATGATGAGGCGAAAAATGATCCGTTTTTAGGGGGTCATTTAAGCCCGAATTTGAATTTATTTGATCAAATATTGCCCTAAATCGTTCCTTTTGGGATTTTAGGTACTTTGGGAGAGAAATCTAGAAAATGAAGCAATTCGGACGTTTTTGGAGCATAAAAGTGAAGAAAACGCCAAAGTCTTAATTTTCCATGCTGGGAACAGTAGGTGACGGCGTCAAGAGTAATTCTTTGACGGCGTCAAGAGCAGAAGTCCATGACGACCAGGTATAGATTTGACGGCGTCACGAAGGTAGGGCGTCAAGAGTTAAAAGTCATGACGGCCTGGAAATGATTAAGTCTTGACGGCGTCAAATGTAGATCAAGGCAGTCGAGAATAGTTTTGGCGGCGAGGTGACGGCGTCACAATGTTTGTCTTGACGCCGTCAGACCCATTTTTCTATATATAGTTTTCTAATTTTCACACATTAAAGAGGGAAGTTTTGGAGAAACCCTAAGTACGATTTTGGTGCAACTTTTACAGGTTTTTCAAGGGTTCCAAACCCTTGATACCTTTCATTGTAATTAAGATAAGTGTTCTTTTAATTCAATCAATATGTCTATGTGTTGGTTGTCTATATCTTGTTCTTATCTTAATTCCATCATGCTAGGCTAGATCTATCTTGTGTTTGCTTAGATCTAATGAAACCTAGATGTTAATTATGTGTTGATTACTTGTTTATACTTGTTTTGGATGAATGATTTATATGTTAGGCTTAAGAAAACTGGCAGATCTCCAATTGGTAACATGCTTGAACGTCTTAAGAAACATGAACCGACGCGCACTAGGTCTTTATTGGTTGTATTTAATGCATGAGCCACTGTTTACAATCCCTATAGTTGTGCTGGGCATGGTGTAGGAGGAGATAAGAGCTCATAGAATTGGGGAGTTATGTGTGCCACCCCATGAATGGTATTAAGGAATACGATCCGTCATCTATGCAATTATAACAAGTAATTAACGTGTAAAAGATGTCTAGGGAATAGTGAAATCTAAATAAACACATTTTCTCCAATTACTGCTCTCAACTTTAGTATAAATTAGTTTATTTTTATTTTTAGTATTTTATTTTGATTGCATCTTAGTATTGGGTTAGTTGATTAGCAACTAATTCCGCCCAAATCCTTCAAACCCGAGATTTTAAATTGCTTTCTAAAAAATATAAAAATACAAAAATAATCTTCCATCACCTTTAGAACTAGTATTTAGGTTTTCTAATCCTAGCGACACTATTCCTAGCTGAACGATCAATCCCCCGGTACTTGTCACTATACTATACTACAACGATCAGGTACACTGCCTGGTGGGGGTTGTAAGCTTCTCAAGATCCCTTGAGAGGTAAAACCTGGTGCGATTCCCACGTATCACCAATCTTTGTCTTTTTTGAGGAAAGTTTATTTGGTGAATATTTAACTGATTTTGGTTAAAAATTTGAATTCATATATTTATTATGAATTAAACATTTTTCTTTAATTACCAAAAGTGTTTTACTAAATATATAAAATGTTTAAACCATTTTATTTAATTTGTAATAATTAAATAAACCTTCATTTGATCGTAAAATATGTTAGGCAATTGTTTATTCATACCTTAAGTGATTAAGTTGGGTATAATGATATTTTGTCACTAAATACTTCTTTACGTAATGATTTTACGTTTAATGATTTAAGATTTTGTGATTGTCAAAACATAGGGATATCGATAAATATTAATAACGTTTTTACGCATTATTTATATCAACACCTGCCATCTTATTGTAATCCAATATTGAAATGAAATGAAAATTCAGTTTTCTTATTAAAAAAAATGGTTACTTTTGCCACTTGTTGTTTAGTTATTTACTGTCGGGAAGTGATACTTACACCACTTTTTTTTATGCACACACCACAATTATGCATATAGCATGTTGTAACATGTGCATTAATGATGTAACGTTATGGTGTGTACATAAAAAAAAGTGGTGTAAGTATCACTTCCCCTTAATATCAGGTATTTGAGGTTCCTGATATGGTAGTTATTTGGTTCTTCATGGCTAATATTGTAGGTTGAAAAGGTGTCACAAAAATGGGACGAGTTGCCAAGGAGTTGCAACTTGCTGTTGAGGAGCGGAA
The DNA here is from genome assembly GCA_030686995.1 of Artemisia argyi. Classification (NCBI taxonomy): domain Eukaryota; kingdom Viridiplantae; phylum Streptophyta; class Magnoliopsida; order Asterales; family Asteraceae; genus Artemisia; species Artemisia argyi. Next base: position 78,965,952 of record CM060698.1, on the reverse strand, counting down.
AAGAGCAGCTGAGAACATAGGAGCAAGTAAAAGACATTGCTAACATGCTTAAAACTCTAATACCGCCACGTTCTTCACCTCTTAGTTAGTTAGTTAGTTATCGGGTATCACCAAACTTAAATTTTGTTTCTAGAAAGTTTGAACATGGATATCTAGATACCGTCAAATATGTATCTTTTGCTAACATGACCAGAAACACTTTCTACGTCCGAGCTTTTTTGATATTGTTTTATAAGTTCCGATTAGTATTTTATGAATGAAATGTAGTTTCATGATTTGACATTTGTTGATTGTGTATTAGGTATTTAATCTCATGCATTGGTCTTTTAATGATTATTTGCGGAAAACTAAATTATCGTAGGAAACTCCTATTGGAAAAAAATGAAACTTGCAAGGGAATCACTAGGAAATCGAAGTAAAATATGCTTGGAAATCGCTAGGAAACAATTTCTGTCATTGAAAGTCCCTAACAAATTCAGTAGGAAATCAGTGGCCATTTTGTCATTTGGTTTGGATCAAATGTGATGGATTTTCTAGGGAAAATATCTGTCGGAATCTTTTAAAATACGTCGGAAAACTTCGTCACTAAGCGTTTCCAAGCATAGTTTTCCTTTGGGATTTTTTCATCGGAAATTCAACGCTAAAGGCTTTTTGTGATGGATTTCCTAGGGATTTTTCTGGCGGTAAAGGAACTTTTTCTAGTAGTGAGTTACATGAATGACCAGTCGGATAATATAAAACTAAAAAAGCTGATTATGGACTAAAAATTCGGGCTATAGATGGAGGTGTGTTGATGGTTCCATTTTGATCAATTTCGTGTGATTTTAGTTTATTTTTCTATATTTCCTTTAAATACATTACTTTATTTTTATTTATCTTTCATTGTCTCTAGCATTTATTTGTCTTAAAACTACCCGATATTGCATCACTACCTCCTTAAAGATGATTTCATCCCCAAAACTAACGAAAAATAAGTCTTTTACTTTTATAGGTTATTATGATATAGTCACATTAATAAAAGAGATTTCATCCTAGATATAATATTGGTCTTAGTATAATTACTAGACGAGTACCCGTTCATAGCAACAGAATTTTACAACGGCAGATAATTATTGTGATATTTTGGTTAAAACACTTAACCAAAATATCATTTGTGTAACCAAAATATCTAACTATCTGCTCCTATAAAATCTCGTTGTTATGCACGGGGTACTCGTCTATAGTACATCATATATATGTATTAACTTAAGTATACATCATCTTTTCAAACACTCACGATCTCATAAATATCACAATCAAATATACATGTTTCAACAAAAGGCAATTCCTCTTCAAAAACTTCTCTACAAAGAAAAGTGATAATATCATAAAACAATTAAGGGCAAAGATAACCGTAAACTTTTGAAACAACCCTAAAGATTCACAAAATCAGTTTTAATTCAACCAAACTTTCCTTTTATTTCTTATTTAGGACATATTAAGTACGTTATGATGTGATATTTTAAGTTCAAAACATACAAAGAAAGAAGAAAAATTACACTAAAAGATCAAACCCTAACATACTAATCACACCTAGAACACACACTTTGAGAGAGAAAGTAAAATATAAGTTATTAAAAAAAATCTATGTATAGCTCGGTCTTGAGATGTTTTCCTTTAGCCCTTTCACTTCCAACACAAGTACAAGTAACACCCTTAAACTTTGACAAAACTTGCAAAAGTAGCCAACACTATACAAAACACACTTTCATAAATGACAACCAAACCCTTCAACTTGTAACAACTTAGATTAAACATTATTTTCAATACACCCCTTAATCTAAGGCTGGTACAAGTTAAGCAGATGTAACATATTAGGGGTGAGCATGGTGCGGGTTGGTGCAGGTTTTGACTAAAACCGAACCGCAACCGCAATTGCGGTTTCTATAAAAAATAGAAACCGAACCGCACCACATTTTGCGGTTTCGGTTTTGCGGGTTTTTTGCGGTTTATGTGGGTTTTGCGGGTTTTAACCGCACCGCACCATCACTTATGACTTATATAATTAATGTGAGTTTTTGCGGTTTTTAGTTCACAATGTTGGTCATTTTTGTTATAAAAATGCAAATATTTAATTTAAACACACACACATCACTTATTACTTACAAGAATATTAATCATAATATGCACTAGAAGCCTTATAACACACATTAAATAATCAATATGCCGTTTTTTCGGTTTTAAAAATCAAGTGCGGTGCGGTGCGGGTTTTGTGGTTCGGTTTTACGGGTAAAACCGCAACCGCACCGCATTTTGCGGTTTTTATTTTTTCTTAAAACTGATCCACCGGTTTTTGCCGTGGTGCGGTTTTTGTGGTTCGGTTTTTTGCGGATTTTGCGGTTTTGTGGTTTGCGGTGCGGTTTCTGCTCACCCCTATAACATATCACACAACTTCTTATGTTTAGCAGTCTACAAGCCTTTAGTGAAAATATCAGCAGCATTATCCTCAGAAGGAACTATGCAAATTCTGAAAATTCTATCTGCAATATTTTCTCTTAAGAAATAGAGATCAAATTTAAAATGCTTTGTTCTTTCATGAAAAACAGAATTTGCAGCAATCTCCATTGTTGCACTAATATCAGAAAACATATTCACTGGTATAGAATGTTTGACTTTGAAATTCGTCAACAACATTAAATAAAATAATTGACATAGCTCCTGTATTCAGCCTCCCGAGAAGATTTGGCTAAAATAAACTATTTTTTACTTTTCCAGGAAACCAAACAACAACCTAAGAAGACTATGTACCCTGTTACAAACATTCTGGTAGCTATACATTTTGCCTAATCAAAGTCTACATACATAACAACCCACAAACACCCGTTACTATCATTCCCATTACAAATACCTATAGTAGGTATTTCACAGGTAAATTTTTGCTTTTTATATGCACTATTACTTGCATGACTCACTAGACCTGCTCACGTATCCACATAAGCCAAATAACTCAACACTCACATCCTATAAACCCCAGGTATGTCAAGCATAAAATCATAACAATACCATAATAAGTAATTCACCAATCTAAAACACTAAACATAATACAAAACCCTAATAAACACTAACTAAAACTTAAGTAGGATTTTGTGCTTATTTGAACCTATATGCTTAGTTTAACAAGTATGAATGTGTCAAAGGCTTAAGTATGAGTTTCCTTAGGAATATTAGGATATATTAGGACCATTAGGCTATAGAATAAACCCTTTAGAACTTAGATACAAACCCCATAAGCCCAAAACCATAACTAGGTCATAATTAACTAGAATTAGGTCTAAACCATCCCAAAACTTCCCCATAGGTCACTAACACTTAGTATAAGCCTCTTAGAACTTAGGAATAGTTATTAGACACTCATAGGACATTAGTCTAGGCACTAAACCATAGGATAAACCCTAGTCTCTCACTAAACACACTTAGGTCATTTAGGTTACAAAAATAGGTCAAACCTTCCCAAACCTTTCCCACCCTTACTTAGAATAAACCATTTAGGACTTAGGATTAGTCACTAGACACTCTTAGGAACTTAACTTAGGCACTAAACCTTAGGTAAAACCTAAAACACTTAATAAGTAAAACTAGGTCTAAACTTAACTAAAACAAGTAAAACCTAAACATAAGCACCTCAAGCACCTCAAGCTAACACCCTAACACCTTAGCCATACCCAAGCACACACCCTAACACCTCTAAGCACCCACACAAGTAGGTGCATCACCTACTTGTATAATCCACCACTAATCACCACTAAACCTGTTAGCAATAGAAGTGTTGATCATCAATGGAATCAAAGAGAGATCTCAATGATAGCCCCTTAGGGGGGAAATTGTTAGAAATAGAAGTGATGATCATTTATTAAGTCATTTAGTCTTGTAATAATATTGTAATAGTCTTGTAGTTTAGTTAAGGATAAACGGGTTTGGTTTAATCTAATATTGTATTAGTTTAGGTATTGTTCATTACAAAAGCCCAAGCCCGACCCATCTTCTTATCTTACCTATAAATACCCTCAAATGCTCCCATTTGGAGGTGTTGCTTAAAGGGTGCGTCTATGTGTGTTTCTCTCTCTTAATCTAATACATATTTCTTTCTCTCTCCAGAATTTACCATCTCTCTCTCTCTCTCTCTACTTATCTCTTCTATAATCTTTAATAAACTTGTGTTAGATATAGTATTTTAGGGTCCTACACTTTCAACTTTTCTTCATTTTCACCCCCATCACAAAGCTTCTTGCTTGGGTCGCATGCGGGCCATAGGTCATAAGACCACCTATTCTCTACCGGAATGGCAATATACCAATGGTATCTTGTTTCAAGCATAGGTGGGACTCTAGGCGAGTCCTTGTGTTTAACGAAATCAGCTCTTGGGTTACTAGTGACAATCTTCAGCTCCTCGTTTCTTACCGTAGCATCCTCCATAGATTTTGTGGCACCTGCTTCCTCTGGTTCTTTGTTATGCCGTAATTGTGTAGGTGCGTTACGGCGTAACTCAATTCTGTCATACAAAGATACTTGGAGATAGTATCAAGATGTTCCTTGTCCACCGGTACAACCACGCAAAACTTAGCTTTCTCAACTACCATTTGTTCCTGCACATCTTTGGATAACAATTCGATTTTTGCCTCAAGGTTCTTTAAAGTCTCATCATGATATTTTAGATTAGCTTCAGTCCCCTCTTGAAAACCTTTTAGCCAATTTTCTCTTTCGACTTCTCTCTTAGCTGATTCTTCCAAGAATTTGCTGATGGTTTCTTCAAGAGAGGGTCTCCTTTCACCATAAGAGGGTCGGTTGTTGTATCGGGAATTGAATACCTGTGTTGCCATTCGATATCCGTTACCATTTCCCTGAAAAGGTCTTCCATCTCCATACTTGACTTCCTCAACCTTTTTCTCATCCTCAGTTAAGGGGCAGTCTTTTGCAAGGTGAGCTCCCTCGCAAATATCACATCCAACTTGGATGACGTGCACGCTTTCCTTGAGTTTCTTCATTTCCCTACCTAGATTCTCAAGTTTATTTGTAAGAGTGTTCATACCTTCCAACCCTGTTCCAGTATTTCTGGTGTTTCCTCCATCGTGCCATTTTTTAGAGTGGTCGGCCATGTCTTGAATTACATCAAGGGCTTGAGCAGGAGTCATTCCCGGGATAGGTCCTTGGGAATCGATCATCTGCCTTGTTGCAATATTGATCCCTTTATAAAATATGTTTACCTTCTGCTGGCTGTTCAAGTCATGTGTCGGGTACCTGTATAGAAGATCATTGTACCTATCCCAAGCTTGGTACAATGTCTCGTCGGCTTCCTGTCTGAAATAATGAATCTCCTCTAATTGTTTTGTTGCCCTAGAAGGAGGTCAGAAACGTTGAATAAAGTTCTTCTTAAGGAGATTCCAAGTGTTGATGGTTCCAGATGGCAACCTATCAATCCATCTTCGTGCGGCTCCAGTTAGTGCCATAGGGAACACTCGAAGCATTACAGCATCATGAGAGACCCCAGGGATATTGAAGAGGCTAGTGATATAAAGCACATTTTCCACGTGCTCATAAGCGTCTTCCGTCTTGAGTCCAGTGAATGGTTTCTCTCTCAACTCCCTCATAAACTGCGGCTTGATCTCAAACTGAATATCCGCTCCAATCAATGGCTCACAAGGCCCAGAGTCAACGAGTCAATATCAGAACCATATGCACTACCCCTTGCTAGTAAGCTGATCATAGCAAGGTATTCTTCCAGAGTCAACGAGTCAATATCAGAACCACATGCACTACCCCTTGCTAGTAAGCTGACGTACGGTAGATGGGTTTGAGTCATTAAGTGCTACTACATGCTAGACTTATCTTTTATGGCCCGTTGTCATGATCATAGGCCATACTTTAACTACCTAAGATTGTCCACCCCGGAAAGTGGTCCTATGGTCAAATTGCACACAAGATCCATGGTTAGTTGTCATCCCAACCACATCCTTGCAACCCAACTACGCCTGGATCCTATGATCAATTCCTCCAGCATACCAGGTATAATCGAGTGTTCTAAACTACCGTAATTAAAGGGTCACAAGATAAACTAAGCATGCACACACATAAAAGCATTAAGAAAAGTACGAAAGCATAATTAAAGCAATAAAGGATTCATAATTAGGCTAGCACCAGAGGTGCTTAGCCAATCATATTCAATAGAACACTCGAAACAATGTTTATACAAGTCATGAATTCGAAATGTGAAATTGAAGATGAAATGCTAAAACTTATGGTGATTGAGGCATGATTTCTCCCTTGGAAAGGCTCCGTATGCTGCTGTAGAAGGGCCTTTTGAATGCTCCAACGATCTCTGATTTTGTGTGTGAGAAAGTTGTATATCAAATGCAGAAATTAGGGCTGTATTTATAGGCCCGATCATTGCTACGTCGTAACTGAGAAATGTGTTACGCTGTAGCTAGTGTAATCTTATCCAGATCTGGAGGTTACGGCGTAGTTGAAGAAGCATTACGCCGTAACTCCAATATTAGGGTTTCTTCTACGTCGTAGTTATGAAACGTGTTACGCCGTAGCTGATTTCTTGGATCTTGAATTACTTTCGTAGTTGTTGTTACACCGTAGTCCCTAGCTATGTTACAGCGTAGCCTTCCATCTGAAGGTTTAGCTGAAGACTTGAATATGTTACGGCGTAGACCAGAGGTTTGGTTACGCCGTAACTCTTGATCCGAGTTGACTTTGGTCTTCTTAATAAAATATCTAGCTACGGCGTAGTTGAGAGATGATGTTACGCCGTAGTTTCTTCTAGCACACTATAATTTGTCTATCTTTGTACATTCTTTCCAAATTTCTCGTCTCTTTAGCTTCTATGTTCATTAGTATCCTGGATACAAAATGTAAAGAAATCAAAGTATATATCCATAATATGAGTAGAATAAATGAGCATAATAGGGGGAAATTGACACTTAAATATCAGGACTATTTGACGTAATCAGCGGGAAAGAAGGGAAAAGGGTGGAATTGCGATTATTGAAGAAAAAGATGGTAAAATAGTCATTTCACATGGCATTTAACGAGATTTCCTAACGAGCGTTAGCCAAAAAACCATTTTTGCATGAACAATAACACGCAAAGGGCATTATTTGCAAAAACCCAAAAGGTTAAGAACAATATTTGCAAAAAAAATTTCGAGGACATTATTTGCATTTTTTGCAAAGTTTGAGGACATTTTTTGCAGTGTACTCAATAATTTATTGACACTTATATTTAGACATATTTTTTTATATATATAATGAACTAATTCGAACCATCCATTTTTCTTATATCAAGATTAAAATAAAAAAAAATAGTAAAAAACAAAAAAAAAAATCCACATTTTAAAAAAATAAAATATCTTGCAAACGGTACATCGTTAAGCGACAAAAAATAAACCATCGCGACGAGAATATTTTTAATCTTTCAGTAGACGGGAACTTCGATATATTTTTGACGAACTTTTTTTCGAGTTTGGTTTTAGTATTAAAATTTGTGTCTGGAAACTACATGTGATTTGTATGTTAGAAATCACATGTGATTTCACAAATAATATGTGATTTGTATGGCAGGAAATGTTATTTCACAAATTACATGTGATTTTAATATAACAAATCATATGTGATTAAGTGTCCTTTTATAGAAAGATGATTTAAATCTCGTCGTGTTTGTATGATTTTTTTTTTTGCATAATGATTAACGGTTTGTGAGATGTTTATTTTTTTATTTGAAAAAAAAAAGACAAAAGTCGTGTTCTCTTTCTTTTTGATAAAAAAATGAATAAATAGTATTGGTTCATTGATTTATAAAGAATTTGCGGTATATATTAAACTTTTCTCTATGATGCATAAGTACCTTATTTTATAGCTCAAATCTAATGGTTCACCAATTTAGTAAATTTTGAACTTATAATAAGCCCATTAGATACCACACCTATTAAAAAAAAAAAAAAAAAAAAAAAAAAAAAAAAAAAAAAAAAAAAACACGATGTTCATTTTTAGAATCTAGTAGCCTAATATATATTAGGGCAAATGACAAAAAATGCATCGAACATGATTATTTTTGTGATTGTATGTAAACAACTATTTTTATTTTTTATTGTATGTACTGAACTTTTAAATTTTGATCATTGTGTTTATTTTGTAACCATTTTACCTTTACTTTTTTTCAAATTTCGAAAGGTAAAATTATCATTTTACATGACAAAATAATCACAAAATAAATAAAATGATCGAAATTTGAAAGTTTAATACATACAATAAAAAAATAGTTATCTACGCATAATCACAAAAAATATCAAATTCGATGCATTCTTTTGTTATTTGCTCATATATACACCATGTTCTTGTAAATCTTATACACTTCTTTACTATTACCCTTTTGACTTAGGATCAAATGAGAAGAAACCTTAAAATAAGAATGATGAGAAATAGCTATAACTACACATTAGAGATGCATTGATTTGAATTAGATGCATCCTTAATCTTTTAGATGCACCATAATATATTTTCTAGCTAAAAATTAGATGCATATACATATATTAGATGCATTTCATCAAGTTAGAAGAATCCTATGTATTTTTCGTCCTCTACGGGTCTAATTTGTTGTTAGTACTACTTTGCATTTTTTTCACTTTAAAATCACTTTCGAAACTAATTGGGATGCATATAATGAATAGAGATGCATTTAATTCAAGTCGATGCATATCAAATATGTGGTTATAGCTATTTCTCATTCTTCTCATTTCAAGTTTTTTTCCCACTGGATTCTTACCTTTACGCTTTTTGTAAACTTTAGTGCACACAAATTTAGCTTTGATATGTCATCTTGGAGAAATAGGATATGCGATATATATATATATATATATATATATATATATATATATATATATATATATATATATATATATATATATATATATATATATATATATTGAGCGTATAATAACTTGAAAGTAACACTTTGATCATTAGAATTTTAAATTTCAGAAAATAAATCAAAGAGCCAATTTTTTTTTTTTTTAAGTATATATTTTGGTTGATTTTGGCATTAGAGTTCGGTTTAAATTAACTTTTAATCACAACTACTCCTTCTGTCATATAATTATTGTCCAGTATTAATTTTTTAAATCTTTAGTTTTCAACATTAATCTTATATATTTTTATTTGGGTTATATATTACATGATGAAAATATATAAATTGATTAAGTTTTAAATGTATTTTCATTGATATAATTTTTATCAAGTATCGTATGCCAAAATTAAAATATTTAAGGTGAAAGTTGTGAAATAAAGAGTTTAAAAGTCAATACTTTGACAATAATTATGAGACGGAGATAGTATTATAAGGTCTCATACTCTCGATGTTACAATTCACAAAATACGTATCACTAATAGTCATCTCAACAAAACGGTGAGGAAGGTTAAGGGATACACAGAAAAGTATATGGTGCATTAACGTAGAACTCGACCGTAGAGCGGCCTGTATAATTCTAACTTGGATGAAGTTTTCTAAGCCTTTTTACTCTGTCCTTTACTGCTAAAGAAGTTTATCTTTGTACTGTTTAAAAACTTCACATGCATATAATTTTTATAATTACAAAAGTTTAATGTACGTACGTGTTCAAGTTAGCAATATTTATTCAGACTTACATCAATTTAATTACTGGAGTAAAAGATTTAAAAGTTGAAAAACTAGCATTTAGTTGTAGAAATTTTTTTCTACTTTTATGTTTTTAGATTCTTTAAAAAGGTAATTATTTTTCTTCACTATATAAGATTTAAAAATTTTGAAAACGCGTTTAGATGAATTATATTCTTTTAAAAATATGAAAAGTTGATTAGATGAAGCAATGGTGGGCGGCGACATCTATGATGGAAGATGGAGATGTTGCAATATTTATTAAGGTTAGTTAGAGATACTTGAATAGTAGATTGAAAAATCCTGTTTATTTTTGCTAGAGAGAGAAATATATATATATATATATATATATATATATATATATATATATATATATATATATATATATATATATATATATATATATATATATATGGATAGTAGTGTTTGGGATTTGTTTTTGAACTGAATGTGGATTAAAATCATTTAAAATAAGCGATTCCAAAAGGCCTTATAAAAAACTATAAATAAGCAATCTCATACATGGGTTTTCTTTTGTCTGTGTTGTTTTTAGAATGTATGTTCGCTAAGAACTTGGAATTTTATTTTCCTAACGTTAGGTATTGTACTAAAATGTATGTTCGTCACTTTGATAACGTGTTTGAAGTTTGTTATAGACTAATTATAAGAAAGTTATTTTCTTTTTAAAAATAGTTAGTATGTTTGCGCACAATCTGTTCGATGAAATGCATTCATTAACAAACTGTGAAACGCATTCACAGTTGATCATTGATTATAGCCACAATCAAGGGCGGACCCAAGCTTTGACTTTGGGGGGCGGTGCCCTCCACGACTCGTCAAAAAAGTTCAGATTTTAGTGTAAAAAAAAAAAAAAAAAAAAAAAAGTTGGACCTTTTTATTAAAGTGCACCTCTCCAAAAAATCAAATTGCCCCCCACCTTGAAGCCAAAAATATAAAAACCTTAGTTTTTAGTGTAAAAAAATATATATATGACATTTTTATTAACGTGCATCACGAATTTTATCAAAAAAAAATTTTTTTTGCCCCCCGCCTTGGAAAATCCTGGATCCGCCACTGACCACAATAGCAAAGTGTTTTATTAAATGAGTAAATAAAACCAAATATTTAAGTATCTTCCATGTTTGTTCACCAACTATTTGTGTATATGACGCAACATTATTGGTGATGAAGATGTCATTGCTTCAGGTGATAACATTTTCAAGGCCATGAATCTTAAGGTAAAAAGCTTGAAGATTAGTTTAAAAGTTGCACCAGTTATACTCGAAAGTGAGTGAGTATTTTGTTTTTTTATTGTTTATTTATGACTCATCTCTAGATTTTTGAAGCATTTGGACCAGTAGAGTTAGTGCAATCGCCAACGGATTCTGAAACCGGAGGTTGTAAAGGCTTTGGGTTTATTCAAGTCAGTGTTTTTATCAATTAATCATTTTATTCCATCAGATTGTTTTATTCATTAACATAGACATATAACCCTTCTTCCTTCTATATTGAAGTTTGCTTAACTTGAGCATTCAAAAGCACACAAAGTTTAAACAGAAAGCTTGAGATAGTTGGGCGTATAATCAAGGTAGAATTTTCTGCTTGTTTGACTGCTTTATTAATAACATGTGACTTTTCTTAATGTCCACTTCCATATTTTTTAGGTATATGAAGATACTGACCATGTTGAGGTACAAGACACTCGAGCAGCCGATTTTGGTGACGATGAAGGTGGAGGTTTAGTGAGACCACCTACTTGATGAACTCCATAGATATTATTATTTTATTTATCAATTTGCAAAAAATTGTATATGAAGCTGTTTAAATTCCACTATAATGGTTTTAACAACTGTAACATGAAATACATAAAATTATATGTTTGTGGAGCTGAAAATGGTGATGGGTATGATTTGGCCAACTGTGTTAATAACTTAATATGACAGAGATAAAAGATTTGATGGGTATGGTTGGTATCAAATTTCATAATTTCCTTATGTTTTATGTATTTTCTTCTTACCTTATTCTCTAATATTAGGATGGGAGAAGGCCGAGAACGAAGTGTTAGCTTCCAAGAAACAACTATAGGTTTGATTGCTAATTTAGTTAACATGATTTTTAATATTTGTGTCATTCTGATCTTTAAATTTCATGGTTTGTTAGAGACTTATTTGAGTGGATTTTGCTTAAACCCGTCAGTTCTGGCACTCACTACTATTCATGAATCAAGTTAGCTAATATATATAGTACATTTTTAAGTTGATAGTGCTATATTTAGAAGACTATAAGAGTGATTAAGAAATTACTATTTTACCTTTTTATAACAGTACGACTATGGTGGAATATAAACAAAATCAGATGAAGCGCCATCAAGATGAGAGAAAATCTTAACCCTGAGATAGGTATTAATCGCAGGCAGTTCTTTAAATCTTGGTTTTTTATGGCCTATGGGTGTGTACGATTAAGGGGGTGTTTGGTTTACCTTATTTAGTTGACTTATCACCATATTTAGCATATGGAAACCTTGAGCAATTTAGCTTAGCAGATTGTTTCTGGTCAAGTTGGACAAAAAGCGTATGCAGAAGCAATATGGTGTCATATGCTCCAGAAAATAGAGTCTTATTTCTTAACGACGTCAAAAATGGATCTATAAGAGTGTAAATAGGCATTCTTGCGGTACATGTATATTGCGGTACCGTTAAGTTCTTGGAAATTAAGGGGGTGTTTGGTTTAACTTATTTAGTTGACTTATCACCATATTTAGTCTACGAAAACCTTGAGCGATTTAGCTTAGCGTATTGTTTCCGGTTAGGTTGGACAAAAAGCATATGCAGAGTGAGGCTTAACAAGAAGGTAAAATACTAAAGATGTTTATTATACAGTGTCAGTTACTAATTTGTTTTGTTAGCATCAATAGTTAGAATACAAATTGTAGTGTTCTAAAAGAAGTAACATACTCTCAATTGAGCCCCTATTTAGCTCTCTTTGTTAAAAACTATGACGAGGCATTGAGGTCCCAAAATAAGCTAATTCAAACATTCCCAGTTATGTTAGTTTAGTTGGTGTGTTCAGTGAGTGGTTTCAAGGGGTGGGTTCATCGCGTGGAATCTACAATCACTTTCTAACTTCACACGTTTTAGTTTGCAGGTTCTGCACGACGTTCTTTCGATCTTCCTGGGTCTTCCAATCTTGGAGGAGATGATACCGCGATCACAATTGAAACTGAACCAAGTAATAACTGAATTGACACCCAATATACAAATAAAGTTGGTGATTTCTATTATTTTCTTCATGTAATAATTGTTTTTCACGATACAGAACCGCCACATGTTACTGCACAACCTACCGAAAGACCATGGCTTGGTCGAGATGGTTTGCTTCTAAAATTCGTGAAAAGTATTTTTTTTTTATGGAGGTTTAATGGACCTGATCGCAAGCTAAAGCATTGTAGCATTTGTTGTTCATAATTTCAGATGATATTACGGACCAATCAAACCTGGCATTCTTCGACCTGTACAAATATAGCCATTTGGACCGATCACCAATAGTAATGTATCCGGTTATCGTCTGCTATGTATATATAACTTTGCTCATGGAAGGATTCCCATTAAATGTTCTTTGAAATAAGGTCAGAGGTGTTGCTAAACAAAGACTACTAACAGAGTATTTTAACTTCAGGGATGTATTTGATACTTACTCATCAAGGGAACATGCAAATGTAATGTCTGATGCACCAGTATTTCCCTTGTCTGCTGCTCTGCAATCTTTGTAAGTAACATTTAATTTTAGCCCATTTCCAGGGAGTAATGTCTATTTTGCTTAATTTTAGGCAGATGCTTACAAAAATTCTAACCAAGTTTCCTTAAACATGTATTCTGGCTAACAAAAATTCTAACCAAGTTTCCTTAAACATATATGTATCATTACACTGAACAAGCTGGAGATGAATTGATTCATTTTGTTATTACTTAGTTATGATTCTAATTAACTAACCTAACCTTTTACTTCGGGCATTGTCACTTATATATATGTTGGTGATTAGATCTTATTTTCACGCGGGGGGGGGGGGGGGGGGGTATGCTATCTAATTGAGGCGAATTTCAGTGATACCAGGTACCACGGTTCATTGGTCTAAGGTTCGTATTTGGGGTTGCTTAAGCAACTACTTACCTGATGATGGCAACACATTCAAAGTCATTGATCTTATGAGGTACCAGTAAGCTATATAGTAATCTCTTTAAGCTATTTAATATTACAACTTAGCACACATATATGTGTTTAGTTAAGATACTAACTATTGTTTGGTCTTAATTTTCTAAAACTATAGATATCGATGTGAGAAGTCCATCTTTGGGTCATGTCAGTGTCACCCAGCCACATCTTAGTGGCTCTACTTCTGAGGACTGTGATTGCGTTTCAGTAAATGCAGTATCAAGCCAAGAATTAAGTTACTTTGTTGCGACATGGAAGGCAACTAGACCGATGAAACCACTAACGTTGTCTAGAAAGAAATGTTGCATAAGCTTTAAACATATTTTTTGTATCCATTCAATGCTTGGTTATTCCTTTAATACAATTTTACTTTTTATATATTCGTGCGATCGTGTCACTCATTACATTTCTTTTATGGTCTTTTTTTTGTTATGAGATAATTAATTTTATAAGTACTTTTATAATATATATTAAAATGATTTTATAAAGCTAGCCCGCCCATCGGGCGGGTCTTGAAGCTAGTGTGTGTGTGTGTGTGTGTGTGTGTGTGTATATATATATATATATATATATATATATATATATATATATATAAGGGTAAATTGGGGTTTTCATTTTTTTTAATTAAAATTCGAAAAGTGTAACTCGATAGATTTTTAGCTTTTTCATTTTCTTATGAAAATTAATTTAAAAACAAAATGTTTTGTTAAACGCATCTGTTTTGTTGGACCAATGTATGGGTGTTCATGGTTCGGGTAATAAACCGAATAAACCGAAAACCGAACCGAACCAAAAACAACCTGAACCGAACATATAACCGAACCGAATTTGTTAAAACCGAATCGAACCGAATTAATAATTCGGTTTTCGGTTTGAATATGGGTTTGACTATCTGAATCGAAAACCGAACCGAAAACCGAATTTATATATATATATATATATATATATATATATATATATATATATATATATATTTGTATATTTATATTATTTTATATATAAAAAATGTCCATTAAAATTTTATACTAATATAAAAAAAAACACTTTTTTATGCTTGAAATATTTTTTTTTGCCAAAAATATATATAGTTAAATTTAAAAAAAAAAATAGTGTAATTCAAGTACAAAATTCAGTTTTCAGTTTTGACCCATAACCGAACCGAACTTCGGTTCGGTTCTCGGTTCGGTTCGGTTATAGATATTTTCGATTCGGTTTGATTTTCAATTATGACCCAAAATTTTTTTTTAACCAAACAACTTGAACCGAATAAACAGATTAACCGATAACCGAACCGATGAACACCCCTAGACCAATGTTTGCATTTTTTATATTAACTTATTAATTCGTACTTGGGCCACTTTTAAGATGTTTATATTCCTTGGGCTGAAACCCAAATATCATAATATACAGATTTACAGACATACACAAACTTAATTGGACTTGTGCCAAAAGATAGTATCTTATATACCTGTATGTGTCAATAAATAATCAATTACAGTATATAACTTCTTGGATGATGGCAAAGTTTCGAACTTGCCTCTTCATTCTCTCTGGTTTTCTTTACGTCTTTGATTAGTGGAAATGTTTCTGAGCATGTCAATTTTTATTTTGTTCTGAAGTTTGTACTTTGTAATTTTGTGTTGTCTTCTATATCTGATTTTTTTTTTAGTTTCTATTATTATTATTATTATTATTATTATTTATTATTTTTATTTTTTTTAGATTCACATAAACAAGTACGAAGTAGAGTGATATTTACATTTTCTTTATTACTAATACTCTTACAAGAAATTTCTTCTTAACATAAGATTTGTAATTGTAATTTTAATAAGGTTTTGCTAACCTCTGCTCAGTGGGCACGAATTAATCAGTTTATATAAGAAATGTTTTAATTTATTCAAACGAAAATTATGTACGAATATATAGTAACTTACAAGTTATTTACTGCTTTTCTTGATTAATTAAAAAAGTTTGTGTTCATTAACTACACATTAGTTACTGTGACACTTCGATAGCAAAATCCAGATGCCGTGTAGAATCCATTTGCTACTCATGGCATGTAAATTTTATGATGAATCCGTTTGGTAATGATGGCAACCACTTTAAAGCGTGATCCAAAAAGTTGAAAAACTAGGGCATTCATTATCAATAGATGTTTATACAATGTACCATATCTTTAACCACCCTCTAATTAATTTTTTCCAATTATGAATAGTCCTATCTTGCGACAAGTGGCATATCAATTCTATAACTAGAACTTTAGGAAAAAAAAATGACGATAATTATTTTACGTACCAAACCCTTTTTAACAATTCAAGGGAAATATTCTTACCATTTATCTAAAAATAAAATCAGTGACTGAAATTTAAATTATTTTAATATTTTACATATTTTTTATAATTTAAATATCACATGAACCGTTAATTATTACAAATAAATTATACCGTCACGACCAATATTTAATTATCTTTCTATACATGGTTACTTTGATATACTTTAGACAAATTATTTTTTTATTTTTTCACATTTTTTTCGATTTTTACATTTTTCGTCTTTTTTTCGTTAAAACTTGTATTAGAAGTCACATGTAACTAAACACTAATTTGAATATTCTAATAAAATCACATGTGATATCAGTATTAAATCACATATAATATGTAATAAAATCATATGTGATTTAACACCAATATCACATGTGATTTTATTAGTATATTCAAATTAGTTTTTAATCACATGCGATTTCTTCATTCAAGTTTCAACAATACCGAAAAAATCTTTTGTCGAAAGTATATCAAAGTGTCCATCTATTGAAAGATAAGTAAATGCTCGTAGTAATATTAGATTTTTTTTTCACTTAGTGATTAACGATTTAAAAGATATATATATATATATATATATATATATATATATATATATATATATATATATATATATATATATATTAAGGGCATCAAATTGATTAGATGTAGCAATATTCGTTCCACTTATACTAGGCACATCAGCAGCCTTTTTCTTGTTGACATCCACTTTCTTAGGTTCAGAGGGAGGCTTTTTTGGTTGATAAATGAACTTCTTACCCACAGTAGGTTTAGTAAACCTTCCTTGACCAGTATTAGTTCACTAGTACAAAAAGTTTTATTGGTCACGCATGGTCGATTTTGAAATGTCACACTATAACATTTATACGTGACTAAATGTACCAGAATAAAATAAACAGCCACACTTGATCCGACTTGTGTGACCATTTCGGAATTCTATTGTCAACACATTTGAATATTTATGTGACTAGAGCTAACTGGAAAAAAAATTGAAATATTTAGTCACTTATAATTTGATACGTTTGACAGATACAAATGAGTTTGAGACATTAGTCACACTATATATATACGTATGTGACAAATATATGTCACACAATTGAACAGTGTGACCAAAATATATAGTTAAGTTTGTCACACATTATTTAAACGTGACTGCTGTTCTTTGCTGAATATTTAGCCATATAGTGTTTGAAATGTGTGACAACGGAAAAGTAAGTTTGAAGCGTTAGTCACGATATGCATTTAATATTGACAAATATATGTCACACACTTGACGAGTGTGACCAAATGTCATATATGGTCACACTAAACCATAGAAACATGATTAAGTGTAACAAAAATTCGATACATTTGGTTACGTAAGTTAATATGTGTGTCTAAAGTTTAGTGTGTGTTTGCTTGCCAAATCCTAATGTGTATAGTCACACTTAATTGAAGCACGATCATGTGACTATAGGCTTTACAAAAAAACATTAAAAAAAAAAAAAAAAAAAAAAAAAAAAAGTAAATAAATAAAAATAGTCACATTGTAACTATAGGCTTTACAATAGTCACACCATATCAGAAATGTGTATCTAAATGATGTTTATGGCCACATTATAAGGGTATTATATGTGACCAATACATTCAAAATAGTCACATTGTGAAATATTCATGTGACTATTATTTATAGCAAAATGTGAAGTCAGTTATCATTAACATTGATATATATTAGTTACATTGAGTTTTTGGCTCTTTCATACATTTTGAAGATCTCATCATCCGAGTGTCGCTTTAATTGAACAAGCTTCCAACCCTTCATATTGTTTAGATAGTACTCATAGTACTTCCTCTTTTGCTTAACTGTTGGACGACTGAGCACTTTTCTCTTCTTTCTTTGATTGAGATAAAATTTCTTCCTTTCAGCTTCATAATTCTCTTCCATTAATCTTTTTCACTAGTACAAAACTGGGATTTCGTCACACATGCTGTTTTTTGAACGGTCACACAGTAACTTTTTTATGTGACTAAATGTACCATAATAAAATAAACAGCCACACTTGATCTGACTTGTGTGACCATTTCGGAATTACATCTGAGGCTACAGCCACACATTTGAATATTTTTGTAACTAGAGTTATATGGTAAAACTTGTTTTGATTATTTAGTCACTTATAATTTGGGACGTGTGACGAATACAAATAAGTTTGAAACATTAGTCACGCTATATGTAGACATATGTGACAAATATATGTCATATTTAAACAGTGTGACCAAAATCCATATACGGTCACATGAAGTAATTGTGTATGTCGCTAAATCATATACTAAAGTTTGTCACGCATTATTTAAATGTGACTGGTAGTTTTTGTTGAAAATTTAGCCACATATGAATTTGAAATGTGTGACAACCGAATAGTAAGTTTGAAGCAGTAGTCACGATATGCATTTAAAAGTGAAAAATATATGTCACACACTTTAACAATGTAACAAAATGTTATATATGGTCACACTTTTTCTTTTATAGTTCAAATGTTTTATAATAATTCTAAAATTTTGATATGTCCCTCACATATTTTCACTACTCCCTCCCACTTTTTTCCCCAAAATCAAATTTACATTTTCATTCTCCCTCTAATATCCAATAGTTATCTAGGTCACATAACCCAAACTTATCTAATCTTCTTTCTCTATTCTTTACCGCCAACCACAAACCATTAATTTTCCTTTGCTAGCCACCCTATATCAGATCTTATCTTTTTCTTTCACAAAAAGTTCCATCTCTCTCATAACATCTCCTTCTCTCTGTCACCGCCACTATCCCACCGCCAAACATCAGGCCACCATCTCCAGCTGCCATCATCATCATCAAGCTCAAGGGTGTGGTTAATTACGGGATGGAAACTAGGATTTGATTGTTTGTTGATTTAATAAATACGAGTTTAGATCTATTCGACTTACCAAAAAGAAAGGTAATGAAAAGGAAGAGGGTGGACAGATGGTGGTATGTTGTTGTGGTGAATCATGGTTCAAAACCTCATGATCCCCTATCCCTCCCCAAGCTCTCACATCAGTTACTTTGATTCGCTATGTTCTGATAGGCATGTGAAATTCTTCATAGATATTGCAAAAAATTATTCCCACATAATCATCCTCAACAACTTCTTATTCTTCGCTGCTATTCTTTTGCCCACAAAAAGGTAAATTTTGTTAATTACTGTCGTTTTTTATGTTTAAGGATTAAAAGTTGTGTTAGTTATTTGTAAAACACACCGCAGTATATTAGTGATTGATTAGGTGTCGATCGACCATTGTACTAGTTTTGTTAAACTTTACCTTAAGTGGGCGAGAGGGACATCTTTTTCAAAGTAAAAAAATTGAAGCTAGATAATAAAATAGTACTTCTATTTTAACAGTTGATATGATATATCTTTGATCGTCATGTTTAGTTCTATTGCACAGGGCCTTTTTTACCGGTCCTGATTAGTTGATAAGAGATTTAAATGTTATCAAATCAACAAAGTAACAAAACTTGCATAATATATAGGTATAGTTGATTGATCATAAGTTTATATTGTTAGGTCTAATCCCAAGTCATAACATTAGTACTTGATTTGTAGGTTTTTTTTTTGGTTTTTTTAAAAGTAAAATATAAACTGCGGTTGATTGTTTTGCAGTTATTCATTAAAATGGAGCAAATTCCACAACGACAGTTGTTTGGTGGAGCAATTTCCATAAATTTCCCTCTTAGGTTTGAGGTTAGTTTGTAGTTTTTCTTTTTGGTGTGTGTTTGTTTAGCGTATGTTTATAGATTTTAATGAGGAGGTATCTGTTTTCAATTGCAGGATGTGAGCAATATACGTGAAGTTCCTGATCACCAGGTTTGTTTCTTTCATATGTTTTATATTTGTACTCGCTTTAAGTCGTCAAAAACAGTTAGTTTTACTTCTTTGATTACTCACAATTTTTACTAAATCGTGCGTTTGTTATTGTGTTCAGGAAGTGTTTATGGACCCTGCACGTGACGAGAGTCTGATAATCGAGATTTTGGAATTGAAGGATGATGTTGCTGACAATGGAAGTGCTACTTGGTTTCTACAAGACCTTGCTATTGAACAAAACGCTGAGGGCACTATCGTAATTTTCCTTTCGTGTTCCTTACAATTTATTCTAAACTTAAATTATTGCTAAACTTATTTCACTTTTTTCAAATATCTATAATATTTTGCTTAATTTTTCTCGTTTAGGTGACAGACCAATTAGCTGTCTTCGAGGCTCCGGGATTGGGATACAGGAAAATGACTTCCGTCATAACAACTGCTACTACCTAACTGGTAAACAAGATACCAACTTTGACTTTCCACGAGGAAGATGTTTGAGAATTTTCAAAAATTTAATTATTTGTGTTGATACTTATGTTCAAATTTAAAAAAATGATCGTGTCTAACTATTGAATTTTGCGTAGGCTATATCTAAGTCACGCCAAGGAAGAGAAGCGCAGAATCTTGTGAAGGTTTACTTGGCAAATCTGAGACTTAAAGGAGTTCAGACAGATATACTTATCACTGCATACGAGCCAGTTTTCATAAAGTATGTAGGGAATATTAATTTCTTTTTGTGTGCAATTAGTTCATGAATCAAATATTGACTGTGTGTTCTGTCTGTGTTGTGGTTGCAGCCCTCTAAGTGAAAGTGCAAACGTGGTTGGAGCTGGTGCAACCGTGCCTGCTGCAGAGTTAGGACGAACCCCAATGGCTGAAGTTTCTAAACAAGTGGTTTCGACATTTAGAGTTAATGATTGGAACTTGTTCGGTGCTAGCGCCCTTTGATAACAACTTTGGTGGTCTTTTATATTGCAAAGGTTCATTAGTCTCCTTTATTCATGTTCTTCATAGGTTTAAGATTGTTCGGGTTGATACTAGGTGTACCTTTATATGTTATGAGATGCTCGATTGACAGTTTGAATGATTTGAGGTGTTTGAATGGTCTTTTGAAACTACTTACATAGAATATGAACGGACTTTGAGTTTACAAAACATGTTTTGAAGCTGTTTGGGATGGCATGATAAATTCTGCTCAAGAATACATATATATACTGCCTAATTTCTTAAGTGTAGCATACTGGTATGTCTTAATTTGAGTGATTGTTCGTCATAGACCGGTGTATTTGATCTTTAACTTGTATTTTTACATCTGTATTTGATCTCTGCAGCTGACTTTCGCATCAACTTTCCAGCAACATCGGCTGGAGTAATGTTGGTCTCCTACAACAGTTGAGGTTTTTTTTTTTCTTTTTTTTTTATTTATTTATTTATTTTTTTTGTAGTTTTATTGATGCCAATGGAACAACTATATCTATTGTCTGATACTCTAGATTATAGTCATATTTGCCACACACAAGATATGTTTCTTATATTTATGGCCTTCTTTTCTCTGTTCTCTAGGAGCCTCAGAGGTACAGAGAATTTTTAGGAGCATTTTGGGATAAGGTAAACTTTCATCGTTGTGGTAAGGACATCAGAAGGTTTTATCCCTGCGTCACTTTCCTCACTTGTGTCTTTTGCAGCTCACATATGATGAAGCTCGGGACATTATGTCTTTGAATGATGTTAATCTAGAGCTATTGGGCTAGTCCTCTTTCTTTTCCTTGAATTTCCAGAACTTTTGTATTTATAGACGTTCTTTGTTTACTATGATTGCATCAATAGTTAGATACTTGCTGCTGTTTTTGTATATGAGTTGTTTTCAGGCTAGAAGAACTTCAAGTTTTGGATATCAAGTTTCTGTACGGTTGTCCAAAGCCTACAATTGTTGTTCCTTATCAGGTCCGTTTCTTTACAAGGTTTTTATAAATTAAGAGCATATTCTTGATAAAAACTAAGACATAATAATCTTCTGTGTTGTTTGGTTTCAGGATAATAAAGATGGATTTAGTGATGCTCATGAAATTCAAATAATATGTGCCAAGTATTTACTACAGCTATTACAATAGTTACTACTGCTGGTGAAAGTTAGCCTTGAAGTTAATACTGCTAGTGTATTAGTTACAACTGTAAGTTATAAGTTAGTATTGTTGGTTCATATAGTTAGTACTGTTTTTATGTATTAGTTGTTTATGGAAAAGATTATAGATACTTAAGAAAGTATTGTAAGCCAACGAGGACTCCTTGGTATATATAAAAGGAGATCCTAGGGTAGAGATTTATATACAAATTTTATATTTGGTTCACTTATATACATTCCAATTTTATTGTATCTGAATTTCTTTTGATATATATTTGAATTTGTTTTGATATATATTGATTTCTTAAATGTGACTAAAAGATGTATATAGTCACACTTATTAACACTTTTGGTCATTGTTTGCTTAATTCGTTGTGTGACTAAATACTATAAAAGGCCACACAAAAAAAAAAGTTCATGTGGCAATTGAATGATCAATAGTTACACAAAATACAAATTTCCTCACTTTAAACAACATATAGTCACACTTATTAACACTTTTGGTCACTTTATACTTAATTATATGTGACTAAATACCCAAAACAAACATGCTTTGTGTGACTAAATATTACAAAAGGCCACAAAAAAAAATCATGTGACCATTCAATGATCAATAGTCACAGAAAATACACATTTCTTCATTTTAAACAACATATAGTCACCCTTATTAATATTTTGGCCACTTTTTTTTAAAAAATTGTATGTGACTAACTAAAAAAAAAACAATACCTGCTGTGTGACTAAATTATCTCAAATGTCACATATATTATATATTTATGTGGCCAAAGGACGAACAATAGTTACTCTCAAAAAACATTCGTGTGACTATAAAGTGTTTACGGTCACTGGTAATGACTAATCCAACAAAACTGAAGCCTAATTTGTCACACATATTCGGGGTTTTGGTCACTCTTTTTCGATGGAAAAGGTCACTGATGAGTGCTCAAACACTCATCATTTTTAGTCAAATCTGAACTGCAAAACATACAAAAACACTCAGAAATGCATCAAAATACTGAAAATATTTCAAAATTGTGTTTTATATGTTTTAGATGCAAAATGGGTAAAAACAAATGAAAAACGTACAAAGTTTGCAAAATTGGCAATTTCAGTCCCCGAACTTTCAAAAATTAACAGAATTGGTCCCTGAGCATAAATTTTTAGTTGAAAAGTCAAATATGGTCCTTGGGAATTCACATGTGTCACTTTCAATCCCTGGATGAAAATTTTGAGAATAATTACAAGTTTAGTCCCCGAATTTTGAAATTTGGCGATTTTGGTACTCGGGTGCTTAATTTTTGAAAATTATCATTATTGATCATTGTATTATTGTATCTTGGCAAGAATGGTACCCTTGGAATATTTATGGAATCTTGGCAAACCAGGCCCTCCATTTTTAGTTTTACACTTATGGTCCTTGTGAAATTATACAAACCAAACGGACCAAAACATAAACCAAATCCAATTCCAAAATCCAACCCATGTACACCTTTCCCTGGCCCATTTCATCACCAGCCCACCAAAACAACCCCTACCCCATTTTTATAATAACCAGGGTCAACACCCTTGACCTCCACCTCACCCTCACCTCCTTCACGTGTGCCTGCTACCCCTGCAACACCCTACACCAACACCATCGTCACAACTATCCCCTGCCATTTATCACTTTCCACCACTACCTTCCAAACTAATCCCTCTGCCACAAGCAAAACAGCCCAACTTGCTTGTATTTTGTCTTCCCGCCAAAAGCAATTGAACGGTCAAGATGTAATCCACTCATCCAAAGGTTGAAAAGAGAGGTGGGATACGTCCAAGGAGCCTTTTGAAGGATATAAAAGGAAGAAGAAAGAGGAAAAGTGGAAGATAGATAGCAGTAGTTAAAAAATAGATTTTAGGTTAATTTCTTAAGTTTGGAATTGTAGTTAAATGTTGTTTTAGTATAAAGTAATGTAAGGAATCTGTACTCTTTATTTTTCAATCAAGTTTAATTCAAGCTTTTCACAAAAAATTTGCAATCAGTGTATTATTATTTTTTTTATATCTGTTTATCTTGGAATGCTTATTTTACTGTTTATAATCTGCTTATTTTCTGTATTCCTATTGTTTATTTAAGTTTAGTCTAAGCCTAATGTACAAGTATCTATCAAAACCTTAGCTTAAATCCTAGTTTTAGTTTAAGAATCTCATCAGGAACTCTATTAAGGAGTGTTTGGGTGAGTGGTCTGAGTTTGGTATAAAATGGTTTTGGTTCAAATTTTCAGATGCATTCAGCTTTATTTTAGTTCATGTAGTGGTTTTGAGTTTAGTTTTAGCATATTCAATTAATCCCCTAGCTAATTCACTGATTTTCCAAGTTGCATGATTTATTGTACTAGTTTAATCAGCCTATTGTGAACTAGTAGATTGGATGTGTTTAGACTGTTATATTTGATTTAATATAGTTCATTGTACATTTCCTTTAGGTGTTGAGTTCAAGGTGTGTTAGTCAAAGGCTGATTTTTACCCATTTTACATCAACAGTTCAGCAGCTTGCTGTCTCAAGCTACTCTTTACAAACCTGAATTCCATCTAATTTAGCTATTAAAAACACCTTAATTTCTGAACGTTTGAATTCTCTTCCAGCTTAGATTGAGTGTTCGTGCTTTGTATGGGATTAATAGTTTTTCTTTTAGATTGTAAATCCACCAACACCTCCACATCAGGCTTGATGCATCAGCAGCCTTCCGCCCCATAGCCACTTTGGCTTTTATTTTTAATTCCTTTATTTTTTACTCTATTTCTCTAAAAATTGGTCCCAAAGTAGTTTGCTAGCTTGTCTATTTGATGGTAATTTTGTTTCAATTTTTGTAATTTTTCTCTGTCTTATGCAAGCCTGCAAAGTCACCCCCATAGGCCTGTTGTACCCATTTCTTGCAGCCCCTTAGTTTGGGTTTTATTAGTGCTTTTTAGATTCTTTTCAATTGCTTATTTCCTGCCCTATTTAGCTTATTAGGATTTCCTTTAATGCCTTTTACATGCTTCCCATTAGTCGCCTTGAAATAAGCTTGGTAACAGCTTATTAGGCCTGAATTTTGTCCTGTCCAAAGCCTGCTCATGCCAACAGTCCTTTTTAAGCCCATACAAGCTCCATGTTAACTATAACTGTGCATTCATGTCCTTGGTCATATTGTCTTTATGTGTTCTGCTTTTGGATTGGTTGAGCTTACAATCTTGGAGCTTAATTTGTGTTTCAAAAACCCCCCTGTTGTCCTGTTTTGGTTTAAGTTTGTGGTTATTGCTTTCCATCTCAGTTTGTTTAGGTAGTATTTGCTTATTAGGAGTATGAGTAATAGTAGGTGATTGCTTATTAAGTTTTAGAGTAGCTTATTTCTGCCTGCCAAGTCTGCCCTGCACCAGATTTCTGTCTCACTTGGCCTAGTTCTTAAGCTATCTCCCAGCTTATTAGTGAGCCCCAACCCCTGAACCTTGGTTCATTGGTATGCCTCTCAGGCCCTCTCCACAGGTCACCATCTTCCTTGGATCTCCAAGCACACCTGTGGGCCCCACCAAGGGCTGCATATGGCTGTTGACGCCTGCTTTGTCTATGATATAGTGGAAGTGCTTATTTGTAGATTTTTGACTTCTCACTTGTGCTTATTCTGTCCAGTTTAGCTCACATGTATTCACCTTAGTTGTTGGAAGCTTAGTTATCAGCTTGTGGCTCATTAGTAGCTTTTTGGTTCAAATTTCCATTTGTCCAAGCTTATTAGTCTTCTTGTCCATTCTTAAGCTTTCCACACAGCTTATTATTAAGCTCTAGAATAATCTCCTTTGCAAAAGTCTCTCAATTACAGTAGGTTAATAGGTTTGTAAAAGAAAAATCAAGAAAAACCAAATTTAATTTCTAGTGATAGCTTCTATTTAATATAATTTAGCTTTTTAAATTTTTTTTCAAATACTTATCTGTTTTTATATTTTTCTTAAATTCCTAGTATATTAAAGTATTTGTAGGAATTTTTTCAGATTTTTATCCTTTCATTTAGTATTTATTATAATTAATAATAGTTTAATAATAATTAAGTAATTTTAGTTAATTAAATAGGTTTATTAATTTTTATTTAACAACAATACTTTTTTATATTTTTCCTAGGTTTTAGATATCATAAAATAATTTTAGGAAATTTTTCATAATTTTCACTATTCATTTTCTATTTTTCTTAATTTTAATTAGTTTAAAATAAATAATAAATAGTAATTAATTAATAATAAATAGAGAAAAAGTAGGAAAAATATATTTTTAGTTTTAAAATTACTTTTATCTTATTTTAGAATTTTTAGAATTAAATTTTTATTTTTCTAGCTTAAATTCATAATTAGTGTATTTTAAATATTATTAATTAGTTATTAATTAGTAATTAATTAATAATAATTAATTAAATAGTGCAAAAATTAATTTTCTTTTTCTAAAAATTTTCTTTTATCATTAGGATTGTAAAAATGTAATTTTCATATCCGTAGGTATTTTATTTTACAAAACTCGCGTTTTATTTCGTACGCTAACGTAACTTTAAATCAAACGAACGCGTTTTTAGACTTAGCTCACGTTTTTAGTGTATCTGATTATCAGTAAATGTTAATATAGTGTTTCTAAGTTATTTTCATTCCCCATATCTAGGTGTAATCAATCACTCACTCAAACCCTTATTCCTGTCCAAATTCACCCGATCACAAACCCGTTTTGTTTACCATCCACACCTCGTCGAGACATAACGACCTGGGGAAAGCACTATACTTCCACGGAGCATTGAGCCTAAGGAGTTTGACTATATTGACTACATCTGTGGTTGACTTTAGTTGACTGCTTTTGCCTCAATCAAATTTTGGCGTCATTGCCTGGGAGGTCGTGCGCGTTATTCTAAAACGGTTTTCAGATTAGTGATTTTGGAATTCAGTTCTTTGTAAATTTACCATCCTTGTGTATATTTTCATCAAAAAAGTTCACGAAAACTTTTTAAAATTAGTTTTCAACGAACACAAAAAAACCCATAAAGATTCTCTTTCTTATTTGTATAAAATGTTTATCCAAAAATCCAAAAACATTCTCCTTTAACTCTCACATCTTTGATTCTTCATCCCTACCCCTCTGTAAATCTTTGATTCTTTCTATGTCGTATCCACACCATTGTGGTTGTCAATGGTGTGGTGGTGCTCATAATGGCGGGAATTGTCCCGGTTGTAGCATGGTAGAGACAGGAGATGGGTCTGTCTATAACCAAGCTCCCTATCCTTACCATGACACATTTGATTCATCCTACCAGCCACCACATCATGAGATACTGACATATCAGTGTGAGTTTTGTGGAGGTCCTCACCAAGGATTTGAGTGTCAATCCAGAAACACGTTTGTCTATGAACAGTTTTTCGGTGATACTCAGAACTTTGGTTATGACCAATACCCATATGATTCACCAGTCCAGACTCAACAGTTTTACTGTTGTGATTACTGTGGAGGTCCACACTTCAGCTCAGATTGTCAAACGGGAAATCCATATCCTTGTGACAATTTTGACACACCTTGTTATGACCAACCTCCACAGTCCCAATTGAGTCAGGCACTTCTTCCAGAAATGCAAAATATGATGAAAATTTTTTATGAACTTAAGGATTTAGTTAAAGACCTTGCCCAAAAAGACACTCATCAAAAATCCATGGAAGAATTGCTAGCTGAAGAGCAGGCTGCTAGACTAAATTCCCAAGATGCCTATGAAAAATCTATTAGGGAATCCATTGCAAAAGAAAAAGCAGCCAAATCTAGCTCTTTGTTCCATTTTATTCCTGATGACAGTGATGATGAAGATACACTTGATATCCTTCAATTCTATAAAGATTCATCAAGTTCATCAGTTGATATCCCAGCAGTTGAGATTCCATCTTAAACAACTGCTATCACACCCGAAGTTCACATTCACTCTCTAAACATGGGGGATGAGCATCTTAGCACTGTTCCTAATAAGGAATCGGACGAATTCATAAAGTCTAGTGTTGAGAACCTTGTCCCAATCCAAGAGAGTCACAGGGAACTTTTGATCATGTGTGTGATTTACCTTCCCCTCTTGAGTGTTCAAACGATCATTTTGAGACTTTCTCAGATTTTAATGATGATTGTACATCTCATGGAGACATTGAGTATATTGATGCATCACTCCCACAGTCTGATGCTGATCTTCTTCTTGAGGAGTTCGCCAATGAACTTACTCACATCAATCCACTTTCACTGGAAGGTGATGATGGTCTCCTTGATTTTGAAGCCGATCTGGGAGAAATTGAAAGTCTCCTATATCATGATCCGTTACTCACTTCTGATCCCAGCAGTCCAATAGAGAATAATAATCACTTTGTTCCTGAAGCATTCAATACTACTCTCACCAATCCTCTATTTGAATTCGAATCTGAATTCACTTTGATTTCTGATAATCCACTCTTTGATATTCAGAATGAGGATTGTGATGAGTCCACAATGGAACAAGAGTTCATAAATTCACATCTTGTGAATAATTCTCTTCATGAGGAGTTCTCCGGTGAACTCACTCATCATATCATGACTCCTCCGGAGTTTGATAGCCCGGGGGAGATGCACTCAATCATGAGAATTTGCAAATTCCCACCCACCCTCCCGGGATGTTTTTGAGCTTAACCTTTGAAATCCAAACTCAGGCTAATGAGCCTGCTCTCGACGAAGAAGATCTTATCATGATTTTCATCATGGTTTTCTTCCTTTTCTTCACCTACAGGGTGACTTCTCTTGTTCTTCACTCCTTCGGGAATGAAGATACCATCTTTGATCCCGGCATTTTCATGTATCATTATCTTGAGCCGGATACTTATCTCATCGGTGTGGAACTTTCACGTGCTTCAAATGTTTGTCCAAACATCTTGAATGAAAGTCCGATTGAGATTGTTTCTTCCACATCATGCTTCCCCAAGGACAAATGAATTCGGGGTCGAGTCAAGCTAGCGACTCGATAAACAAAAACAGTAGCATGTACTTAGGGTTTTCACCCTAAGTGTGGGGGAATTACCCCCACCGTGGTTACAAATAAAGTGAAAAACAAAATGATATTTCCACATTTAGCTTGTAATGTTACCCTTTTACGTTCTAAGAGTCGGCATAATAGCCGGGGCTTTGAATATTGAGGACAATATTCATTCAAAGTGTGGGGGGGTATTTCGCTATTCTAGCGAATTTTATCACATTTTACTAACTAGTACCCCCGTTTTTGACCAAAATTTTTAAATTTTTTTCACTTGAGTTCAAAATTTTTTGTGGTTATCAGTCCGCCATGTCTAAACGACAAAAGGATTGGCTAATCCAGGAGCAAACGGCTCTTGGTAAAGATATATCAAATCCGTTTATGGCTTGCAATTTGCCCAAAATTGTATGGTACCTCAACTCGCCATATCCTAAAAAGCGAATGAGTTGGCTAGCCCGCAAGATTATGGCTTGTGGTAAAGGCAGTGGAAAATCCATAATCGGTAATCAGATCACCAAGATGTTGACTATTCCATCAAGAGTTGGCTAGTCCAGAAGCAAACGGATTTTGGTAAAGACGAATCAAATCCGTTGACCGCTGGTGGTTTGCTCAAAATCACATGGTTATCAGGTGGACCATAGTTCTTACTTGAATCGATACATCTGGCTACTCCAGAAGTGATGGCTTTTGGTAAAGAGTTTAAAATCCATTAAATTTTCAAAACAGTTTATTGCTAGGGACTAGCAATATTTTAGTGTGGGGGATTGATGAGTGCTCAAACACTCATCATTTTAAGTCAAATCTGAACTGCAAAACATACAAAAATACTCAGAAATGCATCAAAATACTAAAAATATTTCAAATTTGTGTTTTATATGTTTTAGATGCAAAATGAGTAAAAACAAATGAAAAACGTACAAAGTTTGCAAAATTGGCAGTTTCAGTCTCCGAACTTTCAAAAATTGACAGAATTGGTCCCTGAGCATAAATTTTTGGTTGAAAAGTCAAATATGGTCCTTGGGAATTCACATGTGTCACTTTTAATCCCTGGATGAAAATTTTGAGAAAAATTACAAGTTTAGTCCCCGGATTTTGAAATTTGGCGATTTTGGTCCTCGGGTGCTTAATTTTTGAAAATTATCATTATTGATCATTGTATTATTGTATCTTGGCAAGAATGGTACCCTTGGAATATTTATGGAATCTTTGCAAACCAGGCCCCTCCATTTTCAGTTTTACACTTATGGTCCTTGTGAAATTATACAAACCAAACGGACCAAAACATAAACCAAATCCAACCCATGTACACCTTTCCCTGGCCCATTTCATCACCAGCCCACCAAAACAACCCCTACCCCATTTTTATAATAACCAGGGTCAACACCCTTGACCTCCACATCACCCTCACCTCCTTCACGTGTGCCTGCTACCCCTGCAACACCCTACACCAACACCACATCACAACTATCCCCTGCCATTTATCACTTTCCACCACTACCTTCCAAACTAATCCCTCTGCCACAAGCAAAACAGCCCAACTTTCTTGTATTTTGTCTTCCCGCCAAAAGCAATTAAACGGTCAAGATGTAATCCACTCATCCAAAGGTTGAAAAGAGAGGTGGGATACGTCCAATGAGCCTTTTGAAGGATATAAAAGGAAGAAGAAAGAGGAAAAGTGGAAGATAGATAGCAGTAGTTAAAAAATAGATTTTAGGTTAATTTCTTAAGTTTGGAATTGTAGTTAAAAATGGTTTTAGTATAAAGTAATGTAAGGAATCTGTACTCTTTATTTTTCAATCAAGTTTAATTCAAGCTTTTCACAAAAAATTTGCAATCAGTATATTATTTTTTTTTTATATCTGTTTATCTTAGAATGCTTATTTTACTGTTTATAATCTGCTTATTTTCTGTATTCCTATTGTTTCTTTAAGTTTAGTCTAAGCCTAATGTACAAGTATCTATCAAAACCTTAGCTTAAATCCTAGTTTTAGTTTAGAATCTCATCAGGAACTCCATTAAGGAGTGTTTGGGTGAGTGGTCTGAGTTTGGTATAAAATGGTTTTGGGTCAAATTTTCAGATGCATTCAGCTTTATTTTAGTTCATGTAGTGGTTTTGAGTTTAATTTTAGCATATTCAATTAATCCCCTAGCTAATTCACTGATTTTCCAAGTTGCATGATTTATTGTACTAGTTTAATCAGCCTATTGTGAACTAGTAGATTGGATGTGTTTAGACTGTTATATTTGATTTAATATAGTTCATTGTACATTTCCTTTAGGTGTTGAGTTCAAGGTGTGTTAGTCAAAGGCTGATTTTTACCCATTTTACATCAACAATTCAGCAGCTTGCTGTCTCAAGCTACTCTTTCCAAACCTGAATTCCATCTTATTTAGCTGTTAAAAACCCCTTAATTTTTGAACGTTTGAATTCTCTTCCAGCTTAGATTGAGTGTTCGTGCTTTGTATGGGATTAATAGTTTTTCTTTTAGATTGCAAATCCACCAACACCTCCATATCAGGCTTGATGCATCAGCAGCCTTCCACCCCACAACCACTTTGGCTTTTATTTTTAATTCCTTTATTTTTTACTCTATTTCTCTAAAAATTGGTCCCAAAGTAGTTTGCTAGCTTGTCTATTTGATGGTAATTTTGTTTCAATTTTTGTAATTTTTCTCTGTCTTATGCAAGCCTGCAAAGTCACCCCCATAGGCCTGTTGTACCCACTTGCAGTCCCTTAGTTTGGGTTTTATTAGTGCTTTTTAGATTCTTGTCAATTGCTTATTTCCTGCCCTATTTAGCTTATTAGGATATCCTTTAATGCCTTTTACATGCTTCCCATTAGTCGCCTTGAAATAAGCTTGGTAACAGCTTATTAGGCCTGAATTTTGTCCTGTCCAAAGCCTGCTCATGCCAACAGTCCTTTTTAAGCCCATACAAGCTCCAGGTTAACTATAACTGTGCATTCATGTCCTTGGTCATATTGTCTTTATGTGTTCTGCTTTTGGATTGGTTGAGCTTACAATCTTGGAGCTTAATTTGTGTTTCAAAAACCCCCCTGTTGTCCTGTTTTGGTTTAAGTTTGTGGTTATTGCTTTCCATCTCAGTTTATTTAGGTAGTATTTGTTTATTAGGAGTATGAGTAATAGTAGGTGATTGCTTATTAAGTTTTAGAGTAGCTTATTTCTGCCTGCCAAGTCTGCCCTGCACCAGATTTCTGTCTCACTTGGCCTAGTTCTTAAGCTATCTCTCAGCCTATTAGTGAGCCCCAACCCCTGAACCTTGGTTCCTTGGTATGCCTCTTAAGCCCTCTCCACAGGTCACCATCTTCCTTGGATCTCCAAGCACACCTGTGGGCCCCACCAAGGGCTACATATGGCTGTTGAGGCCTGCTTTGTCTATGATATAGTGGAAGTGCTTATTTGTAGATTTTTGACTTCTCACTTGTGCTTATTTTGTCTAGTTTTGCTCACATGTATTCACCTTAGTTGTTGGAAGCTTAGTTATCAGCTTGTGGCTCATTAGTAGCTTTTTGGTTCAAATTTCCATTTGTCCAAGCTTATTAGCCTTCCTGTCCATTCTTAAGCTTTCCACACAGCTTATTATTAAGCTCTAGAATAAGCTCCTTTGCAAAAGTCTCTCAATTACAGTAGGTTAATAGGTTTGTAAAAGAAAAATCAAGAAAAACCAAATTTAATTTCTAGTGATAGCTTCTATTTAATATAATTTAGCTTTTTAATTTTTCTTTTTAAATTTTTGTCAAGTACTTATCTGTTTTTATATTTTTCTTAAATTCCTAGTATATTAAAGTATTTGTAGGAATTTTTTCAGATTTTTATCCTTTCAATTAGTATTTATTATAATTAATAATAGTTTAATAATAATTAAGTAATTTTAGTTAATTAAATAGGTTTATTAATTTTTATTTAACAACAGTACTTTTTTATATTTTTCCTAGGTTTTAGATATCATAAAATAATTTTAGGAAATTTTTCATAATTTTCACTATTCATTTTCTATTTTTCTTAATTTTAATTAGTTTAAAATAAATAATAAATAGTAATTAATTAATAATAAATAGAGAAATAGTAGGAAAAATATATTTTTAGTTTTAAAATTAGTTTTATATTATTTTAGAATTTTTAGAATTAAATTTTCATTTTTCTAGCTTAAATTCATAATTAGTGTATTTTAAATATTATTAATTAGTTATTAATTAGTAATTAATTAATAATAATTTATTAAATAGTGTAAAAATTAATTTTCTTTTTCTAAAAATTTTCTATTATCATTAGGATTGTAAAAATGTAATTTTCATATCCGTAGGTATTTTATTTTACAAAACTCGCGTTTTATTTCGACGCTAACGTAACTTTAAATCAAACGAATGCGTTTTTAGACTTAGCTCACGTTTTTAGTGTATCTGATTATCAGTAAATGTTAATATAGTGTTTCTAAGTTATTTTCATTCCCCATATCTAGGTGCAATCAATCACTCACTCAAACCCTTATTCCTGTCCAAATTCACCCAATCACAAACCCGTTTTGTTTACCATCCACACCTCGTCGGGACATAACGACCCGGGGAAACCACTATACTTCCACGGAGCATTGAGCCTAAGGAGTTTGACTATATTGACCACATCCGTGGTTGACTTTAGTTGACTGCTTTTGCCTCAATCAGTCACGAACTCAACAATGTGACCATATGCCACCTACGGTGGCGGGACCTTTAGTGACACACAATGAAAAAAACGTGTGTGACTATATACATATCGTCACACATTTTTGGTGTGACCAATAGCACTTTCTGTACCAGTGTTTGTTCTTGAGTATACTCTTGCATTTCTTCTTTTGTTTGTTTCATCAGTGCAATATCAGCATCACCTTAAATCCTTTCTTCATCCCAAGAATCCAAGAATGCTTTTATTTTGGCCTCAGCTTCAGCGTGTTTCCTTCTTTGTTCAAGTACCATCTGATTCTCCTTTGCAAACGAAGCAGCCAATTTTCTTGCAGCAGCTCCATCTACTTCAAGTTGCTTGTGTTTGGGCAAGTACACAAAAGGAAGATCCTTTAAAGGATCATGCTTAGGCTCTTCAACCATAATACCTTTGACTTTGCCCTTATAACTTGGCTCTTGTACACTCTTCTTGATTTGTTGAGTTGGTTCTCTAATCACCACACCTTTGACAGGTACTCTTGGTTGTTGTGGTGGTGGTTGTGATTGTTCTGTTGGTAGTGGTGATTGTGGCACTGCTTGTTTAAATCGTGTCTTCAATAGAATCATTGCTTCGGCCAAAGTTTCATCATCATCACTAGCAATAGGAACATTTTCCTCAGCATTAGTATCCTCCTTGGCCATTTCTACACTTGCACCAGCAGTAGAATCTCCCATGCCTTTGATTGCTGCTTCCATAACAACCTCATTACCTTTATTATTAGCAACCATATACTCATCATCATTCTCACCAGAATCCACATCCATATCCACACCAATGTCATCACCAGCAGCAGCACTATCAAAATTTTCCATAGCTTCCCTTGAATCCTTGGTATCATTCCTCCCCTGTTTGGGATCATCCTCCCACAAACTTATACTTTCAGATGAACTAATCCTTTGTCTTGTGCCCACTTTTTTCAGTCTTTCGAATGACCTGGTTCTTGACCCCTTATGGCCTCCCAATTGCTTAACCCTCAGCTTCAAACCTGTAATTACATCCCCCTGGGTATCTGATGAGTGTCTAAATACTCATCATTTTATACTAATCTGAGCTGCCAAAACATCCAAAAACACTCAAATATGCATCAAAATACTTAAAATATCTTAGAAGTGTGTTTTATATGTTTCAAATGCAAAATGATCAAAAACAGATGAAAAACGTACAAAGTTTGCAAAATTGGCAGTTTCAGTCCCTCAAGTTTCAAAAGTTGTCAAAACTAGTCCATGGTTATTCTAAAAACTTGAAAAAGTCACCAAAGGTCCTTTTTAATCATAAATTTACATATTTAGTCCTTTGGTGCAAAGTTTCACAAAATTACAAGTTTAGTCCCTGTACTTTCAAATAATGACAGAATTGGTCCCTGGTGAAATATTTTGGATAAAAAGTCAACTTTTGTCCTTGGAAAGTCACAAGTTGTCAAATTTGATCCCTGGGTAAAAGTTTTGAAGAAGTTACACATTTGGTCCCTGAAGTTTCACAGTTTGGCAAAAATAGTCCCCGGGTATTTAAAAAGTGAAAAATATAAAAAAAATACCCTTGTACTATTCATTTATGGCAACATAGGTCCTTATGATTACTTATGGGGATTTACATTTTTAGTCCCTATATTTTTTTCAAATTACAAAATTGGTCCTTATGTTACTAAAACCAAACGGACCCTATGTTATTATTACAAACCAAACCAATCCACAAACCAAATAAAAAGCCCACCCTTTACCCTTTTTTGTGATCCATTACCCAAGCCCACACAAATCCAGCCCACACCCCTAATTAAATAAAAACGGGGTCAAATAATCCGGTCAACCCCCCCTTTTCCCTCTCCTTCTTCCACCTCCCACACTGAGTCACCATAGCAATCTGTATCTCCACCTCAGCTAATCAACCACTTGCCTACCCACTCTCCTCCACCTCCACAACACCCCAAATGCATTTAATTACCTTGAAAACCTCTCCACGCAACCACAGTTGCCCCCATGACTTTTGGCGCGAAAAAGCTAATTTAAACGGCTAGGATGATTGAGACCAATCCAACGATCCAGAGGTGGTGGGAAATGTCACAGTGGGTCCTACAAACCCTGAAAGTGACTATAAAGAAGAAAAGAGGCAGAAGAGAAGGATTATTAGAATAGCTTTAATTTAGCTTAATCGTAGGTAGTGTAATTCACTTATTTAGTTGTACTTTCAATTGAAACAGCTTGTACCCAGTTAATTTCATGTATTTCAATCTTTATTTTCAAGTCAATTTCAAGTTTTAGCTTGTATCTCAGTTGGTGTTCAATTTTCATTAAAAATCTCAAGTTGGTGAAATACTGTTGTTTGTTGTTATTTTGGATTGAAATAGCTCACATAAGCCTTGACAAAGCTTGTGAAGCTTTTAGAAACTTAAAATCAGCAATACTCATTTAAAACAGAAAAATATATAAAAAATCAAATAAATAGAAAATAAATAAAAAATTATGTTGTAATGAAGATTGGGCAATGGAGAATGGTTTGTTTCTGGTTTAGTACCTTTTGGGAGGTGTTTGGTTGGTTACTTATCCTTGGTTTATTACTTCTCAGCTGAATCACACCTTTGTAAGCATTTGTTCAATATTTTTTTCTTTCATTGTATGAGTTGGTTGTTATTGTTGATTCTGTGTTTCTTTTGTCTTACTTAATCATAAAAAATACTCACAAATCATTTGTAGGGCCTAACTCAGTCTTTCTCTTTGAAATTCATCAAAGACATTCCATAAGGGTGTGTTTGGTTCAGTAGGATTTGGGTTGTTCTAGGTTAATCTAGTTGTAGGTTTCTGCTGCAACATATCATATTAGGCTAATATAACACAGTGAAGTAATAAAATTAAGGATTCTTTAGTTAGATAGTCAAAATCACCTATCTATTCTCTTCATAAGTCCACTGTTAGGTTTTTAGGGTTGTATTTCCACCATTTCAAGTTACTATTAGTTGTTATACTCTAATATAGTTCCATTATAGCTTAATACAACATAACTAATCTGTTTAGTAAGATCTAAGTTGGTAAAAGTCAAAATTCAAGTTTATATCAAAAGTCAAACTTTGCTCATCTCAGATTTTTTTCAATCTAGTGGGATTTTTATAGAATATTCACTTAAGATTCAGGCCTTAAGCTTTTGTGGACTTGTAGTCTACCAGGTCTATTTTAAGATCCCACTTAGCTTGTATTTTGAGATTTTTCTATTGGGCCCCACACCCCAAGCAACACACCTGCAGGGCAAGGTATTGCCCTGCTGCAGTCACCACAGTCCTACACCACCAAGGTGGTGGTTTATGACTACCTCAGTGGGTCCCACACCATAAACTTGGTTTCTCCCAAACCCCCTCCTACCAGGCTTTAAAGTTTGACCTTTTGTTTGACCTAAGACTCAGTGGACCCCACCTAAATTTGACCCTCAACTTTGTCCCATTTCTGATTTGCTTTTGGTTTTTGCCAATTGCTTATTCAGCTTATTGGCTTATTAAGTGGTCATATATTGCTTTTTCTTGCTTAAACAGGTTTGCTTAACTTATTTGAACCTGAATAATCCATAGTGGGTCCTACACAAGCTCAGTTGAGCTTATTTGCTTCTTTGGTCAACTAAAGTCAACTGTGGTGGTAATAAGCTTCCACAGAGCTTATTATTAAGTTATAAATTAATTATTTTTACAAAATTTGTTTATTTTTAGATATAAAATAGGTTGGAAAAAGAAAATTCAAGAAAAACCAATATAAAAATAAGTGATAGTTTCTATTTAATATAATTTAATTTTAATTTTCATTTTTAGATTTTTATTAAGTAACCTATATTTTTATATTTTTATTAATTTCCTTTTATATTAAAGTATTTTTAGTAATTTTATTAGATTTTTATATTATCATTTAGTATTTATTAGAATTAATAATACTTTTATTAGTAATTAATTAATAAATAAGTTTTAAATAGCATAATTAATTTTTATAAAGAAACACCTAGATTTTATATTTTTCCTAGCTTTTTTAAGTCATAATATAATTTTAGTAATTTTTCTAGAATTTTTACTATTCATTTACTAGTTTTCATAATTTAAATAGTTTAATTGGTAATTAATTAATAAATAGAATAATAATTAGTAAACTAGTTTAAAAATATATAAAATAAAGTTTTTATAATTTTTTAGGAATCCTATGATGGTTAATTAGATTTATAAAAATCTTCTTAATTATCTTAGACTTTTTAGTATTTATAATAATTTAAATCATATAAATAGTTAAATAATAGTTAAATAATAATTAATTAATAATAATTAGATAAATAGTCTTAAAAATATAATTTAATTTTTAAAATAAGTTTTATAATATTTTAGACTTTTAGAAATTTTAATTTTATATTTTTAGACTTATTTTACATTTTTCTTATTTATTAGTGAATTATTAGATAATTATAAATAGTTATTAAATAATAATAATTAATTAAATAAATAAGTAATTATAAAATAAATATTTTAAGTTTATTTAATTTGCATTTAAGCCCCTAAGGTATGCAAATTACTACTTTAGTTAAAATTGTTTTTGTTTCGTACGTTTACGTAGAATTAAATTAAACGTACGCGTTTTTAGTTATTAAAAGTTTTTAAATATCTGGCTTTTACGTAATCGTTAAAATAGTTTATCTAAGTTATTTTGTTTTATAAAACCCTAGTGTAATCACTCACACACACACTTATACCCTTTCCTGTTCATAATCACTCGATCACAAACTCGTTTTTAATACCATCACAACCTCGTTGGGACATTACGACCCGGGGAAACACTGTATTCCACGGAAGCATTGGTTTAGACTGTTTGACTTGTTAACCATCCTTTGGTTGATATTATCTGACTGTCTGAGGCCAATCAGTATCTGTGATTTGTTGTAGGCCAAGAACCTCTTCTTTAAGTTTGGTATATTTAACCATCAATTCTTTAACAAGTTCCATCTCTTCCTAACCACTTTTATCCTCATCACTTGCATTGTCCCCCTTGGTTTCTTGGCACCTGCGGTTTCCTTCACCTGAATCAGTTCCATTGGAACTTGATTCATTATAAGCTCTTGAACCTTCACCCTTCTTATGTTGACCTAGTTCCAACATTGCTTGAAACAGTGTTTTAACTATAACAGGAAAGTCCTTACCCTTTCTCTTTGATATACGTGGGGATCGCACCCTCGCAACAGGTTTTACCTCTCAAGGGATCTTGAGAAGCTTACAACCCCCACCAGGCAGTGTACCTGATCGTTGTAGTATAGTATAGTGACAAGTACCGGGGGACTGATCGTTCAACTCAGGAATAGTGTCGCTAGGATTAGAAAGCCTAATAAACTAGGTCTAGAGGTGAGGGATGATTCTTTTTGTATTTTTATATTTTTATAAAAGCAAGTAAAATCTCGAGTTTTGAGGGAGTGGGCAGAATTAGTTGCTAGCCAACTAATCCAATTAATCTAACGATGCAATCAAAATAAAATAAAAGAAATGAAAATAAACTATTATACTAATGTGGTGGAACAATAATGAGGAAAGTTGTGTTTACTTAGGTTTCATTACTCCCTAGATATCTTTTGCAGGTTGATAGCTTGTTACAATTGCATGGATGACGGGTCATATTCCTTAATACTAGTCGTAGGGCCGTGTACAATATTCCCTAACTCTATAGGATCCTACTTCACTCCTATGTCGAGCTGTTAGAAGCTCCTAACATGGGATCATTAGAATTCTCCTATGCATTAAATACAACCAAAAATCGAAGTACACCTCCGATCATGTTTCTTAAGACGTTCAAGCAAGTTACCAATGGAAGTCTGCCAGTTTTCTTAAGCCTAACATCGAATACAATCATCCGTAACAATTATAAATAAACAATCAACCCATAATTAACATCTAGGTTTCACTACATCTAAGCAAACACAAGAGAAATCTAGCCTAGCATGTTAAATAGAAGACAAGCGTAAGATATAATCAAACAACACATAAACGTATTGAATGATTTAGAAAAATACTTTTCTTTTATTGAACATGAAAGATTCAAGGGGTTGAAACCCTTGAAAAGCTGATAAAATTCGGACTAGGGTTTATTCCCTCAAAGTAGCACACTAATGAATGAAATTTGGAAAACTATATATAGATTACACATCATGACAGCGTCATGTGTTACGTTGTGACGCCGTCAACTCGCCGCCAAAATGAAATCGTATTACCTAGATCTATTTGTGACGCTGTCATGTAGGATTTTCTTCTGGGCCGTCACTAATACTTGGACCATGACGGCCTTGGGTGACGCCGTCATCTCATATGCTTAAAAACTCTCTGGATCGTCACGTGTATTTTCCACATCCACCTCTTTTATAACTCTTGACGCCGTCATGTGGAGAGTTTTGACGCCGTCAGGTACTGTTCCAGCAAGAAAAATTGAGACTTTGCCGTTTTCTTCACTTTTATGTTCAAAAAACGTCCAAAATGCTTCTTTTTCCAGATTTCTCTCCAAAAGTACCTAAAATGACAAAAGGAACGATTTAGGGCAATATTTGATCAAATAATCTCGAATTCGGGCTTAAATGACCCCTTAAAAGCGGTACACTTTTC
Source organism: Artemisia argyi (assembly GCA_030686995.1). Lineage (NCBI taxonomy): Eukaryota > Viridiplantae > Streptophyta > Magnoliopsida > Asterales > Asteraceae > Artemisia > Artemisia argyi. The sequence continues at coordinate 78,925,454 of CM060698.1, read as the reverse complement.
GCCTCATCACTCTTCATGTTAGAAAAGACCTTTTTAATATGAGAGTGAACAGGATAAACCTTGTCGTGAACTTTCTTATTTGTAAACTATGTGTCCATAAGAAGTTGCAAAAATCTTGGATATAAGTAATGTTGGTTTGAAGAATTATCCAAGGCTTTAACCACATGATCAAAAATTAATTTTGAAAATTTGAATTTTTCTTTATTTTTTGTGAAACATATAAGGGCAGAAGCCATGTTACTACTAAACTCATTCCAAGTAGTAGTCTTTGGGCTAAGACACTGTAACAAAGTGTGAATTAAGAATTTCCACTGTGGGGGAAAGACACCTTTATTAAATTTCAAAGAACCATTTTTTCTTACATACCCCATCTCTTGAAGGTTTTCAAAAATTGTGGAGTCTGGAAGATTCTCAATTCTATTAACATCTCCTAGATAAAGAACTTCTCTAACAGATGCCTTTGTAACAATAATCTTCTGCCCATCCACACGGGCATGAATCTGTACTTCCTCATCAATAGTTTTGACCTTTGCAGTAGCCCAAAACTGTTTGATGTTAGAAACATATACAGTAGGGTTAACTATTAATGCATACCTAATATGAGTAGCATTGAGAAAATCAACAACTTCAGTAAACTCTTCATTCTCCTTGGTGGGCTTTTGCAAGAATGCAATCATCTTATGCTCGTTAGAAAAAGACAGAATCGACATTGTGAAATTTGAAAATTTGTGTAGGGTTTTGCTGGGAATTGCAATTAATTGATAAAATCAAGTAGTGGTCTCAAAATTAACACATCATTTCTGGATTTTAACAATTTGACATACTGCTTTTATCCAAGAAACCAAACACACCTTTGACAGTTTGACATCACAAGGAACCATACAAGGTCTCAAAATTTTCACACCAACTTGTTAAAACCAGAGCGCTCAGCTCCCTGCGTTGCATCATTTTCCTTTCCAGGAGATATTGAAATTTAATTTTAAGATAGGTAATCCTGTTTTCCAGATTTAACGGGTCTGCAAATGCAAACCCATCTTGTTGTCCCCCTTGGTTTTGATGCTCCACCACATTTTGATGCTCCATCACATTTTGCTGCTGATCCTCTACATTTTGCTGCTCCACCACATTTTGCTGCGCATCCTCTTCATTTTGCTGCTCCACCATATTTTGCTGCGCATCCTGTTGATCCTCCTCATCCTCTTCATCTTCTTCCTCCACCTCCACATCATTCAGTCCCTAACGCTCATCCCAGTAAAAGTCTTATCTATGTAGCCATTTCCAAATTATTGACCTCATCCACGTATCTACCTGCCTATACGACCCATATTCGTAAACGGGATCATACTCGAAATGATTAAACACTGCGTCCCATAGCAAACAGTTGTTTAATACCCACTCGTACTCTTCTGCATCATTTTGAATGTTACCATTTGCTGCCATTGTTGAAGTTTTCTTTGAAAGTGATATATGTGTTTGTGTGTGTTATTTGGTATATATACAATAGAGAGGTATAAATAGGCTAGAGAGGTATATGAACGGTACCCAAGACTTTTGGCGGGAAAAGGGATCGACCAAAGGCGCCTAAATCATACTGTGAATTGAAGATATTTTAAAAATGTTCCTAAAGATAAGGAATTGAGTGTGGTACGCAAAAGTCTCCACTCTCCTTTTACCATGTCTTGACTTACCAAGTATAATGAGTTGATGCAATAACTACTTGTATCTCATGCTTTATGAATAATAAAATTCCAAACTCAATATTTCCAACAATGATTTGGGATCGGGTTTTGACCCGAGGGAATAAATGTTTGACCGTGACTCGAAGAAAACTTATGTTATGTTTCTTTGAAGTTTAATGTTTTTGTGTTCAAAGAAAACTTATGTTATGTTTCTTTGTTAATCAAGTTATCGATTACTATATTATGATGCTTTGTTAAAAGTCAAACAAAGATTGTCAAACTTGATTATCATTTGCAAAAGTCAAAGAGTCTGTAAGTGAATTTGGGCAATTCCGGGTAATTACTATCAAAAGATAACTAATAGCTAATCATGATTGTCACTTTGGGTAATTTTTGGTAGTTTTATGCCTGTACATTCATTTGCATAAGGTCAAACAGGATAGTCAAATTGTGCCATTTTGGGTAATTACTGCCAAAAGATATCGACTAGCCAAAGATCAAGATCAGTTAAATTCACAAGCTAACACTTAACCATTCACCATAAAGATGGGGTACATGAGCCACTACAAACCACACAATCTAGCCATAAACACTATACTACTTTAGTGCAAGTACCAAAGAAACCACAACTGCAAAAACACAAAGTGTTGACTTCCAAAAACTGACTTTCTTTAAGGCATTTGTCAACTCTGCCTCCAATTCTTCAATCCTTCTTTGACGAGTAACTTCAATTTGAACCTCACGCCTTTGATTGGGATTCAGTTTGCTATACATCTCAAACAAATGCATCTTGTACCAATCACATGCCTCCTCTGGATCATACCAATCAAATTGTTCACATTTTTTCGTACCCGATTTCTAAAATAAAAAAAACGTAGTATATTAAACATTAAACTTAATAATCTTTAAACTAAACGTATCTGATAACTTATCCATCGATTTTGGCAGCAAATGAAGCATCGAGCAGGGTTGGATGGTGTCCAAGATGTTACCACCATTGCTGGCCTGTCACATTTGCAGTAATCTTCACAAAGATAAGATGACATGAGTTAGTTTGATTTTGATTTGGGATTTGTTATGATTTTTTAGAGTGTGTTAAATTAGGGTTTATGTTAAAGAGAAATAATTTGCACATTTATAAATTGATTGGGACACTCCATCTGTGCATTAAATACTTGTACAGTATTAAACACTCTGCTTCAACCACTTGTACATTGAGTGTGCAAATAACTTTTTTGAGTGTGCAAATCATTAGCCGTATGTATAACAGAAGATCAAAAATTGACGCCCATTAATCCTTATTCGGGTCAATCGGGCCGACCCCGTACCCGAGTTAGCCAAATATTTTCAACCCGATACGGGACCCGATTTAGTATTTGGGTTACTCGGGTTGACCCGCATCACTTGAATAAAAAGGAGAATGACGTATGGAAATGAAAAAATGGTACAAAAATGTACAAAAATGTAATAAACATTTCATAACGTTTTAATACAGAGGAAAACATTCAGAAAAGCATAGAACATATGAAAATGCGCGAAAATTGCCGAAAACATTCAAAATGGATGAAATCGGTCGAAAAGGGTCGCAATCGGTCTTAGTCGGACTAAAACGGTCTAAATCCGTCGAAATCTGTCAAAAATTGTCAACATCGGTCGAAAACTAGCGACATCGATCAAAATCGATTGAAAACGGTCAAAAAGGGACGAAAAACGTTACAAACGGATTAAAGCGTAAAAAAAATACAAAACGTATAAAATGTTGTATTGTATTTGTCTTGGAGTTGGTTGTTGATTACACAGAATGCAGCCATAGATCTTCCTTCAGAAAATTCACCTTTTTCAAGTTGTTGTTGAAGTTGATCTAAGTATAGAGTCATTTTGCCTGTGAAGGTCTCAACCTTTTGACTGAAGAGTGTTGCGAATGCACGATTGTAAACTACCGAGTATCCAGGTTGTGCAAAGAGAACCTTGAGATGTGAATGAAGTAATCGAAAACATTCAATGCAACTATCCTTGGCATTACCGGGCAATTTAATTGGCTGATGAAGTTCATTCTCTTGAGACTTAGAGCACGAAGATTCCATTGCAGCATTATCAAACTCAAACATGTTAATTTGTTGTGAAGGGTTAGAAGTCTTATGTTCATCGATCATGTCGTACAATTTGAGTATATCGGGTATGACTGAATCTGAAGAGTTTGACATGATGTGGACGTGCACAGGATTTTACACTTCTATGACTTAAACAGAGAAATAGATTCTTTCGCGGGATTTTACAAAATCAAGAAGAAACCGTGAAACACCGAATACTAGAGATGAACTTGATGATCAGTTGATGGACTTGATGATCAGTTGATGTTGTTTAGTTGTGATCTTGGTTCGGTTGATGCAAGTTTGGCCTCGAAAATTTGGTGAAAATTAGGTCTAAAAACTTAAAACCTCAATAACTTCACTCCGGAGGTGATTTGGGCCTCGAAAAATTCATTTCCCGACTCTGACATGAAACCTCACAATATTCAGCCTGTTCCGGACGTTTTGACAGCTAATTCGCTAAAAACGGAGTTACGGTTCAAAAGTTATGGCTGATGAGACGAAAAATGAACCACTTTTAGGGGGTCATTTAAACCCGGAATTGAATTTATTTGATAAAATATTACCCTAAATCGTTCCTTTTGTGATTTTAGGTACTTTGGGAGTGAAATCTGGAAAAGGAAGCAATTCGGACATTTTTAGAGCATAAAAGTGAAGAAAACGCCAAAGACTTGATTTTCCATGCTGAGAACAGTATCTGACGGCGTCAAGAGGAAAATCATGACGGCGTCAAGAGTAAACGTGGTGACGACCCAGTGCAAACCTGACGGCGTCACAAGAAGAGCGTCAAGAGTTAATTTTGTGACGGCCTGTATAAGAAGACTACATGACGGCGTCTGACCCAGATCTAGGCAGTCCGAGGAACTATTTGGCGGCGAGATGACGGCATCAGACATTTGTTCTTGACGCCGTCACCTTCTAAACTCTATATATAGTTTTCTATTTTTCATTCATTAGAGAGGAACTTGTGTGGAGAAACCCTAGGGCCGAACTTTGTAAACCCTAGCTCGTATTTTACAGCTTTTTCAAGGGTTTTCAACCCTTGAATCCTTTCATGTGCTATTAAGATAAGTCTTCTCTTTAATTTAATCAATATGTCTATGTGTTGGTTGTCTATATCTTGTGCTTGTCTTGATTGCAACATGCTAGGCTAGATCTATCTTGTGTTTGCTTGGATCTAATGAAACCTAGATGTTAATTATGTGTTGATTACTTGTTTATGGTTGTATTGGATGAATGATTTCAATGTTAGGCTTAAGAAAACTGGCAGATCTCCATTGTGTAACATGCTTGAACGTCTTAGGAAACATGAACCGATGTGTACTAGGTTTTATTGGTTGTATTTAATGCATGAGTAAATTCTAATGATCCCATGTTAGGAGCTTCTTAGCCGGCTCGACATAGGAGTGAAGTAGGCACTCATAGGATTTGGGAAGTAAGTACACCACCCCATGAATGGTATTAAGGAATACAATCCGTCATCCACGCAACTATAACAAGTAATTAACGTGTAAAAGATATCTAGGGAGTAGTGAAATCTAAGTAAACACATTTCTCCCACATATTGCTCACAACTCTAGTTTAATATAGTTTATTTTCATCTCTAGTCTTTTATTTTGATTGCATCTTAGTATTGGGTTAGTTGATTAGCAACTAATTCCGCCCAAATCCTTCAAACCCGAGATTTTACTTTAAAAAATATAAAAATACAAAAAAGAATCACCCCTCATCTCTAGACCTAGTCTTTAGGTTTTCTAATCCTAGCGACACTATTCCTAGCTGAACGATCAATCCCCCGGTACTTGTCATTATACTATACTACATCGATCAGGTACACTGCCTGGTCGGGGTTGTAAGCTTCTCAAGATCCCTTGAGAGGTAAAGCCTGGTGCAATCCCTACGCATCAATGGCCATTTGAAATTTTGACGTAAAAAGTCAACTTTGGTCAAACTGCAACTTTAGCAAATCACTAGAAGCGGTAAAAGCTATTTGGAGGTAATCGTAATCTGAAGGTAAACACAACAATGAGCAAACCACAATAAGGAGCAAACCGCATGATGAGTTAAACGCTAGTCAAGTAAACGCAGAAAACGCAAACCGCAGGAGTAAACCGCAGAGACTTAACCGCAACCCACTAGAGTCTAAAACAGTCACTATCTTGCGTTTTGTCCTTATACCCAATAAAGTAAACGCTAACTAGTAAACCGCAGGAACCACTAGCTAACCGCAACCAAGAAATAAAACAGTAGAGCTAACCGCAGTCAAGAATAACGCCCCAAACACAATCCAAACTTCAAAAATACATATGATATGGCGAAACCAACTGAGAAACTATGTAATACTAACACCAATGATCACAAAAGTACGTCCATAACATATCAAAACACCATTGAGCTCACCGGAGCCAATGTGACCCCCTTGCGATCCGACACCATCCGGTTGGTGCAAAGCGGATGTGCATTCCATGGACTTCGTTCTGAAGATCCAAATCAACATCTCAAGGACTTCCTAAAAATCGTAGATTCCATAGACCTAGATGTTGCAACTAGAGAGATAACCCGATTACGCCTATTCCAATTCTCTCTACCTGATCAAGCTAGCCAATGGCTTGAGCGTTTACCAGCGGGATCCATCACCAAATGGGATGATCTCACCACTCGTTTCCTTGCTCAATTTTTCCCACCGGGGAGAACTACTAAGCTTAGAAATGACATCTTGTTGTTCCAACAACGTCAAAATGAAACTCTTTATGAAGCATGGACTCGTTTCAAGGACTTACTCCAAAAATTCCCTCATCATGGCATAGATCTTTGGCTCCAAGTCTAAATCTTCTATGACCATATCGATCTCTCCACAAGGCGAGCCATTGACCAATCGGCCGGTGGTAAGCTACGTGATCTAAGTGCGGAACAATCATGGGAACTCATAGAAGATCTTGCTCTCCATGACAATGAAAGTTGGAATGATCCCCGTGATTTGAACAAAACGGTCAAGGCAATATCTTTGCCTTCGAACAACTCTAGCACTCCCGACCGTAGGATCATGGAACTTGAGGACCAAGTCAAGTTTCTCATGAAATCTTACGAAGCTCCTAAGCCTTCAAGCCAAGTGAACAAAATTACTTCTTCATGCGAATTATGTAGTGGTCCCCATGACACTCGTTATTGTGTGGAACTCCCCGGAACAGCTTTTACGGACTACGCATCCTCGCGTACCGATGAAGCGGGAGATAAGTGGTACACTTTCAAACCCGAGCCAAACCCTTACGATGATTCATACAACCCCTCTTGGAAAAATCACCCAAACCTTAGGTGGAAACAAAACAAAGCCAATTCTTCCAATCCGCGTAATCGTTACCAACCAAACGGTCCACCCTCCAACCGTACTTTCAACAACAATCCTTCTAACAACTATGGTAGTACCAACAATTTTGAAGGATTGATGTCCAAGTTTATGGCATCTCAAGAAGCTTGCATATCTAAGTTTGAAGCCGATTTCAAACAAAAGCAAAGCGAGATGACCACCAACATTGACGCATTGTTGAAAGTTCTCAATGACCGAGAAATGGGAGCACTCCCGAGCGACACGGTCAAGAATCCAAAACTAAACGTTAATTCCATATCATCAGTTTCGTCACCCACTTCTTGTCTACAATACTACTCGGTCAAATCTATGAGCACGTGTTTTAAACAAAACCAAATTCTTCAGAAGGACCAATCGAATAAAACACCCGATATAAAACCGGTCAAAAGCATAGTTGAAACACCTCATACGCAAGACCTTGACGATGAATTCAAGGAACTTCACCTTGAATGCCCCGTCATTGATGTCTTAGCCCGTGCTCCCTACTATAGTGCCCTCCTTGAAAAGTATGAGAAGTTTAAACTAGGTAAAAATGGGACCGCCTTCGTTCAAAACAAGTTGCCTAAAAAGCTTGATGATCCGGGTATATTTGTTTTGCCTTGTAAGATAGGAAGTTCCGAAGCTTTCAACACACTAGCTGATTTAGGGTCAAGCCTCAACTTGATTCCCTTATCCCTTTTCACCACTCTTAAGCTAGGAAAGTTAGAGGAGACGGGGGTATTGATAGGTCTAGCGGATGGGAGTATTGCCCACCCGGTTGGAATGATTAAGGATGTAGTTGTTCACGTAGGAAAGTTAACTATCTTAGCGGATTTTCACGTCTTAGACATGGTTAGTGACACTACATGCCCATCATTGGTAGGAAGAGGATTTTTAGCAACCGCTAGCGCCATGATAGATTGCAAGGAGTCTAAGATAGCGGTAGGTGAAGGCGACACTTGGTCGGTATACGATGTTAAGAAGCATAGTTATGATTGTGATGATGAACCGAAACCACATTGGGTAGATATTAATAGGAGACTGTCTAGATATGGACCTTGGATAGAAAGAAACTTTATAGGACCTCAACGCCCATTCTATCTGGAAAAATATTTCAATGAAAAGACACATTCGGTGGAACAACTCATAGCTAGAGATGAAGAGCTAGATCCTTTTGAGGACCCCTTAGTCTTTATGAAGATGATTGAGTTCTTAAGCGTAATGCCTATTAATATAGAGATGCATAAGTGGAAAAGAGAGGGAGACAAGTGTAAATGGAGGTGGGACAAGCCACCTAAAGAAGGTGACGGATCATGGCATATGAAGATGACTTTGTATGATCCGGATGTAGAAAAGTTTGAAAGGTCATACCGTACTAAGAAAACCGATAGGAAGCTAAAACCTAAGTTTGATCCCAAGGATGTCCTCAATGAGGAACTCACCCGTATCACGTAGTAACCCATGGCCTTGAGTCTAGCTACAAGACTCGTAAATAAAGAAAAGCGCTTCTTGGGAGGCAACCCATGTTTTGTGTGATTTTTATTTTTGTTTGTTTGTTATTTGCTTCCGTATGCATGCTTTATTTTTATTGTTGGTAGATCATGTTTCAAAACTAAATAGTGGAAATACTTTATTTTGTTGTTTGGCCTAGTCTTAACTTCATCCAAAGGTATTTTTGCAAAAGATAAGTGTAAGGGGAAACCCTAAATATGTTTTTAAGAAACAAACCGATCATGATTCTCCACAATATTAAATGAACATGTATATCCGAATTTGTTAGAGTCAAATGCTTGTATCGAGTCATAATGAAGTTTTGCAGGATTTGCCAGGAAGTAAGACCAAGTTTTTCCAGAAATTTTCCGGAAACTTAACATAAGAATTTCTGCAGGTCACTTCTGACGGCGTCATGAGTTTACTCTTGACGGCGTCACGTGTAAAAATCTGGAAATTTTACCAGTTTTGTTTTTCTAACGGAGTCTTAAAGTTTTTGTTGAATTATTAGTTTTATAATCTCCAGGAAATCCGCAAACATCATTCCACAAGCATTATATCTTATTTTATTTTCTAGGATTTAGTAACATATGTAGATTGCCGCCGATTTTATGCGAGGTTGCCTTGTCTGTTTTCTCAGGATTTATAGGTTATGTATGACAAGAAGATGATTTATATTCTGGAAGGGAAGCTTTGATTGTTCCTTTTCTTGGAGGAAGATCTAACCTGGCCACCTTATTATCCATATCGAGCGAATCAGGGGAGTATTTGTTTTCATTTGTTTTACTTATTTCACTTTTACATTCTTTACTTGAACATTGGGGACAATGTTCATCTTAAGTGTAAGGGGAGGGTAAAATGATGATACCTTACAGATACACTTTCGCTTGAGTTTGTTTGTTTGATAGTAGATGTGTAATAAAACTATGAGAAATACTTGTTAGTGCAATTTTAGCGCCAAATTTAATTTTTTTTACAACATTTAGGAGTGAAACTTTAGCCATAGCAAGCGTCTCATGGATAGGAGATTGTATGACTAGCACAAAACCGTATCATTCAGAAAAATTTTCCACCCAAATATGTGAGGTTCGCCTTTAGATTTGATAGGAAAAACATTTACTATTAGTGCTTATGAGTGTACCGGTAGCATTTAGATTCTAGAACTTACGTTAGTGATGCATCCCGAGACCGCTAGTGAGACTATATTCGTGTAGTAGGATTTACTACATGATAAGAGGCATTAGGATCACCCTTGTGTTAAACCCGTATCATAATTACTTGACCATTTAAGTCATACTATTTGGCTAGTTAAGTCAATTGATTTTTCCCACACCATTAGCGTTGTACTCATTTTTAGTACACGAAACCCCTAGTACACCCCTCCGAGCCTATCTTTTCGTTTCTAACTATAAGCACTTTACTTAAAGGAAGAATTTGTTACACCCCACTTAAATGTACACCCAAATCGCCTTAGCCTTCCGTGTATGCACTCATCTTTAGTGCATTATTGTTATTTGTTAAACCCTAAATTAATTATCTAATTGATTATATGGTTGCTAAGTCGAGTCATATCCTTGTACATATTGTTTTGGGACGATTGGGACTCATGAGTAAAGTACTTATGTTATGGAGTAATGGGGAAGAACATCATTTATTACCCCCATATGTACGTTAATCTTAAAAGTACTCCAAGTGTTTTGATTATCTTGATTCGAGTCAATAGTTTAGTTTATTGTAAAGTATGTAAAAATTCAAGTGTAAGGGGAATTTTCATTCCCTATGATGTATTATTCTGGATGGTAGGGTAAGAGTGTATGCAAAAAAAAAAAAAAAAAAAAAAAAAAAAAAAAAAAAAAAAAAAAATCGAAAAAGTCAAGAAAAAGAAAAAAATAAATAAAATAGAAAAAGAGAAAAGAAAAACATACGGACTACCATCCCTTTTCATTTTATGTTTGTTTTATGTTTTTGTTATTTTTCATTTATTAGCTTAAGTCGAGTCTAGTCTTGGCTTAGCAACGCCATATTATACATGTAATTAACCAAGATTGTTAACTCGCCACCAGTAAAGACTGCCTATATCCAACAAAACCGTGTATTTCATATCCCTACACCTAACGTTACAACCCTTTAAAAGACCTCTTTGATAGTTTATCCTAGGTGCTTACGCCATGTGGTGGAGGTTTGATCCTTTCCCAAGCCTATGGTAATCTATTTTGCTATGACAGGTAGTGAGAGATGTTTTCCATTTCCATATTGTGATATTACTTTATTACACCCGAGAAATGTGAGTATCTAAACACTATTTGTGAGGTGCTAGTATATGACCTCCGTGCTTGTCTTTGGTCTTTAGTGGAACGATTATTTGTTGTAATTACTTTTATGTTAGTGTTAAATGACCCCTAACTTGTATTTTGATTAGAATAAAAGCGCATTTGCTTGAGGACAAGCAATTCTCAAGTGTAAGGGTATATAATGAGGTGAAAAATGAACCACTTTTAGGGGGTCATTTAAGCCCGAAATTGAATTTATTTGATCAAATATTACCCTAAATCGTTCCTTTTGTGATTTTAGGTACTTTGGGAGTGAAATCTGGAAAAGGAAGCAATTCGGACGTTTTTGGAGCATAAAAGTGAAGAAAATGTCAAAGACTTGATTTTCCATGCTGAGAACAGTATCTGACGGCGTAAAAAGGAAAATCATGACGGCGTCAAGAGTAAAAGTGGTGACGACACAATGCAAACCTGACGGCGTCACAAGAAGAGCGTCAAGAGTTAATTTTGTGACGGCCTGCATAAGGAGACTACATGACGGCGTCAGACCCAGATCTAGGCAGTCCGAGGAACTATTTGGCGGTGAGATGACGGCGTCAGACATTTGTTCTTGACGCCGTCACCTTCTAAACTCTATATATAGTTTTCTATTTTTCATTCATTAGAGAGGAATTGTGTGGAGAAACCCTAGGGCCGAACTTTGTAAACCCTAGCTCGTATTTTACAGCTTTTTCAAGGGTTTTCAATCCTTGAATCCTTTCATGTGCTATTAAGATAAGTCTTCTCTTTAATTCAATCAATATCTCTATGTGTTGGTTGTCTATATCTTGTGCTTGTCTTGATTGCAACATGCTAGGCTAGATCTATCTTGTGTTTGCTTGGATCTAATGAAACCTAGATGTTAATTATGTGTTGATTACTTGTTTATGGTTGTATTGGATGAATGATTTCAATGTTAGGCTTAAGAAAACTGGCAGATCTCCATTGTGTAACATGCTTGAACGTCTTAAGAAACATGAACCTATGTGTACTAGGTTTTATTGGTTGTATTTAATGCATGAGTAAATTCTAATGATCCCATGTTAGGAGCTTCTTAGCCGGCTCGACAAAGGAGTGAAGTAGGCACTTATAGGATTGGGGAAGTAAGTACGCCACCCCATGAATGGTATTAAGGAATACAATCCGTCATCCACGCAACTATAACAAGTAATTAACGTGTAAAAGATATCTAGGGAGTAGTGAAATCTAAGTAAACACATTTCTCCCACATATTGCTCACAACTCTAGTTTAATATAGTTTATTTTCATCTCTAGTCTTTTATTTTGATTGCATCTTAGTATTGGGTTAGTTGATTAGCAACTAATTCCGCCCAAATCCTTCAAACCCGAGATTTTACTTTAAAAAATATAAAAATACAAAAAAGAATCACCCCTCATCTCTAGACCTAGTCTTTAGGTTTTCTAATCCTAGCGACACTATTCCTAGCTGAACGATCAATCCCCCGGTACTTGTCATTATACTATACTACATCGATCAGGTACACTGCCTGGTGGGGGTTGTAGGCTTCTCAAGATCCATTGAGAGGTAAAGCCTGGTGCAATCCCTACGCATCAATGGCCATTTGAAATTTTGACGTAAAAAGTCAACTTTGGTCAAACTGCAACTTTAGCAAATCACTAGAAGCGGTAAACGCTAGTTGGAGGTAATCGCAATCTGAAGGTAAACGCAACAATGAGCAAACCGCAGGAAAAGGTAATCGCTATCTGTAGCAAAACGTAAACTAGAGTTAACCGCATGATGAGTTAACCGTAGAATGAGCAAACCACAATAAGGAGCAAACCGCATGATGAGTTAAACGCTAGTGAAGTAAACGCAAAAAACGCAAACCGCAGGAGTAAACCGCAGAGACTTAACCGCAACCCACTAGAGTCCAAAACAGTCACTATCTTGCGTTTTGTCCTTATACCCAATAAAGTAAACGCTAACTAGCAAACCGCAGGAACCACTAGCTAACCGCAACCAAGAAATAAAACAGTAGAGCTAACCGCAGTCAAGAATAACGCCCCAAACACAATCCAAACTTCAAAAATACATATGATATGGCGAAACCAACTGAGAAACTGTGTAATACTAACACCAATGATCACAAAAGTACGTCCATAACATATCAAATAACCCACGAAAGATCAAACCAAGATGTTTTCAAGAAAACTCTTCTAACTCACAAAAACTACACAAAACCACACCAAATCCGATTCTACAAGGCCCTAAGATGAAACCTTGGCTCTTGATACCAATTGTAGAATATTCATAATCATAAACATGTATGGTGTGGTGTTAGATTCGATTAGAAGAAGATTTCTAGAGAGAGAAAGTGGGAGCCTTTTCTAGTGAGAGAAACAAGAAGTATCTATTAGCTTGAGTGAAAGGTCCAACCCTCTCCCTTGGTGGGAGAGGGGTATTTATAGTTACAAAGAAAACGCCCACTCCCGGGCGGTAGATCAGGCATACAGTGGGTAAAGACCCGTCCTTCCTCCACGGTGTTACTTAAACTAATCTACGAACTAACTAAATATTAATAAGACTACGAGCTACTCAATGCTAATCTATACTCGGGGTGACCGAGTCTTTCATATGAATATTTATATTCCTAACATAATGGAATGCCAGGGAATTCCTTCAACTATAAGATAGTTGCTACCTTATCCTTTTGGCACAATAGGTCCCTTAAGTGCTATTCTTCCCATATTAGCCACACTAAACTTTATTACATATTTATTGCATGACAATATTAGTCCTTTAAGTCTACCTTTCTTATGATAGTGACATATCATACTTTATATAGCTATTTACATAACATTTAATACTTATAGTTTGACTATCGGGATTGACTAATCAATCATGTAAGTCCTTTAAACTTATAAAAGTCATGGTCAACTTAGTCAAATGGCATTCTCGCAATAAAACGCTTAGGCCTGGATTCAGGGTGTTACAAAAAAGGTCTATGGCATGGGCTGGTGAAGATGGCGCCAAGGCTCATAACTCGAGAAGGGGTGGTTTAAATTATAGGTCCACATTATAGGACTATAACATGCCCTATAACTTGTGAGTTGTGACACCATGTGCTCTAAAGCAAGGCGGGATTTGAGTATGTGTAGAGTGCTCGACCGCTCAGGGCCTCTATTTTTTAGGGGCCCCAAGATTTTAACGCATTAAAGCTGATATTAACCAGTTTTAGCTTCGAAATTATGATAGAGTGATCTAAAATCAAAGAGTGTTTGATTTCTACCAACTTTAAAGTAATAATGATCAGTTTCAGGTAATGTTACATCACGTTCACTTTTCACCCCAAATCTTTATAGCTTTTACACTTTTGTCCAAATTAAATATTTTTATTTCCCAATAACTGCAAGAGTTTATAAAGCTGGCAGTTTTAACCTTTAATTGAGTTTAAATTGATATAACAACATTGTTTTGATGTGATGAATCTCAGACAAGTATGAAATTGTTGATCGATACTTTTTGTTATTTATATGTTTACTTTTATGCATACATGTAATATTTATTGTTAAATTTTCTGCATACATGTATTGAGAATATATTAGCTATAATTTTTTGTAGCTAATTGGCTACACTTTTGTGCTATAAATGTGGGGCACTTTTTTTATTTTTATTTTTTATTTTATTTTTATCTGTAGGTCTCTAATTCATTGCTTATGTACTTTTTCGTAAAGGATTGTAACGAATTGGCTAAAAAAAATTATTGTCAGGCTATCCCAACATATATTATATATTTCACAATTTGGTGATCCATTATATTGACATCGAATAAGTGAGACTCTTTTAAGGGCATAAGACAACCCTGCTCTAAAGATACATCTAATAAATTTAAGGGCATCATTTGTAGTTACCCAAGCCAAAACCCAAAAAGAGTGTCACGTCATGTTATCTCAACATTTTTGTCTTTCACTTCCTTTATCACTCTCACACCCAAAACCCTCTCCCTAGTCCCTTAAGCCAAAACCCACCATCTCATATTTTTTTTTTCAAAACAACAAATTTTATATATATATATATATATATATATATATATATATATATATATATATATATATATATATATATATATGTGTGTGTGTGTGTGTGTGAATTACGTAAAAACACATTAAATGTAAAAAAAAATAAAAATACATTTAACTATACAACTTTCTAAAGTTTACAGGCAAAAATTGAAAAGCAACATTTTCAAAGGTTAAAAAAAAGAGAAAAAAAAATAAAAAAATAAAGACTGTGTCATCTTCCTCGAACGATAGCGCAAGGGGGAGGGGGTATGGTGGTGCGGGCTTGGCGTCGTGCCACGTTGGTTTGGCGCTGGTGTTGCGTGACTGCACCCGATGCTCTAATGATATCATTTAACGCGAAAAATATGTATTTATTTAGTTATTTATTTTTGAATATTCACATCTGATTTTGTAACAAGTTCTCATTTTATGTTTAGACACAACCTAATTTGTCTTAAGGAAAATGAAATTGAAAGGAATGGGAAGTAAAAATGGTACGGCTTGACCTGCGACTTTCAAACATTAAAATAGTTGGTCGATCGTATGTGAACATCATATTGGAGATAAGCAACGACTGGGGGTCTCTTAGCAATGATTACGATGGATGTTCATGCAATTTCCAGACATTTATTTTCCACACTTTACATAACTAGAAACGTGGTTGTATGTACGTATGAGTTAAATGGGATTCATGAATCTTACGTAAATTATGCTAGGGTTGGACAAAACCAAATTGTCAAGCTTGTTTCTTTCTATTCAATATCAGCAGCTTACCACCGATTTGAATATTTTTATTTATTTATATAAAGCAATTAAAGTAGTATTTTAATCATTACTAACTTCACCACCGCTCTATGATTAACTTGAAGTCATTTAAAACTTTTTCAGCGTTGCAGCCTTAAAAATGGTTGCAAATACGGAGTACTAAAAATACGAAAAACATATACGCTCATATTTATTTATTTATTTTTATTTTGGTCAAATAAGCGTCACTAAAAAAATTCCAACATATACATTCTTTTTCACAATTTTAAGGTAATTAGTCGTACGTATCGGGATAGAATTCTCCGACTACGTGTTCTTTGACGTTAAATATATTTTTTCAATTCAAATGTTAAAAAATCGGAAACTGATATTCCCATTAATTAATTACTGTACCTTATAGGATATTTAAAAAAAATCTCCTGTTCGTTGACTCCCTACATGCATATATATATAAGACCATAAGATGCTGATACTACTGATCGATCTAGCTAAACTCACCTTACTTAACTTACAGCATGAAACGCTCTTCGGGTTCAGCTTCTCTCCGGCCACCCGCCACCATGGAAAAAGAACGTCGGGATCAGATGAAGGATCTCTACTCCAAACTTGCCTCTCTCCTTCGCCTTCGTTCCTACGTATGTACATTGTTTTTATCTTGATTTTAATCGATATATCAAACAACACACTATTGTTTTTATCTTGATTCTGATCGATATATCAAACAACACACTCGCTTAGGGCCTTCGAAATTTTAAGGACCCCAAAATATTTAGGTGTTGAACCTTATATACTTGAGTTTTAGTTCTAGCATGATGTTAAAGTGACCTATACAGTTACTAACCACCCAATATAAGGTACTAGTACGCAGGGCCGGCCCTAGGGGTGGGTGGGCAGGGCGACCGCCCAGGGCATCACACAAATAGGGGGCATCAAATTTTGGGTGTTATGAATCGTTATTATGTGATGAAGATGGTTTTGTGATGATAAAACCGAACGTTAAACACGTGAGTCAGTTTTTAATAAGCTGTTTCAATGGATAAATATGTACAGTTGCCGGAAAAAGGAATGGTCGCCGGAGGAGGTATAAGGAAGATGATGACTAAAAGTATTATAGTATCCTCGTACTTTTTTGTTTGACTTGGTCACGTGATTAGCACATAGGGAATATAAATTTAATTTAATTTACTTATGTCTTTTTCTTTTAACCTATTTTAATTAACTATAAATGATACTCGTAGTACATAGTATACTATACAGATGCCAATGAAGTTTGACATGCATTCATTATATATTCATCAACTCTAATCTTTCTTAAGTACATACTTAAAATTTGCGTGCTTATGTCTAATCTTTTTTTTTTTCAAAAAAAAAAAAAAAAAAAAAAAAAAAACTCTAACCTTTTTTGCAAAGTAATTATCTTTAATCTACTAGTGTTTAAAGATACACCATTCATATAAATCTATTTTAATTAAATGTAATGAAATTATGACATTCTTCAAGTTTTATCGAGTCTATATGTGTGGTTTTAACATGTTTTCTCGAGTCTATATACGCGTATTTTTCTACAACAATTTGTGAGGGCATTTTTCTATCATCTTGCCTAGGGCATTAAAATTCTCAGGACCGGCCCTGACTAGTAGATTTGATCAGTTTATTGTGACTCAAAAGATAAGTTGAAATAGGAGCATGTGTTTCATATGAAGGAAGAAGATGAGCGCTTATACACTATGTACAGTTTTCACCCCTAATCTTTATATATTTTCACCCCTATTGTTTATATATTTTACACTTTGTCTATTACTTTCTATTTTTGTTTTAAGTCCAAAAGAGCTTATAAACTACGAATTTTAACCCTTTTTTGAGTTATCATTCAAATGTTTAACAGTGCATATTTGAAATGTTAGAATTTCTTTTTTGTTGTTTAAAAGAGTTTTGAAGGTGTCTCGACGAATTTGACAACGTTGTTTTGAATACTTTTTGTTACTTATAATATATCATATCTTTGAATTCTTCCTAACTTGTTTTTATTCTTATATGTATTAAAAAATTACATCCAAAACCCTACTTAGTAAAATGTCTACTTTGGGATCATGACATAGGGCTCCAAAATCCACGGAACTGCCTTGAAACAATACATCCACAAACAAACGTAGTATTATTCTTCAGGAGTTTTCGTTATAACAATTTAACATGCACGTTATTTGATCTGAATAACCTTTCGAGTTTCAGAAAATACAGTATGCCCCAAGCTAAAATACGAATCATTTTGTGGCATTTAATCACATGTGATATCATTAAGATAAATAAAATGCACACAGTTAGCTAATGTACTTGTTGTACGTAGTATGTGTTACGTACACCCTCATAAACTATAGCTAGTAATAGCATAAAAACTACTTGAGTGAGTATAGTTACTTAAATCATGTGTGTTAAAGTTTATCTTGGATATATGTAATACAGAAAAGAATTCCATTGCTTGGTTTACTGGAAAAGGCTACTGATTCGATAAAACAATGGAAAGAAACAGTGGATTGACTGACAGCCAGGAAAAAAGAGCTAGAAAACAAGCTTACAGGTGCAATGAGCCAGGAAATCAACTTACATGTCGTTCAAGTGAGTGAAATGGATTCAAACCTCGAGGTGAATTTAATCATTCGGGCAAGTAAAAAGAAAATCGAGCTTTCTCGAGTTCTAAGTATTATAGAGCAAGGTGGTGCTGAGATTATAAATTATAGTCTCTCGTGCATGGGACAAAACACACATTACACCATTCATGCTCAGGTATTCCAAATCCTAAGAATGTTTCGTTGTTCACCAAAATTAACACATGAAAGGCGTGCTTAACTAAATTAATTATAAATTGTCGACGTGTGCAGGCACTCTATTCACGGTTTGGAATTGATAGTTCATTGATAGAATACAATCTAAAGAAGCTTGTCTCTTAAAAACCAAAATTTCGGACAAAACCAAATGTTTAATCAACTACGTATTATCATAGGTCTATCCCATCTCCATGGCAATGTACGTCCATTTAACCATGGTGTTATTTATCCCAACCGCTACATGCATGTTGGTCATGGCATTATGGATATGACAGTGGGGGATGACACCAGCGGGTTGGTTTCCTTCTAAATTAAAGATATTGAAGGCTTTCCTGTTTCATTTGACGTATACAGTATACTATATACTGTTATAAATTTCATTAATCAACAATCACTCAATGATGGATATTCAGAAGTATTTTGAAGTGGTTCTTCTGTATTTGTCTTTTGAAATTGTATTTTATCTATACAATTCATAAACTTATGTCGATCTTGTGTAATGTCAAACTTTCAGCATTCATTAAAGCTTAAAATTTATATATGCAATTGCTATTAATTTGTAACTTGTGTGAATATACAATTAGTTACTTTGTAACGTAAGTCCGTAACATGTTATTTAAATGTTAGTAGTAAGATCATATCGAGATGCATTTTAATGATCGAATAATGAAGACAGAAACTGCGAGCTAAAGACGATCAATTAAGTACTCAAGGGTTGAGGTTGTAAACCAAATACTTAAAGTAAGACTTTGGTGCCCAAATTGAGTAGTTCATATACGTGTAAAACCAGTAGGTTTCTAGAACGTTGGATTAGGAATTGAAAAGCTGGCCAGCTTATTGAAGAAATAAGCCACCATAAGCTGATAAGCGCATGATGATTGTTACCTTTTTAATAATTGATATCTAACACACTTTGCATTGCAAGACTGGTCGAACTCAATCATTCAGTTTGAATAGTACGTTATCTTGATCGTAATATGGAGTCCAATCCAAGATTTGTTGATGTTGGACATAAAATGGCTTAAGTGAAATCTTATGATTGATCGAGTAAACATTAACTTAGTAAGTTTTACTTTCAAACTACGGTAATTTAAAAAAGAAATCAAGATTGTATACACGGGGTTTTACTTTTTAGTGACAGTTATCAAAAAGTATTACTCGTAAAACTCTTGATTAATCAAACATGTTTTATTTTTGCCGTCCAAAAAATAAATAAAAAAATAAAATAAAATAAATCAAACATGTTTTTATTACAAAGATTGACTTCAGTTCACGAAGGTATACGTACAAGTTAGGACTTTAGTTTATTACTTTATTATACGTCTAGCATATATTGAAACTCCTTTGGATCCTGTTCTTTTTAACCGCTTGCTTTTTTTTTTTGAACGACATTAGAATATAAAAGAAGCTTAGCAAGGAGCTAAGTGAGAATTACAAGGGAGTACATAAAGCGTTTTGTGGGTTAAAAAGCTACTCAAGCCAATTACAAGACACTTTCCTATGCCTATTTGAGATCCAAACAAAAGTGTAATGCTTGATGTCACTAAGGATGAGGTCTTTATTAGGTCTTTTTGAAGCAAAGACGAACTCATTCCGAAAACGCCATAAGAACCATAAGGTGGATTGAGCCACAGCATCCAACAATATAGAAACTTTGGGAGGTAAATTTGAACGTGTTGACAAGGAAAACACATCGTTGAGGTTCTCTACATGAATGTTGTTTAAGCCCCACCATTTAAGGACTTCCTTCCATATATTTAAAGCAACACCACATTTGACAAGGACATGATCTTTCGTCTCAAGATCGTCATCACATATTGGGCATCGAATTGAGTGAAGATCGATGCCTCTAGAGTCCAAGTTAACTCGAGTGGGAATTCTAAGATTTTCAATCCTCCAAGAAGCTATGTTGACTTTGATTGGAACTAGCTTATTCCATCTTGTTGAATTTGTGGAAGATAAAGGAGAGGAACCCATGATAAGTTTCCTCATACCTTTAACAGAAAATCTTCTAGATGAGTCAATAAGGCACTCCCATTTATCTTGATCGGAAGTGACCTGCAAATTGCAAAGGAGGCTTTGGAGCTCAATAAGCTCATTAGTATCTGATGTGCGTAAATCCCTACTCCATGTCCATCTAAACCTTAGCCCAGGTGGATCATACTGGGAAGGAATTGTGGGCTGATTAACAATCAAACCATCTGCTGGAACAGAAGACAGAAGTGAGGCAGGAGAAGAGTTTGAGATAGGAGAACGATCACATACACGACAAAGAGGTTGGGTGTCTAGACGAAATAGTCTCGGGAAAGCAGTAGAAAGTGGGGTATCACCGACCCACTTATCAATCCAAAACCGAGTATTTTCTCCGTTCCCAATCTTTACTTTAAATAGTGAATGAAGATCAATATCGTGGACCCTAAGGTCCTCATTTAACTTAGTAATTCGATACCATGGACCTGATTTACTTCTAATTAATGAAGCATCCTGGAGACCACCTTGAGGTCCGTGAATTGAGCAAATCACCTTACACCAAAAAGAGTTTTTTTGGGAAAAGAATCTCCACCACCATTTTGAAAGCAACCCAAGGTTAGTTACACTAAGGCTCCCGATATTTAGACCACCTTGCGAAAAGGGAGAAATAACTCTATCCCAAGCCACCCATGCAATCTTGTTTACATCCGATGATCCACCCCAAAAGAACTTTCTACGGATCGATTCAAGCTTCTTTAAAATCATTTTAGGGGCTTTAAAGGTTGAGAAAAAGTAAACCCCGAGACTTCCAAGGACGGATTTTGTAAGTGTGAGCCTGCCTCCAAATGAAAGGGAATTAGCTTTCCACCTGGTAAGTCGTTTAAGAAAACGCTCAATTAGAGGATTCCAATTAAGGCTTCTTGACATATTGGCACCAATAGGGAGACCTAGATAAGTACAAGTTAAGACCTATTGAAGAAGCGACTGAGATAAGTTCAGGATCATTTGTGGGGATGGCTTGTTGAACCGCTTGCTAAACACATTTATATCATAATAGTATCACTTATTTAGTTACTCGCATTTATTAGCATATAACATATACATCATGTTTATTTGGTGTCATGGTGATGATAACTGAATAATCCTAAGAATGTTCCATAATATACAGCAAGATTAACATTAAGAATACCCCTTTTAAGAATTTAAGCGCGTTTGATAGTGAGAAGAATTAATGAAATAAGAAGAGTGAGAAAAAATTATAGGCACATATTTCAAATAAGAAAAGATAAATAATAGGAGATGCATCTATTTCTTTTGGATGCATATAATATTTGTGGTTGTAGTTTCTTCTCATTCTTCTCATCTTAATTATGTTTCTCATTTGATCCTAAAACTTGTTTGGATTGGATAAACAATTTCACCCAATGCTTAAACTAAACTTAACTAATTAATCCAATTCATACAAACCAACTAAGAAGCTAGGTATGAAATGAAGCTCAACTCTAAGAGATGTAACGTTGTGGTCACTCCTAACTCCACGTTAGAGTCACATCGTCCCTCTCCTCACCACTTTAGTCACCTCATTCCTTTACTAGTTACATATACCAATTGCAAATAGCTCATTTAAACACAAAATACCCTAAAACACAGTCACCCACCTTTTTTTTTTTTTTTTAATGAGTGACCGCCTTTGACCAAAATGTTCAGCACTTCGCACTCGAAGCATGTGAAGGTGTAGTATCGCTCGGTAATTATTGGTGGTGTCACATAGAACTCTAAGAAGATGAACAATAACGTCTAACAATCTTAACCTTACAACCAATATAAAAAAAGATAGATGCTTTAGGGCCCGTTTGGTTTATAGGTTTACCTTGGGTTTGAGTTAGAAAAATAGACCCCACCACATTTTTAGTTGTTTGGTATGATTTGTGTTTGGACTATAAAGGTATGTAAAAAAGTAAGTTAATATGGTAGGTTTTATGACAAAAGATAAAACCCAAATTATCTTCTCTTTTTTTCTCTCATCTAAACTTTTATATAAATAATATATTAATCATATTTTAAATATAAAATAATTTTAAATATTTTTCTCTCTCTTTAAATTAAATGCAAATTCTAATGTAATTATAATCATAATCATAATCCAAATCCAAATCATAAACATAAACCCACCTACAAACCAAACGAACCCTTAAATGTGATTAAAAAAAAGGCACCAACGTAACCAGGCATTAAGTTTTCATATTTGTAAATATTAAACAGTGGTGGTTAACACAACATCAAAAAAAAAAAAACATGTTTTTCATTCTTAACATGGTCCTCAACTTTTGAATAAAAAATACTCCGTAGATAGCATACGCATTAGGCATTCGGATAGTGATTTCTATGTTTTTACTGAATTAAAATCATTTTCCAACTAAAGAAACCTCTTTTAACATCTTTTTCTAATGTTTTATAGTAATCCTTTTGAAAGTGACAGAGACAACCCTATTATTGCTATTTTAAGGTATAACTTATTCTTGTTTAAATGTAAACTCAACTTCTTGTTCTCAAATGTAAATTCTTTTTGAATATCCAAGATAATGACCATACTTAGTTTGACTTTGCTGAAATACCATTAGATTTTGACTAAAATTACTATGGTTTTAAAGATATTGCATGCATGCGGTCAATAATTTAAAAATCTCACAATGATTGAACTAGGTGGTGAAAAGAAGAGCAATGTGTGACCACAGGGTTCTTTACGGTTGAATTCCGCTTGGTTCAACTTCAACCGTCAAACTTTATACAAAGACAATAAAAATTCATTACAATTTTACATGGGAACTTGGTTAAACAAGGGGAAAAAATGGTAACTGGTTTTGGCAAAGTAGCCAAAAACCTGGGTGCATCCCAGCATAGCCAAGAGTTTCGTAAATAAAGTTGTAGAACACTTTGCATACTGGTTTTACAAAAAAAAATATTGTGCTTTACGCGCACCACTGCAACTTTAGGGTTCGCAAACTATAGAGTTTTTGCGGACCAAGGAAGTGGCTCGCAATATTATTTGCAAGGTCTTATTGTCTTAACATTATATTTAGCTATTTTGTCAAAAGCAATTGAAATTCTGGCGAATTCAACCAAATTCTCTTAACATATCAAAGTATCGAACATGTGTAAGTATATCTTCCTAAAATATAATATGATTCAAACAATACACTTCTCATCCATTCTGAAAAGGCCATGTAAGACCATAGGAACAGGACGCGTGTTGTGAACAAAATAAAAAGCAAGAAAAAACAAAGAAAAATTGGATCAAAGTCGTCAAACCCACCAATGACCAACCCATCCCATTCTTTTTCTCAGTACTTATTCTACATTTACATTGATTAAACCAAGACTATCAAGTTCAAGATTTCACCCGAGATTGTTTTGTCTTTGTAAGATTGAAAACGTAAGATCATATTAATTTGTCATGTTTTGTAAACGAAAGATAAATAAGGCAAACTGTTTTATATCTCTACTCAACATAAAGATAAATTCATATAATATCTTTTTGAAAATGTCAAATTAGTTCAAATATCATATACAAAAGATAAAACACAAAATAATAATAATAATAATAATAATAATAATAATAATAATAATAATAATAATAATAATAATAATAATAATAAAAAATCAAGTTTCAATTGCTACATTAATAATTTAGCGGAACAAGATTGCATAGCATGAGTAATAAACGTCTTAAAACATAAGAGCCATAATACCAAAAGATTCAAACAATTAATACAAGTAAGCTATAATCTAAAGTTAACAACAATAATTGTTTAATTTGTAATCACAAAAGTTAACAACTATAAATTACGGTCCTAAAATTTCATGAAGGTAACAACTTAATTAGTAACCAATAATCAAGAAATAAGAAACAAGTTTATAAAGGAAAGTCTATCAAGAACAAAAATCAAATTAAGTGATAAGTCTAAACTCTAACAAATAAAAAATGCATACACTAAAATTATCAAGAACAAAGATCATTTACCGGCTCCAAGATGTTTGATTCAAGTGATGGAGAAGACTTTAATATTTTATTTCTTGAAATTCTGATTTGAGGCAAAAGTATATAACTGTATATAATTTAATAAGAAAACCAATCGTCCGTTATGGGTTATCAACTTACCCATGGCCAAATTTGAGCATGTGTGGAATGATCAACTGCACAAATCCTCCATTTTTTTACAGGGCCCTAAGTTTTTGAACACTAGGATTAATTAGATCCGGGTTTAGCTCAAATGTGACACGATTTTGTTCATGTTACGTTAATCCTTCTAGTGATATGTGAAACTGATACTCCCTCCGTCCCATATTAAATGTCATGTTTGACATTTCAAAGTCTTTTTCTCTCAACTTTGACCATAAATATTTGTGTTTGTATAATATAATACTTGATACAAAATATATGAATAGATTAAATTTTAAATGTATTTTCATTGCGTATAATTTTTATCAAATACTATATAACACAAGCAAAAATATTTAAAGTCAAAGTTAATAAAGAAAGACTTGAAAAGTCAAACATGGACATTTAATAAGGGACGGAGGGAGTAATTTAAAGTGACTGAAAAGTAAAATAAATTGAAATATGAGTTTGATATGAAACTGGGGATGTAACAAGGAGAAAGAAGATTTTTTGGGATATTTTCACTTTGCTCCCTTACAATTTACAATAATTATATTTCTGACCTAATTTTTGTTATACAAGTCAAAATAAGGGCAAAATGATTTATCAAAATTATGATTTTAGCCCATGTTTGAAATATTTTTGCTACAAATCGTCCAAAAATAATAATATATATCTATATATTGTTAAAAAGTTTTGATGTTTATTTGACAAAATTTTGACATGTTTAACAAATATGTTTATATTTGATCAAGTATTTAAATCATGCATTTTTAGAAGGTTGCTGGTTTAAATTTCGCACAAGGTCTTTCAAGTTTACGGGACGGCAATGAACCTACTCTTAGTACTGAAATGGGTTCTTTAGTTACTTGTCACTTTTATTTTTGGGTTTAAGCATAAATAGATGGGCTAAAAGATAGAAAAAAATAAAATATATATGAGCTTAGGTAAACTCGGATCGACTAGCGATCTTACGAATTTACGTTCAATCCCAAGATCTTACTCACAATCCTACCCCACATACGATCATACACGATTTTAGCTAGTGAGCACGTAAGATCGTACTCGCGATCTTGAGAGCCGATTAAACCATGCCAAAGTTTGTTGCCATTACTATCATCATAATAGTTGTGCTTGTGATTTCCCTGCAAATCTACTTACCCTTGATTTTGTTTCCATTTTAATTAGTTTCTTTTCCATTACTCATGCCACTCATCCACAACAAATTAGGATCTCAAATATTTTATTTGTAATCAATCAACATGTAACGATTAAGTCCTTTCAATCTTCTCTCAAACATGCTCATATCATTAATTATCTGGTGCTCTCTCTTTCCCCTATAAATATACATTATCAATACTATGATGCTTTCTTTTGAACACTTAAAACTTTTATCTAACATGTAGATTGTAAACTTTTAGGTAAAATGTCAAGATATATCACAAATGTTGTTGATACATGGACAATGATTATTTAAGTATTAGAGAAGAGTCATGTACAACAAAGCAAAAATGGCAAAGACAATAAGAAGTTCATCTTGACATGTTCTTAGGTGTTATTCTAATGATCTATTTTTTAAGGTTTGCTCTTTATATTTGTGTTACTTATTTATCGAGTGTCGTGGTCATAATATAATTCACCTTTGCGCGCACGCGCGTGCACAAAAAAAATGTATCATATCTCAAATGTCGTGGTCATAAGAAATGATCCAGCGTACCTTTTCAGTTCCTACCAGTACTCTTGGAATTTGACCAAAAAAACTCTTGTCAAGGAGTTATTTGAGGCTGTCCCGCCAACAAATCCTTGCCAATTTGAGTTCACAAGATTTATTGACCTTTACAAATACGTCGAATCCAACTCCTGACAGTATTTACTTTGCTCGTGCAAACTACCAAACAATTTTCTTTTCGTAATACATATTTTTGAGGCATTATTTTTCAAGTCTCTTCGAGTAAAGAACAAGGATCTGAAATTGTAACACGGAGGGATTTGGTGATAGTGAATCAAGAGTAAGATAAATTTATCACATGTCCTTGCCATTAGTAATTTACATTTGATGTTTTGATATTTTCTTTATAGGAAAAAAAAACTTTATGACATTATGGAACCAGTTTGATGATAATGAAGGTAACACACTTGCTGGTATGATCGGGTGTGGATTTATTATTTAGATTGATAATAGTGTTGGAAAATATGGTCAAAAATATTGAATGACAATTGATTAAAAATACATTAATGGAAATTAACTTGAGTAGTTAATTCATGGTCAAATGTAACCACAAAATTTATTTTGTGTTCATGAACCATTAGTGCGATAATTAACGTGACCGTTTTTCTTGATCTTGTCTCCTTATTTATTTTTATTTTTATTTATTTATTTATTTATTTATTTATTATTATTATTATTATTATTATTATTATTATTATTATTATTTGTAAAAGATCAAAATTAAGACTCGGTAAATACATTACTCCAAAAAAGCGTTTAAGTACAAAAGATATGGGTGAGTCTCATATCTCAGCTCATTACATAGGCAAAAAAGCTTACATAACAAGATACTACCTATTTTCTAAAAAGAAAACAAATCACTACTCAAATGATAACAAACGACAATGACGAAATAAAATAACTTCCTTAAGACCTTGAAGCTTAATGTCATACATGTCATTAAAAGCATCCAAATTCCCTGTAAGATCATAAACCTGCTACGCATAGTCATCGTAATCATATTCATCATAGTCGTATTCATGCTCGTGACCACCACCAAATAGGTTACCAGACTCATCAAACGTGTTAACAACCTCCTCATCATCACTATTAGACACAACGATCTCTCCCACCTTAGAAAATGGGTTACCCCTCTTTGTAGAAGAAGTAGGCGGGGAAGAAAAAGCACTAGGTTTAGAAGTCCCAACTTGTTCCTTCTCTTCTGGTTCACGCACAAGGGGTTCTTGTGATGTAGTAGTAGTCTAAAAGACCCATCCTCTTTAGCTTCCATTGTACGTCCAGACACCACATCCAAAGTCAATTCCTTAGTAGGAATACCAAAATTATCAGTATCAGCCATATTAAGGGCATCAAATTGATTAGATGTAGCAATATTCGTTCTTCTTATACTAGGCACATCAGCAGCCTTTTTCTTGCTGACATCCACTTTCTTAGGTTCAGGGGGAGGCTTTTTTGGTTGATAAATGAACTTCTTACCCACAGTAGGTTTAGTAAACCCTCCTTGACCCGTATTAGTTCACTAGTACAAAAAGTTCTATTGGTCACGCATGGTCGATTTTGAAATGTCACACGATAACATTTATACGTGACTAAATGTACCAAAATAAAATAAACAGCTACACTTGATCCGACTTGTGTGACCATTTCGGAATTCTATTGTCAACACATTTGAATATTTATGTGACTAGAGCTAACTGGAAAAAAAATTGGAATATTTAGTCACTTATAATTTGGTACGTTTGACAGATATAAATGAGTTTGAGACATTAGTCACACTATATATATACGTATGTGACAAATATATGTCACACAATTGGACAGTGTGACCAAAATATATAGTTAAGTTTGTCACACATTATTTAAACGTAATTGCTGTTCTTTGCTGAATATTTAGCCATATAGTGTTTGAAATGTGTGACAATGGAAAAGTAAGTTTGAAGCGTTAGTCACGATATACATTTAATATTGACAAATATATGTCACACACTTGACGAGTGTGACCAAATGTCATATATGGTCACACTAAACCATAGAAACATGATTAAGTGTAACGAGAATTCGATACATTTGGTCACGTAAGTTAATATGAGTGTCTAAAGTTTAGTGTGTGTTTGCTTGCCAAATCCAAATGTGTATAGTCACACTTAATTGAAACACGATCATGTGACTATAGGCTTTACAAAAAAACATTAAAAAAAAAAAAAAAAAAAAAAAAAAAAAAAAAAAAAAAAGCTAAATAAGTAAATAAATAAAAATAGTCACATTGTAACTATAGGCTTTACAATAGTCACACCATATCAGAAATGTGTATCTAAATGATGTTTATGGCCACATTATAAGGTTATTATATGTGACCAATACATTCAAAATAGTCACATTGTGAAATATTCATGTGACTATTATTTATAGCAAAATGTGAAGTCAGTTATCATTAACATTAATATATATTAGTTACATTGAGTTTTTGGCTCTTTCATACATTTTGAAGATCTCATCATCCGAGTGTTGCTTTAATAGAACAAGCTTCCAACCCTTCATATTGTTTAGATAGTACTCATAGTACTTCCTCTTTTGCTTAACTGTTGGACGACTGAGCACTTTTCTCTTCTTTCTTTGATTGAGATAAAATTTCTTCCTTTCAGCTTCATAATTTCTCTTCCATTAATCTTTTTCACTAGTACAAAACTGAGATTTCGTCACACATGCTGTTTTTTGAACGGTCACACAGTAACTTTTTTATGTGACTAAATGTACCAGAATAAAATAAACAGCCACACTTGATCCGACTTGTGTGGCCATTTTGGAATTACATCTGAGGCTACAGCCACACATTTGAATATTTTTGTGACTAGAGTTATATGGTAAAACTTGTTTTAATTATTTAGTCACTTATAATTTGGGACGTGTGACGGATACAAATAAGTTTGAAACATTAGTCACGCTATATGTAGACATATGTGACAAATATATGTCACATATTTAAACAGTGTGACCAAAATCCATATATGGTCACATGAAGTAATTGTGTATGTCGCTAAATCATATACTAAAGTTTGTCACGCATTATTTAAATGTGACTGCTAGTTTTTGTTGAAAATTTAGCCACATATGAATTTGAAATGTGTGACAACTGAATAGTAAGTTTGAAGCAGTAGTCACGATATGCATTTAAAAGTGAAAAATATATGTCACACACTTTAACAATGTGACAAAATGTTACATATGGTCACACTTTTTCTTTTATAGTTCAAATGTTTTATAATAATTCTAAAATTTTGATATGTCCCTCACATATTTTCACTACTCCCGCCCACTTTTTTCCACAAAATCAAATTTACATTTTCATTCTCCCTCTAATATCCAATAGTTATCTAGGTCACATAACCCACACTTATCTAATCTTCTTTCTCTCTTCTTTACCGCCAACCACAAACCATTAATTTTCCTTTGCTAGCCACCCTATATCAGATCTTATCTTTTTCTTTCACAAAAAGTTCCATCTCTCTTATAACATCTCCTTCTCTCTGTCACCGCCACTATCCCATCGCCAAACATCAGGCCACCATCTCCAGCTGCCATCATCATCATCAAGCTCAAGGGTGTGGTTAATTACGGGATGGAAACTAGGATTTGATTGTTGGTTGATTTAATAAATACGAGTTTAGATCTATTCGACTTACCAAAAAGAAAGGTAATGAAAAGGAAGAGGGTGGACAGATGGTGATATGTTGTTGTGGTGAATCATGGTTCAAAACCTCATGATCCCCTATCCCTCCCCAAGCTCTCACATCAGTTTTTGATTCGCTATGTTCTGATAGGCATGTGAAATTCTTCATAGATATTGCAAAAAATTATTCCCACATAATCATCCTCAACAACTTCTTATTCTTCGCTGCTATTCTTTTGCCCACAAAAAGGTAAATTTTGTTAATTACTGTCGTTTTTTATGTTTAAGGATTAAAAGTTGTGTTAGTTATTTGTAAAACACATCGCAGTATATTAGTGATTGATTAGGTGTCGATCGACCATTGTACTAGTTTTGTTAAACTTTACCTTAAGTGGGCGAGAGGGACATCTTTTTCAAAGTAAAAAAATTGAAGCTAGATAATAAAATAGTACTTCTATTTTAACAGTTGATATGATATATCTTTGATCGTCATGTTTAGTTCTATTGCACAGGGCCTTTTTTACCGGCCCTGATTAGTTGATAAGAGATTTAAATGTTATCAAATCAACAAAGTAACAAAACTTGCATAATATATAGGTATAGTTGATTGATCATAAGTTTATATTGTTAGGTCTAATCCCAAGTCATAACATTAGTACTTGATTTGTAGGTTTTTTTTTTGTTTTTTTAAAAGTAAAATATAAACTGCTGTTGATTGTTTTGCAGCTATTCATTAAAGTGGAGTGAATTCCACAACGACAGTTGTTTGGTGGGGCAATTTCCGTAAATTTCCCTCTTAGGTTTGAGGTTAGTTTGTAGTTTTTCTTTTCGGTGTGTGTTTGTTTAGCGTGTGTTTATAGATTTTAATGAGGAGGTATCTGTTTTCAATTGCAGGATGTGAGCAATATACGTGAAGTTCCTGATCACCAGGTTTGTTTCTTTCATATGTTTTATATTTGTACTCGCTTTAAGTCGTCAAAAACAATTAGTTTTACTTCTTTGATTACTCACAGTTTTTACTAAACCGTGCATTTGTTATTGTGTTCAGGAAGTGTTTATGGACCCTGCACGTGACGAGAGTCTGATAATCGAGATTTTGGAATTGAAGGATGATGTTGCTGACAATGGAAGTGCTACTTGGTTTCTACAAGACCTTGCTATTGAACAAAACGCTGAGGGCACTATCGTAATTTCCTTTTCCTTTCGTGTTCCTTACAATTTATTCTAAACTTAAATTATTGCTAGACTTATTTGACTTTTTTCAAATATCTATAATATTTTGCTTAATTTTTTTCGTTTAGGTGACTGACCAATTAGCTGTCTTCGAGGCTCCAGGATTGGGATACAGGAAAATTACTTCTGTCATAACAACTGCTACTACCTAACTGGTAAACAAGATACCAACTTTGACTTTCCGCGAGGAAGATGTTTGAGAATTTTCAAAAATTTAATTATTTGTGATGATACTTATGTTCAAATTTAAAAAATTGTTCGTGTCTAACTATTGAATTTTTCGTAGGCTATATCTAAGTCACGCCAAGGAAGAGAAGCGCAGAATCTTGTGAAGGTTTACTTGGCAAATCTGAGACTTAAAGGAGTTCAGACAGATATACTTATCACTGCATACGAGCCAGTTTTCATAAAGTATTTAGGGAATATTAATTTCTTTTTGTGTGCAATTAGTTCATGAATCAAATATTGACTGTGTATTCTGTCTGTGTTGTGGTTGCAGCCCTCTAAGTGAAAGTGCAAACGTGGTTGGAGCTGGTGCAACCGTGCCTGCTGCAGTGTTAGGACGAACCCCAATGGCTGAAATTTTTACAAGTGGTTTCGACATTTAGAGTTAATGATTGGAACTTGTTCGGTGCTAGCGCCCTTTGATAACAACTTTGGTGGTCTTTTGTATTGCAAAGGTTCATTAGTCTCCTTTATTCATGTTCTTCATAGGTTTAAGATTGTTCGAGTTGATACTAGGTGTACCCTTATATGTTATGAGATGCTCGATTGACAGTTTGAATGATTTGAGGTGTTTGAATGGTCTTTTGAAACTACTTACATAGAATATGAACGGACTTTGAGTTTACAAAACATGTTTTGAAGCTGTTTGGGATGGCATGATAAATTCTGCTCAAGAATACATATATATAATGCCTAATTTCTTAAGTGTGGCATACTGGTATGTCTTAATTTGAGTGATTGTTCGTCATAGACCGGTGTATTTGATCTTTAACTTGTATTTTTACATCTGTATTTGATCTCTGCAGCCGACTTTCGCATCAACTTTCCAGCAACATCGGCTGGAGTAATGTTGGTCTCCTACAACAGTTGAGTT
Source organism: Artemisia argyi (assembly GCA_030686995.1). Classification (NCBI taxonomy): domain Eukaryota; kingdom Viridiplantae; phylum Streptophyta; class Magnoliopsida; order Asterales; family Asteraceae; genus Artemisia; species Artemisia argyi. The sequence goes on along the minus strand of CM060698.1, from coordinate 78,893,074 downwards.
TTTTTTTTTTTTTTTTTTTTTTTTTTTTTTTTTTTTTTTTTTTTTTTTTTTGCTGTAGTTTTATTGATGCCAATGGAACAACTATATCTATTGTCCAATACTCTAGATTATAGTCATATTTGCCACACACAAGATATGTTTCTTATATATATGGCCTTCTTTTCTCTGTTCTCTAGGAGCCTCAGAGGTACAGAGAATTTTTAGGAGCATTTTGGAATAAGGTAAACTTTCATGGTTGTGTTAAGGACATCAGAAGGTTTTATCCCTGCGTCACTTTCCTCACCTGTGTCTTTTGCAGCTCACATATGATGAAGCTCAGGACATTATGTCTTTGAATGATGTTAATCTAGAGCTATTGGGCTAGTCCTCTTTCTTTTCCTTGAATTTCCAGAACTTTTGTATTTATAGACGTTCTTTGTTTACTATGATTGCATCAATAGTTAGATACTTGCTGCTGTTTTTGTATATGAGTTGTTTTTAGGCTAGAAGAACTTCAAGTTTTGGATATCAAGTTTATGTACGGTTGTCCAAAGCCTACAATTGTTGTTCCTTATCAGGTCCGTTTCTTTACAAGGTTTTTATAAATTAAGAGCATATTCTTGATAAAAACTAAGACATAATAATCTTCTATGTTGTTTGGTTTCAGGATAATAAAGATTGATTTAGTGATGCTCATGAAATTCAAAGAAAATGTGCCAAGTATTTACTACAGCTATTACAATAGTTACTACTGCTGGTGAAAGTTAGCCTTGAAGTTAATACTGCTAGTGTATTAGTTACAACTGTAAGTTATAAGTTAGTATTGTTGGTTCATATAGTTAGTACTGCTTTTATGTATTAGTTGTTTATGGAAAAGATTATAGATACTTAAGAAAGTATTGTAAGCCAACTAGGACTCCTTGGTATATATAAAAGGAGATCCTAGGGTAGAGATTTATATACAAATTTTATATTTGGTTCACTTATATACATTCCAATTTTATTGTATCTGAATTTGTTTTTATATATATTTGAATTTGTTTTGATATATATTGATTTCTTAAATGTGACTAAAAGATGTATATAGTCACACTTATTAACACTTTTGGTCATTGTTTGCTTAATTCGTTGTGTGACTAAATACTATAAAAGGCCACACAAAAAAAAGTTCATGTGGCAATTGAATGATCAATAGTCACACAAAATACAAATTTCCTCACTTTAAACAGCATATAGTCACACTTATTAACACTTTTGGTCACTTTATACTTAATTATATGTGACTAAATACCCAAAACAAACATACTTTGTGTGACTAAATATTACAAAAGGCCACACAAAAAAAATCATGTGACCATTCAATGATCAATAGTCACACAAAATACACATTTCTTCACTTTAAACAACATATAGTCACCCTTATTAACATTTTGGCCACTTTTTTTTTTTAAATTGTATGTGACTAACTAAAAAAAAACAACGCCTGCTGTGTGACTAAATTATCTCAAATGTCACATATATTATATATTTATGTGGCCAAAGGACGAACAATAGTTACTCTCAAAAAACATTCGTGTGACTATAAAGTGTTTACGGTCACTGATAATGACTAATCCAACAAAACTGATGCCTAATTTGTCACACATATTCGGGGTTTTGGTCACTTTTTTTCGATGGAAAAGGTCACGAACTCAACAATGTGACCATATGCCACCTATGGTGGCGGGACCTTTAGTGACACACAACGAAAAAAACATGTGTGACTATATACATATCGTCACACATTTTTGGTGTGACCAATAGCACTTTCTGTACCAGTGTTTGTTCTTAAGTATACTCTTGCATTTCTTCTTTTATTTGTTTCATCAGTGCAATATCAGCATCACCTTTAATCCTTTCTTCATCCCAAGAATCCAAGAATGCTTTATTTTGGCCTCAGCTTCAGCGTGTTTCCTTATTTGTTCAAGTACCATCTGATTCTCCTCTACAAACGAAGCAGCCAATTTTCTTGCAGCAGCTCCATCTACTTCAAGTTGCTTGTGTTTGGGCAAGTACACAAAAGGAAGATCCTTTAAAGGATCATGCTTAGGCTTTTCAACCATAATACCTTTGACTTTGCCCTTATAACTTGGCTCTTGTACACTCTTCTTGATTTGTTGAGTTGGTTCTCTAATCACCACACCTTTGACAGGTACTCTTGGTTGTTGTGGTGGTGGTTGTGATTGTTCTGTTGGTAGTGGTGATTGTGGCACTGCTTGTTTAAATCGTGTCTTCAATAGAATCATTGCTTCAGCCAAAGTTTCATCATCATCACTAGCAATAGGAACATTTTCCTCAGCAGTAGTATCCTCCTTGGCCATTTCTACACTTGCACCAGCAGTAGAATCTCCCATGCCTTTGATTGCTGCTTCCATAACAACCTCATTACCTTTATTATCAGCAACCATATACTCATCATCATTCTCACCAGAATCCACATCCATATCCACACCAATGTCATCACCAGCAGCAGCACTATCAAAATTTTCCATAGCTTCCCCTGAATCCTTGGTTTCATTCCTCCTCTGTTTGGGATCATCCTCCCACAAACTTATACTTTCAGATGAACTAATCCTTTGTCTTGTGCCCACTTTTTTCAGTCTTTTGAATGACCTGGTTCTTGACCCCTACTGACCTCCCAATTGCTTAACCCTCAGCTTCAAACCCGTAATTACATCCCCCTGGGTATCTGTGATTTGTTGTAGGCCAAGAACCTCTTCTTTAAGTTTAGTATATTTAACCATCAATTCTTTAACAAGTTCCATCTCTTCCTCATCACTTGCATTGTCCCCCTTGGTTTCTTGGCACCTGCGGTTTCCTTCACCTGAATCAGTTCCATTGGAACTTGATTCATTATAAGCTCTTGAACCTTCACCCTTCTTATGTTGACCTAGTTCCAACATTGCTTGAAACAGTGTTTTAACAATAACAGGAAAGTCCTTACCCTTTCTCTTTGATATACGTGGGGATCGCACCCTCGCAACAGGTTTTACCTCTCAAGGGATCTTGAGAAGCTTACAACCCCCACCAGGCAGTGTACCTGATCGTTGTAGTATAGTATAGTGACAAGTACCGGGGGATTGATCGTTCAACTCAGGAATAGTGTCGCTAGGATTAGAAAGCCTAATAAACTAGGTCTAGAGGTGAGGGATGATTCTTTTTGTATTTTTATATTTTTATAAAAGCAAGTAAAATCTCAGGTTTTGAAGGAGTGGGCGGAATTAGTTGCTAGCCAACTAACCCAATTAATCTAAAGATGCAATCAAAATAAAATAAAAGAAATGAAAATAAACTATTATACTAATGTGGTGAAACAATAATGAGGAAAATTGTGTTTACTTAGGTTTCATTACTCCCTAGATATCTTTTACAGGTTGATAGCTTGTTACAATTGCATGGATGATGGGTCATATTCCTTAATACTAGTCGTAGGGCCGTGTACAATATTCCCTAACTCTATAGGATCCTACTTCACTCCTATGTCGAGCTATTAGAAGCTCCTAACATGGGATCATTAGAATTTTCCTATGCATTAAATACAACCAAAAATCGAAGTACACCTCCGATCATGTTTCTTAAGACGTTCAAGCAAGTTACCAATGGAAGTATGCCAGTTTTCTTAAGCCTAACATCGAATACAATCATCCGTAACAATTATAAATAAACAATCAACCCATAATTAACATCTAGGTTTCACTACATCTAAGCAAACACAAGAGAAATCTAGCATAGCATGTTAAATAGAAGACAAGCGTAAGATATAATCAAACAACACGTAGACGTATTGAATGATTTGGAAAAATACTTTTCTTTTATTGAACATGAAAGATTCAAGGGGTTGAAACCCTTGAAAAGCTGATAAAATTCGGACTAGGGTTTATTCCCTCAAAGTTGCACACTAATGAATGAAATTTGGAAAACTATATATAGATTACACATCATGATAGCGTCATGTGTTACGTTGTGACGCCGTCAACTCGCCTCCATAATGAAATCGTATTGCCTAGATCTATTTGTGACGCCGTAATGTAGGATTTTCTTCTGGGCCGTCACTAATACTTGGACCATGACGGCCTTGGGTGACGCCGTCATCTCCTATGCTTAAAAACTCTCTGGATCGTCACATGTATTTTCCACATCCACCTCTTTTATAACTCTTGATGCCATCATGTGGAGAGTTTTGACGCCGTCAGGTACTGTTCCAGCAAGAAAAATTGAGACTTTGCCGTTTTCTTCACTTTTATGTTCCAAAAACGTCCAAAATGCTTCCTTTTCCAGATTTCTCTCCAAAAGTACCTAAAATGACAAAAGGAACGATTTAGGGCAATATTTGATCAAATAATCTCGAATTCGGGCTTAAATGACCCCTTAAAAGCGGTACACTTTTCGCCTCATCACTCTTCATGTTAGAAAAGACTTTTTTAATATGAGAGTGAACAAGATAAACCTTGTCGTGAACTTTCTTATTTGTAAACTGTGTGTCCATAAGAAGTTGCAAAAATCTTGGATATAAGTAATGTTGGTTTGAAGAATTATCCAAGGCTTTAGCCACATGATCAAAAATTAATTTTGAAAATTTGAATTTTTCTTTATTTTTTGCGAAACATATAAGGGCAGAAGCCATGTTACTACTAAACTCATTCCAAATAGTAGTCTTTGGGCTAAGACACTGTAACAAAGTGTGAATAAAGAATTTCCACTGTGAGGGAAAGACACCTTTATTAAATTTCAAAGAATCATTTTTTCTTACATACCCCATCTCTTGAAGGTTTTCAAAAATTGTAGAGTCTGGAAGATTCTCAATTCTATTAACATCTCCTAGATGAAGAACTTCTCTAACAGATGCCTCTGTAACAATAATCTTCTGCCTATCCACACGGGCATGAATCTGTATTTCCTCATCAATAGTTTTGATCTTTGCAGTAGCCCAAAACTGTTTGATGTTAGAAACATATACAGTAGGGTTAACTATTAATGCATACCTAATATGAGTAGCATTGAGAAAATCAACAACTTCAATGAACTCTTCATTCTCCTTGGTAGGCTTTTGCAAGAATGCAATCATGTTATGCTCGTTAGAAAAAGACAGAGTCGACATTGTGAAATTTGAAAACTTGTGTAGGGTTTTGCTGGGAATTGCAATTAATTGATAAAATCAAGCAGTGGTCTCAAAATTAACACATCATTTCTGGATTTTAACAATTTGACATACTGCTTTTATCCAAGAAACCAAACACACCTTTGACAGTTTGACATCACAAGGAACCATACAAGGTCTCAAAATTTTCACACCAACTTGTTAAAACCAGAGCGCTCAACTCCCTGCGTTGCATCATTTTCCTTTCCAGGAGATATTGAAATTTAATTTTAAGATCGGTAATCCTGTTTTCCAGATTTAACGGGTCTGCAAATGCAAACCCATCTTGTTGACCCCCTTGGTTTTGATGCTCCACCACATTTTGATGCTCCATCACATTTTGCTGCTGATCCTCTTCATTTTGCTGCTCCACCACATTTTGCAGCGCATCCTCTTCATTTTGCTGCTCCACCACATTTTGCTGCGCATCCTGTTGATCCTCCTCATCCTCTTCATTTTTTCCTCCACCTCCACATCATTCAGTCCCTAACGCTCATCCCAGTAAAAGTCTTTTCTATGTAGCCATTTCCAAATTATTGACCTCATCCACGTATCTACCTGCCTATACGACCCATATTCGTAAACGGGATCATACTCGAAATGATTAAACACTGCGTCCCATAGCAAACAGTTGTTTAATACCCACTCGTACTCTTCTGCATCATTTTGAATGTTACCATTTGCTGCCATTGTTGAAGTTTTCTTTGAAAGTGATATATGTGTTTGTGTGTGTTATTTGGTATATATACAATAGAGAGGTATAAATAGGCTAGAGAGGTATATGAACGGTTCCCAAGACTTTTGGCAGGAAAAGGGATCGACCAAAGGCGCCTAAATCATACTGTGAATTGAAGATATTTTAAAACTGTTCCTAAAGATAAGAAATTGAGTGTGGTACGCAAAAGTCTCCACTCTCCTTTTACCATGTCTTGACTTACCAAGTATAATGAGTTGATGCAATAACTACTTGTATCTCATGCTTTATGAATAATAAACTTCCAAACTCAATATTTCCAACAATGATTTGGGATCGGGTTTTGACCCGAGGGAATAAATGTTTGACCGTGACTCGAAGAAAACTTATGTTATGTTTCTTTGAAGTTTAATGTTTTTGTGTTCAAAGAAAACTTATGTTATGTTTCTTTGTTAATCAAGTTATCGATTACTATATTATGATGCTTTGTTAAAAGTCAAACAAAGATTGTCAAACTTGATTGTCATTTGCAAAAGTCAAAGAGTCTCCAAGTGAATTTGGGCAATTCCGGGTAACTACTATCAAAAGATAACTAATTGCTAATCATGACTGTCACTTTGGGTAATTTTTGGTAGTTTTGTGTCTGTACATTCATTTGCATAAGGTCAAACAGGATAGTCAAATTGTGCCATTTTGGGTAATTACGGCCAAAAGATATCGACTAGCCAAAAGATCAAGATCAGTTAAATTCACAAGCTAACACTTAACCATTCACCATAAAGATGGGGTACATGAGCCACTACAAACCACACAATCTAGCCATAAACACTATACTACTTTAGTGCAAGTACCAAAGAAACCACAACTACAAAAACACAAAGTGTTGACTTCCAAAAACTGTCTTTCTTTAAGGCATTTGTCAACTCTGCCTCCAATTCTTCAATCCTTCTTTGACGAGTAACTTCAATTTGAACCTCATGCCTTTGATTGGGATTCAGTTTGCTATACATCTCAAACAAATGCATCTTGTACCAATCACATGCCTCCTCTGGATCATACCAATCAAATTGTTCACATTTCTTCGTACCCGATTTCTAAAATCAAAAAAACGTAGTATATTAAACATTAAACTTAATAATCTTTAAACTAAACGTATCTGATAACTTACCCATCAATTTTGGCAGCAAATGAAGCGTCGAGCAGGGTTGGATGGTGTCCAAGATGTTACCACCATTGCTGGCCTGTCACATTTGAAGTAATCTTCACAAAGATAAAACGACATGAGTTAGTTTGATTTTGATTTGGGATTTGTTATGATTTTTTAGAGTGTGTTAAATTAGGGTTTATGTGAAAGGGAATTGATTTGCACATTTATAAATTGATTGGGACACTCCATCCGTGCATTAAATACTTGTACAGTATTAAACACTATGCTTCAACCGCTTGTACATTGAGTGTGCAAATAAATTTTTTGAGTGTGCAAATCATTAGCCGTATGTATAACAGAAGATCAAAAATTGACGGCCATTAATCCTTATTCGGGTCAATCGGGCCGACCCCGTACCCTAGTTAGCCAAATATTTTCAACCCGATACGGGACCCGATTTAGTATTTGGGTTACTCGGGTTGACCCGAATCACCCGAATTTAAAGGAGAATGACGTATGGAAATGAAAAAATGTACAAAAACGTAATAAACGTTTCATAACGTTTTAATACAGAGGAAAACATTCAGAAAAGCTTAGAACTATGAAAACGCGCGAAAATTGCCGAAAACATTCAAAATGGATGAAATCGGTCGAAAAGGGTCGCAATCGGTCGTAGTCGGACTAAAATGGTCTAAATCCGTCGAAATCTGTCAAAAATTGTCAACGTCGGTCGAAAACTAGCGACATCGATCAAAATCGATTGAAAACGGTCAAAAAGGGACGAAAAACGTTACAAACGGATTAAAACCTAAAAAAAAATACAAAACGTATAAAATGTTGTATAGTATTTGTCTTGGAGTTGGTTGTTGATTACACAGAATGTAGCCATAGATCTTCCTTCAGAAAATTCACCTTTTTCAAGTTGTTGTTAAAGTTGATCTAAGTATAGAGTCATTTTGCCTGTGAAGGCCTCAACCTTTTGACTGAAGAGTGTTGCGAATGCACGATTGTAAACTACCGAGTATCCAGGTTGTGCAAAGAGAACCTTAAGATGTGAATGAAGTAATCAAAAACATTCAATGCAACTATCCTTGGCATTACCGGGCAATTTAATTGGCTGATGAAGTTCATTCTCTTGAGACTTAGAGCACGAAGATTCCATTGCAGCATTATCAGACTCAAACATGTTAATTTGTTGTGAAGGGTTAGAAGTCTTATGTTCATCGATCATGTCGTACAATTTGAGTATATCGGGTATGACTGAATCTGAAGAGTTTGACATGATGTGGACGTGCACGGGATTTTACACTTCTATGACTTAAACCGAGAAATAGATTCTTTCGCGGGATTTTACAAAATCAAGAAGAAACCGTGAAACACCGAACACTGGAGATGAACTTGATGATCAGTTGATGTTGTTTAGTTGTGATCTTGGTTCGGTTGATGCAAGTTTGGCCTCGAAAATTTGGTGAAAATTAGGTCTAAAAACTTAAAACCTCAATAAATTCACTCCGGAGGTGATTTGGGTCTCGAAAAATTCGTTTCACGACTCTGACGTGAAACCTCACAATATTCAGCCTGTTCCGGACGTTTTGACAGCTAATTCGCTGAAAACGGAGTTACGGTTCAAAAGTTATGGCCGTTTGAAATTTTGACGTAAAAATTCAACTTTGGTCAAACTGCAACTTTAGCAAATCACTAGAAGCGGTAAACGCTAGTTGGAGGTAATCGCAATCTGAAGGTAAACGCAACAATGAGCAAACCGCAGGAAGAGGTAATCGCTATCCGTAGCAAAACGCAAACCAGAGTTAACCGCAGGATGAGTTAACCGCAGAATGAGCAAACCACAATAAGGAGCAAACCGCATGATGAGTTAAACGCTAGTGAAGTAAACGCAGAAAACGCAAACCGCAGGTGTAAACCGCAGAGACTTAACCGCAACCCACTAGAGTCCAAAACAGTCACTATCTTGCGTTTTGTCCTTATACCCAATAAAGTAAACGCTAACTAGCAAACCGCAGGAACCACTAGCTAACCGCAACCAAGAAATAAAATAGTAGAGCTAACCGCAGTCAAGAATAACGCCCAAACACAATCCAAACTTCAAAAATACATATGATATGGCGAAACCAACTGAGAAACTATGTAATACTAACACCAATGATCACAAAAGTACGTCCATAACATATCAAATAACCCACGAAAGATCAAACCAAGATATTTTCAAGAAAACTCTTCTAACTCACAAAAACTACACAAAACCACACCAAATCCGATTCTACAAGGCCCTAAGATGAAACCTTGGCTCTTGATACCAATTGTAGAATATTCATAATCATAAACATGTATGGTGTGGTGTTAGATTCGATTAGAAGAAGATTTCTAGAGAGAGAAAGTGGGAGCCTTTTCTAGTGAGAGAAACAAGAAGTATTTATTAGCTTGAGTGAAAGGTCCAACCCTCTCCCTTGGTGGGAGAGGGGTATTTATAGTTACAAAGAAAACGCCCACTCCCGGGCTGTGGATCAGGCATACAGTGGGTAAAGACCCGTCCTTCCTCCACGGTGTTACTTAAACTAATCTACGAACTAATTAAATATTAATAAGACTACGAGCTACTCAATGCTAATCTATACTCGGGGTGACCGAGTCTTTCATATGAATATTTATATTCCTAACATAATGGAATGCCAGGGAATTCCTTCAACTATAAGATAGTTGCTACCTTATCCTTTTGGCACAATAGGTCCCTTAAGTGCTATTCTTCCCATATTAGCCACACTAAACTTTATTACATATTTATTGCATGATAATATTAGTCCTTTAAGTCTACATTTCTTATGATAGTGACATATCATACTTTATATAGCTATTTACATAACATTTAATACTTATAGTTTGACTATCGGGATTGACTAATCAATCCTGTAAGTCCTTTAAACTTATAAAAGTCATGGTCAACTTAGTCAAATGGCATTCTCGCAATAAAACGCTAAGGCCCGGATTCAGGGTGTTACAAAAAAGGTCTATGGCATGGGCTGGTGAAGATGGCGCTAAGGCTCATAACTCGAGAAGGGGTGGTTTAAATTGTAGGTCCACATTATAGGTCTATAACATGCCCTATAACTTGTGAGTTGTGACACCATGTGCTCTAAAGCAAGGCGGGATTTGAGTATGTGTAGAGTGCTCGACCGCTCAGGGCCTCTATTTTTTAGGGGCCCCAAGATTTTAACGCATTAAAGCTGATATTAACCAGTTTTAGCTTCGAAATTATGATAGAGTGATCTAAAATCAAAGAGTGTTTGATTTCTACCAACTTTAAAGTAATAATGATCAGTTACCTGTTACATCACGTTCACTTTTCACCCCAAATCTTCATAGCTTTTATACTTTTGTCCAAATTAAATATTTTTATTTCCCAATAACTGCAAGAGTTTATAAAGCTGGCAGTTTTAACCTTTAATTGAGTTTAAATTGATATAACAACATTGTTTTGATGTGATGAATCTCAGACAAGTATGAAATTGTTGATCGATACTTTTTGTTATTTATATGTTTACTTTTATGCATACATGTAATATTTATTATTAACTTTTCTGCATACATGTATTGAGAATATATTAGCTATAATTTTTTGTAGCTAATTGGCTACACTTTTGTGCTATAAATGTGGGCACTTTTTTTTTTTTTTTTTTTTTTTTTTTTTTTTTTTTTTTTTTTTTCTGTAGGTCTCTAATTCATTGCTTATGTACTTTTTCGTAAAGGATTGTAACGAATTGGCTAAAAAAAATTATTGTCAGGCTATCCCAACATATATTATATATTTCACAATTTGGTGCTCCATTATATTGACATCGAATAAGTGAGACTCTTTTAAGGGCATAAGACAACCCTCCTCTAAAGATACATCGAATAAATTTAAGAGCATCATTTGTAGTTACCCAAGCCAAAACCCAAAAAGAGTGTCACGTCATGTTATCTCAACATTTTTGTCTTCCACTTCCTTTATCACGCTCACACCCAAAACCCTCTCCCTAGTCCCTTAAGCCAAAACCCACCATCTCATTTTTTTTTTTTCAAAACAACAAATTTTTTATACATTATATATATGTGTGTGTGTGAATTACGTAAAAACACATTAAATGTAAAAAAAAAAAAAAAATACATTTAACTATACAACTTTCTAAAGTTTACGGGCAAAAATTGAAAAGCAACATTTTCAAAGGTAAAAAAAAAAAAAAAAAAAAAAAAAAAAAAAAAAAAAAAAAAAACTGTGTCATCTTCCTCGAACGATAGCGCAAGGGGGAGGGGGTATGGTGGCGCGGGCTTGGCGTCGTGCCACGTTGGTTTGGCGCTGGTGTTGCGTGACTGCACCCGATGCTCTAATGATATCATTTAACGCGAAAAATATGTATTTATTAGTTATTTATTTTTGAATATTCACATCTGATTTTGTAAAAAGTTCTGATTTTATGTTTAGACACAACCTAATTTGTCTTTAAGGAAAATGAAATTGAAAGGAATGGGAAGTAAAAATGGTACGGCTTGACCTGCGACTTTCAAACGTTAAAATAGTTGGTCGATCGTATGTGAACATCATATTGGAGATAAGCAACGACTGGGGGTCTCTTAGCAATGATTACGATGGATGTTCATGCAATTTTCAGACATTTATTTTCCACACTTTACATAACTAGAAACGTGGTTGTATGTACGTATGAGTTAAATGGGATTCATGAATCTTACGTAAATTATGCTAGGGTTGGACAAAACCAAATTGTCAAGCTTGTTTCTTTCTATTCAATATCAGCAGCTTACCACCGATTTGAATATTTTTATTTATTTATATAAAGCTATTAAAGTAGTATTTTAATCATTACTAACTTCACCACCGCTCTATGATTAACTTGAAGTCATTTAAAACTTTTTCAGCGTTACAGCCTTAAAAATGGTTGCAAATACTAAAAATATGAAAAACATATACGCTCATATTTATTTATTTATTTTTATTTTGGTCAAATAAGCGTCACTACAAAAATTCCAACATACACATTCTTTTTCACAATTTTAAGTTAATTAGCCGTACGTATCGGGATAGAATTCTCCGACTACGTGTTCTTTGACGTTAAATATATTTTTTCAATTCAAATGTTAAAAAATGGGAAACTGATATTCCCATTAATTAATTACTGTAACTTATAGGATATTTAAAAAAAAAATCTCCTGCATGTTCGTTGACTCCCTACATGCATATATATATAAGACCATAAGTTGCTGATACTACTGATCGATCTAGCTAAACTCACCTTACTTAACTTACAGCATGAAACGCTCTTCGGGTTCAGCTTCTCTCCGGCCACCCGCCACCATGGAAAAAGAACGTCGGGATCAGATGAAGGATCTCTACTCCAAACTTGCCTCTCTCCTTCGCCTTCGTTCCTACGTATGTACATTGTTTTTATCTTGATTTTGATCGATATATCAAACAACACACTCGCTTAGGGCCTTCGAAATTTTAAGGACCCCAAAATATTTAGGCGTTGAACCTTATATACTTGAGTTTTAGTTCTAGCATGATGTTAAAGTGACCTATACAGTTACTAACCACCCAATATAAGGTACTAGTAGATTTGATCAGTTTATTGTGACTCAAAAGATAAGTTGAAATAGGGGCATGTGTTTCATATAGAGGAAGAAGATGAGCGCTTATACACTATGTACAGTTTTCACCCCTAATCTTTATATATTTTCACCCCTATTGTTTATATATTTTACACTTTGTCTATTACTTTCTATTTTTGTTTTAAGTCCAAAAGAGCTTATAAACTACGAATTTTAACCCTTTTTTGAGTTATCATCCAAATGTTCCAACAGTACATATTTGAAATGTTAGAATTTCTTTTTTGTTGTTTAAAAGAGTTTTGAAGGTGTTCTCGACGAATTTGACAATGTTGTTTTGAATACTTTTTGTTACTTATAATATATCATATCTTTGAATTCTTCCTAACTTTTTTTTATTCTTATATGTATTAAAAAATTACATCCAAAACCCTATTTAGTAAAATGTCTACTTTGGGATCATGACATAGGGCTCCAAAATCCACAGAACTGCCCTGAAACAATACATCCACAAACGTATTATTCTTCAAGAGTTTTCGTTATAACAATTTAACATGCACGTTATTTGATCTGAATAACCTTTCGAGTTTCAGAAAATACAATATGCCCCAACCTAAAATACGAATCATTTTGTGGCGTTTAATCACATGTGATATCATTAAGATAAATAAAATGCACACAGTTAGCTAGTGTACTTGTTGTACGTAGTATGTGTTATGTACACCCTGATAAAATATAGCTAGTAATAGCATAAAAACTACTTGAGTGAGTATAGTTACTTAAATCATATGTGTTAAAGTTTATCTTGGATATATGTAATACAGAAACGAATCCCATTACTTGGTTTACTGGAAAAGGCTACTGATTCGATAAAACAATGGAAAGAAACAGTGGATCGACTAACAGCCAGGAAAAAAGAGCTAGAAAACAAGCTTAGAGGTGCAATGAGCCAGGAAATCAACTTACATGTCGTTCAAGTGAGTGAAATGGATTCAAACCTCGAGGTGAATTTAATCATTCGGGCAAGTAACAAGAAAATCGAGCTTTCTTGAGTTCTAAGTATTATAGAGCAAGGTGGTGCTGAGATTATAAATTATAGTTTCTCGAGCATGGGACAAAACACACATTACACCATTCATGCTCAGGTATTCCAAACCCTAAGAATGTTTCGTTGTTCACCAAAATTAACACATGAAAGGCATGCTTAACTAAATTAATCATAAATTGTCGATGTGTGCAGGCACTCTATTCACGGTTTGGAATTGATAGTTCATTGATAGAATACAATCTAAAGAAGCTTGTCTCTTAAAAACCAAAATTTCGGACAAAACCAAATGTTTAATCAACTACGTATTATCATAGGTCTATCCCATCTCCATGGCAATGTACGTCCATCTAACCATGGTGTTATTTATCCCAACCGCTACATGCATGTTGGTCATGGCATCATGGATATGACAGTGGGGGACGACACCAGCGGGTTGGTTTCCCTCTAAATTAAAGATATTGAAGGCTTTCCTGTTTCATTTGACGTATACAGTATACTATATACTGTTATAAATTTCATTAATCAACAATCACTCAATGATGGATTCAGAAGTATTTTGAAGTGGTTCTTTTGTATTTGTCTTTTGAAATTGTATTTTATCTATACAATTCATAAACTTATGTCGATCTTGTGTAATGTTAAACTTTCAGCATTCATTAAAGCTTAAAATTTATATATGCAATTGCTATTAATTTGTAACTTGTGTGACTATACGATTAGTTACTTTGTAACGTAAGTCCGTAACATGTTATTTAAATGTTAGTAGTAAGATCATATCGAGATGCATTTTAATGATCGAATAATGAAGATAGAAACTGCGCGCTAAAGACGATCAATTAAGTACTCAAGGGTTTGAGGTTGTAAACCAAATACTTAAAGTAACACTTTGGTGCCCTAATTGAGTATTTCATACACGTGTAAAACCAGTAGGTTTCTAGAACGTTGGATGAGGAATTGAAAAGCTGGCCAGCTTATTGAAGAAATAAGCCACCATAAGCTGATAAGCGCATGATGATTGTTACCTTTTTAAAAATTGATATCTCACACACTTTGCATTGCAAGACTGGTCGAACTCAATCATTCAGTTTGAATAGTACGTTATCTTGATCGTAATATGGAGTCCAATCCAAGATTTGTTGATGTTGGACATAAAATGGCTTAAGTGAAATCTTATGATTGATCGAGTAAACATTAACTGACTAAGGATCAAATGAGAAGAATTCTTAAAATAAGAAAAATGAGAAATAATTATAACAACATATTCAAGATGCATCAACTTGAATTAGATGCATCCCTAATATTTTAGATGCATCATAATATATTTTTTAGCAAAAAATTATATGTATATACATATATTAGATGCATTTCATCAAATTAGACGAATTCTATATATTTTTCGTCCGCTGCGAGTCAATTTGTTGCCAATACTATTTTGAATCGTTTTCACATCAAAATCACTTTCGAAACTAATTATGATGTATCTAAATGAATAGAGATGCATCTAATTCAAGTCGATGCATCTCAAATATGGAGTTATAATTATTTCTTATTCTTCTTATTTTAAGTTTCTTCTCAATGGATCCTTACCCAACATTAACTTAGTTAGTTTTACTTTAAAACTACGGTAATTTAAAAAAGAAATCAAGATTGTATACACGGGGTTTTACTTTTTAGTGACAGTTATCAAAAAGTATTACTCGTAAAACTCTTGATTAATCAAACATGTTTTATTTTTGCCGTCCAAAAAATAAATAAATAAATAAAATAAAATAACATGTTTTTATTACAAAGATCGACTTCAGTTCACGAAGGTATACGTACAAGTTAGGACTTTAGTTTATTACTTTATTATACGTCTAGCATATATTGAAACTCCTTTGGATCCTGTTCTTTTTAACGCTTGCTAAACACATTTATATCATAGAAGGGTACCCGCGCAATGCGGCGGCGGGTACCCTGTGACTACTTTTGTTGCGAGCAAATGTTTTCATTTTACACTATATATATCCCCTACATTTTCATTTTAAATACATACTACTTTCAATTTTTCAATACACAAACGGTAACATTCCTTGTCGGTTGAGTCAATCTTGATAATGGATTAATCCGGTCTCGTCAATAAAAGATAACCCCCAATATTAATCGTTTTGTCATTACGAAACCCAAACGTAACCATTAACCTCAAAACAATTTCGGTTAAATTAAGCATTAACCAATCAACAAAATTTGTTTTACACTTTAAATCTGTATGCTTGGCTCGAAATAAATTTTAACCAACAAAGATAAAACCCACTATTAACATTAACCAATTTAATACCAAAATTAGCCAAAAATCAAATATATCATACAAATAATATCATGGATATTAAGGCCCATGATAAAAATACCAAACAATGCACGCGAGATCATTTGGCCAGCACAATTGAGATAACTTAAACCTAAGGATACAAGTGGTAAAATCTCTACTTTATTTATTTTTTATTTGTTAACAACATTTGTTAACAGTTAACACTAATCTATACACAGTTACACACACATCTCGCATTCACCGTCTCCACCCACATCATTTTACCAACTAAAGAAATATCTCTAAAATCTAAATATTTGCCATAAAATGACACTCACCCTAAACATCCGCCAACCACACATACAAACTCATCCCTTTCCGTGATTCTAGATCTAACCCACAAAAACCTTTTAACTCCAAGCAACAACCACTTTTCTTACTTACTCTTTATACCATAACCGATTACTTCGAATCCCATATACAAAGAATCAAGCACGCTTACGGCTCAAGATCTTTTCCTTAAGGGTCACAGGGAAGGTGCTTGTGTTTTTGTTTTCCTTTTAACTTGACCGAATGAAAGGAAGAATGAAACAAAGAAAGAACAGGATATGAGGTCTTTTGTTTTTTCTTTTTCAACTCTGAAGTTGTTGTGTTGTTGAGTGAGTTGTTTAGAGATGGGATTAGGGACATGGTAGGTTGTTGTTTTTTATTTGAGACGCGGGGGTGCTTTTAAAATGTAGATTAGTGATCTTTCATTCTGGTAATATAAAGTATAAAGTCGTTAGTGCATCTCTAAGGGCAAGTTGTTGTTTGTTGATTGAGCTTGGTATAGATCTGGTAGTTATTTTCTTGTAACTTTTAGCGGTTGGAGACGTAGTGACAAAGATGACATATTTTTAGTTACTTCAAGATCACGCTCAACAACTATCATCGAGTCACTTTTGAGCTCACTTTAGTAGTCCTCAAATTTTAGCAGAATTTTTTATATGAATTTGTACCTAAACCATGTGTGTATGTCATGCTTTTATAGAGACTTGTACACTTTAGTTGTTATGGGTCCTGATTTTTAGCATTCTAATTCTCTAGCAATATTGCATGGGCTGTTATAGTTGGTGAATGTTACACTTTCAGGTTTTAACACAATTGAATTTTCAAATGGTTGTTACATTTGTTTAGTAGCTGTTACAATTACTTTAAATGGGCTGTTACAATGGTATTGATGGGGTGTAAATGGGTTGTAAATGGCTTTGTCTGCACATCTAAATCAAACAATTGAAAACTAATACAAATATTTCCATTACTAGCTTATAGACCCGTTGACACCGGGTTATTTTTTAAAGAAATAGAGAAAATGAGATGATAAGAAAAGTAATAACGTAAACATATTTCATTTAAAATATGAAACAAAGAATGAGACAATGCGTCCATTATCAGATAAGAAATTGCTTCTGTTACAATTACATTAACAAACGTCCAAGCTTGGGGTCTCTAAAATTGATTGTCTTGAGTAGCAAAAGATGTGTGTGAGCGCCTATCGATTTACAACCCAATGTCCATGCCGTGCACGCCGAATAGTCCATATCTGATGTGAGTAAATGCATGTTGTTACTGATAATATATTATAATTGAGAATATGAGGAAAAAAAAGGTACGTGTGTATTTTACATACCTTTTGAAGTTTTGATCATAGACTTTCAAGTACTTCTCTATACACGACATTTGTTGCAGTTTTGGAGATGATAAGAAAAACGATAACATAAACATGTTCATTTAATACATGAAAGAAAGAATGAGACAATGCGTCAATTATATGATAAGCAATTTAGTTTGTTACAATTATACTAACAAACTTCTAAACATTGGTGAATCTAAAATTGATTGTCTCGAACATAAAATGATATGTGAGTGTCTATCGATTCAAAACCCAATCCTTGCTATTTTCATTGTGACTTTTCATGTTGTGATGTAAGTTTGACCCAATTGGTTTGCAATGGGTAGGTTTTGAGGATCTCTCATCTCTAACACGTCAAACATATAAGAATTAAAAGGAACCTCTTTTTTTTTTTTTTTTTTTATTTATTTATTTTTTTAATGGTGATCCCTTATATGAGAATGCTTGTTTTGACCCATAGAAGAAGTGACCTATTTCACTATCTTAAAAAGGATAAGAAATTTGATTTACCACAAAAAGTGTATTTCACTATCTTAAAATGGTGATCCCTTACAGGCTCATTTGACAATAACATGTAATGATATATAAGGTTTTCAACTATGCAACCTCTATATACTACGTAATATTTAATTTATTAAGCACATGTGTCATGAGTTCCTTTTGACACCATTACACTAATCTACGAAGACAGGGCATCCAACTTCTAAGTTCACATCACAAATACCGAGCGCGTTGTCATATTCCCCAGCATTATCTGATGAGAAACATGTAACTATATTTTAAATAAACTATGTGTCATGAATGTTGCACATAGCATCCTACAAAAGGGGGGAAGATATTAACATTACTATGAATAACAGAACTTGTTTTTGTTTCAGCCAGCAAATTCCTTCCACAAGAAAGTATTAAGCTACAGTGACATATCATACAGGAATTCTTCCCACACTATAATTTGTTTATGCTTCAGCTACTTCTTTTTGGATAAACATTATGTTACAGTGACATAGAGGAAGGGCAATACTTCCACAGCTTTAATAAATGAACATAAAAGGCTAAGGACACTTCATTTGTATATAAGAGCGAAGACTTACCCAGTTGCTTCAAATTCCGAAGCCTGCAAATTGTTGAAAACTTATGTGAGTATATATATATATATATATATATATATATATATATATATATATATATATATATATATATATATATATATATATATATATATATATATATGTAAAGAAAAATAAACGCAGAGCGATCATCTTTAAATGAAAAGTTTGTACAACTATCTTTGATGGATAGACTTACCTTTGAAACTGCTCCGTGTCGACGAACTTCAGTGCGAGCTGCAATTTTAAAGAATAAATAAAACTATTAATCTAAATGTTATCTCAAATATCATGTAGACATTGCAAGCACATAGAATGCAAAAAGCCAGAATTTATCTTTTAGTCCATTTGTAAGTCCCATGTAAAACAACATATATAGGAGTATCAAGTACCCCTTTTAAGTAAAGCCATTCAAAAATGAATGTGGCACTACTGCATATGATAAGTAGTTATATTCTAGCAAAGTACCAGAATACAACTACAAACATCAAACTAAGGCCTGTTTAACATTCTAGCCCCTTAAATTATGTATTTTCTTCTATACATTCACGTTATTCATTTACAAAAGAAACATCAATTTCTAGTTTCAGTCAATATAACTACCTTAAGAGAACTAAAACAGAATTAGATACAAATGTAACCTAATCATAACTTCAACTGATGATGACCGACACATACATATAACAAAAATATGTATGGGTCAGAAATCCGGCCAAAACTGGTCCAAGTTGAAATGGGTCATTTTAGTAAGCGTCAGGTTGACCAAAAGTACATTATGGTCCAAGTTAAAATGGGTCATTTTAGTAAAATAAAATTATTTGGCGCATTAGGAATAAATTATAATCCATAGAAGCCTTTAATAACAAAATAATAACTCTGCAGATGAAATAGAGACAGAGAATCTAATAAATAAGCTCTCAATATGTAAAGACATGCTAGAATGTTCATATAATCAATTAAAAAAATTTTATTTGACCAATTTTCCTTTTTGGGTTGCACAATATTAACGGCACAAGCAAATCCATAAATTGATTATTGTTTCTATTTAGCAGGAAAAATAAGCAATCCCAAACACCCTCTAAAGCACATAGATATTCACAAAAAATGCTTATGTATATCTTCAAATCAGATTTGAATCTAAAGATATATCTAGCACTGCAGTAAAATAAGCATTCATGAAACAATCTCAGACTTATATACATTAGGAACTAAACTCGGCACCAAATAACATATACGTAATTCATAATGTGAATGAATATATAACTTCTCAATAAATAGATATCACAAAGAATTGAGAAATGGATTGATATTACAGTCTTGATCATACTTATTAAACACTAAATGACATTATAGGGACAAATTACGTGTCCACAATTTCAACTATTGTTGTGACTATCGCCGTCTTTATTGTATTCTCCATGTGCGATTTTATGTTTTTCATTGTATGTAACCAAGATAACATGAAGTTTATATAACATGAAGTTTATATTATTCTATGGCTTCCTACCACCTTCCTTGTACATACCATGTACGATAAACAAACATCGTGTTATAATCCAACCCACCTGACAAATCAATTTTTCCACCTCTAATCCAATGGAAATTAAACAAACCAAACCTGATTGATTGACTCACAATGTATCCACCTCGTACAATTAGCATTTATCATCCATCCTTCTACAACTGCAATTCAAAATATACATAGATTACAATGAAAAAAGTTATTTTTAAGCAATGACAGCATTGTATTGGACCATGAATCTGATGAATAATAGTTCTACTTATATCAAGGATTTCAAACATATAAACACATTCGTTAAGTATCAGTTGATGTTCTAGATTACTTTTTAAATGAAAAAATAACATAACATCAAGGGTGGGTTTTCGGTTTAACACTTTTACCAATTTGTTAAGATAGTAAGGCTGTAACCACATAATGTCAGCGTGGGAGTGAGTTTTTGGACAGTAAGCAATATACTTTATTCCATGCTTTGAAACAAAAAAATATAGAAGTGGCAGTAGTTTACCCAAAAAAAAAAATATAATCAGTATATGACTTGTTTTGTAAATGGACCAATTTTGATAAATGCCTAAAACATATCTAAACTTTAATATAGGGTTAGACCCAAATCTCCCCCTTATAACTTGTAGTTACTTTAGCTAAAACAAAATACATAAGCACGAAGCACAAATTATAAGTACTCCCAAACACCCCTTATTACTTGTAGTCACTTTTGCTAAAAAATAAGTACATAGGTATTAAAATGTAGATATAAAGATAATAAGATATACATCAACACATTTTATGAAATCATGGGTACTTGATTTAAATCACAATGGTAAAAATCCTCGGACTTCTAACTAATAAAAAAGAGCTTAGAATGGCAATAGCACCTTGTCACCGTGTTAAGAATACAACTGATATAAAATATTAGAAACTTCGATAATCGATGGATATGTGCTAATTCATTGTTTATGATTTCATAAAACTGAACTAAGTTGTGTCTTACTAACCTTAGCCTCGGTATCCAACTCTATTGTTTCTTGCGAGGGTTCTTTTGCTTGGAAACGACAACTTTTGCTTCTTCGATAAGCTCAATCTACACGCAAATGACTATCAGAGCCAAAGATTAGAGCGAATTCCATAAGAACCTGTACAACCATAAAAAGTTCAAGGAATGAGTCGAACTTTAAAATTATTTGACAGATGCATAAAAAGAAACAAAATTCTAGCAGCTACATACCTCCTTGATCAACAAATTCCCGGAACTGATCTGCTTGTAATTCGATGAAAAAATGTCATTAAGTCTCTCCCGGAGCCTAATAACCCTTTTCAATTCTTGCAGCCTAAGCAAGCATTAGTGAGACTTGAATACACGCAACCTGATGCTTGCACAATATAGCAAACAACTGTGGGGCCTGCTTTAAGTGGGTGGACAGCTTCTCAAGGGGAATGGTGCATTGGTGTGGTAGATTCAAAGAGTCTTCAGATTGGGTGACTGAGCTACCACACATCCAAGGGCTGAGAAACTCACTTCAAACCCCAAGAAAGCCACATTAAGAGACTCCAATAAAGAATCAGGATAGTTACTCAGCCAGTGTCTACTTAAGCATTTTGGATCAAACCATGTCATTTTCGAAACAGGTCGAAATGGTAAATTTTAGCAATATCCAAGGCCTTACCTGAAAGTTGTATGTATTGTCAACTGATGCCCCTACTCATGCAGAAGATTCTTGTACACCACTTGTCTCGTCCTGTCTAATCGAAAATGCATTCGTCGTGTCTAATCGAAAATGTATAGAAGCTTTAAGAGCAGTCATTTTAACCCATTTAATCCCATGTCCTTTTTATAGCAAAAGATATACTAAGAAATTGAATAAAGGGTTCCAATCACAGAAGCAAGTCAAACCTTTAAACTATATTGTAATATGACTGATTGAGAATGTCAAATTGTACAAAAAAACACACATTTATTTCTTCTAAAGACTCAACCCCGTGCAATTGCATTGTCACTGTGACTGCACTGAAATCATCCAATCTAACCCATATAGATTCTAAGAGATGAAAAAAGTTTTGATGAGGTGCTTGGTGCAGTCCTGTATCTCACGCAATGCTACTGCTCCCAAATTAATTCAAAAGAAATTTCATAGCATAAAAGATTAACAATTAAAGAAAATCACAAATAGAAATAGGTACGCAAGAGGCAAAATGAATTTCTTCTACCTGTTTGAGAAGTTCTATAAGAATGCATTATAACTTTCCTGTGGATTAATATATTCAAAACTGCCACCCTCTAAAAGTATGACTGCTGAACCCCTTTCTAGAAAATATGAAACTACAAAGTTACGCTTAACACATTTCGGTTTGCGCTAATTCTCACAAAAACATAAAGCATAGTGTAGACCCTAAAAAGAACTATTGCAAATTATTATGACATGCATCCACTAAGTTGAATTATATTGTGGATAACTTTTATTTAACTTTATTCGTGTTATGACCCGTGCAACTGTAACTATACATGTAACCATCATTTCGAACAAAATTGGGATTCTGCATCAATATACACATCCAAACACCATTATACCGCTCAAAGAAGTTGGTCTTTTTAAGATTCTAATACAGCGGAAGAAGTTGGTCTTTTTAATCAAGGAGGTCAAGAAAGCAGTATGCATGCCAACAAAAGTTAATCACAGAGTTTTAGAATTAGGTTAACTAACGTGTACCTTTAGTTGTTCTTTAGCATCAGCCAACTCTATTTGTAGGACTGATATCTCTTCTTTTCGAGACCAACATTTTTCCTACAAATATGTGTGAAATGCAATATCGTTAACATCTTAACATTCAAATCAAATGAAACTGTATTAGTAGCAGAGTCATAAACAGTTCAGTTTGTACCTCGAGTTTCTTATTAATAACAGCCAACTCTTCATTTTGTATCGGATCATCAATGTGCGACGAACACGTCTCCTATAATAGAAATTAATTTTTAACTTGATATCCTGTTATATATCAATCAATGGTTTGTTACTTGTGCACAATACCTTAAACATGTCTGTCGCTTTTTTAACTTGATACTACTTTTGCCCATTTGCTCTTCATCGTGCTGAAATCAGCTTCACCTTTCTCATGAATGCCTAAATTTATGAGCCATCATCATATGCTTTATTCTTGTAGAAAAAAATTCAAATATTACCAACTTGTGGGCATTCTAAAACATCCATAATATAGTACAAAACATCTTAATCACATCTTATCCAATATCACTATGCTCCTAATTAGTATAGTTCATAACAATCCAAAATAGCCCCTACTTTAATAATGCAGAACTTACTATTCAGACCTAATGAGGCTCGATAATAAGCAATTTTTTTCATGTAATCTTATACAGGCCCCTATTCCTTTTCAATTCCAAACAACACCTAATCTAATAATAAGCAGGTTTTTTTTTATGCATTCCTAAACACAAACGAATCTAATAATAAGCAATTTGCTTAATCAAAAATTGTCAACCACTAACAAAATAAATACCTCCAAATCTTCTATTTTAAATTAGAGAGATACGTTGCAGATGCCATCATGGTTCCCTCTTCTACTTCCCCACTGCAAACACACATGTATCAGATATGCAGTTAATTCTTAATAAATCAAGAGTAATCAGATATTTGTAATATAAATTAAATCAGTCTATACAAAGTTATAAATTACAATTAAGCTGTGAAGACCCAAATCAATATAAATTAAATCAGTTTATAAAAAGTTACTTGTTGTGTATAAAATGCCAAAATCATCATCGCCCGAAAAGGAAACACAAAATGAAAAAAAAAAAAAGAAAAAAAAAACACCCAAATCATATAAATATAAATCAAATAACATAAACAAAAATTAAGTACCTTTTCTTTATAAATTGAATCGAAGCACAATTATATTGATTAGTGAAAAAACAATAGATCAGAATAGATGTATTGTGGAATTAAAATCGGAACCCTAAAAAAAAATCACTACTCGTACCATTGTTTTAAGAACCATATAAATGTAACATTTAAATTGACGCTCCTCAAGCGTTTAGAAGAAGTCATTGAAGAAATAGTTATTGCTATTCAATACCTTACAAAAATACAAAAACCTCTTAGCTGACTTTCTCCTTTTGATTCACAAAAACCATAGCATCAAACGATTGTACATCCGATCTAAATAAGGAAGAACACGTCAGAGAATTAAACGGATTTTTAATGCGGGTCGCTTAGAAGGGTTGTCCAAAACTATCGTTTATTAGATAAAATAGATAAGTAAAATGTTGAATCTGAATTTTTAAGCCTTCTATTAATAGTATGTCCTAAATGTATTATAAAGTAGTATAGATAATAGTATCACTTATTTAGTTACTCGCATTTATTAGCATATAACATATACATCATGTTTATTTGTTGTCATGGTGATGATAACTGAATAATCCTAAGAATGTTCCATAATATACAGCAAGATTAACATTAAGAATACCCCTTTTAAAAATTTAAGAGCGTTTGATAGTTTATAGGTTTGTTTGGATCGGATAAATAATTTCACCCAATGCTTAAACTAAACTTAACTAATTAATCCAATTCATACAAACCAACTAAGAAGCTAGGTATGAAATGAGGCTCGACTCTAAGAGATGTAACGTTGTGGTCACTCCCAACTCCACGTTAGAGTCACATCATCCCTCTCCTCCCCACTTTAGTCACCTCATTCCTTTAGCAGTTACATATACCAATTGCATATAGCTCATTTAAACACAAAATACCCTAAAACACAGTCACCCACCTCTTTTTTTTTTTTTTTTTTTTTTTTAATCAGTCACCGCCTTTGACCAAAATGTTCAACACTTCGCACTCGAAGCATGTGAAGGTGTAGTATCGGTAGGTAATTATTGGTGGTGTCACATAGAACTCTAAGAAGATGAACAATAACGTCTAACAATCTTAATCTTACAACCAATTAAAAAAAAAAAAAAAAAAAAAAAAAAAAAAAAAAAAAAAAAAAAAGATGTAAGATGTTTTAGGGCCCGTTTGGTTTATAGGTTTATCTTGGGTTTGGGTTAGAAAAATAGACCCCACCACATTTTTAGTTGTTTGGTATGATTTGTGTTTGGACTCAATGACAAATATAAAGGTGTGTAGAAAAGTAAAGTTGTACGGTAGGTTTTATGACAAAAGATAAAACCCGCATTATTTTCTCTCTTTCTCTCACATCTAAACTTTTATATAAATAATATATAAGTCATATTTTAAATATAAAATAATTTTAGATATTTTTTTTTTCTCTCTTAAATTAAATGCAAATTCTAATACAAATCCAAATCATAATCCTAAACCCACTGATGATTGCTCAAACACTCATCATTTTTGTCGTATTTAAACTGCCAAAACATCTGAAAACGCTCAGAAATGCATCAAAATACTTAAAATATCCCAGGGATTGTATTTTATACGTTTCTAATGCAAAATGAGCAAAAACAATAAAAAACGAACAAAGTTTACACAATTGGCAGTTTTAGTCCCCCGACTTTCAAAAATGTACAAAACTAGTCCCTACGCATTTGCTTTGAAAGAAAAGTCAACCTAAGGCGTTTAAAAGTCAAAAGTCATTAAATTTAATCCTTAGGTGACAATTTTGGAAAAACTACACTTTTGGTCCCTGCAGTTTGGTAAATTGACGAAATCAGTCCCTGGGGAATTTTGAAATGGAAAATACATTTTTGGTTCTTTGGTAATTGAGGTGTGGCAAAATTGGTCCCTATATTAACTTTGAAAGGATGGCAAGTTTGGTCCTCATACAAAACAGAATTTACAATTTTGGTCCTTTTGTTTATTCATGGTAAAAAACCAAACGGACCTTTTGTAAATTTTGTTTACCAAAACTAAAACTAAACCAATCCACACAACACATAAACCCCAACCCATTTTCACCCCTGATCCAGTTCACACCCACCACCCAAGCCCAAAACCACCCAAGGCCCATCCAATTTTATTGATAAAAACGGGGGTCAAAGCAGGTCAACCACCTCCCCACCCCTTTCTTCCCCGCCTAAACATCCAGCCCCCAATCTCTGCTATCCCAACAACATTGTCCCCCCCCCCCCCTCCTCTCCTACCCAGCCAACCTACTACCCCACTCACCTCCTAAAGTCAACCCTAATTTGCACCCAATTGTCCCCCACTCCAAGACTGAGCAATGGACAATATGATAGAAGCAGGGAATCAATGGTACAAAAGTAACAAAAGCCTATCAGACAAAGAAGAAGACAAAAGAGAAAAAGGAAAAAAGAAGACACAGCCTGGTTCATTGTTTCACATCTTTTATTGTATTTCTTTAGTATAAGTAGTTAATCTTGTAAGCCTAAAAAGGCAGTTAGGGAAGTGAGTTAAGTAAGAAAAGTAGTCAAGTAATCTTAGTAGTTGTTTATGTAATTCAGTAGTCTGTAAACCTTTTTTCAATATCAATGCAATTTTAGTTTCTTAAAAATTTCAAGTGAAAATTACTCTCAGTTTCATATTGTCTCAAATTACATTTGAAGTTATTATTGTTATTTTGAAGTTTCATAACCTCACATTTGCTCTCAGTAATCACCAAGAAAACAAAATAAAAACAGAAGGAGAAAATATAAAAAAGAAAATAAGAAGTAAACAATTAAGTTGCAGGGATAACTTAGCTTGAAATGTGGAAAGCATGGGAAGTTGCCAGTTGTGGAATGGCAAGAAGGACTTTACTAGCTTGTCTTAAGACAAGCTAGAGCTTGTTGCTGATTCAAGAGCACCTAGTTAAGCTAGGCTCAAGGTTTTTCAATCCTAGTCTAACTTTATGAAGTCAGTATAATTTAGCATATTGTGTCATAGTTGTAGTTTAATATTTATTTTAGCTTAATTATGTTAATCTGAGCTTGTCTTAATCCATTACTAAGTTTCACAGTCTTTCTATGTGAATTGCCTCATAAAGTTGTAACTCAGCTAGATTAGGAGTGTTTGGATCAGGTGGTCTCACTGAGCACAAGTGAGTTTTGTTGGTAGTTTATGTTTGTATAAGCATATTCAAGTTCTAGGAGCTCAGTTCAGTCAAGAAACTTGAAATTATTTAGTTAGAAAGTAAAAACTAGTGTACAAATTTAGAAGCTGTTAACTGATAGGATAATAGAGTTCTAAATCTTAGTTATAGTTATAAAAATTGGTAATTTAGTTAACTGTGGTCTCATTGTAGGTTAGGATAACAAATTTAGGTGTCTAGGATCATTGGAAATTCAGTTAAGTCAAGCTGAACATGTAATGTAAAAAGTCAAAGTTTTTTTTTACAACTATCAAATGGACAGATCTTCAAGGTTGTGCACAGTGTTTAATATGGATTGGAAATAGGAGATTGTTGTTGATGAGTGATCTTTGGTAGCTTGTGTTTGTGATTCAACAAAAAAATTTGATTTTCAAACTTGTTTGTTCATAAAATTTTGGCCTCAAGTTGACCTGTTTAGCTTTGATCTCCCCTGTGCATCAGACTTGACCCATTTTTTCCAAAATTACATCTTGTTCAATACTTGGCCATTACTTTTGGAATTTGGTGTTTTGTGTAGCCACTTAGGTTGTTTTGTTATTAGTACCTTTGGTTTGCTTTTATTTGCTCTTTTAACTTGCTTATTTTGTCCCTCAAACTTACACCTTGGTCCTGTTTATGCTGATTGATCAGCTTACAAAGAGCTTGTTGATTTCATGTTCAATAGTGACCCTTGTGCTTGAATTGAGATTATTGTTTGAATATGGTTTCCTAAGTTAGTCTTGCTTGTATTTATCCGTGATTTACACTTTTGAGCTTATTTGGCACATTGTTTTTTTACCTGTGCACACTGTACCTAGTCAGTGTTTTGCACCATCTTCTCAGAGCTCTAAATTGCTCCACACACAAGCTTCTTCTGAGCTTGTAGGCTTTTTGGAAATCCCATTGGGTGGGCTAATAAGCTCAAGGCTTATTTCAGACCTTTGACCAGTCTTGTGGACCCCACAGGGGGCTGCAAGTGACCCTCAAGGTCTGTTTGGTACTAGGCATTGTGGAACAGCTTAATTGCTTATTGTTGTAATCTAAGTCCAAACCATTGCATGATATAGCTTATTTCTTGTACACTTTAATGTTTGTAGCTTAGATTGTTCATGGTTCTCAGCTTATAGCTTATTTAATAGCCTTTTAGACCTCAAAATCTTATAATAAGCTTGGTTGTTAAGCTTATTCAGTTGCATAGAGCTTATTTTCCATTCCCATAAAAAGTGTTTGTTTTTAGTTGGTAAACAGTTTGGTAAAAGAAAATTTTGAAAAAGACAAAAAAAAATTAGAAGTGATAGCTTCTATTTAAGCTATCTTAGCTTATTTTCTGCTTATTCATAAGCAAAAGTTATTTTTAAATTTTTCTTAGGCTTCTGGTTTCATAAAAGATTTTTAGGAATTTTTTCAGATTTTTCTGTAATCATTTAGTATTTTTTATAATTTAGTTTAATTTAAATTAATTAATTAATTAGTTTTTAATTAGTAATAATTAATTAAAAGTTAGAAAAAATAGTTTTCCTGTTTCAAAATTAGTTTTATATTATTTTAGATTTTTCTAAATTTTATTTTCATTTTTCTAGTTAATTTTTATAATTATTAGTAATTTAGGGTAATTTAGTTAATTAAAAAGTAATTAATAATTAGTAATTAATTAATAGTAATTAATTAAATAGTGTAAAAATTATTTTTCTTTTTCTAAAAATTTTCTTAAGTCATTAGGATTGTAAAAATATCATTTTCACGTTCGTAGGACTTTGTTTACTCCCGTTTCACTTTTTTATTTGCGCGTTCGCGTTTATTTGTAATTAAAACGCGCGTTTTTAGGTTAAATTGCGTTTTTAAATCATCTGATCATCAGTAATTGTTAGTTAAGTGTTCATAAGTCATTTTCCATCATTATCTCGTAGTGTAACCATAATAATCAAATTCCTGACCTTTCTGATCAATCACCCGATCCTTTAAAACGTTTACAAATACAATTGCACGCCTCGCTGGGACAAAACGACCCGGGGATTCCCTAAACTCCTTGGTTAGTTGGTTTTTGACATTTGACTTGGTTGACCATTACCTGGTGAACTTAGTTGACCGTTCAGATCCAATCACCCACCTACAAACCAAATAGACCCTTAAATGTGATTAAAAAAAGGCACCAACGTAACCAGGCAGTAAGTTTTCATATTTGTAAATATTAAACAGTGGTGGTTATAAAACACACAAAAAAAAAAAAAAAAAAAAAAAATACTTGTTTTACATTCTTAACATGGTCCTCAACTTTTGAATAAAAAATAGATAGCATACGCATTAGGCATTCGAATAGTGATTTCTATGTTTTAACTGAATTAAAATCATTTTCCATCTAAAGAAACCTCTTTTAACATCTTTTTCTAATGTTTTATAGTAATCCTTTTGAAATTGACAGAGACAACCCTATTATTGCTATTTTAAGGTATCACTTATTCTTGTTTAAATGTAAACTCAACTTCTTGTTCTCAAATGCAAATTCTTTTTGAATATCCAAGATAATGACCATACTTAGTTTGACTTTGCTGAAATACCATTAGACTTTGACTAAAATTACTATGGTTTTAAAGATATTGCATGCATGCGGTCAATAATTTAAAAATCTCACAATGATTGAACTAGGTGGTGAAAAGAAGAGCAATGTGTGACCACAGGGTTCTTTACGGTTGAATTCCGCTTGGTTCAACTTCAACCGTCAAACTTTATACAAATATAATAAAAATTCAGTACAATTTTACATGGGAACTTGGTTAAACAAGGGGAAAAAATGGTAACTGGTTTTGGCAAAGTAGCCAAAAACCTGGGTGCATCCCAGCATAGCCAAGAGTTTAATAAATAAAGTTGTAGAACACTTTGCATACTGGTTTTACAAAAAAATATTGTGCTTTACGCACACCACTGCAACTTTAGGGTTCACAAACTATAGAGTTTTTGCGGACCAAGGAAGAGGCTCGCAATATTATTTGCAAGGTCTTATAGTCTCAACATTATATTTAGCTATTTTGTCAAAAGCAACTGAAATTCTGGCGAATTCAACCAAATTCTCTTAACATATCAAAGTATCGAACATGTGTAAGTATATCTTCCTAAAATATAATATCATTCAAACAATACACTTCTCATCCATTCTGAAAAGGCCATGTAAGACCATAGGAACAGGATGCGTGTTGTGAACAAAAAAGCAAGAAAAAACAAAGAAAAATTGGATCAAAGTCGTCAAACCCATCAATGACCAACCCATCCCACTCTTTTTCTCAGTACTTATTCTACATTACATTGATTAAACCAAGACTATCAAGTTCAAGATTCCACCCGAGATTGTTTTGTCTTTGTAAGACTGAAAACGTAAGATCATATTAATTTGTCATGTTTTGTAAACGAAAGATAAATAAGGCAAACTGTTTTATATCTCTACTCAACATAAAGATAAATTCATATAATATCTTTTTGAAAATGTCAAAATTCAAATTTCAAATACAAAAGATAAAACAGAAAAAAAATCAAGTTTCAATTGCTACATTAATGATTTAGCGGAATAAGATTGCATAGCATGAGTAATAAACGTCTCAAAACATAAGAGCCATAATACCAAAAGATTCAAACAACTAATACAAGTAAGCTATAATCTAAAGTTAACAACTATAATTGTTTGATTTGTAATCACAAAAGTTAACAACTATAAATTACGGTCCTAAAATTTCATGAAGGTAACAACTTAATTAGTAACCAATAATCAAGAAATAAGAAACAAGTTTACAAAGGAAAGTCTATCAAGAACAAAAATCAATTAAGTGGTAAGTCTAAACTCTAACAAATAAAAAATGCATACACTAAAATTATCAAGAACAAAGATCATTTACCTGCTCCAAGATGTTTGATTCGAGTGATGGAGAAGACTTTGACATTTTATTTCTTGAAATTCTGATTTAAGGCAAAAGTATATAACTGTATATAATTTAATAAGAAAATCAATCGTTCGTTATGGGTTATCAACCTACCCATGGCCAAATTTGAGCATGTGCGGAGTGATCAACTGCACAAATCCTCCATTTTTTTTACAGGGCCCCAAAGTTTTTGAACACTAGGATTAATTAGATCTGGGTTTAGCTCAAATGTGGCACGATCTTGTTCATGTTACGTTAATCCTTCTAGTGATATGTGAAACTGATAATTTAAAGTGACTGAAAAGTAAAATAAATTGAAATATGAGTTTGATATGAAAGAGGGGATGTAACAAGGACGAAGAAGATTTTTTTGGGATAGTTTCACTTTGCTTCCTCACAGTTTACAGTAATTATATTTCTGTCCTAATTTTTGTTATACAAGTCAAAATAAGGGCAAAATGATTTATCAAAATAACGATTTCAGCCCATGTTTGAAATATTTTTGCTACAAATCGTCAAAAAATAATAATATATATCTATACATTGTTAAAAAATTTTGATGTTTATTTGACAAATTTTTGACATGTTTAACAAATATGTTTATATTTGATCAAGTATTTAAATCATTCGTTTTTAGAAGGTTGCTAGTTTAAATTTCGCACAGGGTCTTTCAAGTTTACGGGACGGCAATGAACCTACTCTTAGTACTGAAATGGGTTCTTTAGTTACTTATCACTTTTATTTTTGGGTTTAAGCATAAATAGATGGGCTAAAAGATAGAAAAAATAAAATATATATGAGCTTAGGTAAACTCGGATCGACTAGCGATCTTACGAATTTACGTTCGATCCCACGATCTTACTCACAATCCTACCCCACATACGATCCTACACGATTTTAGCTAGTAAGCACGTAAGATCGTACTCGCGATCTTGAGAGCCGATTAAACCATGCCAAAGTTTGTTGCCATTACTATCATCATAATAGTTGTGCTTGTGATTTCCCTGCAAATCTACTTACCCTTGATTTTGTTTCCATTTTAATTAGTTTCTTTTTCGTTACTCGTGCCACTCATCCACAACAAATTAGGATCTCAAATATTTTATTTGTAATCAATCAACATGTAATGATTAAGTCCTTTCAATCTTCTCTCAAACATGCTCATATCATTGATTATCTGGTGCTCTCTCTTTCCCCTATAAATATACATGATCAATACTATGATGCTTTCTTTTGAACACTTAAAACTTTTATCTAACATGTAGATTGTAAACTTTTAGGTACAATGTCAAGATATATCACAAATGTTGTTGATACATGGACAATGATTATTTAAGTATTAGAGAAGAGTCATGTACGATACGTGGGAATTGCGCCCTCGTATTACTTTTGGCCATTACTTTTGTTCAATACTTGGCCATTACTTTTGGAATTTGGTGTTTTGTGTAGCCACTTAGGTTGTTTTGTTATCAGTACCTTTGGTTTGCTTTTATTTGCTCTTTTAACTTGCTTATTTTGTCCCTCAAACTTACACCTTGGTCCTGTTTATGCTGATTGATCAGCTTACAAAGAGCTTGTTGATTTCATGTTCAATAGTGACCCTTGTGCTTGAATTGAGATTATTGTTTGAATATGGTTTCCTAAGTTAGTCTTGCTTGTATTTATCCGTGATTTACACTTTTGAGCTTATTTGGCACATTGTTTTTTTACCTGTGCACACTGTACCTAGTCAGTGTTTTGCACCATCTTCTCAGAGCTCTAAATTGCTCCACACACAAGCTTCTTCTGAGCTTGTAGGCTTTTTGGAAATCCCATTGGGTGGGCTAATAAGCTCAAGGCTTATTTCAGACCTTTGACCAGTCTTGTGGACCCCACAGGGGGCTGCAAGTGACCCTCAAGGTCTGTTTGGTACTAGGCATTGTGGAACAGCTTAATTGCTTATTGTTGTAATCTAAGTCCAAACCATTGCATGATATAGCTTATTTCTTGTACACTTTAATGTTTGTAGCTTAGATTGTTCATGGTTCTCAGCTTATAGCTTATTTAATAGCCTTTTAGACCTCAAAATCTTATAATAAGCTTGGTTGTTAAGCTTATTCAGTTGCATAGAGCTTATTTTCCATTCCCATAAAAAGTTCCTTCATAAAAAGTGTTTGTTTTTAGTTGGTAAACAGTTTGGTAAAAGAAAATTTTGAAAAAGACAAAAAAAAAATTAGAAGTGATAGCTTCTATTTAAGCTATCTTAGCTTATTTTCTGCTTATTCATAAGCAAAAGTTATTTTTAAATTTTTCTTAGGCTTCTGGTTTCATAAAAGATTTTTAGGAATTTTTTCAGATTTTTCTGTAATCATTTAGTATTTTTTATAATTTAGTTTAATTTAAATTAATTAATTAAATAGTTTTTAATTAGTAATAATTAATTAAAAGTTAGAAAAAATAGTTTTCCTGTTTCAAAATTAGTTTTATATTATTTTAGATTTTTCTAAATTTTATTTTCATTTTTCTAGTTAATTTTTATAATTATTAGTAATTTAGGGTAATTTAGTTAATTAAAAAGTAATTAATAATTAGTAATTAATTAAATAGTGTAAAAATTATTTTTCTTTTTCTAAAAATTTTCTTAAGTCATTAGGATTGTAAAAATATCATTTTCACGTTCGTAGGACTTTGTTTACTCCCGTTTCACTTTTTTATTTGCGCGTTCGCGTTTATTTGTAATTAAAACGCGCGTTTTTAGGTTAAATTGCGTTTTTAAATCATCTGATCATCAGTAATTGTTAGTTAAGTGTTCATAAGTCATTTTCCATCATTATCTCGTAGTGTAACCATAATAATCAAATTCCTGACCTTTCTGATCAATCACCCGATCCTTTAAAACGTTTACAAATACAATTGCACGCCTCGCTGGGACAAAACGACCCGGGGATTCCCTAAACTCCTTGGTTAGTTGGTTTTTGACATTTGACTTGGTTGACCATTACCTGGTGAACTTAGTTGACCGTTCAGATCCAATCAAAAATTTGGCGCCGCTGCCGGGGAGGCTGCTGCGTATCTGCACACGTTCTTTAAGATTAGTGATTTTTCACACATCACTGTACAAATACCACCAACTTTTTGTAAATTTTAA
This sequence comes from Artemisia argyi, assembly GCA_030686995.1. NCBI lineage: Eukaryota > Viridiplantae > Streptophyta > Magnoliopsida > Asterales > Asteraceae > Artemisia > Artemisia argyi. The sequence goes on along the minus strand of CM060698.1, from coordinate 78,858,760 downwards.
TCATAAAACAAAAACGTCATTAACACTTTTCCTAAAGTGTTAACAACACCAAAAAAATAAAAAACAAACAAAACAGATCGTTACGTTTTCTATATCGGTTTTCTTTTAAGGTGATTCTTAAAGAAATACGATTTTGGTAAACGAAACGATACCAAAAAGATTGTCCAAAAGTTTTTTTTCACCCATTCACAAAAACCCAAAAACATTCGTCTTTTCTTGTGAATAATTCTACATAAAAATAAACCGTCGCAAACCAAGACAGAACACCTACTAACTGGGGGTGTGAACAAATAAGTTCCCAAATCAAAAAGATTAAAACTTGCCTTTGTATCCATGTAGGTGGTGTACCTTTCTTAAAGAAGCCACTTACTTGCGATTATTGGTTTAAGTTCATTGTGGTTTTGCCTCGACTTTGTTTTGATTGATTTTTGGTTACTAGTGCATGCGCACCCGCTCTTCTAGGTCTACTAGCCCATTACGTGAGCTTGTACGAAAACCTAGAAGACCTCGTAGACGTTCCGCACCAACAGTCGGATCTGAGATCCGTACTGTTTCCACTCCAGCTGTCACCATGGCGGAAGACCGCCCTATGTGTGAGCTTCTCCAAGCACCCATCGAGGGTTACGGAGATGCTATTGTTGTCCCAGCCATCGTGGCTGATAGTTTTGAGCTCAAAACCGGGTTACTTAATCTTGTAACCTCAAGTCAGTTTTACGGTTTTGAGAGGGACGATCCTCATGCTCATATTCGATGGTTCAATAAAATCACATCGACCATCAAGTACAAAAATGTCCCGTGTGAAGCAATTAAGCTTCTTCTCTTCCCATTCTCCCTCGAGGGTCAAGCCCGGATTTGGCTTGAGAAACAATCCCCTCGATCTATTGAGACATGGGAGGATCTAGTAAAAAAGTTTGTGAATGAATTCTTCCCACCTTCTAAGACCACGAGTCTTAAAAACGAGATCACCAAGTTCACTCAGAAATATGACGAATCATTTGGTGAAGCGTGGGACCGTTTTAAAGAATTACTTCGCAAGTGTCCACATCATGGTTTCTCCGAGTTGATGCAACTCGATACTTTCTACAATGGCGTGAGCCAAGTTGATCAGGATTCTCTCAATGCCTCCGCGGGAGGTAACTTTTTGAGTAGAACCACCAAAGAAGCCTTAGCAATCATCGAGAACAAGTCTAAGGTCCGCTCTACACGAAGCAAGCCGGTTGTTTCACAAATTAGTGCGGGTCCTTCCACTTCATCTCCTTCGAGTCAGTCTAGCACCGATGCTAAGATTGACAAGCTTACTGAGGCTATTCAAGCTTTGGTTCTCGCCCAGACTAAGAAAGTTTCATTTCCACAACATCCTCCACCTGCTGAGGTTAAGAAAGTGGAAGTCTGTGTAACTTGTGGTGGGCCGCATGCCTACTACAATTGCACAGCTACTGATGGTTCTCCGTTTGAAGCTCATGCTGTAGTCGGGTCATCTAATCAAGGAGGCAATCAATATCGCCCTCCTATGGACCCGAACTACCGTCCTAATCATTATCCTGGACCTCCTGGTTTTCATCAAAACCAAAATGTCCAAAACCGTGGCCAGAATCAAAACAGAGGAAACCAAGGTTTTCAAAACCAAGGTAACTTCAATCAAGGTCATGGTTTTCAGAATCAAAACCAAGGTTTCCATAATCAGGGTTTCCAACAACAAAATCAAGGAAACTTTAATCGAAACCAAGGTCAAGGTAATTTCAATCCCGGGTATTTTCATGGAAACAACAACCCTAATCAGGGTAATTTTCAAAATCAAGGCCCCAATCAGAACAATCGTGCTCAAAATTTTAACAACCAAAATCAAGCCATTGTTCCTACTGGGCCTTCATCCGACGAGTTGTTAAAACAATTCATGAAGTCCCAAGAAGAAATGAACAAGTTGTTGGTCAGCCAGATTTCTGAAATTAAGAAGTCTTTAAATGAACGACCCTCGGGCTCAGGAACACTTCCGAGCAATACGATCGCTAACCCGAGGGGCGATGCTAAGGCGATCACAACTAGAAGTGGTGCTTCTTATGATGAACCCGCGATTCCTACTACCTCTTCTTCCTCTCCTCCAAAGGTAGTGAATCGTGAACCTGAGGCGACAAAGGACAAGGTGCAAATTCCTAGCCCACGAAGTACCGCACACGTCCAACCTCAGGCTATTCCAGAAACCAGACGTAAACCTGGAGTTGTTTTTGAACCACCTGAAACTCCAGTGGACAACCCTAAATCCAAAACTTCTATCCCTTACCCATCACGTCTCAATGAACAAAAGCTCCGCGAAAAGGCTAGTCACCAAATGGATAAATTTTTCCAAATCTTTCAAGATTTGCATTTTGACATTAGCTTCGCGGATGCTATTCTCTTGATGCCCAAGTTTGCATCGACAATCAAAAATCTGTTAAGTAATAAGGAAAAACTCTTTGAGATGGCAAGAATTCCATTGAATGAGCACTGCTCAGCAGTGCTCTTGAAAAAGCTTCCTGAAAAGCTTGGAGACCCCGGAAAGTTTCTCATTCCTTGTATATTTCCGGGTATGGTTGAATGCTTCGCCTTGGCCGATCTTGGTGCTAGCATTAACCTGATGCCATATTCTGTGTGGAAGAAATTATCTCTTCCCGAACTTACTCCCACGTGCATGACTTTAGAGCTTGCCGATCGATCGATTTCTCGTCCTCTTGGCATAGCCGAGGATGTATTCGTTAAAGTGGGAAAGTTCCATTTTCCAGCGGATTTTGTGATTGTTGATTTTGATGCCGATTCAAGGGTCCCTCTCATTCTTGGAAGGGGATTCCTTAGAACTGGGCGTGCTCTTATTGATGTATTTGAGCAAGAGATCACATTGCGCGTTGGAACTGAAGCAATCACCTTTAACCTTGATCAAACATCAAGGTACTCCTCCAATTATGACTCTGAATCGGTAAACCGAATAGATGTCATCGATGTTGCGGCTGAGGAGTACGCTCAAGAGGTTTTAGGTTTCGTTGATGATTCTACGAGTGAAAATTTCACTCCGTCTTCTTATCCCATCATTGCTAATTCTGCTCCTTCCCTCACTCCGTTTGAGGGAAGTGACTTCATCTTAGAAGAGATTGAGTCCTTTCTCAAAAGTGATTCGATTCCCGATGGAATCGATAACCAAGAGATTAACCCAGAGAGGGATATTCTTCTCTTTGAGAAATTGTTAAATGAAGATCCCTCTCCTCTTCCCGTTCTACCACAACAACTTCATAATCAGGAAATCAAATATGTTGAGGAAACTGATGATTTTCCTGAGGTCGAGCTTAAGGACTTGCCGCCTCATCTTGAATACGCATTTCTTGAGGGTGATGATAAATTGCCCGTCATAATTGCTAAAGATTTAAGTGATGAGGAAAAGGCTGCTCTAATAAAGGTTTTGAAGTCACATAAATAAGCAATTGCTTGGTGTCTCTCCGACATAAAGGGCATTGACCCTGAATTCTGTACACATAAGATTTTAATGGAGGACGACTTCAAACCGGCAGTCCAACAACAAAGAAGGGTAAATCCAAAAATTCATGAGGTGATCAAACAAGAAGTTTTAAAACTCCTTGATGCCGGATTGATTTACCCTATCTCGGACAGTCCTTGGGTGAGCCCAATTCACTGCGTTCCAAAAAAGGGTGGCATTACTGTTGTCACAAATGAGGAAAATGAGTTGATTCCAACTCGTTTGGTTACGGGGTGGCGTGTCTGTATTGATTATCGCAAGTTAAATGACGCCACCCGTAAGGATCATTTTCCTCTACCCTTTATGGATCATATGCTCGAGAGATTAGCGGAGAATGAGTACTATTGCTTCCTCGATGGTTTCTCGGGTTACTTTCAGATTCCCATTGATCCGCAAGATCAAGAGAAGACCACATTCACGTGCCCCTATGGAACTTTTGCGTATAAACGTATGCCATTTGGCTTATGTAATGCTCCGGGCACGTTTCAACGATGTATGATGGCCATATTTTCCGACATGATCGGGAAAACTATGGAGGTCTTCATGGACGATTTTTCGGTCATTGGGGATTCGTTTCAAACATGTCTCTCCCATTTAGACAACATGCTTAAACGTTGTGAAGACACAAGGTTATGTCTAAATTGGGAGAAAAGTCACTTTATGGTCAAAGAGGGCATTGTCCTCGGCCATAAAATTTCAAAGAGTGGGATTGAGGTCGACAAAGCCAAAGTTGATGTCATAGCAAAATTACCTCATCCCACTACCGTCAAAGGTGTTAGGAGCTTTTTGGGTCATGCCGGTTTTTACCGTAGGTTCATTCAAGATTTTTCTAAAATCGCCCGGCCTATGACCCATCTCCTCGAGAAGGATGTTCCTTTTATCTTCTCTCCCGAGTGCACCGAAGCCTTTGAAACATTAAAGAAAAGGCTTACCGAGGCACCGATTCTTGTTGCCCCCGATTGGGACTTGCCCTTTGAGCTCATGTGTGATGCGAGTGATTACGCTATTGGGGCAGTCTTGGGGCAACGTAAAACAAAACACTTTCAGCCTATACACTATGCGAGCAAAACAATGACCGAGGCTCAAAGCCATTACACCACCACCGAAAAAGAATTATTAGCAGTGGTGTATGCTTTTGAAAAATTCCGGCCATACTTGATCCTGACAAAAAGCATAGTGTATACGGATCACTCGGCTTTGAAGTACCTTTTTGCAAAACAAGATGCAAAGCCGAGACTTCTACGTTGGGTTCTCCTCCTACAGGAATTTGATATCATAATTCGTGATAAAAAAGGAGCTGAGAACCTAGCTGCTGATCATCTCTCCCGTCTTGAAAACCCCCACCAAGATGCTTTCGAGAAAAAGGAAATAAATGAAACATTTCCTCTCGAAACCCTCAATGCGGCTTCATTTCGTGGAAACTCGATTACCCCATGGTTTGCCGACTTTGCAAACTATCTTGCGGGTAACTTCATTGTGAAAGGGATGTCGTCCCAACAAAAAAATAAATTTTTCAAAGATGTCAAACATTACTTTTGGGACGACCCCTACTTGTTCAAGATATGCGCGGATCAAGTCATCCGGCGGTGTGTTTATGGCCAAGAAGCCTCTGAAATTCTAAAGGCTTGCCATGCTGGTCCCACGGGGGGCCACCACAATCCAAATTACACCGCCAAAAAGGTGTTTGATTCCGGGTTCTACTGGCCCACAATCTATAAGGATGCCCAGGAATTAGTCAAATCCTGTGACGCGTGTCAACGTCACGGGAATATCTCACAAAAGAATGAAATGCCTCAAAATGCAATCCAAGTTTGTGAAATATTTGACGTTTGGGGCATCGACTTTATGGGGCCATTTCCATCATCTCATGGAAATAAGTACATACTCGTGGCTGTTGACTATTTGTCAAAATGGGTTGAAGCCAAAGCTTTACCCACTAATGATGCCCGAGTAGTCGTGAAATTTTTGAAAGCTCTTTTTGCTCGATTTGGAACTCCACGTGCTATAATTAGCGATCGCGGTACGCATTTTTGCAATGACAAATTCGACAAAGTCATGCAAAAGTATGGTTTAACTCACCGTCTTTCTACTGCGTACCACCCTCAAACAAGTGGACAAGTAGAAGTTTCCAATCGAGGCATTAAGAGAATATTGGAAAGAACTGTAGGTGAGAATCGTGCATCGTGGTCGGATAAGTTAGATGATGCACTTTGGGCTTTCCGTACGGCGTATAAAACACCCATTGGGTGCATGCCATACAAGCTTGTGTACGGGAAAGCGTGCCATCTACCGATCGAGCTTGAGCATAAAGCCTATTGGGCCCTCAAGCATGCCAATTTTGACCTAAAAACGGCGGGTGATCACAGGAAAGTTCAACTGAATGAATTAAATGAACTTCGTGATCAAGCTTACGAGAACTCTTTGATCTATAAGGAAAAGACAAAGAAGATTCATGACTCAAAAATCAAGAACCGCGTTTTCAACGTTGGTGATCGAGTCCTTCTTTTCAATTCTAGACTCAAGATCTTCTCGGGAAAGCTTAAAACCCGATGGACTGGTCCATTCACTATCACAAAAGTTTACCCTTACGGCACCGTCGAATTATCTCAAAATGACGGTCCTAATTTCAAAGTGAATGGACATCGGCTGAAACACTACTTTGGAGAGGACATACCATCCATGGTTGTCCCGGATCTCCAAACGTTCCCCAAGGACAATTAAATTCGGGGATCGAGTCAAGCTAGCGACTCGGTGAACAAAAATTAGCAACATATATGGGTTTTCACCCGTATTTCTGACTTCTTTCTACTTTCTACCACCCTAGTGTGGGGGAATGGCCAACCCCCCGCTAATTTGAAAATGTGTATATGTATATAAGTTCAAAAAAAAAAAAAAAAAAAAAAAAAATGTGTGATTGTATGTACAGATAAATAAAGTGAAAAATACAAAACAATATTTCGACAGTTAGCTTCGAATATTATCTTTTTACGTTCTTAGGTTCGGCATAATAGCCGGGACTTTAAATATTGAGGACAATATTCATTTCTAAGTGTGGGGGGGAAATTCTAGCGAATTTTATCGCAAAATACTTTCAAGTACCCCCATTTTGGCCCAAAATTTTCAAAAATTTTTCACTTTATTTCAAAATTTTTGTGGTAATCAGTCCGCCTTGTCTAAACGACAAAAGGGATTGGCTAGTCCAGGAGCAAACGGCTCTTGGTAAAGACATCTCAAATCCGTTGACGGCTTGCAATTTGCCCAAAATTGTATGGTTCCTCAACTCCCCGAAAACAAATGAGTTGGCTAGCCCGCAAGATTATGGCTTGTGGTAAAGGCCGTGGAAAAACCATAATTGGTAATCAGCTCACCAAGATGTTGACTATTCCATCAAGAGCTGGCTAGTCCAGGAGCAAACGGCTCTTGGTAAAGACAAATCAAATCCGTTGAAAGCTGGTGGTTTGCTCAAAATCACACGGTTATCAGGTGTGCCACAGTTCTTACACCTGGCTACTCCAGAAGTGATGGCTTTTGGTAAAGAGTTTAAAATCCATCAAGTTTTCCAAAAATATTGCTAGGGACTAGCAATAGTTTAGTGTGGGGGATTGATGAGTGCTCAAACACTCATCATTTTTGTCGTATTTAAACTGCCAAAACATCTGAAAACGCTCAGAAATGCATCAAAATACTTAAAATATCCCAGGGATTGTATTTTATACGTTTCTAATGCAAAATGAGCAAAAACAATAAAAAACGAACAAAGTTTACACAATTGGCAGTTTTAGTCCCCCGACTTTCAAAAATGTACAAAACTAGTCCCTACGCATTTGCTTTGAAAGAAAAGTCAACCTAAGGCGTTTAAAAGTCAAAAGTCATTAAATTTAATCCTTAGGTGACAATTTTGGAAAAACTACACTTTTGGTCCCTGCAGTTTGGTAAATTGACGAAATCAGTCCCTGGGGAATTTTGAAATGGAAAATACATTTTTGGTTCTTTGGTAATTGAGGTGTGGCAAAATTGGTCCCTATATTAACTTTGAAAGGATGGCAAGTTTGGTCCTCATACAAAACAGAATTTACAATTTTGGTCCTTTTGTTTATTCATGGTAAAAAACCAAACGGACCTTTTGTAAATTTTGTTTACCAAAACTAAAACTAAACCAATCCATACAACACATAAACCCCAACCCATTTTCACCCCTGATCCAGTTCACACCCACCACCCAAGCCCAAAACCACCCAAGGCCCATCCAATTTTATTGATAAAAACGGGGGTCAAAGCAGGTCAACCACCTCCCCACCCCTTTCTTCCCCGCCTAAACATCCAGCCCCCAATCTCTGCTATCCCAACAACATTGTCCCCCCCTCCTCTCCTACCCAGCCAACCTACTACCCCACTCACCTCCTAAAGTCAACCCTAATTTGCACCCAATTGTCCCCCACTCCAAGACTGAGCAATGGACAATATGATAGAAGCAGGGAATCAATGGTACAAAAGTAACAAAAGCCTATCAGACAAAGAAGAAGACAAAAGAGAAAAAGGAAAAAAGAAGACACAGCCTGGTTCATTGTTTCACATCTTTTATTGTATTTCTTTAGTATAAGTAGTTAATCTTGTAAGCCTAAAAAGGCAGTTAGGGAAGTGAGTTAAGTAAGAAAAGTAGTCAAGTAATCTTAGTAGTTGTTTATGTAATTCAGTAGTCTGTAAACCTTTTTTCAATATCAATGCAATTTTAGTTTCTTAAAAATTTCAAGTGAAAATTACTCTCAGTTTCATATTGTCTCAAATTACATTTGAAGTTATTATTGTTATTTTGAAGTTTCATAACCTCACATTTGCTCTCAGTAATCACCAAGAAAACAAAATAAAAACAGAAGGAGAAAATATAAAAAAGAAAATAAGAAGTAAACAATTAAGTTGCAGGGATACCTTAGCTTGAAATGTGGAAAGCATGGGAAGTTGCCAGTTGTGGAATGGCAAGAAGGACTTTACTAGCTTGTCTTAAGACAAGCTAGAGCTTGTTGCTGATTCAAGAGCACCTAGTTAAGCTAGGCTCAAGGTTTTTCAATCCTAGTCTAACTTTATGAAGTCAGTATAATTTAGCATATTGTGTCATAGTTGTAGTTTAATATTTATTTTAGCTTAATTATGTTAATCTGAGCTTGTCTTAATCCATTACTAAGTTTCACAGTCTTTCTATGTGAATTGCCTCATAAAGTTGTAACTCAGCTAGATTAGGAGTGTTTGGAACAGGTGGTCTCACTGAGCATAAGTGAGTTTTGTTGGTAGTTTATGTTTGTATAAGCATATTCAAGTTCTAGGAGCTCAGTTCAGTCAAGAAACTTGAAATTATTTAGTTAGAAAGTAAAAACTAGTGTACAAATTTAGAAGCTGTTAACTGATAGGATAATAGAGTTCTAAATCTTAGTTATAGTTATAAAAATTGGTAATTTAGTTAACTGTGGTCTCATTGTAGGTTAGGATAACAAATTTAGGTGTCTAGGATCATTGGAAATTCAGTTAAGTCAAGCTGAACATGTAATGTAAAAAGTCAAAGTTTTTTTTTACAACTATCAAATGGACAGATCTTCAAGGTTGTGCACAGTGTTTAATATGGATTGGAAATAGGAGATTGTTGTTGATGAGTGATCTTTGGTAGCTTGTGTTTGTGATTCAACAAAAAAATTTGATTTTCAAACTTGTTTGTTCATAAAATTTTGGCCTCAAGTTGACCTGTTTAGCTTTGATCTCCCCTGTGCATCAGACTTGACCCATTTTTTCCAAAATTACATCTTGTTCAATACTTGGCCATTACTTTTGGAATTTGGTGTTTTGTGTAGCCACTTAGGTTGTTTTGTTATTAGTACCTTTGGTTTGCTTTTATTTGCTCTTTTAACTTGCTTATTTTGTCCCTCAAACTTACACCTTGGTCCTGTTTATGCTGATTGATCAGCTTACAAAGAGCTTGTTGATTTCATGTTCAATAGTGACCCTTGTGCTTGAATTGAGATTATTGTTTGAATATGGTTTCCTAAGTTAGTCTTGCTTGTATTTATCCGTGATTTACACTTTTGAGCTTATTTGGCACATTGTTTTTTTACCTGTGCACACTGTACCTAGTCAGTGTTTTGCACCATCTTCTCAGAGCTCTAAATTGCTCCACACACAAGCTTCTTCTGAGCTTGTAGGCTTTTTGGAAATCCCATTGGGTGGGCTAATAAGCTCAAGGCTTATTTCAGACCTTTGACCAGTCTTGTGGACCCCACAGGGGGCTGCAAGTGACCCTCAAGGTCTGTTTGGTACTAGGCATTGTGGAACAGCTTAATTGCTTATTGTTGTAATCTAAGTCCAAACCATTGCATGATATAGCTTATTTCTTGTACACTTTAATGTTTGTAGCTTAGATTGTTCATGGTTCTCAGCTTATAGCTTATTTAATAGCCTTTTAGACCTCAAAATCTTATAATAAGCTTGGTTGTTAAGCTTATTCAGTTGCATAGAGCTTATTTTCCATTCCCATAAAAAGTGTTTGTTTTTAGTTGGTAAACAGTTTGGTAAAAGAAAATTTTGAAAAAGACAAAAAAAAATTAGAAGTGATAGCTTCTATTTAAGCTATCTTAGCTTATTTTCTGCTTATTCATAAGCAAAAGTTATTTTTAAATTTTTCTTAGGCTTCTGGTTTCATAAAAGATTTTTAGGAATTTTTTCAGATTTTTCTGTAATCATTTAGTATTTTTTATAATTTAGTTTAATTTAAATTAATTAATTAAATAGTTTTTAATTAGTAATAATTAATTAAAAGTTAGAAAAAATAGTTTTCCTGTTTCAAAATTAGTTTTATATTATTTTAGATTTTTCTAAATTTTATTTTCATTTTTCTAGTTAATTTTTATAATTATTAGTAATTTAGGGTAATTTAGTTAATTAAAAAGTAATTAATAATTAGTAATTAATTAATAGTAATTAATTAAATAGTGTAAAAATTATTTTTCTTTTTCTAAAAATTTTCTTAAGTCATTAGGATTGTAAAAATATCATTTTCACGTTCGTAGGACTTTGTTTACTCCCGTTTCACTTTTTTATTTGCGCGTTCGCGTTTATTTGTAATTAAAACGCGCGTTTTTAGGTTAAATTGCGTTTTTAAATCATCTGATCATCAGTAATTGTTAGTTAAGTGTTCATAAGTCATTTTCCATCATTATCTCGTAGTGTAACCATAATAATCAAATTCCTGACATTTCTGATCAATCACCCGATCCTTTAAAACGTTTACAAATACAATTGCACGCCTCGCTGGGACAAAACGACCCGGGGATTCCCTAAACTCCTTGGTTAGTTGGTTTTTGACATTTGACTTGGTTGACCATTACCTGGTGAACTTAGTTGACCGTTCAGATCCAATCACCCACCTACAAACCAAATAGACCCTTAAATGTGATTAAAAAAAGGCACCAACGTAACCAGGCAGTAAGTTTTCATATTTGTAAATATTAAACAGTGGTGGTTATAAAACACACAAAAAAAAAAAAAAAAAAAAAAAAAAATACTTGTTTTACATTCTTAACATGGTCCTCAACTTTTGAATAAAAAATAGATAGCATACGCATTAGGCATTCGAATAGTGATTTCTATGTTTTAACTGAATTAAAATCATTTTCCATCTAAAGAAACCTCTTTTAACATCTTTTTCTAATGTTTTATAGTAATCCTTTTGAAATTGACAGAGACAACCCTATTATTGCTATTTTAAGGTATCACTTATTCTTGTTTAAATGTAAACTCAACTTCTTGTTCTCAAATGTAAATTCTTTTTGAATATCCAAGATAATGACCATACTTAGTTTGACTTTGCTGAAATACCATTAGACTTTGACTAAAATTACTATGGTTTTAAAGATATTGCATGCATGCGGTCAATAATTTAAAAATCTCACAATGATTGAACTAGGTGGTGAAAAGAAGAGCAATGTGTGACCACAGGGTTCTTTACGGTTGAATTCCGCTTGGTTCAACTTCAACCGTCAAACTTTATACAAATATAATAAAAATTCAGTACAATTTTACATGGGAACTTGGTTAAACAAGGGGAAAAAATGGTAACTGGTTTTGGCAAAGTAGCCAAAAACCTGGGTGCATCCCAGCATAGCCAAGAGTTTAATAAATAAAGTTGTAGAACACTTTGCATACTGGTTTTACAAAAAAATATTGTGCTTTACGCACACCACTGCAACTTTAGGGTTCACAAACTATAGAGTTTTTGCGGACCAAGGAAGAGGCTCGCAATATTATTTGCAAGGTCTTATAGTCTCAACATTATATTTAGCTATTTTGTCAAAAGCAACTGAAATTCTGGCGAATTCAACCAAATTCTCTTAACATATCAAAGTATCGAACATGTGTAAGTATATCTTCCTAAAATATAATATCATTCAAACAATACACTTCTCATCCATTCTGAAAAGGCCATGTAAGACCATAGGAACAGGATGCGTGTTGTGAACAAAAAAGCAAGAAAAAACAAAGAAAAATTGGATCAAAGTCGTCAAACCCATCAATGACCAACCCATCCCACTCTTTTTCTCAGTACTTATTCTACATTACATTGATTAAACCAAGACTATCAAGTTCAAGATTCCACCCGAGATTGTTTTGTCTTTGTAAGACTGAAAACGTAAGATCATATTAATTTGTCATGTTTTGTAAACGAAAGATAAATAAGGCAAACTGTTTTATATCTCTACTCAACATAAAGATAAATTCATATAATATCTTTTTGAAAATGTCAAAATTCAAATTTCAAATACAAAAGATAAAACAGAAAAAAAATCAAGTTTCAATTGCTACATTAATGATTTAGCGGAATAAGATTGCATAGCATGAGTAATAAACGTCTCAAAACATAAGAGCCATAATACCAAAAGATTCAAACAACTAATACAAGTAAGCTATAATCTAAAGTTAACAACTATAATTGTTTGATTTGTAATCACAAAAGTTAACAACTATAAATTACGGTCCTAAAATTTCATGAAGGTAACAACTTAATTAGTAACCAATAATCAAGAAATAAGAAACAAGTTTACAAAGGAAAGTCTATCAAGAACAAAAATCAATTAAGTGGTAAGTCTAAACTCTAACAAATAAAAAATGCATACACTAAAATTATCAAGAACAAAGATCATTTACCTGCTCCAAGATGTTTGATTCGAGTGATGGAGAAGACTTTGACATTTTATTTCTTGAAATTCTGATTTAAGGCAAAAGTATATAACTGTATATAATTTAATAAGAAAATCAATCGTTCGTTATGGGTTATCAACCTACCCATGGCCAAATTTGAGCATGTGCGGAGTGATCAACTGCACAAATCCTCCATTTTTTTTTACAGGGCCCCAAAGTTTTTGAACACTAGGATTAATTAGATCTGGGTTTAGCTCAAATGTGGCACGATCTTGTTCATGTTACGTTAATCCTTCTAGTGATATGTGAAACTGATAATTTAAAGTGACTGAAAAGTAAAATAAATTGAAATATGAGTTTGATATGAAAGAGGGGATGTAACAAGGAGGAAGAAGATTTTTTTGGGATAGTTTCACTTTGCTTCCTCACAGTTTACGGTAATTATATTTCTGTCCTAATTTTTGTTATACAAGTTAAAATAAGGGCAAAATGATTTATCAAAATAACGATTTCAGCCCATGTTTGAAATATTTTTGCTACAAATCGTCAAAAAATAATAATATATATCTATACATTGTTAAAAAATTTTGATGTTTATTTGACAAATTTTTGACATGTTTAACAAATATGTTTATATTTGATCAAGTATTTAAATCATTCGTTTTTAGAAGGTTGCTAGTTTAAATTTCGCACAGGGTCTTTCAAGTTTACGGGACGGCAATGAACCTACTCTTAGTACTGAAATGGGTTCTTTAGTTACTTATCACTTTTATTTTTGGGTTTAAGCATAAATAGATGGGCTAAAAGATAGAAAAAAATAAAATATATATGAGCTTAGGTAAACTCGGATCGACTAGCGATCTTACGAATTTACGTTCGATCCCACGATCTTACTCACAATCCTACCCCACATACGATCCTACACGATTTTAGCTAGTAAGCACGTAAGATCGTACTCGCGATCTTGAGAGCCGATTAAACCATGCCAAAGTTTGTTGCCATTACTATCATCATAATAGTTGTGCTTGTGATTTCCCTGCAAATCTACTTACCCTTGATTTTGTTTCCATTTTAATTAGTTTCTTTTTCGTTACTCGTGCCACTCATCCACAACAAATTAGGATCTCAAATATTTTATTTGTAATCAATCAACATGTAATGATTAAGTCCTTTCAATCTTCTCTCAAACATGCTCATATCATTGATTATCTGGTGCTCTCTCTTTCCCCTATAAATATACATGATCAATACTATGATGCTTTCTTTTGAACACTTAAAACTTTTATCTAACATGTAGATTGTAAACTTTTAGGTACAATGTCAAGATATATCACAAATGTTGTTGATACATGGACAATGATTATTTAAGTATTAGAGAAGAGTCATGTACGATACGTGGGAATTGCGCCCTCGCAACAGGTTTTACCTCTCAAGGGATCTTGAGAAGCTTACAACCCCCACCAAGCAGTGTACCTGAGCATTGTAGTATAGTATAATGACAAGTACCGGGGGATTGATCGTTCAACTCAGGAATAGTGTCGCTAGGATTAGAAAGCCTACTAAACTAGGTCTAGAGATGAGGGATTATTCTTTTTGTATTTTTATATTTTATGAAAAGCAATTAAAATCTTGGTTTTTGAAGGAGCGGGCGAAATTAGTTGCTAGCCAACTAACCCAATTAATTTAAAGATGCAATCAAAGTAAAATAATAGAAATGAAAATAAAACTATTATACTAATGTGGTAGAAACAATAATGAGAGAAGTTGTGTTTACTTAGATTTCATTACTCCCTAGATATCTTTTACAAGTTGATTAGCTTGTTACAATTGCATGGATGACGGGTTATATTCCTTAATACTAGTCGTAGGGCCGTGTACAATATTCCCTAACTCTATAAGATCCTACTTTACTCCTATGTCGAGCCATTAGAAGCTCCTAACATGGTATCATTAGAATTCTATTATGCATTAAATACAACCCAAAATCGTAGTACACCTCCGATCATGTTTCTTAAGACGTTTAAGCAAGTTACCAATGGAAGTCTGCCAGTTTTTTTAAGCCTAACATCGAATACAATCATCCGTAACAATTATAAACAAACAATCAACCAATAATCAACATCTAGGTTTCACTACATCTAAGCAAACACAATGAAGATCTAGCCTAGCATGTTAAAGAGAAGACAAGCGTAAGATATAATCACACAACAAATAGACATATTGAATGATTTGAATGAGTACTTATCTTCAATTGAACATGGAAGAATCGAGGGGTTGAAACCCTTGAAAAAGCTGTAAAATTCGTCTTAGGGTTTATGCCCTAATATCCCACACAAAGTTCCACACTAATATATGAAAATTAGAAAACTATATATAGATTTTACACCTTGACGGCGTCACGTTATAGCTTGTGACGCCGTCAACTCGCCACCATGATGAAATTCGTATTGCCTAGATTCATTTCTGACGCCGTCATGTGTAAATGAGCTCTGGGCCGTCACGTGTATTTGGACCCTGACGGCCTAGGTGACGCCGTCAAGCCAATAAGCTTGAAAACTTTCTGGGCCGTCACGTTATAAGTTCCACATCCACCTCTTTTGTCACTCTTGACGCCGTCAAATGTAAACTCTTGACGCCGTCAGGTACTGTTCCAGCAAGGAATTTTGAGATTTATCCGTTTTCTTCACTTTTATGCTTCAAAAATGTCCAAAATGCTTCATTTTCCAGATTTCTCTCCAAAAGTACCTAAAATGACAAAAGGAACGATTTAGGGCAATAATTGATCAAATAATCTTGAATTCAGACTTAAATGACCCCTTAAAAGCTGTACACTTTTCGCCTCATCAAATACCCTTACACTTGAGATTTGCTTGTCCTCAAGCAAATGCGCTTTTATTCTAATCAAAATACAAGTTAGAGGTCATTTAACTCTAATATAAAAGTAATTACAACAAATAATCGTTCCACTAAAAACCAAAAACAAGCACAGAGGTCATACACTAGCACCTCACAAATAGTGTTTAGATACTCACATCTCTCGGGTGTAATAAAGTATATATCACAACATGGAAATGGAAAACATCTCTCACCACCTGTCATAGCAAATAGATTACCATAGGCTTGGGAAAGGATCAAACCTCCACCACTTGGTGTAAGAACCTAGGATAAACTATCAAAGAGGTCTTTTAAAGGGTTATAACATTAGGTGTAGGGATATGGAAAAACGGTTTTGTTAGATAAAGGCAATATTTACTGGTGGTGAGTTAATCATCTTGGTTAATTACATGTACAATATGGCGTTGCTAAGCCAAGTCTCGACTCGACTTAAGCTATTAAATTAAAAATAACAAAAACATAAAAACAAACATAGAATGAAATGGGATGGTAGTCCGTATGTTTTTCTCTTTTCTTTTTTTCTATTTTTTTTTCTTTTGCATACACTCTTGGCCTACCATCTAAAATAATACATCATAGGGAATGTACATTCCCCTTACACTTGGATTTTTACATACTTTACAATAAACTACTCTAATGACTCAAATCAAGATAATCAAAACACTTGGAGTACTTTTTAAGATTAATGCACATATGGGGGTAATAAATGATGTTCTTCCCCATTACTCCAAAACACAAGTACTTTACCCATGAGTCCCAATCGTCCCAAAACAATATGTACAAGATATGACTCGACTTAGCAACCATTTAATCAATTAGATAATTAACTAAGGGTTTAAACATGTAACAATAATGCACTAAAGATGAGTGCATACACGGAAGGCTAAGGCGATTTGGTTGCACATTTGGGTGGGTTGTAACAAATTCTTCCTTTAAGTAAGATGCTTACAGTTAGAAACGAAAAGATAGGCTCGGAGGGGTGTACTAGGGGTATCATGTACTAAAAATGAGTACAACGCTAAGGTGTGGGAAAAATTAATTGACTTTACTAGTTAAGTAATATGACTTAAATGGTCAAGTAATTATGATACAGGTTTAACACAAGGGTGATCCTAATGCCTCTTATCATGTAGTAAATCCTACTACACGAATGTAGTCTCACTAGCAGTCTCGGGATGCATCACTAACGCAAGTTCTAGAATCTAAATGCTACCGGTACACTCATAAGCACTAATAATGAATGATTTCCTATCAAATCTACAGACGAACCTCACATATTTGGGTGGAAAATTTTTCTGAATGGTACGGTTTTGTGCTAGTCATACAACTCCTATCCATGAGACGCTTGTTAAGGTTAAAGTTTCACTCCTAAATGTTGTAAAAAAATTTAAATTTGGCGCTAAAATTACACTAACAAGTATTTCTCTTAGTTTTATTACACACCTACCATCAAACAAACAAACTCAAGTGCAATAGTATCCTATAAGGTATCATCATTTACCCTCCCTTTACACTTATGATGAACATTGTCCCCAATGTTCAATTAAAGATTGTAAAAGTAAAATAGGTAAAAGAATGAAAACAAATACTCCCCTGATTCGTTCGATATGGATAGTGTGTTAACAAGGTTAGATCTTCCTCCAAGAAAATGAACGTTCAAAGCTTCCCTTCCAGAAATATAAATCATCTTCTTATCATATATAACCTGTTAAACCTCAGAAAACAATCAAGGCAACCTCGCGTAAAATCAGCGGCAATCTATATATACTAACAAATCCTAGAAAGTGATTTATGATATAATGCTTGTGGAATGATTGTTTGCAGATTTTCTGGAGTTTATAAAACTAAAGAATCAACAAAAACTTTTAAGACTCCGTTAGAAAAACAAAACTTGCAAAATTTCCTGAATTTTACACGTGACGTCGTCAGGTGTTAAACCCTGACGCCGTCAGAAGTGACCTGTAGAAATCTTTATGTTAAGTTTCCGGAAAATTTCTGGAAAAACTTACGTCCTACTTCCTGGAAAATCCTGCAAAACATCATTATGACTCGATACAAGCATTTGACTCTAACAAATACTAATATACATGTTCATTTAATATTGTGGCGAATCATGATCATTTTCGTTCTTATAAACAAATTTGGGGTTTCCCTTTACACTTAGCTTTTGCAAAATACCTTTATATGAAGTTAAGACGAAGTTAAACAACAAAATAAATCATTTTCACAATTTTAGTTTGAAACATGATCAACCAACAATAAAAATAAAACATGCATAAAAATCAAACAAATAAAAACACACAAAACATGGGTTGCCTCCCAAGAAGCGCTTTTCTTTATTTACGAGTCTTGTAGCTAGACTCAAGGTCATGGTTACTACGTGACCTCACCATTGGTCTCATTCTCTAGGTCATCTCCAATCTTAGTTTTGTATTCCGGACCTAGTTACAAACATTCCTTATAGAAACCAAGTATTCTACTCATGACATAATCTACTCCTCTACGTCTATCCTCATCATTCCTATAGTAAACCGCTTACTTATGTTCCTTTTCTAGGTTTGATAGAAGACGGTATTGTTCAATCTTATAGGGCATTTGGTAAGCAATCTCATCGTTCTCATCCTGGAATCTAACTATCCCTAGGGACGGGTCATAACTCATCTTAGAGGCCTCAACAAACGGTTTTCCGAACACTACTTGACTTAGGCAAACATCTATTACCGGATGAATATCCTCTACAATCACAAGTCGGTAACATAAGTGAAGTTTCCTACAAAGACATGTAATCCTTTCACTCTTCCTACAAAGTTGCTCATCCAATTCGTGTTAGACATCATCCTATACTCAAGTTGCTTCTTCATTACCCAATTATAATAGGCCCTAGTCATAATGTTTATAGGAGACCTAAGATCGATATACGCTTTCCACACATGCATATGCCCAATGTTGCATGGTATGTTGATGTTAGAGGGATCACCTACTTTAATAAGGGGTGAACCAAGGATGTATGGTGTCTCGGGATCATCGAATATATCCTTGTGATATTCACGTTCTTCCTTGGTGGGTAACTTATCAAAGTATTCTTCTACGTTTTCTACTTCCTCTAAATTTTCGTCCATAATATCCTCAACTTCCTTAACCTCATCCTTAGTCCCGGTTTCTATTCCAACTTCATCCTTGTCACTTTCTTCTATATTCTTATCTATTTGCTTAATGGTGACAACATTGACAAAGTGGACGTGTTTGGATGATGAAGGGTCCTTAATTTGGATTCCGCTACTAGTGTCCCTAGTGTCCTTCCTAGGTGTAGTTAGTACTTGGTTGTTGAGGGCTTTCAATAAGTTGTCAATTTTATTGGTCATCTCCATTTGGTGTTGATTGAATTCAGTTTCAAACTTAGATGTGTGAGCTTCTTGAGATGCCATAAACTTGGACATCAACCCTTCAAGATTATTGGTACTACCATAGTTATTGGAAGGATTGTTGTTGAAAGTACGGTTAGAGGGTGGACTGTTTGGTTGGTAACGATTAGGTGGATTGGAAGAATTGTTTTGGGGCATGTTTTGGTTTTGTTTCCACCTAAGGTTCGGGTGATTTTCCAAGAAGGGTTGTAGGAATCACCGTAAGGGTTTGGCTTGGGTTTGAAAGTGTACCACTTGTCACCCGCTTCGTCGGTACGCGAGGATGCGTAATCCGCAACAGCTTGTCCGGGGAGTTCCACGCAATCACGAGTGTCATGGGGACCACTACATAATTCGCATGAAGAAGTGATTTTGTTCACTTGGCTTGAAGGCTTAGGAGCTTCATAGGATTTCATGAGAAACTTGACTTTGTCCTCAAGTTCCATGATCCTATGGTCGGGAGTGCTAGAATTGTTCGAAGGCAAAGATATTGCCTTGACCATTTTATTCAAATCACGGGGATCATTCCAACTTCCGTTGTCATAGAGAGCAAGATCTTCTATGAGTTTCCATGATTCTTCCACACTTAGATCACGTAGCTTGCCACCGGCCGATTGGTCAATGGTTCGCCTTGTGGAGAGATTGATATGGTCATAGAAGATTTGGACTTAGAGCCAAAAATCTATGCCATGATGAGGGACTTTTTGGAGTAAGTCCTTGAAACGAGTCCATGCATCATACTAAGTTTCACCTTGATGTTGTTGGAACATCAGGATATCATTTCTAAGCTTAGTAGTTCTCCCCGGTGGGAAAAATTGAGCAAGGAAACGAGAAGTGAGATCATCCCATGAGGTGATGGATCCCGCGAGTAAACGTTCAAGCCATTGACTAGCTTGATCACGTAGAGAGAATTGGAATAGACGTAATCGGGTCGACTCTCTAGTTACAACATCAAGGTCTATGGAATCTACGATTTTAAGGAAATCCTTGAGATGTTGATTAGGATCTTCGGAACGAAGTCCATGGAATGCACATCCGCTTTGCACTAACCGGATGGTGTCGGATCGCAAGGGGGACACATTGGCTCCTTGGGTGAGCTCAATGGTGTTTCGATAGCCTTGGTGGCTAGGACGGGAATCTAGGAGGTTGGTTTGCAAGCGGTGGGTTTTGTGGGTGGTTTTGTTGTGGTGGGTTGATAGGTTCAAAGATATTACCACCTTCCATGATGTCGAATGGTAAAGGTTACGAACAAAGAAACGAAGAAATAAGATAGACTAAAGAAAACCTAAAAATAAAAATAAAAATCTTACTAGAAAGGAATCTAGCAAGTAGACCTAATAAAAAGAAATCCTAACCTAGACAATAACTATTCCCCGAGCTGCGGCGCCAAAAACTTGATACGTGGGAATTGCGCCCTCGCAACAGGTTTTACCTCTCAAGGGATCTTGAGAAGCTTACAACCCCCACGAGGCAGTGTACCTTATCGTTGTAGTATAGTATAGTGACAAGTACCGGGGGATTGATCGTTCAACTCAGGAATAGTGTCGCTAGGATTAGAAAGCCTACTAAACTAGGTCTAGAGGTGAGGGATGATTCTTTATGTATTTTTATATTTTATAGAAAGCAATTAAAATCTCCGTTTTTGAAGGAGTGGGCGGAATTAGTTGCTAGCTAACTAACCCAATTAATCTAAAGATGCAATCAAAGTAAAATAAAAAAAATGAAAATAAAACTATTATACTAATGTGGTGGAAACAATAATGAGAGAAGTTGTGTTTACTTAGATTTCATTACTCCCTAGATATCTTTTACAGGTTAATTAGCTTGTTACAATTGCATGGATGACGGGTTATATTCCTTAATACTAGTCGTAGGGCCGTGTACAATATTCCCTAACTCTGTAAGATCCTACTTCACTCCTATGTCGAGCCGTTAGAAGCTCCTAACATGGGATCATTAGAATTCTCTTATGCATTAAATACAACCAAAAATCGTAGTACACCTCTGATCATGTTTCTTAAGATGTTCAAGCAAGTTACCAATGGAAGTCTGCCAGCTTTCTTAAGCCTAACATCGAATACAATCATCCGTAACAATTATAAACAAACAATCAACCCATAATCAACATCTAGGTTTCACTACATCTAAGCAAACACAATGAAGATCTAGCCTAGCATGTTAAAGAGAAGACAAGCGTAAGATATAATCACACAACACATAGACATATTGAATGATTTGAATGAGTACTTATCTTCAATTGAACATGAAAGAATCAAGGGGTTGAAACCCTTGAAAAAGCTGTAAAATTCATCTTAGGGTTTATGCCCTAATATCCCACACAAAGTTTTACACTAATGAATGAAAATTAAAAAACTATATATATATTTTACACCTTGACGGCGTCACGTTATAGCTTGTGACGCCGTCAACTCGCCGTCATGGTGAAATTCGTATTGCCTAGATCCATTTTTGACGCCGTCATGTGTAAATGAGCTCTGGGCCGTCACGTGTATTTGGACCCTGACAGCCTAGGTGACGCTGTCATGCCAATAAGCTTGAAAACTTTCTGGGCCGTCACGTTATAAGTTCCACATCCACCTCTTTTGTCACTCTTGACGCCGTCACATATAAACTCTTGACGCCATCAGGTACTGTTCCAGCAAGGAATTTTGAGACTTAGCCGTTTTCTTCACGTTTATGCTCCAAAAACGTCTAAAATGCCTCCTTTTCCAGATTTCTCTCCAAAAGTACCTAAAATTACAAAAGGAACGATTTAGGGTAATAATTGATCAAATAATCTCGAATTCGGGCTTAAATGACCCCTTAAAAGCGGTACACTTTTCGCCTCATCAATGTACAACAAAGCAAAAATGGCAAAGACAATAAGAAGTTCATCTTGACATATTCTCAGGTGTTATTCTAATGATCTATTTTTTAAGGTTTTCTCTTTATGTTTGTGTTACTTATTTATCGATTGTCGTGGTCATAATATAATTCACCTTTACAAAAAATAATAATAATAATAAAAAAATTAAAAAAAAAAAAAGTATCATATCTCAAATGTCGTGGTCATAAGAAATGATCCAGCGTACCGTGTCAGTTCCTACCAGTACTCTTGGATTTTGACCAACAAAACTCTTGTCAGGGAGTTATTTGAGGCTGTCCCGCCAACAAATCCTTGCCAATTTGAGTTCACAAGATTTATAGACCTTTACAAATATGTCGAATCTAACTCCTGACAGTAAATCTGCTTATTTTATTACAAAATTTTGGCTATTTAATTAGTATTTACTTTGCTCGTGCAAACAACCAAACTATTTTCTTTTCGTAATACATATTTCAGAGGCATTATTTTTCAAGCCTCTTCGAGTAAAGAACAAGGATCTGAAAATGTAACACGGAGGGATTTGGTGATAGTGACTCAAGAGTAAGATAAATTTATCACATGTCCTTGCCATTAGTAATTTATCTGCACACGGAGATCTAGAGTGAATTGACAAG
This sequence comes from Artemisia argyi, assembly GCA_030686995.1. Classification (NCBI taxonomy): domain Eukaryota; kingdom Viridiplantae; phylum Streptophyta; class Magnoliopsida; order Asterales; family Asteraceae; genus Artemisia; species Artemisia argyi. Next base: position 78,836,287 of record CM060698.1, on the reverse strand, counting down.
TGTGCCCTTAACGTAATTATACACTTGTTTTTCCCTGTTGATCCCTCAAAACTCAAAACCTTCAAACCCCAGTACAACCTATTTTATTTCACTTTAGCCGGCAGCTCCACTACCGGCCACCACTCCATTGGCGGCTGATTGCATCCCGACGACCTTTTAATGGCGTTGCCTAATTGATCTAACAAATATCCATTTCAACATACATATTAAGGATATCTTGACATCTTGTTATGGACAGAAACAAACACATGATCCAATCTACCTTGAAAAATTAAAAAATGACATAAGATAATCAGTCGTTTCAATTCCCTTGTATTTTAGTTAATAATAACTCTACTTTGTGAAGAAAATATGAGTGCTTGGCATGAAACTATGAATAACAAGAGTATTAAATGGACGAAATACAAGTTTACACTTTGAAAATGCATATTATATATTATCTCGAGGTTGAACCAAGTTAGTACTCCAATTTCATATAGAAGTCTGTGTTGTTGAAGTTTTCATAGATATTCTCGATAAGAAGTTCGAACTAAATCAGCTCCGAGTTAAGGCAGTGAGAGACAGAGGGCGGTAGCAGCCAGGAAAGAGAAGAGTTGTAAGTTAATGGGGTTTCTGGGATATGGGATTTCCAAGAGTTAATAAGAAAGAAATTTGCATAAAGTAGTGTTGAGGGTATATTTGTCCATTAACATTAAATTTCTGTGGATGAATAAAATATGTCCGTGTAAGTATCAACTCTCTTTCTTTATAGGAAAAAAACTTTATGACATTATGGAACCAGTTTGATGATAATGAAGGTATTACACTTGCTGGTATGATCGGGTGTGGATTTATTATTTAGATTGATGATAGTGTTGGAAAATATGGTCAAAAATATTGAATGACAATTGATGGTAATAAAAATACACTAATGGAAATTAACTTGAGTAGTTAATTCATGGTCAAATGTAACCACAAAATTTATTTTGTGTTCATGAACCATTAGTGTGATAATTAACGTGACCGTTTTTCTTGATCTCGTGTCCTTATATATATAATTTTTTTTGTAAAAGGTCAAAAGACCCGGTAAATATATTACTCCAAAAAAGCGTTTAAGTACAAAGGATATGGGTGAGTCACATATCTCAGCCCGTTACATAGGCAAAAAACTTAAATAACAAGATACTACTTATTTTCTAAAAAGAAAACAAATCACTACTCAAATGATAACAAAAGACAATGACGAAATAAAATTACTTCGTAAGACCTTGAAGCTTAGTGTCATACATGGCATTAAAAGCATCCAAATTCCCTGTAAGATCATAAACCTGCTGCGCATAGTCATCATAATTATATCCATCATAGTCGTATTCACGCTCGTGATCATCACCAAATAGGTTACCGGACTCATCAAACATGTTAACAACCTCCTCATCATCACTATCAGACACAACGATCTCTCCCACCTTAGAAAATGGGTTACCTCTCTTAGTAGAAGAAGTAGGTGGGGAAGAAAAAGCACTAGGTTTAGAAGTCCCAACCTGTTCATTCTCTTTTAGTTCACGCACAAGAGGTTGTTGTGATGTAGTAGCAGTCTTATAAGACCCATCCTCTTTAGCTTCCACTGTACTTCCAGACACCACATCCAAAGTCACTTCCTTAGTAGGAATACCAAAATCATCAGTATCAGCCATATTAAGGGCATCAAACTGATTAGATGTAGCAATATTCGTTCCACTTGTACTAGGCACATCAGCAGCCTTTTTCTTGTTGACATCCACTTTCTTAGGTTCAGGAGGAGGCTTTTTGGGTTGATAAATGAACTTCTTACCCACAATAGGTTTAGTAAACCCTCCTTGACCTGTATTAGTTGAACCACTTTGTTTACCCTTCTTCTTATTGTTGACAGTTTGAAAACCATCATTACCACTCTTAGAAGGCTGAGTAGGGGGTAAAACAGATTTTGGACATTCAACAAGAGTATGACAAAAGATCTTACACGTATCACATCGAAGTGGCCTCCACTCGTATTCCACCCATATCTTCTCAATAGTCGACCCCGACCCATCAAGTAGGGGAATTTCAACAGTTATGATGTCCCTAAGTATCACATTCGACTTAACTTCAATCAAGCACCTTGCAAAACTACTACGGCCCCAAGATTTCTTGCACATTTGGCTAGTATAAGCATCTAACATTTTTGGCGTACCAATCAATGTAGCAAGAATACTAAGACCGTCATCAGAAAACATAGAAAGGGGAACATCATGGAACTTAACCCACACCGGAATGTTGGTCAAATCCTCTTTAAGTAGGTTGGTATTCAGGGTGCAAGGTTTAAGGATAATAGGGACATTTCTAATCAGCCACGAACCATTTTCTAGGACATCATCAACACCTTTCTTCGAATTGAACTTAAAGAAAAAGAACCCCTTGGCATTCATCATAACCTTCTTTAAACCATACTTAGCCCACGTTTACGTACATAGTAATCCACAACAGGAAAAGCAAGGCGTTGACTAATAAAATACCCATAAAGCGTATTCTCAAACCTGATATTCACTTCTTTTACTACTTTCATTGGGACAGAAAGATCAACTTCATTCTTTTTGTTGCTACATTCCAACCTACGAAAATTAAACACATGTTTCTTTGGATCAGAAGAAGTAGCACCCGCATAAAAGACCGATTTCACACCGATTCCATTAATATTATTAGTTAATGGCAGTTCTAATCCATTGGAGGGACTCAAATAAGCTTGCCATCACTAGTAATACAAGTCAAAAGGGCTAATTTGGATGAATTCGTACCAACATTCTTGTCTACTAGCGTAGACAAGTTAATATCACCATCATCAATACTCCAATCAGTAATAATAGGACCCGTTGATAATGTATAGTCTGAGTAGATCCATGAGAAGTAGTAGAGATAGGTACACTCACATTCACATCCTTGGAAGGTGCACTAACATCAGGAACAACAGGGCTTTGCACAATGTGATTAGCATCCCCACCTTTACTAGCATTAGGCTCACTGTTTGTAAGACTTTCAATAGTAGCATTGTAAGTCTTGGCAATATCCTGAATTGTCACATTGCGCAAAGGCGTTTCACCACTCTCCATCTCTCCTTTATCATCACCAGATACATTCTTGTTAGTAAGTAAAACGTTAGGTATCATCTCTCAAACCCACGTACAATAAACACCCCAAATATTAAACCAAGCGACCTAAGAAAATCCCCAGCAACCAAGCAGCTCCAAAAAGAATAAAGAAAACCCTAACACAGAAGTTAGGTTTTATTATCGCATAGAGACCAAAAGCTAACCCATAGTAGATCAATCCAATAATTAGAGATCTTGAAACGTTAAGTACAGCAATCCACTTAACAACCGAATAGATATAGGAGATAATAGGTCAGTTGCAAAATCTATAGTAGTGATAATCGAATGTAATATTCAAAAGACCACCGACCCACGTGAGTTCAATATCAAGGGAATTAAATCAACCAATCAATAATATGTAAATTGAACTCACCATGCACTAACGACAAAACAAGATTTAACAATTAAAGATTGCACAGAAAGAATATATCAATGTTTTGCCATCAATAAGCGAATGTAAATAATATGAAGAATAGCACCGACCCACGATTACAAAGTAAACCAACAATTAAAGAGCTTATAATCGATTAGGGAATCAGGGAAGGTGAATCGCTTTTTTTCGCCAGAGAGTTTATTAGGGTTTTTACATCTCGTCTCCTTATATTATGAGAGCTTTTCTCATATGTCTAGATACACCGAAAAAATACGCAACTTATTACTCCTCTCCTTTTGTATTACCATTGATATTTCTTGTGTATCCATTTTGTAATAGAGGGAATGCACGGTTTTGGTTCGCCTTGATAACCCGTTTTTGCTAACAGGGTTATTCGTTGTTGTTGTATCCTGGGAAATAGACGTTCACGATTCTCAAGCATCGTGGAGAGGACGAATATGTCTTAAGGAAACTGTGACTATCATAGGCCTCAACATTTTCCTTACTTATGTTTTTGTGTCTCAACAATCAAAAGATTCACGGTATCGTTCTCTACACTTTTATGATTTTTATGTTATGTTTTATTCGTTTCTAATAGCAATACACACGTACTAGATACTACAATCTTAAGACAAACTCTTTATTGCTATTAGAGTGGCTGTTGATATGTGAAATAACTAAATATAATATGATTATGGATTTATGGCATAAAACAATCTGATGGCTGTTAGAATTATACAATCAAAGTGCACATATATGCGGAAGCGTAGGATCAAGAATAACACATATAAAGATTAACTAAAACATAAATAGGAACGTACCGTGGTGATTCTAGCCCGAACAAGAATCAAAAGCAATTGTCTTTAACAATATGAAGAACCCTAATTAGGGTTTATAAGGATCAATGAATAACCCCTTACCGTTTTGTTATTCGATCCAAGATGTAAACAAAAGTATGTTTACACCACGTTCTTGTACACACGTACTATTAACGAATTAAAGTAAATGCTAGTTTAAATTAATACACAAAACAATATATTTGTTTTATAAAACAAAACCAATCGACTGATAAATGCAAACCACCAAAATCACCTTTATGGCTTGTCATTGTCGAACAGTGTTACAAAAGAAAAGTAAACCATTGAATTTACATACTGTACATGTACATGCGTACAGTTATATAAGTCGACCGGAAAAACAAAGTGGTGTATTAAGTTTTTGGATTTTAACGTGTGTACTAGAGTCTCCAAAATAAAATCCTTGACTTTGCTTTTATAGGATACAAAACTTAGGGAACAAGTTAGGGCTTGAGTTCTAGATCCTTCTTGTTCTCTATTTTTTTTATCCTTGGTCCTTATCTTTTGTATGTTAGTCAATTTTCATTAATTACTAACATTCATTATTTGTATTGTGTAATTAATAATTAAATACAACATTTTATATTAAATTATTAAACTTTAATTCTCATACGTAAAGTGTGCAATCCCGTGGTCTCGAGTTCGATACTAGACATACGTTTATTAATATATATCCATAAACTCCAACAGCTCCCACTTGGATATCTATTAATAACATAATGACATTGGTAAGCGTCTAGCAACACGCCAATGCCCCTAGTTCAACTCAAGTAAGGTCTCCTGGAAAAACCTTTAATGATTCATCATTATTATTATTATTATTATTATTATCCTTTTGTTTCTAATACCACGTTAATAAAGATATGGATCTTAGTCATTCTTTAATTAACAATTCTGTTTCTCGTTGTTTATGATTGAGCAAGATTACCAAAACATCTGAACGTATTCCAGATAGACTTTGGGCGTGCGCACGCAAACATCTTGTCAACCCTACGAGGGGCCCAGCAGTATTAAACTTCAAAACAAATTTGAAGGAACAAATTCTTTCTTGACTACAAGAATAACCCATGGACTTTGCAACACTTCTGAAAACAACCCTTATAACTCCCTGTTACGGTGAGCGGTAGATTGCTTCACAGAAATGCACTACATCCATGACACTTATCTGGTATCTCAAGTCTGAGGATAACTTAATTCATGATTTACTTACTGACAAGATCCATAAAGTAAAATCATGTAGTTGGGATAAGTCCTATATTCAAGTCATCGAATATCATGTGAAATTGGTATGTCAACGCATCAATATACTTTCAAGTATATTCTTAACCAATACTCAAATTTGTCTTAGTTTAATGATATTCCCATATCATTAATCGACAATGGACAATTTAGAATAACATAGGTTATTCACGGATTTAAACATGCAAATATAGGACACAATTTATTATTAATGAAAACAAACGTACTAAGTACTTTAAGTCATTATAAATAATAATTGCTTAATGTCCTTTATCCAAATACCAAAATAGATCAATGCATGATAATTCTAGTTAATGAATCTTGTCTCAAGTAATAACTTGAAGACAATTATGCCTCAAGTAATGACAATCATACTTGTTGACAAAGCATTATTCAACTAACTTTGATCTATCCAAATTTTGAGAATACTTATTTCAAGAATTTAATTAGCAAAATTCTTGTATGTGTATATCCAACTATCTTGATATAGTTACACATAATTTTTCATAAATGGTGTGTCATCCTCAATCACCAACTTATGATAATCAAACTTTCAAACCTTTTAAAGTTTAAAGTATTCTAATTCTTTAATGTATAATGCAACTATGCTCTTAGTTAAGCACAACTAGTTCTCATGGCTATTCATAAGGATGAAATCCTTCCATGACTAGTTATTGAGTGTCATCTCAATTAAACCAGCATCATTGTATATTAAACACAATATGCTCTTTTAAAATTTCCGTAAACTTAATATCCATTGTGTAATTTTTAGGAGCTATTCCAGGTTGAGGATCATTATTCTAATTTCAAACATTTTCCATTAGAATATCTATTACACAAGTTATATTATAACTTTTAATTGGATATCAAATATTGTCAAATCATTAAGCACAATAATATAATGCACATGAAAATCCTTCAGTCAAACTTAGATTTTATTCATGTTTGATCTTTACAAATATGTATATCCATTTAGTCATCCTAAATAATATATCATATTCTATTTAGAATTTATTTACCGCATTTGTTTATTTAATAATAAACTTTTGTTTCAAGGTTGTATGTTACATTTCCTAAATCTTTCAAGTAACGTTTCATTCCAAATTAAGTCTAACCTTTTACTTATATGGAATGTTACTCTTATATGTTATACAACATATATGATTTAGTAAATCAAACACAATACTCCCACTAGCTTTCAGGAATACTTAGAAATTACCTTATTTTAATTATAAACCTAAACGTAGATTTAATAATTTATCATAAGAATAATCTCCTAGATGCATGCATTTATCCATTCATGGATTATTGCATTTTGTACACTTCCAAAGATTTGCATGAATTCATAAATTCCTTTTTGATTACTTATCGTCCTCGCTCAAGTAATTATTCAAGAAAGAGTTTTTGATATTCCATTGTCAAATTTCACATTCATGTAAATATGACAATTATCATCTTTATATCTTTAATGTACTTAAGAAAGAGTATTCAATCATAGTTAATTGCTTAAGTATGATTAATAATCTTGTCATAAGATATTCATTAAGATATGTGTACAATCTTGTCCATATAATTTCTACTCAAAGATTTAACCACTAGGGTTACATTATCTTTGAATAAACTCATCATCATTCTCTAACTATTAAGAATTAAGATAAACCAAATTTATATAAATTTGAATATCTTTATGAACTGCATCTTTAACATTCATAATATGAGTAATTCACCCAATTCATTATTTTGGTAATACTACATCATATTATCATCAGCATATTAATTAAATATCTGAGATATCCAAGTGGATCTATGAATGATAATTCCATCATCTTGAGGTTTATCATTTACATGTTAAACCTCATCATGATTTTAACTAGTGTGGTTTTAGAAGATTATGTATCTTGTAATTCTATCTTTTCAAGATAAAATTCTCCCACTTGCCTTTAGTAATACAGAGACTATCTGTAACTACTTAGCAATTTAGAGCAACAATCCAACGTTCTCTTTTAGGACATTACAAATACACATTGATAGTTCCTGATATTCTTTTGTTAACAATCCTTCTTATAAGTGGCTTAACAAATTCAGAACTTTCAATTTAAGACTTAATGTGATTCATCACATTTCATAATTCAATAACGTCTTATTAATCTTCTAGGAGTCTAATTGAGTATATTCAAGCCATACTCAATTTCTAACCTTGATAACTTTTAGAAGAATAGAAATCATAGTTATCTTCAATCAAACAATCTAACAAGAGTTTGATTCCCTAACTGAACATACTATCCATATGTGGTACTTCAATTAGAATTAATATTGTAAGAAGATCTAACAATATATATAAGATAACCATATTCCTGTTGGCATACTTATTTACCAACTAAGTCAACTTAATGGTATAATAGTATTTCCAAACCAATTGCATGCTTTATAACACAAGTACTTTTGACCAAGTCACTTCATGTTTATGTCTTATAAAAACATAAACTTGTTATAATCCCACTATACGTTATTAATCATTGATTAACTCAATGACTTCTTGTATATGTCTTAATTAAAAGACCATAACAAGCTAACGTCTTACTTAATTATAAGTCTTGTAATACTTAGAAGACTTCATATTTATAACTATACAATAAAGTATAAACATGTATAATTAAAGTAATCATGAACACCATCATTTGGTTTCAATAATATTTTCAAGTTAACACACTACCTTATTTATTTATGTCATTCTAAGAATACATAATTATTGAAGTAGTATTATATTACTTCATGCATTTATGTCATTCGAATAATACATAAATATTAAAGCTGAAGTAGTATTTTTATTTGACACATATGTTCTAATAGATGTCTAATTTAGAAATAGTAAATTATCCATGTTGGTCTCACGCATACATGGAAATTCACCTTGTTATTAATATTTAGCCTGCGTCTCACGTTTACTAAATTTCAACACCAAGTGTTTCTAAGATTAGATGTATTAATCTAATTAGAATTATAATCTCTTACTTGCAGTTAAGAGAATCCTTTAAATCATATTCTTATGTGTTGTACTTTGCACATAATGAAGATTTCTCCCACTTGTGCATGGTACAACACCATGTACCACATAAACAACACGCACGCGTTTGTTAATGTGAATAATATGATTTGTGTCATTAACATAACTTAGTAGATATAGAGTTTACTCAATCAATCAAGGAAACGTACATGACTATCCTTGAAAATATTAGTGTTTATATTTGGAAAGTAATTACCTTGAGATATTCAAAAGATAATCTAAGTTACAATCAAGACAGTAAGTCTTGTAACTCCCACTGAATTAGAGAACATAATAATAATCCCTTATTCATTCATAAGAACACAATACTCCCACTGAATTTGACAACATTGTAAATGTTTCATTAATCAGTGAAAGAAATAATGCACTATTTACTTTCCTACATCTTTTAAGAAAACCCATTCAAACAATTATATAGGTTATAAAAGAATGTAATCTACTATATAAATGTGATTCATCACATTCCAAATTATTAACTTGAAAAGGCTTGGGCATGCAATTTCTTCCTGTATAGATCTACCATTCCAACAATTGTATGTAGTATCTTTAAATGGTCAAATCAAAACAACTAGATAAAATAATCTAATTTGTCTTTTACCATTATGCAGTAATCAGTCTAGCTTCTACTTTAATAACTCATAAGGTGCATATACTCTTACTATTAAAGTTTGCTATGAGTTATGTATTTAGAATTTAGACAATTCTATTCATCCTATTATACTTTTCTCATTCATGAAAAGGAATAGGACTTAAGTCTCACACTTCTCGTAATGGAAAGAAGACTATATTTATTCTTTTTGTAAATATTGACTCTAACCAAAAACCCAACCGGGTGTAGATCAATTAAAAGAATAACTTATGTTTACGGTTTTGAGTTGCATTAATACATTTAAAGAATTTTACAAAATTCCTTTTTAGTATTTTCGATAATTTATATTTCCAAGAAAATATAATACCCAAGGTTATATTCATATAACCAACTAATTTCTTGAAAATCTAGGATCCAACTTTACATAGATTCCACCACATCAGTTGATCTGCTAGTGGTGAAAGTATAAAAGATGGTAATCTGTCGAACAATAATTGGCAAACACTTTTCCAATTCCTAGATCATTATGGGATTTACATCAAATTGATTCATCAATTTGTCATGTAAGCATGTTTCATCCCATCTCATGCCTTAAGCTCTAGGTCTCACGCATCAACTTAATTAAGTCGTCTAACTTAGAAACTGCAAATTCTCCATGTGTGGTCTCACGCACACTCGGAAATTTACCTTGTCATTAAAATTTAGCCTGCGTCTCACGTTTACTAAATAAAAACTTCAAGTGTTTCTTATAGTTAGATGGCATGTAACTTAAATTTTAGGGTATAAATTTTTGATGTGAAAATCAAAACATGTATAAAGATGCATGCACTCATCTTTATAACATAAGTTTTCAAAAAAAACTTTTTATATCCGATTCGTGAAATTAATACACAAAGTTTTACTTGAGGTTTATGCCAAAACCCTAAGATGACTTTCTACAACATATGATTTTAAAAGTAATTCGTTTAAGACATATTCAAGATTGTGATAACCAAGGCAGACTCTAAGGCTCTTTTCAAAGCCTTCAAATCACGGTTATGAATATCATCTTAAAAGACTTAATTTTAAAAGTATATTTGCACAAAACATCATTCAAGCAAAAGTTTATGGATTCAATCTCAAAATAGTGACAAAGTTTGAATTTTGCTAGTCTCGCCTGGGAGCTGATTACCGTGCGAATCGGACCACGATTGGCAATAAGACCTTGCAAGATTCTTACTTTATCACTTTAGGGTTTCACAATTATTAGTCCGTATTAATTTTCTTTATGAAAACAACCCTTTTATTGCTTACAACAAGTCCAACCGAAAAACAATAAAACAAGTATCAAAGAAAATCAAAACAACCAATAATAAATAAGTGAAACAATTAGCCACATGCAATCCGTATTAGAAAAGATCCTAATAAAACCAATTCTAGGTATAATTATGCATGCAATCAACTAAGGCCTTCTCCTCTTAATGGAAGAGAGCCACATACATTGACGAATCAATTGCGTAGGCCAAAGCTAATAAACACACCACATAGCATATATAAATCGATTTTAATATGTATTGGAGTCTTCCCCAATTTTAGATCTATCTAAAACATGTGATAAATAAAAAAAAACAACAAGATCCATGACTAACATGCATGTTTCGTCACGGATAAAACCTAACAATTAGCACATAGGTCACAAGATACGTTCACTTAACCGGTTAATGACCTAGGGTTTCTAGTGATTACACATAATCCAAGAAAACCACAAAACCCTAATTAGGGTTTCATGGAAAATCGACCCCCCCCCCCCAAAATTAGGGTTAGGGTTTCGAATTTTTCAAAAAAATTTAAAAAGAAAAACCCTAGATCAAAACATGTATCTAAAACACTTAAAGATCCGATTTTAATTAAGTTTTAGTAATCAATTACATGTTATCCATGGCTCGTGATGCCACTGTTAGAATTATACAATCAAAGTGCACATATATGCGGAAGCGTAGGATCAAGAATAACACATATAAAGATTAACTAAAACATAAATAGGAACGTACCGTGGTGATTCTAGCCCGAACAAGAATCAAAAGCAATTGTCTTTAACAATATGAAGAACCCTAATTAGGGTTTATAAGGATCAATGAATAACCCCTTACCGTTTTGTTATTCGATCCAAGATGTAAACAAAAGTATGTTTACACCACGTTCTTGTACACACGTACTATTAACGAATTAAAGTAAATGCTAGTTTAAATTAATACACAAAACAATATATTTGTTTTATAAAACAAAACCAATCGACTGATAAATGCAAACCACCAAAATCACCTTTATGGCTTGTCATTGTCGAACAGTGTTACAAAAGAAAAGTAAACCATTGAATTTACATACTGTACATGTACATGCGTACAGTTATATAAGTCGACCGGAAAAACAAAGTGGTGTATTAAGTTTTTGGATTTTAACGTGTGTACTAGAGTCTCCAAAATAAAATCCTTGACTTTGCTTTTATAGGATACAAAACTTAGGGAACAAGTTAGGGCTTGAGTTCTAGATCCTTCTTGTTCTCTATTTTTTTTATCCTTGGTCCTTATCTTTTGTATGTTAGTCAATTTTCATTAATTACTAACATTCATTATTTGTTTTGTGTAATTAATAATTAAATACAACATTTTATATTAAATTATTAAACTTTAATTCTCATACGTAAAGTGTGCAATCCCGTGGTCTCGAGTTCGATACTAGACATACGTTTATTAATATATATCCATAAACTCCAACAATGGCTTTGTCTCTTGAGGAAACCGAAAACTGGTTTGTACTTTTGGTTAATGAAATATATGTGCATGATGATAAATGTTAGTAAATTACATGTGAGTAATTAAGGTGTGATATGTTTTGAGTTTGGACGGTTATGCTACATATACATGCAGACAATAAGAGGTAATGAATAAGGAAGTAATGAGGTTTCTTTTTATAAGTTAAATGAGCATTATTACTATTTGATTGACCTATCAAAGTATGTGTATCTCTATTCGGTAATTGTATTAGTATTCATGATTAACAATCAATGATTACATGGGAACAGTTCCGGTGAACGATAGTCTGGTTTTGAGTAGGGTTGTGTTAGGGAAACGGGGCCTACCCCCACCCTCCCTAACATAGCTTACTGTTACTGCACTGTTCATGCAGATTTTATTTTTTATTTTATTTTATTTTATTTTTTTTTTGTCCCATAGATATACTTTTTTTTTTGTCCTTTGTCCATGTTTTTTTTTTGTCCAAAGTGCTAGTATTGCACACACACAAGCAGTATTGCACACATGCAGTATTGCACACAAGCAGATTGCAGGCTCAGATTAACAATCATCATCGCCGATTTAGAACACAAGCAGATTGCTAACAGGCTCAGATTCATCATCGCCGATTTAGAAAAAAATATATATAAACAAGTACACCCTGCCATATTTAGAGAGGGTTAATCTAACCAAATATTAGGCTCGGATATGAAGGCTGCAAAGTGATAAAAATATCACTTTGCCATGCCGTTCGGTTTTTTAGAAAACCATTCGTCATCGCCTTTTTTGAAAAAAATATTTTGTCCAACTGCAGCTTGCACACAAGCAGCTTGCACAAGCAGATTGCACCCAAGTGCACAGATTTGCCACCAAGTGCACAGATTGCACACAAGCAGATTGCACCCAAATGTGCACAAATTGCACCCAAATGTGCACAAATTGCACCCAAACCAAAAGTGAAACACAAAGTCTCACATTCCACACAACAGTAAGATTCTCAATTCACTGCAGAGACTGAACCCATGTTACTCACAACAGTAGAAAGTAAAGATTCCTGCAAATACTCACGGGAAAGTAAAGAGCACTGCAATAATTCACAAGAAAGGCTCCATTATATACAAGGCTCACAAAGAAGCAAGTCTCACCACAATCAATATCACAAACAAGTGAAAGCAAGTCTCACCACAATCAATATCACAAACAAGTGAAAGGGGTGGAGCTATAGCAACGGGGGTATTTGGTTAGATTAACCCTCGCTATTTAAATATTCTAACAAACCATTTCTTAGCAGATTGCACACAAGTGAAATACAAGCAGCAGCAAGTGAAAGCCGCAAGTGAAACACAACAAAGATCTTAGGCTGCCAAAATGTCAAATTCACCATTTAACACACAAGAGGTAACATTAGGCTCAAATTATATATTGGTGCATCATAAGCAAGTTTTATCATATTTGGCTGCAACTTCAAAGGTCGCAAAAAAAAAATTTTGCATGTCCATTCGGTAATGCCACGCCAAAATCAAAACTTTTTTTTTAAATCATCATTGCCATATCTCAGTTTTTTTTAAACAAACTGCTTATCAAGTTTCAAAAGCAAACTGATTAAACCAAGTTTCAAATCAAACTGCTTATAAGCAGTTTGATAAGCAGTTTCATCAGAAACTGCTTATCAAGCATATTAGAGACGTTTAATCTAACCGAATAGCCCCCGTAAATATAACCCACCCCATAGGAGGGTCAGAGCACAACATAATCACATATCACATACCTGTGGACTGTGGGGTAGGCCAGAGCAGGTATTCATACCACTCATTGGTAGCAGATCAAGGTGTTAACCTACCAACAGCCACAAGTATTCATCACCACAGATCACCCAAACCAACTGAACCAAAAGTGAAACACAAGTCTCACATTCATCACCATAGAGCACAACATAATCACATATCACACACCTGTGGACTGTGGGGTAGGCCAGAGCAGGTATTCATACCACTCATTGGTGGCAGATCAAGGTGTTAACCTACCCACAGCCACAGAACCACCAACATCTCAAATAATCACATAAACATCACATAATCACCCACCACAGAACCACCAACACTTAATCACCCACCACAGAACCACTATCACAGAATCACCCACCAAAGAACCACCATCACAGAATCACCCACCACAGAACCACCATCACAGAAGTATAATAATCACATAAACATCACGGAATCAACCACCAAATAACCAAAACACCCAAACCCTAGTTTTTAAAAATTAGGCCTTTTTAATTTTTATTACAAATCTGAGTAATTAAACATCACACAAGTATAATAATCACATAAACATAACAGAATCAACCACCAAATAACCAAAACACCCAAACCCTAGTTTTTAAAAATTAGGCCTTTTTAATTTTTATTACAAATCTGAGTAATTAAACATCACACAAGTATAATAATCACATAAACATCACAGAATCACCCACCAAATAACCAAAACACCCAAACCCTAGTTTTTAAAAATTAGGCGTTTTTAATTATTATTACAGATCTGAGTGATTAAACATCACACAAGTATAATAATCACATAAACATCACGGAATCAACCACCAAATAACCAAAACACCCAAACCCTAGTTTTTAAAAATTAGGCGTTTTTAATTATTATTACAGATCTGAGTAATTAAACATCACACAAGTATAATAATAACATAAACATCACAGAATCACCCGCCAAATAACCAAAACACCCAAACCTTAGTTTTTAAGTATTAGGCGTTTTTAATTATTATTACAGATCTGAGTGATTAAACATCACACAAGTATAATAATAACATAAACATCACAGAATCACCCACCAAATAACCAAAACACCCAAACCCTAGTTTTTAAAAATTAGGCGTTTTTAATTATTATTACAGATCTGAGTGATTAAACATCACACAAGTATAATAATCACATAAACATCACGGAATCACCCACCGTTGAACCAAAACACCCAAACCCCCATTCCACTGATGAACCCTAATTGAATATCAAAAAATCATGCACATACCATCACATTCCACTGATGAACCATCACATACCACACCGACAAAACCATTGTAAATGATTACTATATTTGTAAAAATGCATTCTTTGTAATTTTTGTACTTGTAAAACAATGTAAATAATTATTGATTTTATATTGTAAATAACTGTTTGTATTATATAGTAGATGATTAAATATTTATTTAAATTAGTAAATAACATTATTGATTCATTATGCAAATTCTTTTGTCAGGTGGGCCAAAAAAATCCTTTCTGGTGTCGATGTGATAGAGGATTTATTATAGAACGGACATCCTAGCAAAACGGTAGTCGTGGGCGACTGTTTTATGCATGTCCTCTTTCAGTGGTAAATAATCATACGTTTGCTTAGTTATGTAAATAATTTGTTTGTTAAAAATACATTTTTTATTATTTTCTTAACATGTAACAGTCAGGTACAAAAGACTATGGGTGTCGATACTTCGCGTGGAAAGATGAATTTGAAGCAGAGCACTTTAATCAACCCTCTTCTTCAACGCATTGCTCAAACTGCGTTGCTACAAAAAATGAGAACAAGTTGTTGAAGGCAAGAATAAAGGCGCTGGAAATGGAGTTAGAAATGGCAAGGAATCCTGAGGATCACGCTTGTCAGTCAAGTGCCCGGCTCCATGATCTTTTAAATGAGATGAATAATCTTCATATGTCGTAGATGTTGTTGTTTTTAAATAATATGTATAACGTTGTCGTTTAATTTAATAATAACAGTTGTTATTGCAGTTATTTAATGTGGTAATATTTGACGTGCTATTATACAAAACATTATACATATACAAAACATTATTATACATACATAATCCTTTTTACATACATAATCATTTTTATTTAAACAAAAACAAAAAAAAAATAATAAATAAAAAATAAAAAATAAAAAAAAAAAATGCAGCCACTAAACAACAAAATAGCAAAAAGTCAAAAAAAAAAATAGAAAACAAGTACACCTTACCATATCCATAGAGATGGTTAATTTAACCGATAGCCCCCGTTGCTATAACTCGTCCCTTTGAGTATTCACATGTGAGAGGTAATAACAATGTGATGATTTCAATTGTTTAATTTTGAAACTATATTATATTATAAACCAACAATTACTCACGATCATTACCCCTTTGGAATATGTATCAACATACTGATTTGGCTAGCAAATATTGACTTCATAAATGATAATCGTTACCACTCTATATGTAAAAATTTGGTGTAAAATAGTAACTGCTTGATATGAAGCTGCTAAGATGCATACTATTGTTTTACGGCTGTAATGTTTGTTATTGAAAGTTAATGGAATCTTGTTGAAAGATATAGAGCAAACCGGTTATAATTTCATTTTGAATGTTGTTTGTCAAAGAGCAGTTGAGTTTTCGAAGCATGTTGTTTGAAATTGTGTTACGGTATTGGTTTGCGTAACTAGTATTCATTTCGTGACATGGATATTGGTAATAAACTCGTTCTTGTAAAGTGCGATTTTTGGTGTTATTTGGACTCCAAAATACTTGTTGTCACACTTAGGTTGTCGCGAGAACATGTCTTGTTCTCATAGTAAATGGAGGAGTTTTGTACCAAAATTTTTATAGTTCGTAATTAAGGCATTAAACTTCATTTATGTAAGTTTGAGCTTAAACATATGAACCGTTTGGTCACACTTTTTATTTTGACACAGCAGTTCAGTTTGGACAGGTTTCTGTCACAACTGCATAGTCGTGAAAAAAAAATTGTGTTTTTCGAATGATAACAAATGAGTTTGGCATCAATTATTTTTTCGGTGATTAGGTAACAATAAAACATCTTAAACTTGATTTGAAAAAAAATAATAAATAAATAAAATGTTGAGCTTACACGGAAGAATTAGATGATCATCGCAGTTTATATTTTAGTACAACATTTTTTCCAAACGACTTATATATATATATATATATATATATATATATATATATGTGTGTGTGTGTGTGTGTGTGTGTGTGTGTGTAAAAGGGAGGGTTCTGCATAGTCGTGAAAAAAAAATTGTGTTTTTCGAATGATAACAAATGAGTTTGGCATCAATTATTTTTTCGGTGATTAGGTAACAATAAAACATCTTAAACTTGATTTGAAAAAAAATAATAAATAAATAAAATGTTGAGCTTACACGGAAGAATCAGATGATCGCAGTTTATATTTTAGTACAACATTTTTTCCAAACGACTTATATATATATATATATATATATATATATATATATATATATATATATATATATATATATATGTGTGTGTGTGTGTGTGTGTGTGTGTGTGTGTGTGTGTGTGTGTAAAAGGGAGGGTTAATGTGAGAGATAACTTAAAATTGTAAAAATAAAAACTAATTTGGACCATTAGATCAACTAATTGAGATTAGATGACATTAATACTAGATGGATGGCATGTTTGTAATAAACGTTTATGTACCAAAAAATAAATGATATAGGGGGCATTGAATAGCATTTAAATACATGAATTTGTGTAAACGTGAGGCCTTTTCTTCACGCTAGTTTTGTTTAAAAATTTTAATTTTTGTTTTTTAATAGAATTCCATTGTACCAGTTCCCAAAACTAGACCATTACGCAAACTATCAACGTCACCTTTAAAGCATTTTCAGGTTTTCGAAGTAATGGTTTTTGTTTGCAACTTTTTTTTGTAAGAACCAGGTACATATCACCAATATATGATTTTTTTTATATATTATTTATCAAAGATCAAAAGCTAGCTATACAGTAAATTACCAGTCTGGTACATCAACATAATATGATACACGAGCACATAATGTATCACTGATACATAATAAAACCACAACCGAGAAAATTAGCTCGTACACGTCAAACACTGATACATCCTGTTAAGAGACCGATTTGAGCGGGCAAGGCTCCAAGAAATAAAGAGATACTAGACTTCAAACTAACATTCTTTTTCATTCGTTACTTCATTTCTCAATGATGCATTACAATACTTATAAGGGAAATAATTGCAAATACTTGCAAGACACTAGGAGAACATGACTAACAACATGGAAATCATGGGAACATGTATACTACTATACTAGTACTAGTCTTAGGAACATTGAAAGTACGTGGCCTACTGGAATAAGTAAATGTTACTTAGTTTTCATGTGTGCATGAAATACAGTGGAGATAACCAAGTCTATTCGTGAAATAACTAACAAGTGATTGTAAGTCTAAAATAACTTGCAACTGGTCGAGAAATTGCTACGAGTGTCACGTATCACACCCCTTCCATTTAAAAAAAATACAAATCTTACAAATAAGATTTAAACACAATCCAGATGCAAAATACAAACCGTCGGCGAGCGTTTGGTCACAAACTCATCTCATACACAAACTGTTTGGAACTCGAAAACTCGCCAAAGAAATCTCTCTATTAACGACACACAAAAGACCAATCGGGAAACTGGTGTATCACTATTCTAACCACCAGGATACACATGGCGACAACGACCACCGGAAAACTGGTGATACACATGGAGACAACAACTAGCGTTCCAATATGCACAATACAAACCGCCGGCGAGCGTTTGGTCACAAGCCCATCTCATACAGAAACTGTATTATTGCTATCTTGTTATATTCGTTGACTTTTTCTTTCTTTCTCTAGTTGCTTAACACGGGCTAAAAGACAAAAACGTACCTGATCCTCACCTTATATATATATATATATATATATATATATATATATATAGTGTTGTATTCAATGCAGAACCAATAATAGATACAGTACTTTACAGTACCATTTAAATGAATCTAGGCCATTAGATGAGTTTAATCAAAAGTTAGGATTGAAAGTGCCAAAATTGTAATTAAACAAAAGATGAGAGTGTTTTTTTCAATTAAACAAAAGATTGAAAGGGTATTAGTGGAATTTTGCATTTTTTTTTTTCATTAAACCGTATTTCTCCTTCTCTCATATATCATTTTCAGTTTCTTCCACCACTACCTTTTAATCTTATCTCTCTCACAAAACCCTAGCCGCCTTTGACGAAAATAGAACAATAACAGGTTTAATTTGTTTTCCTTGGTGTCAGCGTCATCTTAATTCGGTATTTGCAAAGCCAATAACAGGTTTAATTCGAAACTCATTTTTATGTGTAGATCGAAATCGGTTTTCGGTTTTTAGTGTATAATAGGTCACCTTCAATATATGTTGGTATATAATTTATGAGTCAGGATTTATTCGAAATCGATTGGTGGTATATAATTTATGTCAAAGTCACCTTCATTATTGTTGATCGAAATCGATTTTCGGTTTTAAGTATATAATGTGTGTCAACGTCACATTCAATAAAAAGTTTCATTGGAAATTCATTTTTATGTATGGATCGAAATCGATTTTCGTTTTTAGCATATAAGTCACCTTCAATATTTTTAGTATATAATTTGTTCTTTAACCAATGTTTTAAATCTATTAAAAATGGGAAATGATTTGCACACTCAACTTTTTGATTTAGACACTCCAATACATGCATTAAATAGTTGTATAGTTTATATATTCTGCTTTAACTAGTTGTACATTGAAGTGTCCCAATAAAAAAACTGAGTGTGCAAATCATCTCCCACTAAAAATATTAAGAACTTCTAACAGATTGTTTCAAGATATGAATTGTTAAATATATTTTGGAGTGTTGAATCCTTTTCTCGATAAAGGGTTGATTTAATTTTGATTTAGTATAAAACATTATATAAACTTCATCTAGACCGTTTATTTGATAAAGACAAAGATTATGCATGCATGTTATTCTACTTATTATGGTTTAAAATTGCATTAGCTTTTACTAAAATGATTAAATATACAATTTTTAGTTTCTGTTTTGAAACAGGTATTGTGTTTTTGGTGCTCTATAAATTTGACGAGAAAGCGCAACGTGGATATCACAAACATACATGTTTTTGAAAGGCGTGCGCCTATGTTTTAATAAATTTGATGAGAAAGCCTCGGGTGCACATACATTCTTGGAAGACGTGCACATATTTTCAAATGAATTTGATAATAAAGTGAAGAGTGCACACATGTTTTTAAATGGGGTCCACATTTATCTCTAACAAGATACTTGTACATGTATTGTATTTTATTTGAAATATTGAATTTTGTGTATACTATTTATTTTCTTGGTTTGTTATTTAATTTTTAGAGGTTACATATGTTTTTGGTCATAAATATCGAAGATCAAAGAATGTACACTAGAAACATATATGCAATTATCATTTTAAGCAAAATTAGTTTGACGTCGAAACAATTTAACACAAGAAATATATGCAAGTATACAATATTTAAAAAGAACACGTAAGCACTTGATTTTTCTTGCGAAAGAAATATATAGAACTTAAAAATATATATATATTTTAATTCTGAAAATTTCGTGGCCTAGAAAAATGTTTTTTAATTGAAAAAATACAAAAAAAAAGTAAGATTGTGTTTTACTATTTTACCCTTTTGAATTAATTAAAAGATTTAATAGTACTAAATTATTATTGGTCTAAATTAGTACTGTAAAGTACTGTATCTAATATTGGTACTGCATAGAACACGCCCATATATATATATATATATATATATATATATATATATATATATATATATATATATATATATATATATATATATATATATATATATATATATATATATATATATATATATATACGAGGCATGCAGAACCCGTGCTACGTACGGGTTAAGAATCTAATTGTTAATCGTGTATTCTTTCTGTATATTGGCGAGTGTATACTTAATTATTGTTTAGTATGTTGTATGAAATGTTTTAACTTTCTTGTATAAAAATTTAAAAGTGTTTGATGTTGTTTTGCTTTTGTGGTGTTGTATTTTATATATGGGTTTTTGGTTAATAAGTTGTGATGGCTTTATTTCTTTTTGTCTATTACTTATTTGCATAATAAAAAAATTGCTTTATTTCTTTTAGTCTATTACTTAGCCCTACAATACTTGTCCATTAGATGGTTTTTGCATGGTAATATGAAGCACACGGGGTCTATCTAATTGGTTATAGTTTAATGTGCGTTAAATATTTTCTTTATTAAGTTTGTAAGTTAAAGTTTGTGTAATAATGTATATATAATAATGCCACATAAATTGTATAAAAATCGTTACAAACCTTTTTAGCTTCATCTCATTTTATTGTACAACTAATTACATTGAAAATTAACATTGAAGTCTAACTAATATTAATAAATTTTATCAATAAACACAATTCTAAATAGCTAACTAAATGAATATTAATTAACACACTATTAATAATTCCTAAAACCTTTGGACTTCACTATTATGTCTTAAACTTAATTTTTTTAATTTACAAATGGGTTTGAGCAAAAATTGTGTATTTTTTTCTTTTATATTCATTATTCAAGTTGCATGCTTACATAAACTAATCATACTAAAAAGTATTATTTAACCATTTAAATGTTGTTTTACATACATGCTCGTGCACATTTTCTTTAATCAATTCGCACGTGTGAGCTAAATCAATAGAAAACATACATAAATTACTTGTATATAAAAATGCATTAACATAATACATATATCTATATATATTGCATTAGGTTAAATCATCAATTATTCTTGCAACCTTTTCAACTTCATCTCAATCCATAACCGACTTTTAATTCTATACTAATTACAAAATATCAGGTGATAAATTCCAGCAAGCCTTGCACTTCCATCTCGATGTTGTATAAACTTCACATTAAATGCACCGGTTTTATTTTTCGATAAAAGCTTGAACTTTTGCTTATGTTTAAAACTTAACTTTTTTATTTGATATTATAATTTACAAACGGATTTAAGTCAAAATTATGTATTTTTTTCCTTTCTATTCATTACTCAATGTGATATTTTTAATATGTCATATTTTGCTATTATGACAAACTCATTTAATGGGCGTAAATATTGGTTTCTCACTAATGATTTTACATATAGAAAAAGAAAACACTTTGCGATGCGCGAACCTTCTTCTTTTCAATAATAATTCAATTGCACACGATAAATTCATTCTAATATTTCTCAAAGAGCATTCGAAATCAACTACTTAAATAAACTAAGCACGCTAAAAAGTATCATTTATCCATTTAAATGTTGCTTTACATACATGCTCGTGCACATTTTCTTGAATCAATTTGCACATGTGAGCTACATCAATAGAAAACACACTTAAATTACTTGTATATAAAAATGCATTAATATAATACATACACACACACACACACACACACACACACACACACACACACACACACATATATATATATATATATATATATATATATATATATATATATATATATATATATATATATATATATATATATATATATATATATTCAGTCCCTAAATTTAATGTAGAGTTATGATGATAGAGTTTTTAGAGTTAGAAACAAGTTGGAGTCGTTTAATAGTTGCATAGAGTACAAGATAGCTAATGCTCGAAATTCAATGCAGCCTCATAATAACTATACAATCATGAAAGGTATATATATATGCTTATCAATAACAATAACCTAAATATGTAAGAAACAATGAAAATAGTTGGTATCCCAATCTTTGGTTCCATTTATCTGAGCATGTATGATCTTGTGTGATTTTCATGGTACCTACGTATGATAACTAAATTAAGAGAAAAAAGAAGACCAAGTTAATTACAAAGATCGAAAATATGTGTGAATCATCTTCAAAATGTTGCAAAAGAGAATTTACATACCGCTACCAACAATCAAAGATCTAAAATATTTGTGAATCATCTTCAAATGTACATACTAAATGTGATTTTGGTGGGTTTATATAGGCATGAATTAGGTTAAATCATTAATTATTTTTGCAATCTTTCGCAACCCTTGCACTTCATCTAACCGACTTTTAATTATATACTAAATGCCATGTCATCAATTCGGGCAACCCTTGCACTTCATCTCCTTTCATGATTGTATAGTTATTATGAGGCTACATTGAATTTCGAGCATTAGCTATCTTGTACTCTATGCAACTATTAAACGACTCCAACTTGTTTCTAACTCTAAAAACTCTACCATCATAACTCCACATTAAATTTAGGGACTGAATCTTATAGTATTATATATATATATATTTGTGTTAATATTTGTGTTGATTGGATGTTGTTTGCTACAACATTTTTTGGTTGTTATAATACAAAATTATGTGATATTTTGTAAAATTTCAACACAAAATTGTTTGTTTTATTTTTTGGTGCAAAATATTATGGCAAAGTAGTGCCTATTTAAAGTTGCTTGGTGCGGTTTTTGTGCAACTAACTTTGTAACATGAGAATAAACAAGTCGCGCGATTTTGTATCGAGTATTGGAAGTTTGGATGTTGCAAATATTTTGTTGTGAATATTGGTGCAAATAATCAAACTACTTGTTATTCTAGATAGATGAATAATCTTCAAGACTTGTTATTAACACATATTGCTAATAATCGAAGGGTTTGTCATTATGTAAGAAATGACTATGTGTTGAATATAACCGTGTAGGACATTGTGAAATGTCAAAAAAGAACACACATATAAATGACAACGAATTACGTTGGTTTATGTAACTAACTTGAACGGTGTGATTGTCAACCAATGTGAGATATTGTCCATTTGCTAAGTTGGACATATTTTGATTGTGTAAAATAATTACAATGATAAGAGATTAAATGTGATTATATATATAATTACAAGTGAATTGGAATGTCATGTTATAAGTGTAGGACTTACGCATATAACATATGGGATCCTCCTAAAACATGTGTGGTTTAAGGTGGTGATTTGTCTAAAAGAAGAACGTTAGTAGATGAAGCTATGAGTAATCAGAATGATGCATCTTCTGTCATACGTTTGATTCCTTGGTCTATAGCATGCTAGATTTGGAATCTGTTAATTATGATACAGAAAATAATTAACATAAGACATTCAAAAAGTGTGCATACACTAGTATGAAACTTATGAGGTGACAAATTACTAATGATCTTGATGTCATATCCATGTGAGAAAAATCTTATAAACAAGATTAATATATTGAAAGGGAGGTGATTGGCACACTCTCAAATCTTATTGGGACACTCTATTGTACAAGTAGTTAAAGCATCTTACACTTAATGTACAACTGTCTGTTGCATACAGTGGAGTGTCCCAATAAATTTGAAGAGTGTGCGAATCATTTTATTGAAAGGGAGAACCTTTCTTCAAAAGTTCCATGTGGAGGATTCCGGCCTAGCTAGAGTTCAAAAGGACATCAACAAACACGAAGTTCTTGCCTAGTTGGAATACTCAAGAATTACCTGGAACATGATATATTTAAAGATTTGAACAAAACTCGATTTTGTATAGATATAATATGTTGATACGACAACTACTCTCAACATGAGTTATCTTTATTGACAAATGTGAAGTCATATAATAACATAGCGGATCCGTTAGTGAAATGCTAAATGTGAGAGTTAGTTAGCAAGTCGTGAAGGGGAATGGGACTAAAGGCCTTGAAAAGTTTATATGAAGGAAAACCTAACCTAGCTGACTGGAGATGCCAAGTTCTGGGTTCAATAGGACAACCTACTTGTATAAACTGAGGTCACTGTGGGGGAGTAATAAACTCCATATTCATTTAAGGGAGTTAGTAAACTTCCTAGTCCATTGCTATAACAGTGACAATACGAGGATAAGCATATGGATTTTAATTATTAATAGAGAATCACCTATGTGAGAGAGAAGTTGGGTCGCTTCGAAGGGAATTGTGAAGGCGCAATTCTTAAAAGCTCTTGCAGAACCAGGCTAATGTTCATGACCATAACGAACATAACTATGAGAACCAAAAAGTGTCAAGGAGATATTTGTGTGAATATATATTGTCGTCTACGCAAACAACGGACAGTTCAAAGACATCAAGTTCTACTAGCTACTAGGAGGCTAAGTATATTTCACGAGGGAAGTTCAATGGGTAACACCTACCTATCCTATGCAAATATCAACTGCAAAACTCTATTACATCATCGAGTCATTGGAATTTGTTTCATTTTATCAATTTCATTCATGTGGGGATTGTTGGAAAATATGGTCAAAAATATTGAATGACAATTGATGGTCATAAAAATACACTAAGGATGGTGGCGGTGGGAGCGGCATGGCTCGGCGGCATGGCCATACGGCCGGTGAACACCGCCGCCACCTAGGCGGTATGGCCAGCGGCATGGGTTCAACGACATAAAATGACTCGGAGGTATGGAGCGGTATGGAGCAAAATATAGATGTTGGAGTATTAAATTTTCGACCGTTTGTCCCATTTTCTTACCGTTGGGGCTTCAAAAAAAATAATAAAAAAAGAAAATAAAAAATAAATTCCTTTATGTACTAAACTAAAACACCTCTATTTTCATACTTTCATTTCAAACACATACATTTTAAAACACAAACATTTTTATCATGGATCCAAGCAAAAGAAAAGGTGTTTCATCGTCACAAAAAGGTCGTAGACGTGGCAATCGTGGTCGTGATCATCCGCAACCTCCACCACCGATGCATCAACAATACCCTCAATCGGGATACTTTCCCCAACCTCCACCACCGATGCATCAACAATACCCTCAATTGGGATACTTTCCCCAACCTCCACCACCGATGAATCCAAGCCAATATAATATATCAATGACGAGTGACTTCAACTCATTTGGTGACTACCGTGAAGGTCCTTCGCGTCATGAACCAAGTGTGGAACGCGAACTACCTTTATATGATCAAGACGATGATGATGATGAGATTATTCCCGAAACGCAACCACAAACTCAAATTGGTATATATTTTATTTTTATACGTTATAATTTTACTTGTTATAATTTATATATACGTTATAATTTTTTTATATATACGTTATAATTTTTTTTATATACATTATAATTTTTTTTATATATACGTTATATTTTTTTATATACGTTATATATTTATATATATATATATATACACGTTATATTGTTTATATATATACGTTATCATTTTTTAGAAGAAGATGTTCAAGTCACTAAAGGGAAAACTAAAGCGGATAAAAAGCCTTAGACGTCAGTCGAAGAGGTTGCTTTGGCTAAAGCGTAGATTCATATCTCGACATGTAGAAAAGTCGGGAATGAACAAGGTAGAGATAAGTTTTGGGAGAGAATTTTGGAGCATTTCAAGACCACCATTAAAGATACTAGGCGAACTCATCATAGCTTGAACACAAAGTGGAAAAATTTGAATCACGCAATGGGTATCTTTAACGGGCTATACATCCAACAAGTAATTTTTAAACTATATACTTGTGTTAATTTATATACTTGTGTTAATTTATATACTTTTATAATTGTAGACTCGCATTTGTGAGAGTGGGTGTGACGATGTCAACGTCATGCATAATGCCATGTCCGATTATGATAAGAAAAATAAGGGCCATTCCTTTACTCATATTGAAGTGTGGAAGGTTGTTAAGGGAGAACCGAAATGGTTGGAACAACCATGTTTTGAAAAAGTATCTTCGACATCTCATTCCGACAAACGAAGAAAGTCGTCGGAATCTAGCTACTATGGGTCCGGTAGCAATGACAATGTTGATCCTGTTATTCCGGATCTAAATGACGACACAACTCCTGTATCAAAAAGAAAAGGGAAAAAGACCGCTAGCGAGTCGTCGACAAAGAATAGTGATGCTGTGTTTATTGAGAACTATACGGCAAAGAAATCACTAGCGTTGGATGAGGCGAGGGAAGAAAAACGTGCAAAGGATGAATTGACCGCAAAGTTGGTGGCGGCACAACTCGCTAATGCTGAAGAAAAGGCTTTCGTTCGGGCAATGAAATTCTATAACGAGCCGCACGAACACATAACCAATACGTTTATGCGACAAATCGCTATTGCCAAAAAACGTCAGTACGCGGAGAAATATGGATGGCCTACCGATTTTTAGATATAATTATGTTTTATTTTTTCAAGTATTATGTAATATTATTTTAATTATTAATGAAATATTTATGTTTTTATTAAATTGATTAATATAATTTATGAAAATAAAAAAATAAAATTAGTTGATTAGTTGGGAGGTATGAAAAAGACATAGTTGCCAGTAAAAAAGGGTTGGGAGGTATGAAAAAAGTATGAATGAGGTGGAATGAGGTGGAATGATATTATTGGTGGGTTTGGGAGGTATGGGTTTTTTGAGAGGCATGACTGCCACCATCCTAATGGAAATTAACTTGTAGTTAATTCATGGTCAAATGTAACCACAAAATTTATTTTGTGTTCATGAGCCATTAGTGTGATAATTAACGTGACCATTTTTTCTTGATCTCCTCTCCTTATATTAAGAGAGCTTTTCTCATATGTCTAGATACACCGAAAAAATACGCAACTCATCACTCATCTCCTTTTGTATTACCATTGATATTTCTTATGTATCCATTTTGTAATAGAGGGAAGGTACGGTTTTGGTTCCCCCCTATAACCCGTTTGTGCTAACGGGGTTATCTGTTGTTGTTGTATCCTGGGAGATAGACGTTCACGATTCTCAAGCACTGTGGATGGGACGAATCTGTCTTAAGGAAATTGTGACTATCACAGACCTCAACATTTTCCTTACTTGTGTTTTTGTGTCTCAACAATCAAAAGATTCACGGTATCATTCTCTACACTTTTATGATTTTTATGTTATGTTTTATTCGTTCCTAATAGCAATACACACGTACTAGATACTACAGACAGTTCTATTACAAAAAACTGGCCCAATCTACAAAATGCCAAATAGCAAGATTAGTCCTTATCGTTTGATGTTTATCAGAACAGAATTATAAACTTTAACACCTTAGTTTCAATACCTACAACGGAGTATATAAATGGACTTAAATAATAAAAACTGTCTATTGCAGTATTGCTTGTCATGGAGCCCATTGCTAAGCATATGGGCTGAAAGTTGCCCAACAAGATTGAAGTTGGTTCACTTGGTTAGTTGGTTGTTGTATAATGCTTTGTTAAAAAATGCAAAACCAAAATGAAGAGAAATCTATTTAACAACTTAAATGAAACAATAAAACGAATTTTGAAAATTTCTAAGTGTATTGTTATTTTTATGTAGTTTATCGGCATTGCAGAAAACTAATGTAGTAACCATCTCAATAATTTTGTAAACAAAGGACCCAGACTACAAAACATGAATACATGTTTCATTTACTACATGGACTGAACTGTAATTTTTTTTTTTTTTTTTTTTTTTTTTTTTTTTTTTTTCACACAAAAGAAATGCAGGCAACTTGCCTGCATTGTAATTTAAACATCATTTCCTTTTTATTAATTTATATTAGGGATGAGCTCGGTTCCAATCCTCGTACCGAACCCTTACCGAATTGGTGGTACCGTATTTTCTCCAAGCATGAAAAGAGTGTACCGGTACTATACCGGACGGAATTCCGGTACTGATACCGTCACCGGTTCTGTTACCCGATACCAGGAAATTGGTACCCATCCGTGTATTCCCATTTTTTGTGATATCAACAATAAATAAAGATTCAACATATTTTAAGGGACGGCAAAATCCATTGACTCTGATATTTTTCACCCATATTTTTTGCTTTTTATATTAATACTAGGCGAGTACCCGTGCATAGCAACGGAAACTCTTAGCGACAAATAATTAACGATTTGTGATATTGTGGTAAGTGTTTTGTGTAGCGTTCAAAATAGAATGTTAACCGATCAAAATGTAATGCAAATGGCTGTAGCATGTGATAACTCAATTCAAGCAAAAATTCCTAGCATGTAATTTAGAACATATAAAAACATTTAGTGAAATTCTATGACTCATGAAATTCACATGATTAAATTGAAAACTATGAACAGGATGTAGAATGTGTTATAAACGGACATATAACACATAGGCGAGTACCAGTGCATAGCAACGGAAACTCCTAGCGACAGATAATTAACGATTTGTGATATTGTGGTAAGTGTTTTGTGTAGCGTTCAAGATAGAATGTTAACCGATCAAAATGTAATGCAAACGGCTGTAGCATGTGATAACTCAATTCAAGCAAAAATTCCAAGCATGTAATTAAGAACATATAAAAACATTTAGTGAAATTCTATGACTCGTGAAATTCACATGATTAAATTGAAAACTATGGACAGGATGTAGACTGTGTTATAAACGGACATATAACACATATAGTAGTGATTGATTAAGAATAATGTGTATGTAAAGAATCTTTTAGATGAATTTGATATAACAATGTAATAAAGACATCAGATAAATGTAAAAAGAAAACTGAATAGTTTTATAGACGTTAAAAACAAACAATAGTCTAAAACAGTAAGCATTAAAAAATGAAGAAAAAAAATAATCATTATTAATACGAATGATGTATGCTACAAAAATAATAAAATTTTTATGATCTGTGTTTTTAGCACAATATCCACATGATATGCAACTTATTTGACCATAACCATTAACGATATATTCGGTTTTAGTTCTAGGACTCGTGACATTCACAAAATGAACTTTGAAACAGTGATAAATAGATAATATAATAATTGTATAAAAAACTAATGTCAAATGAGGCTAAAAAGTCAATTTGAGCACACTTTCCTTAAACTAATGTCAAATGTGCATTTGAAATACGGTAAGCTCTTATAGAGCAAGTATTATTAACATTGTTGCCAAAATTTAACTTGACACTCCATTTATTGCATTGTTTTGTTACGTCACATATACAAAATTGAGAATTGTCTAAAAAGATAATGCAAATCAATAAAATAGATGTAAAAATATGTGTGTAGCTTACCAATCAATCAAGTAGTGGTTTTGTGAACTTCAAATGTGATATGTTGTGGTTTAAAATTTAAATAGTGTGAATTAATGCTTGTTATTTATTGTGCTTAATCTGGCTTTTTTTTTAATTCTAATTTTATATAGCAGACATGTGGCCTTTTTTGTTTATGTTAAATTTGGTCTTAGAACTTTCTTGTCATTGTTCAAAAATCAAAAACATCACCTAATCTTTAGCTTTATTTTGAAAATACTCACAATGGGACTTGCGCCTCTTGCATTATGTTGTGATATTGTATCACATAATAGTAGAGATGAGCTCGGGACTGGTACCGTACCGAACCGGCACCGTTTTGGCGATACCGAAATTTTTACCGACTTAAATTTAAAGTCCCGTTCCCGAAACCGTATCTTAAAACGGTACCGGTACCGGTACAACGGTACTAAAACTGGTAGAGAACCGTCTAGCTTTTAAATTAATTATTGTGTGCAACACATTTGCTATTGCTGTATAGAAAGAAAGGCTAACATTTCTTAAACAGATGGTATTGATTAATCATTGTCTATTCGTTTCATATGCATTGTTGTTGCCAATATGTAGTTGTGATTATATCATTGTATATACCATTTTGTCACGTAAATATAATCTTTTGGTATTATACTAAACCACGACAATGTCAATTTGGTAAAAGTAAATCACAATTTTCATCCTTGTGGTATCTAAAAGCTCAACAAAATAGTCCCTTACTCATTGTACGGTTGGTTGTTTTAGCATATTTGAGATTAACCAGAGATCTATTTGTTGTTGCTGAAATCAGTTACCTTACACGAGCATGGACTCCAAACGACCACGCCTCTTAAACCATATTTTAGATTAACCACAGATCTATTTAGTGTCGAGTAAATCTCAGTTACATTAAATGACTAATGACCATAAACAACATAACTTACAACTTTTAGCTTCGTGATATATAAGTAATAGCTACTGTTTTCTAAAACTTGTTTTTCTGTTGAAACAAATGGATAAAAAGTGTTGGCAACATATATCACAGAAATACTTCAAACATTATAAAGGAGTGTTTGGCAACATATATCACAGAAACTTGTTTTTAATGGTGCTCCCAACCCCTGGACTCCTACATTTCACAATGTACTCAAATGTACTCATACTTTTTATAGACATGTTAATTAATATAACCA
Organism: Artemisia argyi; assembly: GCA_030686995.1. Classification (NCBI taxonomy): domain Eukaryota; kingdom Viridiplantae; phylum Streptophyta; class Magnoliopsida; order Asterales; family Asteraceae; genus Artemisia; species Artemisia argyi. Next base: position 78,805,170 of record CM060698.1, on the reverse strand, counting down.
GTCGAACTTTGTTTTTGCAATATTTTTAACACAAAAGTAATTGGACTGCATTATAAAGGGGTGTTTGGCAAACTGAATTAAGTAGCGAAGAAATCATCTACTTAAAGGGGCGTTTTTACAAAAGTGTTTGCTTATATTTGTCAAATCCAGTTTTGACCCGTTTGACCCGTTAACCAGTGACAACAAAATCTAGTTTTGACCCATTAAAAATAGCAACTCCCAATCATCAGTTTATAATTAGCTGCAACAAATCATTAAAATCACATTAAAGAACAACATACTCAAATTAAAAGAACAACATACTTGAAAACATTAAAATTCTGTAACTTATTAAAATTCAGTCAAATTAAAAAAATACAATTTGACACTTCTTACTTCTGTGAGAGCAGAATGTTCTTCCAGTTTGACCCATCTTACATCAAAATCACATAAAATTGTTCAAAAAAATCAATCTAAACAATGTTGAAAGCTACACTCAATCTTCCACACTTTTTTTTCAATTCTCTCGACCGTTTTGCTTGTTAATTCCATCTTCAATCTCTACACATACGACAGCAGACAAGCTAAGTTAGTTACTTAACAAACGTTAGAAATACATCCTTAAGAGAATATCAAAGCTTGATGTTAATACCTCTTGCAACATCGTCGTCGTTTAATATGTCATCTATTATAACTGATAACAATTTAATATCTTCCTTTCTCCTTAACATTGTACATAGCAACATTTTGCCTCACATTACTACTTGGTCTCCTAAGTGTACCCAAGAGACAAAGATCAATTTAATACCAGGCTTAATATATTGTTTATCTTTGTACATGCTATTGACAATATACATAGAAACAAATTAACAAAATCCAAAATCACTTGATTAAATCTCAGTTCAGTGACAATGCATACACTTTGAGTTGCACTCTTCAAAGATAATAAGTCTATCCAAGAATGAATTAGATTCGGCTAGTACATGACTACCACCGGACATACATCAACACTAATCTTCCATTTTAAGGACGACCCCATATAATGACCTTAAGCACCCGTCATCTAAATAACTTGACCACTAAAAACCACAACTAATTTACAATGAGGCTCAGATATAATCTTTCAATCAAACGTCGAGCTAAACACATCATCATTGCCTAAATATTATAGGCCTCAAATACTTCACTTGTTCAAGATACTAACAAAATATATAAAGAATAAACAAATCCAACCATACACTTATGATGCAAAGCCAAGTTTATAATCTGTTGCACAAATTAATTTAAATGGACTAAAAATACACACAAAACGACCTGATTAAATATGCCAGAGGCCTGAATCGCCTTTTCTTCTTATCAGATCTTGAAAGATTTTGGCAAGAACAAATCTCAGCGATAACATAACAGATTCGCTCATAATATAACATATTTTACATACTCGAAACAACCAAGAAAAGAAACCTCAGTCACACCCAAGTACTAAACACACACCAAAAACACCAACACTACCAAGCTTTTCTCAACATCGTCACTCAGACATCACCATTATCACACGCCAAGTGAGGCGGCAACGATGAGATGGTGGCATCGAAGGGAGCGGTAATGTATGTGTTTGTTTTGTGTGTTTAGCAATCCCTCTCTTCAAACCCAAGGTTCATTACAACAAAGAGTTAGAGGCGGCATATTTAGAGGGGATGGTGGTGGCGGTGGAAATTATAGAGGAAGGAGGGCTGGGTTTGTTTTATGTTATATATAGAGAAATAAGAGAGAAGATATATGTGACTTGAAACACCTTCCCTATTGCTAGAAATAGTTTGCACCGCCTCATTTTAATTGGATTTCAGTTTCGAATTTTCATTGACATTCATTACTTTCCATCAATATGAATTGTTGCCATTTATCTCCTTGCAGTTTCGGTTTATATTCATTGACCAGGCAAAGGTTGACAACGATTTACATTTATTGCAAACCCACTCAATTTCGGCAATGGGCAAAGGGTAAAATTGGCATTGACTGAAAATTAAGTTTTTCACATTTTCACTTTGACCATTCCTCAATTATAAGTAGTTAAGATATGGATAATTAAATGGAAATATATCCAACTTGTCATATTTTGTATTTCTGTGTACCCTACTATTTTTTTGCATGTACTCAATTTTTGAATTCACTTAGTTCCTTATACCGAGAGATCAGTTATGTGTACTATTTGAGGATATACCCAAAAGTTGAGTACATGAAACTATAAAAAAAATGGTCAAATAGTACACACAACTGGTCACCCAGTACACATAACTAAGTGAATTTAAAAGTTGAGTACATAGAACTAAAAAAAAAAAAAAAAAAAAAAAAAAAAAAAAAAAAAAACTACAAAAGTTGACAAGTTAAATAAATTTCCATGTAATTATCCCATTAATATAAAGCAAAGAAATTCATTTGAATGCGTAGCGCCTGTTTATTTGTGTCTTGTACGTGTATTTTTATATGCATGCATGTTAAACTTATAAACCATAAACAGATGAAGATCTTTGTGCCATGAATGTATAGTATTATTAGTATACATACATGTGCATGCTTATGATAATCCATAAACGAGTGTGTTAATTGCATTTGGAAGTTCATGTTTAATGGCTTATTTGTGACTTGCCAACAAAAACTTATGATTTAAAATCCGAGCAATCATAAGAGCGTGTGAGTACTTTTTAGTACAAAAGAAATTGCATTTGTACGACTCAGAAAATTGGTTTTGTTTCACAGTAGAAAACTTAATACAAACCATGTGATACTAGCTTAAAACTTTAGATACTGTAATTACAGTTCAGTATATAGTTTTTGCTTTTGGCATCCCATTTTTTACATGACTTCATATTTATAAACAAATGACATCATAATTACTTACTATTTTTTTACAATTTTTTTACACTTATAAATGTAACCAATTTTAAACATTATTTTGTTAATAAACTATTAAATATTACACACATTCTAAAAGTATGAAAAAAAAATTGTGTAGATTGGAATATTATTTTTAATGCGTACATCAAATCTACACAATTAAGCGTACATCAAGTCTACATAATCATGACTTGGGGGACCACGTGGGAACCTACAAAGAAAAAATAACACCGGAATCAATCACGTGGACATCAAGTCCACACCATTATCAACTAACAAAATTCTTAAGAATTCTCAATAATCCGTTTTCACTATCATTTGAAATTGTCAAAAATAAAGTCGTTTAATTAATTTAAGAGAGAATTATCATTCGAAATTGTATACTTGATCGTGCCTTCTTGCACCTCCGGTGAAACTTTCTCTTGAATAAAAATGTCTTTAAAGCACACGGTGTAGTCTCGCCGTTCCCCTTCTTCGTTCCTACGTGGAGGCTCAACGGCGAGCCGTTCCTCGCCAATATACAATGTGAGGCTCGCCGTTGGTCTTCGTTCGCTGGTTCTTCGTGGCCATGGCGAGGATATTGTCTGACAAAAAGTGATATGGACGTTGGGTTTGCAGCAATTAAGAAAAGATATATTACCGTTTGTAATACAAACGGTCAAGTTTTTATTTTTTATTTTTTTTTCCTTTTCTCTTTTTATACACATAAACGCTATAAATACTAAACTCATTTTCACTTCTCTTCACTACATTTCAACAAACTAAAATAAAAACTTCTATACCTCTTCTCCAAATAAACACAAAAATGTATCAAAACCCGAATGAAGGATGCTATTTCACGAACATCTTAACGTCAAACCAACATCAATACGGGGGAGCCTCAAACTCTTCTACTCCATCGTCGCAAAATCCAAACCCTTCGTCGCCATACGGTTCGCAACCATTCAATCCAAATGAAATTTACCGTAACCAACAATATGCGTTTCAACAAGGATTCGCAAATCAACCCTAATTCAATCCTACACCACAATTTTATAACCCGAATCAACCACCCACGTTTCCTCCATCACAACCATCTCAACAAACGTTTAAAGTACCTAAGGCTCGATCACCGGCCAAAGGTAGAGGAAAAAAAACCAAAGGCCAAAAAGCAAAAAACGTCGTAAATTTAGACGCTGGCGATGACGATGACTTGGAAGAAACTGGTCATACGCGTGCTCGAAAGTTGTGGTCCAAGGAAGAAGAAAAGCTTCTTGCGGAAGCGTGGATAGAAATTTCCCAAGACCAAGAGATGGGAAATGACAAAGAGAATGACTTATTTTGGAACGAAATTCATGAAGTGTTCAATGAGCGGACTACTGATGACCCTCGTACCAAAAACATGTTATCCGGTAAATGGTCGAGGCTTAATGGCGACTGCCAAAAATTCTACGCTATTTATAAACATTTAGAGCGTCGCAGTGGTGAAACTGAGCATGATCATATCGAGAATGCCAAAACGAGCTTCGAAGAACGCTTTGGTTCGAGGGGTTTTACTTATGTTCACGTTTGGGAGATCTTGAAACGCTACCCGAAATGGGATGCTGAAGAACCTCTAGACATTACATGTCTTGAGGATATATTCGGGCCGGACAAACGACCTCGTCCCGCAAGAAACAACAGACGAGCTGGAAAGAAACAAAAGTCGAAGAAAACGTCGAGTGCGACGAGCTCCGGTGGGAGTCAAACGGGTACTTTTTCTGGACAATTATCCGAAAAGTATACGCAAGCAAAAGACGCTCAAACGGCTTGTTACGAGGCGCGAAGGAAGAAGGAAGAAAAGGCGTTCGAGAAATAAGCAATGGCGTTTGAGTGGCAGGATATGCAGATGCTAATGCTCGATCCCAGCGTGGTTAGTGGTTACTGACCCGGTTAGAGCCGAAATCATTCGCAAGAGACAAGTAAGAATAACTCAGAAATACCAAAGTCTCGACGGCGAAGATGACGCATAAAATGTTTAATTTTCATATTAATATCGTATGTTTTTTTTTCGTATTGTCTGGGTTTTTTTTTCATATCGTATTTTTTTCCCCATATTGTAACTTTTTTATTTGATGAAATAAAATTAGTATGTTGTGTTATTTTTAAGTATTTATGAAATGAATTTAATTTATTTAATGAAATGAATAAAAAAATATAGTTGTAAGTGGTTGGGCCCTAATGAAAAAAGCTAAGGTTTGTTGTTTGGTAAAAAGGAGGTTAGTTGTGAAGAGGTGTTGGGTGAAATGGCACACATAAAGCCTGGATGAAGAGGTGTTGCTTGTCAACTACACCTAATGCTCTTACAAACCAATGGGCTTGTGGTCCACTGGGCACGTCTTATTCAGTTAAGCGTGCCTAGCGGAGAGTAGTACCGGTTTGGGTGACCAAACCGGGAAGTCCTCCCTTGTGGACCACTGCCCTGTCGGTACGATTTCAAAGTCCTTCAATGAAGGTTTCAACCCACCAGGGTTCGAATCTGGAGAAGGCAGGGTTTACTTCAATTTAAGTGTCGTGCCTTCGGGCGGCTTAAGTTGAAGGTTTTCCCCCCATCGGGTTTCAATTTGGACATGAATTTCCCTCAAAAGAAAGTAACCGTTCAAAAAAAAAAAAAACCTAATGCTCTTACAAAGCAAGTAGAAGAATCACGTGAGTGTGTCTAAATAAACAAAAAACATCACGATTAGAAAAAGTGTTAAATATTGTAGGGACGTTAGTAACTAGAGAAAGTAATGAGCCAATGCTATTAAAAGCACTTTCAAATACTTATTCGGGGTGTTGATTTTAGAAAGAGGGAAAAATAGTTGAATCTTTTAAAAAAATAGTATTAGCAGGAATGTTGGCGAACTTTATTATGTTTATCATATTACATAAAAGTGCATTAAACATGCTTTATTACGTGGTTTGAACTTTTTCTCTGTTGCCTTCCACAATGCATTGTTGTATCATCATGAATAAAAAGGATTAAATGACAGCTCATAGTTTAACACAATTGTGGACTTCAAAGTTTAATATGTGTTCTTCTGAACATACCGTGTATATACGCAAATGATGGGCCCTTTGTTGTACTTTTCTGTTTCACTCCCCAACTTTTCTATTTTCATTTATCACGCATGTGTGTTTTTTTAAGGTTCTATGCAATGTAGAATGTTTTTAATAAACTCATGAGATGGTAATGTGGAGTCTATTAGACCATGTTGAGGCCAATGCATTGGAGATGCACTTCGTGCTATAAATTTTTTGTCTACGCGGGATCGATCTTTCAAATAGTTGGTGCTATATAAGTGCATTAAATCTGAATTAACGGAAAAAGAATACATATAAGTGCATTCAAATAGGTGGTGCTAGTATCGTGATAGAATTCTCCGACAACGACTGTTCTTTGACGTTTATTTTTTCAATTCAAACGTTAAAAACCCGGCAATCTCATATTCCCATTAATTAATTAACATATAGAAAATTAAAAATAAAAACAAATCTCCTATTCGTTTGACTGCATGCATGCATATATATGACCATAATTGGCTGATACTAATAATCAATCTAGCTAAACTCACCTTAGTTAACTTGCAACATGAAACGCCCTTCGGGTTCATCTTCTCTCCAGCCACCTGCCGCAATGGAAAAACAACGTCGGGATCAGATGAAGGATCTCTACTCCAAACTTGCCTTCCTCCTCCGTCTTCAGTCCTACGTATGTACATATATTGTTATCTTGATTTTGATCGATATATCAAACATATACATGAACATATTATTCTTCAAAAGTTTTCGTTATAACAATTTAATATGCACGTTATTTGATCTGAATAACATTTCGAGTTTTAGAAAATATAATATGCCCCCGACTTAAGATGCAGTGGCGAAGCTTGGATTTGTCGAGTGGGGGTCGGGATCTAAATTTTTTTTTTCCTAACACTATGGGGGGTCGAAACCGAATTAAATTGGGGGGGCGAAACCGAAAATACCGAAATTTTTCTACACGAAAACTATATACCCCTACATCGCAAAAAAAATTTCGGGGGTCGGCCGCCCCCGCCCCTATGAAGCTGCGCCACTGCTAAGATGTACTAATCATTTATGGAATCTAATCACATGTGATCTGATTGAGATAAATAAAATGCACACACAGTTAGCTAATGTAATTGTTGCACGTAGTATATATGTGTTATGTACACCCCGATAAATTATAGTTGGTAATTAATGGCATAAAAACTACTTAAGAGCTTTAGTTACCATGGAGAATTTGCTCGCTGAAACACATGTGGCACACTTTCGGCGCCGCCGAAGGCTAGCCATGCCATTACACCACACTCGCTCGCCACTTTGGTTTTCGCAGGTTCCTCGACACACATACGACAAAACACTTTTTCAGACATTAATTTTTTTAAGTGTCTTTGTGTTTATGTTTTGAAATTAAAGCTACCAAATGGGATGGTTTTTGTGATTGTGAAAGAATAAGTCAGATCTAATTTATTTTGGGGTAAGAGAAAAGTCGGTGAGAGCTGCGTGTTTTAGGTTGAAGATATAAGGGTTGTATTGTGATTAGTGTGTGTTTTATACAGACTATTTAGGATACCCAAGTAGTTGGATTTGGATTGGTAGCTAGATATTGGTTTAAGTATTTTGGGCTGTTGGACTATTAAGTTATTCAAGGGATGACTTGTGCTTAACTCAAAGGGACGAATTTTAGGACAAAAAGTTGTTAATTTCGGGTTTGAATTTTCGGGGTTTTTTTTTTTTTTTTTTTTTTTTTTTTTTTTTTTTTTTTTTTTTTCATATTATTTGTTTGTATCGTATTGTATTTTATTTTAAAGAATGAAATTTTGTTTATCTGGAAAAATGGAAAAAAAAAAAAAAAAAAAAAAAAAAAAGAATTAAAATTGAGGGTAGGTGGGGCTCATAGCTAAATCATATGTGTTAAAGTTTTTGTTGGATATCTATAATACAGGAAAGAATTCCATTGCTTGGTTTATTGGAAAAGGCTACTGATTCGATAAAACAATGGAAAGAAACAGTGGATCGATTGACAGCTAGGAAAAAAGAGCTAGAAAACGACCTAAGAGGTGCAATGAGGAAGGAAATCAACTTACATGTCGTTCAAGTGAGTGAAATGGATTCAAACCTCGAGGTGAACTTAATCATTCGGGCAAGTAACAAGAAAATCGAGCTTTGTCGAGTTCTAAGTATTATAGAGCAAGGTGGTGCTGAGATTAAAAATTATAGTCTCTCATGCATAGGACAAGACACACATTACACCATTCATGCTCAGGTATTCCAAACCCTAATTAAGAATGTTTCGGTGTTCACCAAAAGTTAACACATGCAAGGCGTGCTTAACTTAACTAACTATAAATTGTCGACGCGTGCAGGCACTCTATTCACGGTTTGGAATTGATAGTTCATTGATAGAATACAATCTAAAGCAACTTGTCTCTTAGAAACCAAACTTTCCTATAAAATCAAATGTTTGATCAACTACGTATCAGGGATCTATCCCATCTCCATGGCCATGTTATTTACCCCAACCGCTACATGGTGGTCATGGCATCATGGATATGACAGTGGGGGCCGACACTAACGGGTCGGTTTCCCTTTAAATTAAAGACATTGATGAAGGCTATCCCGTTTCATTTGACGTATAATGGTATAAATCTACATCAATCAACAATCATTCAACGATGGATTAATTCAGAAGCATTTTGAAGTGGTTCTTCTGTATTCGTCTTTTGAAATTGTATTTTATCTTATTATATAATTCATAAACTTATATATGTCTTGTGTAATGTCAAACTTTCAACATTCATTAAAGCTTAAATTTTACGGGGATAGCTTGGATACAAATTTTGTAACCAATTAGTTACAATCCTTCACAAAAAAATGCACAAGCAATGGATTAAGGGCTCATAAAAAAGAATCAGAGACCCACAAAAAAAATCAGAGGCCCACCAATGACCAACCCATCCAATTATTTTTCTCGGTACTTTCTCTACATTTACATTGATTAAACCAAGACTATCAAGTTCAAGATTCCACTTGAGATTGTTTTTTCTTTGTAAGATTGAAAATGTAAAATCATACTAATTTTTCATGTTTTGTAAATAAATGATAAATGAGTCGAACAGTTTTATATTTCTACTCAACATAAAGTTAAATTCATATAATATCTTTTTGAAAATGTCAAAGTTCAAATTTAAAATATCAAAGGTAAAACACAAAAATAATCAAGTTTCAATTGCTACATTAATGATTTAGCGGAATAAGATTGCCTGGCATGAGTAATAAACGTGTCAAAACATATGAGCCATAATACCAAAAGATTCAAACATAACATTATTATTATGTATACAAGTAAGCTATAATCTAAAGGTTAACAACTATAATTGTTTGATTTGTAATCACAAAAGTTAACAATTATAAATTACGGTCTTAAAATTTCATGAATGTAACAACTTAATTAGTAACCAATAATCAAGAAATAAGAAACAAGTTCATAAAGGTAAGTCTATCAAAAACAAAAATCAATTAAGTGGTAAGTCTAAACTCAAACAAATAAAAAATGTATACACTAAAGTTATCAAGAACAAAAATCAATTACCTGCTCCAAGATGTTTGATTCGAGTGATGGAGAAGACTTTGATTTTTTATTTCTTGGAATTCTGATTTGAGGCAAAAGTGTATAACTGTATATAATTTAATAAGAAAACCAATCGTCCGTTATGGGTTATCAACCTACTCATGGCCAAATTTGAGTATATGCGGAGTGATCAACTGCACAAATCCTCCATTTTTTACAGGGCCCCAAAGTTTTCGAACACGAGGATTAATTAGATTTAGGTTTAGCCCAAATGTGACACGATCCTGTTAATGTTCCGTTAATCCTTCTAGTGATATGTGAAACTGATAATTTAAAGTGACTGAAAAGTAAACTAAATTGAAATATGAGTTTGATATGAAACAGGGGATGTAACAAGGAGGAGGAAGATTTTTTTGGGATATTTTCACTTTGCTCCCTCACAGTTTATAGTAATTATATTTATGTCCTAATTTTTGTTATACAAGTCAAAATAAGTGCAAAATGATTTAACAAAATAATGATTTCAGCCCATGTTTTAAATACTTGTGCTACAAATGGTCCAAAAATAATAAAATATATACACATTGTTAAAAAGTTTTGATGTTTATTTGACAAACTTTTGACATGTTTAACAATTATGTTTATACTTGATCAAATATTTAAATCATTCGTTTTTAAAAGGTTGCTTGATACGTGGGAATCGCACCAGGCTTTACCTCTCAAGGGATCTCGAGAAGCTTACAACCCCCACCAGGCAGTGTACCTGATCGTTGTAGTATAGTATAGTGACAAGTACCGGGGGATTGATCGTTCAACTCAGGAATAGTGTCGCTAGGATTAGAAAGCCTAAAAACTAGGTCTAGAGGTGATGGATGATTCTTTTTGTATTTTTATATTTTTATAAAAGCAAATATAATCTCGGGTTTTGGAAGAGTGGGCGGAATTAGTTGCTAGCCAACTAACCCAAAAACTAAAGATGCAATCAAAATAAAATAACGGAAATGAAAATAAATCTAATTAAACTAGTGGTGTAAACAATGATGGGGAAAGTTGTGTTTACTTAGGTTTCATTACTCCCTAGATATCTTTTACAGGTTGATAGCTTGTTACAATTGCATGGATGATGGGTCGTATTCCTCAATACTAGTCGTAGGGCCATGTACAATATTCCCTAACTCTATAGGATCCTACTTCACTCCTATGTCGAGCCGTTAGAAGCTCCTAACATGGCATCATTAGAATTCTCCTACGCATTAAATACAACCTAACATCGTAGTACACCTCCGATCATGTTTCTTAAGACGTTCAAGCATGTTACCAATGGAAGTCTGCCAGTTTTCTTAAGCCTAACATCGAATACAATCATCCGTAACAACTATAAACAAACAATCAACCCATAATTAACATCTAGGTTTCACTACATCTAAGCAAACACAAAAGAGATCTAGCCGAGCATGTTAAATTGAAGACAAGTGTAAGATATATTCAAGCAACACATAGACATATTGATTGAATTGAAAGAGTACTTATCTCAAATTGACATGAAAAGTTCAAAGGGTTGAAACCCTTGAAAAAGCTGGAAAAATTCGACCTAGGGTTTCTCCCTCAAAGTTGTATACTAATGAATGAAATTTGGAAAACTATATATAGATTATACAACTCGCCGCCCATAATGAAATCGGATTGCCTAGATCCACTTTTGACGCCGTCATGTGTGATTTTGTTCTGGGCCGTCACTAATACTTGGACCATGACGGCCTTGGGTGACGCCGTCATCTCCTATGCTTGAAAACACTCTGGACCGTCATGTGTATCTTCCACTTCCACCTCTTTTGTAACTCTTGACGCCGTCACTTGGAGACTCTTGACGCCGTCTGGTACTGTTCCCAGCAAGGAAAATTGAGACTTTGCCGTATTCTTCACTTTTATGCTCCAAAAACGTCCAAAATGTTTCCTTTTCCAGATTTCTCTCCAAAAGTACCTAAAATGACAAAAGGAACGATTTAGGGCAATATTTGATCAAATAATCACGAATCCGGGCTTAAATGACCCCTTAAAAGTGGTTCACTTTTCGCCTCATCAAATACCCTTACACTTGAGATTTGCTTGTCCTCAAGCAAATGCGCTTTTATTCTAATCAAAATACAAGTTAGGGGTCATTTAACACTAACATAAAAGTAATTACAACAAATAATCGTTCCACTAAAGACCAAAGACAAGCATGGAGGTCATACACTAGCACCTCACAAATAGTGTTTAGATACTCACATCACTCAGGTGTAATAAAGTATATATCACAATAAGGAAATGGAAAACATCTCTCACTACCTGTCATAGCAAAATAGATTACCATAGGCTTAGGAAATTATCAAACCTCCACCACTTGGCGTATGCACCTAGGATAAACTATCAAAGAGGTCTTTTAAAGGGTTATAACGTTAGGTGAAGGGATATGGAATACACGGTTTTGTTGGATAAATGCAATATTTAATGGTGGCGAGTTAATCATCTTGGTTAATTACATGTACAATATGGCGTTGTTAAGCCAATACTAGACTCGACTTAAGCTAATGAATCAAAAATAACAAAAACATAAAACAAACATAAAATGAAACGGGATGGTAGTCCGTATGTTTTTTTTTTCTTTTTCTTAATTTTTTTTTTGATTTTTTTTTTCATACACTCTTACCATACCATCCAAAATAATACATCATAGGGAATGTACATTCCCCTTACACTTGAATTTTTACATACTTTACAATAAACTAATCTAATGACTCGAATCAAGATAATCAAAACACTTGGAGTACTTTTAAGATTAACGCACATATGGGGGTAATATATGATGTTCTTCCCCATTACTCCATAACATTAGCACTTTACCCATGAGTCTCAATCGTCCCAAAACAATATGTACAAGATATGACTCGACTTAGCAACCATGTAATCAATTAAATAATTAACTAAGGGTTTAAACAAATAACAATAATGCACTAAAGATGAGTGCATACACGGAAGGCTAAGGCGATTTGGTTGCACATTTGAGTGGGTTGTAACAAATTCTTCCTTTAAGTAAGATGCTTAAAGTTAGAAACGAAAAGATAGGCTCGGAGGGGTGTACTAGGGGTTTCGTGTACTAAAAATGAGTAAAACGCTAAGGTGTGGGAAAAATTAATTGACTTTACTAGCCAAGTAATATGACTTAAATGGTCAAGTAATTATGATACGGGTTTAACACAAGGGTAATCCTAATGCCTCTTATCATGTAGTAAATCCTACTACACGAATGTAGTCTCACTAGCGGTCTCGGGATGCATCACTAACACAAGTTCTAGAATCTAAATGCTACCGGTACACTCATAAGCACTAATAATGAATGCTTTTCCTATCAAATCTAAAGGCGAACCTCACATATTTGGGTGGAAAATTTTTCTGAATGGTACGGTTTTGTGCTAGTCATACAACTCCTATACATGAGACGCTTGCTAAGGCTAAAATTACGCTAACAAGTATTTCTCTTAGTTTTATTACACACCTACCATCAAACAAACAAACTCAAGTACAATTGTATCCTATAAGGTATCATCATTTACTCTCCCCTTACACTTAGGATGAACATTGTCCCCAATGTTCAATTAAAGAATGTAAAAGTGAAATAGGTAAAAGAATGAAAACAAATACTCCCCTGATTCGTTCGGTGTGGATAGTGTGGTAACAAGGTGTTACACCCATATCCCGACAAGGTACTACATATGTATATAATAGGTTTAGTGTATAAGTAAAGTAGTAAAATGTGTAGTCCATATAGGAAGAATGAGACTTAGATGGAGTACAATTGCCAAATGACCAAAGTTAATCCTACACATGATTAAATATCTAGCTCCTAGAATTGTCTGGAAAGATTAAGTGAGTTCATATGTGTCGACATTTTGAGGAGAAAAAGAAGGGAAGACCAAAATCATCATTTTAACTCATTTTGATTATCTAGGAATGATCAAGAACCATTAGAGACTCCTTAATTGTAGTCTCTTCATCAAGTAAGTAATTTCCCCAATTGAGAAATTAGGGTTCTTGACATGAAATTGGGTATTATTGATAAAGGTTGTAAATTTATGATTCTCTTAGTTAATTAGTTGCTAATTAAGGTTAATTTTGAAATAGGAATCATTATAGAAGCCCAACTCAAGCCAAGTAGGAAGCTAGTAGGAAATTGAGGTAAGTATATGAGTATAACTTGTTAATGTTATGATGTTAATGTTATGATTGTGTTAATGTGATTGTTATGGAGCTTGTGGATGTATGTTAGCTTGGATCCAATGCTAAATGTGTTAATGTTACATAATTACTTGCTTGGTCAAGGTGAGTAATAATCCCATTTTATGATCCTTGTTAATGTTATGACTGGTGTTAATCACCAATCTCATGTAAATGTGATGTTGGTTATATCTTATATACTTACTAAGCGTTTTCGCTTACGGTTATAGTTAATGTCAATTTTGTAGGTACAAGTGGAGGAGCCAAAGGTAAGGAATTAGCCTAGTTGTAGCCTTGGAAGGAAGTATTAGCGTAGTTGTAAAAGGTAACTAGAAGACCGTAATCTTTTGGACCAAGTGTGTTGAAGTTGGAAGCCCCGAAGTGTCCTTTCGTGTTTTGGTATATTTGAATCCATGTGGTCATTTTGCTATTTAACGGTCTTGTTGTCATCCATGGTCTTTAGTCATGATAGGTCATGAGTCAAGTTTATGTAAATGTCAAGAAGTCTTAATGGTATGGGTTTATGGTGGTAATTAGGAGGGTGATTGGCAAATAGCCAATCTCACCCATTTTGGAAAGATATGGGTCAAGAATTTGTACCATCAACTTTGCAATATAATTGAAATGTTAAGTAAAGTGTGTTTTAAGTAGTTACATAGTTGTTATGTGTATTGGGTAAAAAGTGGGTATTGTTAATGAGTTTTAAGGGGGTGTTTGGCATAAGCGGGTTCACACCCATTTTGGAGTGTGAATGGGTCACGAGTTTATGAGTCAAGTTTAGTAGGTTAAGTTATGGATGTTGGTTAAGTATGGTGGGTAAATGAAGTGTTTTAAGTGGTTTGGAGCGTCAATGGGTTGAAATGAGTTTTATGCATAACCCGTCCATTTTTAAAAATTGAAGACAAGTGTAAGATATATTCAAGCAACACATAGACATATTGATTAAATTGAAAGAGTACTTATCTCAAATTGACATGAAAAGTTCAAAGGGTTGAAACCCTTGAAAAAGCTGGAAAAATTCGACCTAGGCTTTCTCCCTCAAAGTTGCACACTAATGAATGAAATTTCGGAGTAAATATTTAAAACGAGCCCATGCATCATAGATAGGTTCATCTTCATGTTGTTTAAACATCAAGATGTCATTAGGAGTGGGTGAATTTTGTGGTCGGTAATATGGTGGATTCGCGTTCTCCATAATGGTGAACGGAATAGTCAATGAGAATTACGAACAAATACACAATGAAAAAGATAGACTAAAGAAAACTTAGAAATAAAAATAAAATCTTACTAGAAAGGAATCTAGCAAGTAGACCTAATAAAAAGAGATTCTAACCTAGACAATAACTATTCCCCGGCAGCGGCGCAAAAAACTTGATGCGTAGGGATTGCACCAGGCTTTACCTCTCGAGGGATCTCGAGAAGCTTACAACCCCCACCAGGCAGTGTACTTGATCGATGTAGTATAGTATAATGACAAGTACCGGGGGATTGATTGTTCAGCTAGGAATAGTGTCGCTAGGATTAGAAAACCTAAAGACTAGGTCTAGAGATGAGGGGTGATTCTTTTTGTATTTTTATATTTTTTTAGAAAGCAAGTAAAAATCTCGGGTTTGAAGGAATTAGGCGGAATTAGTTGCTAGTCAACTAACCCAATACTAAAGATGCAATCAAAATAAAATACTAAAAATGAAATCAAACTATATTAAACTAAAGTTGTGAGCAATATGTGGGAGAATTATGTTTACTTAGATTTCACTACTCCCTAGACATCTTTTACACGTTAATTACTTGTTATAGTTGCGTGGATGACGGATTGTATTCCTTAATACCATTCATGGGGTGGCGTACTTACTTCCCCAATCCTATGAGCGCCTACTTCACTCCTATGTCGAGCCGGCTAAGAAGCTCCTAACATGTGATCACTAGAATTTACTCATGCATTAAATACAACCAATAAAACCTAGTACACATCGGTTCATGTTTCCTAAGACGTTCAAGCATGTTACACAATGGAAATCTTCCAGTTTTCGTAAGCCTAACATTGAAATCATTCATCCAATACAACCATAAACAAGTAATCAACACATAATTAACATCTAGGTTTCATTAGATCCAAGCAAACACAAGATAGATCTAGCCTAGCA
The DNA here is from genome assembly GCA_030686995.1 of Artemisia argyi. Classification (NCBI taxonomy): domain Eukaryota; kingdom Viridiplantae; phylum Streptophyta; class Magnoliopsida; order Asterales; family Asteraceae; genus Artemisia; species Artemisia argyi. Next base: position 78,789,306 of record CM060698.1, on the reverse strand, counting down.
TGTTAAAATCAAGACAAGCACAAGATATAATCAACCAACACATAGACATATTGATTGAATTAAGAGAAGACTTATCTTAATAGAACATGAAAGGATTCAAGGGGTGAAAACCCTTGAAAACACTGTAAAATATGACCTAGGGTTTACAAAGTTCGGCCCTAGTTTTCTCCACACAGGTTCCTCTCTAATGAATGAAAAATAGAAAACTATATATAGAGTTTGATAGGTGACGGCATCAAGAATAAAAGTCTGACGCCGTCATCTCGCCGCCAAATAGTTCCTCGGACTGCCTAGATCTGGGTCTGACGCCGTTATGTATTCACCTTATGCAGGCCGTCACCAATTTAACTCTTGACGCCCTTGTTGTGACGCCGTCAGGATTGCACTGGGTCGTCATGGATTTCACTCTTGACGCTGTCAGGGTCTTCCTCTTGACGCCGTCAGGTACTGTTCTCAGCATGGAAAATTAAGTATTTGCCGTTTTCTTCACTTTTATGCTCCAAAAACGTTCGAATTGCTTCCTTTTCCAGATTTCACTCCCAAAGTACCTAAAATCACAAAAGGAACGATTTAGGGTAATATTTGATCAAATAAATTCAATTCCGGGCTTAAATGACCCCCTAAAAGTGGTTCATTTTTTGCCTCATCATTAGGGTATTGGTACTTAGGATATTTCCATCTCCTAATTCTATGTCATAGATAGTATCTAGTTCTATAGGAGTAATATTTAGAATTGCGGCAAACGAAGTAGACACAAAACTTTTATCTGCTCCAGAATCAAATAATATCTTAGCATCTTGTTGATTTAATAGGAACGTACCCGTAACAACATCAGAATTCTGAGTTGTGTTTCCATCACCGAGTACATATGCTCTTCCTCGGGCAACATTATTGGCATTCTTCGGACATTGAGTTCTGTAATGTCCAACTTCACCACAACCATGGCACTTTACTGCTATCGGTTGTGTGTTGGCTCCAGTTGCTCGATAGTCCTTTGTCATGTGACCAATTCTTCTGCAGTTGCCACAAGTAGCCTTACATGATCCGGTACGATGCATGTTGCACTTGTTACACGGGGGTAGAGTTCCGGCATAACCTTTACTTTCTGCAGGCACTGCTGCATAAACTCTGGTAGCTTCTTGTCGACGATTCTGCTGCTGATGATGATTACTGCGGTTCTGTTGTTGATCTCTGTTGCGGTTGCTGCTTTGATTGTTGTTGTTGTAGCTTCTGTTACCACTGTAGTTGTTGTTGTAGCTGTGGGTGTTGCTATTGTTGTTTCCACGGTTGTCAGCACTTCTCTTATGCTCATTGATCGTGGAGGTAGAACCTCTTTTGATCACCCAGGTCAACAATCTCTGGGCAAGTCCCATGGCTTCTTCTACTGTCTGTGGGTTCGACGCGGTAACATCCCCTTCAATAGATGGTGGCAGTCCTTCCACATATTTCTCCAATGCCTTTTCAACATCGGGTACTATTGTTGGGCATAACACCTACAACTCCAGAAACTTTCTGTCGTATGTCCTCAGATCATTGTACTTTACTACCAGCTGATGGAATTCATCCTCTAGTTTTCTGATCTCTGTCCTGGGACAATACTTCTTAAGCATCTTATTTTTCAACTCATTCCAGGAGAGTTTGAAAGCTTCATCCTGACCCATAGCATTCGCGGTAGTATTCCACCACGATAGTGCTTCTCCTTGAAGAGCTCCTGTAGCAAATGTAACTTTGCTATCTTCAGAACAGCCGCTACTCTTGAAGACTGTCTCAGTATGCTCAAACCAATGGGCCATTTCAGTAACTCCTTCTATTCCTTTGAAATTAGTTGGCTTGCAAGTTATGAAGTCTTTGTATGTACATTTAAGATGAGTAGATGTATTAGCTTCACTGTTTGCTCCATTGATGTTATTCAAGCGATCAGCTTCACGAGCTGCAGATATACCCTCAGCAATCATCCTTTGAACCTCAGTAGGTGTCATGATCACTTCAGGGTTGGAATTTTCGCTACTTGCATGCTCCATTTTTCTATTGATAATACAAAAATATAGCTTTAGAATTTAAACAAAAATTTTGTTTAAATGATCTTGTGAAGTAGGGAAATGAATATTTATGAGTTCTTACAATAATTGGGCACCATTTGTAGTTTTTATTTCGATACAACAATCATAATTGTTCCGATATGTTAGATGCATTATTAATACACATGAACAACCATAAGCATAAATTAACATTTGTATATAGTAATATCACAACCAACAGCATAACATTAATAACTTGATCAGTGGAGTTTTCATAACAAAACGATACAAGATTCTTTATTAATTGCCACATGCGGCAGGCTTAGATGCCTCATTACTAATACAAATACTAACTGCCTCTAATGGTTAGGTACGTCCACATGTCCTCCCATCTCTAAAATCTGAGTTCGGAGATCCTGCATCTCGATATGGTGTTGAATCTGCTTATCTCCTACTAGGTTTTCCAATGTGTCTGCTCTTCGGTGTGCTAGCTGGGCTTCCCAAGTACGGTTTTGTCCCTCTCTTCGCAATGATATCGCGAAAGAGCGTGTCTCGGAGATATCTGAGCTAAACCCTGCTGCAACTCTATCCTATTGGCTAGAAGGTTATGAAAGGTATTGTGGATAGTATCCGAATGGTCAAATGTTGAATAATCAATCATCTGAAGAAGTGAGTCTACTTGTTCTTCGTGATGCTCCAAACGCGTCACTACTACAGAAGGTGGATGATTTCCATCCTAGCACTCTCGCCAGTTTCATAGATATGAGCTGGGGGAGTAAAACGAGGAGGATATGGTAATGATGGTGAAAGTGGATGAGTAGAATCGGAAATACGAAGTCGGCTGGATGCGGGTATATCTTCTTCAGAAATTTGTTCTCTATGGTGAAAAGTATATGGATAAGTTTGGCTAAAAAGATTGAATAGATGATCGGGTGCATATGAATCAAATTCATGATGTGGTAATGGTATATGTGTTGGTAAAACCAAAACATCAGGATTTTCAGGCGTTGTTACAATTTCATCTTGCTCGAAAGGTTCTGTTTCTTGGGAAACAGCGTCAGGTACTAAGGTAGAATGAAAAACAGGCGACGTAACAGATGCGACAGAAATCTCAGAGTCGGGGTCTGATATACTCATATTGAAATAATACTGTAATGATTCGTAAATAGTGCATAATAAGAATTTATTATCGTCAAAGAATGTAAAATTCTAATATACCAAGATTAAAGTATCATAAACTTAATGATTAACTTACTGAGTATGGTAGCAAGCAGACACGGCGGGCGAAAAATAATATGGTCTAAATTTAATTTATTTTAAAGTGTGGTTATAGTTCAATGTTTGAAAACATTTGGTTCTCTATAACTATGTCTCTGATGCCAATCTGTAACACCCCCTAATTTGAAATGTGGCAGCAAAATAGTAATTAGGGTGTTACGGTGAGGATCGAAGTCATAATGATAGAAAACAACTCGAAAGAGACGTTTTAAATATATAAGTTCATAAATAAAAATTCAAATACAAGAGGTCACTATCAGAGTATTATAATAAAAGTTTTAATGTTTTAAACTGAATCAAACATCTTTTATTTTACACCATTTATTTAAATAAAGTAGATAAGTTTTGAAGTTTTTTCGCCCGTTCCATGCTTGCTACCCCTGCTAAATACCTGAGATAACATGTTTAAAAGTCAACAAAAATGTTGAGTGATATCATAGAGTTTGAATGTAGTAATCATTTTGATACACAAGTAAGATTGTATTGAAAATACAATCAGTTAAAAATTTGATATTGCAGTATATATTGCTCTAAGTCTCATGACACGCAAAACGTTAACAAATACCGTAAATACGGAGGTGTTATCAAATTAATGATAATTTTTGCCCTCGTGTAATGGGTGATTTGCCAATTCCTATTTTTACTCAAATATAATATATCACGACTAATACGACTAACCACATGCATAATGGCATTCCGTCAAGTATTAATGGGATAGGCTGTCAAACCTTAAATAGATCTATTCATTATATTCGCGTTCACATAACAGTGATTAATGGCTCATGATCAAGGGTCTTTTGGCAATAGGTAACTTAGGCATATATCAAGTCAGGAAGCATATAGAAAATTACTTGTGATCTGTTTATAACATGTATCCCCCTCACGGAGTTTGAAAATAAGTAAATGTGAGGCTATGACTCACCTTGATTGATACTGAAATGAAGAAAATAAAGTCGGACGAATTTATGATAACGGCTTTGAAATACAACCTGATAATTAGATTTGTCTGAGAATTTTGACCAAATATCATTTGGTAAATACGAACGAATAACGAATAATAATTATTCGTTATGACCAATAGATGATGTGCAGTGTAATTCTTATGATATGCATGATATGACAAAATATGTTATTTAAATTATCTATCGAAGTTTTACCTTTTTAATCATAAGTAAAAATATTAAGACAAAATTACACGGATGGTCCCTGTGGTTTACACGGATTGCAAGTTTAGTCCCTAAGTCAAAATAAGTACACCAGACATCCCTAATTTTGAAACATGTCACTCTTTTAGTCCCTAATTTGGATGGACCATTAGTTTATCCGTTAAGTTACTTGCACTGTTAGTCCTTTGTTAATATTTTTTGCACCGTTAGTCCTCATTTTTTGCACCGTTAGTCCCTCCGTTAATATTTTGCACCGTTATCAATCTTTTTACGTTTTTGTCCATTTTTTAACGTCCTCGTCCGTTATTTAACGTTTTCGTCCATTTTTTTTTACGTTTTTGTCAATCTTTTTACGTTTTCGTCCATTTTCTTACGTTCTCGTCCGTTTTTTTAACGTTTTCGTTCGTTTTTTTTATGTTTTTGTCAATCTTTTTACGTTTTTGTCGATTTTTTAACGTTCTCGTCCGTTTTTTAACGTTTTCGTCCATTTTTTTACGTTTTTGTCAATCTTTTTACGTTTTTGTTCATTTTCTTACGTTCTCGTCCGTTTTTTTTTAACGTTTTTGTTCATTTTTTTTACGTTTTTGTCAATCTTTTTACGTTTTCGTCCATTTTTTACGTTCTCGTCCATTTTTTTAAAACATTTTCGTCCATTTTTTTATGTTTTGTCCGCTTTTTTACGTATTAGTCCGTTTACTTATATTTTATCCGTTTTATTATGTTTTCGTCCGTTTTTTTACGTTTTTATCTGTTTTCTTATATTGTTAACTGTTTTCGCCTTTTTTTTACGTTTTCGCTCATCTTTTTGTGATTAGGTAAGTACACTAAAAGAAAATTTGATATTTGAGAAAAAAATTCTGTGTCAATTTTAAATCACGATTTTGACCCATTTTTGGTTTGAATCATCGAAAGTGTAAAACACGTAAGTTGTCCGGAATGATGTTTTACATCAAGAAACGCGAGATTTTAACTAGAAAATGCAAAACAAGGTAAAAACGGATTAAAATGTATGAAAATGTGAAAAAAAACTGACGAAACATGTAAAAATGGACAAAACCATATAAAAACGTGAGAAAAACGGACGAAAACGTAAAGATATTCATATAGTTTTCTCCTCTAAGACATATACACTAGCCGGTGAGCCCGATTTGATATATAACTAACGAATGATAACGGACGAAAATGACTTAAGTTTTGGTAGTAAACAACCCTTGTTTTGCATTTTTCAGGTTAAAATCTCATGAGTCTTGATGTAAAACATCATTCCGGACAACTTGTGTTTTACACTTTTGATGATTCGGAGCAGAAAGGTGAAAAAATCATGATTTATAATCGATACAGAAATATTTTTATCAAATGTCAAGTTTTCTTTTAGTATATTTATCTAATCACAAAAAAATGAGCGAAAACGTAAAAAAATGGACGAAAACGTTTAAAAACATATGAAAACAAACAAAAACGTAAAAAAAACGGACGAAAATGTAAAAAATAGATGAAAACGTTAAAAAATGGACGAGAACGGAAAAAATGGACGAAAATGTAAAAACATTGACAAAAACGTAAAAAATAACAAAAACGTTAAAAGAACGGACGAGAACGTAAAAAATGGACGAAAACGTAAAATGATTGACAAAAATATAAAAAAATTGACAAAAACGTTAAAAAATGGACGAGAACGTAAAAAATAGACGAAAACGTAAAAAGATTGACAACAGTGCAAAATATTAACGGAGGGACTAACGGTGCAAAAATGAGGCTTTTTTAGAAAATGAGGACTAACGGTGCAAAAAATATTAACGAAGGACTAACGGTGCAAATAACTTAACGGATAAACTAACGACCCATCCAAATTAGGGACTAAAAGGGTGACAGGTTTCAAAATTAGGGATGTCTGATGTACTTATTTTGACTTAGGGACTAAATTTGCAATCTGTGTAAACCACAGAGACTATCCGTGTAATTTTGTCAAATATTAACTTTTGAAATATCGTTATATATATTATTAACGTTACGTTAAATAATATATATATAACTAAAATGAAAGTTCAAATGCAATACGAAATAAATTTACGAAAATAGAAAATAAATAAGAATGTTAAATAGGATATTTTTAGTCCTTGTCCTTTTCCAATTTTACCGTTTGCGTTACACCGTTAGTCCTTTTTATAAATAAATTACAACTATAGTCCTCTAATTGTCCAATAATCAAAATTAGGCTTAGAATATTAACTTTTATCAATTTTTACCCTTATGGTTCTGAATTTACAGTTTTATCCCTTCTTTTCAATATTTACAATTTTAGTCCTTCTTGGTGTCGTCGCGTTACATTTTTAGTCCAAAGTTACAAAAATGATTATAAAAATTATATAAAATTTTCCGTGGCTTATTAAGTTAATAATAAGCTTATTTTAACTGCTTATTTGATTTAAAGCTTATTTTTTAGCTTATGGGCTTTTAACGAATCAAATTCAAGGCCCGTTAAGAATTTTAGAGGCGAGGGTATGGAAATTGTTTTGGGCCTGGACTTGGGCTATTTTTATGATTCTAAAAATGTTTTATATGGGCCCAGTGGGCTTATGGATCGTTAATTCTTATTAGGCTTGAAATAAGCCCAAACGAGTTTATTTAAGTTTTTAACTAAAATAGGATTTGAAAAATCTTGTGATTTGCCGATTCAAAATGAAGTAATTTGAGTGTTGAAACGTGAGTATTTTTACAAGTTATATAAATGAAAGTGGTAGTTTTCTAGGTGGTCTATTGAGTCGTGTAAAAATATGATATGCTTGTTACGTGATATTTAAAGATATATGAGTGTTTTGTAGCATGTATGGATCGTTTATATATATGTGAAAACTTATAAATTTACTAAGTGTTTATATATAGTTTTTCATGCGATTGTGTATAGTTCAAAACAAGTTTATTTGATGCATGTAACGTTGAAATATGACAATATGTACGTGAAAATAATATGTAAAGTAATATACGATCGAATAAATATATATATGATGCATGAACTATATTTATCGTGTGAAATGAATGGAAATGAGTTTGAAACAACTTACAACACCTCTAGGGTGGTAGAGAGTCGAGAGTGGATGAATGAAACACAAGATACGATCACGTTCGTCTATAACCCAAAGAAATAAACGTATGACTTAAAGTCGACAACCCTTTTCTTGCGTCCAAACGATTTTGAAACAACCTCTGGCCTTCAAGATATAGTTTTTAGGAAGAAAGAAAGATTTGAAAGTGTATGATAATTGAGAGGAACGGGTGCATGCATATGGTGTATATATGGTGTCATTTTATCACACGTAAGTGTGAAACTTTCAAAGAAACCACAAGTACTATGCATGTCAGTAACTCTAGGCTTATAGGATGATTTATATACTTATAATATGAATTGAGAGTGCATGAAATAAGGGGAGTGTCCTAGGTGAATCACAAGTATGTCGACCACCATTTATTTCCATACACGATTTGTGTAATCTTGTACAACTTGAATATAGCTGATCATAGATGACATTTAAACATGAAAACATGTTAGAAATGTTATTAGGAACATGTAGGAACAAACGGGAATCAAAACGATTAAGATTTGAGTTATATATGAATCGATAGATTTGGATTTTCGTCAATCACTTTGCCCCTTAAAAACGTATCAAATGTCGTCCTATGAACATGACACTTGACACACTAATAGTTGGCTAGGTAGTAAACGAGGTGGTGTAAAAATATTGGTATGTCGTGTGTAAAAATCGTGGTACGCGAGGCATTTTGTAGCTTGATTTCTAGTCGAACGAATGAAATAATAAGAATTGGAGCTGGGCTTGAAACTGGGCTTATGAATAGTGTACGTGGTGTTGGGCTGAAAAAAATGATTAAGGGCCCGTTTGGATTTTAATGGTGATTAGGAAATTTAATTAAGATTAGGAAATTTAATTAGGATTAAGTGAAATATTTTAGGTTTCGAATAACGTGTCGAGGATTGGTTCCGTCATTTCGTGAACTATATTATTTTGTGATAACGACAAAATAATATAATAAGAAAAATTTTAAATTTTTCTAAGAAAATGGAAATTAGTAACGATAACGAGAGATTATTTATTTAATAACGATATAATTACAAGAAATTTTTACGATGTACTACAGCTCACAAAAGCTTTTAGAAACAGATAAAAGCAGTTTAAGTCCAACAAATCAAAAACACAAAAAAATATAAAAAATAAAGAAAAAATCAAAAAAAATGGAGATGAAGAGCATAATCAAGCTGGAGCAGGGTTGATACTGGATGGCCCTGGGTTAGAGGTTTGTGGAAACCTATAGGATTGGATTGTGGTTCCTTGGTTCATGGTTTTGGCAGGATTGCACATTGTAAGCTCATAATCTCATTTCTGTGTTTCTACTGTAGCATGGCTTATTTTACTGCTTATTTGGTTTGTGTGTGCTTATTAGGTGTTATTTAGTCATATTGTAGCTTAAAATAGTGAGCTTGTTCCTTAAAATTTGTAGTTGCTAAAAATCTAATTTACACGGTTAAATTAGCATAATTGCCATTTATATGTTTCATGTTCAAATGGTTGATGTTCTGAGCTCCTATGATCTTATAACATGTTACTATAATCTCAGGAATCAGTATTAAGGTTTAAATTAATAAGATACTTTGAAAACCTTTAAGACAGTCAAGTTAAAGGGGTGTTTGGATCTTATTGTCTCACTGTGTTAAAAAGGTTTTGGTTGATTACTTATGCTTGAAACATGTTCACATAGTTCATATTGAGTCAGAATAACCATAAAAACTAGTGGCCATTTGTGAAAAAGTCAAAATACCTTTTGATTTAATCTCATTTGTTGTCTGTCAAGGGATTTTAGTTCAAACCTCATCAAATCATTTCACAAGTAGTTGTTTTAGCATAATTTAGTCTTATTATAGCCTAATTTACCTTAATCAGTCATAAAATCAAAGTGGAATCTCACATAAGTCAACTTAGCTTAATTTCTTAAAAAGTCAAAATTGTACACTTAGGCAGAAAACCAAAACTTCAAGGATTTTTCAAGAATTTAGTGTTAACTTTCAGACATTGAGCTTTACACAAATCAAAGTCCATCAGCTTATCTTTAAAAATCTGTGGTCAACTTATTTTTGAGATTTTTACCCTAGCTTGTGCAAGTGCTTATTTAGAACTGCAGGGCAAGGGCATGCCCTGTGCACAGGAAATTGACCATTTTTCTTTGATTCTTTGTGACTGACCCAGTGGACCCCACACCTTGTCCTTGGCTTTTTGAAGAGCTTATCAGCTCTAGTTTCCATAACCAGGCTTAATTTGTACCTCAGCTTATTGCAAGATAGCTTATTTGACCCACCTTTTGACCTGTTCTCAGAAACCAACACTAAGTGACTCAGTGTTTGACCATATATTCCAAGCCCCACCCAGACCTCAATAATAAGCCATAAGCCTAGCTTATTGGCTTATTTTGAAGTTAACCAAGTCAACTTGGAAGGTTAAGTCTCACTTTGGGCTCTCTTTCACTTCTGTGGACCCCACAGAGGTCCAAAACCTCTCACTTTAGGCCTGTTTTGGCCTTGTGTTTGTCAAAGTGCTTATTTGGTTCCAATAGCTTATTCAGTGTGCTTATCTGTGCCATTTACCTTATTTCAAGTTGATATCCATCTGTTTTATCTTGTTTGTGCATTTGATAGCTTTTTCATAAGTCCACAAGTCCTAATAAGCTTTAAAATTCAACTGTTAAGCACAAGGGGGTGCACATAGCTTATTAATAAGCTATAACAAAAGTGGTTTCACAAAATTTGTTCATTTTTAGCTTATAATCAGTAGTCAAAAAGAAAAACCAACAAAAAACAACTTTAAAAATAGTGATAACTTCTATTTAATAGGATTTATCTTTTTTATTTTTCTTTTCAGCTTATTATTAAGCACTTCATCATTTTTATATTTTTATTAATTTTCTTTTATCTTAAAGTATTTTCAGTAATTTTCCTAGATTTTTCTCTTTTAATTTTTTAATTATTAGAATTAAAATTAGTTTAATTAAATAATTAAGTAATATTAGTAATTAAATAGTTTTATAAATTTTTAGATAATAACAGTACTTTTTTATATTTTTCCTAGGTTTTATAAATCATTTAGTATTTTTAGAAAATAGTCTCTTAATTTCTACTGTTCATTTTCTATTTTTCTTAATTAATCTAGTTAAATTAGATAATAATTAATAAATAAGTAAATAATTAGTAAAATAGTCTAAATTTAATTTTTGTAAACTTTTTATAATTTTTTAGGATTCCTGTGATGGTTAATTAGATTTACAAATTTTTCTATAATTTTCTAAGTCATTTTTAGTATTATTGGTAATTTAAAATAGTTTAAATAGTTTAATTAATATTATTAGTATTTAATTAATAGAAAATCCACAAAAAGACAAAAATAGATATTTTTAGTTTTTAAATTTATTTTAAGTCATTTTAGAATTTTAAAAATTAATTTTGCAATTTTCTAGTTAAAATTTGTAGTATAAATCTTTTTAGTATAATTTAAATAGTTTAAATTAAATAGTTAAGTAGTTTTTAATTAAATAATTTAATATTAAATAATAAAATAATCTAAATAATAATTTTCTTTTTAATTTCATTTTCTTTTATAATTAAGTTTTCAAAATTTTCATTTGCACCCCCTGTAGTTTTAAATTGTTTAAACTCACCTTTTTCTCTGTCTGTAAGCATTTCTGATTTGCAAATTGCTTACTTGTATGCATATCTGTTTACTGTACTTGTTATATACTGTTTCCCAAATAATATCAGTAGTGTAAATCAAACCCACTTCATCTTTGGTTACTGTCCTCAATACCATTCATTCCCAAAAACGTTTACTAATACAATTTCAATCTCGTTGGGACTTAACGACCCGGGGATTTCCCTGTACTTCCACGGATTTTAAACACTTGACTTTCCCTCCTAGGTGGGCCTATCAACTGCACCCGGTTGACTGTTGGTTTAGGAGGAGTCATCGTCCCTGGTTGTTCGCAGCAAATGTTGATAAATACCATTGAATACAACACATTCACAGTTGAGACTGCTCCACTTACTCATGATCATACCTCTGTTTCGATTGACACCGTCAGAACGTTCGTTGAACATGGTTACAACCGGTTCCAAAAAGACATTGCATTGTGGATGATAGGCTCTTCATGAACTGTAACCCAAACATGAGCTAGCAATGTTTTTTCTTCTACTGACCAACGATTACTCATTTCAAATGTTTGAAGTTTGAAAAAAATTTGTAATTTGGTATGCTATTTATAGCCGTTTGAAACACTAGGAGCGGGATACATTTTAAATTCAATTTAAAAAATGAGCGGGATACATTTGAAATTCAAATTAAAAAATGAGCGGGATATATTTAAAATTCAAATTCAAATACGAGCAGAATATATTTAATAATATATTGTTTGAAAATTTAATGAATGAAATTGTTGAGGGTAGAATTTGTAAAATTGTAAAAAGTAGTGTTATTGGGTGTTATGATTTCCTGGTGTTTTTGGTGTTATGTTATTTGATGTTAAAGTGATGTGGCGCTGACGTGGCAGTGGTGTTGGTGTTATTTGGTGTTATTACTCCTTACCCTCTAAGTATTAGAGAACAGTCATGCACAACAAAGAAAAAATGGCAAAGACAATCAGAAGTTCATCTTGACATATTCTCAGGTGTTATTCTAATGATCTATTCTTTTTTTTAGAACGGCACCACACTTGAAATCCGACCCCCGAGTTAAACCATCCAAACGGACAGGACTCGGGACCCGAACCAATAGGAGAGACCCCTAAAACTCATGGCTTCGCACTAGGAGAAAAACCTGGATTTTTTGTCTCTTGTGAGACTTGAACCCTAGGTAAAACCTCCCCCAAGCTCCAGAAGGAAATCAGGTGGCCAACTAAGCTAAGCCAGTTGGTTAATTATCTGTTTTTTAAGGCTTGCTCTTTATGTTTATGTTACTTATTTATCGAGTGCATGCTACTAAAATTAGGGAATGAAGCCGAGTGCTCTTATATATGAAAGCAACATGCGCTTTTTTCCAAGCTATTAACCCAATACTAGAGATATCATATCTTGCATTAAGGGAAGTCAAAGTGAATGTGGATTCTAGCAGTGGATGGAAACAGATTCTTGCATTTAGGGAGAAAATTAGACCTCATATTTGTAAAAGGGTGGGTAATGGTGAAAAAAATTTCTTTTGGCATGATAACTGGTACAATATGGGGGTCATTAAAAACATTGTAGAATTGGAGGATGGAAGTCTGGATGAGGTAAGTAACAAGATAAGGTTATGTGAATTGATTGAGAGTAGTCAATGGAAGTGGCCAATTGATTGGATCTGCAATTACCCCTTTATCCAAACACTCCCTATTCCTATGTTGAACAGAACATGTGAAGATGTTACAAAGTGGAGAGACAATTAAGGTAATGAATGTAGCTTCTCAATCAGCAAAGTATGAAAAGATATGATGCCTAATAGCTCTATTGTTCCCTGGTACAAATTGGTTTGGTTTAGTCAATGCATTCCCAAACACTCCTTCATTTTGTGGTTAGCTATATATGGAAGACTCTCCACACAAGACAGATTACTTAAGTGGTATCCTGACAAAATCATGAACTGTTTTCTATGTGGGAATGGTATTGATTCACACAATCATCTGTTTTTTAAATGTGATTACTTAAGTAAAGTCTAGCAATCATTGAAAAGCATGATTCTTCAAAAAGATATAAGCAACACTTGGGAAAGTATACTGAAATGTATGTATCAACTACCTTGTGGAAAATCTATATACAGTGTGGTAAGAAGATTAACTGTTGCTGCAGGGGTTTACTTCATCTGGAAAGAAAGAAATAAAAGGGCATTCTCTGATGACAAAAAGGAATAGAAGGAGGTTCTACAGCTGATTATAAAGTGTGTTAGATTCAAGCTGGTGAGTTTTTGTGTTAAGCCAAACAAGCAAACTGATTTAATATCTAAAATTTGGCAAGCACAGTTTAAAGAAATGGTGGAGAAGGAGGGTATCATAAATGAATGAAAGATTGATTTGTATGATACAGACGGCTAATACCTAGATTATTACCTCTGAAACTCTAGTTTTTCCACTGCAAAAGGACTGTTTGGGACAATATTGCAATTAGTTGAACTAGTGATAAAGTTGGTGGTAGTCAAAATGTAGTTTCCTGCATTTTGGGTTAAGATATTGAGTGTAATCATGGTGGCTTCTAAAAAAACACACTTCATCTGATCGATGGTATTATTGTGATTGAGAACTCTTCTCAATTACAATAATGACAAAAGGGCATAACTATCTACTTGAGTTTCAAGTTGATTTAGCAGTGCCGAATTGATTATCTGTTGTTAGTGACTTTGCAGCTGAAATTGAGTCTGCAAAAACTGTCAATTACATGAGGATTTAATTCCTGTCTTCAAGGATTCCTACTATAAGAGACCTGTAGACCTATAATGCATACTACAAAATGATGGCCTTGTAACTTGAGGTCCTCTATATCCTGTACTTAGATTGAACACTTCGAATATGTCTAAGTTGGGCCTTTGTTAGGTACTTAGAAGTTTTGGAATGATCATAAGCTAGTCATGGATATTAAAGGACCATCATAAAGTAGGTTTCCATTTTGTGAAGGGCAAGTATGCATGGTGGGGCAGTGTATGATGCTAGGAATAGTGAGGAGAGAAAGATGAACCTACTTGGTCCTAGCAATACATTGCCATGGAGGTTAGGTGGTTTTCTCCCTCAAGGTGAGTGTTTCCATAGTCTTGAAGCCTTTTGTAAAGAGGGAAATGTAGGGACTATGAAAGAGCACTTGATTGGATTGAGTTAAAGGGTTCCTAGTGAAGCCATTGTCCTCTCCTACTTTGATTACTGTTGTGGCAAGTTGAGTGATCTTGGTAGGAAAGGAGAGATGGAAATGTAGCTAGATAGTATGGTGCTTAAGGTGGATTCTAAATCCTATTGCTTGAAGGAAGCTGGGAATTAGACAGTCTATTTGGTTTGTTTCCAGGCAGAGTATTATTTGATATTTGCTAAGTGTTGACAGATATCAGATGTATGTGAAGTTTGTATTCTTCATTTTGTATCTGAATCTTGGGCATGTACAATTCAGTTGTTTGTAGACTTATGTTGTACAAAGTTTTTGAATAGTAATATAATTCACCTTTGCAAAAAAAAAATAAAAAATAAAAAAATAAAAATAAAAAGTATCATATCTCAAATGTTGTGGTCATAAGAAATGATCCAGCGTACCGTGTCAGTTCCTACAAGTACTCTTGGATTTTGACCAACAAAACTCTTGTCGAGGAGTTATTTGAGGCTGTCCCGCCAACAAATCCTTGCCAATTTGAGTTCAAAAGATTTCTAGACCTTTACAAATACGTTGAATCCAACTCCTGACAGTAAATCTGCTTATTTCATTACAAAATTTTGGCTATTTAATAGTATTTACTTTCGTCGTGCAAACTACCAAACTATTTTCTTTTCGTAATACATATTTTAGAAGCATTATTTTTCAAGTCTCTTCGAGTAAAGAACAAGGATCTGAAATTGTAACACGGAGGGATTTGGTGATAGTGAATCACGAGTAAGATAAATTTATCACATGTCCTTGCCATTAGTAATTTACATTTGATGTTTTGATATTTTCTTTATAGGAAAAAAACTTTATGACATTATGGAACCAGTTTGATGATAATGAAGGTAACACTTGCTGGTATGATCGGGTGTGGATTTATTATTTAGATTGATGATAGTTCTATTACAAAAAACACTTGAGAGCAACAAAGATTTAAACGATCTACAAAACTGGCCCAATCTACGAAACGCCAAATAGCAAGATTAGTCCTTATCGGGACGGAGCCGGGAGTTCCCGTGAGTGCCCGTGCACCCCATGGAATTTTTTGATATAGTGTTAATTTTTGAAAAAAAACACCGATTTTTCAAAAAATCATCTTAAATGCACCCAGTCCGTCGAAATGTGTTTCTAGTATTATTATTCAAATTGTTTTATACACCCGGTTATATTTAGTCCCGGCTCCGTCCCTGGTCCTTATGTTTTTATATTTATCAGAACAGATTATAAACTTTAACACCTAGTTTCAAATTTTCAATACCTACAACGGAGTATATAAATGGACTTAAATAATAAAAACTGTCTATTGCTTGTCATGGAGCCCATTGCTAAGCATATGGGCTGAAAGTTGCCCAACAAGGTTGAAGTTGCTCACTTAATGAAACAATAAAAAGAATTTTGTAATTTCCTAAGTGTATTGCTATTTTTATGTAGTTTATCGGCATTGCAGAAAACAAATGTAGTAACCATGTCAATAATTTTGTAAACAAAGGACCCAGACTAGAAAAATTGTTCCCAGTTACCAGGCCGTCCCATTAATTTGGGGGGTCCGGTGCGAAATCACAAAGACACAAAAAAATTCAAGACATTTATATATAAAATTATAAATATTAATGGATCTATACTAGGGGGTGTTTCTTTTTTACTAGATGAGGAAGGGTAGTGGGGCCTACTCCTATATAAGCCTCTTATTTGGGAGACCTTGAGTTATTTTGCCTTGTGCATATAGACTCAGTAATAAAAAAAGTGGGCTTTTTTTTTAAGAAGTGATACTATTAAATTAGTGGAACTCACAATCTTTCCCCATCTAGTAAAAAAGAAACACCCCTTAAATTGGGGGCCCTTACAAAGGGGGTCCGGTGCGATTGCACCACTTGCACATGCTAATCGCCGTCACCGCGAGTTACAACTTCAGTGGGATACTTTGTAAATTATGTATTACTGTATCAGTACACATGTCTTCCGATAATGACGAATTCAATCACACGTTTAGTTCTACGCATTCCTTTTAAACGAGACTTGAACGTTCAACCCATCTACTGAAAGACACTTTAAGTACAAACTAATAGGTAATAGCAATATGTGTATATCATCAGTATATGTAACATTTGCTATTTAAGTTATTTATTTGCATGCTTTTGAAAATAAGGTATAATTAAGCTAGAGGTTAATTTGTTCCTCTGGAATATGTTAATTTGGTGTAAAAAATCTTCTAGAGAGATGGCATCCACTATTTACCATTACGAGCCCAATCATCTTCTATAAAAAGAATCCAAATACAAACTATGATATTAAGCACATAATAATCAATAGAAAAATGTTAAATATAACACTGAACTTCTTAGAACATGCATCTTTTATATAATAAAATAAAACCCTTAGTGGAGACTTTTCCATTTCAAAAAAATCAAATCATACCTTATTTGGTAATATATTTTTTTTTAATTTGATTTTTAAAAAGATTTTCAATTATAAAAAAGACCTTAAATATTTCTATATTTGAACAAAAAAAATATAAAATTCGTTTTTTATACTCATGCATTAAAAGGGCAAAAATACACATGGGTGTCAAGGTTATTTTATATACTTTCGGGCCAAAAATGTAAAATTAAAAAAAAATACGGAGTTATGATCATCAGCCATGGTTTACTTCTCTTCAATTCCAAATCTTACAACTCATCCATGTGATTAATCAAACCAAAAGCCCGCCACTGTACAACAACTTATCGCTGCAGCTTCTGGTAGCCACGCGTCAGAACAAGAAGAGAAAGAGTTTAAGGTTAATTGTTTATTGGTTTGAACTTGAGTGAGATTTTGTGTTATTATAAGTTTAATTTTATTAAGGTTAATTGATGTGTTTTGTTTTCTTATATCTTTGTTTTCCTTTTTACTAATTTTAATTAGTACCATTTATATGATAAAGAAGCTGAAATTAATCAACACCATATGAACCAGCTTTGTTTTGTGTAATTTTTCAAAGGATGTTGTTTTATTATGATTTGTTGGTGTTCAAAAACTTTTTTTAATGTTAATATAGGGGTGATGGGATTACTGATTAAAACTCTAACGGGCTTATTTTTTGTGATTAAAACTGTTTAAGCTTATTTTGAAGGCTTACGAGCTTATGTGGTTTCGGCTTATGTTTCATAAGACTATTTTTTCAATCTTATTGTGAAATTTGCGGGCTTATATAAACTTAGATAAGCCAACAGGTTATGAAACATAAACTAAAACCACATGAGCTCATATCAAGGGCGGAGCTTAGTGAGGACTGGGAAGGGTCCCGGCCCCCTAGGCTTAAACCCGTTAGTATATTTTTTCGCGATTTCATGTGTTAAAATTTTCTTTTTTTCATCTCGGCCCTCCCATCTAATGTTTTTCCGGAAAAAATTGTTTCGATACTCCCACAAAATTTTTTCTAACTCCGCCACTGGCTCATATGCTCAAAAATAAGCTTAGACGTACAAACACCTTATAAAAAGCATAACCAGTTTTAACAAATGAACATTTGTCTTGTGGGTTTCTATATTCTAACCCCACTTAGTTGTATAACCAAGAATGATAAGCTCAAAAATTGATTTGTTTGATAAATATGTGAAGCATAAGTTGTACTGTTAAAACGTGAATCGAAACTTAGTTTTGTGATTTGTTAGCTGATATATCTCATGTGGAATCTTTGTCATTCAACCTTTATTTCATCCAGGCACATACTTAGTGTTTTTAAGTATGTTTCTTCATCTACGTCATGGCGTCATTTATATGACTATATACGAATAGCAAAATGCAAAATATTTCATAATAAAATAGAACCTAATACTTATCCTAAACAACAGTTTATCTGTGCAGATTATAGGTTAAAGGTGGCAATTTAAGCCTGTGTATTTGTGAACAGGTCAATCTGGGTTATACTTTACTGTAACGCATCAAATGGGTAAAGTTCAAATATTTGGTTAATATGGAATGGGTTTAACGGGAACGTCTTCTAATAATCCCGATGGGGTTACTATGCAATATTTAGTGAAAGGAGATGATGGGATTTTGGTTGACGATGTTGTAGCCACAATATACATCGGTTATATTACCAGGTGACTATGATATAATTCTCTTCATTGTCTAAAAAAGCAATGGCCATGCTTGAACCTGAATCCGGTAATTTCCCATGACAATACCTTTGACCTGTTAAGGTCAAACAGACAATTAACCCGTTTTCCATAGACATGCTATTTCAGCGGCTAAAATTTATGACAGTGGTGTTGAGGTAAATACTTTAGAGCAGCATGAATACATTTTATCATATTCTTCGACCATTTTTCGTATGTATGATGCTTTTATTATAAAATAAGTTCATGAATATGCGCATGAGATGATTAACATGCTTCTTTTAGATTATTTTTTGTTTGTTTTTATGTAGGCCTAGAGCTGCTATTGAAGGCGTTGATGAATTCGAATGTGCATTTGATGCAATGGGTCAGATATGGTTATGTAAGTACCTTAGCCGCAACTTGAGTATATTTTGTTTTAATTAGTTCTATAAAATGAGACAATATAAAGCTTGCAACTTGAGTATATATTTATCTTACGTTCCCGATAGTATAGTGTTGACAACCTATATATGATTTTGTGGGTTCCATTTTTATGGGGTCATACTTGACTCACGAGACAGACCATTTCGTCTATCTCTATTTGGAATCGAAGGTCATGTTGCAGTTCAAGTCTAATTGAGCATGCTTTGATGCTATTGGCGCTTGGACATTTATGCATTCGAGAAACCAATTGAAGTTAAATTATGGTTGTGTTGTTTTATATTAGTCGAGAAACCAATAGAAATTAAATTATAATACCCTCAATTGTTCTCATGACTGTATCTCATCTCTCTTAGTATGATTATTGCCCCTTCAGACTTACAAAATCGATAAGCAACATGTTTGATTCGAGATAGAAATTTAAATGCAATTTCATTGTATTTCTTTTCTAAGCTTTTAAGCAATGGTTTTTTTAATAGTCAAAGAGCTTTTCTTCCTGGGACTATGCCCAGAAGGGTTATTTGGGTGTTGCTTAGATAAGCTCATAAAGGCGTGGTTTTGCATTGCTTCTAGAGTATACCATCACACTCATCGATTAGCGGATCATTTTCTTACAAAAGACAAAGTGCCACCTTTCTGTATAGTTAACTTAATTAGGTGCTTATCACATTAATTTGATGATATGTTTCAATAAGATGAACTATCAAACGATATAATTGTATTTTAAATGTGAATTAGGATTTTCAATTTAAAAACAGTTTTAAATGGTTTCAACATGTCGTGGTTAAAAAAATTTGTAAATAAAGATGACCAAAATTGAAGATTTTAGAAAAAACCCCGCGCGTGCGCGGGTATTATAACTAGTATTATTATACAATAAAAAGTAAATGTTCATCTTTAACAAATTACCACCTTCAACCATAAAGGTGGTTGTATGTTAACGGTATCTTATGATATGTAAGAAGCTTCTTAATTAAATAATTGTGAGTTCAAGTCCAACTTAAAACATGTGAGATAGATTTGTAATGTAAATATTATGAGACAGCTGAAATTATCATTCTGAAAATAAAAACAAAAAAACTACCTCCAACTAACTTAAGGTGTGTTTGGTAAAAGTAGCAGTGAGTTGTAAGTTGTTCACTGTTCAAAGCTTCATAAAGAAGAATTAAAAAAATGGGCATTTTTACAAAATAGCAAAACTCAAAGCTCATTTGCCAAACGAACAATAAAAATAAAAAAACTTATTGTTCACCGTTCAGCGCCCAAAAAAGCTCCGCACATTAACGTAGAGCTAATAATGAAGGTTTTTCCTCTTAATTTTAGGCCGTATGGCTAAGGATAACAAATCTCTAATTAATATTATAATCATTATTTAACTTTATTTTTCAATCAATTCCTTTAATCTTTTGTCTATTCCCATCCATTATATTAAACTAGAAAGGTGCCCGCGCCATGCGGAGGCGGATTGTTAGGGTGAAGAGGAGGGAGGTAGGGTGGTGGAAAGTGGTTGTTGGAGTGGTTATAAATTGTTGGGGGTGGTTGTTGAGGTGGTTATAAATTGTTGGGGGTGGTTGTTGAAATGGTTATAAATTGTTGAGGTTGATTGTCAGGGGTGGTTGTTTCTATAATTAGTAAGTAAAAGTCTGAATTTTTAAGCCTTTTTAATTATAGAATAGTCTCAAATACATTATATAGTAGTATAGATAACCAATAGATGATTACAAAAAGTTTATTGAGTCATAAAGCAAATTTGTTAATATCAATTATTTATTAAAAAGTATAGTGTAGTTGGTTTGAGATCATTCAGACAAAATGCAACTCCACAAAACATATTGGTGCTCAAATACACAAACATTTCAAAAATAAAACAAAGATGATGGCGAGAAAACAAAATAAATACATATACTTTTATATCATGTGCCCAATAATTAAAGTTAGTTTGTTTGTATTTGTAATTTACCCCTCATATATATTTAAGTATTGCTCATGTTTCTTCCTCATGTGAAATATTATAATTTGGCTGGCACTACTTTTAATTGTTTGTGTCATGACTGTCATGTGATACCGTAATGTACTCTACGAGTGTCAAATCCTTGGTAATTTTGGAATTTTTAACTGTCATAAATTAACTTGTGGTAATAAAAAACATTAGATCCTAAAAACGTTTACAAAGAAACATCGTAGTTGACAAAAATGAAAATCCGACACAACAGTTGACAAATATGCAGGTAACAAAAAAACGTTACAATGGACAATTCTAGCTTTAATTGTTACCTTTTTCTTGTATACATTATTAAAGTTGGTAATTCAACTTGTTTGGTATTTAGTGATAAATGTTTATATATTTATGATTTTGGTGCTTGTTTCCAGTCAAGTTCATAATTTTGAATTAATTTTCGATGCAGCTAAATCATTATCAAAAGTTAAAATGATATAGTGTTCATCCATAATTGAACCGTTGTACGTGTTGTTGGGACCGATGTCAACAAACTCGGGCTATAAGCGTAACAAGACAAGTACTTTTATAGTTTGAGCTTCATGACGAGTTTGGCTATAAATCTCATATGTTTAAAACTAAGAGGGAATGGTGCCTGCTACTTTACAAACCCGTTTTTGCAGCAATTGCGTTCTTCCTTTCACAGTGTACTACATAAATACATCAAGCTCCACGAAAAATATTAACTAACGAATTTTATAATAGAAATTTTAAACGTATAAACCCCACAGGTCAATGTTTCTTTTTTTATGTCTTTGTATAAATAAACAAAGTTGTTAAGTGTATAAATCAACAACCATGTGGTCTTTGTATAAATCAACAACCATGTGGTCTAGTGGTAAACACTTAACTTGTTAAGTGTGCCACAAAGAGAGTAGTACCGGATGGGTGACCATCCGGGAAGTCCTCTTTGACCACAGGGTCTGTTGATACTAGGCTTTCAAAGTCCTTCAATGAAGGTTCCAACCCAATAGGGTTCGAATCTGGAGAAGGCAGGGTTTACTTCAAATTAAGTGTCGTGCCTTCGGGCGGCTTAAGTTGAAGGTTTTCCCCCCATCGGGTTTCGAATTGGTCAAAGATATCTCAAAAAAAACCATTCCAAAAAAAATAAATAAACAAAGTTAAATTATAGTTCTGTCTAGCTAACCCTTGTCAGAGGCACAAACAAATATTCCATACATTTAGAATATTTTAATTTAATTTATAAGGGTTTTTCTACCTTGTGCCACAAGTTAATTACAGCAAAAGTAATATGGGACTTACGAAAAAAGATATAGAAATTCACACAAAAGTACACTTTTTTGTACATTTGTGTGGTCCCTAAGTACTTTTATGTATTTTTTGATGTGCTTAACTTGTGCCCTTAAAGCACAAGTTAGACAACCCTAATTTCAATTATCATTAGAATTGTTTTTTTTCTTTAAAGTTTGTGATTTGGTAACTTCATAAACCTAGATAGCTACTACACTTTGTTTTGAACCGCGAAAAATATATTAAAAACTAGCAAGAAGCTAGAAAAATACAAAAGATTACATAGTCAATTTGTCCAAATAGAGACTACTATTTTCGTAGGACGAGTTAAAAAGATAACCAGTAAGAATAATCAATTACTACAATATTGCCAGAATTGATTATGTATTTAGCATGACTAGGTGGTATATATTTTGTGAAACCAATATTGTATGGAGTAGTTTATTTTAATGACCGGATAATCTAGCTTTTTGGTAGTCGGTCAATTTAAGGAACAGAAATAAACAATAGGATTATTTCTCGAATATTGCATGACAAATAATTAAAAATTCAGTGGATGTTTGGTTTGTCAAGAGAAGGGTTTTTCTAACATGTGCCCTAGGGCACATGTTAAATACACAAAAAGTACTATGAGACCCATGAAAAAGAACATACAAAAGTACATTTGTCTATATTTTTGCGTGGGTCCATGAGTACTTTTATGTACTTTTTGTGTGGTTAACATGTGCCTTAGAGCACATGTTAGAAAAACCCTTTTTATAATTCAAACCAATCATTTAGATTAAAATGAACCCATTGTTTTATTACCAAACTCATAAACAACACGTCCCCTGAGATCAAGTTGCAAGACGACAACCTGCTGTTACAAATGGTCAAATATAGTTTTTACCAAAGTTATACACCGTACCTATTTTATCCTCACAAATTATATTTGGGATTGCATATTCTTCATTGTTTTGTCTATGCATATTTGTAGGCATTTGCAACATATTTACACATGTGTGCATACTCTTTTTGTGCTCATTATGATATCGGTATACTTAAACAGTTAAAACTCATTAACCATTAACAAATTATGAATTAACATCCGCTAATCACAAAACGTAAAACAACGAGAGCATATGACATTCGTTAAATCATTTTACTTCTCGTTTTTTTTCTTAATCTCGTAGAAAACAAACAAGTCATTACAATAGTAAAAACCAAAGAAAAAATCGAAAAAGATATAAGCGAATAGAATCGATACTTTCTACAGTTCGAACAAGCGGTTCACCTTTGCACCCGACATTAGTCCGAACCCAAATCCGACCCAAACTGAACCGAACACTTCTTAATCAGCAACAGCCCAAGTCATATCATTCTCAAAGATCCAATGACAAACTTCGATCTTCCCAGGCTCCGATCCGAGTGAAAGAAAAGCCCCATGGGTCTTACTCCATGCTGAAGTGTCAATATGGCAAATAGCAACCCCATGGTTAATCTTTGACGAGGTAACCGGGTCAAGTAGATCGGCTTCGTAAACCCGAACCTTAGGAACAGAGTGGCAATAGTAAAGCAAATAAGGAAACAAACTCTGATGACAAGAAACCGATTTTGTAATTTTACCGCCGTTAATTTTTTTTACCGTACCAACTTTTACTTTTTTACCTGACCCGTTTACGTTCTCCGTAGTCCTAACAACCACATCTCGCCCAAGCACAGAAGTCGCGAAATCAATCATATCTTCAACCGAACCAACACACCTTTTGGTCTCGCCTGCACTCGGTTTCCTCTCACAATCAACCAAAGAATCCGCCATCATTTTCGCCATACTAGAATCCTCCTCCGCGTGAAAAATCTTTCGCAAATCCCCCAACTTAGAGGTCGAAAACGGTAACTTTGACAAAATTACCCTCGGTAAAAATGACCTTTTAGGCATCTTATCCTTAATATCTGGCATGGGCATTATGGTCCCTTGCTTCAACATACTCTCCCTAAAAAACTTACCCGGTTCTATCCACTTATTAACACCTTTCCCACCACTTACCTTCATTTCGGCTATCTTCGCAGCTGATCGTGTCGCATACGTAACAAACGACGCCCGTTTCTTGTCAGCATAATCTTTGAACGTATTATTAACACCATACCTTTTAAACCCGAACTTCTGATTCACAACACTCCCACCCCCGTAACCCGAAAAAGTATCACTCCCTTCATTAAACGAATTCCCGTAATTATCAAACTTTTCACTCGCCCCATTACTACTTTTCGCGTAACTTTTAAAATTATCATCACCCACATTACTCTGATCACGGTAATTACTAAAACTATTTACAGCAGCATTCCCATTTTCAGCATAACTCCTAAAGTTATTCTGGGGCACATTCCCATTTTCACCGTAGCTAGTAAAACTATCATTAGCACCATTTCCATTTTCACCGTACCCACTAAAAGAACTCCCAATCACATTAGAATTATTACCGTACGACTTAAAACTATTTACCGCACCGTTCCCTTTTTTACCGTAGCTAGTAAAACCCTGGTCACCCGCGTTCGCATTCTGCGAATACGAAGTAAAACCTTGTCCACGCCCATTTACGTCGTCAGAATACGAGTTAAACCTCATATTAGGCACATTAACATCTTGTGCATATGAAGTAAATTCACCGTTACCACCAGTAGCTTTTTTACCGTAAGTATTAAAGCTTTGATCAGGCACATTGGTGTCACGTGCATAAGTGGTAAACTTATCATTATGACCTACTGAGTCACGTGAATATCTTCTAAACGAGTTAAGAGCCGAGTTACCATCATTCGAATAGTTTTTAAACGAATCCGACCCGGATAAACTACCCGACCCGTAATTAGTAAAATTCTTTTCTGAGTACTCTTTGAAATCAACGTCACCTGAGTGTTTTTCCAAACTGGGTCCCACATCAGGGAAACATAGCAGATTCGCGGCGGAGCAGAACGACGGGAGGTTGCCGGAAAGTGACGTCAGATCGCCGGAAAGTTTGGAAAATGAAGCTGCCTGTACGGCGGTTAATGGGGATGCTTTGTTTATTAAGAATGAGGGTTGTGGTAAGGTGTTTGAGATCTCTTTCTTCCAGTATCTGAGTATGTAAGCTTTTGGAGTGAATGGGTTATCTTCTGAATGAACAAGAGCCTGCAAAAAATTGGGGGAAAATTATATTGTTAGATTTAGTTAAATTAATTAAAGGGTTATGTAATTAAAGGTAAATGTAAAGTGGGTTTTGAATTAATTTGAATAATATTGAGTTTTTGAGTAGATATTGAATAGAACTAAAGAAAGTTATACTATTTGGGTGAAAATTAGTGAGATTGGTTAAAGGGTTTTGTAATTGAAGATGAATGTAAAGTGGGTTTTGAATTAATTTGAAAAATATTGAGTAGAGGACTTACATTGAGTGATGAGAAGATGAGAATCAAGAAAATGGTGAATTTGTGCATTGTGGAGTGAGTAGAGAAGATGATGATGATGATGATGGTGGATTTGGTTGGAGGTGGGAGTTTATATAGTGGAAATTTTTTGATTTTGTGGAATTGTTTCTATAAATAAGTGGTAGTGTATAGTGTTTCTTCTTTAACAGCTTTTGACTTTAGTTAAATTTGGAAATTATTTGAAATTTATGACTACGTGTTTTGAAAAATCATGGTGTTAAAAAGTGCTTTAGTTTGAAATTAAAGTTGGGATTTGGATATCCGTTAAAAAATTTTGCATGGTTGATCATGCATTGTGTGTGAAACAAGACACAAAGTAAAATTCAATCGTTTATTTATAGTAAGCAAATAGCTACATTGTATTAGAGCATCCATCACTCAGGTTAAAACTTAACACAGTGTCACGTCAGCGTCATATCAGTTTAATCACTTTTACCTTAACTCACAAAAAAAACACAATAATCATAACTCAGCTTTAACTCAACTATTTTCAAATTCAACCCCTAAACTAAAACTAACAATTTATTTAATAAACCACATAACATTAAAACTTAAACATTACAATACGAAATATAAAAAAACTTAAAATAACAATAACAACGATTAAAAAAAAAAAAAAAACCCAAACATTGGAAATTAAGCCATACGAATTACAACTACTTATTCATCGTCTTCGGAATATTTTTCTTCATGTTGTTGTTGGCGTTGAAGACATTTTTGCCAAACATGCTCCATAAGGTCTCGTTGAAGTTGAGTATGCATTTCTGAATCGCACATTTCCCTTGACTTGCGTTGTTGGGTATCACATCTGTCGACCCACCTTTGTTGCCTCAAATATGGTACCGAATCCACCTACATTTCACCATACTCACGGAGCGTAAACTTTTGATCTTTCAAAATCATGTTATGCAAAATAATGCAGGTATACATGATTCGTTGTATCTTGACAATTTCCAGTGCACGTGTCGGTTGTTGTAGTATACCCCAACGTCCTTGAAGCACACAAAAAGCACGTTCGACATCCTTTCGTGCACTTTCTTGCTTCCTTTTGAAATAACTATGTTTCTCGTCAGTCGTTGCCGAGAAGGATTTAACAAAAGTTGCCCACTGTGGGTAAATTTCGTCAGCTAAGTAATACCCTTGTTCATACCTTCTTCCATTTATCATATAGGGTTCTTTTCGGGATTCGTCGGCAAGAATGTCATCGAACAAATTAGAGTTATCTAAAACATTAATATCATTATTTGCACTGCCATGTTGGTTTTCTTAAAAACTCAGGCATAAACAAATTCATAACACACATGTTAAAATTATCAAGACATAAACGTGAAGTACTCGCACCCATTTGCAAATACTCATCAAAGCATCGGGTGAGCTGTCGTATGCCAATTGGCGTATGGCAGTATTTAAAATGATCTGGAAGAAGATCGGATTCATAAGATTCAATACATTTGACTATTTTTAGAAATAGTCCCTGGCCCATGCGAAACCTTCTACGAAAATTACGGGGCGTATACTTACAATCTTGAACGAAATAGTCGTTTAGCAAATGTTCTTCGACAAGCTCGCGTTCACAAATATGTGGGTACGAGGCACCTAAGGATGAGCTTCTTCTTGTACTAAGCTTTGCTGATACTCGTATGCAGCAATCATAAACTCAATATCATCTTCGTCATCTATATTTGACCAGGTCCTAGATAATTCGGCACTTTGATTTGGATCCATTGTGAATGAAGAAGGTTTTTTTTCCTTATAGAGGAAGTATAAACACTTGAGAATTAGTAGTGGATGTGTGAAAAAAAATTATGTGTTTAGTTAGTATTTATAGTGGTGGGTAAATGATTTTGATTTTTTTTTATATAAAATAGGCAATATAGCCGTTGTAATAAAGTCTATGGGCTGCAAATGAATTGTTTTTAAAGTAACGGCTATATTTCAAGCCGTTGAGGGGGTAAAAGTGATTTTTTTTTAATACATTCACGCCTTAACGAGGCGTTAACTTCTTCACTCGGGGCGTTAACGCAGGGCAATGCAACGCTTCACTTTGTTTTAACGCGCGTTAATGCTGGTTTAATGCCACTTCGGCGTTATTGATGGACATGCTCTTAGAACTAGTAAGCAAATAGCTACATTGTTTTAACGCGCGTTAATGTTGGTTTAACGCAACTCCAGCGTTATTGATGGACATGCTCTTAGAACTAGTAAGCAAATAGCTACATTGTATTACAATTAGAGTACCCGTGCATAGCAACGAGATTTTATAGTGGCAAATAGTTTCATTGATAAAAAAAAATTTGGGTTATAAACTCAAAATAATAAAAGTTTGACGATTTGAGAATTAAACATAATGTTTTAAAACTCGTTTCGACCCGAACGGTTCAACCGGTTGAAACCGTTCCAGTAAAAAAATTGGTCAAATTAAACTAGTCAACCCACCGGATTAGGTAAAAAAGGTCAAATAAATCGGTCAACCCACCCAGTTTGAAGCCACCTGGATCAACTGGTTTTCGATGTGTATTGATAGTGTGTTAATAGTTTTCAGCTTTGCATATTCTTTTTGTAAATAATGTAAGTTTCCTTATATAAATGACTAAATTTTTTTGTTTTTCTGAAAATAATATAAGTTTCCTTAGATAAATAATTGAATTTTCAAGTTTGACCAATATTAAGTTTTTCACTTTGACCATTTTCTCTTTATAGATTATATAGATATAGATATGAATTACAATAAATTTATTACGTTTTTTTGTAACAAAAAATTTATGGATATCAAGAATCTAATGTCGAATATTTTAACTCTTAAATCAATAACGATATTTTTATTATACGATTGTGATAATAAATATTTTTGTGAGCAATGTTTTTCTGTTGCTCAATATGACTATTTGATTTACATAAAGTTAAGCTTTATTGATAGGTGTGTCTATAAAATTTGTGAAACCAATAAACCTAGCCCACCCACTCAATTCGAAACCACAGAAAATGATAACCAAGAAACCAAAACCAAAAAAAATAAATAAAATAAATAAATAAATAAGTAAATAAAAAACCTGAAACCTGAAACCTGAAAAACCTTTTTATCACTGTTCGATTTCGCCTTTTATTTTCAAATATATGTAGTAACCTAAACCAAACCGTGTATAATATGTATGTAGATATTAGCAAAATATTCATTAAAATTTAAAGCATTTAGTATATGTATTCTATTTTAATACTCCCCCCGTCCTAAAAAGAAAGTCCACAAGCAAAAAATGTAGAAAATATGATCAATGTAATTAATACTAGTTTTGATTGATAAAAAGTCATTTTTACCCTTATAGTTAATATATAAATAAATAATGAGTAATTAATGCAAGTTTTACTAGTTATAAGTCCCGTGCACGCACGGGGTTTACACATAAATCAAATTTATTTTAAAATTTTGGTATCATGTTGTACGAAATGTGCGAGTTTAGTAACACATAATGAGCTGATGAAGTTAAAATATACTCCGTAAAAATTTTCAATTGTTTTCAGGATATCCGTATATAAACTCTAAATAACAATTACATGAGTCGTTGTTAATTGCGTATATTTATTTTCTTATCACAGTAACTCGTGATTAAAATTTAATATTTATATTACCGTTAATAATAATTTAGCCGTATTTAATATTCAAATTCGTGTACGCATTGATTAAACTTTTAAATATGATAATATGTGTCCTTATTTAACGTGCATAGTAAAAAGAATATTTTAGTAGATGAAAGTTTAAAACTAATATTTATTTTAAAAACATATAACGTATATTAAAATTAATTCGTATATTTATAAAATTTTGTAAGTTTAATTGATGGAAGTCTCATGCTAATGCTAATACTCATGTAATTGTAAACAAAATTGATATTATAAAGTATAAGGGGTTATTTGTTTATTATATAAAGTTATCAAAAAAACATGTAGATTTATAATTTTACACTTAACTCTATATAATATATTTAAACTTCAATCACTAATTTTTTTATTAATTACACCCCCTTTTTTAAAATTTTTATTTTCATAAATTTGACACCTATATTTTTATGTGTTTTTTTCCTCGGTCGAATCCTCCACCAAATTTATTAAAGTTTGACTGAAATCAATTCAATTTTGACTTTTTAATGGCCAATCATATTTCTTTATTTTGCCTATGTGTTAAAATCGAGCTTTCCTATTGGTCAATTTTTTTGCCACTTAAGATTGATTTTGCAAAATCACTACGAAATGATGTAATTCCGTTATTATATAAAAGATTTAGAATGGTAAAGTAGGAAAACCAATTATAATTAATGTCCATATATAAAAACTAGACACTTATTTTGGAACAAATATAAATAGTAAGATGAACTCTTTTAGCACGAAGGGACTATTGTTTTTACATGTCTTATGTTGACTTACATGCTTTTTTGTTGTATTTAATTGTATTCTACTTTAAATTTTACTAGTTACAATGCTTTATATTGTATTTATAAAATGTCTTAGTACATTAAATAAAAAATTATTACTCCTATTTCTATAATTTTTTTAGTATAGATATATATAGTCATTATCTTTTGTTTCAACTTCTAAATAACATCACCAACAACTCAAGTATACATTGTTGAGGATAACTAAAACATTTTATTTGAATTTCAGCAACACTGCTTATCATCAAAAGTTCTACTCTCCATTTTAAAATAATTGTTCATTTTAAACTCTTTGAAAATTTCCTTTTCGAATTTGAACTTAACATTTTTTTTCTTCATGTGTGTGTTACATAATACTTTTCACAAAATATGAATGAAATAGGTTTAAATGTATTTTCATATGTAAAATTTTAATCAAACATTATATAATGTAAACAAAAATATTTAAGATCAAATTTGAAAACGAAAGACTTTAAAAGAATAAAATTAGAACAATTATTTTGATATGGAGAGAATAACAAATTTGATATTTTTAATAGTTTGCAAAAAAAAAAAAAAAAAAAAAAAAAAAAAAAAAAAAAAAAAAGCTAAGTACTAATCTAGTACAAAATATTTTTTTGGTCCCCACCATTGTCACTTTTAAACTAAATTTCCTAAATGGTCATGCGCGACAACTCAACTCCGCAACCCCTCTCAAAACGTGACACATGTCCTTAACCAAGTACAGTTAGTTACTTTGAATGGACCCACATAAGTACCAAACTTACTCAATCTTTGTGCTACTCAACCGGCGGCTACTCGACTTATATTGATTCACGTGAAAAAGTACACAGGGAACCTAAAAAACAGTACTTTGAGATATAACAAAATCTTTTGTCTATATTCTCTAAAAAGTACTTTTACTTTTTTAAAAAGTACATTTAATTTATGAAAGCTATAACGGTCGAGTATATCTTAGTCGAGTAGCGAATTATGATCGAGTATCCTAACACTTATTAATTATCACAATTAATTTTTAAAACTAACAATTATTAATAGATAGTAACATTTAAATTTTCACCAACATATGGGATGTAGTAAATGCATATTTAATTTATGAAAGCTATAACGGTCGAGTAGATCTTGGTCGAGTAGCGGCTTATGGTCGAATATCCTAACACTTATTAATTATCACAATTAATTTTTAAAACTAACAAGTATTAATGGATAACATATTTATTTAAGTGTCAATCGGAAAAATTAAGCATTAACTAATAGTGTCAATCGGAAAAAAAAAACGTACTGGAATCATAACGGAATCAAAATTAAGCATTAACGGTCGAGTATGATTACTGATGTTGTGTTTTGTTTGAATCCAAATACATAATAATAATAATAATAATAATAATAATAATAATAATAATAATAATAATAATAATAATAAAAAAAGTACCAAATCAAAAAAAAAAAAAAAAAAAAAGTATTACGTTTCCAATAAAGTTGCCTTGTCAAATCACCGTCGGTTGAGTAGCCGGCGGTTGAGTAAATTTGGAAGTTGATGTGGGCCCAATAATAAGGACACGTGTCGCGTTTTGAGAGGGGTTGCGGAGTTGAGTAGTCGCGCATGACCATTTAGGGAATTTAGTTTAAAAGTGACCATGTTGTGGATAAAAAAAAATATTTTGTATTAGATTAGTACTTAGCTCAAAAAACAATGTTACGAGTCGTTCACGTGGTAGAGTGTGCATACAATGGTTAAGGGCCCGTTTGGTTGGAGGGTGTCGGATTTGGATTTGGGTAAGAGAAATGATAAATGTTGTTTGGTTTATAAAATAATACTTTGAAACCTACGGGACCCACTATTTTTTCATTCCACTCAAATATGGTGGGTAATATATAAAACCCGTGGAACCCATTGTACCTATCTCACAACACTTTATTTTTTTTTAATTAAAATATTATATTTAAATACAATTTAATTATTATATCAATTAAAATATATTTTCTCTCTTAATTTTAATTCCTTACAAATTCAAATCCAAATCCGAATCTTAATCCGAATCCAAAACTATTTATAAACTAAACGGCACCTAAGTGGGTTATGCCAACTAATTAATGGCTTTGTGCACAAAGAGTTTTCATAAGGAAAATGATTGATATGCCTAATTCATAAGCCTAACCTATTAAATAAGTGACATGTGGATTTCAGTACATCTCTCTCTCATTACATACCATTGATTTTGACACGTGTTTTAAGATCCTAGTTAGGCATAAAATTAGGCATGTGATTTAGGCATGCGTATCATTGCTCTTTTCATAATACTATCATTGATATAGTACTAATCTATACTAGTTCTATACTAGATATAAAGCATGAACCTATATTCAATTATTGAAAATTCAACACATTAAAATTACTAATTTGTCTTTGATTATTATTGAAATTATCACTTAATGTTTTCAACATGTCATATCAATATCTATATCTATGTATTTCAAAACTACAAAATTAAGTAATACAAAATTAGAAGTCTATTGTACAAACCAACTAAACAAAAAAACTTTTCTTATAGCATTGATAAGAAAAACTACAGTTACATTTACATTTTTTGCGATGAGTTATACATGCAGTTACTTAATTTTATAGATCAATTGCCGATAAAAAATAGACACTAAACTCTAAGCAAAAATTCTTCTAAACACAAAACCAATACAGAGCACTCCCAAGAGATGTGATCGTAACGTAATATGTCTAAAAGAGATGTAACAAAATCTTTAACGGCATGAAAGCTAGACTATGTTTTGATGTGGAATATTATTATGGTAAGATCCGCTGTGGTTGCAAGCGAGTCTTTGTTGATAAGGCTTGAGATAGGCGAACGTAACGGTTGCGGTCAAATATTTTTAAGTGATAACCCGACACATGTGGCAGCGGTGAAGGGATGCACAAGACAAAACTTTGATGGTTGAAGGTGAAGGGAAACAAGTGGTGGTGGTGAAGAGGTATTCAGGTAATGGTGTTGGGTTTTTCTTGTGTTGAAGAAATAACGTTGTAAATACGCGGGATTTGTTTCAATAATTATTTTGGGGCAAATCTTTTTTTTGTTTGGATGAATTTAAATGGTGTAAAATTAATAATTAAATAAATGGTGAAAGTATGACATTTTTCATTGGGTTGTTACTTTCTATTTTTAATCTATCGTATATATGAAAATAGAAAAATAGTTGATACAATGCTTAGAATCTTAGATGCCAATACGACCTATTGATATCAGTTAAAAAATTTTAGTATTTAGAAGTTAGAAAAATGAACGAGGAACAAAATAATAATTGCATTCTATGTAATCAAATAACTTCCAATTTTACTTTTATATTTTCCTTGGTCATGTCTCAAAATTTCACATGAATATCTAATAGTATAATTTTATATGAAATGACAAAGTGTTTATATAGTAGGGGAATTTACATACATCCCCATATACAAATCAATATTTATATATTTCCCCAAACATAAGTTTTTAATGTATGATTTTCAAGGTTATTAAAGCAAAGTTTGAAAAAATATGTAAAAAATGATGTATATATAAGGATGTATGTAAATGCCCCTATATAGTATTGTTCATTAGATATTATCATTTGGTTAAAGTAAAAAACTTATACTTTTAACTTTCAAACATACACATGTGTACACGGGAATTGGCCCTTTTGGTTGAATTTATATTTTGTAAAGTTAAAGGCTAAATTCATAACGTAATCAAAATTCATTGGACAACTTTCACTTTAGTAGAATTCGGACTACCAGCTTAATGAAATTCGAACGTCAAAAACTTTTAGTCATCAAACTGTACATGCGAAATAAAACAATTATGGTTTAATGATATTATTTTTGGTATTCTATAAATAAGTAATATAAAAAAATAATAAATAAACATGCTTTTATATATATATATATATATATATATATATATATATATATATATATATATATATATATATATATATATATATATATATATATATAGTCTTAATTCTCATTAATAATATTTAAAGAACATGAATAGTTATGCTCTTTATATGTCTATTTTATACCAAATAATTTGATATTATTTTAAATCGCTCAAACTTAAGTCATCTGTAAAATTTAGTCATCAAACTTTACATGCGAAATAAAACAAGGATGGTTTAATGATATATATTTTGTATTCTATAAATAAGTAATATAAAAAATAAAAAATAAAATAAAAATAAACATGCTTATATATATATTTAAAATATTTAGTCTTAATTTTCATTAATACATATATTTAAAGAACATGAGTAGTTACGCTCTTTATATGCTTATTTTATACAGTACAAAATAGTTTGATATTTTTTTAAATCGCTCAAACTTAAGTCATCAGTAAATGTATTGTCACGAAAATCATATAATTAAAAGACATAATTTGTCAAAAACTTTAATTACAGGGTATCTATCGATGTAACGTATTCTTCGTTCATATATAGGTTTTTCAATTGGATATATATTTAAATGTAGTTTCTTTTCAATTGACACATTATTATTGCATGTCGTTTTCATTCATCTGTATTGGGTTTTTTATGGCCTGAGTTATAAGGACGGGGGTAGATTTTTTAGACTAACGGGGGTTTGACTTTTTTTGGCATTTTGTGCATTTTTTTTTTTTTTTTTTTTTTTTTTTATTTTTTTTTTATTTTTATAATTTTGTTTATATCAAAAAGCTATAAACCTGAAAGTGCGGAACAAAAAATATAAAGTTTAATAAGTCAAACTGTTAAAACTGTCAGAAATACGGAACAGAAACTGGGCTGCGCTGAAAAAAAAAGGGGACAAAACAAGGAGACAAGGGACTGACACCCTTGTCCCCCCGTCTTTATAGGGCATCCCTTTTTTATATGTATGATGTGTTTTGGTTTGTGCTGAGAAAATAATGCTTAGTTGTCATTGTGGTTGACCCCACAATTGCTTTATAGGTATTACAGTATTTCCTTTTCTTTATTCTCCATCTTTGCTCAAAATATGAATATTTTCTTTAAAACGATTTGGAAATGATTCAAGCTTAATGCAAGCTTGAGTTGACAATTTTTTATGTCAGGACATGAGTTGATAAGTCCCAATCTTTTTTATTTAGTGACAAGTTACCTTAATTTGGATCAAACCGGCCAGTCAAATCTGACTGGAACTGGTTTGACGGTTCAACAGGAAAAAAAAAAAAAAAAAAAAAAAGGCAAAAAATACTACAAATTGAGAAAATCGTTTCGTTGACGGTCTGGTTTTCAAAACATTACTTAACATTACAAAAGCTTAGTCCTCCTGTCTCAAAATTATTGTCCTGACAAAAGACACACAATTTAAAAGAAATGAGACTATTAAACTCTTTAATCAATCAAATATTATCATCACCCACTGAAATCACTTTGATTGGTTGACACAAGAAGGGGAGTTTACTTTCAAACATCCTAAAATACAAATAGAAACTATAATGTTTGGACGACGGATAGAGTAAATTTTAGATGTTAAATTAAACGTCTACACTTTACTCCCCCCGTCCCCAATTTATAGTCCCGTTTTCTTTTTGAGATCTTCTAATTTAATTGTTCACTACTAAAAATAAATAAGAAAGTTTGATCAAGTTTATCATATTACCTTTAATTGAAATTAATATTTGA
Organism: Artemisia argyi; assembly: GCA_030686995.1. Lineage (NCBI taxonomy): Eukaryota > Viridiplantae > Streptophyta > Magnoliopsida > Asterales > Asteraceae > Artemisia > Artemisia argyi. The sequence goes on along the minus strand of CM060698.1, from coordinate 78,753,632 downwards.
AATTTTTGAAAAAAAAATTAATTAATTAGTTAAGGTAAAACTATTATTCTGCAAAAAAAATAAATAAAATACTCCTTCAATTTCATATTTATTCTTCACATTTTTTGTCTCAAATTAATTATCGACATCCAAAAATAAATATAAAGTATAGATTAGGTTTACTGTACTAACCTCACTTGAGGTTATTATTACAAGCTTTAAAAAAGTTTTAAATTAATTAGTTAAGGATAAAAATGATTTTATTAAAAAAGTAAGGAAGAGAAAGCTGTAATGATAATGTTTTTTAAATTATTTGTTCTTTTATTCGTGAACAATTATTTTTGAACGGAGAGAGTAAATAATTAATAATTATGTTTTAATCCGTGAGTTTTTTTTTTCTTTTTCTTCGAGTGATAATTATTTTAAGACGGAACGAGTATAACTTTGGGGATGTGATTTGCATACTAAATAATTTGATGGGGGCACCATAATGTTACACCTCTAATGTATATGTTACAACATATCATGTGCATAATTTTAGTGTCCCAATAAATTTATTTGATGTGCAAATCACCTTCCATAACTTTGAGAAATAGTAGAAGGTGCGGGACCCATACAAAAAAGGTTGTGCAGGTGGCGAATTGTTGGCGACTGTAACTTCAGATACCGCGTAACTCTCGTTTTAAAGCCTCTGCCACACAATTTATGTTCCTAGTTTATTCTCAAACGCGTTATTTTTTGTTTCTCCAAATAAAAAAGTCAAAACAAATAATAACTCCAACCTTGGTTTTTTACTTTTAATATGTAGATACAAAATTTTGTGTTGTTGTTTGACAATAACATAAAGAATAACATAAATACACGTCGATAGAGTCGTGTTGAAAGATATGAGTGTTTTAAACCGATCTTTTGCTAGTCTCACCTAGGGGTGAAAATGAGCCGAGCCGTTCGTGAAAAGCTCGAGATCGGATCTGTAAAAAGCTCTAATGAGCCGAGCCTAAACGAGCTCGAGCCTAAGTTGCAGCTCGTTTATTAATCGAGCTCGAGCTTTACGTAAAAAGCTCGTTTGAGCTCGCGAGCCTAAACAAAAATATGATATTTTAACTTATATACGAGCTGAGCTCGAGCTTATTGACGAGCTCAATAAAGATATATTACGAGCCGAACTCGTGCTCGAGCCAAGCTTTAACTTTTCAGGGCCAAATCGTATAAACGAGCCGAGCTCGAGCCGAGCCCGAGCCTATATAATATTCCACGAGTCGAGCTCGAGCTCGAGCCTTTTGAAACTTAAACGAGCCGAGCTCGAGCTCTGGCAGACTCGGGCTCGGCTCGGCTCGTTTCCACCCCTAGTTCACTCTCACCGTTCGATGTCACGGTCAACAATAGAGTTTACTCGAGCAATATTATTCTTAAAAGGAGATGGAGAATACATGAAAAGTGTCGATACATTTTGACGAAATTAGCTACTTTTTAACAAAATAAGCTTCAAATTGATGTAGTACACCATTGATCTAGTGAGCATCTAATAACGAGTGACTATGTATTTGGACAAAATAAACGAGGAAAATGATAAAAACCTCCAATTGGTGTGAGTAGTGACAAAGGCCCGTGAGCATGCCATATCTCTAAATGTTGTTCCATAAGCCTACTTTTGCCTTTAAATAATAGGCAAAATTAAATAACTATCAACAATAATATGATATAGTTTCATAATCAATACACAATTAATGATAAACAAGGTATGTATTTGTTTTCTTATACTCGTAATCATATTAGTTGTATTGTTAAGGATTTCTCAGTCTAAGAAATAATTAATACATAACCATGATAGTATAAGCATTTTGTGTGAAAATAAACATAATATAAAATAATGTTAATAAAAAAGTGAATGGATAGAGGAAAGAAAGGTCCCAAATTGATAGGGGGTTAAAATTTTGGGAACAAAAAACAAAGAAAAGGGGAGGATAAGACATTGTGTTTGGTTGCTTATGGGTTCACATGCATTGCTTTGTGGTTGTGGTTTTGTGCTTATTGTTCACTCACATTTTCCTTGTCTCAACTCGAAACCTATCTCTATTAATGTTTTTCCTTACTTTTATAAAATGGTTTCTGTAATTTACTTATTAGTGTGAGTCCTACACTCCTACTAAATAAATCACCGACAAATGGTCGAGAAAGCGTCAAACTGATCTCCAGGATACGTTGATTAGAGAGAGCATATATGGATTAAAGACTCACACTCCTTGAATAACCCGAACAAGAAAAACCTCACCATCACCTGGTGGGGAGCCATACTAATTGCTAACAGATGTTGATACATGACTACTAGTATCACTACAAAACGTTAGTTAAATTGTCGACATTTTAAAGGCTAAATGTCTACAGTTAAAAATGTGTAAAATTATAGAGTCAACACTTACTCATGTGTGGTAATAATATGTGCGACAAATTTTTCTACACATATAAGTATTATATATTATCCAAATATCTATAACTAAAAGTGTGAAAACATTATTTGAATGTCCACACCTATAAGTGTGACAAAATTGCAATAGATGTTTACAATTAAGCGTGACTTTCTTATAATTTGTTTTTCTTAATTACACTTATAAGTGTGTTTTTTTTTTTATAATTCACACTTGTATATGTGGATCATTTTAATATATTTGTGACATCTATAAGTGTGCCAAAACATAAAAAAATGTCCAAAGTTGACTATATTGTTAAAAAATAATCGTGAAGAATTTAACTATTTTTTTTAGCGTATGTATAAGTCATTTCAGGTCTTACTTTACTTGTACATTGGATATATATAATGGTAGGCAATGTTTTAAAACACGGGTTGACCCGGCTGGTTGAACCATGAACCGGACAAGTGACCGGAAGCTGGTTTTGAGCGAAAAACTTAAACCATGATCCGGTGACTCAATCGGGTGACTCAATCGAGTCAATTAAAAACCCGATATTTAAAACATTGCTGATAGGTTCCTAGAGTTTGTTAATGGTCAATTCCTCGTGTTGCTTATGTAGAACCTGGTCTTGCTCTATATCATTCTATAGTAACGCGTTTGTAATCTGATATAAACTCAAACACGTGTAGGATATGTATACATTTACGTAAATTCTCATGGTTATATATATTTTTGTAAAAGTGTTAACAAACTATTAATGTTTTTATTGGCAAATTTATGTATGTAACTCTCATAACATAGTTCCACGTTGAACGTGTGTGTGTATATATATATATATATATATATATATATATATATATATATATATATATATATATATATATATATATATATATATATATATATATATATATATATGTAAAACTCGTATTCTTTTTCAGTGTTTCGCCAATGCAACTTGCGAATCTTTTTGACTTTAACCTGGATTTTGCAATAATCAACTTGAGTTGGCGCTCAAGTGAAACATCGAAGGTGAAAAGAACTGTCAAAATAGCATAGTACGAGCCATGATACATATTTATTAGTAGTAGTACTAGCTTGGTACAAGGAGCAACCATGCTACGTCCATAACTTGTCATACAAAGTACTAGAAAAAATTATCAAACCAATCAGTGTATTTGGATAATTGGATTTGCATTTATCAAAGGATGAAATCATCTGCTTATAATGAGAAAAACCAGTATCCAAAAATGGAAAGCTCCATTAACTTGACCTAATCAGATTATCGGAATAGTCTAATTTCTTTGAAGAAAGTTTAAGAAGTTTTTAGGTATTTATTTCAAGTAATCATATTTTTTGATCTTTTAACCAATTTAATACATAGATTTGAACTCATCACTACACAAACTTTTATCACCTCGTAACTTCTTAAGTGATTACCTCGTTTTTATCTAAAAATACCGTGTACTAAAGTTTTTCTTTTGGTGTTTTCATCGTTTGTAATTAGATGTATTTACTTTTTGTGGAAACAACTTTATTCGTTCAAAAAAACAAATAAATAGGCATAAATTCAGTAGATCGACTTTACTGATCAAACATAATACACTCAGTATACATTATTAAAAGTGTATGGTAGAAAATAAAATCAAAATAATAGGTGTAAATGTACATAAACGACAATACATACTTTCTAGTATCTACCAAACAGTTCAATGGAGCCAATATTTGAACCTTATAAATCCAACTCAATTGTTGTCGACATCTCACCTTTACCGTAAAGTTTTTTCTTCTATTTTTTTATCTTTGTCTAAAGCTGTACTAGTCAATACAAATTATGACAAAACCAGGAGGACATTGACAGTATTAAAAAAAAAAAAAAAACAAAAAAACAAACTAGAAACATAAATTTTTTAGACTTGGATGCGCACTTAGGAAAAGTTACAGTATTTTACAAAAATTACCATTACAGTACGTCTCAAATATCCATAGATGTCTCATGATCCTCAGAACTCACTCTCGTTCCATCCCTGCACAGAACCTACAAAATCACTGAGAACTATTTAATTTGAATTTTTAATTTCTATCAAACTTTTACTTAAAGAAAGAAAATTAGTTCATTAAGGGATTTTATGTAGTCATTATCCCGGTCATAAATGTGAATGCGACAATTCATGATTGCTGATTTAGTCCGTGACAGTTCGAATGTTCTTTGTATAAGTGATATAATACGACTACATTTCAATTGTATCGCGAATACTTATTTCACAGTTAAATGTCGCTATCACTTTCTTTCCTTATTGTATTTCTTGAAATTTTGAGTTTTACATCTACTTATTCTAACAAGAAGTAACATAATAAGGTTCCATTTATGAGTTGTTACCAAACTTACTACGTAAAATAGTAAGTATTAAATGTAACAAAAAAGAGTGATCGACAAAAGAATGTTATGCCTATGCGGGGGTTGGTATAATAAGAAGGTTTAACACTTCTTTTTAATTTAAATTAAAAACATATAAATAAGGTTCCCGCGTTATTTCGTTTCGTCAGTTAGTAATGAGGGGGACCTTTTGCGATATTGATGTTTGTGTTTGCGTCAAAAACTCTAAAACCCGTGTCTTTATTTGCCTATCCCTTTCATTTGTAAGCCAGCTGCATATATACGAAATACTTACTTTATATAATGCTTCATTTTGTTAAAGAGTAAAAAACTATAAAAACCAAAGGTTTTGTAGCCTAACTATACTATTGTTATGTGAGAATGCTTTTCAACCAAGTGGTTATGAACCGCGAGTCAAGTTTAATTCGAAACATGTTAATAGTTTTGTGGTACCGGCCGCTTGAGTTAATGCACGTACGTTAATTGCCTTCATTGGTCATAAAAGACAACATTAACAAAACTAAGAAACCATCGGACATTTTTAAGGATTTAGGTTGACGAATTGAATTCAATCGATGGTGTTGGATCATATACATTAAATTAAACGTGGACAATTCATTTCATGGTGTACGTTCGTAAGCTAAATAATGGAGCTAGACAAGTAAACCATTCACATTTACAGAGAAAGTTATTGAGCGATCGACTTTTTCGCACCAATCACATTGCGTATCTAAAAATAACAATTCACTACTTGTAGAAAGTTAGCATTGGGTGTAAAAAACAAATCAAGTTTTTCGTGGTTACTCTTTATATTTTAGCGTTTCATACATGCAGCATTTTTGTACATGCATATTCTTATGTTCCAATATTCTTATGAGGAATGCTATAGTCACAAAGAAAATTTTCACAAAACATCCACAAAGTGATGTGTCAAAGAATGATTGGTTTAATCATAAAGAGGAGAGAGAAACTATCATAACATACACCAATGACCTTTTGACACATCACTTTGTGAATGTTTTGTGGAAATTTTCTTTGTAGCTATAGCATTCCTCTATTCTTATATGGAACATATATGATACATCTTTAATTTGTCGCGACTACAGTTAACATTAGTTTAATTATTGCGAGTTAAGAACCTTGTATGTTCGATCATAAACGGAAAATCATTAAAACCTTTGTTTTACGAGACTTCTAAACTCATAACCGGCATTAATGATCAAATGACAATGTCCGAAGCATCATTCAATTCACCGCTAAACCAAACATCTTTAATTTCGATTAGACGGCACGTATATGAAAAAAATTGACGTGAAACCCGACATGCATGTACGTGGACAATAAATTTCTGCATCACATGCAGCGCATGGTCTTAATCGTATTTTAGTACGTTATATTTATAGCTCAGCGGTTTAAATCCAGGCTACACAAGTACACATAGACAAATAGTAACTCCCTATAGGACACGCTACAAACCGTTATTCATACAGTACAACATCGTTATGCAAACAATACAACCCCGTTATGCATAAAAGAGTGTGTATATAAGAGGTTCGGGTGTGCGTAGAGTATAACCCCAAATATATTTAGGGCATGCTTAGTTGGATGTATTAGAGTGTGAGAAATGAGAAAGGTAATTATCACTTATTCTTGGTATACTATTATGCAATAGATCATTACCCAAAACAAGGTAATGGAACATTACCTTACAAATTGAGGGTTATAGAATTTATTACTTATAGAATTTATTACCTACTCCATCCATCCCATAATTATAGTCCACTGTTGACTTTTTTAGTCTTCATTTTGCAACTTTAACCTTATATATTTTTATTTGTGTTATATAATACTTGATGAAAATTATATAAATGGAAAACACATTTAAAACTCAATCATTCATATATTTTGTATCAAGTAATATAACACAAATAAAAATATTTAACGTCAAAGTTGAAAACTAAAGACTTCAAAAGTCAACAGTGGACTATGATTATGGGACGGAGGTAGTATTTCTCTATTTGAACCAAACGCCTCCTTATTTCTTGCCTGTTGGAACTTGCTTTTGTAATTATAAAGCAACGAGATTTTATAATCACAAACAATTATAATTGCGATATTGTGGTTATTCATTTTTATCAACTATATAAACCAACACAAAAATTAAAAAGAAGTTGTAATATGGTGTCTTATGGAGTAGTAGAGTTTGTGGATAAATTTTTAGAGATTATTAATATTGGATTAGATAAAAAAAAAAAAAAAAAAAAATCTAAATTGCAAATGGAGTATTTTAAAAATTGGGGCAATTGCATATATACCCATTAAAACTTGAATATTTGCATATATACCCAAAACATGCTTAATTGACATTGTACATCATGCATTAAAAACTTGTGTTTTGGGTATATATGCAAATTTTTGAGTTTTAGTGGGTATATATGCAATTCTCCCTTAAAAATTAGATATTACTCCCACCGTCTTATATTAGGTATTCACTTTGACTTTTTTAAGTCTTTTTTGTTCAAATTTGATTTTATATTCTATTATTTGTGTTATATAACACTTGATGAAAAATATATGAATGACTTGGGTTTTAATTGTATTTTCATTAGTATAATTTTCATCGTATTATATTTAACAAAATAAAAAATATTTAATGTTAAATTTAAACAAGAAAGATTTAAAAAAACTTAAAGTGGACACTTAATATGAGACGGATGGAGTACTTATTATTGAGTATTTTAAATTTTAAACAAAAATATTTTTGATTTATACAAAGATAGTGTAATGGCACATTGCATAAAATAACAGCCGACAAATTTCTTTGTTTCAATGTTTTGCAACTCTGACGTGGCCATGCCAACCTCTAGAAATGGGGGAGTTTTACCTAATTGGAGTTTGTGTGGCGGTAGATGCAAACCTTCTGGATTAGTCGGCTAAAAAGGTGAAAACCATGGTTACAAAAGATTTTTTTTTTTTTTTTTTTTTTTTACCTTGTTCCTATACAAGTTACTAGACTACTACGGATGGTAGCAAGATTTTATTATTATTATTATTATTATTATCACTTTATTGAAAAACAAATAAGATTTTACAAGAAATTAGTAGGGAGCCGAGATACCAACTGAGCCCCCACACCTCTAGCTACAGCAAAACCAATCCTACTAAAAATATGTGGAGCAACATCTTGTTTGAAAGTCAAGTACCTTACCAACTTGTAACACCTTAATTTCGGAAGATAGCCTCATCAAAAATTTTACTTATTAAACCACAAATTAAATAAATAAGCAACGGAAGTCTTGGATAAAAATGTTTGCAACCCATTAAGTTGTAACGGATAATAAGTGAAAACCCACAACCAGGTGTTACGTAACCATTTTTAAAAGACAGTTTAGATAGTTGAAATGTTAATAAAAATATAAGAATATATTCCGTGTTCCAAGTGGATCAACCGGTTCTCACTCCCTAATTATTCAACAAAAATGGTTATATCAGAACTTAGGAATTGTATAACGGTAATTTATACTCATTCATTTTCACATCACACACGTAAGACCATCTTTAGCAGTTCAAGTCTAAAAAAATTCCTTTTTAAATTACCAATATGTCGTTCGAGAAGTTCAAAATTATGTTTCATTTAAAAGTCATGTGTCATACTCTAAAAACTTAGCAGAACACGTTCAAATTAGTTACTACCTAGATACAATCAGTTTACCACTCCTGACGGATTAAAGGAAACATATAAACAAGTAATTATGATATCACATAGTCAATCAAACAAAGCAAGGCACCAGATCACAACCAAGGTTGTTTCAGTGTCACACATCACTAAGTTCACGTAATAAGCACATCAAGCAAATGATATCATTACATGTATATAATAATTTTCACACTCAGCCCATCCCACCTAAATTTTCGATTTGCATGTGTTCTCTAATATAAGCCGCGTTCACAGTTTAAATCTAAGCACCTACTTTATGCACCTAAAGTTAAACTAGGTGCATAAAGTGGTAGCAGTTAATTGCAAACATAACTTTTTATCTCATAATGTTTAAGAGAATTGGCTCGTACGTCCTAGTCATTGTAAAAACCCAAAAGTTAATCCATAGATGAATCGAATTATAGATTGAAGAAGCTATCCTAATATACATATTTTTTTAGTCATCCTCTATTGCATATGGAGGATGCCATTGAAGATTTCTTTGATCATTCCGTTAAGGGAAGTGATACTTACACCACTTTTTTTGATGCACACACCACAATGTTACATCATTAATGCACATGTTACAACATGCTATATGCATAATTGTGGTGTGTGCATAAAAAAAAGTGGTGTAAGTATCACTTATCTTTGGTTAATGATGTTGACGATACAGTTTATGTGTATAATTGAGGACATGTGCTTAGAAAAGGAAAGCAAATAAATAATACATACGTAACTTACTTATTTTATGACATCTGAGATTCACAAGATGCAACAAGGATTCTTTAACATTTCTTATTGTAACTCAATATGTTTTTTCCTCTTCAATATAAACAATAATGAATATATATGTTCGTCAACGATATTATCCCTATAGATTAAAAAGGTAGTCATACGTATTTTATACCAAGCTAGATTCTTATTCATTGAAAATTTCAACTTCTGGCCTTAAAATACACTTGTTAGTAAACACAGCAATTGGTAAATCACTTGTAATATAATACAAAGCCATAATAACTTGTAGGTCCAGTGGCTTATGATGGAAATCATAATCAATGTTAACGTTGCAAAAGTTTACAATGATTAAACATATAAAACATTAACCTTGGATCATAATGTCGCTCAAAAGGTTGCAATTACTTATAATAATATAATTCAAAACATATATACATGTGATAAATACGTATATTATTGGAGTGGAGCTTTTGATTGATGTGGTGGCATTAATAATTTAGGATATCATATATTGGAGTCGCTTCTACTGACTTTATGCAAAACCATGCTTTCTGGCAAGAGACCCATGTTATATGCCACATGATCGCCACTCATGTCTTCTATAAGTTGACTACAGTTTTTTTCTCTTTTCAATTTCACATGAATACTTAAGATTTAATTGCAATGTGTGAAATGTGTTTTGGTCATGATATGACTAGTCTTTAGACTTGTTCGGGTGCGGTCATGGTTCGACAATTTCTCAAACACATTCGTGAACTAGTAAACTACATAAAGTCAAGTAACAAATGTACTTTGTTCTACTTTCCGATCTAGTTATTGTTCAAAAACTGAAAGAGTGAGCATGGCGGTAATACTTAAGGCAAAGGGTATGTACGTACGTGTGTGTTGTATACTTGTATGCGCGGCATCACATCCGTTACTGCGTGTGAAAACAAACTAGAACGTGATTTATTAGCCGGCCAGTTATCTAATCTTTATCTTTTCCAGACTAAATTCCTCTCGGGATTCATTCTCGCTTCAAAATATATAGTAGTAAAATGTCCCGAGCTTTTCTATGGCAACAGTTTTCCGTGGTATTTGGATATATGCCATAAGTAGTAAGAATGATAGTAATAAGGAAAAGGTAAACAATTTTGGAGAGTATAAACATTATGTAAGCAAGTCAAAGACTAAACAAACTAAGCACCAATGAACAGTTTCAAAACCATGATAAGGTTTTATTACAATGATCCAGTTTCTAAGCGATATTAGACTATGAAATGTTCATGGCTCAATTACACATTTAGATATTTCAAATATACATGTACGTCTAGTCGACTAGTCCTTTTAATGCTTTTCTTTGTTCGCGGCACTATCTCTATTTTCATTTTATTCTTTTCAACTTTATATAATTTGGTCGGGTTTTTCTATCACCGGCACATGGCACGCTTTGTTTAAGCACGAGAACAAAGCATGTTTATGATGGACCCAATAAATATGGTTTTTCGGGTCTTAAAGAACCCAACCAAATAATCCACATCCAGTAGATGTCATGTATCCATCATGATGATGATGAAAGTATGATATGATGATGGTTCACATTAGTGCACCACTTTTGTTTGCTAATGGATTGCTGACAGTAAATGGAGCCAGTTTTGATTTGGGGCTTTTTTGAATGGTTCGTGGTTGGTTAGTTGGGTAGGTGGGTGGGTACCCCGACTACTAAAAAGGGGAGGTCTCTCACCCAAAGTGATTAACTATATCTAAAATGGAGAGGTCACTCACCCTAAGTGATTAATTACATTATTCTATATCTTTTTCAAAACTACACAACATGTTATTTTACAAAAGATAAATGATTCAAATCTTGCTAGTTGTGTACATATGGGAGAAGACAAAGGATGATCGAAAACGGTCCTGACATTAATCTAGTGAAGTTGCGTAAATCTAAGTTATCCCTTAGTAACCTGAACATGTAAAACTCATCCATTTATGTTATTTTGCAAGACATATTGATAAGTGATAACATTGACACATATGTATATCTTGCTTCTAGGATAACATGTGAAAGATAACTTAGTTGGTCAACTGAGTTTTTTTTGGAGTTTGGAGAGGGGTTTTACCCTGGTTCGAGTCTCGCAAGTGACAAAAAAAATCCGGATTTTTCTTTTAGTGAGAAGCCGTGAGTTATAAGGGTTTCTCTTCGCGGGTCTCTCCTAGTGGTTCGAGTCCCGAAGACTGCCCGTTTGGATGATTTAATTCGTGAATCGGATTTTAAGTGTAGTACCTTTCTAAATAAAAATAAAAAAAAATCATGCGAAAGATAATGTTCAAACTGGATTAACACCAACCATAAAACCCGTTTGATTTGGGATTGTTTTGAATAGTTCGTGGTTGGTTGGTTTGGTGGGTGGGTACCCGACTATTAAAAAGATGAGCTCACTCATCTTAAGTGATCAAGTACACTATTATGTATCTTGTTTAAATCTAAAAAGCCATGTTACTTTTGTTAAATGTGGATAAATGATAACCCTGAACATGTATATATGTTTTGATTTATGGACAACATGTGGAATGTAATGTTAAAATTGAATTTTAACGTCACACTCAAAAGAGTGTTTCCCGTTTTGTAAGAACTTGTTCTCATTCTTGCGAAGTCCTTTGTTCCGGATCTAACTGAGCTTTACGGCTAATTAAGAATAGCTACCAAGTTATTGCTTTGGTGTTTCTTGTTTAAAACATGTTTCTAAGGTATTGGTTTTGTAGTTTGGACTTGATTAAATCATAAAATATATCGCCATGGCAAAGAAGGAAAACTGAATTCGATCGTTAGTCATAACCATTCGTCTATTTGGTTGAATATCGTTCGGGAGATGAAGCATCTTAAAGATAATGGTTTAGACCTATGTAGCTTTATACAAAAAAAGATGGGAAACGGGGTGGATACTTTTTTCTGGCAGGATCTGTGGAGAGGCGAGGAGGTTTTTAAATCGACATTTTCGAGGATTTACGCATTGGAAACTAAAAAAGATATTACAGTTGCGGAGAAGTTGTCCCACGAGAGTTTGTGTCACTCACTTCGTCGAACCCCAAGAAGTGGTATTGAGCAGATGCAGCTAGATAACCTTTCTAAACACCTTGAAGGCGTTAATTTAGTGGACATGCGGGACAGGTGGTCTTGGTCGTTAGATGGATCGGGTGAGTTTTCTGTCGCCTCTGTTCGAAAGTTGATCGACGATCATAGGTTACAAACGGTTTCGACTAAAACTCGGTGGTCTAAGGCTGTTCCCATAAAAATCAATGTTCATGCTTGGAAAGTAAAGATGGATTGCTTGCCTACGAGGTTAAACATCTCTAGAAGAGGCATGGAGATTGATTCTATTTTATGTCCGTCTTGCGGTACGGCGGTGGAGTCGACAAGCCATATTTTCTTCAAGTGTAACGTAGCGAAAGAAGTCTTTCACAAGATTACAAGTTGGTGGGATGCTAATTACGTGGAGCTATCTTCATATGAGGATTGGATTGAGTGGCTTGTGAATCTTCGGCTTTCTCCCAAACACAAATCGATGTTAGAAGGGATCTCATACACTATGTGGTGGACTATTTGGAACTTCCGTAACATGAATATCTTCGGATCAAAGCTTCAATCCAAGGCGTCCCTCTTCGAGGAAATCGTTTCCCGATCCTTCTATTGGTGTAAATTTAGATGTAAGGCGTCTTTTAGTTGGTTAGAGTGGTTGAAAACTCCTTACTTAGTAACGTTGTAATCTCTAGCTTCTTGCTAGTTTTTTTTATATTTAATTGCCGTTCAAAAAAAAAAGTATGAGTTATAGTTAGACAGATGAACAGCATAACTCCACGGCTTATGTGATCGGGAAGTGAAATGTACTAGCTAGTATCTTATTATCGAGAATTGAAGAACGATTCAAGTGTAACAATCTAAAGATAGCTACATGCTAAAACTAATTTCACAAATGATCAATTCCAAAAATCCAAATGATATCAAATGTGTACGACGTACCATCTGCCAAAAATCCTCAACTTAAACCTTACCGAAGACTCGAGTGAATTATTTGCCGTAAATCCCTTTTTACATAGAAGTTGCACTTTATATTTTTGTCATATTTTAGTTGTGGTTATTAATGTGACATTCAAGTAGATTGACCACTTGACCAAATTGAACTGTATTACACTATTACATACCCTACTTTTCTTGTACGCATAAATTAGCGTCCAGTTTCATCCATCACATTAAATAGCCTTAAATGAAAGATGATCACAATCAGATATTTATTTTACGTTTATAAAAAAGTACAAGAAGTTTGTTATTAATTTTTTTTTTTTTGAACAGAGAAGTTTGTTATTAATAATAGGACATGTTTCTAATACATATACAGAAAGTGTAGACGGAATAGGCTACAATGAGATCAAATGCAAAAAAGTAAATTTGGATGATTCAAAATATGAATATATAACAAGTACACTAAAGATTTTTTTGGTGAAATGTCGAAAACAAATCACATAATACAAAACAGATCTCCAGATATATAGTTTTATCTATAAAGCATACGACATTAAACACATAATTAGCAAGTTCGTTATCAACTTTAAAAATGCTAGCAACACATGACTCAAGACATAAATGTCTTCATATCAAATAGGTTATCCATTTTGTATCTTTGACCTACAGGCCAGAAATATTTCATTTAATTGCTCCAACTTAACTGCAAAACATCTGTACATTCAATTATTCAAATATACTAACCAAAGTATATATGCCAAGAAAAAGAAAGTACATATACTGATATAAATTGATGAAAATCAATCCTAAAACTCTTAACATTCATTATTATTTTTGTATTACTTAAACAGGACTATATTTGAAACACGAAATACTTCTAACATGAAATAACACTTCATTGTATTTGAAACAATTAAAGTTTTCATAAGGTTTAACACAAGGTTTATTTATTTTTTAAGGAAACAATGATTTTTGATTTTTTAACCGACTAATCCACGAGGTTTGAACCCACCGCCACATATGACATATCATAGATATCCAAAATTTTGGACCGATTAATATCATTAAGTAAACAGAATACAATATTATATTAATAGCAATAATTCACTAAATCTTGCCTATCCAGGAGAGGTGTACATATACTAATTTTATAAATTTTAGAAAGAAAAATGTCTGCTAGAATTTAGAAAGGCTTTTAGAAACTGTATACCTGTCTTATGCAATCTTATACGTCGTACACACAAGACATATTAATCCAAGATTAATAGATTATACTATAAGTTTTTCACATAAGTGTGCATTTGCATGTCAAAAAAGGCATGAAAATTTCTTAATGATCGATTTTTACGAGTAGTTTGTAAACTTGAAAGAGAGAAGTAGAGAACGTAGTAGCATGACGTATGCTTGACGAGTTTTTGCATAAGTAATTGCATTATTTCATTTTTATCTTCAGTATTTAAAAGACCATTCTTATTTTATTTCTTATAATAATTATGATGTCTCACAGTCAACTCAACACAGAATTCAGAATCTTTTTTTAGCATTCAGAATAAATGTTTATTTATAAAAGTGAAAGTAAAAACTTAGAAACCTCGATGATCATTTTTTGGTTTAAGTACTTGCTAAAAAAATTATGCTAAAGTTGACTGTTTAATGACTTCATCTGCTTATTTAGTGGGTGTGTGTCGCTTATCAACTTGAACTAAAATATTACACTGACTTAGGTGCAAAAGCAAAATGATTAAATCATTGAAGTGAAAATAAGTTTTATTATCAAAATTAGGGCCCGTTTGATCAGGTCCTTTAACAAGGAAAAGAAAAAGAGATCACCGCTACATGTACATAGTGCTTCTCCATCTCCAAAACATACTTATATGTCCATCGAAAATAAGCCCAAACTTTTATATAGAGCCCATTTGGTTATTTTGTTCATTTGTGATATACTATGGATTGCCATTTTTTTTTTGTTTTTTTTTTGTTGTTGTTTTTTTTTTTTTTTTTTTGTTAATTATGGGTTTCCGACTCGACATTGCGAGCCGACTAATCCCACGACGATTACCCTTTTCAGATAGCCCGGAGTCGGCGCAGGTGAATCCTATCCTACTTATCTTAAACTGTATCCACACTACATGATGTTCATGGCGCTTATCTAATTTAACTTCTTGTCTAGTTGCATCAGGTTTCATTTCTGCTTTTAAATCAAGTAACTCAGACCTAAACTTGTATTTTAAACTCTCAAATTTAGCTCCAGCATCGGTATTAACATCTTCAAAGCGTCAATATATGCAACTTTTCCGTTTGCTATCCTCTTAAAAAATTACAATAAAAATCAATGAACAATAACTTTTTTATTTATGGGATAACATATGCGGGGGCCGCCTTTTTATTTTTTATCATATAAGTAACCCATCTATTAAAACAAACTAATAGGTCACCTAAGTATGTGTTTGTTTACGATTACACCAAGTTCGCCCAAATTATGTAAGAAATTGTATCAAACCGAAAAAATGAACTTAAAACTATGATACTAAAATAATATGGATAGAAAACTAGACGTGAAATTTCAGTTTTATCGGTCTAAATCACATTCATGCTTTAAAGCAACATCTAATCTAAAGGATTATTGGCATTTCACGCATATTAATTTGTTGGTATTTTTTTTTAATATGCTAGAGTTTGGTTTGTCATTCTATTCGTATAGTTTTTTTTGAATAATTTGATTGGTATTTGTGTAAGAAAACAAGCATATAGTTCCGTGGCCTATAAGTTGGTTTCAATAAATTGGTGGCTTAAATGTAAAACACTGAAAACTTTGGCGGCCTCCCAATACTACCCCATTTATTTATTTTTAATCTTACGTGTTAATTAATTTCAGAATGGTCCTTGTGTTTGGATTCTCATTTATACCACCTTCCACATCTTCATGGAGTCGTATTAGAATCCTTAAACTATATTTTTATGGCATGTGAGGAATTTCTACCTACGCTTTGCTGCAGGGCGCGGTGTTTTACGCTGAAAAATTTATGTATAAGACATCATTTAAATCAATTTTTAGTTTTTACTCACAATATGTTTTAAACATAGACAAATAATTTATAAACTTTAAACTTACATATATTTTCGAAATGTAAGAAGCTATTTAAATTAATTTATGTTACAAAGGTAGTCTTTAGGGACGAATTACATCATTTGAGCTAAAAGGTTGGGAGTAGTTAGGAAAATATTTATTTTCAAAGAGGAAAAAAAAGGTTTAGGGATGAATTTTGCATGATTAGTTAAACTGTACTAATTATATAAATTTATATTACTATGTTGGTCCTTAGGGATGGATTTTGTAATGACTGTTAAATGAAAAGGACTATTTTCGCAACTCATGCAGGGTTTATGTGAGTTTGTGTTACATGTTTGGTCAATTAGAATGTATATATATTACACTGTTAGTCCTAGTGACCAATCTTGCAACGACAGATAAAACTCAGTGACTGTTTAGGTAAATTTACAGAAAAAGACAACAGTAACTATCACGCGTGTGGGTCCTGATAACTAATTTTGGTTAGGTCCCTCGGGGACCTATTTTGCAAAGGAAAGTAAACCTTAGTAAATGTTTGTTAAAGGGCAGAAACTATCTATGTAACTCACCTAGGGATGATTTACGCAATGAAAGGTTGTTTAAAGAGATGGTTTATGTAAGTTTGTGTCATGTTTGATCCCTAAGTGGATTTCTATTACGTCGTTAGTCCTTAGTGACATATCCTGTAATGGCAGTTAAATTTCACGAAAAGACAATAGTAGTTGTCACATATTTGCCTCCTGAGAACTAATTTTAGTTACTTCGTTAGTCCTTGAGGACCTATTCTGAAACGACAGGTAAACATCGGGGACTGTGGTGAACAATGCAATTTTTTGGAAATTTTATATATTGTGGAAACGTTCCTTTTTATGAACTTTAATTTCTTGTATCAAATAACCAATCAAGTTTGATGCAATATGATAAGTTACAATAATAATTGTATAACATTAACTAGTTATAGATCCCCGTGCACGCACGGGTCTTTGGGTTTACTTTTTGTTAGATTAGCTTTAAGTTTAAAAATATATCACGGGGCTTTGGGTCTACTTTTTGTTAGATTAGTTATAGGTTTAAAAATATATAAATTATTCCAGAATGTGAACGTGACTTCACATTATTAGAAATGCACGAACAATACCATAAAACATAAAACACTAATTTTTATTAATAAACATAAAAGATCCATCAACACCCATTGGTTACTACTTATTTTCAGACATTTTTTCTACATAACCTTTGTGCTTACGAATAGCAGCATCAGTTTCACCCAACATATCTATGAAACGGACAAACAACTCGGTTTGTTTGGCCTGGATTTCTCTCAATGCATCTAAACCATCAAGTGACACACCACGACCTTCCAAACTTTCATTCCCCACAATGAGTTCTCGACGTTTTATTATCAGCCTCTTTAGATGATCAATACATCCACAAATTAACTTTGCTAAAACCTCTTCTTCCGCAGCCTCTTGCCCAAACCACAATCCCATTTCTTATATACTATTTAATATCATTTATCTTTATAAGATGTTAGTTAAGTTTTTTTAATCGTGTTTTGGTTTGCGTATCCGAATTATATGTGTTTCTTATATAGTATTTGAAGAAGTGTATGTGTTTCTTATATAATATTTAATATGATTTATTCTTTTCAGATGTTATTGGATAGTTAGTCGAGAACAACAACATCACGATTATTGATCCAGATAATAAACCTAAACATGGTTTAAAAATATATAAATGATGACGTCAAATAATCTGATATTCTTAGTATTAATTTCCCCTCTTTATTGACCATTTTAGCTTAATATTGTCTGTAGTGTTGTCTTATTACTTCATATTTCGTTTCAGGACTATTAATCGGGTATGAAGCGGTAAATGGACAAAGTTGATCTCAAGACGGACAAAAGCACCTACTATAATAAGACTAAGGCGTAACTACATGATTAGGTTACGCAATAGTTAAATTATGACGTGGAATTATCCACATTCTCAAGACTACGCCGTAACTAGTAATAATGTTACGGCGTAATGAAGACTCCATGGTGATTTTGTGGAAATTATGAAGACTATGGCGTAGCACCTCATGTCATCTACGACGTAACATGATTACGACGTATCTACACTATCCAACCATGCATTAACTAGCTCAACGGATAAGATCAAGCGAAGATAACACCAGCTATGGCGTAACTAGTTATAGCGTTACGCCGTAGGTCTCTCCTGCCTATAAATACAAGACGATTTTGCACTTTAGAAGGCATCTCCCCTTTC
This sequence comes from Artemisia argyi, assembly GCA_030686995.1. NCBI lineage: Eukaryota > Viridiplantae > Streptophyta > Magnoliopsida > Asterales > Asteraceae > Artemisia > Artemisia argyi. The sequence continues at coordinate 78,735,089 of CM060698.1, read as the reverse complement.
CCAAACCTTTCTAGGGTTTGGGGAGAGCACCCACAGAAGAAGATGATGGAGTTAGGTGTTAGAACTACATTAATAATTTTTGTATTCGAGTTTGGATTATTTTATGATTTTCATAATCATTTGATGAATTCTTATTATTAATTCAAGTATCATTCTGTTATTTGCTTTTTTTTTACTTTGTAGAGATATCTTCTTTATCCATTCATGTATACTAGTTTCGGTAGTGCTATAAACTTGTTTGTATCTATTACGCTAGATGTGATTGACTTGATACCTCAGTCCATTTAGTAGGCTAGAAGAATTGACCATAGGACACTAGCCTGATAGATTGCGAGGAAATGGTTGGGATGGCAACTGACCAGATTTCCTTGTTTGAGAATTGACCATAGGACCACTTTACAAGTGGAGGTGCTTAAGAAGTTAGAGAGATCTAAGATCCGAGAGGCCGGATCTCTACCGAATGTGATCTATTAGATTTGGCACTTAATGACTCAACTGAGTATCCAATCTCCGCTTACTAGCACGGGGTAGTGCCTGTGGTTCCGGGGACGATATTAGGGAAGATAGACTAGGATGACTTTACCTTACGATTCCTAGTGATATTTATGCCACTGTACGGTGTTTATGCATTTACTAGAACAACTTGAGTTATTATTCTATCCTCTTACTTTCCTTCTCTTGATTCGAATCTTGACTTATATCTGTATTAATTACTCTATTTATCATCTCTATCAACTTTCACCTATCGTTATCACATAACATACTTTGATTTCTTTCACAACAGCTCTTAGTGACGACACTCGGATTTACCTAGGCTTTGCTACATGCGATCTGGTTCTCTGCCCGTTAGTATGTGTTTATCCTTGTATTTCTTAGTTTATAAATTTAAAACAGGATGAAAATACGCATCAGGTTTTTGGCTCCGCTGCCGGGGAGCAGTTTAGTTGACTGATTTAAGGTATGTGTATGTTTGACCTATTTATGAGACGGATATGCCTGACCAGTGACTACTTAGGTATGTAATTCGTTCTCTCGTATTACAATTTCAAAATTTAGTACATTTTTTAATATGTATATATAAATTACGGCGTAGCCTGATACTTGACTGCGCTGTAGTTAGGCCCATTATGAAAATAACCTTAAGACGGCTTATATAGACGTCTTTATCATTGATATTTTACCACAATCACACAATAAATTTTTGTTACTACCACCTAATCAAACCTTCTTTATTTCCCTACATCCTATGGCAGGTTAATGATTCTTGACTTTCTTATTTTCTCAAATTTGGACTTAGGGAATCTTTATATGTTTTTCTTTAATCAATTGCTCTATACCAATATTCATCATATTAATCTTATAATTAGGGTCTGGTAATACGCGATAATCACAATTACGGCGTAGCATGGTTATGGAACTACGCCGTAGCTAGATGATTAATATTTGCTGATTGTTTGCTTATCTTTTGAGACAATCACTTGGGTAATTCTGATCAGTATATGAGGGTGGCTGATCCTCCTCTTGAAACATTTGAAGTTTCTAACGATATTTTCGACAAGAAACCCTTTTGCTTAAGACATGAAAAAGAAGATGACTCTTGCATTCGCAATGACTCTTCTGATGAGGATAGCGATTATGATGAACTAACTAAGGAATATTTGGCTAGTGATGTGGGCCCATTTAAGGTTACTAGGATACTTCATTGTTGCACACCAATATGAGTAATTAAAAACAATGCAAAGCTTATTATTCCAACCTGCAATCCTCTTGTCAGTACATGTAATGGCGGTGGAATGAAGAGAGTGGACAAATTAACTATGGAAGCACGAGTATGGTGGTGTTTCAAAAACTCCAGGAAAGTTAAAGATGCTTGGTTAACTTATCACCTTTCAGGATCGTACGCTTATGAAAAGGTGGAATGAACAATCCACTTATTATTCCAACCTGCAATCCTCTTATCAATACATGTAATGGCGGTGGAATGAAGAGAGTGGACAAATTAACTACAGAAGCACGAGTATGGTGGTGTTTCAAAAACTCTAGGAAAGTTAAAGATGCTTGGTTAACTTATCACCTTTCAGGATCGTACGCTTATGAAAAGGTGGAATGGATAGTCCACTTCTGTAAACCCGCTATGATGAGACACGATGGTATCACCCAAGCTTGGCCTACATGTGACCCCTTTAAAAAAGAATGTAATGGTGGTAAGTCCCCGGAGGTTATTCTTGCCAAACGCCGTGAATGGGCATGTTTTAATGCACACAAAAGAGCTCAAGTCGACTATATCATGGGATATCATTTAAAGATTGGGTTAAAGTTAAGTTTGGGGATGTTCAACTTAACAAGCAAATTGAAGTTCAATGCCGCAATGAATGGGCGGAAGTGCACTTTTCTCATATGGATAACCCTTGTTTAATTCCTAAGATAGAACCGGCATTTTGGGGGAGTTTTTCCACTTGTGGAAACAATTAATGGTTCAAGCATAGTGGCTCAATAACCTAAGCAATAAACCATGGGAATGAGTCTAACTTAAAGACTAGTTAATAAACAAAAGTGCTCTTACGGGAGACAACCTGTATTATCCTTTTCTTTGTTTTTGTTGGTTTGTATGTTTGTTTTATATTATTGCAGGAATTGGAGCATGGAGGAAAGAGAAATTCTGTTTACTGCAGAAACTGATGCTCTCGGATTACTAGTTACGACATAGCTTGGTGTGCTTTTTACGCCGTAACATTCCTCCTTTACATCTGAAGGCTCCAGGTTTTAACCAACTACGGCGTAACACTAGTCCTTAGTTACGTCGTAGCACATCTTTGTGAAAAATTCCTAGAAATATTTTCAAACGTACTAAACTTGTATTAGTAACTAAATGAACTTTGTGGGTGTGTTCTCTATAAACCCTCACGAGACTACACTCATCCACTTGGGACACCAAGTGGTTTAAAAGGCTTGTTGCATTCACTAAATGCAACCGTGATTCCTACGGAAACGAGTTAGAATTTTCTTGTGTTTATTTTTTGTTTTTATAGATTTACGCTTGTGGTAGTGTCATGATTTTAGGGATTTGAAGTTTGCTTATGAAGGCTAGTCGAAGGCATGAAGATTTCTCGTGATCCTTCTTTCATTTATAGAGCAAATTTCAGGGAAGTCCTCGCTCTAATTCTATCTTCTCCTCACATTTATTAATTTTTAGTACAAAAGGGACTTTGTGCATTTCAAGTGGGGAGACGGGAGTAGAATTATCTTGAACTTTATTTTGTCCCTCAAATTTAACCCTTGAATGCCCATGGTGAGATTTAGCCTATCCATTTCCATTTGATTTACCCAAATCCACCTAAATATTGAGTGTGCCGGTAGTTTGTAGACTTTAGAACTTGGCTTTTACATCATTTCGAGACCATAGACGAGTAATGTGCTAGACACATTTGGAAGGAACAATTTTAGAAGGCAACATTTTAGGATTATCACCCAAATAGCCTTATATGTGTGTGTTTATCGATTAGTCACCTCGACTTCTCGACTCCCGTGTAAACCTTTTGTTGCACTCATCTTTAGTGCAAGATACCCCTAGTACACCCTTTTGAGCCTTTCTCTTCATTTCTTACCCTTATAAATATTGTTTCGATACACCATTACACCTTAGCCTACCTTGTAATCTTAGTTTATGATTGGGGAGTTATTGTTTGTCCAAGTAGAAGAATTCGGGAATCACGCCTACATCGAAGACAAATTATTGAAGATCAATTGAAGGCCGCCCAAATCCTCATATATTGTTCATCTCAAGTGGGGGGATGTACATATTGTTTGTAATTATGAATAAAAAAAAATAAAAAAAAAATAAAAATAAAAATAAAGAAATGTGTGAATTTATGTTTGTAAATAGTTGGTGCACCATTGTGTTGACATAAATAATGCATAAAAACGTTATTTATATTTTTCGATATCTCTATGTTTTGACGATCGCAAAATGTAAAATCATCAAACGTAAGATTACTACGTAAACAAGTATTAAGCTAGTTTATATCATTATATCCAACCTAATCACTTAAGTTATTGATAAACAAGTGCTTAATACATCTCATGATCAAAGGGGTATTTAATTAATTAATACAAAGTTTATTTAATTATATAAACATATTATATATTTTTGAAAAACACTTTTGGTAATAAAGAAAAATGTTTTAATTATACTAAATATATGATTTCAAAATTTTAACCAAAATCAGTTAGTTTTTTACCAAATAAACTTTCCCCACTAAATGACAAGTTTTCTGGCCGTTACAGCTGGACGGCCCCCTTAATTATAAGGGGCGGTCCCCTTAAAATTAAGGGGACCGGCCATGATTTAAGGGGACCGGCCAGGCTCCTCTGTCAGAAATTGTCAGAATTTTTCTCCTATAAATACCACCTTAAATCTGAAACTTTTCCCCACCTTTTGCACAATAATTTCAGATCTAAAACTCTCTAAACATCTTCCAAAATCCTTTGATCATTTGATTACTAATCCTTGTTTCAAGTGATTTAATCCCTCATTATTCATCCTCATCCAAAGTGCAAAAGAAGAACACTCCTTCTATAACTAAGTTCAAGAAGCATTGAAGAGTAGTTGTGTATATTGTGTATATTATTTGTGAAGTTGTGTTGTGCTTGTAATTAGTAGTTTAGAAGAATTAGAAGTTGTGTAGGTAGAAGAAGTTGTTTAGTAGTGAAGTAGTGTAATTGTGAAGAAGATAGGTGTGAAGTAGATTGATGTGAAGAAGATAGGTGTGAAGAAGAAAGGTGTGAAGAAGATAGGTGTGAAGTAGATTGGTGTGAAGAAGTTGTGATCAAGTTGTGACGTAGATTTCGTGTGTAAATTGGTGTGTAAGGTTTTCTCCGCCATAAGAGAGTTTGTTGACATAGTAAAGAAAACTCTCGAGTAGGTGACTCGGGGAGTGGAGTAGGAACAAGGAAGGTGACCTTGTAGCCGAACCACTATAAATCCTTGTGTTGTGGTTTGATCTCTCCAACTCTTTTGATTACTTACTTATTTACCTATACTATATTAGCTTAGTTAGTTAGTTACTATATAATTGTTCATATAGTGCAAGTATTGAGATCACATAAATTAGAATCGAAGCTTTTAAAACAAACTTGTTTTTATAAATTTTGAAAGGACGTAAAACTATTCAACCCCCATTCTAGTTTTCCACAATTGGTATCAGGAGCCACGTCTTGCAAGATCTTTAAAATATATTGTATTTTAAAACTTGTAACGATCTATGGAATCTGAAAAATATTTAGAAGGGCAATCTATGCAAAGACCACCACTATTTGAAAGTGATGGATTTTTATATTGGAAAAATCGATTCGAAACTTATGTGAAATCCAAAGATCTAGATCTTTGGCATGTTATTACCAATGGTGATTTTTTACCTATTCAAAATAACCCCGAAACAAAGAAAGATGAAATCGTACCTCTTGAAAAACAAAATGATGATTTAAAAAGAAAACTTGCTAAAAATAATGAAGCAAAAATGGTTATTTATAATGCGCTAACACGTAAAGAGTACGAAAGGATCTTTATGTGTGAAACCGCAAAAGAAATTTGGAACTCTTTATTAATAACTCACCAAGGTAATAATCAAGTCAAAGATAATAAAATAGATCTACTTGTTCAACAATATGAGCAATTCACGATTCCGGAAGAGGAATCAATTGATAATGCTTTCGCTAGATTTAACACTATCATCACAAGTTTAAAAGCACTTGATGAGAATTTTTCTAGTGAGAATTTTGTTAGGAAGTTTCTGAGGGCTCTTCACCCAAAATGGCGAGCTAAAGTGACGGCTATTGAAGAATCAAAGAATTTGTCAACGTTACAACTTGATGAATTAATTGGAAATTTGAAAGTCTACGAAGCAATTATAAAGAAGGACTACGAAATGGTTAAAGGAAAACGAGAGCAAAGCAAGTCAATCGCCTTGAAAGCTAGAAAGGAATCCAACAACGAAGATAGCTCATCTTCCGAAAGTGATGACGAAGAATATGCCATGGCCGTAAGAGATTTCGAAAAATTCTTCAAAAGGCGAGGAAGATTCGTCAGACAACCACACGATGAAAGGAGAGCACCTCAAAAGAATAATGATGACAAGTATAGCAAGAATGAGAGAAAGTGTTTCAAGTGTGGTGATCCGAATCACCTCATTGGAAAATATCCAATGATGACAAGAGATCAAAATCAAAGAGCATTTGTTGGAGGAGCTTGGAGTGATAGCGATGAAAATGAGAAAGAAATAACAAAGGAAAAAAAGTGTCTCATGGCTAAGACATCAAGTGAGGTACGTTCCGAAACCGAATACTTTAGTGATGAAAATTTATCATTAGATGAAAAAGATTTAGATAGTGAATACAATAGATTATGCAAACTAGGACAACAAGTAATGGCTAAAAACAAATCACTAAAATACATAAACAACCAATTAGAAAATGAAGTACTAGAACTAAAAATTAAAATACATCAACTTGAAAAAGGTAAAGAAATTTTTGAAGAATGTAAATCATGTCAAGAGCTTAAAAGTGAAAACAACAAACTTAGGGAAGAAATTTGTAAACTTGATAAATTTGAAAATAGTAGTAACTCACTTAGTAAAATTATAAGTATTCAAAGAGTATCCGGAGATAAAACCTGTTTAGGATTTAACTCAACCGAAGCTTCAACAAGTGAAATTAAAAATGTTAAATTTGAAAGTGAACTCAAGGAACTAAAACCTCCAAAATCTAATCCTAAGTATATACTCATAAATGATAAGAAAATAGCTCTTGCTAGTGATGAAGAAATAAAACCGTTTTATAAACCATCTTTAAAAACCGAGGTAGGATCGTCTAAACCTAAAACAAGATCTAAAACTCCACTACCTAGGAAACCAAATAATTCTTACCCTAGACCTAAAACACCTCAACCAAGAATAAACCAAAATAGACGAAACTTTAACAATAATCAACAAATGTGGAACTTCAATCCGTGGGGAATGTTTCCACCATATATGCACCCAAGTCAAATACAAAACATGTTCGGATCAAATAACTTTGGTCAAATGAGACAATGTGGACCAACGTAGAAAATTTGCCATTCAAACATGGAAATTTTTGTTGTCACCTATTATTCGGACTATTCCTTGAAGACTTTGAAGATAAACGCATTGAAGACGAAAGGTACACATTTCCTTTTATTTCCTTGTCAAGAAATGCATGCTTAGTTTAGTATCTAGTTTTTATGTGATTTTGTTCGGCTCATTGTGTCTTCTAGATTTCATATATATATATATATATATATATATATATATATATATATATATATATATATATATATATATATATATATATATATATATATATATATATATATATATATATATATTTATCTAACTATATTATATCTAAATATATATACATATATATACTTAGCTATATCTAGGATCTTATAACCTAGAAAATTCATTTGTTGATTTTTTAGACCTAGAAATTGTTCGTTTACGAACCTTTTCTTTCCCCCCATTTTTCTTATTGAACTTTAATGTTCAAACAATACTCATGTTGATGTAGAGAGATGAGTCGAAAAATCTATGGATGACACAAACTTCCGTCTTCCGTTGCATACGTCTCCCTCCTATATTCTCGTCTTAAAAACCCATACTATATATATATATATATATATATATATATATATATATATATATATATATATATATATATATATATATATATATATATATATATATATATATATTAAGTCACATCTATCGTACAAGCATTAAGTCACAAGATGTGATGTTTACTTCATTTTCAAGTTGGTCATATCAGGCTGTCTCCATATGTGGTCATTACTAGTAGCCGGTGAATTACAAGGAGGTTCGATTACAGGTTGATTTGAGAGAAATGTATTGAGAGTATATTTTTGCGACATATACTCACAAATTATGCTTACACGGTCTATCTATATTGCATCAGAAGTGTAAAGTACGGGTAATTTTGGCATATACACACAATAGTATGATGATTTCGATACATCACAACCATCAGGAGGGAGAAGAACATGCCAGAAGAAGTAGTGTTTCATCTCTAGTACGTTGGTTTGTTCGAGGGAATTGTGCTTACACTAAAACCGAAGAAGTACTAATGATGTGTACATCGGAGCGTATTACCAACCTTCTGTGCAATGTTATGTGAGTTATATTGTCATGATGCTCCCTGAACGACAACCATGTGCCTACACTTATGAATCTACTTTATCCGCTGCGTGATGAAAAGAGAGTTGTCGGTTCAGGAGGGAGCATGAAAAAGAATAAAGGCTCACTAGTTAGGAGGGAGTAATAACCTAACTAGACCATTACAGTTGAAGTTCAGAGCTACAAAGATCTGTGCCGTCAGTGCCAAAGATCAAATACGCCGAGTTCGTCGGAAGAGAGAACTTCAAGTCTGCCTCAGTATCTAGACTACAGAGACTATGCGCTTCAACAACGTCAACATAGTTTACTATTGTTGTTATTTACATTTTTATGTATTTATAGGTCTCATTGTAACCATTCACGTGTGACGATATCCTGGAGGGAGATTGTTAGCCTCGCTCTTTTATAAAGATAACGTCACATACGTGAAATGGACTAGATTAGTAACAAGTAGTACCTTTAGGGACTATTATTGTACACTAGGCATAGTATTGTTGTTATGAGCCTATAAATACCCCTCATGACTCTCCATGAGGGGTGTGAGAAATTGTGTAATTGTTCTTTCCTTTTAATACATTCCATTTTCTTCACCCTCTCTCTACTTTCTCTCTCTAAACTAAATATGGAGTTCATCTTTAATCATCAACCTAGACCTCCCGAACCACATAAATCATCTAGTATTTTCGGTCCTACAATTGGTATAAGGAGCCAAGGTTGTTACTTTCTTGATTTTTTGTGGTTCGATTCATGTGTTAAAACTGTTTTATACCATCTTTTTGTTGCCGGAAATTTTTTTTCCTACTCTATTCACAAAACAGTTTCAATACATACTTCTTGTATCCAATATGGTCAAAAAGAGTCTTGTGGTATTACACAAAACAGTTAAAACTGTCTTATGAAACTGTTTTTTTTGTGTCCTTTCTAGTCCAAGATAACAGTCTTCATTCTATGACTTGTTTTTGTTCCATCCATGAATAAAGTGGTCCAGAAAAGGTCAAAACATCATCGACAAACTCATCGGAAACTGGGAAATGGTCGCCGGAATTTCATCGGAGTTTCTTGTATAAGAAATCTCGATATGTACCTGTTTTCGAAAACATGTGTAGGTTTTCGAGAACACAATCCACATCATTATCGAAATCATGTTCTCGATAACCATGATTTCGAAAAGCCATGTTCTCGATAAGTTGCAAAGTTTCGAAATTACGAGCTAACACTGTTTCGCAAACACAAGATTTCTCAAGTTTCGAAATTTTTGTAAAAAGTTTCGCAAACATAAAGATACTAAGTTTCGAAATTACAAGAAAAGTTTCGCAAATACTATGTTGAAATTTTTTTTCGAAATTTTTCGAGTTCAAGATGTAGTGACTGAAGACCTGACCACACAACCAAATACCAAAAACTCATATGGACTTCAGTTCTCTTTACACATCATCAGTCCAAAGATAACGTAATTAAAATAATACCGAAAGAGAAAGAAGGATATTCCAACAACTACACGACCAAAGAACTTATACGCCTCACATCTCTCCCCAACTCACTTCAATAAAAATAAACGAAGACAAGAATAAGAAAGCTTGATCTCTGAAAGTTCAACTTTATCTCGCATCTTTCAAAGATTTTTTGAGTTGAACTAAAATCATCATTGATCCTTTTGAAGACTAAGCTTCATTATTTATCCGAACATAAAGACAAGGATGATAACAATTATGTTATACCCATTTTTCTTGGTCCGTTCAAGTACAAAAACAAGAAAATAAACCTACCCGAGACCCCTTAGGACCTTAAAGCCACGATGCGTTTGAGATTCAGCCTTGAGAAGCAAATGAAGACAAAGGTAAAGGTACGACTATGATTTGTGTTTGTGGGTTTCATTTGAAAGGGCTTGTTATTCGGATTGATTGATGATGATGAGATCGGTTTGAATTTTTGATGAGATTTGATTTGATAAGTATTAGTTGAAGATTGATGGTGAGTGAGTTAAAGTGGTGCGTTATCTTTTTTTCTGATCTTAGGGGGGCGGATAAAATGAGGATATGTGATTAGGTTTAGGTCTTAATAGTTTGAAAGGGATTTATTGTTGCATTTAGGCTGATGAAATTGTGGAATTAGGCCTCTATACTAATCTTGGACTGAGTTAAGATGGACTGGGCTGAATATTTGGAGTAACGAAAATTGTCATCCTAAAAGTTTCGTTTGTTACAAACTTTTGGATACAATTTTTATACATTTGGTTAAGAGTGGTATTTTGGTTTATAATTGTCACGGGGATACAATATTCACGGCTAGACTTGTTTCGTTTAACAAAATGACTACGGGGTTTTTGTACGGTATTATCGATTTGATTTTGAAGTGACATTTCATAACGTGTACTTATTTATCTCAAAGTCTAGGGGTGGTTGGATGCACGACTTTTGAAGATAACTTGTCTGCGCAAATTAAAATATTCAGTCTTGACAATCTAGTTATTACTGATGTAAGGAGTTACGTTGTAGTGCTCACAGTAAAACTATCACTTAAAGGAGTTACATTGTAGTACTCAGTGTCACACGAAGTAGTGGATTGTTCAAGTGGCGAATATTTCGTGCAACCTCATACTTAAAGGAGTTACATTGTAGTGCTCAGTATAGGTATTAAGTCACATCTATCGTACAAGCATTAAGTCACAAGATGGGATGTTTACTTCGTCTTCAAGCTGGTTATATCGGGTTCTCTCCATATGTGGTCATTTACTAGTAGCCGGTGAATTTAAAGGAGGTTCGTTTAAAGGTTGATCTGAGAGAATAGTATTGAGAGTATATTGATGCGACATATACTCACAAATTATGCTTACACGGTCTATCTATATTGCATCAGAAGTGTAAAGTACGGGTAATTTTGGCATGTACACACAATAGTATGATGATTTCGATACATCGCAACCATCAGGAGGGAGAAGAACATGCCAAAAGAAGTAGTGTTTCATCTCTAGTACGTTGGTTGATCGAGGGAATTGTGCTTACATTAGAACTGAAGAAGTACTAATGACGTGTACATCGGAGCGTATTACCAACCTTCTGTGCAATGTTATGTGAGTTATATTGTCATGATGCTCCCTGAACGACAACCATGTGCCTACACTTATGAATCTACTTTATCCGCTGCGTGATGAAAAGAGAGTTGTCGGTTCAGGAGGGAGCAGGAAAAAGAATAAAGGCTCACTAGTTAGGAGGGAGTAATAACCTAACTAGACCGTTACAGTTGAAGTTCAGAGCTACAAAGATCTGTGCCGTCAGTGCCAAAGATCAAATACGCCGAGTTCGTCGGAGATTGTTAGCCTCGCTCTTTTATAAAGATAACGTCACATACGTGAAATGGACTAGATTAGTAACAAGTAGTACCTTTAGGGACTATTATTGTACACTAGGCATAGTATTGTTGTTATGAGCCTATAAATACCCCTCATGACTCTCCATGAGGGGTGTGAGAAATTGTGTAATTGTTCTTTCCTTTTAATACATTCCATTTTCTTCACCCTCTCTCTACTTTCTCTCTCTAGAACCAAATATGGAGTTCATCTTTAATCATCAACCAAGACCTCCCGAATCACATAAATCAGCAATACTTTCGGTCCTACACACACACACACATATATATATATATATATATATATATATATATATATATATATATATATATATATATATATATATATATATATATATATATATATATACTTATAAACATTTCACAACTCTCTCGTCCACTTGACAATTTGATAAATTTCATCCGAAATGATCAAGAAATTTTAATTGACGAAATGTCAAGTAAAAGTATCAAGAAATTCCTTTCGTGCGAATACTCTCCAATGTATTTTTGATTAAATATAAATCTAATGTATATATAAATATTTTCTTGTTTTTTCCAGAAACCAAAATCACGAAAAATCAAGTTTGGAGGGCGGTCCCGTTAATGTTTAAGGGGACTGGCAGCCAAATGAAGGGCGGCCCCCTTAATGTTTAAGGGGGCCGGCCATCTGATTGCTCCAACCCGTTTTTACTCTTGTTTCTTTTGCCAAACACTCCACTTTTTCAACATCCCTTCCTCTGCCTCTGCTGTGACGAAATTCCAAACCCCAAATCACATAATTCGGGTTATTTCGCAAAGGGCAAATTCACCTAACACGATCACCATTACATATTGTAAGTTTTTCATAACACATTTCATCTAATTCCATCTAATTTGGTCAAACTCAAGATTATGCATGTTTTAATAATTTTTTCAAATTCATGATTTCTTTCGAATTGAGTCCAAAATTTCCATAACTAAATGCCTCCCTTAGGATTTGGATACTTAATTAACACTAGAAACTAGTAATTATAAACCCTCTTGTCAAAAATGTTTGAAAAATTTCATACACTCCTTTTCAAATTTTTTGATAAACACATTGTTGAATAATGCTTTGAAATCGTGTTAAAACTAATCACATTATATTTTTATAACTTGTAAAACATGAAACTATATTTTTCGACCAAGTAAAAATATTTTTGTAGACGATAAGAGGGTGTTTGGATTATGTCCAAATAATGTCGAATTTAAGTCGTTATAATTTTTATAAAACGTTGTCAAGATTATATACCTAAAACTTGTAATTCGGACTTGTCAAGATATATAATTCATATATATATATTGACATAATTGTATTGTAAGTATTTAGTTAAGGAAGCGTTTGGTTTAGTACGAAAAATGATATTTTTTTAGTCAAAACATAAACCATCCTTTTCGAAAACAAATCACATGCATAAGAAACTCGTAAGAAATGGCTAGTTTTACAATCTAATGTAAATCTAGTAAATTTCATGATATATTAAGATGTTTAAAAGGGCGTTTGGATTTGTCCATAACCACTTACTAAACATTATAAAATATATCTAGAACGAGTTAAAAATAATATTGAGGAACATGGTAAACTACTTCCTAGGATTATCGTCGAAGTATGTTTACGTTCCAACATAAGTCTTAACAATATATACACTTTCATTTTTCTTTATATTTTTTTTTTGTATTGTTGTTGTATTTAGGTGAAAATGCCAAAAGCGACTACCGAAGATCTTTCCCACACTAAAAAATACATTTCCAAAGTTTCCCAACTCCCTACTACATCTCCTTCCATTGGACGTATATATCGTGAAATTGAAGATAGAAATGTTCATGAGGGAAGTGTAGTAGATCTAGCTTTTGCTCAATCCGACTATATTACTCGCTTATTCACAAGCATTAACCTCAATTGCCTCTTTGAAATTAATGAACCAATCGTTCCTCATTTCATTGTCGATTTCTATAGCCAAGTCACCATTCAAACCAATGATCTTGGTGCCATCACCATCTCCTTCATGATCCAAAATGAATTTATCACCTTAACTCTCGAACAATTTGGTCAAATCCTCCAAATTCCTTTTAGAGGTCAAGCCGTTTTCACAAACGAGTGGGACCTCGAATCTCTACTTCGTTGTCGACCAAACTTTGGTCCTTATCTCTCCGACATCCCTCATCCTGACGAAATTCGTCAAATCCTTGGTGTGGAGCGTGCCACTACAACCCGAAAAATAAAATCCAAAAACGGCCAAATCTCTTCATACCAACTTCTCCTCAAGGAATTAGGCCCCCACATGAAGCGTTGGGAAGAACTCATTCGTGAGAATGCGTTCGGTACTGGAGGTCACCGGGACCATCTCCCGGCGTGCCTTGCTCACATGTTGTATTGTATCGCTGTCGAAAAGCCATACAATTTGGCCTACTTCTTTATCAAACGGATTGAGTGTGCTAGAAAAACTCCTAAAGCCAATCTTCCATATGGAATGTTTCTTACTCGTCTCTATCGTCATGTTATCAAGTACTACCCCGATATTGACAATAGTATCTATGAGTCCATCTATCCCACCTTACGTCCTCTCGCTCTAAAACAAGCTCGACGAACTCGAAGTGACAAGGGAAAATCTCGTCGTCATAGCTTTCACGGTTCATCTTCTCGACAAGACGATGACGATGAGGAGGAAAACATCCATGATGCTAGTACCCCTTCGTTTTCCGAGTTCGTTGATAATCTAGAGGATCTCGACTATCCCGAGTATTCAACCCCATCTCCTAGTGATCAAAATGAAGAAGTACTTCATGAACGAACAACCGAGATGCTTAGACGACAAAAGAGTTTGCATGAAGAAGTTAGAGGTGGCTTCAAATCTATCGGGAAGACTTTGAAGGGTATCTTCGGGAAGAAAAGAAGATGATGTACTTAGATTATGTTTGTTGAACAATATTTATTTTTATGTCTCTTGATCGTGGATTTTTTTTTTTTTTTTTTTTTTTTTTTTTTTTTTTTTGCTATTTGTCCGAAGTATATTCGGAAGTACTTGTTATTTTCTTGGATAATTGTTTGGATATTTGATTAGGATGTTAACTTGCTTATTTATGTTTAATATATGCTTATGAATGAATGCTTTATTACTTAATCTATATATATGCTTGCATGATTAGTTTATGTATATATATATATATATATATATATATATATATATATATATATATATATATATATATATATATATATATATATATATATATATATATATATATATATATATATATATATGTATATATATATATGACATGTATGATTTCTAATAGACCAAAAAATGTGAAATGTCCAAATAGAGCTTGCTGCAAAAACAAAACAGAATATAACATTTTTCCAGAAAATTTTTGAAAAATTTTGATTTCTGGGTCGTCAGATGGGCGGCCCCCTTAAATTTAAGGGGACCGGCCATCTGGAACAGTTTTTACACTGTTTTCTTTTGCAACTTATGACCTCTTTTGCTAGTCCCAACTACCATTTCCCTTAAAAACTAAACTGATTTTGGAATCTAACAATACAATTTCAAATTAATTCCACTTCTAAACATGTTTTCATACTATATAATCCCCATGCATGTTTAATTCACATTCCATCATCCTCAACCTTCATCAAACCTCATCCTTTTATCATGTCATCACCAAGAACCACCTATTCAAACAATGCCAAAAAACAAAAACTTGTCATTATTCCACCAAAACAACTATTCATTGACCTCACAAATGAAGACAACACCACCCCATCACCACCACCTCAATGCTCATCTCCTAGTGCACCAAATGCACCTTCCAAAACACCATCAACAAATGGAACCTCCACTTCCTCCATACTATCCACTTCATCCATAAATGACTACATTAACACCCACTTGTCTCCTCCACCAATAGTTCAACCACCACAACCCACCAATGAAAACACAACTCTTGTATTAACCCTCTCATTATCACCATTAACACCTCTTGATGCACACTTCTCATCATCCCCTATCAATCCACCAACTTATAACCCCGTCCCATGGAGCTTACTTGAAGCTCATGGAGACACTTGCCTTTGTTGCATCCACAACCGAACAATTATGTTCGGACTAAGAGATGAGATACAATACATGTTTTCACACATTGAAAACTTGTTGCATCAACCACCAACAACAAACACATCTCCTCCACCACCATCAACAAACACTCCTCCACCATCACCATCTCCATGTTCACCATCAATTCCACCCAATTAAACATGCTTGGTATTTTGCAAATAATATTGTTTTAAACCATTTTGGATGGCAAGCTCTAGAGAGGACCTTCATGTTAGAGCTTTGGTTTATTTTAGTTATGATTGTAAGCCTTCAGGCTTTTATTATTTGCACTTCTTGTTGATGTAATGCTTGTTGTAACATCTTAATTCTATTAATGATTATGGTTATGTTTAGTATCTATTCCTGCATGCTATATATATGTTGCTTGTCCACTAAATACTTTTTGCAAGAATTCCATATCTCGATTTCTTATGACCTCAAAACGAGGGGGAGTATACTTCAAGGGGGAGCTACAATAAAATCAGGATAACCTTTTTAATGCTAACAAAAAGGGGGAGAATTGATATAAACTCACAATAATACTTGTATATATACTAATTTTTGCTTAATGAGTTTAGATTTTGTAATCATCAAAAAGGGGGAGATTGTTGACATAAATAATGCATAAAAATGTTATTTATATTTTTCGATATCTCTATGTTTTGACGATCACAAAATGTAAAATCATCAAACGTAAGAGTACTACGTAAACAAATATTAAGCTAGTTTATATCATTATATCCAACCTAATCACTTAAGGTATGGATAAACAAGTGCTTAATACATCTCATGATCAAAGGGGTATTTAATTAATTAATACAAAGTTTATTTAATTATATAAACATATTATATATTTTTGAAAAACACTTTTGGTAATAAAGAAAAATGTTTTAATCATACTAAATATATGATTTCAAATTTTTAACCAAAATCAGTTAGTTTTTCATCAAATAAACTTTCCCCACTAAATGACAAGTTTTCTGGCCGTTACAGCTGGGCGGCCCCCTTAATTATAAGGGGCGGTCCCCTTAAAATTAAGGGGACCGGCCAGGCTCCTCTGTCAGAAACTGTCAGAATTTTTCTCCTATAAATACCACCTTAAATCTGGAATTTTTCCCCACCTTTTGCACAATAATTTCAGATCTAAAACTCTCTAAACATCTTCCAAAATCCTTTGAACATTTGATTACTAATCCTTGTTTCAAGTGATTTAATCCCTCATCATCCATCCTCATCCAAAGTGCAAAAGAAGAACACTCCTTCTACAACTAAGTTGAAGAAGCATTGAAGAGTAGTTGTGTATATTATTTGTGAAGTTGTGTTATGCTTGTAATTAGTAGTTTAGAAGAATTAGAAGTTGTGTAGGTAGAAGAAGTTGTTTAGTAGTGAAGTAGTGTAATTGTGAAGAAGATAGGTGTGAAGTAGATTGATGTGAAGAAGATAGGTGTGAAGAAGAAAGGTGTGAAGAAGATAGGTGTGAAGTAGATTGGTGTGAAGAAGTTGTGTAGAAGTTGTGATCAAGTTGTGATGTAGTTGTTGTGTTTAAATTGGTGTGTAAGGTTTTCTCCGCCATAAGGGAGTTTGTTGACATAGTGAAGAAAACTCTCGAGTAGGTGACTCGGGGAGTGGAGTAGGAACAAGGAAGGTGACCTTGTAGCCGAACCACTATAAAACATTGTGTTGTGGTTTGATCTCTCCAACTCTTTTCATTACTTACTTATTTACCTATACTATATTAGCTTAGTTAGTTAGTTACTATATAATTGTTCATATAGTGCAAGTATTGAGATCACATAAACTAGAATCGAAGCTTTTAAAACAAACTTGTTTTTATAAATTTTAAAAGGACGTAAAACTATTCAACCCCCCCTTCTAGTTTTCCACACATTGTATAAGCACCATGATTATGAGATCATCAAGATTTAGTATCGAAGAGGCCACTTCGGTCACATTTGAAGATATAAGTTGGTGATCATTTCTACACCAACATGTAGACCAAGATATGTGCCCATAATGACGTCCTTTAATGGCACATGTATTTGCTATGATCCAATTCTTTCGTTTCGAAGCTTAGACCTTGGGCAAACGGTAGATGGTGATGACTTAGTTGTAGGCTTAGACCTTGGGCGAACGGTAAATGGTGATTACTTAATGGTAGGCTTAGACTACGTGCCCATAATGACGTCCTCTAATGTTGCACTAACACAAGATTTAGTTAATAATTAGTTGTGCCAACCTAGTAGCATATATAAAATGTAAGTTAAAGTTTAGGAAAATAAAAACTACTCCTTCCTTCCTAACTTATTTTATATTTTCTCATTACGTGCATATAGAAAGGTATTATTAATTTCTTTAGGCTGCGTTTGGATTGAGTTATGGAATCACAATGGGCATCAATATAGAAATAAGTTAGAATAAGAATGAGTTTACGATTTCAAATATAGTTTTTGGTTTATTGGGGTGGTTTGAAGTATAGTCATTTATAAGGTTTGAATCCAATATCTAAAAATGAGACTGAGAATCTTCTAAAATTCAATTTGAATATGAAATTAATGTGAGTGTTATTTTGCATGAAATTTTAAATTTAATTAGAATAAAAATGACAGGTCTCTTATTTTTTCCCTTCTTACAAAACATAAAAGGTGGCAAAATATGTGGGTTGAGTTGGTTTGGATCACAGGTCTAGATGAGTTTAGGTCTATACAGGTCCAGGTCTAGATGAGTCTTCTAAAAATATGAGTCTAAATGAATCCGGATAAAGATAGGTTGGGGGTTTTGGGGTCAACAGGATTTATTATTATTATTATTATTATTATTATTATTATTATTATTATTATTATTATTATTATTATTATTATTATTATTATTATTATTATTATTATTATTTAGCAAATATGAGAAAAGTGAAAAAAATAGTGAAAAAATTGACCGGCTAGACCCGCCTACACTTGTTGGGTACATATTGCACTTTATGGTCAAAAACGGAATTAGACCCATCTAAAGTATTTTGAGAAACCCAATTAACCTCATCCTTTAATAGATATATACCCAGTTAGACTCATGTTTAACTAATGGGTATCAAATTGCCACCACTACAAAAAATCAACATGACCTATAATGTTCAATTGGAACTTTGAAGAATCTCAACTTAAAAATGATACAGCTTAACCAAATATTTATAATCACAAGTCATTCTTATTAGTATTTAATTTGCATTCATTCATGCCAAACACATATTTAATTGTCAAACTAAAACCCAACTAAGTACAATAGGTTAATGATGAGTGTGTAAATACTCATCATTTTTGTCTTATATGAACTGCCAAAACATCCAAAAACACTCAAATACGCATCAAAATACAGAAATTATTCCAAAAGTGTGTTTTATATGTTTTAGATGCAAAATGTTTAAAAACAAATGAAAAACGAACAAAGTTTGCACAATTGGCAGTTTCAGTCCCTCAAGTTTCAAAAATTGACAAAACTAGTCCCTGACGTTTTAAAACGAAAGAAAAGTCAACCCAAGGTTTTATAAAGTCAAAAATTATCAAATTGATCCTTGGGTGAAAATTTTGAGAAAATTACACAAATGGTCCTTGCAGTTTGGAAAATTACACAAATGGTCCCTGGAGTTTTAGAAATTAACAGATTTGGTCCCTGGTGGAACATTTTGGAAGAAAATGTCAACATTGGTCCCTGAAAAGTCATAAGTGTCATAATTGGTCCTTGGGAGCAAAGTTTGAAGGTTTAACAAGTTTGACCCCTCAATTTTGATAGTTGGCATTTTTAGTCCCCGGAGGTTATAATTTTGGAAAAATGCAAATAGTGGTTCTTGGAATTTGGTTATGATGCAAGAATGAGCCTTATAGCAACTTTGGAAAGTTGCCATTTCAGGCCCCTCAGTTTTCAGATTTTTGCACACTTAGTCCTTGAAATATTTACTAAACCAAATGGAGCCCTTTGTATTATTTCAAACCTTACAAATCCAATACCAATCCCAAACACAAACCTGATCCAATCCAGTCCACAACTTACACCCTTGGCCCATACTCCATCACACCCTCAGCCCACCAATCCTAAGCCCTTTTCCCCTTTTAATAAAAAAAAAACAAACACCCCGTCCCTTTTTATCCTCACTCAGTCAAACCCTTTGACTCCACATCACTCCCCTCCAAAACCAATCCCTGCAACACCATCATCATCCCCACCCCTGCTATATCACTGCCACACTCTAACCCTCCCCCTTGGCCTAACCAAACAACAACAAAACTCCAAATAAACCCCACTGGCATCAATTATATCAAGTGAAAAAAGTTAAAACCATTTTGGGCGCCAAACCATTTGAAGGCTGAGATTAAGCTGAGGGACATCCAAGGGTTCAAAAGAAATCAAAGAGGAGCAAGTGGAAACCCTAGTTTTTATTTTCAAGTATAAATAGACTCAATGTAAGCCATTTTTTGGAAGTTAGGTTTTTTATTAGTAGGAGTAGTTTAATTTTAGCTTTAGTGTAATTCTTATGCTCATGTCTTTAATATTGTAACTTTTTTAATTCAAGTTTAATATCAAGATTTCAGCTTTTTCTTTATCTATTGTCAACTTTAGTCTCAATTGCTTGTGCTTAATTACTTATTCAAAACTGCTTATTTACTTATGCTTCTTTCCAAACTGCTTGTTCTATGTTAGTTTATGTTTATTGAGTTCCTTGTATACAATTTAAGGTCTAATATGCTTAGTTCATTATTCAGTAGTGACAGGTTTAAGTTTTCAATCCTTGGCTGCCTAGATTAGCTTAATCTGCTCATGCTTGCTTCTAAAGTTCTTATTGTGTTATTAGTGATTACCTAGCTTTATTAGTGTTCCCTGTATCTGTTTGAGGTTTGAAAACAGTAGGTAGTAGCAATAAAATTAGTAGTTGTAATGTTGAGCTTAGTATAAGGGAGTGTTTGGAATAGGGTGGTAAGCGTGTTCCAGGGTTTACCTATTGTTGTTTTCTGTTGCACAAGTCAAAATAGGTTAATATTAGCTAGTTAGAATACAAAATCCAGTATCCTTTTCATATAAAGTCAAAGATTCAATTACATCCCTTGTTTCACTTAACTGTTAGGCATATAGGTTCCATAATCAATCTATTTAGCTCATAACCTGTTAAAGTAGCCTACATTCAGTTCATTATAGCTTATTATAACATCACTAGTTAGTAAGGGTCAATCAAAGTTCAATAAAGTCAGATCTTGCATGTTATTCAAAAAGTCAAAAATTTTCATCTGAAAAATAGGACAGATTGCTTGATCTCTTGTAGGGTTTAATAGAGTGTGAAATTCAGTGATTGTTGTTATTTTGCATACTATGGAAGCTTGTGAGTCATAATCAATTAGAACCTTAGGATTTTGAGTGCATTTGTTTGGTAAGAATTGAGCTCTAAAACACCCCCTAGGCCTGCAGTCCCCTGCACCCAGGTTTGTGTAAGGTTTCAATTGCCTATAAGTTAGTCAAAATTTGGTCTAGGGTTGTGATTTTTGCTGATTCATAAAACCCTTTAGGTGGAAATTAAGTACTAGCTTTTGGTTTTTCCTTAGTGCTTATTCTTGCTGCTTATTTTTACCCTTGAAATTCCCCATTTAGGACTGCTGCTGCTCACTTACTGAGCTAGGTTTGATCATGTTGTTGTTTTGCTTTCTTGTTGTAAGAAGTTATTGTTTTTTTTATTGCTATTGTTGTTGTTGGCACTGAGTTGGCCTAAGCTTTTGCTTATTTAAGCTTATTTGTGTTCTTGTGTTCTGCCACTGTTAATCAGCTGAGCTTATTGAGCATTTTTCTTCGCTGCTGCTACTTTGTTCTTGAAGATTTCTTTGAACCTGCTTGATCTTGTTATGTTATAATTGCTTGTTGATTGATGTTTTCATGTGTAATTATTTCTGGGTTCCTTGGCTTATTTGGCTTAGTTTTGATGGTTGCTAAATTTCACAAGCTCACTTGAATCTTTAATACTCAACTGTTAGATAATTACTCATGTATAGGCTTGTTTGAGTTTGGTTGCCTGTTAGTTTTAAGCTTATTAGGATAGGTTAAGATTAGCTATAGCTCATTGCACCCTAGGAATAGCTTTTGGCTTAGCTTATTTTTCTTGCCAAGTGTATGCCCTGCACCATGGGACTGTCTCATAAGCCATTCTTCCTAAGGCCATAACTTGCACATCACATAAGCTCAACCTGAGCTTATTGTCAATTTAGATAGCCCCCCAGGTCTTCTCCACAGGCCACCTTCTTCCTTGATCTCTTGATCACCCAGGTGGGCCCCACAGAGGGCTGTAAGTACCCTCTCAGGCCTGTTTGGCTTATGGTTTGTGAGTTTGCTTATTTGCTAGTTCTGGCTTATTATGAGCATTTCTCTGGTTGTTTTAAGTTAACTTAAGCTCATATAAGTTATATGTAGTGTACTCTAGCTTTTAATAATTATTTGCATTGTTTGCTTATTTTTAAGTGCTTATTGCCCATTTTGCTTATTTTGATTTTTTTTCAGTAGATTTTATTTTTCTTAAGTTCCTAATTGTATTTTAGAATTTTCATAAAAATTTCAGATTTTTCCTTGCCTTTTTAGTATTTTTAATAAATCAAAAGTAGTTTTAGTAATTAATAAATAGTTATTAATTAATAATAAATAGATAAATAGTAGGAAAAATATATTTTTAGTTTTAAAATTACTTTTATATTATTTTAGAATTTTTAGAATTAAATTTTCATTTTTCTAGCTTAATTTCATAATTAGTGTAATTTAAATATTATTAATTAGTAATTAAATAGTAATTAATTAATTAGTGTAAAAATTAATTTTCTTTTTCCAAAAATTTTCTTTTATCGTTAGGATCGTAAAAATATTATTTTCATGTCCGTAGGGTTAACGTAGCTTAAATTTCACTTTTTATTTCGCGCAATCGCGTTTATTTTAATTTTAACTCGCGTTTTATTTAAATAACTTTCACGTTTTTATATTTAGGTTACGTTATTAAAAGTAGTTTGTTAAATCAAGAAAAACCAAAAACATAAATAAAGTGATAGCTTCTATTTAAGCTGTTTGGCTTATTTTTTCTGCTTACGTATAAGCAATTTCTGATTTTAAGTTTTCAGTTTACGTTTTAAGTTAATTAGGTTTCACGTAATTGTTAATATAGTTCGTTTAAATCGTTCTCATTCATTTTTCCTTAGCGTAATCATTCAAAACCCTTATAAACCCTTTCCTGTCCAAATTCTCCCGATCACATAACCGTTTTGATTACAATCCACACCTCGTCGGGACATAACGACCCGGGGAAACACTGTACTTCCGCGGAGCATTGACTCTAGGCTATTTGACTTTGTTGACCATTACTTGGTCAATATAAGTTGACGGTTTAGCATCAATTAGTTAAAGACACACGTTATAACCAAAAGTCTCACGTTAAATATACAGAGTAACACATTTTTGTGCGATTTGCTTTATTGTTTTGTCAATCAAATATCAATTTTATCTACTAAAGTCTTCTCACTTAATAACCTAGACCCACCACCACCACCACTCCGATAAGAAGACCACCACCGCCATTATCAAACTTGGGGACATCATCTGTCATACCATCACCACCTCCTCCACCGTTCTCCACCATACAACAACCACCATCACCATCACCACAGGAAGGAAGGAGTTGGCGGTCCCTTAAATAGGCGACGGTCCTTTATCACTAAGGGACCGCAAGCCACTTTGAAGGACCGTCCTGACAGACGCTCTCATATTTGTCCTAAAGTGGTGAAAACTCAATTGTTTTGGGGGGAAATATAGCTGTTACAAATTTGAATTTTGAATATATTTTCTTAATAAAACATTTCTTTAAAAACACAAAAATAGTTAAACTTAAAAATGTAAGTTTATAGGAAAATAAAATTCTTTGATCACTTAGCTAATGACGGTATAAAGTTTGTTCATACCTGAAGTGACGTTGTAGTAACTACGTAGAAGAAACGAGTTTCCTCGATTAAAAACTTATTAACTGTAACTTTACGTAACATGTCTTTATATTTTGTGATTATCAAAACACACGAAGATCGAATAATGCGAATAACGTTTTTGACATTTTTTGTATTAACAATCTCCCCGTTTTTGATGATTACAATATATGAACTCATTTTAGGTAAAATTATGCGTTGATAAATTTTTAATGAGCTTTCCCGTTACTTCTCCCCCTTTTTGTAGAATCAAAAAGGCGTCGTCGATGTTGAGGAGAGGAAACACAAGCATCCTTAAAAGGGTATCATCGATGTTGAAGGAATACAAGCTCCCCCTAGCTTAGTGCTCCCTCTAAATGAGGGCACCGGGGAATCGAGCTATGGTGATGTGCTACAAAAACAAGTTAGAAGCAAAGCACACGCGCGCGCGCACACACACACACACACACACACACACACACACACACACACACACACACATATATATATATATATATATATATATATATATATATATATATATATATATATATATATATATAGGGTAAAGGGGAGTAATCCTGCACCCTGGTTAATATATATATATATATATATATATATATATATATATATATATATATATATATATATATATATATATATATATATATATATATATATAGGGTAAAGGGGAGTAATCCTGCACCCTGGTAAAATATTATTAACCAAAAAACATTGAAGTACAAAGGGCGAGGGTGAGTTCCCTCGCCTCAGTCCCTTAGGACACTTACAGACTCACATATAAGAATGAAAACTTATTCTTATAACATACAGCTAACCATGATATAAGAGTGACAGACCACTCTTATAACTAATAAAAGGACCGAACTAGAATGCCTAATCAATAAAATTAGACACAATTCAAGTAGACACTTGAGTCTTCAAACGGCATCCTAGAAGTCCATATCATAACACGGTAGCATCACCTTGTACATATCAGAACATGACGAGCACTCAAAGTACAATGATAACGCTAACTTCCAATAACCAACCCACGAGGACCTAATGATCAGAATTTTGTCCAAGAAGTAGATCGGTAACACATAGGGTAGACAACCCTAACTTCCAGTAATAATGGACCTTACTATGATCGTGCAAATCAATAGCAGGTCCAACTATTCAATAACATGGTCATCAAATTGAAGTACCATTCACAAATTTCACACAACGATTGGTTAAGGATTCTAAAACCACAGATAGAGCAACAAGTAAACTCTCTCCAAAGGTGTATGTTGAAATGCAAAACCGAACATCAATAAGAATAACCAACTTCCACAGCAACAACTTCAATCCATGGCTGCACCGAAGCAACAACCAATATGTAGTCCATGGCTGTACCGAAACATAAAATAACCTCGCAAAACTGTCCCAAGAATGATACAGTAGCAACATCAATCCATGACACAGTAGCGAAGAAATTGGGTTATAAACAACCTAACATCCCAACAATCACACGACGATACGGCAGCATCCCAACACCACCAGGTCTGGACATATAACATGAACTAGTGTTTTGGGTAAACCCTAGTCACCATGAATGTGCATCTAAGTTCCCATGTCGATCTCTCCCATAACCCACTTACAAAGACAATCATAAAACAACCCTAAAAGGGTTAACGATCATGTAATCAAAAACCCTAGCGAGGGTTTACATCCAAAGA
The DNA here is from genome assembly GCA_030686995.1 of Artemisia argyi. Classification (NCBI taxonomy): domain Eukaryota; kingdom Viridiplantae; phylum Streptophyta; class Magnoliopsida; order Asterales; family Asteraceae; genus Artemisia; species Artemisia argyi. The sequence continues at coordinate 78,709,746 of CM060698.1, read as the reverse complement.
TAGAGCATCAATCAATCAATTATATATATATATATATATATATATATATATATATATATATATATATATATATATATATATATATATATATATATATATATATATATATATATATATATATATATAGAATGATATGGATAAATAGGATAGATAGAAGGGTGAAATCAATTAGATAGAGCATAAATCAGGTAGAGAATAAAAGAGGAAAATATGAATTTTAGCTCCTACTGGGGACGGTCCGGTAAATGGGGTGACGGTCCCTTATTGATTGAGGACCGCCAATCCAATAAAGGACCACCGGCAGTAGGCGTCCTGGTTGGCAGATGTGTTGTAATTTTAGTAACTTCCTAATTTTAAGGTTGAATAATTTTAGTCCATTTTCAAGTTAACCATGACAAACATCACAACATGTTATCATAATTTAAAGTCTAATCATCATTCATTTCCCACATGAAAAGCATACAAGATCATTCATTCATGGAAAACATATTAGAGAATACATCATCACATAATCAAGACATCATTTAAACTACAACAATAGTCAATAACTACTTCAACAAGCTATTTCCCAAACATGCTTGGCCCAAAGACATTTGAAGATATCTAGTTACACGGTGGAGAGGGTGATGGTGAGGATGAAAGTGGAATCGAAGGTGGCATGGAGGCAAGGGGAGTTGGTTGCACATTTTGTTAAGCAAGGAGAAACTCAATGTGTCCAAACATGATGTGTAGTTTATCTTGAAGAGAGTTGATGAGATGAAAGTTGTGGTAACAACATGCACATCCAACGGTGTGGTTGTTCACAAAGTAGTAAGGTAGATGATTCCCAAGGGTTGGAGATGATGGTTGAGTGGGAGGAATGTTTTCCAAAGGCCCATTTGGTGATGTGGTGGTACGATTTGGTAAGTTTGTTGGAGGAGGATGTGAGTCTCTTGGTGGAGAGCTAGAGAAGGTTGGAGATGGTGGTTGATTACTCACAAAAGGAGTGTAAGCACCCGAGCTAGATTGGGTGAGCAAGGGTGGCAAGTTTTTGATGAATGATAAGAAAGGTGACGTGGTTGGCTTTGAGCTAGATGGTGGATTTGATGAAGAGTAGGATGTTCCATTGGTGGATGGTGTTTTAAGTGGTGCACTTGGTGCTTGAGGTGAGGATGGCGGTGACTTTGGAGATGGTGTGGTGTAATAGAGAGTGAGATCAATGAAGTTGGTTTGTGGTGGAATGATTTTGATCTTAGGCCTTTTGTTTGGTGGTTGTGAATTGAGTGAGGTTATTAATTCTTTGTTTGTGGGTGGTAAGGATGTGGAGGATGAGGCCATTGTAGGAGATGGATAAGAGATGGAAGATGATTGTGATGTGGTTGATGAAGAAGAGAGGTGTTTAAATAATCAAGCATGGTTATGGTTTTGGCAAAGCATGCATTAGGAAACTTTAAGCACTCAAAATTGTTTATCTAAACATGGTAAGGTGGTGATAATCATGCAATAGGTTTAGGATTGCAGAAAAGAAGAAAACAGTGCAAATATCCGTGATCCCAGAGCGACGGTTCATTAAATACTGGACGGTCCGTTATCACTGAAGGACCGCCAAGTCGATAAGGGACCGCCGGCAGTGGGTTCCCAGATTTTTACCCACTTTTTCATTTATGCAATCTGTAGGTATCTTAAACATTTTCAGAATTTTGCGGAGCTAATTCTTATAAGGATACTAGTCATCAGAAGATAAAAATAGTCTAGATAACATATCAATAAACAACCAAGATAAGATTAGTCCAAGCACACCATTAATAGAAGTTACATAAAGCATTCAAAGTCATAATAAAAATACTAAATCAAAGCATCCAATTCAATTTCAACAAATACATAATTGTTGACTTCAATCTTCTTCGATGCAACTCATCCTATCAGCAGGGGAGGTTCTCATGGTTCTGATGAAACGTGCAATTTGTTGTTCCGTTATTGGTTCCAAGACTCTAACAACAAGGTTGTAATTGATCATTCTAAAGGTAGGGATAATTTCTCATGAAATAATGGTAGACACGAGTTAAGAGCATCTGTCACAACTCATAATTTCAGGTCCTTTTTCAAACGTCGAAATTTCATTATTCATATCGGAAAGTTACTATTCATCATTTTACTATTCATCATTTTTGGAGTCAGTTTGAGATTCCGAGAAGCGTTCGAAAATTTTACTATTCATATGACACTATTCGTTCCCGGAAGGAAATCACTATTCACGATTGTCGTTCATCATTTCGTAAATCTAGTTTACGGGTATTCAAATTCGCGTAACCGGATTGGTTTAGCTGTGAATTCATGCATCATCAGTAGGGACACGTCATATAGACTAGAGTAGTCTACATATCATCAGTAACATCATCAGCACTTTAGATCATGCACGGATATGCATTATTTCCATTTACGTATGCTTAATTTGTAATTAACGTTACCACTCAGTTTTTACTACTAATGTATACCCAATACTCCCGACTATAATCCTAACACATTTTCATGCTCATTATAATGATATAAAAATTATATTATTAACTTACCCGGTGTTTTGAATTTAAATTGTACATATATCGTTAAAGGTTTAAAATTACGATGATTTACGTAATTTTGATTTTTATACATGAACAACATACCCGATACTCCAAAATATACTGCTCACTAAATATCTAGATATTTAAGTAAAATATCTTGGATATTTTCATAACAATTGAAATTACCATAATACCCTTGCATCAAAATCACCTACTACTAGGGAACGTCTTATTTATGTTTCACCCTTCTTTTCTTGTTTTGAAGAGTTATGCCGCCAGGGAAAGCTAAAGCTACTCCAACTATGACACCTGCTGCTCTTTGGAAACTTGTTAAGGATAGTATAGCCGAAGCTCTAGAGATCGAGAGAGATGAGGTAGCTGCAAGGACTGCTGAGGCCGCTTCACAGACAGGGACAGATGGACAATCCGATAATAGGAGTGAATGTACTTGGAAGAATTTTAAGGTTGGTGATCCCATCAAGTTTAAGGGCACTGAAGGAGCGGTTTCTTTGATTCGCTGGTTCGAAAAGACTGAGAATGTGTTCCTCATGTGCAACTGTCCTGATGTCAGCAAGGTAAAATTCGCTACTGGTATGCTTTTGGATGAAGCTATGTCTGGTGGAATTCTTATGCTCAACCGATTGGTATGGAAAATGCCTACAAGCTCACCTGGGATCAATTCAAAAAATTGATGACTAAGAAGTTTTGCCCTCGTACCGAGGTGAAGAAGTTGGAAATAGAGTTTTATGAGCTAGTGACAGCAAGTAATGATATCGAGGCATATATCAGAAGGTTTCAGTAGTTGGCTGTGCTATGTCCAACTATGGTTCCAGATAATGAAAAGCTACTAGAAAATTTCATCGGTGGACTACCGCACAACATCAGTAGGAACATAATTGCTTCTGAATCACACATGTTGGATGAAGCTATCAGAATGTCTCAAAAGCTTATGGCTCAAGTGATGAAGCAAGAAACTACTATCAACAACAACAACGAAAACAAGAGGAAAAGGGATGACAACCAAGGAAACGATCAAGTATGGCAGACAAACGAAGGACAAAAAGTGTTTAGAGCCTATGCTGCAGGACCGCGTACAAAGAAAAGATATATTGGAAATTTACCTTACTGCAACATGTGTAATCTCCATCACCTAGGTCATTGCAGTGAACCGTGTAGAATATGCAAGAAGCGGGGTCATCTAACTAAGGACTGTAGGAAACCCACAAATTAGAGTATCCCAGGAAGTTGCTTCAAATGTGGAAACTTAGGGCATCTCAGAAAGGACTGCCCGGAGCTAAGGAACAAGAAAACCAAAGCCTAAACCCCCTAGTGTTGTATTTCTTTTGTGCTTATTTTACGTTCTATCGTATAAGTTTCATGTACTATTAACGAATTCTGATCTAATAAATGTTCTATCTTTTATCACCGCAATGCTACTCAAATATCATCATCTGTTCACCAATACCACTCTAGAGACCAACACAAACTGAACTTCGGGACGAAGTTCCATTTAAAGGGGAAGACTGTCACAACTCGTAATTTCAGGTCCTTTTTCAAACGTCGAAATTTCATTATTCATCTTGAAAAGTTACTATTCATCATTACTATTCACTGATAACTATTCATCATTTTACTAATCATCGTTTTCGAAGTCAGTTTGAGATTCCGAGAAGCGTTCGAAAATTTTACTATTCATATGACACTATTCATTCCCGAAAGAAAATCACTATTCACGATTGTCGTTTATCATTTCGTAAATCTAGTTTACGGGTATTCAAATTCGCGTAACCGGATTGGTTTAGCTGCGAATTCATGTATCATCAGTAGGGACACGTCATATAGACTAGAGTAGTCTACATATCATCAGTAACATCATCAGCACTTTAGATCATGCATGGATATGCATTATTTCCATTTACGTATGCTTAATTTGTAATTAACGTTACCACTCAGTTTTTACTACTAACGTATACCCAATACTCCCGAATATAATCCTAACACATTTTCATGCTCATTATAATGATATAAAAATTATATTATTAACTTACCTGGTGTTTTGAATTTAAATTGTACATATATCGTTAAAGGTTTAAGATTTACGTAATTTCGATTTTTATACATGAACAACATACCCGATACTCCTAAATACACTGCTCACTAAATATCTAGATATTTAAGTAAAATATCTAGGATATTTTCATAACAATTGAAATTACCATAATACCCTTGCATCAAAATTACCAAATTGCCCTCGGACTATATAAAGTCTAAACTAGCTCATTTTAGTCAAAAATCACAAAAATATATCTCTTTTCTCTCTTGGCACCTCATGGCAAGAACAACAACAACAAGGAGAACATCAAATTTTGCAAGATCAAGTTAAAGTTTAGTTGTTTATATATACTTTGTTTAGATTTTGAAATAAAAATCTCAAAGTAGTTAATCTAATCATCTTCAAACTCATCAAAATTATCAAGTAAGATTCAAGTAATATTTTTCATCATCTCATACTTTCATTTGAATGATAACATGATATATTTTCAAGTTATATTAGCAAAACATGCAAGTATTTATGTTATATATACCACTTTACAAGTCTTATAGTTTTTATGAGTATATATAAAACCTATGATCATTCTCTTGAAATCCTACAATATTTTGTGAAGTTTAGGACTCCATGACACCCTAAGAAGGTGTATGGTAGATTATGGGTTGTATTGAAGTTGGTTGGAAGGTTTCTGTACAAGTTAGTAACTAGGAAACCAAGTTTTGACAAAGTTAAATACCTACTGTCCCTATTTGTAAAACGTGGGAAACTCAGGGGCTTGGGTGTACTTTCAGGCCAAAGATTTAGAAAATACATTCCGAGCCAAAACTATGGTCGAAAGTTTGGATAAAAACAAGTTTATAACGAAGGAGATATGATTTTCCGAAGTTTAACGACGAAAAGTTATTTTCAGAAAATATAGTGTGCTGTTGGGTAATTTTTGTTGGACAAAATGAGACATTTAACTTAACCTAGATAAGCCGAAATACTAAAAATATGTTAGTATGTTGTCCCACGATTCCGGGGATATAAAGAACATAGAAAATAAGCTTATAACGACCAAGATATACACTTTTGAAACTCGACGAACTATATATATTTTGACAGCTTCTAATAGCAAAATATATTCTAAGTGTTGGAAATAATATTTTCAAGTAACAACAATGAGAGTCGATTTTCTCATCGATCAAGACCCGTATGGTCAAAAGTTAAATGATACGATATTTAGATATTGTTACAAGGCTTACAAAAACGCCGAGTTTTGTTACCAACACTTAACGTACAACATTTCGTGACTAGTTTTGCGAGACCATTTTGGTCATATTTTCAAGTTATGAAAAGTGTCATTTTACGACGAAAACACTATATTTGCCGATAGAATACCAAACAAGGATCGTGGAGTATCGTTTCATCATCATTACTTGGAAAGTAGTTTTATAACTAAACGAGACATCAACATGTATTTTGACGATAAACATTATTTTCAAATTTCACGAGTGGTATCGATAACATACATATTTGCATGTGTAGCATCATTTCATTTCTTACATTAGATCATATCATTCATATTAGGTTGCGGTTAGAGATCGTGCCTCATTTCAGTGTATCCACTTTTTGTCATCGTAGCTATCGCACCAGGTGAGTCATAGCCCCTACTCTTTTAATTGTTTTGTAAACTCTTTGGGGGAGATACATGCTCAATTACATGTTTTCAACTTTAAGCTTGTTTTACATTTAAACTCAATGTTCATTTTACAATCAAACACCATGCTTATTTTACTTGTAAAGTGACTTGTCTCTTAAACATTATCATTTATTTATATGACCTCATTGTCATCATCGTTTATATAACCTCATTATCGAAAATTGTTCATATATGTTCAATGTAATATTGTGGTCTTCCCCACTTGGCTGTGATGTCAAATGTAATATTGTGGTCTCCCCACTTGGCTGTGATGTCAAACGTATTGTGGTCTCCCTACTTGGCTGTGATGTCAAACGTAATATTGTGGTTTTCCCCACTTGGCTGTGATGTCAAACGTAATATTGCGGTTTCCCCACTTGACTGATTTATTATATGGCCTCATTGTCAAAATTGTTTATATAGCGGTATAGCTACACTTATCTTTGAATTTAGATACAAGTATTATTTGAGTTCACGTAAACCAGATCATATTTGGCAGTGGGTTGTAAACACACAGGTTACAAGTCTTGTATGGGCGGGACTTGGAACTGAGTGGATTTACGATGCCTTTGCTTGGAAAGCTTCATTCAAGTGTTTTACATTACATTCTTTTTCACTAAACTCTATGAACTCACCAACCTCGTGTTGACACTTTAGCATGTATTTTCAGGTATTAAGCAAAGGCACGCTATTGGAGGTTTTGGCAGGGCATGACATGGTCATAGAAGACTCTGATATTCATTGGGGGACCGTTTTAAACTATTTTAAGGGCCTAATTCCGCACTATTTTTAACAATGTAAATTCAACACTTTTGGTTAAATGATTTTATTCTAAATAATTGAAGTGAAAACCATTTTTGTACTAGTTTTGGGATACCAATTGAGTTACACCCCAACTACATGTAAGCTTCTGCTGGACCCGATTTTGGGGGTGTGACAGCATCCCATAGGGCATTGACTTTCTGTCATCATCCTTTAGATGCATAAATCGCATAGCGAAGATATAAGCGAGATTGTACGGTTGTCTAGTGAGAATGAAATAAAGCATATGTGCTACGCACGATGGTATGCAATTGCTATCTTTTACTAGACCCAGTGCATTTTCTTGCAGGATGACCACCATGGGTTGGAGAAACTGGCGGAGTTCACAGACACGGATTTTATTAGGATAGAAAGTGTCAGAAGAGTTGCAAAGTGAGTTGATTAGCTCAGTTTGAGAGGGAATGTAGGTGACATAAGGTCCTTCACATTCACGTTCCTCAAATAGGGAATTTAACTCAGGATCTTCTGAATAGGCGCATTACCCATGGCATGGAATACCAAGGATCTGAGCGAATTCCTCAAGTGATAAAGCGAAGCCATAGTGACTTATACTGAAGGTAAGATGTATTGAGTTGTCATTAATACGTTTGACCTTAATTTCATGAAATAATTCTAATATAAAGCATGGACAAATGTGTTCATTGATAGTGAGTAAACAGCCAAGACCTATTGGTTGAAAGGCTCTTTCAATATGCTCCTGAGCTACATATGAATGATCGATAATTCGACCTTCATGAATGTAACAAAACTCAACGTCTCTGAAGCTTTGAACGGAGTCGGGTGGTAGATAGGGTTCTAAAGAGATTTTTTGTATGTATGAATGTGTGAAGGTTATAATCAAATATGTGCTGCACGGTTGTACCTATATGAAATTAACATTAGGTTAGCTAGACTATAATTTTTGTGCTTGTCCCAAACACCCCCATATACCATAATATATTTTAATTTTGAAATTTCTGATTCATTTCGTTGCATGGTTATAAAAACGTTTCTGACATGTATTAACAATGCATAACTACGTTATTGTTACGTGATTAAACAATATTAACAACCACAAATTCGAATTGGTGATGATCTCATTTTCGACCCATTTTCAAGATCCACGAATTAAGTCAATTAATTGTTAATGGAAGTTTCGTTAGTGACACATTATCGAATTTTAGTTTCTATTGATGTTAGAATCCCCAATTTTTAATTTTATGTTCATATGAACCCTAATAATTCAATTGCGAATTAAATAAGTGAAATTGAAGAAATTAACTTACAATAGAATGATTAGTATGTATTATTGATTGATGATCTTGAATTGAAAGACTTTGAATTGATTTGATTATGGGTGAGTAAGAGTTTGAGGTGTTATGGTCGAATTTTGTCACTTCTGCAGCAAGGATGTGTTTGTTTTGGTTTTAGATGATCTGCAGTAGGAAAAATGGGTATGGACTAAAAAGGTTGGATAGTCCTTTATTGATATGGGACCACTGGTCGATAAAGGACCACCGGCAGTAAGTTTGTGGTTTTTGCCGGTTTTTGGTGTTTTGGTCATTATGAAAAATCTTTGGTTAAGGATGGTTTTAAAACATAATTCTTTGTATTTTAAGATACGGAATAGACTCAATACGCATGAGTAGGTTAAGGAATGGATATGGAATAGAATCGAGACAGAAGAAAAAGAAAAGACTCGATACGCTTGAATAAAGAGTGGATTTTGAGTCAAAACAGAAGAAGTGGAAGAGTAGTGCGTGAGATGAGGTTCAAGAACGAGACTTGCATCGACAAAGCTAGAAGTCAATCATGTAAATCCCAAGAAAAGTCATAGACGAGAAGTAGAGGAAAGATAAAGATCGAAAAGAGTGTGCGTCGTCCATAGTGATTGATTGACGTAAAATTTGATATTAATAATGGTTGTGGTAAGATCATTATTTTTCCAAATAATTTGCTTGAATCTAAAGAAGGATAAGCATTTAGAACTAACGTCTAATTTTCACAAAGCATATAGCACATATTAGCACACAAACATTATCTAGCATGCAAGCGAGTAACGATTAATCACATAGTCACGTAAGCATATATCAAGCACTCAAATAGCAAGCATAATAGTAAAGGTTGTAAGAAAACTTACCTTAACCTCTAGCTATCCTTAATAACACATTACCATAACATGTGTTGTATTTGATGTAAGACTTGATAAAACCCACTTGAGGAATTAACCACTTGATTTGTTTCACACTTAAGGTGCACATTGACTTCTTTATCGGCATCACTTCAAGACTCGTACATTGGTACACTAACTAGGTTGGTTGTGTGATCCTTGTCGGCGACATTACCTACAACAAAAACATTTGAACTAGTAGTACATGCATCTACTTCAACTAAATGATTTTCTAGCAACATATTTTCATCATCTTTAGCTTGAACATTTCCTTGATGAACTTTTAAAATATTTTTCCATATGTCATTTGCCACTTGACATAAAAATTGTTTTACCATAATCAATTTACGGCAAAGCTTTATAAATCAATATTTTTGGTTCAATGTATTGCAAAAGTTTCTTATGAAATTTTGATTTACGAAATTTGCTTTCATTGGTTGAAGATCACCAATTGAAATGACATGCCAAAGATCATGATCTATTAATTTCACATAATTTTCAAATTCATTTTTCCAAATGACAAAATTTTCATTTTCGAAAAATGGTGGCTCATTCAAATAGCTCCCTTCTAGATATCTTTCAGACTCCATAGATCAATTCAAGTTTTAAAGTAGAGTATACTCTAAAGATCTTGATAACCTGGCTCTGATACCAATTGTAGAAACTAGAAGGGGGGGGGGAGGGTTGAATAGTTTCACCGTTTCTTTTTACTTGTTAAAACATTTCGCCATTTTTAGGTCCGGTTAATATTCTTTTGCAAACTTGTTGAATTCTACTTGTTATGTGATATCAATTAAGCTACAAACAAACATAAACAAACAAGTAATCTAAAGAGTAAGGAAATAACACAACCAAAGAGACGTGGCGATTTATAGTGGTTCGGTACGAAGCTCACTCCTTCGTCCTACTCCACTCCCCGAGTACCACACTCGAGAGTTATCAATCACTATATAAACATACTCCTTCAGGCGGAGCAATCCGTACACAAGCTGATGCATGGGGATCGCACCAGGCTTTACCTCTCAAGGGATCTTGAGAAGCTTACAACCCCCACCAGACAGTGTACCTGATCGATGTAGTATAGTATAATGACAAGTACCGGAGGATTGATCGTTCAGCTAGGAATAGTGTGGCTAGGATTAGAAAACCTAAATACTAGTTCTAGAGATGAAGGATGATTATTTTTGTATTTTTATATTTTTTAGAAAGCAAATAAAAATCTCGGGTTTGAAGGATTTGGGCGGAATTAGTTGCTAGTCAACTAACCCAATACTAAAGATGCAATCAAAATAAAATACTAAAAAATAAAACTAAATTAAACTAAGGTTGTGAGCAATAAGTAGAGAAATGTGTTTACTTAGATTTCACTACTCCCTAGATATCTTTTATACGTTAATTACTTGTTATAGTTGCGTGAATGACGAATTGTATTCCTTAATACCATTCATGGGGTGGCGTACTTAACTCCCCAATCCTATGAGTGCCTACTTCACTCCTATGTCGAGCCGGCCAAGAAGCTCCTAACATGGGATCATTATAATTTACTCATGCATTAAATACAACCAATAAAACCTAGTACACATTGGTTCATGTTTCCTAAGACGTTCAAGGATGTTACCAATTGGAGATCTGCTAGTTTTCTTAAGCCTAACATTGAAATAATTCATCCAATACAACCATAAACAAGTAATCAACATCTAGGTTTCATTAGATCTAAGCAAACACAAGATAAATCTAGCCTAGCATGGTGGAATCAAGACAAGCACAAGATATAGACAACCAACACATAGACATATTGATTGAATTAGAAGAACACATATCTCAATAGCACATGTAAGGGTTCAAGGGCTGAAAACCCTTGAAAAACCTGTAAAATTCGTATATGGTTCGGCCTTAGGGTTTCTCCAAACTTGTTCCTTTTAATGAATGAAAATTAGAAAACTATATATAGAAAATTGAGGCTGACGGCGTCAAGAACAACATTGTGACGCCGTCATCTCGCCGCTAAAAGAATTCTCGGACTGCCTTGATCTACATCTGACGCCGTCACGTATTATATTTTTCCAGGCCGTCACGTATTTAACTCTTGACGCTCTTACTTGTGACGCCTTCATTTCTGTACTGGGCCGTCATGAAATTTACTCTTGACGCCGTCAAATTGTTACTCTTGACGCCGTCACACACTGTTCCCAGCTTGGAAAATTAAGTCTTTGGCGCTTTCTTCACTTTTATGCTCCAAAAACGTCCAAATTGCTTCCTTTTCCAGATTTCACTCCCAAAGTACCTAAAATCGTAAAAGGAACGATTTAGGGCAATATTTGATCAAATAAATTCAATTCCGGGCTTAAATGACCCCTTAAAAGTGGTTTATTTTTCGCCTCATCATATACCCTTACACTTGAGATTTGCTTGTCCTCAAGCAAATGCGCTTTTATTCTACTCAAAATACAAGTTAGGGGTCATTTAACACTAATATAAAAGTAATTACAACAAATAATCGTTCCACTAAAGACCAAAGACAAGCACGGAGGTCATATACTAGCACCTCATAAATAGTGTTTAGATACTCACATCTCTCGGGTGTAATAAAGTATAAATTACAATATGGAAACGGAAAATATCTCTCACTACCTGTCATAGCAAAATAGATTACCATAGGCTTGGGAAAGGATCAAACCTCCACCACATGGCATAAGCACCTAGGATAAACTATCAAAGAGGTCTTTTAAAGGGTTGTAACGTTAGGTGTAGGGATATGAAATACACGGTTTTGTTGGATATAGGCAGTCTTTACTGGTGGCGAGTTAACAATCTTGGTTAATTACATGTACAATATGGCGTTGCTAAGCCAAGACTAGACTCGACTTAAGCTAATAAATAAAAAATAACCAAAAACATAAAGTGAACATAGAATGAAAAGGGATGGTAGTCCGTATGTTTTTCTTTTATCTTTTTCTATGCTTTTTTTTTTTTTTTTTTTTTTTTTTTTTTTTTTTTTTTTTTTTTTGCATACACTCTTACCCTACCATCCAAAATAATACATCATAGGGAATGTAAATTCCCCTTACACTTGAATTTTTACATACTTTACACTAAACTAATCTAATGACTCGAATTAAGAAAATCAAAACACTTGGAGTACTTTTAAGATTAACGCACATACGGGGGTAATATATGATGTTCTTCCCCATTACTCCATAAAATAAGTACTTTACCCATGAGTCCCAATCGTCCCAAAACAATATGTACAAGGATATGACTCGACTTAGCAACCACGTAATTAATTAGATAGTTAATTTAGGGTTTAAACAAATAACAATAATGCACTAAAAATGAGCGCATACACGGAAGGCTAAGGTGATTTGGTTGTACATTTAAGTGGGGTGTAACAAATTCTTCCTTTAAGTAAAATGCTTAAAGTTAGAAACAAAAAGATAGGCTCGGAGGGGTGTACTAGGGGTTTCGTGTACTAAAAATGAGTGCAACGCTAAGGGTGTGGGAAAAATTAGTTGACTTAACTAGCCAAGTAATATGACTCAAATGGTCAAGTAATTATAATACGGGTTTAACACAAGGGTGATCCTAATGCCTCTTATCATGTAGTAAATCCTACTACACGAATGTAGTCTCACTAGCGGTCTCGGGATGCATCACTAACGCAAGTTCTAGAATCTAAATGCTACCGGTACACTCATAAGCACTAATAGTAAATGCTTTTCCTATCAAATCTAAAGGCGAACCTCACATATTTGGGTGGAAAATTTTTCTGAATGGTACGGTTTTGTGCTAGTCATACAATCTCCTATCCATGAGACGCTTGCTATGGCTAAAGTTTCACTCCTAAATGTTGTAAAAAATTTTAAATTTGGCGCTAAAATTGCACTAACAAGTATTTCTCATAGTTTTATTACACATCTACCATTAAACAAAACAAACTCAAGCGAAAGTGCATATGTAAGGTATCATCTTTTTACCCTCCCCTTACACTTAAGATGAACATTGTCCCCAATGTTCAAGTAAAGAATGTAAAAGTGAAATAAGTAAAACGAATGAAATCAAATACTCCCCTGATTCGCTCGGTATGGATAATAAGGTGGCCAGGTTAGATCTTCCTCCAAGAAAATGAACAATCAAAGCTTCCCTTCCATAATATAAATCTTCTTCTTGTCATACATAACCTGTAAATCCTGAGAAAACAAACAAAGCAACCTCGCATAAAATCGGCGGCAATCTACATAAGTTACTAAATCCTAGAAAACAAAGTAAGATATAATGCTTGTGGAATGAAGTTTGCAGATTTCCTAGAGATTATAAAACTTAATAATTCAGCAAAAACTTTAAAACTCCGTTAGAAAAACAAAACTGGTAAAATTTCCAGATTGTTACACGTGACGCCGTCAAGAGTAAACTCGTGACGCCGTCAGAAGTGACCTGCAGAAATTCTTATGTTAAGTTTCCGGAAAATTTCTGGAAAAACTTGGTCCTACTTCCTGGAAAATCCTGCAAAACTTCATTATGACTCGATACAAGCATTTGACTCTAACGAATACAAATATACATGTTCACTTAATATTGTGGAGAATCATGATCGGTTTGTTTCTTAAAAACATATTTGGGGTTTCCCCTTACACTTATCTTTTACAAAAATACTTTTAGGTGGAGTTAAGACTAGGCCAAAACAACAAAGTAAAGTATTTCCACTATTTAGTTTAGAAACATGATCTACCAACAATAAAAATAAAACATGCATACGGAAACAAATAACAAACAAACAAAATAAAATCACACAAAGCATGGGTTGCCTCCCAAGAAGCGCTTTTCTTTATTTACGAGTCTTGTAGCTAGACTCAAGGTCATGGGTTACTACGTGACCTCATCATTGGTTTCACTCTCTAGGTTGTCTTCTAAACCAGTTTTGTATTCCGGACCTAGTTGCAAGCATTCTTTGTAGAAACCAAGCATCCTATTCTTCACATACTCCACTCCTCTACGTCTATCCTCATCATTCCTATAATAAGCCGCTTGCTTGTGTTCCTTTTCTATATTAGAGAGAAGGCGGTATTGCTCAATTTTGTAGGGCATTTGGTAGGTAATCTCATCATTCTTTTCCTTGAATCTAACTATCCCTAAAGTCGGATCATAACTCATCCTAGTGGCCTCAACAAATGGTTTTCTGAATATTATTTGGCTTAGGCAATCATCAATCACCGGACGAGTGTCTTCCACTATCATAAAATCGATCTCATAAGTGAAATTACCTATAATCACATGTAATCCCTTCACTCTCCCTACAAAATTACTTATCAAATTCCTATTGGGCATCATCCTAAAATCAAGTTGCTTCTTCATCACCCAATTGTAGTAAGTCCTAGTCATGATGTTTACAGGAGATCTAGGATCAATATAAGCTTTCCATATATGCATATGCCCGATGTTGCATGGTATGTTGATGTTAGAGGGGTCTCCCATTTTGATAAGGGGTGTGCCAAGGATATAAGGTCTCTCGGGACTATCGAATAAATCCTTATGGTATTCCCGTTCTTCCTTGGTGGGCAACTTATCAAAGTACTTCTATATAACTTCTACTTCCTCTAACCCCTTTTCCTTATTAACCTCAACTTCCCTACTTTCATCCCTAGTTTCGGTTTCTACTCCAACTTCATCCTTGTCACTTTCTTCTATCTCCATATCTATTGGCCTAATGGTGACAACATTGACAAAGTGGACATGTTTAGATGATGAGGGGTCCTTAATTTGGATTCCGTTATTGGTGTCCCTAGTGTCCTTCCTAGGTGTAGTTAACGCTTGGTTGTTGAGGGCTTTCAACAAGTTGTCTATCTTGTTGGTCATCTCCGTTTGTTGTTGGCTGAATTCGGTTTCGAACCTAGCTATGCGAGCTTTTTGAGATGCCATGAATTTAGACATCAACCCTTCAAGATTTTTGGTACTACCATAGTTGTTAGAAGGATTGTTGTTGAAAGTACGGTTGGAGGGTGGACCATTTGGTTGGTAACGATTAGGCGGATTGGAAGAATTGGGTTGATTTTGTTTCCACCTAAGGTTTGGGTGATTTTTCCAAGAGGGGTTGTATGAATCACCGTAAAGGTTTGGCTCAGGCTTGAAAGTGTACCACGTATCTCCCGCTTCATCGGTACGCGTGGATGCGTAGTCCGCAAAAGCTGTTCCGGGGAGTTCCACACAATCACGAGTGTCATGGGGACCACTACATAATTCGCATGAAGAAGTGATTTTGTTCACTTGGCTTGAAGGCTTAGGAGCTTCGTAGGATTTCATGAGAAACTTGACTTGGTCCTCAAGTTCCATGATCCTATGGTCGGGAGTGCTAGAGTTGTTCGAAGGAAAAGTTATTGCCTTGACTGTTTTGTTCAAATCTCGGGGATCATTCCAACTTTCGTTGGCATAGAGAGCAAGATCTTCTATGAGTTTCCATGATTGTTCCGCACTTAGATCACGTAGCTTACCACTGGCCGATTGGTCAATGGCTCGCCTTGTGGAGAGATCGATATGGTCATAAAAGATTTGGACTTGGAGGCAAAGATCTATGCCATGATGAGGGACTTTTTGGAGTAAGTCCTTGAAACGAGTCCATGCTTCATAAAGAGATTCATTTTGACGTTGTTGGAACATCAAGATGTCATTTCTAAGCTTAGTAGTTCTCCCCGGTGGGAAAATTTGAGCAAGGAAACGAGTGGTGAGATCATCCCATGTGGTGATGGATCCCGCGGGTAAACGCTCAAGCCATTGACTAGCTTGATCCCGTAGAGAGAATTTGAATAGGCGTAATTGAGTTGTCTCTCTAGTTTCAACATCTAGGTCTATGGAATCTATGATTTTAAGGAAGTCCTTAAGATGTTGATTTGGATCTTCGGAACGAAGTCCATGGAATGCACATCCGCTTTGCACCAACCGGATGGTGTCGGATCGCAAGGGGGTCACATTGGCTCCGGTGAGCTCAATAGTGTTTCGGTAGCCATGGTGGCTAGGTCGGGAATACTCTCCTAAGGTTCGGGGCCTAAAAGGTTCTAGTGGTGGGTTTTGTTGTGGTGGGATGACGAGTTCAAAGATGTTCCCATCATCCATGATGTCGGGTGGTGAAAAGTTACGAACAAAAACACGAAGAAATAAGATAGACTAAAGAAACCTAAAAATAAAAATAAATTCTTACTAGAAAGGAATCTAGCAAGTAGACCTAATAAAAAGAGATTCTAACTGATTGATGCTAAACCGTCAACCAAAGTCAACCACGGATGTGGTCAAGATGGTCAAACAGCCTAGAGTCAATGCTCCATGGAAGTATAGTGTTTCCCCGGGTCGTTATGTCCCGACGAGGTGTGGATGGTTAATAAATGGTTATGTGATCGGGTGAATCTGGACAGGAAGGGGTATAAGTAAGTTGTGATGATTACACTACTGGAATATAAAAGAAAATAGCTTAAATACACTATATTAACAAGACTGGAAAGTCAGAAAAACCAGAAACGATTTAAACCTAAAAACGCGTACGTTACGTTTAAATAAAACGTAGACGTACAAAATAAAAAGTAAAAACGGAAATCTGAAAACACCCAGGGGGTGAAAATGACTTTTTTACAAACTTAAAGGTAAAAGAAAATTTTTAGATAAAGAAAATAAATTTTAACCCTAATTAATTATTTAATATTAATTAATTACTAATTATTACTAATTATTAATAATTAAAATACTTAAATACAATATAATATTAATTAAGCACTAGAAAAATGAAAATAAAATTAATAAAATTATAAAATA
The DNA here is from genome assembly GCA_030686995.1 of Artemisia argyi. Taxonomy (NCBI): domain Eukaryota; kingdom Viridiplantae; phylum Streptophyta; class Magnoliopsida; order Asterales; family Asteraceae; genus Artemisia; species Artemisia argyi. The sequence continues at coordinate 78,692,713 of CM060698.1, read as the reverse complement.
ACTAAAAACAAGTTTTAAAAATAAAAATAAGTATTTTTGTCTTTTTGTGGATTTTCTATTAATTAATTACTAATTAATTATTAATTACCTAATTAAATTATTTTAAATTAAGAAAAATACTAAATGAACAGTAAAAATTATAAGAAAATTTCTAAAATTACTTTATAACATATAAAAGCTATAAAAAATATAAAAACTAGGTTTTTATTAATAAAAACTAGTTATGCTATTTAATACTTAATATTAATTAATTATTAATTAAATTAAGATTAATTCTAATAAATACTAAATGACAAAATAAAAATCTGAAAAATTATTATAAATACTTTAATATAAGAGGAATTTAAGAAAAATATAAAATAGCTAAGTACTTAATAAAAATTTAAAAATGAAAAATAAAATTTAAATAAAATTAAATAGAAACTATAACTTAAAAATAAATTGGTTTTTCTTGGATTTTCTTTTGGAAATTTATTTTACAACTAAAAACATGAACTTTTTATAAAAACAACTTTAATGGAACTCAAAAATAAGCACTTGAAGTGCTTATTGGGTCAACAGTTGACTTCTGTTGACCAAGATGGAAATAAAGCTCAAATCAGCTTAGGTGGGACCCACAATGGTAAAACTGATCCAAATAAGTTGTTAGAACATGTATAAGCTGGAAAACGAACTAGTGTGACCACAAAATAAGCAATAAGCTACAAAATAAGCTCTTGGAAACTTGTTTCAAAGCTGAAAATGGGACAACTTTTGTGGCTTAATTCAGGTGGGGTCCACAGGTCTAGGGGTCAAGCCAATGGTCAAATCTAAGAGGCTACCATGGGGGGGGGGGTTGAGAGGAACAAGGTTTGAGGGCTGAGGACCACTGAGGTGATCAAAAAACCACCACCAAGTGGTGGTGGTGGCTGATGTAACTGTTGCAGCAGGGGGTTTGCCTCCCCTGCAACTTACTTTTGGGGGATGGTGGGCCCAGGAAAAAAATTGCAAAAATAAAATGACCAAGGGAGCTTAAAGTTGAGCTGCTGGACTATCTATGAAAACAAGTTACATGCCTAGAAAGCTTACACAAAATTCAAAACAATTTCCTCAATATTTGAAAAAAACTGAGTTCATACCCATTTGACTTTTTGAGATTTTTAGATAACTTGACTTTAGTGAGATTTAATTGGGTCTAATGAACTGTAAGCATGAATTTAAGCTAAGATTGAAGTTAAATAAGCTAACTTATCCACTAATAGACATATATGCATGATTGTGCTACTTTGAAAACCTCACAGTGATCAATAATTAAACAAGGGATGAGACTTTGACTTTTCTGCAAATAAGGTCTTGGTTTAAACCTTTGACTGTGCCAGTATTACCTAAAAAGAGTTAACTAAACCAAGATTTTAACAAATACACCAAAGCACAGTGGTCAAAACCACTGTGCCAAACACCCCTATATTGTTGTTTGTGTTGGATTTTAAGAAGCAAACCACAAGTTTAAAACATGAAACTGACTTTGAACCCTACACTAACCTATATGAATACAAAATAAGTGAAAATCAACAACAAGTACACATCATCACCCTCAATCACAGATTATGCAAGAGAAAATAAGAAAATGCCTTACAGTTGATCCAAGATCAAGCAGTTGAGAACCAAGAGCCTTAAACCACCATCCTAATGCTCCCCATGGAACTTCTAAACCATTCTCCACTGCTTCTTCCTCCTTCCTCTTACTTTTTCAGCTTTTTATTATTTTTATCTATTTTAGGCTTTATTTTTGGTATTTTTGGATTTTCCCACTAAAACTTGTTTAACTGTTTTCTAATCTTCAAAAACCTATACACAAGCTTGACTGAACTCAATCAAACAGAAATGAACAACCTTCATCTTATTAAAGCCAAAATGAGATTTTTAATGAAAATGATAAAAACTGGAAATTGAATTAGAAACTGAGATTGGTGATTAAAACAAGTTGATATTACATTAAAATGTAGGTTACAACCTTTTTGAACTAAAAATTACAACTAAAATTAGAAATTACAACAAGGATGATTTTACTAAACTAAGGCTAAAACTAATTCTATACTACTCCTATCACTACTGCCTCTTTCTCTCTTTTTCTTTTCTTTTTATAAGCCCTGGAGCATCCTTTGACTATCCCACTTCAATCACAGCCATTGGATTGGCTTCCCATCATCTCAGCCGTTTAAATACTATTTGGCGGGAAAATTGACTTAGGCAGGCTTTAGTGGTGTTTGGTGAAGTTATTAATGAGGGGGAGGGAAAGGTTGGGTTGATAGTTGGTGAGTTGGTGGAAAAGTGGGAGGAGGGGGGAGCAAGGTTGCAGAAAAACGAGGAGGTGAGGATGGGGAGTGAACAGTTGTCGGGGGTGTGGGTGTTGATTGAGTCAACGAGGGAAATTATTAAAAGGGTTAGGGAGTGGGCCGGTGGTTGTGATGGGCTTGGGGGGGGGGGGGGGGTTTAGGATTGGATTTGTTTTGTTGGGTTTGTTTTATTTTTGGCCTTAGGATAAAAAGGGTCCAAATGGTTTGTTTAATAAATTACAAGGACCACTTTTGCAAAACTGAAAATTGGAGGGGGTTAATTTGCAACTTTCAAAATTTTATTATGAGGACCAATATTGACAAGTTTGAAAATTATAAAGACCAAAATTACAATTTTCCAAAATTTAAACCCCGAGGACCAAAATTGACATTTTCCAAAGTTTAGGGGTTAAACTTGCCATTTTGTAAATACTTTTATCCAAGGATCAAATTTGAAAATTTTTGAACTTCCAAGGACTAAAAACGATTTTTCATCCAAAAATATCCCACCAGGGACCAATTCTGCCAAAATCTGTAACTCCAGGGACTAAATTATAATTTTCCAAAACTTTTCCAATTTTTCACCAAAGGACTAAATATGACAACTTATGATTTCAAAAGGACCTTTGGTGAAAATTTTATATATTTTGAATATCCAGGGACTAGTTTTGTCATTTTATGAAAGTTGGGGGACTGAAACTGCCAATTTTGCAAACTTTGTACGTTTTTCATCTATTTTTGCTCATTTTGCATCTAAAACATATAAAACACAATTTTGAAATATTTTTAGTATTTTGATGCATTTCTGAGTGTTTTTGTATGTTTTGCAGTTCAGATTTGACAAAAAATGATGAGTGTTTGAGCACTCATCAATCCCCCACACTAAACTATTGCTAGTCCCTAGCAATAAACTGTTTTCAAAACTTGTTGGATTTTAAACTCTTTACCAAAAGCCATCACTTCTGGAGTTGCCAGGTGTGAGAACTGTGGTACACTTGATAACCGTGTGATTTTGAGCAAACCACTAGCTGTCAACGGATTTGATTAGTCTTTACCAGAAGCCGTTTGCTTCTGGACTAGCCAACTCTTGATGGAAAAAGTCAACATCTTGGTGAGCTGATTACCAATTATGGATTTTCCACTGCCTTTACCACAAGCCATAATATTGCGGGCTAGCCAACTCATTCACTTTTGAGGATATGGGGAGTTGATGAACCATACAATTTTGGGCAAATTGCAAGCCGTAAACGGATATGAGATGTCTTTACCAAGAGCCGTTTGCTCCTAGACTAGCCAATCCTTTTTGTCGCTTAGACAAGGCGGACTGATTACCACAAAAATTTTGAAGCACCAGTAAAATTTTTTTAAAAAATTTTTGAAATTTTTGCTAAAACGGGGGTATTATATAGTAAAATGTGATAAAATTCGTTAGAATACCCCCCCCCCCCCCCCATACTTAGCATGAATATTGTCCTCAATATTCAAAGTCCCGGCTATTATGCCGACTCTTTGAACGTAAAATGGCAACATTACAAGCTAAACGTGGAAACACCAGTTTTGTATTTTCACTTCATTTGTAACCACAGTATGGGGGACTCCCCCACACTTAGGGTGAAAACCCTATATGAATGCTACTGTTTTTGTTTACCGAGTCGCTAGCTTGACTCGACCCTGAATTCATTTGTCCTTGGGGAAGCATGATGTGGAAGAAACAATCTCAATCGGACTTTCATTCAAGATGTTTGGACAAACATTTGAAGCACGTGAAAGTTCCACACCGATGAGATAAGTATCCGGCTCAAGATAATGATACATGAAAATGCCGGGATCAAAGATGGTATCTTCATTCCCGAAGGAGTGAAGAGAAGAAGTCACCTTATAGGTGAAGAAAAGGAAGAAAACCATGATGAAAATCATGATTTGATCATCTTCCTCGAGATCAGGCTCATTAGCCTGAGTTTGGATTGCAAAGGTGAAGCTCGTAAACTTCCCGGGAGGGTGGGTGGGAATTTGCAAATCCTCATGATTGAGTGCATCTCCCCCCGGGCTATCAAACTCCGGAGGAGTCATGATATGATGAGTGAGTTCACCGGAGAACTCCTCATGAAGAGAATTATTCACAAGATGTGAATTTGTGAACTCATGTTCCATTGTGGACTCATCACAATCCTCGTCAAAGATTGGATTGTTAGAAATCATAGTGAATTCAGATTCGAATTCAAATAGAGGATTGGTGAGAGTCGTATTGAATGTTTCGGGAACAAAGAGATTAACATTCTCTATTGGACTGCTGGGATCAGAAGTGAGTGACGGATCATGATATAGGAGACTTTCAATTTCTCCCAAATCGGCTTGGAAATCGAGGAGACCATCATCACTTTCCAATGAAAGTGGATTGATGTGAGTAAGTTCATAGGCGAACTCCTCAAGAAGATGATCAGCATCAGTTTGTGGAACTGATGCCTCAACATACTCAATGTCTCGATGAGATGTACAATCATCATTAAAATCTGAGAAAGTCTCAAAATGATCGTTTGAACACTCAAGAGGGGAAGGAATATCACACATATGCTCAAGAGTTCCCTGTAACTCTCTCGGGATTGGGACAAGGTTCTCAACACTAGACTTTATGAATTCGTCCGATTCCTTATCAGGAACAGTGTCAAGATGCTCGTCCCCCATGATCAAAGAGTAAGTGGGAACCTCGGGTGTGATAGCAGTGCCAAAAATTGATTGATGCTAAACCGTCAACCAAAGTCAACCACGGATGTGGTCAAGATGGTCAAACAACCTAGAGTCAATGCTCCGCAAAAGTATAGTGTTTCCCCGGGTCGTTATGTCCCGACGAGGTGTGGATGGTTAACAAACGGTTATGTGATCGGGTGAAACTGGACAGGAAGGGGTATAAGTGAGTTGTGATGATTACACTACTGGAATATAAAATAAAATAGCTTAAATACACTATATTAACAAGACTGGAAAGTCAGAAAAACCAGAAACGATTTAAACCTAAAAACGCGTACGTTACGTTTAAATAAAACGTAGACGTACAAAATAAAAAGTAAAAACAGAAATCTGAAAACACCCAGGGGTGAAAATGATTTTTTTACAAACTTAAAGGTAAAAGAAAATTTTTAGAAAAAGAAAATAAATTTTAACCCTAATTAATTATTTAATATTAATTAATTACTAATTATTACTAATTATTAATAATTAAAATACTTAAATACAATATAATATTAATTAAGCACTAGAAAAATGAAAATAAAATTACTAAAATTATAAAATAACTAAAAACAAGTTTTAAAAATAAATATAAGTATTTTTGTCTTTTTGTGGATTTTCTATTAATTAATTACTAATTAATTATTAATTACCTAATTAAACTATTTTAAATTAAGAAAAATACTAAATGAACAGTAAAAATTATAAGAAAATTTCTAAAATTATTTTATAACATATAAAAGCTATAAAAAATATAAAAACTAGGTTTTTCTTAATAAAAACTAGTTATGCTATTTAATACTTAATATTAATTAATTATTAATTAAACTAAGATTAATTCTAATAAATAATAAATGACGAAATAAAAATCTGAAAAAATTATTATAAATACTTTAATATAATAGGAATTTAAGAAAAATATAAAATAGCTATGTACTTAATAAAAATTTAAAAATGAAAAATAAAATTTAAATAAAATTAAATAGAAACTATCACTTAAAAATAAATTGGTTTTTCTTGGATTTTCTTTTGGAAACTTATTTTCCAACTAAAAACATGAACGTTTTATAAAAACAACTTTAATAGAACTCAAAAATAAGCACTTGAAGTGCTTATTGGGTCAACAGTTGACTTCTGTTGACCAAGATGGAAATAAAGCTCAAATCAGCTTAGGTGGGACCGACAATGGGTAAAACTGATCCAAATAAGTTGTTAGAACATGTATAAGCTAGAAAAGGAACTAGTGTGACCACAGAATAAGCAATAAGCTACAAAATAAGCTCTTGGAAACTTGTTTCAAAGCTGAAAATGGGACAACTTTTGTGGCTTAATTCAGGTGGGGTCCACAGGTCTAGGGGTCAAGCCAATGGTCAAATCTAAGAGGCTACCATGGGGGGGGGGGGGTTGAGAGGAACAAGGTTCGAGGGCTGAGGACAACTGAGGTGATCAATAAACCACCACCAAGTGGTGGTGGTGGCTGATGTAACTGTTGCAGCAGGGGGCTTGCCTCCCCTGCAACTTACTTTTGGGGGATGGTGGGCCCAGGAAAAAAATTGCAAAAATAAAATGACCAAGGGAGCTTAAAGTTGAGCTGCTGGACTATCTATGAAAACAAGTTACAAGCCTAGAAAACTTACACAAAATTCAAAACAATTTCCTCAATATTTGAAAAATACTGAGTTCATACCCATTTGACTTTTTGAGATTTTTAGATAACTTGACTTTAGTGAGATTTAATTGGGTCTAATGAACTGTAAGCATGAATTTAAGCTAAGATTGAAGTTAAATAAGCTAACTTATCCACTAATAGACATATATGCATGATTGTGCTACTTTGAAAACCTCACAGTGATCAATAATTAAACAAGGGATGAGACTTTGACTTTTCTGCAAATAAGGTCTGGGTTTAAACCTTTGACTGTGCTAGTATTACCTTAAAAGAGTTAACTAAACCAAGATTTTAACAAATACACCAAAGCACAGTGGTCAAAACCACTGTGCCAAACACCCCTATATTGTTGTTTGTGTTGGATTTTAAGAAGCAAACCACAAGTTTAAAACATGAAACTGACTTTGAACCCTACACTAACCTATATGAATACAAAATAATTGAAAATCAACAACAAGTACACATCATCACCCTCAATAACAGATTATGCAAGAGAAAATAAGAAAATGCCTACAGTTGATCCAAGATCAAGCAGTTGAGAACCAAGAGCCTTAAACCACCATCCTAATGCTCCCAATGGAACTTCTAAACCATTCTCCACTGCTTCTTCCTCCTTCCTCTTACTTTTTCTGCTTTTTATTACTTTTATCTATTTTATGCTTTATCTTTTGGTATTTTTGGTTTTTCCCAGTAAAACTTGTTTAACTGTTTTCTAATCTTCAAAAACCTATACACAAGCTTGACTGAATTCAATCAAACAGAAATGAACAACCTTCAACTTATTAAAGCCAAAATGAGATTTTTAATGAAAATGATTAAAACTGGAAATTGAATTAGAAACTGAGATTGGTGATTAAAACAAGTTGATATTACATTAAAATGTAGGTTACAACCTTTTGAACTAAAAATTACAACTAAAATTAGAAATTACAACAAGGATGATTTGACTAAACTAAGGCTAAAACTAATTCTATACTACTCCTATCACTACTGCCTCTTTCTCTCTTTTTCTTTTCTTTTTATAAGCCCTGGAGCATCCTTTGACTATCCCACTTCAATCACAGCCATTGGATTGGCTTCCCATCATCTCAGCCATTTAAATATTATTTGGCGGGAAAATTGACTTAGGCAGGCTTTAGTGGTGTTTGGTGAAGTTATTAATGAGGGGGAAGGAAAGGTTGAGTTGGTGAGAAGAGTTATTGATAGTTGGTGAGTTGGTGGAAAAGTGGGAGGAGGGGGGAGCAAGGTTGCAGAAAAACGGGGAGGTGAGGATGGGGAGTGAACAGTTGTCGGGGGTGTGGGTGTTAACTGAGTCAACGAGGGAAAGTATTAAAAGGGTTAGGGAGTGGGACGTTGGTTGTGATGGGCTTGGGGGGGTTTAGGATTGGATTTGTTTTGTTGGGTTTGTTTTATTTTTGGACTTAGGATAAAAAGGGTCCAAATGGTTTGTTTAATAAATTACAATGACCACTTTTGCAAAACTGAAAATTGGAGGGGGTTAATTTGCAACTTTCAAAAATTTATTATGAGGACCAATATTGACAAGTTTGAAAATTATAAAGACCAAAATTACAATTTTCCAAAATTTAAACTCCGAGGACCAAAATTGACATTTTCCAAAGTTTACGGGTTAAACTTGCCATTTTGTAAAAACTTTTATCCAAGGATCAAATTTGAACATTTTTGAACTTCCAAGGACTAAATTGATTTTTCATCCAAAAATATCCCACTAGGGACCAATTCTGCCAAAATCTGTAACTCCAGGGACTAAATTGTAATTTTCCAAAACTTTTCCAATTTTTCACCAAAGGTCTAAATATGACAACTTATGATTTCAAAAGGACCTTTGGTGACAATTTTCTATATTTTGAATACCAGGGACTAGTTTTGTCATTTTATGAAAGTTGGGGGACTGAAACTGCCAATTTTGCAAACTTTGTACGTTTTTCCATCTATTTTTGCTCATTTTGCATCTAAAACATATAAAACACAATTTTGAAATATTTTTAGTATTTTGATGCATTTCTGAGTGTTTTTGTATGTTTTGCAGTTCAGATTTGACCAAAAATGATGAGTGTTTGAGCACTCATCAATCCCCCATACTAAACTATTGCTAGTCCCTAGCAAATAAACTATTTTGAAAACTTGATGAATTTTAAACTCTTTACCAAAAGCCATCACTTCTGGAGTAGCCAGGTGTGAGAACTGTGGTACACCTGATAACTGTGTGATTTTGAGCAAACCACCAGCTGTCAACGGATTTGATTAGTCTTTACCAGAAGCCGTTTGCTTCTGGACTAACCAACTCTTGATGGACAAAGTCAACATCTTGGTGAGCTGATTACCAATTATGGATTTTCCACTGCCTTTACCACAAGCCATAATCTTGCGGGCTAGCCAACTCATTCGCTTTTGAGGATATGGGGAGTTGATGAACCATACAATTTTGGGCAAATTGCAAGCCGTAAACGGATTTGAGATGTCTTTACAAAGAGCCGTTTGCTCCTGGACTAGCCAATCCTTTTTGTCGCTTAGACAAGGCGGACTGATTACCACAAAAATTTTGAAGCACCAGTGAATTTTTTTAAAAAAATTTTTGAAATTTTTGCTAAAACGGGGGTATTATATAGTAAAATGTGATAAAATTCGCTAGAATACCCCCCACACTTAGCATGAATATTGTCCTCAATATTCAAAGTCCCGGATATTATGCCGACTCTTTGAACGTAAAAGGGCAACATTACAAGCTAAACGTGGAAACACCAGTTTTGTATTTTCACTTCATTTGTAACCACAGTAAGGGGGACTCCCCCACACTTAGGGTGAAAACCCTATATGAATGCTACTGTTTTTGTTTACCGAGTCGCTAGCTTGACTCGACCCCGAATTCATTTGTCCTTGGGGAAGCATGATGTGGAAGAAACAATCTCAATCGGACTTTCTTTCAAGATGTTTGGACAAACATTTGAAGCACGTGAAAGTTCCACACCGATGAGATAAGTATCTGGCTCAAGATAATGATACATGAAAATGCCAGGATCAAAGATGGTATCTTCATTCCCGAAGGAGTGAAGAGAAGAAGTCACCTTATAGGTGAAGAAAAGGAAGAAAACCATTATGAAAATCATGATTTGATCATCTTCCTCGAGATCAGGCTCATTAGCCTGAGTTTGGATTGCAAAGGTGAAGCTCGTAAACATCCCGGGAGGGTGGGTGGGAATTTGCAAATCCTCATGATTGAGTGCATCTCCCCCCGGGCTATCAAACTCCGGAGGAGTCATGATATGATGAGTGAGTTCACCGGAGAACTCCTCATGAAGAGAATTATTCACAAGATGTGAATTTGTGAACTCATGTTCCATTGTGGACTCATCACAATCCTCGTCAAAGATTGGATTGTTAGAAATCATAGTGAATTCAGATTCGAATTCAAATAGAGGATTGGTGAGAGTCGTATTGAATGTTTCGGGAACAAAGAGATTAACATTCTCTATTGGACTGCTGGGATCAGAAGTGAGTGACGGATCATGATATAGGAGACTTTCAATTTCTCCCAGATCGGCTTGGAAATCGAGGAGACCATCATCACTTTCCAATGAAAGTGGATTGATGTGAGTAAGTTCATAGGCGAACTCCTCAAGAAGATGATCAGCATCAGTTTGTGGAACTGATGCCTCAACATACTTGATGTCTCCATGAGATGTACAATCATCTTTAAAATATGAGAAAGTCTCAAAATGATCGTTTGAACACTCAAGAGGGGAAGGAATATCACACATATGCTCAATAGTTCCCTGTGACTCTCTCGGGATTGGGACAAGGTTCTCAACACAAGACTTTATGAATTCGTCCGATTCCTTATCAGGAACAGTGTCAAGATGATCGTCCCCCATGATCAAAGAGTGAGTGGGAACCTCGGGTGTGATAGCAGTGCCAAAAATTGATTGATGCTAAACCGTCAACCAAAGTCAACCACGGATGTGGTCAAGATGGTCAAACAACCTAGAGTCAATGCTCCGCGGAAGTATAGTGTTTCCCCGGGTCGTTATGTCCCGACGAGGTGTGGATGGTTAACAAACGGTTATGTGATCGGGTGAATCTGGACAGGAAGGGGTATAAGTGAGTTGTGATGATTACACTACTGGAAAATAAAAGAAAATAGCTTAAATACACTATATTAACAAGACTGGAAAGTCAGAAAAACCAGAAACGATTTAAACCTAAAAACGCGTACGTTACGTTTAAATAAAACGTAGACGTACAAAATAAAAAGTAAAAACGGAAATCTGAAAACACCCAGGGGGTGAAAATGACTTTTTTACAAACTTAAAGGTAAAAGAAAATTTTTAGAAAAAGAAAATAAATTTTAACCCTAATTAATTATTTAATATTAATTAATTTCTAATTATTAATAATTAAAATACTTAAATACAATATAATATTAATTAAGCACTAGAAAAATGAAAATAAAATTACTAAAATTATAAAATAACTAAAAACAAGTTTTAAAAATAAAAATAAGTATTTTTGTCTTTTTGTGGATTTTCTATTAATTAATTACTAATTAATTATTAATTACCTAATTAAACTATTTTAAATTAAGAAAAATACTAAATGAACAGTAAAAATTATAAGAAAATTTCTAAAATTATTTTATAACATATAAAAGCTATAAAAAATATAAAAACTTGGTTTTTTTTTAATAAAAACTAGTTATGCTATTTAATACTTAATATTAATTAATTATTAATTAAACTAAGATTAATTCTAATAAATACTAAATTACAAAATAAAAATCTGAAAAAATTATTATAAATACTTTAAGATAAGAGGAATTTAAGAAAAATATAAAATAGCTAAGTACTTAATAAAAATTTAAAAATGAAAAATAAAATTTAAATAAAATTAAATAGAAACTATCACTTAAAAATAAATTGGTTTTTCTCAGATTTTCTTTTGGAAACTTATTTTACAACTAAAAACATGAACGTTTTATAAAAACAACTTTAATGAAACTCAAAAATAAGCACTTAAAGTGCTTATTGGGTCAACAGTTGACTTCTGTTGACCAAGATGGAAATAAAGCTCAAATCAGCTTAGGTGGGACCGACAATGGGTAAAACTGATCCAAATAAGTTGTTAGAACATGTATAAGCTGGAAAAGGAGCTAGTGTGACCACAGAATAACCAATAAGCTACAAAATAAGCTCTTGGAAATTTGTTTCAAAGCTAAAAATGGGACAACTTTTGTGGCTTAATTCAGGTGGGGTCCATAGGTGTAGGGGTCAAGCCAATGGTCAAATCTTAGAGCCTACCATGGGGGGGGGGGGGTTGAGAGTAACAAGGTTTGAGGGCTGAGGACCACTGAGGTGATCAAAAAACCACCACCTAGTGGTGGTGGTGGCTGATGTAACTGCTGCAGTAGGGGGTTTGCCACCCCTGCAACTTACTTTTGGGGGATGGTGGGCCCAGGAAAAAAATTGCAAAAATAAAATGACCAAGGGAGCTTAAAGTTGAGCTGCTGGACTATCTATGAAAACAAGTTACAAGCCTAGAAAACTTACACAAAATTCAAAACAATTTCCTCAATATTTGAAAAAAACTGAGTTCATACCCATTTGACTTTTTGAGATTTTTAGATAACTTGACTTTAGTGAGATTTAATTGGGTCTAATGAACTGTAAGCATGAATTTAAGCTAAGATTGAAGTTAAATAAGCTAACTTATCCACTAATAGACATATATGCATGATTGTGCTACTTTGAAAACCTCACAGTGATCAATAATTAAACAAGGGATGAGACTTTGACTTTTCTGCAAATAAGGTCTTGGTTTAAACCTTTGACTGTGCCAGTATTACCTAAAAAGAGTTAACTAAACCAAGATTTTAACAAATACACCAAAGCACAGTGGTCAAAACCACTGTGCCAAACACCCCTATATTGTTGTTTGTGTTGGATTTTAAGAAGCAAACCACAAGTTTAAAACATGAAACTGACTTTGAACCCTACACTAACCTATATGAATACAAAATAAGTGAAAATCAACAACAAGTACACATCATCACCCTCAATCACAGATTATGCAAGAGAAAATAAGAAAATGCCTTACAGTTGATCCAAGATCAAGCAGTTGAGAACCAAGAGCCTTAAACCACCATCCTAATGCTCCCCATGGAACTTCTAAACCATTCTCCACTGCTTCTTCCTCCTTCCTCTTACTTTTTCAGCTTTTTATTATTTTTATCTATTTTATGCTTTATTTTTGGTATTTTTGGATTTTCCCACTAAAAATTGTTTAACTGTTTTCTAATCTTCAAAAACCTATACACAAGCTTGACTGAACTCAATCAAACAGAAATGAACAACCTTCAACTTATTAAAGCCAAAATGAGATTTTTTATGAAAATGATAAAAACTGGAAATTGAATTAGAAACTGAGATTGGTGATTAAAACAAGTTGATATTACATTAAAATGTAGGTTACAACCTTTTTGAACTAAAAATTACAACTAAAATTAGAAATTACAACAAGGATGATTTTACTAAACTAAGGCTAAAACTAATTCTATACTACTCCTATCACTACTGCCTCTTTCTCTTTTTTTCTTTTCTTTTTATATGCCCTGGAGCATCCTTTGACTATCCCACTTCAATCACAGCCATTGGATTGGCTTCCCATCATCTCAGCCGTTTAAATATTATTTGGCGGGAAAATTGACTTAGGCAGGCTTTAGTGGTGTTTGGTGAAGTTATTAAAGAGGGGGAGGGAAAGGTTGGGTTGGTGAGAAGAGTTATTGATAGTTGGTGAGTTGGTGGAAAAGTGGGAGGAGGGGGGAGCAAGGTTGCAGAAAAACGGGGAGGTGAGGATGGGGAGTGAACAGTTGTCGGGGGTGTGGGTGTTGACTGAGTCAACGAGGGAAAGTATTAAAAGGGTTAGGGAGAGGGCCGGTGGTTGTGATGGGCTTGGGGGGGGGGGTTTAGGATTGGATTTGTTTTGTTGGGTTTGTTTTATTTTTGGACTTAGGATAAAAAGGATCCAAATGGTTTGTTTAATAAATTACAAGGACCACTTTTGCAAAACTGAAAATTGGAGGGGGTTAATTTGCAACTTTCAAAAATTTATTATGAGGACCAATATTGACAAGTTTGAAAATTATAAAGACCAAAATTACAATTTTCCAAAATTTAAACCCCGAGGACCAAAATTGACATTTGCCAAAGTTTAGGGGTTAAACTTGCCATTTTGTAAAAACTTTTATCCAAGGATCAAATTTGAACATTTTTGAACTTCCAAGGACTAAAAATGATTTTTCATCCAAAAATATCCCACTAGGGACCAATTCTGCCAAAATCTGTAACTCTAGGGACTAAATTGTAATTTTCCAAAACTTTTCCAATTTTTCACAAAAGGACTAAATATGACAACTTATGATTTCAAAAGGACCTTTGGTGACAATTTTCTATATTTTGAATACCAGGGACTAGTTTTGTCATTTTATGAAAGTTGGGGGACTAAAACTGCCAATTTTGCAAACTTTGTACGTTTTTCATCTATTTTTGCTCATTTTGCATCTAAAACATATAAAACACAATTTTGAAATATTTTTAGTATTTTGATGCATTTCTGAGTGTTTTTGTATGTTTTGCAGTTCAGATTTGACCAAAAATGATGAGTGTTTGAGCACTCATCAATCCCCCACACTAAACTATTGCTAGTCCCTAGCAAATAAACTATTTTGAAAACTTGATGGATTTTAAACTCTTTACCAAAGCCATCACTTCTGGAGTAGCCAGGTGTGAGAACTGTGGTACACCTGATAACCGTGTGATTTTGAGCAAACCACCAGCTGTCAACGGATTTGATTAGTCTTTACCAGAAGCCGTTTGCTTCTGGACTAGCCAACTCTTGATGGACAAAGTCAACATTTTGGTGAGCTGATTACCAATTATGGATTTTCCACTGCCTTTACCACAAGCCATAATCTTGCGGGCTAGCCAACTCATTCGCTTTTGAGGATATGTGGAGTTGATGAACCATACAATTTTGGGCAAATTGCAAACCGTAAACGGATTTAAGATATCTTTACCAAGAGCCGTTTGCTCCTGGACTAGCCAATCCTTTTTGTCGCTTAGACAAGGCGGACTGATTACCACAAAAATTTTGAAGCACCAGTGAATTTTTTTTTAAAAAATTTTGAAATTTTGGCTAAAACGGGGGTATTATATAGTAAAATGTGAATAAATTTGCTAGAATACCCCCCACACTTAGCATGAATATTGTCCTCAATATTCAAAGTCCCGGCTATTATGCCGACTCTTTGAACGTAAAAGGGCAACATTACAAGCTAAACGTGGAAACACCAGTTTTGTATTTTCACTTCATTTGTAACTACAGTATGGGGGACTCCCCCACACTTAGGGTGAAAACCATATATGAATGCTACTGTTTTTGTTTACCGAGTCGCTAGCTTGACTCGACCCCGAATTCATTTGTCCTTGGGGAAGCATGATGTGGAAGAAACAATCTCAATCGGACTTTCATTCAAGATGTTTGGACAAACATTTGAGGCACGTGAAAGTTCCACACCGATGAGATAAGTATCCGACTCAAGATAATGATACATGAAAATGCCGGGATCAAAGATGGTATCTTCATTCCCGAAGGAGTGAAGAGAAGAAGTCACCTTATAGGTGAAGAAAAGGAAGAAAACCATGATGAAAATCATGATTTGATCATCTTCCTCGAGATCAGACTCACTACTCCCTAGATATCTTTTATACGTTAATTACTTGTTATAGTTGCGTGGATGACGGATTGTATTCCTTAATACCATTCATGGGGTGGCGTACTTGTGCCTACTTCACTCCTATGTCGAGCCGGCTAAGAAGCTCCTAACATGGGATCATTAGAATTTACTCATGCATTAAATACAACCAATAAAACCTAGTACACATCGGTTCATGTTTCCTAAGACGTTCAAGCATGTTACCAATTGGAGATCTGCCTGTTTTCTTAAGCCTAACATTGAAATCATTCATCCAATACAACCATAAACAAGTAATCAACACATAATCAACATCTAGGTTTCATTAGATCTAAGCAAACACAAGATAAATCTAGCCTAGCATGGTGGAATCAAGACAAGCACAAGATATTGACAACCAACACATAGACATATTGATTGAATTAGAAGAACACTTATCTCAATAGCACATGTAAGGGTTCAAGGGCTGAAAACCCTTGAAAAACCTGTAAAATTCGTATATGGTTCGGCCTTAGGGTTTCTCCAAACTTGTTCCTTTTAATGAATGAAAATTAGAAAACTATATATAAAAAATTGAGGCTGACGGCGTCAAGAACAACATTGTGACGCCGTCAAAAGAATTCTCGGACTGCCTTGATCTACATCTGACGCCGTCACGTATTATATTTTTCCAGACCGTCACGTATTTAACTCTTGACACTCTTCCTTGTGACGCCTTCATTTCTGTACTGGGCCGTCATGAAATTTACTCTTGACGCCGTCAAATTGTTACTCTTGACGCCGTCACACACTGTTCCCAGCTTGGAAAATTAAGTCTTTGGCGCTTTCTTCACTTTTATGCTCCAAAAACGTCCGAATTGCTTCCTTTTCCAGATTTCACTCCCAAAGTACCTAAAATCGCAAAAGGAACGATTTAGGGCAATATTTGATCAAATAAATTCAATTCCGGACTTAAATGACCCCCTAAAAGTGGTTCATTTTTTGCCTCATCACAAGCTTACACACGGTTTAACGACACTAAGCAGAATGTCGAGTTCTAATCGTAGCTAGAACCAATCTACTCCAAGGCCCACGTGGCCACATGAACAAGCACTCTTGTCCAACTTGGATCCTCACCCAATCCAAGCCTTCATGCAAATAACATACTTGGATCTTCACCCAATCCAAGCTTTCACACGAGACACACTTAGATCATCACCCGATCTAAGCCTTCACACTAAGACATACTTGGATCATCACCCGATCCAAGCCTTCACATAACGACTCAACTAAGTCCTAACCTACATACTAGGACACCACTCTCCTCACAAAAAATATTCAGAACCATTATTAGATTGCATTTTGAACTGACTACATGATATAGAAAACTAGAAATATTCAGAACCATTATTAGATTTCCAGACATAGCATGTTGTATCTCCATTATTAGACTTCCATTTTCAGAAAATTGATAACTTTTAATTTAAATGTATGTGTGTATAATTTTTATATATACATCATTTTTGGAATATTTTTTGTCTATATATTTTACTTTTTGATTATAAACATATAGCTTCAATTACTTTGACCCTTCTAATGGATAGAAGATGATTAGAAATATCTATCAAATGTTCTAAACGGGTATAATTAATATCGCACTTTGTTGCCTTTATCAAAGTGCATTTATCTTCTTTTTATACAGGTTGTAGTAGTTTAAAAACAAAAAAATGAGGTTAGTATGGATCATATGCATCAGAGGTGTATAGGACTAATATATAGCTATATATGTGTAAAGATAACTAAGTAATCACAAATGGTATCTGATATGTAGTGTAAAAGTCTTTTTTGATAAAAGATCTAGGTGACTAATTTGTATGAGTAATGAATGCTAAAGTAAAAAGGATTAAGATTATGGCTAAGAACAATTTTGGCTATCAATCTTATTTTAGTTTGAGGGTTGTTTAGTTGTTAATTAACTGATTCGAATGGAAATTCTGTGGTAGGAATCTGTAACTTAACTAATTTGTAGTTGACCTCATTTATGGAGAAGCTTTTGTGCTAATAGAATTATATATTCACTTATGTTCAAAACAACCTTAGTATAGCTTATGTAAAACCCCGCAAGTCAAAATTTGTGATCTACTAATATCCTTGATTTCTGATGGTATTCCGTTCAATACCATCCTGTTTAGTTTAAAATGAAGAGTACCTGAATAATCCATTGATTTATCATTTGGGACATTTTGTTAGTTTAATAAATTGTCTCTTTTGGTGTAGTAGGATTTGTTTGAAGGTATAAAGAATTAGGTGAGAAATGTGACAACGCTAGGAAGAGTTTCCCAAGACTTACGCGCAGAAAACATAGGTATATGTCAATTAGCGCCTTTATTGTTATGCAATCTGAAACTGAGTTTGGCAAATGCATAATAGTAAAGTATCTTTTGCCATAACTACTGCAGCATCACACACACACAAATGCTATAAACTCAAGCAATACTTTTGAAAATTTTACTCATTTTCCCTGTTTGTTGGTTGACAGAAATGTTCCCGGTACTATAACTACTATTTTTATTGCTACCGGTAAATTCCAATGTAACCCTCTAATACTAAATCTGTCCTCATGTTGTAAGCAGGATGGAGCATAGCAACATTGCTGATTTGAAACTGGGACAAAAACAAGACCATAACTCATAAAGATGAAGTTGCTGCTAAGCACACTAAGTTACAGAAAGAGAACAAGAGAAGAAGGCTCAAGACAAAACGGAATTCAAATCATTAGACAAAAGACAAAAGAAAAGGTACTGAAAGTTCTCGAAGCCTAGGCGTGTAATCATCGTTTGAACTAAAAGTATGTACAAAATAAGACTTACCTGTAGGATAAAAAAACATTGTAAGTAGAAATGAATTCAACTAAGAATTTACATTTATGATGCACATAATACTTCCGTAGACAAACACCCCGCCGCGAAGCGTGGGTCTAAAGATCTCGTTTTTAACACTTATGTACATTTTCACATACACCTTCGATCACTTTCAGTAAAAAAGAATAAAAATGAATGGCTCATGAACAATACAATTATTAACTTTCGTCTTCGTCCGGTAACTCAAGTTTACGAGAATCTACAAAAATCATCATATGCCAATTTAATATTTCACAACACACAGCGTTTACTAATTTTATCATTTTACAATTATAAGTTTTCTGATATAACTACTTGATTGGATATGACTAAAAATAAAACTTTAAAACTGATGTAGCTCTAACACAAGATTTAGTTAATAATTAGTTGTGGCAACCTAGTAGCATATATAGAATGTAAGTTAAAGTTTAGGAAAATAAAAAGTACTCCTTCCTTCCCACTTATTTTATATTTTCCCGTTACGTGCATAGAAAGGTGTTATTAATTTCTTTAGGCTGCATTTGGATTGAGTTATGGAATCACAGTGGCCATCGATCTAGAAATAAGTTAGAATAAGAATGAGTTTATGATTTCAAATATATTGTTTGGCTTATAAGGTTTGAATCCAATATCTAAAAATGTGAGTGAGAATCTTCTAAAATTCAATTTGAATATGAAAGTAATTTGAGTGTTATTTTGCATGAAAGTTTAAATTTAATTAGAATAAAAATGACAGGTCTCTTATTTTTTCCCTTCTTACAAAACATAAAAGGTGGCAAAATATGTGGGTTGGGTCGGTTTGGATCACATGTCTAGATGAGTTTAGGTCTATACGGGTCCAAGTCTAGATGAGTCTTCTAAAAATATGGGTCTAAATGAATCCGAATATAGATAGGCCAAGGGTTTTGGGGTCAACATGATTTTTTTATTATTATTTGTTGTATTATTTTTTTTGCAAAGATGAAAAAAAAGAGAGTGAAAAACTTGACCCGCTAGACCCGCCTATACTTGTTGGGTAAATATTGCACTTTATGATCAAAAACTCAATTACAACCATCTATAATATTTGAGAAACCCAATTAGACTCATCCTTTAATAGATATATACCCAGTTAGACTCATGTTTAACTAATGGGTCTCAAATTGCCACCGCTACAAAACATCAACATGACCTATAATGTTCAATTTGAACTTTGAAGAATCTCGACTTAAAAATGATATAGCTCAACCAAACATTTGTAATCACAAGTCATTCTTATTAGTATTTAATTTGCATTCATTCGTGCCAAACACATATTTAATTGTCAAACTAAAACCCAACTAAGTACAATAGGTTAAAGACACACGTTATAACCAAAAGTCTCACGTTAAATATACAGAGTAACACATTTTTGTGCGATTTGCTTTATTTTTAAATATCAATTTTACCTACTAAAGTCTCACTTAAAAAAAAAAAAGGGTAAACAAATATTTTGAGACAAGCTAATAATGTAGTAACATGGACAAAAAAATTGAGGGTAAAAAAGGAAAGTAAAAAAGAAGAGGAGTGAAAATGTTGTTAAAAGGATACATTTCCTATTTATAATTTACTCCACTTCATTTTGACTGTGTGAGTCAAACAACAATTGCCAGCTGTCTTTACCGATGTTGCCACGGTTTCTGAGAATAGGGCAAAAGGTCATTGGCCGGAACCCTAGACCCACCACCATGACCACTCCGATAAGAAGACCACCACCGCGATTATCAAACTTGGGGACATCATCTGTCATACCACAACCACCTCCTCCACCGTTCTCCACCATACAACGACCACCATCACCATCACCATCACCATCCTTCTTACAACAACCACCATTATCAAACTTGAGACTATCACTATACTTCAAACCATCATCATCATCATCATCCATCCTATCCCCATTATCAATCATATCCCCAGAATTATTATTGCCACCAATACCAACCGACATACCCCTATCTTTCTATTCTTCATTACGAGATACCACTTACACTCATGATGATGATGATGAAACAGATAACATTCCAGACGATGGAGGGTTTTTAAGAGAACATTTACCACCCAAATTTGTTAAGTTGCTTAGTCAAGCCCAAGCCGTACTCATTAATTTCAACTCCAAGTCTTCTAGTGGGTGGGCGGGGGAACTAACGGCGAGTCAGATCATGCTTTGGCTTAGAACATTAGTTGGTATTCATTCTTCTTATTACTATTTCCTTACAATAGGATTTTTCTTTTATAGTTGTTGTTGTTGTTAACCACCTACCAATGATTTAATATAATAGTAGGACCCGGTTTTTAGGATTTGGATCCCACAACAACCCTTGGGTGTTGTATAAGCTTTCCTTTAATTAAAAATATTTCCACTCTATAAATACATTATTCAAATTCATGAATTTAAGGTAAGTGAGTTTCAATCAGGTACTAGTATGTATTAATATAAAGTAAGTTGAAATATTTTTTTAATTAAGGAAAGCTTTTAGATCATTACATGACATCATTTTTTTATCCAAAGTGTTTAGACAAGTTGGAGATAAATTAGTATATATGGGAACATATAAAAGCGTTCATGTTTAAACTGGTTAAACAATTTATTATACTTCCATTGTTAGTCAAAATACTTAACACACTTTTATATTCGTCATTAATCCATACTTCTTAGCTCGTAAGTCGTAATAGTATTTATTAAGACGATAACAAAATAATTTTATTCTAGTGTTGCTTTGAAGTTTGAAACCTATCGTATGTGTTTGGTATTCATATTGCGTGCTTGGTATTGCTTTTAGGTTTTAACTAGTTCTGTTTGGTATTGGTTTTAAGCTTTTAACAAGTTCTCTACGTGTTTGCTAACATGATTTATTGCGGCTTTATGATGTGTAGAAAACCGGTTTGACCTCAACCGGGTTGATCAAAAACCGGTTTTTAAAATTTTGCTACTTACGGTCGATGTTAGGGTTGTCGTCATTTAGATAACAACCATGTTTATGGTCAGGTGCGGAGGGACATTGAATGGCGAGGGGGGCGGTGCCCTCTATGATTGGTCAAAAAACTTACGAGTGCAGGGTAAATTTTTTTAGTTTTAGCTAAAACCGCAAACATTTATAAACCAAACAACCCTTGTTTGTAGTTGTTCTGTTTACGCTAAAACTTGATGTTTTATAAACATAAACGGTGCATTTCATGCAACGTTTTTCTCGAATAAATGGCTTTTTAGTTTCTCTACATCAGTGCAATCGTGTTGTAGTTTCTTCTTAAAGATAAAACATTTTTTTTTTGTGTGCATTTTAGTCACTATATTAGCAATCTTTTGTTGTTGTTTTGCATGACATAAGCTGTATTTTTGCTGTTGTTTTTTGCTCCCACTTTTACACACAATAAAAGCTATTTTTGTTTTGTTTTGATTTTTTATTTTAGTGTGAACGACTATGTAAAAGTATAACTTTTTTGCCCCCATGCTCCGGTTTCCTGGCTCCGCCACTGTTTATGGTTGTCGTCTTTGTGTTTGTAATTGTACCTAAGCTACTCCTAGCGTATTGCTAGTTAAGGCCTTTCAAAAACATGTAAATAATGTATGTACTAATCATTCATATGTAACTTAACTTTCCTTTCTTTGTAGTTCTGCTTGAAGCCTATGAATCCCTAAAGCCTTATGGCTTGGTACTTGCTGAAAATATTAAAGATTACCTTGGTGTGTTTGGAAATAAGGAAGAGATACAACAAGAACAAGAACAAGCTCCAGCACCGACACAAGCACCAGAACCAAAGCCAGAACCAGAACCACCAGAACGAGAACGAGAACCAAAACCAGAATCAGCAGAACCTAAACCACAAGATTCTAAACCAAAACAAGAACCAGAGTCAGCAGAACCCAAATCAGCAGAATCCAAACTAGAACCCAAAACGGAACCAGCAGAATCCAAACCAGAATTAGCAGAACCCAAACCAGAAACAGCAGAACCTAAACCAAAAACAGAACCAGAATCAATAAAACCCAAACCAGAACCACACTTAGTACCCAAATTAGAACCAGCAGAACCCAAATCAGAAGCAGTGGAACCAGAGTCTAAACCTAAACCAAAACCAGAATCGGAACCAACAGAACCTAAGCCAAAACCAGAAGTGGAACGAGCAGAACCTAAACCAGAATCAAAACCAGAATCAGAACGAGCAGAACCAGAAGAAGAGAGTACCATATCTTTTTTTCAACTCCTCGTCGGCCCAAACCATATTAAATACGTCTTTGTGCTTTTTGGGGTCACCGAAGAAGACCACGTCGGTGCTGAAATTATTGGTGAAAATAAACTTGTTGTCAAAACATTTGTGGGAAATAGTCCAGATTCAGATACAATCACAACCACCACTCTCTATCTGCCTCCTGGCGATTTTTCCAATGTCCATCTCAGAACAAAGTTTTCCATAAAAATGGCGTCTTCCTTGTCGAGCTTCAAGGATTCCAGATTGCCAACCCCTCCTCCTCCTCCTCACACGGGGCTAGCTCTTGATAATGCTGCATCACTTTTTTTCATACCCAAGTAATTCCTTGTTACGTTTTATTGGGAAATATACAGATTGTTTTATATTGCATTGCTGTTATAGCAGTGCAAGGAAATTGTAAACAAGCATGACTTGTTTTCGTGGTGCTAGTACTTTGATCATCTTGGTAATGATTTCCTTTTATTTAGTGCTTCATGTTCTTTTATATGTTCACAAGTTGCGTGTCTTATGCTTTTGCAATTTTGGCATGTTATTGGTTTTATCTTGTCACCAAATAAAGAAAAATATCTAGCAAGTTAGCAACTCTGCGATGACCCTAAATTGCTAAGAATCTTTGTTGCATTTGCATCTATAAACTGCTAAGGTAAATTATTGGTATTATCATTCAAGAGGTGTTTATCCTCTGTGGTGACCCTATCAAATGGTATAAGGACTTTAACCTATGTTCGGTATGGGATTAGTCTAGTGCTGTCATTATTTAAAGAAAATTTTTCATCTGTTCACCACCCAATAAAAGCAAAAGCAAGTAAATTTTTACCATACATTATGTTGTTCACCTATTAGAAGCAAAAGCAAGTAAATTGTTACTATACATTATGTTTATCATTAGCCACTATTCTGTGAACAAACTACCACATGCATGAGATCTTATATATTATTTTTTTGCAAGTGAATGTTATCCTAAAAATATTTTGAGGTGTTTCAAAAGGAATGGATAGAAGAACCCAACCATTTAACTAAAGAGACTAAAAGAAAGAGCGAGGAAAAAACTAGTTATTGGGTTAGGCAGGTGAATCTTGATTAAAAAAAAAGTTGGAGAGTCGTTAACTTTCGCTTCTTGGATTCCTTAGATGTCACATGTTTGTGTTCGATATTCAAAACATATGGATATTGTGCAAACATATCTTATGTATGTAATGAAAAAAACACGTTGACACCCTTCCCGATCACTATATTTTACCTCGGTGCACACTTGATTGTAGGTACAAAGTTGGTAATGCTAGTATCGAAATCGAGGAAACAAATTCTGAAAATGGGATTAGTGAGTAAGCTTTATGGTATGTTCAAGTTAATTGGACAAAGGCATTCACCTTCAAAAATATAAAGATTAAACAATTTTCTGGTGGAGTTTTTAGAACATCAAATGATAAGGAAAAAGCCAACAGAGATTGAGAATGCATGTAAAGATGCTCGTGTTGGAATTTCTCAAGTAGACATGATGCCTCAAATTTCAGTTCAAGATCCCATTGTGCTTACTAACACTAAAGGACGTCCAAGAAATGCAACAAGAGTCAAGCCTCCTATAGAGGTCAAGCAAAAGAAGACCGAACTTGTTCTTACTGTAGGGAATCAGGTCATAACATCACTGGGTGTATGAAAAAGAAGGCTGCTTACATGCAAGAAAAAGACCGATGCTTATGTTATCGATTGTTTAGTTTTATTTTTTTGGTAAATATATTTTTTATTTTGCTTATGAACTAGAAGTTCTGTTAAGTTATCATCTTATGATATGCTGTTGTTTTGTCATATGGTTATTGCTACTTAAGATTGAACTTGTACTAAACGTCAAAAAATGAAAAAGGCCAAAATGACAAGCTGATGTCGAACTTGTGCTATATTGGAATTTGTTGTTTAGGAATCTTCATTTTCTTGCATTAACCGTTGTGATGGACATAATTTTTTTTAAATATGTTAAATGTCGAGTTTGAAAATCTATACGGTGTAGTTATTATGGTATGCAGTTTCGTTCCGTTGGGCACATTATTATTCTGCTGCTTAAGGTTGTTTGGTATACGGGTCTGCATTATGTTTTTGCCTTTTAAGGGTGTTTGGCATAATGGATTGCAATATATTTCTGTTGTTTAAGCGGGTCAAAACCCAAATGGGGTGTTTAGTTCAGTATCTAAACAGATAAAAACTGAAGCGGAAGCGAGTCAAAACTTAAATGGAGTGTTTGGTTCAGTCTCTAAACGGATAAAATATGAAGCAGAAGCGGGTCAAAACTGAAATGGAGTGTTTGGTTCAGTCTCTAAACAGATAAAAATTGAAGCGGAAGCGGGTCAAAACTGAAAAGGAGTGTTCGGTTCAATCTCTAAATGAGTAACCAAAAACAAAAATAATAACTGAATACAAGAGTGTAAGATTTATTTGATGTAGTTATGTAATAAAGGTTTTAAATGTCTGAATATTGGATCTTTCCCATTCTTAAGTTTGTTGTTGTATAGATATCTTGTGTAATCTAATATGAAAATGGTGCTTCCTTCATAAGCATCCAAATATATAGTGTATTCCGTGAGAATGCTATCATGTTTTACATAATTGGTTAAGTGCCATTGATGGATTAACTATGATGTTGCTGCAAGTGTTCCATGTTGGCATATTATTATGGACACTCTTTAGTCACAAGTCGCAACATGCCAACATCCAACTCGAGTTTAATGACTGCTAGTTAGTTTTATGTAAAGTGAACTAAAATGAAATGGGTCAAAATTAGTGAATTAAAACAGGCCTGTTCAAAATTATAGTGTACTAAAATGAACCAGATTGAAATGGTGAAATCACAAGAATTAGCTTCTTTTGTTTTTTAAATGTTACTTTATCATCTCTAAGATCTTTTTCTAAGATGTCTTACTTTATCGTCTCTCTTTTCATAAGCTATCTTACTTTATTGCTCAGATCGACAGTTATTACAATTACTTATAAATAGTTAACAAAACTTTCATGGTTTTTCATTAATACCTTCGTGTTTACAATTGAACTTTGAAAAATAGAAGTAAGCTAGAAAAATATAAATGTGAAGAAAAAAGACCAACAAAAATGGGTTGACAACAAGGTAGAGTGATGAAGACCTCACACTTTTGAATAAAACATAGTTACGTGAAGTAAGCAACCGACATGCGACATGTGCAGTATAAGAGAAGGTTTCGCATTGCACATAAAGCTTAATTGTTAAAAATAGTCATGGGCATAAACACCTGTTGTCGTCCCTAAGATATGAATGAAAACAAATTAAAACGCTTGTTTTGCAATATATAATTACAACTTTGGAACCTTTGATCTAATGAAAAAATGTAAATTGTTTATTAGGACAATATAGATGCAATGAACCCAATAAGAAAATCTAGATACAGAAGAAGAAGAAGAAGAAGAAAAATGTATAAAAAGGTTTAATTTAGACTGGAAATTTTGATTATGAGAGTGAGATATTTGAGCATATAGCTTGTGTTGTGATGTTATAACACTAACGCATAGTAGTAATTAGCATAGTTTTTGGTTGCAAATCCACATCGTTAACAATCGGAGCCAACTCCTGAGCAGCTTAATACAAGGTTCACGGACAAACAACAAAATAGTGAATTTGTAACCATTAATACTTAACAGGATAAAAGTAGTACGAGTACTAGAGAAAGAATATGAAGTAATAACATAAGTATAATTATTTACTTAATTGAACTTGATGGGTGTCACTTTTTCGGGATTCTTGTGGAAGGTTAGCACTAAGACTCCGTCGTCATTGGTCTCAGTTTGGACGGTCTTGTACACAATGTCATTTCCTAAATTAATCCTGCTGGTGATTAATCTGATAA
Source organism: Artemisia argyi (assembly GCA_030686995.1). Lineage (NCBI taxonomy): Eukaryota > Viridiplantae > Streptophyta > Magnoliopsida > Asterales > Asteraceae > Artemisia > Artemisia argyi. The sequence goes on along the minus strand of CM060698.1, from coordinate 78,666,263 downwards.
TACGAGGGGAGGGGAAGTCCGGGGAGTGTTTAGGTTCAACATTGGCTGTGACAAAAGCTGCATTCTTTTTTTTTTTATCCAATTTCACACTATGGGAAAACCCTTTATAATTCTTGGCTTCAATGTCCAATAATACAGTTAGAGTTTCATCGGTTTCGATCCTCTTCTCCTTTCCAGGGATACTTAGGGATACGTCTTCGAGTTTTTCACCATTCTTCAGCCTGTATAGTGTATGAGGTATCCTCTTTAATAGCTTTTGATTTACTTTCGACACCATGGATCCTGTGTTTGTTAAATTCAAATACATGATCATGCATATGTATATATAATGAATGAATCATACTAAATTAAGTTACAAACAGTCATACCAAAAAGATCTTGTTTAGTAGAAAATGCATACTTCAGTAGCTCATGTTCCTCTAAAAAAGGAGGAGGAGGAGGACTTGGCACATAAAAGAGATCGGAAACAAAGCGACATAAGCGAACAAACAAACCCATCTCCGATCAAGTAACTATTCGATACAGTTTTTGGAGATTTTCTTATAAGGGTTTCAATTCAATAAAGCAAGAAAAGATAACTTATATAGAGTAAAAAAAATTATATAGAGTAATAGATTAAACTAATTCTGTGGTTTATTAACTTTCCCTTTCAATATTCATATACGCCGACAAACAAGATAATTAAGTACTTTGCCAAAATTCTACGTCATTTGAGATCAGTTTGCAATTCAATCCAGACAGTTTGCGAGCTATTTGAGATGACTTGTAAATTACTTCAAATTGAATCGATTTAAACGCTTTAAGCTCAGAATTGAGCTAGTTCGAGTTTGAGAGGGTATGTTAGGTAAGGAGCTTTTTTAAGAGCATTTATGAGTTGTTAGCGTTTATTAATTAAAGTTGAAAACTCGTTTGGTAGGTAAAGTTTGGCATTTTGTTTTTTCAAAAAAATAACTACTTGAAGAATCATTTAGCTTTTACAACATTTTGAACTTTATCTATACTTTTATACTATAATGGAAAAACCAACTTTTCTTGAAAGTGAAAAGTGAAAACTGAATCTATTTAAGGAAACAAATTAATACACGGCCGGAAACTTAATTATATACATATTAGCGGAAACTATTCTGTGGAAAACTAGAAGGGGGGGTTGAATAGTTTTACGTCTTTTTAATTTGTTATAAAAGATTGTTTGAAAGTTTTCTTTGTTTTCAAAAATATAGATTCGATGCTATATGAAATCAAGTCATGCACAGTATGAACAACACTAAATATGTACTATAAATCAATAATAATGTAAGTAAAGAAATAGATGAGAGTTGGAAAGATCGAACCGCGAGACAAGAGATTTATAGTAGTTCGGCTACAAGGTCACCTTCCTTGCCCTACTCCACTCCTCGAGCACCTAACTCGAGAGTTTTCTTCACTATGTTAACAAGCTCCCTTATGGCGGAGAAAACCTTACACACCAATTTACACACCACAACTTCGTCACAACTTATTCACACCTTCTACACAACTATTTCACACCTATTCACTACTTAATCACACCACTTCTTCACACCTATCTTCTACACACCAATCTTCTTCACAACTATCTTCTACATACCAATCTTCTTCACAACTAACTACTAACCAATCACACTATATATATATATATATATATATATATATATATATATATATATATATATATATATATATATATATATATAAATATATAACTAAACTATCTTCTAACAAATATTCACAACTAATCACACAATGAGATAAATACAATGATGATGCAATAACAACTTAGATGTGGAGATCACAACAAGTTGTAATACTTCTTGTCTTGAGGGATAGAAGTATTCTCCTCTTGCACATGATAGGATGATGTTTGGATCACTTTGAAACAAAGATTTAAGAATGTATGATTAAAGGATTAAGAGATTAGAAATGGAGATCTAGAACAGAAAGTTTAGGAGTGCAAAAGGTGAGAAAAACTCCAGATTTATGGTGGTATTTATAGGCAACAGATTCTGACAGAGGAGCGTGGCCGGTCCCCTTAAATCAAGGCCGGCCCCCTTAAAATTAAGGGGACCGCCCTTTATAATTAAGGGGTCTGCCCAGCTGTAACGGCTAGATTTTTTGTTTTTTAATTGGAGAAAGTTTATTTGGTGAAAAACTAACTCATTTTGGTTAAAAATTTGAATTCATATATTTAGTATGAATAAAAAATTTTTCTTTATTACCAAAAGTGTTTTTCAAAAATATATAATATGTTTATATAATTAAATAAACTTGGTAAAACTTAATTAAGTTTTCCTTTGATCATAAATTGCACTAAACACTTTGTTTATTCATACCTTAAGTGATTTGGATGTAAAGAGAATGTTAATACTAAATACTTGTTTATGTCACAAGTTTTTGTTCTATGAGTTTATATTTTATAATAATCAAAACATATAGATATTGATAATATGTTAATAATGTTTTTAAGCATTATTTATGTCAACAATCTCCCCCTTGTTGATTATTACAAAACCTTAAACTCAATAGATCTAAAACTTGTATTTAGACAAGTATTATAGAGTTTACATTTTCTCTTCTCCCCCTTTTTGTAAAATCAAAAAGGTTAAGCCGAGTAAGCTTCGTGAAAGAAGTTTAAATGGGTAGAATGCTCCCCCTTGATGTTTGCTCCCCCTCATTAGAGAGCACCAAGGGAACGAGCTATGGAAATCTTGGCTACAAAAATATTTGAAGAGAATAAAACATATATACATGCAAAATAACAATTATGAAAATAAACATAGATTCATTCAAGCATCATAGAAATGATTAGCATTACAACATTCAGCTTGAAGCATATTGATTACAATAAAACAAAAGAAAAGACATAGTCCTATATTGCCTAAGAAAGCACTTGGACTTGCTTGCAACCCATGGTTGATTGTTTTATTATGCTTGAAGGGAAAGATAAGCATAAGGCTTAGTTGTTAGATGGAGAGGGATAAGGAGTGGGGTATGGAGCAGAAGAGGTGGATCTTACGATGTTGTATCGTGTTAAGGGTGGTATTGGATGAGGACGAGTGAGGAGATATTCAATCCAAGAAATATCTTCACTCAAGTAGAGAATTTGTTTTTGAAGGAAGATGCAACAAGGGCAATAGTGAGTGTGGTTTGTAACTTGATCCAAGTTGAGAGAGTGGGGTAGGCAATTGTTGTAGGGTGATGATGGAAGTTGCCCTTTGTTGCGTTGTGCAAGATGCATGGCATTGAGATCACTAAGATCATGGATTTGGGATATTTCATCACGGAACTTTTGCTTTTTCGTGGCAATGCAGAGAGAGTCATTGTGTTGATATGGATGAATTGGGTTTGTGTAGTTGGAATTGTAGTTGGATGGTTGATCAAACTTGTATGGATCATTATAAATGGTTGGAGGATGAGATGAGTGGTTTGGCATGAAGGAAGATGTTTGGACAATGTTGTATGGTTTGTAAAGAGGATCAAACGAATGTCCTTGTGAATTTGGTGTAAAGTTTGGGAAGTAAGTGGTTGGAGGTGTTGAGTGATTTCCAACTTCATTGGTTATGATGGATTTGTTTCGAGGGCTTTTTCTTCGCCAAACGGGTTTTTCCGTCATCCTTGCAAGCCTTGAGACTTTTGGTTTTGTTTTGTTTAGAGAAGTCATGAAGGGATGAATGGAGAGTGTGGAAGATTGGGGATATTTATAGTGTAAGATTTGTGTGTTTATGGAAGGATGAAGTTTGTTTGGGAGATTAGGACAAAATATGTTGGTGAAAAATGGGAAATGTAGGTTGAAATGGGCTAAAAAGAAGAAAAGATTCTGTAAATCCGTCCAGCAGATGGCCGGTCCCCTTAATTAGGGGGCGCTCCCCTTAAAATTAAGGGGGCCGCCTTACATAATTAAGGGGGCCGCCCATCTGATGGTGCCCAGATTGCCAGAAATGGGTTTTTGGCAAAAAATTTGTAGAAAGGTTGTGTTTTTGGATTTGGATTCAAGCAAGTTCAATTCCTTTAGGCAATATAGCATCTAATCTAATCAAGATATAGCATGCATGCAAAAACACATAATCAAAAGAGCACATAAGCAACACATAATAAGCTAAAGGAGACAAATAAAGGCAAGAGCACTTAAACTTCCTAAGGCACCTATCTTAGATCAAAGGCAAAGGCAACTAGTGCGTCAAGCATCTAGTGATGAAACAAGATGACAATGTTATGAGTGATTTTGTCCTAGTGTGTGCCTATATGCAACAAATGTGGAGTTGTGATTGTTTCGACTTCTAAATGAAAAAGAAATTCTTAAGAAACAATCCAAAATCTCATTGATTCGATTTTTGCTCGGTCATGAATGTCAAAGATATATATTAGATTATATACCTTGACAATTTATGTGAGAGTTTATGCATGATTTTGGAAGAAAGTGTTTTTAGCATTAGTCAACAATGCAAGGAAAATGACGTTCATGTGATTCCTAGATGTGAGAATAATTTTTAAAGAAAATTGATTGGGTTTTGCAAAAGAGTATATGCAAAGAAAATAAGATTTCCCAATCTTTAATTTTGTGCGAAATAGATTCCTAGACTCAGAAATGGAGAAGTGGAAGAAAAGAAAATCTTATGCAAGAAAAAAATTGTCTAAATGCAATAAAATTTAGTCAACTTGTTCCATCATTCCTAATCCTAAACGCAAGTGATTGAATAATTCACGCTTAAGGGGTTTAGTGAATATATCCGCAATGTTATCTTCCGATGCAACCTTTTCTATAGATATGTTCCCTTTTTGTACATTATCCCTAAGAAAGTGGTGGCGTATTTCTATATGTTTAGTCTTAGAGTGTTGCACCGGATTTTTACTTAAATCTATCGCACCTTTGTTATCGCACATAATGGGAACGTTTTCTAACCTAATGCCATAGTCTATAAGAGCTTGTTTCATCCATAGTGCTTGTTGACGTGCCTTTTCAGCGCTTACCTATTCGGCTTCGGTGGTAGAAATAGCAAGAGCGGTTTGCTTCTTCGAAAACCAAGATGTTAGACAACATCCCATAAATGTGCAAATACTGCTAGTGCTTTTTCTATCTACATAGTCTCCCGTATGATCCGAATCCGCATAGACGATGGTTTCTATGCCGGATCCCTTAGGATACCATAGTCCTAAGTGTATAGTGCCTTTAATGTATCGGAAGATACGTTTAACCGCTTCTAGGTGAGAGGTTTTGGGATCCTCTTGCCGTCAAGTATAGTAAACTACCTATCATTCCTCTATACTTGGTGTTATCTACGGACTCACCTTCATCATCCTTTGTGAGTTTTACTTCCGTAGACATGGGAGTTTTCATGGGTTTTGAGTCTTCTAGGCCAAATTTCTTAAGCATTTCCTTAATGTACTTAGATTGGTTAAAGAATATTCCATCTTCTAATTGTTTTATTTGTAATCCTAGGAAGAAGTTAAGTTCACCCATCATACTCATCTCAAACTCATCATGCATGATTTTGGCAAATTCATCACACATGTCTTGACAAGTCGATCCAAATATAATGTCAAAAAAGTAACTACTTGAAGAATCATTTAGCTTTTACAACATTTTGAACTTTATCTATACTTTTATACTATAATGGAAAAACCAACTTTTCTTGAAAGTGAAAAGTGAAAACTGAATCTATTTAAGGAAACAAATTAATACACGGCTGGAAACTTAATTATATACATATTATCGGAAACTATTCTGTGGAAAACTAGAAGGGGAGTTGAATAGTTTTACGTCTTTTTAATTTGTTATAAAAGATTGTTTGAAAGTTTTCTTTCTTTTCAAAAATATAGATTTGATGCTATATGAAATCAAGTCATGCACAATATGAACAACACTAAATATGTACTATAAATCAATAATAATGTAAGTAAAGAAATAGATGAGAGTTGGAAAGATCAAACCGCGAGACAAGAGATTTATAGTGGTTCGGCTACAAGGTCACCTTCCTTGCCCTACTTCACTCCCTGAGCACCTAACTCGAGAGTTTTCTTCACTATGTCAACAAGCTCCCTTATGGCGGAGAAAACCTTACACACCAATTTACACACCACAACTTCGTCACAACTTATTCACACCTTCTACACAACTATTTCACACCTATTCACTACTTAATCACACCACTTCTTCACACCTATCTTCTACACACCAATCTTCTTCACAACTATCTTCTACACACCAATTTTCTTCACAACTAACTAATAACCAATCACACTATATATATATATATATATATATATATATATATATATATATATATATATATATATATATATATATATATATATATATATATATATATATATATATATATAACTAAACTATCTTCTAACAAATATTCACAACTAATCACACAATGAGATAAATACAATGATGATGCACTAACAACTTAGATGTGGAGATCACAACAAGTTGTAATACTTCTTGTCTTGAGGGATAGAAGTATTCTTCTCTTGTACTTGATAGGATGATGTTTGGGTCACTTTGAAACAAAGATTTAAGAATGTATGATCAAAGGATTAAGAGATTGGAAATGGAGATCTAGAACAGAAAGTTTAGGAGTGCAAAAGGTGAGAAAAATTCCAGATTTAAGGTGGTATTTATAGGCAACAGATTCTAACAGAGGAGCGTGGCCGGTCCCCTTAAATCAAGGTCGGCCCCCTTAATATTAAGGGGACCGCCCTTTATAATTAAGGGGGCCGCCCAGCTGTAACGGCCAAATTTTTTGTTTTTTAGTGGGGAAAGTTTATTTGGTGAAAAACTAACTGATTTTGGTTAAAAATTTGAATTCATATATTTAGTATGAATAAAACATTTTTCTTTATTACCAAAAGTGTTTTTCAAAAATATATAATATGTTTATATAATTAAATAAACTTTGTAAAACTTAATTAAGTTTTCCTTTGATTATAAATTGCACTAAACACTTTGTTTATTCATACCTTAAGTGATTTGGATGTAAAGAGAATGTTAATAACTAAATACTTGTTTATGTCACAAGTTTTAGTTCTATGAGTTTATATTTTGTAATAATCAAAACATAGAGATATTGATAATATGTTAATAATGCTTTTAAGCATTATTTATGTCAACATATTCAATCATTATAATCTTGGAAAGCATTCAATCATATAATTCTACATGGCTAAAAATTTATGCAGCTATAAAATTCCGTTGCTGTGCACGGATACTCGTCTAGTAATCACTAATACAGCTATGTCAGCAAACATTTTTCATATAAACTGTTGGCCCTCTTTACTTGGTTAATATTAACTACGAAGTTAAACTAACCAAGCTCCATGGCTTAAACAAAGATACGATTGATTAACAATAAGTAAATAAAACATAAAGATAAAAGACAAGGTGTTTTTCAATGTTTAATTCTTATTATAAGTTAATCAAAGAATTATATCCAAGTGTTTGCGGAATAACACTTGAGATTGAAACGATAATTATGGTATGACTCCTCACTAAACTCAAACTAAGTATGAGTGATAGTTAAAGGTCCTACTGAGCTATCTCAGGTACTGTGTTATTCTTTGGAGGTGTAAAAGTAGTTTGTGAATTTCTAAGCATTAATTGCTCAAACTTTTTAACTTTTACTCCTCACTTATGTTTCCTATTTATACACAAGTATTTTCAACCATAATAATAAAAACAAAAGATGATCTAAGCTAGCCAAGACAAAATACTTACGTATTTTGTCTCTATTACATTGGGCTATTTTGGATATAAGAAAATACGTCTTTCTTAGGAACAGTGATGACATTATCATGACATTTTGCCTTTCAGGAAAAGTTTGACTTCAGGTTGATAAGGACACCCACTTATCCTTTCAAACGTTTCCCACTTTGTCCCGCCCATTCTTCAGTATTCAGTCTTCAATTAGTACTTCTTTAGTTGTTGAGGAGTCTTGGGAGTTTAGTGAGTTATTGTCAACCCCACTGAACCTATCACCTTCTTCTTTGGCTTAGGTGACACTCACTGAGTTCCGCCTCACTGAATGGAGAGACTTTCTTCTTAGACTCGTCCTAAGCATCATGAAGGTGACTCACTGAGCAACTGTTCACTCAGTGACTTGAATACTTTTGTCACACCCCAAATACATGATTTACAGTAGAATGGAATACCTGGGGCGTGACTGCCATAGCATCACATCAACAGTTATATTGAACGATCTAAAGTGTCGTTTGAAAAATACATCGTTTGACTCATAGAAATAATTCAGAGTTTACAAGGTATAGGTCCCAATGATTTGTAAAAGATGTGGAAATAAGTTTGTTACAACCAAACGATGTTTTAAATGCATATATAAACAAGTGAGACGTGTCAACCTCGCTACTCTATGAAATGACTCCATGCATGCCATGAAGTGTATGCCTTTGATACCTGAAAATACATTGCTAAAACGGTCAACAATAATGTTGGTGAGAAATCATAGATTTATGTAATGAATTGAATGTACAATAGCCACAAGTATAAAGTGAAATGACAAAATGTCGTATAAAAGTCTACATTGGCTCTTAAGCTCATGACCCCGAAGCTAGACTGAATGTGAAAGCCCCAAACCGAGTGTTTACCAGGCACTCAAATATGATTCAAATGAAATGCGTCCGTTTTCTGTTGGAGCGACCAAACACGGACGGGGGAGTCACCCCCAATAGATCTATTCACTCACTCTTGCTTGCTCGCAATTAGTGGTTCATGATAAACTGGGGACTTAGTATGGTAATGATGTAACTTAAGCAATGTAATGAATTTGATACTTTGTCATGTACTAAAAATGGTGCAATGTATTCTCCTCCGAGAGTTTTGAAATGAAATAAGTAATTGAAAACGGGGCTATGAAAACTCACATGGTATGATAGCAACAATGACAATAGTGGATATGATGGAATGAGGCTCGGTCTCTAACCGTGACCTATTATGAATGATATGATCTACGGTAAGCAATGATACAATGCTATACATGCAAATACCTATGTTAGCGATACCACTCGTTAATTTTGAAAATAACGTTTATCGTCGAAAAATACATTTTTGACGTCTCGTTAAGTTATAAACTACTTTTCATGTAAGTATGTTGAAACGGTACTCCACGATCATCATTTGGCGTTCTATCAGAAAATATAATGTTTTCGTCGTAAAATGACATTTTCATAACTTGAAATTATGACCAAATAGCCTCGCAAAACTAGTCGCGAATTAGTGTACGATGAGAGTTAATGATTAAACTCGACGTTTTTGAAAACCTTGCAACAATATCTAAATGTCGTGTCATTTAACTTTTGATCATACGCGCCTCGATGGGTAAGAAATATGGCTTTTCATTGTTGTTACTTGAAAAAATATTGTTTTTAACACTTAGAATATATTTCATATAGTGCTGTCAAAATGTATAAGGTTCGTCAGGTTTCAAAAGCGTATATCTTGGTCGTTATAAGCTCGTTTTCTACGTTCTTTATATCCACGGTTTCGTATTAACATGTAATAACATATTTTCAGTAGCTCGGCTCCTCTAGATCACGTCTAACGCCTCGTTTTGTCCGTCGAATCTCGAAATACAGCACTCGTATTTTTCAGAAAATAGTTTTTCGTCGTTAAACTTAGAAAAATCATAACTTTCTCGTCGTAAGTCAGTTTTTACTCATCCAAGCGGCCACGGTTTTGTTTTTGAAAGTACTTTCTGAATATGAAGGCCAAAATATTTCAACGTTTACTGAGTTTTCCACGTTTCATGTTTTAGGACAATAGGTTTTTATATAGTGTTAAAACTCATTTTTAAGGTTCAAGACTTGTTCAAAACTTAACCAAACCTCTTTCAATAAACTCGAAAAGTACTCAATCCTACCATACACCTTCATAGGGTGTCATGGGGTCCTAAAAATCACCAATCTTGGTGGATTTCATGAGATTGTAAGTAAAAATCTATAGTTCTATAATTATAAAGAAAATGTGTAACAAGTGGTATGTATAACATATTTATTTGCATAGCTAGTTACTAAAATATCAAAATATATTAAATGAAAGTATGAAAGGTTAGGAAAATTTACTTGAAGCTTGAAGATTTAAGGTGATTTGGATGAAAATACTTAAAGAACCTTGGGATTTTTATTTCAAAATCCTAGCAAGGAACACTAAAGAAACTTGTTTAATACTTGAACTTCAAAAATTAATGGGTTCTTGCATGATTTTGTTGTTGGCCGATATTTTTAGAGAGAAGGAAAGGATGAGAGAAATCTTTGCTAGTTTTGTTGGTACAAAAAAGAGAGATTACAAGTATAAGTCTTGAAGTAGATTTTCTTTTAGTCAAGGTACTCAAGTATTTCAAGAATTAGGGGGGGGGGGGGGGGGGAGACATGGGGCGTGAAACAAGGGGGTAGATGAAGTTTGTGTGCTAATTATTAATCTTGTCTATTGGATGTAAGATTAAGTTAGATTTTGAGGTGTATTAGGTGTTACCGGGTACCGAGTTAACTAGAAATAAATCGTGACGAGATGAAATAAAATATGACGAAGTCGTAAAAATTGTAATATCATATTCCTTGCAAGAATTGGGTGTTAGAATAATTATCGGGTTAAAATATCGTAAACCGGCGGAGTTATAAGCTCCTAACGGAAAATGTAGCAGTTTATTTGAAAACACCAGGTAAATTAATAATATAATTTTTATATCATTATAATGAGTATAAAAATATGTTAGGATCATAGTCGGGAGTGTCAGGTATATGTTAGTAGCAAAAACTGAGTGGTAACGTTAATTAAATAATTAACCATACGTTAATGAAAATCACACAAACCCGTGCATGACCTAATATACAGATGATGTTACTGATGATATGTAGACTACTATAGTTTATATGATATGTCCTTACTGATGATGCATGACTTCGCAGCTAAACCACACTGGTTACACGTATTTGAATACCCGTAAACTAGGTTTACGAAAAGATGAATGATGATCATGAATAGTGTTTTCCTTCCGGGAATGAATAGTATCACATGAATAGTAAAATTTTTGAACACTTCTCAAAATCTCAAACTGACTCCGAAAATGATGAATAGTGATCGGTGAATAGTAAATGATGAATAGTATCTTGTGAATAGTAAATTGTCGAGGTTTGGAAAATGACCTGAAATTATGATTTGTGACAGATTTCATGGTTATCCAACACTTAGGTTAATTTGTGTTCAAATCCTTGTTTTACGAGACTTGGGTACTGAGGGAACCCAACAATCTCCCCCTATTTGGATATAAATTATGTCTAAGTGTTTGATCAGTGCAAGTGAGCAAATGGGCTTCTTTTTACACTGATTATTCTATTAAGTAAGAAACAGAGAATTTTCAAAATGTGGGCCATCATCTTATTCATCAACAAAATTACATAAGTCCTATCATCTATAACAAAATACTCAGGATGAAGTACTCAGACTTCCTTCATTCCCATGAGTTCAAGCTTAGCCTTCTTGGTCAAGAGGATGCGCTTGTCAGGGTGCTCACTCATCATCTTATCAAGCATAATCATGAAATCTTCATTTTCAGGGCTTTTGAAGTTCATGGCCATCATCTTGTAAGCCATGAGGTTTATGGTTTCCACCAAGTGTAGGTCACTGGCCCTTTGAAAAGCATTATCACCATGGACATCCACAAAGAAGATTCCATGCTGATGGTCTTTAATAACTTTGTTGTTCACGAACTTGACACCTTCAGGAGGATCACGGTTGCAATGAAGAGCAGATAGACGTTGTTCAGGTTCCTACTCAACCGCTTTCCTCTTCTTCCCTGCGTTTAGGTGTTGTTCAGGAATTGTTAGACCCTGAGATGCAAGTGCAGCCTGATGGTCAATGCCCAGACTCTTGGCCACCTTCTCCAATTCTTGATACTTCTTTGTTAGGCTTTTAAGGAGTTCATGCACACACTTGTTTTTCTTCTTGCTTAGTATGGGTCCCATCATATCCCATTCCTTTATCCCAAATTCAGAGAGCTTCAGTGGAACACATTTTTCATGGACTCTAGGTCCCCTTTGAATGGTTGCAGAAATAGGCTCATTCTTCTTGTAGGGATGAATGAGTATATCAGTGATGGGACCTTTACCCCTGGTCTTGGTCATGGTCCAAACATATCTATCATAGTTCTTTTTCTTCCTTTCATTGAGAACCCTTGTCTTTTCATTATGCTTCTTGATCAGGTTGGCTTGAATTTTAAGGAACTCTTCATTCTTGATAGACTTGGCAGTGTCCCTGATCACTTCCTTAGCAACTTCCTCAATCACAGACTTACTGAGTATTTCATCCTTGATTTTATCTTCCTCCTCCATTACTGCTACAACTTGTTCGTTTGTCCCCCTAAAAACCTTCCCATTATGTAATGTGACTTCAATTAGTTCAAGTGCATCAGGGTCACGACGTACCTCATTTTGAGCAGGGACCAACCTAGGAGGTGAGTCTTCAGTAAGCTTGATTCCCTTCCTTTTGTCAGTGGGTAGGGGCTTACTGGATGAAACATCAGGAATGATAGTTGTAATTGTTGCCTCAGTGGAGATGGGAGTTACTAGGACCATGGCAGAGGTTTTGGATGGTGATTGCATAAAGCTCTGAATTGGAACGGCCTCAGTTATGATCATTGTTGTTGAGGTTGAGCCTGAAGTTGTTCTTTGAGGACCCATCTGCCTGAATAATCTCTTAGTAGGAGTTGGAGTTGGCCTGATGGTTTCTGCCTGAGCAATCTTCTCCCCCTCAACAGATGCTTGAGCTTTAGTGGGAGCATCTGTTGAAGAAGGAGCAGCCTGAGAAGAACCAGACTTAAGGAGCTTCAAAATATCCGAGACCATACCCTTTATTTCTAAAGTCTCTGTCTTCAGTGCAGAGATGTCAGAGCTCATAGTGTTCTGAGTGGAAGTGAGAGTGACAATCTGACCGGTATAGCAGGAGACTAGTTCGTTATGCTTCTTGGTGAGTTCAGCATAACTTAGGACAAGGGAGTTGAGCTTTGCCTGTTGTTCACTGAGAGTCTTGTTGACAGCCTCCTGATGTGCTTGAATGGAGGGGATGTCAATGGACTTGAACAATGTAGGAAGTTCACTGAGAGCTTTGGAGGTGGACGTGTGAGAATCCACAAACTCAGTAAGCTTGAGAATGGGGTCATCTTGGAACTCAGTGTGCAGATCTTTGACAACTTTAAGAAGAGAAGTAAGTTGAGTGCCCTGATTTTCACCCAACTTCTCAACAGATGTCTGCATGTACTTGAGGCCTTTCTCAGTAACCTCCTTTGTCTTAGTGACTTTGGCGACAAAGGACTCACCATTGGCCCTGAGATCAACATAAGAAGCTGCAGTTTCAAATGTCGGTCTGAGTTGGTGTCTTCAAGCCTGTTGTAGAGCCATTCATTATTCCAATCAAGCAACACCCAAATAGCCTTAACAGCCAACGGCTTGAAATGATCAATATTTTGGTAGCCTAATGATGGTGATGATGATGAGGACCTTGAAGACTTGGACTTGTCTTCCTTATTATTATGAGATGATGATGATGATGGTTGATGATCAGGAGATGGATGATGTTGGTCCTCAGAAAGAGGAGAAGAGGTAGTATGTTCAGGATGCTGTGATCATCAGTGTCCATGTCTTCCCCAGCAACCAGGGCTTCATCTTCCATAAAGTCAAACACCTCCTCTTCTGATTCTTCATTAATGAGGAGTTCAATATTAACAAGAGTTGGTGCCTAAGTACTAACCGGCTCCCCCTCAGAAAAGGGTTTGCCTTTGTTGTTGTCAGTCCCTGACCCCTCTAGGTGAACAGAGTGGGATTGCTTTTCCTGGTCCATGGAGTTAATTCTCGAGGTTTGTACATCTCCGTGAGGGGGTGTAGGTTCCATATCAGCGGGTGGTTGCATGCCCACTAAGTCTTTGTCCCTTGTGGTACCTTCAAGCACTGATGGGTTAGGGTCAGTGCTATCCTTAGGAACTGTGGAAGTTAGTTCCATATCAGTTGGTTGTATATTTCCCTCTGAGTCTTTGGGAGGAGTTGTTTGGCCCTCAGACAAAATCAATGTTTTGCGAATGTCCTCATCAGGAAATGATTTGTTGAGGTCCCCCTTTCCAACAGGGTGGTGCTGCCCTAATGAAAATATAGGGACCATAACTCCCTAAGACTTTGGTTGTGATGTACCAGAGCCTTTAGCAGGATGTGATTGGGTGTGGGTCCCGTTCTCAGTGGAGTAGTACTGCCCCACCGAGGATATAGGACCCCTTTTCTCCCTGAGACTCTGATTGTGATTTATTAGAGCCTTTAGCAGGATGTGAGGGTGAAGTTGTTCCTGACTCCACTAACTTGTGTATGTCAGCAGAGCTTGAAGGAGAGGGTTTTCCCGAGGACACTGAGAGTAATTTCTCAGTATCCTCCGTTGGCGTTTGTTTTAGGGTCGATGTAGCGGCCTCAGTGATGGGTGTCTCATTGGCCGTGGTCGGTTGTTTCCTTTTCTTGCCAGGCTTTGAAGCAGAGGTTTCAGTGGCGAGTGACTTGGGTTTAGCCACCTTCCTGACACTCTGCTTCTTTTTCTTCTTCTTCTTCTTTGAAGGAGAAGGAATTGGTGAAACTTTGCCATCGCCCCTGAATAGCTGTCATCAAATACGTTGTCAGGGCTACAGGTGTAACCTCAGAGGTTTCTTTTGAGTAGTTGGCCTTGTTTAAGACATCAAGTTCAAATCCCTGAACATCAGGCCTCATATACTTAGAACCCAGTAATTCCTGAAGCACACAAGAAATAAACCTAGGATAGGACATAAGTCTTTGCCTAGATTTCCCTGTGGTGTGCTTGGTGATGAGGTCTTTGAAGATAATTTATCCAATATCAATTTTTCTACCCTCCAGGAGGATGAATACTATCATTGCTTGAGTACCATTCAATTGCTCCGTAGAGGATTTGTTCCCGCCAAGGACCTGAATGACAAATGTCATCAGGATTCTCCATGGGGCAGGAAACCGGGCTTTAAGGATAGGGGCTTTGGCCAAGAGGGTCCCTAGGGCCACATCAGGGTGGAATTTGTCATATGGACTGAGTATAACCAATTCTGCTTTTACTTCAGCATCAGTAGGCTGGGAGGCAAAGTTCTCAGTGAAGTCAAGGCCAGTGGCTTTGACAAAGGTCTTGTAGTTCAGGGTCAGGGACTTTTTCCCATTATTCACTATGAACTTTATAACAACATTCTTAGTGACATCAGGGTTTTCAACCACTGCTGTGCACCAAAATTCCCTCAAGAAGTCATGGTAGATGACAGAGGGTGTTTTTGTGAAGGCGGTGGTGAGGAAACAGTTTTGAAGGTACTTCACCACATCCTTGTAGACCGGAAAGGCCTCAGGATAGGCAAAGCTTCCAACCACATTGTTTTTGGTCATGTCTACACTCTCAATATGGAATTCCACATTGGGAGCATATGTGATAGCTTTAGAAGAAGCAATTGTTTTGAAAAAGAGGTCCGATTTTTGGTCGAAAAATGAGGTTTTGGTCGGAATAACACATAGATGAGAGAAATTTTGCAAAGGTTTGAGAAGTTTTTGAAAGCGTGTGTGTGTATTCTTTTGTGGGGGTATTTATAGGGTTTTATAAGGGCATGGATATCAAAAGATTAATGTGCAATTTTAATTGGGTGGTTATAAAAATGGTTTGATGTTTGCACTAAATGCTATCTTTCCCATTATCCCCCTTTTCGCAACATGTCAAGGTGAATAGTTGCGCCTTTTATAGGGATGATGTCACCACATAATATCATTTGATATTTACGTGAGAGAGAAGGCATTAAATGCCTAGTGGGTTTTAGTGGGAGTTGTGGGGGCCCAAGAAGTGGTTGCCAGAAAGGTAGAACACATATATTCCTGAGAAGTAAATATTTGTTATGCTTTTAAGGGGTCATTTAAGTCCTAAATCGTGTTTTTATGATCAAATATTACCTCAAATCGTTTCTTTTGTCATTTTAGGTACTTGGGACATGAATTCTGGAAAATGGAGCATTTTGGAGCTTTTCAGACGTTTTTATGCTTAAGAATGAAGAGAACAAGAAAAGTCAAGAAAGTCAGGATTTAACACCTGACGGCGTCAAGCTTTGGAGCTGACGCCGTCACCTTATGACAAGATGCCATAGATTTTTATGCTGAGACACCCTGGAAGAATTTGTCACGTTAACACCTGACGGCGTCAGTTGTATCTGGAGCAAGGTCATCTCCCTTTAACTCAACACGAGATGGCCCAGAACATGTATAAAGGGACAGCGTTAGAGATCTCTTGGGCGATACAAAACTCTAAGACACGGAGACCTGACGGCGTCAAAGGCTAAAACCTGACGCCATCATAAGTGTATATCTATACATATTTTTTGATTTTTCATTTATTGTGTGTAACTTTTTAGGGTGTAACTATTGGGATAAAAACCCTAGACGAATTTTCCAGTAAACTTAGGGTTTCCATACCCTTCTTTCATCCATGTTCAATTAAAGATAAGTTAATCTTTTTAATCATTCAATATGTCTATGTGTTGTTTGATTATCTTTTATGCTTGTCTTCCTTTTAACATGTTAGCTGATGCGATTTGGATTGTCAAACAAAAGTTTTACTTCTCAAGGGATCTTGAGAAGCTTACAATCCCCGCCAGGCAAGTGTACCTGACCGATGTAGTATAGTGTAGTGGTAAGAACTAGGGAATTGATTGTTCTCCACAGGGAATAGTGTTCGTTAGGATTGAAAATGATCTAGACTAGGTCTAGAGGTGAGGGATGATTCTTTTTGTATTTTTATATTTAATGGAATGCAAGTAAAATCTCGGTTTTGAAGGAGTGGGCGGAATTAGTTGCTACTCAACTAACCCAAATAACTACAAATGCAATAAAAATAAAATAACAAGAAAATAAATGTGTGAAAAACTAATATGGAGAAAAACGTGTTTACTTAGGTTTCACTACTCCCTAGCTATCTTTCATTGATTGAATAGTTTGTTACAATTGCGTGGATGACATGTTGTATTCCTTAATACCATTCGTGGGGGCGTGTACGTCCTTCCCCAACTCTATAAGATCCTATCTCTTCCTATGACGACACGTTTAGTATCCTATCATGGCCTCATTAATATTCTCTTATGCATTAAACACAACCAATTAATCATAGTACAAATCTAATTCATGTTTCTTAAGACATCAAGCAAGTTACCAATAGGAAATTAGCCAGTTTTCTTAAGCCTAACATTGATATCATTCATCTAAAAATAATTAATAACAAACCATCAATCAATAATCAATAGCTAGGTTTCATTACATCTAAGCAAACACAAACAAACCTAGCCTAGCATGTTAAAAGAAAGATAAGCATAAGATAGAATCAAACAACACATATACATATTGAATAATTGATATATTACCTATCTTCAATTAATCATGGAAGAAAAAGGTTTAGAAACCTCAAAATAGCTGCAAAAGTCGACTAAGGTTCGTACCCTAAGTTTCTCCCCAAAGTTCCACACACAATGAATGAAAATTAGAAAAGTATATATATATTTTACAACTTGATGGCGTCACCTTATGGGACGTGACATCGTCACCTCGCCGTCTTTAGGGTTCCTTGATGGCTAGATCCACTCTTGACGCCGTTAGGTTGAATAAGGTTCTGGGCCGTCTCTCTTTATGATAACACGTGACTTCCTTGGTGAATTATAACGTGACGCCGTCACGTTTAAACTTCAAAATTCCTTTCTGGCCCGTCAAGTGTAAACTTCATATCCACCTCTTTGTCGACACATGACGCCATCACCTAGTGGTGCGTGACACCGTCAGATACTGTTTCCAGCATAATTTGAGACTTTGTCGTATTATTCACTTTTATGTTCTAAAAACGTCCAAAATGCTTCCTTTTTCAGATTTCCTCTCAAAAGTACCTAAAATGACAAAAGGAATGATTTAAGGCAATATTTGATCATATAATCACGATTTAAGGCTTAGATGACCCCTTAGAAGCGTAACACTTTTCGTCTCATCATTAGCTTAGGTTTTTTAGTATTTGCTTAGATCTAATGAAACCAAGCTATTAATTATTGATTAGTGGTTTGTTTGATTGTATTGGGTGATTGATTTCGCGTTAGGCTTAAGAAAACTGGCTAGTCTCCTATATGGTAACAAGCTTGAACGTCTTAAGAAACGTAATCGAATGTGTACTACGGTTTTATTGGTTGTTTTTAATGCATAAGTGACTATTAAGGAGACCATGATAGGATACTAAACGTGTCGTCATAGGAAGAGATAGGAGCTTATAAAGTTGCGAAAGGACTTACATGCCCCCACGACTGGTATTAAGGAAAATAACCCTTCATCCAAACAATTAAAACAAACCAATTAATTAGTAAGAGATAGCTAGGAAGTAGTGAAATCTAGGTAAACACATTTTCTCATCATACGAAGTTCATCACATTTACTTTTCTTGTTATTTTATTTTATTTGCATTTGTAGTAATTTTGGGTTAGTTGACTAGCAACTAATTCCGCCCACTCCTCCAATACCCGAGATTTTTACTTTGCTTTCATAAAATATAAAAATACAAAAACAATCATCCCTCACCTTTAGACCTACTTTACATAGCTTTCAATCCTAACGACACTATTCCCCTAGAGAACGATCAATCCCCCGGTACTTGCCACTCACTATACTACATCGGCCAAGTACACTACCTGGTGGGGATCGCAAGCTTCTCAAGATCCCTTGAGAAGTGAAACCTTTTGCAAGGTTGCAAAACCACCCATAAATTCCATTATTAAATACAAGTCAGTTACCAACCTAGGACATTTACTAACTAGATACCTAAGGCATTTAGTTTGGCATTGAATGTCACTTTTGATAATCTTGAGGCCCCCTGAATAACTTTTCATTCAGGTAGACGGGATCAGGAAGGGGTTTAGTGTGAAGAATGTACATGACTTCACTGAGAGATATTGGTGATCAGGGACCTTAGGAAGTATTTACACCAGGTTATTTATATCCAATCAGTGATCTGATTGTCTATATCCAACATGCCCAATTCAGCTTTCAGTCTTTTGAAAGTGGGTTCGTCCAAGGGTTTTGTAGAAATATCAGCTAGCTGATACTCAGTGGGGATAAAGTGTAATTCAATTTCTTCATTCATGATGTGGTCCCTGATGAAGTGGTACCTGATATCAATGTGTTTAGTTCTTTTTGGTGAAGAACAGGGTTGTTGGAGATAGCAATTGCACTAGTGTTGTCACAAAAGATGGGAACCATCTTATACTGAATGTCATATTCACTGAGTTGACTTTTCATCCATAGCACATTGGCACAACAACCTGCAGCAGCTACATATTCAGCTTCAGCTAAAGACATGGCCATTGATTGTTGTTTCTTAGTACTCCAACACACAAGTTTTCCACCAAGGAATTGACAGGATCCTGAGGTACTTTTCCTATCCATGTTGCAACCTGCATAGTCTGAGTCAATGTACCCTTTGAGATCAAACCCTAAACATTTTGGGTACTATAAAACAAGGTTTAGAGTACCCTTCAGGTATCTGATGATTCTCTTGACAACAGCGAGGTGAGATTCTTTTGGGTCAGATTGATATCTAGCACACAGGCATACTGCAAATTGTATATCAGGCCTTGAGGCAAGAAGGTACATCAGTGAACCTATCATTCCTCTATATAGGGTTTGGTTCACTAGTTTACCAGTGAGGTCAGGACCAAGGTTATTTGGAAGAACCATAGGAGTCTTTACTGAGGAGCAATCAGTGATCTCATACTTCTTTAGTAGGTTCGTAGTGTATTTTTCTTAACAAATGGATATGCCTTTGTCAGTCTGTTTGATTTGTAGCCCAAGAAAGTAAGTGAGTTCACCCATCATGCTCATTTCAAACTTTTTGGTCATCAGTTTTTCAAACTGTTTGCAAAGTTTGTAGTTTGTTGAGCCAAAGATGATGTCATCAACATATACTTGGACTAGGATCACATCTCCCTTAGTTCTATAGATAAACAAGGTGTTGTCTATCTTTCCTTTGACAAACTTGTTTTGGATCAGGAAGGCTGAAAGAGTTTCATACCATTCCCTGGGAGCTTGTTTCAGTCCATAAAGAGCTTTGTTAAACTTGTAGATATGGTTAGGAAATTCACTACTTTCAAATCCAGGAGGTTGTTGCACATAAACATCTTCCTTAAGTTTTCCATTCAGGAAGGCACTTTTTACATCCATTTGGTAGACTTTAAAGTTCATGTATGTCGCATATTCTAGGTAGATCCTGATGGCTTCCATTCTAGCGACAGGTGCAAAGGTTTCCTCATAATCAATACCTTCCTGTTGATTATATCCTTTGGCAAAAAGTCTTGCCTTGTTTTTATGACTGTCCCATTTTCATCAGTCTTGTTTTTGAAGACCATTTCATTCCAATGATGCACACACCCCGGGGGCATTCAACTAGGGTCATGACTTTGTTTTTGTCAAATTGTTCAAGCTCATCTCTCATGGCCTAAACCCAACTTTCATGTTTCAGGGCTTCTTTGACATTCTTAGGCTCTATGTCAGAGAGAAAGTCTATATAGAGACATACATTGGCTGAGGCTGCCTTGAGTTTAGCAGCTATGCTTTTGGTAAGCATGCCTTGAGTTTAGCAGCCATACTCACATTATTTTTATTTGATGTTTGTCTATCAGGACAGTTGAGGCCTTAAACACATACTCAGCAACTATGACCCTTATTCTTCGACATCTGTATGATTTCCTTTATTCCGCATAAGTACTCGACCAGTTTTACCCAATAAAATCAAAACATTAGAAACATGCAATAGGAATATGGTTCTTAGCGTATGTGATGCGTGGGAATTGCACCAGGCTTTACCTCTCGAGAAGCTTACAACCCCCACCAGGCAGTGTACCAGATCGTTGTAGTATAGTATAGTGACAAGTACCGGGGGATTGATCGTTCAACTCAGGAATAGTGTCGTTAGGATTGAAAATTAATCTAACTAGGTCTAAAGGTGAAGAATGATTCTTTTTGTGTTTTTATATTTTATGAAAAGCAAGTAAAATTCTCGGGTATTGGAAGGAGGGGCGGAATTAGTTGCTAATCAACTAACCCAAAAGCTACTAATTAAACTAATTAACAAGAAAAGTAAACTAGGGTTCTACAAGGTAAGTGAAGCATGTCTACCTATGATATGTTACTCCTTGCTAGCTATCCAATTCTACCTATTGAATAGTCACACCTTGTTTTAATTGACGGGTTGTATTCCTTAATACCATTCATGGGGTGGCGTACTTACTTCCCCAATTCTATAAGCTCCTACTTCACTCCTATGTCGAGCCGGCTAAGAAGCTCCTAACATGGGATCACTAAAATTCGCTCATGCATTAAATACAACCATAAAAACCTAGTACACATTGGTTCATGTTTCTTAAGACGTTCAAGCATGTTACCCTATGGAAGTCTGCCAGTTTTCTTAAGCCTAACATCGAATACAATCAACCAAACAAGAGACAATAGGAATCAAGAATTATAAACTAAACCAATTAGATCTATCGAAGTGTCACACCCTAATTGATGAAGATAGACACAAACATCAACAAGGAATCAATAAGATCTAATCAATTATATACAAGTTTCACATAATCATAAGTAGACACAAGGTGAATTAGCCAAGCATAATTAATAAAGAACAAGCAACAATAATGATAATTGAAGACATGAATTAAGATAGAATCATCAAACCATTACAAGATGTTTATGGAGTGATTGAAACCCTCTAAGTTGCTGGAAAAACACCCACCTAAACCCAGGAATCGAACTTAGGGTTTAGGGCTTACAAAAAGTGAAGTTATGATGTTATATTTATAGGCAAGTTTTCTGTTGGCAAGGCATGACGGCGTCAGCTCGTTACACATGACGGCGTCACACCCATTTTTTCACCAAATTGTATATTTCTTCGTCCACTTTGCGTGGGCTTTTGAATCACCTAAATCCGAGTTCGTATGCAAAAGTTATGACCAAAACAATATCAGCTACTCCGCGCGCCAGTTTTGACAAGTTAACACGTGACGGCCTTGGGTGACGCCGTCACGTTTCTTCTGGACCGTCACCACTTTTACTCTTGACGCCGTCACATGAATGCTCTTGATGCCGTCAGGTACTGTTCCCAGCAAGGAAAATTAAGACTTTGCCGTTTTCTTCACTTTTATGCTCAAAAAACGTCCAAAATGCTTCCTTTTCCAGAATTCACTCCCAAAGTACCTAAAATCACAAAAGGAACGATTTAGGGTAATATTTGATCAAATAAATTCCAATTCCGGCTTAAATGACCCCCTAAAAATGATTCATTTTTCACCTCATCAGTATGCCACATTGCCAGTAAGTCAACATAATTCTCTTGATGATGAATGAATGAAATTAGGGTTTTGAGAAAAAAGATATCATAAATCCCCCTGATGATGAATCATTACCTGATTTTTTAACGAATTACTTACAACATCCTTTGAAGTTCATTAAAATCCTTACAATTTTCCTAATGCCATTCTTCTATCTAGTATTCAACAAAAAATCTAGTTAGAATCTTATATTCAGCCTATTAAGTTGATCCCTGTTGATCATAACATGCTAATCAATATCAGAAAAATAAACCATCCTCTTAATGACATCTTCTTGTTGTTCTTGGAATATAATTGTTGCAACAAACTACAAACACGGATGGTTATTTATATGATCACAATAAAATAAAACCTCATGAGCAAACTTACCATGCTACTTCCAAAAAACACCTGGAATTCTCAAACCTGCACACAAAAACACAAGATCAGAGTGACATAATTGAGGAAAAAAAAGGACGAGGAAAAGATTAAATGAGGGTTTGGAGAAAAAGTATATTACGTGATATTAGGGTTTTAAGTTGTAGAGATATATGCTATATAATTTACAGGTTTATGATATCTATTAGGGAATACAATAGTTATTAAAGTATGACTTTATTGTTTTCAATTATTAATAAAAAAAACTCATGTGCTCCATTGATTTACATGCTTGTGTGTGGATGCTAAGAACAAGGTTCGAATCTTGCTTCATGATTTTTTGGGCAAAATAAATCTGGATTTTATGAATTATTAAATAATTGGTAAAACATTGCTTATGTGGCATTGCCAAGGTGGGCACAATACAAAATAAAATATAAAAATTGCTTACATGGCCAGAATGTGATGACATGGCTGCTAATGACAATTACATGGCAATGACATGGTGTTTTCTTGATTTACATACGTGTAACGCCTCCTGTTATATATATATATATATATATATATATATATATATATATATATATATATATATATATATATATATATATATATATATATATATATCCTTAACAAACTCGTCCAATGATTAAAAAAATCCAAAAGTAATTGACACAAAAATCATTGATCATTGTCATATGTGTTCATCAACATAAACCTGTCAATCCATGGATGATGAACTTAAAACCTTATGTCTTTTTATGAATTTGAAGATGGTTAAGAAAGGACTCAAAATTTGTGGAATAATTTTAGGTTATTTTTTTTATCTTTATACTTTTTCCTCATTACTAATTTCATGTTTTATAATTTTCCTATATTTGTTCATGATATATGCTATATTGTAAGTTTTATAACTTATTTTACTATAGATAATTATATCATATCACAAAGTAAGTTTTAAATCTTTTACTTATTTATCTCTTATACTTATGGTATGATTAGCCTAATTGTAGGGATTGTATAACAAATGGAATGATTCTCTAAAAGGGTTGTCTTGTAACTTAAAGAATAATGAGAGATCTGGAGTTAAAGTTTATGTGTTGGTTATGAGTGTAAAGGCTGATACTCACGCCTTGGTTGAAACACACAACACAATACAACATATAGAGAATATCATTTTTATCATCTCTTTTGTCATAAAACTTATGATCATTCCTTGTAATCTTTCCACATTATTTGAGATTGTTTATCTCTTTGATATTCAATCTTTCTGGTATAGTAATCATTCGACTATTAGTAAACCATTCAATCACGAATTATTGCTTCATTATGTTGTTTATCTTCTGGATCCATTTGGATCTAGTTAAGTTCAGTTGGTTATACTATTTCACATGGTATTAGAGCTATAACACTCTGATTACTATTGAGTCTGGGAGATTCTTGCTCAATCAAGTTGGGGTTTCTTCATCTGAGGTGTTCTTAAGCAATTAAAAGGTTTGGGAATACGGTTTATTTTTATCCGATGTGGTTAATTGCTAGGATCTAGGAAAATTAGGGTTTTTGTATGAACCTTAATTGTGAGGCGTAATTCTACATTCCACTGATCATATTTCCATTGTAAATTCCTTCTACTCACCTGAACTTGGTAAAATCAGGATCCACTTTGTGGGCTTGATTGATATCAGTTGGCTTTTTTAAATAATAATAATAATAATAATAATAATAATAATAATAATAATAATAATAATAATAATAATAATAATAATCACACTTTAAAATAAAGGGGCAAAATGTTTTAACAAAAATATGCCAAAAAATGATGATGCTCCACCAAGTGGAGCTGGTTCGAGTGCTAGTGAAGCAAGCAAACTAACTTTTGGAGATGAACTTATCTTCACGCTACTGGTGCTAGCAACACTCCATTAATTAACCTAAAGTTGACTAGAACAGAAAACTATAATGTTTGGAGTCATGCCATGACTTTAGCTTTGCACTCAAAAAACAAACTTGGATTTATTGATGGTAAATGTAAAAAAACCAACTGATAAGTTCCTGGTAAATCAATGGAAAATGTGCAATTCAGTAGTGTTGGGCTAGTACTTGGCTCAATTTTAGAAGAGCTTTACCCTAGGCAAATTTTTTCTAAATTTCCTTCAGAAGTTTCGGATGAACTTAAAGAGACCTATAACAAGGTAAATGGATCTATCACTTTTGATCGACATCATCAAATCAACACTTTAAGTCAAAATGGTTCCACACTTTGAGACTACTATCATAAACTAAACTCACTTTGGAAATAGTTTGATGCTTTGGTTAAACTACCTGCACGCACTTGTAATACTGCAAAAGATTTTAAAAAACATAAGGATCTTATAAAACTCATGCAATTTTTAATGGGGTTAGATGAATTGTACTTTCCTTTAAGAAGCAATATATTAACCTGGGACCATATACCTGATGTGAAAGCTGCATTTTCTATCATTTGTAGAGAGGAATCCCATATGGGGTCCTTATCTGCTACTGAAACAAGCATCATGCATCTGCATTTGCTCGAAAAAACTATAATGAAATCAATAACAAATGGCATAATAATAACAAAAAAAATGTGGAAAAATTTTCATCTAATATGCTCAAATCCCAATGGTGGTCTCACTAAACACACAGTTAATAAATGCTATAATATTGTTGGTTACCCTGATAACATTAAAAAGAAATGGGCAAATGAGAAAACTTCAAGTAACAATGCATCTGTAGAGGTTCCTACCTCTACAACCACAACTTCACCTTGCTTTGCTCTATCTCTTTTAGTTGAACAAATTCATCAATTGCTCAACCTTTTGAACTGTTTTAAGAATTCGAACAATGCTCATGCCTATATGGGAGGTACTTATATTTGTGGAAACACCACTTTTAGAATTCATAAAACCAACCCATGCCTATATGGAAGGTACTTATATTTGTGGAAACACCACTTTTAGAATTCATAAAACCAACAAGGGTTGGATAATCGACTCTGGTGCTAACCAACACATGGTTACATCAGAAGAAAAACTTAAATATAATAGAAATATCAGATCTAAAACTTCAGATTAATCACTCTAATGGCACCACTTCCTACATAAAAAAATTGGAAACTTAAGACTTAGTGGGCGTTTCTTTTTCTGTTAAATTGTCTTAGTGCTAACAGGAGTGGGTCCAAATAGTATATTAATGTTTTCTTTTATGTTGGGGTCCACTAAAATCTGTTAAATAGTCTATATCCACAAGCAAAAAAAACCTACTAGTCCCCATTCATATGCATTAAGAGAGAGGGGACCCACTTGCTTTTAAATCCACTCTTAGCTAAAAGAAAAAGAAACAAGGCCTTAGTGATAAAATTATCCTCTATGGTGTCCTTTATGTTCCTGAATACACTATTAATCTCCTGTCAGTTCACAAACTGGCAAGAGATAGCAAGTTCTTCGTTGGTTTTGATGAACACAAATGTTACATTTCAGAACTTGCAGCTGTAGAGAACTCTTGGGACTGGTAGTCAAAGAAAAGGTTTGTACTTCCTTGAATTTGACAAACCAAAGAACTTTGTAAAAAGCAGTAACATCATAAGCTGTCACTTAAATTCTTTGTGGCACTATAGGCTTGGTCACCCATCAGAATAAGTCCTAAAAGCTATAAAACACAAAATTGATATAAAAGGAAACTGTAAATTTTCTCCCTGTGACATTTGTCACTACTCCAAACAAACAAGAGAACCATTTCCCCTAAGTGAACACAAAACCACCTTTGTTGGGGATTTGATTCATCTAGATGTGAAGGGTCCTTATAGAATCACAAGTAGAGAAGGATTCAAATATTTCCTTATTGTTGATGATTATTAATCTAGAGAAGTTTGGGTATATCTTCTGAAATCCAAAAGTGAAGTGACAACAAACATAATTGTATTCCACAACTTTCTAAAAACTCATAGGAGAGTTATTTTACATACCAAACTTTTCCTACATACCAAGGGACTCATCCCCACCATTCTTCTAAAAAAAATCAATAGCTGAGATTAAAAATATTTTAATATTTCATCCATTTTTTATAATTTAAATATCTCTTAAACCGTTAATCGTTAAGCAAAAATAATTACACTATCGAGACGAGCATTTAATTATCTTTCTATAGACGGGCACTTTGATATACTTTCGACAAAAAAAAAATCATTTTTTTCACGTTTTTTTTCGTTACCGAAAAAATCACATGTGATATATCACATATCACATGTGATTTTTTTGGTAACGAAAAAAACATGAAAAAAACGAATATTTTTTTTTTTTGTCGAAAATATATCAAAGTGTCTATCTATAGAAAAATAATTAAATGCTTGTCGTAATGGTATATATTTTTTCGCTTAACGATTAACGGTTTGAAAGATATTAATATTTGAAAAAAAAATGATGAAAGTGGGTTTTTTAAATTGTTGGGATTAATCTCATCCATTAGATCAAATAAAGATAGAGGGTGAAGATTAGCCCCTTTGTATGTAAAATAAGTTTGGTCCTCAAATGATTTTAAATCAAAAACTTAATCTAAAACTTACGTTTCAGCCCCCTCTAATGACTTTTTGAAGGTGAGTTAATGTGAGTTATGGTACCATGGGTTTTTTTGGTGAGTTAAGGTTAAAAGGTTAAAGCTGACGTGACGCTGACGTGGTAGTGAGTTATGCTATAACTCACTGGCATGTTACCGAATGCTCTAACACTCTGTTCCTGAGTTTTGATATGAAAGAAAAGAAGAGAAGAGGTTAAAATAGACAGAAAAGAAGAGAAGAGGAAGAGATATTAAAATTTTAACTCGTGTTCCTGAGTTAGAGAGAAAAGAAAAGAAAAGCAAGAATTAAAATGATGATTTTACAATAATGCCCTATGTTGTAGATATATTTTATGTTATATGTTATGGCATTTAAGACATTTTGATTATAATTAGTTTCCATAATTACTTTCCTTCCAAATCATCCCATATTTGAGAAGAAAGTTTAGGAGAGAAGATTAGGCAATTTTCCACTCCTCTTCTTTTCTCTTCTCTCTTAAAAAAACTCAGGAACACAAATTTTTTTAATTTACCATCCACTTCTCTTCTTTTCTTTCGAAAATAAAACTCGGGAGCACAGTGTAAAGGTATAACACATGTAATTAATGTTAGCTTTAAATAATGTATTCATGATAACCCAGACACTTAAAATCGATTGAAAAGAATTGTACATGTCAAAGTATGAAAATTTTCAAGTGGTTTATAATGTATGAAAAATGTGTAGCTTTTGAATACTGTAATCCATATTTTAGAGTTAACTACATTTTTGGTCCTCGTGGTTTACCGGGTATAACAATTTTGGTCCAAAATTTTGAAATGTAACGGATCTTGTCCAATATCCGCTGACCCGTAACACTTTTGATCCACTTTTTTGTTGACTGTTAGTTTGACCAGTTAAAATATGTAAAATGGCTAAAATACCCTCGTCTTGTTATGTGAAATGACTAATATACCCTCCCTTTTACTCTACTTTTCCAGTATCAAAAACACAAACACATACAACAAAATTCATTACTTTTCATTTTTTTTCTTCCTTTTCTTTACACAATCCAAACCACAAAACACTATATAAAAACCCCAGATCCAAAACCCATTAAGAAGAAGCATTTTCTTCAAATCCCCACACCATATTCATCATACCCTTCAAATCCCCACACCATATTCAACAACAAAATGAAGCATTTTCTTCAAATCCCCACACCATTTTCACTTTCAGGTCTTGAATCGGTATCAACATCGAGAGAACAAATTGTTCTAATACATCTTTTTTCAATGGTTCAAACACCCACCTTCATCATCAAAACCCACCACCAATTCCCTTCCTTACTGTCACCACCACGAAAGCCTCACCGCCGCCACCAACCCCTCTCCCTACTGCCACCACCACGAAACCATTAACACCACCACGAAACCGTTACCAGTTTACCTGATGAGGTGAAAAATGGTCCATTTTTAGGGGGTCATTTAAGCCCGAATCCGAATTTATTTGATCAAATATTGCCCTAAATCGTTCCTTTTGTGATTTTAGGTACTTGGAGAGTGAATTCTGGAAAAGAAGCCATTTTGGACATTTTTGGAGCATAAAAGTGAAGAAAACAGCAAAGTCTCAATTTTCCATGCTGGGAACAGTACATGAAGGCGTCAAGAGTAAACTCATGACGGCGTCAAACCTCAAGAATAAAAATCCGTAGTTGATGACGGCGTCACACACAGGGCGTCAAGAGTAATTTGTGTGACGGCCTAGGCCTTGACGGCGTCAGAAGTAGATCAAGGCCGTCCGAGGAAGTATTTGGCGGCGAGATGACGGCGTCACACCTTTGTTCTTGACGCCGTCACCCCTATTTTCCTATATATAGTTTTCTAGTTTTTCACATTAAAGAGAGGAGTTTTGGAGAAACCCTAAAGACGATTTTGGTGCAACTTTTACAGGTTTTTCAAGGGTTCCAAACCCTTGATACCTTGCATTGTAATTGAGATAAGTGTTCTTCTAATTCAATCAATATGTCTATGTGTTGGTTGTCTATATCTTGTTCTTGTCTCAATTCCATTATGCTAGGCTAGATCTCTTTTGTGTTTGCTTAGATCTAATGAAACCTAGATATTGATTATGTGTTGATTACTTGTTTATTCTTGTCTTGGATGAATGATTTATATGTTAGGCTTAAGAAAACTGGCAGATCTCCAAATGGTAACATGCTTGAACGTCTTAAGAAACATGAACCGAGGCGTACTAGGTCTTTATTGATTGTATTTAATGCATGAGCCACTGTTTACAATCCCTATAGTTGTGCCAGGCATGGTGTAGGAGGAGATAAGAGCTCATAGAATTGGGGAGTTATGTATGCCACCCCATGAATGGTATTAAGGAATACGATCCGTCATCCATGCAATTATAACAAGTAATTAACGTGTAAAAGATATCTAGGGAGTAGTGAAATCTAAGTAAACACATTTTCTCCAATTACTGCCCACAACCTTAGTATAATTAGTTTATTTTCATTTTTAGTATTTTATTTTGATTGCATCTTAGTTTTGGGTTAGTTGAATAGCAACTAATTCCGCCCACTCTTTCAAAACCTGAGATTTTACTTGCTTTTAAAAAAATATAAAAATACCAAAATAATCATCCCTCACCTTTAGAACTAGTAATTAGGCTTTCTAATCCTAGCGACACTATTCCTAAGCTGAACGATCAATCCCCCGGTACTTGTCACTATACTATACTACAACGATCAGGTACACTGCCTGGTGGGGGTTGTAAGCTTCTCGAGATCCCTTGAGAGGTAAAGCCTGTTGCGATTCCCACGCATCAAGTTTTTGGCGCCGCTGCCGGGGAATAGTTATTGTCTAGGTTAGAATTTCTTTTTATTAGGTCTACTTGCTAGATTCCTTTCTAGTAAGATTTTATTTTTATTTTTAGGTTTTCTTTAGTCTATCTTATTTCTTCGTGCCTTTGTTCGTAACTCTTTACCATCCGACATCATGGAAGGTGGTAACATCTTTGAACCAGTCATCCCACCACAACAAAACCCACCACTAGAACTCCTTAGGCCCCGAACCTTAGGAGAGTACTCCCGACCTAGCCACCAAGGCTACCGAAACACCATTGAGCTCACCGGAGCCAATGTGACCCCCTTGTGATCTGACACCATCCGGTTGGTGCAAAGCGGATGTGCAATCCATGGACTTCGTTCCGAGGATCCAAACCAACATCTTAAGGACTTTCTCAAAATCGTAGATTCCATAGACCTAGGTGTTGAAACTAGAGAGACTACCCGTTTACGCCTATTCCAATTCTCTCTACGGGATCAAGCTAGTCAATGGCTTGAGCATTTACCCGCGGGATCCATCACCACATGGGATGATCTCACCACTCGTTTTCTTGCTCAATTTTTCCCACCGGGGAGAACTACTAAGCTTAGGAATGACATCTTGATGTTCCAACAACGTCAAAATGAATCTCTTTATGAAGCATGGACTCGTTTCAAGGACTTACTCCAAAAAGTCCCTCATCATGGCATAGATCTTTGGCTCCAAGTCCAAATTTTTTATGACCATATCGACATCTCCACGAGGCGAACCATTGACCAATCGGCCGGTGGTAAGCTACGTGATCTTAGTGCGGAACAATCATGGGAACTCATAGAAGATCTTGCTCTCTATGACAACGAAAGTTGGAACGATCCCCGTGACTTGAACAAAACGGTCAAGGCAATATCTTTGCCTTCGAACAATTCTAGCACTCCCGACCGTAGGATCATGGAACTTGAGGACCAAGTCAAGTTTCTCATGAAATCTTACGAAGCTCCGAAGCCTTCAAGCCAAGTGAACAAAATCACTTCTTCATGAGAATTATGTAGCGGTCCCCATGACACTCGTGATTGTGTGGAACTCCCCGGAACAGCTTTTGCGGACTACGCATCCACGCGTACCGACGAAGCGGGAGATAAGTGGTACACTTTCAAGCCCGAGCCAAACACTTACGGTGATTCATACAACCCCTCATGGAAAAATCACCCAAACCTTAGGTGGAAACAAAATCAACCCAATTCTTCCAACCCACCTAATCGTTACCAACCAACCGGTCCACCATCTAACCGTACTTTCAACAACAATCCTTCTAACAACTATGGTAGTACCAACAATCTTGAAGGATTGATGTCAAAGTTCATGGCATCTCAAGAAGCTCGCATATCTAAGTTTGAAGCCGATTTCAAACAAAAGCAAAGCGAGATGACCACTAGAATTGATGCATTGTTGAAAGTTCTCAATGACCGAGAAATGGGAGCACTCCCGAGCGACACGGTCAAGAATCCGAAACTAACCGTTAATTCCATATCCTCAGTTTCGTCACCCACTTCGTGTCCATAATACTACTCGGTTAAATCAACGAGCACGTGTTTCAAACAAAACCAAGTTCCCCAAAAGGACCAATCAAATAAAACACCCACTATAGAGCCGGTCAAAAGCATTGTTGAAACACGTCTTACGCAAGACCTTGACGATGAATTCAAAGAGCTTCACCTTGAACGCCCCGTCATTGATGTCTTAGCGCGTGCTCCTTACTATAGTGCCCTCCTATAAAAATATGAGAAGTATAAGCTAGGTAAAAATGGGAACGCCTTCGTTCAAAACAAGTTGCCTAAAAGCTTGATGATCCGGGTATATTTGTTTTGCCTTGTAAGATAGGAAGATCCAAAGCTTTCGACACACTAGCCGATTTAGGGTCAAGCCTCAACTTGATTCCCTTATCCTTATTCACCGCTCTTAAGCTTGGAAAGTTAGAGGAAACGGAGGTATTGATAGGGCTAGCGGATGGGAGTATTGCCCACCCGGTTGGAATGATTAAGGATGTAGTTGTTCACGTAGGAAGGTTAACTATATTAGCGGATTTTCACGTCCTAGACATGGTTAGTGACACTACATGCCCATTATTGGTAGGAAGAGGATTTTTAGCAACCGCTAGTGCCATGATAGATTGCAAGGAATCCAAGATAGCGGTAAGTGAAGGCGATACTTGGTCGGTGTATGATGTTAAGAAGCATAGTTATGATTGTGATGATGAACCGACACCGCATTGGGTAGAGATGAATAGGAGACCGTCTAGATATGGACCTTGGATAGAAAAGAACTTCATAGGACCTCAATGTCCGTTTTATCTAGAGAAAGATTTCGTAGAAAAGACACATTCGGTAGAACAACTCATAGCTAGAGATGAAGAGCTAGACCCCTTTGAGGACCCGTTAGTCTTTAGGAAGATGATTGAGTTATTAAGCATAATGCCCATCAAAATAGAAAGGAATAAATGGAAAAGAGAGGGAGACAAGTGTAAATGGAGGTGGGACAAGCCACCTAAAGAAGGTGACGGGTCATGGCATATTAGAATGACCTTGTATGATCCGGATGGAGAAAAGTTTGAAAGGTCGTACCATACTAAGGAAACCGATAGAAAGTTGAAACCTAAGTTCGATCCCAAAGATGTCCTCAATGAGGAACTCACCCGTATCACGTAGTAACCCATGACTTTGAGTCTAGCTACAAGACTCGTTAATAAAGAAAAGCGCTTCTTGGGAGGCAACCCATGTTTTGTGTGTTTTTATTTGTTTGTTTGTTTGTTTGATTTTATTTGTTTCCGTATGCATGTTTTATTTTTATTGTTTGTGGCTCATGTTTCAAAGTAAATTGTGAAAATGCTTTATTTTATTTTTAACTTCGTCTTAATTGCATATAAAGGTATTTTGCAAAAGATAAGTGTAAGGGAGATCCAAATTTGTTTATAAGAACGAAATTGAGCATGAACCACAACAATAATAAATGGACATGTGTATTAGTACTTGTTAGAGTCAAATGCTTGTATCGAGTCATAATGATGTTTTGCAGGATTTTCCAGGAAGTAGGACGAAGTTTTTCCAGAAACTTAACATAAGAATTTCTGCAGGTCACTTCTGACGGCGTCACGAGTTTACTCTTGACGGCATCACGTGTAAAAATCTGGAAATTTTACCAGTTTTGTTTTTCTAACGGAGTCTTAAAGTTTTTGTTGATTCTTTAGTTTTATAAACTCCAGGAAATCTGCAAACATTCATTCCACAAGCATTATATCTTTAATTGTTTTGTTTCTATTCCTAAGTCTGGAATTACATCTAGTTGTGAGTTATCTTTGTTCGGGTTGATGCTTTGGGTTTTTGTTTGTTTTCTCAGGATTTACAGGTTATGTTTGAAAAGAAGATGATTTATATTCTGGAAGGGAAGCTTTGATTGTTCATTTTCTTGGAAGAAGATTTAACCTGGCCACCCTATTATCCATACCGAGTGAATCAGGGGAGTATTTGATTTCATTCTCTTTACTTTTTCACTTTTACATTCTTTACTTGAACATTGGGGACAATGTTCATCTTAAGTGTAAGGGGAGGGTAAAAAGATGATACCTTACATATGCACTTTCGCTTGAGTTTGTTTTGTTTAATGGTAGATGTGTAATAAAACTATGAGAAATACTTGTTAGTGCAATTTTAGCGCCAAATTTAAAATTTTTTACAACATTTAGGAGTGAAACATTAGCCATAGCAAGTGTCTCATGGATAGGAGATTGTATGACTAGCACATAACCGTATATTCAGAAAAATTTTCCACCCAAATATGTGAGGTTCGCCTTTAGATTTGATAGGAAAAGCATTTACTATTAGTGCTTATGAGTGTACCGGTAGCATTTAGATTCTAGAACTTGCGTTAGTGATGCATTCCGAGACCGCTAGTGATACTACATTCGTGTAGTAGGATTTACTACATGATAAGAGGCATTAGGATCACCCTTGTATTAAACCCGTATTATAATTACTTGACTATTTAAGTCATATTACTTGGCTAGTTAAGTCAACTAATTTTTCCCACACCTTAGCGTTGTACTCATTTTTAGTACACGAAACCCCTAGTACACCCCTCCGAGCCTATCTTTTCGTTTCTAACTTTAAGCATTTTACTTAAAGGAAGAATTTGTTACACCTCACTTAAATGTACAACCAAATCGCCTTAGCCTTCCGTGTATGCGCTCATTTTTAGTGCATTATTGTTATTTGTTAAACCCTAAGTTAACTTTCTAATTGATTACATGGTTGCTAAGTCGAGTCATATCCTTGTACATATTGTTTTGGGACGATTGAGACTCATGGGTAAGTACTTATTTATGGAGTAATGGGGAAGAACATCATTTATTACCCCCATATGTGCGTTAATCTTAAAAGTGCTCCAAGTGTTTTGATTTTCTTAATTCGAGTCATTAGATTAGTTTAATGTAAAGTATGTAAAGATTCAAGTGTAAGGGGAATTCTCATCCCCTATGATGTATTATTTTGGATGGTAAGGTAAGAGTGTATGCAAAAAAAAAAAAAAAAAAAAAAAAAAAAAAAAAAAAAAAAAAAAAAAAAAAATCGAAAAAAATCAAGAAAAAGAAAAAAAAAATAGAAAAAGGAAAAAGAGAAAAAACATACGGACTACCATCCCGTTTCATTCTTTGTTCATTTTATGTTTTTAGTTATTTTTCATTTATTAGCTTAAGTCGAGTCTAGTCTTGGCTTAGCAACGCCATATTGTACATGTAATTAACCAAGATTGTTAACTCGCCACCAGTAAAAACTTCCTTTATCCAACAAAACCGTATAATTCATATCCCTATACCTAACGTTACAACCCTTTAAAAGACCTCTTTGATAGTTTATCCTAGGTGCTTACGCCATGTGGTGTAGGTTTGATCCTTTCCCAAGCCTATGGTAATCTATTTTGCTATGACAGGTAGTGAGAGATATCTTCCATTTCCATAATGTTATATTACTTTATTACACCCGAGAGATGTGAGTATCTAAACACTATTTGTGAGGTGCTAGTGTATGACCTCCGAGCTTGTCTATTGGTCTTTAGTGGAACGATTATTTGTTGTAATTACTTTTATATTAGTGTTAAATGACCCCTAACTTGTCTTTTGAGTAGAATAAAAGCGCATTTGCTTGAGGATAAACAAATCTCAAGTGTAAGGGTATATGATGAGGCGAAAAATGGTCCGTTTTTAGGAGGTTATTTAAGCCCGAATCCGAATTTATTTGATCAAATATTGCCCTAAATCGTTCCTTTTGTGATTTTAGGTACTTGGAGAGTGAATTCTGGAAAAGAAGCCATTTTGAACATTTTTGGAGCATAAAAGTGAAGAAAACGGCAAAGTCTCAATTTTCCATGCTGGGAACAGTACATGAAGGCGTCAAGAGTAAACTCATGATGGCGTCAAACCTCAAGAATAAAAATCCGTAGTTGATGACGGCGTCACACACAGGGCGTCAAGAGTAATTTGTGTGACGGCCTAGGCCTTGACGGCGTCAGAAGTAGATCAAGGCCGTCCGAGGAAGTATTTGGCGGCGAGATGACGGCGTCACACCTTTGTTCTTGACGCCGTCACCCCTATTTTCCTATATATAGTTTTCTAGTTTTTCACATTAAAGAGAGGAGTTTTGGAGAAACCCTAAAGACGATTTTGGTGCAACTTTTACAGGTTTTTCAAGGGTTCCAAACCTTTGATACCTTGCATTGTAATTGAGATAAGTGTTCTTCTAATTCAATCAATATGTCTATGTGTTGGTTGTCTATATCTTGTTCTTGTCTCAATTCCATTATGCTAGGCTAGATCTCTTTTGTGTTTGCTTAGATCTAATGAAACCTAGATATTGATTATGTGTTGATTACTTGTTTATTCTTGTCTTGGATGAATGATTTATATGTTAGGCTTAAGAAAACTGGCAGATCTCCAAATGGTAACATGCTTGAACGTCTTAAGAAACATGAACCGAGGCGTACTAGGTCTTTATTGGTTGTATTTAATGCATGAGCCACTGTTTACAATCCCTATAGTTGTGCCGGGCATGGTGTAGGAGGAGATAAGAGCTCATAGAATTGGGGAGTTATGTATGCCACCCCATGAATGGTATTAAGGAATACGATCCGTCATCCATGCAATTATAACAAGTAATTAACGTGTAAAAGATATCTAGGGAGTAGTGAAATCTAAGTAAACACATTTTCTCCAATTACTGCCCACAACCTTAGTATAATTAGTTTATTTTCATTTTTAGTATTTTATTTTGATTGCATCTTAGTTTTGGGTTAGTTGAATAGCAACTAATTCCGCCCACTCTTTCAAAACCCGAGATTTTACTTGCTTTCAAAAAAAAAATATAAAAATACAAAAATAATCATCCCTTACCTTTAGAACTAGTAATTAGGCTTTATAATCCTAGCGACACTATTCCTAAGCTGAACGATCAATCCCCCGGTACTTGTCACTATACTATACTACAACGATCAGGTACACTGCCTGGTGGGGGTTGTAAGCTTCTCGAGATTCCTCGAGAGGTAAAGCCTGTTGCGATTCCCACGCATCATTACCACACTCTCCTTCTTCCCCACCCACAACCCCTAAAATAACTCCACATACCCACTGACTCAGATACCCATCAAATATAACTTATAGCCAACCTCATACTCACTTCAGTTAACCTCAGACCTATAGCAAAACCGAATGGCTATGGTGGATGTGATGGTGCCGCAGATATGGGGACGTGATGGAAGTGATGTCACAGATCTAGGCATGTGATGGTGATGGTGGTGGCGGCGGTCATACTCGTGAACCTCAGATCGGTGTTAAGTAAAAAGAAGAAGATGTGATGAGTTTGGGTAGAAAGAAAAAGAAGAAGATGAATGGGATATTATGATAGTATCAAGTAAAATGTGTTTTTATAGTGTTATAATGTGAAAGGACAATGATACCCTCTTATTTAACGGTCAAACAAAGTCAAAGTAACGATGTTAGTGAAAATGGACCAAAAGTGTTACGGGTCAGCGGATATTGAACAAGATCCGTTACATTTCAAAATTTTGGACCAAAACTGTTATACCCAGTAAACCACGAGGACCAAAAATGTAGTTAACTCCATATTTTATTAGGCAATGTCATATTACTAATCATATAATTGCATGAACTAACGTATACTACTATATGTTTACACGCTATAAAATAAATATGGTTACACGCTATATAATATTGTGACGAATATTACACAACATTTATTGACTAGCAATTACCTTTCACCATCAATCGTTACAACTTTGTAATACTACTAACTATCGTTTTCATATGGCCATTGCATCGCGATGCACGGGTACTCTATCATAAAATTCTCGTTATGCGGAAGTTATTATCACGAAAAATATATAATCGAATAATATTGTTCGCCAAAAGTTCTAATTACAGGGTATCCGCCACTGCAACACGCACGGGTACCTTACTAGTTAAACTAAAGAGTTAACTATAAATTTTAGCGGTAAATTAGATTTTTAAGCCACATGTTGCAACCAGAAAGAGTATTCTTAAATAGCTTTTATAATCACGCATGGTTTTTCAAACATACTTTTGAGTCATTTGTAGAGAAATCTCTCAAATTAAATTTTAGACAAAATTACACCGTTGGTCCCTAAACTTTCCACAAACCGTCGCCATTGCCCTTAACTTTTCAAAATCGTCGCCTGGCGTCCAAAACATGGAAATTAGAGGCCGAATGTGTCCCTTGACCACTTTTGTCTTGGTCAACGCTTATGTTTTGGGATATTTGCAAGGGCATAATAGGCAAACTACATTTTTCACCACACTATGGTTAAATCAACCAAGAGTGATAGTTTAAGGAACAACTAAGAACTATGGTTTGTGGAACTTGAGCCTATCTTTTCTAATATGCTAGTTATAATTCGCGCGAAACCAATTAACCCACAAACTAAACACATTTACACACCATAATAACACACACCCTTATGCAGACACCCATTTCCAGAAGTCAAAGACCCAACTAAAATTCCAACATTACAATGTCTTTTGGAGACAATGTGATTACGTACTGATATGGCAGATTATATCAGGAACATGCCAGATAACGTGACCACTAATATTATGAACCGATTGCCACTAAAAGATGCGGTAAGGACATGTAGTTTAGCCAGAAGCTGGAGGTTTAAGTGGACTTTGCTAACCGATGTCATAGTTGATGAGGATTTGTTTTATTATTTAACAAATACTTGTGATGGGAGACATATTACTAGGCTTTTACTTCAGCTTATTGGGCCAGTAAGAAGGTTTGTGTTTTTCGTAGAGGCCAAAACGCTATTTGGACACGACGACTTGCATATGAAGACATTCATGACTGGCTTTTGTTTTTGGCTCGGGTCAGAGTTGAGGAGGTCACAATTTGAAACTGGTATGCTGATCCAGTTACTTTGCTAACCCAACTTTACTATCGTCAAGAGTTGACATTTCTAAAAGTTCATTGTTACACTTTTCCCACTATGACAAGTTTTAGAGGTTTTCCAAAGCTACTCAACTTAGAATTATGTAATGTCAATTTTCATAGTGGTACAGTTTGGGACCTAGTTGCTGGTTGTCCCTTGCTTGAGTCTCTAAAATTGGATCGTTGTAGTACAAACGAAATGAGACTATCGGATATTGCAATTCTTAGGAATTTGAAGATGTTAAATTTGTCATTTCGTATTTGGAACCATCCTATGACATTTCACAACTTCCAATATCTTACAGTTGTCAAATGTTCCTAAACTTAAGACCCTTACCATGGATTTTGAAGACTGCAATGAAAGACCTATTCTTCGCGTTTTCTACTTCAACTTACATAATGTTAAAGTTATTTCTAACATTGACGCAATGTTAGCTTTGAAACTAAAGAAAATTCGTCCTTTTATAGTTTTTGGAAGAAGGTACATCCTAGATGAGTGTCCGTGTGGCCTTTCTACCCCTCAAGACTGTTGAGATCTACGAGGTCGATTTTGGTAATAAGGAAATGGTTTCATTGATCATTTCAATGATTCGTGGGTCTCCAAATATGCAAAGGCTAGTAACCAAGGTAAGTGGAATGCATATGTATGAAAGACATCCTATTAAATTCCAATGGTTGTGCATATGAATATTTCTCTCTTTTTGCAGGCCTTATACACGTTTACTTATGTACCTTTGGAGATTGATTCATTTGATGTACCCATCAACAGAATGACCACGGGGCAGCTTCAAACTGTGGTGTTTCATTCTTTCCCTATAACAGAGAATGAAATAGCCATAATATGGTTGATACTCGCATGTTCCCCCTTACTGAAGAAAATTTATATCATTGACTGCACTTTGACTACTGATGAGAATGAAAACATCAGGTTGAACTGGGATTTGGCAAGGAGGCCGTTGGAACTCCCTCGAGCTTCCCCCACAGCCAGGGTAGATTTCTTTTACTGATTGTAGTTTATGTATGGGTTGAATACCCTAAGACAACTATTTTCGTTTAAGTATGTTGCTACTTACTTAGTCACCAAATGTAATAGCAAGTTTGACTTTAGGAAGTCAAACGTGCTAATGGTAAAGGTTATTTGGCATTTGCAATTTTGACAATGCCTATGTTGGTCACCAAATGTAATGGCATGTTTGACTTTAAGAAGTCAAACGTGCAAATGGTAAAGGTTATTTGGCATTTGCAATTTTCACAATGCCTATGTTGGTCACCAAATGTAATGGCAAGTTCGAATGTTTATATTTGTGTCTTTATGTTTAGTGATGAATATATTGTTTTAGAGTTTCATATGGGATCGGTAAGGATTTAATGGGTGCAATTAATTAATTTCACAAATTACACCGTAGGTCCCTACGCTTGTACACTCAATGTAGCATGTTGTAAAAACGTCACTACATTTTGGGCGGGAATTGAAACTACGTTGTCGAAAATGTAGACAACCTTAGGGACCAAGTATGAAATAAAATTTGTTATTAAACCCCTTCACCGTCTCTTCACTTCGAATGTATTAACTTTAGCGTGTAACCCAATAAACCCATCAACAAGCTTTTCGTCACATTTCCCCATGGAAGAAGATTTCCCAATGTTGAATGAACTCATGCAATTGGCCGATTCACCACGATTACATGATCGTATGAGCCTCTGGTTTGGTCAAGAGGCTGTTGAAGCAGGGTTTTTGAAAAACCGTATTCGTGCTGCTATTGATCATCTCAAGAGGATGATACCAAAGCGTAGGGAGCTGATTCAGAAGAATAAAGCTTTGGGACCGCGTGGTGTGGCGCTTGACAGTTTGGAGTCGTTAAGGAAAACCTAAGCTATTGAAATCGACCTACTTGCAAGTTTGATCAAGGTGTATGGTCAAGCTGATGCTAATATTAGTATGCAGGAAGGTTTTGTTCAGAAAATGACTGAAAATAATTAGTGTAATGGGGTCTTAATTTAGGGTATTTCCAGGGGTAGGTTAATTAAGTCTTTTGGGTTCTTGTTTTAGGCTTTTAATGTTCTTATAGTCTAATTGCCATTTGCCACTATTATGCATATATAATTCTATGGTTTCTCAGTTAATCTTGTTTGCTGTATCTTATTGTGTTTACTGTCGTTGTGACAAAAAACAAACACCCCTTTATGTCAGCAAATACAAACACAGTGGGGGGGGGGGGGGGGGGGGGAGCAAAACCCAAACACCCCATCTTGGTTGATTAACTAGAGTGTAGTACATAGTTGGTACCTAAAGTCGTATGTCATGGTTGATTTAACCATAGTGTGGTGAAAAATGTAGTTTGCCTATTATGCCCTTGCGAATATACCAAAACATAAGCGTTGACCAAGACAAAAGTGGTCAAGGGACGCATTCAGCCTCTAATTCCCATGTTTTGGACGCCAGGCGACGATTTTGAAAAGTTAAGGGTCATGGCGATGGTTTGTGGAAAGTTTAGGGACCAACGGTGTATTTTTGTCTAAATTTTAAAATGAGTTATATGAGTAGTTCTTTTGCTATTTTGAACGAGTAAAACTTCAAATTACATATACTTTTAAGAAAATTTTGTTATGATTGAACGCGTTGAAATTATTTTTGGATATTTAATTGGTCAAAATATATTCTTGTATTAAAAAAAAACACTGAATTTTTAAATCGTAAAAAAACAACTTAAACTCAATTCTAATATGGTATGTTTTGTTTGTCACGTTAAGACTGATTCTGTATAAGTCTCTTTAATTTTTTTTCCTGTACTAAATTGAAACCCTAAAAAGATCCTCAATTTCGAATAGTTTGATCGGAGGAGATGGCTTTTTCTTCTTTGTTAGCTCGCAGCCAGTGGCGGAGCCAGGAATTCTTATCACTGGGGGCATCGACTAAAAGGTTAGATAACAGGAGATGCCATTTTTTAACGTAAATTAAGACAAACCGGGCCGGGTTTAATAAAAAGGAACAAAAGTGCTCTACTAGGATATGGTTAACACTAATTAAACAAGTTTATGTGCCGATAAAAGAAAATCGGTTGTATATCTTATTTATCTAGAACAGGTACGATAGTACGTAAAAGTTATATTAAAACACTCGCAATTTTTAGAAGTCACTCGTTCACGGAGTGAGCTGTGAGCATGATTTTGATATGTAAATCCTGGACAACATATATAGAGTTGACTTTTCTTTTACTGGCTTTAGTAAAAGAAAATATTTTTGCTTTGAATTAAATACTAGCAATATAAGCCACATTTTACCATACCTTGTACCTAGGTACTTGTACATTTTTAAAAAAATGGTGAATTGCAAAAATGGTCCTTAACGTATTACGAAAATGCAAAAATGGGACTGAGTCATAAAGGCATGCAAATTTGTCACTAACGTTTCATAAAAATGCAAAATAGCCACCGAGAGCCATATTCCGCTAGTTTCCTCATTAAGTGTCACGTCATCGAGGGTAGTATTGTCATTTCTTTGCTTTAAGGTGAAACTGTTACTTTAGGAACTAAATTTGCGATTTAAGTTTTATCTTTATTTCACACCCACCACCACCACCACTCTCTACCGCCGCCACCACCACCACCCTTTACCACCACCACCACCACTCTCTACCGCTACCACCACCACAACATGTAAAGTACTTACTTTTTTTGTTTAATAAAATGATTAACTAGGGTTTTCGCATAAAAAATACACACCATGAGCCTTTCAACCTGTATGACCATTTTCGAACCATTTGATTCAATTCTTTTGATGGCATCATCACTATGAATATACCTGGTTGACCCCTTAGAGATGTACATAAGCTAAATCGACCCATAAATAATTAAATAAGTCCACTCTGCCATATCTAACCAATATAAAATGCATCCCAACTTATAATATCATTATGCTATTTCGCTGCTGCTAAATATTGGGGTTCATATGTTTACAAATTCGGCCTCTGTGGAGACATTACTATCGGAATACCCAGGCACTTATCTTTGTGGTAGACAGTCATAATAAACGAAGAATCTACCAAGCCCGAAATAAGTTGCATCGTCTTCTACATGAGGTTTTTGATAATTTTAACTTCTCTTTTATTTAAGCCTACCTTTGATTAGGCATATAAGAACCAGTGTGCACCAATTCTCTTTAATATACATTTCTTATGCAGGATGAACTGTGTGATGCAACCATACTTGTTTTTGACAATAAGCAAGACATGTCAAATGCTATGCGCGTATCTAAGGTCGCTGACAAACTGAAACTGCACAGTATTTCTCAACACCGTTGGTATGACAATATTCTTATAGAATTAGGGATATTAGAGGTAGAAATTTGACATGGGTGAAAACTGAAAAGGATATAACCATATTTGAAACATTATTTTATTTGTAACTTTAAGAAAAAAGAAGAAAAAGCAAGTGATTTTATATTATATAATCGATCCTTTCCACACCTAAAACAGTGACTCAATATTACAATTTTTGTTAGGAATCCACAACCTTTCGTTAACCTCATAGTTTGCGATTTCTTATTAGAACCCAAATCTTTTTTTAAATAAATATAGAACTCCGTTGTTTATAAGCTGTTTGTGCAAGATAACATCCATAGAAGCTGAAAACTCCTTTTCGATATTGAATGATAGTTTCTGAATCTCGTGATTTGTAGGAGGTATTCACTGATTTAAATCTCACCAATACACTATAATAACAACTGATACGATTTTGACTACTATACTTATTGTGATTTATTTATCTTTAACATATATCTGTTGCTTTACCTAATGATGCGGTACTTCTTTGATTACTGTAAAACCTAGATATATGTTATGACTTCTTTTTTATTTTTTATCAGGCACATTCAGAGTACTTCTGCAACAACTTGGCAAGGACTCTACGAAGGTCTGACATGGTTAACCAGCAATATCCCTAACAAAGTAGCACAGCCTGGATCATGCATATCTCTCCCAACTTGTAGAATCTGTGAGGCATTGCCAAAGTTTAGCATGTCTTGGTTGTGTTTTAGTGGGTCTAGGCGACGTTGATGGGGCAATGCCAAAGTTTAGCATGTTTGTGATGTGGTGGTGATGGTGGTGGTGGCGGCGGTCGAGAGTGGTGGTGGTGGTGGCGGCGGCGGAGAAGATGAAGTTGAACAAATTAAAAGGTACTTGGACTATGGTTTTGGAAATAATAGCTAGGACAACATTACCTATAAAATTATACTTATTTTCTGGTCCAGCGAAGGTTTGAAAAAAAAAAAAAAAAATTGATCGGGATCTGGGTTTAGTCACCGGATTCTGGGTTTGGCATCGGAGAAGATGAAGTTGAAGGGTGGTGGTGTTGGTTGTGTGGTGGTAGAGAGTGGTGGTGGTGGTGGCTGTGAAATAAAAGATAAAAATTACTTTGCGAATTTAATCCTCAAAGCCATGAAAAGACGAAACTACCCTCGATGACGTGGAACTTAACGAGCAAACTAACGGAATATGGCTCTCGGTGGCTATTTTGCATTTTTACGAAACGTTAGTGGCAAATTTGCATGCCTTTATTACTCGGTCCCATTTTTGCATTTTCGTGATACGTTATGGACCATTTTTGCAATTTACCCTAAAAAAAATAAAAATAAATACAAATTATCTTCTAACTAGTGGCCCACTCTCCCTCATCCCACATTCTCACCCACTTTCACAATTCCCCATTGCATCTTC
The DNA here is from genome assembly GCA_030686995.1 of Artemisia argyi. Lineage (NCBI taxonomy): Eukaryota > Viridiplantae > Streptophyta > Magnoliopsida > Asterales > Asteraceae > Artemisia > Artemisia argyi. The sequence goes on along the minus strand of CM060698.1, from coordinate 78,621,875 downwards.
ATCTCCTTCTTCATATTTTCTAATGAAAAACCATCGGAAAAACAACTTATTTGCAACAGAGAAAATTCAAATTGATAGCAAGCAGAGAATGACGAGGGCACTTTGATTTGATGGGTGAGGGCACCAGACTTTTTTCTCATAAATTTTACATATTTTTCTGTATATTTTGTGTATCTTCAAAAGCTTGGTTGGGGGCATGTCCCCCCACTACTAGTAAGGTGGCTCTGCCCATGCTCGCAGCAGCCGTTTTGTTTCCAATCTCTTTGTGTCCCGTCCAGCAGCCCCCCAATATATCGGTCTTCCTTGTTTTTCTACTAAACAAGATTTTTATGATAAGACTTACAATTTGAATTTAATAATATTATTATTCATTCATTAAATTAAAACTAATAAACATGATCCCTCGTTTCCAAAGTCGATAATGTCTTAATAAAGAAGCTACCTCACACACTATGTAGGAAGATGAATGGTGAAAAGCTCGAATCCGTATCGTTAAGAATCCCTGAAAACGTGAAGAGGATCGAGGCTGATGAATCCCTAACTGTATTATTAGACCTTGAAGCCAAGAATTTTAAATCATTGACCCATCGTGCGAAATTGAATTTCGAAAAGAATGTTGTCTTCGTTAGGGCCCATGTTGAACCTAAACACTCCCCCAACGACCCGTCCCATCGTATTTATAGATTAATCACCAACAGAATTAATTTAGGAAACGACATTATGTACAAGCAGGGACGGAGCCACCTTATGGCTTAGCAGATGGGCCATGACCAACCCAAGATGTGAATTAACTACAAGTAATATGTATATATTTTATGTATTTTCAAAACCAAAATTGTTTTAGCCCACCCAAAATTATACTTACCCCATCTAAAATATAAAGTCAGCTACTAGTAGTTTATGGCGTCAATTGAATATTTGAACTTACAGAGTTTGATAGTCCACTAAGTAAACAAAATTACCATACCACTTATTTTGCAATTCGTTTTTGTATTTGTTTCGGCCCACCCGAAAACAAAATCCTAGCTCAATCAGTGTGTACAAGACCATTCACACTAAGACCGAAGATGGAGTCCTAAAGCTAACCTTTCACAAGAATCCCGAAAACGTGCCCCCATCAAGTTCAACTAATTTTTCCTTGTGTCTAATCACATTGCTATTACTAGTTCATACTCTTTCTCTTGTAGGATTTTTATTCTATTAACTATTAATGATTACAAATTAAATCCACTCTGTTGTTTGTCCGTGCACCTTTGAGCTTATTGCTAAATTTTGAATCATATATATTGCTAAACTAATGCATCCTCATACTTTTTATGAGTCTTAAATTAAGCTGCTCGATCAGGAGGAGGCTATAATCGTTGGTGATGTGGATTATTGCAACCAACTTTTCATGTATGCATGTATGCGCTTTTACAACATGTATGTATGACGTAAATGTTTTTTGGAAGGTAAATACGTACATAGAAATATTGAGCGCTAGATTTTTTTCGGTCGACTTGAGCCCAAGATTTTCCATGAGATTTATGAACGCAGTCATACATGGATCTTGTGTTCACTGCATAATAATCAAATTTAATTAACGTTCATTGCACATGCAGGGACGGAGACAGTGGGGGAGCCAGGGGGTGTTTGGCCCCCTCCAACACGCCCAATCGCTTTGATATTTACCTTATAAAATTTAAAAATATGACGCAACTATAGGCAAATGACCCCCCTAACCTTTAGTTAAATTACTTTGTTAGCTTGAGAAAAAAATTTCGACCCCCCTATTCATAATTCCTGGCTCCGTCACTGTGCACATGGATGATGGATCTAAACATCTAGTGTTCACTACTGAAACAACAATTAGTTATTTTCTATATATTTTTTTCTACACTCTCTCTATTTGTGAGTGTAAAAGTGTGTAACGAAAATATGTGATTAGGGTTTTTGTCTTTTTGATCTTAATGTTTAGTTGAGTGGTCATTGCATTAGCCAATGTTTTTTCCCGTATCTCACTCAAACGGGATAGGATATTGTTGTTGTTGTATAGATTTTTAAACATGTGTTGTTTTGTTTTGAAAAATGTACCGAACCTAGTTTTGCGCAGACTCATTGACTATTCATGGGTATGGAATGGTAGTTCAATCAAGAATTGGTGTAGACTCATTGACTATTCGTTGGATAATTCAAAGAAAAAAAGCTGAGTGTGAAAGATTCAATTTCTTTGTACGAATATAGACATATAGTCATCGAATCAACAAATGATTGTTGTGAAAGTGCCCGCTAACTTTTAGGATGGAACTTTCAACGTGGAACTTTCAAGAATTGATGTTTGTAAATGATCGAATCACATTTTGTAACGAGTTACACAAAAAGGTGTACTAGTGATAATGCCGTTTAAACTTTTAAATATAAGATCATTTGAGTAACAAACTTTTTTTATATATCAAGGGACTAATATTTACTTTTCATATTCTCTTTATTTTTATTTGATCTAATAGATGAGATTAATCCTAACAATTTAATAAACTCACTTTCATCATTTTTTTTTTTCAAATATTAATATCTTTCAAACCGTTATTCGTTAAGCGAAAAAATATATATATATCGTTACAACGAGCATTTAATTATTTTTCTATAGATATGCACTTTGATATATTTTCGACAAATTTTTTTCTTCGTTTTTTTACGTTTTTTTTCGTGGCGGAAAAAATCACATATGATATATCATATACGATATATCATATGTGATTTTTTCGGCAACGAAAAAAAAATGAAAAAAAAAACAATTTTTTTTTTGTCGAAAGTATATCAAAGTGCCCGTTTATAGAAAGATAATTAAATGCTCGTCGCGATGGTGTAATTATTTGCGCTTAACGATTAACGGTTTAAGAGATATTTAAATAATAAAAAATGAGTGAAATATTAAAATACTAATCTCAACCATTAATTTCGATGGATGGTGGAGACGAGTCCGTAATAAAAGTTTAGTATTTAATATAACTCTCCTCAAACTTTTATCTATAAACTTTTTAATCATGCAACATAACATGATGTTGCTCAAACAAACATATATATAGGATATTTACGTGGGGATTTAATTTGAAAAAAAAATAAATAAATAAAAAATAAAATTAAACCAGTTTTATATGGATAGCTCATTACGTTACCCGAAACAAATTGTACGAGGCGGGCACCCAAACTTTGTGGCTTCCTGGGGTTTAGGCTGTGAGTAGCCGTTTACACTTTAAACGAATTAAGCTGAATTAAACAAAATAACTTGACATAATTAAAGAATTTAATTAAGTAATAGTAAAGGTGTTCCGTCAAAGCACCAAAAATATAGACAAAATAGTTCAAACAATTTTTTTTTGAAGGAATGGATATTCATATTTTCATACCCCTCTAAATGGATTTCGATACCCTCTCTTCTTTTTATTTTTCTTATTTCCATTTTTTTTCTTTTTTGTAAAACTATGAAACAAAGTACAAAACAGAAAATATATAGTTTGACAAAAAAATACGAAATATAACCTAATAAAAGATAAATAAATATGAAACAAAAATTGATAAAAAAAACTACATTTTACTGTTAAAAGATGTAATAATTAATGTGAGCAGAGAGTAAAAGGTGGTTGGGGTATGCATAACAATAATAAACATTGATATTTTGACAATTCAATAGTTATTTGTATTGTGTTAATATTTTATATTTAGCTTTATTCTCGTTGTTTTAGATTTCGAGAAAAAAATATTTAAAATTGTTACAAACTAAAGTAAACAAACCATTCCTATAACTTACCAATAACCACATATAAGAATATGAAAGACCACTCTTATAACTAATACATGAACATAAGACTACAACGACTATAAGATTACACATTAAAACCGCAAGTACATACTTGAATCTTCACACGTCGTCATAGAAGTCCATAACCTTCAACAATGCAGCCGAAATAATGGTAAGATAGAAAAGCACCAATACACACCAATCAACTACAACGAACTCCATTGATCCAAACAGGACCAAACCAGCACTACAACTCGATCCAATACCTCATCTACTACAAGTTTCAAAGGAGTGAAACTCTAGTTAAGAATGAAATCCAGTGTATCTTGATCAGTCATAGACGAAACATAGGGTAATCCGACCCTAACTTACAACACACCAATCCTGTTGCAATCCATAAGACGTGAATACAACTCCACAAAATATATTGGTTAGACGTGACCAACATGGGACTAACATAGGGTCACAACCCTAACTTCCAGCAAACAAAGCCTCATCGATCCAAAAGGAATATCAAATCATAGAATGTAGATTGATCCACCCAGCAACTATCAATAGAAAATTAGTGAATGTGCTTGGCTTCTTTGAATGGGGTTTTGAACAAGTGCCCCCACAAACTTAACTTCCATCTTAAACAAAAATAACCACAATCATGAACCATACCAAGATCAAAGTAGGAATGAGCAAATAGGTCTTTGTTGATCCAAATGGAACTTGACTTTACATCTCTCTTTAACCCACGACCAAATACTGACATCATATATGAATAAACAAAACTCTTTAAAAGAGTACCAGCATTGAACATCCACACCCTAGCGAGGGTGAACTTCCAGCATACATAACATTCGACATAATCGAAACCCTAGAATAGGGTATCTTAACCATAGCGAGCATCACACCATACCCCAACATACCTCAAAATAATAGTATAAGCAGCAGCATGAAGGGTATATCAACCCAGAAGAAACCGAACCCTAAAAGAAAATCGAAACCCTAACAAGAGGAAAATCGATTGCAATGATATTGTTGGGATTTAGTAATAAAAACCCTTACTGCCCACAAAAAACGAACCCCTAAACAAAGAGAATTGAATAGTTATGAGCAGCAAATAGGAGATCGACCCTATATATATGTATGCGATTAACAAAAACCGACTTATGAATCAAGGATTTAAGGGGATCGCAAACAGAAACTGACATAAAAAGGATAATCTAACTGTTAAATCAAGATCGTTTAAGCTCTTCTAGGATTAGTAACATTGATAAGCACAGCGGAATAAGAACAAGAACACAATATTACTAATAAGGTTTTCTTTATTAAATATAAAATACTACTACTATTAAACTACTACTACTACACGCTCTATGCGTTTTCTAGACTCTCATTGGAGAGACTAGCTATGAATGGATACTTGTAACCTAGACGCCTACCCTCTTTATATAATAGAGGGAGGTTACAAACCCTAGCTTCCTATGAAAGCTAACTATTACATAATAGGCCCTCATTGTTTCTTCTTTCTTCATTCTTGCTTGTAGGTTCTGTAATCTTCAAATCTGTAATTCCCAACAATCTTCCCCTATTTGATATTACAAAACAATTTGCATGAAGAAACAATGCTTAAACATGTCATCACAAATAATAAGCTACACATCATAACTCTTCTTCCCCTTTTTGTAATCATCCAATAGGGGTCTTGTGCAACTCGTAAACGCTTCCCCTCAAGTGATGCATGTAGATGGTTAAGTATTTTTTAACAATAAGCTTCCCCTTAAAAATATACTAACCATCTGCTTGAATCATGAACTCAGTAGCATAGATCATCTCGTCCTTTAGTGAAAAAGACATCATAGAATGTCTTTGGATAATTCTTGTATTCAATATATACATGGCGATTACATGTAATGGCCGATAGTCTCAGTGAGCGCAGACGGATCAACCAGAAACCACTCAATGCTTATGATTATCTAATTTTGTGTAATCATATCATGAACTGTATGGTATCATATGCCCCCCCCCCCCCCCCAAAATATTTGTAAAGCGCGCGTAACTGTTCCAATCAAGAATTATACCACGAACTGAATATCCAAAATGAACCAAACACATCTTCATTGTTCAAGATCCAAGGGCGTCTTCAGACCTAGAATCAAATATCAACCACCAAAAACAAAATAATAACAATTTTTTTTTTATTATTATTATTTTTACTATCAGCAGTAACCGAGCAGCAGGAACGAGCAGCAGAAACATTTTTCCTTATCAGTAGTAACCTTTAAGCGCAGCAGCAGAAATCAAAAGTGAAGGCAGCAGTATCAAGAGAACAACCAGTCTATCCCTCAACTAACAGTACCAAGCAGACTTAATCAAGAACGTAGCAGTATTATATTCAATACCAAACCAAAACGTGTAACAACAGACATGAGCCAATTTAAATCTCACCAATCACATTACTGACCAGTTAAAAATGATATCGCCAACCCATATGACGCAAACCAATATACGACAATCCATGTGATCCCATGATTCATGATCAATCGCTTAAAAATTCGATCATGCTTTCTTCAAACTGCTCTTCTTTAACAACACAAAAACCTTGTATAAACCCTTGATCACGAGCCCCTAAGCTCTGATGCCAATTATAGGATCTAAACCTTGATAGATCTCGAGCCAATAGATCGTTAGCCTACTAATGTAATCACTAGTAAGACTAAATAGATAATCTCTGTGAGCTTGTAGTTATTGCGGAATATAAAGACAAACTGTATACTAAACTTTGATCCTCTATGGATCGATATACTTCACTAAAAGTGTTATAAAAACTCGTACATAATACAATGACCTAGGGTTCCTTATATACTAGTGGAAACCCTAATCTCTTCTACAAGAAACGTATATTCATAAAAGTCTAGAAGATATTCTAAAGATCTTATCTATAAATAACTAATGTTTATCTACGGATTAACTACATCCACAGTATCACTATGCTTCAGCAGGAACCAGTCATCAGCAGAAATAACTATAAGCTTCCGCAGGAACCTGTCAACAGTATCCGTCAGCAGTATAAATTCTGACTTCAATAATTCCTTACAATCCTCCCCTAATCTTGAAGTTGACACTGTTAACTCCAAGATCCTGGATAGATCTTCAATAGTACAACTAAGAGGATTGAGGATGAACTTCAGTAGCAAAGAATCTTTATCAGCAGGACCTCAATGATCAGCAACATGTGGAAAAGCACCATTCTTTGCCGCAACAAATGACCAAATGTACATAAAAACATATTAGTTTCATACTATTCTCATCACATCCAGGTGTGTTAACTCCTGTGAGAGGTGAATCATTGAAAATAATGGATTTGATGTCTCTTAACCAATAGCCATCACTACTGGAGTAGCCAAATGTTTGCAGTTAACTAACTATGGTACACTGATAACCATATAATATGATATTTAGCAAATCATCAGCTATAAACGGATTTGAGATGTCTTTACCTGTAGCCGTTTGCTCAGGACTAGTCAATTATTGGATGAAAAATCATCTTGGTCAACTGAATACCAAATATGGTTTTCCACTGCCTTTACCACAAATCATACTCTTGTGGGCTAGCCAATTATTGGGAATCCATAAAGGAAAAATCCATGGTCAATTGACAACCATTCAACTCTCAGCTGTGAAGCATGGGTGAGTTGAGTAACCAATAGTTTTTAGCAAACTATTACAGCTATCAACAGATTTGATGTGTCTTTACCAAAGCTGTACCCTTTGGACTAGCCAAACTTTTTGATGGAATAGTCAACATCAGGTAAGTTGATAACCAATGAAGGTGTGAAGAGAAGCACCACCCAACCTGCAAACAACATACACAAAACTATACAGAAACTGTTTTTTTTTTTTTTTTTTTTTTTTTTTTTTTAACTTAAAAAAATAATAAGAAATATACAACAAAATACCATACCAATCATTCCAAATAGGTTTCAATGTGAACACCATACTTAGTATCCAATTCCTGCTTAACCAAAATGCTCTTCTTGATAGCTCTAATCAACTGTTCAGCCATATGCATATCATTTCCAATCATATCTAGAGGAACAGTGAGCTTAACATCCAACAATTGATTCATAACACCTATTGTGATTGAATATGTCACATCTGCCCAACAATATAAAGTCTTGCCAGTAGTAGTAATGATCATGTGAACATCAGGTAAAGGAAAGTGCTTCCAAGTATCAACCACCCAAGTCTTCTGTCCTTTCCACACATGAAAACTAACACCAGTAAAAAGATGAGAATCACAAAGAATTTGTAAATCTCCCAGCAAAAACATTCCAATCCCTTCAGGTTGATGAGTTTGATAATAAGAGACAACCCAACCATAGAGAGAAAGAATATCTTGCCTATCCACCATGTGTAATATTTGACTTAGAAAAGTAAACTCCTTGGTGGAACCATCCTGTCTGTGAATGACATTGACTTGGCCTTGTCCTGTTGGAGTGTCAACAAGTTCCCATTTGACTATTTTCTCCCAAACAACAGGATTTTCATCATCTGAATCAAAGTCAATAAAAGAACTATCCTTAGGTGAAAACCTAAGCTATTGAAATCGACCTACTTGCAAGTTTGATCAAGGTGTATGGTCAAGCTGATGCTAATATTAGTATGCAGGAAGGTTTTGTTCAGAAAATGACTGAAAATAATTAGTGTAATGGGGTCTTAATTTAGGGTATTTCCAGGGGTAGGTTAATTAAGTCTTTTGGGTTCTTGTTTTAGGCTTTTAATGTTCTTATAGTCTAATTGCCATTTGCCACTATTATGCATATATAATTCTATGGTTTCTCAATTAATCTTGTTTGCTGTATCTTATTGTGTTTACTGTCGTTGTGACAAAAAACAAACATCCCTTTATGTCAGCAAATACAAACACAGTGGGGGGGGGGGGGGGGGAGCAAAACCCAAACACCCCATCTTAGTTGATTAACTAGAGTGTAGTACATAGTTGGTACCTAAAGTCGTATGTCATGGTTGATTTAACCATAGTGTGGTGAAAAATGTAGTTTGCCTATTATGCCCTTGCGAATATACCAAAACATAAGCGTTGACCAAGACAAAAGTGGTCAAGGGACGCATTCAGCCTCTAATTCCCATGTTTTGGACGCCAGGCGACGATTTTGAAAAGTTAAGGGTCATGGCGATGGTTTGTGGAAAGTTTAGGGACCAACGGTGTATTTTTGTCTAAATTTTAAAATGAGTTATATGAGTAGTTCTTTTGCTATTTTGAACGAGCAAAACTTCAAATTACATATACTTTTAAGAAAATTTTGTTATGATTGAACGCGTTGAAATTATTTTTGGATATTTAATTGGTCAAAATATATTCTTGTATTAAAAAAAAACACTGAATTTTTAAATCGTAAAAAAACAACTTAAACTCAATTCTAATATGGTATGTTTTGTTTGTCACGTTAAGACTGATTCTGTATAAGTCTCTTTAATTTTTTTTCCTGTACTAAATTGAAACCCTAAAAAGATCCTCAATTTTGAATAGTTTGATCGGAGGAGATGGCTTTTTCTTCTTTGTTAGCTCGCAGCCAGTGGCGGAGCCAGGAATTCTTATCACGGGGGGCATCGACTAAAAGGTTAGATAACAGGAGATGCCATTTTTTAACGTAAATTAAGACAAACCGGGCCGGGTTTAATAAAAAGGAACAAAAGTGCTCTACTAGGATATGGTTAACACTAATTAAACAAGTTTATGTGCCGATAAAAGAAAATCGGTTGTATATCTTATTTATCTAGAACAGGTACGATAGTACGTAAAAGTTATATTAAAACACTCGCAATTTTTAGAAGTCACTCGTTCACGGAGTGAGCTGTGAGCATGATTTTGATATGTAAATCCTGGACAACATATATAGAGTTGACTTTTCTTTTACTGGCTTTAGTAAAAGAAAATATTTTTGCTTTGAATTAAATACTAGCAATATAAGCCACATTTTACCATACCTTGTACCTAGGTACTTGTACATTTTTAAAAAAATGGTGAATTGCAAAAATGGTCCTTAACGTATTACGAAAATGCAAAAATGGGACCGAGTCATAAAGGCATGCAAATTTGTCACTAACGTTTCATAAAAATGCAAAATAGCCACCGAGAGCCATATTCCGCTAGTTTCCTCGTTAAGTGTCACGTCATCGAGGGTAGTATTGTCATTTCTTTGCTTTAAGGTGAAACTGTTACTTTAGGAACTAAATTTGCGATTTAAGTTTTATCTTTATTTCACACCCACCACCACCACCACTCTCTACCGCCGCCACCACCACCACCCTTTACCACCACCACCACCACTCTCTACCGCTACCACCACCACAACATGTAAAGTACTTACTTTTTTTGTTTAATAAAATGATTAACTAGGATTTTCGCATAAAAAATACACACCATGAGCCTTTCAACCTGTATGACCATTTTCGAACCATTTGATTCAATTCTTTTGATGGCATCATCACTATGAATATACCTGGTTGACCCCTTAGAGATGTACATAAGCTAAATCGACCCATAAATAATTAAATAAGTCCACTCTGCCATATCTAACCAATATAAAATGCATCCCAACTTATAATATCATTATGCTATTTCGCTGCTGCTAAATATTGGGGTTCATATGTTTACAAATTCGGCCTCTGTGGAGACATTACTATCGGAATACCCAGGCACTTATCTTTGTGGTAGACAGTCATAACAAACGAAGAATCTACCAAGCCCGAAATAAGTTGCATCGTCTTCTACATGAGGTTTTTGATAATTTTAACTTCTCTTTTATTTAAGCCTACCTTTGATTAGGCATATAAGAACCAGTGTGCACCAATTCTCTTTAATATACATTTCTTATGCAGGATGAACTGTGTGATGCAACCATACTTGTTTTTGACAATAAGCAAGACATGTCAAATGCTATGCGCGTATCTAAGGTCGCTGACAAACTGAAACTGCACAGTATTTCTCAACACCGTTGGTATGACAATATTCTTATAGAATTAGGGATATTAGAGGTAGAAATTTGACATGGGTGAAAACTGAAAAGGATATAACCATATTTGAAACATTATTTTATTTGTAACTTTAAGAAAAAAGAAGAAAAAGCAAGTGATTTTATATTATATAATCGATCCTTTCCACACCTAAAACAGTGACTCAATATTACAATTTTTGTTAGGAATCCACAACCTTTCGTTAACCTCATAGTTTGCGATTTCTTATTAGAACCCAAATCTTTTTTTAAATAAATATAGAACTCCGTTGTTTATAAGCTGTTTGTGCAAGATAACATCCATAGAAGCTGAAAACTCCTTTTCGATATTGAATGATAGTTTCTGAATCTCGTGATTTGTAGGAGGTATTCACTGATTTAAATCTCACCAATACACTATAATAACAACTGATACGATTTTGACTACTATACTTATTGTGATTTATTTATCTTTAACATATATCTGTTGCTTTACCTAATGATGCGGTACTTCTTTGATTACTGTAAAACCTAGATATATGTTATGACTTCTTTTTTATTTTTTATCAGGCACATTCAGAGTACTTCTGCAACAACTTGGCAAGGACTCTACGAAGGTCTGACATGGTTAACCAGCAATATCCCTAACAAAGTAGCACAGCCTGGATCATGCATATCTCTCCCAACTTGTAGAATCTGTGAGGCATTGCCAAAGTTTAGCGTGTCTTGGTTGTGTTTTAGTGGGTCTAGGTGACGTTGATGGGGCAATGCCAAAGTTTAGCATGTTTATGATGTGGTGGTGGTGGCGGCGGTCGAGAGTGGTGGTGGTGGTAAAGGGTGGTGGTGGTGGTGGCGGCGGAGAAGATGAAGTTGAACAAATTAAAAGGTACTTGGACTATGGTTTTGGAAATAATAGCTAGGACAACATTACCTATAAAATTATACTTATTTTCTGGTCCAGTGAAGGTTTGAAAAAAAAAAAAAAAAATGATCAGGATCTGGGTTTAGTCACCGGATTCTGGGTTTGGCATCGGAGAAGATGAAGTTGAAGGGTGGTGGTGTTGGTTGTGTGGTGGTAGAGAGTGGTGGTGGTGGTGGCTGTGAAATAAAAGATAAAAATTACTTTGCGAATTTAATCCTCAAAGCCATGAAAAGACGAAACTACCCTCGATGACGTGGAACTTAACGAGCAAACTAACGGAATATGGCTCTCGGTGGCTATTTTGCATTTTTACGAAACGTTAGTGGCAAATTTGCATGCCTTTATTACTCGGTCCTATTTTTGCATTTTCGTGATACGTTAGAGACCACTTTTGCAATTTACCCTAAAAAAAATAAAAATAAATACAAATTATCTTCTAACTAGTGACCCACTCTCCCTCATCCCACATTCTCACCCACTTTCACAATTCCCCATTGCATCTTCATCTCCTTCTTCATATTTTCTGATGAAAGACCATCGGAAAAACAACTTATTTGCAACAGAGAAAATTCAAATTGATAGCAAGCATAAAATGACGAGGGCACTTTGATTTGATGGGTGAGGGCACCAGACTTTTTTCTCATAAATTTTACATATTTTTCTGTATATTTTGTGTATCTTCAAAAGCTTGGTTGGGGGCATGTCCCCCCACTACTAGTAAGGTGGCTCTGCCCATGCTCGCAGCAGCCGTTTTGTTTCCAATATATCGGTCTTCCTTGTTTTTCTACTAAACAAGATTTTTATGATAAGACTTACAATTTGAATTTAATAATATTATTATTCATTTATTAAATTAAAACTAATAAACACGATCCCTCGTTTCCAAAGTCGATAATGTCTTAATAAAGAAGCTACCTCACACACTATGTAGGAAGATGAATGGTGAAAAGCTCGAATCCGTATCGTTAAGAATCCCTGGAAACGTGAAGAGGATCGAGGCTGATGAATCCCTAACTGTATTATTAGACCTTGAAGCCAAGAATTTTAAATCATTGACCCATCGTGCGAAATTGAATTTCGAAAAGAATGTTGTCTTCGTTAGGGCCCATGTTGAACCTAAACACTCCCCCAACGACCCGTCCCATCGTATTTATAGATTAATCACCAACAGAATTAATTTAGGAAACGACATTATGTACAAGCAGGGACGGAGCCACCTTATGGCTTAGCAGATGGGCCATGACCAACCCAAGATGTGAATTAACTACAAGTAATATGTATATATTTTATGTATTTTCAAAACCAAAATTGTTTTAGCCCACCCAAAATTATACTTACCCCATCTAAAATATAAAGTCAGCTACTAGTAGTTTATGGCGTCAATTGAATATTTGAACTTACAGAGTTTGATAGTCCACTAAGTAAACAAAATTACCATACCACTTATTTTGCAATTCGTTTTTGTATTTGTTTCGGCCCACCCGAAAACAAAATCCTAGCTCAATCAGTGTGTACAAGACCATTCACACTAAGACCGAAGATGGAGTCCTAAAGCTAACCTTTCACAAGAATCCCGAAAACGTGCCCCCATCAAGTTCAACTAATTTTTCCTTGTGTCTAATCACATTGCTATTACTAGTTCATACTCTTTCTCTTGTAGGATTTTTATTCTATTAACTATTAATGATTACAAATTAAATCCACTCTGTTGTTTGTCCGTGCACCTTTGAGCTTATTGCTAAATTTTGAATCATATATATTGCTAAACTAATGCATCCTCATACTTTTTATGAGTCTTAAATTAAGCTGCTCGATCAGGAGGAGGCTATAATCGTTGGTGATGTGGATTATTGCAACCAACTTTTCATGTATGCATGTATGCGCTTTTACAACATGTATGTATGATGTAAATGTTTTTTGGAAGGTAAATACGTACATAGAAATATTGAGCGCTAGATTTTTTTCGGTCGACTTGAGCCCAAGATTTTCCATGAGATTTATGAACGCAGTCATACATGGATCTTGTGTTCACTGCATAATAATCAAATTTAATTAACGTTCATTGCACATGGATGATGGATCTAAACATCTAGTGTTCACTACTGAAACAACAATTAGTTATTTTCTATATATTTTTTTCTACACTCTCTCTATTTGTGAGTGTAAAAGTGTGTAACGAAAATATGTGATAAGGGTTTTTGTCTTTTTGATCTTAATGTTTAGTTGAGTGGTCATTGCATTAGCCAATGTTTTTTCCCGTATCTCACTCAAACGGGATAGGATATTGTTGTTGTTGTATAGATTTTTAAACATGTGTCGTTTTGTTTTGAAAAATGTACCGAACCTAGTTTTGCGCAGACTCATTGACTATTCATGGGTATGGAATGGTAGTTCAATCATGAATTGGTGTAGACTCATTGACTATTCGTTGGATAATTCAAAGAAAAAAAGCTGAGTGTGAAAGATTCAATTTCTTTGTACGAATATAGACATATAGTCATCGAATCAAGAAATGATTGTTGTGGAAGTGCCCGCTAACTTTTAGGATGGAACTTTCAACGTGGAACTTTCAAGAATTGATGTTTGTAAATGATCGAATCACATTTTGTAACGAGTTACACAAAAAGGTGTACTAGTGATAATGCCGTTTAAACTTTTAAATATAAGATCATTTGAGTAACAAACTTTTTTTATATATCAAGGGACTAATATTTACTTTTCATATTCTCTCTATCTTTATTTGATCTAATAGATGAGATTAATCCTAACAATTTAATAAACCCACTTTCATCATTTTTTTTCAAATATTAATATCTTTCAAACCGTTATTCGTTAAGCGAAAAAAAATATATATATCGTTACAACGAGCATTTAATTATTTTTCTATAGATAGGCACTTTGATATATTTTCGACAAATTTTTTTCTCCATTTTTTTACGTTTTTTTTCGTGGCGGAAAAAATCACATATGATATATCATATATGATATATCATATGTGATTTTTTCGGCAACGAAAAAAAAGTGAAAAAAAAACAACTTTTTTTTTTGTCGAAAGTATATCAAAGTGCCCGTTTATAGAAAGATAATTAAATGCTCGTCGCGATGGTGTAATTATTTTCGCTTAACGATTAACGGTTTAAGAGATATTTAAATAATAAAAAATGAGTGAAATATTAAAATACTTTTAATCTCAACCATTAATTTATTTTTTGATGAATGGTGGAGACGAGTCCGTAATAAAAGTTTAGTATTTAATATAACTCTCCTCAAACTTTTATCTATAAACTTTTTAATCATGCAACATAACATGATGTTGCTCAAACAAACATATATATAGGATATTTACATGGTGATTTAATTTGAAAAAAAAAAAAAAAAAAAAAAAAAAAAAAAAAAAAAAAAAAAATTAAAATTAAACCAGTTTTATATGGATTGCTCATTACGTTACCCGAAACAAATTGTACGAGGCGGTCACCCAAACTTTGTGGCTTCCTGGGGTTTAGGCTGTGAGTAGCCGTTTACACTTTAAACGAATTAAGCTGAATTAAACAAAATAACATGACATAATTAAAGAATTTAATTAAGTAATAGTAAAGGTGTTTGGTCAAAGCACCAAAAATATAGACAAAATAGTTCAAACAATTTTTTTTGAAGGAATGGATATTCATATTTTCATACCCCTCTAAATGGATTTCGATACCCTCTCTTCTTTTTATTTTTCTTATTTCCATTTTTTTTCTTTTTTGTAAAACTATGAAACAAAGTACGAAACAGAAAATATATAGTTTGACAAAAAAATACGAAATATAACCTAATAAAAGATAAATAAATATGAAACAAAAATTGATAAAAAAAAACTACATTTTACTGTTAAAAGATGTAATAATTAATGTGAGCAGAGGGTAAAAGGTAGTTGGGGTATGCATAACAATAATAAACATTGATATTTTGACAATTCAATAGTTATTTGTATTGTGTTAATATTTTATATTTAGCTTTATTCTCGTTGTTTTAGATTTCGAGAAAAAAATATTTAAAATTGTTACAAACTAAAGTAAACAAACCATTCCTATAACTTACCAATAACCACATATGAGAATATGAAAGACCACTCTTATAACTAATACATGAACATAAGACTACAACGACTATAAGATTACACATTAAAACCGCAAGTAAATACTTGAATCTTCACACGTCGTCATTGAAGTCCATAACCTTCAACGATGCAGCCGAAATAATGGTAAGATAGAAAAGCACCAATACACACCAATCAACTACAACGAACTCCATTGATCCAAACAGGACCAAACTAGCACTACAACTCGATCCAATACCTCATCTACTACAAGTTTCAAAGGAGTGAAACTCTAGTTAAGAATGAAATCCAGTGTATCTTGATCAGTCATAGACGAAACATAGGGTAATCCGACCCTAACTTACAACACACCAATCCTGTTGCAATCCATAAGACGTGAATACAACTCCACAAAATATATTGGTTAGACGTGACCAACATGGGACTAACATAGGGTCACAACCCTAACTTCCAGCAAACAAAGCCTCATCGATCCAAAAGGAATATCAAATCATAGAATGTAGATTGATCCACCCAGCAACTATCAATAGAAAATTAGTGAATGTGCTTGGCTTCTTTGAATGGGGTTTTGAACAAGTGCCCCCACAAACTTAACTTCCATCTTAAACAAAAATAACCACAATCATGAACCATACCAAGATCAAAGTAGGAATGAGCAAATAGGTCTTTGTTGATCCAAATGGAACTTGACTTTACATCTCTCTTTAACCCACGACCAAATACTGACATCATATATGAATAAACAAAACTCTTTAAAAGAGTACTAGCATTGAACATCCACACCCTAGCGAGGGTGAACTTCCAGCATACATAACATTCGACATAATCGAAACCCTAGAATAGGGTATCTTAACCATAGTGAGCATCACACCATACCCTAACATGCCTCAAAATAATAGTATAAGCAGCAGCATGAGGGGTATATCAACCCAGAAGAAACCGAACCCTAAAAGAAAATCGAAACCCTAACAAGAGGAAAATCGATTGCAATGATATTGTTGGGATTTAGTAATAAAAACCCTTACTGCCCACAAAAAACGAACCCCTAAAAAAAGAGAATCGAATAGTTATGAGCAGCAAATAGGAGATCGACCCTATATATATGTATGCGATTAACAAAAACCGACTTATGAATCAAGGATTTAAGGGGATCGCAAACAGAAACTGACATAAAAAGGATAATCTAACTGTTAAATCAAGATCGTTTAAGCTCTTCTAGGATTAGTAACATTGATAAGCACAACGGAATAAGAACAAGAACACAATATTACTAATAAGGTTTTCTTTATTAAATATAAAATACTACTACTATTAAACTACTACTACTACACGCTCTATGTGTTTTCTAGACTCTCATTGGAGAGACTAGCTATGAATGGATACTTGTAACCTAGACGCCTACCCTCTTTATATAATAGAGGGAGGTTACAAACCCTAGCTTCCTATGAAAGCTAACTATTACATAATAGGCCCTCATTGTTTCTTCTTTCTTCATTCTTGCTTGTAGGTTTTGTAATCTTCAAATCTGTAATTCCCAACAATCTTCCCCTATTTGATATTTCAAAACAATCTGCATGAAGAAACAATGCTTAAACATGTCATCACAAATAATAAGCTACACATCATAACTCTTCTTCCCCTTTTTGTAATCATCCAATAGGGGTCTTGTGCAACTCGTAAACGCTTCCCCTTAAAAATATACTAACCATCTGCTTGAATCATGAACTCAGTAGCATAGATCATCTCGTCCTTTAGTGAAAAAGACATCATAGAATGTCTTTGGATAATTCTTGTATTCAATATATACATGGCGATTACATGTAATGGCCGATAGTCTCAGTGAGCGCAGACGGATCAACCAGAAACCACTCAATCCTTATGATTATCTAATTTTGTGTAATCATATCATGAACTGTATGGTATCATATGCCCCCCTAAAATATTTGTAAAGCGCGTGTAACTGTTCCAATCAATAATTATACCACGAACTGAATATCCAAAACGAACCAAACACATCTTCATTGTTCAAGATCCAAGGGCGTCTTCAGACCTAGAATCAAATTTCAACCACCAAAAACAAAATAATAACAAATTTTTTTTTATTATTATTATTTTTACTATCAGCAGTAACTGAGCAGCAGAAACATTTTTCCTTATCAGTAGTAACCTTTAAGCGCAGCAGCAGAAATCAAAAGTGAAGGCAGCAGTATCAAGAGAACAACCAGTCTATCCCTCAACTAACAGTACCAAGCAGACTTAATCAAGAACGTAGCAGTATTATACTCAGTACCAAACCAAAACGTGTAACAACAGACATGAGCCAATTTAAATCTCACCAATCACATTACTGACCAGTTAAAAATGATATCGCCAACCCATGTGACGCCAACCAATATACGACAATCCATGTGATCCCATGATTCATGATCAATCCCTTAAAAATTCGATCATGCTTTCTTCAAACTGCTCTTCTTTAACAACACAAAAACCTTGTATAAACCCTAGATCACGAGCCCCTAAGCTCTGATGCCAATTGTAGGATCTAAACCTTGATAGATCTCGAGCCAATAGATCGTTAGCCTACTAATGTAATCACTAGTAAGACTAAATAGATAATCTCTGTGAGCTTGTAGTTATTGCGGAATATAAAGACAAACTGTATACTAAACTTTGATCCTCTATGGATCGATATACTTCACTAAAAGTGTTATAAAAACTCGTACATAATACAATGACCTAGGGTTCCTTATATACTAGTGGAAACCCTAATCTCTTCTACAAGAAACGTATATTCATAAAAGTCTAGAAGATATTCTAAAGATCTTATCTATAAATAACTAATGTTTATCTACGGATTAACTACATCCACAGTATCACTATGCTTCAGCAGGAACCAGTCATCAGCAGAAATAACTATAAGCTTCCGCAGGAACCTGTCAACATTATCCGTCAGCAGTATAAATTCTGACTTCAATAATTCCTTACAATCCTCCCCTAATCTTGAAGTTGACACTGTTAACTCCAAGATTCTGGATAGATCTTCAATAGTACAACTAAGAGGATTGAGGATGAACTTCAGTAGCAAAGAATCTTTATCAGCAGGACCTCAATGATCAGCAACATGTGGAAAAGCACCATTCTTTGCAGCAACAAATGACCAAATGTACATCAAAACATATTAGTTTCATACTATTCTCATCACATCCAGGTGTGTTAACTCCTGTGAGAGGTGAATCATTGAAAATAATGGATTTGATGTCTCTTTACCAATAGCCATCACTACTGGAGTAGCCAAATGTTTGCAGTTAACTAACTATGGTACACTGATAACCATATAATATGATATTTAGCAAATCATCAGCTATAAGCGGATTTGAGATGTCTTTACCTGTAGCCGTTTGCTCAGGACTAGTCAATTATTGGATGAAAAATCATCTTGGTCAACTGAATACCAAATATGGTTTTCCACTGCCTTTACCACAAACCATACTCTTGTGGGCTAGCCAATTATTGGGAATCCATAAAGGAAAAATCCATGGTCAATTGACAACCATTCAACTCTCAGCTGTGAAGCATGGGTGAGTTGAGTAACCAATAGTTTTTAGCAAACTATTACAGCTATCAACAGATTTGATGTGTCTTTACCAAAGCTGTACCCTTTGGACTAGCCAAACTTTTTGATGGAATAGTCAACATCAGGTAAGTTGATAACCAATGAAGGTGTGAAGAGAAGCACCACCCAACCTGCAAACAACATACACAAAACTATACAGAAACTGTTTTTTTTTTTTTTTTTTTTTTTTTTTTTTTTTTTTTTTTAACTTAAAAAAATAATAAGAAATATACAACAAAATACCATCTTAGTTGATTAACTAGAGTGTAGTACATAGTTGGTACCTAAAGTCGTATGTCATGGTTGATTTAACCATAGTGTGGTGAAAAATGTAGTTTGCCTATTATGCCCTTGCGAATATACCAAAACATAAGCGTTGACCAAGACAAAAGTGGTCAAGGGACGCATTCAGCCTCTAATTCCCATGTTTTGGACGCCAGGCGACGATTTTGAAAAGTTAAGGGTCATGGCGATGGTTTGTGGAAAGTTTAGGGACCAACGGTGTATTTTTGTCTAAATTTTAAAATGAGTTATATGAGTAGTTCTTTTGCTATTTTGAACGAGCAAAACTTCAAATTACATATACTTTTAAGAAAATTTTGTTATGATTGAACGCGTTGAAATTATTTTTGGATATTTAATTGGTCAAAATATATTCTTGTATTAAAAAAAAACACTGAATTTTTAAATCGTAAAAAAACAACTTAAACTCAATTCTAATATGGTATGTTTTGTTTGTCACGTTAAGACTGATTCTGTATAAGTCTCTTTAATTTTTTTTCCTGTACTAAATTGAAACCCTAAAAAGATCCTCAATTTTGAATAGTTTGATCGGAGGAGATGGCTTTTTCTTCTTTGTTAGCTCGCAGCCAGTGGCGGAGCCAGGAATTCTTATCACGGGGGGCATCGACTAAAAGGTTAGATAACAGGAGATGCCATTTTTTAACGTAAATTAAGACAAACCGGGCCGGGTTTAATAAAAAGGAACAAAACTGCTCTACTAGGATATGGTTAACACTAATTAAACAAGTTTATGTGCCGATAAAAGAAAATCGGTTGTATATCTTATTTATCTAGAACAGGTACGATAGTACGTAAAAGTTATATTAAAACACTCGCAATTTTTAGAAGTCACTCGTTCACGGAGTGAGCTGTGAGCATGATTTTGATATGTAAATCCTGGACAACATATATAGAGTTGACTTTTCTTTTACTGGCTTTAGTAAAAGAAAATATTTTTGCTTTGAATTAAATACTAGCAATATAAGCCACATTTTACCATACCTTGTACCTAGGTACTTGTACATTTTTAAAAAAATGGTGAATTGCAAAAATGGTCCTTAACGTATTACGAAAATGCAAAAATGGGACCGAGTCATAAAGGCATGCAAATTTGTCACTAACGTTTCATAAAAATGCAAAATAGCCACCGAGAGCCATATTCCGCTAGTTTCCTCGTTAAGTGTCACGTCATCGAGGGTAGTATTGTCATTTCTTTGCTTTAAGGTGAAACTGTTACTTTAGGAACTAAATTTGCGATTTAAGTTTTATCTTTATTTCACACCCACCACCACCACCACTCTCTACCGCCGCCACCACCACCACCCTTTACCACCACCACCACCACTCTCTACCGCTACCACCACCACAACATGTAAAGTACTTACTTTTTTTGTTTAATAAAATGATTAACTAGGATTTTCGCATAAAAAATACACACCATGAGCCTTTCAACCTGTATGACCATTTTCGAACCATTTGATTCAATTCTTTTGATGGCATCATCACTATGAATATACCTGGTTGACCCCTTAGAGATGTACATAAGCTAAATCGACCCATAAATAATTAAATAAGTCCACTCTGCCATATCTAACCAATATAAAATGCATCCCAACTTATAATATCATTATGCTATTTCGCTGCTGCTAAATATTGGGGTTCATATGTTTACAAATTCGGCCTCTGTGGAGACATTACTATCGGAATACCCAGGCACTTATCTTTGTGGTAGACAGTCATAACAAACGAAGAATCTACCAAGCCCGAAATAAGTTGCATCGTCTTCTACATGAGGTTTTTGATAATTTTAACTTCTCTTTTATTTAAGCCTACCTTTGATTAGGCATATAAGAACCAGTGTGCACCAATTCTCTTTAATATACATTTCTTATGCAGGATGAACTGTGTGATGCAACCATACTTGTTTTTGACAATAAGCAAGACATGTCAAATGCTATGCGCGTATCTAAGGTCGCTGACAAACTGAAACTGCACAGTATTTCTCAACACCGTTGGTATGACAATATTCTTATAGAATTAGGGATATTAGAGGTAGAAATTTGACATGGGTGAAAACTGAAAAGGATATAACCATATTTGAAACATTATTTTATTTGTAACTTTAAGAAAAAAGAAGAAAAAGCAAGTGATTTTATATTATATAATCGATCCTTTCCACACCTAAAACAGTGACTCAATATTACAATTTTTGTTAGGAATCCACAACCTTTCGTTAACCTCATAGTTTGCGATTTCTTATTAGAACCCAAATCTTTTTTTAAATAAATATAGAACTCCGTTGTTTATAAGCTGTTTGTGCAAGATAACATCCATAGAAGCTGAAAACTCCTTTTCGATATTGAATGATAGTTTCTGAATCTCGTGATTTGTAGGAGGTATTCACTGATTTAAATCTCACCAATACACTATAATAACAACTGATACGATTTTGACTACTATACTTATTGTGATTTATTTATCTTTAACATATATCTGTTGCTTTACCTAATGATGCGGTACTTCTTTGATTACTGTAAAACCTAGATATATGTTATGACTTCTTTTTTATTTTTTATCAGGCACATTCAGAGTACTTCTGCAACAACTTGGCAAGGACTCTACGAAGGTCTGACATGGTTAACCAGCAATATCCCTAACAAAGTAGCACAGCCTGGATCATGCATATCTCTCCCAACTTGTAGAATCTGTGAGGCATTGCCAAAGTTTAGCGTGTCTTGGTTGTGTTTTAGTGGGTCTAGGTGACGTTGATGGGGCAATGCCAAAGTTTAGCATGTTTATGATGTGGTGGTGGTGGCGGCGGTCGAGAGTGGTGGTGGTGGTAAAGGGTGGTGGTGGTGGTGGCGGCGGAGAAGATGAAGTTGAACAAATTAAAAGGTACTTGGACTATGGTTTTGGAAATAATAGCTAGGACAACATTACCTATAAAATTATACTTATTTTCTGGTCCAGTGAAGGTTTGAAAAAAAAAAAAAAAAAAAAAATGATCAGGATCTGGGTTTAGTCACCGGATTCTGGGTTTGGCATCGGAGAAGATGAAGTTGAAGGGTGGTGGTGTTGGTTGTGTGGTGGTAGAGAGTGGTGGTGGTGGTGGCTGTGAAATAAAAGATAAAAATTACTTTGCGAATTTAATCCTCAAAGCCATGAAAAGACGAAACTACCCTCGATGACGTGGAACTTAACGAGCAAACTAACGGAATATGGCTCTCGGTGGCTATTTTGCATTTTTACGAAACGTTAGTGGCAAATTTGCATGCCTTTATTACTCGGTCCTATTTTTGCATTTTCGTGATACGTTAGAGACCACTTTTGCAATTTACCCTAAAAAAAATAAAAATAAATACAAATTATCTTCTAACTAGTGACCCACTCTCCCTCATCCCACATTCTCACCCACTTTCACAATTCCCCATTGCATCTTCATCTCCTTCTTCATATTTTCTGATGAAAGACCATCGGAAAAACAACTTATTTGCAACAGAGAAAATTCAAATTGATAGCAAGCATAAAATGACGAGGGCACTTTGATTTGATGGGTGAGGGCACCAGACTTTTTTCTCATAAATTTTACATATTTTTCTGTATATTTTGTGTATCTTCAAAAGCTTGGTTGGGGGCATGTCCCCCCACTACTAGTAAGGTGGCTCTGCCCATGCTCGCAGCAGCCGTTTTGTTTCCAATATATCGGTCTTCCTTGTTTTTCTACTAAACAAGATTTTTATGATAAGACTTACAATTTGAATTTAATAATATTATTATTCATTTATTAAATTAAAACTAATAAACACGATCCCTCGTTTCCAAAGTCGATAATGTCTTAATAAAGAAGCTACCTCACACACTATGTAGGAAGATGAATGGTGAAAAGCTCGAATCCGTATCGTTAAGAATCCCTGGAAACGTGAAGAGGATCGAGGCTGATGAATCCCTAACTGTATTATTAGACCTTGAAGCCAAGAATTTTAAATCATTGACCCATCGTGCGAAATTGAATTTCGAAAAGAATGTTGTCTTCGTTAGGGCCCATGTTGAACCTAAACACTCCCCCAACGACCCGTCCCATCGTATTTATAGATTAATCACCAACAGAATTAATTTAGGAAACGACATTATGTACAAGCAGGGACGGAGCCACCTTATGGCTTAGCAGATGGGCCATGACCAACCCAAGATGTGAATTAACTACAAGTAATATGTATATATTTTATGTATTTTCAAAACCAAAATTGTTTTAGCCCACCCAAAATTATACTTACCCCATCTAAAATATAAAGTCAGCTACTAGTAGTTTATGGCGTCAATTGAATATTTGAACTTACAGAGTTTGATAGTCCACTAAGTAAACAAAATTACCATACCACTTATTTTGCAATTCGTTTTTGTATTTGTTTCGGCCCACCCGAAAACAAAATCCTAGCTCAATCAGTGTGTACAAGACCATTCACACTAAGACCGAAGATGGAGTCCTAAAGCTAACCTTTCACAAGAATCCCGAAAACGTGCCCCCATCAAGTTCAACTAATTTTTCCTTGTGTCTAATCACATTGCTATTACTAGTTCATACTCTTTCTCTTGTAGGATTTTTATTCTATTAACTATTAATGATTACAAATTAAATCCACTCTGTTGTTTGTCCGTGCACCTTTGAGCTTATTGCTAAATTTTGAATCATATATATTGCTAAACTAATGCATCCTCATACTTTTTATGAGTCTTAAATTAAGCTGCTCGATCAGGAGGAGGCTATAATCGTTGGTGATGTGGATTATTGCAACCAACTTTTCATGTATGCATGTATGCGCTTTTACAACATGTATGTATGATGTAAATGTTTTTTGGAAGGTAAATACGTACATAGAAATATTGAGCGCTAGATTTTTTTCGGTCGACTTGAGCCCAAGATTTTCCATGAGATTTATGAACGCAGTCATACATGGATCTTGTGTTCACTGCATAATAATCAAATTTAATTAACGTTCATTGCACATGGATGATGGATCTAAACATCTAGTGTTCACTACTGAAACAACAATTAGTTATTTTCTATATATTTTTTTCTACACTCTCTCTATTTGTGAGTGTAAAAGTGTGTAACGAAAATATGTGATAAGGGTTTTTGTCTTTTTGATCTTAATGTTTAGTTGAGTGGTCATTGCATTAGCCAATGTTTTTTCCCGTATCTCACTCAAACGGGATAGGATATTGTTGTTGTTGTATAGATTTTTAAACATGTGTCGTTTTGTTTTGAAAAATGTACCGAACCTAGTTTTGCGCAGACTCATTGACTATTCATGGGTATGGAATGGTAGTTCAATCATGAATTGGTGTAGACTCATTGACTATTCGTTGGATAATTCAAAGAAAAAAAGCTGAGTGTGAAAGATTCAATTTCTTTGTACGAATATAGACATATAGTCATCGAATCAAGAAATGATTGTTGTGGAAGTGCCCGCTAACTTTTAGGATGGAACTTTCAACGTGGAACTTTCAAGAATTGATGTTTGTAAATGATCGAATCACATTTTGTAACGAGTTACACAAAAAGGTGTACTAGTGATAATGCCGTTTAAACTTTTAAATATAAGATCATTTGAGTAACAAACTTTTTTTATATATCAAGGGACTAATATTTACTTTTCATATTCTCTCTATCTTTATTTGATCTAATAGATGAGATTAATCCTAACAATTTAATAAACCCACTTTCATCATTTTTTTTCAAATATTAATATCTTTCAAACCGTTATTCGTTAAGCGAAAAAAAATATATATATCGTTACAACGAGCATTTAATTATTTTTCTATAGATAGGCACTTTGATATATTTTCGACAAATTTTTTTCTCCATTTTTTTACGTTTTTTTTCGTGGCGGAAAAAATCACATATGATATATCATATATGATATATCATATGTGATTTTTTCGGCAACGAAAAAAAAGTGAAAAAAAAACAACTTTTTTTTTTGTCGAAAGTATATCAAAGTGCCCGTTTATAGAAAGATAATTAAATGCTCGTCGCGATGGTGTAATTATTTTCGCTTAACGATTAACGGTTTAAGAGATATTTAAATAATAAAAAATGAGTGAAATATTAAAATACTTTTAATCTCAACCATTAATTTATTTTTTGATGAATGGTGGAGACGAGTCCGTAATAAAAGTTTAGTATTTAATATAACTCTCCTCAAACTTTTATCTATAAACTTTTTAATCATGCAACATAACATGATGTTGCTCAAACAAACATATATATAGGATATTTACATGGTGATTTAATTTGAAAAAAAAAAAAAAAAAAAAAAAAAAAAAAAAAAAAAAAAATTAAAATTAAACCAGTTTTATATGGATTGCTCATTACGTTACCCGAAACAAATTGTACGAGGCGGTCACCCAAACTTTGTGGCTTCCTGGGGTTTAGGCTGTGAGTAGCCGTTTACACTTTAAACGAATTAAGCTGAATTAAACAAAATAACATGACATAATTAAAGAATTTAATTAAGTAATAGTAAAGGTGTTTGGTCAAAGCACCAAAAATATAGACAAAATAGTTCAAACAATTTTTTTTGAAGGAATGGATATTCATATTTTCATACCCCTCTAAATGGATTTCGATACCCTCTCTTCTTTTTATTTTTCTTATTTCCATTTTTTTTCTTTTTTGTAAAACTATGAAACAAAGTACGAAACAGAAAATATATAGTTTGACAAAAAAATACGAAATATAACCTAATAAAAGATAAATAAATATGAAACAAAAATTGATAAAAAAAAACTACATTTTACTGTTAAAAGATGTAATAATTAATGTGAGCAGAGGGTAAAAGGTAGTTGGGGTATGCATAACAATAATAAACATTGATATTTTGACAATTCAATAGTTATTTGTATTGTGTTAATATTTTATATTTAGCTTTATTCTCGTTGTTTTAGATTTCGAGAAAAAAATATTTAAAATTGTTACAAACTAAAGTAAACAAACTATTCCTATAACTTACCAATAACCACATATGAGAATATGAAAGACCACTCTTATAACTAATACATGAACATAAGACTACAACGACTATAAGATTACACATTAAAACCGCAAGTAAATACTTGAATCTTCACACGTCGTCATTGAAGTCCATAACCTTCAACGATGCAGCCGAAATAATGGTAAGATAGAAAAGCACCAATACACACCAATCAACTACAACGAACTCCATTGATCCAAACAGGACCAAACTAGCACTACAACTCGATCCAATACCTCATCTACTACAAGTTTCAAAGGAGTGAAACTCTAGTTAAGAATGAAATCCAGTGTATCTTGATCAGTCATAGACGAAACATAGGGTAATCCGACCCTAACTTACAACACACCAATCCTGTTGCAATCCATAAGACGTGAATACAACTCCACAAAATATATTGGTTAGACGTGACCAACATGGGACTAACATAGGGTCACAACCCTAACTTCCAGCAAACAAAGCCTCATCGATCCAAAAGGAATATCAAATCATAGAATGTAGATTGATCCACCCAGCAACTATCAATAGAAAATTAGTGAATGTGCTTGGCTTCTTTGAATGGGGTTTTGAACAAGTGCCCCCACAAACTTAACTTCCATCTTAAACAAAAATAACCACAATCATGAACCATACCAAGATCAAAGTAGGAATGAGCAAATAGGTCTTTGTTGATCCAAATGGAACTTGACTTTACATCTCTCTTTAACCCACGACCAAATACTGACATCATATATGAATAAACAAAACTCTTTAAAAGAGTACTAGCATTGAACATCCACACCCTAGCGAGGGTGAACTTCCAGCATACATAACATTCGACATAATCGAAACCCTAGAATAGGGTATCTTAACCATAGTGAGCATCACACCATACCCTAACATGCCTCAAAATAATAGTATAAGCAGCAGCATGAGGGGTATATCAACCCAGAAGAAACCGAACCCTAAAAGAAAATCGAAACCCTAACAAGAGGAAAATCGATTGCAATGATATTGTTGGGATTTAGTAATAAAAACCCTTACTGCCCACAAAAAACGAACCCCTAAAAAAAGAGAATCGAATAGTTATGAGCAGCAAATAGGAGATCGACCCTATATATATGTATGCGATTAACAAAAACCGACTTATGAATCAAGGATTTAAGGGGATCGCAAACAGAAACTGACATAAAAAGGATAATCTAACTGTTAAATCAAGATCGTTTAAGCTCTTCTAGGATTAGTAACATTGATAAGCACAACGGAATAAGAACAAGAACACAATATTACTAATAAGGTTTTCTTTATTAAATATAAAATACTACTACTATTAAACTACTACTACTACACGCTCTATGTGTTTTCTAGACTCTCATTGGAGAGACTAGCTATGAATGGATACTTGTAACCTAGACGCCTACCCTCTTTATATAATAGAGGGAGGTTACAAACCCTAGCTTCCTATGAAAGCTAACTATTACATAATAGGCCCTCATTGTTTCTTCTTTCTTCATTCTTGCTTGTAGGTTTTGTAATCTTCAAATCTGTAATTCCCAACAATCTTCCCCTATTTGATATTTCAAAACAATCTGCATGAAGAAACAATGCTTAAACATGTCATCACAAATAATAAGCTACACATCATAACTCTTCTTCCCCTTTTTGTAATCATCCAATAGGGGTCTTGTGCAACTCGTAAACGCTTCCCCTTAAAAATATACTAACCATCTGCTTGAATCATGAACTCAGTAGCATAGATCATCTCGTCCTTTAGTGAAAAAGACATCATAGAATGTCTTTGGATAATTCTTGTATTCAATATATACATGGCGATTACATGTAATGGCCGATAGTCTCAGTGAGCGCAGACGGATCAACCAGAAACCACTCAATCCTTATGATTATCTAATTTTGTGTAATCATATCATGAACTGTATGGTATCATATGCCCCCCTAAAATATTTGTAAAGCGCGTGTAACTGTTCCAATCAATAATTATACCACGAACTGAATATCCAAAACGAACCAAACACATCTTCATTGTTCAAGATCCAAGGGCGTCTTCAGACCTAGAATCAAATTTCAACCACCAAAAACAAAATAATAACAAATTTTTTTTTATTATTATTATTTTTACTATCAGCAGTAACTGAGCAGCAGAAACATTTTTCCTTATCAGTAGTAACCTTTAAGCGCAGCAGCAGAAATCAAAAGTGAAGGCAGCAGTATCAAGAGAACAACCAGTCTATCCCTCAACTAACAGTACCAAGCAGACTTAATCAAGAACGTAGCAGTATTATACTCAGTACCAAACCAAAACGTGTAACAACAGACATGAGCCAATTTAAATCTCACCAATCACATTACTGACCAGTTAAAAATGATATCGCCAACCCATGTGACGCCAACCAATATACGACAATCCATGTGATCCCATGATTCATGATCAATCCCTTAAAAATTCGATCATGCTTTCTTCAAACTGCTCTTCTTTAACAACACAAAAACCTTGTATAAACCCTAGATCACGAGCCCCTAAGCTCTGATGCCAATTGTAGGATCTAAACCTTGATAGATCTCGAGCCAATAGATCGTTAGCCTACTAATGTAATCACTAGTAAGACTAAATAGATAATCTCTGTGAGCTTGTAGTTATTGCGGAATATAAAGACAAACTGTATACTAAACTTTGATCCTCTATGGATCGATATACTTCACTAAAAGTGTTATAAAAACTCGTACATAATACAATGACCTAGGGTTCCTTATATACTAGTGGAAACCCTAATCTCTTCTACAAGAAACGTATATTCATAAAAGTCTAGAAGATATTCTAAAGATCTTATCTATAAATAACTAATGTTTATCTACGGATTAACTACATCCACAGTATCACTATGCTTCAGCAGGAACCAGTCATCAGCAGAAATAACTATAAGCTTCCGCAGGAACCTGTCAACATTATCCGTCAGCAGTATAAATTCTGACTTCAATAATTCCTTACAATCCTCCCCTAATCTTGAAGTTGACACTGTTAACTCCAAGATTCTGGATAGATCTTCAATAGTACAACTAAGAGGATTGAGGATGAACTTCAGTAGCAAAGAATCTTTATCAGCAGGACCTCAATGATCAGCAACATGTGGAAAAGCACCATTCTTTGCAGCAACAAATGACCAAATGTACATCAAAACATATTAGTTTCATACTATTCTCATCACATCCAGGTGTGTTAACTCCTGTGAGAGGTGAATCATTGAAAATAATGGATTTGATGTCTCTTTACCAATAGCCATCACTACTGGAGTAGCCAAATGTTTGCAGTTAACTAACTATGGTACACTGATAACCATATAATATGATATTTAGCAAATCATCAGCTATAAACGGATTTGAGATGTCTTTACCTGTAGCCGTTTGCTCAGGACTAGTCAATTATTGGATGAAAAATCATCTTGGTCAACTGAATACCAAATATGGTTTTCCACTGCCTTTACCACAAACCATACTCTTGTGGGCTAGCCAATTATTGGGAATCCATAAAGGAAAAATCCATGGTCAATTGACAACCATTCAACTCTCAGCTGTGAAGCATGGGTGAGTTGAGTAACCAATAGTTTTTAGCAAACTATTACAGCTATCAACAGATTTGATGTGTCTTTACCAAAGCTGTACCCTTTGGACTAGCCAAACTTTTTGATGGAATAGTCAACATCAGGTAAGTTGATAACCAATGAAGGTGTGAAGAGAAGCACCACCCAACCTGCAAACAACATACACAAAACTATACAGAAACTGTTTTTTTTTTTTTTTTTTTTTTTTTTTTTAACTTAAAAAAATAATAAGAAATATACAACAAAATACCATACCAATCATTCCAAATAGGTTTCAATGTGAACACCATACTTAGTATCCAATTCCTGCTTAACCAAAATGCTCCTCTTGATAGCTCTAATCAACTGTTTAGCCATATGCATATCATTTCCAATCATATCTAGAGGAACAGTGAGCTTAACATCCAACAATTGATTCATAACACCTATTGTGATTGAATATGTCACATCTGCCCAACAATATAAAGTCTTTCCAGTAGTAGTAATGATCATGTGAACATCAGGTAAAGGAAAGTGCTTCCAAGTATCAACCACCCAAGTCTTCTGTCCTTTTCCACACATGAAAACTAACACCAGTAAAAAGATGAGAATCACAAAGAATTTGTAAATCTCCCAGCAAAAATATTCCAATCCCTTCAGGTTGATGAGTTTGATAATAAGAGACAACCCAACCATAGAGAGAAAGAATATCTTGCCTATCCACCATGTGTAATATTTGACTTAGAAAAGTAAACTCCTTGGTGGAACCATCCTGTCTGTGAATGACATTGACTTGGCCTTGTCCTGTTGGAGTGTCAACAAGTTCCCATTTGACTATTTTCTCCCAAACAACAGGATTTTCATCATCTGAATCAAAGTCAATAAAAGAACTATCCTTAGGTGATACACCCTTAGTGGCCTTTCTCTTTTTTGCAACAGTCTTCTTTCTAGTGCCAGGAGTAGAAGGAGTAACAAGTGAAGGATCACCAGAGGTCTCATAAGTGGGAACTGGTTCGGAAGCATCAGGAGATACACTCTGTGGATCTTCAGAAGGAATGGATACTGAAGTTTTAGGAGCATCTGCTGAAGCATCATGAGAGACATCAGGTTGAACCTCAGTAGAATCAGGGTGAGAAGCTTCAGTAGAAACAAACTCTGGAACAACATATGAAGGTTCAGAAAGCTCAGCTGCAATATCAGGAGATGGTGAAGGAACAACATCAGTAGAATCATCCACCTGAGTTAACACGGAAGGAGAGTGTATTTTCTCCTGAGCACCAAATGATGAGTCAGTGGGTTCTGTAGACTGATCAGCAGATTCATCAAGCCTAATTCTCTTAGCAGCAGGCCTATCCAAAAGTCTTCCACGCTTTTCTAACACATCTTGGACATTAATGCCAGAGGAATGAAGATTAGATATAATTTTGTCATAGTAGTAAGTAAGCTGAGTGTCTGAAAAGCCCCAAACTTTCTTTTGAGTCCATCCTGACCCAAACATAGAACATCCTTGATTTTTGACAAAATTCCTCATATATTTTTTAATTTCTCCTTGTGTCCATGGTCTTTCCCTGAGCTCCTTAGCTTTTCTCTCTTCCTCTGCTTGTCTCTGCAACTTACCTCTTTCAACCATCATCTTGGAATAATCAGTCTCATGATAAGCAACTCCAAGCACAGATTCAGCCATAGCAGGCTTAGCAGCAACTTGGGAAGCCAAATTAACCCATTGCTCAGCAGATAACCTCTTAGCAATTTCATCTAACTCCTTTTTCCTTTCAGCAGGTAATGTATGAGTGAGTGAAGGCCCCATTGCATCTAAATCAGCTTGTATTTTTCTAGCAAGATCCTCGGAAGCTTTCATATCCAAGTCCCTCTTAGTGTTTTCAGCCTCTGCTAGAGCTTCCTCTTTAGCTTGCAATTGTGCTGCAAGCATTTCACAAAGCTTCTCATTAGCAAGTTCCTGCTTAGTTTTCTCTCTTGAAGGAATGTCTTGTTCAACCATAATGGACTTTCCTTTATCTTTCTGAGTTGAAGCAGCCTCAGGAGGAACATAATGCTTATCAGTAGAAACAGCAAGACACTCGACTTCTTTATCTGCTGATGTATCATTAGTAACCACTTCTGGTATGGGATCAGTAGATACTGCTGTTGTTTTGGGAAGTTTTGCCAAATGCTTTCTCCTGACATAAAGGACTCTTGAATCCTTTTGAACACTATTATCAGTAGAATGAGTAGGTGGTGCAGGCCTAGAATCAGGAGCATCCTTCTGAACACTATCTAGTGTGGTAGTAGCCAGAAGTTCAAGTCCTTCCAAATCAATTGTGTTAGATGCTTTTGTAGTCTCATCATCTGAGTCACATACATCAGCTTTTCTCTTCCTGTTTTTTAGCTTAATCTCCAACTTCTTGACTCTTGTAATGAGAGTCAGGACAGCTCCTGCAAGATTCTGTTTGGTGAGATTCAGATCCTTTTCGAACCTATCCACCTTATTCACATACTTGTTCAATAAAAGAGACAAAGAAGTGAGAGTAACAGGACCTTCAGTTCCACCAACAGGGATATCTATGGCATTGGAAGCATCATTGGTCTTATTAGTAGAATGATCTAAGTCTACATTTATATCAACATTATCCTCAAAGTTAGGTCTCAAGGGACTAGGTGTTGGAGGTCTTGTAAACTATGGAGAATGTACAGGTTGGTCAGGGCCTAAGTTCTCAGTGAGCCCATGCTCAGGAGAAGGATTAGCAATGGGTGAAGGTATAGGTGTGGGAGAAGTAGGTGTGGATGGCCTAGGAGAGGGTGGTGGCTGAACATCAGCAGCAACTGATGCACTTGCATCAGGAGTAACATCAGTCCTATCAGGGGAATCCTCTAGTGCTTGAGCATCAGTAGGATCCTGACCACCAGCAGCTACATCAGCAGCTACTCCATCAGGTGCATTGCCAACGGGCAACATAGCAGGGAGTAAGGGTCTATGAACTCCTTTATAGTTGGTTTTCATTTGAGCAAAAAGCTTACTTGATAAACCCTTAACATGCAAATGGGTAGGATCAGTGGTCTGAATATCTAAAATAATTTGAAGAAACCTAGGATACATTAAATATTTAAGTTTGGTATCCTTAACATTACCAAGCATTTCATCAAATATATACTTAGAAAAGTTAAAGGTTCTTCCCTGAGAAAGACACACAATGGCATGAGCAATGTTTGTTGAAAATTGATCCCATCCACCAGACTTAGAACTCATACACTGAAGCAAGGTGTGTGTCAAAAATCTCCATTTAGGGCAAAACAAATTCTTGTACCACACTTTCCCATTTCCACTATATCCGACAGCCTGAAGACCTGCAAGTATTTCTTCCTTAGCCAATTCGCTCTCTCCGCCTTCATCATCCAAGTGTAGTTGAGTTCTGACCAATGACTCAGTGACAACACATTCTTCCCCATCTACCATAGCAAAAATCTCTGTTGGTCCATTATCAACAGACCTCGTACTCGCCGTTCGCCAAAATTGTGTAACCAGAGATTCATGTAACATTAGGATATCGGGTTAAGGCATAATGAATCTTGGATCATTGGAGAAATTCCATCATTCCCACATAGTGATCGCCACCCTTACCACGACCTAGAAAAGCATGCTTGTTATGATCACCTTTGAAAAGTAGTGCATCCATTTATTGATAAGAAGAAATTAGGGTTGGGAGTGCTGAATAATGGTGAAATGGTTTTTAAATGTTATAAAAAGAGGGAATCAGTTAATTAGGAGTGGGATTTGCACGTCGTGGTTAATTATGGTAAGTTACCAAACGTGGAATGTAATTGGCATGAATTATGGAAAACAATCTTTGACCAATAATCGACTTTATAATATCCCAATTAAACTGACTCTTCAGCAGAAACCAAGTCAAACGGCAGAAACTAGATGGTCAATCTGCAGAAATCAATCAAATGTTGACTACGGTCAACCATTCATTAAGCAGCAGCATCAGCAGAATCAATCAGCAGAATCACGACTTCAGTGGTAACCAAATATCTGTGAAAATCTCTTTAGTCAAGGTTCTGTTCACCCTTAATTATCTTTAAACCACCTCGCATTTATGGTAATAAATACACACGGTTTTGATGGTCTTATAAATATAGGGTAATAAATCTCAAATATCACCACATAACTTTAACAATTCAAATCCTTATCACAAAGCCACCAATCAATTAAGAAACATGGCATCCAATCCTAGTATCATCGACCTTACTTCTGACTCATCTGATTCATCAGAGTCACTAACATCTCCATCATCACTCAGAATGCCAACCCTCCCACGGGGTCTAACAAAAGAGCAAGCCAAAAAGAAGCGACATGATGTACCTGCTCCAGGTTCATCATCATCAGAGGATCTTCCACCATATCCATCTGAAATTGATGATCCTGAATACCAGAGAGAGATGGAGAGAAAGTGGAATGCATTGGAGAGGGCAAACAGAGCCCCCAATCCTAATGATTCTCCCTTCGTCTTCACTTCTACTGATGAAGATGATGATGAGAGTGATGTACTCTACAACCAATACCTGAGAAGCCCCAATCCTCTCATCCAAAGCGACCATCAAGAGCAAGAAGGTCAAATCCACCATTGCCAAAGACAAGGAAAGTGGTGATTGGGTTGCCTTGTCCCCAACAAAAAGGAGTCTTCAACAACAACAAGGCCAAGGAGAAGATAGCTGATGTCAAGGGCAAGAGCAAAGTAGAATAGGAAGTGTAGGATTGATAGGCTTGTTTTGCTTGTTTGAAACTTTCAATCTTATTCCTGTTTGTACTTGTGAAGTTTCAATAAACATGTTGCCTTGTTTGTCTTTACTTGATTGTTACTCTTCTGAAGAATTTGTATTCCCCTGAACTAAATAATCTATGAAAAACCATCAGCAGGAACAAACTTAAGAATGAAGTTGGTGTTATCAGCAGAAATTGGTCAAACCCTAGTGACCTTCATCCGTAGAATCCACATAAATGGACAACTTGCACAATTAGTAATTGCTACTGACTCAACTACCTCCCATTAACTTGCATTTACTCATATTAATCCCAAATCAAGTCTATATAAAGATGTCTTCAAAGCATAAGCTACTCACAACTCAATAATACACTAATACCAACACACCAAGGTCTTCCTAAACATACGAATCATGAAATCAAACCCCAAAATTATTGATATTTCTTCTGATTCATCTTCTGATTCCACCTTTGATATTCCTCAAATACAAAGAGCATACTACTATAGTTTTGTCCATCTCCATCCTCATCAGAGGAAACAGAGGAAGCAGGGGAAACACCAATCCCTCTTTTTGTTGTTCTTCTTGACTTTACTCCAGTCACTGCATTCCTCACCAGTGAAATGGAAAGGGTTTGTGCAGACATGAGAAAAATCTCTGTCCCAGTGGAGCCACAATCTTCACAGAGAACCAAGGGTCCACTTAAGGTTGTCCTTGGTCTTGCTGCTCCAAAGCTTTGGAACAAAGACATGCAATCCAGAGGGGTTCACAAAACAATGCCAGACCCCAAGGACATGAGAAAAGGGAAGAGAAAGATGGAGTAGAGGTTTGGGCTGTGGGAGGTGGTGGTGTTTTTGTTTAGAAGGTGGTTTGTTGTTAGGTTGTTTGAATGTTGCTTTTGTAATCTTGACATGATGTAAGATGATTGGGTTGATGTACTCCTTTAATCTCATAATAAATAAACTATTTAGTAGATCTTTTTCATCTTGTTCCACTGAAAGATGTTGTTAAGTACATCTTGTTCCATCAGCAGGAACACAACATGCACACCAACCATACAAACAGGACACAAAAGACAACCATAATAATATACAAAATTGGTTAGAAACCTGCAATAATAAAGTTAGTAGACATAATAAAATACATAATATACAACATGTACAATCCTCCCTCGAGGCATATGCCTCCCCTGATAACCATACAACATGTGCAAATCATGGTACACTGATAACCATATATTAGTAAAGTCAGGAAGAACAACAAAAAGAGGGATTGGTGTTTCCCCTGCTTCCTCTGTTTCCTCTGATGAGGATGGAGATGGACAAAACTCTGATGGTCCTTCACCCAGATAGTAGTATGCTCTTTGTATTTGGAGAATATCAAAGGTGGAATCAGAAGATGAATCAAAAGAAATATCATATTTTGGGTTTAACTTCATGAACACTAAAATCTACATTGATAATCAAAGTACTATTTCTATTGTTAAAAATCCAGTTTTTCATCAAAGAACTAAACATATTGAAATTAGGCACCATTTTATAAGAGATGCAAATGAGAAGCATCTAATTCAAGTGCTTAAAATTCATACTGATGATAATGTGGCTGATTGATTAACAAAGGCTTTTGATGGACCTAGATTTAATCACTTGGTTGTCAACATAGGGATGGTCAACCCTTGAATGCTATGTTTGAGGGGAGGCATATGCCTCGAGGGAGGATTGTACATGTTGTATATTATGTATTTTATTATGTCTACTAACTTTATTATTGCAGGTTTCTAACCAATTTTGTATATTATTATGGTTGTCTTTTGTGTCCTGTTTGTATGGTTGGTGTGCAGGTTGTGTTCCTGCTGATGGAACAAGATGTACTTAACAACATCTTTCAGTGGAACAAAATGAAAAAGATCTACTAAATAGTTTATTTATTATGAGATTAAAGGAGTACATCAACCCAATCATCTTACAACATGTCAAGATTACAAAAGCAACATTCAAACAACCTAACAACAAACCACCTTCTAAACCAAAACACCACCACCTCCCACAGCCCAAACCTCTACTCCATCTTTCTCTTCCCTTTTCCCATGTCCTTGGGGTCTGGCATTGTTTTGTGAACCCCTCTGGATTGCATGTCTTTGTTCCAAAGCTTTGGAGCAGCAAGACCAAGGACAACCTTAAGTGGACCCTTGGTTCTCTGTGAAGATTGTGGCTCCACTGGGACAGAGATTTTTCTCATGTCTGCACAAACCCTTTCCATTTCACTGGTGAGGAATGCAGTGATTGGAGATTAAGCTCAAAAACAGGAAGAGAAAAGCTGATGTGTGTGACTCAGATGATGAGACTACAAAAGCATCTATGCGTTTTCTAGACTCTCATTGGAGAGACTAGCTATGAATGGATACTTGTAACCTAGACGCCTACCCTCTTTATATAATAGAGGGAGGTTACAAACCCTAGCTTCCTATGAAAGCTAACTATTACATAATAGGCCCTCATTGTTTCTTCTTTCTTCATTCTTGCTTGTAGGATTTGTAATCTTCAAATTTGTAATTCCCAACACCAACCCTAAAGAAAAAACGATTACATAAAATCGATTGAGTTAGGGATATTTAGGGTTAAGAAAATCCTCCAGCCGCCACATCTTGATTGTAAAACAAATGCCACATGATCGTATTGCATACCCAATAACAGGTTGGATGGTAGAGAGGACGAGAGTGGATTTGTTTTTGGCCGGAGAAGGGTGAGAATGTGGCGGCCCTAAACAAATGAAAGGGTAGTATATATTGAACAAGTTTACAGAACTGGTGCTCGAGAATTGTATATATCTTTTGCCAAATGAGTTACACCTAAAATAAGGATTGTAGCAAGGGGAATCAAAGGGGGCTAACG
This sequence comes from Artemisia argyi, assembly GCA_030686995.1. Classification (NCBI taxonomy): domain Eukaryota; kingdom Viridiplantae; phylum Streptophyta; class Magnoliopsida; order Asterales; family Asteraceae; genus Artemisia; species Artemisia argyi. The sequence continues at coordinate 78,583,922 of CM060698.1, read as the reverse complement.
ATTAATATATCAAATGGGATAAAGACTAACTAACTGAAATCTTATATGACAAATATTTTAACAGCCGCATACCTCTCGAAATATAATTTAAATAACAACATGAAACCCCCTTGAATAGTAAATAGTTTTAACAAAACACCCACGTAAACACCCCTCTCAAAATGTAGATAAATCGTAAGACCTCCTCAAATAGTCAACAGTTTCTATATATTAAACTTCAACATTTTTTTATAAAATCATTTTGTCTATTAACCAAGTTACACATAAGAGTAAAAAAGAAAACTATAAAAGTTACCACGCAAAACTTATATCCCAAGGTGTAACATTTTCTACTTCTTACTTGCACATTTTCCATTTTCATCTTCTCAAACGGGCTGAGCCTGTCTTTGTGCCATTGCATCACAAATTGTAACTTCCCTGATTTACCATTTAACGATATCCTCGAGCTCTTTACATTAATTACATTATGATTTAAAACACTATACTTCAAGTCAAACATGAAAGCATACTTGTTGAATTATTATATAATTTATAATCAATATTTCAATGCATAAAACTACCATATTATATTATAAATATATTAAAAGATCAGTTTTTACTGTTTATATGAACAGTACTACGCAAAAAATTAGTTGTACGAAACAGTTGGATGAATAGTGCACACGGTGCTGTCCCGTGTTGTACGGTACTGTAGCAAATGTACTGTGGCATTTTTTTTTAAACTATGAATAATTTTTCTTAAATAAAAAAAATACAAAACTTGCACAAAAATATTTTATTATGCGGTTATTCATTTAAAAAAAAAAAAATAAAAGAACAAAAACAATACAAAACAAAAATACAAAAAAGAATACAATACCATAAAAAAAAAAAAAAAAAACAAATTCGCGGCAAAGCGCGGGCTACCCCGCTAGTATATATTTAAAGGGCAGTTTTTTACTGTTCATGAACAGTAGCGTGCATAATTTGTTGTACGAAACAGTTGGATGAACAGTACACACTGTGATGTCCCGTGTTGTACTGTACTGTAGCAGGTACTGTAGAGTTTTTTTTTTTTTTTTTTTTTTTTTTTTTTTTTTTGAGACCGAATAATTTTCTTTAAAAAAAAATACAAAACTTGCACAAAAACATTTTATTATACAGTCATTCATTTTTGTTTTAAAAAAAACAAATAACAAAAACAATACAAAACAAAAATACAAAGAAAAATACAACACCGTAAAAAAAAATAACAAACCCGCAACAACGCGCGGGCTACCCCGCTAGTTATTATTAACCTATTAGATAAATATATGTCACATCCACGATTATGTGTCATCTCTAAAGGCCATATATTTTAAAACTTTTTTATTGTCACAAGTCACAACCCTTAAGCCCAAAACGTATCCGAATCATATTAATGCAACGCAAACACCCCGAAATCAGTTTAAGCATATGACGTATCATTTGTAACGAGTTAACTTTGTGACAAATGTCTATTTCATAAATTCATAGTGATACTTGCATGATAAAGTTTGATGTTAACATCACTCACGTGGCTAAAGAGAGGTGGCTTTGCCATATAACTATTCTTTTCTACTCTTGTATAGTGATGATATTAATTGATTTGCTAGAACAATAATCTCTTTTTATAATCTTCAGCATCAACACCATCTCCAGCACTAGCATCATCAGCAATAGTTACTTTCGCCAAACATACCCTATGTTTGACTAAATAAAGAGACATTTAAAAACACGACAAGGACTCAAATTATACAAAACTTAGTAGACCTCCTATAAATAATAAAAACCAACATCAGATACTAGTACTATTACACTACTAGTTATTCTTAGCAACTCATAATGAAGGCTTGGCAATATGATGAATATGGTGATGTCAATGTGTTGAAATTGACTACAGATGTTCCTGTTCCTCAAATCAATGATGATCAGGTGTTAGTTAAAGTTGTTGCTGCAGCTCTAAATCCTTATGATTTCAGAAGGAGGCAGGGATACGTACAACATTATGCGTCTGATTCTCCTCTTCCGGTAATGTTTCTAGTGACAATTAATGATGTTCCAGTAGTGTGTTTTGGAATGTTTTTGTGCATAACTATATAATGGCTTATGTTTTTGGTAATAGATTATTCCAGGACTTGATGTAGCTGGAATAGTTGTTAAAGTTGGAAGCAATGTAGAAAGCCTAAAAGAAGGAGACGAGGTATATGGAGATGTAATAGAAAAAGTGTTTGACGAACCTAAACAGTTTGGAGCATTGGCTGAGTATGTAGCTGTTGAGGAAAAACTGCTGGCTTTTAAACCAAAGAATTTGGATTTTATACAAGCTGCTGCTCTTCCTGTTGCAATTGAGACTGCATATGAAGGTCTTGAAAGAGCCGGGTTTAGTGAAGGTAACTCAATCCTTGTCATGAATGGTGCTGGTGGAGTTGGATCTATTGTAATTCAGGTATACCATTAATCTTAAAAAAGCTGGTTTTAGTGAAGGTAAATAAATCCTAGCTGATTTGTGTTTTCGCAATACTAATAATATATATGTCCTTGTATGTTTGCAATTGCATGAAAACAATTTTGCTTGGTACATGAAGCTTGCAAAACACGTCTTTGGTGCTTCGAAAGTAGCAGCCACGTCTAGTACAGGGAAACTCGAGTTGCTCAAGAGTCTAGGTGCTAATGTAGTCATTGACTACACTAAGGAGAATTTTGAAGATCTTCCCGATAAATATGACGTTGTCTATGATTGTATTGGTAAGAATTTCTTAGAGCTTATTAGAGGTGACAGTTTTGACACATTTACTTATAAATAATGTGTCTTTCTAAGTTAAGTTATAATACGAAACACGGGTATAGGGTGTGTGGGATTGCTTATTTTTTTGAACTTATAAGCATAACAAGACTTTTGAAGCTTAAGAATACGCACTTCAACATTTCTGCATGTACTGTTTTTTACCCATTTGGATGCCTTATTTACCACTCACTTTGTCATCTTTAGGATTTACTACTTAAGTTATATATGTACATTTATTAATTTCTTGGCATAAGAGGCGAGATTATATGATATTGTAGGACAACCGGAAAAGGCAGTGAAGGCAGTTAATGAAACCGGTGTTGCAGTTTCAATAACTGGCCCAATTCCACCACCTGGGTTTCACTTTGTTCTCACATCAAATGGATCCATGTTGACAAAACTAGGCCCTTATCTGGAAAGCGGAAAGGTGAAGGCGGTGGTCGACCCTAAAAGCCCATTCCCTTTCGAGAAGGTTGATGAAGCATTAACACACCTTGAGACCCTCCGGGCTACTGGAAAGATAGTTATATACCCAATTCCATGAAGTTCGAATTTGATCGAATACTATGTTCTTATACATAAATAAATAGTTTACCTTCCTAAGAGAACTTAGTTTATAAGTGGCATGTTTGTTATTGCTCGCCGTGGGAATAAGTATGGTTACATATTGCGTTGTATTGATAAACAAAAAAATAAAGGAAATTACAATGGATACATATTCTTTTAGTTAGTAAGTCTTTTATATATACTGGATTTTCAATTTTTATGATCACTTAAGCTTATTCTTGAGTGGACATGGAAAGATCGGGTCTTATTATCTTATAATTTATTGGCCTTAAGTCTAATAATTCAAATAAGCCATAAGCTCAAGTACGTAAAGCTCATGAGCCTAAGTAAGGTTTCCAACTTTACAATTTCAGTAAGCAGATAAGTCTACGTACGAGATAAGCTAATCAAAAAACCCATTAAGAGGTTCTAATTAACTAATGCCTTGGTCTTTCACATTTTAGAAGCCCACACATGCGGATGATAGTAAAACAATACATGCTTGAAGAATTAAGACAAGCTCAATGGACCAATTGAACAATGTACTTAAGGTATGCACCTGCATGATGTTGAAATGAAAGGGTAGGTATTGAACAAGTTTACTGAACTGGTGCTCGAGAATTGTATATATCGTTTGCCAAATGAGTTACACCTAAAATAAGGGTTGTAGCAAGGGGAATCAAAGGGGGCTAACGATTAATATATGATCAAATGGGATAAAGACCAACTGAAATCTGATATATATGACAAATATTTCACAAGGTGCATACACAGTGGCGGAGCCAGGAAATCAACTCGAAGAGGGCAACGAGCGATAATAATGACTCGATAAGTGTTAAAATAATCATAGTAAAATTCAAAATGGGTCGGGTCGGTTTAATTATACAAAAATAATACAGCACTTCTTTTATGCAACTAACATTAACTAAAAATGTGATATGATGTATCCAAAATGAGACCATGTTGATAATGCAATATTGTTAAGTTACCCGGTCTATTATCGCTTACTAGTATTAAATACTCACATGTAACTAAATATAAACATACGTGAAGCTGAAAACTACTAAACTTGTAGTATCAAATTAATTAGATCTTTATAATTTTCTTATATAAATTAGACATTTATAAACTTGTATATATATATATATATATATATATATATATATATATATATATATATATATATATATATATACTAGGCGAGTACCCGTGCATAGCAACGAAGGTTCCTAGTAGAATACAATTAACGATATGCGATATTGTGATAAGTGTTTCGTATAACATTTAAAATAGAACGTAAAAATATCAAAATGTAATTGCAAACGGTTATAACATGCGATAATTCAAATCTAGCAAAAATTCTTAACATGTATCAAACAAGATATATAATATTTAGTGAGATTGAAAAAGAAAACATTACATCAATTATAAGATACTAACTATGCATGTTACTCGTCGGTTAAAACTTTTTGGAAGACGACATTTTAGGTGTAGACTTCTCCTTGACCGAACTCTTTGACTGACTGTAGTTTTCGTCCCTTGGATATTCTGTTGGGTCAACATAGTGAATTTGGAAATGGTGGATAGAGGCAAGTTTTCTCCAAGTTCTTGTTTTTATGACTCCACCAGGTCTTGCGGCACTTCGGCCGCCATCCTTTCTCCATGGTATTAGGCGTATAAAATTTAAGACAAATGGTCTTGGTTAGTGTATATACTTGTTCAAATTAAATGATGTCTTATGTAATTTACAACCCTTAGATGTTTGTGGTGTAAGAGCAAGTACAGTTTATTGGCTTTCTTATTCATCCAAATGAAGTAGACGCGCAATTTGTCCATTTTGTACCACGCATGTTGGCTTTTAAAGGATTTAAAAGATTCGACGGTAAAGTAAGGATACCATTTCTAAAAAAGCACAAACACTAACACAATTTAATGCATTTTTAAGTTTTATTCAATATAATACAATATACTTTATTTGCTTCTAAACTCAAGTGAAGTTATGACTAAGGAAAGTATAACTACGACATGTATAAATGTAAAATCTTAAATATGTCTACACGCAGAGGAACTAACAAAATGATGGACTTACTCTAAAGCATGACACAACTTATAAAACAAATTTAATAATACAAAAAATAAGATAGGTGATCACGAGGGGAAATAACTTATGCCGAAGTATGAAAGAACGCTACCCTTTTCTTTCTTGGCAGGTGTCTCCATTTTTGAAAAAGAAAACCCATAAATCAGTATCTATTGTTTGAGCTACTTTTGCGTAAGATTAACCCGTATCAAATAATCAAATAGGATTTACACAACCATGAACACTATAGAAATGATATTATAACTATTTCAAGCAGTAAAGACATGTTAAAAAGTAGAAACCCATCGCCTCCTGCAACACATTATTAATATCACGGCTTATTATCTATTCAAACAAAATCACTTTCAAAACCAACATCCAAACACTCCCTTTGGTACTCCGGTCGGAATCCACTAAATATCCTACTACTTTTATTGACATCTACAGCAACACAAGCATTGATATAAATCTTACAAATAAAATGATGGATCAAATCCTAAAGAACTTTATAACTAAACATCATAGTTGTCAACTGATCTTATTACTTTCGAAAAACAAGGACGAAATTTTATTGAAAGTTCTACAACCTTTAATATGATCCAAAAGAGAAACTAACAAAATGATGGACTTATTCTAAAGCATGACACAGCTTGTAAACGATTTACATGTATATATTTGAAGATACATGTACGATAATAGGCCACATAAGTTGACTTGTTTAATGCATCAAACCATTGCAACAAGCAAATCTACAAGCAAATATTAATACGGAGCATATGTTTTACTGCACATATGTTTAGTTTAATAATGTAATGAATGACTTTATGATCAGTTAACTTCATGCAACTGCATAAAATCAGCGACTTATGCGCATCAATAAATCATTTAAGATCTTTAGTCTTTTCCTGTATTAATATATATTTCGCTAGCCATCAGGTGCGATTTTACATATGCCAACACATATATGCCGCTATATAAATGCTTATAAATACAGACTTAACAATGGAAATCTTACATGCACGGTACAAAACACATTACCCTACCAGATGGTTAAGAGGTAGACTACTCAACTTAAACTGAATATCTATTGTTTGATCGTTCTCAGCTTTTCTGTGTGAAACCAATAATACTCATCATACTATTAAGCTTGAAAATTTCAAGCATTTTAAAGATCACCATATAAATTTACTTGTTTAAAGCATCAAACCATTGACAACAAGCAAATCACGAGCAGTTAATCTATAAATGCCTTAAAACTAAATGGTACATTGCGTTTACTTACTTTCAAGATGGGGAACAGCAGGGTTGAAAACTTGATCAACATCCATAGGACTGAAAGTGCTAAGTATTTGAGATTCAATCTAACAGGTACAAATAAGATATAAATTTTAGAACAATGTAGCAAACATATATGATAGCTACAAAAAAGAGGTACAACGTAAATCTCGGCTGATGAAGGAACGACATTAACAGGTTCAACAATAAAGATAGTCAAAAGTGATTGTCTGACAAGGTGACCCAGGGGTACCAGATATTTGGATGACACACTGTGTTACTTCTGGGCTCATTTCAAGCAGTTTAACATTGGCTCCTGAAAGCTTATTTGAGAATAATAATAAAATAAAAGTCAGACGAAATTATTAACAACACCAAAGATAATTGGAGGATAAGTTTGAAGTTTTTTTTGGGTAAAAGGGCCTTAAACCCCGGTAAATATATCCAAAAATCAATGAAAGTACAATTGACATGGACGTACATCCCATGTCCTCTGCCCGTTACATAGGCGATATGACTCAACATATGTAACTAAGCTACAAACATCTACTAAGCGCAGAAATAACCCTACACTGCTAAACAAACAGAATAGAAACCAAATTACATTTAAACAAGCAATCTAAATGTAAGAAAACCAGGTTCATTGAACCACTTCCACAGTGAGCGACTCCGTCTTCAATGTTCTTTATTGCCTTGATCTACGAGTGCACCACCAACACAATCGATGGCCAAAGGTCACCAAAAAAGTGACCAATACAATCACACCCTAACGATCCAATTACCTACACTATGACACGATTCTGTGCACCAAAACAGCAATTAGGATCAGAATGCAACTCGATTTGAACACAACCTGCCATAGACTCAAAACTTCAAACTTGACTTACATCTCTCTCTAAAACCCACATACATCAAACACACATGTGGACTAGAACTTGCAATCGACAAACAACCCAAAAAGGTAAACATGCATAGTCACAATCAGAACCATAGTCACCAACCAGCGAATGCACCAACAGGAGAAAGAATCAAAGCAATCAGCTTTGATATATCATTCAAAGAATAGCCCACCAATCAGATACAATCAACCAATATAGATCAGATCGCACCCAATAACCTCAAACAAGGTTTAATATTAGTTAAGCATAAAACCAAATCAACAAATCGTCCTATATATATTAACTGGAACGATTCAGATCCCCAAAAGTCGATTCAAAACTCTAAAAAATGAATCACCAAAAATTTGATGAATACAATTGAGGATAGTAAGGGTTCTGAATAAGAAGAAACCACCAAACCCTAAATATAAACGATTACAAAGAATGAAATCGATTTGAACAAGTGATAGATAGTTAGGGATTTGACAAATCACCAGCCGCCACTTCTATAATATGTAACACAAATCAGAAAACGTATTGCAGACGTTTATTGATTGGTTTGTGGCCGGAAATTGTAAAGAAAGTGGCGGCTGGATATCCTAGGGAGAGAGAAACGATTTAGGATAAGTTTGAAGTTCAGAGACGATATAGCCTTACTTCACTAATCTGAGCAAGCTTATTTCTAGACTTTGTAATGAGTTTGGGGGCTGTATACTCTGGTATGATAACTTCTAGTATACTTCTTGTAACCAGTGGCTTAGCAATCCTGAAAGGAAAAAAAATTAATTAATCATGAGGTGGCGATTTCAGGCCATTTAAATATAATCTGTGGCAATTGCCACCTCTACAAATAGTTAAATGGAACACAATCACTACCTAGTTGTTGCACTCGAAGTAGGTGTTTCTTCGCGACTCTCACTTTCAGTTTGATTTACAGCTCGACTGTTAGATCCCCCAGTATTCTACACAGCAAAGAGCAAGCATCACATGTCAAGTCAGAATTATTAACGAAACAAATTGAGAAGCATTCAAGAAATAATCACATGATTACGTATTTGAAGATATATAGTATATAAAATGCTCAGTACACATGGAAATATATACACATGTAGACTTATGTACACCAGCTCCTAGGACTGTGCTTGTGACAAATAAGTAGAAGAAATTTCCAACCAACTGAAATGCATCAGTTGTGGTGATCCGAGACAGATCAAAGTTTTGAACTGCGTTGAAAATGACAACTGATGTAGCATCATTCACTACACCTTCCCCAAACACTAAAATAATGTGATCTGTACCTGCAAAGTACAAACATAATCTGTCTCCCCCAGCTTTACACCCACTTCCCCATGGTCCGAAATCGTGTCCAAACATGCAAATTTCATTATTGTATCTGAAAATATACACGCACCTCTTTAAATTCCTAACATGATAAGTTTATGAAAACGTAAGCAAAAATGACGGATTAAACGACATTTAATCAATCTTGTAATATTATCAACTTTATAGCAAATTTAAATAATAACTTTTATAACAAATATTAACAACTCTAAAAATAAAGCTTACATATTTCGGCAACACAAGCAGTTTACCGGAGACATTGACTTTTTCAGGCGAGACAGCGGCGGTGGAGGGTGTCGGCGAGTGGCGGCTGTAAAAAAAAGCCAAATATTATATCAAATCTCAGATCTACAAATAAAAACCTACATATCTACAAACAAAAATCTTCAAAATTTGATTAATAAACATAGTTAAAAAAATATAATAATATAAAATAAAATAAACAAACCCTCAAAGCTTGATGGTTCATCTTGGTGGTTAATCTCGGTGGTTGTGGTCCTGTGGTGGTGTCGTTTCAATGGAGGGGTGGGTTTCGGTGGTTGTTTGGTTTCTGGGGTCATGGGGATAGATGGTTGTCACGTGCGGTGGTGGTTTGTTTTCTGGGGTCGTGGGTTCAATGGTGGTGACGTGCGATGGTAGAGGCGTTTGGTGGTGGTGTTTATGTGGTGGTGGGAATGGTGGAAGAGAGGGAGAGAGTTTTTATGTGTGGGTTTTTTGTATGGCGTGAGTTTGTGAGATTAATGCAGACTTCCTGTTTTTAACATTTCCACCTTTTTTTCTCTCACATTTGACTTTCAAGATATCACTTTTTCAAGGTTGACCATTTTTACATTATATGTAGTTAAAATAATTTGAATTGTTAACATGAATCCTTTTTGAAGGACCGAACTTAAACTTAAAGTTTATAACTAAGTTTTTGAACTAAAACAAGAGCACATATTTATAACGTGCAGGGCTATCGGAAAAAATAACAAATTAAAAGTAAATATTAATTAATACTAGTAAAATAACAAATTAAAAGTACTATAAATTGATTAGATAATATATTTAATACAACCCACTTACCAATATCATTTTGGTCTTCATCTTCTTTGTTCTTTTACTTCAACCTTCCATAGCACTCTTCTTTTGCTAATTTTTTGAAGATCCAATTTAAGTTATATTTTCTCTCTTGTAGAGGGCACTTTACTTTCGGAGATGAGGGCACAACCGATTTTTCCATCTAATTTAACCATTTTCTCTACTAATATAGTTATTCCGGTGAAGGTTTATTGGGGGCCTTTCCCCCCACTCATTACAAGGTGGCTCCGCCCCTGCCGCATACACCCTCTCAAAATGTAGATAACATTGTGAAACCCCCTCGAATAGTAAATAGTTTTCACAGAACACCCACATAAACACCCCTCTCAAAATGTAGATAAATCGTAAAACCTCCTCAAATAGTAAACAGTTTTCATATATTAAACTTCAACATTATTTACAAAATCATCTTGTTTATTAACCAAGTCACAAATAAGAGTTAAAAGAAAACTATACAAGTTACCTCGCAAACAAGATGTAACATTTTCTAGTTCTTACTACACATTTTCTGTTTTCATCTTCTCGAACTCATCAGGTTGAGCCTATCTTTGAGCCATTGCAAATTGTAACTTCCATTATTAACCTCAATTTAACGATTTCCTCAAGCTCTTTAGATTAGTTACATTATGATTTCAAAAACTATACTTCAAAGTCAAATATGAAAGCATATTTGTTAGAATTATACATAATTTAAAATCAATATTTCATGAGAAATGCTAAACTCACATAAAAATTAAACACGCGGATGTGTCAGAAAGTGATTGGTATATTTTGCTACACATTCTCTCTCTTCTTTTTTATTAGATCAATCTCTCCCTAACATATCAGCATGTGGATTTTTTTGTGTAATTCTTGTGTGGATCTAGCATTCATCATTTCAATTTGCATAAAAGTTTCATGTTATTTTTAAGTTATTCTATCCGTCTCAAAATAATGTTTCATATTTCTTTTTTATAATATCTCAAATTATGTTCACTTTCTATTTTAAGTAATAAACAGAGAATTTAATGAGATAAAATTTTATTTGAGTAGTTGAAAATTATAATGATCTTACTTTTATTAAATTTTATGTTTTTTTGTCTGTTGACAATAATTTTAAGATAGATGAAGTATTAGAATGTCACACCAACAATCATGTGTCATCTCTGTGGGCCAAATGTTTTATAACTTTTTATTGTCACAACCCTTAGTCACACGGTCACACACTCACACCTAAGAATTAAGCCCAAAACACATCCGAATCAGATTAATACACCCCAAATCATTTTTAGCATATGATGTATCATTTGTAATGAATTATTTGTGACTAATGACAACTTCATAAATTCATAATGATACTTACATGCCATGATGAAGTTTGAAATTAACATCATTGACGCATCTAAAGAGGCCAAACGTTACTTTGTCATAACTTTTTCTTTTTTACTCGTGTATGACGGTGATATTGATTGATATGCTCGAACGAACCACCAATCTAATATTAACATCATTAATTATAACGTAGAAATATGCTTCAAAAATTCAATAAAAGACGCGGATACCATCTACACAAAAATTCAATATTTCCCCCAAGTTATGGGACGTGATTTCTTTGTTTGTTTACTTTGTCACAGTTTGAAACAATAAAATACTTGTTACAACCGTCATGTTTTTCCCTCTTAAGTAAAAAAATTGAATTTAAGATGAACGTATAAAATATACTAATAGGGTATTCGTGTGTTGTGACGGCGTATATCATGTAATTAAAAATTTCAGCAAGTGTAACTCCCCTTTTCCATTCTCATCTTCTCAAACGGGTTGAGCCTGTCTTTGAGCATTGCATCACAAATTGTAACTCCCCTTATTAACCATTTAACGATATCCTCGAGCTCTTTACATTAGTTACATTATGATTTAAAAAGCTATACTTCAAGTCAAATTTGAAAACATACTTGTTAAAATTATTATATAATTTTTAATCAAAAATTCAATGCATAAAACTACCATATTATTATTAACCTATTAGATAAATATATGTCGCACCCACGATTATGTGTCATCTCTAAAGGCCATATATTTTAAAACTTTTTTATTGTCACAAGTCACAACCCTTAGTCATACAGACACACCTAAGAATTAAGCCCAAAACGTATCCGAATCATATTAGAGCATTGGGTACCGTTGGTGTTGTGGGATTTTTTTGCTGCCACGTCAGCAAAAAGCTCCATGGCATCAGAAATCCCACGGCACCACATTTCAGGGTATCCGTTGGCACCAGAATTTCTGGTGCCGTCGGCCATTTTTTTTTATTTAAATTAAAATATATACAATATAAACTACATAAACTTAATTAATAATAAAAACAAACATTACAAATAAATAACACACTATCTAATACTTTTCTTCACACATCTCTTCACCACTATCTAATACTTTTCTTCACAATGAATAATCGTTGGTCAATGGAAGAAGAAATCTTGCTAGCTATCGTATGGCTAGAAGTTCAAGATTCTACAGACCTTTTGATTGAACGTTCTTTTTGGAATGTCGTTACACGAAAGTTTAACGATCAGACTAATGTTGTTCACCGTAATAAAAATATTATTACGGCTCAATGGAATAGAATGAACGTTGAATGTCGTAGATATAATGCTATTTACAAAGAGTTGCAGCGTACCAATCAAGACACTAATCGTCTCACCAATGCAAACCAAATTTATTATGAACGCTCTGGGAGAGAGCTATATTACCAACAAGCGTGGTTCACTCTGAGAAACACAAGGGCATGGGACATATACGATGAGTAATTATCTTTTATGTTAAGTATTCTGTTTCGTTTCTTTCTGTTTTCCGTATCGTGTTTAATTGTTTCCTGTATCGTTTGTAACCATGTTAACTTTGTATGATGTTTATGTAATGTTTACGTTTTTATTAATGAAATTAATGTTTTATTAAGTTTTTAGTTTATTTATTTATTTTAAATCTTTATAAAAGAACCATGTTAACTTTGAAATCTTTTGGAACCATGCTCTCATTTTGAAAAAAAGATCACTATTTCCAGCCAAAAAAAAAAATCGATGGCGCTGAGCCGTGGGTATGGCGCGAGCACCGACGGCGCCACCACCGGTACGGTGCGCCGTCGGTTTTGTTGGGCTGGTGGTGATGGCGCCACCCACGGCGCATTTGTACCCCATGCTCTTAATGCAACGCATACACAGCCAAATCAGTTTAAGCATGTGACGTATCATTTGTAATGAGTTAACTTTGTGACTAATGTCTACTTCATAAATTCATAGTGATACTTGCATGATAAAGTTTGATATTAACATCACTCACGTGGCTAAAGAGACCAAAGGTGGCTTTGCCATAACTATTCTTTTCTACTTTTGTTTAGTGATGATATTAATTCATTTGCTCGAACAAACCACCAATTTAAAATCAACATCATTATAGCGTACATACAAACATGTTTCAAAATTCAATAAAAGACAGTAGAATACATAAACAAAACCATTTACACAAATATTGAATATTATAGATTTTAAAATCATAATACACCCTTACTATACTTGGTTTCGAATAATAAGATATCTTAATTGACATCGCAATCTTATTAGTCTATGTTTGACTAAATAAAGAGACATTTAAAAACACGACAAGGACTCAAATTATACAAAACTTCGATACAAAGAAGTAGACCTCCTATAAATAATAAAAACCAGCATCAGATACTAGTACTATTACACTACTAGTTATTCTTAGCAACCTACAATGAAGGCTTGGCAATATGATGAATATGGTGTTGTCAATGTGTTAAAATTGACTACAGATGTTCCTGTTTCCTCAAATCAATGATGATCAGGTGTTAGTTAAAGTTGTTGCTGCTGCTCTAAATCCTTATGATTTCAGAAGGAGCTTTTCGGTAATTAATGATCTTTCAATAGTGTTTACGTTTTGAAATGGTTATGTGCATAAATATAATATATGGCTTATGTTTTTGTAATAGATTATTCCAGGACTCGATGTAGCTGGAATAGTTGTTAAGATTGGAAGCAATGTAGAAAGCCTAAAAGAAGGAGACGAGGTATATGGAGATGTTTCGGAAAGACCTATTGCTGAACCAAAACAGTTTGGCACCTTGGCTGAGTACGTAGCTGTTGAGGAAAAACTGCTGGCTTTGAAACCGAATAATTTGGATTTTATACAAGCTGCTGCTCTTCCTGTTGCAATTGAGACTGCATATGAAGGTCTTGAAAGAGCCGGGTTTAGTGAAGGCAATTCAATCCTTGTCATGAATGGTGCCGGTGGAGTTGGATCTTGTGTAATTCAGGTATATCATTAATCTTAAAAAGCTGGTTTAAGTGAAGGTAAATATATGTCCTTGTATGTTTGTAATGCGTGCATGACAACAATTTTGTTTGGTACATGAAGCTTGCAAAACATGTGTTTGGTGCTTCCAAAGTAGCAGCCACGTCTAGTACAGGAAAACTCGAGTTGCTCAAGAGTCTAGGTGCTGATGTAGCCATTGACTATACAATGGAGAGATTTTGAAGATCTGCCAGATAAATACGACGTTGTCTATGATGTTAGTTTTAACGGATAAAAATTAATGAATATGTCCGGACTCGAACTCGAGACTTCGGGATTGCACACTTTACGTATGAGTTTCAATTAATTAATAATTATTGTTTTAGTGACGAATAATTATTAAATTCATGAAATAAGCACTTAACGGTACCTTACGACCGTTAGACGAAAGTTAAAGTGAAAAAGAAGTCAAGAAGGATCTAGAAACCCTTCCTTGGGCTTATGTTCAGCCGATCCCACATCGCCATGGGATAGGGAATGCTTCAAGGTTATAATAGTATAAATACATGGCCTCATGTATTCATTCAATCATCCCTTGGTTCATTAGCAAGCCAATTCACTTCTTCTTCTCTTTTCTTTGAGCTATAGGCGATTCCTTTGAATCAACTAAGGCTCAACTAGTAGTGCTTGCTCGTGAATTAAGAACCTAGCTTTTCTTATTGAAACGCTAATAGTACGTGTGTTCGAGAACGAAGTGTTAGCATACTTTTGCTAACGAGGTGATTGCCCACTCGACTATCTTATAGTCGATCCCAATTAAACCCAATTAGGGTTTATAGTTCTTGTTCCATTGATTTCTTGTTCTTGCTAGAAATCACAAAAGAGGTACGCATTCATTTATATTCGGTTAATTTAAATTATATGTATTTGATCTATTTTCGCTGCGTGCTTGATGTGTTTATATGTTTATATATTAGTTATGATTTACATATTCCAACAGTGGCATCAAGAGCCGTTAATACATTATAATTAATTACCGAAACACATAAAATTGAATCGTTATGATTATTACATGCTTGGTCATTGGTACAAAAAGTTGTATTGGTCACGCCAAAAATGTGTGACGATATGCCTATAGTCACACACGTTTTTTTCGTTGTGTGTCACTAAAAGTCCCGCCACCGTAGGTGGCATATGGTCACATTGTTGAGTTCGTGGCCTTTTCCATCGAAAAAGAGTGACCAAAACCCCGAATATGTGTGACAAATTAGGCACAAGTTTTGTTGGATTAGTCATTATCAATGACCGTAAACACCTTATAGTCACACGAATATTTTTTTAGAGTGACTATTGTTCGTCCTTTGGCCACATAAATATATAATATATGTGACATTTGAGATGATATATTCAAGTAAATGTGTATTTTGTGTGACTATTGATAATCCAATGGCCACATGAATATACAATAAATGTGACGTTTGTGATAATTTAGTCACACAATGTGTGTTATTTTTTTGGAGTTAGTCACATACAATTTAACACAAAGTGGCCAAAAGTGTGAATAAGTGTGATCATATGCTGTTTAAAGTGAAGAAATGTGTATTTTGTGTGACTATTGATCATCCAATGGCCACGTGAATTTTATGTTTGTGTAGCCTTTTGTAATATTTAGTCACACAAAACATGTTTGCTTTGGGTATTTAGTCACATACCATTAATCAAACAGTGGCCAAAAGTGTGAATAAGTGTGACCATATGCTGTTTAAAGTGAAGAAATGTGTATTTTGTGTGACTATTGATCATCCAATGGCCACGTGAATTTTATGTTTGTGTGGCCTTTTGTAATATTTAGTCACACAAAGCATGTTTGTTTTGGGTATTTATTCACATACCATTAATCAAACAGTGGCCAAAAGTGTGAATAAGTGTGACCATATGCTGTTTAAAGTGAAGAAATGTGTATTTTGTGTGACTATTGATCATCCAATGGCCACGTGAATTTTATGTTTGTGTGGCCTTTTGTAATATTTAGTCACACAAAGCATGTTTGTTTTGGGTATTTAGTCACATACCATTAATCAAACAGTGGCCAAAAGTGTTACTAAGTATGACCATATGCTGTTTAAAGTGAAAAAATGTATATTTTGTGTGACTATTGATCATCCAATGGCCACATGAATTTTATGTTTGTGTGGCCTTTTGTAATATTTAGTCACACAAAGCATGTTTGTTTTGGGTATTTAGTCACATACTATTAATTAAAAAGTGGCCAAAAGTGTAAATAAGTGTGACCATATGCTGTTTAAAGTGAAGAAATGTGTATTTTGTGTGACTATAGATCATCCAATGACCACGTGAATTTTATGTTTGTGTGACCTTCAGTAATATTTAGTCACACAACGACTAAAGCAAACAGTGACCAAAAGTGTTAATAAATGTGACTATATGCATTTTTTAGTCACATTTAAAAAATCAATTTATATCAAAACAATTCAAATATATATAAAAACAAATTCAAATACAATAAAATTGGAATGTATAACTGAACAAAATGTAAAATTTGACATCCTTTTATACACCAAGGAGTCCTAGTCGGCTTACAATAGTTTCTTTATAAGTATCTATAATCTTTTTCATAAGCAAGTAGCAACTTCGAGCGGTCTTAATCTATGAGCAGTACCAACTTTAACTAGCAGTAGTAACTTTTGTACTAGCAGTAGTAAATACTTGGCCACATTTCTTTGAAGTTCATGAGCTGCACTAAATCCATCTAAGCAATATTAACACAAACATGATCAGCAGTAGTTCAAACAACATCATGAAGACTTTTAATCCAAAACAATGAAATACTAATAACATTTGCAGTTAAACTTACAAGTTTTTCTCCCATTGATCTAATCTCATCATCTGGATATAAAAGCCTTGAAAATGTAGGCTATTGCATATCAACACATCAGGATGAGAGCAGGACTAGAACATGTCAAAGCTCACAACATAACAGAACTAGATGAGCCACTGGTTCAACTATCTGCACAAACATGATAGGAGAGTTAATACTAGTACCACGTTAGTACTGCTGGAGCAGAGTTACTACTGCTAGTATATATATATATATATATATATATATATATATATAAAACAGAATGTATATAAATGAAGCAAATATATATATATATATATATATATATATATATATATATATATATATATATATATATATATATATATATATATATATATATATATATATATATATATATATATATATATATATATATATATATAATTGTAATGTCGTATATAATCAAATTCTTAACTATCATAAGTTAAAACCTGTTGACTCTTCGCCGCCTTAGCTTGCTTTTGCAAGGTTTCACTAGAGACCAAATGTTTTCGCTTCGTTGGTACTAATTTTAGTCCTGTATTTTGTTCACTAATATTTGGTATCATAGTTGGTGGTGTAACCTGTAGAACCGGTTTGTCGTGGCTTAAGCGTTTTCGTATGTTCGATAGTTTTAACAGGTTCCTATATGTATATATAAAACACGGTACATTAGTCATGTACGTAAAACTAAAAAAATCAAAAGTGGATGTTTTATTACTTACCACTGTTTCCATTACTGGTACGTTTTCCAAAGTTTCAATGGCCATTGGAGTGGTCACCTGCAATATAAATTAAGAAATACAATGGTGTTATCATTAGAAAATAAAATTGTTAACAATATAAAAAGTGGCTTACATCTGAGTCTAATGCCAGTTTCTTTCTGCAAAAAAAAATATGGGAAATGTAAGAAACTAAGGCACTAATAATGCTGTATAATATAACATCTGCCAACCATGAAACCGTAAAAATATACATGGGTTGGCTTTGGTGACTGAGATGGAGCATACCCACGCCTCGAAAATGAAGTGTGCCAGAAAATCCATCCGAGGGAATTTTTAGCCAGGCATCCCATGTATCATCCTCACCCGTGAAAATAGCATGTAGCCCCTGCAAGAAACAAGTAACGTGATTAATGCTAACATAAAAGACGACAAAATTAGATGTCCCAAATATAAGTTTAGCCTCAAAAACAAACATACGGGTTGCATATTGACTCGGGCAACAAATAATATACAATTGGTTGCAATTTTATGCAGTGCCAAACGTGGAACGAATAAATGTCAAACACATTACCAAGCAAGAAAATCACTAACATTTGGTACAAATGAAACAGTTTGAAAAAAAGCAACCATATTTGAGTTAATTTCCTATATAACAGATGTTATGTTAATCTTTTGATAGATAACTTACGCAACTGCGATAAGCAAACTCCAACTGTTCAGCAACATCCTCCCGGAGTGGAAACCAATCAAGACTCCCTTTACGAGCAAAAAAATGGCCTCTTAGAACATGTCGATTGTCTCCATTCCAATAAACAGGAAAACTATTTCGTCTTAATAAGTCTACCTGCAACGATTACCACCACACGAATTTATAATCAAAAACATGTTTTAGGCTAGTTTAATCCACGTAAATCAATTTAAATCATTTTATATTCGATTATACATTTAAGAAAATATAAATTAAATATGTGTTTGAGCATACCCATGAACAGAGTAGGATAGGTGAGATGAGGGTGATGGTGGCTCGACTGTGATGCTGGTGGTTATCTCGAACCAAACAACCGAAGCAAACAAAGTTTCCCATACAGTTCCCTTGTCTTGATGACGGTGATGGCGTGGAGGAGCGATGGTTGGTGGAACCACGGCGAGATAAGGCGGTGAAGTGTGGCGGTGGTGTGAGTCGGTTCTAGAGAGAAGGTGAAGAGATGAATAGAGAGAAGATAGATCTAACTAAGCTAGTAGTGTTAATGTTTTGATTTTGGGTGAAAAAGGGGCGCCTTATGAGCAGAGCGGGAGATTGAAATTTTGGGGAAAATTTAGGGGCGGGATGTTGAGCGCTATACTAAAAATTTGGAGATTGAAAGCCTATCAAATGAGCTCGAAATGTTTAATGAATTGAGCTCAACCTTATATAAGTTCGACTCGAGTTATTGTTGAGTTCTCGAGCTTGTAAGTGATATAAAATATATGTTTTTTTTTAATATGTAAGTGTACTAAGTGTAAATACTTATTTATGAATGTATCAAGCTTTTCGAGCTGAAGTCGAACCAAATTCAATTCTTAGGTTATATTTCAAATTTAATTTTTGTAATAAAACACATCTTTACAGATAAATCGAGCTTTTCGAGTCAAGCTCAATCCGAGTTCAAACTTTCTCGATCCCGGATAACATATGATCGGGAAGGTCCCTGGATACTTGCTTCTTAGTGTCTGTGACACATGGTATACACCTACCAAGCCGGTGCAACCCATGCATGACCAGTGATAATGGCTAATTCACATGGGTCATGGGTCATGTGCATTAATTAGGTTATCACTGGTCACATTCATTAATTAATGGGTATTTGACATCGATCTAGAGATGAGCATTTTGACCCGAATCCCGGAACCGAACCGGAACCGTACCGGTACCGTACCGTTCCCAATATACGGTACGGTACCGGGACTACAAAATAAGGTGAAAAAAAAATCGGGACCACTAATTCGGTACGGGACCGGTACCAAATCGGGAAATTCCCGAATAAAAACGGGAAAAACCAGATTTCCCGGTACCGGTACCGGTACCGGTATCCGAATCCCGTCCGATACGGTACCGGTACCCCCCTTTCATGCTTGGGAAAAAAACGGTACCACCAATTCGGTACGGGTTCATTACCATTCTGGTACCGTGCTCATCCCTACATCGATCATATAGGTCATATGCATTGGGTGGATAGTTGCTTAGAGTGTCATGTTACGACACATCCATGACTGTTGACAATTGGTAATTAACATGCATGGGTCATGGGTCATGTGCATTGGGTTAGAGTGGCTTTTAGTGTAATGGAAACCATGCATTACCGGTGATAATGGCTAATTCACATGGGTCATGGGTCATGTGCATTAGGTTATCACTGGTCACATTCATTAATTAATGGGTATTTGACATCGATCATATGGGTCATATGCATTAGGTGAATAGTTGCTTAGAGTGTCATGTTACGACACATCCATGACTGTTGACAATTGGTAATTAACATGGGTCATGGGTCATGTGCATTGGGTTATAGTGGCTTTTAGTGTAATGGAAACCATGCATTAGCGGTGATAATGGCTAATTCACATGGGTCATGGGTCATGGGTCATGTGCATTAGGTTATCACTGGTCATATTCATTAATTAATGGGTATTTGACATCGATCATATGGGTCATATGCATTGGGTGGATAGTTGCTTAGAGTGTCATGTTACGACACATCCATGACTGTTGACAATTGGTAATTAACATGGGTAATGGGTCATATGTATTGGGTTGTAGTGGCTTATAGTGTCATGTTATCAACCAATACATTCATGGTGATCGACAATATAATGGGTAATTAACATGGGTCATGGGTCATGTGCATTGGGTTGTAGTCGCTTATAGTGTAATGGAAACCATGCATGACCGGTGATAATGACTAATTCACATGGGCGACTTTTTAAATACAAAATACACTAAAGGCCAGGTGCGCTTCGTTCAAACTTGGGAAAGGGAAAGGGAAAATGTAAGCTAATGGTCGGGAAAGGGAAATGTAAAGAAGATCAATCCCCCCAATTTATTGGGTAATGATCCATTACCCACTATTGGGTAATGGGTTATTGCATTATGCTTTGCCAAGCATATTTTTTCGCTACCTTTCCCATTCTTCACCCCCTATAACTCCCTACCAAGCATTAGGGGTGTTCAAAAAACCCGAGAAACTGACAAACCAAGCATTCGGTTTCGGTTTTTACTTTTAGATATCCGTGGTTAACCGAACCGAATCGTATATAATATAAATAAATTACCCGGCCCGCGATGGATAGTTAAAATCTTCCAACTAACCGAACCGAACCGAACCGTGAACACCCCTAGCAAGAGTATCAAACACACTTCATTTACACTTCTACAGTAATATATATATATATATATATATATATATATATATATATATATATATATATATATATATATATATATATATATATATATACAAACTTATCAAACACACTTCACACATTTCCATAATCATCTCTTTATCTCTCACACTCACAGTTACAACTCACTCGGATCTAGGTTTTGATCCCAAATCTCAAAAAAGCTGATAAGATAACAAATGAATATAATCCAAATACCCCCTTAGAGCTATTTATTCATATGCTTAGGTTGATTATCTGTTATAAGAATTGCGTTGCATTTGTTTTGATAGAATAAGGAAGAACATGCTGTGTTGTTTTTGTGAATAATTAGAGCAAAAGAGATATTAAGGTTTGCTTGGATTAGCTTATTTTATCTTAGGATTAGGTTGACTATCTGTTATAAGAATTATGTTGCATTTGTATTGAGAGAATAAGGAAGAAAAGTGGCGGATGTGTGTGCGAATATTTAGGCTAAAACATCCAAGTATCAAAGATGGAAGAAGTATCAATGATGGGTGGACAGACACCACTTTCAAGTATGAACATAAACTTGTTCTGGTGTTGTCCATCCATTATCGATTCATCTTTGCTCTTTGTCAAAATACAAAAATAATTATCAAGTATAATTTGTATTGATAGAATAAGGAATAACATGCTGTGTTATTTTTGTGAATAATTAGAGCAAAAGAGATATTAAGGTTTGCTTGGATTAGCTTATTTTATCTTAGGATTAGGTTTAAGTACAATAAACATATCAAGAACTTAAAGAGTTTTTTCATGTATTTAGTTACAATGAAAATATTTTCATTGCATTGTTGATATAAATTTAATATGATTTCATTGATTCATGATTAGCTCTCTAATGTCATAGGACCTACATAACTAATATGTATGTTCGTCACATTTAAGTGAGCAATATAAATGATAGTAAGAATTTGGTTGCTAAGAACTTAAAGCTCAATTATCAGGGCCCATCTATCTAACGATGTAGATGGGTACCATCGCTTTAGTTGGACCCCATTTTCTAACGATTTTTAATGGTTCTTTCAATAATCAAGATTAAACATCGTTAGAAAACGGGGTCCAATTAAAGCGATGGAACCCATCTACATCGTTAGATAGATGGGCCCTGATAATTGAGACGTCTTCAATGTGATAATGATATAGTGTGTATTGTTCATGACAGGCCATACTCCTTCATTATCGTATTCAAGATGAGTGATGTTACTTAGACTCTATTCTTTACTCAACATTTGTAGATTGTTTATATCACTCTGTTTGCTTTATATATATGTATGATGTATTTTTGATATAAGAATTATGTTGCATTTGTATTGAGAGAATAAGGAAAAAAGTGGCGGATGTGTGTGCGAATATTTAGGCTAAAACAGCCAAGTATCAAAGATGGAAGAAGTATCAGCGATGGATGAAAAGCCACCACTTTCAAGTATGAACATAAACTTGTTCTGGTGTTTCATCCATTACTGATTCATCTTTGCTCTTTGCCAAAATACAGAAACAATTATCAAGTATTAGTTCCAAGAACAAAGGTTGTTTCAAACACACCCTGAATTGCAACATTATCTTTTATTTCATTTACACTATATTTTTTAAAATTTTAATATATTTTTTATTTTTTTTGCAGCAAATCCATGGTCAGACTACTTTCCAAAGGGATATTTGGATCAGGTCAATCATGAAATTTTGCAGATTTCTTCAGGTCAATCATGTTCCATTGTGACTAGTCTTTGTTGGCGACTAATATGTATATAGTTCTGTCAAGAGTTATATATAAGCATTGATCCCTAGTAAACGCTCATCCCAATGGATCATGGTTGGCCCGAAGATGTTGAAAAGGTTCAAGCCACCTGTGGGAAACATCAATCCTTTCCTGCATTAAACATAGGTAGTTTGGTTTTCCCATATCCCCTTTTTATACTCGTTTCCATGTGTATCTCAAATCACAAATCCTAGTTTATCAAATCTCTAAACAAAAACCTGCAGGAAGTATTCATAAACAATGTCTGCAAACAACAAGAGATCAGCACAATGGGTTGAGGGAGAAGGTTCAAGCATGTCTGCTTCAAAAAATAAAGCGGCAAAAAGTGTAAAAAAATTTAAATTGGATGGAAATGCGTGGTACAATTGATGGGCTGCTGAAAGAAAGAAAGCAGGAAAAACACAAACTATCAAACAACATGCTGAGGATGAAAAGGAATACAAAGCAACAAAAAAACCATCTCTCAAACAACATCCCAAGGCGTACAAGACATTGGATGATGATGATTTGTCTGATGTGTAGTTTGATGGGTTGGATTACGAAGATGCACATGTGGCATTTGACCCGGAGAAATCTCCAAAATTAGATTAGTAGATTTTTAGAATGTGTAACTTTTATTTCAAGTATTTTGTAATTTTTCATTTCAAGTTATAAGGAAGAAATGTTTAATCTTAATTCCAGTACTTTTGTCATTGCTCAATTTTCTCATTACTTGTTGATATTAATATAATGATTCACCCGTTGCACTAAAAAAGATTCTGCTGCTAAGAAAATGTTACTGCAGCTGGTTTTGTACATTATTTTGTAATTTTTCATTTCAAGTTTTAATGGAAAATGTTTAATCTTAATTCTAGTACTTTTGTCATTGCTCAATTTTTTCATTACTTATTGATATTAATATAATGATTGATGAGTGCTTAATCACACATCCTTTTTAGACCAAAATCAGACCAAATACTAACCAAATTTGCAAAGAGAATGTGTGTTTTTGTATTTGTGTATGTGCAGGTACGGATATGTGAAAAATGAACAAAAACAAAGCCAAAACCGACAAAAACGAGCACGAGATTTGAAAAAGGTCAAAAGCCGAAGCCGGGGAAGCAAAATGATCAAAGAAAAACTCATTTTATCATTAGAAGTCCTCAGAGATTCATCATGTTTCATAATTAGTCCTTGATCAAAGTTTGGAGAAAGTCGTAATTTCGGTCCCTGTACGTTCAGATATTGACAAGAAAGGTCCCTGAAGAATAATTATGAAAAATCATTATCAAAGGTCCCTCATAAATCAGAGAATTACATTACAAGCCCTTGGAAACTAATATTGGAGATTTACAGAAGTGGTCCCTTAATTTTCAAATTGTGCAAAATTGGTCCTTGTCATTCCTATTAACACTAATCCTAATATAACACAACCTGATCCATAACTAGTATTAACCCAAATCCCTTACACCCTCCAAAGCCCAAAATAAAACAAAAAAATCCCATCTCCCTTTTATCACTACCCGATCCATTAATAATACCCAAGTCAACCCCCACAATACCCGGTCAAGCCACAAAATTAAAAAAAACACCCAAGTACCTATTCCCGCCCCCTTTTATCCGTTTACTCAGGTTCTATGAACCCTAAATTATTGTTCACCCACAGTAAACACCAATTAACTGTGATTAAGGGTAATAGTGTAAATCTACGTATGTTTCTAGAAGGTATCTGACATGGCAGGCCTGCCATGTCAGTGATCCGTGTGAGAGTGCGTGAGAACAATCAAATCCAAGGGCCAAGAATGAAGGGAAGTGTCTGGATTTAATCCAAGGGCAGAAAATGGATCAAAAGAAACACAAGTTGTATAGATTGCCAGCGTGGAATTGAAGGATTCCTCTCAGCTCATGCTATAAAAAGGGACCCTCACTCACAGATGAAGGTTGTTAGATTTTAGGATTAGTTTAGGTTAGGAGTAGGGTAGTTAATGTTTAGCTTATTGTAATATTGTTTTTAAATTGTACTCTTATTTCAGTTTTAATAAAATTCTTATTTTTCAGTCAATTCACTTGCAATTTATTCTTCAGTATTTTGTAATTTCAAAACTGTTTTGGTAATTCATTTATCTTAGTTTAAATAATAGATTGAATTTGGTTTAAAATTCTGTTTCAACTTTGTTATTTGTACTTGGTCAACTGAGGTCAAACTCAGCTTATTGGAATAAGCATCAGCTTATTGAGGAATCAAGGCAGCCATAAGGTGTCCAATGGCCTGTCTTAAAGACAGGCACGCATAGTGAACCCCCTCTGTTAAGCTGAGGGGGCTTTGTTTTGTAAGTTTTCATTTAAGTTTAAGTTGATTCTGCATAATTAGTTCATTATAGTTTAGCTTTACTAATTTTTGCTTATTTCTGTTTTATTATTAATATTTGCATAGTAATTAGTCTTAGTTAATAATTTCATATTTGTTTGTGATAATTTTGGTGGTTACTGTTTCATCTGTCTCATCTCTCATATTTGTGTTTCTGCTTGATTTTGTGGTTGTACCTGTTGTTTTGTGTTACATTACACTTATTGATTCATACTCTGAGTTGAATTGGTGATTTGGATTGGTTTATACACTACACTGTCTCATATAAGCTCTTGACTGTCTTAATCAGGGGTGTTTGGATTTAGTGCTATCTGTGTGTCTGGTTGTTCTTGTCTTAATTTCTCTGCTTAGTTAGGATACACTAGGGTAATTTTAGTCAGTTAAAGCATAAAAGCATTAGGTCATTTAGCAAAAAGTCAAAGCTCATTCAAATCTCAAATTTCTGATTGCCTTAGGTAGTTTTTGAATCTGTGAGCTTATCATCTGTTAGGAATAGGATGCATTTAGGTTTAGTAACTAATTAAATTAGCTTAATCTCAACTTTAGGATCTGATTTAGTAGAAAATAATTCTCATTAGTCAAATTTAAAGTTAGAAATCAAAATAGTCAAATAGGACAGAACTCAGTTTTGAGTCAGATCTTTGGGAACCTTTATAGGATTCAATACTTATTGGAAACTAGTTTTGTTTGCTGTTTTTAGAAGTTTGTCAGCTTGAGAATCAATATCAATAACAAATTTCAGGTTTGGAACTTATTTGCTTATTGAAAAAGCTATTGGAAGCTGTCAGTTTGGGCATTTACATACCCTGTGCATCAGATTTTATTCAAATTTCTAGGCTACATATTGATTAGTGAATTGGTTTGGAAATCAGATCTGTTGGTGTTTGTAAGATCTCAGTTGGTTAGACTATCATTTGCCCCATAAGTTTTATACCCTCAGCTTATTAGCCCTGCTTATTTGGTTTATCAGTTGAGTGGGTTGAATCTAAGTTTCTGATTTCACTTTTAGGGCTGCAATTGTGCTCCATAGCTTATATTCTGAGATTTGTTGCTTATCTAAGTTCATTTGTGCCTTGAGTTATTGTTCTCATTGAACTTTTGCTCATTGCCTTCACTGTTTACTTATTTGCTTATTTCATAAGTGCTTATCCCATCTGTTTGCATCTTATTCTGTGTTTTTGAGTATAATTTGATCATATCTTTGTTCCATCAAGCTTTTCTAAGTCAAAAAGTCAATTGGTTAAAATTTGGTCAACCTTGGTCAAGTATTGCTTATTAATAAGCACTTATATAAGCTATTTTTAGTCATTCAGCACTTCCAGTGCTTATTTTTCACTTTTTATATTTTTCTCAACTTTAGTATAATATTTTAGAATTTCCCTGAAATTTTCATAATTTTCCAAGTTGATTTGCTATTTTTCCTATTTTATTTTCATTTTTATTCACTTTTTAATCCTTTTTAATTACTAAAAAATCCAAAAAAATCAGAAAAAGCCAAGAAAAATCTAAAAATATTTTAGAAATTTATTTTCAGTTTTTATAATTTTAGAAATTTATTTTGCATTTTTCTCACCTTATTTGCATTTTCTTTTAATTATTAATTAGATTAAATAGTTATTAATTCATAAAAAATAAATAAAAAGTCAAAAAAATAGTTTTCTTTTTCCTAAAATTTTATTTTATCATTTTTAACTTTTCAAAATTATTTTCAAGTCCGTAGGAGTAGTGTAGCTCAAAATTCACTTTTTATTTTGTACGTTGACGTTTATTTTACGTATAAGCTTTCGATTTCGATTTTGCATTATGTTTTAAGTTTGTTTATTTGATTTACGTGCTTAGTTGGTTATTTGTGCTTCATTTTCTATTTCATTAGTGTAATCCCATCATAATCACTTTTTACCGTTTTCACGACACGTTTCACAAATCGGGAATTCGAAATTCCATTCATCCTTCACACGGACTACGACCACTGGTTATCCGTATTTCTTTGCGGATCTATTGAGTAATACTTATACTATATACTATAACTCGATTTTCACGAATCAATGATTCACCCTTTGCACTAAAAAAAAAAAAAAAAAAAAAAAAAAAAAAAAAAAAAAAAAATCTGCTACTAAGAAAACGTTATTTCAGCTGGGTTTGTACTGCTAGAACTGAGAGTGCAGGGGTGGATTGGTAACATTTACACTTACCGGTTTAAATCCCCAATCAAATCGATAATTCAGTTTCTCGCACACATAATTTCTCTATAATCACAAACACTAACATCTTTTATCAATCATTTTCAAAATCCCCAAACCACAAAACCCTAATTGAAGATGGTGTTGCCAATTGAATCAAAACGCACATTTGTTGACAGACACAACATGGTCGCTTTTTTGAAGAAACCAGATGGTTCTGAAGGATTCACACAGATAATCGATTTCTTGAATGCTACCCCTATTAGGTATGCATTAACTGTGAATCCTCCTATATGCATTTCTTTTATTAAGTAGTTTTGGGCTACTGCTAAGGTCATAACTTTTAATGGAGAAAAACAGATTAAGGCTAAGGTAGATGGCCAACATATACTCATAACTGAGTCATCTATTAGGGAATCTCTTAACCTACTAGATAATGAAGTGATTGTGTGTCTTGAAAATGCCGCCATTTTCAAAGGTTTGAAAAAAATGGGGTATGAGAAGAAGAATGATAGATTAAAATTTTACAAAGGTCTCTTCTCATCTCAGTGGAAATTCTTGATTCATACTCTCTTACATTGTTTGAGTCCTAAAACAACAGGTTGGAATGAGTTTGGTACCACCATGGCATCAGCAGTGATATGCCTTAGCAAAGGAAAACCTTTTAATTTTTCAAAAATGATTTTGGATGGTATGATCAAGACCTTGGATGATGATGGTAACTCTTTATTATATCCAAGGTTTTTGCAGCTTATTATTCCAAATCAATTGACTACTATTAAGACACATAGAGAAACTTTTTATGCCACCTCACTACAAAAGAAAGTATTTTCAAATCTGAAAAATAATGGCAAGGATTTTTCAGGAAGGGTTACACCACTTTTTCCATATATGGTGAACCTTCCACAAAAAAAAGGTGAGGATGTCATGGAAGGGGCTGCCACTTCTGCTGCTAGCTTAGAAGCAGAGCAGGCCAGTGGTAACATACATGAGACTGAGTATACAGCCGTTGATTCACCTCTCAGTGAAGGTAACACATCCCGAAGTGATGAGGGTAGATCTGAAACACATGAATTGATGCATACTGATGCACAAAATGTCAATTCTAATGATCCATCTCTCGGGCTAGGTAACACAAGCCGAAGTCGTGAGGCTAGAATGAAACTTATATAGGATTTGAAGGACAATTGTACCCAGTTAGAAAAGGATGTTCTTGGCCTCCAAAAGCGCTCAACAAAACAAGGTGAAAAGATCAAAAAGTTGAAAAAGAGACTTCGATATTTGGAAAGTCAACAGAGCTAAAGAAAAACTCAGTTCAGGCGTTTGAAGAAGGTGGGCACAGCACACAGGATGAGTTCTTCTAAGGCTGCTAGTTTGGAGGATCCTCCAAAACAGGGGAGGAATGAAAGCAGAGTCTCAGGGGAGGAAACAACAAATTCTGAAAGTGCTTGTGCTGATATGCATGTGGATATGGATATTAGGATTGATAGTGGTGATAATATGGATGATGACTATGTAGTTGCTGACAACGAGGGTAATGAGGTGGTTTTGGAAGATGTAAATAAACAGCAGGTAGTGGAATTTCCAGGTGAAAATATTGTACAAGCTTCAAAGATCATGGTGGAGACTAATACTAGTTTGGGAGAAACTGCTGCTACTAGTAATGTTGAACAACTGGCCAAGGTGATACAAGATGTTTCTACTGCTGAAGAGGTTGCAAAGAGAGTTGATGAAGCTGAAATAGCTAAATTTATGGATGAGAAAAGGAGATGTAAGGTGTCTGAATTTGAAACAGAAGAGCAAGTAGCATTCATTCTTCAAGAAAAGGAGAAAAAAAGAGCTCATGCAGAAAAAATGCAAGCTTTTATTGATGAGGATGAAGTTCTACAAGCTAGAATTGCAGAACTTTACAAAGATAAGACTTTAACTGATGATAACAGAGTACAAAGACTTGTTGATTTGATAAATGAAAGAGGTGTAGAATTAGCTTTGAGTCAGCGAAGTAAGTCAATGAAGCAAGGTCAAAGTCAGAAGAGGAAAAGAAATACCACAAAGTCTCCGCTCATGAGTGTAATGAAAACATACTTAAAGAATCAAGGTTTTTATAAACCTCATCAACTCAGGGGAAAGTCATATGACGAAATTGCACATCTATACTACCACTGCAAGAGATATATTGAAGAAAAGTTTATCCCCATGGGTACAGAAGAAACAACATCAAAGAAACAAAAGATCATTGAATACAAGCATGCTGAGAAGAAGAATGATTCACAAAGAAATGAAAACTCTTCTCTTGATCAGATGATGGTGATTGTTCCTGAAACATTATATGCTAATCCTATTCAATCTAGACATCCAATCATAGACTGGGAGATTTACAAAGATAAATTTGGAAAGGCTTGGAAGATAATCAGGCCTGGTGGAGGATCAGAAGTGTGCAAAAGTTTTCAGGAATTGATAAGAAGAAGTGACAGAGAAGACTTAGACAGATTATGGGAGTTGGTTAAAAAAACTCAAAACAATCAAGAAGCCAAATGTGAAAGAGCAAGAGTTGTGGGTTGAGTTACACAGGTTATATGAACCTGATCCAGCTGATATCTATTGGAACTTCCCAATTTATGATCTCTCAACTTCATGGAAGTTTTATGATAGCTGCCATGTACATCAGTTATCAACACAAGGTGGAGTTGATGTTTTTATGTTTGCAGAAAAAGAGTATCCTTTGAGTGCTAATTTACTTGCTGTGATGATATCTAAAAAGATCATATGTGAAGAAATTACAGAGGTAGTTAAAGATCTCATTGAAAGAATTCGTGCTCAGTATGAGAGACAAATGCAAGAACGGAATAAAAGAAGATAAGGTGTTTGGAGGTAGCAGGGGTGTAGCTTCTCTGTTTTCATTAAACAGAGAATTGTATCTTCTCTGTTGTTTGTACAAAAGTTACTAATGCTATTATTAAGTTACTACTGCTATTACAATAGTTGTTTGTGTAATTTAGCCTATTGTAATGGATTTAGACTCCAAAAAGTCAAGCTTTTCTATGGCAATGAAAAAATTTCCAGTTTTGACTAGTATATCTACTTGCAGGCAACATAATTAATAATATAACATTAAAATTGATTAAAAAACACATAACATGACATGATAAAAACATAACATTAAAATTCAAAGGAACATAACATGGTTGATGATAAAAAAACATTAAAAGAAACTCTAAAGTCCCTTGACAAATGCGTGCTTGTTGAAAAGCTTGAGCTTCGCTTCGGAAATCTTCTTCTTCAATTCCAAAAGCTCGATAACGTCGGACTTTTGAAGCTTCTTAAAATACTCCAAGCACTTGAACATCTGCACCGAAGGACGCACAAGTTCCATTTCAGCCATGTACTTGTTCCTTTGAATAACAATATCAAGCAACTCTTGATATGCCTTAAACAGATCTTTCACATACTTCACATCACGCTGTGTCTCCCTATCAAAATACACCGTCATTTGGTATGGTAACTCAGTTGAGTTAGCAGCCGCTTCAAGTTCCTGAAGAAGCACAAATTGAGACATTCTTACACCCTTTGATACAATTTATGTTTTACTGTTTTTGTTTACCAGATGAATGAGGAAGTTACTTGGGTTATAGCATATAAATAGGCGGGGTAATTACATGTGAAAATGTGTTTTAGGCGTGTTTAGGTAATAAATGCTAAACGTTTGGGTTACAAACATACACATCCCAAAATTTCCTAGCAACATTAATTTATGCCTAGCAGCATTAACATAATTAAAGTAGATTACAACTACTTCATTTCGTTTAACTTGATGTTTTAACTTTATTTCGTTTGTAAATACAAGAATTTTAATTAGATTATAACTTTTACATTATAGTTTTAAATGATTGTTACAAACATTTAAAACTACAATATTAAAACAACAAATCTTTGTAAATTTTAAAAAAAATAAAACAATCCTATCTAAATTCATTTTACAACTAACTAAATCTATTTTTAGGTAATGATTAACATAATTTAAGTAGACTACAACAACTTCATTTATGTTACAAGGATAAATGTGTACATGGTTAATGGTCACATATAATACCCTTATAACGTCGCCATAATCATGATTTAGATACACATTTGTGATATGATGTGACTATTGTAAAGCCTATAGTCACATGATCGTGCTACAAATATATGTGACTATACACATTAGGATTTGGAAAGCAAACACACACTAAACTTTAGACACACATATTAACTTACGTGACCATATGTATCAAATTTTCGTTATGCTTAATCATGTTTGTATGGTTTAGTGTGACCATATATGACATTTGGTCACACTCTTCAAGTGTGTGACATATATTTGTCACTCTTAAATGCATATCGTGACTAACGTTTCAAACTGAATTTTTAGTTGTCACACATTTCAAATTCATATGTGGCTAACTATTCAGCAAAGAATAGCAGTCACGTTTATATAATGTGTGACAAACTTGACTATATAATTTAGCCACATACGCAAGTACTTCATGTGACCATATATCTTTTTTAGTCACACTGTTCAATTGTGTGACATATATTTGTCACATATATATATCTATAGTGTGACTAATGTTTCAAGCTGATTTGTATTAGTCACACGTCCCGAATTAAAAGTTACTAAAATGTCAAAAAATATTTACTAGTTACCCTCTAGTCACATATATACACCAATGTGTGACATATATTTTACGAAATGGTCACACAAGTCGGATCAAGTGTGGCTGTTTATTTAAGGCTGGTACATTTAGTCACGTAAATATGTTGCTGTGTGACCATTCGAAATACGCTATGTGTGACGAAAGGCCAAATCTGTACTAGTGGGTGTTCTTATGTTTTTTAAATTTTTCATAAATTCTAGAATTTTATTTTGTCGACTTTTATTTATTTTTATATATATGTCGAATTTTTTTAAAAGAAAATTACGGTTTTTGAATTTTGTTATAAAACTTGTAGAAACCATAGGTTGCATGTAATATTTATGTGTATAAAAATGGGTATTTGTGATATGCCGTTTTGGTTGCGTTCCTTATTGACATGATTATATGTTATAATATGTGCAATGTGGGCATCCATGACAAACCATGCATGTGTTGTCTTAGATTATGGTGATTTGGTTTTGTAGATTTCATGCTTATTATGCGATTTAATTATAATTGATATGTTTTAGTAAATATTATGACTATAAAGATTATT
Organism: Artemisia argyi; assembly: GCA_030686995.1. Lineage (NCBI taxonomy): Eukaryota > Viridiplantae > Streptophyta > Magnoliopsida > Asterales > Asteraceae > Artemisia > Artemisia argyi. Next base: position 78,551,088 of record CM060698.1, on the reverse strand, counting down.
AAAATTTAATTAATTATAAAATTAGGGAAGACCCTATTAAAAAAATTGTGTAAATCAATTGTGGGTTTTAAATTGATTTAATTTGCATGTCCATTATTGTTGTTGTTTGTTTATTTTATTTAAATTACTTTTGTTTTTATATGTTTGGTGACATGATAGTAAGCAAAGGGTAATTTCATAAATAAAATATTAAACGGACTTAATAATGGTGAAATCTTGTTTTGAGCTTTAAAAAATCTTGAACTTTTGATTGATTGATCGCGACTGTATTAAGTGGTTGGAAGGTGAGACTAATTTTGACAAACTATTAAAGTGGGTATAAGGTGGATTAGCATTAAATTGCGGCCTTAGTGAGCCTCCATTCTGCCTTGACGCTCGCCCGTGAGTCAAATTTAGTTTTACCTAACATCCATGATAACTACGAAGCACTTAAGGCAAAGTTGAAGGTTTCTCAACGCCTCAATCAAAACTTTGGAGATTTAAGCTCGTAAAGAAACTAATGAGTAAAAGTTTTTTTACATAAAACATATGCTACAAGATGAATGCATGACATCTTTGTACATATATTTTGATTACACACATCAAATTTACTACCCTTAAAATTTAAGTTATATGCCATCCAATGGAACGGAAACACCTAAAATTGGGTCTACGTCAGGGCGTAAACTGGCTAGATTGCAATGGAAGGGCAAATTACATGATTTCATCACTAGCAGATCAACTGGTGTGGTGGAATTATGTAAGTTTGCTGTTTCTTAAGTTGGTTAACTTAATTGAGTTGATAGTGGGACTGATCACTCAAGGCATAAGAAGATGGGGATAAAACATGCTTATATTGCAACTGCGGTTGGAAAATATGTAAATCCCATCGATTCTAGGAATTGCAATTGAATATTGGCAATTGAGGTTCGACTCGTACCTTATTGAATACCGTCATCACTAGCAGATCAACTGATGTGATGAACCTATGTCAATTTGGATCCTAGTTTTTCAGTGAAAATTAAATGGTTATATGATTATGAACCATGGGTATTTAATTTTCTTGAAAATTTAATTATCGAAAATACTAAAATTGAATTTTGTAATTCTTTTTAATGTATTAATGCAAAATTAAGGCCGTAAACGTGGTTTGGTCTTAAATTGGTAAATTGATCTAATTCTGCTTTCAAACATAATGTTTGATTGAGAAAAAATTTACTGAAAAGACACAAAGTCTGTTTTCCATGAGAGAAGAATAAGACTCAATCCTATCCCTTTTCATGATTGAGAAAGGTATGATAGGAACATTAGAATTGTCTACATTCTAATATATAACTCATAGCAATCTTTCATACTTAAGAGTATTGCACATCCTATTTTCCATATGAAATTTCATTACCCTAATTTGGTGAATGAATTCTTCTATAACAAACATGGCATTTGGTTAAATGGAAAATATGAGTTATTAATATATAACTCATAGCAATCTTTCATACTTAACAGTATTGCACATCTTATTTTCCATAAGAAATTTCATTACCCTAATTTGGTGAATGAATTCTTCTATAACAAACATGAAATTTGGTTAAATGGAAAATATGATTTATTAGAAGATAGACAGATTACCGCAAAATTGGTAAAAGGCAAAGCTAGTATTTTATCTAGTTGTTGTGCTTTAAAGGTGCTACATACCATTATGGGGATGGTAGGCCTATTAAGGAAGAAGCTGCATACCAAAATTCTTCAAGTTAATATCATGATGGATAATTCATCATGTACATAGTAGAATACACATTTTAGAACCTGAGTAATTATTACTTATGGGTTTTTCTAAATGTGTAGGAAAGTAAAAATAAGCAAATTGTTTTCACTGGTTATGAAACACGTACAATGTTGTCAAATCCAGTGGGAGCGTTGTGTTGTGTTACTGAATATGGAGTTATTGTTATGTTCTCTAATTCAGTGGGAGCTACAAGATTTAATTTCTGTGTAGTAGCCCAGATTATCTTCAAGATAATTACTTTCCAATTGTAGACACTCATGTTCTTAGGATAGCCATATGCGTTTCCTGATAAGACAAAGTAGTCCTACATCTACTTATGACACAAATCATATTGAATCACATAAACAAACGTATGTTGTGTTGTTTATATACTACATGATATTGTTCAATGCACAAGTGGGAGAATTGTTTATTGTGTGCATAGGAACAATACATAGAAATATGATTATAGGATTCTCTTAATTGCAAGGTAAGAGATCTATGTTCTAATAGGACGTATACATTTAATGTGTAAGATTATCTTATGTAGAACATGTGTCATGATTATAACAAAGACTACTTTTATGTCTTATGATATTCAAATTAAAAGAAACACTTGAATTTACAATTTATGTCAGGGTGTAACCTAGCTAGATTGCAATGGAAAGGTAAACTACATGATATCATTACTAGCAGATCAACTAATGTAATGGAATTATGTGAGTTTGCAGTTTCTTAAATTGGATAATTCATAAAATGACATAAGCAAATGGAGTAGTAAATTAACTTGAAATTACTATTGAAACCAAGTGGTGGTGTTCACAAATACTTTAGTTATATATGTTTATAACTTCTTATAAACATGAAGTCTTTTAACTATTACAAGACTTATAATAAAGTAAGACGTTAAACTTGTTATGTTTTAAACAAGAAATCATTGAGTTGATCAATGATGTACAACGTAGAGTGGGAATATAACAGTTTATGTCTTCTTAAGACATGAACATGAAGTAACTTGTTCAAAAGTACTTATGTTATATAGCATGCAATTGGCTTGGAAATTCTATTATACCATTAAGTTGATTTAGTTGGTAAATAGGTAAGCCAAAAGGAGTATAAAGTTATCTTACATATTGTAAGTTTGTCACACAATATTAAGTTCTAATGAAACATCACATGTTGGTGGTGTGTTCAGTTAGGAAAAATCAAACTCTTGTTATATTGTTTGATTAAAAGATAAATATGACTTCTTTTCTTCCAAAAGTTATCAAGGATAGAAAATTGAGTATGGATTGTATATACTCAATAAGACTCCAACCTAGAAGATTAAATAAGACATTATGGAATGTGATGAATCACATTAAAGTCTTAATATGATGTCCTGATTTTGTTAATAAGTAGTTTTAACAAACAAGAGTCAGGAACTATAAAATGTTTTGTAATATCCCAAAAAAGAACGATTAAGTGTTGCTCAACTTGCTAAAGTATTTATAGATAAATTACTAAAGGCAAGTGAGAGTTTTATCTTGAAAAGATAAAATTACAAGATACATAATCTTCTAAAACTACACTAGTGAAAATCATGATGAGGCTTGAAATGTAAAGGTTAAACCTCAACATGATGAAATTCTCATTCATAGATCCGTAGGGATGTCTTAGATATTTGATTGATATGCTGAGTAATATGAATTACAGGATCAAAGTAAGCCTGTTAATCATAATGATGCATTATGGTAAATTGCTCATACTATGAATGTTAAGATGTTGTCCATAAAGATAAGTCAACTTTGAAAACTTGGTTTATCTTAATGAAGATGAGTTTCTTCAAGAGAAGGAAAACCCTAGAGGTTTAAATCTTCATGTAAAGAATCATATGGACGAAATTGTATACATATTTTAATGTATGTCTTATGACAAGATTATTAATCATACTTAAGTAATTAACTATGATTGAATACTCTTTCCTAAGCACATTAAAGATACAAAGATGGTAATTGTCATATTCATTTTTATGAATATGGAACTTGACAATGGATTATAAAGCTCTTTCTTGTATAATTACTTAAGCGAGGATGATAAGTAATTAAGAGTTTATGAATTCATGTAATCTTTGGAAGTATACAAAATGCAAGGATCCAAGTATGGATAGATGCATGCATCAAGGAGAGAAATCTTATGTTTAAATATTAAATCCATGTTTTGATTCATGATTTAAAATAAGATAACTCCTAAGTAATTCTGAAAGCTAGTGGGAGTATTATGTTTACTTACTTAAAACATATATGTTGTATAACATAAAGAAAGTAACATTCTATATAAGTTAAGTGTTAAGTCATAACTTGGAATGAAACTTTACTTGAAAGATTTAATAAGTAAAGCATACAACCTTGAATATATGTTTATTGAGTAAACATGTGCGGTAAATGAATCTAATTGAACATGATATATCATTTAGAAAGTTAAAATGGATATGTAGTACATGAATGAAATTTAAGTTGGACACAAGGATTTTTCATGTACATCACGTTGTTGTTATATCATGCTTAATAAAAGATAATTTGACAACATTGATATCTAATTGAAAGATATTAGATAAGTTGTGTAATGAATATTCTAAAGGAATATATTTGGATATAGAATCACATCCTCAGCCTGGAACAATTTCTAGATTCTATAGATGAACAATTTGTCAATTGTCATAGCCTACAAACTTGAAAGTTTGGAAGGCATAAAACATTACACATTAAAGTTTACGGAAAAAGTGCATATTGTTGTTTGCATACAATGATGCTAATTAAATTGAGATGACACTCAATACTAGTTATGGAAGGATATTATCCTTGGTAATAGCCATGTATACTAGTTATGCTTAACTAAAAGCATAGTTGCATTATACATTAAAGAATAAGAATTCTTTAAACTTTATAAGGTTTGAAAGTTTAATTATCATAAATTGGATGTTGAGGATGTCACACATTTTATGATGTATTATGTGGTTATATCAAATTATTTGAATGCACATATACAAGAACTTTACTAATTGAATTCTTGAAATAAGTATTCTCAAAATTCTGATAGATCAAAGTTAGTTGAATAATGCCTTGTCAACTAGTATGTCATTACTTGAGGCATAGTTGTCAACAAGTATGATTGGTATTACTTGAGACAAAATTCATTAACGAGAATTTTCATGCATTGATCTATTTAGTATTTGGACAAAGGGATGTTAAGCAATTATTATTTAACAATGAATTAAAGTATTGAGTACGTTTGTTTTCATTAATAATAGATTGTATCCCATATTTGCATGTTTAATCCATGAATAACTTATGTTATGTTATTCTAAATAGTCCGTTGTCAATGAATGATATGAGAGTATTATTGAACTAAGACAAATCCGAGTTTTGGTATAATATACTTAAAGTATATTGATGCGTAGACATGCAAAATTCACATGATATTCAATAAATGATAAATTGAATATAGGACAAAATCCAAATTACATTATTATACTTATGGATGTTGTCATTATAGTAAATCATGAATATTTATCCTCAGACTTGAGATACCAGGTAACTACTGTGGATGTAGCTCATTTTCTGTGAGATAGTCTAACGCTATCCATAACTGGTAGTTATAAGGATTATTTTCAGAGGTGATGCAAAGTTCATAGGTTATGCTTATAGTCAACATAGGATTTATTTCCTTCAAATTTGTTTTGAAGTTTAATACTGTTGGGCCCCTCGTAGGGTTGACAAGATGTTTGCATGGCCATGCCCAAGGTCTATCTGGAATACGTTCAGATGAATTGGTAATCTTGCTCAATCATAAATAACGAGAAACAGAATAGTTAATTATGGAATGACTTAGATCCATATCCATATTAACGTAGTATTAGAAACAAAAGGCTAAATACGATGATGAATCATCAAATGTGGTTTTTTCCAGGAAACCATACTCGTGATTGTTCTGGGGACATTGGCGTGTTATGCTAGACTAACCATTGTCATTATTATATTAATGTATATCCGAGTGGGAGTTTCAATAACCAGCCTAAATATTCCACCACCAGGCTTTCACTTCTTCCTCACATCAAATGGATCCATGTTGACAAAATTAGGCCCATACCTGGAAAGCGGAAACGTGAAGGCGGTGGTCAACCCGAAAAGTCCGTTCCCTTTTGAGAAGGTTAATGAAGCATTTACTCACCTTGAGACCTACCGGGCTACTGGAAAGATAGTTATATACCCAATTCCATGAAGTTCGAATGTTTCTTATAGATAAATAAATAGTGTTCCTTCCTAAGAGCACTTACTTTATAAGTGGCATGTTTGGTTAGAGCAGCCGGTGCAGCCTCCCGTTGAACCTCGCCGTCCAATGTGGAATGCCCAACGGCGAGCCGAAGCTCGCTGCTACACCAGGGGTGCCTCGCCGTTCCTCTTCGTTGGGGTTTTGTTCGTGGCCACGGCGAGCAAAGTTGCTGACAAAAAGTGTATTAGGACGTTGGATTTGCAGAAATATAAACGGATATATTACCGTTTGGGTTTGCAGAAATTACAAACGTTTTTTTTTTTTTTTTTTTTTTTTCCTTCACTCTTTTACATAAACTCTATAAATACTAACTCATTTTCACTTCTCCTTACTACATTTCAACCAACTAAAATAAAAACTTCTATATCTCTTCTCCAAATAAACAAAAAAATGTCTCAAAACTTGAACGAAGGGGGCTATTTCACGAACCTCCTAACATCAAACCAAAATCAATACGGGGGAGCCTCAAACTCTTCTACTCCCTCGTCTCAAAGTCCAAACCCTTCACTGCTATACGGTTCGCAACCGTTTAATCCGAATGAAATTTACCGTAACCAACAATATGCGTTTCAACAAGGATTCGCAAATCAACAACAATTCAATCCGTAACCACAATTTTATAACCCGAATCAACCACCCTCGTTCTTCCATCACAACCATCTCAAAAAACTTTTAAAGTACCTAAGGCACGATCACCGGCCAAAGGTAGAGGAAAAAAACCAAAGCCCATAGAGGAAAAAGCGTCATAAATTTGGACGCGGACGATGACGATGACTTGGAAGAAGCTGGTCATACGCGTGCTCGAAAGTTGTGGTCCAAAGAAGAAGAAAAGATTCTTGCGGAAGCGTGGATAGAAATTTTCCAAGACTAAGAGATGGGAAATGACAAAGAGAATGACTTCTTTTGGAACGAAATTCATGCAATTTTCAACGAGCGGACTACTGAAGACCCTCGAACCATAAACATGCTATCCGGTAAATGGTCGAGGCTCAATGGCGACTGCCAAAAATTCCACGCTATTTATAGACATTTAGAGCGTCGCAGTGGTGAAAATGAGCATGATCATATCAAGAATGCCAAAACGAGCTTCGCAGAACGCTTTGGACAGAGGGGTTTCACTTTGGTTCACATCTAGACATTACATGTCTTGAGGATATATTTGGTCCGGACAAATGACCTCGTCCCAAAAGAAACAACAAACGATCCGGAAAGAAACAAAAGTCGACGGAAATGTCGAGTGCGGCGAGCTCCGGTGGGAGTCAAACGAGTACTTTTTTGGGACAATTATCCGAAAAGTATACGCAAGCAAAAGACGCTCAAACGGCTTGTTACGAGGCGCGGAGGAAGAGGGAGGAAAATGCGTTCGAGAAAGAAGCTGCGGCGTTGGGGTGGCAGGATATGCAGATGCTAATGCTCGATCCAAACATGGTTACTGACCTGGTTAGAGCCGAAATAATTCGCAAGATACAAGCAAGAATAACTCATAAATACCAAAGTCTCGACCATGAAGATGACGCATAAAATGTTTAATTTTCATATTAGTATCGTATGTTTTTTTTTCGTATTGTATGCGGTTTTTTTTTCGTATCATATTTTTTTTCCGTATTGTATGCGTTTTTTTTCTCGTATCGTTTTTTTTCCGTATTGTAACTTTTTGATTTAATGAAATAAAATTAGTATGCTGTGTTATTTTTAAGTAATTGTGGAATGAATTTAATTAATTTCACATCATGGAGTGCCGATTTCTATTATCTCAGACCGAGACAGCCGTTTCACGTCTAACTTTTGGCAATATTTACAGAAAGCCTTGGGAACCAAGTTAGATATGAGTACCGCTTACCATCCATAGACCGATGGTCAAAGTCTAGAGGACATGCTTCGGGCATGTGTGATTGATTTTGGAAAAGGCTGAGATAAGCACTTACCGTTAGCAGAATTCTCATTTAACAACAGTTATCACGCCAGTATCAAGGCCACACCGTTTGAAGAACTTTATGGAAGAAAGTTTCGATCACCAGTTTGTTGGGCTGAGATTGGAGATGTACAACTCTCAGGTCCCGAGTTGATTCTTTAAACCACTAAGAAGATAGTAAAGATTAGACAGCGGTTGCAAGCCGCCAGAGACCTGCAAAAGAGCTACGCCGATGTAAGAAGGAAACCAATGGAATTTCAAGTTGGGGATAGGGTCATGCTAAAGGTATCACCTTGGAAAGGGATGATTAGGTTTGGAAAACATAGAAAGTTAAATCCAAGATACGTTGGACCCTTCGAGATCATTGAAAGGATCGGTCTTGTGGCATACAAACTTGAACTCCCTGAGGAGCTCAGTAGAGTACATAACACCTTCCACATGTCAAATTTGAAAAAGTGTTTATCAGATGAAACCCTCGTGATTCCATTGAAGGAGATCAAAATCGACGATAAGTTGAACTTTATTGAGGAACCCGTCGAGATTATGGATCGGGAGGTCAAACGACTTAAGCATAGTCACATTCCCATTGTTAAGGTCAGATGGAACTCTAATAGAGGACTCGAGTTCACTTGGGAGCGTGAGGATCAAATTCGTGCCAAATATCTACATCTATTCGACGAATCAACCCCGAGAAACCGATTCAACACTGGATTCCGGGACGAATCCAATCTAATGGGTAGGTACTATAATACTCCGTAAAATCCCATGTCATTTATTAATGCTAATTACCAAACCTATTCTAATCAAAGCCATTTTTGCGGGCTAATTTATTTATTTTATGAGACACCGTTTGCATAACACCTGTATCATCGTTGGACACCGTTTGCATGACACCTGAAACACTTTGGTCACCATATGTATATCACCTGGTATCACCATTAGTCACTCTTGGATGTCACCCAATGAGGTTAACACCAGTAACTCCCACTTGCGATGCAACACCTTTTAATGACACCGAATATATATATATATATATATATATATATATATATATATATATATATATATATATATATATATATATATATATATATATATATATATATATATATATATATATTAACTATTACGGAATCACTATTATACTATGTATATGTATAAGTATATATACGTATGAGCAACACCGTTAATATTTTCAAGGTTTACACGAACCGACACCGAAAATAAAGTTACGAACATATTAGTCACCGACACCTCGTTATCATTTTGCGCCTATGATTTCCTAAAGCCCACTTTACTCTTTTTTCTTTCTTTTCTGTATGGGCTGAGCGACTACCTTAAGCCCAAACCTATCTCTTTCTTTTGTTTTCTGCTTGGGCAGAACACCAAGCCCATGGCTGTTTTGTTTGCTTGGGCTGAGAATGCACACAAGTTCAACTTATACAAGTATTTGGTAACACATTTTTTTTTTCTTTTCCTACTCGATACCCAGTAAACTATACGACCCGACTTTATTATACCATTGAACATGTTCGTTTGCTTGTTTCCATGCACAACTCGACACCATAAGAGACACCACAAAACCTCACCATCCCTTGTCAACACCAAAACTCCTTTTCTCTCTTTGGTTCCCCCAGAACTCGACACAAAGCCACCCCACTTTCCTTGTTTTGTTTCTTCTTGCGTGAAAGCTTAACCAAAACAAAACACTAAGCCGCCCTATAATGAATCTACCTTTCTAGTTGAACCCATGGCTCATAACATTACTCCCTAAAATCCTATTATCCAAGAGGTCTTGTGCTTCATTAACAACTAACACAAAACCTTTCAACCTTAAACAAATCCTCAAAGTACAATCACATGTTCCCTAAATCCATCTTGTCCTAGTACTAAACAATTTCAAGAAATCATCATAGCCTCTCAAGACTCCTACACGACTTGACTTAACAAGGGAGCTTTGGACCATGCTTTTCTTGAATTGAATGACACATCCAAGGACACAACTCACATGTGTGTCTTACTAACTACCTTAATTCCCCTATAAATACCCACATTTAATGCTTTTTCTCTCACACATTCGATACTCACAAAACCACAAGCAAATTCTCTTAGTCTTACCATTACTACGTACGAGGAACTACACAAGAATCGGGTTAAGGGATTTGCTATTTGGGTTACCAAGTTGTGAACAAGGGTTACGGTTTTGATAAAGATTTGCAAGGTTTGGGTTGTTGTCCGTGTTTCTTTTCACCACTCGTACTACTCGATCTCTTCACCACGTTGTAGGTGTTGTAAGTTACCATATTCCTTTTTCAATTCATACATTATTTATTATCTTTTTCACGCATTGCATGCATTCACGTTTTATATAAACACTCGGGCTTTAAAATCACACGTAACACTAGTATATATAACACCTTGACACCCTTTAGAAAGGGCCTTGTAACTTCGTTTTCTCACGTACGATATATATATATTTTTCGATGATCTATTTCTTCAAGCCAAACTGAACTAAAATAGCCCAACATGCATGATATACGAGACCTAATGCTACGTAAAATAAACTAGATCCTAAACCCTTTCGAACACCTCTATAACTAACTAATACATCTCATTGGGCCTAACTTGGGCTAACGAGCCCATAAGACTTCTTAAAGGAAATTTTCGGTATGAAACTTATAAAATTTTTGAGATATTTTGAAACTTTGGCAACTGATTTTGAAAGATACCAAGAAGATAAAATGCTACTTTCGTTGTACCAAAAAGTTTGTTTTTCAAAAACTTAACTAAGGACTATTTTTCCAAAAACTTTTGTTAAGGGACCAAAAATGACAAAACTACCAAACTTTTGGACTAAAACTAAAACAGTTGACTTTTAACAAAAATAGAGGGTAGAAACTGTAAATACTCTAAAATCGAGGTCTAATGTGTAAAAAGATTAAAAAGGACTAAAAATGTAATTGTTTTAACCAAGGGGTAAAAGATGTAATTTTCTTAAAGTTAAGGGTAAACTTTGACAATGGTATTTTATTATTACTACCTTACATATTTATTTTTGATATATATATATATATATATATATATATATATATATATATATATATATATATATATATATATATATATATACACACACACACACACACACACACACATATATTATAGATTTAAAATAAGTATACATTATTACTACAAATATTTAAAATCAATAAATTTATTAAACGTTATAATGGATAAATTAACACTTATTTATCACCTGTTCGTATTAACATTATAAATAACTATAAAGTTATTTTGGAATATTTAAGACACCCGAATCGGTATCACCGTACTCGAGACATATCACATGTCATTCACGCATCGAATCTGAAACACCGATAGTAATATATGTCACGTTAATATAGGTCGCAAGTCGAAGGTTATTCATTGCTAGTCGTAGCAATACACCGTCACCTTTGAGCACCGTTGTGTTTCACACACCCATCAGGTGAGTTCATGGTCCCACATTTTAATTATATCTAAACCCCGTGGGGAGATACATGCTATGAACCGAACACAAGTATTTTTCAGTATGCTATTACTATCTGATATTGCCTAAGTTGACACCCGTACTACAAGTCCCTCATATCACGAACCTTAATCACTTGCGAGTGAGCGCGAACATAGCTAATAGATCTATTGGAACGGCAGCCCATCTTTGTCAAAGTGATCATTTGGCATGAGGTGTGCTATATTCGAAGTACCATGGAAACCTAGTACATTTCCATCACCGAGGGCCCCTTTGTTATCTACATCCCCCGTGGTGTAGGTGATTTTTATCTTTATGATATTTTGATACGATGTTAAGGCTTGAGCTTCGTGAGGCTTAGGAGCAATATGACACCAGTTTAGTCAAGACCTATCATCTTGGCTTGTTTATTTCAAAATATTTGACTTACTATTACAAATTAAAACTACTATGGATTCACTCAACCGTTGTGTTGACTTTTTAGCATGTTTATCTCAGGAAATTAGCGGCATGATGGCACGGAGCTGGCAAAAAGGGCACACAGGACCTCCCTTTTATCTCAATAATTATATCATTCTTTTCAAACTCATCATCTCTTTTGTGAAACAATTAACATTTGGAAAAATGTTTGTAACTCTAAATACTTTGAGTTTTCTTGGAATGATATCAACTATCTTTTGAATTGTTTCCTATAAGTATGACTGTGTTCTAAACTGTAATGACCCCGATTAGACTTCCGCTGCTTACCAAACTTTCGGGGTGTTAGAGTTGTGAACAGGTGTTGGGTGATGTGGCACACGTAAGACCCGAATGAGGAGATGAAGCTTGTTGTCTGCACCTTGTGCTCTTATAGCTCGCCGTGGGAATAAGTATGGTTTCTGGTTCACTGTCTCATGCTCAGTAGCATGCAAGTTGAACTTACATATTGCGTTGTATTGATAGACAAAAAAATAAAATAAATTACAAAGGATGCATATTCCTTTTGTTTAATAGTCTTTTTATATGATTTAACCAAACTTTTTTTTATATATTAAGGGACTAATCTTCACCATCCATCTTTATTTGATCTAATAGATGAGATTAATCCCAACAATTAAAAACCCACTTTCATTTTTTTTATTTTTTTTCCAATATTAATATCTTTCAAACTGTTAATTGTTAATGGAAAAAAATATATACCGTTACGACGATCATTTAATTATCTTTCTATATATAGGCACTTTGATATACTTTCGGGAAAAAAAATCGTTTATTTTCACGTTTTTTTTCGTTACCGAAAAAATCACATGTGATATTACATATCACATGTGATTTTTTTGGTAATGAAAAAAAAGTGAAAAAAAAACAAATATATATATATATATATATATATATATATATATATATATATATATATATATATATATTGTCGAAAGTATATCAAAGTGTCCGTCTATAAAAAGATAATTAAATGCTCGTCGCGATGGTGTAATTATTTTTGCTTAACGATTAACGGTTTAAGAGACATTTAAATTATAAAAAATATGTGAAATATTAAAATATTTTTAATCTCAACATTGATTTCTTTTTAGATGAATAATGGGGATGAGTCTCTTGTATGTAGGAAAAGTTTATTATGTAAAATAACTCTCCTCTTTTTATATATACTGGATTTTTAATTTTAATGCTCACGTAAGCTTATTCTTTTGTGGACTTGGAAAGAGCAGGTCATATGGCCCGTTTGTTTTGAGGGTGTGGGATTGAAGAAGTCTATTCATTCTTGAATTTTATGTTTGATTCATTATGGCCAAATAAAAAGACAAGCATATTTTTGTTTGGTTCATAATGATTTGATAGGTTTTGGTTTAATACTTGTTAAACACGAGGTCTTAAGCCCGCGCGTTGCCGCGGGATGTTTGTATACGTTAGTGTAACATATATTTTTATAAATGTTGAATAGAAAATACAAACTTGATACATTAAAGGTGAACAAACTGCCAGAGATAATAAGGCAAAAGATGTTGCAATGTTGTGATCTTGCCAACTGTAACTGATTGATGCTAAACCGTCAGAAATTATTGACCAAGGTCAAATAAGTCAAAAACAGCTTAGGCCATGATGAGGCGAAAAATGAACCACTTTTAGGGGGTCATTTAAGCCCGGAATTAAATTTATTTGATCAAATATTGCCCTAAATCGTTCATTTAGTGATTTTAGGTACTTTGGGAGTGAAATCTGGAAAAAAAAGGCATTTTGGACGTTTTTGGAGCATAAAAGTGAAGAAAACGGCAAAGTCTCAATTTTCCATGCTGGGAATAGTGGGTGACGGCGTCAAGAGCAATTTCCATGACTTTCCATGACGACCCAGTACAGAATTGACGGCGTCACAAGGTAGGGCGTCAAGAGTAAAATGCATGACGGCCTGGAAACACGTAACACTTGACGGCGTCAGAAGTAGATCAAGGCAGTCCGAGAAGTATTTTGGCGGCGAGATGACGGCGTCACCGATTTTGTCTTGACGCCGTCAGACCCTATTTCCTATATATAGTTTTCTAATTTTTACACATTAAGAGAGGAAGTTTGAGAGGAACATTTGGAGAAACCCTAAGGCCGAACCTAATACGATTTTCACAGGTTTTTCAAGGGTTTTCAACCCTTGAAACCTTACAAGTGTAATTGAGATAAGTATTCTTTTAATTCAATCAATATGTCTATGTGTTGGTTGTCTATATCTTGTTCTTGTCTTGATTCCACCATGCTAGGCTAGATCTATCTTGTGTTTGCTTAGATCTAATGAAACCTAGATGTTAATTATGTGTTGATTACTTGTTTATGGTTGTATTGGATGAATGATTTCGATGTTAGGCTTAAGAAAACTGGCAGATCTCCAAATGGTAACATGCTTGAACGTCTTAGGAAACATGAACCGATGTGCACTAGGTTTTATTGGTTGTATTTACTGCATGAGTAATTTCTAATGATCTCATGTTAGGAGTTTTTAACGGCTCGACATAGGAGTGAAGTAGGCACTCATAGGATTGGGGAAGTAAGTGCGCCACCCCATGAATGGTATTAAGGAATACAATCCGTCATCCACGCAACTATAACAAGTAATTAACGTGTAAAAGATGTCTATGGAGTAGTGAAATCTAAGTAAACACATTTTCTCCACATATTGCTCCCAACCTTAGTTAATTTAGATTTATTTTCATTTCTAGTATTTTATTTTGATTGCATCTTAGTATTGGGTTAGTTGACTAGCAACTAATTCCGCCCATATCCTTCATACCCGAGATATTTACTTGCTTTCTAAAAAATATAAAAACACAAAAATAATCTTCCGTCATCTTTAGCACTAGTAATTAGGTTTTCTAATCCTAGCGACACTATTCCTAGCTGAACGATCAATCCCCCGGTACTTGTCACTATACTATACTACAACGATCAGGTACACTGCCTGGTGGGGGTTGTAAGCTTCTCAAGATCCCTTGAGAGGTAAAGCCTGGTGCGATCCCCACGCATCAGGCCAATTCTCCGTGGATAGTATAGTGTTTCCCCGGGTCGTTATGTCCCATTGAGATTGCAATGGTGCTTTGAAAACAGTTTTAGGAATGAGTGGCACTGAGGACAGTAGCCAAAGATGATTGGGAAATGATTATGCTACTGATTATTTGGATTTGGAGAAATTTGGAATAATATTAACAATAACAGATATAATCACAAATACACAGATGGGAAATCAGATTACAAACAGAGAAAAGTGGGATTTAACAATTTAAAACTACAGGGGGTGCAAGTGAAACTTTTTTAAAATAAAAATAAAATTTAAATTGGAAAGGAAATTATTTACTTTATTATTTTAATATTTAAATACTAATTAATTAATTAAAACTATTTAAAAAGTAATTTAAATCTAATTTAAATTAAACTAAAAATGATAAAGGCTACAAATTAAACTAAAAACTTGCAAAATTATTTTCTAAACCTCTAAATTAACTTAAAGAAAATATAAAAATTAAAAAGAAATGTTTTTGTCTTTTTGTGGGTTTTCTTTTAATTAAATACTAATTATATTAATTAAACTATTTAAACTATTTTAAATTACTAATTATACTTAAATGACTTAGAAAATTATAGAAAAATTTATAAAACTAATTAACCATCACAGGAATCCTAAAAAATTATAAAAAGTTTCTAAAAATTATATTTAGACTATTTTACTAATTATTTACTTATTTATTAATTTGAATCTAATTTAACTAGATTAATTAAGAAAACTAGAAAATGAACAGTAGAGTTTAAGAAACTATTTTCTAAAAGTCTTAAATGATTTATGAAACCTAGGAAAAATATAAAAACCTACTATTGTTAATTAAAAATTAAGAAAACTATTTAATTACTAATATTACCTAATTAATTAATTAAACTATTTTTAATTCTAGTAATTATCAAACCAAAAGAGAAAAATCTAAGAAAATTATTGAAAATACCTTAAGGTAACAGGAAATTAAGAAAATTATAAAAATGATGAATTGCTTATTAATAAGCTAAAAAGAAAAATTAAAAAGATAAAATCTATTAAATAGAAGCTATCACTATTTTTAAATTTGGTTTTTTGTTGGATTTTCTTTTTGATAGATGGAAATATGCTAAAAACAAGAAACTTTTACAAAGAAACTTTTGTTATAGCTTAAAAATAAGCTATGTGCACCCCCTTTTGCCAAATAGTGTACAAATTAGCTTATTAGGACTTATGCAATTATGAAAAAGCTGAGAATTGACAAACTAAGCATAAATAGATGATTACAAACTTAAAATAAGCAAAGTAGGACAAATAAGTACTCTGGAAAAGCTAGATTGAAGAAAATAAGCACTTAAGCAATTAAGAGGCCAAAACAGTCCAAAAGACCAATGTGCAGCCCTATGTGGGGCCCACAAACAAGCTCAAGGGTCCAAAAGAGCTTTTGACCCAACAAGTAGGCCTGGAGTGTTTGCTAATAAGCCAAAAAACACTGAGTACTCAGTGTACTCTGTGTGGTAGGGGTAATTGATGGGCACAAATAAGCTAGGGGCAAAGGGTTCTAAAGCCACAACAAGCACTGTAATAGTGAGATGGGCTGGCAAACTTCTAAAAATGCAAAAGGTTAAGGTCTAAAGCTCACATATTACCTCCTGGTGAGCTTTTGAAACTAAGCTCACACCTTTGGAGCAGGGGAGGTAACTGGTCACACTAGCAAGTTCAAGAGTGCTTATTTATAAGCAGATAACTTCCAAACTCCAATTATCTCTTTGAAAAAGGGAAACAAGCAACAAAAGAACTCAGAACAACAAAAACTTTTTATTTCTAATCTCTATTAAACCCTATAGATCACAGAGAAAAATTTGCCATTTCACTGAATATGAAATCTTTTGACTTTTTGAGATTTTATACCACTTTGACTTGTATGAGTTTTGACAGATCCTAGATCACTTCTAATGTTGTATTAAGCTAAAATGAAACTGTTTTAAGCAATGTGAACAAGTTCTAAACCTAAATGAAAGATTTGGCCTCCTAAAATTCACAGTTACACAGTAAGAAGTGATTAAGGTTAATTCTGACTTTTTTTTTATTGTAAGTGCAGATTTTGTGATTAATATGACTCTAATTTGACCCAAGGAGACTACTGGTGCAAACAAAAGAGCACTTAAACAACAAGACCAAGCAAATCTAACCTAGACCAACCACTCCTATTCTAGACTGTATTGATGATTTTCAAAGAGAAAACAAGTTATAGACCCTAAGACTGAAACATGACCACAAAATATGACCTAAATAACTGACATGAACTAATAAAAACTAGCAATAACAGTAAATGCTAGTGAATCACTAGTATGCTATTTATCTGTGAGATTTGAACAAGTGATCAACAGATTATTCCACTGAACAAATTAGCTAACTTGAGCAATAATTTAACTAAAATACACTAATTAAACAAGAAAAACACAAAGATGGGCAATGATAAAGAACTGAACAGTGAATTGTAAAAAAGTGAGTAAAGGCTTACAGGATGCAATCCAAGCTAAGAACTATGAACCTAGAACCATATACCACACCTAAAGGTTCTCCACAAAACCACTAAACCACTGCCATCCAGGATTCACAGTGCTCCAGCTTTCTTGATCATCTTCAACAATTTTTTATTTTTTTTCTTTATTTTTCTGATTTTATTTTTATTTTTCTTGTTTAATGGTTCCACTATCTTTTAAGAGTTTCTAAAGCTTCAGTGAGCTTCTGGGAGCTTAAGTGATCCTACAAGTCCATTACACTAACATAAACAACATCAGAGCTTAATTGAAGATTTTGAAATAAAAATGAAAACTGCATATAATAGAAAAGATACTGAAACTTGAATATATTACTTGAAATAGTTTAGATTACAACTGAATTAACTAACACAATGCTTAAAAGCTTTTAATTTAACTAAGATACCATACTACAATTTATACGATTGAATTTAAACTAAAACATGGACTAACCACTTCCTTCTTGCTTCTCTTCTATTTATAGCTGATGATTAGGGTTCCCTGGACCCTTCTGATCATATCCCACTTGTTTCTGAGCCGTTGGATCACTTGCTTTCATCCTAGCCATTGAAACAGATTTTGGCGCCAAAAAAAAATGAGAGTTGCAATTTGTACTGTTATAGCAATTTGGGGTGGTGGCATTTAATGCTGAGGTAATGTTAGGTGAGGATGGAGGTGAGTGGAAAGGGCGGTGGGATGTGATGGAGGAAAGTGGTGGTGAAACTACTTCTGGTTTCTGGTTTTGGTGGTGTGGGAGGGAAGAAACGTTTGACTTTTGGTCAAACACAAGGGACGGGGTGGGTTTTGTTATAACAAAGGGTGAAATGGGCTTGTGGGTGTTGGGCCAGCAAAAGAAAAAGGCTAAAGGGAGTTATAAGGTGGGGAGTGGACTGGTTTGTTTTTGGGTTTGGATTAATAAAAGGTGTCCGTTTGGTTTTACTAAATAAGCACAAGGACTAATTTTGTAATTTCCTGAAAGTGAGGGACCCATGTTTCAATTTTCCCAAAGTACTTCACATGGATGAAACTTGCCAATCATTAATAGTACATGAACCCTTTGTTGATTTTTCCACTTATGAAACCTCAGGGACCAATTTTGCTAATTCTCTAAACTTTAGGGACCAGTTTTGTAAATTTTCCAAAAATTCCAACCCAAGGACCATTCCTACTATAGATGAGAAGCACAAGGACAAATTTTGTTTTTCTCAAAGTTTTAATATCACAGGGACCATTTTTGTCAATTTTCAAAGTTGAGGGACTAAACTTGCAATTTTGTGAATCTTTGTAACAAAGGACTAAATATGTCATTTTGTGATTTAAAAGGACCTTTGGTGACATTTTCAAGTTTTTAGAATAACCATGGACTAGATTTGATAACTTTTAAAAGATGAGGGACTAAAACTGCCAATTATGCAAACTTAGTTCATTTTTCATCTGTTTTTGATTATTTTGCATCTGAAACATATAAAACACATTCCTGGGATATTTTCATTATTTTGATGCAATTTTGAGTGTTTTTAGATGTTTTGGCAGCTCAGAATAGGTAAAAATGATGAGTATTTACACACTCATCAATCCCCCACACTAAAACATTGCTAGTCCCTAGCAATCTTTTGAGAAAAACTTAATGGATTTGAAACTCTTTACCAAAAGCCATCACTTCTGGAGTAGCCAAATGTATCAGTTCAAGTAAGAACTATGGTCCACTTGATAACCATGTGATTTTGAGCAAACCACCAGCTGTCAACGGATTTGATTTGTCTTTACCAAAAGCCGTTTGCTTCTGGACTAGCCAACTCTTGATGGACATAGTCAACATCTTGGTGAGCTGATTACCAATTATGGTTTTTCCACTGCCTTTACCAAAAGCCATAATCTTGCGGGCTAGCCAACTCATTCACTTTTTTGGATATGGCGAGTTGAGATACCATACAATTTTGGGCAAACTGCAAGCCGTCAACGGATTTGAGATATCTTTACCAAGAGCCGTTTGCTCCTGGATTAGCCAATCCTTTTGTCGGTTAGACATGGCGGACTGATAACCACAAAATTTTTGAAATAAAGTGAAAAATTTGGGCCAAAATGGGGGTACTTAGAAAGTATTTTGTGATAAAATTCGCTAGAATTTCCCCCCCCCCCCCCCCACACTTAGAATTGAATATTGTCCTCAATATTCAAAGTCCCGGCTATTATGCCGACTCTTTGAACGGAAAAAGGCAATATTCTAAGCTAACTGTGGAAATATCATTTTGATTTTTCACTTTATTTATATGTAGATACAAACATTTTTTTTTTACTTATTTACATATTTACTTTGCAAAAGGTGGGGGATGGCTACTCCCCCACACTAGAGTGTTAGAAAGTAGAAAGAAGTCAGAGATATGGGTGAAAACCCATATTTTGCTAATTTTTGTTCACCGAGTCACTAGATTGACTCGATCCCCGAATTCATTGGTCCATGAGGAAAGTTTGGAGATCCGGGACAACCATGGATGGTATGTGATCTCGAAAATAGTGTTTCAAACGATGACCATTCACTTTGAAGTTAAGACCTTCGGGTTGAGATAACTCAACAGTCCCGTATGGGTATACTTTTGCAACAGTGAATGGTCCAGTCCATCGGATTTTTAATTTCCCCGAGAAGATCTTTAATCTTGAATTGAAAAGAAGGACTCTGTCACCGACGTTGAAAACGCGGTTCTTAATTTTGGAGTCGTGGATCTTCTTTGTCTTTTCTTTGTAGATCAGAGAGTTCTCGTAGACTTGATCACGAAGTTCCGTTAATTCATTGAGTTGAATTTTACAGTGATCACCCGCTTTATGAAGGTCGTAGTTTGCATGTTTCAAGGCCCAGTAGGCTTTGTGCTCGAGCTCGATCGGTAAATGACACACCTTCCCGTATACAAGCTTGTAGGGAGTACACCTGATGGGTGTTTTGTAAGCTGTACGGAAGGCCCAGAGTGCATCATCTAGTTTATCCGACCAGGAAGCACGGTTTTCACCTATGGTCCTCTCAAGAATCCGTTTAATACCACGGTTTGAAACCTCCACCTGCCCACTTGTTTGTGAGTGATACGCGGTAGAAAGTCGGTGACTAACACCGTACTTAAGCATGACTTTTGTAAATTGATCATTGCAAAAGTGTGTACCGCGATCACTAATGATGGCACGGGGAGTTCCAAAACGAGCAAAGAGGGATTTCAAGAATTTCACAACAACTCGGGCATCGTTGGTGGGTAAGGCTTTTGCCTCAACCCATTTTAACAAATAGTCAACAGCCACGAGAATGTATTTGTTTCCACGAGAAGATGGGAATGGCCCCATAAAATCAATGCCCCAGACGTCAAAGATTTCACAAACTTGAATGGCATTTTGTAGCATTTCGTTCTTTTGTGAAATATTCCCGTGACGCTGACAAGCGTCACAAGCTTTGACTAACTCGTGGGCATCCTTATAAATTGTGGGCCAATAGAAACCGGAGTCAAACACATTTTTGGCGGTGTAGTTAGGACTATGGTGGCCCTCGGTGGGTCCAGCATGGCAAGCCTTGAGAATATCAGCGGCTTCCTGTCCGTAAACACATCGCCTGATGACTTGATCGGCATAGATTTTGAACAAATAGGGGTCATCCCATAAGTAATGTTTAACGTCTTTAAAGAATTTATTTTTCTGTTGGGACGACATCCCCTTCACGATGAAGTTACCCGCATGGTAATTTGCAAAGTCGGAAAACCATGGGGTAGAAGAGTCACCACGAAAAGAAACCGCATTGAGTGTCTCGAGAGGAAATGTTTCATTTATTTCCTGTTTTTCGAACACATCCTGGTGAGGGTTTTCTAATCGTGAGAGATGATCAGCAGCAAGGTTCTCGGCTCCTTTTTTTATCACGGATAATGATATCAAATTCTTGCAGGAGGAGAACCCAACGGAGTAGCCTCGGCTTTTCATCTTGTTTTGCAAATAGGTATTTCAAAGCCGAGTGATCCGTATACACTACGCATTTGGTCAGTATTAAGTATGGCTGGAATTTTTCAAAGGCATACACTACAACTAATAGTTCTTTTTCAGTGGTGGTGTAATGACTCTGAGCCTCGGTCATAGTTTTGCTTGCGTAGTGTATAGGCTGAAAGTATTTTGCTTTTCGTTGCCCCAAGACCGCACCTATGGCAAAATCACTAGCATCGCACATAAGCTCAAAAGGTAGGTCCCAATCGGGGGCAACAAGAATCGGTGCCTCAGTAAGCTTTTTCTTTAATGTTTCAAAAGCTTTGATGCACTCAGGAGAGAAGCTGAAAGGAGCATCCTTCTCGAGGAGATGGGTCATAGGCCGGGCGATTTTAGAGATATCTTGGATAAACCTAAGATAGAATCCGGCATGACCCAAAAAGCTCCTAACACCTTTAACGGTGATGGATGAGGTAATTTAGCAATGACATCAATTTTGGCTTTGTCAACCTCAATCCCGTTTTTTGAAATTTTATGGCCGAGGACAATGCCCTCTTTAACCATAAAATGGCTCTTCTCCCAGTTGAGACTCAAGTTCGTTTCTTTACAACGTTTTAGCATCTGTTCCAAGTGGGAGAGACAAGACTGGAATGAATCCCCGATGACTGAAAAGTCATCCATAAATACCTCCATGGTTTTCCCGATCATGTCGGAAAAAATTGACATCATGCACCTTTGGAACGTGCCTGGTGCATTACATAAGCCGAAAGGCATACGTCTGTAAGCAAAAGTTCCGTAGGGGCATGTGAAGGTAGTTTTCTCTTGATCCTGTGGATCAATGGGGATTTGGAAGTAACCCGAGAAACCATCGAGGAAACAGTAGTATTCATTCCCCGCTAGTCTTTCGAGCATCTGGTCCATAAAAGGCAGAGGAAAATGGTCTTTACGGGTGGCTTCATTCAACTTACGATAGTCAATACATACTCGCCAACCCGTGACTAAACGAGTTGGAATCAACTCGTTTTCCTCGTTGGTGACAACGGTTATGCCACCCTTTTTAGGAACGCAATGAATTGGGCTAACCCAAGGACTGTCAGATATAGGGTAAATCAATCCCGCATCAAGAAGTGTTAGAACCTCTTGTTTGATAACTTCGTGGATTTTAGGATTTACCCTTCTCTGTTGTTGTACTGCTGGCTTAAAGTCATCCTCCATTAAGATTTTGTGTGTACAAAAGTCCGGGCTAACACCCTTAATGTCGGAGAGTTTCCAAGCAATTGCTTGCTTGTGTGACTTAAGAACCTTTAGGAGTGCGGCCTTTTCCTCATCTTTTAAGTCTTTAGCAATAATGACGGGTAATTTATTATCACCCTCCAAAAATGCATATTCTAGATGAGGAGACAAGTCCTTGAGCTCAACCTCGGGAAATTCTTCAGATTTTTCTATGGACTTAATTTCCGCTTTATGAAGTTGTTTTGGAGACGGAGAGGGTGAAGGATCGTCATTTAACAATCTTTCAAGAAGAAGAATATCGCCCTCCGGGTCAAGATAGTTTTCATCAATCTCATGAGAGATTGAGCTATCCTGAGCAAGAAAAGCTTCGACCTCTTCCAGAAGGAAGTCACTTCCCTCAAACGGAGTGAGAGAAGGGGAAGAGTCGGATATGATAGGCTCAGAAGAAAGAGTGGTACTGCCACTTGATGAGAAACCGAGGACTTCTTGAGAATACTCCTTTGATGCAACATCGATGATGTCAATTCGGTTAACCGTTTCAGCGTCATAGTTGGAGGAGTATCTTGAAGTCTGATCAAGATTGAATGTGATGGCTTCACCACCAACACGTAAAGTGATTTCTTCCTCAAAAACATCGATTAGAGCACGACCCGTTCTTAAGAATCCCCTCCAGAGAATGAGAGGAACTCTTGGGTCATCATAAAAATCAACAATCACGAAATCTGCCGGAAAATGGAATTTTCCTACTTTCACGAAGATATCTTCGGCAATGCCAAGAGGACGAGATATAGTACGGTCTGCAAGCTCGAGAGTCATGCAGGTAGGAGTGAGAGCAGGAAGAGAGAGTCTCTTCCAGATTGAGTGAGGCATAAGGTTAATGCTTGCACCAAGATCGGCCAAGGCAAAGCATTCAACCATCCCCGGGAAAATGCAAGGAATGAGAAATTTCCCGGGATCTCCAAGCTTTTCGGGAAGCTTTTTCAAGAGCACTGCTGAGCAATGCTCGTTCAGTGGAGTTTTAGCCATCTCACAGAGTTTTTCCTTGTTGCTTATCAGATTTTTGATTGTTGAGGCAAATTTAGGCAATAGAAGAGGAGCATTCGCGAAGCTAATATCGAAATGTAACTCTTGGAAAATTTGATAAAATTTTTCCATCTGATGGTTAGCTTTTTCGCGGATCTTTTGATCATTCAAACATGAAGGATATGGAATTGAAGGCTTGGGATTGTTCTTTGGAATTTCATCAGGAATTTCCGGAGGATCAAATACAACTTTTGACTTACGAGTCGGGACCGGGACAACTTGAGGGTGGACGTTGTTGGTACCTCCGTTATTATTAGGAAGTACCGTGTCCGTGGTGACCTCAGGTTCACATTCCGCTACCTTGGTAGGAGGAGAAGAAGAGGTAGAGGGAATCGTGGGTCCATTTTATGATACTCCACTTCTGGTAGTGATCGCTTTAACATCGCCCCTCGGGTTAGCGATCGTGTTGCTCGGTAGTGTACCCAGGCCCGAGGGTCAATCATATAAAGACTTCTAAAGCTCAGAGATCTTGCTGATCAGTAACCGATTCGTTTGCTCTTGTGCTTTCATGAATTGTTTTAGCACTTCATCGGAATAAGATGAGGGTTGAACAACGTTTTGAGTTTGGTTAGGAAAATTTTGAACACGGTTGTTTTGAAAATTCCCTTGGTTTTGGTTGTTGTTACCCTGAAAATTATTTCTCTGATTGAAATTACCCTGATTGTAATTCCCTTGACCTTGGTTTCTTTGAAAATTTCCTTGAAAACCTTGATTTTGATTGCCATTTTGAAAATTGTTTTGATTAAAATGACCTTGATTTTGGTTCAGGTTTTGGAAATTTGGGTTTTGACCTTGGTTAAAATCTCCTCGATTCTGATTTTGATTCGAGTTACGGTTTTGATTTTGGTTAAAACCGGGAGGTCCGAGAAAATTGTTGGAACGATAGCTTAAGAGATTACGGTCCCCTTGTGGTTGGTAAGAATTACCCCCCATGTTTTAGGAACCTTGAGTAGCATAAACGTTCTCTTGAGGATAACCAGCAGTAGCTGGACACTCGGAATACAGATGTGGGCCTCCACAAGTTTCACAACTTCGGGCCACGGCTTTCACTTGTTGATTTTGAAATTGTTGATTTTGCATAGTTTGGTTCATTCTCAACACAGCCGTAGAGATATCATCCATCTTTTTAGTGAGAGCCACTATTTCAGGAGATGATGATGAAGGAATAACTGATTTACATGACTCATCCCTCTCCGCAGAGGAATCCCAAAAGTTATGGTGGGCAGTCATGTTCTCAATTAGATCATAGCATTCTTCGGGACGCCTTTTCATGAAGGTCCCACCAGCAGCAGCATTGAGAATATCTTGGTGCCTCAATGTCAGACCATTATAGAAGGTATCTATGATGGTAACTTGTAACATATTGTGGTTAGGGCACCGATCAATTGCTAGCTTATAATGTTCCCAAGCCTCAAATAGAGACTCATCGGGACGCTGCCGGAAGTTGCTGATATCATTTCGTAACTTGGTAACCATGGACGGTGGAAAATATTTTGCTAGAAACTTTGTTACCATTTCATCAAAGGTACGAATAGAATTCTTGGGGAGTCGGTCAACCCATGCAGTGGCATGATGGGTGAGAGAATAGGGGAAGTGATACAGCCAGAGGGCATCATCGGTGACACCGTGCTATTTCGTGCTTTGGGTGACGGTAAGGTATTTATCAAGATGCTTGTTAGCATCGTCACCCGGTAATCCGTGAAATTGACACGAATTTTGGACTTGTTGGATCATGTGGTGCTTGAGGCCAAAGTCCGTAGCCTCAATAGTGAGTGGTGCAATAGGTCCGCCCCTCCCTTGCATGGTAGGCTGACACAACTCCTCCATCGTTCGGAGATCGGGAGCTGGCTCATCCTTGAGAGGGTCAGGGGGTGGTGGTGGCCCGTCGTCCATTTCTGTTTTAGGTTCTTCAATAACAGTACGTAGCTCGGGTACGTTTTTCTGATTTTTACGCTTTGTTTGTGAACGAGTGCGCATGCACTAAAAACAATTTTTTCAAAACAAATTCGAGGCAAAACAACAGGGAACTTAAACCAATAATCACAAGTGAATGGCTTCTTTAAAAAAGGTACACCACTCACAGGGATACAATGGCAAGTTTTAATCTTTAGTTTGGGAACTTATTATGTCCACACCCCTAGTTGGTAGGTGTTCTGTCTTGGTTTGCGGTGGTAAGATTTTATGTATTTATTAACAGAAGAATTGTTTTTTGGGCTTTTGGGTGTGTGTGCAAAAAAAAAAAAAAAAAAAAAAAAAAAAAAAAAAAAACTTTGGGAAATATTTTTGGAACTGATTCGTTAACCGAAATCGTCCCTTTAAGATTACTAGCAGGCTGGCGGGAGAGAAGAATGGATCTCTCTTCAGTTCGCAATTTAATGTCAGAACTTACCTTATACCAAGTGTATAGGTTGTAATCTTAAAGATAAAGAAGTAATTTAACTTCACAGTTTGTTTTGTTGTTTTTGATTTTTTTGGTGTTGCTAACACTTCAGGAAAAATGTTAATGAACTTTTTGATATGATTGATATTTTTACAAAAATTTTTTTACAAAAGTGGTGAAATTTGTACAGGGAAGGTTTTGAAAACCACTAAACTTAAAATGATTTTAAAACACGCAACAACCTCCCCGGCAGCGGCGCCAAATTTTAATTGGTGCTAAACCGTCAGAAATTGTTGACCAAGGTCAAATAAGTCAAAAACAGCTTAGGCCAATTCTCCGTGGATAGTATAGTGTTTCCCCGGGTCGTTATGTCCCAGCGAGATTGCAATGGTGATTTGAAAATGATTTTAGGAATGAGTGGCACTGAGGATAGTAGCCAAAGATGATTGGGAAATGATTATGCTACTGATTATTTGGATTTTGAACAATTTGGAATAATATTAACAATAACAGATATACAGATATAATCACAGATACACAAATGGGAAATCAGATTACAGATAGAGAAAAGTGGGATTTAACAATTTAAAACTACAGGGGGTGCAAGTGAAACTTTTTTAAAATAAAAAGAAAATTTAAATTGGAAAGTAAATTATTTACTTTATTATTTTAATATTTAAATACTAATTAA
This sequence comes from Artemisia argyi, assembly GCA_030686995.1. NCBI lineage: Eukaryota > Viridiplantae > Streptophyta > Magnoliopsida > Asterales > Asteraceae > Artemisia > Artemisia argyi. Next base: position 78,524,242 of record CM060698.1, on the reverse strand, counting down.
TTAATTAAAACTATTTAAAAAGTAATTTAAATCTAATTTAAATTAAACTAAAAATGATAAAGGCTACAAATTAAACTAAAAACTTGCAAAATTATTTTCTAAACCTCTAAATTAACTTAAAGAAAATATAAAAATTAAAAAGAAATGTTTTCGTCTTTTTGTGGGTTTTCTTTTAATTAAATACTAATTATATTAATTAAAGTGTTTAAACTATTTTAAATTACTAATAATACTTAAATGACTTAGAAAATTGTAGAAAAATTTATAAAACTAATTAACCATCACAGGAATCCTAAAAAATTATAAAAAGTTTCTAAAAATTATATTTAGACTATTTTACTAATTATTTACTTATTTATTAATTTAAATCTAATTTAACTAGATTAATTAAGAAAACTAGAAAATGAATAGTAGAGTTTAAGAAACTATTTTCTAAAAGTCTTAAATGATTTATGAAACCTAGGAAAAATATAAAAACCTATTGTTGTTAATTAAAAATTAAGAAAACTATTTAATTACTAATATTACCTAATTAATTAATGAAATTATTTTTAATTCTAATAATTATCAAACCAAAAGACAAAAATCTAAGAAAATTATTGAAAATACCTTAAGGTAACAGGAAATTAAGAAAATTATAAAAATGATGAATTGCTTATTAATAAGCTAAAAAGAAAAATTAAAAAGATAAAATCTATTAAATAGAAGCTATCACTATTTTTAAATTTGGTTTTTTTTTTGGATTTTCTTTTTGACAGATGGAAATAAGCTAAAAACAAGAAACTTTTACAAAGACACTTTTGTTATAGCTTAAAAATAAGCTATGTGCACCCCCTTTTGCCAAACAGTGTACAAATTAGCTTATTAGGACTTATGCAATTATGAAAAAGCTGAGAATTGACAAACTAAGCATAAACAGATGATTACAAACTTAAAATAAGCAAAGTAGGACAAATAAGTACTCTGGAAATGCTAGATTCAAGAAAATAAGCACTTAAGCAATTAAGAGGCCAAAAAAGTCCAAAAGACCAATGTGCAGCCCTATGTGGGGCCCATAAACAAGCTCAAGGGTCCAAAAGAGCTTTTGACCCAAGAAGCAGGCCTGGAGTGCTTGCTATAAACCAAAAAACTAAGCCTCAATTCCACAAATAAGCTCTAGAGAAGCTTGTGATTATGGGATCAAACACTGAGTACTCAGTGTACTCAGTGTGGTAGGGGTAACTGATGGGCACAAATAAGCTAAGGGCAAAGGGTTCTAAAGCCACAATAAGCACTGTAATAGTGAGATGGGCTGGCAAACTTCTAAAAATGCCAAAGGTTAAGGTCTAAAGCTCACAGATTACCTCTTGGTGAGCTTATGAAACTAAGCTCACACCTTTGGAGCAGGGGAGGTAACTGGTCACACTAGCAAGTTCAAGAGTGCTTATTTATAAGCAGAAAACTTCCAAACTCCAATTATATTTTTGAAAAAGGGAAACAAGCAACAAAAGAACTCAGAACAACAAAAACTTTTTATTTCCAATCTCTATTAAACCCTAGAGATCACAGAGAAAAATTTGCCATTTCACTGAATATGAAATCTTTTGACTTTTTGAGATTTTATACCACTTTGACTTGTATGAGTTTTGACAGATCCTAGATCACTTCTAATGTTGTATTAAGCTAAAATGAAACTGTTTTAAGCAATGTGAACAAGTTCTAAACCTAAATGAAAGATTTGGCCTCCTAAAATTCCACAGTTACACAGTAAGAAGTGATTAAGGTTAATTCTGACTTTTTTTATTGTAAGTGCAGATTTTGTGATTAATATGACTCTAATTTGACCCAAGGAGACTACTGGTGCAAACAAAAGAGCACTTAAACAACAAGACCAAGCAAATCTAACCTAGACCAAACACTCCTATTCTAGACTGTATTGATGATTTTCAAAGAGAAAACAAGTTATAGACCCTAAGACTGAAACATGACCACAAAATATGACCTAAATAACTGACATGAACTAATAAAAACTAGCAATAACAGTAAATGCTAGTGAATCACTAGTATGCTATTTATCTGTGAGATTTGAACAAGTGATCAACAGATTATTCCACTGAACAAATTAGCTAACTTGAGCAATAATTTAACTAAAATACACTAATTAAACAAGAAAAACACAAAGATGGGCAATGATAAAGAACTGAACAGTGAATTGTAAAAAAGTGAGTAAAGGCTTACAGGATGCAATCCAAGCTAAGAACTATGAACCTAGAACCATATACCACACCTAAAGGTTCTCCACAAAACCACTAAACCACTGCCATCCAGGATTCACAGTGCTCCAACTTTCTTGATCATCTTCAACAATTTTTTATTTTTTTTCTTTATTTTTCTGATTTTATTTTTATTTTTCTTGTTTAATGGTTCCACTATCTTTTAAGAGTTTCTAAAGCTTCAGTGAGCTTCTGGGAGCTTAAGTGATCCTACAAGTCCATTACACTAACATAAACAACATCAGAGCTTAATTGAAGATTTTGAAATAAAAATGAAAACTGCATATAATAGAAAAGATACTAAAACTTGAATATATTACTTGAAATAGTTTAGATTACAACTGAATTAACTAACACAATGCTTAAAAGCTTTTAATTTAACTAAGATACCATACTACAATTTATACGATTGAATTTAAACTAAAACATGGACTAACTACTTCCTTCTTGCTTCTCTTCTATTTATAGCTGATGATTAGGGTTCCCTGGACCCTTCTGATCATATCCCACTTGTTTCTGAGCCGTTGGATCACTTGCTTTCAACCTAGCCATTGAAACAGATTTTGGCGCCAAAAAAATGAGAGTTGCAATTTGTACTGTTATAGCAATTTGGGGTGGTGGCATTTAATGCTGAGGTAATGTTAGGTGAGGATGGAGGTGAGTGGAAAGGGCGGTGGGATGTGATGGAGGAAAGTGGTGGTGAAACCACTTCTGGTTTCTGGTTTTGGTGGTGTGGGAGGGAAGAAACGTTTGACTTTTGGTCAAACACAGGGGACGGGGTGGGTTTTGTTATAACAAAGGGTGAAATGGGCTTGTGGGTGTTGGGCCAGCAAAAGAAAAAGGCCAAAGGGAGTTATAAGGTGGGGAGTGGACTGGTTTGTTTTTGGGTTTGGATTAATAAAAGGTGTCCGTTTGGTTTTACTAAATAAGCACAAGGACTAATTTTGTAATTTCCTGAAAGTGAGGGACCCATGTTGCAATTTTCCCAAAGTAATTCACAAGGATGAAACTTGCCAATCATTAATAGTACATGAACCCTTTGTTGATTTTTCCACTTATGAAACCTCAGGGACCAATTTTGCCAATTCTCCAAACTTCAGGGACCGGTTTTGTAAATTTTCCAAAAATTCCAACCCAAGGACCATTCCTGCTATAGATGAGAAGTACAAGTACAAAATTTGTTTTTCTCAAAGTTTTAATATACCAGGGACCATTTTTATCAATTTTCAAAGTTCAGAGACTAAACTTGCAATTTTGTAAAACTTTGTACCAAAGGACTAAATATGTCATTTTGTGATTTAAAAGGACCTTTGGTGACATTTTCAAGTTTTTAGAATAACCAGGGACTAGATTTGACAACTTTTGAAAGATGAGGGACTGAAACTGCCAATTATGCAAACTTTGTTCATTTTTCATCTGTTTTTGATTATTTTGCATCTGAAACATATAAAACACATTCCTGGGATATTTTCATTATTTTGATGCAATTTTGAGTGCTTTTAGATGTTTTGGCAGCTCAGAATAGGTAAAAATTATGAGTATTTACACACTCATCAGTAACATAAAATGTAAAGCATCAGAATCAACGATTTTTATGTTGGTCATATGTTTGACACATCTTTAGTCGTGGTTCCAGCCACATTCCAGCACACTTCTCATTGGCGTGCGAAACACAAATCCACCAGGTACTTAGATTGAGCGTCACCATCAACTCTTTGAATTAGCTAACTTTTATCAGTTGCGGCTTTCTCAATGGTTGTCAACCTCAGGCCTACAACCTGTGGCATACAAAGATATGTGTTAGCTCAGGAGGTGAGAAAGGGGAGGCGATACAGATTCATAATGGGTCAAGATAGGATAAGGAGGAAGTTGTATGGCAAATGCATGTGTCATAAGTTTGCTACTGCAATACTACATCATAAATTTATAAGAGCATATTTATTTTCTTATACTTGTCTAGTCTCTTTTATGACAGTTGATTGCAAGTCTTATTAATTTTCTACAGCATCAAATAATTGGCACTGCAAACTCATAGTATGCATAAGTTCTTATAAAATCCTAAACCAACAACATGTAGGTCATATATGGTTATCTAAACTGGTGAGGCTTGAATGATCAAGCTAGAGTTTGTATGGGCCATCGGCAATAAGTTACAGAATAAATAAACCTAAGGCGCTTAATCTGTTATGATATTTGGAAACATTTTTATAAAGATAGAAAGAAAGCATACCTAAAGAACATGATGTTTTCGTCCATCTCCACTTCCTATTAGTTTCTCTAGTATTAGTAAACCATATGATCTTAATAATCTTATGACAAATCATCCATTGAGCACCACCCGTGCTTCCTGTGTCGCCATTGACACTTGTTGAACCAACTTCTCTGGTGCACATTGCGTGTCCTGAAGCAGCTGATGATCACGATCAACTCCCCATTGGAGATCGATTTGCAGGCGATACAACAAAGCTGACTACAATCCCCCAGATGCATATATTCTTATGGGGGCTCCGTATGATTGATGAGTATGTAAATACTCATCATTTTTGGTCAAATATGAACTGCAAAACGTTTAAAAACACCAAGAACCGCATCAAAATACAGAAACTATCCCAAAGATCGTGTTTTATATGTTTCAGATGCAAAATGATTGAAAACAAACGAAAAAACGAACAAAGTTTGCATAATTGGCAGTTTCAGTCCCCCCAACTTTCAAAAGTTGTCAAAATCAGTCCCTGAGCATTTGTTTTGATAGAAAAGTCAAACCAAGTCCTTAAAAATCAAAAGTTGCCAAATAATGATCTTTTGGTCAAAAGATTTCAAAAATGAACAAGTTTAGTCCTTGAAATTTCACTTGGCATGATTGATGCCTATACTTTCAGAAATTGTCAGAAATGGTCCCTTGGAGAAATATTTTGAAGAAAAGTCAACGTCAGTCCTCCAGGAATCACAAAATGACAACTCTGGCCCTTGGAGTTCAATTTTGAAGTTTTGGCAAAACTAGTCCCTCTAGTTTGAAAGATTGGCAGAAAAGACACCTGGAGGTGTGAAAGTGGAAAAATAACATTTATGGTCCTTAGGTTAATACACTATGGCAGGTTTGGTCCCTTTGAGAACTTTGGGAAAATTACATGATCAGTCCCCGAAAAATCCAGAATTTACATTTATGGTCCTTGTGTAATTCATAAACCAAACGGACCTAGTTATCTACATAAACCCAAAAATCCAAATAAACCCAACACCATAAACCCTTTAACCAAGCCCAAAGTCACCCAAGCCCAATCCCCTTTGTTTATTAAACCCGTCTATCCCCCCAGTCAAATGGTCAACAAGTCAGACACGGGACAAACTCCACCCTTTCTTCCCCATCCCTCCCATGGCCTTCTGGATAAAACACCACCACCCCGACAACTCCACCACCATACTCCATCTCCCCTCAAAAGCACCCTACAAACTCCCCCAACCCACTAACACCTTCCCCAAAACTCATTCGAAGGCTCAGATCAATTTTAGGACAATTGGACAGCTGGGATTACTTCGCAAGGTTCAAGAGGGTATTGTGAAACCCTAATTCCAGAAGAGCAAGCACAAGATGGCACATTTCCTACCTACCACATTTTTAGTATAAATAGTGAGCTATTGTAAGCCATGAAGGCATCCTTTTCTTTGTATCTTTTCTGTTTTAGTCTTAGTTTACCATTGTACTTTCAAATTTCCAGTTCAATTAAAGTTCTTTCAAGTTTATTATAATTCGTATTTTCAAGCTAAATTTCAAGTTACTTATTATTTCATTTAAATGCAATTTATATTGTCTCAGAATGTTCTCTAAATATTGTTAAAGTTATTTGGAATCAAAGAAAAGCAAAACTCAGAAAAGAAAAGGAAAAAAAAAAGGAAAACACAAAGAAAATCAAAAAAATTAAATAATACAAAAATTGAAGAAACAAAGATAGAAGCAGTGGCAGAAATGGATGTGAAGATTGGTTTAAAGTCCCATGGGGGACATTAGGTTGTGTTTTGGTCCTTTGTTCTCAGTTTACTAGTTGCTTTGGATGTCAAGTAAGAAAATTTATCAAATTTGCTCATATTGTGTGTTAAGTTTGATTTGTTGTTATTGACTGTTCTAATCTGCTTAGTTATGTTAATTATTGCTTAGTATAAGTTAATTAGCCAAGTTGTATTGTTAATTTGTTAATTTCCTTTGAAATTCCATGAAAACTGCTTTTAAAGGGGTGTTTGGCATTGCTGCTCTTCCAGTGTTGTTGTTGTTATTATTGGCTAAAAACCACTTAGACATCACAGCTAGGGATAACTTAGAACAATCAAACCTTTGCCTTGGTAGTTTTTATGCAGAAAGTCAAAATCCCCATTGTAGTTCTAATTTACTTAACTGTTGAAAGTATAAGCATACCATAATCTGTAATTTAGCTTAAAACTTGTTGATTTTGTTTGATTTAATCTCATTCTAGGTTATCATATCATTACTAGTCATTTAGGATCAATTGAATTTCAATATAGTCAACCTTTGCAAAAACTTTAAAAGTCAAATTATTCATAAGTTGAAATGGGACAGATTTCTTGATCATTTGTAGGGTTCAAATTAGTTTGGAATTAGATGAAAATTGTCAATTTGTATTCCTTGATGGCTTGTGCATCTGATTCAACAGAAAATTTTGATCTTCAAACTCATTTGTTTGGTGAAAATCACCCCCAAAGTGACCCATTTGGCCTAGTTCTGCCCTGTACCCAGTTTCAATCATGATGACCCATTTTTCTTTTGATACTATTTTGTTTATTAATTGACCTTTTTGTTTGACGATTGTTGTTTTGGATAGCCACTCAGGCTGTTTTGTTAGTTATGTTCTTTGTTTGCCCATTTGCTTATTCCCACATGCTTAATTTTAGCCTCCTAACTCGCCCATTTTCACCAATTCTGCTGGTGCAAACCAGCAGCTCCAAACATGTTAGATTTTGCTTAATCTTTGCATGTTATTTAATCCTAGCTTGTTGATTGTTGTTAGTTGTTTGTGTTTCCCTGAGGTTGAGTTTGTTCATGACTAATTGGTTCTTGCTATTTGGCTTATTTGGTTAAGTGTTGTGTGGGCATAAGCTCTAAAAAATCTCCCTTGGGTTTAAACTATTCATCTGTTATATGCAAAAGCTTGTTTCAAGCATTTCAGCAAAATTCTTTTTGCAAAAGTTCTTGCATTTCAGTAGTTAAAGGTTTCTACAAAAAGAAATTTTGAAAAAAAAAATATTTTGCATAAAAGTCTGGGGTGAGATTCGAACCCCAGACCTCTTGGATATCATAGCCTCAACACAACACACCACAACCAAACGTGCCCTTGGGACTTTTCTGTTAGATCTCCTTACTAAAATTGTTTTATATAGTTTTTCAACTTGTTTTTCCTAATTTTTTATTTTTTTTAGTTTTGTTTTAGCCTAATTTAATTACGAAAAAAGTTTCAGATTTTTATAAATAATTTTAGTATTTATTAGAATTAAATTAGTGATAAATAATATTTAATTCGTAATAAATAGGATTTTTATTGAAAAATTAATTTTCTTTTTTCTAAAATTTTCTTTTGTCATTTAGTGCGTAAGAAAATTATTTGTAGACCCGTAGGACTTTTGTAGCTTAACTTTCACATTTTATTTTACGCGTTGACGTTTATTTTTAATAAACGTCACGTTTTTAATTTAGATTACGTTTTAGGATTCCCCGTTTTCCCTAACATGTTTCCCGTAGTTTTTTAGGTAATTTTAAATATTCCTTAACATTCCCTAGTTTATTTTCCCATTTAAGTTACGTTTATCTCAATTTCGTTCATTAAATCTTAATTTTCGTTAATTTAACGTATCACAAAACCAAACAAATCTTTCACAACCAAACATACAAGGTTTTAATCTCGATCTTTTCACAAAACTTTCCATTCACACCTCGTTCGGGTATGACCCGGGAAATCACTTCCCGGTCTCACAATTTAATATCACTTTCACGAGTCTTGCGAGGTAATCTTTTTCCTAAAAGGTTTACTCGTATTTCTCTACGTCTAGTTGTCTCACGATAACTTAGACTCACGTTTGTTGATATATTGATAAATTGTCTTTGCACACCAAAACACAACGAATCAAATGGCGCCGCTGCCGGGGAGGCTGTGTGTCGAAAGTCTCGATAAGGTTTAGACGATTAGTCTTGTAGAACCTTCGCAAGAAGTTATGCTTTCATAAACCTTATAAAAAACCAAAAATATTTTTCTTTTGTTTCTATATATGTATTATATCTATAAAAGATAAGAAAAACACAAAAAAGATTTTCCCGTTTATTTGTTTAATAATAACAACATTAAAATCTTACCACCGCAAACCAAGACAGAACACCTACCAACTGGGGGTGTGACCATAATAAGTTTCCAAACCAAATATCAAAACTTGCCTTTGTATCACTTGCGTTTTGGAAAACTTTTAATCGATAAGCTTACATTAAGAGGAGTCGAAATGGTATAGGGCTATCCAACGAACTTCGCCCTAGTGAGAAATCCATTCTTTTCTCCCGCTCCTTGTATGTTTATCCTTAAAGGTTAACCTTGCGTTCTTGATTATTGGTTTAAGTTCCCTTCTCGTTAAAGTGGTATTGTTTTAATTGGATTTGATTTTGTGGTGCATGCGTACTCGTTCACAATCGAGGCGAAATCGTCAACTAAGAAACGTCACCGAACTACGTCCTATTGTTGAAGATCACGTTCCGAAAATGGATGATAATCGTGAACCTCCGAAGGATGACCCAATTCCCGATCTCCGCACGATGGAGGAATTGTGTCAAGCTACTATGCACGGAAGGGGTGGCCTATTGCCCCTCTTAACATCGCGGCTACGGATTTTGGACTTAAGCATCATATGATACAACAAGTCCAAAACTTATGCCAATTTCACGGTTTGCCGGGTCATGATGCAAACAAACATCTTGATAAATTTCTCATCGTCACCCAATGCATGAAACAAAATGGTGTCACCGATGATGCCCTTCGTTTGTGCCTCTTTCCATATTCTTTGACTCATCATGCCACTGCATGGTTTGATCGACTTCTGATGAGTGCTCAAACACTCATCATTTTTGGTCAAATCTGAACCGCAAAACATACAAAATCACTCAGAAATGCACCAAAATACTAAAAATATTTCAAAATTGTGTTTTATATGTTTTAGATGCAAAATGAGTAAAAACAGATGAAAAACGTACAAAGTTTGCAAAATTGGCATTTTCAGTCCCCCAACTTTCAAAAATTGGCAAAACTAGTCCCTGGTCATTCAAATATAGAAAATTATCACCAAAGGTCCTTTTAAAATCATAAGTTGTCATAATTAGTCCTTTGGTGAAAAATTTGAAAAGTATTAAGAATTTACAGTTTTGGTCCCTGGGGTTTTAAAATTGACAGAATTGGTCCTTGTTGAAATGTTTTTGGATAAAAAGTCACTTTTGGTCCCTGGAAAGTCACAAGTGGCAACATTGATCCTTGGGTGGAAATTTTGAAGGAATTGCAAGTTTAGTCCCTAGACTTTGAAAAATGACACATTTGGTCCCCGGGAATTTTAAAAGTCGAAAATTGCAATCAAGGTACTTGGAGTATGGAAGATGGCAAGTTTGGTCCCTGTGAGACTTTGGAATAAAACCACAGCCCACCCCTCAAAATTCAAGAAATAACATGTTTGGTCCTTGGGCTTTTTAGCTATTAAATCAAATGGACCCTTGTTATATTTACAAAAACCAAAACACTAACCCAAAACCAATATCTAAAGATGATCCACCCACTACACACCCCTTAGCCCACTCAAAATAAAAGCCCACCCCCTTTTGTTAAAACCTGTGGTCAAAGTGTCAAACACAACCTAGTTAAACCCTCACCACCCCAGTCAAACTACTCATCCCTTCCCTCCCCACACGTGACCTGCCAAACTCTATAGCCTGCTACAACACCATCATCACCACTACTCCCACACTCCACCCCTACCTTCCCTGCCTTATACCTCCAAAGCACCCTAGTCCAAAATATCACCACTGGCACAACAATCAGAGAAAAGAAGCCAAAATCAATTTTGGCGCCAAAGAAAATCAAGGGTCTGGATCTATTATAACTCATCCAATGGTATTTAATGAAGGTGGGAAAGCACAACATGGAGCAGAAGAGAGAGGGGAAACCCTAATTTATCTAATATAAATTGATGCTTGTGTAGCCAATTTTTTGGCAGTTGGATTTTAAGTAGTAGTATTAGGAGTAGGATTAAGTTTAATATAGTTTTAAATTAAGTTACTTACAGCTTTTGAATTGTATTCAGCTTTTCATTCTCAAGTATTTGTAAACTCACTTTTAGTTTAAATTAAATTCCAGTTTAACTTTTAAATTATTGTCAATCCTGTGTATTCTTTTAAATATCCTTATTGACTATTTTTAAAGCTCTTATAAGTTCAGTTATAGCTTGTTAAGAATTTGTGTTTGTTAAATCCTGTTTATCATATCAGAAATCTACACATTCCCTTGTCAAAGGGGGTGTTTGGCACAAGCTTGGATTTGGTCTAAAATGTGTTTTGGATCAGGTTTCAAAAGTTGAACCTGCTCTACATTGGTATTGGTAGGAAATTCACTCACATTTCATCATTTTTAAATTTGTGTAAAAGTTTTTGATAAGTCCTTCAAAAACTGTTTTCATGGGTGCTCTAGGCTAGGATATATGGCTTTAGCATAATTTGTTGTTCATTTTACTCCTAGGTAGTTTAGAATAGGCTAGGACGATTTAGTAGTTACCCTGTTGTGGGTCAATATTCACCCATTGAATTCACTGCCGCATCAGCTTGAAACAGGTCCCAACTTCCCTTTTCATCCCTAGGACTAGTCAGGTTAGGATTAGAGTTAAGGTTCAACTTAAGTTCTATAATCAGTTAGTAGTATGGATTTTATAGTTGTAGATTTAGATGTGATTTTCAAGCTTATTTAGTGACTTATTTGCAGCCTGCAACAAGCCTCCATGAGGCCTGTCTCACCTCTGTCTCAAAAGCTCCATATCAGATCCTACTCTGAGGATCATTAGCTTTTGTATTGTAGCTTATTTCGTGGGTCATGGGGACTGCTTATGTGTCAGGTTTGTCCTTGCTTATTTTTATTTTTAGCTTCTGCTTCAGTAGACAAGAGTAGTTTATTAAGGTCCCCCTAGCATAACTTTTGCATGATCCCTCTAGCTGTCTCAACAGCCTTAGTCCTAGGATTTGCTTATTCTCAGACTTGTAGGATGTTTAACTACTTATCTGTTTCCCTTATCTTTAATTAGGTCCCCATTTTAAGCCCTCAATTAAGCTCTAAGTTAACTCAAAATTGTTTTTACAAGTCTGTGGTAGCTTGTTTTTAGTTGATTTGGCTTAATTTTGCACCTACTTATCTGATTCAAGTTTATTTTGGCCTCCCTATTTGCCCATGTTGGACCTGGTTCTGTCTCAGTTTGATTGAGCTTGTTAATTGTCACTTTCATTTAATCTAAGCTAATAATCATTGTTGTATGCTCAGATGAGTTAGTTTGAGGAATTGAATGCTTGTGAATTGCTTATTTTTAGCTTATAAGCTTACCTCTTTCAACTGCTATATCACTAAAGTCACCGAGTTTTGTTTCCTGAACCAGTTTCCCAAACCCACAACAAGCTCAATCCTTGAGCTTGTTGCTTAATATTGGACAATTTTTAGTAGCTTTTACATCTGAGTTGTAATCTTTGGTTTTGACTTGTGTTTTACTGCTTATTGGTATGCTCATTTTAAGCCTTTTAAGTTGCCTGAATCATGTTCCTATGCTGACCCACCAGTATGCATAGACCCATTTCATAAGCTCTTGTAAGACTCATTTGTGAAAGATAGCCTGAGATTCTTAGCTTTGTGGCAAGCTAGTAGTACTAGCTTGTGGGTTCCAACCTCAATTTCGTCCCTAAAGCTTGTTCTCACAGCTTATTTTGGGTTGCAATACCCCTGCAGGACTGTTTGGTTTGTAGGATTTTTGATTGTGCTTATTTGCTCATCTCAGTCTATTCAGTGAATTCTTTTGGGTGTTTTAGCTTAACATCAGTGCATCTCTTCTTTATTTAGCTTATTTTGTCCTGAGGTTCAGTGGGGTAGCTTATCTATATCTTGTGCTTATTCATAATCCAAATATAAGCTACTGTTAAGGACATAGGATTGCATCAAGCTCATTTTTAAGTTCCAAAATTATTGTTTTCACAAAAGTTGCTTGTTTTTAGTTGTTTATCAGTTTTCAAAAACAAAAATCCAAAAATCATCAATATAATTTTTAGTGATAGCTTCTATTTAATAGAAGTTATCTTTTTAATTTTTCTTTCAGCTTATTTTTAAGCATTTTTACACTTTTATATTTTTTTTAGATTCCTGCCATATTAAAGTATTTATAGGAATTTTCTTAGATTTTTCCTTTGTCATTTAATATTATTTATAATTAATAATAGTTTAATCAATAATTAATTAATATTAGTATTTTAAATAGTTTAATTAGTTTTTATTAAGCAACAGTACTTTTTTATTATTTTCCTAGGTTTTATATATCATAAAATAATTTTAAGAAATTTTTCATAATTTTCACTATTCATTTTCTATTTTTCTTAATTTTAATTAGTTTAAAGTAATTAATAAATAGTAATTAATTAATAATAATTAGATAAAAAGTAGGAAAAATGTAGTTTTAGTTTTGAAATTACTTTTATATTATTTAAGAATTTTTAGAATTAAATTTTCATTTTTCTAGCTTAAATTCATAATTAGTGTATTTTAAATATAGTTAATTAGTAATTAAATAGTAATTAATTAATAGTATTTAATTAAATAGTGTAAAAATTATTTTTCTTTTTCTAAAAATTTTCTTTTATCATTAGGATTGTAAAAATGTAATTTTCACATCCGTAGGTATTTTATTTCACAAAAACTCGCGTTTTATTTCGTACGTCTACGTAATTTTAAAATCAAACGAACGCGTTTTTAGACTTAGCTCATGTTTTTAGTATATCTGATCATCATTAACTGTTTGTATAGTGTTTCTAAGTTATTTTCATTCTTCATATCTTAGTGTAATCATTCAAACCCTTATATACCCTTTCCCGTCCAAATTCACCCGATCACAAACCCGTTTTAATACCATCCACACCTCGTCGGGACATAACGACCCGGGGAAACACTGTATTCCGCGGAGCATTGAGCCTAAGGAGTTTGACTATATTGACCACATCCGTGGTTGACTTTAGTTTACTGCTTTTGCCTCAATCAACTTCCAAAGAATTCAATTCACACCTTTGAAGAGATGGTTGCTAAATTTTTAGCTAAATACTTTCTACCATCTATGGTCACTAAGTTACGTAATAAAATTAGTAACTCTCGTCAGCTTCCCGAAGAGTCCTTATTCGAGGCATGGGAACGCTATAAGCTTTCAATCGATCGGTGTCCTAATCATAACATGTTGCTAGTCACTCAAATAGATACCTTCTATAATGGGTTGACATTGAGACACCGAGATACAATCAATGCTGCTGCGGGGGGTACCTTTATGGAAAGGAGACCCGAAGAGTGTTATGATCTCATTGAAAACATGACTGCTCACCATAAATTTTGGGATTCCTCAGCAGAGAGAAACGAGTCATGTAGATCTATCACTCCAGCATCCAATGAAATAGTGACTCTCACAAAGAAGCTTGATGACTTATCTACGGCTATGTTAAGGATGAATCAAACCATCCAAAACCAACAAGTCAAAGTCGTAGCTCAAAGTTGTGAAACTTGTGGAGGTCCACATTCTTTTTCTGAGTGTCCAGCCATCGGTGGCCACACTCAAGAGAACGTATATGCTGCTCAAAGTTCCTATAATACGGGAGGTAATGTTCACCAACCGCAAGGGGACCGTAATCTTCTCAGCTATCGTTCTAACAATTTCCTTGGACCACCTGGGTTCAATCAAAACTGTGGAAAACTAGAAGGGGGGGTTGAATAGTTTTACGTCCTTTTAAATTTATAAACACAAGTTTGTTTTAAAAACTTCGATTCTAGTTTATGTGAACTCAATACTTGCACTATATGAACTATTGTATGGTAACTAACTAACAAAGCTAATATAGTAAAGGTAAATAAATAAGTAATGAGAAGAGTTGGAAAGATCAAACCACAACACAAGGATTTATAGTGGTTCGGCTACAAGGACACCTTCCTTGTTCCTACTCCACTCCCCGAGTCACCTACTCGAGAGTTTTCTTCACTATGTCAACAAACTCCCTTTTGGCGGAGAAAACCTTACACACCAATTTACACACCACAATAACTTCACAACTTGATCACTACTTCTACACAACTTCTTCACACCAATATACTACACACCAATCTTCTTCACACCTATCTTCTACACACCAATCTTCTACTTCACACCAATCTTCTACTTCACACCAATCTTCACAACTAACCTACTTCACTACTAATCAACTTCTACTACCTACACAACTTCTATATCTTCTAAACAATATATAACAAGCACAACACAATATTCACAAATGAATGAATATACACTATGCACAACTACTCTTCAACACTTCTTGAACTTGGTTGTAGAAAGAGTGTTCTTCTTTTGCACTTTGGATGAGAATGGGTGATGAGGGATTGAATCACTTGAAACAATGATTAATATACAAATGATCAAAGGGTTTTAGAGGATGTTTAGGGAGTTATAGATCTGAAAATTTCGTGCAAAAGGTAAGAAAAATTCCTGGTTTAAAGTGGTATTTATAGGCAACAAGTTCTGACAGAGGAGCGTGGCCGGCCCTCTTAAATCCAGGCCGGCCCCCTTAAAATTAAGGGGACCGCCTCTTATAATTAAGGGGGCCGCCCAGCTGTAACGGCCAGAACTTTTGTTTTTTAGTGGGGAAAGTTTATTTGGTGAAAAACTAACTGATTTTGGTTAAATATTTGAAATCATATATTTAGTATGATTAAAACATTTTTCTTTATTACCAAAAGTGTTTTTCAAAAATATATAATATGTTTATATATTTAAATAAACTTTGTATTAGTTAATTAAATATCCCTTTGATCATTAGATGTATTAAGCACTTGTTTATCCATACCTTAAGTGATTAAGTTGGATATAGTGATATAAACTAGCTTAATACTTGTATACGTAGTAATTATACGATTGACGATTTTACATTTTGTGATCGTCAAAATATAGAGTTATTGAAAAATATAAATAACGTTTTTATACATTATTTATGTCAACAAAAACCAAAGCCAAAGTTTCAATCCAAACCAAAATGTCCAAAACCATAACCAAAACCAAAATCGAATGAACCAAGGTTTTCAAAACCAAGGGAATTTTAATCAAGGGTTTCAAAATCAGGGAAACTTGAATAGAAATCAAGGTTATGGTAATCAAGGAAATAATTTTCATGGTAATGGTAATCAAAACCAAGGAAATTTTCAAAACCAAGCTTTCAATCAAAACAACCGAGCTCCAAATTTTCAACATCAAAACCAATCCATTGTTCAACCTCAATCATCATCCGATGAGGTGTTGAAACAATTCATGAAAGCTCAAGAAGAAACAAACAGGTTGTTGATCACTCAGATTTCTGAACTAAAGAAGTCTTTAACTGATCGACCTTCGGGATCGGGAACGCTACCTAGCAACACGATTGCCAACCCGAAGGGCGATGTAAAGGCGATCACAACCCGTAGTGGTGTTTATTATGATGAACCCGCGATTCCTACTACCTCTTCTACTTCTCCTCCAAAGGTAGTGGAACGTGAACCTGAGGCGACAAAGGACAAAGTGCAAATTACTAGTCCACAAAGTACCGCACACGTCCAACCTCATGTTGTCCCAAAAACCAAATCCAAACCGGGAGTTGTCTTTGAACCCCTGGTAAATCCCGTTCAATCCAAAGCTTCAATACCTTATCCATCACGTTTAAACGATCAAAAGCTTCGTGAAAAGGCTGGTCACCAAATGGAAAAGTTCTTGCAAATCTTCCAAGAATTACATTTTGACATAAGCTTCGCGGATGCTATCATGCTAATGCCCAAATTTGCATCGACTATCAAAAACTTGTTAAGCAACAAGGAAAGTTATTTGAAATGGCTAAGACTCCACTGAATGAGAATTGCTCCGCAGTTATACTAAAGAAGCTTCCCGAGAATCTTGGAGATCCTGGAAAATTTCTTATTCCTTGTGTTTTTCCAGGAATGGTTGAATGCTTCGCCTTGGCCGATCTTGGCGCTAGCATCAACCTAATGTCTCATTCAGTGTGGAGGAAACTTTCATTTCCCGAACTTACTCCTACATGCATGACTCTCGAGCTTTCAGAACGTTCCATCACTCATCCACTCGGCATTGCCGAAGATGTGTTCGTGAAAGTAGGAAAGTTCCATTTCCCTGCTGACTTTGTAGTTGTTGAGTTTGATGCGGATCAAAGAGTTCCTCTCATTCTTGGAAGAGGATTCCTAAGAACGGGATGTGCCCTAATTGACGTTTTTGAACAAGAGATCACTCTACGTGTTGGTAATGAAGCGGTTACCTTTAACCTTGATCAAACTTCAAGGTACTCCTCAAATTTGACTCCGAATCGGTTAACCGAATTGATGTCATTGATGTTGCATCTGAGGAGTACTCTCAAGAAGTTCTCGGTTTTTCTTCGAGTGGCAATCCCACTCCATCTACTGCACCAATCATAGCCGACTCTTCCCCTTCTCTCACTCCGTTTGAGGGAAGTGACTTCCTTTTGGAAGAGGTCGAGGCTTTTCTTGCCCAAGATAGCTCAATGTCACATGAAGTTGATAGTAACTATCTTGATTCCGAGGGGGATATACTTATGCTTGAAAAATTGTTGAATGAAGATCCTTCACCCCCTCTTCCTCCAAAAGAACTTCATAACGAGGAAGTCAAATATGTTGAAAAAAATGACGAATTTCTTGAGGTCGAACTCAAGGACCTACCGCCTCATCTCGAGTATGCATTTTTGGTGGGTGACGATAAGTTTTCCATCATAATTGCTAAAGACTTGAATGAGGAAAACAAAGCTGCTCTCCTCAAGGTTTTAAAGTCACACAAGCGAGCCATTGCTTGGAGACTTTCCGACATCAAGGGTATTAACCCGGAATTTTGTATGCACAAGATTTTGATGGAGGATGACTTTAAACCGGCGGTTCAACAACAAAGAAGGGTAAATCCTAAAATTCATGAGGTTATCAAACAAGAAGTCATAAAACTTCTTGATGCCGGTTTGATTTACCCTATCTCGGATAGTCCTTGGGTGAGTCCCATTCATTGTGTGCCCAAGAAGGGTGGTATAACAGTTGTTAAAAATGATGATAATGAGTTGATTCCTACTCGATTGGTAACGGGTTGGCATGTTTGCATTGACTATCGAAAGTTGAATAACGCCACCCGCAAAGACCACTTTCCTCTACCTTTCATGGATCAAATGCTCATCGAATACTATTGTTTCCTTGATGGTTTTTCGGGTTACTTCCAAATTCCCATCGACCCTCAAGATCAAGAGAAAACAACTTTTACGTGCCTATATGGAACATTTGCTTATCGATGCATGCCATTTAGCTTGTGCAATGCTCCGGGCACGTTTCAAAGATGCATGATGGCCATTTTTCACGACATGATCGAGAAAACAATGGAGGTCTTCATGGATGACTTTTCGGTCGTTAGGAATTCATTCGAATCATGTCTCACCAATTTAGACAAAATGCTTCAAAGATGTGAAGATACCAATCTTAGTCTAAATTGGGAGAAAAGTCATTTCATGGTCAAGGAAGGCATTGTCCTTGGCCATAAGATTTCTAAGAGCGGGATTGAGGTTGACAAAGCTAAAATCGATGTCATTGCTAAACTCCCTCCTCCCACTACTGTTAAAGGTGTTCAGAGTTTTCTGGGTCACACCGGCTTCTATCGTAGATTCACTCAAGATTTCTCGAAGATAGCTAGGCCTATGACCCGACTTCTTGGAAAAGAAACTCAGTTTGTCTTTTCTGATGAGTGCATTGAAGCTTTTCAAACTCTCAAGAAAAAGCTTACCGAGGCACCAATTTTAGTTGCCCCCGATTGGGACCTACCTTTCGAACTTATGTGTGATGCAAGTGATTTTGCAATAGGTGCGGTCTTGGGGCAACAAAAAACCAAACACTTTCAGCCGATTCATTATGCAAGCAAAACCTTGACCGAAGCTCAAGCTCACTACACCACTACGGAAAAAGAATTACTAGCCGTGGTGTATGCGTTTGAGAAATTTCGGCCATACTTGATCTTGACTAAATGCATAGTGTACACGTGATACGTGGGAATCGCACCAGGCTTTACCTGATCGTTGTAGTATAGTATAGTGACAAGTACCGGGGGATTGATCGTTCAACTCAGGAATAGTGTCGCTAGGATTAGAAAACCTAAAAACTAGATCTAGAGGTGAGGGATGATTCTTTTTGTATTTTTTTATATTTTATGAAAGCAATTAAAATCTCGGTTTTTGGAAGAGTGGGCGGAATTAGTTGCTAATCAACTAACCCAATACTAAAGATGCAATCAAAATAAAATAACAGAAATGAAAATAAAGCTAATTAAACTAGTGGTGTGAACAATAATGGGGAAAATTATGTTTACTTAGGTTTCATTACTCCCTGGATATCTTTTACAGGTTAATAGTTTGTTACAATTGCATGGATGACGGGTTATATTCCTTAATACCATTCGTGGGGTGGCGTACGTACTTCCCCAACTCTATAAGCTCCTACTTCACTCCTATGTCGAGCCTGCAAGAAGCTCCTAACATGGGATCATTAGAATTCGCTCATGCATTAAATACAACCATAATAACCTAGTGCGCATTGGTTCATGTTTCTTAAGACGTTCAAGCATGTTACCCTATGGAAGTCTGCCAGTTTTCTTAAGCCTAACATCGAATCATTCATCCGTAACAACTATAAACAAACAATCAACCCATAATCAACATCTAGGTTTCACTACATCTAAGCAAACACACAAGAGATCTAGCCTAGCATGTTAAATTCAAGACAAGCGTAAGATATATTCAAACAACACATAGACATATTGAATGAATTGAAATGATACTTATCTCAATTGAATATGAAAGGTTTCAAAGGGTAGAAACCCTTGAAAGAACAGTAAATTCGTGCTAGGGTTTCTCCAAAGTTACCCCCTCTAAAGTTACATCTTATGAATGAAAATTGCAAAACTATATATAGATTTTACAATGTGACGGCGTCAAGAAGGAATATCTGACGCCGTCAACTCACCGCCCATAATGAGATCGGATTGCCTAGATCCAAGTTTGACGTCGTCATGTGTAATATAGTTGTAGGCCGTCACCATATCTTGAACCATGACGGCCAAGCTTGATGCCGTCACGATTTCTCTGAATCGTCACCACTTCCACCTCTTGTTTACTCTTGACGCCGTCACATAAGGACTCTTGACGCCGTCAGGTACTGTTCCCAGCAAGGAAAATTAAGACTTTGCCGTTTTCTTTACTTTTATGCTCCGAAAATGTCCAAAATGCTTCCTTTTCCAGAATTCACTCCAAAAGTACCTAAAATGACAAAAGGAATGATTTAGGGCAATAATTGATCAAATAAATTCAAATACGGGCTTAAATGACCCCCTAAAAACGGTTCATTTTTCACCTCATCAACACGGATCACTCAGCTCTCAAGTATCTCTTTGCCAAACAAGATGCAAAGCCGAGATTGCTCCATTGGGTTCTCCTGCTCCATTGGGTTCTCCTCCTACAAGAATTTGATATAATTATTCGTGATAAAAAAGGAGCTGAGAACCCCGCTGCTGACCATCTTTCCCGATTGGAAAACCCTCATCAAAGTGTCCTTGAGATAAAGGAAATAAATGAAATGTTTCCTCTCGAGACGCTTAATGTGATTTCTTATCGT
Organism: Artemisia argyi; assembly: GCA_030686995.1. Taxonomy (NCBI): domain Eukaryota; kingdom Viridiplantae; phylum Streptophyta; class Magnoliopsida; order Asterales; family Asteraceae; genus Artemisia; species Artemisia argyi. Next base: position 78,504,009 of record CM060698.1, on the reverse strand, counting down.
GGTGATTCTAGTACCCCATGGTTTGCCGACTTTGCAAACTATCATTCGGGGAATTTTGTTGTCAAAGGGAGGTCGTCCCACCAAAAGAGCAAGTCTTTCAAAGATGTGAATCATTACTTTTGGGACGATCCCTATTTGTTTAAGATCTGTGCGGATCAGGTTATTCGTAGGTGTGTTCATGGCCAAGAAGCCATGGAAATTCTTAAGGCTTGTCATAATGGACCCACCGGGGGTCATCATGGCCCGAATTACACCGCTCGAAAAATATTTGATTCCGGTTTTTATTGGCCCACAATTTACAAAGACGCCTATGACTTAGCCAAATCTTATGACTCGTGTCAACGTCAAGGAAAGATAACACAACGGGATGAAATGCCACAAAATGTCATCCAAGTTTGTGAAATCTTCGATGTTTGGGGCATAGACTTTATGGGGCCGTTCCCGTCTTCACGAGGGAACAAGTACATACTCGTGGCCGTTGACTATTTGTCAAAATGGGTCGAAGCCAAAGCTCTCCCAACCAACGATGCCCGAGTAGTTGTAAAATTTTTAAAATCTCTCTTTGCTAGGTTTGGAACTCCCCACGCTATCATTAGTGATCGCGGAACTCGCTTTTGCAACGACCAATTTGCAAAAGTCATGCTCAAGTATGGTTTCACTCACCGACTTGCTACCGCGTATCACCCACAAACTAGTAGGCAAGTGGAGGTTTCAAACCGTGGATTAAAAAGAATTCTTGAAAGGACCGTAGGCGAAAACCGTGCCTCTTGGTCGGACAAGTTAGATGACGCTCTATGGGCTTTTCGCACGGCTTATAAAACACCCATCGGGTGTACCCCTTATAAGCTCGTGTATGGAAAAGCATGTCATCTACCGATTGAGCTCGAGCACAAAGCTTATTGGGCCTTAAAGCAAGCTAACTTCGATCTTAAGTCTGCGGGTGATCATAGGAAAGTTCAACTCAATGAACTTAATGAAATTCGTGATCAAGCTTACGAAAACTCTTTAATCTATAAAGAGAAAACAAAGAAAATCCACGACTCCAAAATCTAGAACCGCGTTTTCAACGTTGGTGACCGAGTCTTTCTTTTTAACTCTAGATTGAAGATATTTTCGGGTAAGCTCAAAACCCGCTGGACTGGACCTTTCACCGTTGCCAAAGTCTTTCCTTATGGTACCGTCGAGTTATCTCAAAATGACAGTCCAAATTTCAAAGTGAATGGGCATCGGTTGAAGCATTATTTTGGAGGAGACATACCACCCGTGGTTGTTCCGGACCTCCAAACTTTCCCCATGGACCAATGAATTCGGGGTCGAGTCAAGGTAGCGACTCGGTAAACAAAAACAGTAGCACACCATGGGTTTTCACCCATCTTTCTAACTTCTTCCTCTTTTCTAAAAACTAGTTTAGGGGAGTGCCCAGACTAAAAAAAAAATGTTTTCCCACACTTGCCCAAATCTAAACTTTTTACATTCCAAATTGTCGGCATAAAAGCCAGTACTTTGAATATGGAGGGCAATATTCACTTCTAAGTGTGGGGGGGGGGGGGGGGGGGGGGGGGTAAATTCTGGCAAATTTAATCACTTTTGTGCCATAATACCCCCGTTTTGGCCAAAAAAAAATTTTAGTGCAAGTGCTTTGCACTTACACAACAAAAGGTTATCAGTCCACCACGTCTAACATAAGGACTGGCTAATCCAGGAGCAAACGGCTCTTGGTAAAGATATCTCAAATCCGTTTATGGTTGGCAATTTGCCAAAAATTGTATGGTGCTCAACTCACCATATCCTAAAAAGTAAAAGAGTTGGCTAGCCCGCAAGGTTATGGCTTATGGTAAAGGCAGTGGAAAACCATAATTGGTAATCAACTCACCAAGATGATGACCGTGTTCCATCAAAGAGTTGGCTAGTCCAAAAGCAAACGGCTTTTGGTAAAGACAAATCAAAACCGTTGGAAGCTTATGGTTTGCTCAAAATCATATGGTTATCGGTGTACCATAGTTCTTACTTGAACCGAAACATTTGGCTACTGCAGAAGTAATGGCTTTTGGTAACGAGACTTCAAATCCATTAAATTTTCACAAAAGATTACTAGGGACTAGCAATAGTTTAGTGTGGGGGATTGATGAGTATGTAAATACTCATCATTTTTGGTCAAATAAGAACTGCAAAACGTTTAAAAACACCAAGAAACGCATCAAAATACAGAAAATATCCCAAAGATCGTGTTTTATATGTTTCAGATGCAAAATGATTGAAAACAAACGAAAAAACGAACAAAGTTTGCATAATTGGCAGTTTCAGTCCCCCAACTTTCAAAAGTTGTCAAAATCAGTCCCTAAGCATTTGTTTTGATAGAAAAGTCAAACCAAGTCCTTAAAAATCAAAAGTTGCCAAATAATGATCTTTGGGTGAAAAGATTTCAAAAAGGAACAAGTTTAGTCCTTAAAATTTCACTTGGCATGATTGATCCCTATACTTTTAGAAATTGTCAGAAATAGTCCCTGGGAGAAATATTTTGAAGAAAAGTCAACGTCAGTCCTCCAGGAATCACAAAATGACAACTCTGGCCCTTGGAGTTCAATTTTGATGTTTTGGAAAAACTAGTCCCTCTAGTTTGAAAGATTGGCAGAAAAGACACCTGGAGGTGTGAAAGTGGAAAAATAACATTTATGGTCCTTAGGTTAATACACTATGGCAGGTTTGGTCCCTTTAAGAACTTTGGGAAAATTACATGATCAGTCCTTGAAAAATCCAGAATTTACATTTATGGTCCTTGTGTAATTCATAAACCAAACGGACCTAGTTATCTACATAAACCCAAAAATCCAAATAAACCCAACACCATAAACCCCTTAACCAAGCCCAAAGTCACCCAAGCCCAATCCCCTTTGTTTATTAAACCCGTCTATCCCCCCAGTCAAATGGTCAACAAGTCAGACACGGGTCAAACTCCACCCTTTCTTCCCCATCCCTCCCATGGCCTTCTGGATAAAACACCACCACCCCGACAACTCCACCACCATACTCCATCTCCCCTCAAAAGCACCCTACACACTCCCCCAACCCACTAACACCTTCCCCAATCCCAACCTAACCCCATGGACACCCTGGAAATCCCAATCTTTACAATGTTATTTTGGCGCCAAAACTCATTCGAAGGCTCAGATCAATTTTAGGACAATTGGACAGCTGGGATTACTTCACAAGGTTCAAGAGGGTATTGTGAAACCCTAATTCAAGAAGAGTAAGCACAAGATGGCACATTTCCTACCTACCACATTTTTAGTATAAATAGTGAGTTATTGTAAGCCATGAAGGCATCCTTTTCTTTGTATCTTTTATGTTTTAGTCTTAGTTTACCATTGTACTTTCAAATTTCCAGTTCAATTAAAGTTTCTTTCAAGTTTATTATAATTCGTATTTTCAAGCTAAATTTCAAGTTACTTATTATTTCATTTAAATGCAAGTTATATTGTCTCAGAATGTTCTCTAAATATTGTTAAAGTTATTTGGAATCAAAGAAAAGCAAAACTCAGAAAAGAAAAGAAAAAAAAAGGAAAAGACAAATAAAATCAAAAAAAATAATACAAAAATTGAAGAAACAAAGATCACCCAAGAAACAAAAACAAAGTCGTAAGGGAAAATGAAGAAATCCAAGGATCAAGAAAAAGTAGATTTAAAATGCAGCTTTGAAAGTATGTGACAACAAACAATTCCAATCACCTCCGGTTGTTGAACATTTATGTCGATTGTTGTCGTGTAAACTACTGCAATCATCTCCTATTCATCGCTATTAACCTACCAAACCTCTTAATAATCATTTAAACACAAACATCTTTTTTTAGCAAAAGACACAAACATCTTAGTCACAAAAAAACACCACAACACCTACATAACCATTTAAATACAAACATCTTAGTCAAAAAAATAGCTACCACACCTAGTTAAATCAAAAATACATAAAAAAACACACCATATATTAAAAAAAAGTACCTGATCTCACTGTCATCAATTGCTTAAATATATTACCAGCCAAATTCCTCATCCATCACTTTCTTGATATCATTCGGCTTCCTACCTTAATAGAAATGAACAGCGAAACCAAAAGTCAAAAGAAATTGGAAAACTAATAATGGCACCATCAATTATAACACATAGGTATTGCTACTATACAATACAAAGGTTGTTTACATACCGTGATCACCATGAGTAATAAGTTGGACTTACGGGACATACTGCTGTTTGGCTATAGTTCATGTATTTGCTCACGTCACTCTTCAGTTCTTCAACTTTCCTGCAATAATAGAATATAAATTTCATGATTAACCATAGTTCTCAAAATTATGGTTCTACCAGGCATGCAAATGGTTGAGAAGATAACTGGTTACCTAATGAACCTCGAAACGGCGCACCTAATTTCTTCGACCTCTTTTTGGGAGTAGTTATCCTGCATTACAAAAACCTTAGCATTCAGATTTGAGTGATAACTTCAAGAATTAATTTATTCAACACATATCTCATTTTCTCTTGTTGTTGGAGCTTTTGTAAAGCTCACAATTACATCCCCTTAAATAGTTTATCAGTGGAGCCTCACCCATGTGCACCGCGATCATCCAGCTTAACACCGAACCAACCCGGGGTTCCATATAAGTACAGGAAAATAGAATGGTCAACCCGCCACGACTGCAAATAAAAACACACAGCTTATCATATGAATAAATATAATTCAATTAAAGGATAAACGACCTTGTGGAAAACTAGAAGGGGGGTTGAATAGTTTACCGCTTTTTAAATCCTTTTTAGCATGAATATCCTTTAAAAACTTTACGTTTGCTTAAAGATATAAACACAACGTTATATGTTTGATTCTTTGAAAAGCTTTTCATGTGAATAACAATTCTAACTTTACTTGTTTCATACTTTGAAAAGCTTTGCTTGTGATGATCCTAACTTTGCTTGTTTAGTTCTTTGAAAAGCTTTACTTTTGTTTGAAGATATAAACACAACTTTACTTGTTTAATTCTTTGAAAAGCTTTATATGTGACTAGCAATTCTAACTAAAAGACAACATGTAATAAGCAAAGATAAAGAAAGAAACGATCAAACCACAACACGATTGCTTATCGTGGTTCGGCTACAAGGACTCTTTTTCCTTGCCCTACATCCACGCCCCGAGTTTCCAACTCGAGAGTTATAAGCACTAATCAACAAGCTCCTTTCACCGGCGGAGAAAACCTTTACAACGTCGCTTATACTTTTACCGACACTAAGCTAGATGTCGAGTTCTTTTACACGGGTACAACCACTCCCATCGTCGCTTACACTTTTACCGACACTAAGCTAGATGTCGAGTTCTTTACCAAGGGTACAACCACTCCCGTTAGTTCTTTTACAAGGGTACAACAACTCCCGACACACTACATATTTTGAGACCTAAAATACTAACCGATCACTTCTATACAAGATACACATGAAGTATAAACTACCAAAGTCTATACACAACAAAGCTAACAAGTCTTGCAACTTAGAGTTGAAACTTGTAACTTCTTAGATGAATATGTGAACTCCTTTGCTACATAAGAGAATCACACAAGTTAGTAGCTACTGAGTATAATGAGAGAATATGTGTAAAATATGACTCTAAGTGATAAGCCAAAAATCAACTTGTGGCTTGGTATTTATAGCAAAGCCTTCTGCAGGCCTAGCGGATACGGCGGACCCCTCAGAAGGGATCTGCACGTGTATCCCCAGGGGTCCGTCAGGGCTGCAGTTGGTTTTGCAATAAATCTTTCAAACCAAACAAGGTCACATCACATAAACACTAGTCAAACACAACTTGCACAAGAAAACTTATGGTTAGTCAAACACACTTTCTTTCCATAAATGTATAATGACAAACTTACCATAAATGTGAAGTGATATTTCTATTTAAAGAAATAAATGTGATGTGACAAGACACTTTCTAATTTAAGAAATAAAAACAATGTTTTGTTTAATAGGAAATGTAAATCTTAGTTAAACAAGACTTAAACACTTAAAGTGATGATTTACTCTTAGCTAAAGTTCATACTTTGTCATTAACAAAACTTAGCAAAGATCGTAAAATATAAATAACGTTTTTAGGCGATATTTGTATTAACAATCTCCCCCTTTTTGTTGATGACAAAACATAAACTTTATTTATAAGTAAGTCACTAGTTTTAGTGTTAAGTCTTATAAAGTTAGTATAAAAACTTGTTTTTGCTAAGATGATGTGATATGCAAAAAAAAATTTTGAAACAAGTTTACATATAAATTCTCCCCCTTTTTGTAGAAACAAAAAGAAGAGTAGCGAAGCGGAAGTAAGCACTTGCTCCCCCTTGGATAATACTCCCCCTAAATGGAGTGCCAAGAGAGGAGACATGGATTTTAAACCTACAAGAAAAATGTTAGTTGCCGCACAAGACAAGTCATGAAAGCATTTCATGTCTAGAACACAACTAAGAGTTGTGAAGTGGAATAGTGCAACACTCATGCTCCCCCTTGAATATTACTCCCCTAAATGGAGTATCAAGGATGGAAAACATGGATAATGATCCTACAAAAAGAAAGGTTAGTTTCTAAAACACAAGATATATGTATGCTACCATAGCAAGGTATAGTTCACTTATTATACCTAAATGGTCAACAAACAATGCACACCTTGTAGTAGAATGAAATTCATTCCATGTAAAATTTTGACTCTTAAAGAGTCAAAGACAAGAAATTTGGATGACACCATTCTACTTCTAAAAATAAAGGAAAACTAAAAATAAAATAAGAACATAAAAAGCTACAAGGAAATCATCATTTTCCTTAATGAGAAACATTTTCCAAAAACAAGGCTAAGGTTGTTTAAGGATGAAAATGTGTGTTGGAGGGTGTAGCGGGTTTTGTTTTGAATGTTGTGGAGGTGACACGGTTTTGGTTTGTTGCTTTAAATGGTGAAACATTTTCCAAAAGAAACGGTTTAGTTTCATTTTGGAGACTCTAAACTTGAGGTGGTGTTGGTGCTCTAAACTTGGTTTGTTGGTTTTAATGAGTAACATTTTCCAAAAGAAACGGTTTTGTTTCATTTTGGAAACTCTAAACTTGAGACGTTCCACAATGTGGTTTAGGATAAACCTCATTTCATTGTTTAGAGGATCATAGATGTCTTTGTAGATAAGGTGAGACAACAATGGTTTTAGGTGGTGATATTCTTGTTGTGGTGTTTGGTTGTGGTCAAAAGACTCATTTTGGTCAAGCAATGACCTTGGTTATTCATTTGTGAAAGGTGGTGGTTTTGTTGGTCTTGGTGAAAGATCATTGAGATGCTTCTATTTTCTTATACGAAGAAAATAGAGATTCAAAGTGTTGGGAAGGTTCTTGTGGTTGTTGTCGTTGAACAAAGTGATGGAAGCTTGGTTCTCCGGAAGGATTACCATGAAGGTTTTTGTAAATGGGGTGAAACACAAATGATTGTAGGTGTGTATGACCTTGATCAAAAAAAAGATTAGGGTCTAGCATAATGGTAAGCCAAACTCTCAAGCAATGACGGTAGATGAGGTGCATCATCCAATGACTCGTTTAGTTGAAATATTGGTTGTTGTTGTGAGTTTTGGGGTATTCTAAAGTGATCAAACTTAAAAAGAATTGTGGGAAGGGGTGTTTGGATTTGATGTTCTAACACCTAGTGTCAAACACTCCTACACACCCGCTCTCATAGATGGTCAATCTTCTTCTTGAGCTTTCCAAGAAATCTCTCGATGTTTTTGAACATCCCCTTTGTTTGCTTGAACTCCGCCGACTCATTTGGAATATCTGAAAGTTGGGAAATGTATTCTAGAGGTGGGAGCCTAGAGTTGGCCAAAGCCTAAAGTTGGAAAATGTTTACCTTGGGCTTTGTAGATTCTCCTATCACTTAGTAGGACAAAAGCGTGTGGAATGAGAGAGTAATCTAGGTGAAGACCTCTAGGAGTTGATGGTATGGGAGAGATGAACCTAAAGAGACGGGTCAAGAGCATTCCATACGGCATAGACGTTGTGCCTTGCACAGGAATGTCGGTCATTCTCTTGGTCATGTAGTAGGCAAGGTTCAAGGGTTGCCTAACGGACAAGGAGCAGAGCATGTAGCAAAGGCAAATATTGATGTGATCCCGGTTTCCTATGGTGCTAATTATGTTGGCTCTAAAGAGTTCTTCCCATTTCTTGAATTGGGGCTTGTGTTCATTGAATTCCATTCCATATGGGTCCTTAATGACCTCATTTCCGGTTCTAGTTCTCCTATTGTTGGTGGTCCTAATGAAGAGGTGGTCACGAAGTTCATCTTTGGACACAAGAGGGGTATCATATGGATAGATGTGGTCAAAGAGTGTGTTAAGAGTTGAGAGGGAGTACAATTCGGAGTAGATGCAAGTACCATGGTTTGGGACACCTAGGATTTGAGCAAACTCCTCGAGAGTGAAGGAGTATTGATGATTACTAGCCCTAAAGTTTATAGACATGCGACCATACTCATCCTTGGAGAGGGTGACGGATGCATAGAATTCTAAAATGAACCTAGAACAAATAGGCTCGTCGATTTCTAAGAGACACTCAAAGTTGATTGTGGCAAATTCCGTGTAGAGGTTTGTACCTTCTAAGAAGGATGAATCAATGGTTCTACCCTTATGGACATATCGTTTTTCTAAGGCTTTGAAAACAACGATTTGAGTTTGAGTAAGACCTTTGGTTTTGTGGTGTTTGGGTAGGTACTTGATGGTGTCCTTGTGGTCGTAGTGAGTTAGAGGAGGCATGATGATTCCTAGAAAATCAAAATTTCTCATTTTAGTATAAGTAAATGACTATTGTAATGTGTATGTTCTAGTGTGTGCCTATATGAAAACAATGTGGAGGTGCAGTTAATCTTGACTCATAAAAAAAATGTTTTATAATGCAAGTGATGTTTTAATGACGTTTTTCATTTGTTTTAACAATGTGGTGAACGGTGGTAAAGTATGGTTGACGACCGAGAGTGGATATGTGAAATGAGGTGGTGATTGCTTGACAACACTTAAAGCTTGGATATCTTCTTTGTGTTCTTCACTTGCTAGAAAGTGGAAGAGACGCATTTCATAATGAAATTCACTTGACTTTTGACGACATAGACAAATATGTTAATGAGAGTATGGATATGACAATTGCCCTTTGTTTCAAAGAGCGACACAAAGGTGAACATAGGTTTATGTATCATGAAAGGTGGTTTAATCTTAATAGGTTAGGTTATAGTGGGGATGACACACTTGTTTGGTTACATTGTGGAATCTTCTTGTGAAGATGACTAGGTGGAGTTATTGGTGAAGATGATATTGACTCTTGGTTTCTTTGAGGGCATGGAAATGGTGGATGACTTGATATTGATAGGACAAAGGATAACTCGGTTTCTCATTTCACATTGGTTGTTTGAGGTTTGAGTGATGAAAGGTTATGAGGAAGATGCTTGAAGTTTTGCTCATTTTATGAATCTTATGAGCTGATGGTAAGTTGGAGTTGTGAGTAAAGAGGTGTTTGGTTTTGAAATTAAAAATAAAACATCCTGCAGATTTGGCGGACCAGGCGGAACCAAAGGGGGGGTTCCGCCCGTATGGTCTGAGGGTTCCGTGGGAACTGCAGGGAGAAATTCAAAAGGGATTGTCTTGATTTTTGTGGGTTTATCCTAACGTTCAAAACTAAGGTTTTAGGTCTTATGAGTCCTTGACTAAGCCTAGGGATGATAAATGCTTCTCATTCAAGAGGTTTTGTGAAAACGTTGATAGAATGGTTAACGTATACGACTTTCTTAGTTAAGATGTTCCTCAATGAACATTTTTACCAAGACGATGATGATGGATCACAATATGTCAATTAAGAACATAATGGATTGAATTGTCGCTGAAGTCGATGCTTCCTTTGTTGAAGAGATAACAATGTTGATAAAAGAATTCCGTTGTTGATACGTATTTGCTTGTTCAAGTGGAGCTTGTTGATGTGCTTCTCCATCCGAAACTAATTTGAGAACCTTACGTGTTTTGGAGAGTCATTGGGTAAGTAAGTATAAAAGTGCAAGTACCACTTGTGCTTTTCTTATCAACTTATTACCGGCATAATTCCATTTGGAATACACTATGGTTTCTATTCCCGTTCTTTTGGGATACCATAATCCTAGTTGTGTAGTACCTTATGATGTATCCAAACAAGCTCAACTAAAGAGTTGTTTAAGGATCTTCTTTAACATGAGCACATAAATAAATGCTAAACATAATGTTGGATCTAATTTTTATGAGAACAAGTAGTCTTCCAAACATTTCTCTACGTTTAGTTTTACCTACGGATTTACTAACCATTGAGAACAAGAGAGTAACTAGGAATGTCTTTAAGTTAAAATCCCTTGCTTTTGGAGCTTGCTTTTATTATCAAAATGACTTTCAAATATTGACACTTATAATCACATGATTACTTCAAAACATCTATTTTGTTTCACTAGTTGTTTTACTCTAAATTCCAAAAACTGTTTTTATTGAATTTGTTTAGACACAACTATGACCTATAAATCAAGTTTTATAACTTATGTCAATTTTGCTTGATTCAATGTTTGACTCAAGGTGAGAAGATGTTATTTTGTACTTTTATCCTTAATGTTTTACATAACATACTTGTCTTGCCATCATTAGACTTTCGACTAAGTCATCATCTACCAAAGATGATATCTTAGAAGGAGAAGATCACTCGTTAAATGTTATACTCAACGACTCCTCGACTCTTTGGGTTTTCTTACTTAAGACACTATGAACTCTACTTGTTTTGAAAAAGTCCAAGAGGTACAACATCATAAAACTAAGTGTCATATTTGATGTGTAAATTCTAGATGTTGAAAACTCATTTTCTTCCACACATCCTAATGTATGCTAATGTGATTTATTTCACCTTGTGTGTTTTATGTGAGATTATCATAAAGGAATGATTGAAGAAAGACACAATTTAAGACTCAAAGTATGGTGTTTGAGAATGTTGTTTAACAAAGGTTTGTTTTGCAAGCATCACAAAAGTGTTAGACATTTTAACACTTAGGAAATTCTTAGTTAGCACACTTGTAAGCAAGAGTTGAGTGAGACTCACTCAAGAGTTTCTCATGTTTATCTCTTGATGGTTAAAGAGCCAAAACACCTTATATCTCCCACTAGTACTAATGACGAAATTCCTTGTTGCATAGAATCTAATCTTAGTTATTACTAATAGCAGGTTGATGAGGCGAAAAATGAACCACTTTTAGGGGGTCATTTAAGCCCGGAATTGAATTTATTTGATCAAATATTACCCTAAATCGTTCCTTTTTTGATTTTAGGTACTTTGGGAGAGAAATCTGGAAAAGGAAGCAATTCGGACGTTTTTTGAGCATAAAAGTGAAGAAAACGCCAAAGACTTAATTTTCCATGCTGGAAACAGTGTATGACGGCGTCAAGAGGAAATTCATGACGGCGTCAAAAGTTAATTTGGTGACGACCCAGTACAAACCTGACGGCTCACAAGAAGAGCGTCAAGAGTTAAAATCATGACGGCCTGCATAAGGTGTACACATGACGGCGTCAGATCCAGATCTAGGCAGTCCGAGGAACTATTTGGCGGCGAGATGACGGCGTCAGACATTTGTTCTTGATGCCGTCACCTTCTAAAATCTATATATAGTTTTCTATTTTTCATTCATTGGAGGGGAACTTGTGTGGAGAAACCCTAGGGCCGAACTTTGTGAACCCTAGCTCGTATTTTACAGTAAATTCAAGGGTTTTCACCCCTTGAATCCTTTCATGTGCTATTGAGATAAGTCTTCTCTTTAATTCAATCAATATGTCTATGTGTTGGTTGTCTATATCTTGTGCTTGTCTTGATTTCAACATGTTAGGCTAGATCTATCTTGTGTTTGCTTAGATCTAATGAAACCTAGATGTTAATTATGTGTTGATTACTTGTTTATGGTTGTATTGGACGAATGATTTCAATGTTAGGCTTAAGAAAACTGGCAGATCTCCATTGTGTAACATGCTTGAACGTCTTAGGAAACATGAACCGATGTGTACTAGGTTTTATTGGTTGTATTTAATGCATGAGTAAATTCTAATGATCCCATGTTAGGAGCTTCTTAGCCGGCTCGACATAGGAGTGAAGTAGGCATTCATAGGATTGGGGAAGTAAGTACGCCATCCCATGAATAGTATTAAGGAATACAATCCGTCATCCACGCAACTATAACAAGTAATTAACGTGTAAAAGATATCTAGGGAGTAGTGAAATCTAAGTAAACACATTTCTCCCACTTATTGCTCACAACCCTAGTTTAAATTAGTTTGATTTCATTTCTAGTATTTTATTTTGATTGCATCTTAGTATTGGGTTAGTTGACTAGCAACTAATTCCGCCCAAATCCTTCAAACCCGAGATTTTTACTTGCTTTCCTAAAAGTATAAAAATACAAAAAGAATCATCCCTCATCTCTAGACCTAGTCTTTAGGTTTTCTAATCCTAGTGACACTATTACTAGCTGAACGATCAATCCCCCGGTACTTGTCATTATACTATACTACATCGATCAGGTACACTGCCTGGTGGGGGTAGTAAGCTTCTCAAGATCCCTTGAGAGGTAAATCCTGGTGCAATCCCCACGCATCAAGTTTTTGGCACCGCAACCCGGGGAATAGTTATTGTCTAGGTTAGAATCTCTTTTTATTAGGTCTACTTGCTAGATTCCTTTCTAGTAAGATTTTATTTTTAATTTTTAGGTTCTCTTTAGTCTATCTTTTTTCTTCGTGCCTTTGTTAGTAAATTAAATTCATTGACTATTCCGTTGACCATTATGGAAAACGCGAATCCACCCCTTTCCCCTAGAGATGTGGTTGTGTTACGTGAACAAATTGAGAGTGAGATTAGGGAACTTAGGGAGCTTAATAGGTTGATTAAGGTTGAGCTCGACCATGTATTTAGTGACCTAGCGACCGCCTTGTATTCAAATGAGGACCTAGGGCCTAATGATTTTGTGAATGTCGTTGAAGAACTTGAAGAGGGGGAAATAGATCCGAAGCTAAATGATTATTTTAATCTATACCCCACTAAGGAGGAGATTGCATATTATAATAATCTTATTGATGAACCTCGATCTCCTTTTACTAGAATCGAACCTAAGATAAAGAGAGGCGATCCTAAGAATGCTAAGATACCATGTATGATTGGGTATAGACACGTTGAAAATGCTTACATTGACTTTAAATCCCCAATCAACATTATGTCCTCAAGTGTTTATAATGATATAGTAAAAACAAGACTTGAACCTAGAAGAGATCCCAAATACCCCGGTAGAGTTTGTAACTTTGTCGGGAGAGTTAAAGGTCTACAAGTCTTTGTTGGGAATTTCACTTATATCACCGACTTTATGATTGTGGAAGATCTTGCTAATGTTATTGATTGTCAATTATCCAATGTTGTATTTGGTAAACCGTTTGTTGAGGAGTCCAAGTTAGAATATGATGGGATAGAAGGGACAATCCGATTTGCAAGAAACACCGATAGGATCACTTATAGGATGCCTAATAGAATGAAAGAATTTCGCTTTATATCCCGATTAGACAAGGATAACATTGGTGCTTTTGAGGACATCAATGAAGAGGATAAGAAAAAGGGCATGGATTATGTATGGGAAAAGAGGAGTCTTTTCTACAAGGATTGTTTGACTCTAGGACCAAAGTATAAAATCGATAAGGAATTTTCCCATAGGATTATAGGAGCGATTGAGAAAAAGGTGATTGGTTTCTACAAAGAACATTTACAATCAGAGAGTGAAACCAACGATGAGGTCACGTAGTAACCCATGACCTTGAGTCTAGCTACAAGACTTGTAAATAAAGAAAAACGCTTCTTGGGAGGCAACCCATGATTTTGTGTGATTTTTATTTTTGTTTGTTTGTTATTTGCTTCCGTATGCATGCTTTATTTTTATTGTTGGTAGATCATGTTTCAAAACTAAATAGTGGAAATACTTTACTTTGTTGTTTGGCCTAGTCTTAACTTCACCTAAAGGTATTTTTGCAAAAGATAAGTGTAAGGGGAAACCCCAAATATGTTTTTAAGAAACAAACCGATCATGATTCTCCACAATATTAAATGAACATGTATATTCGTATTTGTTTGAGTCAAATGCTTGTATCGAGTCATAATGATGTTTTGCAGGATTTTCCAGGAAATAGGACCAAGTTTTTCCAGAAATCTTCCGGAAACTTAACATAAGAATTTTTGCAGGTCACTTCTGACGGCGTCACGAGTTTACTCTTGACGGCGTCACGTGTAAAAATCTGGAAATTTTACCGGTTTTGTTTTTCTAACGGAGTTTTAAAGTTTTTGCTGAATTATTAGTTTTATAATCTCCAGAAAATCTGTAAACATCATTCCACAAGCATTATATCTTATTTTGTTTTCTAGGATTTAGTAACATATGTAGATTGCCGCCGATTTTCTGCAAGGTTGCTTTGTCTGTTTTCTCAGGATTTACAGGTTATGTATGACAAGAAGATGATTATTATTCTGGAAGGGAAGCTTTGATTGTTCATTTTCTTGGAGGAAGATCTAACCTGGCCACCTTATTATCCATACCGAGCGAATCAGGGGAGTATTTGATTTCATTCTTTTTACCTATTTCACTTTTACATTCTTTACTTGAACATTGGGGACAATGTTCATCCTAAGTGTAAGGGGAGGGTAAAATGATGATACCTTACAGATACACTTTCGCTTTAGTTTGTTTGTTTGATGGTAGATGTGTAATAAAACTATGAGAAATACTTGTTAGTGCAATTTTAGCGCCAAATTTAAAATTTTTTACAACATTTAGGAGTGAAACTTTAGCCACAGCAAGCGTCTCATGGATAGGAGATTGTATGACTAGCACAAAACCGTACTATTTAGAAAAAAATTTCACCCAAATATGTGAGGTTCGCCTTTAGATTTGATAGGAAAAGCATTTACTATTAGTGTTTATGAGTGTACCGGTAGTATTTAGATTCTAGAACTTGTGTTAGTGATGCATCCCGAGACCGCTAGTGAGTCTACATTCGTGTAGTAGGATTTACTACATGATAAGAGGCATTAGGATCACCCTTGTGTTAAACCCGTATCATAATTACTTGACCATTTAAGTCATATTACTTGGCTAGTTAAGTCAATTAATTTTTCCCACACCTTAGCGTTGTACTCATTTTTAGTACACGAAACCCTTAGTACACCCCTCCGAGCCTATCTTTTCGTTTCTAACTTTAAGCATCTTACTTAAAGGAAGAATTTGTTATACCCCACTAAAATGTACAACCAAATCGCCTTTGCCTTCCGTGTATGCACTCATCTTTAGTGCATTATTGTTATTTGTGTAAACCCTTAGTTAATTATCTAATTGATTACATGGTTGCTAAGTCGAGTCATATCTTTGTACATATTGTTTTGGGACGATTGGGACTCATGGGTAAAGTACTTATTTTATAGAGTAATGGGGAAGAATATCATTTATTACCCCCGTATGTGCGTTAATCTTAAAAGTACTCCAAGTGTTTTGATTATCTTAATTCGAGTCATTAGATTAGTTTATTGTAAAGTACGTAAAAATTCAAGTGTAAGGGGAATTTACATTCCCTATGATGTATTATTTTGGATGGTAGGGTAAGAGTCTATGCAAAAAAAAAAAAAAAAAAAAAAAAAAAAAAAAAAAAAAAAAAAAAAATCGAAAAAATTAAGAAAAAAAAAATAGAAAAAGAAAAGAGAAAAAACATACGGACTACCATCCCATTTTATTCTATGTTCATTTTATCTTTTTGTTATTTTTCATTTATTAGCTTAAGTCGAGTCTAGTCTTGGCTTAGCAACGCTATATTGTACATGTAATTAACCAAGATTGTTAACTCGCCACCAGTAAAGACTGCCTATATCCGACAAAACCGTGTATTTCATATCCCTACACCTAACGTTACAACCCTTTAAAATACCTCTTTGATAGTTTATCCTAGGTGCTTACGCCATGTGGTGGAGGTTTGATCCTTTCCCAAGCCTATGGTAATCTATTTTGCTATGACAGGTAGTGAGAGATATCTTCCGTTTCCATATTGTAATTTATACTTTATTACACCCGAGAGATGTGAGTATCTAAACACTATTTGTGAGGTGCTAGTGTATGACCTCCGTGCTTGTCTTTGGTCTTTAGTGGAACGATTATTTATTATAATTACTTTTATATTAATGTTAAATGACCCCTAACTTGTATTTTGACTAGAATAAAAGCGCATTTGCTTGAGGACAAGCAAATCTCAAGTGTAAGGGTATATGATGAGGCGAAAAATGAACCACTTTTAGGGGGTCATTTAAGCCCGGAATTGAATTTATTTGATCAAATATTACCCTAAATCATTCCTTTTGTGATTTTAGGTACTTTGGGAGAGAAATCTAGAAAAGGAAGCAATTCAGACGTTTTTGGAGCATAAAAGTGAAGAAAACGCCAAAGACTTAATTTTCCATGCTGGAAACAGTGTATGACGGCGTCAAGAGGAAATTCATGACGGTGTCAAGAGTTAATTTGGTGACGATCCAGTACAAACTTGACGGCGTCACAAGAAGAGCGTCAAGAGTTAAAATCATGACGGCCTGCATAAGGTGTACACATGACGGCGTCAGATCTAGATCTAGGCAGTCCAGGGAACTATTTGGCAGCAAGATGACGGCGTCAGACATTTGTTCTTGACGCCGTCACCTTCTAAAATCTATATATAGTTTTCTATTTTTCATTCATTGGAAGGGAACTTGTGTGGAGAAACCCTAGGGCCGAACTTTGTGAACCCTAGCTCGTATTTTACAGTAAATTCAAGGGTTTTCACCCCTTGAATCCTTTCATGTGCTATTGAGATAAGTCTTCTCTTTAATTCAATCAATATGTCTATGTGTTGGTTGTCTATATCTTGTGCTTGTCTTGATTTCAACATGTTAGGCTAGATCTATCTTGTGTTTGCTTAATCTAATGAAACCTAGATGTTAATTATGTGTTGATTACTTGTTTATGGTTGTATTGGATGAATGATTTCAATGTTAGGCTTAAGAAAACTGGCAGATCACCATTGTGTAACATGCTTGAACGTCTTAGGAAACATGAACCGATGTGTACTAGGTTTTATTGGTTGTATTTAATGCATGAGTAAATTCTAATGATCCCATGTTAGGAGCTTCTTAGCCGGCTCGACATAGGAGTGAAGTAGGCACTCATAGGATTGGGGAAGTAAGTACGCCACCCCATGAATGGTATTAAGGAATACAATCCATCATCCACGCAACTATAACAAGTAATTAACGTGTAAAAGATATCTAGGGAGTAGTGAAATCTAAGTAAACACATTTCTCCCACTTATTGCTCACAACCCTAGTTTAAATTAGTTTGATTTCATTTCTAGTATTTTATTTTGATTGCATCTTAGTATTGGGTTAGTTGACTAGCAACTAATTTCGCCCGAATCCTTCAAACCCGAGATTTTTACTTGCTTTCCTAAAAATATAAAAATACAAAAAGAATCATCCCTCATCTCTAGACCTAGTCTTTAGGTTTTCTAATCCTAGCGACACTATTCCTAGCTAAACGATCAATCCCCCGGTACTTGTCATTATACTATACTACATCGATCAGGTACACTGCCTGGTGGGGGTTGTAAGCTTCTCAAGATCCCTTGAGAGGTAAAGCCTGGTGCAATCCCCACGTATCACAGGTAAACACTTTTAGAGTATTACTAATAACACATATTCCAACACATAATGCTAGAAACAAGAGACAATCAAAGTCAAGTTGAAGTAATGCGTACCTTTTAAATTGCATAGAGATGCTATCAAGAGGATAAACACTACGCATAAAATCTTGGTTTGACGACACGCTTTGAAACTCAATTACTCATGTATCCAAGAAGGTTAGATAATCATATAAAAGCATAGAGCATGATAATCTTAAACTTTTTATCATGAGTTTCTATTAGAGATTGAATTATCTCTAAATCTCTCTTCTAAGTTAAGTTAGACAAATTTTACTTGTTTTGTTTTACTAGTTGATGGTGCTTTTGAGTTAAATCCTAATCTGGTTTTATCTTTAAGCACCCTTTGACTCCTCAACAATCTTTCAAGAGATTTTCAGCTTTCATCAAATTTAACTAATATTTTTCCTTTCTCATTTTGCTTTTTAATCTCATGTTTGTAATCTAGACATAATTTACATTCTAGATCAATTTCAACATTACTCTCAATCCTAGACATTTTATCTTCTAACAAGATTTCCTTTTCAAAGATATTCTTAAAAGATTTTGAAGACTCATTGTTCAGGTCCATTTTGCATAAACGTTTAGACTCATTTTCTAATTTAGAAAACTCTAGGATAAATTTCTCAAAGCAAAAGTGTTTGGTTTCAAAATGTACCTTGCTTGATGTTTTATCTAGTTGAGAATCACAAACCGGATGGTTGGCTTCATCTTCATCCGTGTTATTCCATGAACCGTAAGCAAGTCCACTATGAGCTCGACATGAGTAATCATCTTCACTTGCACCTTCATTTAAAAAATTTAAACTAGTAGCACATGTATTCATCACAACTAAATGTCTATCAATTAATATTTCTAAGACTTCTAATTCATATGTGAGATCAAATTGATCTTCTTTGACTTGACATATTTCTTGATGAAAGTTTAACATATTTTTCTAAATGTCATTAGCCGTTTGACAAAAAGACATTCTTTCATATTCGGTACTAAAGCTTTATAAATCATTGTTTTAACTTTAGTATTTTTATCAAGTTTAAGATAGTTATCTTGGTTTTCAAAAACTTGTTTTCTTTGGTTTGAAATCACCAAAAGAAATAACATGCCAAAGATCTTGATCAATTGATTTCACATAGTTTTCAAAATTACTTTTCCATTCAAGTAAGTTTTCTTTTTCAAATAGCGGTGGGTTTTGAATAGGTTGCCCTTCTTTGAGATTTTCAAAATCCATGGATCGATCCAAGTTTTAAAATACATTCTATTTTAAAGATCTTGAGTAACGTAGCTCCTGATGCCAATTGTGGAAAACTAGAAGGGGGGTTGAATAGTTTACCGCTTTTTAAATCCTTTTTAGCTTGAATATCCTTTAAAAACTTTACGTTTGCTTAAAGATATAAACACAACATTATATGTTTGATTCTTTGAAAAGCTTTTCATGTGAATAAAAATTCTAACTTTACTTGTTTCATACTTTGAAAAGCTTTGCTTGTGATGATCCTAACTTTGCTTGTTTAATTCTTTGAAAAGCTTTACTTTTGTTTGAAGATATAAACACAACTTTACTTGTTTAATTCTTTGAAAAGCTTTATATGTGACTAGCATTTCTAACTAAAAGACAACATGTAATAAGCAAAGATAAAGAAAGAAACGATCAAACCACAACACGATTGTTTATCGTGGTTCGGCTACAAGGACTCTTTTTCCTTGCCCTACATCCATGCCCCGAGTTTCCAACTCGAGAGTTATAAGCACTAATCAACAAGCTCCTTTCACCGGCGGAGAAAACCTTTACAACGTCGCTTATACTTTTACCGACACTAAGCTAGATGTCGAGTTCTTTTACACGGGTACAACCACTCCCATCGTCGCTTACACTTTTACCGACACTAAGCTAGATGTCGAGTTCTTTACCAAGGGTACAACCACTCCCGTTAGTTCTTTTACAAGGGTACAACAACTCCCGAAACACTACGTATTTTGAGGCCTAAAATACTAACCGATCACTTCAATACAAGATACACATGAAGTATAAACTACGAAGGTCTATACACAACAAAGCTAACAAGTCTTGCAACTTGTAACTTCTTAGATGAATATGTGAACTCCTTTGCTACATAAGAGAATCACACAAGTTAGTAGCTACTGAGTATAATGAAAGAATATGTGTAAAATATGACTCTAAGTGTAACACCCCAACCCGTCAAGGGTAAAGATATCACAATAAATAGTGTCCAACAGAGCAAAACACAAGCTTTATACTTTAACAAGACGATGAGTACAAGGTTACAAATAAATTCCAAGATAAGGGAATTTCAATAATAAAACAATATCCATAATTTGAAGGAATTCTAAGTTTTGTCCACGCTCTCTCATCCCAACGCTAAACCCCGCATCCTAGCTTAAGTACCTGCCGCATGGAAAAGAAGACGCGGCTGAGCTTAAAAAGCTCAGTGAACATATATGAAGATAACAAGTACATCAAGTAATACGATAAGAGAGTATGAATAGAATGTACATATGGTGTCACCAGGTATATCAAGGAAATTTCAAGGTTTAATATGAAACGTCATCAAGGTTAAGTATCAAGAATCGTCAAGTGTAATAGTAAGGGTTAACTAGTTTCAAGGATCGTCAAGTATAATGTAAAGGTTTAGGTATAGTATCAAAGGTTTCCAAGTCCCAAGATTCCCAAGAATTAAGCAAGGTCAAGTATCAATAGTTTGCAAGGTCAAGTATCAAGTGTCAAGTACCAAGTATTAGGTATCAAGTGTCAAGTGTCAAATGTCAAGTATCAAGTGTCAAGGTTACCAGGTGTCAAGTGTCAAGGCTATCAAGTATTTGGTATCAAGTGTTAAGGCTATCAGTATTTAACCCCCAGGCACACAAGTCAAGTCAAGTATATCAAGTCAAGTATCCCAAGATGGAGTGATCAACTCCCAAGATGTGAGGGGCTGTAATGCACACACGCCCAGTCACCAAGCAATATATATCATGTAGTCCAATATCATAATCAAGGTGGCCGTAGCCCAAGACAAGTCAAGACAAATCTAGGATGCATCCATACGCCCCTGCTGGCCAATAATAATAATCATAATAATCATAGCAGCAGTCGATAACAAGAATCAGGGACGGTGGGGGACATCTCTCTAGCCCCACTAGAGTACATAACATTGGTGCATCAATGCTATGGTTGTGGCTACTCCACAACAAGTAGCTCCTGGGTAAAATACTGAAGGGTCAAGGGTTCAAGGTTCGATATCAAGTACAAGTGGTCAAGTCATAATCAAAGGTTCAAGTCAAGGTTCAACATCAAGAGTTCAATATCAAGGTCAATATCAAGGTTTCAATATCAAGGGTTCAATATCCAGGTCAATATCAAGGGTTCAATATCAAGGGTGCAATCAAGTAATATAAAAGAGAGAGAGAGAGAGAGAAGAGTCATGAGAGAAGTAGTTGTACTCTTACTGAAAGAGTACGGAATATCTGTACCTTATCCGCAAATGCAAAACACACCAGAAGACATAAAGATTGGAAGTTACTCCTTCTTCAGCGAATCTACACGAATTAATGATCGCGTATTACTCATAAGTTCATTTTAAATCAAACTTCCCATTTTAGGTTTCTTTCTATTTTTAGTAACCTTCCATTTTTTTAGCAAGTTTCCCGAATTAGTAACTTAATACTCTAAGGTTATATATGACAATTAAATGATCTTAAGTGTTAAAATAACTAATAGAGTAGTTTAGGGTTAAATATGTCAATTTAATAAAGTATCGGGTTTAATGTGAAAAATAATAAAGTTTAAACTAAATTTGTTTTACTTGTAGCCTTTATAAATAAATATATATGATGCATGCTTATATGAAATTTTCCAACTCAAAATCTTAAATTGATAAAGTACGCACCATGCAATCGGAATGTTTATATATCTCAACGAACCCGGAAAACGTAACGCATTCAAATCACAAAACCATACCGAGACTAATTAAACAAAACCTCATCTCGGTATCACTACACATGCTGAGACCATTAAACGAAGCATACTTCGGTATACATTTTAACAAGGCAAAAGACTATGGCAACAAGGATTTAGCGAGACAATAATAAGGTGGTGCGAGGGGTTTCCAACTAGCAGTCATAAACAACAATGAATTCTACTCGATCATGATTATAGTAACATGCTTAGACTCATTGTAAACTCACACACACGACACACCAACTGTCCATACTCACTAGCTTTTAACGAGGCACATGACATGCGAAAACCCACATGAAATCACGAGACCCGAAACAAACCATACGTCAAATACCATTTCAAAACGGTTTGTAACCATGTTTTTAGACAACTTTTGACCACCCAATATTCACATGCAACACACCCTCTTGTTATTCATGCGATTCAGAAAACAACCCAAGACAGCATGCATGTTCTCTCTTTGTTTAGATTTATATTCATTTTTTTTTTTTTTTTTTTGGTCAATATTAGAGAGATCAACTAAGTGTTTAAGAGGCCAGGTTAAATCGTATACCACAACAGATCCAAGTGGCCAAAGCAAGCACCAAATCGACATAATATATTATAGGCGTTTATGTATTCAACTTATTCGAAAAACAAAACCAGAACTGAGGTCGACCATGTTATAAAAATCTCATAATCTTATGTGGCCTTTTTCTATCATTTAATGTGTAATATTTTTCACATACATGAGAGATCAAAAAGAAAGGAAAAAGAACAAAGGTGATACACGTACCCTCTTGATCGGATCGAAACGAAACAAAGAACCAAGGATCAACAATGCTCGACAAACCAACACCCTCGAACAAATGTTTATCGCGATCATAACTTCCTTCAAACAGTTTGTCGTGCCAGGTTTATCAAAGAACAAGGATCGGTTACCATATGATGTTGTTAAATGTGGATGTTTGTTTTCTGTGCGTTCATATGGGAGGGAATAAAGGGAGAGGGTGATAAATATCGTTTCATAATAAACGATTAGAGGGGTTGGTTAACTTAGGAAATTCATATCTCATGTAATTGATTGATGAGTGATTTGGTCGTATCAAGGGTACGTGATATGAGTGTGATTGACCGAATTATGGGGAGGTGATTACGAGAGGTTGTTAGTGATTATCTTGTCAAATACATTTTCCATATTTAGAAAAATAAATGTGTGCACAATTAATAAAATTTTGGTCCTACCTGTTTTATATGCCGTGATATGGCTTCATATATAAGATAAATAAAAAATATATATATAAGTGTCCACTTCATGGTGACCTAGGCTATAGGATTTCGAAATTGCAAGCTTTAAGTTATAACATATAGTTTAATCCTTAGGTTGAATTCGTATCGTTCATTAAAAGTTACCTCAAATTTTAGGTCGTTATACTAAGTGATAAGCCAAAAATCAACTTGTGGCTTGGTATTTATAGCAAAGCCTTCTGCAGGCCTGGCGGATACGGCAGACCCCTCAGAAGGGATCCGCCCGTGTATCCCCAGGGGTCCGTCAAGGCTGCAGTTGGTTTTGCAATAAATCTTCCAAACCAAACAAGGTCACATCACATAAACACTAGTCAAACACAACTTGCACAAGAAAACTTATGGTTAGTCAAACACACTTTCTTTTCATAAATGTATAATGACAAACTTACCATAAATGTGATATGATATTTCTATTTAAAGAAATAAATGTGATGTGACAAGACACTTTCTAATTTAAGAAATAAAAACAATGTTTTGTTTAAAAGGAAATGTAAATCTTAGTTAAACAAGACTTAAACACTTAAAGTGATGATTTACTCTTAGCTAAAGTTCATACTTTGTCATTAACAAAACTTAGCAAAGATCGTAAAATATAAATAACGTTTTTAGGCGATATTTGTATTAACAGACCTAACTATTAGTCATGGCTCATTCATTTGTGAGGATAAAAACCATTGCTCCACAATAACTCGCTGCCAAAATATTCGTAGCCCTATACGGTCCACCTCAACCTCCAATTTAACCATAACCATCATCATAACCCAAATTCCCAATTAACCATTAGCATAATATGACCGCCTTCTTTTTTTCGACTATTGCCACAACAGTGAATTAATTTCAACAAATTAATAAAAATTAAGCACCAAAGTTGCAAACATTAACAAAAATAGCATATAAAAAAGACCTTTAAACATAACGAAAATAAAAAATAAATTAAAAAAATAAATAAAAGAACATAATACCTACAATCACAACTAACAAAGCTGTAATCCAAAATCCAAATCTATCCTCCTCATCGTCCTGTAAAAAATATATAAATAAAAGAAATTTCTAAATTACAGTCAGATCCACAACAAACGGACAAACAACTTCATCCTAACACTCTAAACAGCTTAAACGCCAACCAGCCCGGTCTTAATAAAGTTGGATGAGGAGTTTTTTTATTTTATTTTATTTTTTTAAATCTTTCCTTTTCTTTTTGTTGCTTATCGCATTTAAGCCACAAATATTACGTTTTGAGTACAAAACCTCTTAAAAATAAAACATTATTGTGATAATCTATTTTCCTCTATCTATATACCCAATATCATGAAAAATAAAGATTACGTTTCTTATGACGATGAGATCACAGTTTGGTTTTCAAGTTAACGACCTAAAGTTCAATAGAAAAAAGCGATGGAAAATACCTTCAATTTTTACCTCTATCTCTTTCCATCTGTCTGTATATGAAGTTGCATTTCTCGCCGTCATTACCGTTTGCTTCGGCCTATTCTCTTGTTGCAAGTTTAATGCAATTCAATGACATATCTGACCAGATATTTTGAAAACATAAGGACCCCTGCCGAAGTTTACCTACTCATCGATCGTTTTCACCGAACGATGTCATTGCGAACATCTAGTTTTATGCTCTAATATGCTCCATTGTTGTCAAGCAAACTTTTGATATAATGAGGCAGATCACGCTCAGGGGCTATGTAGATTTTGTCCCCTCTACAACATGAATGATATTCAGGTCTGCTGCTGTTGGAGTGACCTTTAAGCCTTTCTTCATACCAGAAGACAACCCCACAATAATGACAGCGCCGATCACAGTCCCCCATATCATCATAGGTCAGCGCCGAACCTACAGCTAATTTGTTAGAGGGTTAGCGAAAATACGTGCGAGAAAGTTTTTTTGAAGATTAAAAATGCAAGTTGTTTGGAAAATATAAGGTGTACCCTGGTTCACACCAGAAGTGGATGCCTGACCAGCTGGAACTGGAACTGGAACTGGAACTGGTGATGGTTAGGCACGGCTTTGTGAAACACGCCTGGTAACCCGTGGGTGCAGATACCGCTTGGTGGACCAAGTGTGCAAAGAGGAGCCTAGCAATGACTATCGTGGCTATTGTTGGGAATTATACTAACAGTTACCACGGCTAAGAGAAGATGTTACAACTGCAGAAGATTGTACTTGTAGTGCAAAATCATTACCACTGCAAGGACATATATTACCACTGCTTATTAGATAATTGTTAGGAAACGTGTCTAGATAAATATAGAATAGATCTTGTGTATATCTTATTCTATTAGAATTATACTTATCTTGTAGAAGAGGACTCCTTATGCTATAAAAGGAGATCCTAGGTTAAAGGTTTCACATACGTTTTCTAGAGCTTCAAGGTGTAACCCTAGTGATATCAAGATCTCTCGTATTATTATCATTAATAATATTGGAGCTAATAGTTTGTTTACATACATTGTTCTTATTCATATACAACTGTCTTACTCACAATCAAACTTCTAAGTGTTACTAAGTAGATTCCGCATACTTAGTGATATAACTCAAAGTATCAATCTAACACAAGTTCAAGGTGTTCAGATCTATCAAGTGGTATCAGAGCCAGGTTTTGATACTTTGATTTAGAAGACTCTAGTTCACTCAGAAGAATCAATGGAGATAGAAACCAGTAACTCAAACATTGATGCTAAGCTTCCAAAGCTTAAGTTGAATGACTTTGAGATGTGGAGGCTAATGATCGAACAATTCTTTATGGTCCAAGATTACACACTCTGGGAGATCATTATGGTTGAAAATTCTTTCAAACCAAGTTCAACTTCAGAGATGGTTGGTGGCAAGGAAGTAATTAAGGTCAACACTGGACCTGTTACTAATGATGAAGACTACAGCTGAAGAATGATCTGAAGGCCAGAGGTTTGTTGCTGATGACACTTCCCAGAGACCAAGTTCTAGCATTCAGCAAGTACAAGACTGCAAAGACTCTTTTTGATGAGATCTGTGAAGTTTTTGGTGGTAATGATTCCACCAAGAAGACTCAAAAGACCTTGCTGAAGCAGACTTATGAAAACTTTGGTTCAACAAGTAATGAATCTCTTGATAGCATCTTCACAAGGCTACAAAAGATTGTTACTCAACTCACTGTTTTTGGGATTGAGGTGGAAAGGGAAGACCTTAATCTAAAGTTCTTAAGAAGCTTACCCTCTGAGTTTGGAACCAATGTTGCTGTGTGGGAAGATAAGCCAGAATTGGAGACCATGAAACTTAATGATTTGTACAATAACTTCAAGGTTATTGAACAAAGATTGAAGAAAGCTGGCAAAATAAGTTCAAGTTCAGGAAGTGTAGCACTCATATCATCATCCCTTGATGATAGTTCAGATGAAGAAAGTAATAGTGATGATGACAGTGCTAACATTGTTGTTTCCACTGGTAGTGGAAGTGTTTCCACTGGTAGCTCAAAGAGACAGATTGCAGGACTTAGTGATACTACTTTTTATGCCTTTATATCAAGTCAAGTGGGTGGTTCAATTCTCAATCATGAGGATTTGAATCAAATTGATGAGGATGATATGGAGGAGATGGACATTAAATGGCAAGTGGCTTTACTAAGCTTAAGAACAAAGAAGTTTTGGAAGAAGACTGGAAGAAAGATCAACATCAGTGGCAATGAAACAGTAGGTTTTGACAAAAAGAAGGTGGAGTGCTATAATTGTCATAAGAAGGGGCACTTTGCCAGGGAGTGCAGGAAGCCAAGGAAATCTGACAACAAGTCAACTTGGTATAAGCAGGACAAGAAGAAGGAACCTACTACTGATGAGCCAAAGGGGCTATTGGCTATTGATGGAGTGAGCTTTGATTGGAGCTTTATGACCAAGGATGAGGAAGATGATTCAGAGTCTGCAATGGTTGCTACTGAGCTTGCACTAATGGCTTTTTCTGACTCTGAGGTACAAATTGATAATGCTTGTTCTAAATCTTGTAAGGCCTTAAAAGAGTATGAGAAAATTAAAGCACAATTTAATGAACAATGCCTAGAGTTAACTCATACTAATTATAACTTAGCAAATCATAAAAGAGGCCTAGGTGTTTTAGAAACTCAATTAGAGCATTATAGGGCAAATGAATCTAAGTTCAATGATGATATTGCAGTATTAAGAAGAGACTTAGATTATTAGGTTGCTGTTAATAAGGTTCTTAGAGAAGAACTAGAAAAGGTTAAGATGGCTAGTGAGAATATAATGATAACTAAGCAAACACTGGATCATCAATCCAAGTGTATTGACAAAATTTGGGAAGCCCAAGTTGTGAGCAAAGCCAAATCAGGAATTGGATACAAAATAGTTCCACCACCTCTAAGAGGTGTTCCATCACCTCCTGGCATTGACTTAGCTCACACAGGATTAGAGGAATTCCAGGAACCACCTATGACCTATGGACCAAAGTTTGTTAAACCAGTTGAAATTGAAAAGATTCAGGTTGAGGTTGATATATTTGATAGTGCTAGTAACTCATCTCTTAAAGATGAAAATTTAAATGTTGAGTCTAAACCTAGTGTTCCTGAGAATGTTAAAGTGGAGGTTAAAAGAAGTATTCCTGATGTAGTCAAAGAGAAGCCTAGGTCACAACCTAATTTCACTAGGCCCACTACTAGATATGCAGAGATGTACAGAAGTAGGTCACCAACTCCTAGGGGTAATATGAGGAGTTGGAATCATGTTAAATCTAGGCAATTTGGTAGTGATTTTGTGTTCAATAACAAACCTTGTCATATATGTGGTAGCTTTGATCATTTGTCTTATAGCTGTACCTACCACTTGGGAAGAAGGGAAGTGTTTGGGAATACTAGGGTAAATGGACAAAATGCTAATAACTTAACTCACCCAAATCCACTTAGCAAGATGATTCCGAGGTCTGTTTTGCTTCATTCTGACATTAAACCAAGTTCCACTACTAGACCAGCAGTTGCCACTGTCAGAAATAAAAACAGAGTTTACCCTAAGCCCCCTGTTACTACTTTTGTTAAATCTACTCAAACAGAGAAAAAGACCAATTTTGAAAAGAAAGTTAACAATAATCAGAAGTGGGTACCCAAAGTTTCAAAACAAGCAGTTTCCACTGCTAAGCCAGTAGTTACCACTGCAAGGCCAAAGGTTACCACTGGTGGGTCTGTTAACAAGAAAAGGGTAAATATGGGAAACGATGTTAAGGCCTCAGCACGTTGGGAATGGAAACCAAAAGGAACCATCACCTCAAACAATCCCAATGGTGTATCAATGACCTTTGATATATATAATTATATTGATACACGAGGCAGATCCAAGTCATTTGTGGCTTGGGTCCCCAAAAGGAACTAATTCCTTTATTTTGTGTGCAGGGACATTCAAAGACTACAAATGATCAAGGATACTCAGACAGTGGATGTTCCAGGCACATGACTGGCAATAAGTCCTATCTTTCAGACTTTCAACCTTATGATGGACAATTTGTCAGCTTTGGAGGAGGAATTGGTGGCAAAGTTTCTGGCAAAGGAACAATCAAGGCTGGAAACATTGATTTTGAAGATGTGCAGTATGTGAAAGAACTCAAGTACAACTTATTGGCTCCAAACGGTCAACCAAAGTCAACCACGGATGTGGTCAAGATGGTCAAACAGCCTAGAGTCAATGCTCCGCGGAATATAGTGTTTCCCCGGGTCGTTATGTCCCGACGAGGTGTGAATGGCTAACAAACGGTTTCGTGATCGGGTGAATTTGGATGGAAAAAGGGGTTTGAGATTGATTACACTAAGGATTTATACAATGAAATAGCTTAAACAAGCTTTATGAATAAGACGGGAAGCTAAGAAAAGCAAGAAACGATTTAAACCTAAAAACGCGTACGTAACGTTTAAATAAAACGTAAACATACGAAATAAAAAGTGAAAACGGAAATCTGAAAACACCCAGGGGGTGAAAATGACTTTTTTTACAAACTAAAAGGTAAAAGAAAATTTTTAGAAAAAGAAAATAAATTTTAACACTAATTAATTATTTAATATTAATTAATTACTATTTAATACTAATTATTAATATTTTAAATACTTAAATATAATACAATATTAATTAAATACTAAAAAGGTAAAAATAAAATTTCTAAAATTATAAAATAACTAAAAACAAGTTTTAAAAATAAAAATAAGTTTTTTTGTCTTTTTGTGCTTTTTCTATTAATTAATTACTAATTATTTAATTAACTATTTTAAATTAAGAAAAATACTAAATGAACAGTACAAATTACAAGAAAATTTCTAAAATGATTTTACAACATATAAAGCTATAAAAAATATAAAAACTAGATTATGATTAATAAAAACTAATTATGCTATTTTAAACATAATATTAATTAATAATTAATAAAACTAATATTAAATATAATAAATACCAAATGATGAAATAAAAATCTGATAAAATTATTATAACTACTTTAACTTAAGAGGAAATTAAGAAAAATATAAAAAGGCTAAGTTCTTAATAAAAATATAAAAGTGAAAATTAAAATTAAATAAAATTAAATAGAAACTATCACTTAAAAATACTTTGTTTTTTCTGGATTTTTATTTTAGAAACCTACTTTACATCTAAAAACAGCAAACTTTTGTAAAAACAAACTTTTTAGAACTTAATAATAAGCTGTGGAGAGCTTATTAGTGAGACAGTTGACCACAGTTGACCAAAATGGAAAATGAGCTTAAATGACCAAGAGTGGGACCCACAATGATTAAGTCTGATCCAAACAAGTTAATAGAACATGAATAAGCTAGAAAAATCCTTTGGGGACCACAGAATAAGCTATAAGCTAACAATAAGTACTTTGAAACTTAAGTGGGGACTGAAAATGGGGACAGACTTCAGGGGTATCTAGGGGGCACACCAGGTTGATTGGGGGCACAAGCATGGGTGCTATGGACAGCCACCCACCTAGGGAATTGAAGGAACCAACAATTTAACCATGGGGCTCACTAGGGAAGGCAACAGCCACCACCAAAGTGGTGGTGGTAGGCTGATGTGTTGCGCAGCAGGGGATGACAGTCCCCCTGCATGTGTGTTTGGACAAGAAAATAAGCCACAGAAAAATTTACAAAATTAAGATGAATGATAGAATCTAAAGTTTAGCTGGTAGACAACAAATTACAACAAGTTTCACTGGCTAAAATTTTCAAAACAATTGCCTCAACTTTTGGAAAAATCTGAAAACATACATATTTGACTTTTTTTGCAAAAACTTAAACTTTGATTTTGTTCAACTTTGATTGGATCTAAACACCTGAAAACATGTTTATAAGTTAAAGTAAGATCAGAATAAGTTAAAACACCAACTTTTATTATGAAATGATGGTTTATGGAGATCAAAAACCACCACAGTTAACTGTGGTGGTGAGATTTGTTTGATATTGACTTTATGTAAAACACCCTTGATGTTTTATGACTAAATCATCCTAAGGACACCTATTTGAGACTACATGAGCCAAAATTAGCACCACATACAATCTTTGACAAGGCTAAATCAGCCAATCCAAACACCCCTTAAGAAAATGAAAATGAGTTTTTTGTGAAGCTGTGTGATAATTTAAACCATGAAATCAACTATTTAACTTCTACTAACACATAAAAACCACAAATAAGTCTAAATTAACAGCAATTAACAGCTACAACTAGCAATTACTTAAATTTGAAAATCAATATTAAAATGAAATTGAGAATGGAGCTTACAGTGGCTTATGTGGGCTACAACCCAAGAGAAATGATACAAATCTAACCTACAGCCTCCCTGAGGCCTCTTATACCAAATGCCATCCATCCTTAACAAGAATTTGAAAATTCTAAGTAAAATGCAATGTGGAAAACTAGAAGGGGGGGGGTTGAATAGTTTTACGTCTTTTTCATTTAATAAGAATTTGCTTTTCAAAGAATTGATGGTAGTTGTAAAAACCTTTGAAGCTAAAGTATATATACAAACTAATTCACATATATTATATATATATATACACTACTTATTTAAAGTGTTGAATAGAAATTATATTTTCATATATATCTCACTTAATTATAAGTTTGTATTAATACAGATATATGTATCTTAGTAATTGTTTATACTTATATTTTACTAAAGTATAATTAATGTCTTAAATGGAACCTAGTTTGATCTTTATGTAAAATCAATATATGCACAACATACAATAGTAACAATATATGAAAAGCTAGTAAGTAAGTAAGTAAAGAGTGAGAGATGGAAAGATCAAACCGAGAGACAAAGGATTTATAGTGGTTCGGCTACAAGGACACCTTCCTTGCCCTACTCCACTCCCCGAGAACCGAACTCGAGAGTTTTCTTCACTAAGTCAATAACCTCCCTTATGGCGGAGAAAACCGTACACACCAAAAGCTTACACCAATTAACGACACAAAGCAAGATGTCGAGTTCTAATCGTAGCTAGAACCAATCTCACACCAAATATCACACCACTTCTTCTTCACACCTTTGCACTACTTCAATACTACTTCACACCACAAGTATCTTCACACCTTCAAAGCACTAATGTCTTGACACCTTCAAGACACCAATGTCTTCACACCTTTAAGCCACTAATGTCTTGACACCTTCAAGTCACTAATGTCTTCACACCTTTAAGCCACTAATGTCTTGACACCTTCAAGTCACTAATGTCTTCACACCTTTAAGCCACTAATGTCTTGACACCTTCAAGCCACTAATGTCTTCACGCCTTCTTCACTTGGAACCCTCAATATCTTCACAACAAGTTCCTATTGCTACAATCTCCTATCACCAATACTGATGAGGCGAAAAATGATCCGTTTTTAGGGAGTCATTTAAGCCCGAATCCGAATTTATTTGATCAAATATTGCCCTAAATCGTTCCTTTTGTGATTTTAGGTGTTTGGAGAGTGAATTCTGGAAAAGAGGCTATTTTGGACGTTTTTGGAGCATAAAGTGAAGAAAACGACAAAGTACCAAAAATCCAAGCTGGAAATACAAGGTGATGGCGTCAAGGGTTTGCTCTTGACGGCGTCAGACATGAAGAATAATTTACCGTAGCTGGTGACGGCGTCAGATGGAGTTATGACGGCGTCAAAGTGACCAAGATTAATTTACCGTGGGTGGTGACGGCGTCACATAGGCCGTCACGATTGGATCTAGGGCGTCCGAGGAAGTGTATGGCGGCGAGTTGACGGCGTCAGATTTAACTCTTGACGCCGTCAGGACGATTTTCCTATATATAGTTTTCTAGTTTTTTCATTAAGGGGAGAGAAGTTTTGGTGAAACCCTAAAGACGATTTTGGTGCCTCTTTTACAGGTTTTTCAAGGGTTCCAAACCCTTGAGACCTTGCATTGTAATTGAGATAAGTATACTCTTAATTCAATCAATATGTCTATGTGTTGGTTGTTTATCTTTTGTTCTTATCTTAATTCTACTATGCTAGGCTAGATCTCTCTTGTGTTTGCTTAGATCTAATGAAACCTAGATGTTGATTATGTGTTGATTACTTGTCTATTCTTGTTCTTGGATGAATGATTTTATATGTTAGGCTTAAGAAAACTGGCAGATCTCCAAATGGTAACATGCTTGAACGTCTTAAGAAACATGAACCGAGGCGTACTAGGTCTTTATTGGTTGTATTTAATGCATGAGCCACTGTTTACAATCCCTATAGTTGTGCTGGGTCATGGTGTAGGAGGAGATAAGAGCTCATAGAGTTGGGGAGTTATGTATGTCACTCCACGAATGGTATTAAGGAATACAACCCGTCATTCATACAAGTGTAACAAGTAATTAACATGTAAAAGATATCTAGGGAGTAATGAAGTCTAAGTAAACACAATTTCTCTAATTACTGCTCACAACCTTAGTTTAATTAGTTTAATTTCATTTTTTATTATTTTATTTTGATTGCATCTTAGCTTTGGGTTAGTTGATTAGCAACTAATTCCGCCCACTCTTTCAAAACCCGAGATTTTAATTGCTTTCATAAAATATAAAAACACAAAAATAATCATCTTTCATCTCTAGAACTATTAATTAGGTTTTCTAATCCTAGCGACACTATTCCTAAGCTGAACGATCAATCCCCCGGTACTTGTCACTATACTATACTACAACGATCAGGTACACTGCCTGGTGGGGGTTGTAAGCCTCGCGAGATCCCTCGAGAGGTAAAGCAAGGTGCGATTCCCACGCATCAAGTTTTTGGCGCTGCAGCCCGGGGAATAGTTATTGTCTAGGTTAGGATTTCTTTTTATTAGGTCTACTTGCTAGATTCCTTTCTAGTAAGATTTTTTTTTTATTTTTATTTTTAGGTCTTCTTTAGTCTATCTTGTTTCTTCGTGCTTTTGTTCGTAACTCTTTACCATCCGACATCATGGAAGGTGGTAACATCTTTGAACCCATCATCCCACCACAATAAAACCCACCATTAGAACCCCTTAGGCCCCGAACCTTAGGAGAGTTTTCCCGACCTAGCCACCAAGGCTACCGAAACACCATTGAGCTCACCGGAGCCAATGTGACCCCCTTGCGATCCGACACCATCCGGTTGGTGCAAAGCGGATGTGCATTCCATGGACTTCGTTCCGAAGATCCAAACCAACACCTTAAGGACTTCCTCAAAATCGTAGATTCCATAGACCTAGGTGTTGAAACTAGAGAGACTACCCGTTTACGCCTATTCCAATTCTCTCTACGGGATCAAGCTAGTCAATGGCTTGAGCGTTTACCCGTGGGATCCATCACCACATGGGATGATCTCACCACTCGTTTCCTTGCTCAATTTTTCCCACCGGGGAGAACTACTAAGCTTAGGAATGACATCTTGATGTTCCAACAACGTCAAAATGAATCTCTTTATGAAGCATGGACTCGTTTCAAGGACTTACTCCAAAAAGTCCCTCATCATGGCATAGATCTGTGGCTCCAAGTCCAAATCTTCTATGACCATATCGATATCCCCACGAGGCGAACCATTGACCAATCGGCCGGTGGTAAGCTACGTGATCTTAGTGCGGAACAATCATGGGAACTCATAGAAGATCTTGCTCTCTATGACAACGAAAGTTGGAATGATCCCCGTGATTTGAACAAAACGGTCAAGGCAATATCTTTGCCTTCGAATAATTCAAGCACTCCCGACCGTAGGATCATGGAACTTGAGGACCAAGTCAAGTTTCTCATGAAATCTTACGAAGCTCCGAAGCATTCAAGCCAAGTGAACAAAATCACTTCTTCATGCGAATTATGTAGTGGTCCCCATGACACTCGTGATTGTATGGAACTCCCCGGAACAGCTTTTGCGGACTACGCATCCACGCGTACCGACGAAGCGGGAGATAAGTGGTACACTTTCAAGCCCGAGCCGAACACATACGGTGATTCATATAACCCCTCATGGAAAAATCACCCAAACCTTAGGTGGAAACAAAATCAACCCAATTCATCCAACCCACCTAATCGTTACCAATCAAACGGTCCACCATCCAACCGTACCTTCAACAACAATCCTTCTAACAACTATGGTAGTACCAACAATCTTGAAGGATTGATGTCGAAATTTATGGCATCTCAAGAAGCTCGCATAGCTAGGTTTGAAACCGAATTCAACCAACAACAAACGGAGATGACCAACAAGATCGACAACTTGTTGAAAGCCCTCAACAACCAAACATTAGCCACACCTAGGAAGGACACTAGGGACACCAATAGTGGAATCCAAGCTAAGGACCCCTCATCATCCAAACATGTCCACTTTGTCAATGTTGTCACCATTAAGCCGATAGATAGGGAGATAGAGGAAAGTGACAAAGATGAAGTTAGAGTAGAAGCCAATAGTGAGGATGAGAGTAGGGAAGTTGAGGTTAATAAGGATGAGGAATTAGAGGAGGTAGAACCTATAGAGGAATATTTTGATAAGTTGCCAACAAAGGAAGAACGGGAATACCATAAGTATTTATTCGATAGTCCCGAGACAACATATATCTTTGGCGATCCCCTGATCAAAATGGGAGACCCCTCTAACATTAACATCCCATGCAATATCGGGCACATGCATGTATGGAAAGCTTAAATAGACCCTAGATCCCCCGTGAACATCATGTCTAGGACTTATTACAATTGGGTGATGAAGAAGCAACTCAATTTTAGGATAATGCCCGGTAAAAGTTGGATAAGTAATTTTGCAGGAAGAGTTAAGGGAGTACATGTGATTATAGGGAATCTCACCTATGAGATTGATTTCATGATAGTGGAAGACACGCGTCCGGTGATAGATGCTTGCCTAAGTCAAATAATATTTGGGAAACCATTTGTTGAGGCCACTAGGATGAGTTATGATCCGACGTTAGGGATAGTTAGATTCAAGGAAGAGAATGATGAGGTTGCTTATCAAATGCCCTACAAGATTGAGCAATACCGCCTTCTCTCTAATTTCGAAAAGGAACGTAAGCAAGCGGCTTATTATAGGAATGATGAAGATAGACGTAGAGGAGTAGAGTATGTTAGAAATAGGATGCTTGGTTTCTACAAAGAATGCTTGCAACTAGGTCCGGAATACAAAACTGGTTTAGAAGATGACCTAGGTAGTGGAACCAATGATGAGATCACGTAGTAACCCACGACTTTGAGTCTAGCTACAAGACTCGTAAATAAAGAAAAGCGCTTCTTGGGAGGCAACCCATGTTTTGTGTGATTTTTAATTGTTTGATTGTTATTTGCTTCCGTATGCATGTTTTATTTTTATTGTTGGTTGATCATGTTTCTCTATTAAAATGTGAAATACTTTATTATGTTGTTTAGCCTAGTCTTAACTTCAACCTAAAGGTATTTTTGCAAAAGATAAGTGTAAGGGAAAACCCCAAATATGTTTTTAAGAAACAAACCGATCATGATTATCCACAATATTTAATGAACATGTATATTCGTATTTGTTAGAGTCAATTGCTTGTATTGAGTCACAATGAAGTTTTGCAGGATTTTCCAGGAAGTAGGACAAAGTTTTTCCAGAAATTTTCCGGAAACTTAACATAAGGATTTCTGCAGGTTCATTCTGACGGCGTCAGGGCATTGCTCTTGACGGCGTCAGGAGTCAAAAATCTGGAAATTTTACCGGTTTTGTTTTTCTAACGGAGTCTTATAGTTTTTGTGAATTATTAAGTTTTATAATCTCCAGGAAATCTGCAAACTTCATTCCACAAGCATTATATCTTACTTTGTTTTCTAGGATTTAGTAACTTATATAGGATGCCGCCGATTTTACGCGAGGTTGCCTTGTCTACTTTTGTCAGGATTTACAGGTTATTTGTGATAAGAAGATGATTTATATTCTGGAAGGGAAGCTTTGATTGTTCGTTTTCTTGGAAGAAGATTTAACCTGGCCAACTAAAATCCATACCGAGCGAATCAGGGGAGTATTTGATTTCATTCTCTTTACTTTTTAACTTTTACATTCTTTACTTGAACATTGGGGACAATGTTCATCTTAAGTGTAAGGGGAGGGTAAAAAGATGATACCTTACATTTGCACTTTCGCTTGAGTTTGTTTTGTTTGATAGTAGGTGTGTAATAAAACTATGAGAAATACTTGTTAGTGTAATTTTAGCGCCAAATTTAAAATTTTTTACAACATTTAGGAGTGAAACTTTAGCCATAGCAAGCGTCTCATGGATAGGAGGTTGTATGACTAGCACATAACCGTATATTCAGAAAAATTTTCCACCCAAAAATGTGAGGTTCGCCTTTAGATTTGATAGGAAAAGCATTCGTTATTAGTGCTTATGAGTGTACCGGTAGCATTTAGATTTTAGAACTTGCGTTAGTGATGCATCCCGAGACCGCTAGTGAGACTACATTCGTGTGGTAGGATTTACTACATGATAAGAGGCATTAGGATCACCCTTGTGTTAAACCCGTATTATAATTACTTGACCATTTAAGTCATATTACTTGGCTAGTTAAGTCAACTAATTTTTCCCACACCCTTTGCGTTGTACTCATTTTTAGTACACGATACCCCTAGTACACCCCTCCGAGCCTATCTTTTCGTTTCTAACTTTAAGCATCTTACTTAAAGGAAGAATTTGTTACACCCCACTTAAATGTACAACCAAATCGCCTTAGCCTTCCGTGTATGCGCTCATTTTTAGTGCATTATTGTTATTTGTTAAACCCTAAGTTAACTTTCTAATTGATTACATGGTTGCTAAGTCGAGTCATATCCTTGTACATATTGTTTTGGGACGATTGGGACTCATGGGTAAGTACTTATTTTATGGAGTAATGGGGAAGAACATCACTTATTACCCCCATATGTACGTTAATCTTAAAAGTGCTCCAAGTGTTTTGATTTTCTTAATTCGAGTCATTAGAATAGTTAAATGTAAAGTATGTAAAGATTCAAGTGTAAGGGGAATTCTCATCCCCTATGATGTATTATTTTGGATGGTAGGGTAAGAGTGTATGCAAAAAAAAAAAAAAAAAAAAAAAAAAAAAAAAAAAAAAAAAAATAGAAAAGAAGAAGAGAAAAAACATACGGACTACCATCCCGTTTTTATTTTATGTTCATTTTATGTTTTTGTTATTTTTCATTTATTAGCTTAAGTCGAGTCTAGTCTTGGCTTAGCAACGCCATCTTGTACATGTAATTTACTAAGATTGTTAACTCGCCACCAGTAAAATTCCCTTTATCCAACAAAACCGTGTAATTCATATCCCTACACCTAACGATATAACCCTTTTAAAAGACCTCTTTGATAGTTTATCCTAGGTGCTTACGCCATGTGGTGGAGGTTTGATCCTTTCCCAAGCCTATGGTAATCTATTTTGCTATGACAGGTAGTGAGAGATATCTTCCATTTCCATAATGTTATATTACTTTATTACACCCGAGAGATGTGAGTATCTAAACACTATTTGTGAGGTGCTTGTGTATGACCTCCGTGCTTGTCTATTGGTCTTTAGTGGAACGATTATTTGTTGTAATTACTTTTATATTAGTGTTAAATGACCCCTAACTTGTCTTTTGAGTAGAATAAAAGCTCATTTGCTTGAGGACAAGCAAATCTCAAGTGTAAGGGTATATGATGAGGCGAAAAATGATCCGTTTTTAGGGGGTCATTTAAGCCCGAATCCGAATTTATTTGATCAAATATTGCCCTAAATCGTTCCTTTTGTGATTTTAGGTGTTTGGAGAGTGAATTCTGGAAAAGAGGCTATTTTGGACGTTTTTGGAGCATAAAGTGAAGAAAACGACAAAGTACCAAAAATCCAAGCTGGAAATACAAGGTGACGGCGTCAAGGGTTTGCTCTTGACGGCGTCAGACATGAAGAATAATTTACCGTAGCTGGTGACGGCGTCAGATGGAGTTATGACGGCGTCAAAGTGACCAAGATTAATTTACCGTGGGTGGTGACGGCGTCACATAGGCCGTCACGATTGGATCTAGGGCGTCCGAGGAAGTGTATGGCGGCGAGTTGACGGTGTCAGATTTAACTCTTGACGCCGTCAGGACGATTTTCCTATATATAGTTTTCTAGTTTTTTCATTAAGGGGAGAGAAGTTTTGGTGAAACCCTAAAGACGATTTTGGTGCCTCTTTTACAGGTTTTTCAAGGGTTCCAAACCCTTGAGACCTTGCATTGTAATTTTGATAAGTATACTCTTAATTCAATCAATATGTCTATGTGTTGGTTGTTTATCTTTTGTTCTTATCTTAATTCTACTATGCTAGGCTAGATCTCTCTTGTGTTTGCTTAGATCTAATGAAACCTAGATGTTGATTATGTGTTGATTACTTGTCTATTCTTGTTCTTGGATGAATGATTTTATATGTTAGGCTTAAGAAAACTGGCAGATCTCCAAATGGTAACATGCTTGAACGTCTTAAGAAACATGAACCGAGGCGTACTAGGTCTTTATTGGTTGTATTTAATGCATGAGCCACTGTTTACAATCCCTATAGTTGTGCTGGGTCATGGTGTAGGAGGAGATAAGAGCTCATAGAGTTGGGGAGTTATGTATGCCACTCCACGAATGGTATTAAGGAATACAACCCGTCATTCATACAAGTGTAACAAGTAATTAACATGTAAAAGATATCTAGGGAGTAATGAAGTCTAAGTAAACACAATTTCTCCAATTACTGCTCACAACCTTAGTTTAATTAGTTTAATTTCATTTTTTATTATTTTATTTTGATTGCATCTTAGCTTTGGGTTAGTTGATTAGCAACTAATTCCGCCCACTCTTTCAAAACCCGAGATTTTAATTGCTTTCATAAAATATAAAAACACAAAAATAATCATCTTTCATCTCTAGAACTATTAATTAGGTTTTCTAATCCTAGCGACACTATTCCTAAGCTGAACGATCAATCCCCCGGTACTTGTCACTATACTATACTACAACGATCAGGTACACTGCCTGGTGGGGGTTGTAAGCCTCGCGAGATCCCTCGAGAGGTAAAGCAAGGTGCGATTCCCACGCATCAAATACTATCTAACCCTTCTTCTCCACTTCAAGTTCCACTTTACACTTACACCAATTCTAGATTCTTCAACTAAATCTAGCTAACTAATACATACACCTTATTCACCAATGAATGAAAGATTTACAAGAAAATATAAACAAGCAACTTAGATAGCAAGATGATACTAAGTTGTAATACTTCTAATAGAAGTATTCTTCTCTTTGCACTTTGAATGTTGAGGCTTGAATCACTTTGAAACAAAGATCAAAGTATATAAGATCAAAGGATTATTAGAGAAAGGAAATGGATGTTTAGATCTGAAAGTTTCTGGTGCAAAAAGGTGAGGAAAATGTGCAAAATGATCCAGTATTTAAAGGGCCAGATTTTACTGTTCGGGAGCGTTGCCGGTCCCCTTAATTGTAGGCCGGTCCCCTTAATGATTAAGGGGGCCGCCTAGTAAAATTAAGGGGGCCGCCCTCCTGAACGTTTGAAAAGATTCTCTGGATAAAATTTGCCCTTTTTGGTTGGAAATTTGAAATCATATTTTTGTGGTTTAATAAAGCTTTACCAAAAATGATTTACAAATATATATAAAATGTTAAAATCATTTTATAAAATGTTATGTCTTAAGCCAAGATTTCCTTTGATCTTATAATGCACTAATCACTTTGTTTATTCATACCTTAAGTGATTAAATGATGAAAGTGAGTATTTACTACTAAATACTTGTTTACGTCATAGCCTTTGGTTTGATGAGTTTACATTTTGTGATTATCAAAACATAGAGATATCGAAAGATATGGATAACGTTTTTAGTCATTTATTTATATCAACAATCTCCCCCTTTTTGATGATTACAAAACCTAAACTCATTAAATCCAAAAATTAATTTTTAGACAAGTATTTAGTGAGTTTATATTCACTTCTCCCCCTTTTTGTAAAATCAAAAAGGTTTAAGCCTATAAGGTAAAGGCTCCCCCTTGATGTATGCTCCCCCTCGTTTGAGGGCACCAACGGTTCGAGATATGGAATTCTTGCAAGAAAAATATTAGAGACACAAGCAAATACATATAGCATAATAACAACTAATAGTAAGCATGGCAATGAAGAATTTAAAACACATATAAAAGCATTCATTAATTCAAGATGATTATGTCAACCACATAATCATTGTTACAAAAGCCATAATGATAGAATTCTAATGCAAGGTAGAATATCCTATTGTGCCAACAAAGAGTGTCATCAAACTTTCTTGAATCCCAAAATGGTTGAGGTGTTTTATTTGAAAATGAGAAACATAAGCATGTAAAATGCTTAGTTGTTTAGTGGGGATAAACTTTTGGTTGCATGGATGTTGGTGAGTTTGGAGATGTGTAACTTGTAGGTGGTGGATTTGAAGTTGGGTTTATTGGTTGAGGGTTTTGATGTTGTTCAAGTGATGGTGTTTGTTGAGATCTAGTAAGAAGATACTCAATCCAAGTGAAGTGCTCATTCAAAGCAATGGTTTGTTGTTGAAGGAAGATGCAACAAGGGCAATTGTTAACATGCTTCTTAATTTGGTTGATGTCATGTGGTGATGATGGTGAGCTTGATTGGGGTGGATCCAAATTGCGTTGCGCAAGATGTAATGCTAAAAGAGCACTAAGCTCATGAGCCTCTTTTAGCTCCTCAACGAACTTCAAGTGTTCGGAGGAAGGTGATGATGGTGGAACATGGTAGTTGTCTTGGGTGAAGGTTTGAACATGCAACATAGGAGTGGCATGTGAGGTTGTAGGATGTGGTGGTGGTACTCTTGGTGGTGGAGACATGGTTGGGCTTGGGTAGTCATGAAAACATGAAATGGGTGGAAGAGGTTCTCCAAGAGTGAGTGATGTTTTTGTTGAATGAGCAACATGTGAGGTATTGATAGAGAGATTGGGATTGTTATTTTGTGATTGAGCATGCTCATCATAAGAAGAAGCATGAATGAGGGAATGAGTGGGTGATAAGTTGTGTGATGAATCATTATTGTGGGTTTGAGGTTTAGTAGTTGGTTGACTTGGAACAACATCACTTGAGTTTTGACAAGAATCAAGTTTCCTCCTCCAAACGGGTTTGACGGAGATCCTTGTGGTTCTTGAAATTTTAGGTTTTTGGTTGTTGGGAGATGACATGGTTGGGTGTGATGGCATTTATGATGGGAAGAGGGTATTTATAGTGTATGAGAAATGTGGTTTAGGAAGGTAAATTTTTTAGGGATAGCATGGGACAAAATATGTTTGTGAATTTTGGGAAGTATAGGCTGAAGTGGGTCAAAAAGTGATAAAGAAAACAGTATCCCCGACCATCAGATGGCCGGTCCCCTTAATTAGGGGCCGGTCCCCTTAATCATTAAGGGGGCCGCCTTATATAATTAAGGGGGCCGCCCATCTGGTGATTCCCAGAATGCCAGAATTGGGTTT
Organism: Artemisia argyi; assembly: GCA_030686995.1. Taxonomy (NCBI): domain Eukaryota; kingdom Viridiplantae; phylum Streptophyta; class Magnoliopsida; order Asterales; family Asteraceae; genus Artemisia; species Artemisia argyi. The sequence goes on along the minus strand of CM060698.1, from coordinate 78,461,977 downwards.
TTGGCAGAAAATTTTCAAAAAGGTTATGTTTTGGGGTTTGGATTCAAGCAAGTTCAATTCTTTGAAGCAATATAGGGCATACTATTCATGAATGTAGAAAGTGATATAGAAACAATTAAATAAGATAATTAATTTCTAATCATCATGCAATCTATTAATTTATCAATTAAGATGTGCAACTAAGGAGGCAATAAGGCAAATTAGTTAAATGTATAACTATATGAAAATGATAATATGTAGACTAGTGCAAACATATTGATGAAAGTTAACAATTAACAAGTAGAAGGATACAAATGCTATGTAGTCTAGTACAAACAATTTGCATCAATTCATTAGAAGCAATATAGGATAAACTAATCATGTATCTAGAGAATGTAATAAAGATGAGTTAAGTAGGCAAATAATTTCCAATTTTCATGCAATCTACTTATTGATCAATTAAGTTTCACAACTAAGGAAGCAATAAGACATGCTAACCATAATAAATTGGCTAGTTTGAACAAAATAGTGAGTGCCTACAGGAAACAAATTGGAAGTAATGATTGTATGGACTTTAGGATTTGTTACAAACAAGATCCATATGGGCAAACCATGATTCTCAAGAAATGATTTGATTAAATTGTGAATGTCATTTTTACATAAATGCAAGACATATATGAGATAATCAAGGAATGTTTTAGGCAAAATGTTTTTAGTTTTATTCAACAATGTTTGAAAGTAAGTTTTCATTTAGATGTGAGAGTGTTGAATGGGATATAACCTAACATCTATAGTTCCTATGTTTTCGCATGCTTGTCTAACTTAATGCCATAAATCTGGAAGTGAAAGAATTTAATGAGAAGAAAAGTTCATAAAAGTGAACTAGCGTTAGGTATATATAGGAAGTGCAATTTAATCAAGTTGGAGAATGAGTATGAGAATATTACTAGTGGTGCTCAATTCAGGCTAAACACGACCGTTTTTACGGGTTACACACACCCAACTTCTCACATAGAAGCAATTCAACCGTTAGGTTAAATTGAATTTCTAGTCAATTGATTCTCCAGTAGTCATTCTCTTTTTAGAAGAAATTGAGATCCTAAATTTACCTATCAAAGATTACCAAATATGAAGTTTTATTGATTCACTAATACTTGGCTTAATGTTTTGAAGTACATTCAAGTTTGTATCCAAATAAAACAAATTTTGTTTTGTTTCAAAAAGAAAAATGTTTCTATCTTGATAAAGATCAAAATAATGTTATGATAGCTTATGATTAAGCATGTTGTTTGAAGAAGCATGAAATAGATATTTGAAAGATTTTAATTCAAAGAGAGAAGTTTTTAAATATGATGTTTTGATTTTGACAATCAAGAAATTTCAAGAGAAAGATATACTTCAAGAGAATCGATTAGGCCCATTGTCACACATAATCATTTTTAATGATAACTAAAGATGTGAAAGAGATATGGTAGATATTAAACATCTAAATGCAATGAGATAGGAAAGGACAAAGAAAATCATCAATGAATACAATATAGACATATGTATATATATATGTATGCATAGAAGGTACATTGTAGTATAGAGTTACTAGCAAGTCTTAATTATCTATTAATCCAATTAGTTAAGAACATATAGATTAAAGTAGTCATAACAACAAGAGAGTTAATTGTCCTAATATCATGTATGCATATATTGGTATTTATGATCTAAAGGTATAACAACTTATGGATTAAAATCATATTAGTATACTAATCATGGCATACTATGATATATTGTAGCAATAACAAGGTTTTGAAAAGAAAACTTACCTCAGGTCCAGCTTTCCTTTAAGAGTGGGCAAAAGAGCAATAGAAGACGTCTTAAAATTTTGCCCAAAGTATGTAGAAGTAGCAAAGACGAATCCCAACGCAATAAGGATCAAGAATGGTAAAACAAGAGTCCTCCAAGAGTGAGATGTAAACCGCCAAGATCATAGATGACCGCAACCAATACATAATCAACACGTGTGTAGACTACAAGTGACAAAGATCTTGGTACCCAGATTCTCATGGGTCCGAGTTGATTAGTATAGAGCATCCAATGCATTTAAATGCACATGATGAGGATGTCATCGAGAAGTACAAGAATTCATCATTTGTTTGTTTTAACAAGCAAACAATAGCTTTCTTGACTAGAGAAATAATCAGTGGATATAAATAGTAAAAGTTCTAAATTTCTCCACTAGGTTTAACAAATTTTATTTGTTTTGAAGTATTCGTTAAGTAATCATCTTCAGTAAATCCTAAGCCGGTTTTATCATAAAATGACTTTTGAATGTTAAGTAGATATTTTAAAGATTTAGAACTATTTTCAAATTTAGCCAATATTTTTGCTTTTTCTTTTTCCATTTTAATTTCATGTTTGTCGTCTTGACAATTTTTACATTCAAGATCAATTTCAATATTACTTTCAAGTCTAGACATTTTGTCTTCTAAAATTATTTCTTTTTCAAAGTTATTTTCAACGGATGTTGAAGATTCATTCTTAAAAATAATTTTTGATTCAATGTTGCAAAAGTGTTTGAAGTTGTTTTCCAATTTTGAAAATTCTAATATAAATTGATCATAGCAAAAATGTTTGGTTTTGGATTGTACCTTATTTGTAGTTGTACAATCTTCACATGCTAAGCGGTGATCAATTCTATTGTTCATGTCACTCCATGTTTTGTTTGTAGTGTTGCTTGGATCTTGAAGCATGTAATCCTTGCCGTCACCACTTGTATTCTCATTAGTTAGAGAATTCATGTAAGCCGTATTTTCGTCATCTTCATTTTCCTTGTTGCACCATGGTTTATTGACATACTTTCTTCGGATTAGACACATGTGTTCTTCTTTATTTGTACCTTCAATAACCATATTTGAACTAGTAGTACATGTGTTTATTTCAACTAAATATTTACGTCTTTTTCGTTTAATAAGAATTTGCTTTTCAAAGAATTGATGGTAGTTGTAAAAACCTTTGAAGCTAAAGTATATATACAAACTAATTCACATATATTATATATATATATACACTACTTATTTAAAGTGTTGAATAGAAATTATATTTTCATATATATCTCACTTAATTATAAGTTTGTATTAATATAGATATATGTATCTTAGTAATTGTTTATACTTATATTTTACTAAAGTATAATTAATGTCTTAAATGGAACCTAGTTTGATCTTTATGTGAAATCAATATATGCACAACATACAATATTAACAATATATGAAAAGCTAGTAAGTAAGTAAGTAAAGAGTGAGAGATGGAAAGATCAAACCGAGAGACAAAGGATTTATAGTGGTTCGGCTACAAGGACACCTTCCTTGCCCTACTCCACTCCCCGAGCACCGAACTCGAGAGTTTTCTTCACTAAGTCAATAACCTCCCTTATGGCGGAGAAAACCGTACACACCAAAAGCTTACACCAATTAACGACACAAAGCAAGATGTCGAGTTCTAATCGTAGCTAGAACCAATCTCACACCAAATATCACACCACTTCTTCTTCACACCTTTGCACTACTTCAATACTACTTCACACCACAAGTATCTTCACACCTTCAAAGCACTAATGTCTTGACACCTTCAAGACACCAATGTCTTCACACCTTTAAGCCACTAATGTCTTGACACCTTCAAGTCACTAATGTCTTCACACCTTTAAGCCACTAATGTCTTGACACCTTCAAGTCACTAATGTCTTCACGCCTTCTTCACTTGGAACCCTCAATATCTTCACAACAAGTTCCTATTGCTACAATCTCCTATCACCAATACTATCTAACCCTTCTTCTCCACTTCAAGTTCCACTTTACACTTACACTAATTCTAGATTCTTCAACTAAATCTAGCTAACTAATACATACACCTTATTCACCAATGAATGAAAGATTTACAAGAAAATATAAACAAGCAACTTAGATAGCAAGATGATACTAAGTTGTAATACTTCTAATAGAAGTATTCTTCTCTTTGCACTTTGAATGTTGAGGCTTGAATCACTTTGAAACAAAGATCAAAGTATATAAGATCAAAGGATTATTAGAGAAAGGAAATGGATGTTTAGATCTGAAAGTTTCTGGTGCAAAAAGGTGAGGAAAATGTGCAAAATGATCCAGTATTTAAAGGGCCAGATTTTACTGTTCGGGAGCGTTGCCGGTCCCCTTAATTGTAGGCCGGTCCCCTTAATGATTAAGGGGGCCGCCTAGTAAAATTAAGGGGGCCGCCCTCCTGAACGTTTGAAAAGATTCTCTGGATAAAATTTGCCCTTTTTGGTTGGAAATTTGAAATCATATTTTTGTGGTTTAATAAAGCTTTACCAAAAATGATTTAAAAATATATATAAAATGTTAAAATCATTTTATAAAATGTTATGTCTTAAGACAAGATTTCCTTTGATCTTATAATGCACTAATCACTTTGTTTATTCATACCTTAAGTGATTAAATGGTGAAAGTGAGTATTTACTACTAAATACTTGTTTACGTCATAGCCTTTGGTTTGATGAGTTTACGTTTTGTGATTATCAAAACATAGAGATATCGAAAGATATGAATAACGTTTTTAGTCATTTATTTATATCAACATGCAAATTTCGTAAAAACTCAAACAAAGCTTGAAATTAATAATCCACAAGGTTCATAATACATTAATTTTAAATGAAGAGTGCTTAATTCAAAAGAAAATTACAATTGAAACTGAGTTTACACTACCTACAATTAAGTTACCCTAAAACTAAAACTAATTAACTACCACTCTTTTCTTTCTCAATCTTCTGACTTTTATTAGTCCTGGAGGTCCACAAGTACTTTCCCACACCTTTTCAAGCCGTTGGATGGGCTAATTTGATCATGGCCGTTTAAACGAATTTTGGCAGGAAATGAGACTTTGGCAGTTTTAGTGGGGGTAGGTTAGGTAGATGGGATTATTAATGAGGGGGGGGGGGGGTTTGGTGAAGGTATTAATTGGGTTTGGTGGGTTGGTGAAGAATTTAGAGGAGGGGGGGGGGGGGGGGGGAAACGAGTTGCAGAAAAACGGGCATTGAGGTTGGAGTGTACAGTGTTTGTGGGGTGAGGGTGTTGACTGCTATGTTTGACCCTGGTCGTTGACCATTTGACGTGGGGTTTTATTAAAATGGGGTTGGGCCATCTGGTGGGCTGAGGGTGTTTGTAAATGGACCAGATTTGTGGTTTTGGGTTTGTTACTTGGGTGGTATTAATATTAAGGGTCCATTTGGTATATAAGTTTAATCACAAGGACCATTTTTGTAATTTTCATAAACTTGAGGGCTGCATAATGAAACTTTCCCAAGGTAACCATAAGGACCTATTTTGACAACATTTGAGAATTACAAGTTCAAATATTTATATTTTCCAAAATTAAAATACCCGGGGACCAAAATTGATTTTTCATTCAAAATTATCCCACCAGGGACCTTTTCTGCCAATATTTGAAACTCCAGGGACCAAACTGTAAATTTTCAAAACTTTTCCAATTTTTCACCAAAGGACTAAATATGACAACTTATGATTTTAAAAGGACCTTTGGTGATAATTTTCTATATTTTGAATATCCAGGGACTAGTTTTGTAATTTTATGAAAGTTGGGGGACTGAAACTGCCAATTTTGCAAACTTTGTACGTTTTTCGTCTGTTTTTGCTCATTTTGCATCTAAAACATATAAAACACGATTTTGAAATATTTTCAGTATTTTGATGCATTACTGAGTGTTTTTGTATGTTTTGCAGTTCAGATTAGACAAAAAATGATGAGTGTTTGAGCACTCATCAATCCCCCACACTAAACTATTGCTAGTCCCTAGCAATACTGTTTTGAAAACTTGATGGATTTGAAAAACTCTTTACCAAAAGCCATCACTTCTGGAGTAGCCAGGTGTGAGAACTGTGGTACACCTGATAACCGTGTGATTTTGAGCAAACCACCAGCTGTCAACGGATTTGATTTGTCTTTACCAAAAGCCGTTTGATTCTGGACTAGCCAGCTCTTGATGGAATAGTCAACATCTTGGTGAGCTGATTACCAATTATGGATTTTCCACGGCCTTTACCACAAGCCATAATCTTGTGGGCTAGCTAACTCATTTGTTTTTGGGGAGTTGAGGAACCATACAATTTTTGGCAAATTGCAAGCCATAAACGGATTTGAGATGTCTTTACCATGAGCCGTTTGCACCTGGACTAGCCAATCCCTTTTGTCGGTTAGACAAGGCGGACTGATTACCATAAAAATTTTGAAGCACCAGTGAAAATTTTGTAAATTTTTTTGAATTTTGGCTAAAACGGGGGTATTATATAGTAAAATGTGATAAAATTCGCTAGAATAGCGAATACCCCCCCACACTTAGCATGAATATTGTCCTCAATATTCAAAATCCCGGCTATTATGCCGATATTTTGAACGTAAAAGGGCAACATTACAAGCTAAGCGTGGAAAACACCATTTTGTATTTTCACTCTTGTAACCATAGCATGGGGGACTCCCCCACACTTAGGGTGAAAACCCTACATGAATGCTACTGTTTTTGTTTACCGAGTCGCTAGCTTGACTCGACCCCGAATTCATTTGTCCTTGGGGAAGCATGATGTGGAAGAAACAATCTCAATCGGACTTTCATTCAAGATGTTTGGATAAACATTTGAAGCACGTGAAAGTTCCACACCGATGAGATAAGTATCCGGCTCAAGATAATGATACATGAAAATGCCGGGATCAAATATAGTATCCTCACTCCCGAAGGAGTGAAGAAGAGGTGAAATCACCTGGTAGGTGAAGGAAAGAAGAGAGATCTGAATAGCAATTAAGATAAGAACTTCCTCCTCAAGAAATGTATATTCAAGTGGAGGAGGCAAGTCCTTGAGCTTGATCTCAGGAAATTTATCAGTTTCCTCAACTAATTTGATTTCCACATTATGAAGTTGTTTGGGTGGGAGAGGGGGGAATGGATCTTCGTTTAACAAACTTTCTAGAAAAAGAATGTCCCCCTCAGGATCAAGATAATTATCATCAACTTCATATGAAATTGAACTATCTTCAGTAAGAAAAGCCTCGAATTCGTCCAGATCATTTTCACTTTCCGGAGTAAGTGGATTGATCTGAGTAAGTTCAATCGAAGGATCACGAGTAAGTAAGAATTCTAACTCTCTCAAATCCGCATCAAAGTCAAAGACTTCATTTTCATCCCTTGGTGGGATGGGATCCATATGAGAGAGTTCATCAGCGAACTCTTCAAGAAGAAAGTCAACATCAGAGTGGAGAAGTGATGCATCAACAAATTCAATGTCTCCATAAGATAAACAATCATCACTGGAATCAGAGACAGTCTCAATTTGATCATTTGGATTATTAGGGGTGGAAAGAATATCACACACTTGATCAAAAGTCCCCTGTGACTCTCTCGGGATTGGGACAAGGATCTCAACACTAGACTTTATTAATTCGTCCGATTCCTTATTAGGAACAGTGCTAAGATGCTCATCCCCCATGTTTAGAGAGTGAGTGTGAACTTCGGGTGCGATATCAATAGACTGAGGGAGATGAGAGGAGCTAGCATTCATGGAATTTTCAAGTTCCATTTGTTCAACGGCTAGTAATTTCCCCGTCTCATTATTTTCTCCCTGATTTTCAATGGAAGGAATCACAATTGATGAATCTGAGAAACCCTTATAAAATTGAAGGATATCAAGGGTGTCCTCATTATCACTATCATTATCAAAGTCTAGAAGAGCAGCTTGACGAAATTTGGCACGTGTTATAGCTGCTTGTTCTAAGACAAGTAATTATTCCATACTCAATTCGTTTTTGGCCTCTCGTTCTTCAGCAAGTAATTCTGCCATAGATTTCTCATGAGAGTCTCGAAACGGTGTAGTAACCAACTCCTCCTTAAGTTCTTTTAAAATATCAAGAGCCTTTAGTAAAAGGTCTTGCTCGGTTTCTTGAGGAGTTGTGTGAATCATATCGTACTGTGGAGGTGGGTCTGAAAACGAAGAGTCGTAATTGTTACAAGGAAATGGGTTCCTTGTTTGACAATCCGAGCTAGAGTGTGGGCCTCCACAGTAATCACAACAGTAAAACTGATGTGGCTGTGGGTGATAAGTGCTAGAGTTATAATCGTTACCAGGAAACTGCTCATAGACAAGCGTGTTTCCCGATTGACAATCATAACTGTAGTGTGAACCACCACAGTACTCACAACAGTAAAACTGCTGAGACTGATGGTGTGGTAACTGATGGAATGAATCAGTCGTGTCATGGTAGGAATAGGGATTCTGGTTATAGACAGACCCGTTTCCCGACTCTACTATGCCACAGCTGGGGCAATTGCCACCATTATGAGGATTACCACACCACTGGCAAACCAGAAAGTGTGGATGAGACATAGAAAGAATCAAAAGGTTTGGGAGGGGTAGGGATGAAGAATCAAAGATGTGAGAGGGTAAAGGTGAATATTTTTGGGTTTTTGAATGAACATTTTGTATAAATGAGAAAGAAAATGTTTTTGTGTTTTTGTGTTTGTTGAAAACTTGATTTAAAATGTTTTCGGGAACAGTTTTGTTTTGAAAATAGGAAAATATGAACAAAGGATGGATAAATGTACAATGGAACGAATTCCAAAGTCACTAATCAGAAAACCGTTTAGATACGCACACAACCTACCCGGCAGCGGCGCCAAAAATTGATTGGCTCCAAACGGTCAACCAAAGTCAACCACGGATGTGGTCAAGATGGTCAAACAGCCTAGAGTCAATGCTCCGCGGAATATAGTGTTTCCCCGGGTCGTTATGTCCCGACGAGGTGTGAATGGCTAACAAACGGTTTCGTGATCGGGTGAATTTGGATGGAAAAAGGGGTTTGAGATTGATTACACTAAGGATTTATACAATGAAATAGCTTAAACAAGCTATATGAATAAGACGGGAAGCTAAGAAAAACCAGAAACGATTTAAACCTAAAAACGTAAAAATCTGAAAACACCCAGGGGTGAAAATGACTTTTTTTACAAACTAAAAGGTAAAAGAAAATTTTTAGAAAAAGAAAATAAATTTTAACACTAATTAATTATTTAATATTAATTAATTACTATTTAATACTAATTATTAATATTTTAAATACTTAAATATAATACAATATTAATTAAATACTAAAAAGGTAAAAATAAAATTTCTAAAATTATAAAATAACTAAAAACAAGTTTTAAAAATAAAAATAAGTTTTTTTGTCTTTTTGTGCTTTTTCTATTAATTAATTATTAATTATCTAATTAACTATTTTAAATTAAGAAAAATACTAAATGAACAGTACAAATTACAAGAAAATTTCTAAAATGATTTTACAACATATAAAAGCTATAAAAAATATAAAAACTAGATTATGATTAATAAAAACTAATTATGCTATTTTAAACTTAATATTAATTAATAATTAATAAAACTAATATTAAATATAATAAATACCAAATGATGAAATGAAAATCTGATAAAATTATTATAACTACTTTAACTTAAGAGGAAATTAAGAAAAATATAAAAAGGCTAAGTTCTTAATAAAAATATAAAAATGAAAATTAAAATTAAATAAAATTAAATAGAAACTATCACTTAAAAATACTTTGTCTTTTCTGCATTTTTATTTTAGAAACCTACTTTACATCTAAAAACAGCAAACTTTTGTAAAAACAAACTTTTTAGAACTTAATAATAAGCTGTGGAGAGCTTATTAGTGAGACAGTTGACCACAGTTGACCAAAATGGAAAATGAGCTTAAATGACCAAGAGTGGGACCCACAATGATTAAGTCTGATCCAAACAAGTTAATAGAACATGAATAAGCTAGAAAAATCCTTTGGGGACCACAGAATAAGCTATAAGCTAACAATAAGTACTTTGAAACTTAAGTGGGGACTGAAAATGGGGACAGACTTCAGGGGTATCTAGGGGGCACACCAGGTTGATTGGGGGCACAAGCATGGGTGCTATGGACAGTCACCCACCTAGGGAATTGAAGGAACCAACAATTTAACCATGGGGCTCACTAGGGAAGGCAGCAGCCACCACCAAAGTGGTGGTGGTAGGCTGATGTGTTGTGCAGCAGGGGATGACAGTCCCCCTGCATGTGTGTTTGGACAAGAAAATAAGCCACATAAAAATTTACAAAATTAAGATGAATGATAGAATCTAAAGTTTAGCTGGTGGACAACAAATTACAACAAGTTTCACTGGCTAAAAACAAACACAAAATTCAAAACAATTGCCTCAACTTTTGGAAAAATCTGAAAACATACATATTTGACTTTTTTTGCAAAAACTTAAACTTTGACTTTGTTCAACTTTGATTGGATCTAAACACCTGAAAACATGTTTATAAGTTAAAGTAAGATCATAATAAGTTAAAACACCAACTTTTATTATGAAATGATGGTTTATGGAGATCAAAAACCACCACAGTTAACTGTGGTGGTGAGATTTGTTTGATATTGACTTTATGTAAAACACCCTTGATGTTTTATGACTAAACCATCGTAAGGACACCTATTTGAGACTACATGAGCCAAAATTAGCACCACATACAATCTTTGACAAGGCTAAATCAGCCAATCCAAACACCCCTTAAGAAAATGAAAATGAGTTTTTTGTGAAGCTGTGTGATAATTTAAACCATGAAATCAACTATTTAACTTCTACTAACACATAAAAACCACAAATAAGTCTAAATTAACAGCAATTAACAGCTACAACTAGCAATTACTTAAATTTGAAAATCAATATTAAAATGAAATTGAGAATGGAGCTTACAGTGGCTTATGTAGGCTACAACCCAAGAGAAATGATACAAATATAACCTACAGCCTCCCTGAGGCCTCTAATACCAAATGCCATCCATCCTTAACCCTCTTTCTGCTTATCTTCTTCCTTTTTCTATATATTTTTTTTTTTTTTTGAATTTCTCTTTGTATTTTCCTTTTTTCTTTCCTTTTCTGAGTTTGACCCTTTCTTAGACTAAGAAACAACTTTGACAAAGTTCATGGAGGTTCTGAGACTGATTGAGATACAATTTAAGCAACTTAACAAGAATTTGAAAATTCTAAGTAAAATGCAAATTTCTTAAAAACTCAAACAAAGCTTGAAGTTAATAATCCACAAGGTTCACAATACATTAATTTTAAATGAAGAGTGCTTAATTCAAAAGAAAATTACAATTGAAACTGAGTTTACACTACCTACAATTAAGTTACCCTAAAACTAAAACTAATTAACTACCACTCTTTTCTTTCTCAATCTTCTGACTTTTATAGGTCCTGGAGGTCCACAAGTACTTTCCCACACCTTTTCAAGCCGTTGGATGGGCTAATTTGATCCTGGCCGTTTAAACGAATTTTGGCAGGAAATGAGACTTTGGCAGTTTTAGTGGGGGTAGGTTAGGTAGATGGGATTATTAATGAGGGGGAGGGTTTTGGTGAAGGTATTAATTGGGTTTGGTGGGTTGGTGAAGAATTTGGAGGAGGGGGGGGGGGGGGGAAACCAGTTGCAGAAAAACGGGGATTGAGGATGGAGTGTACAGTGTTTGTGGGGTGAGGGTGTTGACTGCTATATTTGACCCTGGTCGTTGACCATTTGACGTGGGGTTTTATTAAAATGGGGTTGGGCCATCTGGTGGGCTGAGGGTGTTTGTAAATGGACCAGATTTGTGGTTTTAGGTTTGTTACTTGGGTGGTATTAATATTAAGGGTCCATTTGGTATATAAGTTTAATCACAAGGACCATTTTTGTAATTTTCATAAACTTGAGGGCTGCAAAATGAAATTTTCCCAAGGTAACCATAAGGACCTATTTTGACAACATTTGAGAATTACAAGTTCAAAGATTTATATTTTCCAAAATTAAAATACCCGGGGACCAAAATTGATTTTTCATTCAAAATTATCCCACCAGGGACCTTTTCTGCCAATATTTGAAACACCAGGGACCAAACTGTAAATTTCCAAAACTTTTCCAATTTTTCACCAAAGGACTAAATATGACAACTTATGATTTCAAAAGGACCTTTGGTGATAATTTTCTATATTTTGAATATCCAGGGACTAGTTTTGTAATTTTATGAAAGTTGGGGGACTAAAACTGCCACTTTTGCAAACTTTGTACGTTTTTCGTCTGTTTTTGCTCATTTTGCATCTAAAACATATAAATCACGATTTTGAAATATTTTCAGTATTTTGATGCATTACTGAGTGTTTTTGTATGTTTTGCAGTTCAGATTAGACCAAAAATGATGAGTGTTTGAGCACTCATCAACAACCTCTTTAGTGTGTCACAGATGTGTGACAAGAAGCATAGAGTTCTATTCACAGAAGATGAATGCTATATCTTATCTAAGGATTATAAGCTTCCTGATGAAAGTGACATTTTGCTTAAAATCCCTAGAAAAGGTAATCTGTATAGCATTGACATGAAGAACATAGTGGCTAATAATGATGTTACTTGCTTGCTTGCTAAAGCCACTTTGGATGAATCAATGCTTTGGCATAGAACACTTGGTCATGTCAACTTCAAGACCATCAACAAGATTGTGAAAGATGGACTTGTCAGAGGTCTACCAGAGAAAAGATTTGAAAATGACCAAACTTGTGTTGCATGTCTCAAAGGAAAGCAACACAGAGCTTCATGCAAGACCAAAGCATTCAATTCTATTGATCATCCACTCTTTATGCTACATATGGACTTGTTTGGTCCTACTTCTGTGAGCAGCATAAACTTGAAGAAGTATTGTCTTGTTGTGACTGATGATTTTAGTAGATTCACATGGGTTTTCTTTTTAAGAACCAAGGATGAAACCACTGGCATCCTTAAGACATTCATCACTGAAGTTGAAAATCAATATGAAAAGAAAATCAAGATCATCAGGTGTGACAATGGGACAGAGTTCAAGAATAAAGTTATGGATGATTTCTGTAGAGACAAAGGTATTAAAAGAGAATTTAGTGTTGCAAGAACTCCTCAACAAAATGGAGTTGCAGAAAGAAGAAACAGAACACTAATTGAGGCTGCTAGAACCATGTTAGCTGATTCAAAGCTACCAGTGAATTTTTGGGTTGAAGCAGTTAACACTGCTTGTTACATTCAAAACAGAGTTTTAGTGGCCAAAACAAAGAACAAGACACCTTATGAGTTGTTCAGAGGAAGACCTCCTACTTTGGAGTTTATGAGGCCATTTGGGTGTCATGTTACTATTCTCAATACCATTGATTATCTAGGTAAATTTGAAGAAAAGTCTGATGAAGGCTTCTTTGTTGGATACTCTATGGTTAGCAAGGCTTTTAGAGTCTATAACTTAAGAACAAAGAAGATTGAAGAGAACTTGCATGTTCAGTTTCTTGAAAATAAAGCAAACATGGCAGGTTCAGGACCAGATTAGCTATTTGATCTTGAGACATTATCAAATACAATGAATTATGTTCCTCTCACTTCAAGCACTGGAGACAAAGATCTTGAAGATTCAGAAGAATTCATTGATGAAGATGAAGCTTGTAAAGATGATGAAGATCAAATTGTTATGCCACTTTGGGACTTTGTTGATAATTCTGAAAAGACAAGTGATGCAGATGGTGTGAATATTGATGCATTAAATAAAGAAATTCCTACTAGCAGTGGTAACTCAATTCCCACTGCTACACCAGAAGTTTCCACTGTCGGCCCAAATGTGGAACATACTTCTCAGGAATCACCAAGTAATGATGTAGAGATCTCAAACATGCCTACAACATATGATATTCCTAGTACATCACAGTCTTCAATTCACAAAGTGCATCCCCTTGATAATGTTATTGGTGAACTTCAATCAGGTGTGAAGACTAGAAGACAGACAAAGAAAGATGATATTCATGGTTTCATAAGTGAAGTGTATGAGTCCAAGAAACATAGTAAGAAGAATGAGTGTTTGTTTTTCTGTTTTCTCTCACAGGTGGAGCCTAAGAATGTGTATATGGCTCTAGGAGAATATAGCTGGGTTGAAGCTATGCAAGAAGAGTTGCTGCAGTTTAAACTTCAAAAAGTTTGGATTCTTTGTGACTTGCCTGATGGTATGAAGGTCATTGGTACTAAATGGGTTTTCAGAAACAAGAAAGATGAAAGAGGTATTGTAATCAGGAACAAAGATAGATTGGTTGCTCAAGGATACACTCAAGAGGAGGGTATTGATTATGAAGAAGTGTTTGCTCCTGTTGCAAGGATTGAGGCTATTAGATTGTTTTTAGCCTATGCATCATTTATGGGCTTTACAGTCTATCAAATGGATGTTAAGAGTGCCTTTCTGTATGGAACTATTGATGAGGAGGTATATGTCTCTCAACCTCCAGGTTTTGAAGATCCTAAACACCCAAATAAAGTGTATAAAGTGGTTAAGGCTTTTTGTGGCTTACATCAGGCTCCAAGGAATTGGTATGAAACCTTAGCTACTTATTTATTGAATAATGGGTTTCATAGAGGCAAGATTGATCAAACTTTGTTCATCAAGAAAGACAAGGGTGATATTCTACTTGTGCAAGTATATGTTGATGATATTATCTTTGGGTCTACTAAACAAGAGATGTGCAAAGAGTTTGAGAAGCTGATGAAGGATGAATTTCAAATGAGTTCTATGGGAGAACTTACATTCTTTTTGGGGCTGCAAGTACAATAGAGTAAATAAGGCATCTTTATCAGTCAAGACAAATATGTGACTGAGATTATTAAGAAGTTCAAGTTTACTGATGCAAAATCCTCAAATACCCCTGCTGATAAGACCACTCACTTATTGTTGAAGAATGCTAGTGGTGCTAATGTTGATGTTCACACTTACAGATCTATGATTGGTTCTTTGATGTATCTTACTTCATCAAGGCCAGACATTATGTTTGTTGTATGTGCTTGTGCAAGATTTCAAGTAACTCCAAAGACATCACATATGACAGCAGTGGAAAAGATTTTTAGGTACTTGAAGACTTATCCTAATCAAGGATTATGGTATCCAAGAGACTCTCCAATGGAATTGATCACATACTCAGATAGTGACTATGCTGGTGCAAGTTTGGATAGAAGATCAACTACTGGAGGATGTCAATTTCTTGGATGTAGATTGGTGTCATGGCAGTGCAAGAAGCAAACTATGGTTGCTACTTCAACCACTGAAGCAGAATATGTTGCAGCTGCTAGTTGTTGTGCTCAGATCCTTTGGCTTCAGAATCAATTATTGGATTATGGGTACAATTTCATGAACACCATTATCTATATAGACAATAGTAGTACCATATGCATTATTAAAAATCCTGTGCAACACACTAAAACTAAACATATTGAAATTAGACATCACTTCATTAGAGATTGTTTTGAGAAAAAGCTTATTAATGTTGTCAAAATCCATACTGATGACAATTATGTTGATTTATTAACAAAAGGGCTTGATGTGGGTAGGTTTCAATACTTGGTAACAGGTATTGGAATGCTCAATCCATAAATCATTGATGTCTAATACTTTTCAGTGTTGCAGGATAGTTTTTAGGTACTAATATTGTTTGTATTGTATGTATGGTTTTCTACTAATTTGTATGCAGAGTTATCAAGAGCACAGTGGAAATTAACATACAACAGTGGAAAGTTTGGTGATAATAGCAAGAACAAAGAGTACTTTTATTGATTAAAAAGAGAGTACATCACATCCATTCAGATAACATTGTCACCAACACAGAAAACCATCACAAAAGACATAAACCTACAACCTAACACCTACACCATGGGTTTCTTTCCTTTTCCTTCATAGTCATGCTTGCCTTTGGAAGCTTTCTTTCTCTTGTCATCAAAAGAGAGTTGTTTCCTTGGACAAGCAAGTCCCAGAACTTGCTTGGGAGGCCTTGGTGCTTGGGTAGGCTTCTCAACAGCAGGCCAATTCATGTTGCTTATGGCAGTCTTCAATGCTATGGTGAGGGCCTTTGGAAGCTCTTTGGAAAGATCAAAGGTTGGATCCTTATCATCATCAGAGGAAGAACTAGAATAGAACTCCAAAGATGGAGCAGGAGAAGCTTCAGTCTTTTTGGATGGCTTGTTGGATGTTGTGGAAGTGGTTGCACTTGGTGGGAAGTAATCACTCCATCCTGTTGAAAGATCCTCTGAGTTTGAACAATAGCTGATTTCCTCATCAGATGAATCATCAGAAGATATGTAGACTATTGGGAACCAGCTCATTGTGTTGATTAAGGGTTTGTGTTGTTGAAGTTGTTTGTTGATGAGAGATAAAAGTTTTGAGCCCCTTTTATATGCAAAGTCAAGGTGGAATTCTAATAAATGAAGAATATTTACTCCTACTTGTTTTGGTAGGTTGGAGGAGTAAATTTGGTTATTATCGGGTTGACTTTTGGAAGATATTTTTGTGAATAGTAACTTGGTTAAAAAGTTACTTTGGGTTAATTTTTATGGGTTAAGTTAAGAGTTACTTTGTGTTGCAGAATACAACCCATATTATTGGAGTCATTGGAGTTATAAGGTGTGTATCATAGACACACAACAAATGGTTATTGATTCACCATGTCTAATCCACATAAGAATCAGCTAGTCCAGAGCAAACGGCTACTGGTAAAGACTTATCAAATCCGTTTATGGTTGATAGTTTACCAAAAACTAGGTTATCAACTCACCATACTCCAAGTGATCAAGAGTTGGCTAGTCCATAGCAAACGGCTCATGGTAAAGACATATCAAATCCGTTGATAGCTGGTAGTTTGCTAAAAACTATGATAAGAGCAGCAAATTTACATGTTTTATTCACCACTGCTCTTTGATATGTTGTGAAAATTTTACCACTGCTAGTTCATTAATTACCACTGCAAGAGTAATTTTTCCATTGATGAACTAGCCGTTACAACTGTTGTGTCAGTAATTTATTTTTTACTAGCCGTTGTAAAAAAAACCGTCTTTCCTCATTAATAGGGTAAAATCTTTTGTGAATTATCTACTTACTTATTATAAATTATTCTTTTTCCAAAGATCATTCTTTCTAAAGATAATTCACATTGCGCAACCTCCTCAAACCCTATTAGTATAAATTGATCATCATACGACTTGCTTTTTATCTTGATTACTAACACTTTTATTCTCTTTTTCACAAATATCATGGCGATTCTAAAATTTGTCGAGGAGCACAACCAAGTGGCCTACTTACAAAAGTCAAACGAGAAGAGTGGCCCTGTTTTTCATCAGATTGTGGATTTTCTAAACACAACTCATATAAGGTATGCCTTAACTATTAATCCCACAATCTATGTCTCTCATATCAAACAGTTCTGGAACACTGTGGAGTCCATAACTCTTGAACAGGGAGACACACATGAATCTGTGGATGCTCTAAGAGCCACAGTGGATGAGGTAACTATTGATGTTACTGAGTCATCCTTGAGGAGAATTCTCCAATTGGATGAACTCAATGGTATCATCACATTACCTAATTCAGAAATTTTCACTAATATTGCTTTAATGGGGTATGATACATCTGAACAAAAAGTTACTTTAAGAAAAGGATGTTTTTGTCCCCATTGGAGATTTTTAATTCACACTCTTTTACATTGCCTAAGTCCTAAGAAAACTTCTTATGAACAATTTGCATCAACCATGGCTTATCCTTTGGTTTGTTTGGCAACTGATAGGACTTTCAATTTTTCAAAGTTTATTTTCAATAATATGAAAGGCAATGTAAAGAGTCAATATAAATTTTTAATGTATCCAAGGTTTGTGCAAGCAGTGTTAAATGAGTTTCAACTGCGATCTCACAATAGAATTTATGAACCTTCCAGCCTAAAGCCAAAAGATTTTCAAAACATGTGTAAGGTTTCAGATCTTTGGAATGGGGAGGTTCATCCACTTTTACCTCAAATGCTTGCTAAAATTGCTCATGTACAGGGTGAAGATGCAACCATCCCAGTTGTATCCCATAACACACCCAATATTGTTGAGAATCTCAAGAAGAAAAGATCTGCTAAAGTTGTGTTATCTTCATCATCTTCACCTCCGGATGAGTTTTCTGCAAGTTCTACTAAAGTTTTGGGAGATTCTTCCAAACAGGGGAGGAAAACAAATGCAGAGCTTAAGGGGAGGAGTACAAATTTTGAAAAAGAATTTGTTGAGCTCACTGATTCTGACAATGCTCAAGCAAAAGATGATGTAGCTGAGACTGAGGGGAGGAAATTGGATTTTGATGATATGGATGCTGATGTTGGTTTTAACTTTGATGACATAGTTGGAACTACTCAACAAATTTCCACTGCAAGTGAAAAAGTTCCCACTGCTACTCAAGAAATTACCACTGCAGAGGAAGAAGCTGCCAGAATAAGATCAGTCAAAGGAAAAGCTATTGTGACTGGTTCAGAACAAGAACTTACAAGAAAGATTTCTAAGAAAGAACATGCTCAAATTAATTTTGATGCAAGATTGGCAGAGCAACAGCAAGCAGCAGAGAATGAAAAAAAGAGAAAGCTAGAGGAAGATGAAGTTGCTAGTTTTATGGAAGCAAAGAGGTTGGATAAACTTGAAGCTGTTATGGCTGAACCAATTTCAAGTGTTTCACCAACTGTCATACATGAGAAACCTCCATTGTTCACTTATGTGCCTACAGAAGAAGAGATTGACTACTTGATTAACAATGATCAAATAATCAGGAAAAATGCCATTGAACTTATTGCAAATACAACCTTGAATGAAGACCAAAAGTCTGCTCAACTTAAAGATTTTATTCTAATGAAGAATCAGCAGGATCTTGATGAAATCATTGGGGATGTTAGAAAAGGTCAAAAGAAGCCAAGAAAGCTTACAAAGGCACAGATCATTGCTGAGATGAAGACTTTTTGTTGCCATGTTGGTAATATGAAGATGGCTAAATTCAAAGGAATGTCACATGATCAAATTGAAGGTATTTACTACAGAATCAAAAGACAAGATAGTAAATTCATTCCAATGGGAGGATTCCCATATCCTCATGTTTACTGAAGACTTGAAGAAACTTATTGATTTATGTATTAATCATAAGTTAGGGGAGGATTGTTGGGAATTATACTAACAGTTACCACGGCTAAGAGAAGATGTTACAACTGTAGAAGATTGTACTTGCAGTGGAAAATCATTACCATTGCAAGGACATATATTACCACTGCTTATTAGATAACTGTTAGGAAACGTGTCTAGATAAATATAGAATAGATCTTGTGTATATCTTATTCTATTAGCATTATACTTATCTTGTAGAAGATGACTCCTTATGCTATAAAAGGAGATCCTAGGTTAAAGGTTTGACATACGTTTTCTAGAGCTTCAAGGTGTAACCCTAGTGATATCAAGATCACTCGTATTATTATCATTAATAATATTGGAGCTAATAGTTTGTTTACATACATTGTTCTTATTCATATACAACTGTCTTACTCACAATCAAACTTCTAAGTGTTACTAAGTAGATTCCACATACTTAGTGATATAACTCAAAGTATCAATCTAACACAAGTTCAAGGTGTTCAGATCCATCAGCTATCTTTTGAGACCCAAAAGAACTGGCAATAAAAAAAGAATATAACAAAGTTCGTTCATCAGAAGCTGGTACAAAAGTTAGTGTGTACATAAATAATGAAGCATGAATAAAAAAGTTAATGTCGTACGATTATTCACAACTGAATAACATTAGGCTTCAACTGGGAAAACAGCTGGCTGTTGGGTAAGTTGGGTGGCCATTGTAGCAACATGGGGTCAAACATTCCGTTCTCCAACATCACCAGATGACATGGGTGCAGGAAAGTGTGGCTCAAGAATCCGTTTCCCCCGCAAACAGTCTGAATCATTCAAGAGGCCTACATACAGTTAAGGCAGAAGGGAAAAGGTATAAGACAAAAACAATAGAGTTTAAAACAGCTAAGAGAATGCGTCTATAATAACTGATAATGTATATATAAAATAGCCAGTGGAAACGTAAGGAACAGACCTCTATCTTTGCGGGTAGACGGACGTGCACCTTCAGCACCAGGACCGTCAAAAGGTAAAGTTAATTACATTATAGGTCCTTTTAATGGTGAATCTGCTAATGCCAAGGACGGTTTCATGCCTAGCTTCAACACCTCAGCATGATTTTTCCTCTCAGATCTACCCTGCTTTCCTCCACCTATTTCATTAACTTTTGCTGCCCTGAGACCCTGAGATCAATGGCTGCAAGACACAGAAAAACCGTAAATTTTTTCAGAATCTAAACTTACCACTCGTATGTAAACAATGAACTGCTGCCATAGCATCAGGCTACCCGTGTTCATATACTTTTATATAAAACAGGAACCAAAATATTGAAATATAAATAGTCAAAATGGGTATTTGTTACCATGGTATGTGTCCATTATGACCTGCTACGCGAGCCTAAACAATGATTTTTTTGTTTTTTTTACTAACCAACTACTGTTTGACTAATTAATAAAATACGAAAAAAAATTCTTAAATTGTTTGAGGTAAACCCAATCCAACTCGTCAAAGAGAAACAATTTTGATATGTTACCAAACCAATTCAACTTAGGCCTTTTTCCATCATTAGTTTACAGTTTTACGTGATGGTACCTTTATAGTAAAATATGAAACGACATTAGTTTCTTCACCTTCTGTTGCAGGAGCCTGAATAACAACAAAACAATAATAAAAAAAATTTAATCTCGGTTACAAACGATTCCAAGTGACTTCGGCATACTTAATAAAATCCATTAGCAAGTAAAGGGATAATACCGTCGGTGTTTCCTCTTGTGCTGTTAAAGGATGATTGGGACAATATGTGTGGCTTTGCCTATTGGCCTAGATCTAGAACCGTTAAGGTACGATTGGGACGGTATGTGGGGATATGTCTGGTGCCCTTGGGAATTACTCGTCGTTCCTGATACAGTTTCAAAGTCACAAACATCAGTAACTACCCATGGCTGCAATCACAGTTTGAATGTGATTTCCATCAACCTATGTACAAACCTGATGGTGAATGTGCTCCAAACAGCCTTTTAAAAACAAAAACTTAGACAAAATTTAAGCAACCACACTACCACTTAAAAAGTCACTATACCTTTTCTTTTCAGATGGGACAACTATCGAGTTCATCTCATTTCCATGTTTTGTTGGTTTTCAAGCCATGTACTCACTTGATGGAGAATGACCTCCGCTGTTCAACATGAACAAAAACACAAATCAAAACTTTAAGGCATAGGAACATCAAAAACCACATACCGATTTTGATAACACCATAAAAACACTTATTCGTAAAAAATACTTCCATTATATTAATAACAAAATAAAAGTGAATTAAAAATTACCTCAACATCAGTCATCGCCTATTCAAGTTGAGGAACATATGGCGCCATAAGCTGAAGTCAGCAACCTCGCAAGCACAAAAAAAGCCTTATCAGCTTTACAAAAAATTAAGTAAGTTCATAAGCAGGGAAAATAAGCTAGCCCAAACATCTTCAAATCATGTCTTAAAAATAAGCCATAACCTCATCCCATATTAAATCCCCTGAAATCTACCCAAAAAAAAGGAAATCAGCAAAACCCCAGTTTATGCAAAAACCCTAATTTATGCGAAAACCCTAATTTTGAAATCCAAGTTTTATATATGTATAATTCGTACTAATTGTTAAGCATTTGTTTACAAACGAAACTAATCAAAGGCAAACAAAATCGAAGAAAAGGTGAAACTAAGAAATCAAAAGCTGGAAAACATACCAACGAAACATATGAGCGAAACAAATTAAATCACCGCAAAATAATGAAAACCGACAGTTAAAGATTGGATATGTGTCTGTTTGTAGTTTCTGATTTGTGAAAATTGTGGATCTGTGTGTGCTGATCGATGGTGTGGTGTGTGTGTGTGTGTGTGTGTTTTGGATAACGGGTGTGTGTACTCCCATTATTTTTGTGTATGTGGAAGAAGAAGTTTGGAGCGCATCATTTACTGTTGGTAAGACTGTACACATACACACAATGCACTGTAGATGCATTAAAAAAAATGGGGTGGGAGCAAGTTTGGGCAGTAACACCCGCTAATTTGCTTGTACCACAAAGTGTGGTAGTAGCAAAATGGGGGGCACTGTAGCAACAAAGCCCTCTCCTTAGTATATTGATATAATGTCTTTATAATATTCTCGACCACAAGTTTAAGCCTTTTTTTTACTATTATTTAACATACTTTTATAAAGTGTTGTAAAACAAGAAATACAAGACAGATTAATCACCGCCTATGCATTACAAGGCCATCAACCTTTCTGATATTTGTAAATCGGTCAAACAAATCAGTCAACCATTGTCAACGGGGGATTGAGGCACGATGATTAAACTTGCCGGAAACCTTCAAATTTGGCCGAAAATAACCAAAACTTATCGTAAAAATATTTTAATAATTTATAGTCATTGTTATATCTATTACAAGATATTGTTTCTAGGAAAAATATTGCCGGAAATATTTAAAACTTGTCGGAAAACCTAAAATTTTCCAAAAATACTGAAAACTTGTTGGAAATGCCAACCGATTAATCACCGATTAATCCCGCCTAAACCGATTACAAGCTACAGGGGGTTGACCGTTCAACTACCGATTCGCGATTTTTGCAACCTTGTTTTTATATTATAAATAATAATTCAAAACAATAAAAAAATAATATTTACGTATAATTAATATTTTCTTTTGTTCCCACCATCTTTCTCTCTCCTTGTTTTCTTTCAGTTTATATCAAATCCAAATCATATTCTTAACCCGTGATCATACTAAACGCACCCTTATTACCTTATTATCGGGCTTAAGTTTACAAGCGCACCCTTATTACCTTAGTATGTAAAGCTTATGAACCTATGTAAGCTTCCTAACTTTATAGTTTCAGTAAGTTATAAGCTAATCAAAACACCCGTTAAGAGCAAGGGCGGAACCAGAAATTTTTGGTCAAGAGAGAAAACATTGATAACCTTTTAGATATTAACAACACTAAGATTCGTTAAGGGGGCAAACTACAAAAGTAACCATATATTTTAAAATTTTTATATTACAATTTTTTCGCTAGAGGGGCGTGTGCCCACCCTACTCCCCTCCTGTCTCGGCCATTTATATTAAGAGGTTCTAATTAACTAAAGCTTCGGTCTTCATGTGAATGATAGTAAAACAATACATGGTTGATCAGAATTAAGACAAGCTCAATGGGCAAATTGAACAATGTACTTGCGGTATGCACCTGGTTGAAATGAATTGAAAGGGTAGTACTGAACAAGTTTATTGAACTGGTGCTCGAGAATTGTATATCTTTTGCCAAATGAGTTACACCTAAAATAAGGGTTGTAGCAAAGGGACTTAAAGGAAGGATTAATATATGATCAAATGGGATAAAGACTAACTAACTGAAATCTGATATGACAAATATTTCACCAGGCGCATACACCCTCTCAAAATGTTGATAACATTGTGAAACCCCCTCGAATAGTAAATAGTTTTCACAAAACACCCACATAAACACCCCTCTCAAAATAGATAAATCGTAAAACCTCTTCAAATAGTAAACAGTTTTCATATATTAAACTTCAACATTATTTACAAAATCATCTTTTTTATTAACCAAGTCACACATAAGTTAAAAAGAAAACTATACAAGTTACCTCGCAAACCTATATAGTATATACCAAGATGTAACATTTTCTAGTTCTTACTACACACAAGTATTTTGACTTTGAAACCAAACTACATATTGTAGTAATCTACTTTACAACAATTCATTAGTCCATGTTTTTTTAGTAAAATTGTACTATACTTTAACTTCAATCCGTGTAAGTAGCTATACTTACACGGATAACCATCCAATGTACGCTTTTATCAAAACTTAACACTATCGAATTAACCATTCAATACAAAAACCATTATCGATAAGTTAAATTTAACTGGCAATTTAGATGTGACTATGTGAGTGGTAAATATGTCACAGGGAAGTGAGTGCTTCCAAAAGATTTTTACAGTGAGTATTTCTACAGTGGAAGAAGAGGACAGTGAGCTGAAACCCTTTCAGTGTGAGCAGATTGATAGCAATTAAAAAGGGTGAAAAACAGTCAGACCTTTTCACAGTTTATATCAAAATAAATGGACCACATAAACCACACCAAAATTCATATACTCTCTTTTGTCTATTATTCACTTTTATATAATACGAGCATGTAAACCCGCGCGTTGCCGCGGGAATGTTTTGGTTGATATTAACTTTGTTATATGAGTGTTTGAGGCACGTTATTTGTTTTCCGTTAGTTAATGTATATGTTTGAGAGTGTGTGTTTTTTTTAAAGTAGAATGTGTTATACATATTGGAATTTGAATGAATTTTAGTTGTTGCTGTTTTCATTATGTTGTTGGATTTTTATTTTTGTTTATATTTATTAGTATTATTATTATTTATTTTTTACATAATTTTGATTTTAATATGGAAGTGTATAATTTTGTAAAGAATATCTCCTTTCAATTAGTATTTTGTTTGGATTTTTAATATTGATTTTTTTGGGCAATTAGTATTTTGTTTGGGCCTACACAGCCCAACTCTACTCTATAGCACATAAACCCAAAGTCTAATAACACTTTACCCTAATTTTCGGGTATAAAACACTCCCCAATAGTTCAAACCCTACCTTTTTGTAAACCCTAATCTTAAAAAACGCAGCCACACTCTCACTTTTCTCTCAAATACAAACCCGGATTAAAAAAATCAACACAAAACAATCAATATCACATTAGTTTGTTTCTCCTACACGTTGTGCCATACACAAACACATTATTCTTCACTCTCTTGTTGTTCAATCATGATAAGAAAGACGAAGCCACGGCTTCAAGATCTTGAGAAAGGACACAGGTGGGTATTTTTATTTTTATTTTTTTACCGAAAGAAAAGGAAGATGAAACAATTTTGTTTTTATCTTTCTTTTGATTTTTCGGATAGAAATAAAAGCAAGAGCTTCAACACGGATTAATAGAAGCAAGAGCTTCAAATCCGATATAATTTTCGTTTCTTGTTATTGTCTTAATCGAATAAAAGGAGGTATGAAACCTTTTGGTTTTTTGTTTTCCTTTAAACTGTTCAAAAATTGAAAGGAGATATTCTTCAAAAAAAAAAAAAGATATATGATGTGTTAATATTTTCGTGATCTGAAATCTTTGATTTTTTTTGTTGTTCGAATTTAGTTTGTATTAGATGGGATTTAGGATTGAATGTTGACTGAGTTAATAATTAATTAACTTCCCGAAGTTTGTTAGTAATAGATGGGATTTATGAAGTTGTTTGGATTTGATTTTATTTGTTTGAGATGATGCGTCTTTTTTTTTTTTTTTTTTTGAACGAAGCTTTTGGATATTAAATTATACTACCTCCGTCCCATAATTATAGTCCACTCTTGACTTTTTAAGTCTTCGTTTTGCAACTTTGACCTTACATATTTTTATTTGTGTTATATAAAACTTGATAAAAATTATACCAATGTAAAATACATTTAAAACTCAATCCATTCATATATTTTCCATAAAGTAATATATAACATAAATAAAAATATTTAAGGTCAAAGTTGAAAGCTTAAGACTTCAAAAGTCAACAGTGGACTATAATTATGGGACGGAGGGAGTATTAGTTTTTTTTTTTTTTAACAAATATGAATTTTTTAAAGTATTTTTTACGAATATGATGTTTTTGGTTGTTTGGTAAAATATGATATTTTGGTGTTCTAATAAATCTGATTATTTTTTTTTTTTTTTTTTTTTTTTTGTAGATCTGCCAAATTTATTTGTTTTTCAAGGCTTATATAATTTTTTTTTTGACATTTTATTTCAGATCTACCACTGCATGATCGCCGGAATCTTCAGCTGTTGCGGCCATCTACCCTTTTTTTTGTCGGAATTGTAATGTTTCTTTCTATGATTTGTTATAAAGTTTGTTGTGTAATTTTATTTATGAATTTATCTGTTTAATTTGTTGTGTAACTTTGGATGTAAAAACTATATTGTTTTGGATTATTTGGATGTGGGAAAGTGCACTATTATAAGCATTGTTGTGTACAACTTCTTATAGCAAATGTTACTGTTATAAGCACTGTTTGGAACAATTTCTTAAGCACTAAAGTACAATTATTAAAATGTGCAGTACAACTTTTTTATGCGCATAAATTTTGTAGGCAGTGTTTTCTGCCTTTTAGTATATACTAGCTCGGTAGCCCGCGCGTTGCGGCGGGTGTGTTTTTTGTTTTGTATTTTGTGAGTTGTACGGTGTAATTAATAATTTTGTTATTTGAAGTATGCATATGTTTACTTGGAAGCATAATTTGTTTATGCTTACGGGATTTTTTTTTTTTTTTTTTTTTTTTTTTTTGCGTTGCGGTTGAAATTTTTTTGGGTTGTTTGTTTTTTCGGTATGCTTTTATTTTTTTATTTTTTTTCTTGTTTGGTATTTTAAAATAAACAAATTTGTATAAGAAATTTTTTGTAAGTGTATTATTTTTTGTGTTTTTTTATTTTTATTTTTTTGAAAAAACAAATTTTCATAAGGAAATTTATGTAAAACAAAAAAAAAATAAAAAAAAAATACTGTAGCGCACTGCAGCAGCTACAGTGCTGCTACAGTACCCTTTCTGCCTTTTAGTATATATAGTAATAGTAATTTTCCGTTTTCATCTTCTCAAACTGATCAGGTTGAGCCTGTCTTTGAGCCATTGCATCACAAATTGTAACTTCCATTATTAACCTCAATTAACGATTTCCTCAAGCTCTTTAGATTAGTTACATTATGATTTCAAAAACTATACTTCAAGTCAAATATAAAAGCATAGTTGTTAGAATTATACATAATTTAATATCAATATTTCAAGAGAAATGCTAGACTCACATAAAAATTACACATAAAAAATACACATGCGGATATGTCAAAAAGTGATTGGTCTATTTTGCTACACGTTCTCTCTCTTCTTTTTGATTAGACTAATCACTCTCTAACATATCAGCGTGTGGATTTTTTTGTGTAATTTTTGTGTGGGTCTAGCATTCATCATTTCAATGCATAAAAGTTTCATGTTATGTTTAAGTTACTCCATCCGTCTCAAAATAATGTTCCGTATTTCTTTTTTAGGATGTATCAAATTATGTTTACTTTTCATTTTAAGTAATAAAAAGAGAAATTAATAGGGGAATATTTTATTTTAGTTGAAAATTATAGTGGTCTTATTTTTATTAAATTTTGTGTTTTTTATTTGTTGACAATAATTTTAAGACGGATGGAGTATTAGAATGTCACACCAACGATCATGTGTCATCTCTATCTATGGGCCAAATGTTTTGAAACTTTTTATTGTCACAACCCATAGTCACACGGTCACACACTCACACCTAAGAATTAAGCCCAAAACACATCTGAATCAGATTAATACATCGCAAATCATTTTTAGCATATTATGTATCATTTGTAATGAATTATTTGTGACTAATGACTACTTCATAAATTCATAATGATACTTAGAGCATCCACTATGATAAATCTTTTATAAAGGTTTATACATTAATACATCAATAAATTTTAGACCTTTTGATTTTATAAACCTATATTCACTATAGTATAAACATTTGCAAGTTCATAAAATGTCTTTTTTAACAAATGCATTAAATGTATTGAATTTATAAAGAGGTTCAAGAATTAGGACATCTTCATGCCACAACAACAACAACAACAAACTCAATCCCGCCGGAGCAGGGTATGGGGGAGGTATAATGTAGACAGATCCTACCCCTACCCCCGGTAAACCCGGAAGTAGAGAGATTGCTTCCAACGAGACCTCCGGCAAGTGCAGGTGTGCGAGCAGTGAGGGCAACAAAAGCAGGAGACAACATGCAAAACAAGCAACAGAAAGCAGGTAAACAAGCAAACAAAACGAGAAACAAACAAGAAAACCACATAAAAGCACAGGCAGCGCACACGAAAAAAAACATAAAGCAAAGCCCTAAACGAAAACAAAAGCCAAAGCACCAAGCAAGCAAACAACCAGAGGGGGCAACTACGACAACGCTAAACAATGCACCAAGCCAAAGCACCAAGCAAGCCAACACAGAGTAAAGCGAAACAATGCACGGGGCCTAAACTAAGGCAACGCAAAAACAAAACAAAAAAACAAAAATAAATAAATAAATAAAATAAAATAAAATAAAAATGCACATACAAACCCTATAAAGCAAAAACAAAGCCCTAGAAAGCAAAAACAAAAACAAAAACACCTAAAGCCACAAAGCACCCGGCCGAGACTACCCGCAAATCCTAATTCTATCTCTCCACGCCTTCCTATCTGAGGTCATGTCTTTGGTCAAGAGAAGCTCCTGCATGTCGAGCTTAACTCTATCCTCCCACCTAAGTTTGGGTCTGCCCCTCCTTCTCACACCCTCTACTACAAGCGCCTCTACTCTTCTAACTGGCGCCGTTTGTGGCCTCCTCCTGACATGCCCGAACCACCTCAACCTTCCTTCTCTCATCTTCGAAATAATATTCTCGACTTCAAGTTTTGCTCTGTAAACTCCATTTGGGATCATGTCAAGCAATGTTTTGCCACAAGTTCATCTAAGCATTCTCAGTTCTGCAACCTCTACCCTGTTAGCAAGGGCCTTGGAGATGGGCCAACACTTGGACCCGTACAACATAGCGGGTCTAATCGCCACCTTATAGAATTTTCCCTTTAACTTTAAGGGAATGTTCCTGTCACAGAGGACTCCCGATGCCGCTCTCCATCTGGTCCAACCTGCTCTAATCCGGTGGGTAACGTCGTCATCTATCCCCCCTAATTTGTGGATCATCGATCCCAGGTATCTAAATGACACCTTGGGTGGTAGGATCTGGTCACCTAAACGAATATCAATTTCTTCGTGGTGGCCTGTCTCAACCCTCCCAAAATCACATCTCAGGTATTCAGTCTTCTCTCTACTCACTCGGAGACCATTATCCTCAAGAGCCTCCCTCCAGTGCTTAAGTCTGTTGTTTAACCCTTCTGCCGTTTCTGCCACCAACACAATGTCGTCAGCAAAAATCATGCTCCACGGGATGCTCTCTTGTATCCCTCGAGTCAACTCATCTAAAATCAAGGCGAAGAGGTAAGGGCTAATGGCAGAACCTTGGTGTAGCCCGACTTCCACGGGGAAAAACTCTGAGATCCCCACCGTGGACCGTACACGGGTCTTATCCCCCTCGTACATATCCTTAATGACCCTCACGTATCTCCTAGGTGTTCTTTTCTCGATAAGAGTTCTCCAAATCAACTCACGAGGAACACTATCGTATGCCTTTTCTAGGTCGAGGAATGCCATATGCAGATCCTTTTGTCTTTCTCTATATTTCTCCATGAGACTTCTAAGAAGGTGAATAGCCTCAATCGATGACCTACTTGGCATAAAGCCAAATTGATTCTCCGCCACCCTCGTTTCCCTCCTCAACCTTCTCTCAATAACTCTCTCCCAAAGCTTCATCGATGACCTCTTCATGCCACATAGACATAAAATGAGTGTCCACTATGGTTGAAATAAACATAAACCTTTTCATGTTTTTTAGACCTTTTCATAAACCCACCATAGTGGATGCCCTTACATGCCATGATGAAGTTTGAAATTAACATCATTGACGCAGCTAAAGAGGCCAAACGTTACTTTGCCATAACTTTTTCTTTTTTACTCGTGTATGACGGTGGTATTGATTGATATGCTCGAACGAACCACCAATCTAATATTAACAT
This sequence comes from Artemisia argyi, assembly GCA_030686995.1. Lineage (NCBI taxonomy): Eukaryota > Viridiplantae > Streptophyta > Magnoliopsida > Asterales > Asteraceae > Artemisia > Artemisia argyi. The sequence goes on along the minus strand of CM060698.1, from coordinate 78,432,170 downwards.
CATTAATTATAGCATAGAAATATGCTTCAAAAATTCAATAAAAGACGCGGATACCATTTACACAAAAATTCAATATTTCCCCCAAGTTATGGGACGTGATTTCTTTGTTTGTTTACTTTGTCATAGTTTGAAACAATAAAATACTTGTTACAACCGTCATGTTTTTCCCTCTTAAGTAAAAAAATCGAATTTAAGATGAACGTATAAAATATACTAACAGGGTATCCGTGTGTTGTGGCGGCATATACCATGTAATTAAAAATTTCAGCAAGTATATATTTTCTTATATGCGGCTTTCGTAATAGCAACTTTACGAGTGGCGGGAAGAAAACCTTCACTGTACCCTCCAAACTAATTAATTGCGTTGTTATCGAAAGAAAGCTTGAAATTTACAAGTATATATGTAATTCTGTAAATGATTTAAGTGTGTTTTCTTTTTGTAAAAAAAATGAAATTTACAAAGAAAAGAAGTGTGAAAGATGCAAGCAAATTAGAAGCATTTAGAAGTATAAATAATAAGGAAAAGATGCTGGCAATTAAGAAAGGAGTATAATTGTAATTTGTTAAATTAGTTATGATATTAAAAGGCATATTAATCATTTACATGTATTGATTTCAACAAATAAAAACTTAAAAAATGTGCTTCATGCATTATACGTAGTTTTATTTTGAATTACACCAAATACACCTGTTTTTCTTAGTTGGGTTGTAAGTTGTAACCAGTGTTCTAAAAGGCGCGCCAAGGCGCGAGGCGTGGCCTCGGCGCCACGAAATGGGCCAAGGCGTGAAGTCTAGGCGTCGTGTGAAAAGGCGTGGAATAAGGCGCGAAAAGGCGTGCCAAGGCGCGCCTTATCGTATGGCGTGGCGCCATTTTTAGAAGGGGATAATTTGGGCTTAAATTTTGGACCTAGTAATTTCTAAACATAGTTCAAATTTTCACTTTATTTCTTATGCATATCACTTTTTGTAAGCTTACCTTTTGTAAACGCACATTTTATAAACTTGATATGCATATAAAATATGATATTGTAACATAAATGATAAATATATAAATATTTTTTCGCCGCCTTAGTCACGCCGCAAAAAACGCCATGGCTTCGCCATGGCGCGTAAGGCTTGAGGCGTGGCCTTGCCGCCACGCCACGCCTCACGCCATTTATAACATTGGTTGTAACCTTGTTAGAGAACAGAAACGTTTGAACTAAAATACGTGATTAAATATATAAAAAGTTAATTATAGTTTGCAATGAACATTATATCGATTTATGACTATGTTCATAGTTCATTTCGACTAAATGCTGAGGTCCACAATTTCTCTTTTCATCCAAACTTTAAGAAAGTTGCAAGACTAGTTCCTAAACTATCTTGCGATATACATCTTACGGCCTTTATTATTTCTCAATTTATTTATTTATTTTACTTTTTATTTTATTTATTTATTTATTATTATTATTTTTTTTTTTAATTTTTAGATATTAGATATGTTAACATTTTTATCTATTATCAATGATCATTAGTTTAAGAGAAACTTTTAAATATAATGCATTTCTATATCTCTCTCATTATCTATTCCCAAAAAATAGTCGTTTTTCGAGACTGGCTTTTTTTATTGTGTTTGATACTCAGACTCAAAATTTTTGAGAAAGTGTTGCATAATTTATTTTTATGATTATAAGTACTAAAGTTTTCCTATTAAGAATTTATTATGTAAATTAAGGGTTACATGTGTCCAAAAAAAAGCACATTTTATTAAAAAAAGAAAATTACACTTTGTGACCTAAAATTAGGTGTGACCTATGCCACATACGGCTCTCATGTGAGTCCATCCATGGTATATGTGTCATATTTAATCACCATTTCTATCTATAAAAGATGTGATTATATGTTTGTATTTACTCATCATTTAATTTGTTTTAATTGTATAACTAAATTATATAGAACGGGAGTTGATACTCCCATCACATTTTTTGATGCAAATACCACAACTATGCATTGCAGTGTTGTATGGTACAATACTGTAATGCATAAGGTGTGGTGCAAGCTTAAAAAAATGTGGTGGGAGTATCAACTCCCATATAGAAAGGTAATACTCCGTAACCGGTTTGATAGTATACTTAATACTATTCGTGTTAATCAACTATTTATGATGTTATGTATGTCCAAGGACAAAATGTGTATGGTATAGTTTAAAGGTATGTTTAATGAAAGTGATTGGAATTGTAGTTGTTAATAACCAGAGCTTGTAAGAGTTGCAGTCGGAACTTGAACTTGAAGTTTTATTTTTAGTTACCTTTAGTAAAATAGCTGAAATTCGAGTTATAGATGTTGGAACGACACAAAATAACATTTTAAACAACGATATTATTATTATTATTATTATTATTATTATTATTATTATAAATGCGATTTTGTTATTGAAACACAATAATTTTACATGAAGTTGGATGGGAGTCTAGACACAATCTGTGTTCCCACACCTTTCTTAATACAAAAGTTTACTCTATAAAAGATAAAAACACCGCTTTTATAATTATCTAAGTGCTATTAGCAATAGACTTGAACATGAAAGTGTGTCTAAAGCGTCCGTATCGAATTCCCCAAACGTAGAAAAAGCAAATGGTGAATTTGTATCCGTTGTCCTCACATTTAGACGCATACTTCCTCTATTTCTTCTCCACGGCATTTTGCAAGGCTACCCTAGGAGCCCATGAACTCACCCCACCACCAGCAAATGGAGAGATACGAGTCACATCCAAGCATGCATCTTTACCTTGGAGTCAATTAAATAATAACAAGTTTGCAGGCCGTAGTTCCTTCCCATCCTCCGAAAAGAACCCCATTGGAGTATCCTTACGCACCATGATCTCAACCTTGGAACATATATCAACAAGAATATCACACACCAGATTATGCATGAACTTCACCCCCCCCCCCACTTCACTAGAGCAGTTGACAGCGTGGTCTCCCCATTGGTCCATACGATGCACATTGCAACTCGGGCATAGGCTACCTTCAGAGAACATGGGTACAGTAAGCCTATAACACAATACAGATCGGAATTGGCGATGGTTCATCTTTTGTCCCAAGCCATCAATAGGGATGGTGAAAAGAAAATCCTATGCATGTGGGGCGTTAATGCAACTGAGAATAGCCACCTAACGTGGGCTTAGCGAGTACTTAAAAACAAGGTATTTCTCAATGACACCAAAGTAACACTTTGCCAATATTTTCATCATTTGGGGGGCAGAAGCGCTAGTGGTGACAGAGAAAGCGTCAATGTTACAAGTAGTGTTGAAAATATTAAGTGAATGCTGAAAAGAAGAACCATTGGAGACAATACCTGACTTAGTCAGTATCTTGTCCTGTAGATCACTCGTTTGCAAACGAGAGGCGAGAAAAGCATACCGAATAACATCTCCCGCTGAAATGATACCAAGACCACCTAACTTGATTGGGAGAGTAGCAAACCGCCACTGCCAATCACCAACCCCGTCCCCGAAGCGGTGAAAATCTTCTCCAAGGAGACACGTAAGATCTGATCAAACTGAACTTGGGCCTCCAATAAATACAAAGGGGAATATGTCCCCAAAGCATAAGATAATTTCGCAACCCCCACAGAATTACGAAGAAGAAGGAGCTCACATTGGGGATCATGGAGTTTATGGATAGCCTCCATTAGAGAGATGGTTTTAGAGACCCTTTTCAAAACCAAATCCTGACAAAAACTTTCATCCAAACTAACTGAACCACCAAGAAGTTTGACACCATTAACCGAGCGAGAGATATTTACAGGAAAAACACTTTCCGCCCTACTTCTAGGATCCTCCACATGCTAAAAAAGTTCAGTCTTAGCAACATTCAAAACAAACCACGAACCGAACCATCCGTCCTGATGAAGTCAAGCGCCTTGGCAACCATAAGGGGATCTGCTGGGTCCTTTGTTGTTTGCCCTAGCTTTGCACCCTTTGATCCAGTCTTGTGAGATTATTATTTATTTATTTATTTATTTATTTATTTATTTTTGTTTTTTAATTATTATTATTATTATTATCATTATTATTATATTATTATTATTATTATTTCAAAGTGTCAATGCTAAAAACATTTCAAAAAGTTTTACAGTTTTCAAAAACTACTTCAATTAGTTTTTAAGAAAAGAGCTTTTGGATTCAGAAACTCATATAACTTCTCTTTTTTAACAAATCTTATCAAAAAACATTGTTTATCTTAAAAGCTTAAGCTATTGTAAACTCAAAACCCGGTGCCAAATTAAAGATTATATTAAATCTAGATACGTACGATGTCGTTTTGGCGTCCCTTTTTCCCGCCAAAAATTGGCCCAGGTGGTTAGCCCATGTGGGTGTTGTTTTGGGCCTGCTTCTATTGGCCAGTCATGGCCCAGTTTTTGCTACGCAATATCTGATGCGTATATGCTAATAGGGATACAAAATACACTATATATATCCTCCTAATAGATACAAAATACACCTTAAATACATAAATACAAACGTGCACTTTGCAAAATAGGTATGCTGTGGGTATGGTGTTGTGAAACGTGTCAACCATCAGCTGCCTTATCTTTGCTTTTTTTCACCAAACCTTGAAATTTTGTGATAACTTTTCCTTATGAGGTACAAGGTTGCACGTGTGGGTGTGCCTTGAGGTACTATTAGAAGCTTCCATCCTGCATAAGACCAGATTCAGTGTTAACTTTTGCAAGCAGAAAAAAAAAATAACAGAAAAATGGAGTACAAAAAATCTTAAGAGAAAACTGCATCCAAAGACAAGCCAGCAGTACTTTGAAGAGGTTTGTGTGGGTTTTGTTTTGGCATCAGCTATGCATTGTTACATGATGCTTTGCTATGTTTCCTTTTTTTTTTCCTTTGCATGCATGCAGTGTTAACAATGGTTGCATGTGTGGATGTTTGGTGTATATATGATGCCAGTGAATATGCTCTTTTATGATTCATATGTGCTTTGCTGTTGTTTTTTTTACCTTGCATGTTTTCCAAAATCATTGGCATAAGATCTGTAGAGTATGAAGCCTAAAAAAAAGCCATTCGTAGGGTTACCTCTGCGTTTCCTTTAGAATGTATAGAGGTGAGTGTTTTTGATCAGGAAGAAGGGTCTCATGACCTGCATTTACAAACACAGCCTATTATCAGTGACCTAGGTGGTAGTGATTCCCTTTTAAACTCAGTTAATCAGACCCCATGTAAGGCTAGGCTTGGTGGCAGTGAGATTTCCACTGACATTAATTATAGAGAGGAAGCAATCACAATAGATGTAATAGAAGATGATACCTTTAGTGTGGACCATGAATTATGTTGCACAAGTGCCATGTCTGTGGATCAGCCTTCTCAGAGTAGTCTGCATACGCGTGATCCATGCGTTGGTGCGCCTGTACAAGCACCAGGTGCGTACCGTGTTAGTTATGCTTTGGTACCTATGTTGTGTTGCTTAGCTATTGAAATGTGTATGTTTTTTTAAAGGGTTGGTCTAATTGTGTTTTAGATGGATGCGTTGTGCAAGGAACCCGGGACAGACCCGTTTCTAGCCTACATGGTTCTAGAACTTCTGTTGATAAAGGGAAACGGAAAATGTCTGACCTTGCGAGTGAAGTTGCCTTTTGTTCTGTCAGGCCTGGCTCTGTAGCATTTTCAGAGGTTGCTGAGGCACAATTGCAATGTAATTTGCATTTCCTTTTGATGTTTTGGTTTGTATTCTAAAGCTTTGTGGGTGCCTGATAACATGTGGTTTATATTTATTGCAGGTGATGAAGACATTTTTGCTACAAACAGCACTGGAGACAGAGTTATACCTGGAGATGTTGCGGATGGTTTGGGAGCGGCCGGTCTTGGGTCTTCGTCTCATGAAACTTTTCAAACCTTTGCTGCACCAACAGAACAATGCAATATAAACCTGCCAAGGAATCATCATCAAAGCCATCCTCAAGGTTTGATTGGTTTCAAAACAAAATTATAAAAGTATGGTCTTTAAATTTACCTGCATTTGCTTACGGTGTTGGCTTTTCTGTCTTGCAGCTCGGGTGAGTGCTCCATCGGGTAGGAGGCGGGGCCGGCCTCATGTACGCAGCCCAAACCAGAGGCCTGGGCAAAGTACGGCATCCGGTGTTGGATCTTCGTCTAATGAAACTTCTCAGAGCTTTGCTGCACCAGCAGAGCACTGCGGTGTGGACCTGCCAAGGAATAGTCGTCAGAGGCGCTCTCAAGGTTTGGTGCTTTTGAGAACAAAAAAATCAGAAGGTTGTGCTCTTGGTAAATTTTCATTTGCTTATAGTATCATATTTTATCTCTTACAGTTAGGATGCATGCTTCATCTAGCGGAACACAGGTCCCGCCTCATGTGCATCGTGGAAATCGGAGGTCTAGGCAAGGTATGCTACCGTCTTCCTTACAACTATTTTATATGCATATTATGATAAGCCATTGTCCTGTTCAATAGGAAAGGTGCTAAATGGCCTGTTTCCTACGTCTGATGCAGGGCCTCCCGATACATATGTGCGTATGGGCAGTTGTGACCAGGCCTGCCGCCATTGCAATGCAAAGTTTTGGTATGATGAAAGGATTGTTTCGGGTAATAGCAGGAGCGTGGATTACCATAGATGTTGCAATGCTGGCAAAGTTAAGTTGCATGGTCAGGGTGAATATCCGCAATATGTAAAGGACCTTTTCACTAACCGCCATTTCTTAGAGAATATCCGTGCTTACAATCAGATGTTTGCAATGACATCGTTGGGTGCAGAAGTGGATAATTCTATAAACAGAGGTGGTGGTCCTTATGTCTTCAAAATTTCTGGCCAGCTTTACCATCGAATAGGTTCGCTTTGCCCAGAACCTAATACGCAGCCACAGTTTTTGCAGCTGTATATCTATGATACGCAAAATGAGGTCGCAAATCGTTTGGAACATTTTCAGAGAACCGGTCAAAGTTTGCGGCCAGATATTGTGGAAAATTTAATTGAACTGCTAGATGAGCACAATGAGTTAGTGCAGTCGTTTAGAACTGCCAGGGATAAAATGGCAGAAGCCGATATTCCAGAATTCAAGATCCGTTTATTTGGTGTTGTCGATTCAAGACAGCAAGAACTTCCTGCAGGTGACTCTATTGGGGCAATTGTTTTTTAGGGCGGGCCAGACGTGGAGACTGAATTTGATGTCGTTGTAGAATGGCACGATCATCAGTTACAATATGTCAGCAAGTTAAACGCATCTTATATGTCAATGCAGTTCCCATTGGTTTTTTTCTTCGGTGAAGATGGGTACCATTTGGGCCGCGTGTTATTGAGCAGGGCTGCATCTTCCGATCCTCCAAAGAAAATGTCAATGAAAATGTACTATGCGTACGAGCTGCACGACCGTTTCAATGAATATCGGCTGCTCCCAAGGAGTGGCAGGCTTTTCCAACAATACGTTTCAATGAATATCGGCTGCACGACTGTAGTATAGAGCAATCAAGAATTGACTTTATAAGAGAACATCAGGGTGATATTCGGAATGACTACATGGCAGGCCTACACGACGCTATCTCGCGCGGTGATCAAGACGGTTCGGATGTAGGTTCAAGGACAATTTTGCCTTCGTCGTTTACTGGAGGGCCTCGCTATATGTATAGCCATTATTTGGACGCTTTGGCCATATGCAGGGTACACGGGAACCCGTCCTTCTTCATTACGTTTACATGCAACGTTAACTGGCCTGAAATCCAAGAATACATGGAGCAGTTCCCGCATGTTGCAGTTGCTGATAGGCCTGATGTTGTCGACCGTGTCTTTGAAAGAAAGATACATGATTTGGTGACTTTCTTACGAGATTCAAAGCCTTTTGGCCGTGTCGAAGCAGGTACCCTTTAAAATCTCTACGTGTGTACTGTCTATTAGCTTATTACACTTGCAGGGTGCCTAAATAGTTATTCTCTTATTACAGTATTGTACACAATCGAGTTCCAGAAAAGAGGGCTGCCACATTGTCATTTGCTTCTGTGAATTAAAGAAAGTCACCGTGTGCAGGCACACGCAGATGTGGATACGTATGTTTCTGCAGAACTGCCAAACCCAGCAACCGATCCAGAAGGTTACAGGGTTATTACTGAGTTTATGATGCATGGGCCGTGCGGGTTAGTCAATACATCGGCGCCGTGTATGCGGAACAGTGATGTGTGCACTAAAAACTTTCCTAAACCTTTTTGTCCAGAGACATTTATTGATCAGAAAGGCTATGTGCATTATTATAGGAGAGATTCAGGGATAACTACGACGAGGCAGAATGTGAGCCCTGATAATGGGTGTGTTGTTCCATATAACCGGTCCCTGTGCATGCGATTCTACGCGCATATCAATGTTGAATATTGTGAATGGTCAATGCTCATAAAATACCTTTTCAAGAATATTTCAAAAGCGACCGACCGAGTTGTGGCTCACATTACAAGGATGATGAGGCGAAAAATGATCCATTTTTAGGGGGTCATTTAAGCCCGAATCCGACTTTATTTGATCAAATATTGCCCTAAATCGTTCCTTTTGTGATTTTAGGTACTTGGAGAGTGAATTCTGGAAAAGAAGCCATTTTGGACGTTTTTTGAGCATAAAAGTGAAGAAAACGGCAAAGTATCAATTTTCCATGCTGGAAACACTAGGTGACGGCGTCAAGAGTAATTCCTTGACGGCGTCAGACATCAAGAATAAAATACCGTAGTTGATGACGGCGTCAAAAGTCATCCTGACGGCGTCAAAGTACCAAGAATAAAATACCGTAGGTGGTGACGGCGTCACACAGGCCGTCATAAGTAGATCAAGGCCGTCCGAGGAAGTATTTGGCGGCGAGGTGACGACGTCACAAGGTTGTCTTGACGCCGTCAGCCTAGTTTTCCTATATATAGTTTTCTAGTTTTTACATTAAAAAGGAGAGAAGTTTTGGTGAAACCCTAAAGACGAATTTGGTGCATCTTTTACAGGTTTTTCAAGGGTTCCAAACCCTTGATACCTTGCATTGTAATTGAGATAAGTGTTCTTCTAATTCAATCAATATGTCTATGTGTTGGTTGTCTATATCTTGTTCTTGTCTCAATTCAATTATGCTAGGCTAGATCTCTCTTGTGTTTGCTTAGATCTAATGAAACCTAGATGTTGATTATGTGTTGATTACTTGTTGATTCTTGTTCTTGGATGAATGATTTATATGTTAGGCTTAAGAAAACTGGCAGATCTCCAAATGGTAACATGCTTGAACGTCTTAAGAAACATGAACCGAGGCGTACTAGGTCTTTATTGGTTGTATTTAATGCATGAGCCACTGTTTACAATCCCTATAGTTGTGCTGGGTCATGGTGTAGGAGGAGATAAGAGCTCATAGAATTGGGGAGTTATGTATGCCACCCCATGAATGGTATTAAGGAATACGATCCGTCATCCATGCAATTATAACAAGTAATTAACATGTAAAAGATATCTAGGGAGTAATGAAGTCTAAGTAAACACAATTTCTCCAATTACTGCTCACAACCTTAGTATAATTAGTTTGTTTTCATTTTTATTATTTTATTTTGATTGAATCTTAGTTTTGGGTTAGTTGAATAGCAACTAATTCCGCCCACTCCTTCAAAACCCGAGATTTTAATTGCTTTCATAAAAATATAAAAACACAAAAATAATCTTCCCTCACCTCTAGAACTAGTAATTAGGTTTTCTAATCCTAGCGACACTATTCCTAAGCTGAACGATCAATCCCCCGGTACTTGTCACTATACTATACTACAACGATCAGGTACACTGCCTGGTGGGGGTTGTAAGCTTCTCGAGATCCCTCGAGAGGTAAAGCCTGTTGCGATTCCCACGCATCAAGTTTTTGGCGCCGTTGCCGGGGAATAGTTATTGTCTAGGTTAGGATTTCTTTTTATTAGGTCTACTTGCTAGATTCCTTTCTAGTAAGATTTTATTTTTATTTTTAGGTCTTCTTTAGTCTATCTAATTTCTTTGTGCCTTTGTTAGTAAATTAACCTCATTGACTATTCCGTTGACCATTATGGAAAACGCGAATCCACCCCTTTCCCCTGAAGAAGTGGCTGTGTTACGTGAACAGATTGAGAGTGAAATTAGGGAGCTTAGAGAGCTTAATAGGTTGGTTAAGATTGAACTCGAACATACATTTAGTGACCTAGCAACCGCCTTGTATTCAAATAAGGACCTAGGGCCTAATGACTTTGTGAATATTGTTGAGAGACTAGAAGAGGAGGCAATGGATCCGAAGCTTAACGACTACTTTAATTTATACCCCCACTAAGGAGGAGATTGCATATTATAATAATCTTATTGATAACCCGCGATCTCCCTTCACCATAATTGAACCTAAGATCAAGAGAGGCGATCCTAAGAATGCTAAGATACCATGTATGATTGGATATAGGCACATTAGCAATGCTTACATTGACTTTAAATCTCCAATCAACATTATGTCCTCAACGGTTTATAATGATATAGTGGAAACAAGACTTGAACCTAGAAGGGATCCCAAGTACCCCGGTGGAGTTTGTAACTTTGTCGGGAGAGTTAAAGGTTTACGTGTCTTTGTTGGTAATTTCACTTTTGTCACCGACTTTATGATTGTGGAGGATCTTGCTAATATTATTGATTGTCGATTATCCAATGTTGTGTTTGGCAAACCATTTGTGGAGGAGTCTAAGTTGGAATACGATGAGGTAGAAGGTACGATCCGATTTGTAAGTAACACCGATAGTATCACATATAGGATGCCCAATAGGATGAAAGAATTTCGCTTTATATCTCGTTTTGATACGGACAACGTTGGTGCTTTTGAGGATATTGATGAGAAGGATAAGAAAAAGGGCATGGACTATGTATGGGAAAAAAGGAGTCTTTATTACAAAGATTGCTTGGCCCTTGGACCAAGGTATAAAGTCGATGAAGAATTTGCCCAAATGATTATGGGAGCGATTGAGAAAAAGGTGATTGGTTTCTACAAGGAATATTTACAATCGGAGAGTGGAACCAATGATAGGATCACGTAGTAACCCATGACTTTGAGTCTAGCTACAAGACTCGTAAATAAAGAAAAGCGCTTCTTGGGAGGCAACCCATGTTTTGTGTGATTTTATTTGTTTGATTGTCATTTACTTCCATATGCATGCTTTGTTTTTATTGTTGGTTGATCATGTTTCTCAATTAAAATGTGGAAATACTTTATTATGTTGTTTGGCCTAGTCTTAACTCCAACCTAAAAGTATTTTTGCAAAAGATAAGTGTAAGGGGAAACCCCAAATATGTTTTCAAGAAACAAACCGATCATGATTCTCCACAATATTAAATGAACATGTATATTCGTATTTGTTAGAGTCAAATGCTTGTATTGAGTCATAATGAAGTTTTGCAGGATTTTCCAGGAAGTAGGACGAAGTTTTTCCAGAAATTTTCCGGAAACTTAACATAAGAATTTCTGCAGGTCCATTCTGACGGCGTCAGAGTATTACTCTTGACGGCGTCAGGAGTTAAAAATCTGGAAATTTTACCGGTTTTGTTTTTCTAACGGAGTCTTATGGTTTTTGTGAATTATTAAGTTTTATAATCTCCAGGAAATCTGCAAACTTCATTCCACAAGCATTATATCTTACTTTGTTTTCTAGGATTTAGGAACTTATATAGGATGCCGCCGATTTTACGTGAGGTTGTCTTGTCTATTTTGTCAGGATTTACAGGTTATGTTTGACAAGGAGATGATTTATATTCTGGAAGGGAAGCTTTGATTGTTCGTTTTCTTGGAAGAAGATTTAACCTGGCCAACCTAAAATCCATACCGAGCGAATCAGGGGAGTATTTGATTTCATTCTCTTTACTTCTTAACTTTTACATTCTTTACTTGAACATTGGGGACAATGTTAATCTTAAGTGTAAGGGGAGGGTAAAAAGATGATACCTTACATATGCACTTTCATTTGAGTTTGTTTTGTTTGATAGTAGATGTGTAATAAAACTACGAGAAATACTTGTTAGTGCAATTTTAGCGCCAAATTTAAAATTTTTTACAACATTTAGGAGTGAAACTTTAGCCATAGCAAGCGTCTCATGGATAGGAGATTGTATGACTAGCACATAACCGTATATTCAGAAAAATTTTCCACCCAAAAATGTGAGGTTCGCCTTTAGATTTGATAGGAAAAGCATTCATTATTAGTGCTTATGAGTGTACCGGTAGCATTTAGATTCTAGAACTTGCGTTAGTGATGCATCCCGAGACCGCTAGTGAGACTACATTCGTGTGGTAGGATTTACTACATGATAAGAGGCATTAGGATCACCCTTGTGTTAAACCCGTATTATAATTACTTGACCATTTAAGTCATATTACTTGGCTAGTTAAGTCAACTAATTTTCCCCACAACCTTAGCGTTGTACTCATTTTTAGTACACGATACCCCTAGTACACCCCTCCGAGCCTATCTTTTCGTTTCTAACTTTAAGCATTTTACTTAAAGGAAGAATTTGTTGCACCCCACTTAAATGTACACCCAAATCGCCTTAGCCTTCCGTGTATGCGCTCATTTTTAGTGCATTATTGTTATTTGTTAAACCCTAAGTTAACTTTCTAATTGATTACATGGTTGCTAAGTCGAGTCATATCCTTGTACATATTGTTTTGGGACGATTGAGACTCATGGGTAAGTACTTATTTTATGGAGTAATGGGGAAGAACATCATTTATTACCCCCATATGTGCGTTAATCTTAAAAGTGCTCCAAGTGTTTTGATTTTCTTAATTCGAGTCATTAGAATAGTTTAATGTAAAGTATGTAAAGATTCAAGTGTAAGGGGAATTCTCATCCCCTATGATGTATTATTTCGGATGGTAGGGTAAGAGTGTATGCAAAAAAAAATAAAAAATAAAAAAAAAATCGAAAAAAAAATCAAAAAAAAAAATAAATAAATAAATAAATAAAAAGAGAAAAAACATACGGACTACCATCCCGTTTCATTCTATGTTTATTTTATGTTTTTGTTATTTTTCATTTATTAGCTTAAGTCGAGTCTAGTCTTGGCTTAGCAACGCCATATTGTACATGTAATTAACCAAGATTGTTAACTCGCCACCAGTAAAACTTCCTTTATCCAACAAAACCGTGTAATTCATATCCCTATACCTAACGTTACAACCCTTTAAAAGACCTCTTTGATAGTTTATCCTAGGTGCTTACGCCATGTGGTGGAGGTTTGATCCTTTCCCAAGCCTATGGTAATCTATTTTGCTATGACAGGTAGTGAGAGATATCTTCCATTTCCATAATGTTATATTACTTTATTACACCCGAGAGATGTGAGTATCTAAACACTATTTGTGAGGTGCTTGTGTATGATCTCCGTGCTTGTCTATTGGTCTTTAGTGGAACGATTATTTGTTGTAATTACTTTTATATTAGTGTTAAATGACCCCTAACTTGTCTTTTGAGTAGAATAAAAGCTCATTTGCTTGAGGACAAGCAAATCTCAAGTGTAAGGGTATATGATGAGGCGAAAAATGATCCGTTTTTAGGGGGTCATTTAAGCCCGAATCCGACTTTATTTGATCAAATATTGCCCTAAATCATTCCTTTTGTGATTTTAGGTACTTAGAGAGTGAATTCTGGAAAAGAAGCCATTTTGGACGTTTTTGGAGCATAAAAGTGAAGAAAACGGCAAAGTATCAATTTTCCATGCTGGAAACACTAGGTGACGGCGTCAAGAGTAATTCCTTGACGGCGTCAGACATCAAGAATAAAATACCGTAGTTGATGACGGCGTCAAAAGTCATCCTGACGGCGTCAAAGTACCAAGAATAAAATACCGTAGGTGGTGACGGCGTCACACAGGCCGTCATAAGTAGATCAAGGCCGTCCGAGGAAGTATTTGGCGGCGAGGTGACGGCGTCACAAGGTTGTCTTGACGCCGTCAGCCTAGTTTTCCTATATATAGTTTTCTAGTTTTTACATTAAAAAAGAGAGAAGTTTTGGTGAAACCCTAAAGACGAATTTGGTGCATCTTTTACAGGTTTTTCAAGGGTTCCAAACCCTTGATACCTTGCATTGTAATTGAGATAAGTGTTCTTCTAATTCAATCAATATGTCTATGTGTTGGTTGTCTATATCTTGTTCTTGTCTCAATTCAATTATGCTAGGCTAGATCTCTCTTGTGTTTGCTTAGATCTAATGAAACCTAGATGTTGATTATGTGTTGATTACTTGTTGATTCTTGTTCTTGGATGAATGATTTATATGTTAGGCTTAAGAAAACTGGCAGATCTCCAAATGGTAACATGCTTGAACGTCTTAAGAAACATGAACCGAGACGTACTACGTCTTTATTGGTTGTATTTAATGCATGAGCCACTGTTTACAATCCCTATAGTTGTGCTGGGTCATGGTGTAGGAGGAGATAAGAGCTCATAGAATTGGGGAGTTATGTATGCCACCCCATGAATGGTATTAAGGAATACGATCCGTCATCCATGCAATTATAACAAGTAATTAACATGTAAAAGATATCTAGGGAGTAATGAAGTCTAAGTAAACACAATTTCTCCAATTACTGCTCACAACCTTAGTATAATTAGTTTGTTTTCATTTTTATTATTTTATTTTGATTGAATCTTAGTTTTGGGTTAGTTGAATAGCAACTAATTCCGCCCACTCCTTCAAAACCCGAGATTTTAATTGCTTTCATAAAAATATAAAAACACAAAAATAATCTTCCCTCACCTCTAGAACTAGTAATTAGGTTTTCTAATCCTAGCGACACTATTCCTAAGCTGAACGATCAATCCCCCGGTACTTGTCACTATACTATACTACAACGATCAGGTACACTGCCTGGTGGGGATTGTAAGCTTCTCGAGATCCCTCGAGAGGTAAAGCCTGTTGCGATTCCCACGCATCAAAGGACACTTGGAAGTACAGGACCAAGTACTAGCCGTACTTCGTTGCACGTTGATGAAATTAGAAATTTCCAGGATGCAAGGTTCATAGGACCGCACGAGGCGTGTTGGAGGATTCTGGGGTTTAGTATACATAGCAGAGATCCACCGGTTCAAATACTCGCAGTTCACCTTGAGAATATGCAGCGGGTCAATTTTAGGAGGCAGCAGCCGTTACAGGCGATTGTTGATAGTGAACACAACAAAAGAACAACACTAACTGAATGGTTTAGGTACAACCTTTACAATACAGATGGTCGCCATTTAACATACCTAAAATTTCCAAAGGAATTTGTGTGGCACAAGTATGGGAAGTACTGGCAGCGCCGGCGGCGTGCAATTGTAGCATCGATTGGACGTTTAGCATATGTGCATCCTAATGCTGGAGATGCATTCTATCTACGATTGTTGTTGTGTCATCAAAAAGGTTCAATATCATTTCAGCATATCCGGACAGTTGATGAAGTTGTCTATGCTACAAATAGAGGTGCGTGTGAAGCCATGGGCCTGCTAGGTGGTGATCAAGAATGGAACATCGCTTTGCAAGAGGCTTCTTTCTCGGCAACACCAGCCTACATGAGAAGTCTTTTTTGTCAGCTCCTAATCTTTTGCGAGGTTTCTAACCCAATTACATTGCTACAGTCTCATGCAAGTTCCATGTTAGAAGACATTCCTCATATACTTTCTGAAGCTTTACATATACGAGATCTTCATGTTAGTCCTCAAGACTTACAGGATGGTCTCATGTATGAGCTACAGGCAATCCTTGCTTCCTATGGAAAATCGATCAGAGATTTCGGGTTTAATCTACCTCCACCTCACTTGATGCAAATCTTAAATAACAGGGCATTGATGGAAGAAAGGTCCTATAATCGGGAATTGTTAAGAAGTGAGAGTGAAAGATTAGTTGGCCATCTAAATGCTGACCAGCGAATCATCTTTGAGCGCGTCACGCATGCAGTTAATGATCGTTGCCAAAGACTCATATTTGTATATGGCCATGGAGGTACAGGCAAGACTTTCGTTTGGAGGACTATAATTTCTACACTTAGATCGGAAGGAAAGATTGTCTTAGCAGTTGCTTCTTCGGGTATTGCTGCCTTATTGCTCCCATCAGGACAGACGGCTCATTCAAGATTCAAGATACCGCTTGATTTAACTGATGAATCAATGTGCAGTGTGAAAAAAAAACACAGGTGGCGGAGTCACTTAGGCTCACTGATCTTATCATATGGGACGAAGCCCCTATGAACGATCGCAGGTGCTTTGAAACGCTTGACCGCACCTTGAGAGATATAATGGATAGCCCGACAAGTATATTTGGAGGAAAAACGGTTGTTTTAGGCGGTGACTTTAGGCAAACACTGCCTGTCAAGAAGAAAGCTACGAATGAGCAGATCATTTCTTCATGCATAACACAGTCATACCTATGGCCTCATTTTGAAATCATTAAACTTAAGCAGAATATGCGCCTACAACAGCCAGGCCTGTCGCCGCATCAAGCTCAATAGATTTCAGAATTCTCTGAATGCTTGCTTCAGATTGGGAACGGTACCATTGGCCAGCCAGATGGTACTGATCCAGATAATACGACATGGATACAGATACCAGATAGGTACTGCATTCCCGACGGTGAGGCGAGTGTTCAAGAGTTGATTGATTTTATATACGATGAGCAAACACTGCAAGCACCAGATGCAGCATCGTTACAAGGTAAAGCGATAGTGTGCCCGAGAAACGAAACTGCAGACACCATCAACTCTACTATCTTAGACATGTTAGAAGGGGAAACCTATACTTTTATAAGTGTTGATGAAGCTATACCAAAATCAAATGATGGAGGAGCAACGGAGCTACTATATCCTCAAGAATACCTCAACACACTTTCTTTTTCGGGGATGCCACCACATGAACTTAAGGTTAAAATAGGTGCACCCGTAATGCTGCTAAGGAACCTAAACCTATGTGGTGGGTTGTGTAATGGTACACAGATGATTGTGACTCAAGTGTATACAAGACTTATTCAAGCAAAGATCGTCACCGGTACTAGAATGGGAGAAAAGGTTTATTTACCGCGTATTGTGCTTATCAATAAAGAAGAGCAGCTGCCGTTTGTGTTTAAAAGGAAACAATTCCCGGTCAAAGTCTGTTACGCAATGACAATAAACAAAAGCCAGGGCCAATCATTAAATAAAATAGGCGTATACCTAACCGAACCTGTCTTTGCCCATGGTCAATTGTATGTTGCACTGTCAAGGGCAACATCTCCTCAGGGCTTAAAAATGCTAATTAAGCAACTACTAGACAAGGAAAAAAGCACAACAAAAAATGTTGTTTATAAAGATTTTTTAGACATGGTCACACTTGCACAGGTTCCTTCCAATTATATTTGCTTTTTAAGTGTGCATTTACATTTGTCCAGTTATCAAATATATATGCTAATAAAGTCTATATTCTAACTGCTATCCGTGTTCATTTTGTGCTTACATGGCTTGCTAATGTTGACCGTTCATCATTTCATTGAAATCTATTTGCTGCTATTAAACATGTCTCTGTATATGTCTGCATTTAAAATGAATGTTCTATTTCTTAACATGTAGCAAAATGGAACCTAGCTCTAGCATTGTAGCATCAGCACAGTCTACTGAGAAAGCAATAGTAACTCATTCCGATGACATTAGCCTTAACGACCTAAAAGAAACGGATGTTGGAAAAGCTATTTATGTAAAGGTCTACCGAAAATGGACGCCGACAAATAAGCAAGGAAGACCAGTACTGTTCTGTTGCATGTTAATTGATCGACAGGTACAAATCATTATTCTATGACCTAGCTACACAATTAAAAACTCTAATGCTGTCTAAAAGAAGTAAACCAATCCATATCAGATTAATGAATAGCTAATGTGTTTGCAGGGAGGAGCTATACAAGGAAACGTGAGCTTACGTGAAAAGACTAAATTTGATGCACTCCTTCAGACGAACAAAACTTACAAGATCACTGGATTTGGTTTTCAACCTGCAAAAACATGGATGAAAGCTGTCCCTCATTCACTTTCATTGGTTTTTGGAACATATACAGATATCAAGGACATACCAGATGCAGGCTTCCCAGAACATTATTTTAACTTCAGCTACTATCGGGACTTATATTCAAAAGTGGATGTGAAAGAAGGATTATTAACAGGTACCTAATGCACACAAACATGAAAACGGTTAATAATAATGTATGTTTAACTCGCTGCAGCTAATAACAGATTATATCGGATCCGTCCAATATGTGAGTGAAGTGCAACATTCAATGAAAGCAACACAAAGTTCAATAGTTTGGAGAGACATTGGTATTCAAAATTTAGAGTAAGTCTTTACAATTTAACCTTAAAAAGTATTTTTCCTGCCATTCTTACGCATTTTTTCTCATTCTAACAGTGGTCGCACGGTTCGATTTACTTTGTGGAACCAAGATGCTCATGCTTTTAGGAAAGCAGAATATGATCAAGCAGAGAAACCAACTATTATAGCAGTGAGCTCATGCTTGGTAAAAGACTTTGGAGGTAAAGTTATTGATTAATATTTATAATTCTAACTTCTAACTTTATACTTACCATTGGACTTTTAATTTTTTTTTGCTTAACATCTTTCTAAATTAAGACAGGCCTTCAACTATCAAGTACCCCTGCAACGTCATACTACTTCAATCCTAACATACCAGAAGTAAAAGAAATTCGCGATGTGTAAGGCCATTAACCGACAGAATAGTGGTCTATTTTATCTTCTAAAAGAGCATAAACTTACATCGTTTAATGGTACAGGTATGACGAATTCATTGATCCACCAACAATACTAAATATCCAGCACCAAAGATCTGCAAATCCAGAAGAAGAAAAGAATAGAAACCGTGTCACTCTAGCGGATTTGGCTGCAGAAAATCCAGAAAACCAAAAGGTAATAAGTAACTGTAACATAACCTTTACCAAATCAAAAGCTAATGCACACTTTTATGTTTAAATGGCAGAATGTCCGGTTTACTGTTGCTGCTACAATTGAAGAAATTGATACAAAAAGGGCATGGTTTTTTGAGAAATGCTTTGATTGTGGTTCTAAAATCTCAGGCCGATATCCGCATGCGCAGTGTAAGCAGCCAGCCTCCGGTGATGAGTTACTTTACAGGTACCCTATAACACATGTGCACTTTTACAAGGAAAATTGTTAAATTACTAATGACCATGTTTTTTATTACCTGCACAGTTATTGCTTTAGAGTTGTGTTATCTGATGCCACCAGCACTGGAGTGATGACATGCTTCAGTAACGAAGCAAACTCGCTGCTAAAAGACTGCAAGGAATTGTTGCAGAGCATGCCTAAACCAGACCCCTATAATTATCCAGCAGAGCTGCTTTCTCTGCAAGGAAAGGCAAAAAAAATTTAGCTGCACTATGATCCAGATTGCACAAAAGATAGACAGGTTTTCATTCTTGATACCTGTTGGGATGACACACCATTATTGATATCAAATGTGAGTGCACTACCTGAAAGCAATGCATCTTCTTCCAGTCAAACCACACCTCCAACAACGGGTACAGAAACAAAGAATGCCACAGCTACAACACCTATGGATGAACCTTTAACACCCGCAACTGAAAATAATCCACCAGCTATGATCAGTACACCAACCAAAACAGCCACTGCAAAAGTTGAGACACCTGACACCTTTGACCTAAGGCAAACTGACGATGCACCACCAGCAGAACAAACTCCAACATCTCAAACATCGAAGCCTGAAAATGAACGGCCAAAAAGAGGTGCTACGAGAGTTCTTTTTACTGAAGAAAAAGACACGCAGGAACAACATCTCACAAAAAATCCAAGAAAGCAGACTGATAAGACGAACCATGGATGGCATACTCGCATCAGAAATGTTCTACCTATCATGTATAATATTCTAAGCGCCTATGCACTACTAAGTGCACTTTAAAAACAATTGGTCTTACCTTTTGCTACTTAGACATAACTTTCTTCTATGTATCTAAAAACCTATGCAGTATGTAAATATGTAACGATGCCATGACCAGTGCTGTGGCATGCCTTACATATGATGTTTCTTTTTGGGGACAACACTCAGAAAACATTAGTCATGTAAGGTTAAGTGTATGTACTTAATGAAGTATCTATTAGGCGCAAATAACCTCTGCTTTGTTTGTCTTTGATAATATCATTCAATCTCCACCTACCTAAATTTGCTACTAGAAAAAACAAAAGTAAATGGAATTTGCAAATGCTATTGCAGCTAAACATTTACGAAAACTTAGGTTAATTTATATTTCCATTCATTAAAGGCATTACATTGTGCTTCATTACATCATACCATTCAAAAGACATTCAGACACATAATACCAGACACATAATACCAGTTCCATACATAAACACTAAACAGACACAGGTATGCAACCTCTAAACTGAAACCCATGACCCATAAACCAGCAAAATACCAACAAAATATACCACAACAAGGTGACCATCCCATCATCCGAACCAAAAAAGATTGGTTTTCTTCTACTCCCTTCCTTTGCGTGCCACATCCAAAACCTTGACGAACCCATCCAACACCTTCCTTTCCCTCTTCAAAGTGACATTCAAACGCGCCAAACCTATGTCCCCATGCTCATGAAAAGGCAAAAAAACATTCCCCCTCCTCCACCAAATTCTCTAAATACCTGATCTTGGCCGCTACCTGATCACGTTTCTCTCCAAGAACGGCCAGCAATCCATCATTCTCAGTGTAATCATGGCTAAAGACCAGATGCAAGCAATCCTCCACCTCATTGGAACCAGCAGCGAACTTCAGCTTTTGAAAGTTAGGGGTAGTAGCAAGAGCGTGGGCGGATGTCCTTGGTGGTGATGCCATCGTTGCAGCAAGAAATTGGATATGGGGTTAGCTAGGGTTTGAGATACCAATTAGGGATTTATGTGAAATAAAAAGTGGGAACCGTTCCTTTTATTAACCCCAAAAGGAAAAGCAAGCGGCAAAAAAAAAAAAAAAAAAAAAAAAAAAAAAAAAAAAAAAAAAAAAACCATGACAAAAAGAAAACAAAAGGGGAAAAAAAGGGTTATAGTAATAAGAAAATAAAGTTATTTATTTTTAAAAAGTTACAAAACATAAAAATCTAATAAAAGAAAAATAAATTTTGTAGAATCTATAGTGAAAAAAAAATATAACGTAACTGAAAAAAATTAACCCTATAACCGATAAGTTAAAGAAAACTGTATCCAGCTGAACAATACTTTATCTTTGCAACTGTAAAAAAAATTCAAATAAAAAGAAAAAATATAAAAAAAAAAATGTTGCGGCGGCTAAATAAAAAAATTAACGAATTAGCATCCATCCAATCCCTGAAGAAACATTCAGCCAGATAAACTGGCCCGCCAGCAACGCGGCGATCGTCGCCAATCTTGTATACCTTAAAAGAACTAGAGCAGCCAAACTACAATCCAAACCAAGGTTTTCAAGATCGGGATCCTACCCAGGATCGTTTTTGTCTTTGCAAGATCGTGATCGTAAGATCGGATCAGGATCTTAAGATCATACTCTAATGTTATTTCTTAATATTTTTTGTAATATTGTACAAATCTACAAAAATTATTATACATTATAAATATAAAAGACTATTAATGGTTTGTAGAAATTTGTCCTAAACTATGATTATGAAGTGTTTAAAAATATTAACATGTTGTTTTCTGAATTCTACAAAAAAAAAAAAAAAAAAAAACATAGATTTTTAGTTTTTTAGTCTGTAATCCGAGAAAAGTAAGATCGGATCGGATTAGATCTTAAGATCTTATGGTCAAGATCGGGATCCTATAAGATCTTAAGCTTGTAAAGATCCTATGTAGGATCAGGATCGTTTTTGCTTTGCAGTATCGTAAAATCGTAAGTTCCTAATATCAGGATCGGGATCCTGACAACTATGATCCAAACACCAATACCTCTAATAGTAAGATAATACAAGGACCAATTCTGTAGTTATGTCAAACTTTTGCCAAAATAAGTAGGCCTCCAATAAATACTAGCCAGTAAACACAAGCCAAAGTCAAATCATACAACTACTAGAACTAGCTACACTTTAATTTCTAGAGTCCACACTGATCATATATTATTCATAACAACTCACAATGAAGGCCTGGAAATATGATGAATATGGTGGTGTTGATGTGTTGAAATTGTCTACAGATGTTCCTGTTCCTAGTATTAAAGATGATCAAGTGTTAGTTAAAGTTGTTGCTGCAGCTCTTAATCCTATTGATTTCAAAAGGAGGCTTGGTTTCCTCAAAGCAACCGATTCGCCTTTTCCGGTATGCTTTTTGGTTATTAATTATGTTTCTATTGTGTGTTTTAAGGTCAATTTTAGGATGAAGTACCATAAAATGAATTTCTGTTACCTCTACTGTCTTATAACAAGTACAAGCGCGCGTCCACATTTTATTTTAGTTTGTCCCAAAAATAAGTGTGTACAAAAAAGTAAAGGTGATATGCTATCGGATGAAAGTAGAATAATTGCAATCTCTTAAAACTGTGTCACATGCAAAGTGAGCACTTATTATGAAACGGTTGGAATATTACCTAAAAGATATACTGCGTGATAATTTATGTGAATATATCTAAATTATCTAATGTATCAATTTGAATAACTTAGAATTAGGATAGTTTGCTTGTGTTTATCCTTTTGTAATACTTATAAATGAAAAGTGATCAATGCAATGGCAGAATAACTCATGGATTCCGTTATAGTGTACTACTCGTATCTATTTGTGGGTGGTTCCAACCACTTTTTAGATCGATTAACTTCGAGTCATTTTAACTTTTTCAGTGAAAACATCGATGTATCTGATCTACTATTTTGGCGTGTTTATGTGAGTTTTTGTTACACTATGCATATACTAGTAGTTATAAGCCTTTTAGGTGAGTTTTGGTTGAATTTGATATAGGTGTAAAGTGTAATACAAGCTTAATCCCAACCACTTTTTAAATCAGCTAACTTTTAACCCTTTTATCTAAATCCAAAACTAAAAATGAAACTATATTGAATTTCATACAAATATTGTATCATTCATCATACAGTTGGATGATGGTGGCGTTACTTGTAATGGCTTTTTGGTTTTGGTAATAGATTATTCCAGGACACGATGTAGCCGGAATAGTTGTTAAGGTTGGGAGTGAGGTAAAAAGCCTAAAAGAAGGAGATGAGGTCTACGGAGATATATCCGAAAAAGCAGTGGAGAAACCTATACAGTTTGGAACATTGGCTGAATACGTGGCTATTGACGAAAAAGTGTTGGCTTTGAAACCGAAGAATTTGGATTTTGTACAGGCTGCTGCCCTTCCTCTTGCAATCGAGACCGCATATGAAGGTCTTGAAAGAGCCGGTTTTAGTGAAGGGAAATCAATCCTTGTTCTGAATGGTGCTGGTGGAGTTGGATCGTTTGTAATTCAGGTATATTAATCTCAAAAAGTTTCGCATTCTTTTAGCTTATAACTTTATATATTGGGCGTCACTGTTTGGAGAATACTTGAATGAACAATAATTTAAGTCTCACTAAAATACTTTACTTTATGCTAAATGCTGTATGTCTGTATGATGAACATGTTGTTTGGTGCAGCTTGCAAAACACGTGTTTGGTGCTTCCAAAATAGCAGCCACGTCTAGTACAGGAAAACTCGAGTTGCTTAAGTCACTTGGTGCTGATGTAGCTATTGACTACACCAAAGAGAATTTTGAAGATCAACCAAATAAATATGATGTCGTTTATGATTGTGTTGGTAATAATGCCATATGATTTATTTTATTTTTTTGAAAAGCAATGCCATATGATTTATTAGAAGTGATAGTTTCGACCCATTTACCTATAAATGGGTCTGTTTGGACGTTGGGTTATGTTTTATCTCAAAGAGTCAAAGGGGTACATAATGGGATATATTGCTAGAAAGGAAATGAATCAGATGAGATAAGTCGTTCTAAATTTATACTTACTGCGTTAAAACCTCCTAAAATCATTTTATGAAAACGTTGGATCATTAATGAAATGATGTGTTCTTTATAATAAATTTATCAAGAAATATTTTTAAGGACGCACCGTCCAAATGTACCAAAAATAGGTCTAGTTTAATCTCTAGTATCTATTGTATAAGTTATATATGCACGTTTGTTTCTTGATATATGCGCATCATACAATGTTGCAGGGCAACCTGAGAAAGCAGTGAAGGCAGTTAGAGATACTGGTATTGCAGTGTCTATAGCCGGCCCTATTCCACCACCAGGGTTCGCCTTCATTGTCACATCTACTGGATCCACTTTGTCAAAACTAAATCCTTACCTGGAAAGTGGAAAGGTGAAGGTGTTGGTTGACCCTAAAAGTCCTTACCCCTTTGACAAGGTGAACGAGGCATTTACTTATCTTGAGACCCACCGGGCTACAGGAAAGATAGTTATATACCCAATTCCGTGAAGAGTTGAGGCTTGAATAGCAATGCTATATTTCGATTCTACCTAAATAAATAGTGTGGCTTCCTTAGAGCTCCCAGCTCAAAACTGGCGCTTATGTATCTAAGAATTTATTAAGTTTTATGGATTTTATAAGACGTATATTAATCATACTTTGATGTTGATTTCATTAAGATCCTGATAACCCCAGGCGATTATCAACAACAATGTTGAATTTATAAGACATGTCATTTGAAGGCTTAAAAGATGTTAGACGGATCCTAGCTGTTCACCCTACAAGGCTACAAGTTCAAATCCGACCCTTCACGGCATTGATGTGTTATCTATTCCGGGATAATCAGTTGAACCACTTACATTATATGGACTTTGAACTGTTTATCTTTCGGCTAGCAAACATATATATTTAAAAAGTTAATAACACGTAGATGTAAATTTCATACACAAGCGACTAAAGATCCATTAATGGTAGTGAGATTAGATAATTGTCTCAAAGAGAAATAGCTAAATACTATTCATGCGAGTCAGTCCGACCCGTGCGATGCACACTGGCTCGTTCTAATTGTTCGTAGCATATTGCTCAGCACTAATTTTCGTCATTTTGTTGGTCAATAGGTTCATCAGTTGTGATTTTGTTATCACAAATACTCAAAATGATTTTATAAGTCGGATATTGTGAATAATTACATTGATTATTTATTTAGTTATCAAAGTGTTCATAGCGTAATTTTTTGCACTAATTTTTGTCAATGTTTTTAACTCTCATTTTCTGGTGACGGTCGGATTTTGCTGGTCAACGTCATTATGTCGTTACCTTTAATTGAGGTCGAGTAAAAAACTAAAACTAATATTTAATTTTATAAGGTGAACAGTGTACCCCATTACATTGTTCATTTATTTAGTTATCTATGTGTTCACAACGTGCGATGCACACGAGCTCGATCTAAATGTTCATAGCGTATTTTTCAGCACTAATTTTAGTCATTTTGATCATGGATCGATTTTTTGTTGGTCAATAAGTTCATAAGTTGTGATTTTGTTACCACAAACACTCAAAATGATCTTATAAGTCGAATAGTGTACATCATTATCAAATATAAATTGGGTTGCCTCAGGACCTATGCGATGCACACAGGTTTTATCTAATTGTTCATCGCGTAAGGTTTATTTAATTGTTCTTAACCAAATAGTTTTAAAATAAGTTGAGTTAACCTCAAATCTAACATAATCATTAAGTGTTATGCCCCATATTGACTTTATCATTTCACGTAGTATGATATTCTAAATATCATCTCAAACCTTTAAATTCAAAAATTATAGAATGCTCAAATAGTAATAAAAAAGATGAAAGTTATTTGTATAAGTTATTAATATCTCAACTCTTCGATCACACTTTTTCTGATCATTTTAGAAACAACTATAATGAAAATTACATACATCACAATATATATACGGAAAATTATTTTTTTTCTAAGATACTAGCTTAAGAATTTTTTTTAAGAATAGTTATAGGTTAAACAAAAGGGCAAATGACAAAAAAATGCATAGAACTTGATACTTTTCGCGATTGTGTGTAACCAACTTTTTTTTTTTTTTTTTTTTTTTTTTCATCATTGTAACACAAAACTTGACACTTTTTTGTTATTGTATGTATCCACGTCAGCTAAGCGTCGCATCTTTAGTTCTTTACACTAACAGTCGTTAGTAAATAACTTAAAATTCCGTTTTCTTAAGTTTTTATACATATTCATACGTTCTTGTTAGCCTTGCTATTTTATAAAGATAACGTCACACAAGTGAAATGGACTAGATATGTAGCTAGTAGTAACTTCAGGGACTATTAGTGATCATTAGGCAAACTTAGGTGTCGTTTGTTTTTTCAGAGTTTTTTCCTCTTCATCTGCAAACTATGTCTGCAGAAGAAGAGGTACATCTGAAGCTCTTCATCTGCAAGAAGAAGAGCGTTTGTTTTTTGTGCTATTGAAGTACTTCTTTCCTTTTTCTCAATTTTTTTTTTTTTTTTTCACTAGTTTTTTTTTTTTTTTTTTTTTTTTTTTTTTTTTTTTTTCCTTTTTCTTTTTTACTAGTTTTTTGTGCTATTGAGTGCAAAACAAGCAATCGCTTAAAATACGGAGTATTAAATACAATACATAATGGTTCAAATTATACAAATACATAATGGTTCAAAACATAAAAATTGCAAATCACATAAATTATCAAAATACTACAAGCATATATCAAATTAGGACTCAGCCCGTTCAATCACTTTGCATTAGTTGTTGTGCGATTTGATCTTTTAAATTAGTCATATATTGTCGGTCGGGTGCATTGCCTTGTGGTTGAACAACTTGATCTTCTTCATTAACTTCGTCATCAACCTCAACTAATGCGTTGTCATTATCAAGTTGCATATTTGATTGCTCATATCTAGCAAAGAGTTCATCATCTAAACCTTCTTTTCGTATAAAATTATGAAGTGCAAAACATGCAATCGTGATATTTCGTTGTTTCGTTAGTGGAAAGGGTGCCATCTTCTTTAATATAGGAAAACGTGCTTTTAATACCCCATAAGCACGTTCAATCACATTTCTAAGTTTCGCATGTCAGTGGTTGAATTTTTCTCTACTATTCAATGGTTGGCTTCGCCGAAAATCTCCTAACCAATATCTCACATTGCGATATGGCACCATAAACCCTCTTGTGTGTGCATAGGCGGCATCACAAAGATAATATTTGTCTGTAAATGTTATATGATAATTAATATTTAATAGTTCAAAATAAATGCAAACTATGTATGTATGTATTTTATGTATGTATGTATGTACCTGGAGGGGGTAACGGAAACGGTGCATTAGGATTTCTTATTGCTTCTGATAAAATTCTGGAGTCATGAGCTACCCCTTCCCATCCGGCAACAAGAAAAGTAAACATCATATTAAAGTCGCATATTGCCAAAACATTTTGATAGCAATCCCCCTTTCCTCTCCCTCTATATAAATGTTGCTTGTGTTTAGGGACAAAAGCATGTATCAAAGTTCCATCGAGAGCACCGACAGCTCCCTACATAAACGAAATTAGTAGTCGAAATTTAATGTGAACAAAATATCGCATCACTAATATAGTTACTAATTACCTTAAATATTTGTCGTAATCTCCTATTATGGCCTGGAACGTTTGGATTAGGATTAAAATTTATTGGTATTATAATCTCCTTAGCAAACTCCACCATTTTAGCCAATACCTCATGAAAAAACTTGTGAATTGTTTGCGTTGAGTGTTGAAATCGGTTTTTTATGACCACATACCGTTGATTGTGACCTAACATCATCAAGAACATAGCCATCTTTTCTTCAACTGATACATGCTTGCTATCTTTTAACCACCCTTTTACTCTAAAATGTGTGCAAAGACAAACAAAGGAATCACGTGACATGCGTAGCAACTCAATACATTGTCTATCATTTCCTTGCAATAATTCTAATGTAAACTGATGACCCGACATTACTGAAGTAGTATCTCTTTTTCGTTTTCCTTTCCTTGACCGAAAGTAACGAAGATACGTATACATAGCAATAATGAGTACAAGTTTTTGATTATAATCCATGATAACCCTGTTCAAATATAAAATTTTAAAAAATAAACTCAATGGTTCAAATAAACACAAAGCCACATATTCACAGTTTCAAGCATTACAAAAAGCATTACTACAACTGAATAGATGGGAGGTCATGCAGCAAAGAAATACTATAATCTTAAATATTACTACAACTGAATACAAGGGAACAAATTAGAAATAAGAAATACTAGGTAATTATACAATCTTAAACAAGTTTTGCAATATGAAACAACACTGTAATCATTACAATAATATATTATTTAATCAAATGAGAATGTGACAAATGGTACATGATTACAGTATTCGTATCTAAACTCATGTATATCTTTTACACAATCATCCGTGCCCATACAAAGGGCAAATACTCATTTCGCCAAAAAATGCAGCAATGGTTTCATTTTTGCCTGTACTTAAAAATGCAGCAATGGTCTCATTTTCGCCAAAAAATGCAGCAAATACTCAAGTCTGGGAACTATATATGTAAACAAACTTCATATACGTATAATTGTATATGTAGTTATGTACTAATGTATAATTATATCTAAATGAGCGTTATAAACGAGAACTTAAATATGACACAAGCGGACCTCGAGCTAAAAGCATAAGGCTCGAAATGAGCTAGAGCCTTATGAACTTAAACAAGCTCGAGATCGAGCTTTGGCAGGCTCGGGTTCCACTCGGTTTGTTTCTACCCTTATTTTGTTGTTATACCCATGAATATTTTAATTTTGAAGATAACGTGTTTACTTGTTATTTCCTGATGGGCTTAGCAGTTAAGTGAGAGTAGGGTAGTGGAAACTCCAATTAGCCAAGTTGAGGGTATAATGCTCCACCTTTACTAATTCATGTGCTAGAAAATCCCATGACCAAGTTTTCTTATGTCTAACAAAGCCTACCCTATGTTAAAACTTAATTAATGTTCTCTACAAACTATCCTAGAAGAGCATAATGAATATTCTTAAGTACCTTACAAGAACAGAATGGGAATCTAATTACTTGTCTCTCAGAACCTGGTCTTTGAGACAATGCAGATTACAAAGCTTAAATTTAGCAACCTTCTGTTGCAGACCGTTTGTTCCAACTATAAGTTAAACGTAGGAAACCAACAACACTAACAATAACTGCTAAACACAGCATCAACCAAGCCGAAAACCTCTCTCGGCTAGTCAAACCAGGACCCAAACTACTCAACCGTAACGCAATAAGAGCAGGGAACGTAAACCCCAATGACACAGCAGTAGTCGCACCCGTGAACTTAAAGGCAGCCCAAATACTAGGAATCATCGTAGACCCAATGTAAACAAGTGCCAAAAGCACAACAGTCAACGCTACACACCTCTTCCTACTCTCTTCCTACACACCTCTTCCTACTCTCATACAACGACATGATAGGAATAACCACTAACAAATCAAGAATCGCAGTCTCAGAACTAAAATCAGGCGTCAACCTAGGAGCCTCAATTACCTTCTACAACCTTAATAAACGCTACAATAAATGCTACAAGCACAAAAACAACAGCTAACGCCACAGAAGCAGCAGAAGTAGTACTCAACGAATCAATCTTATCAAACAAACATAACGGCACAAGAAACACAACTACAACAATGAGAATGTGAGGAAACATAGCTGAAAGTGAAGTGCTAGAAAACCACTCCTGCTGTCGCAACACCAGTCCAAAAAGAAGATTTAAAGGAGGCTGAACCTTCTACAAATCCATCATCACTGATACAACAGAAAGAGGAACAAACATTGGTAACATCTACAGAACAGTTGAGTTGCTGGGCGAGTTTGTTTTTGGAGAAGAAGTCACTAGTTCTGTTAGAAGCTTCATGTCACCAGAAGCTAACGCACGCAACTCTTCAATCCAAACAACAGCAGTTTCTTTCAGCAGCAGAACAAACACATCATACACGGAAATCTCAACTGGAGACTCGCATACAGCCAGGAAACCGGTAAATTTCTAGTCTTTCCTAACCAAATAAGATCTGTAATGCTTTTCGACAAGTTTTATTTATTCATGTTTAAATTTTTTAATCTTGAACAGAGGCGCAAAGCCGCGGAATCAAGCAGCTTGGTTACACCGTCATCAGTGAGAAGATCAAGCCGTATACAAAGCCGATCTGTCATGTCTCCATGAATCAAGCTTCACCAAGACATCACCTTTCTTTAGCCTAACTAGGAAATCGAACATCGATTGATGATCTTTTAACTCTTAGATTGTAGTCTAATGGAATCAAACTTGTTTCTGTATCTAATGAATTCTACTTCTTTGATTTAAACAAATATCAAACTTAAAAGGATCTAAACGCGCAGTTAGCGCCTAAAGCCCTAAACATACTTAAGTTTGACCTCTCAACAACATAGGCGGTTAGATCACCTCTCGTAACAGCAGAAACATTCAAACATATGCAGTTAAAATCAGACTACTATTCCTAGCCTCATAAGCGTTTTCAATCCCTCATATATTCTGAAATAGCAGAGATAATTGCAATACCAAACACCCTTTTCTGCTTATTTCATATTTCAGTTAAAACCAATATATGGTAAGGAGTGCTTATTGACTATAGCTTTCTGCACAGTTAAAATCAGAGCTCATAACAGTAAAATAAAATTAAAGCTGTAAATCAGAGGTCTACATAGTTAAAATCAACATAATCATCTTGCAAGTTTTCGCGACCACAGCCTAACAATAGAACAAAACAGTACCTCTAGCACGCTAAATAAAAAACATTATAGAAACTATGACAACGGATAGAAAGAAGACCAAGAAAATTCCCCAGACCACACGTGCTTTTGCCGCTTACCCAAAACCACGTTACAACCCCTTTACGATCTCCCTACTTGAAAATTCCAAATGTTCTACCCGTCATCTCAATCCATCCTTTTAAGATGTCTGGATCCGATGGCAAAGCCATCCATGCCTCTCTCATATCCCTTGACTGACCAAAAATATTGAATGCTGCTAGAAATAAAGGATCTAACCGTGGTAAATCAACTAGTTTCAACTTTTCAGCACATTCACTTGGTGTTGGCCCATCCTTGGTTTTCACCATATGTCTCAATGCACACTGCATATCCACGGCCAGGTCATCGAAAGTAACACGAGAAGTCTTTGCCTTTTTCTTAGGCCTAACTTCATCATGTAGCCTTTGTGTACGGGAGTTCCCATCATCTTCAGCATCAATATCCACGTCAACCAAAGGGTCATCGTCGATATCAATTGCCCCAACACGTTCCCTTACAGCCGATGCCCCAGATGCCGATGTGGCAGACCCCGACGCCCCAGACCCTTCTGAATTGGTCCATTGACCATCACCGTTGGGGGAAATACTTTGAAACACAATTTCACATAGTTCTTGGTAAGGTAATGGATTTGATTGCAAAGATGCCGCCCTTTTATGAATCTGTACCCAAATTTTAAAGAATTTCTAGATAAGTTATTTTTGTAGAAAAAAATTACATAAGTGTTAAATATCTTAATACCACGCACCTTCTTAAAGTCTTCCCATTGTTCGGGTGTTAGGTTAAACATCTTTGTTTGCGGGTTATAGACGTTCCCTGTTTTGTTCTTCAAGTAAAGCCATCCAATATATTTTCCTCTTAAATTATCAAATCTGTTTTTCATTTCTTTTTGTGTGAATTCCATCCCAAACTTGTCTTTGAGCACCCGGCCTAACCTAACCCAAGACGACCTATACAAGCTAATGCCATTTCTACCGGTCGTTTGCATTTCTTCAATGCATGTTTCTAGTAACACTTTGATCATCTCATTGGACCAATTTTTACGTTGCTTGGGACCTTCCATAGGACCTTCCATTATAACTATAACAAATACACAAAAGGATCAAAACATACTACTGAAAAGTTCAATAAACTTCAGTTGGCCTAAATTAACACAAATTCACTACTGATGTTTCATATAGAAGATGTAATCTTTGGTAAGACCAGAACTCCAATTCAAACTGAAGATTCTGGTTAGTATCAACTAATCAATATGCATACAAAATACACTATAAGTTTCAGCGCGGCTTAATTTAACTAATCGCTACAAGCTACAACTATTCTGTTCTTAATTGACTCCTCAAAAAGACATAATACAAAGCCAGTGATATTCATTAGTGAAAACTAGTATTCTTTGCACACAATCGCAAATACCACATAGCCCACACATGACTTTTTGAAACTAAATAACAGGAGCAAGACAAAAATGCTTAAGCCACATTGTCCCTCCTAGTGCACATCATCTCATCGGTTAAACATGCTCAACACATATCCAAAGCAACTCAACAATTAAATGCTATATTACCAGCTTAAACCTAGACTACGCTACTCTCATCACTTTAACAAAGACGATACACATCCAAACACAAGCATTCTACACTAGAAGCAACATGATGGGGCAAGTCGGGTACATTGGTTTCACGCCAAAACTGGTTCACCTTGAAATGGGTCAGTTCATGTGGATCAAAATAGGTCGCGTCTTTAATCTATCAGTATATATTTTTTTCTGAGTAAAATATTGATTCAAAAAAAAGCATTAAACTCATAAAATCTATTTTGCATATGTCAAATATAAACCTTAAACCTGAGATGACATCCTATTTCAAGTCTACCCAAATAGTATTTGTGTTTCAAGTCTACCAACACTTAACCCATTTAACATCATTTTTTCACATAAGAGTATCAAGCAAAAAAAAACCCATGATAAGTCCTAAACATAACAAATAAATGAAACCCAAAAGACAAAAACATCAAACAATCAAAACCCATTAACTATAACCCACATAAAAAGCAATTTATTCTTCAAAATCATACTTAACCATAAAAAAGAAAACCTTACCTTTTTGCGGCGGAGGAGAAGGGTGGCCGGCGGCGACTGAGAGGTGAGTGGTGGCGGCTGAGTGGTAGGAGGAGGCGGAGGTGGAGGTTGAGATGGTGGATGGTGGGAGGTGGAGGTTGAGGCGGCTGAGTGTTATGTTGAAAGAAGTGGAAAAAAGTGGTAGGGTTATGTCTGAATGATAGAAGAGGAAAGAAGTGAATTTAGCCTCTTATGTCTGAAAAAAAACAAATGGTCTTCAGTTCATTTGTCTGCCCGCTTGCAGACATTAGAGGCAAAAAAGAGCTTTTTTAGAAAAACAAACAAGGCCTTATTGTGTAATGAGCTTATAAATATCTCTCATGACTCTTCATGAGAGGTGTGGGAAATTGTGTATCTTTACTTTCATTTTTAAGATACTCCATTTTCTTCACCCTCTCTCTACTTTTTCTCTCTAAAACTAAATATGGATTTCATATACTTTGATCAACCAAGACCTCCCGAACCACATGAATCATCAATATTTTCGGTCCTACAATTGGTATAACGAGCCAGGTTATTACTTTATGGATTCTTATGGTTCGAATCTTGTGTCAAAACTGTTTTTTAAACCATTTTCTTTGTTGTCGAATTTTTTTTTTCTTAGACTTCAAGTTGTAAAACAGTTTTATACAATATTCATTGTATCCTTAATGGTCAAAAAAGTCTTGCACACGGATTTCTATTCAGGTTCATGTGTATCTGTTTATTTTGTATCCTTTATGTCAAAATAATAGATCTTGTTTCCTGCTATTTCATATCTTTTGTAACTTTTGCACCATACCGTGAAAAGTGGTCAAAAATGGTCGGAAACACATCGGAAAATTCATCGGAAACTGGGAACTGGTCGCCGGAATCTAATCGGAATTTCTTGTATAAGAAATCTCGATATGTACTTGTTTTCGAGAACGTGAGTAGTTTTCGAGAACACAATACCCTAGTTACCGAAATCAGGTTCTCGATAACCGAAGATCTCGAAAACTAAGGATCTCGATAAATCATCTTCTCGATAAGTAAAAAAATTTCTCGTTAAGTTACAAAAATTATCGAGATCTTTTTGAAAAATTTATCGAAATCTTTTTGCAAGATATTTTCGAAAACAAATGCAAAAGAAATGAAGATGAAGAGATGGAGACCACGACCACAAACCTTAATACCAAGACTCAAAGTGACTTCAGGTTATTATAACCATCATCAGTCCTCAGCCTTAAACCAAAAAATGGAACAAGAAGCAGGAACAACCGATCCAAAACTGGTCCACAAACAACCAAATCCTAAACTCAACAACAACTGTCAACAATAATCACCTCCATATCTAAACACAAACCCATCTCAGATTTACTTCTTTCACTATATTTAAAGACAAGCTGTGATTTATGGTATTAGGTGATCGGTTATTGAGATGGATATGAAGGTGGAGTCGTTTGTGTGT
This sequence comes from Artemisia argyi, assembly GCA_030686995.1. Classification (NCBI taxonomy): domain Eukaryota; kingdom Viridiplantae; phylum Streptophyta; class Magnoliopsida; order Asterales; family Asteraceae; genus Artemisia; species Artemisia argyi. The sequence continues at coordinate 78,397,803 of CM060698.1, read as the reverse complement.
TGAAGCAGATCTGAGTAAAAAAAAAATGGAGGATGGGGGCGGATGATATATAAATATTTTTAGGGTTAAGTCAAATGGAAGCGTGTATTTAAGGAATTACTTTTAATACCGTTTATGATGTGTTGAGTGGACCTGGTAATATCATTCGAACTATGGATCAGGTTACTTCATTGAATTGGGCTGAAATGCATAATGGATTGAATCTGATATTTGGCTATCACATTATTGTTATTAGTTAGGGGTTGGCAATGCACCACTCACCCTAAATACCTTCACTCACAAACAACCAATCCTCTTATGTCACATCACCCTCCCACTTTTCCCTTCACTCACTCATTTTTTGTTGGCATCACATCACTTACCCTTCACTCACTTCTTTTTTTTTTTTTTCTTTTTTCTTTTTTCTTTTTTAAATTCTATTAAAATTTATTAAAAACTAAAATTCAATAAAATTAAAATAAACATTACATATTTTTATTACAAGTCTAAAATTCCATTAAAACTTAAAAAAGCGTTACATAATATTATTAAAACTATAAAACTAAACTCCTACAAACTACATGGCCACCCGTATTGTGCACAAATCTGACGTTTCTTGTTGATGACGAATTGCTTAAAAGCCTCGTCTGGGATGTTGTCGTGCGGATCCATAACGAACCTCATGTCACGATTCATCACCTCCCCATCAAGAAATTTGAAATACTCGTCGTCTTTTTTCTTTTGCACCTCCAATTGTTGTTGCATTAAACTTTTTTTTTCGGCTGTGTAACTTGCAAGAGTATCACGCATCGAGCTTCGGCTTGAATCTTCAGAAATCGTCTTTTTTTTGCCTTTCGATGGACGTGATGGAGTTGGGTTCTCGTTGAGGTTAGGTAAGTCACAGTCGAAATCTTCTACGGTTATTGGCGTCTCACTTGTTGACGTTTGAGCGCTACTCGACTCCGACGACTTTCTTTTCTTGCTTGACCCCGTGGATTCCGCAGCCTGATTAACCACCGGTTGTTCTTGCCACTTTCGTTGATCTTTGAGGATGTGCCACGCTTTGGTATGCGCGAAAGCTTTGTTGTATTGTTTCTCAAAATCAAGTTGTGCTCTCTCATAAACTTGAAGATCGTTCAATCCACTTTCTCTCAAACGATTCTACAAAAAAAAACATGTATATATGAAACAAGCATTATATATTCGAACAAAAAATATATATATATATATATATATATGAAACAAGCATTATATATTCGAACAAAAAAAAAATGTATATATGAAACAAGTATTATATATTCGAACAAAAAAAAAAAAAAAAAAAAAAAAAAAAAACATGTATATATAAAACAAGCGTTATATATTCGAACAAAAAAAACAAAAAAAAAACATGTATATATGAAACAAGTATTATATATTCGAACAAAATAAAAATAAAAAAAAAAACATGTATATATAAAACAAGCATTATATATTCGAACAAAAAAAATGTATATATACTCGAAACAAATATATATATATATATATATATATATATATATATATATATATATATATATATATATATATATATATATATATACCGCTTGTATATAGTAACCGTTGAACGCAGCGATCATTTGATGCATAAGAGTCCATTTCGAGTTCAACATATGATAAGTACGTCCGGTTCTCGGGACAAGGCTTTGAAAATGCATTAGAACTCGCCTCCAAAATCCCATATTTGTTTGGCGGTCGCCAACAACTTTGTCCGCCGAAACTTTGATCCAAGACTTAGCTAACGCCTCTTCCTCATCGGGCGTCCAAATTTTAGAGGGTTTTTTTCCACTTTTAGGCCGCGACACCTCTTGGACTTGTTCCTCTTCTTCCTCAATATGTTGTGTCTCGGGTACAACATTAACATTGTCATAATATTCGTCATCATCATCTTCTTCATGAATGGGTAATGGTTCACTAACCCGTTCACGCCTTTTTTGTTGGTTATAACGTGGCTCATACGGGTTAAAGTTAGTAGGATTTTGCGGTGGGGGTTGTTGTGTATATTGATAATCAAACGGCTCAAAGTTTGTAGGAAGTTGTGGGAGAGGTTGTTGGGTGTAGAAAAATGGTGGAGATTGCGGGTACATTTCTGGTCGGTAACCGGGTTGTGATGAACCATCGTGACTGATTTGTGATTGAACTCGAGGACGAATTGCGCCTCTCGATCCACTTCTTGATCCACGAACATTTTTTCTCGGATCTCTATTTTTTCTTGAATCCATTTTGTGTAAGCGTATGTTTTTTTTTTGTTACTACGGATTGTTTTTTTTTTTTTTTTTTTTTTTTGTGTGTTCACATTTGAAAAGTAAAATGTATATATATATATATATACACTTAAAAAAAAAGTAGCCGTTTGTACCATTAAAACACCCCAACGTTCAAAATCTTAAATGCATAACGTTTATATTCATTCGGTAAGCTTTCCCGAAAATCTTCCCTACCGCACGGTAAGAAGGGGAGGGCGGCGGTGTTCCCGTGCGGTGGGGATACCATACCGAGCCTCCCCGTAACCACTGCCAAGGCCCTTAAATTGAATGTTGGGTTGTTGGATCAAATGGTGATGGACATGTATACACGAATTTGATGGGCTTACATTGTGTATTATCAAAATGTTATTATCTGCATTTATTGTTTAGATATAATATTATTGATAATAATTAGGAAATGGGTATTTTGGTATTGCAATATTCACGGGGATACATCATTCACGGCTAGAATTGCAATGGTTTGAAAAATGACGACGGGGTTTTTGTACGGTATTATTGATTTGACTTTGAAGTGACATTTCAAAATGTGTACTTATTTATCTCAAAGTCTAGGGGTGGTTGGATGCACGACTTTTGAAGATAACTTGTCTGCACAAATTAAAAAATTCAGTCTTGACAATCTAGTTATTACTGATGTAAGGAGTTACGTTGTAGTGCTCACAGTATAGCTATCACTTAAAGGAGTTACGTTGTAGTACTCAGTGTCACACGAAGTTGTGGATTGTTCAAGTGGCGAATATTTCGTGCAACCTCATATTTAAAGGAGTTACGTTGTAGTGCTCAGTATAGGTATTAAGTCACATCTATCGTACAAGCATTAAGTCACAAGATGGGATGATTACTTCTTTTTCAAGCTGGTCATATCGGGTTATCTCCATATGTGGTCATTACTAGTAGCCGGTGAATTACAAGGAGGTTCGTTTAAAGGTTGATTTGAGAGAATAGTATTGAGAGTATATTTTTGCGACATATACTCACAAATTATGCTTACACGGTCTATCTATATTGCATTAGAAGTGTAAAATACGGGTAATTATGACATGTACACAAAATAGTATGATGATTTCGATAAATCGCAACCATCAGGAGGGAGAAGAACATGCCAAAAGAAGTAGTGTTTCATCTCTAGTACGTTGGTTGTTCGAGGGAATTGTGCTTACACTGGAACCGAAGAAGTACTAATGATGTGTACATCGGAGCGTATTACCAACCTTCTGTGCAATGTGAGTTATATTGTCAAGATGCTCCCTGAACGACAACCATGTGCCTACACTTTTGAATCTACTTTATCCGCTGCGTGATGAAAAGAGAGTTTTCGTTTCAGGAGGGAGCAGGAAAAAGAATAAAGGCTCACTAGTTAGGAGGGAGTAATAACCTAACTAGACCGTTACAGTTGAAGTTCAGAGCTACAAATACCTTTGCCGTCAGTGTCAAAGATCATACGCCGAGATCTTCGGAAAAGAGAACTTCAAGTCTGCCTCAGTATCTAGACTACAGAGACTCTGCGCTTCAACAACGTCAATATAGTTTACTATTATTGTAATTTTACATTATTAATGTATTTATAGGTCTCATTGTAACCATTCACGTGTGACGATATCTTGGAGGGAGATTGTTAGCCTTGCTATTTTATAAATATAACGTCACACAAGTGAAATAGACTAGATATGTAGCTAGTAGTAACTTCAGGGACTATTAGTGATCATTAGGCAAACTTATTGTGTAATGAGCCTATAAATACCCCTCATGACTCTCCATGAGAGGTGTGGGAAATTGTGTATTGTTATTTCATTATTAATAAACTTCCATTTCTTCACCCTCTCTCTACTTTCTCTCTCTAGAACCAAATATGGATTTCATCTATAATCATCAACCAAGACCTCCCGAACCATATGAATCATCAATATTTTCGGTCCTACAGTTCTCTTCCGTTATTTTACGTTTTCGTATGTTTTTTACATGTTTTTGACCGTTTTATACATTTTCGTCCGTTTGCACACGTTTTTATACATTTTCGTCTATTTTTTACGTTTACGTCTGTTTTTATACGTTTTCATCCGTTTTTATACGTTTTCGTCCGTTTTACATGTTTTTGTCCGTTTTTATTCGTTTTCTTACGTTTTCGTCCGTTTTTATACGTTTTGGTCCGTTTTATACGTTTTCGTCCGTTTTCACACGTTTTCATCCGTTTTTATTCACTTTGATCCTTATTTTATGTTTTTGTCTGTTTTTATATGTTTTCATCCGTTTTTATACGTTTTCGCCTGTTTTCTTACATTTTCTTGTGTTTTCATATATATTTGTCCGTTTTTATATGCTTTCGTTCGTTTTTGTATGTTTTCTTACGTTTTCATCCATTTTTTTGCCTTTTTGTCCATTTTTTTACATAATCTTACGTTTTCATTTGTTTTCTTTCGTTTTTGCACATTTTTTGTCCGTGTTTATATGTTTTCATTCATTTTATACGTTTTTATTCATTTTATACGTTTTCATTTGTTTTTTAAAATGTTAGAATGAATGAAAGCATATAAAAATGAGCGATAACGTATTAAAATGGACGAAAATGTGTAAAACGGACGGAAACTTATGAAAATGAACAAAAACGTATTAAAATAGATGAAAACGTGTAAAACAGAAGAAAAAAAACGTATAAAAATGAACGAAAACATATAAAAATAAATAAAAACAAATGAAAACGTATAAAAACATACGAAAACGTGTAAAAATAGACGAAAACGTAAAAAACGATCGAAAACATGCAAAAATGAACGAAAACGAATAAAAACAAATGAAAGCGTAAAAAATGGACGAAAATGTGAAAAAACGGACGAAAATGGATGAAAACATGAAACAGCAGACGAAAACGTAAAAAAATGACGAAAACATGTAAAACGGACGAAAACTGATGAAAACATAAGAAAATGAACGAAAACATATGAAAACGTAAGAAAATGGAATTTTAAGTTATTTACTAACGGCCGTTAGTGTAAAGGATTAACGATGCGACATTTAGCTGACGTGGATGCTACAATAACAAAAAATGTCAAGTTTTGTGTTACAACGAAAAAAAATGGCTACACACTATCACAAAAATTGTCAAGTTCGATGTGTGGTAAAAGAAGTACGCATTGAACTTCATCCAAACAAAATAACATGTCCATAATCATTTAGTAATTTTTGTGGGATCAACACGAAAATTATTTGTATAACATGTATACGTTGAGCAATATCCCTGATAACGCTCAAATTGTGCATGTTTTTAGTGGCGTTATTCGTATGTTTTTCGGTTATTTTTATATGCTTTTGTCACATAATCGTATCAAAGTGTGTTTGCAAGCATTTGTAGCCAAAAACAGGAAAAAGGAAGAAAAAGTGAAGTAAATGAAGGATTTGTCATTCCCATCTCGAGATTCAATTCGTTCAAGCATTTCACAAAGAAGAATCCAAGTTTTCATTATTTCAAAGTTTGTTGACAAGGAATAATCAAGTTTGGACGAAGAACGAAGAGCAAAGTTCAAGATCAAGTTTGTTGCTGTCAGAACAAAAGCAACCGATCGGTATTCATCATAACCGATCGGTCAGAAGAAATTGTCACGTTCAACCGACCGGTTATGAGTCCAACCGACCGGTTAGTCGCAGAGGTCACAACCAACCGATCGGTCAGAGCCCGATACCGATCGGTTGGTCAGCTCGTTAATATTTTGCAAGATGTTTTCTATCTCATTATACCCGATTCTAGGCCCTACTTTCTGGTATTCTAGGTCTTTCTATTCACCTTGGAGGCCAAGTTGCTGTATTGACGAGCCTAGGCTTGAGGAGTAGTATAAATAGAGGCATTGTACACACAATTCAACAACAACTCAATATCACTCATTACACCAACAACAAATCAATCCTTTACTAGTCTCAAAGTTCATAAAATTCGTCCATAAAAATTCAGGAAGCATTGGAAGTCCAAAAAGTCAACATCCGGAGGTCAAACTTTCAAGAAGTCAATACCAACACTTAGGAAACCATTTCCTACTCATTTGTAATCATATTCCAAACATTTGTAAGACTTTAATTATGATTTCTAACGTTCAATATTCTGAGTTTATGTTCATGTTTGCTATGAGTGGCTAGTAACCTTTTGCATTTGCTTAGATAATGTTAATTACTTAATGATTAGTGTATGATTGTGATAACATGTTTTAATTCAATTTCAAGTCAATTCTAAAACCCAGTTAGACTAAAAGTTTCATGTGACATTTGTTGAGTCAAGTTTAACAAGTTGCTTATAATATCATTGGCCGAAAGGGTTGTTATCATTCAACTAGTTATAATCTTTTGTCTATGAAAGATTGTTTTTCACCATAATCATTCTTGGCTAAACAAAGGAACTAAGATGTAATTGTAATGAGAATACTTTTTGTTAATCAAATCGGATTGGTTGTAAACGCCTAATTGGTCGAAAGTTTTAGTAGTTTATAATCAATTGTAACCTTGTTGTCTATGATTAGGTTACCTTTTGTATTGACCATTTCTTAAGAGTGTTTGATTAAACAAGAAACTATTTTTATATTTAAGGTTGTTAACTCAAATTTATGAACCTTGAATTGACCTTGAATTGATTGGTCCAAACCTAATGCTTGTTTTTATAAACTAAAATCTTGACGAAAGTTTAACTTGTAGAAACAATAGATTAGAACACCAACTAATTCTCATTACCAACATGTTAAGGAAGTTATCACAATCATACTTTTCTTATGAGTAGTTAACTAGTCTAAGCAAGTGTAGTTTTTAATCATTAGAATTATCTTATAATCATTATCGCTTGTGTTAGAGATTTACTTTTTAAATTTACGCTTAGAATCACTCAAAAATCCCTGCGAACGATCCCGACTTACCAACCAAATCTTGTTATAACGGACGAGTTCACTTGCTCGTATGTGTTATTTCTAGATCCGGTAATCGTGTTTATAAATTTAAAACTTGTACACACCGTGAGCACATCAAGTTTTTGGCACCGTTACTGGGGATTTTGATTGTGTTTACTGTATGTTTTAAAGTTCCATTTCTTTCCTTGTTCGTTTTCTAAAAAAAAAAAAAGAAAAAGAAAAAATAAAGAAACAAAAAATCCGAGCCGAGAAACCGATCGGTCACTCATCTAACCGATCGGTATTTCCAACTTGTTCAATCTAACCGACCGGTTCCTTTTTCCTGATTTTAAAATTTTTCTTTTTCTTTGCTTGTTTGTTTAGGAAATTGCCTTGATTCTCTTGGTAATTGTATGAACACTCATTCCACTGCCAAAAAGCTTAGTACACCTTTATCCGACCCCGAAAGTTTGTTACGTAAAAAGAGATCTTCCTCTATTTTCAATTGGTTTGATAATCTGTCCAAAGAACATCCCATGACCAATCTTTCTAATCCCGAAAGTCTGATTCGTAGACCAAGAAGAAGAAGAACACCTTTTGTTCCACCAAATAACCGTGTACCAAGAGTACCAAACCCACCGTTTGATAACCTTTCCGAAGCTTTAGTTGTTTATAACCCATTCACCAATCAACCATTTCCGATGGCTGATGACCAACCCATGTGGGCAACAAACCAAACCGTAGCACTCACTCTTGGAGTTGCTATTGTTGCTGTTAACCTTGGTGACAACTTCACCGTAAAGGGACACGATCTTTCTATGATCAAAGACCGTCAATTCGATGGCTGTTCGTGGGCCGATCCTCACAAACACATTGCCGAATTCATTGAAATTTGCAGCATGTTCTGATATGGCAACACCGATGTTGATGCCATTAAACTCAAACTTTTCCCATCATCACTCGCCGGAGATGCCAAAGTGTGGTATAACGAATTAACCCCAGGAATTATCAATACTTGGGAGGAGATGAGGCAAGCTATTGTAAGCCGATTCTTTCCACCTGCCATGTTTGATCGTCTCATGGGAGAAATCCGTGCTTTCTCACAAAACCCCAATGAATCTCTTGTCGAAGCTTGGCTTCGTATGAAAGATTTACTTCGTAGTTGTCATGGACATGGTTTAGGACGAGGAACCATCATCCAAATCTTCTACCATGGACTTGATGAAACATCTCAAGGAATTCTTGATGTTGGAGGAATTGTTCTTTACAAAACTCCCAACGAGGCATATCAATTGCTCGAAGATCGAGTGCTTCTTAAACTCGATTGGTCAAAAGATTCCAAAACCAAACTCTTACAAAAAACCGTTGCTTTTGCCAAAAGTTCCAATACTTCTAAACTCATGGAGAAAATGGAAGCCTTAAGTTCCAAAATCGACTCGCAATACAAAGATATCAAAGGAGAAATGCGAGAAGGTTTCAACAACTGTGGAGGTAATCACACTTCATCCGAATGTGACGACCAACCCATGGTTGGACCCAATGAAGGGGAAGCCAATTATGTCCAAGGAGGATACCGTGGAGTAGGTTTCTGTGGTAATTATTACGAAATAAATTATGGAAATTGGCAAGATCACCAAAGGGATAACAACCGTGATTCTCAACCACGAGTAGACAATCCAACTCCACCAAACTCTGATAAAAAACCAGAAAAACCTGATTTCGAAAAAATGATGCGAGATTTCGTGACTGCTTAAAGATCCACAAATGAATTTGTTAAAACCCAATTTTTCAATCTCAAAACCAAAGTTGAGCAAGGTCAGAAAAATCATCAAGCTTCTATTCAGGATCTTGAACAAAAATTTGGTATACTCTTTGATCAATTTTCTTCACGACAACCTAGAACATTACCAAGCAATACCCAATCCAACCCAAAGCCTTCTGGATCGAATGACAAAACTTATCGTCCACCACAAACTAGAAATGAGCATATCAATGCTGTATTCACAAGAAGTGGTCTTTCTTACGATGCACCATCCAATCCCAATGAAACTCAAATCATCAATGATGACAGTGAAGAAGAAGCCGAAGCAGAAAAGGAAGATATTCCTGAAACACCAACCAAGGAAACAACCAAAACACTCAAAGCATACACTCCAAAAATTCCGTACACACAAGCTCTTAGAAAAGAGAAAAATGAGGAGCGTTATAAGAAGTTTGTTGAAATGATCAAAGAAGTTAGACTCAACATACCCCTTGTTGATGTTCTAGCTGGAATGCCCAAATATGGGAAATTTTTTAAAGAACTTCTTAATAACAGAAATAAGTTAGAGCAAATTTCTGCTGCTTTCCTCAATGTAGAATGTTCAGCCATTATTGAAAACAAAGTTCCACCAAAACCGGAGATCCTAGAAGTTTTCTAATCCCATACACGTTAGGAAATAACATCACATGCGATGCTTTAGCCGATCTCGATGCAAGTATTAATTTGATGCCCTATTCGTTGTACTCTAAACTTTCCATCAATACTTTGAAACCTACAAAGATGAGTATTCGATTAGCCAACCATACATACCAATATCCTGTTGGGGTTGCTGAAAACATGCTTGTCTAAGTTGGTAAATTTGTTTTTCCCGTGGATTTTGTAATCTTAGAAATGGAGGAAGATAGACAAGTACCTTTAATCTTAGGAAGACCTTTCCTAAACACCGCTGATGCCATAATCAAAGTTAAAGGTAAAGAACTCAATCTAGGAGTTGGAGAAGATAGAATTACCTTTCTAATCGAAAAAGCAATGAAATATCCATATACCAGTGATGACACTTACTTTAACATCGATGTAATCGATGAAGTCACTGAGGAAGAGTTGGATTCATTACTTGACGATTCTGCTCCTTTCACAACCACTTCTGAGAAAATAAATGAAATGAATCTTGATAAAGAGTTCGCTGAATTTATGGAAGTAAAATTTGAAGAAGATGATGAAGAAGTTGAGGAAGGAGAAATAGTTGAAGAGAATTTCGAAGAAATTACCATTAATGATCAAATGAGGATCAAGACATTTCTTCAAGAACCACCCACTGATCTTATGCTTAAACCACTTCCAAATAATCTTGAATATGCTTACTTGGAGGAGAATTCATTTCTTCCTATAGTCATATCTTCGTTGCTCAAGGATGATCAAAAAGAAAAACTCATTTCAATTCTTAAGAAGCATAAATGCGCTTTTGCGTGGAAAACTTCTGATATCCCAGGAATTAGTCCTGATTTCTGTAAATACAAAATCAATTTTGAAGAAGGTGTTAAACCTGTAGTTGAAAGACAACGTCGACTCAATCCCAACATGAAAGAAGTTGTCAAGAAAGAAATCATTAAACTTCTTGACGCTGGAATCATATACCCCATTGAAGATAGTCCTTGGGTGAGTCCTGTTCATTGTGTTCCCAAGAAAGGAGGAATGATTGTAGTGACCGACGAACGGAATGAATTAGTTCCTACAAGAACAGTCACTGGATGGCGAGTATGTATTGACTACAGAAAATTGAACAAAGCCACCAGGAAAGATCATTTTCCTCTTCCATTCATGGATCAAATTCTTGAAAGATTAGCAGGCAACAAATACTTTTGTTTCCTCGATGGTTTTTCAGGTTATTTCCAAATTCCTATCGATCCTTCTGATCAAGAAAAGACCACATTCACATGTCCTTTTGGAACTTATGCTTATCAGCGTATGCCTTTTGGTCTTTGTAATGCACCTGCCACTTTTCAAAGGTTTATGATTGCTATATTCCAAGATATGCTTGAAACATCTATGGAAGTTTTCATGGATGATTTTTCAGTATTTGGAGACTCTTCTGAAGCTTGTCTTTCAAATCTAGACAAAATGCTCGAAAGATGTGAAGCTGCACATCTTGTTCTTAATTGGGAAAAATGCCATTTCATGGTAACTAAAGGAATTGTGCTAGAACACAAAATATCAAGTTCTGGAATGGAGGTTGATAAAGCAAAAATTGATGTTATCACCAAATTACCACCTCCGACTAACGTTAAAGTCGTTAAAAGTTTTTTAGGACATGCCGGTTTCTACCGTCGTTTCATAAAGGATTTTTCCAAAATATCTCGTCCTATGACAAAACTTCTTGAAAAGGATTCTGTTTTTTATTTCAATGCAAATTGCATTAAAGCTTTTGAAACACTAAAGAGTCAATTGACTAGTGCTCCGATTATGGTTTCACCTAATTGGTCACTACCATTTGAACTTATGTGTGACGCAAGCGATTTTGCTGTTGGGGCAGTTTTAGGACAACGTGAAGAAAAACATTTTCGTCCTATATACTTTGCTATCAAAACACTTAACAACACCCAACAAAATTATACGGTTATGGGAAAAGAATTGTTAGCAGTAGTTTTTGCGTTTGACAAATTCAGACCTTATCTCGTGCTTTCCAAAACAGCTGTTTTCACCGATCACTCAGCGCTCAAATATCTGTTTGCTAAACAAGATGTAAAACCGCGTCTTATCCGCTGGATTTTACTTCTCCAAGAATTTGATATCGAAATAAAAGATAAGAAAGGAGCAGAAAATCTTGCTGCCGATCATTTGTCTCATCTCGAGAACCCAAATTTGGAAGAATTAAAGGAAGACGAAATTGATGATTATTTCCGAGATGAAACTCTTATGACCATCGATAAAGTTGGAGAGGAAATACCGTGCTTTGCAGATTTTGCAAATTATTTTGGTGGAAATATTCTTAAGAAAGGATTAACTCATGCTCAAAGAAGTAAATTCTTTTCAGATTTAAAACACTATTATTGGGAAGAACCTTTTCTTTTCAAAATGTGTCCCGATGGAATGATCCGAAGATGTGTTTCTGGAGCAGAAACAAGAAAAATTATTGATGAATGCCATCATGGCCCAACAGGGGGACATTACGGTCCTACCACCACAGCTAAAAAAGTTTTTGATGCTGGATTCTATTGGCCAACAATTTTCAAAGAAGCTCATACTCTTGTTCAAAACTGCGATGCGTGCCAAAAGTCCGGTAGTCTTTCTCGTAGAGATGAAATGCCTCAAAAGAGCATTCAAGTCTGCAAAATATTCGATATTTGGGGAATCGATTTTATGGGACCATTTTCTAAATCGCACAAATACGAATACATTCTCGTTGCAATCGAGTACGTTTCAAATGGGCTGAAGCTGAAGCCTTACCCACTAACGATGCACGAGTTGTTGTCAATTTTCTCAAAAAGCTTTTTGCTCGATATTGAATCCCTATTTCTGTAATAAACAAATGGAGAAAATCATGAAACGATATGGAGTTCATCATCGTTTTGCTACAGCATATCATCCACAAACTAGTGGACAAGTCGAAAATACTAATAGAGCATTAAAAAGAATACTCGAAAAAACAGTTAAAGAAAATCCTTCCGTTTGGTCGAGGAAACTCGATGACGCTCTATGGGCCTTTTGTACAGCTTATAAAACTCCAATTGGCACAACACCATATAGAATTTTGTATGGAAAAACATGTCATTTGCCGTTCGAAATCGAACATCGTGCTTACTGGGCATTACGAAATTGTAACCCCGATCTGAAAGTAGCTGGAGAGAAAATATTTTTGCAATTGCATGAACTCGATGAATTGAGGCTCCAAGCCTACGAAAACTCCAAGCTATATAAAGCCAGAACCAAAGCTTATCACGACCGAAAGCTTAGAATTAGAAAAGAATTCAAAGCTGGGGATAAAGTTCTGCTTTTCAATATGAAATACAAGTTCAAAGCTCCTAAGCTCAAACCCAAATGGATGGGACCGTATATAGTGAAACATGGATTTCCATCTGGATATGTCGAACTCTACGACAAGCATGGTGGAAGTTTCATTGTTAATGGTCACCACATTAAGTTGTATTATGATAAGGAGCAAATGAGCAAAATTTCTATTGAATATCCACCCGAATCTGAATACGAAGCTATCACATTCATGGTACCTCATACGGAAAATATACCATGGGCACATGAAAAAGGTTTTATCTATGATGCTCTTCCTAGAGCATGGGAAAAAGTCGTATTGGAAGATATAGATGAAACTGGAGAAGGAATTGTGATAGAAAATGTATTGTTCGTACCAAAGTACCCTAAAAGGAAATCCCAAGCCGCATCAACGTAGTTCTTGCGAAATTTGAGTCAGGCTTATGACTCGTAAATAAAGCAAGCGCTTCTCGGGAGGCAACCCGTGTGTCTGCTATTTTTAATTCTTAGTTTATTTTCAGTGATTATACCCCAAAGTTTAAACCACTTGGTTGAACTTAAGTGTGGGGGTATTTCATTAATTTTAATAAAACATATAGTCTTGTGTTTGTTTGTTTTAAGTTTGATACAGGAAATGATGAAGAAAACTTGGACACTTGGAACAAAGATTCAAAAAGAGAAAATATGGTTTATTTTATTATTTCCATATTTTCATACTTTGAAGTTTATTTATCATATTGAGGACAATGCTTAACTTAAGTGTGAGAGGGGGGGGGGGGTTGAATAGGTAAATAAGAATATTCCGTAAAATTCAAGTATAATTTTAAATTTTGCTGCCCTTGTGATCTAGTTGTTTTCACGCTTTCAGGATAATATATTAGAATAACTGGATCCATCTACTGGTAAAAATGGTAATTTTTGAAATTTGAGATGTGTCCTGATTAATATTGCAATCCATTCTGGGATCGATAACATTAGCTAGCACATATTTTAACCCTTTCCACTAAATTGTGAGGATTTGAGCCTATTTCTTATATAGCATACATCTTTTATGCTTAAATCTTTTGTTATGAGTGTGCCAGTGATTTTATTTATTCTAGAACTTGTGCTTGTAAATCATTTCGAGATCGTTGTGAGATCACATTTCTTGTGTGATATAAGTATGCATATGTGATAAGAGGCAATATTAGGATTTAACCCAAATAGCCTTCCATTTTAATTTTTAGCTAGTTTCATTGACTAGTTAACCACCAACATAACCCTTTTTGTTAGCATTCATTTTTAATGCTAGATACCCCTAGTTACACCTTCTGAGCCTATCTTTTCTTTTGATTAAATTCAGAAAAATACAAAAAGATTTTACACTTTTTAGCCTAGCCTTACCCGTTAGTCAAGTCTTAGTTGGTTGCTAGTTATATGACAAGTTGGATGTTATGTGGGAAATCATGAAGTATATAGAAAGTAGAAATTCCGGAAGAAGTGATCAATGTAAAGTTTAGAATAAGTCATCGAAGTAGAATGGGGACAAGTGATTTTATGTTTGTGTTCAAAAAAAAAAAAAAAAAAAAAAAAAAAAAAAAAAAAAAAAAAAAAAGCATACATCGAATAAAATAGCCAACGAGCTATAGTGTTAAGTATTGTTCGCTCAAGAATGGAGTTATAAAGAGTACATGATAGTGGTTCAAGAATAGCTAGCAACATTCGGTTAGTAGACTTTGACTATTTTGTATATTCTTTATCATTACACTCTCTAAATTTATCACATGTCTTATTCCTTCCTTTGACTCAAGTGAAATTATCAAGTATATGACATGTAGTGACCATCCGATTTCTTGAGGAAATAACAATGCGCCAGCGATCTAAGGATATCCTTAGTGACCATCCGTTGTTTTGATACAAGAATTCGCGCCAGCGATCTATTTTGTTTTACATACGATGGTTGAACGAAAGTCTTTATTATCCCTTTTTAGCCTTAAACCCGAATAAAAGTCCTCTTTGATATGAATACTTGGTGCTTACGCCTTGACGGTGTAGTTATGTTTCTTGTACAAGCCTATGGTAATATTTAAATCATGACTGAGCAATGAGTGTGATTTCTCTTATACTTCACCCAAAAATGAGTGTTTAGAGTGAATTATATCTTATTCCTTTTTTATGCGGTGATTAGTAATGTTTATCTAGCAAGAAAGTCATTTGGGTATTGTCAAACATCTCAATGTTTCAACCATTTAAGCTTAAAATGATGAATCATACTTGTACTTGTACTTAGAAGATTTGCATAACATTTTTCCAAAACATATTTAAAGTACCATGTGGATGATATTTTATTTCTAGATTTGCTTGAGGGCAAGCAAAGTTCAAGTGTGAGGAATTTGATAACGCTCAAATTGTGCATGGTTTTAGTGGTGTTATTCGTATGTTTTTCGGTTATTTTTATATGCTTTTGTCACATAATCGTATCAAAGTGTGTTTGCAAGCATTTGTAGCCAAAAACAGGAAAAAGGAAGAAAAAGTGAAATAAATGAAGGATTTGTCATTCCCATCTCGAGATTCAATTTGTTCAAGCATTTCACAAAGAAGAATCCAAGTTTTCATCATTCCAAAGTTTGTTGACAAGGAATAATCAAGTTTGGACAAAGAACGAAGAGCCAAGTTGAAGATCAAGTTTGTTGCTGTCAGAACAAAAGCAACCGATCGGTATTCATCATAACCAATCGGTTAGAAGAAATTGTCACGTCCAACCGATCGGTTATGAGTCCAACCGACCGGTTAGTTGCAGAGGTCACAACCAACTGATCAGTGAGAGCCCGATACCGATCGGTTGGTCAGCTCGTTAATATTTTGCAAGATGTTTTCTATCTCATTCTACCCGATTCTAGACCCTTCTTTCTGGTATTCTAGGTCTTTCTATTCACCTTGGAGGCCAAGTTGCTGCATTCATGAGCCTAGGCTTGAGGAGTAGTATAAATAGAGGCATTGTACACACAATTCAACAACAACTCAATATCACTCATTACACCAACAACAAAGCAATCCTTTACTAGTCTCAAAGTTCACAAAATTCGTCCATAAAAGTCCAGGAAGCATTGGAAGTCCAAAAAGTCAACATCTAGAGGTCAAATTTTCAAGAAGTCAATACCAACACTTAGGAAATCATTTCTTACTCATTTGTAATCATATTCCAAACATCTGTAAGACTTTAATTATGATTTCTAATGTTTAATATTCTGAGTTTATGTTCATGTTTGCTATGAGTGGCTAGTAGCCTTTTGCATTTGCTTAGATGATGTTAATTACTTAATAATTAGTCTATGATTGTGATAACATGTTTTAATTCAATTTCAAGTCAATTCTAAAACCCAATTAGACTAAAAGTTTCATGTGACATTTGTTGAGTCAAGTTTAACCAGTTGCTTATAATATCATTGGTCGAAAGGGTTGTTATCATTCAACTAGTTATAATCTTTTGTTTATGAAAGATTGTTTTTCACCATAATCATTCTTGGCTAAACAAAGGAACTAAGTTGTAATTGTAATGAGAATACTTTTTGTTAATCAAATCAGATTGGTTGTAAACGCCTAATTGGTCAAAAGTTTTAGTAGTTTATAGTCAATTGTAACCTTGTTGTCTATGATTAGGTTAACTTTTGTATTGACCATTTCTTAAGAGTATTTGATTAAACAAGAAACTATTTTTGTGTTTAAGTTTGTTAACTCAACTTTATGAACCTTGAATTGATTGGTCCAAACCTAATGCTTGTTTTTATAAACTAAAATCTTGACGAAGGTTTAACTTGTAGAAACAATAGATTAGAACACCGACTAATTCTCATTACCAACATGTTAAGGAAGTTATCACAATCATGCTTTTCTTATGAGTAGTTAACTAGTCTAAGCAAGTGTAGTTTTTAATCATTTGAATTATCTTATAATCATTATCGCTTAGGTTAGAGATTTACTTTTTAAACTTACGCTTAGAATCACTCACAAATCCCTGCGAACGATCCCGACTTACCAATCAAGTCTTGCTATAACGGACGAGTTCACTTGCTCATATGTATTATTTCTAGATCTCGTAATCGTGTTTATAAATTTAAAACTTGTACACACCGTGAGCACATCAATCCCATATTGTGTTTGACGCAATCACGAATAATTCTGTTTTTGGCGATATGCTTTTTGTAAACTAATGACCTACTCTATTTTTCATTTATATTTGCCTAGGCATGAGTTTGCATTACAAATATGGTTTGCATTATAATGTGATTAAGGTATGAGTTTGCATTACAAATATAAATGAAAATTTGTTCCTCATGGTTTGCAGTAGGTCATCATAAACATTTTCCTTGGATAACAAAGTTAATCATGGTTTGCATTTATAACCATTTTCCAATGCGTTTAAGGTAATACAAATGAGTACTACTGTTTTTAACACCTTACGTTAAACATTTGCAAAGTTACAGATAATAATAATCTTGAATTGTTACTAATGATACAAAAATATTATACACAAAAATAGATACTAATTTACAAGAACAAGGTGGAAGTGCCCGCCGCGTTGCGGCGGGTTTTGTGCGTATGATTTTGTATAGCAGCAAAGCCGACACTTATTTGAGGCTACAATGTTTTTCATATAGTCAACGTGCATACATAGTTTTATGATGTGCGATGTTTGCATTTGCTTCCTGTACCGAAGTGGTATTGAAATATATGCTTTGTATCTTGTTGAGCTCTCAATGCTGCTGGTATGACCCTGTCGCCTTTTTTTCGGCCTCTGAGAGCATCTTTTGGCAGTCACCGAGCCAGCTGTCTAACTTAGGGCTGAAGCATGTTAGTGGCGTGATTCCCACTTCATCTTTTATGATTGCCTTTAAACAATAGCTGTAAGTAGCATATGTAGTTAGTTGTGTCAGTTTACCTATCAATTGGAATAGTTTATACAATATTTTAGGTTGCGGGTGCATAAGGAATTAGTCATTACCTGTAATCCCCTGCCTGTTGCCCAGGTGACTCTTGGCATTGCCAATGCGGAAGGTTTTCTTCTAGTTCTTTCATGCATGTTCAACACCTGTAGTGGTACCACAGGTTGGTTTCGTCGATCCTGATGACGGTTGCTTTAGTAAGTCTAAAAAATAATTTAAAAAAGAAATTAGAGATAAGGAAACTACAATGAGTAACAAATAATCCTGACCTTGAGGTGTGACATTGCTTCCAGCCCCATTCATGACTCACCAAAGAACTAACCGACCATCGTCCTTGCACATATTCATGAGTACCCGTTGGCCCGATTGGTGGTTCGGCTAAATCTGCAGAAAGAACATATTCAGAAAAATATTGGCCCAAAAAAAACATCGGAAAAAAGAATTCATAGAACTATATTCATAATTATAAACACTTTCGTATGTTGCACCTAAGAACTTAAGGAGCAGAGTGTAACTCTATAATCAGATTTGCTTCCTGTAGTAAGTTTATTGTAACTAATTACCTATACTGCCTAACAATCTAGGGACATTCAAACAAATACTACTAAATTAATATACAAATACATAAACAAAACAAAACATGAGTAAACGGGTCCTTTTTCTTCGACAACACCCTCTGCAAATGCCAAACACCAACAACAACCGAGTCCAACTGATCCATACAAACACCCAACCTCGTTCCCACACAATACCAACAAAAACCACAGAAACATTAAACCAGACGAAAATACTAAAATCGAACACATCTATCTAAAAACTCGATACTACCTAAACTCCTTGTATCAATAAAAGGATTCAAGGTCGGTTTAGCACCATCAGACCAAAAGGTTGCATTTAAGTAGAGCAAGCCTGCGCTTTAAGAGGCTGCGACCATGTTTTTGAATCATCGTGTCCCTTCACGATGTGCCCTACAACATGCAATTTTTGTTTTTTCACCAAGTTTATGACTTTCTTTTTTACTCCCTCTTGTTCTTTGGTTACAATGTCAAAACCAATCAACAAAATTCCTACAATAGTAACATGAATCAATCATATTCAATATAAAGTATGTGTCACCATCATATATATTCCAACTTCTTTCTCTTTTGACTTTCACTTTCTCGGTTACCCCATTTTCTACAGAAACATAAAAACACAAAAATCAATGTAATATCGTAATAGAGCTAACAATTTTTTTTACAAAGAAAGCAAACTACCTCCTATAATAACTCAAGAATTACCTATAATGTGAAAACCGTCATTAACAAAACATTGTCAGCTAAGGTCTTAGAAAGCTCATACCAAACCTTAAAAACATAAAACACTTAGGGTGCGTTTGGTTTATAAGTCGGATTGGAATTGAATTCGGATTTGAAAAATGTTTGAAAGAAAAGGAGGAGAGAGAAAATATTTTGTTATATATAAATATATTATTTTAAAGAAAAAAATTAGACTAAAAAAATGTTATTTTAATAATAGAATGAGAGAGAAATAGTATTTGAAAAAGAAAAAATATTAAATGTGTGGCTGACATTATTTTGAAAAATATAAAGTACATATGAATCTACTAATACCCACCAATTTAATGTGGATTGAAGTAATCATTTCATTCCTTAATATTTTATTTTCATAAACTTACCAAACTAAGGTGGTGTTTGTTTTTCATTAAGAGGCTCTTAACGGCCTCTTAATCTGAACCGTTCAGACGCGGTCAGACATTTTAGTCGTTCAAACCGTTTGTTTCATTTTTCCTGTTCAGACGCGTTCAGAGGCAGTAAGATCTTAATGGTCAAGACTTGAGAGGGGTGTCTGAATGCCTCTTGTTGCCTCTTGCTGACACAAAAGAAAACAAAAAAAAAAATTAGTACAAGCAAGCAAATGTGCGGTTCAAACATGAGTTTTTTTTTTCTTCCATTCAGATGCGGTCAGATTCAGACATTTACGCCTCAGATTCAGATGTGCGGTTCAGATTCAGATTCAGATGTGCGGTTCAGATTCAGATTCAGATTCAAAACCTCTTAAAAAACAAACACCACCTAAGTATTCAAGGAATAGAATGATTCTTAGTCCCTAAAAGGTGGATACCAAACGCATAGTTAAATAAGTCGAACAATATAAGGTTATAAAGGCTAAAATAAGCAAAATCATGACAAAAAAAAAAAAAAAAAAAAAAAAAAAAACACTACCACCATCACAACTTTCCTCAATACAACCACTTTCATACTCTCCACCTTTGATACCCAGCATCTTGTTTATCGGAAACCATAATTCTGACTTATCACCGAACAAAAGAAGCAAAATCATGACCAAAAGAAACACTACCACCATCACAACTTTCCTCAATACAACCACTTTCATACTCTCCACCTTTGATACCCAACATCTTGTTTAATTCGAGACCTCGGCATCGGAAATCATAATTCTGAATTATCACCGAACAAACCTTTTAGATCCAAAAACGTTTTCACAAAAATCTATTAGACCAAAAGTGATTGTGCGTGATTTACGTTAGGTGGTTACATGGGAGACAGGGAAGCAGTGAGTGATAAAGTACAATTTATCATAAACTCACAATATAAATTTACAACTTTAGTTTGAGCCAAGTACGGGCTGTTTGATGGGCTCTTAAAAGTGACGTCTAATTTACGCATGCGAAACGGCAACGCATTTAACACTAAATTATATATATAGTAATTTGATATTGTTGCATGTTGTCGTAGATATTTTTCCTTATCAAAAACTATTGTAATGATGGGTCAAGAAACTGTATGCTTTTAGTTCACCTAAATTATTCTAGCAACATTGACCAATTCCACAGCTAGCTATCAATGGTTTTTACTCAATCATATATATACTTTCTTAACATAGTTAAAAAGCGTAAATCATATTCATATATAGCAATGAACCGCATAATCAATGCCTTGTAACATTCTCATAAAGAAGGTAAAACGTAAGATAATGCAAGTGATAATTCTAATTAGGGGTGGCAATTTTTCACCCGACACAAAACCCGACTTGAAATCGACACAAAAATTAACAAGTTCGGGTTGAGATAAATAGATTTCAGGTCAGGTTTGGGTCGACATATCTAACCCGTTTATTAAACAGGTCAGGTCCGGGTTGAGAATAAGATAAACGGGTCGACCCGCCAACTCGTTTAAGATTTTGTTTTTTCTTAAATTAAAAATTCTTTACATTTAATTATACGGGTTAAATGGGTTAAACAGGTCGACCCGTTAACCCGTTTAACTCGTGTAATATGCTAACTTTTTTATATAAAACGGGTTAAATGGGTTAACCCGAAACCCGTTTAACATATTCAACCTATGTAACCTATTTAACCCGTCAATCTAAGTATATATACGGGTTAAATGGGTCAGGTTCGGGTTACGTGTAAATAGTTTAAGGTTGGCGTAACTAACCCGATCATTTAAATGGGACAGGTTTGGGTTGGCTTTTTTGACCCGCCAACCCGAACCCGACCCAAATTTCCACCCATAATTTCTAATTCTTCTAACACCGGCCTCCCTTTTTCTTCTCTCTACTAAATACATCTCACATCCACACATCAACACCTCCGTTATCCCTCCATCTAATCCCTTAGCAATTAAACCCTACCACCGGCTAGACACCTTCTTCCGTCCAAACCCCCACCAACCGAATATTTTATGCCTCATTCACGTACACACATGCGCCGACATCAGTCCGAGTAAAGTGTTTACTTGTCTTAGTTCGTCGGCAGGTTTTCACGGCTTTCTAGACCCCACCACTGGCGAGTGAAGCTTTCTTTCATGATTCTGAGGCCGATCCATGTTGTTTTATCGAAAACCGCCGGCCGTCGTTGGTCGTCACTGAAATACGCTAGAAACAATCAAACTTCTTAAATACAGTTTTATAACATTATACAATAGATTGGAGTACGTGTATAAAGCAATCTACCTTCTTAAATAATATCATTACTACTTAAAACTAATGTAGAGTTGATAGAAATAAGTTATGATATCAAATTCGTTGGTGTTATTGGTTGTATTTCTCAACCTCGTTTAATAAAATTTCCTGTCATTATAAGAACGTATAAACTCACCGAGACATTATGAAGCAATATAGGATTCATGAAAAAGAAGAATTGAACCATCCTTGTTTCCTATTTAAGAGCCTTTAAACTATGGCCGCCGAGTATCTACCAAAGTTAAGTATAATGGACAACCCAAATGTCGTGAAGTATGGCATTGAGTAACTACCAAATGTTGGATTCGTTTTCACTCTTTTAGGAAATTGGAAGCTTAGAAAGTGAAAACCAGCATAAGTATAAATGTATAATGGGACAACCCATGAGTACGACATCTTACAGAAAAAACTAAGCAAAGCAATTAAGTAAGAGGAAATTACTTAAATGAACCGTTTATACAACTACTTTACGGATATAAACCCCACACAGAAAATTATTCAAAATGAACTTTTCAATATCATGCGTTAGATCTATTACTAGATTACTTTCCAACCATACACGTGTATACAAGTAGTGATACGCGAGTGCTGGACGAGGCCTATGAATATACGTGTGCTTCAGAATTATGGGCGAAAGATGGGCGAGGCCTAGGCGAGTGCTGGGCGAGGTGAGGGGCGACGATCTGGAGGTCTGGGCGAGTTATACACGCGAATTAAAAGCGAATACTTAGTAATCGTGGGCGAATTGTCGGTATAGGGCGAGTCTTAGGCGAGATGAGGGGCGAGTCAAAACTGTCGTGGGCGAGGTCTGAGGCGAGAGGGGAGTATTCTGGGCGGATTGTGGGTTTAGTTAGTGAGCTAGGCGAGTTGAGGGGGAGCTAGGTGAGGTGATAAGAAGGGGAGCTAGGCGAGGTGATAAAGTACTCATTTTCGTTGCAGAAATGTACTGCATGTATGGTAAAAGAATATGGAAACGGGTATTAAAGTAATCAATTTCGTTGCAGAAATGTACTGCACGTATGAAGCGTCAATATTTGAAGTTACATTTAAAAGCTAAAGATTCTTTTTATATTAAAAAAAATAAAACAATAGTAGATTATGGCACTTCTTGCTGTTTAAAACTAAAAAGCATCTAAACTGGTACTTTCTTTTTCCTGTCATTCTTTGTTACAGTATTTATAATAATGAAATGTGAGGCTTTAGATTAAAAGTATTTTTGGTGGGTGAATACTTATTGATCTGGGCGAAAGTAAAATGAAAAAGTTTGATTATGATGTATTTTGGTAAAATATCTTAAAAGAGTTCATTCCCGTAAATTCACTCTCTATACGGTTCAGTTTGGTAATTACTTTATTAAGTAATAAACCCAACTCAAAATCATCACATAGGGGTGTTCATCGGTTCGGTTCTCGGTAAATCGGTTTATTCGGTTCGGGTTGTTCGGTTAAATTTTTTTTTTTGGTCATAACGAAAACCGAACCGAACCGAAAATATTTGTAACCGAACCGAACCGAAGTTCGGTTCGGTTATGGATCAAAACCGAAACCGAATTTTGTACCTGAATTATACCATTTATATTTTTTTAAAGTTAATTATATAGATTTTTGGGAAAAATAAGTATTTCAAGGATAAAAAGTGTTTTTTATATTATGACAAAATTTTAATATCTTTATATATATATATATATATATATATATATATATATATATATATATATATATATATATATATATATATATATATATATATATATATATATATATATTAGAACGGTACCCTCGCAATGCGGCGGAGGGTACCGTGTGATGATATTTTGCGTTATTTGGTTATAAGTTTAGTTGTTTTCATGCTTTATAAGTAGAGATATTAGAGATGGTTAATCCAAATAAGTTTAGTTTGAACAACCAACCGCTTCCTAACAAACTTCCTAAACAACTTGCTTTCTAACAAATTAATTTTGAAATTTTTTCATAATAAACAAGAAAAAAGTCTGAATTTTAAGCCTTTCTAATTATAGAATAGTCCCAAATGCATTATATAGTAGTGTATATATATATATATATATATATATATATATATATATATATATATATATATATATATATATGGAAAATATTAGCTACAATTAATTGTAGCCAATTGTCTACAATTTTATGCTATAAATGTGGGTCCCTGACTCTTTTTGTGGGTCCTGATTTTTTCTGTAGCTCCCTGATTCAATGCTAGTGTATTTTTTATGAAGGATTGTAGCCAATTGGCTAAAAAAAATTATAGCCAAGCTATCATATATATATATATATATATATATATATATATATATATATATATATATATATCAATTCGGTTTTCTGTTCAGAAAACCATATCCAAACCGAAAACCGAATTTTTAGTTCGGTTTTGAAAAATTCGGTTCGGTTACAAGTTTGGTTCAATTTATTTTCAGTTCGGTTTTCAGTTTGTTCGGTTTATTACCCGAAGCATGAACACCCATATCAGCACATGACAATGAGCAAAAAAATAAAATAATAATAAAATAAAATAAAATAAAAAATAAAAAAGGAATAAGCTAATTACCTATCTAAACCAAATATACTAACTCACTTACCAATAAAGACCATATTTTCATCTTACCAATATGAACCGGGTGAAAGTGACTATTCATAAATAAAATAAAATAATGCTTTTGGTACCGAATGTTATGAGCCATGTTTATTTTTTTTATTTATTATTATTTTTTTTTGGCAAATAGTACAATGAGACTTGTGTCCATTTCTTTTGAAAAAGAAAAGTACAATAAAAACTTGTAATTTGCCATTAAGATAACTTCTTTTCTTATTCTTCTCCACTTACACATTCTCTTTCTCACTTATTGTTACAAAAACACAATACCTTCATCAATAAGAACTTGAACCTTTATAAATCCAACTCATGTGCTTCTTCTTCTATTTTCACTTTCGCCCAGTTGCTCGTCCAACTCTTCAAATTCGCCCTGATACTCGCCTAAATCTTTAAATTTGCCCAGAATTTCGCTCAGTTGCTCGCCCAAGGATCGCCTAGTTGAAAAGTTTATTTTGGTAAACAATACAAGCGAAGTTCATATTCGTAAAACAACAATGAAAATGATCCACTTAAAAAAAAATAAAAAGAAAATAAAAGAAAAGAAAAAAAACTCTAAAATAATACATGTTGACGGACAAATTGAGGTTTTCAATTAGGAATTCACTAACCTAAAACATACACTCTGTGTTAACCGCCTCTCTCTCTCCCAAAAGTCTCACCAAACTCATCTTTCCCAAACCGGCTTATGATTCATCCCATCTCCATCTATCATAACCGAATCATTATCAAAACCGAATAGCAAACCCTACTAATCGAATATCACAAACATAAACTCAGCCGTATTGTAACATTGTCTTCAACAATAGCTTAGTTTTCTTTTCTTGATGAGTTTAATGTTGATTTCATGGTACACATGTCTTATCTTTCACTTCTACTTTGATGAATTTTTTCCGATCAGCCATAAATTTTGGTTTAAAAAAAATGGTGGTTTGACGGCGGCGAGCCATCATGTCGTCTTCTTGCCGACGCTAGGCATGTGGAGACACATGCAGAAAAAATCAAAGCCTTATTTTTAGTTGAATAATTATGATGTGAAGAGACTTTTGAAATTAATTATTAATTAATAGTACACTCATATTCGGATATAGAAACCGAATGTTCACATTATAAGTTCTTATTATAATTGCTTTAGATGTGAATTTGAGTTAATGGTTTGCATTCCTGAAACTGTAAGGTCGGTTCATATTCATCTTCCTCTTTACATTAGTTTTTGCAAATAATTGACGCCTCTGAATTGAACTTTGAGGCCTCCACATTAATAGCCTGCATTAAGTTCGAAGCTTTAGCTTGCTTGTACGGTACACAGGCTTGAAGCCTCCACATTAATAAGAGGACTCAATCTTATATTAGGATAGATAGATAGATATAGCTCACAAATTGTCCATAAATTGAATACTAAATAATGTTAGTCGTATATTTGTATTATGGATCAATATTTGTGATGTAATGGGCTCTAGCCCACCTCTACAACAATCCTTTTGTTTGTATAAAGTATACTCCGATTTGGTTAATGAATACACAACCGATTACCATTCAATATTCTATCATTAGCCTCCGAAAACTTCTCTAACAAACACGCTCCTCTCCCTGTAACCTCTCTGCTTCTTCTACCGATCCAGAAGACTAACCCTAAAATTTCTTTTTTGTTCACCGGTTAACACAAAAACGTTCCAAGTAAAGTATTTCTCGGTTAATACTTTGTTCACTCGTTAGGTATTCATTGGTTAATACCTTGTTCAATATCAACAACTCATTCATAATCCTACCTTCTTCCTTTTGTTACATGACAGGAAATGACAATCCACCCGTTATCTCCCTATCCGAAAACTTTTAACCATCAACAAGCTAACAGCCAAAACGACCCAAAACCCAAATCCAAACCAGGTTTCGGTTCACCCCATGGTCACACGTTTT
The DNA here is from genome assembly GCA_030686995.1 of Artemisia argyi. Lineage (NCBI taxonomy): Eukaryota > Viridiplantae > Streptophyta > Magnoliopsida > Asterales > Asteraceae > Artemisia > Artemisia argyi. The sequence goes on along the minus strand of CM060698.1, from coordinate 78,371,474 downwards.
CGTGTCGGGTCTAATCGTCCTCCTGATTGTCTAACTCTTCATATGTCCACTATTTCACCTTTACCAAAATCGTATACTGATGCGTTTAATGATCCAAATTAGCAAAGTGCTATGAATTTTGAGTATAATGCACTTATTAAGAATAAAACTTGGACTCTTGTGCCTCGACCCATGGATGCTAATATTATCCGTTGTATGTAGTTGTTTTGCCATAAGTATTTAGCAGATGACACTCTTAGTCGCTACAAGGTTCGTCTTGTAGGGAATGGTAGTACGCAGCTAGAGGGCATTGATGTTAATGAGACCTTTAGTCCAGTTGTCAAACCGGGAACTATTCATACTGTTCTTAGTTTGGCTACTTCTCGACATTGGCATGTTCATCAGCTTGATGTCAATAATGCATTTCTTCATGGTGAATAATCTGAGACGGTGGTACAATTGTTTTCTTCATCTACTACATCTTTAGTTGCTTACTCGGATGCGGATTGGGTTGGTTGTCTAACTATTTGACGCTCGACTTCGGGTTATTGTGTATTTCTTGGCAACAACTTACTTTCTTGGTCGGCTAAGCGTCAACCAAGGCTCAGACGGTCTAGCGCTGAGGCTGAATATCATGGTGTTACCAATGCTGTTGCGGAGACTTGTTGGTTGCAAAATTTGTTATGGGAATTGCACACACCTTTCTCTTCCGCTACGCTTGTTTACTGTTGATAAGGATTTATTTGGTACATTTTTAAGGGGTCAATTAAGCCTTAAATCGTGTTTATTTGATCAAATATTTCCTCAAATCACTTCTTTTCTCATTTTAGGTACTTGGGATATTATTTCTGGAATTTGGAGTATTTTGGACGTTTTTGGGCTAAAAAGTGAAGAAAACAGCAAAGTCGTAGAAAACTTGTCAGGAAACACACCTGACGGCGTCACGCCTTAATAGGTGACGGCGTCACTTGAAGACAATAGAGTTGGAAAATTCACACATGAAGCTCTAGAGAACTTTTGAAGGTTTTACACCTGACGGCGTCAGGTGTAATTACAAGTAGGCCGTCTAGTGTTAACTTTATAAGAGACGGCCTAGAAGACTTTGAGAGTGACGGTGTCAGGATTGAACCTGGCGGCGTCAGAAGTTATAGAGTGACAACGTTAGAAGGTCGACTTGCACAAGAAGAAACCCTAAACACGACGGTCTGACGGCGCCAGGATTTATAACCTGACACCATCAGCTTTGTAAGGTCTATATATACTTTTCGATTTTTCATTCATTAGTGTGCAACTTTGGAGACAAAAACCCTAGTACGATTTTCACAGGATTTTTAGGGTTTTCATACTCTCTTTTCTTCCATGTTCAATTGAAGATAAGTTTTCTTTTAATCATTCAATATGCCTATGTTTTGTTTGATTATTTGTTTATTTTTTCTTCCTTTTAACATCCTAGGTTAACTTTGTTAGTGTTTGCTTTGATCTAATGAAACCTAGTTATTGATTATTGATGAGTTGTCTATTGTTTAGTTGATTGATACGCGTTAGGTTAAGAATACTGGCTGACCTCAATTGTGTAACAAGCTTGAACGTCTTAAAAAACGTAATCGTATGTGCGCTACGTTTTTTCTCGTTGTATTTAATGCATGAATTGATGTTAGTGTTAGTGATTCTATGATAGTGTACTTAACGTGCGGTCATAGAAGAAATTGAAGTTCATAGAGTTGGGGAAGTTAGTACGCCGCCACGACTGGTATTAAGGAATACAACGCTTCAACTAAAACAACTGCACTGTGACATTCAACGAATCAATAAAAAATAACTAGGGAGTAATTATATCTAAGTAAACACGTTTGTCTCATTATAAGAAGTCCACAAACTTTTACTTTTCTTTTATTTAATTTTTGTTATTAGTTTAATTATTAGTTTTGGGTTAGTTGACTAGCAGCTAATTCCGCCCACTCCATAAAAAACGAGATTTTACTTGCTTTTATAAAATAAAAAATAAAAAAAGAGTCATCACTCACCTTTAGACTTAAATTGACATACACTTTAACCTAACGACACTATTCCCCTAGAGAACGATCAATCCCCCGGACATACCTATACTACACTACAACGACCAGGTTCACTGCCTGGAGGATTGCAAACTTCTTAAGATCTCTTGTGAGGCCTTTTGTGAGGCCGCAATCCTAGCATCAACTGTGATAATGCCAGTGCTGTTTATTTGTCTACCAATCTCGTACAACATTAAAGAATGAAGCATATAGATATTGATATATATGCTTGTCTTCCCATTAGATGATCAACGCGTAGCCTGCTCGCGGTCATTGATCAACCACATGGCCTCTTCGCTAACCCTAAATACATCCATATAAATAAAGAGGTATCACATACAATAGAATGATTCACCTTCTTCCAAAAAGATTTCACACTCTTATTCACACTTACTGAATACACATTCTAGGTTTATTTAAATGTTACCCCGACTTTAGATATTCATCTTATCTCGGGGTCCTTACCATTCTTAAAGGGAAACCAAACAACATAACTATCTCAATTCACTCTTAATCACATTTTACATACCATACGTAAAGATGGCACCATCCGTAGGACATGATACGAAACAATCACATATTTTCACCTATTTTCATTCGTTTCTCATTTAAAAAGCAAGAAAACTTTTCCTTTTCACAAAATTTTAACACGACAATATGTCTGGCGACCAACCTCAAGACATCCATGTTAGAAATAACCCATAACCGCCAAGGAATGGTCCACGTGGAAGACCTCACTCGCACTGAGAAGAATAAACAAACATTGGAAAATGTGGTTCACCAGCCAACCATAAACTTCACAAGAGGAACGTCGGGAGAGGTGCATGTAACGAATGACCACGTCAACCTGCATACCAAACTTCTCCAGGAAGGCCCCACACGGTTTCAGGAAGAGTGACGAACGCTCAGGCTGTTCAAGTCAAACCCCTTCATGAGCATATGAGTCAGATTAGTACGGAAGGTCTCAGGGTAAACCTTCAGGTGGGGGATTTCACACGCCAATCTCAACTAATGAAACAAGTGAACTTTTATTATACGCGAGACGAATGACTAATCTTATCAAGTTAAAAATACCACGCTAGATCGAAAGAATGACGTACTCCATGACATTATGCTCCCAGACAATCTGCGATGATTATTTGTCAAGTAGCCTTTAAATAATAAACTATGCTACAACGTTCACTTTACACCACTTATTCATTATGTATCTTGTTTCTTGATACGGATTTTTATTTATTTATTGTTTTTGCATTATTTTGGTCCATGTTTGTCTTTCTCCAAGCATGATATGTTAAACATCAATAATACATTAAAAACTTAAAAAGGGTACTAGAATATAAAACTTGCAATAATGTTGAATGGGTGACCAAAGTGGTCAAATGGTCTATCTTTAACATACATATATTAGGAAAAAGGATGCATATACATCACTAAAAATCCATATTTAAGCATCCAAAGATCAAATAAAAAAGTGAATATTGTAATACTATAAGGACCAAATATGTCGTTATCTTAAACTTGGCCCAACGATATTCGCCACTTTATAAATGAGTTTGTCTAACGGGTGCCGTTAGGGCAAAGTTTAAGGTGATTATATCTATAATACTATAAGATTCAGTCCCTAAATTTAATGTGGAGTTATGATAATAGAGTTTGTAGAGTTAGAAACAAGTTGGAGTCGTTTAGTAGTTGCATAGAGTATAGAATACAACACCACAAAACCAAAAAAACATCAAACACTTATAAATTTTTATACAAGAAATTTAAAACATTTCATACAACATACTAAACAATAATTAAGCATACACTCGCAAATATACAGAAAGAATACACGATTAACAATTAGATTCTTAGCCCGTGCGTAGCACGGGTTCTGCCTGTCTCGTTTAGTATAGAATTAAAAGTCGGTTAGATGAAGTGCAATGGTTGCAAGAATAATTGATGATTTAACCTAATTCATGCCTATATAAACCGGTCAAAATCACATTTATTATGTACATTTGAAGATGATTCACACATCTTTTAGATCTTAATTTGATTGTTGGTAGCGGTATGTAAATTCTCTTTTGCAACATTTTGGAGATGATTCACACATCTTTTAGATCTTTGTAATTAACTTGGTCTTCTTTTTTTCTTAATTTAGTTATCATATGCAGGTACCATGAAAATTAGGGCTGTAAACGAACCAGACGAACATGAACGGAGCCCTATTCATGTTTGTTCATTTAATTTTAACCGGACAAATAAACAGACACGGACGCTTAAACGGACGAATTCTCTTGTTCATGTTCGTTTATTAGAAAAATGAATTGTTCATGTTCGTTCATTAAGACACTAAACGAATGCTAAACAAACATAAACGATCGAACATAAATGAAAATAGACAAACAAACATAAACTTTATCAAATTCTTCACAATATATTATTTTATAAGTGTTGCTTTGTTTAAACAAATCAAAATTTAAAATTATAAAATTAAAATATATGATATATGAACATAAATAGATAAATAAATATAAACGAACTTTAACGAACGCCTAATCGGATGTTCACGAACATAAATGAACGAACGAGACTTTTGTTCATGTTCGTTCATTTAATTAAACGAACGTAAAATATTGTTCATGTTCGTTCATTTAATAAACGAACGAACATAAACGAACTTTTTACCGAACGGTTCATGAAATGTTCATTGAACGTTCAGTTCGTTTACAGCCCTAATGAAAATCACACAAGATCATGCATGCTTAGATAAATGGAACCAAAGATTGTGACACCAACTGTTTTCTTTGTTTCTTACATACTTAGGTGATTGTTATAGATAAACATATATATAGATATAGATATAGATATATGTATTATGTTAATGCATTTTCATATACAAGTAATTTATGTGCGTTTTCTATTGATGTAGCTCACATGTGCGAATTGATTCAAGAAAATGTGTACGAGCATGTATGTAAAGCAACATTTAAATGGTTAAATGATACTTTTTAGCGTGATTAGTTTATGTAAGTAGTTGCTTTCGAATGCTCTTTGAGAAATATTAGAATGAATTTATTGTGTGCAATTGAATTATTATCGAAAAGAAGAAGGTCGCGCATCGCAAAGTGTTTTCTTTTTCTATATGTAGAATCGTTAGTGAGAAACCAATATTTACACCAATTAAATGAGTTTGCATAATAGCAAAATACGACATATTAAAAGTATCACATTGACTAATGAATAGAAAGGAAAAAATACATAATTTTGACTTAAATCTGTTTGTAAATTATAGTATCAGATAAAAAAGTTGAGTTTTAAACATAGGCAAAAGTTCAAACTTTTATCGAAAAACAAAATTGGTGCATTTAATGTGAAGTATATACAACATCGAGATGGAAGTGCAAGGCTTGCCGGAATTCATCACATGATATTTAGTAATTAGTATACAATTAAAAGTCGGTTATGGATTGAGATAAAGTTGAAAATGTTGAAAGAATAATTGATGATTTAACCTAATGCAATATATATAGATATATGTATTTTGTTAATGCATTTTCATATAAAAGTAATTTATGTGTGTTTTCTATTGATGTAGCTCACATGTGTGAATTGATTAAAGAAAATGTGCACGAGCATGTATGTAAAACAACATTTAAATGGTTAAATGATACTTTTTAGCATGATTAATTTATGTAAGCTTGCAACTTGAATAATGAATATAAAAGAAAAAGTATATAATTTTTGCTCAAACCTATTTGTAAATTAAAAAAATTAAGTTTAAGACATATAGCGGAGTTCAAAGGTTTTCAGAATTATTAATAGTGTGTTAATTAATATTCATTTAGTTGGCTATTTAAAATTGAGTTTATTGATAAAATTTATTAATATTAGTTAAGCTTCAATTTTAATTTTTAATAAAATTAGTTGTACAATAAAATGAGATAAAGCTAAAAAGGTTTGTAACGATTTTTATACAGTTTATGTGGCATTATTATATATACATTATTACACAAACTTTAACTTACAAACTTAATAAAAAAAATATTTAACGCACATTAAACTATGACCAATTAGATAGACCCTGTGTGCTTCATATTACCATGCAAAAGCCATCTAATAGACAAGTATTGTAGTGCTAAGTAATAAACCAAAAGAAACAAAGTCATTTTTTTATCATGCAAATAAGTAATATGCCAAAAGAAATAAAGCCATCACAACTTAATAACCAAAAGCACATATATAGAATACAATACTACAAAACCAAAACAACATCAAACACTTTTAATAAATTTTTATACAAGAAAGTTAAAACATTTCATACAACATACTAAACAATAATTAAGTATACACTCGCCAATATACAAAAAGAATACACGATTAACAATTAGATTCTTAGCCCGTGTGTAGCACGAGTTCTGCCTGCCTCGTAAAATGAAAGTTTGAGTTTATTTAATTACAAAACACATTTAATTATAGTGATTTACAAGTTTAATTAACGTGTATTAAATACAATTTATAATATAAAAGAAAAGTTTGTGTTTAATAAATGTGTTTTAACCAAGGGATTTTCTGATATGTGCTACCATAACATATGTTTATGTGTTTATTAAATACAATAATTTCCTAAATTATGTTAATTTTCATATAAAACAATATTAAATATGGTAAATGATAACAAATTAGGTAATTATTAATTTCAAGAAATATTCAAACATGGCAACTTATGTTCATTAAATAGTTTTAATTGTGTACACCATGACACAAATTAGAAAAAGCTTTTAACCAATGCCCTCGGGGCACTGGTTAGAAAATCCCTTTATAAATAGTAATAACACAAACCATATTGTAATAATACACTTATCTAGCTAGTCATTATTATTTATTCACAAGCAACCATAACAGCATTATCGCATACCCACTAACAATGAAGGCCTGGCAATATGATGAATATGGTGATGTTAATGTGTTGAAATTGTCGAGTGATGTTCCTGTTCCTAGTATTAATGATGATCAAGTGCTAGTTAAAGTTGTTGCTGCTGCTCTTAATCCTGTTGATTTCAAAAGAAGGCAGGGATATATCAAAGCTACCGATTCACCTTTTCCGGTAGGATGATCTAGTGATTAATAGTGTTTTTATATTGTGTGTTTTTATGGGAGCTAACTTTTGAAACATGAAACAGTAAAAGTGTTACACTTGTATATTGAAAACTTAGCCTATATAGCCGTGTGTTACACGGATAGATAGAAAATTTATGTACTAATTCTAACTTGACACAAATAAATACATATCTTTACGTATAATCGTTACCATAAACACATGGTTAGGTAATCATGAGCTCGATCATTTGAGACATCTATAGAAGTTGAGATCGAACTGTTTCTCTATTGAAAGATTAAAAAAAAAAAAAAAAATGTTCATGTGATTTCCTTCTTTTAACGATTAACCATTTTTGAGATAATTATTTTTTAGAAAGGTCTTTCGTATACAACCTTATGGTAAAATTCCATTTTAAACAGATAATTAATGTAAATTCCTTTCAAAATAGCAATAGAAAAGATGATTCCAGGACAGTGGTGGCAATCACTGAAACAGCTTTTTGGTTTTGGTAATAGATAATTCCAGGACATGATTTAGCCGGAATAGTTGTTAAGGTTGGAAGCAATGTAAAAAGCCTAAAAGAAGGAGACGAGGTATATGGAGATGTTATGGAAAGAGCTCTTGCTGAACCAAAGCAGTTTGGCACCTTAGCTGAATACGTACCTGTTGATGAGAAACTGTTGGCTTTGAAACCGAAGAATTTGGATTTTTTACAAGCTGCCGCTATTCCTCTTGCAATCGAGACAGCATATGAAGGTCTAGAAAAAGCTGGTTTCAGTGAAGGTAAATCAATCCTTGTAATGAATGGTGCTGGTGGAGTTGGCTCTTTTGCAATTCAGGTATACTATTAATCATAAAAAGTTTTCACTCTTTTACTGTATCTCCTTGAATGTATGGTGTGTATTTGATTAAATCAAGCATTCATTATCTAACATATGGTCGATCTTATATTAACTTGCGGTTTCTGGTTCATCCACAGGTAAGTTGGTGTAATATATTATCTAGAGTGTTTAAGATTGCTTATTTAATAAGTGTTTTTCTGCTTATCTTTTGTAAGGTTGATAAGGAGTATGGTTCGCGTGTTTAAATGAACCTGTTTATGTGCTTATTTCAGTGAGCAGTAAGTGGTAAACAGGTTGTAAATTGCCTATATTTAAGCATATGAACAGTTTCAAACAAGCAATCCCAAAGTCCCAAATACCCCCTAATTGTTCTATAGGAAGTAAAAACTATCACATCATGCTTTGACAAATTTGCATCATACTTTAATCTTTGAACAGTTTATACCTTGTTTGTTTGTTTTTCAACAACTGAAAATTAAATGTTTGTTGTATGTTTGGTGACAATCTTGTTTGGTGAAGCTTGCAAAACACGTGTTTGGTGCTTCGAAAGTAGCAGCCACGTCAAGTACAGGAAAACTTGAGTTGCTCAAGAGTCTGGGGGCTGACGTAGCCATTGATTACACTAAGATAAATTTTGAAGATCTACCAGATAAATACGATGTTGTCTATGATTGTGTTGGTAAGAATGTCACAAAAATTGTTAAGAGTTGTGAGTTTCGACCCATATACTTATAAATAGGTTAGCATAATTTATGGATTTATCTCAATCGGGTATAATGACTAAAGTGCTTAAAAGAATATGAGTCGAGTCCACCGCACACTGGTGAGACGGGTCAAACTAATATACTTTAAGTTCACCATTAAGGCATACTCCTAAACCTTCTAGTACTTGCATAAACTTTGTGAAAATTATACTTAACATAATTTATGGATAAATGGATAGAATGATTAAAATTTAGTGGTCTCATTGTTATTTACCGAGTCATATGATGTTGTATGTAGGACAACCGGAGAAAGCAGTGAAAGCAGTTAATGAAACCGGTGTTGCAGTGTCTATAACCGGCCCTATTCCAAAACCAGGGTTCAACTTTGTTCTCACATCAAATGGATCCATGTTGACGAAACTAGGCCCTTATCTTGAAAGTGGAAAGTTGAAGGTCTTAGTCGACCCTAAAAGTCCTTACCCATTCGACAAGGTCAAGGAAGCTTTTACTTATCTTGAGACCCACCGGGCAACCGGAAAGATAATCATATACCCGATTCCTTAAGGAGTTAGAGGTTTGAGTATCAACGCTAAGTTTCTTTTCTATCTAAATAAATAGTAATGAGCCTTCCTTAGAGCGAGCTCAGCTCAAACGTTGCACTTATGTTTTAGCTCGTCTTTGTTAACTTGTGGGAATAAGGTAGTAGGGTGTGCAAACAATGTAATCGTGATCTTTAATCAATTTGGTTTTTGTTCAATGAATAATTGTCAACGTCTAAAGTGAATGAGGAGCAACACAGTTCGTTTATGGTAACTAACTTGGACATACACTAGAAACTCTAACAGACCCAAAGCCCACAACCGGGGGTTTAAATTATCTAACAGGCCAGACATCTTTCTCGTTTCTCAAATACTCGTAACCGGGAGATCGGATATTATTGTCTCAACTTTCAAGTTCCACTATACCACGATCGATGCTTAACTCAACCACATATAATAATAATATGTGCATAACAAGCTATAAAATAGTTCGGTGCGTAAAGATATATTTAAATTTTAAAAGGTTGATACAAAAGTTGGAATTTACGCATAAAATATTGCACATTTAAGATTCATATGAAGGCAGTATCATATTCATATATGCTAATTAAGTTACATCACTTGCAACTTTTACGTAACTGCTTACATAATGAAACCCACAAATTTAAAGTTTTAACCCCAATCTTAACAAATTTAAATAACTACCAAACAAGTCTTCATGATTAGCAACATGATATTATAATGACAAACAGTTATAATTTCTGATATTGTGATTATTCATTTTCATCAACTATGAATTATATATCAACTATGAACACAATAATACAAAGAATTGTGATATAGTGTCTTATATATTAAAATTTGTGGATAAATTTTTAGAAATTATTAATATTAAGATTAAATACCAAAAAATTATCCTCTTTTTTAAAAACTACATAGTTGTCAAAGTTGTTATGCTTTTCTGTTCTATTTTTAATTGTTGGGTAATTGTTTGAAATTTTATGTGGAAATTAAATTTTAAAAATATATTTTAAAACTTCAAAATTATTTATTTTTAAGTTTATGTAAAAAGCACTTTTGCTTTATACGCTGTAGAGATGAGATTAGTAAGACATTTCGTATAGCCTTTACACACGTTTATAATTGAGTCCTCCACTCTATGAACATTTTAATTGTATAAAATATATCCGCTACATATAAACTTTTAGAGTTTTGTAAACATATCATATAGTTCATGGCTATCTTTCCAAGGATTTAAAAACTTGGAGTTTTAATTTGTCTTCTACAAGCTAATACTTGCGTTTGGAGGGCGTCTTTGGATAGACTTCCCACTCGGGTGAATCTTGACCTTCATGGTATTAACATGTTTTCTGATCTTTGCTCTTTTTTTGACACTTGTGTCGAGGATATTGAGCGTTGTCTTATCAATTGCTCTCATTCCCTCGCAATTTGGAGGAAAATCTGGGGCTGGTGGAATATGCCCTCTCCGTTAATTACTTTCCCTCTTTTTCGATTAAGGATACAGCTCTCGATAATATCAGTCTAAATGGCAGTTCACGCATCTCAAAGGTGGTTCATGGGGTTTTCTTAACTTTCGTATGGTCCATTTAGAATTAGAGAAATAGGATTGTTAATGCTCAGCCTGATGCAACTGTAAAGATCAAAAGATAAGACATATTTTTGGGCATTCAATGACTATCGATTGTAACACCCCCAATTCATGGATGCAGCGGAATTCGAACTGGGTGTTACTTGACGGCACAATAGTCACAATAATAGAAAACGAACTCCAATTGAGTCGTTTTAAAAGATTTATCATTCAAATTGTATAAATATCAGAGATTTACAAAATGAGGTCCCAAATGGTTCCATGTTTACAATGTATGATAAATGTGTTTTTGAATGATAATAAAATTTATAGCCCTCTTGAGTATCCGTGCCCTTCCATGCCATCCTTGATCGTCATGAACCTGAAATACATGCTTGAGAGGTCAACACAAAGGTTGAGTGATATTCATAGAGTTTGTTTAATGTTTGAACACAATGTGTTGGTAGTTAAATCGTTTGAACACAATATGTTGGTAGTGTGAGCTATAGACTCACACCAATATTTGGAAAACAATGATGGGCTACGTTGTTATATGCCCTGAAAGGTTATTATACACTAAGCTTATGACACCATAACGTTAACGTGTACCAATATCGATCGGCAGATTTATCCCGGTAGGTACTTTGCTAACATACCTAAATCTCAAATATTAATGCATTTGTTTGAACTTAGTCAATACAAATGGGATTCGTCAATCCCAATAGGCCTATTCACAATATTTGCGCTCACTATTGCTAGTGATTAAATGGTTCATAATAAGGGATCTCGGTTTAGCAAGGTTGTTACTTAGTGATAATAAAACATAGTCGAATAGCATACAATAGAAAGCCTTGTGTTCGAGTAGAAAAATAATAGCATGTATTCCCCCCAAGGGTTTGTAAAACATTGAAGTAATGTAAAGTGGGGCTATGAACTCACCTTAAGTAAGATAGCAAGTAATGAATGTAACGGTTGAATCGTGAAGGTTTCTACGAGCAACCTATAATCGAATGTTGCGACTTAGGTTCGGAGTAAAGAATATGTAGTAGTGCCTATATATATATCTTGCATTTAGTCCATGATGTGGTATGATGTATAATGTAAGTCTTTGAAAGAAAAGATTCATGAAACATGTATGTTTTGTATATCGTTTACTACCGTTCGGGCCGACATAATTCAGAAGTCATGTTAGTAAGCGTTCGAGGAGCCAGGACACTTTAACTCGTAAATCCACAACTCAACTCGACGGCTTACATAATGAACTCCTCACATGAGGCTCCCTACTATTGTAGTAGTTGATGAAATATATAGATATAAGTTTTGATCCGAAAGGTTACATGTCCGATATTTGAATAAACTTATGAAAGTTTATTTGTACATGAAGATTGTTATTAGGGATAGTTTCATAAGTCTTGAATGACCATTTTCTCTTGGTAATATCTCATGGTTTCCTTTAAAGTGAAGTAGATCCAAATTGCTTGTTCGTGTTATCGCCTAATTCATTGTTTCATGTTTACGCCTATGTAAGTTGGTATGGTCATTTCGTCATGGCCTAGCCATGACCTTTGGTCCTTGTTCCAAGGTCATGAGACCCAACCTTGGCTCTAGCCATGGTGGTGGTCTTGTTTATAGGTCATAATAACTCTTGTTCCTTTTAAAGTATAACCATAACTTAGTGACTTATTATATGTAAATAGCTGTTAAGAAATTGTGAAATATCTTACTCAGAAAGTGTTTTCAAGGCTCGAGCCTCTTTGATCCTGAACGAAAACGTCGTTCCGGACAACTTTCGTGTTTTAACTTTTTGATGAATCGGACCAGAAGTGGGACTTTCAAAAAGTCAGAATGCGATTCAGTAAGGTTTAGGCAGTTTTGCCGGAAATCTTTGGTAACTTCAAATGGGCGTAACTTTTGACTCGTATACTCGTTTTAGGTGGTTCAAATTGCTATGGTTTCCTTGTTAAGTCCTCTACTGTAATATGTAATGATCCAATATCATAATTTTACCATTTTGGTCGTGGTTTTCCAAGAAAATCACTAGTTTACTTGTTTTTAGTAACTTGTTTTAACAATCAATAACAATAACTTGTTTTGGTCATTTTTATACATCATGGACATGATAACAAGACATAATATAGCAAGAATAACATGTAAATAACATGAACATGATTATTTAACAAGAATTAAGTTAGGGTTTGGCTCACAACTTTTGGCTTTCAAAGATGAAAGGAAGTTAACATGTAAGGATAGGACTTTGATAGACTTGCTTCAACCCTTTTTCACTTCATGCAATCTTTCTACCCTTGGTATTCTTGAAAGATGGATGATGAAGGTTTAGGTGACTTGAGTGGATTCAAACTCAAGAGAAATCACCAAGTATATGAGGTTATGGAAGTGTTTGATGAATGATAACCTAACTAGAGTTTCAACCTTGAAGAATCACTTGAATCATTCATGAAACTTGGAGAGAATTAGCAAAGTGTATGGTGTTGGTGTGTGTGGAAGTGGACGGCAACAAGGAGAGGGGGAGGGTATTTATATGAGTTTAAGGAGGTTAGAAAGCATTGACTTGTCAACCCTTGGAGACCAAGTTTAACACTTGTAATCATCCAAGGTTACAAAGCATGAGATTAAGCCACACAAGGGGTGACTCCCCCCCCCCCTAATGGCGGTTTGATATGGCTAGGAAGGATGAGGTGGTTCTTGCTTGATATTATCCAAGATATTGGATGAGTTTTGACTCCGGGAAATGCCAACCGTAAATGATTAAGCCTCAAAACGTAAAACCGGGTGTCGTAAAATTATGGAATTTGAAAGTATGGTTAAACATGTCCATATAGTCCATAATAAAATATAAAATGAGTGGTAGGTTCTATCGGGTGCTAAAACCCTGCTAAAAACTGGAAACACGGGTCTAAAACGCGTAATACGTAAAACGTACGAATATTGCGTAAAATTGAGAAAAGTAAAATGTTACTTTTCTAATGTGATAAAAATGATTTAAAATGACTTATAATGTCTAGACTGGGCTCAGTCTAGTGACGGTTGGTATTAAATGTCTTTTAGACATCAAACCGTAAGCCTAAAAATCACGAAATGACTTATAACATCAAGGGATGATTTTTGGTCAATGGAGGAGGGAAAAATTATGTTGACTTTTTCTAATAAGTTTGAAAACTCAAAACGTCTTAGAAACTCGTTTCGTGGTCTAACGGTTAATCGCCCATTCGGTTAAGCGTGCTCATGTGAGAGTAGTACCGACATGGGTGACCTGCTGGGAAGTCTTTGGTTATGTTTTTCTCAGTCACGATTAATTTTCAAATAAATCATGAGTGTGTCAAACATTTTTCTGATGCGGGGTCACTTAACGCGGTCGAGTTTCGTTGTACGTAGAATTTCCGAATGACGTTTTACCCTAAAACGTGTAATTCCTTAATAACTTTCACGAAAATGATCTGACGAATGTCAAACATTTAATTTGCCATGGAAATGATTTATCACTCGAGAATATCAAATAAAAATCAACTTTCGGGAAAATTTTGGGAAAATGAATAGTAAAAGTGAATAGTGAAATTTTCCGGGAATGGTAATTAACCTGAAATTGCGAATTGTTACAGTCTCTACCCCTTACGGGGAACTTCGTCCCGAAGTTCTATGTGTGTCATATGTTGGAGTGGTGTCGATAAAGATGTGTGGTTACTTATGAGGACCAAAGTCTGGAATTACTAGTGATGTAGTTTGATTTGTCTCAGAATATGGTGTGTCAATAGAGATTGATAACATGGTTAAATATCAGTAGAGATCCATATAATAGTCGAATATCAAAGAAAATTGATATAGCAGTCGATTATTAATAGAAATTGATATAGTAGTTGTACAGAAATTGATATAGTTAAATATCAAAATGGGAATTGATATAGTTGTCAAGTATCAATAGCAATTGATATAACCGTTGAACAACAATAGCAATTTACATAGGAATCCAATAAATGGAAATTGATATAGTAGTGGAATATCAATGGAAATTGGGATAGTAATCGCAATCATAATCTAGTAGGTAATCGGTTGTTGTACCTAGTGTTTATGTCATGGTTTGAAGCGATGTCGGTGAAAAGATAGGATTTCTTGTGGCGAATATAATGTAGGTATCATGCCATACCCGAGCAATGTAATGTAGGTATCAAGCCATACCCGAGCAATGTAATGTAGGTATCAAGCCATACCCGAGCAATGTAATGTAGGTTGACTTCATACTTATGTTATTTCGGATATAAATAAGCCCACTTGTTTATAATTCTTTATTTACATAGTGAGGCATCCCAAACAATGTAAATAGAGGAGTATAAACTTATGGTTCGGTGATTTACAATTTCTTTATTTAAATGAAAAGGCATCCCAATCCATTCAAATAATTACAAATCATCCTACTTAAGAATTCCCAACCCAACATTCATACTTAGCCGGTGAGTTACAAGGTAGTGTATTACGAGATGATACTGGTGTTCCAAAAGTACAAGATGAATATTCAAACTTGTAAAGCTGATAATGGTGCTTGTGGTGTAACTAAGGATGATTTGAGCTTTAAAAGTGCATCAAGATCTGATAATGAGCTTGTTTTTGTAACGATTGTGAAGATAATGTTATGATATGTTGATGAACAAAAGTGTGTAGTGTATGCTTAACATTAATACTCTTAGATATAGATGTTGAGTTTGTTTTGAAAATCTTAAGAGATTTTAAAAGTTTATGATGGAATGGTATCCTAAACAGGATGGTACTTCTACAGGATGAAGAGAATAATTGATAACTATCCCAGATAGTAGTTCGGATTATCTCATAAATGAAAACTTTCAAGAATGAATTTAGATCATACAAATAAGGTGTTAAGATTTCGCTGAGTGGTAAGACACTATTGTGTCTCTAGATTGTTTTAATGTATTCTGGTGGTTTATCGTGTTCATGTAGGAAATCAATCTAAACATAACCCTAGTACAACTACTCTCAGTATTTGAAAATTTTAAGTCGAATATAGTTAGTCAGACTATATTCCACTGTCCCTAGGTTAAATATAGGTGACTAGTCTATATTTAGCCAAGGTTCGATAAAATTTTCAAATACCTAAATTAGGTATACTTGTGATATGTCCGTTGGTTTTGGGAAACTGTTCACTAAACAAAGGCGATGTCAACCCTTAAGTTGCAAGTCCCGTCCATACAAGACTTGTAACGTATGTTTTCATATTCCATTGCATAGAAGATAGTAAGGGTAGGTACGTATGGAAAGGAAGTTTTAAGTAGTTCTAAAATAGAACATACTTGGCCAGGATCACGAACTTTTTATAATGAAGGTTTCAGAAGAAAACTTTGATAAACGTAGAGAAAGTTCAGCTTTTGTCGACGATGGATTAGTTTGTCCTTTAGAAATCTCATATTTCTTGTTTGGAAATCGTTAGATTGTGATGGATTTTTGATATCATAAGAAATGATATTGATGAGGTCGTGAAATAATTCCAGAGACCATTGCACAAATCACAATGTCTCGGAAGTAGGTTAGACCATTGTGCAATTCACAATGTCTGGGAAGTAGGTTAAACCATTAGGTGACTCAAAACATTTGAGAAATGATTAAGACCATTGTATCATACAATGTCTTGGAAAATGAATGTGACCATTGTATCTCACAATGTCTTGGAAAATGAATGAGGCCATTGTATCTCACAATGTCTTGAAAAATGAATGAGACCATTGTATCTCACAATGTCTTGAAAAATGAATGAGACCATTGTATCTCACAATGTCTTGAAAAATGAATGAGACCATTGTATCTCACAATGTCTTGAAAAATGAATGTTGGAGTAGGAACATGATTGGGAGAGTGTGGCTATGTCGAAATGCCTTAGAATAGGCATACACAGATATGTTTAGTTCATTGTTTAGATAAATGATTGAAAATAAACCGAGTTTATATATCAATATACTAATATGTTCATGTAGCATAAAATGCCTAGTGTGTATATATCAATATACTTATATGTGTTCATGTAGCATAAAATGCTTAGTGTGTATATATCAATATACTGATATGTGTTCATGTAGCATAAAATGCTTAGTGTGTATATATCAATATACTTATATGTGTTCATGTAGCATAAAATGCTTAGTGTGTATATATCAATATACTGATATGTGTTCATGTAGCATAAAATGCTTAGTGTGTATATATCAATATACTTATGCTTACGGGGAAATGCTCAAAATGGGTATATATGAATATACTAATTTGTTTGTGAAGCATAACATGCTTACTAAATCCATAATCGTCTGGAGGATGGAAGACATGGAGAGCGGAAGGCTATAAAATGTTTTTGTTTGTGATTGTAGTTATAGTTTAGGTCTCACTTAGACCCGTTTCTCTATAACCATGGCTCTGGTACCAATCTGTAACACCCCCAATTCATGGATGCAGCGGAATTCGAACTGGGTGTTACTTGACGGCACAATAGTCACAATAATAGAAAACGAACTCCAATTGAGTCGTTTTAAAAGATTTATCATTCAAATTGTATAAATATCAGAGATTTACAAAATGAGGTCCCAAATGGTTCCATGTTTACAATGTATAATAAATGTGTTTTTGAATGATAATAAAATTTATAGCCCTCTTGAGTATCCGTGCCCTTCCGTGCCATCCTTGATCGTCATGAACCTGAAATACATGCTTGAGAGGTCAACACAAAGGTTGAGTGATATTCATAGAGTTTGTTTAATGTTTGAACACAATGTGTTGGTAGTTAAATCGTTTGAACACAATATGTTGGTAGTGTGAGCTATAGACTCACACCAATATTTGGAAAACAATGATGGGCTACGTTGTTATATGCCCTGAAAGGTTATTATACACTAAGCTTATGACACCATAACGTTAACGTGTACCAATATCGATCGGCAGATTTATCCCGGTAGGTACTTTGCTAACATACCTAAATCTCAAATATTAATGCATTTGTTTGAACTTAGTCAATACAAATGGGATTCGTCAATCCCAATAGGCCTATTCACAATATTTGCGCTCACTATTGCTAGTGATTAAATGGTTCATAATAAGGGATCTCGGTTTAGCAAGGTTGTTACTTAGTGATAATAAAACATAGTCGAATAGCATACAGTAGAAAGCCTTGTGTTCGAGTAGAAAAATAATAGCATGTATTCCCCCCAAGGGTTTGTAAAACATTGAAGTAATGTAAAGTGGGGCTATGAACTCACCTTAAGTAAGATAGCAAGTAATGAATGTAACGGTTGAATCGTGAAGGTTTCTACGAGCAACCTATAATCGAATGTTGCGACTTAGGTTCGGAGTAAAGAATATGTAGTAGTGCCTATATATATATCTTGCATTTAGTCCATGATGTGGTATGATGTATAATGTAAGTCTTTGAAAGAAAAGATTCATGAAACATGTATGTTTTGTATATCGTTTACTACCGTTCGGGCCGACATAATTCAGAAGTCATGTTAGTAAGCGTTCGAGGAGCCAGGACACTTTAACTCGTAAATCCACAACTCAACTCGACGGCTTACATAATGAACTCCTCACATGAGGCTCCCTACTATTGTAGTAGTTGATGAAATATATAGATATAAGTTTTGATCCGAAAGGTTACATGTCCGATATTTGAATAAACTTATGAAAGTTTATTTGTACATGAAGATTGTTATTAGGGATAGTTTCATAAGTCTTGAATGACCATTTTCTCTTGGTAATATCTCATGGTTTCCTTTAAAGTGAAGTAGATCCAAATTGCTTGTTCGTGTTATCGCCTAATTCATTGTTTCATGTTTACGCCTATGTAAGTTGGTATGGTCATTTCGTCATGGCCTAGCCATGACCTTTGGTCCTTGTTCCAAGGTCATGAGACCCAACCTTGGCTCTAGCCATGGTGGTGGTCTTGTTTATAGGTCATAATAACTCTTGTTCCTTTTAAAGTATAACCATAACTTAGTGACTTATTATATGTAAATAGCTGTTAAGAAATTGTGAAATATCTTACTCAGAAAGTGTTTTCAAGGCTCGAGCCTCTTTGATCCTGAACGAAAACGTCGTTCCGGACAACTTTCGTGTTTTAACTTTTTGATGAATCGGACCAGAAGTGGGACTTTCAAAAAGTCAGAATGCGATTCAGTAAGGTTTAGGCAGTTTTGCCGGAAATCTTTGGTAACTTCAAATGGGCGTAACTTTTGACTCGTATACTCGTTTTAGGTGGTTCAAATTGCTATGGTTTCCTTGTTAAGTCCTCTACTGTAATATGTAATGATCCAATATCATAATTTTACCATTTTGGTCGTGGTTTTCCAAGAAAATCACTAGTTTACTTGTTTTTAGTAACTTGTTTTAACAATCAATAACAATAACTTGTTTTGGTCATTTTTATACATCATGGACATGATAACAAGACATAATATAGCAAGAATAACATGTAAATAACATGAACATGATTATTTAACAAGAATTAAGTTAGGGTTTGGCTCACAACTTTTGGCTTTCAAAGATGAAAGGAAGTTAACATGTAAGGATAGGACTTTGATAGACTTGCTTCAACCCTTTTTCACTTCATGCAATCTTTCTACCCTTGGTATTCTTGAAAGATGGATGATGAAGGTTTAGGTGACTTGAGTGGATTCAAACTCAAGAGAAATCACCAAGTATATGAGGTTATGGAAGTGTTTGATGAATGATAACCTAACTAGAGTTTCAACCTTGAAGAATCACTTGAATCATTCATGAAACTTGGAGAGAATTAGCAAAGTGTATGGTGTTGGTGTGTGTGGAAGTGGACGGCAACAAGGAGAGGGGGAGGGTATTTATATGAGTTTAAGGAGGTTAGAAAGCATTGACTTGTCAACCCTTGGAGACCAAGTTTAACACTTGTAATCATCCAAGGTTACAAAGCATGAGATTAAGCCACACAAGGGGTGACTCCCCCCCCTAATGGCGGTTTGATATGGCTAGGAAGGATGAGGTGGTTCTTGCTTGATATTATCCAAGATATTGGATGAGTTTTGACTCCGGGAAATGCCAACCGTAAATGATTAAGCCTCAAAACGTAAAACCGGGTGTCGTAAAATTATGGAATTTGAAAGTATGGTTAAACATGTCCATATAGTCCATAATAAAATATAAAATGAGTGGTAGGTTCTATCGGGTGCTAAAACCCTGCTAAAAACTGGAAACACGGGTCTAAAACGCGTAATACGTAAAACGTACGAATATTGCGTAAAATTGAGAAAAGTAAAATGTTACTTTTCTAATGTGATAAAAATGATTTAAAATGACTTATAATGTCTAGACTGGGCTCAGTCTAGTGACGGTTGGTATTAAATGTCTTTTAGACATCAAACCGTAAGCCTAAAAATCACGAAATGACTTATAACATCAAGGGATGATTTTTGGTCAATGGAGGAGGGAAAAATTATGTTGACTTTTTCTAATAAGTTTGAAAACTCAAAACGTCTTAGAAACTCGTTTCGTGGTCTAACGGTTAATCGCCCATTCGGTTAAGCGTGCTCATGTGAGAGTAGTACCGACATGGGTGACCTGCTGGGAAGTCTTTGGTTATGTTTTTCTCAGTCACGATTAATTTTCAAATAAATCATGAGTGTGTCAAACATTTTTCTGATGCGGGGTCACTTAACGCGGTCGAGTTTCGTTGTACGTAGAATTTCTGAATGACGTTTTACCCTAAAACGTGTAATTCCTTAATAACTTTCACGAAAATGATCTGACGAATGTCAAACATTTAATTTGCCATGGAAATGATTTATCACTCGAGAATATCAAATAAAAATCAACTTTCGGGAAAATTTCGGGAAAATGAATAGTAAAAGTGAATAGTGAAATTTTCCGGGAATGGTAATTAACCTGAAATTGCGAATTGTTACATCGATGACTTGGATCATTGCCCGGTTGGCGTCGTTGCCTGCCACTTGGAATAGCTAGGTCGCTAAGCTGTTCTAACTGTTTAGTTAGTCTAGTTGTTGGTTCTTTCCTCTTGGTAGTTGGTGTCAGTGGCGCAGCTTCATAGGGGCGGGGGGGGGGGGCGGCCGACCCCCCGAAATTTTTTTTGCGATGTAGGGGTATATAGTTTTCGTGTAGAAAAATTTCGGTATTTTCGGTTTCGCCCCCCCAAATTAATTCGGTTTCGACCCCCCATAGTGTTAGGAAAAAAAAAATTTAGATCCCGACCCCCCACTCGAAAAATCCAAGCTTCGCCACTGGTTGGTGTTTGCTTGGTTCTCTGGTTTGCACATTCCTTTCCTTTGTTTGGGACTCTTTGTGTTTATAAAAAATAAAAAAATAACAAAATAAAATTCTACTCTATAACCTTTATTGGGATTTACTATAGCGCTATAGTGTACACTACTCACATACAAACAGTGAAACGCACAGTAACTAACGGTCGTTAGCTACTTAACGGCTGTTAGCTAACGACCGTTATCTTTAACATTTAAAAAAAATGTACGCACTTGGTCCTTCATCTCAGTGGTTCGTTGCAAATTTAGACCTTACATAATTTACATAATTGGTCCTTCATGTTATACATCGGTTGCAAAGTTGGTCCTTGGGCTCCGCGACAAAGCGCAACGAAAATCAATAATTTTGTATTCGAACACTCCCACTGCAACGCGCGGTGGAAAAATCCTAGTATAATAAGTGTGTTTAAAATGCTTACGAATCTGCAGTAATTTAAAGTAAAGGTGTGTTTAAAATTACATATTACTGAGTTTTTAAAACATAATTTATACTACTATATAATGCATCTAACTCCAAGCCTAACTCCAAACCTAAAATTAAGATAAAGAGATCCAATCATGAGGTGACATGTGTCACTTCTCAACTAACTCCAAACCTAACTGCTAACAAAAAATTAAGATAAGAAGCTCAAATAATAAGATGACATGTGCCACTTTTTAACTTAAATTCACCTTGATTTTCAAATTGAAATATCTTTTATATATTTATTTTTCTTATGATCTAATTTCACTATATTTTCTAAAATTTTGTGCTCTTTAATTCAACACTCATTTTGATATATCTTTATGACTTTTTAGTTTTTAGATTTTTAGTAGGTTTATTTTATTCTGATTCAAATTTTTACACTTTAGCCTTTAATTCAATTAATACAATCTTGATTCGTCAAAATCATATACTTTTGAGGGGAAGTGTTTGACTAGTAAGATATTGCGACTTGCGAGGGTATTTTTATATGCGGGAATAATGATTTTACGGGGAAACTATAAAAACCAAGCAAACATATACAACTAACGCATATACATTCGGAGTGTTGCGAAACAAATTCAATAATCGGGTAAGGAATTTCGAGGATAGTTGGGCTAGCAATTCATTTACTGTTTTTATAATATAAATATATTTATTACCGCAGCTATGCCGGGTATCAACTAGTTTTCCAAAAAGCATTTAAATAATCAAATCTAAATTTAAAACGTTCCATTTGGCCTGTCCTTCAACTTTATGTATTCCTTTCTAGCTTATTCACCACATAAAAAGCATTAAAGCAACCATCAAAAGTTAGTATGTAACCCCAGCTTAAACTACAAATCAATTCGACAAAAAAACAGCTTTAAATAATAACATTTATTTCAATAACATAATATCTCAATCTTACGAATCTCGTATTATACGTGAATATTCACATCAGAAAGCTACAACTCTCAAGCGACACAATTATAACCAACCAATCAAATAATGATTCTTTTGTTCTTTTGTACAAAATTTAGCAAAACATTGCATATGATTAATTAACACTTAATAAGGATGAACATTTTTACTTAATCCACTATGAACATTAGTAAAAAATCCCATTAATTCGGGCCGGTAAGGTAAGTACGATTTTCGTCGATCGTCCTCGGTGTGACCTCCTCGACTCTTCATGTACGCCTCGTGAGCCGATATGCTAGCTTTTTTCGCCTTCACAACTCTCGGCTTTCCTCTAGCATCATTAACTTTAACATATATTCCATCACTACTTGTCACCTTTGGAATCGTAGTGGCGGCCGGTTTGTCGTTATGTTTAAAAAAAACAAACGCATCCCGGCCGTCACTATTACTCCTGCCAACTTTTTCTTTTAATCTCCACAGCTTGGAAAAGCCTGTGGAGTTACTTTTTTTAGTCATCTCTGCATTAGAGGTGGAGCTGGAGTTAGAGCTGGAGCTTGAAGCTGTATCTTTGGACCATGCACAATATGGTCCTGCAGCTGAATCTTCGTCATGGGGCGCTGACGTGGACGGTGGAAAACCACGAGGCGACTGGATGAAAACTTTATCTACGGGTGGATGCATCGGCAAATGATTTATTTCTTCGATATCGTAGTGATCATTTAATAGTTTTTGATCAAATAATGGAA
The DNA here is from genome assembly GCA_030686995.1 of Artemisia argyi. NCBI lineage: Eukaryota > Viridiplantae > Streptophyta > Magnoliopsida > Asterales > Asteraceae > Artemisia > Artemisia argyi. The sequence continues at coordinate 78,348,266 of CM060698.1, read as the reverse complement.
ATATTTGACCATCTTCGAATGCTTTATCGGTATCTATAGGGTGATCATCTTCGCCTACTAATATGAACGTAAAATCATCATCATCATGTTCTTCATGATCAACTTGTTCATGGGCATCCTCTAGATCTAGTTTTTGGTTGAATCCAAAGGTGATTGCATCAACTTCTTCTTTTGTTTCGTTTTCGCGATGATCGTAATCCGAACTCGTATCCATCTTTAACCTTAAATCAATAGAATCAAAACAAGAAATGTGAGGTTTTGGATCAAAGGTTTTTTTTAAGTCAAAGAGGTTGCTTTGGTTAGAGAAGTTGAGAGGTTGTTAAAATGTGTGAAATGAATAAATGAATGTAAGATATGGTTGTGAGTGAATATTTATATAGAGGGTATTGCTAGTCAAACTTGGGGTTTCATTTCGGTGTAGTTGCCCAAATATTTGACTTGACTATTCGAGTCTAGTTTCAAAACTGAGTTCACATGGTAACAAAATTGTGCTTTAAGATGTGTTTGTCATTGCTTAGGTAAAAAAGGTTATTTTTGTTTGTTTTTAATACAATTAATTATTAGGTATTTGTTGCATTTTGTTTGAGATTGTTTATTTAGTTGCGATTACAAAAACAGTCTTGAGTATATACTACTTAATTCGACAGTAGTTACAAAAGAATAGTTGTCCTATTCCAAAAAGATAACTATGTTCTAGGTTGATGGAAGGAAGCTTAATGGGACAATACAAATTTATCTTTTATATCATTACAAAACACTACTGTATTTCTGTATAAAACTAAAATTCTAACTTTACATCTGGATCGATAAAAATTGATTATAGAGGTCATTCAGATTGTTTAAGATCATGATCTTAAGTATCATCTAACATCATTGTGACTCATACAATCTTTGTTAGTTTTCTTCTTTTACGTATTGACTTTAGAGAAATAGCTTTAACTAGTTTAGCTATATGAACAACTTTTGATTTGTTAAAGGTACACTATCTTAAGTTTGAATGTGAACAGGTGATGTTTTGTTGGAGAAAACTTTTTAAGTGTAGGGGACAAAAGTGTAATATAGAATACGCGTTCTAGAAAGAAGAAGAAGAAATGGTCCACTTTTGTGGTTGTGCCGTAAGATTCTTGAAGAACAAGGGAACGACTTATAAATCGTTCAATGACAAACGTGCATGATTCTTGATTTCTTTCCAAGTAATAGGAAATATAAATGAATAATTTCTTCATCTCAAACTAAACTTCTCTTTGATAATCAATAAAATTAAGAAAAATAAATAAATAAATCGATAATTGCACTTTTTAACAATCAAATATCATTTATACATGTTAAAGTTTATTTAACGGTGAAAATGTGAATTGGATACTAATACTCTTTTAAAATATCTTAATACAAACATAAATATTTATTTGAAAACGGAATAAATATCTAATAATAATTTGAATTTAAGTTAACAATTATGATGTCACTATACTTGTATCAATTTTCATCAATCATTTTCCGTAGACATAAGATGAAAAATAAGCCAATAAGAAAAAGTGTTATTAGATAGACTTTCATATTTCCTAGGAAATGAAAGTTAAAACAAGCATGAATTGAATGAAACAATCTTTATTCAACTTGGTATTTCTTGTAACAAAAGTTTTCTTCGTGATTTGTTTGAACTAATGATTAAAACTGTATAAACAAGTTACCTGTCTTAATATTTGATCTTTCTGCTAGTTTTTATATTGTTATATTACGTGTTCGATGTAACATTATAATATTATTCAATGCCATATAATAATTGAGGCATCAACCATGTGCACTTAGCTAACCAGATAATAATTTTTAATGTTATTGTGCATTTGCTATTTCCTATATGAATTGAATAACACAAATAAATATAACATTCAATTTGATCGTCTACCATTTTTTGTAAGTTTGAAAATCAGTAGTTTCATTAAAGATATTCCGCAAAATACGTGATCCAATATTAATTCTTTAATTAATTGAAAATGACATATGAGATTATAATTTAGTCTCTAGTTGACGAATTCGTGTCTTGCAAAAAAAAATACACAACAATGTGGAAGGTAGTTTGCATTTTGCAAGGTGCCTCGCACGTGTAATGGATATGCCATTTTATACTCTTGTTATATCTCGTCATCTAGTAGGTTTGACAAAAAAAATACATTAGATTTTGTTAGTCGTTACTAATTATTTTTTTGTTGAATTTGCACAAGAGATAATTTGGGAGTTGAATTATTTACAGATCGATGTTTGTCAAACTTTTCTCCCCATAATTTATGCACATAAATGTACTGATCATTATAAATTTGTGTTGTTTTTCATCTAGAAGGGTCGTAAATCTATGTCCACTCCGTTCACTTTAGCAGTTTAGCCTATCTTCTATTTCGTAGTGTGGATAGAAGGGATGTTAAGTGTGTGGTTGTTAGTATTCATATTTTTTCAGTTGTGGGTGTTGTTGTCTTGTTTATTACTTTCTCCATCTCAAATTAATAGCTTATATTTCATGTTTGAGTTGTTACAAAAAAATTGTCAACTTTTCGTTTTTAGCAATAAAAGAAAAATTTAGCGAGTGAATATTCTATATTAATGGTTGAAAATTATAGTGGTCTAATTTTATTAAACTTTGTGATTTTTGTCTCTTTACAATAATTTTGAGACAGATGGAGTAATTTATATAGATTTTGAGATATGTTCCATCAAAAAAATAAAAAACAAAAAGAAAAAAGAAATTATATAACATTTTTTGATTGGGTTGATCAAAGAGAAAAGAAATGTTATCTGAAAAGCCACCAATCGAAACACGTCATCTCATTTTTGTGGATGCTTGTTTGTGGCTCTTTTGTTGATGTAGCATAGCTCATAATTTTTGTCGCTCTAAAAGATTAAATGTATAAACTTGGTGTTGTTTTTCATCTAGAAGCTTAATACTCTAATACAAGTTATGGGGATAACATCGGAGTTTCCTGCTGCAACTAGCAAACATGGTTCCTGATTATTCTTTAAATGGTCCCTGATTGTTCACTTTACAGCAAAAATGATCCCTGATTTAACCTAGCAACAACGAATAATCCATGTTGTTTGCAGCAGGGATTATTTTCCCATAAGTTATTTGCAGCACAACAAAGTTCCATGCATGTTTGGTTAAGCCTAAAGTAGGGGTGAGCATCGGGCCGGTCTCGTCCCGTCCTGACCCGATACCGAAAAGTCCCGAAACCGATTTCGCTAGAAAACCAAACCGACTCCCAACCAGAAAAAAGTCGATTCGGTATCGGGACAGTCTTGACAGGTCGGGATCGGTCGGATTTCTCGGTTTTATTTGTTGTTTTACGGTTTCCATCCCGAATCGGCCCGGAACCGACCCATCCCGAAACTGATTCGCCGGAAAACGTAAACCGAGTCCCGAACGAGTGTGCTCGGTTTGGTTTCGAGACGGCCGGGACTGGTCGGGATCGGGACAGTTGTCGGGTGTCGGTCGGGATTGCTCAGCCCTAGCCCAAAGACACTTTTTGCGTTTAAGTTAGAAAATTCCACGGACGGCAATTTTGAGGCCAGCCTTGAGCGTTTAAGTTAGAAAGGGAGTCATTTTGGAGAAATACATTATAGTGTCAGGAGAGGGAGTATTTATGTTTAAGTTAGAAAAAAAGATGAATATATACAAACAAATGCGTTTGAGTAAACATACCACATTTTGAATGTGACAGATGCTGCTAATATACTGCTTATAATTTTTCTAAAACTTTATTCCTGGTTTAAGCTACTGGTTATTATTTTTTTAATAGCAACTTAACTCTTGTTGTTTTGTGAGTTTGGACATTATTGTTGAGATGCTGACCCATCGCATATTTGATGGACAAAAACATAAAATACTATAATAACAAGATGATGTTAAGTAACACCAACTCATCAACAATAATATAGTAAGATGTAGGGTTGATGTTTTTTCTATCCATACATTGTGACCGATTCCAACAATATTGGTTGGAAATTTCACATTAATAACGTGATCTTTCACACTTTAGCACAACTCACATGTATATTCTAACGATATTTTGTTTGAAAGAAAACTCATATAATATATGTGGCTCTTTTGGTTAGGTTTGGATACTGTTAACGTGTCACGATTTCAGTTAACTCGTTATCGTGAACCTTTGTCACATGTCATCAACACTGTCTTACATGTGTACTTTTAAGAATTCAAGTACCATCATTCGTTTTGTTTTATAAAAGATATCAAGAGCCTTCGAGTCTGTAGGCGATTAATGTGTTTCGTATTTTATTAATGAATCATCATATAATACAATATATAGGCTACTAACCTTAACAAAAGATACTCGAGCCTTCTCATACAAACTATAAATGAGCTATTCTAAATACGACTAACAGAGTCGACTCACCAATCAAAAAGTTAAGGGAAAAAAAAAGTTACACTAACAATTTAACTCCACAAATATATTTTTTTCCCTTAGTAATTCAATATTCAAATATGAAAAATACTAGATCCATCAAAACTTTACAAAACATTTCCCACTCGCTGACGTGACAGAGTGTTGATTGGTTGGTTTTCTGTGGGCCACAACTACAATTGGATCGAGATACTAATTGGATCGAGATACATCTTTCTAGAATTGGAAACCATTGGCATGGGTGTATTCGGTGACATTAAACTTAAGAAAGTAGACCTTGACTTGTGTAAAGAATAATATCCAATTCTTTTTTTGTCAATTTCGAATAAATGATATTTGAAGACTTTTTTGTTTAGTTACATGCCTCAACTACAATTGGATCGAGATACTAATTGCGATGTTTAACCTTCTAGAATGTTATATATCTTCGTTGACAAAGAGACCTCTCTACCCAACTCCAAATCTTTCCTTACACAAGCGTTGTTCGACCTTTTATTTATATCTGGATGTTCATTTTACACCTTACGTACGCATATTTCTAAAGCCAAGACACACTAATTTTTGATAAAATTCTAAATGGTTCTCGCAGTGGTAGCCTAATAGTAGAAGCTATGTAGTGTAAAACAAAAGTAACGTATTCAAAACATGTCTTTGCGTCTTTCAAATCATGGTTTCACTACATTTACGTCGTACATCATATTGAGAACTAAAAAATATTTGTTTCCCTTGTTTAAAATTATAAATTAAAGGAAAAATCAATTAACAACTATCGATCATATATATATTCATATCCTAGTACTGGGCTCCAAATCATTTGACATGAAAACAGAATACATGATACTATGTGTGGGCAAGTAAATGCGGGCCTCCGGATTTCCAGTAGTATCTTGAGCCCTCTTATCTTTCTCGAAAGTTATATTTTCTTTTATCGTTCAAATAGAACAAATAGAATAACGAATGTGTAAGACATATGCTTAAAAATTGGATGATGACATCATGTACTCAGTGACATACATAAGAGTACTCTCTATACCATGGCGCACACAGCCAGCCATCCTAGGTGGAAGACAAACTAACGTCGCCACTTCAGTGCCACGTTACTATGAGTGAGTTTCGCGAGTGAGGATGCCAAGAAAGTGGCGAGCGCGAGTTGAGAAGAAACAAAAATAAATAAAATAAAATAAAATAGCCGTTAGGCTAACCGATGGCAACATTTTTCAAAACTTCGATTATTTATTATTATTTTTTTTAAACTAAATTAGACCCATTTTTTACAATATACATATAGTGAAGCGTTCAAATGAGAAGCCTAAATTTTGTGAGAACGCGAGAAACAATTCTAGCCACTTTTTGAAAATTTCTAAAAAATTTTGAAAAATATTTCGAAAAAAAAAATTCGAATTTTTTTTTTTCGAAAAAAAAAATTCCGAATTTTTTTTCCGAAAAAAATTTTTATGAAATTTTTTTTCCGAATTTTCTTTTTCTGAAATTTTTTTTCGTCACATGTGAAAAAAAAATTTGGAAAATTTCACGAAATTTTTTTATCACGTGTGAAAAAAAAATTCGTCACATGTGAAAAAAAAATTTCGTCGCATGTAAATTTTTTTTCGTCACATGTGAAAAAAAAAATTCGTCACATGTGAAAAAAATTTGGAAATTTTCATAAAATTTTTTTTGTCACGTGTGAAAAAAAAAATTCGTCACATCTGAAAAGAAAATTCCGTCACATGTGAAAAAAAAAATTCGTCACATGTGAAAAATTTTTTTGAAATTTTCACGAAATTTTTTGTCACGTGTGAAAAAAAATTCGTCATATGTGAAGAAAAAAAAATTTGTCCCATGTAAAATTATTTTTTCGTCACATGTGAAAAAAATTCCGTCACTTGAAAAAAAAAATTTCGTCACATTTGAAAAAAAAATCGAAAATTTTTGAAATTTTTTTGAAAATTTTTCAAAAAATTTTTTGAAAATTTTTTTTGAAAATTTTTTGAAAATTTTTTGAAATTTTTTCGAATTTTTTTTAAATTTTTTTGAAATTTTTCAAAAAAAATAGTTAGCCAATAATAGCCATTAGATCAAAGTTTAAAGAGGATAAAATGAATGGCTAAGATTAGTTCTCGCGTTCTCACAAAAATTAGATTTCTCACATGAATAACCCCATATATATATATATATATATATATATATATATATATATATATATATATATATATATATATATATATATATATATATATATATATATATATATATATATATATACATACATATTTCATCAACACACAAACTAAACAAAAAAATGTCTCAACACCCAAATGACGTGTTTATGAATTCTCTTCTCGCTATGACTACAAGCAATAATCGTCTTCCTTAACCCTCCAACATGCACCTTCGTCACGAAACTCGAGCCTCGCAATTTCCTCCGTTTGGTACACAATATAATATGAACACAAACACACCGGAGCAACTTTATCAACAACTTGCATATGACTAAAACATATTAGACGGTTGTATTAGATTAGTAGTAAGATATTAGGCCCGTGATGTATATTGGCCCATATTATGTCTTATATATTCTCATGTAACCAAACATTATGAGGCATTCAATACAATAAATTTACTAAAGCTTACATGGTATCACAACTACTCGATCTCCACCTTCCGCAATATAAACCCTAAACCTATCGTTTTTTTTTCCGTGTTTCGTTTACCAGCTTTATTGTTTGTCGACCGTGTGTGTTGTCGACGGGTGTTCTATTGTTTGTCGACATTGTGTGTTGTCGACCTAGTTATTTGTTTAACCTCCTTAAACCCTAAAACTCCCTACTGATTGTCGACCCAGTTACTCGTCCCAATCCTAAGTATGTTGGTCATGTGTCTACTGTTTCTCCTTTGCCTCGGTCATATAAAGATGCTTTAACGATATATCCCAATTGGCGAAATGCTATGTATCATGAGTATAATGCACCTCTTAAGAATAAAACTTGGACTCGTGTACCTAGACCTGAGGGTGTCAATGTTGTTAGATGTATGTGGTTATTTTGTCAAAAGTATTTGGCTGATGGCACACTTAGTCGGCACAAGGCACGTCTTGTTGCCAACGGTAGCACACAGATTGAAGGAATTGATGTTGATGAGACTTTTAGTCCGGTTGTTAAGCCGGGCACCATTCGGACTGTTCTTAGCTTAGCTATTTCTCAGCATTGGCCTGTTCATCAGCTTAATGTCAAGAATGCGTTTCTCCATGGTGATTTAGCTAAAACTGTTTATATGCATCAACCTCCAGGTTTCGGGATCCAGAGCATCCGGATTATGTTTGTTTATTACAAAGGTCTCTTTATGGTCTTAAGTAGGCACCTCGGGCATGGTTTCAGCGGTTGCTGCTTACATTACTACTGTTGGGTTTACTCCGAGTCAGTGTGACTCTTCTCTATTTATATACAAACAGGGTGATGATACTTCTTTTCTGTTACTATATGTGGATGATATTGTGCTCACTGCTTCCTCTGATAGTTTATTACAGCGGATTATAGCTTCTTTACATAAGGAGTTTTCTATGACAGATTTGGGTGCTCTTAACTAATTTTTGGGAGTGTCAGTTACACGTGACTCTTCTAGGATGTTTTTGTCATAGCGTAAGTATGCTATGGAGATTTTGGAGCGTCCACATATGGTTGATTGTAACCTTTCTTGGACTCCTGTTGACACTGATTCTAAATTAGGTGATGATGGTGATCCGGTTTCTGATCCTAAGTTATATCGGAGTCTTGCAGGTTCTCTTCAGTATCTCACTTTCACTAGACATGATATTACCTATGTTGTTCAGCAGGTTTGCCTTTATATGCATGATCCTCGTGAGCCTCATTTCTCTGCTCTTAAGCGGATTTTACGGTATGTTCAGGGGACTCTAGATTATGGTTTACAATTATTTCCTTCTACCACTGAGTCCTTGGTTGCTTATTCAGATGGTGATTGGGCTGGTTGCCCTACTACTAGACGGTCTACCTCGGGTTATTGTGTTTTTCTTGGCAACAACTTACTCTCATGGTCCACTATGAGTCAGCCGACACTTTCTCATTCCAGTGCTGAAGCTGAGTATCGTGGTGTTGCCAATGCTGTTGCTGAGACATGTTTGCTTCGGAATCTACTTCGTGAGCTTCATACACCTTTGTCCTCTGCAACTATTGTTTACTGTGATAATGTGAGTGCAGTGTACTTGTCCTCTAATCCTGTTCAGCATCAGTGGAAAAAGAACATAGAGATTGATATTCATTTTGTTTGTGATTTGGTTGCTACTGGTCAGGTTCGCGTTCTACATGTTCCTTCTTGGTTTCAGTATGCTGATATTTTTACCAAGGGGTTACCATCTTTCTTGTTTGTTGAGTTTCATGACAGCTTGAGTGTTCGGTCTCCTCCCGCTCAAACTGCGGGGGAGTGTTAGATGGTTGTATTAGATTAGTAGTAGGATATTAGGCCCGTGATGTATATAGGCCCATATTATGTCTTATATATTCTCATGTAACCGAACATTATGAGGCATTCAATACAATCAATTTACTAAAGCTTACAGAACCAATAACTCAACAACCAACTTAAAAATCTTCAAAGTAATCCTCCTCAACTATTCTCGCAACAAACACAACCACCACTATTCCAGCAACAAACAACACAACCACCATCACAAGAACCACAATTGACCTGTAAGCAAAATGCAAAACGAAAAAGGAAAACGAGTCGCAAAACAAACCATGGTTGACGTGGATGTGGAGGACGACGAGGTGGAAGCGTGGGACGGTGGACGTCCAACACGGGTGCAACACCGTTGGACGGCGACGGAATAAACGATGCTAACCGAATGTCAGGTCGCCTTGATCGAAGAAAAATGAGATCAGAAACGACTGATCTGAAGAATCGTTTTGGTGGCAAGTTATGGATGATTTTAACTTAGCTTCAAAAGCCTCTCTTACCAAGGATATGATTATGGGAACGTGTTAGGTCACCATATTGATTTCACACAAACAAGAATGAGATAGATATAAGGATTTGGGTGATTATATGAATAAGAGAAAAATGAGAGCAAGAGTTTCCTTAAGATATCAAATAACAAACCAAGTATTACATGAGACCTAAGCATGGTATTTATAGGTAAGGAGCTAGGGCAACACTCCTACTCCTTCCCATCTTACAAACGTATGGGCTTAAGGCCCATGGACTATATAACTTAAGTCTAGTAAACTTGTAACATTACATAAATATAAGTAACTAATAGTTAAGCAACCTAATATTATTACAAATGACCGAGACTTGATAAAATAGTAAAACTTTGATCCCAACAATCCCCCCCTAAGGATCGGTCATCACGGTTGCTTGACGTCTTTGTCATTTCTTCATTTTTGACTTTCATAGCTTTAGACGTCTTTTAAGAATCATGCGATAATAATCATTCATCGTTCTTTGTGCTTTGTTCATTGTTGTTGTGATAGTGATCAAGTTATGAAGTTGTCTGCCTTTCGTCACTTCTGTGTCTGTGGTGGTAGTCCGCCCTTCCAACATGCTCATACATCCTTGAATTCTGACTTATACATGCACGTAGTTCCCTTTCTGTCACTTTTGATCTTTAGTCTTTATACTTTGTAGATTCTTCTTTTTTTTTGCCGTAGAATCTTTCTTTGAACTTTGTGTTGCGTTGATCTTTGAGGGGGCTTTTGATGACTTCAAGATGCATGTATAAGCATGTGGAATCCGTCGCCATGGAGATGATGTGTCCCTGCAGGTAGACAGTTAGCAATAAAATATCTGGTACTTACAGATAAGGAATTAGAGATCGTCAACAGCATAGTGTGAAGACTCCTTCTAACCCTTATCAAGGCTGTTCCCATGTCAGATACTCCCGAAGGAGCTTACAAGACCTACTAAGTAGCTCAATGACTGGGTGAGTCGTTGGGGATCACTCCACGACTGTAGACTGCTAAGAAACCACCGCAAACACTAAGCGTAACCCACAAGGAGTTACCGAAGTGACCTGCTGTCAGGGCTGTTTGATGTTGACCCTGGCAGTATTTCTGTTCAATCATTGAGAAATACATTTGTAATTCTCTCATAAACGTTCTCGGCAGATTGCTAAGATCTGCGAAGGACTCGATAATTTACAGCTGGTGTCCATTGATGTAGAACACCAGTTGTAGAAATACTAAGTGTTCCTAAGAGATCTTTGATATATCTCATGGCTCTAGACTCGAAAAGTGCACACTTAGGTTTCCTATGCGGAGACTAGGGTGGGGTCTCCTGCTTCAATATCAACCATCTCTAATAGATAAGTCGATAGATTACACCGGTTCCCCGTGAGAATGAAACAAGTTCTTTTAAGAGAACTTGAGTGGTTAGAAGGTTTAGTGCATTGCGTCACTGGGTCCATGACGACTTTATCTTTAATACTGGTGTTGCCTTAGCAACAACCAGTGGCATACGAATTGAACCCGGTGTCTGCCCTAAGGTTGAACATATGGAGGGCTATTTCTTTTCACCCTTTTCTTTACTTTTCTTTTTAATTCTTCAACTCCTTCTTTCCCCTTTCATTCTTTTCTCCTTTTTTTCGTATCATACCTAAGGACTTCTAATTCTAACTAATGGTGATGTCCTTGGGTAGATCCCTCCGGCTCTGGCGGATCATAGGACGGTTTTTCCTAACCTTAGTCACCTTGTAACTCCATGACTATCATATAATTGCCATTGAAACCTTTGAAAATCTCTCAAAGTGTTTGTGATTATCAAACATTTTGTTTAACACTTTGAGAGTTTTGTGTTTACTTTTGAAGGGCTCCCCCTTCACATGTGCTCATAAGTATTTAATAAATTTGCACATGCGGGAGGAGCAAGCACTTTTTGAATTGGTCCACTTTCACTGAACAAGACCAATTCGAGACACGCTTACATCACTAGTTAGACTAGCTTGAAGTTATTACCCGGCCTGGTCAAGTCCACAGAAAGTTTCTCGAAACGGTACATTTCTACTAAGACAAATCCTTTTCGAGACACACTTACGTGGCTAGTTAAAGAGTTCCATTGTCAGCTTTTAGGTGACAACTAGCTCTAGTATCTAACTTGATGTTATTACCTGTTAGGAATACAAATATTCCTGTAAAAGTCTCGGTCACCTAATGATTGTAATAGCATTAAGGTAGCTCGTAGTTAGTTAGTTTATTAGTTAATTAGTATTAGATTAAGTAACACCGTGGAAGAAGGAACGGGTCTTTACCCACTGTATGCCTGATCCACAGCCCGGGAGTGGGCGTTATATTGTAACTATAAATACCCCTCTCCACATGTGGAGAGGGTTGGACCTTTCATACATTTTAATCTAATATTTTCTTTTTCTTTCAAGGTTCCTCCCTTTTCTCTCATCTCCTCCCTCCTCCCATTTCTACGCCTCACTCAACACCTCATGAACATGTTTCCAACATGATTTGTATTCTATAATTGGTATCAAGAGCCAAGGTTTCATCTTAGGGCCTTGTAGAATCGAATTTGATGATGTTTTGAGTGGTTTTGTAAGTTTGGTGCCACTCTCTTGGAAAACATCTTGGTTTTATCCCTCTAGTGTTGTTATGCATGTTTGTGATGTCCTTTTATGTTCATTAGTGTTTGTGGAACATTGTAGTGTTGAGTGTGTTACAATATCATCAAGCTATTTGAAGTTTGGAATTGATTTTAGGCGTTTTTCTTAGTTGCGGTTAAGTCCACTGTTTCATTGCTTGGTTGCGGTTAAGTCCTGCGAGCTGCGATTAACTTTCTGCATTTACTATTTCGGGAATACAAACAAAACGCAACGAAAGTGACAGTTTTGGACTTTTGTCTCTGCGAGTAGATTCTGCGGTGAAGTCTTCCTCAGCTTCGTATTGCGTCTAAGTACTGCGGTTAGATTCTCTGCGGTTAAGTGTGTTGTGGTTAACTCATTGCGGTTAAGTGTCCTGTGTTTAAGTGCATTGCGGTTAACTGTTTCTGCGGTTAGTTATAATCTGCGGTTAGTGTCTTGCGGTTAGTATTTTTGGTCTGCGGTTCGCCTAAGTTGCGGTTAGTTCATACTGCGACTGGATTTTGTTGTGGTTTGGTATAACTTGCGGTTAGTTTCTTTGACCTGCGGTTTGCTCTGGTTGCAGTTAGCTCATACTGCGGTTGGATTGTGTTCTGCGGTTTGGTCTAGTTGTGGTTAAGTTGCGGTTGGATTTTATTGTGGTTAAGTTGTGGTTAACTTATTTGTGATGTCGACCTCTTCCGATGACATTCAAGCTGCGGGGTCTGACACCCAACCTCCGATGTTGGACAGAACTGACTATGAATCATGGGCTCAAAGGATACGGCTGTACTGTCTAGGTAAAGATAATGGGGTTAACATTCTGAAATCCATCGATGAGGGACCCTTTCAAGTGGGTACTACTAGAGACACGATTTCAGAAGCAACTGATCAACTACCGGCCGTGTTTGGTCCTGATAGACCTCGCACTTACAATGAGTTGTCTGAAGAAGAAAAGAAACGCTATGATGCAGACATCAGAGCATCTAATATCATCATTCAAGGCCTTCCCAAAGATGTCTACAAACTGATCAACTTCAACACTGAAGCAAAGGCGGTCTGGGATAATGTCAAAATGCTTCTTGCAGGGTCTGAGTTAACTAAAGAAGATCGTGAGTCACAACTATACGATGAATTTGAGCATTTCAAAATGAATCCAGGTGAAAGCATCACTGACTATTACGTCAGATTTCACAAGTTGGTCAATGACATGAGAGCTATCAAGATGACAATGCCCAACATACAGCTCAATTCAAAATTCGTGAACAACATGGCACCGGAATGGGATAGGTTTGTCACGGCTGTTAAGCTCAACAAGGGTCTCAGGCATACCAATCATGAACAACTGTATGCGTATCTCCAGCAACATGAGAAACATGCAGCTTACGATCGGCTAATGCGAGAAAAGCTCAATCCGTCTGCAACAAATGAATCTCTTGCTTTTGTCTCCAATGTTCAACAACCTAATCAAACCTCTAAAGATCAAGTTCAACCATCACAATCATCCTCCAGGTCTACTCCAACCATTAGTCAATCATCAACTCCCTCACCATCTGCATTGAATACTCAACTTGATTCTGGGTATTCTCACACTGACATGATGATTGATAATCTCTCCAACCAAGTGTCTTTACTGGTCCAACAGTTCAGGGCTGCACTCCCATCTACTAACAACCAGCTCAGAATCTCATCTAATCCACGTAATCAGGCAGTCATTGAAGATGGTCGGGTAGTGGTGCAAAATGTGCAGGGAAGACAAAACTTCAACCAAAGAAATGCTGGTAGAGAGAATGGGCAGTACAGAGTTGGGAATGCTCTTCAAGCACAAGCTAAGCAACCGAAATGCTACAACTGCGGAGGGTTGGGCCACATTGCTAGGAATTGCACTCTCCCAAAACGTCCCCAAAACTCTGAGTACTTCAAAGACAAGATGCTGCTGATGCAGGCACAAGAAAATGGGACTGTGTTAGATGAAGAAGCTTTGCTCTTTCTGGCCGGTAATGATGGGAACACCTTTGATGCTGATGTGGATGATCAACCTGTTCAGGACATGGCTCTTAATGATCCAAATATCTTTCAAGTTGAAGAGTGTGATGCATTTGACTCTGACGTGGATGATGAACCAACTGCTCAAACAATCTTCATGGCTAATCTGTCTGCAGCAGCATCCTCTTCACAGCATCCTGATTTATCCATCACGTCTGCTATCTCTGAGGTACCAACATCCTCTAAACATGATCTGAATAATTCTGCACCTGTACAGGGGGCATGTGGCTCTGTACAACTCAAGAATATTGTCAACACAGACATCACACATATGGGTAATACCAATAATATCCCATATGAAATGTATGTGAATGACAATGGAACCCAAGTTGTACCGAGTGACATGCCGTCTATTGATTCTAGTAAGCATGAGATATATGAGCACTCTATATACAACCCTGATGATTCTCTGATCACTAGAATTAACGCCCTTAAGGATCAAGTAAACATTTATGAGCAGCGTGCTAAGTTTGAGTTGAATGAACGTGAGCAGAAAATGGAATGGCAACTACGTACTTACATATCTGAAAATAATTCCAAACAAGAATCATTAAAAAGGGAACTAGTTTCTTTAAAGAACCAATTGAATCAAACCTTCAAACAAAAACTTGAGGTTCAAAAAGGTTTGACTACAATCAAACAAGAATTCAAGGATAAAGAAACTAAACTTCTAAATGACTTCTCAAAATTAAAAACGTTAAAAAATAAATTGGAAGATAAGTTGTACACACAGGGCCAAACCATTCAATCTGCTCAAATGATGGAAAGTCACAGGAAGTTAAGTGATGAATTTAGTGAACATGATACCTCCAAACCCAAAGCAAGATTCCTTAAAATAGGTCTAGGTGCACAACCTGCATTATATGATGCAAAAACTATGCTTGAACCTAACCATGCACCTCCTGATACTCGATCCTATGACCACATCAATGAGGCAGAGGATAGAACTAGGGCAAAACTTGCTGAATGGTTAAAGGATCCTAAATGCATTGCTAAGAATCTCGTGTTTCACTATGATTATGCTAATGACAATCACACTGCAATTTTTGTTCCTCAAAAGAGAATTTTTCCTGAAAAAGTGTTTTGGAATATTGACATTGAGAGAATGCAAGCTGAAAGAGTTGTAGGCAACACACGCACTATGTTTAGAATTGCTCACCCAACTGCCTATCCCCTGAACACACCCAGGCACCTTGTCCCTTTCACTCTTCCCACACAATGTAATACTCTAATTGGGCTGTATGTGCTTGGTCAATTGTTCAATGAATTTGAGAAAACCTGTAAAATAAGAATTACACCTACAGGGATTACAGAAAGGGAAAGGGGTTTTGAGCAAACAAAACAGTGTTACCTAACTGAAGTTATGCCATTTTTTAAACTTCTAAAAGAACATTTTGAGGGACTTAAAAACACCATTAATGATGATGTGACTCAAATGAAAAAGGTTTTTGATGAAGTGGAAAGTGAGGGTAACCAACTTGCTATTGATCTCAAACACAGTGAAATTAACAGGGAAAACATTCTCATCATGAATGATAATTTGATTGCTAACTGCATTGCTAAAGATGTGTTTTATACTGTTACCGACTCTGCGCTATCTTCTCGACAATTTCATGAAATGTCGGTTACTCTGAATGTCTTCCAAAATCATGTGATTGAGCTTGAGGGGGAGAATTACAAACTTATTAAAAAAATTCAAAACGATGATCATGATAACATGGTCAGGAATTTCTCAAAACTAGAAGTTGATAATTTGAACCTACAATTAAAATATCAACATCTAGAAGAAAGTATAAAAATATCAAATGCCAAGATATCTTCGGATGTTCCTGAATTTGATACATGTTTTGAATTAGCCAAAAAGGATGAAGTAATTCAAGCTCACTCTAACACGATTCGGAAGTTGAAGGTCCAAATTGCACAATTAAAATCGAACAGAAGCGATGTGATCAATACCAATTACCAGAAGTCTATGGATTCTCAAAATTTTCAAAAACAGGGCATTATCAATGAGTTACAACATGAAAATGAGTGGCTTCGTGCTGAAATGTCCAACGCTAAACAACGTTATAAAGAATTGTTTGAGTCAATCAAAACAACACGTGACCAAAACAATGAGAAAGTCACTTCTTTGTTAAATGAAATTGAGAATCTAAAGACCATGGTAAAGGGTAAAATGCCCGTTGTTTCATGTGATCATGCAATGTCCAAGGTACCTGCTTGTAATAAATATGCGTGCGATGCTGTGAATGTTTTTCTTCCCCTTAGGAACAATAAGTTAGTTCATAATAACTATCTTAGAAATCTTAAGGATTGTCTGGCCATACTTAGAGAAACCATTGAAGATGAGAGGATTGCTAAACCACTTGATGATGTTATTATTGGTGCGTGCTTCCTCACTAATAGGGCCCAGGAATTGTTAGAATATGCCATAGGATCATGCCCCAAGAATGATACCAAGTCGGATAGGACAACTGCATTGCACCCTCTCAGTGGCAACAAGCATGTCACAGTTGACTTTCCCCAAATCATGCCTCAATCCTCCATCTTGATCACCAGTAAACAAGTAGCAACTAATCAGACTAATGTTCCCATCATTGCTTCTACAGGAGTAAAAGGTGTATCTAATGCTAGCAAGTCACAGCCTAAGGGCAATACAAAGAATGATAGGACTTTGCCGGCTAAGAGCTCACTTATGAAGGAAGTAGAAGAATCATCTAGGAACAATAAAGTGTTGCTTAGTGAAAGGAATCGAGTTATTTCAAACATTTGTGTGAACAATGATGTAATTAATTCGAATTCTGATGCTATTTGTAAGACATGTAACAAATGCTTATTTTATGGTAATCATGATGCATGTGCTGTGCCTTTTCTTAAATCTATTATACGATCACCAGATATGAATGTTTCTAGTGTTAAACGAGCAAAACAAGTCTGGAATAAAACAGGAAAAGTGTTCACTAATGTTGGTTATCAATGGAGACCTACTGGAAGGAAATTCACTCCGAGGAAAATGTGCCCAGTGACTAGGACTACTAACTCTAGAGATATGCCTATTAGGAAGTGGAGACCTACTGGTAGATTATTTCCTATAGAAGCAATAGATACCACTTCTAGTTCTAGTGCATCAAAATGTGAACACTTCAGTGAGATACCTGTTACTTATGATAATCCAATATTTGTGTGTTCTAACCAAACGGACCCCAATTGTGTGTGGGGCTCCAGCTTTTTCAGTTATCCACGATTGTCTGGTTTCAAATGCAGGTCGTACAAATCGTCCTTTGGTATTTGGACTCAGGCTGCTCAAAACATATGACTGGTGATCGCTCAAGGCTCAAGAATTTCGTGGAAAAATTTATTGGTACGGTTAGGTTTGGGAATGACCATTTTGGGTCTATAATGGGTTATGGTGATTATGTCTTTGGAGACAGTGTCATATCCAGAGTCTACTACGTGGAAGGTCTCGGGCACAATCTATTTTCTGTTGGTCAATTCTGTGACTCAGATCTCGAAGTCGCCTTCAGAAAGCACACCTGTTTTGTTAGAGAATTAGATGGTGTTGATCTTCTCAAGGGGAGTCGGGGCACTAATCTTTACACCATCTCCATAGAAGATATGCTACGGTCCTCTCCAATTTGTCTGCTCTCTAAAGCATCCAAGAACAAGTCATGGTTGTGGCATCGACGTTTAAACCATTTGAACTTCGGTACCATCAATGAACTTACACGTAAAGATCTTGTTCGAGGCTTGCCCAGACTCAAGTATGAAAAAGATCATCTGTGTTCCGCCTGTCAAATGGGCAAAAGCAAAAAGCATACCCATAAACCCAAAACCGTCAATTCAATCATGGAAGTTCTTCATACCCTTCATATGGATCTTTGTGGACCAATGAGGATTCAAAGTATCAATGGAAAGAAATATGTGCTGGTTATTGTTGATGATCACTCTCGATTCACATGGGTGAAGTTTCTACGATCAAAAGATGAAACTCCTGAAACCATCATCAAACTCATCAAGATGTTGCAAGTCCGTCTCAACAAAACAGTTAGAGTCGTTCGTACTGATAATGGAACAGAATTTGTGAACAGACAACTTACTCTATTTTATGAAGGTGTCGGGATTAGTCATCAAAAGAGCATACCAAGAACTCCTCAACAAAATGGGGTTGTAGAAAGACGCAATCGCACCTTAGTTGAAGCTGCAAGGACTATGCTCATCTTTTCCAAAGCTCCTCTATTTCTTTGGGCTGAGGCAATTGCCACCGCATGTTACACTCAGAACCGATCCTTGATACATCCTCTCCACTGCAAAACTCCCTATGAACTGGTCCATGGCAGAAAACCCGACCTTTCGTTTCTTCGAGTTTTTGGTGCACTGTGTTATCCTACAAATGACAGTGAAGACCTTGGGAAACTCAAGGCCAAGGCCGACATTGGTTTCTTCGTTGGCTATGCTCCAGAGCGAAAGGGGTACCGAATCTACAACAAACGTACCAGAGATATAATGGAAACAATCCACGTTACTTTCGATGAGCTGACTGAGCAACCGGTTCCTGGACAATCAAGTTCTGGACCCGTACCTAACCTTTTGTCCCCTGGACCAATTAGTTCCAGGCTTGTACAGAATCCCATTCCTGCTGCTCCTTTTGTACCCCCTACGAGTGAAGATTGGAAGAAATTGTTTGACCCAATGTTTGATGAATACTTTGAACCTCAACAGATGAATGCTCCCGAAGCTACAATGGTTCAACCACCAGATGGGGTGGTGAATGATCAAGATGACAATAACGGTCCATCCACTTCATTGTCATGGGATTCTGAAGCCCCCGCCATCAGTCAATCGGTCAGCACGTCCAATGTCCAACCTTCACTTGCACATCGAGCGGCAAATGTAGATAATTCATCTGAAGTTAATCCTTTTGCTCCACCTGATAATGAGCCATTTGTTAACATCTTTGCCCCTGAACCATCAAATGATGCAACATCCTCTGATGAATCTAACACGGCTACCTCAGTTCCACATTCTCAACCCCATGAATACCTTCGAAAATGGACCAATGATCATCCTATTGACAACATCATTGGGAACCCTTCACGTCCGGTATCAACCCGCAAGCAACTTGCAACTGACGCATTATGGTGTTTCTTCAATTCTGTTCTCTCTAAAGCTGAACCAAAAAGCGTCAAGGATGCAATGTCTAAATACTCATGGTTCACTGTAATGGTGGACGAGATTCATGAATTTGACCGACTGGACGTCTGGGAACTAGTACCACCTCCCGAGTGTGCTATGATCATTGCTCTCAAATGGATATTCAAGGTCAAACTTGATGAGCATGGAGATGTTCTGAAAAACAAAGCTAGGCTCGTGGAAAAAGGATATCGACAAGAAGAAGGTATTGACTTTGAAGAATCCTTCGCCCCAGTTGCTAGAATAGAAGCCATAAGGATCTTTCTCGCTAATGCTGCAAGTCAAAACATGGTGGTTTATCAAATGGATGTCAAGACCGCATTCTTAAATGGGGATCTGAAAGAGGTGGTGTATGTATCTCAACCCGAAGGTTTTGTAGATCCAGAACGCCCTAATCACGTGTATCGATTAAAGAAGGCTCTATATGGGCTTAAACAAGCACCCAGGGCGTGGTACGATACCTTGTCTAAATTTCTTCTGGCCAACAAATTCTCCAAAGGCGTTGTTGATCCTACCCTCTTTACCAGAAAAACAGGCAATCACCTTCTACATGTACAAATCTACGTCGATGACATCATCTTTGCCTCGTCTGATCCCTCAGAATGTGATCGTTTCTCTCAAGAGATGAGCTCCGAATTCCAAATGTCTATGATGGGTCAAATGTCATTCTTTCTAGGACTGCAAATTTCTCAAAACCCCAATGGCATATTCATCAATCAATCCAAATACGCCAATGAAACGTTGAAGAAATTTGGATTCGACTCCAGTGATTCAGTTGATACCCCAATGATTGAACGTTCAAAGCTTGACGAAGATGATGTGGGAATTCCGGTCGATCAAACCATGTATCGAAGCATGATTGGCTCATTAATGTACCTTACTGCAAGCAGACCCGACCTTCTGTTCGCAGTTTGCATTTGTGCCCGGTATCAATCCAAACCCACCAAGAAACATTTAGAAGCTGTCAAGAGAGTCTTTCGATACCTTAAAGGAACAATCCACTTGGGCCTTTGGTACCCTAAAGAAACTTCTATGGCTCTCACAGCATATTCGGATGCTGATCATGCTGGATGTCAAGACACTCGTCGCAGTACATCTGGGGGCGCACAGTTTTTAGGAAATAAGCTAGTCAGTTGGTCTTCAAAGAAACAGATGAGTACATCCATCTCCTCCACTGAAGCTGAATACATTGCCATGTCATCATGCTGTGCTCAGATCCTCTGGATGCGATCTCAACTTTCTGACTATGGTTTCATTTGCAATAAGATTCCTATGTACTGTGACAACAAAAGTGCAATTGCACTCTGCTGCAACAATGTCCAGCATTCAAGAACTAAACACATTGACATTCGACATCACTTCATCAGGGAACAAGTTGAGAAAGGAATTGTGGAACTATACTTTGTGAGGACTGAGTTCCAACTAGCCGATATCTTCACCAAAGCACTCTCTAGGGAACGGTTTCACTTCATCCTCCCACGCCTTGGTATGAAGAGTCTCACACCTGAGGATCTCAAGTGTCTTCAGGAAGATCAAGAGGAGTAAAAGGGTTGCTTCACATATCCTTGTATAGTATCAAATAAAAAAGATAATAGAAAAATATAAAATCTAAAAAAAAAAAAAAAAAACCATAAAAATCTGAAAAATCTCAAAAATATTCTTCTCTCAACATGTCTCTTGTATAATCGATATTATGTACGATTCTAGAAATGTCATTCAATAATGACACGGAATCATACATATGCTTGAGCAAGAGTTTTTCGGTTTCAAATAAAGTTCTTTTCAAAAACATGTCGTATCTCAAAACATTCTTTAAATATGGTTTGCTATTACTTCAGATAGCAACCCGGTTTTCAACATTAAGGAAAACATGTCACCAAAAAGACGGTTGTTCCTAACAAAGGGTGCCGTTCATCCGGGCGTGAATTACTTTATATTCATGCACCCTCGATCTAATGTACGCCTCAGTGCATTATTTCTTGATAAAGAAGAGAAATCTTCTTTTTATCGCCAAATACTTTCCCTTCTATGATTTTTCCGGAAAGTGTTTGTGCAAAACTTGGTGGTACCATGAAATTTTGAATGAAAATCAAATTGAACTCAAAAGTTTGATAAAATTTTCACTCAATCAATGACGTTAATAGTTTATGAAAATATTTATGCTTTAACATCAGTCATTGATTGAGGGGGAGAGTAATTTCTCAAAATTTTATGTATCATCAAAACTCCCCACACTTTGTACAAAACAAAAACAACAAAACGATTTGTGATGGTTATGTGTCAGAATGAGTAAATTTTCAAAGAGTTCTAGTTAAAACTTCGAATCTGTTGCAAACTCTTCAAATCTGCCACATAACAACCTCCCTCACAGTTTGAGGGGGAGCAAGAAAAAGTTCCTTTTTATCAGAAAATATTAAAATTGACCGCATTTCTCTCCCAAAACGCTTTCTAAATTATTTAAATCAATTGAGATCAAAAATCTCGAAAGATTTGAAATTTTTGATCGGGGGAGAGAATGTGATTTAAATATGCAATCTGATATCAAATGTGATCTTTTCGTCTCAATAATATGCTCCCACATATGTGCTAAACACTTTCAAATATCGATGCACATATTGAGGGGGAGCGAAAGGCGTTTGTGGAAGTTATACCAAAGACCGACCATTTATCTTTATGCATGGAGTTATAAGGTTGGTTAAGGTTAGGTATGAGTTCCCATGATCCACCAGAACCGGAAGGATCTTCCCAGGGACAATCCATAGATAGATTAGAAGTCCTTAGGAATGATTGGAAAAAGGAGCAAAGTGAGAAAGGGAAAAGTGCGGACTGAGATAGAGCTAGGACTGGAACAAACCCAACAAGGCTCTAGTGATGAAGTCTCGGTAAGCACTGAAGGGGTTGAAGAATGAAAAAGAAATGAAATGAGAAAGGGTGAAAAGAAATAGCCCTCCATATATTCAACCTTAGGGCAGAAACCGGGTTCAATTCATAATCTACTGGCGGTTACTTAAGTAACACCGGTATTGAAGACAAGACGTCATGGACCAAGTGACGCACTGCACCAAACTTTCCAACCACTCAAGTTCTCTTAAAAGAGCTTGTTTCAATCTCACGGGGAACCCTGTGCAATGTATCGACCGCTCACTGCGAGCTATGTTGATACCTAAAACAGGAGACGCATCCCCAGTCTCCAGGAGCGGATCAAAACGCACTATTGAGTCTAGAGCCAAGAGATCATCCATAAATCTCATTAGGACACATTCCAAATATGCTTATTGTTTCACACAATGTGGAAAATAAGATAAAATATTTAGAGTCCTACGCATTATCCTTGTGGTATTGCCAGAACATCCGAGTGATATGAAAATATTCACAATGAAGATGGAAATCCTTCTAGAGCGAACATCACTCAAGCTCTTGGTAGGTGACATGTGAGATCCATCTTGGATCAATGATCAAGTGACAACTGGAAAGCAACAATGGTGCGATTCAACATTGAATCAAACTTGTTCCAGGATATGGATTGACGGATACTTTTGCTAAAACCTTTCAATGTGCTCACAAACTAATTTTTCGAGCACATTGATTGTGTAATATCTTTCAAACAAAAGTATTTTTGATGGAAATGTGATTCAAAGTATAAAACTCTCGTCGTGTCTCAAAAATGTTTATCATAGGACACGCGAGTGATTTCTATAAATCTATTTCTTATCAATCCGTGAATATCTATTCACCGATTCACTATATCGTGCTGTCTGCTTTGAGACGTTCCGGTATGAGAACATGCTAAGTATGAAGATTCCGAAGTGGATTCTTTGGAAAATTCATTACTACAAGCTGGAAATTCCTGTCAAGGAGAGTCTTCTTTAAAAGAGACTCTACCTGATCACAGGTCGGTTTTCACAAAACCGGAAGGTAGTCTGTCCTCGCAGAACGAATGACAAAGCCATATTCGTTCTCTATCTTTATTGCTAACTGTTTTATTTCAGGGACACATATAAAGATGGCGTTGATGGCTCCAGTTTCCAGCTGAATCGGGTCAATCCATACCTCATGCTCACACATCCTCCACACTATCAATGAAGATGAGAGACTTGCTACAACAAATGTTGAGAGACTACTAACAACGTTTCCGCAACTCTGATGAAAAGGTCTCCTAATCCACAAACTCCAATGCAACGTCTCCAGATACAGAAGGGTGTGAGCATGATGGTCCTTAGTCACTACATCACATGAAGGCGATACTACTATGGATGAGCTTGGAGATTTACTTTGGCTGATGATCTCAAAGGAAGCTCAAAGATCACACATCACAAAGGAACTCAAATCACATGTTCATTGCCGGATGTGCAAAGTGTGTAGAAAAGTGAAGAATCAGAACCTACGAGCTACAAAGACTAAAGAATGCTTAAAGACCAAAGAGCTTAACTTCAAGGTGACCTCGCTTAGGGGGAGATTGTTAGGAATACAAATATTCCTGTAAAAGTCTCGGTCACCTAATGATTGTAATAGCATTAAGGTAGCTCGTAGTTAGTTAGTTTATTAGTTAATTAGTATTAGATTAAGTAACACTGTGGAAGAAGGAACGGGTCTTTACCCACTGTATGCCTGATCCACAGCCCGGGAGTGGGCGTTATATTGTAACTATAAATACCCCTCTCCACATGTGGAGAGGGTTGGACCTTTCATACATTTTAATCTAATCTTTTCTTTTTCTTTCAAGGTTCCTCCCTTTTCTCTCATCTCCTCCCTCCTCCCATTTCTACGCCTCACTCAACACCTCATGAACATGTTTCCAACATGATTTGTATTCTACATTACCCGTCGAAGATATGTCCTTTCGAGATTACTAACATTTATGTTTCGTCAATTCTTGGGTGAATCTGAGTCTAGCTCGCATGAGATTTGACTTTTAAGCAACATTTAACTTTCATATTTTAATCACTTTCACTTTTCTCTCCCTCAAAAATAGCATATGAGATGTTGTTTTTGATAAAATTTTGATTAAAATATGCTTTTTGAGTCTTATGGGGAGATATCAACAAGAACTTTTGTATTTACAAACGATGAGTTTTTCAAGTGCTCCCCCTCAACAAGTGAATACTCATTGAGGTGAAATACTTGTCTTTCGAGCAGAATTATGAAAATCAGAAAATGTTTGATTAATTCTACTCAAAAGTAAGAAGCCTTCGCTCCTTATATAAGGATTGAGGCATTGATGCGTACCTCAGGGTCCTTTCATTACAAGTGCGGGTTGTACACTGTTATGTGTGCACAAGCCATAGTGATAACAATTCAATCAAATGAAATAATTAATATTGAAAAGTTAATACTCATGTGTACAAGTTTAAGCTTCATCAGTGAGTGGAGCATCAAAGTCAGTGAACTTTGGTTCGGGTCTTTTGAAGAGGCTGATGGGAAATGATGGTTTGACACCGATATAGCTTTCCAATCATCTGATCTGTTCCCGTCGAAATAACCTTTCTTCAATCTTCAGGACAAAGTTACGAACTTGTCTTCTGGAGCTGGATTTCCACCTTGGAGTTTCACCTTTTGCTATCTTTTTGCGATCATCATTCAACCTTTTGACTAGCCCATCACGAACGGTTTTAAGCGTAACATCACAGAACTTGTGTATCTCATCGAACCGCATGAAGCTTTGCAGATTTTTGCTGTTGATGTAGGTGAAACCAAATGAAGGTTCTTGGATGAGAGTATATTGTGACGTTTGATAGATTCCATCAAATGTGAATTGTGGTTTAGTTAAATTGATCTTCTGTTGGTAACTTTCCACTCTAAGCTGAAGATCTTCCACTCTTTCTTGAACTATCAATCGTCGGATGAAGAGAAGTAGAGATGCCATGAAGTTGTATTGAATTTCTCTATCGAATCCACGCATTCTTCCTTGAAATTTTTCTAGATAAATGTCTTCAATGTCATTTAGATAAAGGTCAGGAAAGTCTGCTTCGGAAAATTTGTACTTCTTTTCATCTTATCTTTTAACTACAATCTCATTCATGAACATGTAGTTAAACCGTTTCGACTCTTGAATCTCCAAGATAGCAATGATCTTAGATTTATGCTTCACATTCTCCAATGATTTTTCTTCTAATCTGTGAGTATAACCGAGACGACGACGTTCTGGCCAATGCTAAATCCCGTGTAAAGCATCTCTGTCGTAGGCTACGATAGAGTTGCTGAATACTAGAGTAGATTCTTCAATTGCAGGAACTTCGTATCTTGCGGCTGGTACTGAGATAGTAAGTGAGGAAGCATATTTCTTCTTAGATTTCTCTTGGGTGAGTTAGAGGTTACGAATATCTTTGTTGAAGAAGAAGCTATAAGGTAACTTGGGTTTTTCAGGAAATCCTTGCAGAGGTAACAGTTTAGTCCAATCGGTGAAGTAAGGCTTTTCGTGGTTTTTGGAACTGATGTCGATATTTACTTCAGGGTTTAGCCAGTCAAACTTGCCAGACATTGCACTAGCTATATTCTGCATGTGAAATTCGTATTCCATCTTGTTACCAGATCTGGACTTAAGGAATTCCTGTGCATCCCTATTGATTCTTCTGAGCTCCGCCTTCGTTAGTTTCTCAATCTGGAGATCCTTCATAATGACCTGAGTAAATTGTAGTGTATTACCTGGAAGAGGTTCTCCATCTTCGAGAGGAGGTTGAGCTTGTACCAATTCTGTCAACCAATCATTCTCAGGTGTGTCATCATTGTCGAGCCATGAATGACGTCTTCTTTTCTTTGATTTCTTAGACTTGGATGTGGCATCCTTGTCTTTAGCCTTTGATGGTGACGATGGTCCAGCTTGAGAATCGGGAATAGGGGATGCACGGTAATCGGTATCGGGTTGACCTTGGTAATCATCAGTTGGGTGCATAAAAGTTTCTTTCTCATCTGTTGGACCTTGACCGGTAGCTGAGGTGTGTTGTTGTTTTCCAGGAGGAGTAGAATCCTTTTGTGGTTGTTGAGAAGATGATGGACCAGTTCCAGACTTAAGTTTCTTACCTTTTGAGTTCGGGTCCGGGTCGTCATCTTTCCTTGACCTCTTCAGGGTTCTAGCAGCATCTTTGCACGACTCTTTAGACAAGTTGGCAGAAATAGCATCGACAAGTGCTTTTTCTTTAGTTGTCTGTGTTGTTTTGTAGGCAACTTTGTTGTAGAGTTGAGCAAGCAGGTCATCGAAAGATAGTTCAGGAATGGTTGGAGTTGCAGTTGAAGCTTTTGCAGTGTGAAGCGTGAATGGTGTGGTTGATAACATTTTCTTTACAACACTTCTAATTCTGTGATCCAAGTTGTCCCTGATTGGTTCAATGAGGTTTGCAACTTCAGGAGTGATAATTTCAACCAGATTGTCAGTAAGATAATCTAGTGTGAAAATCTTGATCAATCCTCACAAGTCAGCTTTCATGAACTTATCGATCTGCTGCTTTGACTCCTGAAAGTCTTCAACTTGTTTAACAAGACCGGTGACCATGGTTGCGAGAGTGTTGACTTGCTCTTGAAGATCAATTGGTTTAGTCGGTTCATTGATTGATTGTTGCTTTGATGCGGTTTCAGAAGGTGTAGGAGATGAATGCTCAGGTTATGATTCGGATGACGACTTGTTGTGAGAACTTGAAGAAGAATCTGGAGGAGTCGGATCCTTTGGTGGAGAGTCTTGAGGAGGTGGAGGTTGCACTGAAGAAGTCTGCTTTGATTGCGAAGATGATTGAAGAAATATGTTGGTGTCGAAAGCGTCCTTTTCTTCATTTTCTTTTCTTCAGCGTTCCTCTGCTTATTGTGCAAGAAACTCTGGAGTAGTGAATTGGTCATATTCCAGATCTGTAGCAACGTTCTCCTGTTCGCCCACATTCTCTTCTACATTAGCAGTCTCAGTCATGGTGATGTCTCCTGTATCATCTGTGTCTTTAACTTCGTCATCAGGTTGTGAAGTTGGTTCTAAAGTTGTGGACACAATGGGAGGAACTAGGCTGCTTGTAGCTCCTTCATGTTCTGATTGATCGACAGGTGGTGGTGGTGAAGGTTGAGACTGAAGTCGGCTGAGGAGTGCTGCTTCCCTCTTTTCTTTGAGAAATTGCTTTTCTTCGGCTCGTGTGTCGACAATTATACTTTTCAATTTGCGTTTGTCGACCAGTTGTTCAATGATTGGTTCGTCTTCTTCATCATCATTTGGTTCATTTATCGTGATCCCTTTCCTTTTTCTTGAATCTGCTTCAAAGGTTGCAAGAATTTGTTGAACAGCAATCTCCGTTCCAGGAAATGCTTCTTCAGGCACTCTAACTCTTCGTTCAAAGTCTTGCTCTTCTTCTTCAGATTCTGTGTCAAACTCAGAGTCGCTTTCAGAGGGTGGTGGTGTAGGTTCATCTTGAAGAGCGAACTTTGGTGTTACCTTCTTCTTTGGCTTGGTTGCAGGCTTAGTTTTGGGTGCAGGTTTAGGTTTGGTGGAAGTTTTGGTTTTGGCAGATGGTTTGGTCTTGGGAGTAGGCTTTGACTTAGTCTGAGGTGAGCCAGTGGTGCTTGTAGTACTCCCCGATTTCACACTTCCTTTGCTGTGAGTCTATATTGTAGCTTCTTCCTGTATCCCGTTGTAAGCATCATCGTAGAATTTGTAGTTCAAACTTTTCTTGATATTGTCATCAAGAAGGTATTCGGGTAGCCTCATTCCTTTTTGCTTGGTAGGGGAAGTGGTCGTCTTGATAAAAGAAGTGGTGAAGTCGTCCTCGAAGAGGTGGTTAGGCTCATTAGGGTCTCCCATTCTTTTGATGAATTCTGGTGTGTCTTTGCAGAAATATTCAATGAGAAGCTTTGTGAATCTTGTAAACGGGATCATAGTCTTTTCACGTCCGGTTTGGATGCTGTAGACTATATCGTCATGATTGGAATTGCAAAGTCAATAGGTGTCAAGGTCACCATTCCCCAAAATGCTTGTAAATGCTAAAGTCTGGGATGTTCGTGACCACTTTTTCTTCCTGATATAGATCTTACAACTAATAGACAGAATGTTCTCCAGGGCTGAGGTATATTCTTTGCATTGAATCTGGAATGTTTAATCAGAGGTAAGTCATCATCAACATCATATCCTAATTCAATGAAGAAATCAAGGAGATCCAGTTCAGGCAGTATTGGAGCAAATTCATTGTCAGGTTGAGGCAGGAGGAAGACTGTACGAAGGACATCATGATCTACAGTGTAGACTTGTCGATCCAGCGTAACAGTGAAAGACTCATCATCTAAATTAGCCTTAGCCGTAAGCTAGAACTGATGAAGGTAAAACACAGGAACTGAAGTAGATCTGTTGAGAAGATGTTTATATGGATGAGCAAGGAGAATATCTTTGACAATCCTGCATGAGTTCTCAGGGATTCTCAATTTGTCGAAGTCAACTCGAGGATTGTTGTTGCCAATCATAACGTTGTAGTCAGCGGGAGTGATGTCATCCATGGTGAGTAGTGGAAGAGTTTGTTCAGGGACATTCTCGTTGTGTTCAACCATGTTAATCTGAAAAGCATTGTTGATGAGGCGAAAAATGAACCACTTTTAGGGGGTCATTTAAGACCGGAATTGAATTTATTTGATCAAATATTGCCCTAAATCGTTCCTTTTGTGAATTTAGGTACGTTGGGAGAGAAATCTGGAAGAGGAAGCAATTCGGACGTTTTTGGAGCATAAAAGTGAAGAAAACGCCAAAGACTTAATTTTCCAAGTGGGAACAGTAGGTGACGGTGTCAAGAGCAACAATTTGACGGCGTCAAGAGTAATTTTCATGACGGCCTAGTACAGAAATGAAGGCGTCACAAGGAAGAGCGTCAAGAGTAAAATACGTGACGGCCTGGAAAAAGTTAATACATGACGGCGTCAGATGTAGATCAAGGCAGTCCGAGAATTCTTTTGGCGGCGAGATGACGGCGTCACCCATTTGGTCTTGACGCCGTCAGCTTCAATTTCCTATATATAGTTTTCTAATTTTCATTCATTAAAAAGAACAAGTTTGGAGAAACCCTAAGGCCGAACCATATACGATTTTTACAGGTTTTTCAAGGGTTTTCAGCCCTTGAACCCTTACATGTGTAATTGAGATAAGTGTTCTTCTAATTCAATCAATATGTCTATGTGTTGGTTGTCTATATCTTGTGCTTGTCTTAATTCCACCATGCTAGGCTAGATTTATCTTGTGTTTGCTTAGATCTAATGAAACCTAGATGTTGATTATGTGTTGATTACTTGTTTATGGTTGTATTGGATGAATGATTTCGATTTTAGGCTTAAGAAAACTGACAGATCTCCAAATGGTAACATGCTTGAACGTCTTAGGAAACACGAACCGATGTGCGCTAGGTTTTATTGGTTATATTTAATGCATGAGTAAATTCTAATGATCCCATGTTAGGAGCTTCTTAGCCGGCTCGACATAGGAGTGAAGTAGGCACTCATAGGATTGGGGAATTAAGTGCGCCACCCCATGAATTGTATTAAGGAATACAATCAGTCATCCACGCAACTATAACAAGTAATTAATGTGTAAAAGATATCTAGGGAGTAGTGAAATCTAAGTAAACACATTTCTCCACTTATTGCTCACAACCTTAATTTAATTTAGTTTTATTTTCATTTCTAGTATTTTATTTTGACTGCATCTTTAATATTGGGTTAGTTGAGTAGCAACTAATTCCGCCCAAATCCTTCAAACCCGAGATTTTTACTTGCTTTCTAAAAAATATAAAAATACAAAAATAATCATCCCTCATCTCTAGAACTAGTATTTAGGTTTTCTAATCCTAGCGACACTATTCCTAGCTGAACGATCAATCCCCCGGTACTTGTCACTATACTATACTACAACGATCAGGTACATTGCCTGGTGGGGGTTGTAAGCTTCTCAAGATCCCTTGAGAGGTAAAGCCTGGTGCAATGCCTACGCATCAAGTTTTTGGCACCGCAGCCCGGGGAATAGTTATTGTCTAGGTTAGAATCTCTTTTTATTAGGTCTACTTGCTAGATTCCTTTCTAGTAAGATTTTATTTTTATTTTTTAGGTTCTCTTTAGTCTATCTTATTTCTTTGTGTTTTTGTTCGTAACTTTTCACCACCCGACATCATGGACGATGGGAACATCCTTGAACCCGTCATCCCACTACAACAAAACCTACCACTAGAACCTCTTAGGTCCCGAACCTTAGGAGAGTATTCCCGACCTAGCCACCAAGGCTACCGAAACACCATTGAGCTCACCGGAGCCAATGTGACCCCCTTGCGATCCGACACCATCCGGTTGGTGCAAAGCGGATGTGCATTCCATGGACTTCGTTCCGAAGATCCAAACCAACATCTTAAGGACTTCTAAAAAATTGTAGATTCTGTAGACCTAGATGTTGAAACTAGAGAGACAACCCGATTACGCCTATTCCAATTCTCTCTACGGGATCAAGCTAGTCAATGGCTTGAGCGTTTACCCGCGGGATCCATCACCACATGGGATGATCTCACCACTCGTTTCCTTGCTCAATTTTTCCCACCGGGGAGAACTACTAAGCTTAGAAATGACATCTTGATGTTCCAACAACGTCAAAATGAATCTCTTTATGAAGCATGGACTCGTTTCAAGGACTTACTCCAAAAAGTCCCTCATCATGGCATAGATCTTTGGCTCCAAGTCCAAATCTTTTATGACCATATCGATCTCTCCACGAGGCGAGCCATTGACCAATCGGCCGGTGGTAAGCTACGTGATCTAAGTGCGGAACAATCATGGGAACTCATAGAAGATCTTGCTCTCTATGACAATGAAAGTTGAAATGATCCCCGTGATTTGAACAAAACAGTCAAGGCAATATCTTTGCCTTCGAACAACTCTAGCACTCCCGACCGTAGGATCATGGAACTTGAGGACCAAGTCAAGTTTCTCATGAAATCTTACGAAGCTCCTAAGCCTTCAAGCCAAGTGAACAAAATCACTTCTTCATGCGAATTATGTAGTGGTCCCCATGACACTTGTGATTGTGTGGAACTCCCTGGAACAGCTTTTGCGGACTAAGCATCCTCGCGTACCGACGAAGCGGGAGATAAGTGGTACACTTTCAAACCCGAGCCAAACCTTACGGTGATTCCTACACCCCTCTTGGAAAAATCACCCAAACCTTAGGTGGAAACAAAATCAACCCAATTCTTCCAATCCGCTTAATCGTTACCAACCAAACGGTCCACCCTCTAACCGTACTTTCAACAACAATCCTTCTAACAACTATGGTAGTACCAACAATCTTGAAGGATTGATGTCTAAATTCATGGCATCTCAAGAAGCTCGCATATCTAAGTTTGAAGCCGATTTCAAACAAAAGCAAAGCGAGATGACCACCAAAATTGACGCATTGTTGAAAGTTCTCAATGACCGAGAAATGGGGGCACTCCCAAGCGACACGGTCAAGAATCCGAAACTAAACGTTAATTCCATATCTTCAGTTTCGTCACCCACTTCGTGTCCACAATACTACTCGGTTAAATCAACGAGCACGTGTTTCAAACAAAACCAAATTATTCAAAAGGACCAATCAAGTAAAACATCCGATATAAAACCGGTCAAAAGTATAGTTGAAACACCTCCTACGCAAGACCTTGACGATGAATTCAAGGAAATTTACCTTAAACACCCCGTCATTGATGTCTTAGCCCGTGCTCCCTACTATAGTGCCCTCCTAGAAAAATATGAGAAGTTTAAACTAGGTAAAAATGGGACCGCCTTCGTTCAAAACAAGTTGCCTAAAAAGCTTGATGATCCGGGTATATTTGTTTTGCCTTGTAAGATAGGAAGATCCGAAGCTTTCGACACACTAGCCGATTTAGGGTCAAGCCTCAACTTGATTCCCTTATCCCTATTCACAACTCTTAAGCTAGGAAAGTTAGAGGAAACAGAGGTATTGATAGGTCTAGCGGATGGAAGTATTGCCCACCCGGTTGGAATGATTAAGGATGTAGTTGTTCACGTAGGAAGGTTAACTATATTAGCGGATTTTCACATCCTAGACATGGTTAGTGATACTACATGCCCATTATTGGTAGGAAGAGGATTTTTAGCAACCGCTAGCGCCATGATAGATTGTAAGGAGTCTAAGATAGTGGTAGGTGAAGGCGATACTTGGTCGGTGTACGATGTCAAGAAGCATAGTTATGATTGTGATGATGAACCGACACCGCATTGGGTAGAGATGAGTAGGAGACCATCTAGATATGGACCTTGGATAGAAAGGAACTTTATAGGACCTTAATGCCCATTCTATCTAGAAAAAGATTTCGTTGAAAAGGCACATTCGGTGGAACAACTCATAGCTAGAGATGAAGAGCTAGATCCCTTTGAGGACCCCTTAGTCTTTAGGAAGATGATTGAGTTCTTGAGCGTAATGCCTATTAATATAGAGATGAATAAGTGGAAAAGAGAGGGAGACAAGTGTAAATGGAGGCGGGACAAGACACCTAAAGAAGGTGACGGATCATGGCATATGAGGATGACTTTGTATGATCCGGATGGAGAAAAGTTTGAAAGGTCATACCATACTAAGGAAACCGATAGGAAGTTGAAACCTAAGTTTGATCCCAAAGATGTCCTCAATGAGGAACTCACCCGTATCACGTAGTAACCCATGACCTTGAGTCTAGCTACAAGACTCGTAAATAAAGAAAAACGCTTCTTGGGAGGCAATCCATGCTTTGTGTGATTTTATTTTGTTTGTTTGTTATTTGCTTCCGTATGCATGCTTTATTTTTATTGTTGGTAGATCATGTTTCTAAACTAAATAGTGGAAATACTTTACTTTGTTGTTTTGGCCTAGTCTTAACTCCACCTAAAAGTATTATTGCAAAAGATAAGTGTAAGGGGAAACCCCAAATATGTTTTAAGAAACAAACCGATCATGATTCTCCACAATATTAAATGGACATGTGTATTCGTATTTGTTAGAGTCAAATGCTTGTATTGAGTCATAATGAAGTTTTGCAGGATTTTCCAGGAAGTAGGACCAAGTTTTTCTAGAAATTTTCCGGAAACTTAACATAAGAATTTCTGCAGCTCACTTCTGACGGCGTCATGAGCTTACTTTTGACGGCGTCACGTGTAAAAACCTGGAAATTTTACCAGTTTTGTTTTTCTAACGGATTCTTAAAGTTTTTGCTGAATTATTAAGTTTTATAATCTCTAGGAAATCTGCAAACTTCATTCCACAAGCATTATATCTTATTTTGTTTTCTAGGATTTAGTAACTTATATAGATTGCCGCCGATTTTATGCGAGGTTGTCTTGTTTGTTTTCTCAGGATTTACAGGTTATGTATGACAAGAAGATGATTTATATTCTGGAAGGGAAGCTTTGATTGTTCATTTTCTTGGAGGAAGATTTAACCTGGTCACCTTATTATCCATACCGAGCGAATCAGTGGAGTATTTGATTTCATTTGTTTTACTTATTTCACTTTTACATTCTTTACTTGAATATTGGGGACAATGTTCATCTTAAGTGTAAGGGGAGGGTAAAACTTTGATACCTTACAGATACACTTTCGCTTGAGTTTGTTTGTTTAATGGTAGATGTGTAATAAAACTATGAGAAATACTTGTTAGTGCAATTTTAGCGCCAAATTTAAAATTTTTTACAACATTTAGGAGTGAAACTTTAGCCATAGCAAGCGTCTCATGGATAGGAGATTGTATGACTAGCACAAAA
Source organism: Artemisia argyi (assembly GCA_030686995.1). NCBI lineage: Eukaryota > Viridiplantae > Streptophyta > Magnoliopsida > Asterales > Asteraceae > Artemisia > Artemisia argyi. The sequence continues at coordinate 78,314,330 of CM060698.1, read as the reverse complement.
CCGTATATTCAGAAAAATTTTCCACCCAAATATGTGAGGTTCGCCTTTAGATTTGATAGGAAAAGCGTTCACTATTAGTGCTTATGAGTGTACCGGTAGCATTTAGATTCTAGAACTTGCGTTAGTGATGCATCCCGAGACCGCTAGTGAGACTACATTCGTGTAGTAGGATTTATTACATGATAAGAGGCATTAGGATCACCCTTGTGTTAAACCTGTATCATAATTACTTGACCATTTAAGTCATATTACTTGGCTAGTTAAGTCAACTAATTTTTCCCACACCTTAGCGTTGTACTCATTTTTAGTACACGAAACCCCTAGTACACCCCTCCGAGCCTATCTTTTCGTTTCTAACTTTAAGCATTTTACTTAAAGGAAGAATTTGTTACACCCCACTTAAATGTACAACCAAATCGCCTTAGCCTTCCGTGTATGCGCTCATCTTTAGTGCATTATTGTTATTTGTTAAACCCTAAGTTAATTATCTAATTGATTACATGGTTGCTAAGTCGAGTCATATCCGTGTACATATTGTTTTGGGACGATTGGGACTCATGGGTAAAGTACTTATTTATGAAGTAATGGGGAAGAACATCATATATATTACCCCCATATGTGCGTTAATCTTAAAAGTACTCCAAGTGTTTTGATTTTCTTAATTCGAGTCATTAGATTAGTTTATTGTAAAGTATGTAAAAATTCAAGTGTAAGGGAAATTTTCATTCCCTATGATGTATTATTTTGGATGGTAGGGTAAGAGTGTATGCAAAAAAAAAAAAAAAAGAAAAAAAAAATCGAAAAATCATGAAAAAGAAAAAAAATAGAAAAAGAAAGAGAGAAAAAACATACGGACTACCATCTCGTTTCATTCTATGTTTATTTTATATTTTTGTTATTTTTCATTTATTAGCTTAAGTCGAGTCTAGTCTTGGCTTAGCAACGCCATATTGTACATGTAAATAACCAAGATTGTTAACTCGCCACCAGTAAAGACTTCCTATATCCAACAAAACCGTGTATTTCATATCCCTTCACCTAACGTTACAACCCTTTTAAAGACCTCTTTGATAGTTTATCCTAGGTGCTTACGCCATGTGGTGGAGGTTTGATCCTTTCCCAAGCCTATGGTAATCTATTTTGCTATGACAGGTAGTGAGAGATATCTTCCGTTTCCATATTGTAATTTATACTTTATTACACCCGAGAGATGTGAGTATCTAAACACTATTTGTGAGGTGCTAGTGTATGACCTCCGTGCTTGTCTATTGGTCTTTAGTGGAACGATTATTTGTTGTAATTACATTTATATTAGTGTTAAATGACCCCTAACTTGTATTTTGACTAGAATAAAAGCGCATTTGCTTGAGGACAAGCAAATCTCAAGTGTAAGGGTATATGATGAGGCGAAAAATAAACCACTTTTAGGGGGTCATTTAAGCCCGGAATTGAATTTATTTGATCATATATTGCCCTAAATCGTTCCTTTTGTGATTTTAGGTACTTTGGGAGAGAAATCTGGAAAAGGCAGCAATTCGGACGTTTTTGGAGCATAAAAGTGAAGAAAACGCCAAAGACTTAATTTTCCAAGCTGGGAACAGTAGGTGACGGCGTCAAGAGAAACAATTTGACGGGGTCAAGAGTAATTTTCATGACGGCCCAGTACAGAAATGAAGGCGTCACAAGGAAGAGCGTCAAGAGTAAAATACGTGACGGCCTGGAAAAAGTTAATACATGACGGCGTCAGATGTAGATCAAGGCAGTCCGAGAATTCTTTTGGCGGCGAGATGACGGCGTCACCCATTTGGTCTTGACGCCGTCAGCCTCAATTTCCTATATATAGTTTTCTAATTTTCATTCATTAAAAGGAACAAGTTTGGAGAAACCCTAAGGTCGAACCATACACGATTTTTACAGGTTTTTCAAGGGTTTTCAGCCCTTGAACCCTTACATGTGTAATTGAGATAAGTGTTCTTCTAATTCAATCAATATGTCTATGTGTTGGTTGTCTATATCTTGTGCTTGTCTTAATTCCACCATGCTAGGCTAGATTTATCTTGTGTTTGCTTAGATCTAATGAAACCTAGATGTTGATTATGTGTTGATTACTTGTTTATGGTTGTATTGGATGAATGATTTCGATGTTAGGCTTAAGAAAACTGACAGATCTCCAAATGGTAACATGCTTGAACGTCTTAGGAAACATGAACCGATGTGCACTAGGTTTTATTGGTTGTATTTAATGCATGAGTAAATTCTAATGATCCCATGTTAGGAGCTTCTTAGCCGGCTCGACATAGGAGTGAAGTAGGCACTCATAGGATTGGGGAATTAAGTGCGCCACCCCATGAATGGTATTAAGGAATACAATCCGTCATCCACGCAACTATAACAAGTAATTAACGTGTAAAAGATATCTAGGGAGTAGTGAAATCTAAGTAAACACATTTCTCCACTTATTGCTCACAACCTTAGTTTAATATAGTTTTATTTTCATTTCTAGTATTTTATTTTGATTGCATCTCTAATATTGGGTTAGTTGACTAGCAACTAATTCCGCCCAAATCCTTCAAACCCGAGATTTTTACTTGCTTTCTAAAAAATATAAAAATACAAAAATAATCATCCCTCATCTCTAAAACTAGTATTTAGGTTTTCTAATCCTAGCGACGCTATTCCTAGCTGAACGATCAATCTCCCGGTACTTGTCACTATACTATACTACAACGATCAGGTACACTACCTGGTAGGGGTTGTAAGCATCTCAAGATCCCTTGAGAGGTAAAGCCTGGTGCAATCCCTATGCATCAATTGTCATAAAGCAAACATCCAGACTTGTTACTTGTTAGCACGGTTGCAATGTTTGATTATAGACAAGCATTTAGAATCATTTAAGCATGGATGGTTCATTTATTACATGTATAGTGAGAAGTGACGTATACTTAGGTAATTTTGGAATTATGAAGCACTTATATGATCACACATGAACAAAGAATCATCCAACATGCACAAATAACATCACATTATACATCAACTAGAGATCATGATCACAATATACATGTTTTCGACATTACAAGGTACAATGTTCTCGAAGTAGTACATTAAGCCAAATTTTATCGCAAACACATAAGTAAATTACATGTTCTCGAAAAACAGTTACAACTACCAATATTTTTCGAAAATCAGACAAAAGATAATATTTTTGCAAACATGCATAGTGAGTGTTTTCGAAAAAGTTTCAAAGTGTGTTTTCGATAAAAGTTTATCGAGAACAGGCCAATTGAAGAACTTTTCGAGAATACTCATTATGAGTGATTGCGAAAGTATTGACTTAAATGGTGATCTCGAAAAATATGACCAAAGATAAAAAATTTCGCAAACACCTAAATATTTTCGAAAAGATGACAAAGTGGGTATTTTCGTAGAAAAAAAAAATACAACACTTCGAAATTTTTCGAAAAAACTGTGTTTTCGAAAATTTTCACTATGTCTGGTGATTGCGATAACGTTTTCTCAAAAATTATTATACAAGAATATCGAAATTATGCCAACGTACGTTTCTTTGTGATAATAGGAATTCCAAGTGATGAAACCTATTGTAAAGTATGATATTCAACAATTAGAATCATGGTATACACATGTATTCAATGATTTCGAGGTGATGCAAGAACATGTTTTCGATAAAATTCTAAATCATGATTCTACTGAAGATGACAGGTTCTAGCGTATCACAAACATGTATATGAAGCATTTAAGCACGACTAACAACTCATCTAAACACAGTACGAGAGATACCCATAATAAACGAGAAACCCTAGTCAACGAGAATCAAGCACACATTGATTAGGATCAAATTAAAAGGCACAATAATGATTCTTATACTCATGGCAATAAATCCCACCAATAAAACAATAAAACAAACAACAGAATCACAAAAACCCAAATCGAAACTAGACCCTAGATTTCGAATTTAACATAAACATGATGGAAAGTAAGATTAAATGACATAGACAGGTTAGAAACATGTAATGTAACAAAACCCCTATCAAAGTTTAACCCCCCAAACACGTTTTGATAAATTCCGAAATTCTTGAAACCCTAGGTATTAAAGGTTTGATTACAAGAAATCAAGCCGTTAATTTTACAATTCAATAAAAACCTATGCTTGAAATATACTCTAGATTAATAAGGAACTTACAAAACGAAGATTAGAAGCACGGATTTGTTGTTTGATTCTTAGCCGTGGATTTCAAATAAGGGTTTAAGGTTTGATTGGTTTTTGAGGTTTAAGAAAAAACGGGGGTGGTTGTTTTTGTTTAATATTATGGAATTTTTGAAAAATGACACTATTAGTCCCTTAACTATTAATATTGTAGCATGAGTCCTCAAGTTTGATACAAGTTGAGTATCAAAGATATACTACCTTACGACACCATTTTGAGAAAAGGAAAGGTGATATGAAATATCTTATAACATCCCGAAACAACGCATCTAAAGGTAATATGCAAGTATACCATTTTTAAAAATATGAGAAAAATGTGAGCGTGTCTCCCCCTCAACACTTGTAAATTAACAACGTGTTGAAAGAAAGTGATATACTTGCGGGGGGTTTTTTTTTTTTTTTCTTTTTCTTTTTTTTTTTTTTTAATGAAAAATAATAGAAAAATTATTTTTACAAAGATAGTGTTAGTATTGATGTTTGACATTTTACTTTTGTTTTAGAAACTTTTCCAGATCCACTGGTGTCAAACATCGCATACCAATTTGGTGAACTAAACTTGCAAACCTTGATGGAGCTAAGGGTTTTGTAAGTAAGTCCGCCAATTGGTACTCAGTACCCACAAAATATAATTCAACTGTACCCTTCTCGACATGCTCCTTGATGAAATGATATCGGAGATCAATGTGTTTGGATTTGCAGTGATGAACTGTGTTACAGGAGATTGCAATGGCACTTTTGGAATCGCAGTAGATCGGAATCTTATTGAATAGGTAGCCATAGTCTTTAAGTTGTGATCTCATCCAAATGACTTGAGCACAACAAGCAAACATAGCTACGTATTCAGATTCTGTAGATGACAGTGAAGTGTAGTCCTGCTTCTTTGATTGCCAAGACACAAGTTTATCTCCAAGAAACTGTAAGCCACCTGATGTACTTTTTTGCGAGTCTAAGCATCCTGCATGGTCAGCGTCTGAAAAAGCTATTAGTTCAAAACCAGAATCCTTCGGATACCAGATCCCCAAGTGGATGGTTCCCTTTATGTATCGAAGGATTCTTTTTGCCTCATTGAGGTGTTTTTTAGTTGGATTAGACTGATAACGAGAACACATAAAGACAACAAATACAATGTCAGGTTTGCTAGATGTGAGGTACATGAGGGACCCAATAATACTTCGGTATTTGGTAGGGTCAACAGGAGTCCCATGTATATCAGCATCTAGTTTTGTGGAATTGGCCATAGGTGTATTCATTGTATCACAGCTTTGCATTCCATGTTTCTTTAAAATCTCAAGAGCATATTTGGGCTGATTTAGAAAAATTCCACAGGGTGATTGATGAACTTGTAGTCCTAGAGATCTGATTGTCGTGAGTTGGACCCGGTTTGTTCTGTTGTTGTAGGTGATATGACTGGAGGACCGTCTCTTCCAACAGTTGTTGTTGTTTGTTGAGGTGTATCAGGTACTTGATGTTGATCATGATGTGCAACGGAATTTGGTGTGGCCTCAGATGGACGGTTAACAGGCGTATCATCAAACAATGGAGCAAATAAGGTTTCCACTTCTTTACGAGAAAGTGACAACGGTTCAGTCAAAGATACAGGAAAGTTTAAACGGTTGGTTGCGGGTCCTAAGTTGTTATGCTCATAAGCCATTTGAGTGAGTTCATCGAAATTAGCATGAATAGTTTCTTGAATTTCCCGAGTACGATGATTCCATATCCGAAAGCCTTTTGAATTTTCACAGTATCCTATAAATATTCCAATGTCATCCTTTGCTTTAAGTTTACCTAGATCATCACGATCATTGACTGGGTAACATAAAGCTCCAAATACATGAAAGTGACTGATGTTCGGTTTCCTTTTGTGAACAATCTGATATGGGGTTTTGTGATCATACAACGGTTTTGAGTGTAGCAAGCGGCTGAAACAGCTTCAGCCCATAAGTAATCTGGTAATTGAGCATTGATTAACATCGTTCGAGCAGCTTCCACTAACGTTCTGTTGTGTCTTTCGACAACTCCATTCTGTTCGGGTGTTCGTGGAATAGATGTTTGGTGTTCAATTCCCACTTTCTCAAAATACGACCTTAGTGTCTGATTCTTAAATTCTGTGCCATTGTCAGTTCTAACAATTCTGACTGTGTTGCGTAGCTGAACTTGTATTTTGGTGAGAAAGGTGATGATCATTTGAGGAGCTTGATATTTACTTCGAAGAAAATAAACCCAAGTCCAACGAGAGTAATCATCAAGAATTACTAAAATGTAGCGTTTACCGTTGATCGTTTGAACACGCATCGGACCACACAAATCCATAGGAAGCATTTGTAAAACATGATTAGTACCGTGTTCAGGTTTTGAGGGAAAATGAGCACGGGTACTTTTTCCTTGTTCACAGGCTGGACATAGATGATCTTTGGCATAGCGGAATCTTGGAAAGCCTTCAACTAATTTGTGACGAGCGAGATCAGTCATCGTTTCGAAATTCAAATGAGAAAGGCGTTTGTGCCATAACCAGGATTTAGTCGTTTCAGCTTTGGATAGAAGACAGATAGGAGATGAAGCGATCATGTCAGACATTGAAATTGTGTAAAGGTTAGTGCCACGCTTGCCTGACATTAAATCATTTCCTTGTAGATCACGAACAAAACAAGTTTTCTCTCGAAATGCTACTTCTAAATCTCCAGCACAAAATTGACCGACTGAAAAGAGGTTGTGACCCAAGCCTTCAACATAATATACTCTGCTAATTTCAATATTCCCATTCACATAGTCTCCGTAACCCATGATTAAAGCGTATTGATCATTCCCGAATCTGACAGTTCCAATATACTTTGAGACAAAGTTAGTTAACAGTTTGAGATTGCCTGTCATATGTCGGGTGCAACCGCTATCAACAATCCAGAGAACGATCTGAACCACCTGCATCACAAGAAGACGACAGAGATGGAACAGAAGTAAGGGTGGAACCCGAAGAAATAGTGGGTTCCTGTTGGTTAGAAACACAAGTATTTAACAGTTTAGGAATCCATTTAAAATTTGGTTTGTATTGTAACCAACGTTGCCAATTCCAACTAGTTTTTTCTTTGTTTTAGTGAATGCACTAGCTTTTGGCGTGTTCCTAGATTTGTTGATTTATGCTCTTGGGTTGACTGCAACATCATTTGAAACGGTAGTTGGCATTTTTCCTAATGTTGACTTAGAGGCAGTAGTGGGCCTAGAAGGAAAGCCGGATCTACGTTTCTTTTTACGATGTAAGAGATTATTAGCTACACATTTGGTATGATCACCAGATAACACACTTTGACGACAAAACACACAAGATGCATTAATATTCAAAACATTTGAGGGTTCAGCATTCGTTACATTAAGATTTTGATTACAATTTTCCAGATTAGAGTCTAAATCAAATGCAACATGAGTTTTATTCAAGTTCCTAAGGCGAGCTTCTACTTCTTGCACTTCTAGTGTTCCTCTTCTACGTTGCCAGAGCCTAGTCTTTTTAGTCTTCTTAACGCTTTTTGGCTTTGGGCTGCTAACGCTCTTAGGGGAAACTAGTCCTGTGTAAGTGGAAGAACTAACATTAGAACTCTTAGCATGATTACCCTTATCTGTTCTGTCTATTTAAAATATTCCTGGTGCTATCACTGTGGTGTCAATAAACTTTCCTTTTTGAAGTAGCTTAATTTTCTCTTTCAAATCAATGATGATGTGATTTTTATCCTGAATATCAGACTCAAGTAAACCATTGCAATAACGAATATCATCGCGGTTTTGTTGCCATTCGACGTTTTCAATTTTTAACTCCACAAATTCTTTTTCATATTGAAGACGTTTGTCTTTGAGAAAAGCATTTTTACTTCGTAGTTGCAATTCGGTTTCAATACTTTGAGCTTGACACCAATCAAGCTTTTGTTTGAGTTGACAAATTTCGTTTGAAAGTTTGTTTATCACATCATCACTGTTTTGACGCAATGTTTCATATTTATGTTTCAATGTTTCATTTTTTGACTTCAGCATATCAATATCAGCACAGTAATCTTCAAATACCGTAGCATTGGTGGAATAATAGAGATCATTCATGAGGAGAGTATGAATATCAGATGTGAGGAGTTTTTCTAAGAGTCGATCAGAATCTGTTTTCAAAAATCAGTTTTTGCGTTGTTGAACCAAAATTGCATTTTCATTTAAAGCAAAAATGTTTTTCATATCTGTAACTTCTTTTTGGAGTTCCTATTCCCAACGAGTAGCACAATAACGCAAATTTTGAACTAAAGGCAGAATTTGTTTTTGAAAAATGTCTCGCTTTTCCCGCTCGTAGGCTGATTGAAAAGTAGCAATTTTAATTTGCGAATGATGTTCCATTACGTTTTCCAAGTTATCGATGCCTTTCATGAATGTTTGAAAATAGTCTAAAACTTTACAACGTGTAGGTAATGGTGTCACATTACCAGAAGATGGTAATGGACCATTTACTTGTGCCACGGGTTTGACAGGAGCTCTATTGGAAGATGAAATATAAGACTCAGTTACATACCATGATTTCTCAGGTATTTCTCTTGACGGAACAAAAGATTTTGAAATGTGAGGAGCTTTTGAGTAATCATATGGTTTGCAATATTCAACTTGACTCATTTTTGATCGACTCTTTTCTTCAAGTTCGTATTCTTCCTCAGTATTATGTACAATAACACGCACAACATTATTATCCATCAATTGGTCCATACTGTAAAGCTTAGGAATTGTTTTGAATGCAGTGCGAAGAAAAGTGAATCTGTAATCGCCAAGGCCAAAACCTTTATCTTGTCTTGGTTTTAAAGTAAACTTTTGAATTGTCGTTACAGATTCTCCATGTTTATAAACGATATTTTGAAAAACTTTAATTTGACGTTCGAGAGCGATATTTTCTTCAATTAAAGTATTTTCTTTTTCTCGTTTTTGCACTTTATGTTCATAAAATTCCTGCTTGCAAGTTGTTACCTCTGTTTGTGTTTTTGAAAGTTCCTTTTGAAGTTGTACAACTTGTTTTTGAAGATCATGTTTTTCATTTTCCAATTTGGAAACCAATTTACTGTTTGACTCAATTATGTCATATATTTGCTTTTGAAGATTTTGTTCTTTGACATATGATTCCTGAAATGACTTTTCAAAGCACTTTTCATGTTGAATGGCATTTTGAAAATGTGAAAGTTGTATTTTGTAACATTCAATGTCCTTTTTCAAATCGACATTAGTTTGTTTCAAAACTTTAGTTTGCTCGTCCATTATGTAAGTAGTGAGAAGTTGTTCTTTAAGTTGTTTGGCCATGACAGTACAGTTAAGATCTGGATCAGAAGAAGGTTCATGTTGTTCAAGATTATCATTTTTGTCTGGCTCAATAGGATCATCAAATGAAACGACAGTGTCATCATCAAATATAACAACTGTGTCTAATTGTTCATCCTCTTGAGGAGATAAAAATGATTCAGATGGAACAACTTGCGCCTGATCTGATTCAGAAGCATAGGGTGATGCATTAAATTCTATGGAGCATGTGGTTAGGTCATTTACCTGAGACAAACCATCAGTGGTGAACACTGGGCCTGAATCATTCAATTGATGTTCCTGCATGTTGGCCATAAGCATCACAGCTGCATTGGCTTCAAGATCTTCCATATCATCATCGTTGTAAGCATTAGCAAAGAAACTGTTCTCTTGTTCATTGAAAGTTCCTTCCTTTTCATCTTTGAGAGCCATTAGTAATGCCTACTTGTGAAACTGACTGCCGCGGGTTCTCGATTTAGGACATGCTGTTGCAATATGACCTTTTTCGTTGCAGTTGTAGCACCATATTGCATTCCCAGATACTGTATTTCTATTTGCCACATTGTCATTACTTCTTTGAGGAGCACCTGCATTGTTTCTAAATCCCCCCCCCCCCCCCCAATTGTTGTTGAATCTTTGTCCATACCCAGAATTTCTAGAATACCCTCCTGAGCCTGAACGTCCAGGATTACAGTTCTGAATCTCAACTCGACCATCTTGAATGAAAGCTTGATTCCTTGTATTTGATGAAGAACGAAGACGGTTGTTGGTTTTGTTGGAGAATTTGCTAAAAGCACGAGCAATAAGAGCAAGTCCTTGATTCAACGTATGGACGTCATCATTATCATCATCTTCAATCTGATTAGAATAATACATGCTATCATGGTTGTCATATAGAGCAGGTTGAGTAGAAGCGTGTTGCGAGGATGATTCATATGGGACCATTTTGTGTGAAGTAGGAGGTTGCTGGTAACTGAAATAATTCTGTTCCTGATCATAAGCATGATTAGACATCGGACGATGTGCAACATGAGATTGAGCAACGAGTGCAAGGGGATTAGAAGTAGGTGGTGGTGTATATCCTCCTCGTGCGGCTTTATCTTTTTCAACTTCAGACTCATAGCGCTTGAGATAGTCATACAATAAACCATATGGATCTCTATGAAGATTCTTAGCTTGTCTCACAAATGTCACATACTTTTGCCACTAAGAACCCAGACTACTAACAAACTTTGTATTGACAGCGATCCTTGGAAGGTGTACTTCATGTCTTTCTAAGTCATTGACGACATTGGTGAAACGATGAAAGTAAGATTCAAGTGATTCCCCTGGTTCGATCATGATATTAGTGTATTCCAAGTAAAGTTTAGATTTCATGTCTTCCTTTTTCAGTTGTGTGCCTTGCATAAGTAGATGGACGTGTTCCTACATAGCTTTTGCAGTTGTCTGAGCATCAATACTTCTGAATATGATGTTTGGTATTCCCTGAAGTATGTAAGACATAGCATACTCATCTGCTTCACGATGGTGGTGTTGTTCAGCAGTAAGTGAAGACTCAGGAACTAGCACAGCAGTTGGAGCTACTGGAGGATTAGCAGATGGGTCACCGCCAACGTAGTTAACAGGCCACTGAAACGGTCCTTCAAGGATAACTTGTTTCATGTACTTACCATTGGGTTTCTTGAGTTCTATAAACCTTAAGAATTGACTTGCCCACAGAACATAATTACCCGGTGTTAGCATTAGTGGGGTGTCAATAGATCCTGCTTCATGTCTGGATTGTTGAGTTGAAATGACTTCACACATCCTGTCAAACCAGTGAGTAGGTTTTGATGGGAGTTGGCTTTGTTGTGGTGACATAGGATAGGATTGTTGCATTGGAACCATCTGATGTTGTTGCATGAGAAGATGTTGTTGTGAGTAAACCGGTTGTTGATAATATTGTGGTGATTGTTGATACTGTTGCTATTGCTGATGATACTGTTGATTCTGATGTTGCTGAGGATGGTTAAAGTTGTAGTACGGTGGTTGAGACATATTGAAACACTTGTGTGAAAAAAAAATGGATCTTGTAGAAGGTATAGACCAAATCTCGAAAACTTGCACAAGTGATGATTACGAAAATTGAGACTTGAGTGATTGCGAAAATTCTGACTTGAGTGATTGCGAAAATTCTGATTTCGAAATTGTGAGATTGCGAAACTTTGGGGCTTCAGTATTTCGCGAAAACTTAGTGAATGTTAGGTATCTTTTCGAAACTATGAAAGTTTGCGAGAAAAGAAATGTGATTTCAAAAAAAATTGACTTTTTCGAGAACACAGATTCACTAACCCTCTTTCGAAATTATACAATTTCAAAAGTTATCCAAAAGTCGAAGTGCTTTTCTTTCTTATACAAGAGAGAAAAGACTGAGTCCACAAAACTGAAGTCGTTATGAATCAAGTTGTGTAGATCTCGAAATAGGGACAATATCACGATCTCGAAACTGGGGCGAGTATTGTTTATAAAGAAAGCTAACCAAAAACGCGTTTTTATTTAAAGATTCTTGTACTTTTAGGTAGAAAATGATGATTTCTTGAAGAAAGTTTAAAACTTGATAAACTTTTTCAAAAATGAAAATGTTTTCGAAAAATAGTAAAAAATCCCAAGTCGTAAGTTTTGAATGAAATTATGAAACTTTTTGTTTGTTATGTTTTGTAACACAAGTTTGTAAGCAAAGATGTGATAAAAAACAAGAAACAAACAAGAAATAACAAGAATTTCAACAAAATAACGAATTAAAAAACAAGTTTTGGATCAATTCTTGTGAAAAAACAATAACTATACCTTCATATGGCGAATGATACCACTTGTTAGGTCACTATATTGATTTCACACAAACAAGAATGAGATAGATATAAGGATTTGGGTGATTATATGAATAAGAGAAAAATGAGAGCAAGAGTTTCCTTAAGATATCAAATAACCAACCAAGTATTACATGAGACCTAAGCATGGTATTTATAGGTAAGGAGCTAGGGCAACACTCCTACTCCTTCCCATCTTACAAACGTATGGGCTTAAGGCCCATGGACCATATAACTTAAGTCTAGTAAACTTGTAACATTACATAAATATAAGTAACTAATAGTTAAGCAACCTAATATTATTACAAATGACCGAGACTTGATAAAATAGTAAAACTTTGATCCCAACAGAAAGTGGGCTACGTTGAATGCTAATTGTCAAAGGTTTAACGCTATTGTTTGTCGTTTAATACATTCCGAGGGTAAAAGCGGGAAGAACGAGGTTGATCTTTTGGAACGTGCTAAGCTAATATATCATGAGGAGTCGGATAGGGGGAATTCAAAGTTTACTCAAGAACAAGCATGGCATGTCTTGAAAAAAACCCCAATGGGACGCGGGCGAAGCGGTTGATCTGAATGATCCCACCGGGCATGCTGAACTATTCGGCGATGATGCGAGACCACGCACCTAGCAAACCTTGTCCCGCCAAAAAAATTAAATCGAAAACAACGACAAGCTCAGCGGGAAGTCAATCACAAGATAATTTAGCATCATATTTAAAAGATGAATACAGACGCAAATGGGAAGCCGCCGATGCGGCGTACGAGGTGAGGATCGCGAAAGACTGGGAAAATAATGGAGTTCAAAGAATTAGAGTTTTCAACGATTAGCACCGAGGGGTTGCCGTAATGCCAAACCATGGTCATCAACAAGAGAAAAGACGCAAAAATGGCAAATTACTTTCAAGACCCTCCACAAAATTAGTTATTGTAATTTTTTAAGTTTTGTATTATTTTCAAGTTTCGTATAGTTTTTAAGTTTCATATGTTTTTTATATTTTGTTTGTTTTTTAAGTTTCGTATTTTTTTTTTTCATATTGTATTTTTATTTGATAAATTAATGATTTGGTTTGTTTCAAAAATGAAAAAGAAAAAAAATGACGGGTAGGACCCTTTTCGCATGTTATGAGGGGGGGGGGGGGAGTATTTTTTTATGTGAGTAAGTTGCTGATGTAGCGTTAAGGTAGCAAGCTTGCACTTGTGAGTGAGTATTACGGTACCCAATGCTCTAAGTGTGGAGGGTTGTATCGTCACATCAGCTACACATTATCAAAAAAACACTTCATTTATATTTTCTCTCAACTTTCTTTCATCTATTGCAGTACCTTTTCTCTTACATTAACATTTTTTTATTTTTGATCATTTAAAAATACCCCTCATATACACATACACACTCACAACAACCAATAAAATACAATATATCTCTTCCAAATGAGTTTTCTCTCTCCTCTTCCTTCGGGGCTTAAGTTCTCGCAAGTGAAAAAAGGTATCTTTTGCCGTATAGTGAGGTGCACTGTTATCTAATTTCCCGTTGACATGACACTATTCTTTCATTGTTCCCACATTACACACCCTGCAGCCTAATGAGAACAGACATTTAACCTGCAAAATGTGAGTCTATATTGTTTCTATCCTAATGTAACATCTTGATATATAAGACTAGGTGCAATGGTCACCATTCAACATCACTCTCTCACCTTTCATCTCAGCTCCACATCATCATTCATCACATCGACACTCCCCTCACCTTTCAGGTGCAATGGTCAACAATCCCCTCACCTTTCAAACATATCCCACAAAATATCCCCCCCACACACTCACAAATCAAATAAACAATAATAAAAACACTCACTTTGCACAAATGCAGAAATGTGATTTGCCTCACCTTCTGTAGCAACTCACATTTTCCAGGTTATCATTTATCCAATTACTTGAACGTTTTATTCTAACATGTGATTTCTTTCTTTAATGTATAATCGTGAGGTCAACCCCTGTACAACGAGAAACCACTTTGAACGAATACCGACACTAGACCAGGTTTAGTCTACATCTAATAAGTACTATATGACTCTCATAAGCATATTTTACAAGTCAATTACATTTGGTTTCATAAATTTTATGTAAGTCATTTAAACTTATTCCAACTCAACACCTTTACATTATACACTTATACACTCATTTATACACTTCAAAAATATAAAATAAACCCCCATAAGTTACCAAAAGTTACCAAAATCGGCCACATAAGTTACCAAAAATATAAAATAAATCCCCATAAGTTACCAAAATCGGCCACAATATTATTACCACCAACACATGCTTTTAAAACCATAAACCATACATTTCCTAAATAATACTTACCTCAAAAGTTCAAGGACTTGATAGCTATTCCCCCTCACTATCAAACCCACGTCCCATGTAAGGCCTTTCCTTTATTAATCATGCACCTTCATGTGACACAAATTTATACCATTCAAACTTCCTTAATGTTAGACTCGTATCCCATATACAAATAGGCTCCACCCTAGATGAAATTGACTATGACTTAATGTGATTCGCTAGTCAATGGAAGTTACGTTTAGTCAAACCTGATAATCAATGGGATGGTCAAAGAATGTGTAATGTGATTATAGAAAGTATTACGTGTCACAACTAGAATGGAAATAGACTTTAAGGACCAAAGTTGTGAAGTGGTAAATGTGTTATAAGGTTAAGTGTGGCTAAAGTAGAAGAAAAGAGACTTAAGGGACTAAATGTGCTAAGTGGCCAAACTAGTGTAAGTAACTAGATAAATATCTAGTTATCTTCCATTTTCTTTAAGTTTCTAGAGAAATCATGGGTGTGTTTGTGTGGTATGGTTTAGAAGAGAAAGGAGGGAAAAAGATAAGTTGGGTAGACCAAGAATGATGATGATTAAGGTCTTATGCAAGAAGATCATCCATAGCAACCACTCCTACACAAGTAAGTGATTCTCTACCTTGAATAAGTGAGGTTAAGGTTTATGATTAAGTGAGATTTCATCATATGATCAAGGTATGATCATATGATGATCTAGAAAGGAAATTGAGTATGTTTGATGGGTTATGTAAACCCTTGTTTATGGTATTCATTAATATGTTGTTAGGTCTTAATTAATTGTAAATATGGATGATGATAGTGATGATGAAGAAAATGATGATGATAGCGGTGAGAATGTTGATGATGACGGTGATGTTATGAGTGGCCTCTTAGCCTGGAGCTAAGGTAAGTAAACCGGTTATAAGACGATGTTATAATGATTTCATTATATTATGCTTCATGTGTTATATGTTAAGGTTTAAGTGTGGCTTGGAAAGTATGAGCTTATGTGAGAGTGGATTTAAGGTTAGTGTGACTTGATTAACAAGGATGTGTTATTCTAAGAGTGGTTAGATGCTATTGAGATAGGTCATGAAGCTTTAAGTTGTTAGACCCGTTTCCCGGGTGTTGGGACCCCACCCTAGACGAAAATGGATAAAGATCTCATTTGATTGGCCAGTCAACATTTGTTGCGTAATGGTCAAACCCGATAGTCAAAATGATAGCAAAGCATGTATTATAAGATTATGAAAGTATTATGTGACAAGAATAGAAGGAATTAGTATTCAAGGGCTTAAGTTGTCACTAGTGTAAATATATTATAAGTTATTTGTGGCTAAAGTAAGAAGAATAGGACTTGAGGGGCCATTCTTGCCAATGGCCCAAACTTGTGCCTAACTAGTTATATCTAGCTAAGTTTAGAGAAATCCACATCTTTCTTGTGTCTTTGGGAAGGCCGGTTCTAGAGGAAGAAAAGGGAGGGAAAGGATTTATCTTGATGGCTTAGAAAAGAAGATGATCAACTCCTAGTGCTTATGGCCACCCTTTGCTATGATCACTTCAAGTAAGTACCTATGTTCTTGGTGATTAGTGAAGTTATAGATTATGAGTAAAGTGGGTTTTCATCATATGATCAAGATATTATCATATGATGATATGATTTGGAAGATAAGTGTATTTGATGGGTTTTGTTAACCATTGTTTATGTATTTGATTGTTATGTTATTAGGTTTTGATATATTGTAGATGAAGATGATGATGGAAGATTGTAATGATGATGATGTTCTTGATGTTATGTAGCTTGAATTAAGGTAAGTAAAATGATGATGACATGTGTTATACGAATGTCTAACATATATGTGTTATGTATGTTTTGTGGTTAGTGAAAAAAAGACTTGGGATGTGCCTATGTGCTATGATAAATATGATCTAAGTGATGAAATTGGTTGTGAGAGTAAGTTGATGTTATGTGTTCATGTAAGAGTTAGAAAGTTGAACTGCTAAGTAAGTGGTTGGATATATGTGATGCTTATGTGTTTGATTGAAGTATAATGGTATGTTATGGTCGTTTTACTTACTAAGCCTTTGTGCTTACGGTTTAAGTGTTCAATGTTTTGTAGGTTCACATGTGATATTATGGCTTGGATTAATGTTAAAGGATTCGATATGCAAGGATAAAAGGTAGTATGCGTGTAGAAGCTTAGGTAGATACCGAGCTCAAGATTGAAGTTGTACCCCCGTGAGTCATTTAATGGTTTGTAATGGGTAAACAAGTGTCAAAACGTATGTCAAGATTGGTATAATGAATTAGTGGTCAAACGATGTGTCAATGTATGTTTATGTGCTCATGGGTAAAAGTTAGAGGGGTGTTTGGTTTAAGGTGTATTTCTACCCATTTTGGGGTCAAACGAGTCGAATGGTTATGAAAATGATTTATCATGATATGTTAATGAGTTCTGGAAGTTTCGGTGTTGTTTTGACCTATAGAAGTCGTTTTCCGGAATATATGCAAATGAAGAAAATGGTGTAAAAGTGCAGGTTCACCATACGGCCGTATGGTATTATTCCATACAGCCGTATGGTCTAAATCACAGAAAGATCAGAATCTGTTGTGTGGCCATACGACCATATGGTATTTTACCATACAGCCGTATGGTGTTTTCTCATATTTTGTCGATTTTGTTTATTTTGTAGAAAATGAACCGTAAGTCGTTAGAAGTCATGCCACTCGTCATTTTAAAGGTAATTGAGTCTAGTTTTCTTTAAAAATTGTTTTAAGGTCTGAATGTTTATAGATTTTTGTCAATGGTCAAAATAGTAATAGAATGTCCATTAAAGTCAAGCGTTTCCGCATAAAAGTTTTAGATTAATGGTCAAAGCGTGCACGGGGAGTAACAAATTGGTATAAGAGCTTCGGTTTAAGTGAATTAGGTTTCCTTTATATTTATTAGTCTTAAATCACTCGTAGAAATGTTGGACATCGGTGTAAGAAATGTGTAAGATAAACGTTTAAGTTAAAAGGAAGGAATAGGTGATATGTTATGTGGACCAAAGGTTGATAAGTGATGAATGTGTCTTATGTGCTAATGTGTATGGGATATAAGTCTATAGATGATTGAAATGTTTAAATGATTAGTTGGCCTTGCACTTTGGTTGGTGTCGGTTTTTATATGAAAGTATGTTAGGGTAACGGTAATTAAATATGAATAGAAATAGAAATTGGTATTAGGGATGGGTTAATAAGTACGCTTAAATGTTGACATCTAAGGTATGAAACCTTATCAATGTGCTAAGGTATAACATGAAAAGATAATATGAAACTAATGTACTAATGATGTAGTGTTAAATGGTATGAAGGGAAAGGAAAAGGGGCTAAAGAATAACGACATGTAATGATTATGAATTATAAGATATTAATGACTAACATATGGTCTCATTATACAAATATATGTCTAATGATTGACGTTAATGTGGTGTAGAAACGGATTAAGTATAAGTTAAGGTATAAGAATAAGAATGCGATAAGTTAAGAATGTAAGAGAGAATAAGATGAGTATGCATGAGGTAAAGGTGTTGCCCTAAAATCATTATATTACGATTAAGGTGATTAGCGGTAATTATTATAATGAATGTATGTGTTGCAATTGACGATATGTGTAAAGCCTATATGTAAAAGAGTTGAGTAGACTAACGTGTAATGTAAAGGTGGAAATGATTAACGCGAGTTAAAGAATGTAAGTTAGAGTGACAAGTGTAAGGACGTGGAAAATGTGTAGATAACTAAAATGTGCAAGAAGAGTGAATGGTACTAATGAATGAATATAAGTTAACCTATGCAAGGTTTAAAAGTAGAAAGAGCCGGGTGGACTAAAGGGTAGAGTAAGAGGGTGAAAATGATAAAGCGGATTAGAATGTAAGATGATAAACACATAGAAATGTGTACTTATAATAAGCAAGTTCATATGCACTATGAGCTTGCGTTCACAAAATAAAATGGATGGAATAGTGTGTGTGTGTCAAAATGTTAATAGCTTAGATCCAATGATATAATGTGAAAGTAATAAATTATGAATGTTAATGATCCTCCGGGATGAATGTTAAAGGTGGTATCATTCGGGATGACCAGGTAAATGAATGTTAAAGAATCCTTCTGGATGTGTTAAAGAAATCCTTCGGGATAAAACGTATTGTCTTCACCGGTAAAGATTGCCTACATCCTTGGCATGTGTAATAGTCCCTTCAGGGAAAATGTTAAAGTAAAGTGGATCCAAGCTAGAAAATGGAAAAGTTTAAAATGAAGAGCATGGAAGATTGAAAGTTAAAACAAGTAATAGTAGTGCGAGTGTTATGTCGAAAGTATGTAAGTAGGATGGTTTATGGTTTCTTTATTTAAATGGATTGGGACACCTTTTCATTTGAATAAAGAAATTATGAATCACCGAACCATGAGTTTGTATTTCTTGATTTACATCGTTTGGGACGCCTCTCCATGTAAATAAGAAAGTATGAATGAGTGGGCTTATGTGTTCCCAACATAGCATGAGTAGGGTGGAAGGGTAGAAGAAGGAGTCTAGGATGATTAGAAGTCATAAAGAATAAGATAGGTGGATAGATAATGAGTTGAATGACGACCCTAAGTGGGAAACGTCAAGTGAAGTATAAGATGTAGGTGTTAGAGTGTAAGTTGAAACGATTTAAGTTTTAAATGATATGCTTGTAGCAACGTGAATTGAAGGAAAGGTGAAGTAATGGATGCTTATAAACGCTAATATGGACTAAAAGCTCTATAAAATTCTGAGAAGAAAAGTAAAGACGAATGTAACGTGTAGTAAAATAGTAATGAGATAGTGGTAAAGTTGGGGTAAAAGTATAAAGTTAATGAATAATCGACTTATAAAAAGTTAAAAAGGGTGTGTAATATTCAAGTGACACATAGTCCTTGATGGAAAAAGTTAAATGGAACTAGTTAGAAGTTTATGCGATAGACGTAGAACGGTTAGATGGCATATATTAGAGGTAAGGATTATGTCTTGAATGACATAATGACTAAAAAGAAATGAAAGAATTGAGAAGTTAAGCTAGAAATGGAATGAGTTAAGGGTATGAAGTGCGAATAGTGGACCATGAATTGCACAATCACTTAGATCGTTGCAACTAAAAAGGATAAAGAACGGAAAGTGCTAAGAATGGAGGTAAGGTGAAACTAAGTTTTGATAAGAAATAGACGAGAGATTTCGGGGACGAAATCTAAATAAGGGAGGTAGAATTGTTATACCCGTTTCCCGGGTGTTGGGACCCCACCCTAGATGAAAATGGATAAAGATCTCATTCGATTGGCCAGTCAACATTTGTTGCGTAATGGTCAAACCCGATAGTCAAAATGATAGCAAAGCATGTATTATAAGATTATGAAAGTATTATGTGACAAGAATAGAAGGAATTATTCTTCAAGGGCTTAAGTTGCCATTGGTGTAAATGTATTATAAGTTATTTGTGGCTAAAGTAAGAAGAATAGGACTTGAGGGGCCATTCTTGCCAATGGCCCAAACTTGTGCCTAACTAGTTATATCTAGCTAAGTCTAGAGAAATCCACATCTTTCTTGTGTCTTTGGGAAGGTCGGTTCTAGAGGAAGAAAAGGGAGGGAAAGGTTTATCTTGATGGCTTAGAAAAGAAGATGATCAAGTCCTAGTGCTTATGGCCACCCTTTGCTATGATCATTTCAAGTAAGTACCTATGTTCTTGGTGATTAGTGAAGTTATTTTTTTTGGTGCCAAAGGTGAAATATATTAATCTCCAAAAGTATAGTACAAAATAAGTGACAAATGCACCACTGAATTGGACATGCCCCAATCAATATTCAAAAACTAAACATACATCCGATATCTAACAAAGCTAGACATTTTATCACAGATACAACTAAACTCTGATAGACTAAACAGAGCACATCAGATACTGTATTGCTTCATCCAAGCACCATTCAGAATCTGTATTCACCTTAATAGCACCATCCCATCTAACTACATTTCCACCACACCCTCCCACCAGATCATTCAGCCCGCATCCACAATAATCAAAATAGGAAAGGGTGAGTGGCATCGTTAGGAATCCATATCCCCTCCAAGTCAAGGGCTATACCAGATGAGGTACATTTCCATCTCTAGAATGGCTTCACTCATCTGGGAACACACGCCTTGAGGGAGGACCAACCATTCCTCCTGTGGGAATGTAATGGATGGACCATGAAGCATCATCTTTCACCACTCTCAATTCCATCCAACTTACATTCCCCTCCTAGATCAAATTCCCTCCATAGTAGGAAACCTACTTTATGAATGCTTATCTATCCAAACTAGAGGTATTCAACTATAAACACTAACTTCTACTCCAGACCAATTAGCAGTTATATTGAATCACCACTTTTTGGAACAGACAACATTCAAGATACAAGGCCTGGAAGATAAGTGAATTTGATGGGTTTTGTTAACCCTTGTTTATGTATTTGATTGTTATGTTATTAGGTTTTGATATATTGTAGAGGATGATGATGATAATGATGGAAGATTGTAATGATGATGATGTTCTTGATGTTATGTAGCTTGGATTAAGGTAAGTAAAAGGCTGATGACATGTGTTATATGAATGTCTAACATATATGTGTTATGTATGTTTTGTGGTTAGTGAAAAAGAGACTTGGGATGTGCGTATGTGCTATGATAAATATGATCTAAGTGATGAAATTGGTTGTGAGAGTAAGTTGATGTTATGTGTTCATGTAAGAGTTAGAAAGTTGAGCCGCTAAGTAAGTGGTTGGATATATGTGATGCCTTTGTGCTTACGGTTTAAGTGTTCAATGTTTTGTAGGTTCACATGTGATATTATGGCTTGAATTAATGTTAAAGGATTGGATATGCAAGGATAAAAGGTAGTATGCGTGTAGGAGCTTAGGTAGATACCGAGCTCAAGATCGAAGTTGTACCCCCGTGAGTCATTTAATGGTTTGTAATGGGTAAACAAGTGTCAAAACGTATGTCCAGATTGGTATAATGAATTGGTGGTCAAACGATGTGCCAATGTATGTTTATGTGCTCATGGGTAAAAGTTAGAGGGGTGTTTGGTTTAAGGTGTATTTCTACCAATTTTGGGGTCAAACGAGTCGAATGGTTATGAAAATGATTTATCATGATATGTTAATGAGTTCTGGAAGTTTTGGTGTTGTTTTGACCTATAGAAGCCGTTTTCCGGAATATATGCAAATGAAGAAAATGGTGTAAAAGTGCAGGTCCACCATACGACCGTATGGTATTATTCCATACAGGCGTATGGTCTAAATCACCGAAAGATCAGAATCTGTTGTGTGGCCATACGGCCGTATGGTATTTTACCATACAGCCGTATGGTGCTTTCTCAGATTTTGTCGATTTTGTAGAAAATGTACCGTAAGTCGTTAGAAATCATGCCACCCGTCATTTTAAAGGTAATTGAGTCTAGTTTCCTTTAAAAATGGTTTCAAGGTCTGAATGTTTATATATGTTTGTCAATGGTCAAAAGAGTAATAGAATGTCCATTAAAGTCAAGCGTTTCCGCGTAAAAGTTTTAGATTAATGGTCAAAGCGTGCACGGGGCGTAACATAAGTGGCTAAGGTATGTGTTAATGTTCAAGGTTTATTGTTGTAATGAAGTAATGGGTTGATATGTAATAATGTGTGAATGATTTATGATATTATTTTATAATTGTTTTACTTGCTAAGCGAAAGCTTACCGGTTAATGTTACAATGTTTTGTAGGTTCTTGTGTTATGCTATGGCTTGGATTAAGGATTAAGGTTTGGTTATGTGGAGGTTAGAAGACCTTGGTAAGAAATTAGGAGCTAAGTAGAGTACCGAGCTCGAAGTCAATGTTGATGCCCCGTGAGTTGTTTAAAGGTTTTTTGGTCATGGTTAAGTGTCAAAGTTATGTTGTGTTAAGTTAAAGTCAAGCTTGTATAATGGTTCGTAATATAACGGGTTGTAGTGTTTGTAGTTATGGTTAAAGGGGTGTTTGGATTAATGCATGTTTGTACCCATTTTGGGTAAAACGGGTCAAGTGAAATTTAGAACATTATAGCATGTTTGGTTAAAGTTTATGTGATGAATCTTTAATGTTTTCAAAGGTTAAAGTGTTGGTTTTTATAGTTACAGGTGTTATGGTTAGGTTATGTTTGAAAATGGGTCAAAACGGGCGTTTGGCATAACCCCGTAAGTATGCATTCACGGGTCGTTTAGACTACAAATAATTATGAAAATGATGTATTATGTTATGTTAAAAATTTTTGGAAAGTTTCATTAATTTCGAGTCTCGAAAGTACGGTTTCCAGAAAATGTGTAATGTATTTTTTATAAAGTTTTCTGCAGGTCCCATATGGCCATATGGTATTTTCAGCATATGGTCATATGACTGCTTCAGAAAGTTTAACTATGGCATATGACCAGAATATGGCCATATGGTATTTTCAGCATATGGCTATATGATTGCATCAGATTTTCAGTAAAGGGTCACATGGCCATATGAAATTTCGGCATATGGGCATGCTTCTGTTAGAGTATAAATTGGATTTTTCCGGTCATGCCACTAGTCATTTCGAAGGTAATAAAGTTTAGTTTTATGTCGAAATGGTTTTAAGGTCTATATGTCTAAGGATTTTTGTCTATGGTCAAAAGAGTATTGGAATATACGTTAAAGTTGGGTCGTTTCTGCGTAAAAGTCAAAGTTTTTTTGGTCCAGCGGGCACGGGTGTAACACTTAATTCCTACTATAAAAAAACCTTCATTGTTAGCTCATTTCATACAAAATTAAACATACTTCACACTCTCTTTGTGCCTCCCATCTCACAGCAGTAAAACCACAAGAACAAGGGTGTTTTTATCTTGGTAAAACTTTGGTTAAGAGCTGGGAAGGAAGATTAGGCTTTTGGTTTAAGAGATTAGGGTTTTCTAGTTGGTTTTGGGTAATTAGTGCACATATTGGTTCTCAAATATTCGCCACCTCTTTGTAAGCATTCATAAACTTATTTCATACTTTATTTCATTCATATTTAACATCTCATGCTTGTTTTTATATCACCACTATATTTTTGTTGTGGTGAATGTGTTTAAAAGTTAGTTTATCAAACCCAAAACTGTCCCAAATTCTCAGTCGACTTTAGGACACCATTTCACAACTTTAAAATAATTCTGGGCCAAATTCCTTTGGGCCACAGTTAGATATAGATCTTAGGAAATTCCTAGCCAAACTTTATGACTTTGGGATTTTTTTATTTTATGTTTATTTTTATTATTATATTTTTTTTTTACCATTTTACACCAAACCGCGTGTCAGGAAAGATGCAAATCTTAGTACTCGACACAAAACGCCTAAACGGAGGACCTAAACTCCACCTCAGGAACTCTAATTATACTTCTTGGAAAGTTAAAACATAGACCTAACTCTAAGAACTTGAATTTTGAAAAGTGGGTGAAAAACGAGTGAGTTATAGTCCATTGAAGTCAGGTAAAAGTTTATGTCTTAACTGTAACAGCAGATCAGTGGGTTTTAGTGTATAAATCGACACCTAAAACATGTTTTCACCGACCAAGGCCTTGATTTATTGAAAGTAGTCATATTTACCTACGTTTAGGGATTTGAATGACAAAAAACGGGTAAGAAACGAAGAAGTTACGCTCATTTAATGTCAAGAATTTATTTCAATCAGCAACTTCTTTTTAGTAGTTTTAGAACTAAAAACGCGTTTTATTTGTTTTTCTTAAACATTTGGACATACAAAACTTTATAAAACTTCAATACAAATATAAGGGTGATAAAACTTTATAAAACTCATATGCATATACTATATGTCGTATCGTTCCTAAGACGACTTATTTATCTAGGTCGCGGTTAGGATTCCTTGTTCGTTGAACTTGTGCAATATTTCTCGTTGTACTACTTGTTGAGGTGAGTTTTCAAGACCCTTTTTTACTTATATGTTTCTTGGGGAAAAATGATATTCAAAGGCTGTTTCAAATACTTTACGCCGTGCTAATCACTTTAGTTCTTTGGACAATATGTGTGCTTATATTTGTGAATGTGAGCGTTAGTGGTTGATTTGTACATGCCTATGATTCCTATGTTGATTTCTATGTTGATGGCTATGTTGATGACTGTTAAGCCAATTGTTTAACTCCAGTTGGTAGGCGACATGTTTGGAAACCTAAAGTGCTTGTGACTCTATTGAATTGGTTTGTGGTTTGGGATGCTATTTATGCTACTTGCTCTGCGCTATTATTATACGCTATTCTCTTACTTGTATCCTAGGCACGGCAAATGTCTATTACTTAAACCTACGAGCTCACCAACTTTATGTTGACGTTTTCGAGTATTCATTTTCAAGTAATAACAATGGTTAGGAAGGAAAGAGTTCCTGCCTTGCTTAGTGAGACCTAGGTCGAGCCCCTCTTGGATTGTATTCCCTAGAGAGATGTGCATCAGTATTTCATTATGGACATTGTTGTCGTGTGTGGATTTATTGCATGCTTGTCCCGGGTTGTGGGATTTAGTGACTTATGACTATTTTTGTCATGGTAGTGACTAACCATGATACAAGTCTCCACTTGTGTCGGGCATCGTGATGACATTTTGCGCGGTTATTCATTTAGTGAATTATCTATTGTTATATATCAATATGTTATGACGATTCCGTTTGTCACACTCCTCGTTTCAGCCTTAGACGGGGTGTGACACCTTCGTCCCATTTTTTCCCTTCCTCACGTGTGAGGATGTTTGGTACATTTAGGGGTGGCGCGTGAATATGGGTGTGAGTGGTGAGGCCTCACGCCCACTGCGTTTAGTCTAATGAGAGTACAACCAAACAAAGCTAACGTAGTATCATACATCAATAGGATTATGTTAATGATCAAAGTTTAGTACATCACTTCCACTAACAAAAAGAACTGAATACCTATAATCAAATTGATACAACTAATTCTAAGTAGAAAGAAAATTTTGGCATTGTCCATCTATTTCACTATCCATATACAAAATAAAAAAGTTCGCTGCAAGCTACACAAGAGAAATATCACGGCTGCCTACGTTTTCCAACTGCTCCAAGTATCGACACTGCGTTCTCCGGTCTTTAACAGTAGCAATCCTGAGGCATAACATAGATATGTTGGTATTACAAATAAAGCAAACTTCCTCTCCAACATTTAACTACGAAACATATACTCGTGCAAGATTCAAATTACAACAGATCAAATAAGTACACCTAGAAAGTTCTATTTGTGCAATGAGTTGGATGGGTTGAAAGTTGTTTCAAAAGGTATTGTTACAGGATGTGTGCACAAAAGTATGTAATGGCCACGGCATAACACAACACTTTAACCAAAATTAGTAAGGTACTTTTAAATTTATCAAAGTTGCAACACGTTTTCTACATATCTAGGCAACCATAGGTATGTTAAGTTATTTGCGAATTGGCTCACATTTTCTACATATCTAGGCAACCATAGGTACGTTAAGTTATTAGCGAATTGGCTCACCAGTACGATGTCACCTCAATTAGAGGCTGTACGCTCAAGAAGATAATAGAAACTGCAAGTAAGTGGTTATGATTGATAAAATAGAACACATTACTAATCTTGAAACTACATTACACTTCAGTTTTCCAGGTGCCATCTCTAGTGAAACATGAAAAACGAGACCAAAAAATGCTAGCTAGAGATCGAAAATCACAATGAATGATATATACCTTTTCAACGTATACGTTGAACCACTGCCCGTAGAACATCATCTCCAGCATTGGCCCTTAGGCATCTTATGAATGCAGGCCTAGAAATCCTTTTCATCTGTTTGACAACATATTTTGATCATTAGATTAAATACGTTTATCTTAACAAAATAAATAAGGGAAATATCAATATGAAAAACTTACTGAATATGCTTGATGAAGTTTCTTGATCGATGCCATTTTTGAAGAGCTCAAATAATTTGTGAGTTGCTTAATCAAACCATTGATGCTCATATGTGGTGACGTTGGTATCCTTACAGCTTGAATATTTGCTTGCTCGCCTTCTATTGGATCTCCTTTGAAACTGATGATGAAAGCCGGAAGAATGTGTGTGTTCATATTATGTTCCCAGATGACATAATTTGTCGGATTTAATATATTGTCGACACCCGAGTCAAATTCCAGGGAACTTGGATAGCCTTTAGGTGAACCGAAAGAAATTGTTTCAGGATTTCCTAAAATTACGCGACACAATAACATATGCCTCAAGCCATCCGAACCAGCAACTGATGTTTTTACACTGCAATCAACATGATGTCAAATAATTAGTAACTTAACTATGTCCTAAACAAGTCTTATGTTGCATAATGTTCTTATTTTCCATGAATATGATACGAATGAATGACAATTAGCTCGTTGATAACTAACAAACATATAAGAAGGAGACCGCATACATAAAATAAATTCATCAAAGCAAGAAGAGAATTACTGGATGTCTTTGACACCTTAAACTATGACAAATTTATCACAACTAAATAAACTGGATGACAGGTATATATAGTTCTACTCTGAAAGTCAGGATTGTGATTTTTAACTTCAAAATTGTCGCATGTTCTTCCAATTTCTATAGGTAATTTGAAAACTATAAAATGTTAATGAATGTAGGCATAGACGGAACTTGAACATTTTTTTGAGGGGGCCGAATTTATTCTGGGAGGGCTGAATTAGAGATTTGTTTGTAACCTAAACTAAATTACTCCTAAAACCTATAATATTTACACTAGGTGCCGCAAATTCTGGGGGGGCCGGGACCCTCCCCTGCCCCTACATAGTTCCGTCTATGAATGTAGGGCTGCATAAGAACCGGGCTTGAGCTTAAACTAGTCTTCACAAATATGTTGGTTCAACAATACTAGCTTTGATGTCTTAGAAACTTATACTTAATGATGAAGTTTTATATAAACCCTAAACCTTAAACTATCAAATTTATGCATACAAATACTAGGTTGAATGTCTTACAAACTTATACGTAATGATGAAGTTTTATATATCAAATTTATGCATACAAGTACTAGCTTGAATGTCTTATAAACTTATACTTAATGATGAAGTTTTGCATATCAAATTTATGCATACAAGTACTAGCTTGAATGTCTTAGAAACTTATATACTTGATGATGAAGTTTTATATATCAAATTTATGCATGCAAGTACTAGCTTGAATGTCTTAGAAACTTAATACTTAATGATGAAGTTTTATATATCAAATTAATAGCTTGAATGTCTTAGAAACTTAATACTTAATGATGAAGTTTTATATATCAAATTAATGCATGCAAGATTGCAAGTACTAGCTTGAATGTCTTAGAAACTTATATACTTAATGAAGAAGTTTTATATATCAAATTTATGCTTTGCAAGTACTAGCTTGAATGTCTTAGAAACTTATACTTAATGATGAAGTTTTATATATCAAATTTATGCATACAAGTACTAGATTGAATGTCTTAGAAACTTATACTTAATGATGAAGTTTTTATATATCAAATTTATGCATACAAGTACTAGCTTGAATGTCTTATAAACTTATACTTAATGATGAAGTTTTATACGGAGTATATCAAATTTATGCATAAAAGTTCTGACAAGTGACTCGAAAAATCTACCGTACCTACATGGCTACATGCTAAAAAAAAAAACTCGACAAACAGTTTGGTAAGATATCGCAATCTTGTAGAGCATTTATAATTCAGTCTGGTATAATGTTTTGAGCTTGGTTTATATGTCGACAAGCTCGATTTCATTCTTGTATAGCTCAACATAACCTAATAAAGCTAGGATAAGTCGTTATTATTCGAGTTCTAACCTAGTCCTATGGTTCTTCAAGGTATATATACTTTTTGAGCTCAATATCAAGTTTATATAACTCGTAAAAAGCTCAAGTATGTTGTAACAAACTGCATATGATTGATCATACAACTAGAAAACCAAGCATAAAAGAAACTAAACTAAAATTTGCAGGAATTAATTAAATGTACTAACCTCTTTATAGGAAAATTCGCAGGCGAAAGACAAACACCACGACCATACGACACCGTTTTGTTCGCAAATCGACGAAAACCATGCTTTAAAATCTCAGAAATCTCATCTCGAGAACCACCATACCAACCATATCTAATATTGGCCTCACCAGAGTTTCTACTCGCAACAGCACTAGCATAAACCTTAAAAGCATCAAATCTAGCAGCTTCCATGACACTTTTGCCATAATTCTTCTTATGAATTCCAACAACGTTAATATTCTTGCCAGATTTCCTCGTAGCACCAACAAAGCTTCTTTTAAGAATATCATACTCATGGTTTCCTTCTTCAAGCCTGTCAACCATTAGCTCGTCGTTTTCAAATATTCCGAAACGCGGGTAGCTCGTAACGCTCTCGTCGTCTGAATCATTCGCTCGAACAATAGCATCATCTTCAACTACAACAGAAACTTGATCCTCAAGTAATGAAGCTTGATGTTTGTAGCTAGCACTTCGGTCCATGACAATATGTAAGTCGATATATGTGAAGAAACGACAGAGGAATAAATTCACGAAGGAGTTGTGTAAAGGTGTTGTGAAGAATATATATAAGCCTTCGAAAAAGAGAATGGGAGTGGAAGTTAACTTGGAGAGGTGTAGAAATGCAAGTTGAATACGTCACGTTTGATAATACTTATATAGAGAAGTTTAAACCGACATAAAATTCTTTTTTAATTAGTACTCCTATTATTTTACACCGCTTATTACAATACCGCCTCAGATACCCTAAAGACAAGAAAACATGTTTTTATGTACCTCAAAAAGGAAATCTTATTTTTTGAACAAAGATTTGTTCTAGTAACTTCGCTACTAAAAATAATTATACTTTAGTCGTGTCTAGGTAACAATTTGCTTATTTGTAACTATGTCGGAAAAGTTAAATTGGGAATGGATTATCTTATCCTTAATGTGCATAAATAAAACCTTATCTTGTTAATTAAGTACGTATAGCTTTTAATCCTTTATAACTTTTTGTTTTTGTTTTTAATGTCTTTATCGTAGGAGTCTATGTGGTGATGGATACATTTCGTGTAGACTTTGTCAATTAAAGGCTAGCAAGTAGCAACAGCTAGAGTTGTATTTGGAAACTCTTTATGTTCTTGATCAATATATTATGGGTTTCAACTTAAGATATTGCTAAATCTAATAACATATATCATAGCATAACTTCTTAGAGCGCTTTTGTATTAGTTGTATGTTTATCTGATATTGCGTGACGGTGACCTTATTAGAGTAGGAACCACGACCAAATATAAATGGATGCACAATTTTTTTAGATTCATAATATAAAAACACATTTCGATAGACCGGGTGTATTTAAGATACACTTTGAAAAAATTGATATTTTCTTAAAAAATTAACAATATATCGAAAAAAATCTATAAATATCCCGACCACTCGCAAGAACCCTGGTTCTGTCCCCGGAACTTATGCTATGTAAATCAGTTGTTGATCAAAGAGTAAAATCCAAAGTTATAAAAAGAAAAAAGAAACACAAAATGTGTGATACATGTTAAACCTTGCACGTGAAGGAACTAGTAGTTGTTAACCTTGACAGCGTTT
Source organism: Artemisia argyi (assembly GCA_030686995.1). NCBI lineage: Eukaryota > Viridiplantae > Streptophyta > Magnoliopsida > Asterales > Asteraceae > Artemisia > Artemisia argyi. The sequence continues at coordinate 78,283,966 of CM060698.1, read as the reverse complement.
GGTCACGTAACATCCACGTCTTTTTTCTTAATAATCACAGAGTAATTAATTAAATTAAGCTCGGTGGCACACCTTTTTCACACGTCCATTGACTTTCCTCTTAGCTTTGACTTTTTAATATTTTATTGCTATAGGTAACAATTGCTTATTTGTAACTATGTCGGAAAAGTAAAATTGGGAATGTTTTTATCCTATCTTAATATGGATTATCTTATCCTTAGTGTGCATAAATAAAACCTTATATTGTTAATTAAGTATAGCTTTTAATCCTTTATAACTTCTTGTTTTTGTTTTGAGTAAAGTTTTTAATGTCTTTATCGTAGGAGTCTATGTGGTGATGGATACATTTCGGACATTTCGTGTAGACTTTGTCGATTAAAGGCTAGGAACAGCTAGAGTTGTACTTGGAAACTCTTTTTGTTCTTGATCAATATATTATGGGTTTCAATTTAACATAGAGTAAATTGCATTTTTTGTCCCTGTGGTTTGGCTAAATTGCAAGTTTGGTCACTATCATTTTGAAAGTGAAACGGTAGTCCTTATTTTGAAGTTTCGGCTGCAAGTTTAATCCCTGATCAAAGTTAAATGACTAAATACCTTTATCTTCTTCTTTTTCTATTTTCTTTCCAATATTCTTTTTTTTTTTCTTTTAATATCAACAAATAAAACAACTACCACAATTAAAACCAAGAAAAACGACAGCCAAGAACCAAGAACAACAACAAAACCTAAAATAAACCACAATCAAAACTTCAATTAACATCATCACTATCTACCATACAATTTCTCCCTATCTTCTAAAGAGTCAAAATTCACAAATTAATAAACTATTAGAGGTGTCAAATCACGAATGTATGAGTCAAATGTAAAAAGATATGCATATCTTTTTACGAATCAATTTACTAGGACGTTTTTCAGCAAAATGAGGTTTTTTATTTCCAAATCAGTCTACTGGATATGCAAATGTAAAACAATATGCACATCACTCTTTAACAAATTTCATATGGGTGTTTTTTATTCGAATCATTTTTTTAAACAAAACTGTTATAAGAAAAAGTCAAACCATGATCTTAAAAAGTCAAACTTTAGTAATTAACCACTCAATTCATAACAAAAATCAAATTAAACCAAGATCATACACTTTTAACACCCAATAAACAAAACCTTTATATTAGTTTCACCAATAAACCCCAATTAGAAAAAGCTTCAATTCAATTTCTTTATACTTTAAACAAAACCGTCGGTCACCGAAGCCACCTGCTGGTGCCTGTGTTGTTTTGTTTCCTACCACCTTACGCCGCCTGACACACCACCCAGTGTAGGTCGAAGATATTTATGATGATTAATCTTGAATAATCAAGAATTTGTGTTGGCGTTTGTGAAAAAAAATAATGTAGGTCGGATTGTGATGGGATGATGGATCTTGAAGAATCAAGAGTTTTTATGTTTTGTGTTTGTGTGAAAGTTTTTTATGATTATATGGTAGTATTTTAATTTGTTGATATTAAAAGAAAAAAAGATAGCTGAAAAGAAAATAGAAAAAGAAGAATACAAGGGTATTTTAGTCATTTAACTTTGGACAAGGACCAAACATGCAGCCAAAACTTTAAAATGAGGATCACCGTTGCACTTTAAAAAGGATATGGACAAAACCTGTAATTTGGCCAAACCCCAAGGACCAAAAATGCAATTTACTCTTTAAGATATTGCTAAATCTAATAACATATATCTGTAACATAACTTCTTAGAGCGCCTTTGTATTAGTTGTCTGATTTAAATTTGCGTGACGGTGACCTTATCAGACATGGAATTAGGATCAAATATGATCGTGTGCATAAATTTTTTGAAATCATAATATAGAACACATTTTGATAGACGGATGCATTTAAAATACATTTTGGAAAAATTGATATTTTTTTTTTCGAAAATTAATACTACACCAAAAAAATTCACAAAAATCCCGGGCACTCGCGGGAACCTTGGTTCCGTCCGTGGACCTTATGCTATGTAAATCAGTTGTTGATCAAAGTGTAAAAACCAAAGTTATAAAAAGAAAAAGAAACCCACAATGGGTGATACATGTTAAACCTTGCACGTGAAGTAACTAGTAGATGTTAACCTTGACAGCGTTTGGTCACGTAACATCCACGTCTTTTTTCTTAATAATCACAAGAGTAATTAATTAAATTAAGCTCGGTGGCACACCTTTTTCACACGTCCATTGACCTTCTTCTTAGTTTTGACTTTTTAATATTTTATTGCTTACCTAAAAGTGTCTTAATTTGACTTTGACCATTATTTCTGGAATGATTGGTCATTAGGTGTGTTAATTTTATGCTTTGGACACTTATAATACTAATTGCAAGCGAAACGTTATACTTTCGTCGGCTCGAATTAAGTATCAATTTTCATATTTCACAAAATTTACGAAAATCTCACAATATTAACCAATAAAATTTCATTTCTACACATTTGTTGAAATTAAAAATAGACATTATCAATGATGAGTTGGTCCAGTGGTAGGATCTTGGCTTGTTGACCGTGAGGTCTCAAGTTCAAACCCCACTATGGCTATCTTTGAGATATTAGGAAGTCCCTCTATGAGGGCTTGGCTTGGGTTTACTCAGGTCAAGTCTGAGGGGGCAGGGTTTACCCTTATTAATCGTCGTGCCTTCGGGCGGATTAGTAAGGGGTTCTCCCCCCATCGGGTACTTGAACAAGGCTTACACTTTGAGGGAGCTCTCTAGCGCGTGCCCGGTTAAGACAACGTAAGCTAGACCTCTCGCTGTCGATTCGCGACACAAAGTTTCTTAAGAAATTCACTGTTCAAAAAAAAAAAAAAAATAGACATTAATTTTGAGACAACAACAAATGCAAAATGGAATTATACCTTAAGACTACTATTAATGTATTGATCTCGTGTTTTAGGCAAAGGTAGAATCATCATGATATAAACTTAGCATCGCTTTCATTGCTAATTATAAATCCACTTTAAAGTAATAATCATAGTAATACCATTATAATCATATTGTTAGCTTTCTGGTTTTTAGTATACTCTATATATAAACCACGTATTTCATAACCTTAAGTCATTCCAAGTTCAAAAATGCTTCATCAAGTTCTTTTTATCAGAGCTTTTGATCTAGTTCTGAAGAAGTCCAACTGCTAAGCAACGAGTCTTTCAAACTCTTGGCATCGACCTCCTCTTTAGCCTTCAGAAAACAATAATCAAATGTATATCAGTATATGAAGGCAGGGACGGAACCAAGGGGGTGCCCGCGGGTGCACGTGCACCCTATGGATTTTTTCTGATATAGTGTTAATTTTTGAAAAAATTATCGATTTCTCTTAAATGTATCTTAAATGCACCCGGTGCATTAAAATGTGTCTCTAGTATTATTTAGTTCGTATACTTACAATTAAAAAATAAATATAAAATTTTGTAAAAGCCCAAAGATGAAAGAACTTTAATAAATTAAAGCACAAAAGCCCATGAAATAGGTTTTTTAATGGAACAAGTTTATCCATCATCCTAACAATTTACAAAATCCAAAATTGAACTAACACAACAATGATGAAACAGGTTCGTAAGTCGTAACATATATCTTTCATTTATTTATTATGTCTTTTAAAGTTTTCATATTTTGATTGGTTGTATGAAATCATGATTAATTTGTTTGTTCCATATACTCTATCATCATCAATAAGGGCTTAGGGTAATAAGAATAAGTGAATAACTATAAGACAAATAGGCATAAGTGGATAACAAGTTTAAGTGATAGTCAACAATATATTAGAATATGAATAGTACCCCAATTGTGTTGTCATGAGGCATTTCTATTGTTGTCGTATTTACAATATATATGAAAAGTAGTGCTTAAATGAAGTTGGTTTTAGTCTTGCCTGTTGCTACCGCTACGGTTGAAAGATGTTTTTAAATGAAGCTCATTAAAATTGATTTGCGTAATCAGATGAGTGATGATTATTTTTAACGGTGCTTTAACATGTGCTATAGAGAAAGAAGAATTATTAATATTAAAATGAGGGTGCACGTAAGTGTTTTTTTGCTATGAGAGATCGTAGAATCACTAATTAGAATGTAATATATTCATTTATTTATTGTTTTAATGAAATCTTTATTTTGATCCACTCTTTAACTCTATTATATTATGGTTAAAAAAAAATTGTGCACCCGGTTATATTTCTTTCTGGCTCCGTCCCTGTATGAAGGCTTCAAGTTTAACAAGATGTATATGAAGCATGTAGATTCTATCTCACCTCGACAGTAAGTGTGTTTATAAGACAAGACCAATACAAGTGGTCATACTGACAATGATTACTTGAAGTCCAAGAGATGTATATGAAGCATGTAGATTCTATCTCACCTCGACAGTAAGTGTGTTTATAAGACAAGACCAATACAAGTGGTCATACTGACAATGATTACTTGAAGTCCAAGAGACTGAACAGCCTCTATTAACCTTGAAAATCCATGCGGTTTGTGGTTGTAAAACACTTTAAGCAAGTACTTTCGAGCTCCGATTTTGTGTACTTCCACTTCCACATCCACATCCTTCATAAACAATTTTGTAATTAATAGACTCTTAAAATTTTCAGTAAATAATTGAAAAATCAAATAATTTCCAACTAAAAAATAAATGATACGATAACTTTTGCCTGTTATTCAAACTACAGTTTCTATGTTTTGGGAAGTTCATAAGTTTACAACTCAGTTTCTTTATCAGCAGAATTTGAAGCTCGAATATGTGATTTTGAATGCGTTTGAGGAGAGCTATAATATACTATTTTTGGTTTACTAACCTCGACTTCATGACCATTAACCATGCAATCTTGTTCTTCAAGCGCCTTAAGCTCGTCTTCAAGTTCTTTAGCATTCTCTTGCAATTCTTGTATCTACTTGATTGCTTATCCAACTATCGAAACTGTATCCATCTACACAGATGAAAAGATCACAGTCTTTAAGATAAATAACCTCAACGAATTCAGATAGAGATAATACAAATATAGGAAGTCAATAACCGAACCTTTGAAATCTTGGGGATTAAAGAACGTAGAATTAAGAGATTATCCTTCATTCGTTTCCTTCGGTTTCTTTCAGCTTCAAGATTCTTTGATTTGAATTGTTTTTTCACTTTCTTTTGCTTTGCCTCCATAACTTCGTTATCACTCCCTGATATCCATAGATAATTAGAGGCGGAAATTTGACTCATTTACCCAAAATGGGTCAGCTTGCGACATTTTATCTTTAAGAACATAAATGATAATCAGTATAAAATAATTTTTAGGGACAATTACCAAAATAGATCGTTGACTTTTTGACTAGTCACTTTGTAGACTTTCAAATTTTACTTTCCAAAATTAGATCAGGGCAACTAAAAAAATGAGCAACTCAATATAAACGCGACATGTGTCCAAAAAGATTCTAGAATATTCCAAAAAGATTATAGATTCTGTACTATAGATTCCAAAAAGATTCTAGATTCTGTACTATATTAATAAAATATTCGACACGTGTCGCACATATACGAAGGTTGCTCAGTCGCCAAGTTGCCCTGATCCGCCAGAGGAAAGTGATTTAAAAACATCTATTCAAGGAATGTGTTTTGGGCGACTGATCTATTTTGGTAATTATCCCTAATTTTTATCGCTACACTTGAAACGAGCCAAATCGGTAAAAGGCAAATTATTTCCACCATCTAGTTTGTTACTGATATTAATACATTAATGTCTTCTATAGAGTGCATATAGATGGATGAAAAGCGTGTTTTGACCCGTAGAAAATAACTTATTCTTAATGACTTATGACTCATTACCCAAAACTCCCCATCATGTCGATTTTGTCAACGTGTAGGTCACTGTGTTTATTAGTTCATCAATGAACTGAGTTCAAAAACATGAACGGAGTCTACATAAATGAGCAGATATGAACCTGATGTCAACCCTGGGGTGGTTGGATGACTAACGAGTTCTGGAAGCAGGATAAGGAGCTGTAGGTTAGGACCAATGTGATTGAAAAGATATGAATTCAGACAAGTTTTCGAGTCTTCTTCATCTAACTCAGGATCAACAAGTGCTTCTATTGCTTAGGAGTGCAATAAGTGCTTCTATTGTCCTTTCATCAGTGGGAACCTAAAAACATGGAACTATGTATAAAACGTATACAAACGGACAAAATGTATAAAATGGACAAAAACGTAAGAAAATGTATAGAAACATAAGAAAACGGGTGAAAACGTAAGAAAACGAGCGAAAACGTATAATAACGGATGAAACCATATTAAAACGGATGAAAACATATGAAAATGTAAGAAATACGGAGAAAAACGTAAAAAACGGAGGAAACATATAAATAAAAAAACGTAGAAAAACGGATAAAACCATATGACAACGTAAGAAAACGTATAAAAACGGATAAAAACAAAGGAGAACGTAAGAAAAACAGATGAAAACGTATAAGAGACGAAAACGTATAAATAAACGGATGAAAACATATGAAAACGTAAGAAATACGGAGAAAAACGTAAAAAACGGAGGAAATGTATAAATAAAAAAAAACGTAGAAAAACGGATAAAACCATATGACAACGTAAGAAAACGTATAAAACGGATAAAAACGAAGGAAAACGTAAGAAAAACAGATGAAAACGTATAAGAATGGACGAAAACGTATAAAAACGGACGAAAACGTAAGAAAACACATGAAACGGGGAAAAACAGGCAAAAACGTGTAAAAACAGATAGAACCGTATGACAACGTAAGAAAATGTATAAAAACGAATGAAAACGTAAGAAAAACAGATGAAAACGTATAAAGATGGACGAAAACGTATAAAAACAAACGAAAACTAAGAAAACGCATGAAAATGGCCGAAAATGATAAAATCCACGTAGAAAAGATTTTTTTTAAGAAAGCCAAAATTTGAGTTAATTAGTAACGGTTGTTAGTATAAAGGAATAACGTTGCAAATGATCGCTTGGTTAATGGACTAACGTTGCTACTTGACAATTGTCTCGTTAGGAGATTATAACGACAGTTAGCGATAGGGACTGACAGCGTGCAATATGTAAACCATAAGGATAAAAAAAATCAGATCAAGGACTATGATAGTGATTTGGAGCAACGGTGTAATTTACTCTTAACTTTAAAAAGAGAAGTTTTAGAGTTTACGGAATAAAAGAACTAAGTTACGGATTACATGTTTTGATCTATAGAGCTAAATCAAACCGCCATCAACAGGCACTACGGCTATGTTTGGCGCGGAGCTTTTTTGGAGCTTTTTGGGGTAATGAGCGGTGAGAATGAGCTTTTTTATTTTTGATGTTTGTTTGGCATGAGAGCTGTGGGCTTTCCTATTTTTTAGGAAAGCTCATTTTCCCAATGCTTCTTTATGAAGCTGTGACCTTTTTTGGCTACTGCTCACAGCTCACAGCTACTGCTCACTGCTCCTGCTCAATGCTACTGCTCACAGCTACTTTTGCCAAACATAACCTACAAGTTGACTTCCACTCAAATCCTGTTGCATAGAAATCAAGGAATTTAATTATTCTGGCTAATAATAGTTTTGCTACTAATCTCATCACTAAGAGGGTGTGCTTGGGATTTATTACTAAAACTGATCATCTACACATTGTGTATTAATACACTATATGAAGAGTTCTGAGTGCGTTTGGGATTACTAGCAAAAATTGTTTATGTGCTCAATGTAATAAGTTTGTATAAATAATCTCTCAAACGCTTATCTAACTATTCATTCGCTATATCAAACCGCATAAATAAATGATACAATAAGACAATTTTAATAAGCAATCCATTCAAACTATTTATCTCATAATTTAAATGATGATTAAGCAGTTCTAAATAATCAGTATTGGTGACTGCTTATTCCAAACATATCTAGTTAACAATCCCAAACACAGACAAACAGAAAGCTTACGTTAATTTGCCAGAATGGTTGTTTAGACACTGCGACTTCCCCATGAATCCTGGTTCCAAATACAAATGTCAAAAAACTATATGTTTGTTGTGTTGAAATTGTTTAAAAGTTAGTTTATCAAACCCTAAATCTGTCCCAAATTCTCAGTCAAATTTAGGACACCATTTCACAACTTTAAAATAATTCTGGGCCAGATTCCTTTGGGCCATAGTTAGATATAGATCTTAAGAAATTCCTAGTCAAATTTTATAATTTTTGGAATTTTTTTTAAGTTATTTTTTACCATTTTACACCAAATCGGGTGTCAGGAAAGTTGCAAATCTTAGTACTCGAAACAAAACGCCTAACGGAAGACCTAAACTCCACCTCGAGAACTCTAATTAGACTTTTTGGAAAGTTAAGACATAGACCTAACTCTTGAAACTTGAATTTTGAAAAGTGGATGAAAAACATGAGTTATAGTCCGTTGAAGTCGGGTAAAAGTTTATGTCTTAACTGTAATGTTAGAATATGACTTAAACTTTAGGGATTGTTTGGTAAATTTGATAATTTTGTGACTTGTTCTACAAGTTTGTTTCGAATTAGGAAACTATCCTATGACGGTTAGTTTTTCCTACAAATAGGGATTATTAGCATTAGTTTTCTTTGTACCTTTTGAATTTGTGTTTGGTACCGTCTGAACTAGAATTTGTCATGTGAGTTTTCTAGGTATTTATCTAGTTTGTGAATGAAAACCGCATCTTTGAATTTGTGAATGAAAACATCGACCTAGATAAATACTTAGTCTCATTGTACTACTTGCTGATGTGAGTTTTCAAGACCGTTTTTTACTTATATGTTTCTCGGGGAAAAATGATATTCAAAGGCTGTTTCAAATACTTTACGCCGTGCTAATCACTGTAGTTCTTTGGACAATATATGTGCTTATAATTGCGAATGTGAGCGTTAGTGGTTGATTTGTACATGCCTATGATTCCTATATTGATGACTATTAAGCCAATTGTTTAACTTCGGCTGGTAGGTGACATGTTTGGAAACCTAAAGCGCTTGTGACTCTATTGACTTGGTTTGTGGTTTGAGCTAACTATTTATGTCACTTGCTCTGCACTATTATTATACACTATTCTCTTACTTGTATGCTAGGCACGGCAAATGTTTATTACTTAAACATACGAGCTCACCAACATTATGTTGACCTTTTCGAGTATTCATTTTCAGGTAATAATAATGCTTAGGAAGAAAAGAGTTCCTGCCTTGCCTAGTGAGACCTAAGTCGATCCCCTCTTGGATTATATTCCATAGAGAGATGTGCATCAGTATTTCATTATGGACATCATTGTCATGTGCGGATTTATTGTAAGCTTGTCCTGGGTTGTGGGATTTAGTGACTTTGACTATGTAGTTATGTTTGTTATGGTAGTGACTAACCATGATACACGTCTCCATTTGTGTCAGGCATCGTCATGACATTTTGCGCGATTATTCATTTAGTGAATTCTCTATTGTTCTATATCAATATGTTATGACGATTCCGTCTGTCACACTCCTCGTTTCCGCCCTAGACCGGGTGTGACACCTTCGTCCCATTTTTCCCTTCCTCACGCGTGAGGATGTTTGATGCATTTAGGGGTGGCGAGTGAATATAGGTGTGAGTGGTGAGGCCTCACACGCACTGCGTTTAGTCTAATTAGAGAGTACAACCAAACAAACCTAATGCAATATCATATACATCAATAGGATTATGTTAATGATCAAAGTTTAGTACGACATCACTTCCACTAACAATAAGAACTGAATACCTATAATCAAATTGATACAACTTATTCTAAGTAAAAAGAAAATTTTGGCATTGTCCATCTATTTCACTGTCCATATTCAAAATAAAAAAATTTTGGCATTGTCCATCTATAATCAAATGTCACGGCTGCCTACGTTTTCCAACTGCTCCAAGTATCGACACTTGGTTCTCTGATCTCCACCGTAGCAATCCTGAGGCATAACATAGGTATGTTGGTATTACAAATAAAGCAAACTTCCTCTCTAACATTTAAGTACGAAACATATACTCGTGCATGATTCAATTACAACAGATAAAAAAAAATACACTAGATCAAATAAGTACACCTAGAAAGTTCTATTTGTGCAATGAGTTGGATGGGTTGAAAGTTGTTTCAAAAGGTATTATTAGAGGATGTTTGCACAAAAGTATGTAACGTGTTAGAGTTTGTGGATAAATATTAATATGTATATGACTAGAATCGAACTCGAGACCTTGATATTGCACACATTACAAATGAGAATTAAAGTATAATAATTGATATATATTAAATGTGATATATATAATTATTTAAACACAAGAAATGGCTAACGGTCATTAGTATTTAACGGAATTGGCTTAAACTACCGATAGACAAAAAGAACAAGGACTAGAATGTAAATAGAAGACAAGAAGGTTCCGGAACACCCCTAGGAGCTTATGGCCGGTCGTACAAGGGAAGGGGAAACCCAACCCATACATAACTTGTTCTCTAAGTTTTACATTCACTATATAAACAAACCTAGGGTCAAAACTTTGGTACCATTCCTAAAAGTTTTTTCCTTCTCTTTGTTTTCTTCCTTATTTGTGTGCACAAAAACGAGGTAATTACTCACTATAGTAATTATCAAGAGATCGATTAACAAAACAGTAAGAGGTTAATCATTGATCTATAATACACTTATTGAAGGTTTGTTGAAGTGATTCTTGTTTAGCTAGAGTCCAAAGGTATGTTATTGTTTATGTTTATGTTAATCTATTATATGTTGTAATTGATCCTACGCTTCCGCATACGTGTCTACTTGATTTTATGATCGTCATGACATTTAAATTCTAACAGTGGCATCACGAGCTCGCTATAACATGTAATTGATTACTAAAAACACATAAAACGGATCTTTATTGTTTTTTTTTGTTACATGTTGATTATTTTTATAGAACTAGGGTTCTTTAAATTTTCTAAAACCCTTCAAATTTGGGGGGGGGGGGGGGGGTCAATCACTCCTTTATCCAAATTAGGGTTTTTGGTTTAAATATTAATTGGATTAGAAACCCTAGGTTGTCAACATGTTTATATGTTCTATGAACGTATCTTGTGACCTAGTTGGTAATTGTTATGCATGAATCTGTGATGAGACATGCATGTTTGTCATGGATTATTTGTTTGTTTGGATTGTTATTTATCACATATAATTATTTCAGATAGATCTAAAATTGGGGAAGACCTCAATTAATTAAAATCAATTTATGTGCTATGTGGTGTGTAATTGACTATGGCCTACGCAATTGATTCGTCCATGTATGTGGCTCCACTTCCTTTGAAGGGAAGGCCTTAGTTAATTACATGCATATTGAAAAACCTAGAATTGATTTGATTAGGGTTTATCTAATCAAGTTTGTATGTGGCTAATTGTTTCACTTTATAATAGTTATGTTTATTAGTTGTTTAATTTTTCTTTATTACTTGTTTTATTGTTTTTTGTTTGACACGTTTGTAAGCAATAAAAGGGTAATTTTATGAAAGGAAAATTAATTGTACTAATAATGGTGAAACTTGAAGTGATAAATTATAATTCTTGCAAGGTATTATGTGCCAACAGTGGTTCGCTTCGCACAGTAATTGGCTCCCAGGCGAGACTAGCAAGTTTTATAATTAATTGCAAGTTTTTAAGACTAAATTCATAAACTTTTTCTTGATTTATGTTTTTGTACGTAATGGATAACTAGGCTCGACCGAAGTTGGACAAACTATAAGGTGGGTATAAGTGGAAACGGGTTTTCTAAGAGACTCGCTCCTACCGGGTTTCCACGCTTGCTTGTGCGTCAAATTAGACTTACCGAACAACCATTACATGTACAATATCATCTTAAGGGTGATTTACCTCAATTCCACACGCCACTTTTGTGGTAATTATCTGAATAACTTGGGTCTTATGACTCATGCAGCAGTAAGATATAGTTGGCGATAATTGGATGTTCTTCTTTAATTGGTGAACCCGATACCTCAAGTAACAAGTCTTTTATTTTATCTTAGCTTAAAAACGGTTAACTAAAATGGTTTTGAAAACTAATGTTATAAAGATGAGTGCATACATCTTCGTACATGTTTTGATTGTCACATCAAACTAAATACCCTATAAAATTTAAGTTACATGCCATCTAACTATAAGAAACACTTGAAGTTATTATTTGGTAAACGTGAGACCTAGGCTAAATTTTAATGACAAGGTAAAATTCTGTTAATGCGTGAGACCAGATATAGATATTTTACTGTTTCTAAGTTATACGACTTAATTAAGTTGTGCATGAGACCTAGAACTTAAGGCATGAGATGGGATGAAACATGCTTACATTGCAAATTGATGAATCAATTTGACGTAATTCCCATAATGATCTAGGAATTGGAAATGGTTTGCCAATTATTGTTCGACAGATTACCATATTTTATACTTTCATTGCTAGCAGATCAATTGACGTATTGGGTCCTAGGTCTTCAAGAAAATTATGTGGTTATATGAATATATCCTTGGGTATTATATTTTCTTGAAAATATGTATTATCGAAAATGCTAATGTATAAATTGTTTTTGTAGAAATAGCTTAACCCGATAACTCCACTGTAGTTTCTGCTTTCAAGAGTCATCTTCAAAGAGAAAAATTGACTGGAAAGAATTTCAATGATTGGCACAGATCGCTCAGAATTGTCTTGAGAGCGACTTGTTGAGGCAACATTGACGAGATCTCCTAATGTTTGAATGATGACAAATAAACCTTCAAAACACATAAAATAACAAACATTAGCGAAAGTTCCCCGACTCACATACCTGTTCCTGGCGCGCTGCTCGCGCGTTGACGCGTGGGCGACACGCCAGGCTTTTGTAAATGTCAGGACGAATTTTGAAATTCGGCTTTCCCCTTACCCGACAAATGTATATCTTTCAATACAGGTATGAATATGTTATATGCTTAATTGATAACACTCAAAACGAGTTTTGGGATTAAAGAGATCCAACTTTTTAAATACCCGTTTACGGGCCAACTCAAGTTTTCTAACTCTCGCCTCTAGCCAAGGCTTTTCTAAACCTAGGGAGCTTATATATTTCACGCAATGTCAAGTGAAAGCATTCATATGCTCATAACCCATGCTTACGTCCTCTCTAACTACGTAACGGGTTTACTCCCTTATTGGTCAAACTAAGTCAAAGGTCATTTTGCGTAAACGCATCCTTTCCCGCATGAGATATGCTTTACATCAAGGCAAAGAACTTGGCTTGTTTGGTCTAAGGTGTTAGTTGAGTTCGTCGAGTCGTGGAAAATTACGAGTTATGAGATTATGGATTCTCGACGTTGAGTTACTTGAGATTATAAGTAACCATTGATTTTCTCAACTATAATCATGTTGTCCAAATTCTTTTCTTTCTAATGACTACTTGATTATTTCTCAATCTCTTATTAATCATTCTTTCAAAAAAGGTAAAGCCTCCAAACCTCTCAACATCCTCTTAATATTCCTTTACACCTCTTACACCTTTATACCTTTTGTCTCCCACACTCTCCCACACAAGATTCCCTTTTTTACAATATTCCTTCCACTTTATACATTCCCCACATATTCTCTTATACACACACACATACTTTTCTACAAACACTCACATACAACCGATATACACACACCTTTACATTCAAAATACACACACTTCACTCACATATCCTTCTTCACACACACTAGGCTCCCCAACAAATCCTTCTTACATATTCCTTACACTCTTACACACATCATATCCAACCAACTTATTCCTTACAATCCCAACACCTTTATTTTCAAAATACACACACTACTCACAACCATTTCATTCTCTACACACACTAGGCTCACCATCACATCCAACTCTTACATATTCCCTTACACACATCTCTTCACTCTTACACAATCTAACTCATCTCTTATATTCCTTACACACTCTTCATCCTAACCATCCATTTCAAACAAACACATCTCAACCATCCATTTCACCTTCTTCCCCAAGAAATGGAATATTCCCCAGCATATTCTTCTCTTAACCTAACCATGGTTCACTTCTAACCCAACTATGGTTTGTTCTTGATGAGGCGAAAAATGATCCGTTTTTAGGGGGTCATTTAAGCCCGAATCCGAGTTTATTTGATCAAATATTGCCCTAAATCGTTCCTTTTGTGATTTTAGGTACTTGGAGAGTGAATTCTGGAAAAGAAGCCATTTTGGACGTTTTGGAGCATAAAAGTGAAGAAAACGGCAAAGTCTCAATTTTCCATGCTAGGAACAGTAGGTGACGGCGTCAAGAGTAATTCCCTGACGGCGTCAAACCTCAAGAATTAAAATCCGTAGTTCGTGAAGGCATCAAGAGTTTTCCTGACGGCGTCAAAACCCCAAGAATAAAAATCCGTAGTTGATGACGGCGTCACACACAGGGCGTCAAGAGTAATTTGTGTGACGGCCTAGGCCTTGATGGCGTCAGAAGTAGATCAAGGCCGTCCGAGGAAGTATTTGGCGGCGAGGTGACGGCATCACATTGTTTGTCTTGAAGCCGTCATCCCTATTTTCCTATATATAGTTTTCTAGTTTTTCACATAAAAAGGGAGAAGTTTTGGGAGAAACCCTAAAGACGATTTTGGTGTAATTTTACAGGTTTTTCAAGGGTTCCAACCCCTTGATACCTTGCATGATTAATCAAGATAAGTGTTCTTCTAATTCAATCAATATGTCTATGTGTTGGTTGTCTATATCTTGTTCTTGTCTTAATTCTATCATGCTAGGCTAGATCTCTTTTGTGTTTGCTTAGATCTAATGAAACCTAGATATTGATTATGTGTTGATTACTTGTTTATTCTTGTTGTGGATGAATGATTTATATGTTAGGCTTAAGAAAACTGGCAGATCTCCAAATGGTAACATGCTTGAACGTCTTAAGAAACATGAACCGAGGCGTACTAGGTCTTTATTGGTTGTATTTAATGCATGAGCCACTGTTTACAATCCCTATAGTTGTGCTGGGCATGGTGTAGGAGGAGATAAGAGCTCATAGAATTGGGAAGTTATGTATGCCACCCCATGAATGGTATTAAGGAATATGATCCGTCATCCATGCAATTATAACAAGTAATTAACGTGTAAAATATATCTAGGGAGTAGTGAAATCTAAGTAAACACATTTTCTCCAATAACTGCTCACAACCTTAGTATAATTAGTTTATTTTCATTTTTTGTATTTTATTTTGATTGCATCTTAGTTTTGGGTTAGTTGAATAGCAACTAATTCCGCCCTAATCCTTCAAAACCAGAGATTTTACTTGCTTTAATAAAAATATAAAAACACAAAAATAATCATCCCTCACCTTTAGAACTAGTAATTTAGGCTTTCTAATCCTAGCGACACTATTCCTAAGCTGAACGATCAATCCCCCGGTACTTGTCACTATACTATACTACAACGATCAGGTACACTGCCTGGTGGGGGTTGTAAGCTTCTCGAGATCCCTCGAGAGGTAAAGCCTGTTGCGATTCCCACGCATCAAGTTTTTGGCGCCGATGCCGGGGAATAGTTGTTGTCTAGGTTAGAATTTCTTTTTATTAGGTCTACTTGCTAGATTCCTTTCTAGTAAGATTTTATTTTTATTTTTTAGGTTTTCTTTAGTCCATCTTATTTCTTTGTGCCTTTGTTCGTAACTCTTTACCATCCGACATCATGGAAGGTGGTAACATCTTTGAACCCGTCATCCCACCACAACAAAACCCACCATTAGAACCGCTTAGGCCCCGAACCTTAGGAGAGTACTCCCGACCTAGCCACCAAGGCTACCGAAACACCATTGAGCTCACCGGAGCCAATGTGACCCCCTTGCGATCCGACACCATCCGGTTGGTGCAAAGCGGATGTGCATTCCATGGACTTCGTTCCGAAGATCCAAACCAACATCTTAAGGACTTTCTCAAAATCGTAGATTCCATAGACCTAGGTGTTGAAACTAGAGAGACGACCCGTTTACGCCTATTCCAATTCTCTCTACGGGATCAAGCTAGTCAATGGCTTGAGCGTTTACCCGCGGGATCCATCACCATATGGGATGATCTCACCACTCGTTTCCTTGCTCAATTTTTCCCACCGGGGAGAACTACTAAGCTTAGAAATGACATCTTGATGTTCCAACAACGTCAAAATGAATCTCTTTATGAAGCATGGACTCGTTTCAAGGACTTACTCCAAAAAGTCCCTCATCATGGCATAGATCTTTGGCTCCAAGTCCAAATTTTTTATGACTATATCGATATCTCCACGAGGCGAGCCATTGACCAATCGGCCGGTGGTAAGCTACGTGATCTTAGTGCGGAACAATCATGGGAACTCATAGAAGATCTCGCTCTCTATGACAACGAAAGTTGGAATGATCCCCGTGACTTGAACAAAACGGTCAAGGCAATATCTTTGCCTTCGAACAACTCTAGCACTCCCGACCGTAGGATCATGGAACTTGAAGGTCGAGTCAAGTCTCTCATGAAATCTTACGAAGCTCATAAACCTTCAAGCCAAGTAAGCAGAATCGCTTCTACATGCAAACTATGCAATGGCCCTCATGAGACCCATAACTGCATGGAACTTCCAAAACGTCCTTATAACGAATTCACATCATCACACGTAGGTCAGGGTCCTCGAACTTCTGCTGAAGCCTATGAGGCATGGAAGGATAAACCTAATTTTAGAGGGTACCAAACGCGAAGCGTATCCTTCAATGACTCCTCACCACTCACCTGGTCCGAGCATTTTCCATCACAAGGCATTCCTAGGCAAAGCTGTGAAGATACTTTAAAAAAATTCATTCTATCTCAAGAACTACAGCTCGCTACGCTCGAGGCCAAATTTAAACAACAGCAGGCTGATGTAAACAACAAGATTTGTAATCTGTTGACTGCTATCAAAGAGCATATTGATAATAAGCATATTCACGTTGATGAGGTTAAATCCGCTACCGTCATGAGCCCACCAGCCTCCCCTGTAAAAATAAAAAGTCCTAGCAAGTTATTCAAACATCTATCTCCTAACGGAAAAGAACCTGTCAACTCCCCTGGACCAATCCACTTCGTAAACACCATCACCACAATATCTGCTTCAACATCCAACCCAACCCAACAACAAACTAACAAATTCAGTCAGACAGCGAAAGATGAGACCTCAAAGGTTGACCATGCTTCGGAAAGGAAACCTACCGACTCACCCGAGCAATACACCGTGCCAGAATCTGGCAAACCGGATGAAGGGAAAGAGAAATCGGAAGAGCATGAGAGAGATCCAACCATTTTGGGTAAATCTATTATAGAAGAACCCGAGAGAAAAATGGAGGATGTTATTAGTGTGGGTAGCAATCAGACTAAGGAAAGTAACCCTAAAGTTTTCAAAATCCCCTGTACCATTAAGGAAAAGCTCTTAACCGATAGTCATATAGATCCTAGCTTCCCAGTCAACATAATCCCCCTTTCCCTATACCACAAAACCTTCCCTGAGCACATTGCGTGCGAGAGAGTAATAGAAAATTTATCAATTAGGATTGGAGAGCTTGTTTACAATACCGACCTCACCGTGGTTGATGACGTGGACCCTCTCACCAATCAAACGTTAACCAACCTTGTCCTTGGGATACCATTTATCAATGAATCGGGAGCAATCCTTGATGAGAAAGATGGTAGTGTAGTACTCACCAATGGTGTTAGGAAGGTAATTTTTCGTAGGGATAGTGAGGAGGTGTACGAGTATTGTCCCTCTCTTGAGGGGAATATTTATGGGTCAAAGGATGAAGAGTTGGCGAAGATAAGACGACGTGATCCGAATAATCTCAAAATCCCCTGCATGATCGGTCATAAATACTTCGATAACATATACATTAATGTATTCCTGCCAAAGAATTTTATGTCATTGTTTCATTATAACAATATCTGCAGATGGGGAATGATTTACAAGGGTGAGAAAGTGGTTGGTAAGGATCACAAAATCCAGGTGTTCGTAGGAAATATGGCATTCTCTATGGAATTCACGATTGTGGACAACATAGAGGACTATGTCGACCCTAGGTTATCACAAGTCGTCTTTGGAGCACCCTTTTGTGAAATCACTAATTTGATAGTGGATGACTTGAACGGAATCATGACCTTCACTGATGGGATTAGGAGGATTTCATACCAAACGCCATACAAGAGAAAAGACCTTAAGGAAATAGATTGTGACGGGCTTGATATGATAAGCTCCCAACTTATCTTGTGTGATGAAGATGTTAGGAGAGGGTGTAGAAATATCTCTGATTTATCATGTGGATTCTTTAAGAATGTTAGTAAGCTTGGTTCTAAGTATCGACAAGATATTTTCGAGTTCGAAGATCCGAAGTACTTGCACTATGAAAGCGATACTAGTTTAGAAGACGGCCTAGAGAGTGGAACCAATGATGAAATCACGTAGTAACCCATGACCTTGAGTCTAGCTACAAGACTCGTAAATAAAGAAAAGCGCTTCTTGGGAGGCAACCCATGTTTTGTGTGATTTTATTTGTTTGTTTGTTATTTGCTTCCGTATGCATGCTTTATTTTTATTGTTGGTTGATCATGTTTCTCAATTAAAATGTGGAAATACTTTACTATGTTGTTTAGCCTAGTCTTAACTCCACCTAGAAGTATTTTTGCAAAAGATAAGTGTAAGGGGAAACCCCAAATATGTTTTTAAGAAACAAACCGATCATGATTCTCCACAATAATAAATGAGCATGTATATTCGTATTTGTTAGAGTCAAATGCTTGTATTGAGTCATTATGAAGTTTTGCAGGATTTTCCAGGAAGTAGGACCAAGTTTTTCCAGAAATTTTCCGGAAACTTAACATAAGAATTTCTGCAGGTCCATTCTGACGGCGTCAGAGGTTTACTCTTGACGGCGTCAGGAGTTAAAATCTGGAAATTTTACCGGTTTTGTTTTTTCTAACGGAGTCTTATGGTTTTTGTGAATTATTAAGTCTTATAATCTCCAGGAAATCTGCAAACTTCATTCCATAAGCATTATATCTTACTTTGTTTTCTAGGATTTAGTGACTTATATAGGATGCCGCCGATTTTACGCGAGGTTGTCTTGTCTATTTTGTCAGGATTTACAGGTTATGTTCGACAAGGAGATGATTTATATTTCTGGAAGGGAAGCTTTGATTGTTCATTTTCTTGGAGGAAGATCTAATCTGGCCAACCTATAATCCATACCGAGCGAATCAGGGGAGTATTTGATTTCATTCTCTTTACTTTTTCACTTTTACATTCTTTACTTGAACATTGGGGACAATGTTCATCTTAAGTATAAGGGGAGGGTAAAAAGATGATACCTTACATATGCACTTTCGCTTGAGTTTGTTTTGTTTAATGGTAGATGTGTAATAAAACTATGAGAAATACTTGTTAGTGCAATTTTAGCGCCAAATTTAAATTGTTTTACAACATTTAGGAGTGAAACTTTAGCCATAGCAAGCGTCTCATGGATAGGAGATTGTATGACTAGCACATAACCGTATATTCAGAAAAATTTTCCACCCAAATATGTGAGGTTCGCCTTTAGATTTGATAGGGAAAGTATTCATTATTAGTGCTTATGAGTGTACCGGTAGTATTTAGATTCTAGAACTTGCGTTAGTGATGCATTCCGAGACCGCTAGTGAGACTACATTCGTGTGGTAGGATTTACTACATGATAAGAGGCATTAGGATCACCCTTGTGTTAAACCCGTATTATAATTACTTGACCATTTAAGTCATATTACTTGGCTAGTTAAGTCAACTAATTTTTCCCACACCCTTAGCGTTGTACTCATTTTTAGTACACGAAACCCCTAGTACACCCCTCCGAGCCTATCTTTTCGTTTCTAACTTTAAGCATTTTACTTAAAGGAAGAATTTGTTACACCCCACTTAAATGTACACCCAAATCGCCTTAGCCTTCCGTGTATGCGCTCATTTTTAGTGCATTATTGTTATTTGTTAAACCCTAAGTTAACTTTCTAATTGATTACATGGTTGCTAAGTCGAGTCATATCCTTGTACATATTGTTTTGGGACGATTGGGACTCATGGGTAAGTACTTATTTTATGGAGTAATGGGGAAGAACATAATATTATTACCCCCATATGTGCGTTAATCTTAAAAGTGCTCCAAGTGTTTTGATTTTCTTAATTCGAGTCATTAGAATAGTTTAATGTAAAGTATGTAAAGATTCAAGTATAAGGGGAATGCTCAATTCCCTATGATGTATTATTTTGGATGGTAGGGTAAGAGTGTATGCACAAAAAAAAATAAATAAATAAATAAATAAATAAAATAAAAAATAAAAAAGAGAAAAAAACATACGGACTACCATCCCTTTTCATTCTATGTTCATTTTATGTTTTTGTTATTTTTCATTTATTAGCTTAAGTCAAGTCTAGTCTTGGCTTAGCAACGCCACATTGTACATGTAATTAACTAAGATTGTTAACTCGCCACCAGTAAAACTTTCTTTATCCAACAAAACCGTGTAATTCATATCCCTATACCTAACGTTACAACCCTTTAAAAGACCTCTTTGATAGTTTATCCTAGGTGCTTACGCCATGTGGTGGAGGTTTGATCCTTTCCCAAGCCTATGGTAATCTATTTTGCTATGACAGGTAGTGAGAGATATCTTCCATTTCCATAATGTTATATTACTTTATTACACCCGAGAGATGTGAGTATCTAAACACTATTTGTGAGGTGCTTGTGTATGACCTCCGTGCTTGTCTATTGGTCTTTAGTGGAACGATTATTTGTTGTAATTACTTTTATATTAGTGTTAAATGACCCCTAACTTGTCTTTTGAGTAGAATAAAAGCGCATTTGCTTGAGGACAAGCAAATCTCAAGTGTAAGGGTATATGATGAGGCGAAAAATGATCCATTTTTAGGGGGTCATTTAAGCCCGAATCCGAGTTTATTTGATCAAATATTGCCCTAAATCGTTCCTTTTGTGATTTTAGGTACTTGGAGAGTGAATTCTGGAAAAGAAGCCATTTTGGACGTTTTTGGAGCATAAAAGTGAAGAAAATGGCAAAGTCTCAATTTTCCATGCTGGGAACAGTAGGTGACGGCGTCAAGAGTAATTCCCTGACGGCGTCAAACCTCAAGAATTAAAATCCGTAGTTCGTGAAGGCGTCAAGAGTTTTCCTAACGGCGTCAAAACCCCAAGAATAAAAATCCGTAGTTGATGACGGCGTCACACACAGGGCGTCAAGAGTAATTTGTGTGACGGCCTAGGCCTTGACGGCGTCAGAAGTAGATCAAGGCCGTCCGAGGAAGTATTTGGCGGCGAGGTGACGGCGTCACATTGTTTGTCTTGACGCCGTCATCCCTATTTTCCTATATATAGTTTTCTAGTTTTTCACATAAAAAGGGAGAAGTTTTGGGAGAAACCCTAAAGACGATTTTGGTGTAATTTTACAGGTTTTTTAAGGGTTCCAACCCCTTGATACCTTGCATGATTAATCAAGATAAGTGTTCTTCTAATTCAATCAATATGTCTATGTGTTGGTTGTCTATATCTTGTTCTTGTCTAAATTCTATCATGCTAGGCTAGATCTCTTTTGTGTTTGCTTAGATCTAATGAAACCTAGATATTGATTATGTGTTGATTACTTGTTTATTCTTGTTGTGGATGAATGATTTATATGTTAGGCTTAAGAAAACTGGCAGATCTCCAAATGGTAACATGCTTGAACGTCTTAAGAAACATGAACCGAGGCGTACTAGGTCTTTATTGGTTGTATTTAATGCATGAGCCACTGTTTACAATCCCTATAGTTGTGCTGGGCATGGTGTAGGAGGAGATAAGAGCTCATAGAATTGGGGAGTTATGTATGCCACCCCATGAATGGTATTAAGGAATACGATCCGTCATCCATGCAATTATAACAAGTAATTAACGTGTAAAATATATCTAGGGAGTAGTGAAATCTAAGTAAACACATTTTCTCCAATAACTGCTCACAACCTTAGTATAATTAGTTTATTTTCATTTTTTGTATTTTATTTTGATTGCATCTTAGTTTTGGGTTAGTTGAATAGCAACTAATTCCGCCCTAATCCTTCAAAACCAGAGATTTTACTTGCTTTCATAAAAATATAAAAACACAAAAATAATCATCCCTCACCTTTAGAACTAGTAATTTAGGCTTTCTAATCCTAGCGACACTATTCATAAGCTGAACGATCAATCCCCCGGTACTTGTCACTATACTATACTACAACGATCAGGTACACTGCCTGGTGGGGGTTGTAAGCTTCTCGAGATCCCTCGAGAGGTAAAGCCTGTTGCGATTCCCACGCATCAGTTCTCAACTCACCTCATTCTCACCCAACCATAGTTAACTCTTAACCACACCAAGGATGGAATATTCACTTGGATAACCCTTTAACATAACCATGGTTACTTCTTAACCCAACCTTACTCACTCTTCCCTGTAGAGGAATATCCCATGGCATATTCTCTTCTCTCCTTTATGCCATGTGAGGAATACCCATTCTACCCCTACCCAATTATCTCTTCTACCTCTCTATCTTTGATAATTAGTTTTCTCATAAACACTTTATAAAACATTTTTCAAATTGGCATTTGAGTTGGTAAACCTTAGATTGATTAATGATAAGGTTTAGTGTGAAGTACAATTGGGGGTTTATCAAGAGTAGTTATTTACAAGACCAACACCCAACACTTGGGAAAATTCAACAGTGTTTCTGGCGCGTCACCCACGCGTTGACGCGTAGGCAACGCGCCGGCCTTGGTAAAATTTTCTCAAGTTTTGGTTTTGGCCTATAAATACAACTCTTGCCTATTGTATTCCTCACCCCTTGCCATTATTCTTTCTCTCTACATTCTTTCTCTCTAATCCTTTAATTTTAACTTGTGTTCTTAGTTTCTCACACTAACCTCTTTGAAAGAACACATCTCTTTGCAAGGGAAGAATCACAAGAACCTAATCCACTCTTGTGATTGTGTCGAGAGTCTTCTTTCCTATACCCTTTCTATTAGAATTGAGTCACTAGGTTAGGTTAGGACTTAATTCAAAGAAGCAACATTCATTCATTCAATTGTTTATAAAGGAAGTCTTGTGTTTTGGTGACCAAGCCTAGATCATCGGGAATCTATTTGGGGTTTGATACTTCTGGTGAGAAGTCTTGGTAGTGGTCTTGGTGACCCTTAGGTGAAGTTGAATTGCGAGATCTTTTGGGTGGTTTCCGAGGGCGGAATACCGTTGGTGAGTAACTCCTTCTTTGTGAGCATCGATATTGGTGAAGTGAATTGTAACGGTTTGTAGTCCACCGAAAGGATTATACTAGTGTAATAGTATCGGTGTGGTGAATTCGCAACTGGACGTACGGATAGTATAAACCCCCATCCCGAACCAGTATATATCGTGGTGTCTCTCTTTACTCGCTTTATCTACTTTGGATTGTATTTATGTTAGTGGTCGTTTGTCTAGACCACTTGGTTCTTCTTCTTAGCTCAGAGATTTTAAACATCTAAAAATCCAAAGAAACCATATTCATCCCCCCCTCTACGGTTCTACAATTGGTATCAGAGCGTAATACTCAAGATTTTGAGCGTTAAAACCTTCCCAAGAAGTCGTTTTAAGTCAAAAACTTCTTTTTCAAAAATCTAAAATCCTAACTAAGATTTTTGATAAAGTTGAGTATAGATCCATGGCTCAAGAGAACTATGTTGAGGGGTGCTCTATGCAAAGACCACCTTTGCAAGAGACGGATGGGTTTTGTTTTTGGAAAAATCGATTTGAGACCTATTTTAGGTCCAAGGATCTTGACTTGTAGGAAATCATCCAAAATGGTGATTTTGTCTTCATGATGTTAGATCCAGAAACTAAGTAGATGGTTAAAGCCATACTTGGAACTAAAAGAAGAGGAGAAGAAGAAGATTGTCAAGAATGATGAAGCCAAGATGTTGATCTATAATGCTCTACCTCGAAGGGAGTTCGACAGAGAACATGTTTGCAAGACCGCCAAAGAAATTTGGCATTCTCTCATCATCACTCATCTAGGCAATTCACAAGTCAAGGATTGCAAGATCGAATTACTCATCCAACAATATGAGAAATTTTCGATCTCTGATGATCAAACCATTGACAATGGTTACACACGGTTCAATGTTATCATCACAAGCCTCACGGTTCTAGATCCTAGCTTTTACAACAAGAACCATGTGAGAAAGTTTCTTCGAGCTCTTCCGGTAAAGTGGCGACGGAAGGTGACGGCCATTGAAGAAGCCAAAAATTTGATGGAACTTCCTCTTGACAAGCTTATCGGCAACCTCAAGGTCTACGAAATGATCCTTGAAAATGACAAGGCTGTCACCAAAGAAAGGAAGGAAAAGGTCAAGTCTTTGGCTCTCAAGGCTAAAGTCACTAAGAGTCAAGCTAGTGACGATAGTGATAGTCAAAAGGGAAGTGATGAAGAAGATGACGAATATGACGAGGAGTACAATCATATGGAAAAGTACTTTAGTGGGTTCTTTAGAAGATGTTGAAACTTTAGGCGTGGTAATCGATTTGGTAACCGAGGTAATGGTGGAAGAAACAACTTTGGTGGAAGCCGAGGCTTTGACAACAAGGTCGGTGAAAGTTCTAGGCGTACTCAAGCATGCTACAATTGTGGCAAGAATGGCCATTTTATGAATGAGTGCACGAAGCCTAAGATGAACAAGGCATTCGTCGGCGGAGCATGGAGTGATAGTGAAGATGAGGACCAACCAACCAATCAAGCTACTTGTCTCATGGCTCAAGAAAAACTTGAGGTACCTCCAAACCCTTCATCTTCTAATAATTTAGATATTATCAATTTACAAAAGGAGAATGAGGAACTAGTCAAGTTTATTGATGACTTTAGAGAAAAATTTGAAAAAGTTATTAAAGAAAAACAACTTCTTGAACAAGAACATGTTAAATTCAATGAAAGAGTTTATGAACTTGAAAGGGAAGTAAAGATAATAAAGCATTGCAAAAAGAGATTATTGAACCTTGTAAAAATGTGAGACACTCACACTTGAGGTTAACTCTTTGAATGACAAAGTATCTAAACTTCAAAATGAGTCTTTAAGTTTCTCTATATATAAAAAAAGTACAAATGATTTAGAAGAAATTATAAGTCTCCAAAAAATGTCCCATGATAAGGGAGGTCTTGGATTTTCTAAACAATGAAAAACGACTTCTGAGAGTAACGAAACCAATAGTTTTGGTAAAACTAAGTCAAAACGAGACTTCGAAAACGTAAAACCCACAAATCTGAAATCCTAAAATAGGATCTAATTTGAAAATACCCAAAATACCTTTAAATTTTAAACTTTTCTAAAGACGTTTGATAAACTAAAATAATAATTCCGATTACATCGCGATTATAACCTAAGTATATAACTCGTTAATAATTAAACATATATACGTAATGCGAATATTTAAACTTATGTTTAAAACAATTGTACACGTTAAAAATATGTGTATCACATTTTCTTTTTAGCTCTAACCGATCCCCTATGTTTGTTACACTTAAATATACTCTTGAATATGTTCCAAAGTTATGAATAAGTTATCTATGGCAAACCTCCCAATCAAATCCCCTAATGTTGGCTATTCCCTTGTTTAGCTCTCATCTCACACGTTTTCTATCTCATAACCGATCCACACATTTCTTTTATCACACACAAAAAAACAAAACACTCATAAAACCTAAAACTAAAAACCTGCACACCGCCGGCTACCATTTCTTTTTCTCGTTTCTGTCAGAGCAAGATAGTGCAAGGGAGGCTCGTATGTGTGGTGCTAAGGCTACTTAAATGTGGGGTTTGATTCTGGTACAAAGGGGGCTTGGACGCGGGTTGTTATTTCTGTTCGTGGGTTGGAGTTTGCTGTGTTTGACGGGTTGATTTGGCTGGTATTTCGACTTGGTATTCATGTGTTTCTTCCGTGTATCACGCTACGAGGGTAACATGCTTCAAACCTTGTTCAATCCTATTCTTTTGTTTTCTATTTCGATCATGTTTCTGTCCTCATTATCAACCTAAAAGACCGCATAAAATCATAGATAACGTCATATAAATAACGAGAACAAGACTATATATTAATCGACTAAAACATATGTGTGGGTGTGTCGACTCATGGGATAAGTTTGGTTCGACATAGGACTTGGTATAAAATATGTATTCGAGGCTAAAAAGGATTAAAACATGTATCCCCCATCGATCTTATTTCGAAACATACGCGACATATATATATATATACGTATCAGATATAATCCGAAACAAATGCATGTCAAATAGATCTTAATACATATGTCAATATAATTACGAATATTTCAATAAGTCTGAATGAATAACATATATATAAAAGGGATGTTGCATGAAGTCATGAATCTGTATAACATTCATGTGGATCCTTGTTTCAGCCTTTAGCTATTTGAATCACTATGTGTGTGTATATATATATATATATATATATATATATATATATATATATATATATATATATATATATATATATATATATATATATATATATATATGAGCTTTTGAATCTGATCATTGGTATCGTAATATACTCATAATATACAGTCACCGATACATTTTGCTTAAATAAAAGATACGCGAAGTAACACTTATTTCACGTTAACATGTCGCGACTTACGATGACCACTTAACTCGTTCTTTTTTTATCATTAGAAGAATTTTACAAAGATTTATAAACCTGGTCTCATGATACTTGATTTTGTCTCACATGTGTATTTGCTTATGTTTGTCGAATTTTGTATTTGGGCGTGAGTTATTAAGTGGTCGCGATTTGTCGAAAATAGGCTACAAAGTGAGTAAAAACGATTTGATCATGGACGTATGAACGAGTGGTTGCATGCATGTATATTGTGTTTGAATTTCGAATTGGTTTCTTACGTATGGTCTAAATCTAAAAACCTGTTTCGGTTTGATTCTAACGAACTAATAAAGAAGTTGCATGCATAATACTCTCATGAAATAATAAAGCTGGTATATCGATCATTGTTCTATTTTGTTTCTTTCGAATCTAGAAAATGCATGGGTGTAGTAAGGTTGTGTTGTGAGTGGAAGGTTAAATGGATTTAAAGAATGGGTTATAGCTGGTAATTGCATACATGCATGTTGAGATTTAATTCTGGTTAGTAAATAAAAGTGATAAGGGATGTTTGTTCGGCTAATTTAGGTAACAAAAAGGGTGTGTGTCGCGACTTATTTAAAAAGCAAGAGAAGTATTTGTCTCGACATATTTTAACAAGAGGATTTCATGAACTTGTTTGATTTCAAATAATAACAATCTTGAGTCGTCATGACATAAATATTAATATCGTGGGTGTGTTACTAAATTATATAAAATTATAATGACGGGGTCCAAAATAATCATCTTAATATTAGTTTATTAAAATAAACTTTAAAATAATTTTATTTGACATTTTTAACATTTAATTTTTGATAATTTATATTTTGACCCTAAACTTTGCAATATTGTCATAATTAACCCTAATCTATTAATAATGTTTATTTTGAGTACTTTAACTTAATTTAATGTTAATTGTAATCATTAATGACAAATCTTGCTAATTCGGGAAACTTCCTAAATATGTAAAGTTACTAATTCGGGAAACTTACTAATTATGAAAAGTTACTATAAATGGAAAGTTACTAAAACTGGAAAGCCGACTAAAACGAGTATTCTGATTTAAAATAAGTTATTAATAATAAGCCGATCATTAATTCGTGTAGATTCGCTGGAGAAATAGTGACTTCCTATTCTTAAGTTATGATGTGGTTTCATTTGGCTGTTTAAGGTACAGATATTCCGCCTTTTTAATAAAGGCATCTTTCTCTCTTTTGTTTAATATTTCAATTATGATCCTTTCAAATAAGCCATTGTTATGTCCCCTTTGTTTGATTCGTGTTTGTTGATACTTGATATTAATATGAGCTTGATATTCGTTTGCATGCTATATTTCTTTTCTATAGCATTCTTGATTCTATGCCCATTATGTGTTACTTGTATATGATTTGATTAATTTGTAGCCAGTCATGGGGAGTCCATGGCCTTGCCACTGATGCACCAGTGGTATTGACACTATCTGTGGAGGTGGGTTTTTGTCCACAGCGTCCCTTTTAAGCTAGCTATTCAGGCCTATATTTATTATTGTATATGTTTACTTAGCCTAGAGCTTTGTGCATATATATCTATTTTTGCAGGGGGCGTATGGATGCATCCTAGGTACTTTGTTTAGTATTATTTGGTGAATGTTTTGGTGTGTGTGCAATACACCCCTTTCACATAGTACATTTGGAGATGATCACTCCTATGTGCGCATTAGTATTTGTTGGGCATTTCTGTTAGTTCTACTTTATATAATCCTTATTATCTTGTCTCCTCTATTGTGATTAACTTATGTTTGTTTTCTTTTCAATTACTTATGATTCCGTTTCACTTTCCTTTGATTCGTTTGATATTTCATATTCGTATTTCCTTTGATTATATTTTGTTAGTCCTACTATATGTTCGATATTCCTTGACCTTTGTCTCAGCAGGTTTGCTTAGACTCATTTCGCATTCGCTTTTGTTTTCCTTTGTTTATTCATTTTCATGTGTTTATATCTGTTCACTGGGCTTTTTAAGCTCAGCCGCATTTCTTTTCTTGCGGCTGTTTTTTTAGAAGGAAGCTGGGTTGGGAGAAGAGTGCTTAGGAGCTCTTAGTGGACTACACTGTTGATAGCTCCCCATGGATTAGAGATAAACTTAGAGATTTCCTTCTTAGTTCTTAGCTTGAAATTATTTGGAAGTTGTAATGCTTAGAATTAGTCCTTTATCTTTTCTTTAGAACTGTTTTGTAAACCTTGTATTATTAATGTATTCCGCTTGCTTATGTTTTGATTTGACCCCCATAATGTTACACTTTAGCCCTTTTCGGGTTGGGGTGTTACAATTATGGTATCAGAGACAGGTTTGATCGGCGGATTCAAAACCCGTAGAGCTTAGGCTATGACCTGTGAGTATTAGGCCTTTAAGTTTTGCACCATGGGAGTTATGAAACAACCTTTGAGAACTTCTGTTAGGATTTCTACTCTGAAACTTAAGTTATGACCGGTGAGGATTGGGTAGACTATAGGGAATTTTTTTAGGTATCGTTGCTTCCGCATCACTCTGATTCGTGCCTTACTTCTAGTTGAGCCTTTTAAGATTTCTCCTTCTGGAGATTTGAAGCCTATTATTTTGCATAACATAAGTTTAGTGACCAAGTAAGTTTAGAATGCGTTGAGAATCTTGCGGTAATGTTTGACATTACATAAACTTTATCTTCTTTGATTTCAACCTCTAATTCATTTGTTAACCCTTTAGATGCCGTTGCAGGCACTCTGAGCATTTCTATGATCATGACGTGTTTGACACATTCTGTGAAATCTCTTGCTTTTGATAAACGTATTTAAGTTTCCCTACACCATTAGATTTTGCCTTATCCAGTTGTATTCCTATGAGAAATCTTGTGGTGATCAACCACGAGGCTAGGAATGTTATTCCTCACTTCTGAATGATAAGATTCGCTATGCTGATATGTTTTTCCTGGGAAAGTTTAAATTCGATTGTCATTCTGATATTAACTGGTGGACTGAGCACTGTCATACTACGTCTCTCCATGACATTTTGAACCACTCCGATTTATTTTGCCATGACTTCTGATAGTTAAACTTTTGTTATCCTTACTACCCTGGAAACTCGTATGTTACTTTCCTGGTGGTGGAGTTTTACTAGCATCTATTCTTATTTCCCGTGGGATGAACCTCACTTTTAGAGTCATTTTTACAATCTAAATTCTTCCAATGAATCCCTAAATGAACCACCCAGATTTTTTTCACCGAATATGAATTTGATTTGACTTAGTACTGAAATAATGTTTAGTCACGACTCGAGGTAGAATATGATTTCAATAAAGGCATGTTTATATGATGCAAGTATTATGACGCCTGGCCAACGTGATAATAATTACATCATATAACTTGAACTTATGGGGATCATAGGATATCTTTGAGGAGTGCCTGTGAATAGTTAAGTTTGATGAGACAGAAACCTATCTGTATAGGACGATGTTTTACCTGATTTTGAAACCCCATATTGAACAGCACCAGCCGAATTAGGAAAAATGGAGGAGTGGCAACTAAAAAGCTATGAAATGGTTTGTTGTCTTAGTGTATCTCCTTAGAGTGCTTCAGTTTATTTTTTTTCGCGATGAAGAAAAATGGTAGTAGGAGATTATGTATTGACTTCTAGAAGCTGAACCATATTACTATTTGAACCCATTATTCCCTACTTCAAATTGACGATGTATCTGATCAACTTTAGGAAGTGGAGTTTTCCTTTAGATTGATTTATGCCTTGAAGTTATTCCAAAAATTTCATTTCATATTCGTATCGGCCACTATGACTGTTAATGATACTAATAGTATTAGCTAATGCTTTAACTGTTTATTGAATTTGATGAATCGTGTCTTTCGTGAGTACTTAGACAAATTGGTCATAGTATGACATATTAGTACATTCAGAGACGAAGGAGAAACATGAGAATCATTTTTGTATTATGTTGGAAACATGAGGATCATTTGTAAATTTGGGAAGCATGATATTGGTTGGAAGATGTTCACGACTTGCGTTACCGTTGATGAATTTATATGTAAAGAGGAGAAGCTTAGTTTGGATGAGAACAAAGTTTTGAAAAAGCTAAAATAGAAATTAGCTTCAACTTCCATGCTTTCAGGTAGTACCCATTTTGGGATGTTTCAAGAAGAGATTTGGTTATGCAATTATGCAGCACGGCAAGGTTATTGCTTACGTATCATGACAATTAGAACGGTTTGAGGAGAATTATTCAATGCATGAATTGGAATTAGCGGCAGTGTGGTTGCTCTTAAGATTGGAAGACATATCTTACAAGGTCAATTTGGTGGCAGATGCATTTAGGAAGAAATTTGAAGTTTCGGTTTGTCTTGGAGATTGTGCTTAAGAAAAATCAAGACTTAGAACTCAGGGATGTTGAGTCGTGGCGAACATGAAGGTTGAATCCAATTACAAATTTTAGAAGCTCAGGAGCAAGATGGCGAACTATGATATGTGTTAGAAGACTGGAGAAAAGTTGTTATGATTGAGGCACATATTTACTTTCTCTAACCGTCTTAGTTGTACTAAGATGTATAAGGGATCTAAGCAGAATTTTCAGATGGAATGGCATGAAACTGGTTGTGATCACACTAGTGATGATGTGCTTAGTATGTTAACAAGTCAAGATTGAACTTCAGCATGCAAGGGAGTTCCTTTAACTTATGGACTTTCCGACTTAGAAGTAGGATTAGACTTTTCATGAACCTTGTAACGAAACCTCCTCGCACATTTGAGAAGAATGATATAATTTGAATGGTGATGGATCGCTTGATTAAGTCAGCTCATTTTGTCTATTAGAATGCGTATTCAGTTAGCAAGTTGGCATAAATCCTCCGGCAGAAGATTTCTCAATTACTTAGCGCACCTACAGTGATCGTGTCAGAGATTTGCGTTGCTACCTCATAATACCAAGGAGAACTACTGAAGGCTTGAGGGACCAGACTCAAGTATAGGAATGCTTTTCGCCGACAGACTGATGGATAAGCTGAACAACTATGCGGACTTGGAAGAAGTGTTAAGCAAGAAGTTGACAGGTGTGTGGTCTGATTGTGTTTTCTCATTAAGATCGATTGAATACAAGTGACAAAGTTTGTCCATTTAGATAATGTATAAACAGAAATGTAGGACACCTTCGGTTGAATTAAGATAGAAGCCGCTCATTGAATGTTTGGAGTTCATTACAATGACTGATGGATTTGTTGTCATCGTGGAAGAGGGAGTTTGGAAGTTTAGACAGGAATTTGTGTGTCCCGTATGATGTTTCCCTACAGAAAAGTTAGACGTGTTGGCATTAAGGAAGCTTTGGTTCATGATACATTAGTCCTTAGATTCATTCTTATCCGTTCGGTTATCCTACCTATCCCATTATATATTCTAATACGACTCGATACTCCGATATATGCTTACTTAATCGTCAGTACGAATAGGTTATAAACCTCTTTAGGAAACTCTGATTATGCCTGATAATTTGATTTGTGCTTCTCAGATTTTTAGCAAATTTCCTTAGCTCGTTTAGAACCTGATTAGATTTGTGAATTTTTCTACCATCTAGTATCCCTTCCGTATTCACTCCAAATTCATCTGATGTTCATGTATCTCTTTGTGAGATTTCGACTATCATCTGTTTCATATTCATTTCGCATTCGTTGGATCAGATTTGTTTTCTGTGGAGAGCTCGGGGCAATCCTAGTTTATTCAGATCGAGTCATGAGAAACTTTTCCGTTTGTAAAATTTCCTTGAAGAAACTATTCCGAGCAACTTAATCACTTTCTTTTCATTGCATGAATTGGTAAGTTTCCATTTGACCTCTTCATTTCAATTTCGCGGACGAAATTTTCTTTTTAGGAGGGAAGAGTTGTAAAACCCACAAATCTGAAATCCTAAAATAGGATCTAATTTGAAAATACCCAAAATACCTTTAAATTTTAAACTTTTCTAAAGACGTTTGATAAACTAAAATAATAATTCTGATTACATCGCGATTATAACCTAAGTATATAACTCGTTAATAATTAAACATATATACGTAATGCGAATATTTAAACTTATGTCTAAAACAATTGTACACGTTAAAAATATGTGTGTCACATTTTCTTTTTAGCTTTAACCGATTCCCTATGTTTGTTACACTTAAATATACTCTTGAATATGTTCCAAAGTTATGAATAAGTTATCTATGGCAAACCTCCCAATCAAATCCCCTAATGTTGGCTATTCCCTTGTTTAGCTCTCATCTCACACGTTTTCTATCTCATAACCGATCCACACATTTCTTTTATCACACACAAAAAAACAAAACACTCATAAAACCTAAAACTAAAAACCTGCACACCGCCGGCTACCATTTCTTTTTCTCGTTTCTGTCAGAGCAAGATAGTGCAAGGGAGGCTCGTATGTGTGGTGCTAAGGCTACTTAAATGTGGGGTTTGATTCTGGTACAAAGGGGGCTTGGACGCGGGTTGTTATTTCTGTTCGTGGGTTGGAGTTTGCTGTGTTTGACGGGTTGATTTGGCTGGTATTTCGACTTGGTATTCATGTGTTTCTTCCGTGTATCACGCTACGAGGGTAACATGCTTCAAACCTTGTTCAATCCTATTCTTTTGTTTTCTATTTCGATCATGTTTCTGTCCTCATTATCAACCTAAAAGACCGCATAAAATCATAGATAACGTCATATAAATAACGAAAACAAGACTATATATTAATCGACTAAAACATATGTGTGGGTGTGTCGACTCATGGGATAAGTTTGGTTCGACATAGGACTTGGTATAAAATATGTATTCGAGGCTAAAAAGGATTAAAACATGTATCCCCCATCGATCTTATTTCGAAACATACGCGACATATATATATATATATATACGTATCAGATATAATCCGAAACGAAAGCATGTCAAATAGATCTTAATACATATGTCAATATAATTACGAATATTTCAATAAGTCTGAATGAATAACATATATATAAAAGGGATGTTGCATGAAGTCATGAATCTGTATAACATTCATGTGGATCCTTGTTTCAGCCTTTAGCTATTCGAATCACTATGTGTGTGTATATATATATATATATATATATATATATATATATATATATATATATATATATATATATATATATATATATATATATATATATATATATATATATATGAGCTTTTGAATCTGATCATTGGTATCGTAATATACTCATAATATACAGTCACCGATACATTTTGCTTAAATAAAAGATACGCGAAGTAACACTTATTTCACGTTAACATGTCGCGACTTACGATGACCACTTAACTCGTTCTTGTTTTATCATTAGAAGAATTTTACAAAGATTTATAAACCTGGTCTCATGATACTTGATTTTGTCTCACATGTGTATTTGCTTATGTTTGTCGAATTTTGTATTTGGGCGTGAGTTATTAAGTGGTCGCGATTTGTCGAAAATAGGCTACAAAGTGAGTAAAAACGATTTGATCATGGACGTATGAACGAGTGGTTGCATGCATGTATATTTTGTTTGCATTTCGAATTGGTTTCTTACGTATGGTCTAAATCTAAAAACCTGTTTCGGTTTGATTCTAACGAACTAATAAAGAAGTTGCATGCATAATACTCTCATGAAATAATAAAGCTGGTATATCGATCATTGTTCTATTTTGTTTCTTTCGAATCTAGAAAATGCATGGGTGTAGTAAGGTTGTGTTGTGAGTGGAAGGTTAAATGGATTTAAAGAATGGGTTATAGCTGGTAATTGCATACATGCATGTTGAGATTTAATTCTGGTTAGTAAATAAAAGTGATAAGGGATGTTTGTTCGGCTAATTTAGGTAACAAAAAGGGTGTGTGTCGCGACTTATTTAAAAAGCAAGAGAAGTATTTGTCTCGACATATTTTAACAAGAGGATTTCATGAACTTGTTTGATTTCAAATAATAACAATCTTGAGTCGTCACGACATAAATATTAATATCGTGGGTGTGTTACTAAATTATATAAAATTATAATGACGGGGTCCAAAATAATCATCTTAATATTAGTTTATTAAAATAAACTTTAAAATAATTTTATTTGACATTTTTAACATTTAATTTTTGATAATTTATATTTTGACCCTAAACTTTGCAATATTGTCATAATTAACCCTAATCTATTAATAATGTTTATTTTGAGTACTTTAACTTAATTTAATGTTAATTGTAATCATTAATGACAAATCGTGCTAATTCGGGAAACTTCCTAAATATGTAAAGTTACTAATTCGGGAAACTTACTAATTATGAAAAGTTACTATAAATGGAAAGTTACTAAAAATGGAAAGCCGACTAAAACGAGTATTCTGATTTAAAATAAGTTATTAATAATAAGCCGATCATTAATTCGTGTAGATTCGCTGGAGAAAGAGTGACTTCCTATTCTTATGTTATGATGTGGTTTCATTTGGCTGTTTAAGGTACAGATATTTCGCCTTTTTAATAAAGGCATCTTTCTCTCTTTTGTTTAATATTTCGATTATGATCCTTTCAAATAAGCCATTGTTATGTCCCCTTTGTTTGATTCGTGTTTGTTGATACTTGATATTAATATGAGCTTGATATTCGTTTGCATGCTATATTTCTTTTCTATAGCATTCTTGATTCTATGCCCATTATGTGTTACTTGTATATGATTTGATTAATTTGTAGCCAGTCATGGGGAGTCCATGGCCTTGCCACTGATGCACCAGTGGTATTGACACTATCTGTGGAGGTGGGTTTTTGTCCACAGCGTCCCTTTTAAGCTAGCTATTCAGGCCTATATTTATTATTGTATATGTTTACTTAGCCTAGAGCTTTGTGTATATATATATATATATCTGTTTTTGCAGGGGGCGTATTAGTATTTTTTGGGCATTTCTGTTAGTTCTACTTTATATAATCCTTATTATCTTGTCTCCTCTATTGTGATTAACTTATGTTTGTTTTCTTTTCAATTACTTATGATTCCGTTTCATTTTCCTTTGATTCGTTTGATATTTCATATTCGTATTTCCTTTGATTATATTTTGTTAGTCCTACTATATGTTCGATATTCCTTGACCTTTGTCTCAGCAGGTTTGCTTAGACTCATTTCGCATTCGCTTTTGTTTTCCTTTGTTTATTCATTTTCATGTGTTTATATCTGTTCACTGGGCTTTTTAAGCTCAGCCGCATTTCTTTTCTTGCGGCAGTTTTTTTAGAAGGAAGCTGGGTTGGGAGAAGAGTGCTTAGGAGCTCTTAGTGGACTACACTGTTGATAGCTCCCCATGGATTAGAGATAAACTTAGAGATTTCCTTCTTAGTTCTTAGCTTGAAATTATTTGGAAGTTGTAATGCTTAGAATTAGTCCTTTATCTTTTCTTTAGAACTGTTTTGTAAACCTTGTATTATTAATGTATTCCGCTTGCTTATTTTCTGATTTGACCCCATAATGTTACACTTTAGCCCTTTTCGGGTTGGGGTGTTACAGAAAAATTCTGACTGACTGACGCGTCAACGCGCCATCAGCGAGCCAGGACTCTGAGGAATAATGGAGAATCATCAAGTAATGTTGTTAAACCAATTACTCCTCACGCTCCTTTTGTAAATACTCGGGTTAACCAAGCTCCCATTGCGAGTAAAGAAAACCTGAAACTAAGTTATAACTCGTGTTCTTGTAATCGCCTTGGGTATACACAACCTCGAGTTAATCATAGACCACTCTTATCTTCACCTAATGTGAGATCATCTACTTCATATAACCAAAGACCTTTGTTTCAAAATAATCAGAAAAGAAACTTCTATAATTATAATCAAAGGTCTTCTCAATACCAACACAACAACTATCAAAGGAGAGACAACTCCTATTCAAACCAAACTCTGTTTAGACCTCAAGGGTATCAAAGCTATATACCAAGCTTTCATAAAAATATAGTTTTCAAAACAACCCTTGGTTCACTTTCTCTAGATTTGGTATTGAGAAACTATGTGTCTTGCTTCAAGACCCAAGAATGTTTAACTTGGCAAATTTAAATGCTAACCAAAATGGACCCAAAAGATAATGGGTACTAAAAGCATGAGTTGTATCTTTGTTGTAGGTTTGTGATGTGTTTTTTTAGGTCTATAATAAACTACCAAGTTTTAAATTTATATTTTGCCGAACTAACCTATAGACTCTAAACACTAACGAGCAGTGTACCCGATCAATGTAGATAGTTTCTAGGTAAGCAAGGGTCATTCACTAGGAGCGAAGCTAAAGTGATCTAATGGTATTCTAATTACTAAACTAACTATTATAACCTAGAAAGCAAGTAAATATTTTTGGGTTTTAGTCTGAGAGACTATCACGATTCTGTGTTTTAATTAAACTAATGACAAGAAAATAAATACTAAACTAAATACAAGCAAAGTAAAGATAGATTAAGATCGATAGGAAGAACAGGTTAGCCAAGTGTAATCTATCTTATAATTATATATGCTTATGTCTACTTGTTTTAATTCATTCAATTGTCTAGTCACCAATCCGATTATTAACCTTGTCATGATTAAATAACCTACCATCGTGGTGGGAAAGAGGACATGATTATAGTGACCTATCTAGCATCAATACTAACTTATTTCTTTAAACCATCTAACCTAGCTCGGTATTACACGCTACTAGTCTTATTAGGTTGTAGACACGTTCCGTTTATGCCAAACAATGATTCCTAATAGAGATACAGGTTAACATACATATAACTCAACCAAAGCATCCACAATTACAGGAAGTTAAGTCACATCAATTAAAGTTATAAGGATCATAACTTAGTTACATAGACTTCTACTAGTTATAAGCAATAAACGAGTTTTTAACGATAAGCACCCAATCCAATAACAAAGTAAACAAATTGACACAATCATAAAAACTAATAAAACATCATAAACTTGGCTAACACCTAAGGGTGTTAGCCCATAATCTCAGCAAAAGATAGAGTATACATCAAAATTAAACATAAGAAATCCATAGACAAATTTATTATGCTAACCGAATGATACAAAGTTAAGTATTGAGATGTTCTTCATCGATCTTCATGGATGGAAGGAGGAGGTGTTAGGGACGTTTTTTGGGTGTCCCTAACTGATAATAATGATGCCAAAGTCGTTCTAGGGTTTTGGTATTTATAGGGGTAAGCAAGAGTAGCATCCAAGGTTTACCAAAAATATTCTGCTGCTGTTCCGACCCCGATAAGGTGCATCTACAAACCTTGTGCACCTCATCTCATTCAGAAACATGTAGATCTCCTTTTTCTCTTTCCGTAGCCTCTTGAATCAACTAAATCGGAGTCCGGATGAAGATTTTATGGCCAAAATACTAAAGCATCTTCAAGTGTCGTAAATCTTGATCTCTTCATTAAGCTTTGGTTCTTCACTTGATTACTCGGTTAAGGATTATATAAGGCTGATACGGCGCATCGGATTAGTCCGATGCGGCGTATCATGGTAACTTCGCGTGGGGTCCAAGATTATAATATTCTGGAATATTCGTACAACGCCTTTAGATGCGGCATATCTTCAATATCTTATGCGGCGCATGTTCTTCTGTATCTTGGATAATCTTTGGTTGTCTTGAGATTGATAAGCCGTATGTTAGGAACTTCATGCGGCTCATCTGGAGTAGGATTGTCAGATCTTCATCACTAGTTTAGTAGAATTTTCCAACATGATCCATTTTGCTCCATTTTACGTCCGTAATAGCTAACTTTCACCAAATGCTTGTTTATAACTGAGAATTACAAAAGTAAACGATTAAGTATCAAATCTCATATAAAGTAATATAAAACAAGCAATAAACATATGATAAATGATGCTTATAATATGTCATTATTTGATGTCATCAGTTTGCCTTAAATGTAATCTACAACCGGATGAGTGGATAGTGGATAGTGGTTGCACTAAACACATGACCGGGAATAGAATATTGTTCACTTCATACAAGGCGTATGACGGCAATCAAGTCATTTTTGGAAGCAAACTCAACGGCAAAATTATTGGCAAAGGTAACGTCCTTCATGACTCCACAGAGGTAACCAACGTTGAGCATGTTAAGGGTTTAAGTTTTAATTTGATTAGTGTGAGGCAATTAAGTAATGATGATTGTGAGGTTAAGTTTACTAAAGTAGATTGTACTATTAGTAAAAATGGTGTTGTGTTATCTAAAGGTCATAGGATAAATAACTTGTATACATGCAAGTTAGGAGATAACTCCAAGCAACACATATGCCTTACATCCATGGTGGATAATTCAACGCTTTGGCATAGGTGGTTAGGTCATGCCAATATGAGGATAGTCCAAAACCTAGCTTCCAACGAGCTTGTAAGGAATTTATCGAAGTTGAATTTTGAGAGACATTATTGTGATACATATCTAGGGAGTCAAGGAAAAGCAAGCAATAGGAATAGGAATAGGAATGAAGTGGCAACTAATAGGGTTTTAGAGTTGTTGCACTTGGATTTGTATGGTCCATCTCCAATCCAAAGCTACGGAGGAAACTTCTACACTTTGATGATTGTCGATGATTATTCAAATTATACATGGGTATTGTTTTTAGAATCTAAGGATAGAGTCTTAAATAAATTTGATGTTTTAAGAAAGAAACTTGAAAACCTACTTGATTGTTCTATTGTTTCAATAAAAACAAATCATAGTAGTGAATTTGATAAAATGCAATTTGGAACTTTTTGTGAACAACATGAAATATCTTATAACTTATCGAGCCCGTTCACTTCTCAATTGCTTGAGATTATTGAAAGAACACATCGTAAGTTAAGAAAGATGAGTCGTGCAATGCTTGACGAGCAATCTATTCCACAAAAGTTTTGGTGTCATGTCTTAGATACCGCATGCTATATCTTTAATAGAGTCCATATTAGAAAGGTCATAAATAAAACACCATATGAGATACTTAGAAATAGGAAGCCTTCCCTAGAGTACTTTAGAGTGTGGTTGTAAAGTATTTATACTTAACACCAAAGAATATCTCACCAAATACGACCCAAAGTCGTATGAAGGTGTGTTCCTAGGATACTCTCAAAATAGTAAAGCGTACATAATACTTAACAAGGAAAGAATGAGGATTGAGGAATCCCTCAATGTGACATTCGATGAGAGCATGTCCGAGCCTAAATCATCTCCTTTGGTAGAAGATGATGTGATCAACGAACAAATAGTTCATGATCAAGAAAGGTCGCCATCATTACAAGTTAATGTTTCGGATGAAGGCAATCCTAAGGAAGTGAAAGAAGCGAGGGGTCATCCTATAGAACAAGTCATTGGTGACTTGAATAAAAGGACTCTTAGGTCACAAAATAAACAAGTTTAAATTTTGGCATGACATTTTTCAAAAATCCAAATTGTTTTGGGCTAAGTTTAAATGTCCATGGTTGACATGCATCTTAGGAGAACAATCTTTTAAGAAAAAGTCTAGATGTCTAGGAGATGTTTGCTTTGTCCTAGTTAGATGATCTTAGAGCCCATGTGCTTATGTGTCTAGGACTTATGTGAAGGCATGGAAGGAAATACATATAGATATCTTCCAAGAGTAAAAATATATATCAATTCATTATTCAAACGATGGTTGATAATATTCAAGATTCTACATGTCTATACTATGTGCAATGAACAAGAAAATTTAACACAAAAATATCTTATTAAAACCTAATAAGAATGAAAGTCATTTGTGTTAAATTACCAAGATTAGATAAAACTTCGGATCACGACTCACAATCGTATAGAAGGATGTACATCTATATCTACTTGTTCAATTTATGTGAAAATGGCATGCTTTGTGTTTAGGGAAGAAGAGAAATGAAAAGATTTTGTGCAAACATACAAACTACTTACGTAGTTGAAGAGAATTCATGTGTTTCAAATTCGGTATGATATTGCATAACAAACTAAAATACCCAATGAATAGACTTAATAAGCTAAGTTCCTCATCCGAGATCTTAGGAACTTATGTTATTAATGCAAGTAACACATAAGGATTGTTAAAGTCGACACACGACACAACGAACTATGAACCAGAGATATCATGTATCGTGTATTGACTTTCTATACAATGTGTGATGGTTCATAGGATCGAGCTTATGTACCCTAATTAAAATACACGTGATCTCTACACACATACAACTCACATTCTTGAGAGTTCTTCCATGAGATACTTGCACTTGGTTCATGTATGATGTGATGTAGGTTATATATTATGTGTTCTAAGAATCTAGTTACTATATGAGCAATTTGTTCATTCCAATCTAACTAAATTCAATCATCTTTTGTCACTAAATCACTTCAACCCATAAGGGATAATTGCCTTTCCTATATATTCTCTTTCTCTTGATCCATGCACTTTGTACAATTCATAAGGAATCTTACTACTAATTGCCATAAAACCTGTTGGTTAATAAGAATCATTACCCATACCTTAACCCCATTTCACTATTATTTAAGGAGTAGAGATCTTAACTAAGAATTGTACCTAAAATCTCAATCAAAGTTAAAATGAATAGCCATACATCCTCTCCAAACAATGTTCTTGACAATGTCCTCTTCTTGAGTAGTAACACTAGCTCCTTGAATGTCAACAATGGCAGTCAAGAAGATGTTGACAACATTGTTGTTTCTCAAACTCCAATTAAGGACATTGGGGTTGGACAAGGATTGTTTATGAATAATGACCAACACCAACAATACCCTAGGACCAAGCTTGAAAAGATAATGCAAGATGATGTGTTGTGTAATCTTAATAATGCTCTAGCCACAACGTCTCCATTTAGAGGTTTTGGAGAAGAAAAGATTTGGGAAAAGATAAGGAAGCCCTTAAGCCCAAAACTTCGTGAGGGAAATCATTCAATTTGTTGTGAAAACACAATTGACATGCTAAATGCTATTAAGGATAATAGAGAAGAAAATCATGAAATGTTCAAGTCCCTTTATGATGGTGTTAAAATGCTACAAGCATTGGCCTCTAACATAACATGCATTGTGCATAATGATAGGGGTGATGTCACATGCGATGACAACCTTGAAGATCACAACAATTAGTACTTATATGATTAATTTGTCATGTGTGTTTTGTGAGTGCTTAGTATGTGTTGTGTTAAGGTCTTATATCTTCATGACATGATTGTACTTCTAGCTTGAAAGCTCTATGATAATAATAAATGCACTCTTTTCTTTTTTACTCCATGCTATATATTGTTGTAAACTAACCCATGTTGCAAGTATCAAAATGGTAACCTAACCCATTTTGGACTTCCACATGTGAAGATTGTTGGTTGTTGCGTGTTGTGTATTCTATGTGTAGCTAGGCCACCGCAAAGGTGACGCCCTTGATCCAGGAATCCTCGCCTTAGAACAAGGTGGAGCAACGACCTAGGGGAAGCACGTTCGGGTGCATTTACAAGCTACTTAGAGGTCCCGCCTTATTGATTCGACAAAAGGGGGAGAAAGAAAGCAATAGCGTGAAGACCAATTCAAGTTAAAGACAATGGCCTCACACCAAATTACAAGGCAAGGTCAAGACGCAAGCTACATCAAAGGAGCGCTTTGTCTTCGCTAAGTTTTGTAATTTTATTTGCTTTCGGAATTTATTTGTCATCATCAAAAAGGGGGAGATTGTTGAGGCAACATTGAAGAGATCTCCTAATGTTTTAATGATGACAAATAAACCTTCGAAACACATAAAATAACAAACGTTAGCCAAAGTTCCTCGACTTACATACACATACCTTTACATTTAAAATACATACACTTCATTCACATACCCTTCTTCATACACACTAGGCTCCCCATCAAATCCTTCTTACATATTACTTACACTCTTACACACATCATATCCAACCAACTTATTCCTTACACTCCCAACACCTTTATTTTCAAAATACACAATACTCACAACCATCTCATTCTCTTCACACACTAGGCTCCCCATCACATCCAACTCTTAAATATTCCCTTACACACATCTCTTCACTCTTACACAATCTAACTCATCTCTTATATTCCTTACACACTCTTCATCCTAACCATACATTTCAAACAAACACATCTCAACCATCCATTTCACCTTCTTCCCCAAGAAATGGAATATTCCCTAGCATATTTGTAACACCCCTATTTATCACTGATCGTAGCGGATAAAGTGTTTGGGGTATTACTTCATAGAATCACAGATACAGTAACAGAAAACGAATCAAAAAGAGACATTTTGGAAATTTAGTTATCATTCGTAATTATCAAAGTTTTAATTATAAAAGATATACTTTTATTTTTGATGAGGTCCCAAAAATCTAAGAGTTAGGTTGTGTTTGAATGATAACCATGAAAAGTCCTCCGAGTTCAGTACCTTCTTCTGCCATGGATCCATAGAAGTAATATACCTAGAATACATGCTTAAAAAATCAACACTAGGTGTTGAGTGAGAATCATAGGTTTAGGGGTTAGTGAATACAAGTTCCCTGGGTTCAGTTGTTACACCCATCTGGGAAAATGCAAGTTTTGTGATAATTGTGATGTATGCATAATTATCAGGAGTTTAGTATGTTGCACTAAGCTCATGAATCACACCTTAACGATCTGGGTCATGTGGGCTACAGACCCAACATGAGGGGATAGAAGGATAACTTGCCAAAGTTATACCTTGAGTGGATTCAAATATAGTCCTTATTGGTACCACCTAGTGGGGTGTTAATACCAACGGGAGTTGTCAAACTCCAATAGATCTATCAACTATATTCGCATTCGCGTGGGTAAAATATCCCAAATGATTAGATTCATGAATTTTGGTTATGTAGTGGTGGCAGTTAGTTTACTCGTGCAAACAACCAAAGAAAAAAACTTGTATTCGGTTTTAAGTAAAGCATTTAGCATGTAACCCCCTCACAGGGTTTAAAAAGCATTTAAAGTGAAAACATTTTAAAACGTATGAGGCTATTAACTCACGATATTTAAAAAAATGTGAGGCTATGAAACTCACCTGGGTTTAGAGTAATCTAAGTGATGCAAATAGTGACTCGGAAACTAGACCGCCTTACTCACGTATCCTAGTGTGTTGTTGATTTTGTATGTATGTCAAGCTTTAGATATCATGTTTATGTTTCTCAAGTTATTGTTTTTAGGTTTGTTAATGTATTATATATAACATAACACCGTTCAGGCCATTGTAATTCAGAAGTATATGACTCCTCACATAAAGCTCCCTACTATTGTATTATGTTATCAACATAATACCGTTCTGGCCATCATAATTCAGAAGTTAATACTCCTCACATAAAGCTCCCTATTATTGAGTTATGTTGTTATTAAGGTTTAGTTATAATCATATCACCGTTCGGGCCATCATATCTCAGAAGTATATGCAATAATCGTTCAAGGAGTTAGGGAACTTTTATTCGTAAACCCAACAAACTCGTCAAAACAAAATATCCACATAGTACTCCTCGCATGAAGCTCCCTATTATTGTGTTATGCTTCTAACTTTATTTAGGTTTTATACTTATATGATATTTTCACTTTTTACCCTTATAGTATATATATTTACATTTTCTACCCTAAATTTATATTACTTATATTACTTATACTAATAACTATCTATACTTGACACAACTAGTCCCTAGACTTCTATATTTTAA
This sequence comes from Artemisia argyi, assembly GCA_030686995.1. Lineage (NCBI taxonomy): Eukaryota > Viridiplantae > Streptophyta > Magnoliopsida > Asterales > Asteraceae > Artemisia > Artemisia argyi. Next base: position 78,239,543 of record CM060698.1, on the reverse strand, counting down.
CTAACTAACCTAAGACTCTTAAGTTTTCTATATTTTACCATTTTAGACTTTTAACTTTATACTATTTACGTTTTTAGTCCTTTTTAGTTTATACTTATTTTAATATCTATCATATAGTTTTAATATTATGCAAAACTAGTCCTTACACTTATAACTTCTAGGAAATGTCAAAAACAATCCCTATACTTTATAATTTCAGGAATTTATGATATATACCCTTATGCATGTAAAGTTTTGCAAAACTAGTCCTAATATGCATGTAACTTATATTTTATCTAGTAACTAAGTTTTCTAGCCTATGTTTTACTTATTTTAACTTATCTATGTTATGTATAACTAGTGTATGACTTATAGAATAGACTTATAGCATGCATGCAAGTATATGACTCGATCTAGGGTTTTAAAACTTAAACTAGCAAATGAAAGGGTTCAAGGCTCATGCAAGGGTTCCTAGGGTATCTAAGGCATCCTAAATCTATCTTAAGACTAAACTAAAGCTAAATAGACTAATATGTAAGACTTACTTGGCTAGGGGAGGGTTTACGTGGGTGAAAACTAGGTTTAGGGTTTTTCTAGGGCTCGTATCAACTCAAACCACAACACGACTCGACCAAGGCCTAGCTACTTAACTCCAAGGTCTCCTAAAGGCTTAATACTACTGTACTAATGTAAGGAGAAGAGAATAAAGGGTGTGGGTTGGAAGTGAGGGCATACGAGGGGTATTTATACCCTCGTTATAGCGGTTTAGGGTGGAACGGGGTGTTTAGGTGTCGAGCAAGTGGAGGGGTGAGCAAGCAAGGCTAAGGATGACAAGGAAGAGCTAGACGAATAGCTAGGGGGCTGCAATGGCGGTTTGAAGTGATGTGTGGTGGAGGATGAGCCGTAGAGGCGGTTTAGGGAGAAAGAGTGACAAGTAGGTGATGCACCTACTTGTGTGCTATCTTAGAGGTGCTTGTAAGCTCCTTAGGGTGTTTAGTGATGGTTTAGGGTGATCAGGGGTGGATTAGTGGTGGTTTAGTGGAGGTTTAGTGGTGATTTAGGGTGGATTAGTGGTGATTAGTTATGGATTAGTCAAGTAGGTGATGCACCTACTTGTGTGGGTGCTTAGAGGTGTTAGGGTGTGTGCTTGGGTATGACTAAGGTGTAAGGGTGCTAGGTTGAGGTATTTAAGGTGCTTATGTTTAGGTTTTACTTGTTTTAGTTAAGTTTAGACCTAGTTCTACTTACTAAGTGTTTAAGATTTTAAATAAGGTTTAGTGCCTAAGTTAAGTTCCTAAGTGTGTCTAGTGACTAATCCTAAGTCCTAAAGGGTTTATTCTAAGTGAGGGTAACTTATGGGAAAGGTTTGGGAGGGTTTGACCTAATTTTGTAACCTAAATGACCTAAGTGTGTTTAGTGAGAGACTAGGGTTTATCCTATGGTTTAGTGCCTAGACTAGTGTCCTATAAGTGTCTAATAACTATTCCTAAGTTCTAAGAGGCTTATACTAAGTGGTAGTGATCTATGGGGAAGTTTCGGGATGGTTTAGACCTAATTCTAGTTATCTATGACCTAGTTCTGGTTTAGGGCTGATTGGTCCCAAACGGTCAACTAAAGTCAACCACAGATGTGGTCAATATAGTCAAACTGCCTAGAGTCAATCTCCATGGAAGTATAGGGGTTTCCCCGGGTCGTTATGTCCCGACGAGGTGTGATCGGGTGAATTTAGACGGGAAAGGGTATATAAGGGTTTGAATGATTACACTAAGGAAATACGAATGAGAACGATTTAAACAAACTATATTAACAATAACGTGAAACCCAATTAACCTAAAACATAATCTAAATTTAAAATTAGAGTTTGCTTATAAATAAGCAAACAAATAAGCCAAAAGGGCTTAAATAGAAGCTATCACTTTTTTTATTTTTGGTTTTTCTTTATTTTACAAACTACTTTTACTAACGTAATTAAATACTAATTAATTAATAAAACTATTTAAAAAGTAATTAAAATCTAATTTAAAACAAACTAAAAATGATTAAGGTTACAAAATTAAACTAAAAATTTGCAAAATTATTTTCTAAACTTCTAAATTAACTTAAAGAAAATATAAAAATTAAAAAGAAAAGTTTTTGTCTTGTTGTGGGTTTTTTTATAAATTAATAACTAATTAGACAAAACTTAACTATTTAAACTAAATAAAATTACCAAGATTAAGAAAATGCCTTAGATAATTAAGAAGTATTTTTCAAAACTAATTAACCATTACAGGAATCCTAAAAAATTATAAAAATAATTTCACAACTAATTTTTAAACTAGTTTTAAGTTATTTACTAATTAATTAATTAACAGCTATTTAAAAAAATTTAATGGGAAAATTAGCAAATGAAAAGGGAAAATTGCAAACTTAATTTTTACAGAAGCTAATTAATGTAGAAAACTTAGAAAAATTATGAAAACTTATGTAGGATTAAAAATAACCACTTAAACTAATTATTTTTGGTTTTTTCAATTAAAATTATTTTAAATAAAATTAACTATAAAAATTAACAAACTTAATGATGAGTGTGTAAATACTCATCATTTTTACCTTTTCTGAGCTACCAAAACATCTAAAAACACTCAATATTGCATCAAAATAGTGAAAATATCCCAGGAATGTGTTTTATATGTTTCAAATGCAAAACAATAAAAAACAAATGAAAAACGCACAAAGTTTGCAAAATTGGCAGTTTCAGTCCCTTAACTTTCAAAAGTTGTCAAATCTAGTCCCTGGTTGTTCTAAAAACTTGAAAAAGTCACCAAAGGTCCTTTTAAATCAAAAAGTTACATAAATAGTCCTCTGGTGCAAAGTTTCATAAAATGTCAAGTTAAGTCCCTGAAGTTTGGAAAATTGTCAAAAATGGACCCTAGGATATTAAAACTTTGAGAAAAACAAATTTTGTCCTTATAATAATCTTTTACGGCAGGAATGATCCTTGGGTGATAAGTTTGGTGTAATTACATGTTTGGTCCCTGAAGTTTCAGAGTTTGGCAGAAATAGTCCCTGGAGGTGTATAAGTGAAAAATCCGCATAAGGTCCTTGTACTATTAAATTTTGGAAAGTTTCCACCTTTGTGACAACTTTGGAATAATTACACAATCAGTCCCTTGAAAACAGAAATTTACAAGAATGGTCCTTGTGTTATTTCACTACAAAACCAAACATTACAAAACCAAATCCAAAAATAAAACACAACCGGCCCACCCTTTTGTTTTCTCTTAGGCCCAAAGCAATCCAGCCCACCCCCGTTTTGAAATAATACCAGGGTCAATGCCCGTTTGACCTTCCCCTTACCTCCAAAACCAAAACCACCCCCAATACCACGGGTTTCACTCCCCCCCCCCCCCTCTTGCACCACTTGCTCCTCCATCTTATCCCTGCCACAATTACACTTCCCAAACATCATTAAATGCCACCCCCTCCTAGTCTATGCTTCCACAGACCCCAATTGCAAGAAAAACATTTTTCCCGCCAAATTGAGTGTGAGGACAAGACTCATCCAATTGATATTATTATTGGTGGGATATGATCAGTGGGACCCACAGAGCTCCAAGGGTCAATAAAAAGAAGAAAGAAGCATAAGTGAAAGGAGTATCTAGGAGTAGTGTAATGTAGTGTAACGTAGGTAATATAATTTAGCAATTCGGTTGTAATTTCCAGTTGTTAAAGCTTGTATTTCACATTTCCAGTGTACTTTAACTTTCAACAATCTCAATTTCAAGTTTACTTTTGTGATTCTCATTTTGGCATTTTTAAAGTAAATTGACAAATTTACTTAATTAATGTTATAGGTTGTTGTTCATGTTCATTTCAGTCCCATTAAGCTCAATTTTAAGTTTTTAAAAGTTCTCAAAGCTTACTAAGTAGTCTTACTGAGTATTGATGAGGCGAAAAATGATCCGTTTTTAGGGGGTCATTTAAGCCCGAATCCGACTTTATTTGATCAAATATTGCCCTAAATCGTTCCTTTTGTGATTTTAGGTGTTTGGAGAGTGAATTCTGGAAAAGAAGCCATTTTGGACGTTTTTGAAGCATAAAAGTGAAGAAAACGGCAAAGTATCAATTTTCCATGCTGAAGACACTAGGTGACGGCGTCAAGAGTTACACCCTGACGGCGTCAGACATCAAGAATAAAACACCGTAGTTGATGACGGCGTCAAAATCCATCTTGACGGCATCAAAGTCCCAAGAATAAATACCGTAGGTGGTGACGGCGTCACATAGGCCGTCATAAGTAGATCAAGGCCGTCCGAGGAAGTATTTGGCGGCGAGGTGACGGCGTAACATGCTTGTCTTGACGCCGTCAGCCCAGTTTTCCTATATATAGTTTTCTAGTTTTTACATTAAAAAAGGGGAGATGTTTTGGTGAAACCCTAAAGACAAATTGGGTGCCTCTTTTACAGGTTTTTCAAGGGTTCCAAACCCTTGATACCTTGCATTGTAATTGAGATAAGTGTTCTTCTAATTCAATCAATATGTCTATGTGTTGGTTGTTTATATCTTGTTCTTGTCTCAATTCAATTATGCTAGGCTAGATCTCTCTTGTGTTTGCTTAGATCTAATGAAACCTAGATGTTGATTATGTGTTGATTACTTGTTTATTCTTGTTCTTGGATGAATGATTTATATGTTAGGCTTAAGAAAACCGGCAGATCTCCAAATGGTAACATGCCTGAACGTCTTAAGAAACATGAACCGAGGCGTACTAGGTCTTTATTGGTTGTATTTAATGCATGAGCCACTGTTTACAATCCCTATAGTTGTGCTGGGTCATGGTGTAGGAGGAGATAAGAGCTCATAGAGTTGGGGAGTTATGTATGCCACCCCATGAATGGTATTAAGGAATACAATCCGTCATCCATACAAGTATAACAAGTAATTAACGTGTAAAAGATATCTAGGGAGTAGTGAAGTCTAAGTAAACACAATTTCTCCAATTACTGCTCACAACCTTAGTATAATTTAGTTTAATTTCATTTTCAGTATTTTATTTTGATTATATATTAGTTTTGGGTTAGTTGAATAGCAACTAATTCCGCCCACTCCTTCAAAACCCGAGATTTTACTTGCTTTCATAAAAATATAAAAATACAAAAATAATCATCCCTCATCTTTAGAACTATATATTAATTAGGTTTTCTAATCCTAGCGACACTATTCCTAAGCTGAACGATCAATCCCCCGGTACTTGTCACTATACTATACTACAACGATCAGGTACACTGCCTGGTGGGGGTAGTAAGCTTCTCGAGATCCCTCGAGAGGTAAAGCAAGGTGCGATTCCCACGCATCAAGTATTCCATAATTACTCAAAAAAATAGGCATAATTAGTTCATAATATAAAAATCAGTCAACATGATGATGCAAGCATGGAGCAAGGATGAAACTGATTGGAGTTGGGTATTAGTAACCTCAGGGGAGGTGTAGGAGGAGTTCATTGCTCTTGGTACCTTGTTTCTCAGATTTACACTTGTAAGCTTTATTTACCATTTTCTTGTAATTACTGTAGTATAGCTTATTATCTGTTTTTGCTTGAGTTTTTATGTTTGTTTAGAGTAATTAAGTGATAATCTAGCTTAGTATCTTATGCTTGTTAATCTGTTTTCCTATTTGCTCAATTAAGCTCAAGACTGCCTTATGTGGCTTGTTAATGATTTATGTTGTTTTGTTGTTATTATTGTTGTTTATTTGTTCTTGTAAACTTAATATAGCATATTAAGTAATAACATATCAGTTTGATAGTCTAGATTAGTCTTAGGCTTTGAAAATCACAAAATCATAACTGTTAAGGGAGTGTTTGAATAAGCTGAGATCTGTAGGTTCCAGTGAGATTCAATGATTACGTGTTGTTGAAACATGTTACTTTAGGTCATAGTAAGTTAGTTTAGTCATAAAAGCTTGGTTTCATACACCCCAAAGTTAACTGTTGGGAGCTTGTGATCCCAAATCCATTCATTTCATTCATAAGTAGGTAACTTAGCCCTAGTTAGCTCTATTATAGCTTAATATTGCTTAAATAATCAGTAAAGTAGGATCTAAACTCAAAAAAGTCAAGGAAGGAGTTTAATAGAAAAAGTCAAATTTTGCATACTAGGAAAATCTCAAAAATAGCAAGAATTTTAGTGATTTTTGTACTAGGTTTTAGGATCTGAGCTTTTCAGGGATTGTAGTCTACCACCTTAGCTTTAGGAATCAACATTCACTTGATTTTTACCATTTTTGTTGTGGGCCCCACAACCCTCCAAAGAAGGCTGCAGGGCTGTATGCTCCCCTGCACAGCAGACCCACAGTCACCACCACCACTTTGGTGGTGGTTTTCTGGCCACCTCAGTGGGCCCCACAATATTAAGTATTAAATAGCATATTTAGTTTTTATAAAGCAAAACCTAGTTTTTATATTTTTCCTAGCTCTTATATAATATAATAGACTTTTAGAAAATATATTTTTAATTTCTACTGTTCATTTTCTAATTTTCTTATTTTAATTATTTAAATTAGATTTAAATTAATTAAAAGGTAAATAATTAGTGAAAATAGCCTAAATATAATTTTTAGAAGTTTTTATAATTTTATAGAATTCCTGTGATGGTTAAATAGTTTTGTAAATTTTTGCATAATTTTCTAAGTTAATTTAGTCTTATTAGTAATTTAAAATAGTTTAATTAATATAATTAGTTTTTAATTTATAAAAAACTCATAAAAAGACAAAAATATTTATATTTATTTTTTATACTTTCTTCAAGTTCTTTTTAAGGTTTAGAAAATATTTTTGCATGTTTTTGGTTTAATTTGTAATCCTTGTAATTTTTAGTTTATTTAAATTAGATTTAAATTAGATTTTAAATAGTTTTATTAATTAAATAATATTTAAATATTAAAATAATCATTTTTATAATTTCATTTTCATTTCAATTTGCTTTTTAATTTTTAGTTTTAAAAAGTTCACTTGCACCCCCTGTAGTTTATAATCTGATAAAACCCACTTTTTCTGTCTGTTACGTGATCCCAAATTGTGAATTTGTGCATATATCTGTATATCTGTTATTTGTGAATATTATCTCATTGTACAAATACCAAAATATCAGTAGCAAAATCAATTCCAAATCATCTTGGCTACTGTCCTCAGTGCCACTCATTCCTAAACGATTTCCAAAGTACCATTTCAATCTCACTGGGACTTAACGACCCGGGGACACACTACACTATCACCGGAGAATTGGAACGAGGCTGTCTTTGACTTATTGACCTTGGTCAATAATATCTGACCATTTCGGGACCAATCAAAATTTGGCGCCGCTGCCGGGGAGGTTGTTGCGTGTTTTAAAAATCGTTTTAAGTTTAGTGGTTTTTCAAAACCCTCCCTGTACAAATTTCACACAAATTTGTAAAAAGTTTTTGTAAAAATTTAATTATATCAAAAAAGTTCATAAACACTTTTCCTGAAGTGTTAACAACACAAAAAAAAAATCAAAAACAACAAAACAAATTGTGAAGTTAAATTACTTCGTTTTCTTTAAGATTACAACCTGAAACAGTTGGTTTAAGGTAAGTTCTGACATTAAATTGCGAACTGAAGAGGAAACCTATTTACTTCCTCCCCCCAGCCTGCGAGTAATCTTAAAAGAACGATTTCGGTTAACGAATCAGTTCCAAAAATATTCCCAAATTTTTCTGCACACACACCCATAAGCCTAAAACAGTTTTTCAAATTAATAAATACATAAAATCTTACCACCGCAAACCAAGGCTGAACACCTACCAACTGGGGGTGTGGATATAATAAGTTCCCAAACTTAAGATTAAAACTTGCCTTTATATCCCTGTGAGTGGTGTACCTTTTTTAAAGAAGCCATTCACTTGTGATTACTGGTTTAAGTTCACTGTGGTTTTGCCTCGATTTTGTTTTGAAAAATTGTTTTTAGTGCATGTGCATTAAGCATGTTTCTCAAAAATACCAAAAATAATCACCTTTACCCTCTCACCTTTTTGATTCTTCATCCCTTTACCCTCTATCCTTTTGATTCTAACTACTTCCACTTGTCTTGTAATTAATGGCATCTCTCGATGATGATTTCTTTGAACAAAAGGCCTTTGAGATCAACATTGAAAAACTTCAGGCCTTGTCAAAAATGTCGAGATGTCGTGTTGATTATGATGGACCATCGATTCCTATTCCCCCTCTAATGAGGGAAATGGAACGAGAAACCGGGGTGACAAAGGACCCTGTACTTTCCTCTGACTATGGAAGTGCTAAATACGTCCAACCTACGGTTATCCAAAAATCTAAGCTCACGATTGCTCCTAACCTTTCATGATATACGATTATAAACAAAAGCCAAGAGCTTAGAGCTGTGACTGAAAATAACGACTTGCCTAATATTCACATTCAAAAACCCGAGACCATAACGGAAGTGGTGGAAATTCCTAGCTCCCAGAGCACACCACTTGTCCCACCTCCGGATTTTGTTTCTTGTGTCGATTGTGGTGAGCCACTTTTTGGTTTGCCATGTCGTTGGTGTACATGTGTACAATGTGGTAATGATATTCAAAACGGGAGTTGTTTGTTTTGTGGGTCGAGTAATTCATTTGCTTATGATCTTAATCAGAACTCATTCAACAACTCCTCAAATTTTTCCAACTACCCATCACATTCATACGAACAAGAATCATATTATCCAAATCTTAACAATGCTTCGTATCAAAATACACCAAGTCAGACTCAACAGTTTTTCTGCTGTGAGTACTGTGGTGGCCCACACTACAGTTCTGATTGTCAAATTAGGAATCAGTTTGTCTATGAACAGGTTCCTTGTAACAATCATGAATTTGGTTTTAACCAGCCCTCACAATACACAAACCCTCACCCACCGCCTCATGACGAGTTAGCTAGAGCTGAATTGATTACTAAAATGATTATGAATCAAAATCAAGTCAACAAGACCATTCAAGATAGTATAAACTGTCTTAAGGATTTGATTCTTAGAAAACAAAAGCCTCCTGTTAACTCATTTTATCTTGAGGATGAAAGTGATGAGGATGAACCATTTGAAGAGGTAAACCCTAAGGAAACTCCAGATATCTTGCCAATGGGGGATAAGGAAGTCAAAATCAATCCTCTTGAGGAATTTGATGACCTTGTTCCAATCCCAAAGGTATCTGAGAAACCTTTTGATTCAACTTCAGTTGAAACTGCTTCAGTAGAAATACAGGGAGAAAAGAATATGATTGAATCACTAGCAGTAGAAATCATGGAACTTGTAGAAACCATGACTGCTAGTCCTTCTCAACTCCCTCAGTCTGCTGTTATCACACCCGAAGTTCACACTCACTCTCTGATCATGGGGGATGAGCATCTTAGCACTGCTCCTATAAAGGAATCGGACGAATTCATAAAGTCTAGTGCTGAGAACCTTGTCCCAATCCCAGGAGAGTCACAGGGAACTTTTGATCATATGTGTGATATCTCTCCTCCTCTTGTCTTCCCGAATGATGATGTTGAGATGTTCTCCGATTCAAATGATGACGATTCGTTATCTTGTGGAGACATCAGTTATGTGGAAGAATTACCTTCTCAGCTAGTTAGCTTAGAAAAAGAGAATGATGAGATTGACATTGAAATCAAAGATGAAGCACTTCGTGCAACATTATTGAATGTCAATCTCCTCATTTCTAAAATCGAGGCTTTCAAAAAGAAACCTATTTCATCTCCTATCCTCATTAAGGATAGTGACATTTTCTTCGATGATCCTATTCCGGAGTTTGAAGCCTTTACCACTGATCCTATGGGAGAGAAGATTAGTGGCAGTACCACTTCTCATTCTCATAATTCTCTCCCCGATTATGAATCATTTACCTTCGATGAGTTCTCCTGTGAACTCACACACATCAATTCAGAATATGATTAATTCACATTCGATGAGTTCTCCTGTGAACTCACTCATATCATGACTCCTCCGGAGTATGATAACCCCGGGGGAGATGCACTCAATCATGAGAATTTACAAATTCCCACCCTCCCGCCCGGGATGTTTTCAAACCAAACGAGCTTAACCTTTGAAATCCAAAATCAGGCTAATGAGACTTCTTCCGAGGAAGAAGATCTTATCATGATTTTCATCATGGTTTTCTTCCTTTTCTTCACCTACAGGGTGACTTCTCCTGTTCTTCACTCCTTCCAGAATGAAGACACTATATTTGACCCCGGCATTTCCATGTATCATTCTTTTGAGCCGGGATTATATCTCATCGATGTGGAACTTTCACGTGCTTCAAATGTTTGTCCAAACATCTTGAATGAAAGTCCGATGGAGATTATTTCTTCCACATCATGCTTCCCCAAGGACTAATGAATTCGGGGTCGAGTCAAGCTAGCGACTCGGTAAACAAAAACAGTAGCATGCTTATAGGGTTTTCACCCTAAGTGTGGGGGAGTTACCCCTACTATGGTTACAAAAGTGAAAAACAAAATGATGTTTCCACGTTTAGCTTGTAATGTTGCCCTTTTACGTTTAAAGAGTCGGCATAATAGCCGGGACTTTGAATATTGAGGACAATATTCAATTCTAGTGTGGGGCGTATTTCGCTATTCTAGCGAATTTTATCACATTTTACTATCTAGTACCCCCGTTTTTGACCAAAATTTAAAAAAAAAAAAAAAAAAAAAAAAAAAAAAAAAAAAAAAAAAAAAAAAAATCACTAAAGTTCAAAATTTTTGTGGTAATCAGTCCGCCAAGTCTAAATGACAAATGGATTGGCTAGTCCAGGAGCAAACAGCTCTTGGTAAAGACATCTCAAACCCGTTGATGGCTTGCAATTTGCCAAAAATTGTATGGTAAATCAACTCGCCATATCCCATAAAGCGAATGAGTTGGCTAGCCCGCAAGATTATGGCTTGTGGTAAAGGCCGTGGAAAATCCATAATTGGTAATCAGCTCACCAAGATGTTGACTTAGTCCATCAAGAGTTGGCTAGTCCAGAAGCAAACGGCTTTTGGTAAAGACTAATCAAATCCGTTGACAGCTGGTGGTTTGCTCAAAATCACACGGTTATCAAGTGTGCCACAGTTCTTACACCAGGCTACTCCAGAAGTGATGGCTTTTTGTAAAGAGGTTTTCAAATCCATCAAGTTTTTCTCATAAGATTGCTAGATACTAGCAATGTTTTAGTGTGGGGGATTGATGAGTGTGTAAATACTCATCATTTTACATTTTCTGAGCTGCCAAAACATCTAAAAACATTCAATATTGCATCAAAATAGTGAAAATATCCCAGGAATGTGTTTTATATGTTTCAAATGCAAAACAATCAAAAACAAATGAAAAACGCACAAAGTTTGCAAAATTAGCAGTTTCAGTCCCTCAACTTTCAAAAGTTGTCAAATCTAGTCCCTGGTTGTTCTAAAAACTTGAAAAAGTCACCAAAGGTCCTTTTAAATCAAAAAGTTACATAAATAGTCCTTTGGTGCAAAGTTTCACAAAATGTCAAGTTTAGTCCCTGAAGTTTGGAAAATTGTCAAAAATGGACCCTGGGATATTAAAACTTTGAGAAAAACAAATTTTGTCCTTATACTAATCTTTTATGGCAGGAATGATCCTTGGGTGACAAGTTTGGTGTAATTACATGTTTGGTCCCTGAAGTTTTAGAGTTTGGCAGAAATAGTCCCATGAGGTGTAAAAGTGAAAAATCCGCATAAGGTCCTTGTACTATTAAATTTTTGCAAGTTTCCACCTTTGTGACAACTTTGGAATAATTACATGATCAGTCCCTTGAAAACAGAAATTTACTAGAATGGTCCTTGTGTTATTTCACTACAAAACCAAACATTACAAAACCAAATCCAAAAATAAAACACAACCGGCACACCCTTTTGTTTTCTCTTAGGCCCAAAGCAATCCAGCCCACCCCCGTTTTGAAATAATACCAGGGTCAACGCCCGTTTGACCTTCCCCTTACCTCCAAAACCAAAACCACCCCCAATACCACTAGTATCACTTCCCCCCCCCCCCCCCCCTCTTGCACCACTTGCTCCTCCACCTTATCCCTGCCACAATTACACTTCCCAAACATCATTAAATGCCACCCCCTCCTAGTCTATGCTTCCACAGACCCCAATTGCAAGAAAAACATTTGTCCCGCCAAATTGAGTGTGAGGACAAGACTCATCCAATTGATACTATTATTGGTGGGATATGATCAGTGGGACCCACAGAGCTCCAAGGGTCAATAAAAAGAAGAAAGAAGCAGAAGTGAAAGGAGTATCTAGGAGTAGTGTAATGTAGTGTAACGTAGGTAATATAATTTAGCAATTCAGTTGTAATTTCCAGTTGTTAAAGCTTGTATTTCACATTTCCAGTGTACTTTAACTTTCAACAATCTCAATTTCAAGTTTACTTTTGTGATTCTCATTTTGGCATTTTTAAAGTAAAATTGACAAATTTACTTAATTAATGTTATAGGTTGTTGTTCATGTTCATTTCAGTCCCATTAAGCTCAATTTTAAGTTTTTAAAAGTTTTCAAAGCTTACTAAGTAGTCTTACTGAGTATTCCACAATTACTCAAAAAAATAGGCATAATTAGTTCATAATATAAAAATCAGTCAACATGATGATGCAAGCATGGAGCAAGGATGAAACTGATTGGAGTTGGGTATTAGTAACCTCAGGGGGGTGTAGGAAGAGTTCATTGCTCTTGGTACCTTGTTTCTCAGATTTACACTTGTAAGCTTTATTTACCATTTTCTTGTAATTACTGTAGTATAGCTTATTATCTGTTTTTGCTTGAGTTTTTATGTTTGTTTAGAGTAATTAAGTGATAATCTAGCTTAGTATCTTATGCTTGTTAATCTGTTTTCCTATTTGCTCAATTAAGCTCAAGACTGCCTTATGTGGCTTGTTAATGATTTATGTTGTTTTTTTGTTATTATTGTTGTTTATTTGTTCTTGTAAACTTAATATAGCATATTAAGTCATAACATATCAGTTTGATAGTCTAGATTAGTCTTAGGCTTTGAAAATCACAAAATCATAACTGTTAAGGGAGTGTTTGGATAAGCTGAGATTTGTAGGTTCCAGTGAGATTCAATGATTACGTGTTGTTGAAACATGTTACTTTAGGTCATAGTAAGTTAGTTTAGTCATAAAAGCTTGGTCTCATACACCCCAAAGTCAAAATCACCCATCACATACTCCCACAGTTAACTGTTGGGAGCTTGTAATCCCAAATCCATTCATTTCATTCATAAATAGGTAACTTAGCCCTAGTTAGTTCTATTATAGCTTAATATAGCTGAAATAATCAGTAAAGTAGGATCTAAACTCAAAAAAGTCAAGGAAGGAGTTTAATAGAAAAAAGTCAAATTTTGCATACTAGGAAAATCTCAAAAATAGCAAGAATTTTAGTGAGTTTTGTACTAGGTTTTAGGATTTGAGCTTTTCAGGGATTGTAGTCTACCACCTTAGCTTTAGGAATCAACCTTCACTTGATTTTTACCATTTTTGTTGTGGGCCTCACAACCCTCCAAAGAGGGCTGCAGGGCTGTCTGCTCCCCTGCACAGCAGACCCACAGTCACCACCACGACTTTAGTGGTGCTTTTTTGGCCACCTCAGTGGGCCCCACAACCACCAATTGGTCTCTTTCAACCCCCCTCCTAGTGGGCTTTAAGATTTGACCATTTTTTTACCTCAATCATTGTGGACCCACTTAGATATAGCCTTGAATTTTGTCCTATTTTTTAGTTGAGTATAAGAAATCAAAGTGCTTAATGTGACTTATTGGTTTATTCTGTGATCCCCATTGGTTTTTTCTAGCTTAAACTTGTTCAAATAACTTATGTGAACCAGAATTAATCATAGTGGGTCCCACTTAAGTCCAATTTAGCTTAATTCTTGTCTTGGTCAACAAAAGTCAACTATGGAGCTAATAAGCTTCTACAGTGCTTATTGTTAAGCTACAAAAAAGTTGATTTCACAAAAGTTGTTAGTTTTAGTTGTAAAATAGGTTTGTAAAAGAAAAATCAAGAAAAATCAATTTAACAATTAGTAATAGTTTATATTTAATGTAATTTTAATTTAAATTTTCATTTTTAGATTTTTATTAAGTAATTGGCATTTTTATATTTTTATTAATTACCTTTTATATTAAAGTAATTTCAGTAATTTTTCTAGATTTTTATTTTGTCATTTAGTATTTATTAGATTTAATATTAGTTTTATTAATTATTAATTAATATTAAGTATTAAATAGCATATTTAGTTTTTATAAATCAAAACCTAGTTTTTATATTTTTCCTAGATCTTATATAATATAGTAGACTTTTATAAAATATATTTTTAATTTCTACTGTTCATTATTTTCTTATTTTAATTATTTAAATTAGATTTAAATTAATTAAAAGGTAAATAATTAGTGAAAATAGCCTAAATATAATTTTTAGAAGTTTTTATAATTTTGTAGGATTCCTGTGATGGTTAAATAGTTTTGTAAATTTTTACATAATTTTCTAAGTTAATTTAGTATTATTAGTAATTTAAAATATTTTAACTAGTTTAATTAATATAATTAGTTTTTAATTAATAAAAAACTCATAAAAAGACAAAAATATTTATATTTATTTTTTATACTTTCTTCAAGTTCTTTTTAAGGTTTAGAAAATATTTTTGCATGTTTTTAGTTTAATTTGTAATCCTTGTAATTTTTAGTTAATTTAAATTAGATTTGAATTAGATTTTAAATAGTTTTATTAATTAAATAATATTTAAATATTAAAATAATCATTTTTATAATTTCGTTTTCATTTCAATTTTCTTTTTAATTTTAAGTTTTAAAAAGTTCACTTGCACCCCCTATAGTTTATAATCTGATAAAACCCATTTTTTTTGTCTGTTACTTGATCCCAAATTGTGAATTTGTGCATATATCTGTATATCTGTTATTTGTGAATATTATCTCATTGTACAAATACCAAAATATCAGTAACAAAATCAATTCCTAATTATCTTGGCTACTGTCCTCAGTGACACTCATTCCTAAACGATTTCCAAAGCGCCATTTCAATCTCGCTGGGACTTAACGACCCGGGGACACACTATACTATCACCGGAGAATTGGAACGAGGCTGTGTTTGACTTATTGACCTTGGTCAATAATATCTGACCATTTCAGGACCAATCACTTAAATCAATAATTCTAAAAAAATTACCACTAATACTACAAGACACAAGGAATCTAGGAAAAATATTAGGGGAGGGCACACAGTAACAAATAAGCACAAAATAAGCTAATCAGCACTGAAAATAAGTAAACAGAAAACAAGTCCTATATAAAAACAAATGGGGGTATTATATGACTGATAAAAGACCCTAGGGCAGATGGTGAGTGTGTGGTTTTTGTATCAGATGACCCAGGTTCGACCCATGCTTCCCTCACCTTTTTGGAATTATTTTATTTTTGATTTTTTTTTCTTTTGCAAAAATACTTAACAACTTAAAACAACCACTTTTTATGAAAACAACTTTTTCAAAACTGAGAAATAAGCACTGTGTGAGCTTAAAATTCACACAGTTGAGCTTTTTCAATGCTTAATTGGATTTTTCAAGTTTAAAAGCCTACTAATAAGCTACAAGCTACATTCAAAGATTAACATAAGATAGGAATAAGCTTAGGAAATAACAAATAAGCTAAAACAATTGAAAAAACTCAATGAAACAAGCTTATAGGCACAAATAAGCCAAACTCCAACACTGCATAGCAAAACAGTCCACATGGGATCTTGCAGGCCTAAATTAGCTTAAAAGATAAGCTTGGAGCTGCAATCAAAACCTAGAATTAACTAGCTGAGACTATGAGCTTCTCAGAAAACCCAATAACTCATGGTGGGGTCCACCATTAAGCTCATGGGAGGGCTTGGAAGACTGGCCAGTGGAACAAACCATGGTGCAGGGGAGGTGACTCCCCCTGCAGGTGTGTTTGGGCACTTGTGGGACCCACAGAAAAATCACAAAAATCAAGTGACCATGGAATTTTGAAGTTTAGCTGGGAGACAATGACTCCTGAAAGTTTCCATTCCTAGTTCCAAACAGAAAATTCACTAAAAATCCCATAACATTTGGAAAAATTGAGAAAATGAAAATTTGACTTTTTGAGTTTATGCCCTACTTTGACTATGATGAGTTTGGGTTTGAATCTAATGACTGAGAAAGGTGTAATAAGCTTAATTGAAACTAAAATAAGCTAAGTGACTTGCTTTTGAGTTGAAATGAGACATATGTCATCTTAAACTTTACACAGAAGGTGCTAAGACCACTTTTAAAATGATTTTGACTTTACTACTAACAAGCAATGGAATTTACGCTTTGCTTGACCTAAATGACCCTAATGAAACATGTAGACACCACAAATTCTCACTAAAACACAATGGGACACAGTGAACTCTCTAAATCCAAACACCCCTTTAAGAGACAGTTGATACAATATTTTCCTACATAAGCCTAACTAACTAATCCTAATGATCAAACTAAGTTACTCCACTATTTTAGAAGGTAGAATGACCATGAAATGCAATAATTAACAGCAAGAACTCATATTTACAGTTATGGGCAAATATTAGCAGTCAAAAGAGAACTCAATACAATTACTATAATACTAGAGAAAACTAAAACAAGTTCAAATTGTTATAACTAACACAAAGTACAAGGATAGACATATAACAACCTAAATTCAAACAAGCTACAGTGACTTACAAAAAAAATTTGAGAATATGCTTACAACTTGACCTGCGTGATCCACCACCAAGAACTAAGAACCAAGCTAACCTAATATCTCCCATGAGATTTCTAACCCCTGTTCCACCTTCATCTTCTCCTCTTTTTCTTTTTTTTCTTTTTCAAGTATCTTTCACTATTTTTTTTTATTATTTTTAAGACTTTGATGAAAAGTTGAAAACTTAAGAAAGCACTTTAAGCAACAATTGTGATGAAGTTAAAGCTTTCAAGAGGCTTAACAAATTTATTTGAGCTTCATGAAACACTGAATTTGGTCTTTAACAGGAAAAACTTCAATTTAAGCAAAACCAAAAAAAATGTAAATGGGAATTGACAAGTAATGAAGTAAAGCTGAGATTGAATTACTGAATGAAGAAAATTAGTACAAGGATTTAAAGTAACAGACGTAACAAACATAAAAATTAAATTAAAGCTTAAATTATAAACTACTCTATTAAACTAAAATCTATATTAAGCTACTGCTACTCTAGTTGACTAACTAACAACTCTGGTCTTCTATCTTTCTCCTTTTATAGACCCTGGTGCATCCCTCTTTCTTTCCCATCTCATTATGAGCCGTTGGATGGCCTTAATTGATCACAGCCCTTGAAAGGGTTTTGGCGAGAAATGGTAAAATACCAAATTAAGTGGGGGTAGGTTTTGCATTAAATGAGGAGGGGGTAGGTGAGTGATTGGTGGAAAAGGAGGGTAGGGTTGCAGGGGTGATGATGGTGTTTTAGCTATGGAGGTTGTAGCAGGTCACGGGGGAGGGAAAAGGTAGGGGTAACCATGGTTTGACCATGGTGGTGTTTGTTTGACCCTGGTTATATAAAAATGGGGTAAGGGGTTTATTTAGTGGGAGTGGGCTGGTGTTAGTGAAATGGGCCAAAGGGGTATAAGAATGGGTGGGCTTTGGTGGATTTGGGTTTAAATATTAAAAAGGTCCCTTTTGTTTTGATATTAAGTACAAGGACCATTGTTGTAAATTCTGAGAATGGAGGGGCCTGGTCTGCCAAGTTTCCAAACTTATTTCAAGGGTAATTCCTTCCAAGTTTCCATATTCCAAGGATAATAGATGAGATTTTCACTTTTGGTCCTTCAAGGACTTAAACCGTCAATTAATGAAACTTGAGGGACCAAAATGCAAAAT
This sequence comes from Artemisia argyi, assembly GCA_030686995.1. NCBI lineage: Eukaryota > Viridiplantae > Streptophyta > Magnoliopsida > Asterales > Asteraceae > Artemisia > Artemisia argyi. The sequence goes on along the minus strand of CM060698.1, from coordinate 78,221,610 downwards.
TTTCAAACTTTCATTCCAAGGACCAAAATTGCCAACCTGTGATTTCCCAAGGACCCAAAATTGATTTTTCTTCAAAAATTTCCCACCAGGGACCAAATCTGCCAAAATTGAAACTCCAGGGACTAAACTTGTAAATTCTCAAAACTTTGAAATTTTTCTCCAAAGGGCTAAATTTGACACTTTATGATTTCAAAAGGACCTTTGGTGACTTTTCTTTTAAAATGAGTGCTCAGGGACTAATTTTGACAAGTTTTGAAAGTTAGGGGGACTGAAACTTCCAATTATGCAAACTTTGTACGTTTTTCATCTGTTTTTACTAATTTTGCCTTTAAAACATATAAAATGCAATTCTGGAATATTTTCAGTATTTTGATGCATATTTGAGTGTTTTTGTATGTTTTGCAGTTCAGATTTGACCAAAAATGATGAGTGTTTGAGCATTCATCAAGGGCTTATGGGGTTTGTATCTAAGTTCTAAAGGGTTTATTCTATAGCCTAATGGTTCTAATATATCCTAATATTCCTAAGAAAACTCATACTTAAGCCTTGGACACATTCATACTAGTTAAACTAAGCATATAAGTTCAAATAAGCACATAATCCTACTAAAGTTTTAGTTTAGTGTTTATTAGGGTTTTGTGTTATGTTTAGTGTTTTAGATTGGTGAATTACTTATTATGGTGTTGTTAAAATTTTATGCTTGACATACCTGGGGTTTATAGGATGTTAGTTTTGAGTTATTTGGCTTGTGTGGATATATGAGCAGGTCTAGTGAGTCATGCAAGTAATAATGCATATAAAAAGCAAAAATTTACCTGTGAAATACCTACTATAGGTATTTGTAACAGGAATGATAGTAACGGGTGTTTGTGGGTTATTATAATATTCTTCTCTTAACCCAACCATGGTTCACTTCTAACCCAACTATTGTAAGTTCTCAACTCACCTCATTCTCACCCAACCATGGTTAACACTTAACCACTCCAAGGATGAAATCTTCTCTTGGATATACCCTTTAACCAAACCATGGTTAGTTCTTAACCCAACCTTACTCACTCTTCCCTATGGAGGAATATCCCATGGTATATTCTCTTCTCTCCTTTATGCCATGTGAGGAATACCCATTCTAACCCTACCCAATTATCTCTTCTACCTCTCTATCTTTGATAATTGGTTTTCTCATAAACACTTCATAAAACATTTTTCGAATTGGTTATTTGAGTTGGAAAACCTTATATTGATTAATGATAAGGTTTAGTGTGAAGTACGATTGGGGGTTTAGCAAGGGTAAGTATTTACAAGACCTACACCCAACACTTGGGAAAATTCAACAGTGGTTCTGGCGCGTCACCTACGCGTTGACGTGTGGGCAACGCGCCAGCCTCGGTAAATTTTCCCAAGTTTGGGTTTTGGCCTATAAATACCCTCTTGCCTCTTTTATTCCTCACATTTGCCATTATTCTTTCTGTCTACATTCTTTCTCTCTAATCCTCTAATTCTAACTTGTGTTCTTAGTTTCTCACACTAACATCTTTGAAAGAACAAATCTCTTGCAAGGGAAGAATTACAAGAACCTAATCCACTCTTGTGATTGTGTCGAGGGTCTTCTTTCTTATACCCTTTCTATTAGAATTGATTCACTAGGTTAGGTTAGGACTTGGTTCAAAGAAACAACATTCATTCATTCAATTGTTTGTAAGGGAAGTCTTGTGTCTTGGTGACTAAGCCTAGATCATTGGGGATCTAGTTGGGGTTTGATACTTCCGGTGGGAAATCTTGGTAGTGGTCTTGGTGACCCTTAGGTGAAGTCGAATCGCGAGATTCTTTTGGGTGGTTTCCGAGGGCGGAATACCGTTGGTGAGTAACTCCTTCTTTGTGAGCATCGATATTGGTGAATATCAGTGGATTGAATTGTAATGGTTTGTAGTACACCGAAAGGATTATACTAGTGTAATAGTATCAGTGTTGTGGATTCGTAACTGGACGTACGGATGGTATAAACCCCTGATGCGTGGTATAAACTCCTGATGAGGGATGATTCTTTTTGTATTTTTTTATTTTACGAAAATCAAGTAAAAATCTCGAGTATTGGAGGAGTGTGCGGAATTAGTTGCCAGTCAAATAACCCAAATAACTACAAATGCAATAAAAGTAAAATAAGAAAATAAAATGTTGAGAAAAACCTTATATGGAGAAAAACGTGTTTACTTAGATTTCACTACTCCCTAGCTATCTTTCATTAATTGATTAGTTTGTTACAATTGCGTGGATGACGGGTTATATTCCTTAATATTTTTCGTGAGGCCGTGTACGATCTTTCCTAACTCTATAAGCTTCTACCTCTTCCTATTTTGAGCCGACAACTAGCTCCTAACATGGCCTCCTTAGTAGTTACTTATGCATTAAATACAACCATTAAAATAGTAGTACACATCGGATTCATGTTTCTTAAGATGTTCAAGCATGTTACCAATTGGAGATTAGCCAGTTTTCTTAAGCCTAACATCGAAATCATTCATCCAACAGCAATTAATAACAAACAATCAATCAACAATCAATAGCAAGGTTTCCTTACATCTAAGCAAGCACAAACAAACCTAGCCTAGCATGTTAATGTAAAGACAAGCATAAGATAGAATCAAAAACACATAGACATATTGAATGATTATTGGAAGACTTATCTTCAATTAATCATGGATGAAAGAAGGGTTTGAAACCCTTATAAGAAGGTTAAAATTCGTCCTAGGGTTTATGGTGAAGTTCCTCCAAAAGTTCTCTCCTTAATGAATGAAAATTAGAAAACTATATATAGAGAATACAATCTGACGGTGTCACATTATACATGTGACGCTGTCAACTCGCCACCAATGCTTTCCTCGGATTGCCTAGATCTAGATCTGACGCCGTCACTTTATATTCTTCACTTGGCCGTCACCTTATAAATTGTACGTGATGGCCTAGGCGTCACAAAGGGTGACGCTGTCACTATTTAAATACAAAAATCTTTCTGGCGCGTCTCGTGTAAACATCATATCCACCTCTTTGCCAACACATGACGTCGTCACCTTTAGAGCGTGACGCCGTCAGGTACTGTTTCCAGCTTGATTTTGGAGACTTTGTCGTTTTCTTCACTTTTCGCTCCAAAAAGGTCCAAAATGCATCCTTTTCCAGATTTCTTCTCCAAAGTACCTAAAATGACAAAAGGAACGATTTGAGGCAATATTTGATCAAATAATCATGACTTAGGGCTTAAATGACCCCCTAAAAGCGTAACACTTTTCGCCTCATCAACCCCCCATCTCGAACCAGTATATATCGTGGTGTCTCTCTTTACTCACTTTATCTACTTGGGATTGTATTTGTGTTAGTGGTCGTTATTGTCTAGACCACTTGGTTCTTCTTCTTGGCTCAGAGTTTTTAAACATCTAAAAAGCCAAAGAAACCGTATTCACCCCCCCCCCCCCTCTACGGTTCTACACGACTGATAAGCTAGATTATTTGAATACTCCTTGCCCTGAGGAACCTGCTGCTACTGCACGTGAAGCAGAAAAAGTGGCATGGAGACTTGAGTATAAGAAGTATAATGAGATTGCCTGTTTAATGCTCACAAGTATGGAACTAAAGTTGCAAAAACAATTTTAGTACTATTTTCCATACAACATGCTTCAAGAACACAAAAACTCTTATGAGAAAACACTAGCAGTTGAATTGTATGACATGCTCGATCAATTACACAGCTGCAAACATGGTGATGGAAAACCTTCAAGTGATTATGTGTTGGAGATGAAAGATTACTTTGATCAACTACACCAACTCAACTTTGGCTACCCTGAGAATGTGCAAGTGAACCTAATCAATAGGTCCCTTAACAAGGACTATAAAGGTTTTGTTCAAAACTTCAACATGCATTGCCCGTGGAAGACAGTCTCAGAATTACTCGCAATGCTTGTAGATTATGAGAAAGGTTTTCCAACTCAAGGCAAGGCACCTACTCCTCATGTGTTGGCAATTCAAGGAGGTAGGATTCAAAAGAAATCGCATGTGAATAAGAAGGGTAAGGGTAAAGTTGAAAAAGGCAAGCAGGTCATGGCCTATCAACAAAATCCAAAGATGAATCAGCATCAACCTAAGAAGAACAAGGTGAATCCTCCTAACAAAAAGGATCAGGCTTGTCACCATTTCCATGAAGTAGGACATTGGAAGTGGAACTGTCCACTCTACATTCATGAATTATGACTAAAGAAACAAAAGAATGAAGCTTGTAACCCCAGAACTTCAGGTGCGTTCTTTATGATTGAATTATTTACTTTAACTCATAAAAATTCCTAGTTATATGATACGGGATGTGATATTCATATTTCCAATACTATGCAGGGGTTTAGAGTTGGGAGGATACTTGCTTATGGACAACAATATCTGCACGTCGGTAATGAAGCGAATGCAGCTGTTGAAGCTATAGATGTATTTGAATTAGTTTTGCCTTCGGGCTTAGTACTATTTTTGAATAATTGTCATTATGCACCTTCAATTTTTAGGGGTGTAGTTTCCTTTTCTTGTTTATTGGATCTTGGTTTTCATCATACTATTAATAGCAATGGAATTTCTGTTTCGTTTAATAATGTTTTTTTTAATACACATTATACTATTAATAGCAATGTTTTTTATTTTAATGCTATTGATGTGAATGGTATTTGTGAAATTGATATGAATGTGAATGTATCCAATAATTATAATAATTCAATGTATAGCATCAATCATAAGAGAATCAAGAAAGGTCTGGATTCATCTTATCTTTGGCATTGTTGACTTGCTCATATAGGCAAGGCTCGCATGGATAAGCTGCAACACGAAGGGCTTTTACAAGGGATCAATAATGAATCATTTGATAAATGTGAATCTTGTATATCTGGGAAGATGACTAAGAAACCTTTCAATAATCGTATGGAAAGAGCTTCTGATCTACTTGGTTTAATACACACAGATGTGTATGGACCACTTAGACATGTGTCAAGGAGAGGTGCTAGCTACTTCTTAACCTTTATGGATGATTTCAGCCGTTATTGTTATGTTTATTTACTTAAACATAAACATGAGGTATTTGAAACATTTAAGATTTTTAAAGCAGAAGTAAAGTTACAACTTGGAAAGAAGATTAAAGCTCTTCGATCTGACAGAGGTGGTGAATACCTGAGTCAAGAGTTTAGAGATTATCTAACTGAGAATGGAATTGTCCAGCATCTCACTTCTCCATATACTCCACAAAAAAATGGTGTATCTGAGAGAAGAAATCATACATTGCAAGATATGATACGATATATGTTTAATTTTACAACTCTTCCTTTTTCATTTTGGGATTATGCCTTAGAATCTGCTATTCGCATTCTAAATATGGTTCCAACTAAGAAGGTGGATAAGACACCATATGAGTTATGGACCGGTAAAGTGTCTAACCTGTCTTATCTAAAGGTCTGGGGTTGCGAGGCTTTTATTAAATGTGACTCAGCAGATATGCTCCAACAAAGATCTGTAAAGTACATCTTTGTAGGATACCCCAAAGGAAACGATGGGTTACTACTTTTATTACCCACCTGAAAACAAAGTACTTGTTGCAAGGTATAGAGATTTCTTGGAAAAGGTATTTATATCTCAAGAATTTAGTGGGAGAGTTTATGATCTGGAAGACGATCAAGTAGATGCATTACCTTCTGAAAACACTAGCCAACTTCCTGTGGAACCTGAAAGTTTAGGTCCTCCACCTGAAGTTGAAGTGGTTCCCATTCGTAGATCCGTAAGGACTATGAAAGCTCCTGAACGTCTATGTCTTAACGTAGAGTGCGAGGAAACTATACTAGGGGATCTTGATGAACCTACTAGTTATAGGGCTGTCAATAATAGTCCTGAAAAGGAAAAATGGCTGGTTGCTATGAATGAGGAAATGCAATCCATGAAAGATAATGTAAGTCTGGATTGAAGTTGACCTTCCTCCCAAAGCCAAGGTAGTTGGAAGTAATTGGGTCTTCAAAAAGAAAACTGACATGGATGGTAATGTACACACCTATAAAGCTCGTTTGGTAGCTAAAGGCTTTACCCAAACTTATGGTCTTGATGTGCTAATTAGCAACCATGTTTTAAATTTATAGAAACAAGAATTACCGGTTAACTAGGAACACATTCGGGCAAGTATACCCTAGTCAATTGTAGTATAGTAGTGGTAAGTCAAGGTCGTCCCAAGAGACTTGGTTGCACTCAAGTGTCATTTGTTTGTTTAAGCAAGTAACAAGTTGGTGGTTATGATTGTCACGGATCAAACCACAAGAAAAATAATAAGACATCATCATACAAAGAACATTAATTGTATCCAAACATCTGTTTATCACAAGTCATCATAATATCCAAACAAGTATTCAAAACAAAACCAAATTGTATTCAACCAAACATAAGTTTTCAACCAACATAGTAATCATAAGCATCATGAAATATAAAAGTAACAAGGTTTACCCAAAGTATGAATTACAATAGGTAAAGGTGAAAGATTATAGCAACCTTCAAGCCCAATCAATGTAACAAAGTTTCCAATCAACTACAACTTCTAACCAAACTAGAGAATCGCTCCAATATTTGGTGATACGTACTCCATGAACGGCAGAGGTGAGATAAAAGTGGTGACAAATCTTCCTTTAGAGTAGAGAATAGAAATGCACACTTGTTTTGGTGACAATACTTCCTATAGGATGTAGGCTAGGAGTGCACACTTGTTTTGGTGACAATCCTTCCTTTAGGAATGCACACTTAGAACTAAGCTTAAGCACCCATATTTGTAGTAGAAATCAACCTTAGCCTCCAAGCATAAAAATTGGGCACTAAGTTGTCCTAAAATGCCAGGTTTAGGAGTTATTATAGAGACATGATCGGACTTGGGGCTTAATGACACTTAATTATGCATTAAAAATGACTTGGGGAGGTCAGCAAGCATCCAACCGATCGGTTGCATTCCATCCGATCCGGATGGATGAAAAAGTCAGTTCCATCCGAATCGGTTGTGGGCTCCTACCGATCGGATGGATCCTCCTGGACAGAAATGATAAAGACCAAAGTTGTAGATCTTTCTCTTAGCTTTCCGTGGCCGCTTGAATCAACTAAATCAGAGTCCGTATGCTCAACTTATGGCCAAAATGGTGAAGGTGTGTCGGGAACAAGTCTTCCAATAATTCTTCGTTTGAGCTTCTTTTCTTCATTTCACTTCTCGTTTTTCTTCTTGTGCTTTATTCTTGAGTCCTTGGAGTGAAAATCTTCATGACTTTATCTTCTCGAATATACTCCAAGAGACTTTCATTTGTCGGGAATTCCTCCGTACATTCATAAATCTTCGTTTTTGATTATTTTTACGTCTTTTCCTTCATTTTCCTTCCATGAACCTAAAATAGAGAATATACTTCATTAAGTACCATAAGTTCATAAAAGTGACCAAAATATATGGATAAAATCCACAATAAAGCTCCTAAAAACATGTTAATTTTGAGCGTTATCAAATCCCCCACACTTAAACTTTGCTTGCCCTCAAGCAAATCTAGAATTAAAGAAAATAAATCCACATGGTGCACAAGAATGATTAGAAAAATATGATGCAAATCTATCAAGTACAAGTACAAGATAAGATTCATCGTTTTATGCTTTAAGGTGAAAATTGAGATGTTTGACAATACCTAATGATTTTCTTGCTTGATTAACATTTCTAAACATCTCACGAAAAAGAAACAAAGTATAATTCACTCAATCACTCATTTATTTAGATAGTAGAGTATATATAAGAGAAATCACACTCATTGCTCAGTCATGATTTGTTTATTACCATAGGCTTGTACAAGAAACAAAACTTCACCGACGAGGTGTAAGCACCAAGTGTAAACATCTAAAGAGGACTTTTATTCGGGTTGTAATGTTTAGGCTTCGGGTTGTACCAGGATTATGTTCAAACATCTCATACAAAAATATAATAGCTCGCTGGCGCGAATTCTTGATTACTCAAAAACCGGATGGTCACTACAATATTCTTGCACTTGATATTCGCACAAAGCAATTACTATATCCGGATAGATAAAGTAATTTGGTAAGGGTAGGGATAAGGCATGGGAATATTTATGAAATTGGTTTTAAAAGAAAAGTCAAGTCAAGTCTAATACCCATTGTTGCTAGTTACCGAACAATCAGCAAACCCAAAAATGATTATAGTTAACTTCCTCCTCTTCAAACTTTCACATATCGATACATTGATTTGCCATAACAATATTCTTCATACTTAGCACATTGACTAACAACATATCACATAACTTTCTTTCTTCATCTTCACAATAATAATATAGCACATTGGCTATAATTGTCACCTTATTGTTGCGATGACTTATTCTCATTTTTTTTCTTTTTTTTTCTTTTTAATTTTAATTTTTTTTCTTTTTTTATGCATCGCATCTCCCCCACACTTCGCATAAGCATCACCACAAAAAATACAAAACACGAAGTTGCGAACCTTCATCTTTGTTGGAATGGCACACACATGAATTGTGAAGTGTGGCTAACTAATAATTATAAAAAACAATCCAACATACCAAGCAACTAGCAACCCACCATTTAGACTCTGACAAAGGTTTAGGCTATGGTTTAAAGTGTAAAATCTTTTTTTATTTTTCTGGATGTAACAAAAGAAATGGAATGGCTCAGAGGGTTTAACTAGGGGTATCTAGCGCTAAAGATAAACGCTAACAAATGGGTTCCAAATACGAGGATAACTAACCAATGTGGTTAGCAAAAATTATTTTGTAAACGGATGGCCATTTGGTTTTATTCCTAAGTTTGCCTCTTTATCACACGAATACACTTTTATCACACGAATGCGATCTTACTGCGGTCTGGTAATGATTTACAAGTACAAGTTCTAGAATAAATAAAATCACCGGCACACTCATAACAAAAGATCAAGCATAAAAGATGTATGCTATATATGAAATAGGCTTAAATCCTCACAATTTAGTGGAAAGGGTTATAATATGTGCTAGCAAATGTTATCGATCCCAGAATGGATTGCAATATTAATCGGGACACATCTCGATTTTTTCAAAAATTACTGATTTCACCAGTGGATTGATCTAGTTATTCTAATATATTATCCTATAAGCGTGAAAACAACTAGATCACAAGGGCAAACAAGTATACATTCATTTTTTATTAGCCCAAAAATTATAAGTTAAAAATGAGTTTCATTTTCCACTATTTTACTTTCCCCCACACTTAAGTTAAGTATTGTCTTAATGTGAAAAATAAACTTCAAAGTATGCAAAATGGGAAAAATAAATAAATAGATAGTCCAAGAGAAACGAAACTTCCCGGGCAGTAGAAATCGCGATCAAACTCCATAGGATAAGGTGCTAAGCATGTGAGATCAATCGATTTCGCTTCCAACAAAACATCAACACACCAAGTACAATGTCACCAATAATCCAATCTCCAAGAGCTTATTAAATCTGCAAAAACAAACTAAACTACAAAAACGCGTAAATTTCTAAAACTCACTTTCGTAGGCATCACGGTTGCATTTAGCGTATGCAACAAGCCTTTTAAACCCATCGGTGGCCCGAGTGGACGAGTGAAGTCTTGTGAGGGTTTCCAGTGAACATACCCACAAAGTTCAAAACTTTTTTATTTTTTAAAAAAAAAAACAAGTACTTATTTATTTACAACGTATTAAAATTAAAAAATAGCAAAACCGAGTTTAAGTAGAATTATAAAAATGAGACTCTTGCAAAATCCAAAAGACATTTAAAAACAAACACAAAAGAACACAATACGAAAAATGAAAAATAACTTCTTCTTCTTCTTCTTCTTTTTTTTTTTTTTTTTTTTTACCGATTGGTCCAACCGATCGGTCAGACATCCAATCGATTCGGTTGGAATGAAAAATATTTTACCGAGAGCTCCAACCGATCGGCATGGATTCCATCCGATTCGGTTGGCACTAAAATGACAATTTTTTTTTTATTTTTTTTTTCAATAAATTTATTGAAACAAGTTTTACAAAAAAAAACTTTTATTGAACAAAAATAAAACTAGAACACATAACGTAGCGAACACAAAAATAAACACAAGTAATAAAACACATAAACACAAAATGACACAAACAAAAAGAAACACAAAAACATGCAAGAGATCTCATAACCTATAAAACACAAAACTCACAAAACAAGAAAAACAACTAAAAAGAAAATGGCAAAGAATCCTCCAACTGAATCGGTTACGGGTGGTGACCGATCGATTAGAGTGGTTTGGGTGGTTTTGGTGTTATTTTTTTTTTTCGCAAACACTTTCGAGCATTTTTAGGTAGCAAAGATTGAAATGAGTATTTTTAAAACACATAAAACCAAATCCCAACACCAAAACACTTGGTTTTGATGCCAAGATCATTTAAGCAAATATGAAAAATGAGAGATTTTTTAAGAAAATGAGAGTCAAGCATTCAAGCAAACATCATGAGCAAACAAGCAAGCAAATAAACAAACAACTAAGAACAAAAACCAAAACTCCAACAACGGCGCCAATAATTTGTTGCGGCGATGCCGGAATAATGATTAAGCAAGGAATCAAGCAAACAAGCAATTCAATCAAAGAAACATCCAAAAGCAACAAACAAACTAACAAAATAATGCAAAGCCAAATCCCCGGCAACGGCGCCAAAAACTTGATGTGCTAATTAGCAACCATGTTTTAAATTTATAGAAACAAGAATTACCGGTTAACTAAGAACACATTCGGGCAAGTATACCCTAGTCAATTGTAGTATAGTAGTGGTAAGTCAAGGTCGTCCCAAGAGACTTGGTTGCACTCAAGTGTCATTTGTTTGTTTAAGCAAGTAACAAGTTGGTGGTTATGATTGTCACGGATCAAACCACAAGAAAAATAGTAAGATAACATCACACAAAGAACATTAATTGTATCCAAACATCTGTTTATCACAAGTCATCATAATATCCAAACAAGTATTCAAAACAAAACCAAATTGTATTCAACCAAACATAAGTTTTCAACCAACATAGTAATCATAAGCATCATGAAATATAAAAGTAACAAGGTTTACTCAAAGTATGCATTACAATAGGTAAAGGTGAAACATTATAGCAACCTTCAAGCCCAATCAACGTAACAAAGTTTCCAATCAACTACAACTTCTAACCAAACTAGAGAATCACTCCAATATTTGGTGATACGTCCTCCATGAATGGCAGAGGTGAGATAAAAGTGGTGACAAATCTTCCTTTAGAGTAGAGGATAGAAATGCACACTTGTTTTGGTGACAATCCTTCCTATAGGGTGTAGGCTAGGAGTGCACACTTGTTTTGGTGACAATCCTTCCTTTAGGAATGCACACTTAGAACTAAGCCTAAGCACTCATATTTGTAGTAGAAATCAACCTTAGCCTCCAAGCATAAAACTTGGGCACTAAGTTGTCATAAAATGCCAGGTTTAGGAGTTATTATGGAGACATGATCGGACTTGGGGCTTAATGACACTTAATTATGCATTAAAAATGACTTGGGGAGGTCAGCAAGCATCCAACTGATCGGTTGCATTCCATCCGATCCGGATGGATGAAAAAGTCAGTTCCATCCGAATCGGTTGCGGGCTCCTACCGATCGGATGGATCCTCCTGGATAGAAATGATAAAGACCAAAGTTGTAGATCTTTCTCTTAGCTTTCCGTGGCCGCTTGAATCAACTAAATCAGAGTCCGTATGCTCAACTTATGGCCAAAATGGTGAAGGTGTGTCGGGAACAACGAGTCTTCCAATAATTCTTCGTTTGAGCTTCTTCTCTTCATTTCACTTCTCGTTTTCCTTCTTGTGCTTTATTCTTGAGTCTTTGGAGTGAAAATCTTCATGACTTTATCTTCTCGAATATACTCCAAGAGACTTTCATTTGTCGGGAATTCCTCCGTACATTCATAAATCTTCTTTTTTGATCATTTTTATGTCTTTTCCTTCATTTTCCTTCCATGAACCTAAAATAGAGAATATACTTCATTAAGTACCATAAGTTCATAAAAGTGACCAAAATATATGCATAAAATCCACAATAACGCTCCTAAAAACATGTTAATTTTGAGCGTTATCATTGACTATGAGGAGACCTTTTCTCCTGTAGCTTACATTAGGGCTATTAGGATTCTCATAGCTATAGCTGCATACTATGACTATGAGATTTGGCAAACGGATGTCAAAACCGCCTTCTTAAATAGTCGCCTAGATGAAGACATCCATACGGCGCAACCTGAGGGGTTTATGAATCCAGGATTCCAAACTGTGTATGCAAACTTCAAAGATCCATTTATGGATTAAAGCAAGCATCACGGCAATGGAATAAAAGATTTGATGGTGAAATTAAAAAGTATTGATTCACTCAAAATCTTGATGAGCCATGTGTATATCACAAATCTAGTGGGAGTGATGTAATTTTCCTTATTTTATATATTGATGACATATTGATCATGGGAAAAGACATTCCAAGTTTACAAAAGGTTAAGGCATATCTTGGAAAGTGTTTTTCTATGAAAGATTTAGGAGAAGCTGCATTCATTCTTGGAATCAAAATATATAGAGATAGATCTCAGCGATTAATTGGATTAAGCTAAAGTGCTTACATTGATAAAATATTGAAGAGATTCAATATGGAAAATTCCAAGAAGGGATATTTGCCAATGCCAGAACAACATGGCTTAAGTAGAAAAGTTTGTGCTTCAACACCTGGAGAGGTGGAACGCATGAAAAGAGTTCCTTATGCTTCGGCTGTGGGATCTACAATATATGCGGTGAAATGTACAAGGCCTGATGTGGCATTTGCTCAGAACATGACCATTCGATATCAGCAGAATCTAGGTGAACTTCACTGGACTGATGTTAAGAATATTCCTAAGTACGTTAGGGCTACTAAAGATATGTTCTTAGTGTATAGGGAAATTCAATTGCAGAACTTGATGTTACAGGTTACTGCGATGCATCCTGGAAGTGTGATAAAGATGATATGAAGTCTCAGACGGGTTATGTCTTTGTCATTAACGGAGGAGCTGTGGATTAGAGGAGCAAGAAGCAGAGTATATTAGCGATGTCTGCAACAGAAAGTGAGTACATAGCTGCTTCAGAAGCTGCAATAGAAGCCGTTTGGATTAGGAAGTTTGTTTCGGGGCTTGGAGTTATGCCATCGATTCAAAGACCTATAAAAATGTATTGTGACAACTAAGCTGCAATTACATTTGCCAATGAACCTGGAATCATGAAAGGCGCCAGACATTTCCCGATTAAATATCACTATGTTCGAGAACATGTCAAAATAGGTGAAATCGAGTTACTCAAAGTTCACACAGATGATAACTTAGCAGATCCATTGACGAAGCCTCTACCTGGCACTAAGCTTTACAAGCTTGCTGAAGGCATAGGACTTCGTTTAGCTGATAGTTTCATGCCCATTTGTGATTAGTATTTGGATAAAGGATGTTATGAACAATTATTATTTTAATGAAATAAAATATTGATTATGTTTGTTTATCATTGTCTTAATAATATATCATGTATTTGCATGTTTAAATCCATGAATAAATTTATTATTCTAAATGTTCGTTGTCAATTAATGATATAGGAATACCATTAAACTAAGACAAATCTGAGTATTGGTTAGGATGTACTTGAAAGTATATTGATGCGTTTACATACCAATTTCACATGATATTCAATGAATTGAATATAGGACTTATCCCAACTACATGATTTCACATTATGGGACTTGTCATTAAAGTGAATCATGTTTAAATAGTTATCCTAAGACTTGAGATACCTGGTAAGTGTCATGGATGTAGTGCATTTCTGTGAAGCAATTTATCGCTATCTGTAACTGGTAGTTATAACGATTGTTTTCAGAAGTGTTGCAAAGTTCATGGGTTATTGCTTGTAGTCAAGAAAGAATTTGTTCCTTCAAATTTGTTTTGAAGTTTAATAGTGCTGGGCCCCTCGTATGGTTGACAAAATGTTTGCATGGCCACACACAAAGTCTATCTGGAATACGTTCAGCTGTTTTGATAATTTTGTTCAATCATTAACAAACGAGAAACAGAATATTTAATAAAGAATGACTTAAACCCATATCTTTATTAATGTGGTATTAGAAACTAAAGGATGAAAATAATGATGAATCATTAAAGGTTTTTCCAGGAAACCTAACTCGAGTTGGTCTAGGGGCATTGGCGTGTTGATAGACGCTAACCAATGTCATTAAGCTAATAATAGATATCCAAGTGGGAGCTGTTAGAGTTTGTGGATAAATATTAATATGTATATGACTAGAATCGAACTCAAGACCTCGATATTACACACATTACAAATGAGAATTAAAGTATAATAATTGATATTTATTAAATGTTATATATATAATTATTTAAACACAAGAAATGGCTAACGGTCGTTAGTATTTACCGAAATTGGCTTAAACTACCGTTAGACGAAAAGAACAAGGAATAGAATGTAAATAGAAGACAAGAAGGTTCCGGAACACCCCTGGGGGCTTATGGCCGGTCGTACAAGGGGAGGGGAAACCCAACCCATACCTAACTTGTTATCTAAGTTTTATCTTCACTATATAAAGAAACGTAGGGTCAAAACTTTGGTACCTTTTGTGCACACACACAAACCCTAAAAAAAATTTCCTTCTCTTTGCTTACTTCCTTATTGCCGATCGACCAAACAACCCTAAGGGTTCTTTGGATTGAAATTTTCATAAGAAAATTCTTGTGTTTTCGTTTACTGTCATAATTTTTAATTCGTGATTAATTTGTCTATACAAGAACGAGATAATTACTCACTATAGTAAATTATCAAGAGATCGATTAATAAAACGGTAAGGGGTTAATCATTGATCTATATTACACTTATTGAAGGTTTGTTGAAGTGATTCTTGTTTAGCTAGAATCTAAATGTACGTTATTGTTTATGTTTATGTTAATCTATTATATGTTATAATTGATCATACGCTTCCGCATACGTGTCTACTTGATTTTATGATTGTCATGATATTTAAATTCTAACATAATGGACACGGCATACCACAACACTTTAAGCACAATTAGTAAGGTACTTTTAAATTTATCAAAGTTGCAACACGTTTTCGACATATCTAGGCAACCATAGGTAAATTAAGTTATTAGCGAATTTGCTCACCAGTACGATGTGACCTTAGAGGCTGTACGCTCAAGAAGATAATAGAAACTGGAAGTAAGTGGATATGATTGATAAAATAGAACACATTACTAATCTTGAAACTACATTACACTTTAGTTTTCCAGGTGCCATCTCTAGTGAAACATGAAAAACGAGACCAAAAAATGCTAGCTAGAGATCGAAAGTCACAATGAATGATATATACATTTTTATCGTATACATTGAACCACCGCCCGTAGAACATCATCTCCAGCATTGGCCCTTAGGCATCTTATGAATGCAGGCCTAGAAATTCTTTTCATCTGTTTGACAACATGTTGATCATTAGATTAAATACGTCTATCTTAACAAAATAAATAAGGGAAATATCAATATGAAAAACTTACTGAATATGCTTGATGAAGTTTCTTGATCGATGCCATTTTTGAAGAGCTCAAATAATTTGTGAGTTGCTTAATCAAACCATTGATGCTCATATGTGGTGACGTTGGTATCCTTACAGCTTGAATATTTGCTTGCTCGCCTTCTATTGGATCTCCTTTGAAACTGATGATGAAAGCCGGAAGAATGTGTGTGTTCATATTATGTTCCCAGATGACATAATTTGTCGGATTTAATATATTGTCGACACCCGAGTCAAATTCCAGGGAACTTGGATATCCTTTAGGCGAACCGAAAGAAATTGTTTCAGGATTTCCTAAAATTATGCGACACAATAACATATGCCTCAAGCCATCCGAATCAGCAACTGATGTTTTTACACTGCAATCAACATGATGTCAAATAATTAGTAACTTAACTAGGTCCTAAACAAGTCTTAGTTTGCATAATGTTCTTATTTTCCATGAATATGATACGAATGACTAACAATTAGCGAGTTGACAACTAACAAACATATAAGAAGGAGACCGCATACAGAAAACAAATTCAACAAAGCAAGAAGAGTATAACTGGATGTCTTTGACAACTTAAACTATGACAAATTTATCACAACTATATCAACTGGATAATAACCACTTAAGGGAGGCCTAGTAGCAAGGGGGTTGTGACTATCACTCAAAAATGTGTGAGGTCTCAAGTTCAATTCCTGCTAGGTGGCTGTACCTGGTTTGAGTCTTTTTGGCAGTGGGTTCAAAACCCCATGAATTAGTAGGCCAAAAGGTCGGAAATCATGGTTACAAAAAAAAAATCAACTAGATAACACGTATATATAGTTCTACTCTGAAAGTCA
The DNA here is from genome assembly GCA_030686995.1 of Artemisia argyi. Classification (NCBI taxonomy): domain Eukaryota; kingdom Viridiplantae; phylum Streptophyta; class Magnoliopsida; order Asterales; family Asteraceae; genus Artemisia; species Artemisia argyi. The sequence continues at coordinate 78,205,135 of CM060698.1, read as the reverse complement.
GGATTGTGAATTTTAACTTCAAAATTGTCGCATGTTCTTCCAATTTGTATAGGTACTTTGAAAACTATAAAATGTGAATGAATGTAGGGCTACAAAAGAACCGGGCTTAAGCTTAAACTAGTCTTCACAAATATGTTGGTACAATGGCACCCTAACTAGCTTGAATGTCTTATAAACTTATACTTAATGATCAAGTTTTCTATATCAAATTTATGCATTCAAGTTCTGCTAAGTGCCTAGTAAAATACTAAAACTACTGTACCTACATGGCTACATCTATCTACATGTTACAAAAAAACTCGACAAACAGTTCGGTAAGATATCGCAATATTGTTGAGCATTTAATTTATAATTCAGTCTGGTATAATGTTTTGAGCTTGGTTTATATGTCGACAAGCTCGATTTCGTTCTTTCGTTCTTGTATAGCTCAATATAACCTAATAAAGCTAGGATAAGTCGTTATTTTTCGAGTTCTAATCTAGTCCTATGGATTCTCAAGGTATATATACTTTTTGAGCTCAATATCAAGCTTATAACTCGTTAAAAAGCTCAAGTATTTTGTAACAAACTGCATATGATTGATCATACAACTAAGCATAACCAAGCATAAAAGAAACTAAACTAATATTTGCAGGAATTAATGTACTAACCTCTCTATAGGAGAATTCGCTGGCGAAAGACAAACACCACGACCATACCACACCGTTTTGTTCGCAAATCGACGAAAACCATGCTTCAAAATCTCACAAATCTCATCTCGAGAACCACCGTACCAACCATACCTAATATTGGCCTCACCAGAGTTTCTACTAGCAACAGCACTAGCATAAACCTTAAAAGCATCAAATCTAGCAGCATCCATGACACTTTTACCATAATTCTTCTTATGAACTCCAACAACGTTAATATTCTTGCCAGATTTCCTCGTAGCACCAACAAAGCTTCTTTTAAGAATATCGTACTCATGGTTTCCTTCTTCAAGCCAATCAACCATTAACTCGTCGTTTGCAAATATTCCGAAACGCGGGTAGCTCGTAACGTTTTCATCATCTGAATCATTGGTTCGAACAATAGCATCATCTTCGACTACAACAGAAACTTGATCCTCAAGTAATGAAGCTTGATGTTTGTAGGTAGCAATTCGGTCCATGACAATAAGTAAGTCGATATATGTGAAGAATACAAGCGTAACGATCGACAAAGGAATAAATTCACGAAGGAGTTGTGTAAAGGTGTTATGAAGAATATATATAAGCCTTCGAAAAAGAGAATTGAAAGTGGAAGTTAACTTGGAGAGGTGTAGAAATGCAAGTTGAATACGTCACGTATGATAATACTTATATAGAAGTTTAAACCGACATAAAATTCTTTTTTAATTAGTACTCGATTATTTTACACCGCTTATTACAATACCGCCTCAGATACCCCTAAAGACAAGAAAACATGTTTTAATGTACCTCAAAAAGGAAATTTTATTTTTTGAACAAAGAGTTGTTCTAGTAACTTCCCTACTCAAAATAATTACTATTATTCGTCGTGTCTAGGTAACAATTGCTTATTTGTAACTATGTCGGAAAAGTAAATTTGGTTATGTTTTGATCTTATCTTAATATGGATTATCTTATCCTAAATGTGTATAAATAAAACCTTATCTTGTTAATTAAGTATATACTCCCTCCGTCCCACTTTTATTGGCCTCATTTCTATTTATACATGTCCCAAAAATATTGTCAAAAACTTAAAATGGATAGTTATTATTGTATGCTATTCCTATTCTACCCTGCCTCATTTACTATGGATGAAATTATTTACTCCATATTGACTAAATAGAACATGCACATTATTCTCACAATAATTACTCCCTCCGTCTCAAAATTACTGTCCTCCAACAAAAATGTTTCATTTTATGATATACATATTTAATGCTATTGTTTATGCATAAAATGTCACATTTGCCCTCACCATTAAAACATTTTTAGCTTGCCATATTTGCAAAACTAAACAATCATCCATATCAAATTTATTTTATGGCTTAAATTATGCAATGAGTTTCCCTCCATTTTAAATTTCTCCTTAGAACCAACTTTCTACAATATTGAAACTACGAAGGGAAAATTCCCACTTAAACTTTCTTGGACAACTAGTGAATAAAATATCAAAAATTTTGAAACAATTCATTGTCTTTAATTCACTAAACAAAACAGAAATGATGTACTCCGTATATATATATCGGCTACATGCATATCGCCATACAGTAGAAACCAAAGTTGTAGAAGATGGATCTCTCCGTGAGTTCATCAACTAAAAAAAACTTAAGTGATACCGAGCGTCAATCCATTTATCAACGTTTATTACGACAAAGTATTAACGGAAAAACAAAAAAAGGCTCCATAAGTGAAGCAGCAAGGTTATTTTCAGTACACCCACGAACCGTACATCGCATTTGGCATCGAGCTCAACATCAAGTCCGTCATGGAGTAACGGTTGATGTATCTTCAAAGATGCCAAAGGTGGTTGGGCAGAAAAAGGTTCAACTCGACTTGGCTCAAGTTTCACAACTTCCATTACGCCGTCGAGGAAACATACGTAGTCTTGCAAAATCAATCGGTGTTCCAAAATCAACTTTACATAGGCGAATAAAAGAAGGTGCTCTTCGGCCACATACCAATGCTATCAAGCCAGAATTGACCGACACAAACAAAAGAACAAGGTTAGAATTTTGTTTATCTATGGTTAATCCACCATTATCAAATGGCATTCGTACCTTTAGTGATATGTTTAACATCATCCACATCGATGAGAAGTGGTTTTACATGACTAGGGAAACAAAACGTTGCTATCTTGTTCCCGGGGAAACTGAACCATTAAGAACATGTAAAAGCAAAAAATTTATCACAAAAGTCATGTTTTTAGCGGCAGTCGCACGACCAAGATATGATGTCTTTGGAAATGAATTATTTAGTGGTAAGATTGGTATTTTCCCGCTCACAACATTAGAACCGGCTAAGCGTTCTAGCAAGAACCGTGTTGCGGGAACGTTAGAGACAAAGCCTATTTTGTCAGTCACTAAGGACGTGACAAGATTATGGTTGATAGAAAAAGTCCTTCCGGCTATTAGAGAAAAATGGCCAACAAGTCACACAGGTCCTATATTTATCCAACAAGACAACGCGAAGCCTCATATTGTTGTTAATGATAGCGAGTTTGTTGAAGCAGCATCTCGCGATGGATTTGATATTCGACTTCGTTTTCAGCCACCAAATAGTCCAGATTTAAATGTGTTGGATCTTGGTTTTTTTCGAGCAATTCAATCATTGCAGGAACAAAAGTCTCTTAGGACAATTGATGAGTTAGTTTCTGTTGTTCAAACTTCGTTTGAAAATATGCCATCACATGATCTTAACAATGTGTTTTTAACTTTACAAACATGCATGAAAGAAATCATGAAGATTCGCGGTGGCAACAATTATCAAATGCCACATATTGGTAAAGGCAGGTTGGCACGACAAGGGAATTTACCATTACAAATCACGTGCGATGAAAGCTTGATGCAAGAAGTGGTTTCTTATATGGCTTGTTACAAAAAAAAATGTGAAAGAGAACTATGGAGTATTTGCATGGTGATAGGAAAAAGTTCTACTTTTGTCATTTTAAATTATTCTAGGATTGAATAACGAGCATGTTATCTTCATGTTTACTACTCGTAATGAATGTTCTGCTATGGATCTTGTATTTCAATTGAGAAGAAAGCAAATTATTTGACTTTTATTTTGTCTTTATGGCTTATTAATTGTGAGTATATGTGACATATTTAGAGAATACATACTGTAATGTCATGCATGTGCTATTTAGAGAATACGGAGTACGGAGTATATCTTTTGAGTTTTGCTAACAACAGCCTTAGGGTTGTCTTTAACAATAAACTTTTTACAAAAATAATGCATTGTCCAAACAAAATTATCATAAATTAGTTATTAGCTCCTATTATATATCAAACAAATTTGTAAATTATTTCATTAATTGGTTGTATAAGTGAAAAAGATGACACATGTTTTTGTTCATGTCTTAATGTCAGTATTAATTTGAAACAAAAAAAAGTGAGGTTTGTTGTTAATGACAACTCTTGTGGCTATCGTTAACATTTCCCATATCGTTTTTACCCTTTTATAACTTTTTGTTTTTGTTTTTAATGTCTTTATCGTAGGAGTGTATGTGGTGATGGATACATTTCGTGTAGACTTTGTCGATTAAAGGCTAGCAACAGCTACAGTTGTATTTGGAAAACTCTTTTTGTACTTGATCGATATATTATGGGTTTCAATTTAAGATATTGCTAAATCTAATAACATATATCCATAACATAACTTCTTAAAGTGCTTTTGTATTAGCTGTATCATCTTAAGCTATGTAAATCAATCGTTGAACTTGATCAACCAAAAGCAGGCTTGAGTCTAATGGTACTTTACCATTTGTTTTGTGAAAAACTCTTTAATTAAAATGGTTTTATTCAAGTCATGTTTAACATGTGAGATAGTACTAGTCATAATGTACGCGCACGCGTGAGATTTTTTCTAATTTTTTTAATAATGTATTTTTATTTATTTAAAAACAAATAATTTAATTTTTGCTTTATTTTATATAAGGATTTTAAATTTGTATTATACGATTAAGAGAACTCGAGTATGTGTAATTATAATACCCGTAAACGCATGAGAGTTTTTTAATGTTCTTGAATAATGTATTTTTTATATATTAAAAAACAAAAATGTTGATTATAACCAATTTGACCAACACTACACTTCTTTATAATTTATAACCACTTAAAAAACCGGTTATTAAAACATTGGTTTTTCATGTTTGTGTCATTATTGCTATCCTTCCGTATCAATTATAAGGTTACTCATTTGTATACTCCAACAGATTCTACAAATTTCTATCTCAAAGATATTTCATCAAACATATTTCAAATGTTAAGAACTTCAATATCAACACATATTGAAGATGACATAAACAATGATTTGTATAAAAGATGACCCTTAGGTCCACCCTGTTGATCTTTGATGAATGTAATGCATCAACATCTTTTCCAAGACACATAATTCTCTTGTAGGTCACAAATTTTGAAGTATTATTTGTTTGTAGATTTATGGAACACATACATGACCATCTTCAGGAGATGAATCAAGTGCACCTTAAAAGTGTCTTATCAAGAAAACCAGGTGCAACCATCCTGTATCCATGTAAGATACGGAGTATATAACAGAAAACCTAACTAAGATGGACTAATATTGAAATTAAAGCTAAAAACACCTAGCAACAGCAAAATCTTTGACTTTTAAAGAAAAGAGGCTTGGAACAATTTTGGTGACGCCCAAGAACGATCCACCTATATTCATAAGAGCCTTGATGTGTTTACTGTTTAACACACCAATTTGATTCACCGCCACTGCCTAACGGAGGGCGTGCTTCAACCCATTTCATACAATGCAAGAAGTAAAAAGTGCCCATTGAATGTGGAATTAGAACCACCTTCTCACCACTTCATACTCAACCTCCTCTATAATATCGCTATAAAAAATGCCCACAAACATTAGATTTTGGAAGTTTAGAAGTCTTCTCATGATATCTCAACTGAGAATCGATCACCACCTGGAAGAAAATCATCTCAACAAATTTTTTATGAGAAGCTATGCATAACGAAAGCTCTAATTCTAAAGTTAAATTATTAATGAGTCATTTACACTAAATTGAGGCTCACCAACACACTAATTAGTCAAGAAAGTCAAATTTTATCATAACTTTGGAACATATATGACTAAGTTTTAAATCTATACATTTGCAAGCTGTCATCAGAAAGTTTGGTTATAGATTTGGTAAAAAAAATAAAATAATAATAAAAAAATAATAATAATAATAAAAAAATAAAAAAAAAAAAAAAAAAAAAAAACATACCTTAGATCTCCTGGAACTCAAACGGACAAGAGACCATGTCAATGTTTCATAGCTTCCAATGAGAAAATAAGTGAAACCTTTTTGACCCAAAATCAAGGTAATCAGTGACACTAAAATGATTAACTTATTAAGATTCCATCCTTGCCATCTATCATATGATACTTCACTATGATCCGAAATTGTGACTCCACATCAGGTTAAACCTTCTGAATCATATCAGTTACGTATCCCATTATTGGTTCAAGTGTTTTATTTAATCAAACATGCATAAAAAAACCCAAAATCTATTATCTACTCCACTAAATAATTACAACCTCTTACAATGGCACTTACATTGTTCTTCATCTATCTAATACAAAGAATCTTATAATCATAGTATGTAATAAGTATGTCAATAGTATCGTGCTTTACAGAAAATGATTAGTGTACGCATTATAAAAGAAAGAACCTTACTGAGTGATTTGCTCCAGATGTTACTATCAAAGTCCATGAGATTTCCAAAAAAAAACACAAATAAACAGCATCTCCAATTCCTGAGTATTTAAATGCTAGTAGCCTATTAGTCTATTGGGAATTTAGGGTTGGGTTGCCATGCTATAGCCGAGTTGCTGAGAGATACCATCGCCAAACGTCGTCTTTCTTGTTCTATCTTAACCAGATGATCACATCATGAACATAAGTACAGGAACCACCACCCTTTTTTTGGTTACCCGAAAGTTTCATCCAAATGAGACATGCCATATTTACTTTCAACACAATCATCGATCTTGCACATAGAAAGCCTGAAAAATATCTCCCTACCATCACATAATCTGAACGGATAACAACAATACATCTAATAAAGAATCAGCTACCTACTACTACACTATTAAACCTACAAACTGATCATCATTTATATTCCAAAAAAAAAGTAACAATACCTCGCAGTTAGTTTTATGACTATGATTCAACCACTGAAGAAGACAATCTTGTTGAACAAATTTAATACTTCCACTACACGTATACGGATACCGGCACAGATTATCCATATCACTGATATTCATACAGATCCTTCACACATCTCCCTCCTCATCCTCATCATCTTCTTCATACTTATTCTTATCATTTGATGATTCACTGTTTAATACCGATGACGAAGTAGCCGGTATTTTTCATACATAGCTACTACCATTGCATAAACATTTTGTAACTGCAATCCAATTGCTTGTGTATATAGCAATGGCTTAATCAATAAATTTTGCATTTAGTACAACCAGTTCCATTATTGTCATGTGTTTGAAATGCCACACAGCTATTTTGAAATATCAAACTTCAAATAAAATATAAGCATTATGGTTGTAGCTTGTAAGTGATCATAATGGTATATACTATATACAATTGAAATGAGTCAAATAGAGTGAAACTCAGGGCCAAAGTGTTATTTTGTTGCAAAAAGATCATAAATGGGATAAAATGAACTTTCTAAAACAAAGCTAAAGCTAACGATTCAACAAATGGATTTTGTATACATAAATTATTGTCCGAATCATAATCCAATAAACTAATGGTTTATGGCAAAAAGATAAAATCAATTAAATGAATAAAAGGGATACATGTGTTTTGAACTTCAATAATATGTACAATTGCCACATATGTGTGTCCGAAAGTTAACTGAAACAGACCTTGGCCTGGACGACGGTTTAAAACCATTGGTTGACGTTGGTCTAGATTGATTATTGATACGTGGGAATCGCACCAGGCTTTACCTCTCAAGGGATCTTGAGAAGCTTACAACCCCCACCAGGCAGTGTACCTGATCGTTGTAGTATAGTATAGTGACAAGTACCGGGGGATTGATCATTCAGCTAGGAATAGTGTCGCTAAGATTAGAAAACCTAAATACTAGTTCTAGAGATGAGGGATGATTCTTTTTGTATTTTTATATTTTTTAGAAAGCAAATTAAAATCTCGGGTTTGAAGGATTTGGGTGGAATTAGTTGCTAGCCAACTAACCCAATACTAAGATGCAATCAAAATAAAATACTAGAAATGAAAATAAACTATATTAAACTAATGTTGTGAGCAATAAGTGGAAGAAATGTGTTTACTTAGATTTCACTACTCCCTAGATATCTTTTACACGTTAATTACTTGTTATAGTTGCGTGAATGACGGATTGTATTCTTTAATACCATTCATGGGGTAGCGTACTTACTTCCCCAATCCTATGAGTGCCTACTTCACTCCTATGTCGAGCCTGCAAGAAGCTCCTAACATGGGATCATTAGAATTTACTCATGCATTAAATACAACCAATAAAACCTAGTACACATCGGTTCATGTTTCCTAAGACGTTCAAGCATGTTACCATTTGGAGATCTGCCAGTTTTCTTTAGCCTAACATTGAAATCATTCATCCAATACAACCATAAACAAGTAATCAACACATAATTAACATCTAGGTTTCATTAGATCTAAGTAAACACAAAATAAATCTAGCCTAGCATGGTGGAATCAAGACAAGCACAAGATATAGAAAACCAACACATAGACATATTGATTGAATTAAGCAAAGACTTATCTCAATAACACATGTAAGGATTCAAGGGTTGAAAACCCTTGAAAAGATGTAAAATTCGTATATGGTTCGGCCTTAGGGTTTCTCCAAACTTGTTCCTCTCTAATGAATGAAAACTAGAAAACTATATATAGATATAAGAGGCTGACGGCGTCAAGAACAACCTTGTGACACCGTCATCTCGTCGCCAAAATAATTCTCGGACTGCCTTGATCTACATCTGACGCCGTCATGTTATCCACTTTTGCAGGCTATCACACATTTAACTCTTGACGCTCTACTTTGTGATGCCTTCATTTCTGTACTGGGTCGTCATGATCTTTACTCTTGACGCCGTCAGGAAAGTACTCTTGACGCCATCACATACTGTTCCCAGTATGGAAAATTAAGTCTTTGGCGTTTTCTTCACTTTTATGCTCCAAAAACGTCCGAATTGCTTCCTTTTCCAGATTTCACTCCCAAAGTACCTAAAATCACAAAAGGAACGATTTAGGGCAATATTTGATCAAATAAATTCAATTCCGGACTTAAATGACCCCCTAAAAACGGATCATTTTTCGCCTCATCATATACCCTTACACTTGAGATTTGCTTGTCCTCAAGCAAATGCGCTTTTATTCTAGTCAAAATACAAGTTACGGGTCATTTAACACTAATATAAAAGTAATTACAACAAATAATCGTTCCACTAAAGACCAAAGACAAGCACGGAGGTCATACACTAGCACCTCACAAATAGTGTTTAGATACTCACATCTCTCGGGTGTAATAAAGTATAAATTACAATATGGAAACGGAAGATATCTCTCACTACCTGTCATAGCAAAATAGATTACCATAGGCTTGGGAAAGGATCAAACCTCCACCACATGGCGTAAGCACCTAGGATAAACTATCAAAGAGGTCTTTTAAAGGGTTGTAACGTTAGGTGTAGGGATATGAAATACACGGTTTTGTTGGATATAGGCAGTCTTTACTGGTGGCGAGTTAACAATCTTGGTTAATTACATGTACAATATGGCGTTGCTAAGCCAAGACTAGACTCGACTTAAGCTAATAAATGAAAAATAACAAAAACATAAAATGAACATAGAATAAAAAGGGATGGTAGTCCGTATGTTTTTTCTCTTTTCTTTTTCTATTTTTTTCTTTTCTTTTTCTTGATTTTTTTTTTTTTTTCTTGCATACACTCTTACCCTACCATCCAAAATAATACATCATAGTGAATGAAAGTTCCCCTTACACTTGAATTTTTACATACTTTACAATAAACTAATCTAATGACTCGAATTAAGAAAATCAAAACACTTAGAGCACTTTTAAGATTAATGCACATACAGGGGTAATAAATGATGTTCTTCCCCATTACTCCCTAAAATAAGTACTTTACCCATGAGTCCCAATCGTCCCAAAACAATATGTACAAGGATATGACTTGACTTAGCAACCATGTAATCAATTAGAAAGTTAACTTGGGGTTTAACAAATAATAATAATGCACTAAAAATGAGCGCATACACGGAAGGCTAATGCGATTTGGTTGTACATTTAAGTAGGGTGTAACAAATTCTTACTTTAAGTAAAATGCTTAAAGTTAGAAATGAAAAGATAGGCTCGGAGGGGTGTACTAGGGGTTTCGTGTACTAAAAATGAGTATAACGCTAAGGTGTGGGAAAAATTAGTTGACTTAACTAGCCAAGTAATATGACTTAAATGGTCAAGTAATTATGATACGGGTTTAACACAAGGGTGATCCTAATGCCTCTTATCATGTAGTAAATCCTACTACACGAATGTAGTCTCACTAGCGGTCTCGGGATGTATCACTAACGCAAGTTCTAGAATCTAAATGCTACCGGTACACTCATAAGCACTAATAGTAAATGTTTTTCCTATCAAATCTAAAGGCGAACCTCACATATTTGGGTGGAAAATTTTTCTGAATAGTACGGTTATGTGCTAGTCATACAATCTCCTATCCATGAGACGCTTGCTATGGCTAAAGTTTCACTCCTAAATGTTGTAAAAAAATTTAAATTTGGTGCTAAAATTGCACTAACAAGTATTTCTCATAGTTTTATTACACATCTACCATTAAACAAACAAACTCAAGCGAAAGTGTATCTGTAAGGTATCATCATTTTACCCTCCCCTTACACTTAGGATGAACATTGTCCCCAATGTTCAAGTAAAAAATGTAAAAGTGAAAAAGTAAAAAGAATGAAATCAAATACTCCCCTGATTCGCTCGGTATGGATAATAAGGTGGCCAGGTTAAATCTTCCTCCAAGAAAATGAACAATCAAAGCTTCCCTTCCAGAAAAATAAATCATCTTCTTGTCATACATAACCTGTAAATCCTGATAAATCAGACAAAGCAACCTCGCATAAAATCGGCGGCAATCTACATAAGCTACTAAATCCTAGAAAACAAAATAAGATATAATGCTTGTGGAATGAAGTTTGCAGATTTCCTGGAGATTATAAAACTTAATAATTCAACAAAAACTTTAAAACTCCGTTAGAAAAACAAAACTGGAAAAATTTCCAGATTTTTACACGTGACGCCGTCAAGAGCAAGCTCATGACGCCGTCCGAAGTGACCTGCAGAAATTCTTGTGTTAAGTTTCCGGAAAATTTCTGGAAAAACTTGGTCCTACTTCCTGGAAAATCTTGCAAAACTTCATTATGACTCAATACAAGCATTTGACTCTAACAAATACGAATATACATGTTCACTTAATATTGTGGAGAATCATGATCGGTTTGTTTCTTAAAAACATATTTGGGGTTTCCCCTTACACTTATCTTTTGCAAAAATACCTTTAGGTGAAGTTAAGACTAGGCCAAACAACAAAAATAAAGTATTTCCACTTTTTAGTTTAGAAACATGATCTACCAACAATAAAAATAAAGCATGCATACGGAAGCAAATAACAAACAAAAATAAAATCACACAAAGCATGTGTTGCCTCCCAAGAAGCGCTTTTCTTTATTTACGAGTCTTGTAGCTAGACTCAAGGTCATGGGTTACTACGTGACCTCATCCCTTGAGATGATGTACCCCATGTAGTTGTGATCATTACTATTGTGGTGGTAGTGCCTCAACCTGTCGATACTTGCAATCACCTATCCACCTACTTTACTTCTCAGGTTAGCCATCTCGTCTTGGCTCATGCTCTCAATTGTGAAAGGCCCATACCACCAAGGAGTTAGTTTATCGGGTGGTATTGTTGTTTCCAAGTGTCTTAAGAGTACCGAGTTCCCTTCCTCGAATGGTACATGACTTTCTGCTGGTAGATTATGTTCGAACTCGACATGAACTTTATTGCTTTTGCTTATTTCATATTTAGCCTCCTTGTAGCTTTTGATTCTTGCCTCCCATGCAAGAATTTTATTCTGAACACGAATGGGTGTCGTGTCAATGTTGTTTTTGAGCTTTCTCCAACTCAAATTCTCATGCCCACTTCGCGGAGTCATGGGGAAGTTAATCTTTCTTTTTCCAGATTTAAGCTCAATTTTCCTGCCTTCATACTTAATGACAGCCCTAGCGGTGGCGAGGAATGGTGCCCCAAGGATTATTGGCATGCATCCATCTCCCTTATCATCGATGATCATAAAATCAACGGGGTACATGAATCCTGCGACATTAACTAATACATCTTCTGCGATTCCTAGGGGGTATACGTACAAGTGTCCAGCGAGGGACAACCTAACACGAGTAGGGGCTGGCATTTTTGACGTTAGTTGGATGTAAATAGTTAGGGGCATAAGATTTACTTTCGATCCTTGGTCGGCGAAAGCACTAAGGTATTTCAAATCCCCGATGCTAGTTGGTATCTCAAAGTTCCCACACGCTATCTGCTTAGTAGCCATTTTTTGTACCAATAGCCTATCGAATATTGGCCCCCCAGGCAACGTATCATACTCATCTTTTCCTCCTTCCTCCTTCTCAGAACTCTGTTTGAAAGGTTGGTTACGCCCGTCACCCTTTATCTAATTTGTTATAGTGTTTTCGTTTATATCATGTTTCAGGTAGTGACTCAAGGGTTGGGATTTTGGTGGCTCTTCTAAGGTCTGTTTAGTAGGGGCTTCTACCTTCTCGTTATCCTTGTGGACAATTGTGATGGAATTAACAAATTGGGTAGTGGGGGTGACGCTTTCTTTCCTTAGTAGCATTCTTTCGGGGGTTCTCTGGTTGGCATACTCCTCCAATAGACTCATCATCTCATTCATTTTCTCTTGCATCTCCTCTTTTTGCTTATAAACTGCTTCCTCGAATCTAGCAAGCCGATCTGAATGAGTTGCCATATATTCTCTCATTCTAGCTTCAAACTCCGGGCTAAGCTCCTCGGGAGGGGAATAAGGTGGGGCATAGTTTTGAAAAGTCTCAACATTTTCTCTATAGGGTGACTCTGATAATGGTGTTGAAGTCAGTTTCGAGACTTGACAGTAGCCCGTCTAGGACTTAAAGGTCTCCTTTGCCTTTCCTCAAAATAGTCAACTTTTGCCTCGAGTCTGCATAGGAGTTCATCGAGGATTTCGGTGGTCCCTCCAGATGTTGAGACTACATTGATGGCCGCTTTTATCATATGATTAAACTCCCACATCTCTTGATTATCGGCGGCAAGCTCCTCAATAATTGCCCAGGACTCCTCGGCGTTCTTATCACGCAGTTTACCTCCCGCGGCCCTATCGATTGTACGTTTAGTGTGATAGTCAACATGGTCGTAGAAAATCTGAACTAATAACCAAAGGTTTATACCATGATGAGGGACCTTATGGAGGAGATCCTTAAAACGAGCCCATGCTTCGTAGAAAGTTTCACCCTGATGTTGTTCAAACATCAAAATGTTATTTCTAAGCATTGCAGTCTTCCCCGGTGGGAAGAATTGAGTAAGGAAGCGATTGGTGAGATCATCCCATATGGTGATGGATCCCGCGGGTAAACGCTCAAGCCATTGACTAGCTTGATCCCGTAGAGAGAATTGGAATAGGCGTAATCGGGTTGTCTCTCTAGTTGCAACATCTAGGTCTATGGAATCTATGATTTTAAGGAAGTCCTAAAGATGTTGATTTGGATCTTCGGAACGAAGTCCATGGAATGCACATTCGCTTTGCACCAACCGGATGGTGTCGGATCGCAAGGGGGTCACATTGGCTCCGTGGTGTTTCGGTAGCCTTGGTGGCTAGGTCGGGAATACTCTCCTAAGGTTCGGGGCCTAAGAGGTTCTAGTGGTGGGTTTTGTTGAGTTGGGATGACGGGTTCAAAGATGTTCCCATCGTCCATGATGTCGGGTGGTGAAGAGTTACGAACAAAAACACAAAGAAATAAGATAGACTAAAGAAAACCTAAAAATAAAAATAAAATCTTACTAGAAAGGAATCTAGCAAGTAGACCTAATAAAAAGAGATTCTAACCTAGACAATAACTATCCCCAGGCTGCGGCGCCAAAAACTTGATACCTAGGAATCGCACCAGGCTTTACCTCTCAAGGGATCTTGAGAAGCTTACAACCCCCACCAGGCAGTGTACCTGATCGTTGTAGTATAGTATAGTGACAAGTACCGGGGGATTGATCATTCAGCTAGGAATAGTGTCGCTAGGATTAGAAAACCTAAATACTAGTTCTAGAGATGAGGGATGATTCTTTTTGTATTTTTATATTTTTTAGAAAGCAAATTAAAATCTCGGGTTTGAAGGATTTGGGTGGAATTAGTTGCTAGCCAACTAACCCAATACTAAGATGCAATCAAAATAAAATACTAGAAATGAAAATAAACTATATTAAACTAAGGTTGTGAGCAATAAGTGGGAGAAATGTGTTTACTTAGATTTCACTACTCCCTAGATATCTTTTACACGTTAATTACATGTTATAGTTGCGTGAATGACGGATTGTATTCCTTAATACCATTCATGGGGTAGCGTACTTACTTCCCCAATCCTATGAGTGCCTACTTCACTCCTATGTCGAGCCTGCAAGAAGCTCCTAACATGGGATCATTAGAATTTACTCATGCATTAAATACAACCAATAAAACCTAGTACACATCGGTTCATGTTTCCTAAGACGTTCAAGCATGTTACCATTTGGAGATTTGCCAGTTTTATTAAGCCTAACATTGAAATCATTCATCCAATACAACCATAAACAAGTAATCAACACATAATTAACATCTAGGTTTCATTAGCTCTAAGCAAACACAAAATAAATCTAGCCTAGCATGGTGGAATCAAGACAAGCACAAGATATAGACAACCAACACATAGACATATTGATTGAATTAAGCAAAGACTTATCTCAATAACACATGTAAGGATTCAAGGGTTGAAAACCCTTGAAAAGATGTAAAATTCGTGTATGGTTCGGCCTTAGGGTTTCTCCAAACTTGTTCCTCTCTAATGAATGAAAATTAGAAAACTATATATAGATATAAGGCGTCAAGAACAACCTTGTGACGCCGTCATCTCGCCGCCAAAATAATTCTCGGACTGCCTTGATCTACATCTTACGCCGTCATGTTATCCACTTTTGCAGGCCGTCACACATTTAACTCTTGACACTTTACTTTGTGACGCCTTCATTTCTGTACTGGTTCGTCATGATCTTTACTCTTGACGCCGTCAGGAAAGTACTCTTGACGCCGTCACATACTGTTCCCAGCATGGAAAATTAAGTCTTTGGCGTTTTCTTCACTTTTATGCTCCAAAAACGTCCGAATTGCTTCCTTTTCCAGATTTCACTCCCAAATTACCTAAAATCACAAAAGGAACGATTTAGGGCAATATTTGATCAAATAAATTCAATTCCGGGCTTAAATGACCCCCTAAAAACGGATCATTTTTCGCCTCATCAATTATGACAATGCACACAAGTAGAATCCCTGACTGACTGTTAAACTTGGTCCATTGCAAAAGTTTGAGGATGGTCTTGAACTGCTGGTCGTATCAACTTTGAACCACAAAAAGTAGGCATTGGTTGCTTGGTGACTGAATTCAGACTTGCTTTCATACTTGTGGTAGGAAAAGTCTTAGAAGACCCCACGTGAACATTGCTAAGGTCTTATTGTTGATTTCTTGAACTGGAACGTGTTCAGGTCCATTCAATTGATTGCTTTCTTGGTTCAATGATAGTGTTCTACGTCTCGGCAAAGTTTCATCCTGAATTTGTTGGTTTTGTTCTTCAATTGCCTCTTCTTGATCTCCAACGTTGTTGTTATTAGCATGTCTCCTTATAAATCTTACATAGCACCCACCCAGCCAACTAAATTGTATGAATAGACAACAACAATCTTTTACAAATTATATGAATATATTTAAGATATTAGGAATTCATGATCAACTACACATTTAGAAACTAAAAAATATACTACGTACCTTGTTCTTGTCCTCTTTTTTGTTTTTAGCTTCCTATTGGGATATTGGGATTACCATGGTATATCCATGCATTAGCAAGGATGTCTCCCCATTCGTTTCGTCAAGATAAACAAGTTTTCCATCCAACAACTCGTTTCACGTCTTCACACAGCGGTCTATCTTTTCGACTTCCCTTCCATGTACCGTTGCTCTTGGTTTTCCTATTCGGTCGGTTTCCATTCACATGATTTTGCTCCCTAGATGTCAAAAAGTGATGCGTGGAATTGCGCCCTCACAAAAGGTTTTACCTCTCAAGGGATCTTGAGAAGCTTGCAATCCCCACCAGGCAGTGTACCTGTTCGTTGTAGTATAGTATAGTGACAAGTACCGGGGGACTGATCGTTCAACTCAAAGAATAGTGTTCGCTAGGGTTAAAACTCACTAAAACTAGGTCTAGAGGTGAGGAATGATTCTTTTTGTATTTTTATATTTTAAGGAAAGCAATTAAAAATCTCAGTTTTGGAAGGAATGGGCGGAATTAGTTGCTAGTCAACTAACCCAATTAACTAAAGATGCAATTAAAATAAAATAAACTAAACTTTAAACTAATTTGTGGTGTAACCAATAATGAGAGAAAATTGTGTTTACTTAGATTTCATTACTCCTTAGCTATCTTTTACAGGTTTATTAGCTTGTTACAATTGCATGGATGACGGGTTACATTTCTTAATACCATTCGTAGGGCCGTGTACGATCTTCCCTAACTCTATAAGCTTCTACCTCTTCCTATGTCGAGCCGACTACTAGCTCCTAACATGGTCTCATTAGTAGTTACCTACGCATTAAATACAACTAATATATCGTAGTACACCTCCGATCATGTTTCTGAAGACGTTCAAGCAAGTTACCAATTGGAAGTCTGCCAGTTTTCTTAAGCCTAACATCGAATTCATTCATCCACAACAATTATAAACAAACAATCAACCCATAATCAATATCTAAGTTTCATTACATCTAAGCAAACACGAAGAAAACCTAGCCTAGCATGTTAAAGAGAAGACAAGCGTAAGATATAATCAAACAACACATAGACATATTGAATGATTTGGTAAAGTACTTATCTTCAATTAAGCATGGAAGAAACAAGGGGTTGAAACCCTTGAAAAAGCTGTAAAATTCGTCTAGGGTTTATTCCCTCAAAGTTGCACACCATGAATGAAAACTAGAAAACTATATATAGATTTTATCTCCTGACGGCGTCAAGAGTAATGTGTGACGCCGTCAACTTGCCGCCAAAACAAACTCGTATTGCCTAGATCCACTTCTGACGCCGTCACTCTTTATGGGTTCTGGGCCGTCACTCTTTGCAGTTACTCTTGATGGACTTGACAATTTTGTATGTGACGCCGTCACGACCCCTTCACAAAACATTCTGGCGCGTCACGTGTATTTGATTTATCCGCCCTTTTGTCAACTCATGACGCTGTCACTAGCACCTTGTGACGCCGTCAAGTGCAATTTCCAGCATGCTTTTGAGACTTTGTCGTTTTCTTCACTTTTTTGCTCAAAAAACGTCCAAAATGCTTCCTTTTGTAAAATTCCTCTCAAAATTATCTAAAATGACAAAAGGAACGATTTAGGGCAATATTTGATCAAATAATCTCGACTTTGGCCTTAAATGACCCCCCAAAAGCGGTACACTTTTAGCTTCATCAAAAAGTACCATTTGTTTTCACAAGACCAATATTCTGGTTTTGTTTTTGTTATATCAAGAAACATATATTAGTTATTTTAGAAGCAAAGTAATACTTGTATGAACTTATAAATCACAACAAAAAAATCACAATTTTGAGATTGAAGGTTTCATAATCTTCCTCCCGAGCCTTTATCTGGTTCACTTGCTCTTGAACAGCAGTTGTCTCTTCATCCTTTAGAAGATGCCCCTGGTTCTTCTCTTAAACCACCAACTTTCTGGTCCTGTTGACAGGCCATTCAACATAACCATAATTTAAAAGAGTAAAAGGGCTCAAATCTGGTGAACCTACACCATCTATGTCATCTACATCCCTGGATTACATGTTGGTTATTCTTACACCATAAAAAAAAAAAAAAAAAAAAAAAAAAAAAAAAAAAAAAAAAAGATTTCAAAGTAGCAAAGAAAAGTCATCCTATGTATATTAATAGGAGTTGGGTTTAATCTAAAAATAAACACCAAACTAATGCAATAGAAATAATATGTTAGAAAAAGAAACAAGTCAACAACCCTTTTATTGCAGTTTAGTTTCCCAAACAATAAATGCTCATGCTTTACTTATGACAATAGTGTCAAAGGCTCAATCAGTGACTTTCAAAGTTATTATAGAAACTTAAAAACTAAAGTTAAGATTTTAGTTGGATTTTGAATCAGTTACTTGTCCCAAATTGATTTGGTTGTGTATTATTCCAAACCTGTCAAATGAGTTAACTAAAAAAGGAAGATAGAATGAAACGGATCAAATGGGTCTCACTTATAAAGGTTGAAACATATTAGTATATTTATGTCTATTAATGATTAGGAACATTTGGTAATACAAATGATACACCCAAACAACAAAATCGTTCCCGCACCCAAATAGCTTCTTTATTACAAACGTTTTTTAAATCGATGATGTAAGAGTGGCTACGTATTAGAATAACCATGTAACTTTTGAAGAAAAAAAACAAAGGTGAAAGATGATGACTCGATTGAAACGAAATACTCCGTACATGTAAATGCTTAAATGCAGGAATGCATCATACATTTTGTAGGCATATCTTAAATTAGGTAACGAAAAGAAACTTCCAAACCTTTGTTCCTAAAAACTTAGTGTCACCTAATCGCATAAAGTGCTATTGCTAAGTAACATAAAAAATGGTGTACATGGACATGCTATGTATAACATATATATATATATATATATATATATATATATATATATATATATATATATATATATATATATATATATATATATATATATATATATATATACATCTTCATGAATGTCTTACCTCTGGCCGATTGGCAAGTGAGTGCACCAGGACATCAATACTGCCCAAGTCTTGCTTAATTGATTCTGAAACTTCCTAAATAAATCAACTACACATATTAGTAAAGCGATGTTGATTAGAGTGGTCAAACGGGTAATAAAAGAAGCTAAAACGGACTATAAAGAAAAATCTAATTTACCAAATTACCGATAATAAATATTAAAACTTTGACCTTCAAATCTTGTTAAACCCGAGATAACGACTATTCGTCAAAACCGGATTTTAAAAGCATTACAACATGCGTGGATAACGTTCTTGTTCCTTGATGTAGTATAGGATTTTTGTTAACCAAGATCATCATGTGTGAGCTCAACCTACATGTCCACAGTTATACCCGTGATCTCTGGTTGTGCGCAACTAATAAGAGGGTGTTTTCTGTTTTTCTTCCCAAATTGCTTCTTGAACCTGCAATCATAAAAGAAATAGTTTTATAAAACTATTGGGGTGACATTATCTTAAAATGATAATAGGTGTTCAATAAAATTTGGAGCACCATCCATGCTAACCTTCAAATAAACGCAATCCGGTACTTAGGATCTGCTTTTTCTATGTTCTTTATTTGGCTAACAGCCATGGTGTTCTTACGAAAAGATCAAATTGGTAATATAACTATTACAATGATATTATCTCAGCTCAGATGTAGTTATGATGGTAAATAAATCGCCTTGATCTTTATACCTAATAAGCACACCCTCTAAGGTAGAAAACCGATCCCGAACTATGTCCCTACCCAAACTAATACTACAATTGATAGATATCGGGCCGAACTTACTTCATTATCAAGTTCCAATTTCACTGTTTCATGAAAGTTTTGCTTCTTCAAAACTATTTTTATCCTCAATGGCTACCTTTTTACCTTCCACTCGATCAACCTTCTTTTCATTACCTCTCCTACCCTTGTTATATTTCACTTTATCTAAATTATCTGCTATCAATTGATACAATAGTTAATTACATCAGTAAACTATTACACTAACAAAATACAATGGTCCTATAATAGTTGGTTATCACGTGATTTGTCAACAAAACAACACACCAAAACGCTATCTTTTACAATATGTGCTATTACAGTTGGCTATCTGTATTATGACTATTTAATACAACATGATCACTTCTATAGAGCACATCCAAAAACCCTGATAAGTTAAAATTCTTAATACACAATTTCCAATTCAAATTACATTCCTCTAACTAACCTAAAAACCAATTCAAGAATTTTAACTAATGGAATCCACAAATAACTATAAAACTAACCCTATGATTACAGTTATTAACCATTATAAACATCTTAAACAGCTTAATTACCAGATCTCAACTAACTTAGGACAAATTTATTTGGTAACTGTGAAGTAAAGTTTAAACAATAGTATGTATTTTTAATAAAACATTTAAATTGAAAATTACCATATCTCAACTAACTTAGGACAAATCAATAATAAACTCAACCTGAAAACGAATTTAATATTCAAATAGATGAAACTTATAGAAGAGTTGCCTGATATCGGTGACGATGTTGACCACTCTCTAAATTAAATTGGTAACTAACTAATAATATTGAATTTGGGGGTCTGTTGAATTGAATGAATTGTAATTAATTTTGGGAATCTATGTGATTGTGATATTGGACTTTAGTTCTACAATGATTTAGGGTTTGGAAATGGACCAGTGAACTTGAGTTAGGTTTTGGGAGAGAGGAATCAAGGATTGTTGATCCGGGTAATTGTGTTTTTTTTGTTAGTTTCAAAATTACATAATACACCCTTTAATATTTGTAGATTATCCCCGCCTTCCCATAGCTTTTTATCTTTTAATTTTTGACACATGTATTTTTTAGTTCAAATTTTTTTAGAAAAACGAATTTACAAATCTTTTTGCCAAATAAGGAATTATTTAGGTTTTTTTAATAAAAGATATTTAAAATAATTAACTAACAATTAAAAAATATTGCCTAATAAGGTATGAATCTATTTTTTTAAAATGAAAAATTCGTAAAAAATGTTTTGTTTTATTAGGAAAAAGATGTGATGTATATATTGTGAGATAATTAATCGCTGTTTTAATAAACAAAACTTGTTGATCAAAGCGTAAAAACTAAAGTTATAAAAAGAAAAAGAAACCCACAGTGGCTTATACAAGCTTATGCATGGTTACTTAATTAGGCAAACCTTGCACGCGAAGGAACTAATAGATGTTAACCTTCACGGCGTTTGGTCACGTAACATCCACGTCATTTTTCTTAAGAATCACGGAGTAATTAAATCAAGACTTTGTATTTCTCGATATTTATTTGACTTTTTAAATCCAATCAACAAAACTTATACTACTTGTAATGGCAAGTTGCTCTGTGGCACACCTTTTCCACACGTCCATTGACCTTCCTCTTAGTTTTGACTTTTTAATATTTTACTTGCATACCTAAAAGTGTCTTAATTTGACTTTGACCATTATTTCTGGAATGATTAGGTCATTAGGTGTGTTAATTTTATGCTTTGGACACTATAATACTAATTGCAAGCAAAACGTTTTACTTTCATCGGCTCAAATTAAATATCCATTTTCATATTTCACAAAATTTAAAAAAGTTCTCACAATATTAACCAATAAAATCTCATTATCACATTTGTTAAAATTAAAAGTAGCTAAACATTAATTTTAAGACAACAAAAAATGCAAAATGGACTTATACTTTAAGACTACTATTAACGTATTGATCTCGTGTTTTAGGCAACGGTAGAATCATCATGATATAAACTTAGCATCGGTTTCATTGCTAATTATAATCCGCTTTACAGTAATAATCATAGTAACACCATTATAATCATATTGTTAGCTTTCTGGTTTCTAGCATACTCTATATAAACCATGTATTCCATAATCCTTAAGTCATTCCAAGTTCAAAAATGCTTCATCAACTGCTTTTTATCAGGGCTTTTGATCTAGTTCTGAAGAGGTCCAACTGCTAAGAAACGAGTCCTTCAAACTCTTGGCATCGACCTCCTCTTTAGCCTTCAGGAAAGAAAAAAAAAAAGTGTACAGAAGTTAACAAGATGTGTAAGCTAAATCAAATGTATATCAGTATATGAAGGCTGCAAGGTCAACAAGATGTATATGAAGCATGTAGATTCTATCTCACCTCGACAGTAAGTGTGTTTAAGACAAGACCAATACAAGTGGTCATACTGACATTGATTACTTGAAGTCCAAGAGACTGAACAGCCTCTATTAACCTTGAAAATCCATGCGGTTTGTGGCTGTAAAACACTTTAAGCAAGTACTTTCGAGCTCCGATTTTGTGTACTTCCACTTCCACATCCACATCCTTCATAAACAATTTTGTAATTAATAGTGTTAAAATTTTCAGTAAATAATTGTAAATCAAATAATTTCCGCCTAAAAAATAAATAATACGATAACTTTTGCCTGTTATTCAAACTGAAGTTTCTATTTTTTGGGAAGTTCAAAAGTTTACAACTCAGTTTCTTTATCAGCAGAATTTGAAGCTCGAATATGTGATTTTGAATGCGTTTGAGGAGAGCTATAATATACTATTTTTGGTTTACTAACCTCGACTTCATGACCATTAACCATGCAATCTTGTTCTTCAAGCGCCTTAAGCTCGTCTTCAAGTTCTTTAGCATTCTCTTGCAATTCTTGTATGTACTTGATTGCGTCTCCAACTATCGAAACTGTATCCATCTACTCAGATGATAAGATCACACTCTTTAAGATAAATAAACAACAAATTCAGATAGAGATAATACAAATATAGGAAATCAATAACCGAACCTTTGAAACCTTGGGGACTAAAGAACGTAGAATTAAGAGATTATCCTTCATTCGTTTCCTTCGGTTTCTTTCAGCTTCAAGATTCTTTGATTTGAATTGTTTTTTCACTTTCTTTTGCTTTGCCACCATAACTTCGTTATCATTCCCTGATATCCATATATAATTAGAGGCGGAAATTTGACTCGTTTACCCAAAATGGGTCAGCTTGCGACATTTGACCTTTAAGAGCTTAAATGATAATCAGTATAAAATAATTTTTATCGCTAAACTTGAAACGAGCCAAATCGGTAGAAGTCATATTATTTCAACCATCTAGTTTGTTACTGATATTAATACATTAATGTCTTCTATAGAGCGCATATAGATGGACGAAAAGTGTGTTTTGACCCGTAGAAAATAACTTATTCCTAATGACTTACGACTCATTACTCAAAACCCCCCATCATGTCGATTTTGTCAACTTGTAGGTCACTGTGTTTATTAGTTCATCAATGAACTGAGTTCAAAAACATGAACGGGGTCTACATAAGTGAGCAGATACGAACCTGATGTCAACCCTGGGGTGGTTGGATGACTAACGAGTTCTGGAAGCGGACTAACAAGTTCTGGAAGCGGGATAAGGAGCTGTAGGTTAGGACCAATGTGATCGAAAAGATATGAATTCAGACGAGTTTTCGAGTCTTCTTCATCTAACTCAGGATCAACAATGTTGCTTAGGCGTGCAATAAGTGCTTCTATTGTCCTTTCATCAGTGGGAACCTAAAAACAAGGAACGATGTTAAATTAACTTTAAAAAGAGAAGTTTTAAAGTTTACGGATAAAAATAACTAAGTTACGGATTACATGTTTTGATCTATAGAGCTCAATCAAACCGCCATCAACAGGCACTACAAGTTGACTTCCACTCAAATCCTGTTGCATAGAAATCAAGGAATTTAATTATTCTGGCTAAAAATAGTTTTGTTACTAATCTCATCACTAAGCGGGTGTGCTTGGGATTGCTTACTAAAACTGGTCATCTACACATTGTGTATTGATACACTATATAAAGAGTTCTGAGGGCGTTTGGGATTACTTACTAAAACTGTTTATGTGCTTAATGTTTTTACAGTAAGCATTTTCAAGCTGATCGTCCAAAACCAGTTATTTGTAACAAGTTTGTATAAATAATCTCTCAAACGCTTATCTAACTATTCATTCACTGTATCAAACCGCATAAATAAATGATACAATTACACAGTTTTAATAAGCAATCCCTTCAAACTGTTTATCTCATAATTTAAATGATGATTAAGCATTTCTAAATAATCAGTATTGGTGACTGCTTATTCCAAACATATCTAGTTAACAATCCCAAAACACACACAAACAGAAAGCTTACATTAGTTTGCCAGAATGGTTGTTTAGACACTGCGACTTCCCCATGAATCCTGGTTCCAAATACAAATGCCAAAAAACTTAGGTCCAATCATTAAAAATACTTATTTAACTACTAACATACTAAGGAGGTGTTTGTTTAAGCTTATTTTTTCGCTTCCGAGCTTATGTTTCATAAGCCTATTTCTTTTTGCGCTTATTTTGAAACTTATAAGCTTACATAAGTTTCAAAATAAGCCGGAAGCCAAAACCACGCAAGCTCGTAAACCCCAAAAGCAAGCTTAAACAAACACCCCTTAAAGACAGATAACTCTACATTACCCCGGATAAAACGGCAAAGAAGACGGAACCATAGCAAGTTTTACGCAAGCATCGGTTTGTATCAAATGCTTCACACAACTATCTTTACACAAATAAGCCTCATTTTCATATTTAACATTTCCACAAACACCTTGACTACCACTGCAACAACACCCAACCCACTCGATACACCTGATAAAAAAATTTAACCCATTATTAAAAACCCATATAAAAACATTAAGGGGGTGTTTGTTTCGGCTTGTATAGCCGGCTTATGGCTTATTCGATATTGGGCTTATATTTCATAAGTTCACTTTTGTTACAATAGGCTTATATAAGCCGAAAAGTTTCAAAATAAGCCAGTGAGCTCATAAAACATAAGCCCAAAACCAAATAAGCCGGCTATATAAGCCGAAACAAACACCTCCTAAATAACTATTTAATAACAATAAAAATATTAATATTACAATAAAGGGTCATTAGTAAATTTCCAAACAATGCAATAGTCCCATGATTTGGTTGATACAAGTGGTCTTAGCAAGTCTAATGACTTTACCAAAGCCATTATATACTAAAATTTATATAATTTGATTCATTTATTTCTTTGAAGGGGTGTTTGGAAACGGTGACAAGGGGCAAGAGAAATTTGTAGTGTTTGGGGGTGTAATTATTATAACAGAAAAGTAAGGGAGTATTTGCAGGGTCTGAAAATGACACGTTTTCCGTACACTCTGCTATTGGGTTTGTATAGTTAAACATGAAATTGATAGTTACTCACGGGGTCTCAACTTATTTGTTACGGAGTCACAGTGATTTTCGAGTTGTCTTAAATTAATTAATTAGGGGAGAGGGAGTGCATGCGGAGAGGAAGCGGGGAAGGTGAACCCCCGCACGGGAACACCGCCGCCTCGCGGGGAACCCCGCACGGGGAGGTGAAATGGGTGGAATTTTCACGCATGCGGGGAGAGGAGAATATGGACGTTGGAGAGGAGCGTCTATGCCAAACGGCTATTTTTTGTTTGCTTTAAATACGTGAGAGAACAAGAGGAAGAACAAGCAAAAAAAACACACACCCATATAAAAAAAAAAAATGGAGCCTAGAAGAATTGGGTCGACGCTATTGTTAGACGAGCCGTTTGAGTGGTCTAACGATAGTAGTCTCGAGTTTTTTGCAAACGCGATTGACGCAGATGAAGAGGAAGATACGGCAAGGTCGACACGTACGTCAGTGAAACGTGATCGGGTCAGCGCTGCAGAAAGATTGCATCGTGATTATTTTTGTGAAGAATCAAGATACAACGAGCAAGTGTTTGAAGATAGGTATCGTATGCCTAAAAATTTATTTTTGAAAATCACACATGCTATTGAGGCTAGATTCGAGTATTTTCAGGAAGGTTATGATGCTAGACACAAAAAAAGTTTCACAGCCATACAAAAATGTGCGTCTGCCGTTAAGCAACTCGCAACCGGTAATCCACCAGATGAGTTTGACGAATATTTACAAATGGCTAAAAGAACGTCACGTGAAAGCCTTCAATTTTTTTGTGATGCTATTATTCAGATATACAGTCGAGATTACCTACGTAGGCCAACAAGCCATGATATTGCATGTTTGTATGAAGCACATGAAGCTCGACATCACATTCCGGGTATGATCGGTAGCCTAGATTGCACACATTTCGATTGGAGGAATTGTCCAATCGAATTGAGGGGTCAATATAAAAGGGGTGATCATCGATACCCCACAATTATGATGGAGGCAGTGGCGTCTCAAGATTTGTGGATATGGCACGCGTTCTTTGGTCCGCCGGGTTCAAACAATGATATTAATGTTGTGATGCAATCTCCGCTATTCCTCACCGAGCGTAATGGTACGGCACCTAAGTGCCCATTTGTTGTGAATGGCCATACATACAAGCGTGGCTACTATCTTTGTGATGGCATATATCCTTCATGGTCTACTTTTGTTAAAGCGTTCAAATTTCCTACCGACCCGCAAGAGAGAAAGTTCAAAAAACTACAAGAGTCGGCTCGAAAGGATGTTGAACGGGCATTTGGTGTTCTCAAGCAAAGATGGGGTGTATTGAGACGACCCTTACGACCGTACACAGTAGCCAGAATTAGTAAACTGGTTTATACATGTGTGATATTGCACAACATGATTCTACATGAATCTGGTAACGCAATATCCCCCGTTCATATTCGGGATCCTCCGATCGAACCGGTGTTTGACGACGAAGCCTTAGACGAGATACGAAATGAGAACACACATTTTCGTCTCCGATTTGATCTTATGGAGCATATTCACGCTCAACAATTACCATACCTCGAGGTGGACGATGAAGCCGATGAAGTTTAGTTTTTTAGTATTATGTAATGTTATTTTATGTTTTTTAATATTATTATGTAATGTTTATTTATTTTAATGAAATTTTAGTTTTAAAATAAATTTTAATAGAATTTAAAAAAGAAAAAAAAAAAAAAGTGAGTGAAGGGTAAGTGAAGGTGCCGCCCCCAAAAATGAAGTGAGTGAAGGAAAAAGTGGGAGATGATGTGACGGAATGGGATTGGTTGTGAGTGAGTGAAGGGAAATGGGTGAGTGGAGCACTCCCCCCACCCTTAACGAGGTGGGCGGCGGACTTTTGTGTTGCGACGGGGCGTTGTTATATATCTGCGACTAAGTCACAACTCCTGCTCAGCCTCGTGTTGTGTCGATTTGAAATTTTGTGTTGGTTCAATAATTTTGGTAAGTCAACCTCGGTTCTCAAAGGACACCATCGAGGGCGACCGCCATTTTTTAAGCCTGCTAGATTTTACGAACCATGAGGTTATTTGAGTTTCGTCCAGTTTTGGTTTTTGGTTTTTGGTTTCTACTTGTTTGTGTTACATTTTTTGTTTGTTTAGTTATTACAAATCTTGTTAGCAAAAAAAAAAAAAGGAAAAAAAGAAAACGGGACTGAGTATATTTCCTGCGGACCCAAAATAAGGCCAACAAAGTTTAGCATTAAAAAAATGTGAGCGGATAGAAAGCCACAGTTCTGATTTCTTATTTGGTCCACGTGATAACAAACCTTCTTTTGAGCCCGGATTTGGGCTAAGCACATAGCCTAGGGAAAAATACTTTTTAATGGAAACAATGCAAAACCCGAAATCCGACACTCGGACTTGAACCCATAACCTCTAGGTTGATAGGTCACTCACATACCGCTGGGGCAAGAGGCCTTTGGTTGAGATTAACATATCATCATGTTATTAAAAGTAGATAAAAAAATTTGATTGAGATTAACATATCATCATGTTATTAATACAATTTTAAAGAAATTAATTTTTTTAAGAGATTTATAGAAGTTAACTTGTTAAGGGTAAAACAACCACTTTATCGAAAATAAGAAAAAAAAAAATACAGTGATAACTATTATTTTCTTGAACTATGTGTTTTTTTTTCGAAAACCAATTATTTTAACTTGAGAAATACTATCAGAAAATAAATAAGTTTTGAACGCGTAATGGTAAGTTGGTAACAGAAATATTACTATTGTAATGTTTCTATGAAGAAGTTATTTTTTAGCATGTGGATGAATATTTTAAGACGATTAGTAAAAGCTCAAAAATATCAAAGAAATACTGGTTTAACCATGTATATCATAGATAAATAAGAAGGCTTTTTGTGGACATTTGGCTTTGAAAATACGTTTTAATGGTGAAATATTAGTTCATCCATAAACATGGTACACTCGATTTTGTCCATAAGGCATGTTGATCGAGACTAGTTTATTACAACGAACTAAGTTTAGTCTTGATTTTGGTAAGCTAAATGGATTGAGTGGTGATGAATGGCATCATGTGTAATGTTATCCTGGTCTACTGTGACAATGTATTTTGGTCCATAAACGTGATTAATTTGGATGTCTGTCTTTGTTTGATGTGGAATTGTATACAAAGGTAGACCAATATGATTATGCAAGATCAAGCCTTGGCTAACATGACCACAAAATGTTCACTACGAAGCCTTTGTTCATGCTAGGGGAAAAGCCCTTGTTTTTTTCAGTTTAAAATTGTTAGATAATTAAAACCCCGTCATGTGTTATGTCTTATTAATCCACCATTTATAATGGTAACTACACATGAAACCTTAAACTCACAAACGAGCTTGGGCCTATATACTTTCTAATACTCCATCACAATCCGAGCGGCAAAATCACCGAATTGGATGAGAAAACTAACGAAACATTAAAGCAATAAAAATATAATTTGTTGATGAAGAATTCCGACAGCAAACAGCAGTAAAAGCAAATAAATGCAGTGGCAAAAGCAAATAACATATTTGTTTATAAAAACATCCGACAGCAAGCAGAGATTAATCTTCATCGTGCAGCAATAGCAATAGCAAAAGCAGAAGCAATGAAACAAAAAATAAAATATGATTTTATTATTATTATTATTATTATTATTATTATTATTATTATTATGAAAAGAGAAAAATAGCGATTGCTAGGGTTTGACGGTCTGTTATAAAGGAGGCGGCTCAACTTTGCCACCTATCATGTAAAATAACAAAGAGAGGTTAATATTAATTGAATGACTTGTGTTACATAGGGTACTATGTATATTTATAATAGGACATAGCTTTGAGAAAAAGATAACATAAACCCTAAACCTAAAATACCTTAAACCCACAATCGAATTTGGGCCAATATCTAATCGTCCAGCACTCTCCCGCAGTTTGAACGAGAGTCTTCCGAACGGCCAAACTGGAATGAATATTAAAAGCCGTTTATGTTTTTCCTCATTGCCAATATCTAATCGTCCAGCACTCTCCCGCAGTTATCTCCAACGTTAAAACAAAAAGTAATGATGACACAATTTTTTTGATCAATTGCTAAATCAACATAATATTGGATGTCTTATGACGGCTTAAATTTTTGTGTTTTAGGGTTTATGGTTTAAAAGAGATGAGAAGAAAAATAAAACAAAAGAACGGTTCTCGAGATTCTCAATCGCTCTTTAGTAAATAAGTCGGGATCCATCCGAATCATCGACGAGTAGCCAATGACCATAGGATAACTATTTTGTGGTGGGTTGAACCTAAAACCCCGATACCATGTAAAAATGTAAAATTGCAAAGAGAGATTAATATTGATTGAATGATCTGTGAATTACGTACAAAAGATATTATGTATATTTATAATAGGAAATAGCTTTGAGAATAAGCTAACATAATCCCTAAACCTAATGGATCTCAAACACAATCGAGTTTGGGCCAATAATCTAATCGTCTAACAAAAATTAATTGAATGTTATAAAGTTTTTATGTTTTTTTGTTTTTTTACGAACAAAGTGACAATGAAAGTTACAGTTGATGAATTTTCCTACAAAGTCAAAACAATACTGGGGATATTCATATTGTAGCCACGAAGGACCTCTTGAGTCAGGGCAAGTATAACGTTAAACGATTTGTATGTAGCAAGTCTTAGCAAGTCATAACCTTTATATGAATAGTTTAGAGAAAATTCTTAAATGATGCAAAAAAGTTGTCTTTTTTAAAATCATGCCAAAAATAAGTGGGTTTCCCAAAAGAGTCATGTGCGATTGTGCGAATGTGCGATTCCATCAGAAATGTGACACGTGTTCACACCAAAGGTACAAAACCAATCATTTGCAAGCCCACACGATTTCAAATTTACCTCACGTGCTGTTTGACTTTTAATTACAAATGTGCGATTTTCGGCTAATGTGCGAAAGTTAAAAAAAATGTACCATTGAAAAAGATACAAAATCTAACTTTTCATGAATAAAATCCCACTTTTTACTTCCGAAGTACAAAATATATTAATAATAAAAGACCATAAGTTATATTCTATTAAAAAAAAAAGAGAGAAACCGATCATTTGATCATTTACCTCAACCAAATCTCACACCCACATTACAAGATCATTTGATCATGCTAACATGAAATCAAGCGATCTTGCCACCAAATCATAAGGTGTTAGCGGATCTGTGTTTCGATTATTTGTTGTGCAATGGCTCCTACTAGAATCCACGTAAGTTTCATAGTGACTCGATTATTTTATTAGGGTTTACTTCATTTTAGTCATCGCTATATTTAACAATGAGTAGTTTATTGAATAGGGTTTATAAGCAGATTATGTATTAGGTTTTAGATTGATTGAAATGTATGTTGATAAGCACATATGCGTTTTTATTGATTAGGGTTTGGATTGAACGATATGTAGGTTAATAAGCACATAAGCGGTTTTATTGATCAGGGTTTGGATAAGCAGTTATAGTGTAATGGAGGGTAAACTTAATTGATCTCGTAAAACTGCTTAAAAATAAGCACATAAACTGTTTTAGGGTTTGGATTGAATGATATGTAGGTTAATAAGCACATAAGTGGTTTTATTGATCAGGTTTTGGATAAGGAGTTATATAGTAAAACTGCTTAATTTATCTTGTGAAACTGCTTAAAAATAAGCACATAAACTGTTTTATGTTTGGATTCAATGATATGTAGGTTAATAAGCACATAAGTGGTTTTATTTTAATGGAGGGTAAACTTAATTGTTTAAGCACATAAACTGTTTTAAGCATATAAACTTTTTTAGTATTGTGTTCGTTATGAGCTTATATGATCTGTTGATTAGGTGTTAGTATTATATGGCTTAAATATTGTTTTTTACTTTTGTACATTTCGGTTTCTTGTTTATACTTAGGTTGTGCATAACCATTTATATACATTTCTATAATTCAGTTTTGTTAGTTATTGTTTATTTTGTTTATTTAGGTTGTTAATGCGAGGGTAAACATTAGAAGTAAGTTATACTTACTTACAAATATTCGAGATCGTCTAGCAGATAGAGGGGAAAGTTCTTATAATATGTTTAAAGATAGTGTACGTCTCAGGTCGATGGCTAGATATAAGAACGGAAGATCATTATAACCACCTATTGAATTTCATTCTTTCTCATCAAAGGAATGTTACTGATGCAACTTATGGTACCCCATTTATATTTGATATTGGCCAACACACCATACAGATGGGGAGGAAAGAATTCTGTCTTATAACAGGTTTTCGATTTGGGAAAATCTCGTTAGATCATTTGGTGGGTGTTAAGTCTCGATTTATACAGCGTGTGTTCCCCGGTCTTAAGTGTTTGAAGGGGGAAAACCTCATAGAGATGCTTGAGAGTAAAGATTTTGAGCCCATGTCGACCGAGGATGCTCTGCGTGTATGCCTTCTATTAGCGGCTGATTATGTTTTTATGGGTCAAGAAACAAGGCATGTGATGGTGACTGAGATTGTGGTTCTGGTAGACGACTTGGATGCATGGAATGCTTTCCCTTGGGGGGAGCATATGTGGCAAGAATTTCATGATAGGATTTTCATGTTGGTCTCTTCAAAAAGAAATGAATATATGGAAGGTTATGCAAGAAAGGGGGCGGCATACCAGGCAGTATATAACTTATACGGATTTGCTTTCGTGCTGAAGGTTAGTATACTTTCATACTTATTAAGTATATGTGTAATTAAGTATGTGTGATTATAAGTATATGTGTAATTAAGTATATGTGTATTATTAAGTATATGAGTGGTTTGGAAAACCAGGTCTCGAAGGTTTTGAATTTTAGAAAGAAACTTAGGGAAAAAAGTATACATATATTTGTTTTTGTTATTATTAAGTATCATGTTCTAACATGGTGGTTGCTGGTTATGATGTTGCCTTATATATTTTGATGTATTACAAACTTGGAAGTTAACGTATTTATAAGCTAGAGGTCCACTCGATGTATTTTAAATGCTTGGCTGCTGGTTATGATGTTGGTTATGTGTTGAAACATGTCCTACAAAAGGTGATAATAATATCTTTTTAATGATAATTTAGCAATTAACAAGTAAGAAAGACAGACATTATGTGAAATGGAAAACAGCTAAAACGAGACAAATACTATAAAGTGTATAAACAATTTAATTTATTGCTAACTCGATGCTTCTTCACATTACAGATTTTTGTCCTTGAGACCTTTCCTAATTCAAAGCTATGGTGGGACAAAGATGAGAAGGCTCTTCCACGGGGGGTTGCTTGGGGTGATGTGACTGTGTTTAACAAATCAGCTTATGAGAAACTTTTTTATGTCACAACACCAGTTCAATCCATCATTACAACAGCTGCCGAGAAGGCATCAGACTGGTTTATATCAAGTTTAGAATTTATCGATAAAGCAAGTGGATCAAATTCAAGTTCATACAAACCAGTTAAACGGGATAAGATTAAGTCTAGGGTTTGTCGAAAAGGATTCCGCAAGGAGGTATATCTTTACTGAGGTGCATACAAGAGTTGTGGAAGAAACTTATTCTGATGACGGTGATTCTAGTGATGTGGAGGTGGATGAATGCACTAGGCGCATGACCAAGAAGCAGCTTTTGAAGAGGATGGTTGATGTGGAAGGTCGTTTAGCTGCAATAGAGCAATTAGTCAAACAAGGTAAGGTTACCACTGATGCTATGGAACCAGATGTTAACCATCCTCCTAAAGAGATAGTTGGTGAGTCAAAGATTGTGATTGAATTACGTTCCGATGTTGAGAATCCAAACACTAATGACAATGTTGTCGGTGTTGAAAATTCAAAGGTGAGTGTTGTTCAGTAGTATAGTTATTGTTGTTTAGATTTCTTATGTTTAAATTTTTTTGTCTGTTTAAGCTTTTTATTTGAGATTATGAGCTTATGTGATTTCGACATAAGTCTAAATATAAACTGGAAACTTCGGACTTATGAAAAATAAGCTGAAATCACATTAGCTCATAACCTTACAAATAGTTGTTAAGATATCCGTTTATTTATATATTTACATTTTTTAAATTCATCTGTTTAGGAGCCTATTGAAGAGGATGCTTACAAATTTGTTAAAGATGATGATGTCGGTGTCGAAGATTCAAAGGTGTGTGTTTTACTAAATATTTGTTTAGATATATGATCTGTTTATTTATGTCTTTACATTTTTTTTTTCTTTTTGAAAAAAAAAATATTTTAAGGAACCTATGGAAGAGGATGCTTACAATGCTGTTAAGGATGATGATGTCGTTGTCGAAGATTCGAAGGTGTGTGTTAAGGACCATATGGAAGAGGATGCTACAAAAAGAAAGATGGAAGTCGACGTTGAGCAGCCAAATGTAAAAAATGATGCTGTGGATTTCAAAGACATTTTTGATACGCCAACTCCAAAAGTAACTCCACATTTAATTATGTAGTTTAAGTTATACCAATTTGGAGGTTTAGTTTACTGATAATGATTTTGTATTAAGTTTCAGGATTCAGCAAATGAGTTGATGGATTTTCCTACCTTTTCCACTCTTCCTGATGATATGGTATGCAATTTTCATACCTAATCAATCTTGATGTTGAAAAAAAAATCATACATAATCCTATAAACATTTGTGTTGGAAATTTACTGATTACTTTGACTTAATTGTATCTCAGTTTCAGGATACCAATGGTTTTGATGATCAAATTGGTGTCACACATGTTGACACTGAACTGGTATGCAAATTGGTGTCACCCATTCGGGATAACTCATGGAGTAATGTGGTATGCAAATCTCATGTCTTGAGTTTAAATTATACGTGTTTAAGTTTAATGATTAGTTGAATAGCACTAGTTTATGTTATATAATATTGTCCCATTGTTATCCTGAAAATTTTGGAAATCTAAAACACGATATAATGATAGAAAGTTTCTCATTTTTTAGGATGTTGGTGTCACGCATGCTGAGGCAGAACAAAATTTGTCGCCTAATCCGGAAATCTCCGAGATTAATGTGGTATTTATTAAATTCAAAATATATTTCTTAAGTTTCATGATTAATTGTATATAATTTTCATTAACTGAATGTTTCGTTGGATGAGCAGATGGATGATGATGTTAAAACTGTAAAGGTTCCCTTCGAACGTGAGTGAAAGAAGAGCCGACATCTTTGTCATCCGTATACAGCTCCACCACCTACTACACCAAAAAGGACCAAAAAGTGTCGTACTAAAGCTAAGATATCCAAGTCTAGGATGCAGTCTCTGATTGGTGAAAATGGAAATGATATCATTCTTGAACCGTGGATAGAGGTATATGTCCGTTTCTGTATTTTTTTTTATATTCCAGTAGTTTAGGTTAGTAACCATGATTATTTTCTCATCTAAATGTTTCACAGCAATTGAATCGTCCTGAATTTTCCCCTCCCACCATGATCAATCCTCATCAGGAAATAAACATGTTATTGCGTACAAAGAAGGAGATAACATTTGTTTTACCATGGGTTAGTGGAGAATTTTATAATAAGTTTTGGGCTGCTTTAGTGGGCAAGGATGGAAACAGATGAGCTTGGCTCCATGATTTGGTACGTCATTATTACCTGTTAAGGAGCATTTTTAAAAAAATTTGCTTTATTTATGTCATTTGCTATTCTGTAGTATCATGTATTCGTATGGCCTACAATGACCTTGAAGTTGTTTATGCCATGTAGTATCATGGTTCGTCTTTGTATGTATGGCCTACAATGACCTTGAAGTTATTTATGCCATGTAGTATCATGTGTCTAATATAAACCAATGATGTGACGTAGGAAGTCACTATCACCCTGAGTTTACACAGACTTTGTTTTGTTTCGCAACTATGCTAATTAAGTGTGTTTATATTTTGTTGTTTAGTGCATGACCCCAAAACTGGCTGTGTTGGCTGGAAGTTTACCTACTATACCTTTTAATAAGTTTAGTGGAAGTAATTTGAATAGACAGTATAGGTTTAGGGGATGATCACTTTATCTGCTACAAACTTGCAAGGTTTCTTCATTCACCTCCCACTCTTTGTATTTGTCAATGAGTGAGTCAACTAAAAAGGATAAATGTTACAAGTTCATTGATGAAAAGGGGTTTTGATTGTTTACAATATTCTTTTTCTCTTTTTGTTTATGTCTAATCCGTCATATCCTTACGATTGGCGGTAATTTAAGATGTGCGACTGCGCGATTTTGCTAATGTGCGAATATAGTTTTTAAAATTAAATATGTGGTTGTAAAGCAAGTTTCGATTTAATTAAAGAGTAGCATGTAAATAAAAATGTGGTACTTAATAACTTTAACACATACAATAATTAACCATAATAAGAAAGTTCATTAGATGGAAAAACAACTAATACATCCTAAACAAATACTTAAAACGACCTAATCAATAATATCTAGAAATCCTAATTGTGGAAAACTAGAAGGGGGGTGGGGGGTTGAATAGTTTTCCGTATTTTTCGTTTTATAAAACTTTGCTTTTAAAGACTATATGTAAATTGTAAAAACCTTGAAAGCAAAAGTGTAGATACTAATTTATTCACACTTATCATACAAACACTATTTATATAGAATGTTGAGTAGAAATTATAATTGCAAATATTTCACTTAAATATATGTTTATATTTATATATGTATATGTGTTTTAATATGCGTATATCCTTATAATTTACTATGTATAAAATTAATGTTGTGAATGGAACCTAGTTTGATCTTTATGTGAAATCAATATATGCACAACACACACAATTATAACTATATACGAAAAGCTAATAAGTAAGAAAGCAAGGAGTGAGAGATGGAAAGATCAAACCGAGAGACAAAGGATTTATAGTGGTTCGGCTACAAGGATACCTTCCTTGCCCTAGTTTTCTTCACTAAGTCAATAACCTCCCTTATGGCGGAGAAAACCGTACACACCAAGGCTTACACCGATTAACAACACTAAGCAAAATGTCGAGTTCTAATTGTAGCTAAAACCAATCTCACAACAACAATCACACCACAACTTCTTCACACCTTTTCACCCCTTCTAGACTTCTTCACAACACTAGTTTCTTCACGCCTTCACAACTTCTTCACTACTTCAAGGATTTGCAACTACACAACTTCAACGCTTCAAAATCTTCACAACTTCAATGCAACTATCTTTCTATTTGAAAGCCTTTATCAATCTATCACTATAATGATTCTTCAACTAAAAGCTTCTATGTCTTCACACCTTCAAGTCTTAAAAGTCTTCTCAACTTAGATACTTCAATTTCTTCACAACTGACCACTATAACTAATACCTCCTATCACCAATCCTATGCTATACCACTTCTTCACTTCTAGTATCACTTCACACTTACAACAATTCTAGATCTTGTGTCTAAATCTAGCTAACTAATTTATACACCTTATTCACCAAAGTATGAAAGATTTACAAGATGAACAAACAACTTAGATAGCAAGATGATACTAAGTTGTAATACTTTTATTCTTAATAAATAGAAGTATTCTTCTCTTTGCACTTGAATGTAGAGGCTTGAATCACTTTGAAACAAAGATTAATGTATATATAGAATCAAAGGATTTTAGAAGATAGAAGTGGAGGTTAGAATCAGAAAGTTTTTAGTGCGAAAAGGTGAGAAAAAGATGTGGAATGATCCAGTATTTAAAGGGACAGAAAACACTGTTTAGGAACGTGTCGGTCCCCTTAATTCATGGTCGGTCCCCTTAATTTTAAGGGGACCGCCCCTTATAATTAAGGGGGCCGCCCAGCTGTAACGGCTAGAAAATCTGTCATTTAGTGGGGAAAGTTTATTTGGTGAAAAACTAACTGATTTTGGTTAAAAATTTGTATTCATATATTTAGTATGATTAAAACATTGTTCTTTATTACCAAAAGTGTTTTTCAAAAATATATAATATGATTATATAATTAAATAAACTTTGTAATAATTAATTAAATACCCCTTTGATCTTATAATGCATTAAACACTTTGTTTATTCACACCTTAAGTGATTAGATGGTGAAAGTGAATATTTACTACTAAATACTTGTTTACGTCATGATCTTTGGTTTGATGGGTTTTCGTTTTGTGATTATCAAAACATAGAGATATCGAAAGATATGAATAAAGTTTTTAGTCATTTATTTATATCAACAATCTCCCCCTTTTTGATGATTACAAAACCTAAACTCATTAAATCCAAAAATTGATTTTTAGACAAGTATTTAGTGAGTTTATATTCACTTCTCTCCCTTTTTGTAGAATCAAAAAGGTTTAAGCCGATAAGATGAAAGCTCCCCCTTGATGTATGCTCCCCCTCGTTTGAGGGCACCAAGGGTTCGAGCTATGGAATTCTTGCAAGAAAAATATTAGAACCACAAGCAAAAAATATATAACATACTAATAACAAATAACAAGCATGGCAAAGGAGAATTTGAAACACATATAAAAGCATTCATTAATTCAAAATGATTATGTCAACCACATAATCATTGTTACATAAGCCATAATGCTAGAGTTCTAAACCAAGTAGAATATCCTATTGTGCCAACAAAGAGTGTCATTAAACTTTCTTGCATCCCAAAATGGTTGAGGTATTTTATTTGAAAAATAAGAAACATAAGCATATAGAATGCTTGGGTGAGAATGGTAAATGGGGATCATGTTGGTGGCTTAATGGAGGTAAACTTTTGGTTTCATGGATGTTGGTGAGTTTGGAGATGTAGAGCTTGGAGGTGGTGAATTTGAAGTTGGGTTTATTGGTTGAGGGTTTTGATGTTGTTCAAGTGATGGTGTTTGTTGAGATATAGTAAGAAGATACTCAATCCAAGTAAAGTGCTCATTCAATACAATTGTTAGTTGTTGGAGGAAGATGCAACAAGGGCAATTGTTAACATGCTTCTCAATTTGGTTAATGTTGTGTGGTGATGATGGTGAGCTTGATTGAGGTGGATCCAAATTGCGTTGAGCAAGATGTAATGCTAAAAGAGCACTAAGCTTATGAGCCTCTTTTAGCTCCTCAACGAACTTCAAGTGTTCGGAGGAAGGTGATGGTGGAGGAGCATGATAGTTATCTTGGGTGAAGGTTTAAACATGCAACATAGGAATGGCATATGAGGTTGTAGGATGTGGTGGTGGTGGTACTCTTGGTGGTGGAGACATGATTGAGCTTGGGTAATCATGAAAGCATGATATGGGTGGAAGAGGTTCTTCATGAGTGGATAGTGTTTTTATTGAATGAGCAACATGTGAAGTATTGATTGAGAGATTGGGATTGTTGTTTTGGGATTGAGAATGCTCATCATATGAAGAAGCATTAATGAGGGCATGAGTGGATGATAGGTTGTGAGATGAGTCATTAGTGTGGGTTTGAGGTTTAGTTGTTGGTTGACTTGGAACAACATCACTTGAGTTGTGACAAGAATCAAGTTTCCTTCTCTAAACGGGTTTGACGGAGATCCTTGCGGTTCTTGAAACCTTAGGTTTTTGGTTGTTGGGGGATGACATGTTTGGATGTGATTGCATTTATGATGGGAAGAAGGTATTTATAGTGTAAGAAAAATGTTGTTTAGGAATGTAAATTGTGAGGTATGGTATGTGACAAAATATGTTTGTGAATTTTGGGAAGTATAGGGTGAAGAGGGTCAAAAAGTGATAAAGAAAACAGTAACTCAGACCTTCAGATGGCCGGTCCCCTTAATCATTAAGGGGGCCGCCTTATATAATTAAGGGGGCTGCCCATCTGGTGAATTCCAGAATGCCAGAATTGGGTTTTTAGCAGAAAATTTTCAGAAAGGTTGTGTTTTTGGGTTTGGATTCAAGTAAGTTCAACTCTTTGAGGCAATATAGGGTATACTATTCATAAATGTAGATAATGTTATAAAAATAAATAAAGTAGACAAGTAATTTCTATTTTACATGCAATCTACTTATTGGCCAATTAAGTTAAACATCCAAGGAAGCAATAAAACATACTAGTCAAATATGCAACTATATGAAAATGATAATATGTAGGCTAATATAAACATATTGATGAGTGCTTACAAGTAACAAATGGGAAGAAATGATTGTATAGACTTCAAGACTTGTTACAAACAAGATCCATATGGGCAAACCATGATTCTCATGAAATGATTTGATTAAATAGTGAATGTCATTTTCATAGAAGTGTATGATACATATGAGATAATCAAATATATTTTTTAATAAAACGTTTTTAGTTTTATTCAACAATGCTTTGAAATAGATTCAAGTGTGTATTAGAGTAAAATAGATTGAGTTTTGCTTCATAACATGTTGACAAATTGGATAAGAAACTTTTTCCAATCTTGATTTTGATTAAAATAAAGTTATGATAGCTTACAGTTAAATATGTTATTAGAAGAAAGATGAGATAGATATTTGAAAGATAATTTTTCAAAGCGAGAGGTTTTAAACATGATGGTTTATTTTTGATAGCAAGAAATCACAAATGAAGGATTTGAAATAGAAACTTATCATATTCAAGAAAATCAGTTGAGCCCATTGTCACATATAATCATCTTTAATGGCAATTAAAGACATGGATGAGTGATGATAAATTCTAATTATCTTAATGCAATATGATTGAGAGAGATAAAGTAAATCATCTATAGATACAAGATTAACACATGTATATATATACTAAACTCATCATAGCATTGAATGCTAACAAGTCTTAATTATAGCACATCTATTAATGCAACTAGAATAGTCATTTAGTCCAAATAGTAAGTATTCTACTATTGATCATAGATGATATTTTATATAAATGATGAATAAGAAAAATGGTAATAGACTTAAAATCAAGAAGGTTAACTAGCCTAATTTCATGTATACATATATTAGTATTAATGATATATGAACAGGGCAACCTATAAATTTAATCATATTAATATACTAACTATAGCATACTTTAATATAATGTGATATTGACAAGTTTTTGAAAAGAGAACTTACCTCAGGTCCAGCTTTTCCTTAAGAGTGAACATGTAAGAAGACATCTTTAAGGTTAGCCCAAAGCATGTCGAAGTATCAAGGTAAAATCCCAACGCGATAAAATTCAAGGAGGCTTGATCCGAAATACTTAATTGATCACAACAATTATCATGAGTCGTGTAGATCAAGAATAATAGCGCTTGAATCCTTCATCATGAGGTAGTAACGAACACACCATAAAACCAATACTCCAAAAGTAAAGAACACAACGTCGAAATAGTAAATGGCCGCAACAACGTCATAAGCAAATCGTGTGTAGAATGTGAATCAGAGTAATAGGAACCAATAGTCAGCAAATGTAAGAGAGCAAAGTGAGCGATCCAAAAAGTAATAGTCTCTTCGTTCGTTAACTACCTAAACATGAAAAAGAGCTTGGTACCCAGATTCTTATGGGTCCGAGATGATTAGTTGAGGACATCCATTGCATTTAAATACACATGATGAGGATGTCGTCGAGAAGTACAAGAGTTCACCAATAGTTTGTTTTAACTAACAAACAATGACTTTCTTGACTAGAGTGATAAATAATGGGTGTAAATAATATTAGTTCTAAATTTCTTCACTAGGTTTAACAAATTTTATTTGTTTTGATATATTTGTTAAAGGATCATTTGCGGTAAATCCTAAGCCGGTTTTATCATAAAATGACTTTTGAATGTTAAGTAGATATTTTAAAGATTTAGAACTATTTTCGAATTTGGCTAACATTTTTGCTTTTTCATTTTCCATTTTAATTTCATGTTTGTAATATTGACATTTTTTACATTCAAGATCAATTTCAATATTACTTTTAAGTCTAGACATTTTATCTTCTAAAATTATTTCTTTTTCAAAGTTATTTTCAACGGAAATTGAAGATCCATTTTTATAAATGATTTTTGAGTCAATGTTGCAAAGATGTTTGAAGTTGTTTTCCAATTTTGAAAATTCTAATATAAATTGATCATAGCAAAAATGTTTGGTTTCGGATTGTACCTTATTTGTAGTTGTACAATCTCCACATGCTATATGATGATCAACTTCATCATTCATGTCGCTCCAAGTTTTATTTGTAGATTTGCTAGGATCTTGAAGTATGTAGTCCTTGCCATCAATACTTGTATTCACATTTGTTTGAATATTCTCGTAAACCATATTTTCATCATCTTCTTCGTCCTTGTTGCACCATGATTTATTTACACTCTTTCTTCGGATTTGGCTCATGTATTCTTCGTTATTGATACCTTCAATGATCACATTTGAACTAGTAGTACATGTGTTTATTTCAACTAAATATTTATCTATCAAATTTTCTAGAGTGACTAATTCTTGTGCAACATCAAGTTTATCATCTTTGATTTTACATTTTTCTTGGTGAAACTTTAAAAGACATTTTCAAATGTCATTTGCCGTTTTACAAAAGAATACTCTTTCATATTCAACTCTTGGTAGAGTTTTGAAAATAACTAATTTAGCTTTAGTATTTTTATCAATCTTTGTTTGAAGATTATTATATTGATTTTCAAAATCCATTTTGATTGATTGAAGATCACCAATTGAAATGATATGTCAAAAATCAAGATCTATTGATTTCACATAATTTTTAAATTTATTTTTCCATTCAAGAAAATGATCATTTTCAAATAATGGTGGTTTTTGCGTAAATTCCCCTTCTAGATATTTTTCAAATTTCATAGATCGTTACAAGTTTTAAAATACAGTATATTTTAAAAATCTTACTAGAAGGGGGGGGGGGTTGAATAGTTTTATGTCTTTTTCATTTTATAAAACTTTGCTTTTAAAGACTAGATGTAAATTGTAAAAACCTTTAAAGCAAAAGTGTAGATACTAATTTATTCACACTTATCATACAAACACTACTTATGTAGAATGTTGAGTAGAAATTATAACTTCAAAAATTTCACTTAAATATATGTTTATATTTATATATGTATATGTGTTTTAATATGTGTATATCCTTATAATTTACTATGTATAAAATTAATGTTGTGAATAGAACCTAGTTTGATCTTTATGTGAAATCAATATATGCACAACACACACAATTATAACTATATACGAAAAGCTAATAAGTAAGAAAGCAAGGAGTGAGAGATGGAAAGATCAAACCGAGAGATAAAGGATTTATAGTGGTTCGGCTACAAGGACACCTTCCTTGCCCTACTCCACTCCCCGAGCACCGAACTCGAGAGTTTTCTTCACTAAGTCAATAACCTCCCTTATGGCAGAGAAAACCGTACACACCAAGGCTTACACCGATTAACGACACTAAGCAAAATGTCGACTTCTAATTGTAGCTAGAACCAATCTCACAACAACAATCACACCACAACTTCTTCACACCTTTTCACCCCTTCTAGACTTCTTCACAACACTAGTTTCTTCACGCCTTCACAACTTCTTCACTACTTCAAGGATTTGCAACTACACAACTTCAACGCTTCAAAATCTTCACAACTTCAATGCAACTATCTTTCTATTTGAAAGCCTTTATCAATCTATCACTATAATGATTCTTCAACTAAAAGCTTCTATGTCTTCACACCTTCAAGTCTTCGAAGTCTTCTCAACTTAGATACTTCAATTTCTTCACAACTAACCACTATAACTAATACCTCCTATCACCAATCCTATGCTATACCACTTCTTCACTTCTAGTATCACTTCACACTTACAAAAATTCTAGATCTTGTGTCTAGATCTAGCTAACTAATTTATACACCTTATTCACAAAAGTATGAAAGATTTACAAGATGAACAAACAACTTAGATAGCAAGATGATACTAAGTTGTAATACTTCTATTCTTAATAAATAGAAGTATTCTTCTCTTTGCACTTGAATGTAGAGGCTTGAATCACTTTGAAACAAAGATTAATGTATATATAGAATCAAAGGAATTTAGAAGATAGAAGTGGAGGTTAGAATCAGAAAGTTTTTAGTGCAAAAAGGTGAGAAAAATATGTGGAATGATCCAGTATTTAAAGGGACAGAAAACACTGTTTAGGAGCATGCCGGTCCCCTTAATTCATGGCCGGTCCCCTTAATTTTAAGGCGACCGCCCCTTATAATTAAGGGGGCCGCCCAACTGTAACGGCCAGAAAATCTGTCATTTAGTGGG
Organism: Artemisia argyi; assembly: GCA_030686995.1. Classification (NCBI taxonomy): domain Eukaryota; kingdom Viridiplantae; phylum Streptophyta; class Magnoliopsida; order Asterales; family Asteraceae; genus Artemisia; species Artemisia argyi. The sequence continues at coordinate 78,161,781 of CM060698.1, read as the reverse complement.
GAAAGTTTATTTGGTAAAAAACTAACTGATTTTGGTTAAAAATTTGAATTCATATATTTAGTATGATTAAAACATTTTTCTTTATTACCAAAAGTGTTTTTCAAAAATATAATAAACTTTGTAATAATTAATTAAATGCCCATTTGATCTTATAATGCATTAAATACTTTGTTTATTCATACCTTAAGTGATTAGATGGTGAAAGTGAATATTTACTACTAAATACTTGTTTACGTCACGATCTTTGGTTTGATGGGTTTTCGTTTTGTGATTATCAAAACCTAGAGATATCGAAAGATATGAATAACGTTTTTAGTCATTTATTTATATCAACACTAATAATACAGCGTAGACATACGAAATAAAAGGCTAAACGTAAAACATTGTAACATACTAAATTTCACAAAGTTAATAAAATAGCAACAACATGATCTTGAGCTGTAAATTCCACATAAATTGTGGAATTACTTCAAACTCAGATTGTCCATGCCGTCGGGAAGGTTTTGTTGGGAGGCAGCTGATTGAATCGCCTTTCTTTGATTCTTCAACAACTCCACCTCTTTCCTGAGTACCATTATATCGTTTCTCAATTTGATACACTTTGGACAATTTGCATTTTGAGGATTTGATGCTGAATTTCTAGATGATCCTTCATCTAGCACTTTCTTCATGATAACAGTTTGTATGTGTTTTTTTTTGAGGATAAGAGTATTGTATATGTTTATTATGAGGATAAGAGTGCATATATAATGTGTTTTTGGTGCCGAAAAAATAGCGGGAAAATTTTGGCGGGAAAATTTTAGCGGGAAATTTTGGTGGGAAAAGTGAATATGTAGTACCATGGTAGTAAATATGTGGTAGTTATAAAGTGAAATAGCAGTTAAGTTTCAGATGTGCGAATGTGCGATTGTGCGAATTGGTATTGCTATATAACAAATTCGAATTAAATCTTGTAAAAAAACATGTGTTTAATTAATATCTAGTTATTTAAAATTTAAAATTTAAAATTAAAAGTATTAAATATGTGGTTGATGTAAAGTTAAATGGTATTTAATTTCATATGTGCGAACGTGCGATTTGGCTACATGTGCGAATTATATACTTATATATTTGTGTTTCAAATGTGTGATATTTGATTTATAAAATTCTTTATCTAATGTTTTTTAAGCAAAAAAAAATGTGGTAATTAAATAAAAATTTGTAAAATTTAAAAGTACCATGTAATTAATATGTGGTTGTTGTAAAATTTAATTCAAAAGTACAATGTGTTTAATTAAAAAGTACTATGTAATAAATATGTGGTTGATGTAAAGTTAAATGGTACGAGGCTTTATCCAACCCGTGCGATGCACGGTCTGTTAGTTGATTAATTATGTGTTTTTTCGTAATGTTTGTGCAGACGCTTGTATAAGCATATGACGGTATTTAGATGCCTATGGAAGATTTTGAGTTGTTAGAGAATTTGATGAATGTTTCAACATCTTTTAAATTGCATCATTGAATGCGTTTATGGTTTGTGCAACAGGCATGTGAAGATGATGCATTTTCAAAGTTGCTTTTTGCTTATTGACAACATTGCTTTGAGAAAGACTCAAGTGAATCAAGCAAAAGCCGGTGTTTGTGAGGAAGAATCAAATGTTAAAAAGATGGATGAGTTTAATTAGTTGCTTTGTTTAAATTTTTTTTTTCTTGTTTTTATGTTTATGATATTTTATACAACTCGTGCGATGCACGGGCTTTTGGTTGAATAATTAAGTGTTTTTTTGTAACGTTGATGCATCTGTTTGTATAAGCATATGACGATATTTAGATGGCTATTAGAAAAATTGTATTGTATTTATTTTAGTGGAAATGATAATTAGATGCCTAGTAATGTTATCATTACCTTTGTATTTAAATTAGTTTGTTTTCATTAAAAGTTTCAATTTACATAAACGGGAATTTTTAAGATATAAATATAAAGATATTTTTTTTTTTTTTTTTTTTTTTTTAAGTTTAGGATGTTAATGGTAATGCATTGTTTCCAAAACAAATAATTGTACCCATATTTATTTTCGTTTGAAACAACACACCAAATTATGGATAATCAAATGTGATTTGCTATGATATTTGCAAAACTTAATATATGGAGATGTAAAAAAAAAAAAAAAAAAAAAAAAAAAAAAAAAAAAAAACTTTAAGAATAGAAATTCAATCTTGATCACGTGAGGCTTAAAATGGTTGTTCTTATAATTATTATAACTTCGTCTTTGTGAACGATAAGCTATTCATTTGAAAATTGCAAGGTATGTCTACGTATATTCATGCTCTTTTGTTGTATGATAGTAAATTAAAGATAATTTAAAAGTAATATATTTTATCCACTTTGTTGGATTCCAAGATATACAAATGGACCAAAATATACACCGACAGTTATCACCAAAATATTTAACGGGCTTCGCGTACAAAAGTGAACCCGTCCTACGCACAAAATTTATATTTAAGTGTTTATCGTGTAATGCTTGTGTAAATTGCCGAATGTGCAACAATTTATAACTTAGGCTGCCGCGGGAGATCTTTATTAATTGTTGCAAAGAATTTGTTAATGTTTACGTAAATGTAACCATTTTATTGCCGAATATACTACATATATGTTAAAATGGCTCAGCCAGGGGTAACTTATAAAATGAACAAAATGAACACTTGCCTCAGGAAAAAGCTGCACAAAATCCTCCAATTCTTGAAAAGGCACCTTCTTAGACCATGAAAGTGCTCTTGGGATAAGATCGAGGTATGAGGAAAACTAGAAGGGGGGGTTGAATAGTTTTACGTCCTTTTAAATTTATTACCAAAATATTTTGTAGCTTATTAAAAACTTTCGATTCGATCTCAAGTGAATTCAAGTAACAACCAATATAAGCAATTCTAGTCTAATAATGAAAGTATTGAAATAGAATGAAGAAAAGATAGAGTTAGAAAGATTAAACCACAACACGCGAATTTATAATGGTTCGGCTACAAGGACACCTTCCTTGCCCTACTCCACTCCCCGAGTACCACACTCGAGAGTTTTCTTCACTATGTCAACAAACTCCTTATGGTGGAGAAACCTTACACACCTTGGGTTACACGAGTTAACGACACTAAGCTAAATGTCGAGTTCTAATCGTAGCTAGAACCAATCTCACAACTTCTTCAAGACTTCACACCTTCTTCACACCTTCACAACTTCTTCAAGACTTCACACCTTGTCAACTTCACACCTTCTTCTATGCACAACTAAGTCACAACTACTAAACTACTTTACAACACACCTAGTTTCTACAATCAACAAATTCACACAACACTTTTACAAATATCTAACACTACTACAATATGAAGATAGCTAATCACAACACTACTACAATTAGATGGATGTAGAGGAGTGCTCTTCTTCTTGCACTTGAGTGGATGAAGCTTTGTATCACTTGGAAACAAAGACTTATGAATTATATAATCAAAGGATTTTTAATATAGAAATGGAGGTGGGATCAGAAAGTTTTTAGTGCAAAAAGGTGAGAAAAATATGTGGAATGATCCAGTGATGCGTGGGAATCGCAACAGGCTTTACCTCTCGAGGGATCTCGAGAAGCTTACAACCCCCACCAGGCAGTGTACCTGATCGTTGTAGTATAGTATAGTGACAAGTACCGGGGGATTGATCGTTCAGCTTAGGAATAGTGTCGCTAGGATTAGAAAGCCTAAATACTAGTTCTAAAGGTGAGGGATGATTATTTTTGTGTTTTTATATTTTATGGAAAGCAAATTAAAATCTCGGGTTTGAAGGATTTGGGCGGAATTAGTTGCTAATCAACTAACCCAATACTAAAGATGCAATAAAAATAAAATACTAAAAATGAAAATAAACTAATTTATACTAAGGTTGTGAGCAGTAATTGGAGAAAATGTGTTTACTTAGATTTCAGTACTCCCTAGATATCTTTTACATGTTAATTACTTGTTATAATTGCATGGATGACGGATCGTATTCCTTAATACCATTCATGGGGTGGCACACATAACTCCCCAATTCTATGAGCTCTTATCTCCTCCTACACCATGCCCAGCACAACTATAGGGATTATAAACAGTGGCTCATGCATTAAATACAACCAATAAAGACCTAGTGCGCGTTGGTTCATGTTTCTTAAGACGTTCAAGCATGTTACCAATTGGAGATCTGCCAGTTTTCTTAAGCCTAACATATAAATCATTCATCCAAGACAAGAATAAACAAGTAATCAACACATAATCAATATCTAGGTTTCATTAGATCTAAGCAAACACAAGATAGATCTAGCCTAGCATGATAGAATTAAGACAAGAACAAGATATAGACAACCAACACATAGACATATTGATTGAATTAGAAGAACACTTATCTTGATTAATCATGCAAGGTATCAAGGGGTTGGAACCCTTGAAAAACCTGTAAAGTTACACCAAAATCGTACTTAGGGTTTCTCCCAAAACTTCTCTCTTTAAATGTGAAAAACTAGAAAACTATATATAGGAAAAGGGGTCTGACGGCGTCAAGACCAATTAGGTGACGCCGTCACCTCGCCGCCAAAACAATCCTCGGACTGCCTAGATCTACATTTGACGCCGTCAAGAACAATTCATTTCCAGACCGTCATGACATTTACTCTTGACGCCCTACCTTCATGACGCTGTCAAAACTCTTCTGGGTCGTCATGGAATTTTACTCCTGACGCCGTCAGGGAACTACTCTTGGCACCGTCATGCACTGTTCCCAGCATGGAAAATTAAGACTTTGGCGTTTTCTTCACTTTTATGCTCCAAAAATGTCCGAATTGATTCCTTTTCCAGATTTCACTCCCAAAGTACCTAAAATCACAAAAGGAACGATTTAGGGCAATATTTGATCAAATAAATTCGGATTCGGGCTTAAATGACCCCCTAAAAACGGATCATTTTTCGCCTCATCATATACCCTTACACTTGAGATTTGCTTGTCCTCAAGCAAATGCGCTTTTATTCTACTCAAAATACAAGTTAGGGGTCATTTAACACTAATATAAAAGTAATTACAACAAATAATCGTTCCACTAAAGACCAATAGACAAGCCCGGAGGTCATACACAAGCACCTCACAAATAGTGTTTAGATACTCACATCTCTCGGGTGTAATAAAGTATAAATTAGAATATGGAAACGGAAGATATCTCTCACTACCTGTCATAGCAAAATAGATTACCATAGGCTTGGGAAAGGATCAAACCTCCACCACATGGCGTTAGCACCTAGGATAAACTATCAAAGAGGTCTTTTAAAGGGTTGTAACGTTAGGTGTAGGGATATGAAATGCACGGTTTTGTTGGATAAAGGAAGTTTTACTGGTGGCGAGTTAACAATCTTGGTTAATTACATGTACAATATGGCGTTGCTAAGCCAAGACTAGACTCGACTTAAGCTAATAAATGAAAAATAACAAAAACATAAAATGAACATAGAATAAAAAGGGATGGTAGTCCGTATGTTTTTTTCTCTTTTCTATTTTTTTTTTTTTTTTTTTTTTTTTGCGTACACTCTTACTCTACCATCCAAAATAATACATAATAGGGGTTGAACATTCCCCTTACACTTGAATCTTTACATACTTTACATTAAACTAATCTAATGACTCGAATTAAGAAAATCAAAACACTTTCAGCACTTTTAAGATTAACGTACATACGGGGGTAATAGTATGATGTTCTTCCCCATTACTCCATAGAATAAGTACTTACCCATGAGTCTCAATCGTCCCAAAATAATATGTACAAGGATATGACTCGACATAGCAACCATGTAATCAATTAGATAGTTAACGTAGGGTTTAACAAATAACAATAATGCACTAAAAATGAGCGCATACACGGAAGGCTAAGGCGATTTGGTTGTACATTTAAGTGGGGTGTAACAAATTCTTCCTTTAATTAAAATGCTTAAAGTTAGAAACGAAAAGATAGGCTCAGAGGGGTGTACTAGGGGTTTCGTGTACTAAAAATGAGTACAACGCTAAGGTGTTTGGAAAAATTAGTTGACTTAACTAGTCAAGTAATATGACTTAAATGGTCAAGTAATTATAATACGGGTTTAACACAGGGGTGATCCTAATGCCTCTTATCATGTAGTAAATCCTACCACACGAATGTAGTCTCACTAGCGGTCTCGGGATGCATCACTAACGCAAGTTCTAGAATCTAAATGTTACCGGTACACTCATAAGCACTAATAATGAATGTTTTTCCTATCAAATCTAAAGGCGAACCTCACATATTTGGGTGGAAAATTTTTCTGAATATACGGTTATGTGCTAGTCATACAATCTCCTATCCATGAGACGCTTACTATGGCTAAAGTTTCACTCCTAAATGTTGTAAAAAAATTTAAATTTGGCGCTAAAATTGCACTAACAAGTATTTCTCATAGTTTTATTACACATCTACCATTAGACAAAACAAACTCAAGCGAAAGTGCATATGTAAGGTATCATCTATTTACCCTCCCCTTACACTTAAGATGAACATTGTCCCCAATGTTCAAGTAAAGAATGTGAAAGTGAAATAGTAAAGAGAATGAAATCAAATACTCCCCTGATTCGCTCGGTATGGATAATAGGATGGCCAGGTCAAATTTTCCTCCAAGAAAATGAACAATCAAAGCTTCCCTTCCAGAATATAAATCATCTTCTTGTCATGCATAACCTGTAAAACCTGACAAAATAGACAAGACAACCTCGCGTAAAATCGGCGGCATCCTATATAAGTTACTAAATCCTAGAAAACAAGATAAGATATAATGCTTGTGGAATGAAGTTTGCAGATCTCCTGGAGATTATAAAACTTAATAATTCACAAAAACCATAAGACTCCGTTAGAAAAACAAAACCGGTAAAATTTCCAGATTTTTACTCCTGACGCCGTCAAGAGTAAACTCCTGACGCCGTCAGAATTGACCTGCAGAAATTCTTATGTTAAGTTTCCGGAAAATTTCTGGAAAAACTTGGTCCTACTTCCTGGAAAATCCTGCAAAACTGCAATATGACTCAATACAAGCATTTGACTCTAACAAATACGAATATACATGTTCATTTAATATTGTGGAGAATCATGATCGGTTTGTTTCTTAAAAACATATTTAGGGTTTCCCCTTACACTTATCTTTTGCAAAAATACCTTTAAGTGGAGTTAAGACTAGGCCAAAACAACAAAGTAAAGTATTTCCACTATTTTAGTTTAGAAACATGATCTACCAATAATAAAAATAAAGCATGCATACGGAAGCAAATAACAAACAAACAAATAAAATCACACAAAACATGGGTTGCCTCCCAAGAAGCGCTTTTTTTTATTTACGAGTCTTGTAGCTAGACTTAAGGCCATGGGTCATCGTGTATCGCTTATGCTCACATAACCAAGTGTGAGCCATCTAATAGTCGCCTCATCTTTCTTATACTCGTCTCCTAACTCTAAGCACCCGCGATAGTATTTTTTATTCTTTTCATGCGTGTACTTAAGTCCTTTTCTCTTATCATTCTCACTTAGCATTTCCATGGGCGGATACCTACTACACTTTTCCATGGAAAAATCTTTGAACCTAGGGTGTGCGCGGGGCATTTGATAGACAAAATCTTCATCCCCATCCGAGAATGTGATTAGCCCTTCTATGAGTTTTTCATCGACTTTGGTCAACCGTTTGAAGGGTTTTCCGAACACAACTTGGGTCAATTTATTATCAATAAACTCTCCTAGATTCTCCATAACCATGAACTCAACAAGATAAACCAACCTTCCTACAAACACATGCAATGGTATTGCCTTAGCAATAATGTTTTCTCCTTTGTATTCTAACTCATCTACCATGATTTTATTGTATTCACTACGTGAGATTATGTTCATTGGAAGAGATGAGTTAAGATAGGCGTTAAAGTTCTTAAATCCGATCTTACAAGGGAATTGCATGTTAAGTGAACTATCGCATTCAATCCTAGTTCTAGGGTCAACATACCTAAGAGAGTTTACTTCCTCTTCCATTCTATCCTCATTAATCACGTCACCGTCATCAAGATCCTCATCGGAGTCTGAATAGTAAAAGTGGTGGTTGGGTGAGAGGTTAGGTGGGTTCTCATTCTCCACTAGAGGGAGTGGGGCTGGCATTTGGAAAATCCTACGACGAAAAACACGAATAACAGGAATCAAACGATCAATGTTATTGTTATCCATCGAAATCGTTTACGAACAAAGACACAAAGAAATAAGATAGACTAAAGAAAACCTAAAAATAAATAAAATAAAAAAAAAAAATCTTACTAGAAAGGAATCTAGCAAGTAGACCTAATACAAAGAAATTCTAACCTAGACAATAACTATTCCCCGGGCTGCGGCGCCAAAAACTTGATGCGTGGGAATCGCAACAGGCTTTACCTCTCGAGGGATCTCGAGAAGCTTACAACCCCCACCAGGCAGTGTACCTGATCGTTGTAGTATAGTATAGTGACAAGTACCGGGGGATTGATCGTTCAGCTTAGAAATAGTGTCGCTAGGATTAGAAAGCCTAAATACTAGTTCTAAAGGTGAGGGATGATTATTTTTGTGTTTTTATATTTTATGGAAAGCAAATTAAAATCTCGGGTTTGAAGGATTTGGGCGGAATTAGTTGCTAATCAACTAACCCAATACTAAAGATGCAATCAAAATAAAATACTAAAAATGAAAATAAACTAATTTATACTAAGGTTGTGAGCAGTAATTGGAGAAAATGTGTTTACTTAGATTTCACTACTCCCTAGATATCTTTTACATGTTAATTACTTGTTATAATTGCATGGATGACGGATCGCATTCCTTAATACCATTCATGGGGTGGCACACATAACTCCCCAATTCTATGAGCTCTTATCTCCTCCTACACCATGCCCAACACAACTATAGGGATTGTAAACAGTGGCTCATGCATTAAATACAACCAATAAAGACCTAGTGCGCGTTGTTTCATGTTTCTTAAGACGTTTAAGCATGTTACCAATTGGAGATCTGCCAGTTTTCATAAGCCTAACATATAAATCATTCATCCAAGACAAGAATAAACAAGTAATCAACACATAATCAATATCTAGGTTTCATTAGATCTAAGCAAACACAAGATAGATCTAGCCTAGCATGATAGAATTAAGACAAGAACAAGATATAGACAACCAACACATAGACATATTGATTGAATTAGAAGAACACTTATCTTGATTAATCATGCAAGGTATCAAGGGGTTGGAACCCTTGAAAAACCTGTAAAGTTACACCAAAATCGTACTTAGGGTTTCTCCCAAAACTTCTCTCTTTAAATGTGAAAAACTAGAAAACTATATATAGGAAAAGGGGTCTGACGGCGTCAAGACCAATTAGGTGACGCCGTCACCTCGCCGCCAAAACAATCCTCGGACTGCCTAGATCTACATTTGACGCCGTCAAGAACAATTCATTTCCAGGCCGTCATGACTTTTACTCTTGACGCCCTACCTTCATGACGCCGTCAAAACTCTTCTGGGTCGTCATGGAATTTTACTCTTGACACCGTCAGGGAACTACTCTTGACGCCGTCATGCACTGTTCCCAGCATGGAAAATTAAGACTTTGGCGTTTTCTTTACTTTTATGCTCCAAAAACGTCCGAATTGCTTCCTTTTCCAGATTTCACTCCCAAAGTACCTAAAATCACAAAAGGAACGATTTAGGGCAATATTTGATCAAATAAATTCGGATTCGGGCTTAAATGACCCCCTAAAAACGGATCAAAATACGTAAGCGTTTATTGGCACGATGATAAAATACTTAACAATTTTTAATTACCGTTTCGATAATTAAAATGTACCTTTGACAATTTTGGATAAAATGATCAAAGTGTTAAGTTGATGAGGGGTTTGAGATGTGTTCGGGAATATGTGAATATGTGTATATATGTATATATGTATGTATATATATATATATATATATATATATATATATATATATATATATATATATATATATATATATATAAGTATAAATGTGAGTGAATGATGGGTTGATAGGTGAGGTTTGAGAGATGATAACGGAGACAGAATATAGTCGGTGAAATGAGTTTGTTTCATCCATAGTGTTCACGTGCGAAGGCGATCTTACATGATAATAGTCCACTTGACTCATATCCCTTCATCATCATGAGTCTTCTAAAAGTGGACATAATAGAATTTCGTGTTGAACGTAAAAGATCAAAAGTAACACGAGGGGGAAGGAAGGGGTTCGATAACGAACAATTTCCTGGAGTTCTAGAAAGTCAACTAATGACGTATCTAGGTTATGTGCAAGCGTGTGTGTATATATATATATATATATATATATATATATATATATATATATATATATATATATATATATATATATATATATATATATATATAATAAGTTTGAGAATATATGTATATATAATCAACCAAAGCATATTTAACTAAGCATGACAATGAGTTGTGAAAGAATGGCGTACCCGGCGGTCTTCAACAAAAATCTTCAAAATCTTCAAGATGACATATAGACTTTGAAAAAGTCTATGGTGAGAAAACTTCAAGATTGCCTCAAGGAATGTTCATCTAGCTATTCGGTCCCCATTGCCTCTTTGGTCCAAATTTGTTTGGTCCAAACATGTTTAACATTTGATTAGGATGCATGAAAGGTGGTAGTATACCCCAAGGATTGTAGCTTTGTTGATAGTTCCACATTTGATTACTATTGTTATTGTAGTTTTGCCTATTTTGGTTTCTTCTTGGTTGAGGTGTTTTAGGCCTAGGATGAGGGTTATATGGTTTTCTAGGTGGTGGAGTTTTAGATCTTGTCTTAGGTTTAGAAGATCCTACTTTGGTTTTTAAAGACGGTTTATAAAAAGCTTTAACTTCTTCATTGTTGGCAAGAGGTATTTTTCTATCATTAATAAGTATATACTTAGGATTAGATTTTAGAGGTTTTTGTTCATTAAGTTCATTTTCGAATTTGACATTTTTAATCTCGCTTGTTGAAGCTTCGTTTGAGCTAAATCCTAAACCGGTTTTATCTCCAGATACTCTTTGAATGCTTATTATTTTACTAAGTGAGTGACCACTATTTTAAAATTTATCAAGTTTGCGAATTTCTTCCCTAAGTATTTCGTTTTCACCTTTAATCTCTTGACATGATTTACATTCTTCAAAAATTTCTTTACCTTTTTCAAGTTGATGTATTTTAATTTTTAGTTCTAGTACTTCATTTTCCAGTTGATTATTTATGTATTTTAGTGATTTGTTTTTGGCCATTACTGGTTGTCCTAATTTGCATAGTCTATTATATTCATTATCTAGGTCTTTTTCATCTAATGATAAACTTTCATCACTAAAATATTCGGTTTCAGAACGTACCTCATTTGATGCATTCACCATAAGACACTTCTCTTCCTTTGTCGTTTCTTTCTCATCTTCATCACTATCACTCCAAGCTCCTCCAACAAATGCTCTTTGATTTTGATCTTTTGTCATCATTGGACATTTTCCAATAAGGTGATTTGGATCACCACACTTGAAACATTTCCTTTTATTCTTGTTGTTCTTGTCATCGTTACTCTTTTGAAATGTTTTCTTTTCATCATGTGGTTGTCTTACGAATCTTCCCCGCCTTTTTAAGAATTTCTTGAAATCTCTTACGGCCATGGCGTATTCTTCGTCATCACTTTCAGAAGATGAGCTATCTTCGATACTAGATTCCTTTCTAGCTTTCAAGGCGATTGACTTGCTTTGCTCTCGTTTTCCTTTGACCATTTCGGAATCCTTTTTTATAATTGCTTCGTAGACTTTTAAATTTTAAATTAATTCATCAAGTTGCAATGTTGACAAATTCTTTGATTCTTCAATAGCCGTCACTTTAGCTCACCATTTTGGGTGAAGATCCCTAAGAAATTTCCTAACAAAATTCTTACTAGAAAAATTCTCATCAAGTGCTTTTAAACTTGTGATGATAGTGTTAAATCTAGCAAAAGCATTATCAATTGATTCCTCTTCCGGAATCGTGAATTGATCATATTGTTGAACAAGTAGATCTATCTTATTATCTTTGACTTGACTATTACCTTGGTGAGTTATTAGTAAAGAGTTCCAAATTTCTTTTGCGGTTTCACACATAAAGATCCTTTCGTACTCTTGACGTGGTAGCGCATTATAAATAACCATTTTTGCTTCATTATTTTTAGCAAGTTTTCTTTTTAAATTATCATTTTGTTTTTCAAAATGTACGATTTCATCTTTCTTTGTTTCGGGGTTATTTTGAATAGGTAAAAAATCACCATTAGTAATAACATGCCAAAGATCTAGATCTTTTGACTTCACATAAGTTTCAAATCGATTTTTCCAATATAAAAATCCATCACTTTCAAATAGTGGTTGTCTTTGCATATATTGCCCTTCTAAATATTTTTCAGATTCCATAGATCGTTACAAGTTTTAAAATACAATATATTTTAAATATCTTGCTAGACGTGGCTCCTGATACTAATTGTGGAAAACTAGAAGGGGGGGGGGGTTGAATAGTTTTACATCCTTTTAAATTTATTACCAAAATATTTTGTAGCTTATTAAAAACTTTCGATTCGATCTCAAGTGAATTCAAGTAACAACCAATATAAGCAATTCTAATCTAATAATGAAAGTATTGAAATAGAATGAAGAAAAGATAGAGATAGAAAGATCAAACCACAACACGCGAATTTATAGTGGTTCGGCTACAAGGACACCTTCCTTGCCCTACTCCACTCCCCGAGTACCACACTCGAGAGTTTTCTTCACTATGTCAACAAACTCCTTATGGTGGAGAAACCTTACACACCTTGGGTTACACGAGTTAACGACACTAAGCTAAATGTCGAGTTCTAATCGTAGCTAGAACCAATCTCACACCTTCTTCAAGACTTCACACCTTCACAACTTCTTCAAGACTTCACACCTTGTCAACTTCACACCTTCTTCTATGCACAACTAAGTCACAACTACTAAACTACTTTACACACACCTAGTTTCTACAATCAACAAATTCACACAACACTTTTACAAATATCTAACACTACTACAATATGAAGATAGCTAATCACAACGCTACTACAATTAGATGGATGTAGAGGAGTGTTCTTCTTCTTGCACTTGAGTGGATGAAGCTTTGTATCACTTGAAAACAAAGACTTATGAATTATATGATCAAAGGATTTTTGATATAGAAATGGAGGTGGGATCAGAAAGTTTTTAGTGCAAAAAGGTGAGAAAAATATGTGGAATGATCCAGTATTTAAAGGGCCAGAAAATACTGTTCTGGAGCGTGTCGGTCCCCTTAATTAGTGGGTGGTCCCTTTAATGATTAAGGGGGCCGCCTAGTATAATTAAGGGGGCCGCCCTCCTGAACGTTGAAAAAGTTTTTCTGGATAAAATTTGCTATTTTTAGTTGAAAATTTGAAATCATATCTTTGTAGTTTAATATAACAATACCAAAAATGACTTACAAATATATATAAAATGTTACTATCATTTTATAAAATGTTATGTCTTAAGACAAGGTTTCCTTTGATCATGTAATGCATAAGATGCTTAGTTTATGCATACCTTTAGTGATATTAGATGTAGAGGTAAATATTTGTTACTAAATACTTGTTTACGTTTTAATCTTGACTTAATTTGATTTGAGTTTTGTGATTATCAAAACATAGGTTTATTGAGAAATATTAATAACGTTTTTAAACATTATTTATATCAACAAGGTCCTTACTCCATCAACGCAAACTCTGGGTAGAAACCTCTAAAATCCATATCTGCAAAAAACAACCATTTATTAAAAGAATTACAATTAAAAAAACAATATATTAAAAGAATTTGTGTAATTATTCTGACCTTGAAACCTAAAACAAACCCAGCTAAAGAATATTCCAACTTCTGTTTTGAGTAGATATTTCGAATGGCATCGTACAACTGTCTCCAAATGTGTTCCCCCCCAATTAAAGTCATTTCAGTTTTCAAAATTCTCAACCATTCTAAGATATACATGATCCACCACAGACGACAATTCACGCCCCATAAATATGACCTGAACTGATAACAAAAGACAAACTCGAACCGCGTCTTGATCAGATAGTTTTGTAAAAAGCTCTTCGTCCTCAATCAAACATAGAAGATCTATGGTTTTTACATCATGACCTACCTTCTCAGGAAATACACGGTCACGAAAAATGATATCACCAGTTCTAAACTTACGGAAACTTGGCAATCCAAATTTAAAACCACTTATGAGGTGAAATTGACGGCGTCCAAAATGAAGATGATGTCCATTAACAAGATAAATCAGCGGCAAATCATAGTGTTCATCATCAGACTTAATTTGTTTTTGAAGCATGTAATGTATAAGACTCTCTTCGTTCTCAAGGTAATTTAAATCCAACCATGGACCAAAGCATGTTGACCGAAACAATGTACAACGATCCTCAGATAATCTGTCTTTAATCAATTGAAAGTAATTCAATTTGCTTCGAATGTGAACCTTGACACCAGATGCCTGTATTAGTAAACAAAAATTGTAAGAACACTATTTTCATTTTTATAATGCAATGTATAGCAAATGTTACTCAGCCCCTGCCCATACTAGTTATTGTGTTTTGACACTCAGCTTATTTAAAACAGTTATTGTGTTTGCTTGAGCTTATTAGAGCCAAACAAATTTTGCTAATTCTAGGGAGGCATTGAACACTATTGCCATTTTTATAATGCAATGTATAGCAAATGTTACTCGGCCCCTGCCCATAATTCAATTTGCTTCGAATGTCAGTTTTATAATGCAATGTATAAGTCATTTTTATGCTTCTAATGGGGTTAAGAAGTTGGTAACAGAACAAGCATAGATTATCGCTAATACCAGTACAAGCTAATACAAAAGCTTACAAGCAGGAAATGAAATAAGCATAAGCTCAAACTACACACAAATAAGCTAACTACCAT
Organism: Artemisia argyi; assembly: GCA_030686995.1. Lineage (NCBI taxonomy): Eukaryota > Viridiplantae > Streptophyta > Magnoliopsida > Asterales > Asteraceae > Artemisia > Artemisia argyi. The sequence goes on along the minus strand of CM060698.1, from coordinate 78,146,739 downwards.
AATACAAAATCTCATACACACCTAAGGGTAACTTCAGGGGTCAAAAATAAGCTGTCAAATAAGCACAAAAGGGTAAACAGAGGACGAATAACACAAGCTAGCACCACTGCCTTTCCAAAACACCAAGAGACAAGGAAAATTCTCAAATGGTGAGAAAGTTATGATCAAAAGAAGATGGGTCAGTTGGGCAAAAGCTTGGGTGCAAGGCAGTATTTGGAAAACAGGTTGCAAGAAGCTAATAAATAAGCACTAAAAAAATCTAAAAATTAAGAGAAAAATATGACCGAAAAGCTGAGCTTCTATTCTTTAATATCCCAAAATTTCAAAGACAGAGGATCAAACATGAGATCATGAAAAATACCAACAAAAATGAATTTTTGACAAGTTATGCAAGTTTGACTTTTTTCACTTTTTGCAAGATTTGACTTTGGTGGATTTCTGAGGGTCTTAACTGAATTAATATGTTGTAATAAGTTAACATGCAACTAAATTAAGCTACTTTGACCATTTATGGAACTAAATTGATGATTATACTACTTGACAACATAACAGTGAACCAAAGTAACATGCATTTGACTTTTCTTACAAATGAACTATGTTTATAAAGCCTTTGCTAACCTATTACCAACTAATGTGACATGTATCAACCATTTTTCACAACAAGAACAATCCTTAACCCTTGTAAATCAGTAAAGCCAAACACCCCCTGATTTTCTGATTATTGTAAGTTTTTACTGATATAATCCCTACCACTGATTTCTAAGGTGATAATATGTTGTGAAAAACTTGTTTAAGCATAGAAATGTCGAGAATGACAACAAATACCTATTAACCAATATTAGACTAATGTGGACAGTGAAAATGAATTACTAAGCAAACAATAATATCTACTCCCTCCGTCCCAAAATTATTGTCCAGTTTGAATTTTCAAAGTTAAACTGGTTCAACTTTGACCATAAATATATACTTTTTATTATATAATACTTGATGAAAAAAATTGTATCATTGAAAAGTACACTTAAAAACCAATTCATTTATATATTTTGCATAAAATATTATATAACACTCACAAAAATATTTAAGGTCAAAGCTGAAGTAAGAAGACTAAAAAAGTCAATAGTGGACAATAAAAATGGGACGGAGGGAGTAATAAACAAGGACCTAATTTTAAACAATAATAGCACTAAGATACACCTAAGAAACACAAAGGCACCAAGATAAGCCCTTATAAGCTAATGAACAGTAAAGATGCAAGAATGTAGATAAATGCTTACAATACAACACATAAGCACATACCTTATTTAAGCTCATTTTTTTCAGCTTCTCAGCTTATCACATTAAACCTTATTGACTTCTCAGCTTATCTCATTTTTTTCAGCTTCTCAGCTTAGACATTAAGCTTATACAAATCCTAATCGGCAACAAAAAAACAACAATAAAATCCTAAACAACAACAAAAAAACAATAAATTAAAGAAAAAAGTTACCATTTCATAAGAGAGAACAACTGATTAGCATATAACAAAATTGAAAGGATTCCGGTTTTGATGTTAGTGTGTATGGATTTGTTCATGGTACCTGCATAATGTGTATATGAATCAAAAAATAAAAAGAAATATCAAAAATAATAACTGAAAAATGTTTGAAAAAGATTACACGAAAAAGATTTTGGCAGCTGAAAAGTTAGATTTTGTATCTTTTCCAATGGTACCTTTTTTCTTTTAACTTTCGCACATTAGCCGAAAATCGCACATTAGAAAATCGCACATTTGTAATTAAAAGTCAAACAGCACGTGGGGTAAATTTGAAATCGTGTGGGCACGTGTCACATTTCTGGTGGAATCGCACATTCGCACAATCGCACATGACTCTTTTAGGAAACACACTTACTTTTGGCATAATTTTAGAAAAAACACAACTTCTTGGCATCATTTGAGAATTTTCTCAATAGTTTATTAGTTCATTATGCGACATCAAAGTTCCACTTTTGTACACACATATCGAATTCAATTTGAGATGACTAAAGTTTGAACCTGATACCTTTTTCTTGTCAAACAAATGACGAAACCAGGCCATAATATAACCACCGTTGCCTTTATAGTAGGAAGAAAAAGAAAAGGTGTAGAGTCTCACTTCGTCAATTGTGGATCGAGGGTGTAAGATCGTGCAAAGCCGAAAACAATACACGAGTAATACACCGGTAATATCCATTTTGTAACGCAATTACTTCAAGCTTATAAGAGTCCATTTGTCTACAAAACATTCATTTTGTAACGCATCTATTTACAAACAAACAAACAATTACTTTTGTCACTTGTATTTACAAACAAACATTCATTTTGCTTCAATATGACCGAAGTTTGAATATGAGATCGTCATTTCTTGCAACAACAACAGAAATTCTCGTCCATATGATAGATCTTACAGTCATAACTCAATTTTAACACCTCTAACAAATGCATAAATAAACAAAAAATTATTCTTTGTCACATCTACCTGTCAACCATGACATTTGTTTTGTGCCAAACTTATTCGACCTCGTGGCTAATTATTAGTGATTAAATAATTTGGTCAAACTGTCCAAACGCGTTCAAACTATCACTACTCCATCCTTCCAAGCATCATCTTCACTCCACTTGGTCTTCAATTCATACTACTTCATAATCGTTATATAAATACAACATTTCAAATCACATAACATAATTCAATAAAATTCAATATTTACTCTTAATTAAACGTTTTTCATAAAACAAACAGCTACCGTTTCTAGACTGCTAACAGCTTTCTAGACTGCTAACAGCTACTGCTCGCAACTATGTCAATACATATTGATGAAACAATAACTATCCGAAACGTATGGGCCAAAAACCTCGAATCAGAATTCGACTTCATCCGAACCATAATCGATCAATATCCGTACATCTCCATGGACACCGAGTTCCCCGGCGTCATCCACCGTCACCACTCGCCGGAAAAACACTACCACCGCCGGCCGGAGCATCACTACAATCTTCTAAAATCAAACGTCGACGTTTTGAACTTGATCCAGCTCGGTTTAACTTTAACTGACGCTGATGGAAACCTTCCGTGTGATGACGTCACACGCCGGAGAATGATCTGGCAGTTTAATTTTAAGGAGTTTGATGTGGCGCGTGACGATCACGCGCCTGATTCGATTGAGTTGTTGAGAAGGCAAGGGATTGATTTTGCGCGGAATGTGAGAGAAGGTGTTGACTCGGTTCGGTTTGGTGAGTTGATGATGTCATCCGGTTTAGTGTGTAATGACGCGGTGAGTTGGGTGACGTTTCATAGCGCGTATGATTTTGGTTATTTGGTGAAGGTGCTCACGCGCCGTGAGCTGCCACGTGACTTGCACGTGTTTATGGGTTTATTAAAGGTTTTTTTCGGTGAGAGTGTTTATGATGTCAAGCATTTGATGAAGTTTTGCCGAGTGAATTTGTACGGTGGGTTGGACCGGGTTGCGAGTATTTTGGATGTGAACCGGGTAGCTGGGAAATGCCATCAAGCCGGTTCGGATAGTTTGTTGACGTGGCATGCATTTCAGAAGATGAGAGATGTGCATTTTGTTGATGTCGGGTTGGGAAATTATGCGGGCGTATTGTATGGGTTGGAAGTTTATTAGGATTATTAGAATCGTTATGAAGTATGGTTTAGCTAGTTTTAGTTCGTAAATAATCTTATTGAACAATTATTTTAGCCATTTGGTACCCGCAATCAAATCGACAAATAGTGAAAAACGTTACTAAAACGTATAATAGCTAACCTAATATGTATTAATTACATGATTAAACGGACTAAGATCAGGTATGCTAAGATCACTTTATACGTGAGCTCATACACTTCAACAATATACACACTGAAATTGCATTTTCCAGCAACTTTAACGCACTTCGGCCTTTGGGCCACAACAAGTTCAAAAGATGAGGGTCCAAAATCCACACAAGTTAAATTGCTTGAAATTCAAACCCAACACATGAGACTGAGAGAGTGAGAGGTAATATAACTACACTCAGAGCCCATGTGAAAAAAAGTAGGTGAACTTGTTATGAAAAATAGAAAATTTTATAGATATTACTAACTCCGTCTCATAATTATAGTTCACTGTTGATTTTTTAAATTTTTGTTTTGCAACTTTGACTTTATATATTTTTATTTGTGTTATATATTACTTGATAAAAATTATACGAATGGAAAATACATTTAAAACTCAATCCATTAATATATTTTGCATCAAATATTATATAATACAAATTAAAATATTTATTGTCAAAGTTGAAAACTAAATACTTTAAAAGGACTATAATTATGAGACGGAGGGAGTACTATATATATATAACACAACGTCGAAAACGACGCACAACATGTCGTTTCGATTCGGTGCAATTTGATTGGTTCCCGGTATTGGCTTTTTATTTTGGCTGAATTTGGCCCACGAACTAACACTGATCTAATTACAAAAACACTACACAAGACACAGGATAAGCATATGAAACGGGGCAAAAAAAAAGCCCAAACAAAAGATATCTAAAAATCTTGAAAAAGAGGAAAAAGCAAAAAAAATGCCGAAAGCCTATCGGCGATTATATATCGTCAAACGACCAACTGCATAAACCGACGCCCCGCCGCAACGCGGCGGACCGGCGCCCATCTCGTAATGGAGTAAAATCACGCACGTATATTGTTTATTAATGTGAGATGTTGGTCATGTTTGACAACAAGCATTTGGAAGTGTTTAGGAGCGACAAAAGATAAGCGGTAAGCAATTTAAATGAAAAGCTTGTGTGGCAACACCTCAACCAAGCATTTGAATTTGTGTTATCGCTCCAATCTAAATGCTTCTTGAATAAGCATTCTAGAACTGCTCCGAGCAGTTAGTTTCTGAAATTACATATATACCTCATTTGTTTAATCATTTATTTTATTTTAATGTGTATATGACTTTTTTCATAATTTTATATTTTATAATTACTGCTATAGCTACGTTACCAAACACGTTTTTTTTTAACAAATAACTACTGCTTACTGTTTAATGCTTATTGTTAATGCCTACTGCTTACTACTAGTACTACGTGTCGTCAAACATAGCTGTTAAGTGAACAAGTAACAAAAGTATTACCTTATTGCATGTTAATTTTATCTTCTTAGAAGAAGTAGAATAACATTATTAAGCAAAACTAGTTAAACTTGAGTCTAAATGAATTCAAATAGACTATATCATATCGATATTTATAATTAGTATCGTACACACAATATTATTTGATGCAAGAAGCACATAATGCACGGCCAACTAAAAATATTGGATCGGGATCTTTCATACTTTCTGTTTATTTTTTTAACTCATATTGAGTGAACAAGATAGGTAATTAAGCAGGTTTCATCATTTCTGATATTTTCTTTAAGGGATAATTCCATATATACCCAAAAGAAAGTTCATAATTTCATAATTACCCAAATGACAAGTTTTTAATGCATGAGTGCAATGCTTTTAAAGCATGTGTTGGGGAAATATGGAATTATGATGTTTGTTTTGGGTATATATGGAATTGCCCCTCCTTTAATTACAGTTTGGATTATGGTTAGGAAGAAATGGTAACTATTTGATTGACACATATACAGATTCAAAACAAACAAAAAATTGAAAATGTCATAATGACAGTTTTGGTTAATTTTCTTTTCTTTTTCTAGTTATAGGTTCTTTTCCAAATTTCACATTTAAAGTTCATTTTTTAACCGACCATTTGTATTTGCTTTTATCTTTTCAGTTTCATCCTTACTGTGAGGTGTGACACTCTTTGACGGTTTTGTCCTAAAAATCTATTAACTTGCATTTCATTATTTCTTTGTTTTTCATTGTCTTTAAAAAGAAAATAAAGAAAAAGAAATCCTGCACGATGTATTAACTAACTCGTATATCATTTGACGGGTCAAGTTATTAACACAAAGTTAGAACTTTGGAAGATTTGGGTTGAATCTTTCAATCTTTCAATGGATCACTTCTTTTGATAAGCCTTACTTTATTAGATTACATGTTTTATAAACAACAAAGAAAGATTTTGTTTTATATAAAAAGCAAACATAGTAACCATAAAAGTATACATAATGGATTTAAGATTTTAAACTCTCATTACAATTTGTAACTCCTTCCATCTCAAAATAAAATAAATGTTAAGTTTAACCTTTTGAAATTTTTCTTTTTTAGTTTTATTATTAAATATTTTTATTTATGTTGTATAATATTTGATGAAAATTATAACAACGAAAATACATTTAAAATCTAATGCATTCATATATTGGGCCTGTTTGGCAGGAGCTGCTAGCTTTTTTTATAAAAATAATATATTTTAAAATAAGTAGCTCCGTTTGGATATATTAACTTCAAGCTTTTATTTCAATCAAATAGCTCCTAAATGAAAAGCTGATCCACGAAGCTTTTTAAATATTTTGGAGCTGTTAAAACTTTAAATTACTGATGTACCCTCTAAACATTTATTTACAATTATAAATATGTCTTTTTATGTCATTTAACTACATTTAACAGCTAACTTACCAAACACTTTTATTAAAAAAAAAAGAAGATACAGCTTATAGCTCATGTTAACAGCTTACAGCATACAGCTAGTTTTGCCAAACACACCAATTATGCATCAAATATTATAACACACACACACAAAAGTTATAACAAAAAAAAAAAAAAAAAAAAAAAAAAAAAAAAAAAAAAAAGTCACGGTCAAAGTTGTAAAAAGTTAAACAAGACACTTATTTTAAGGTGAAAGTAATAACAATAAAAAAACTAATTATATTTATGATGATATTTTCGGGTGAGGATTCTCTCAAGTAGTTTACTACTTGATTGATCAAGTTGCATAATCAAAGACCTAGATTTAAAGATACATACTATTTTGACTTGATCTAGGCCTTTGATTTTGACCCAACAGCTGATAAGTATTTAACATAATCAATCAAGTAGTAAACTACTTGAGAGAATAAGCACCCGATATTATCACTTAAACTACATGTTTTGTTTTAAACGAACATCAAATAGTCTAGTGATAAGACATTAGATTTCCTAAAATAAAGATTTCATACCTCACTGGCTCACTGAGTATATAATTTAAGATAGAAAAAGATCTAAAAAGGTTACGAAAACACCTCAATCAAGTTGCGTACATCAACAAAGAAAAACAACATTCATTTACATACCCCCTTTTTTTTTTTTCTTTTCTTTTTTTTTTTTTAAACAATAGCATACAATTCAAAACACTATTAACGAATTTAGCTGAATGTAATAAAACTTTTCGAAAACAACTTATATACAAACATGATTACATGACTATAAATCTATAATGCAATAATCATAAGATGTCTACACATTATCTCTTCTCCTTTTCAATATAAAAACACTAATAGGTATTTTTAATTAGCATATAATACCATTCTCAATGGTCTAATCATGAGGTAAAGCTCTACCCTACGCACCACTTCCGAAAATCATTCCTTTTATACATGGATTCAGGTGAGTGCCTCGGTCATATTGATATTTTGGGTGCACTTTACACCTTTATCTTTCTTGTACAATTCAACAATTGTATAGTTTACACACATTTACACCTTTATCTTACTTGTACAATTCAACAATTGTACAATAATCGAAATATAGCATTTAGAAATTTGTTTGTGTAAATTTAGTCGTTTTTTGTGTTATTAAACAATGTATAAATGTACTCATTTTTGTTTATATACAATCAAAAGAGATCACTTTAGCCATACTATACCAAGTAGCATTAGTTAGAAGCGAGGCTAAACTGGACTAGAATTATAGCATATGTTCATGTTTTATAACTACTATATACAAGATTACAAGATCACACAAACATTATCCTAACTGATACTACAAAAGGTCACGTATAGTACAAAAATATTCTATGAGTAAAATAATAACGACAAATATGCATTCATCATTATATCACCACCAAGCTCACTATCGAATCTTTTCTACAGCATAAATGAGGTAATGCGTATTATCCTTCTTAGTAATCATGTTCTCTCTTTTGAAAAAAATATAAAGTAGCCAATTTAAAGAAAATTTAGCATCAAGAAAATTTGCAGAAACATATAGACCTCAAATTCCAAACATCCATAAGATGCTTCAAACACATACTTTTGACATGCAAATGCATATTCATACCACTTATTTATCGGTTCAACTTAGGGATGAGCATTTCAACCCGAATCCCAGAACCGAACCGGAACCGTACGGGTACCGTATCGAAACGGTACCGTTCCCGATATACGGTACGGTACCGGAACTACGAAATAAGGTGAAAAAAACGGGACCACTAATTCGGTACGGGACCCGTACCAAATCGGGAAATTCCCGAATAAAAACGGGAAAAACCCGATTTCCCGGTACCGATACCGGTACCGATATCCGTATCCCGTTCGGTACGATACCAGTACCACTATTTATGCTCAGGAAAAAATCAGTACCACTTATTAGGTACGGGACCGGTACGGGACCGGTACGGGACCGGTACCGTGCTCATCCCTAGTTCAACTTATTGTAATAAAACTATAACAGATTATCGTGTTCAGTCATAGGCTATGTTTGGCGTGCAGCTTTTTGAAGCTTTTTTGGATGATGAGCAGTGAGCAATTAGCTTTTAATTTTTATTGTTCGTTTGGCAAAAGAGCGGTGAGCTTTGCTATTTTTTAAGAAAGCTCATTTTTCTAATTCTTCTTTAAGAAGCTGTGAGCGGTCAGCTCACTGCTACCAAACACAAATTAAATAGCTAGCCAAGTATCCAATATGATTTAAACCACTTTGGATTAACCAGATAGGTTTGGTATCGATTGTACTATACATGGTTCTTTATCAAATAGTTTATGATCTATTTCTTTTTTTCGAAAAAGAATTACTTGTACTAATCAATGCCACAAGGGTGAAAATGTAAGGAAAAAGTAAAGAATAAAAAAAAGTGAAGTGTCCTAGCTAGACCGATCGGAAATAATAATGTCTGAATATGGGATGAGCATAGTCCAACATTATGTCTATGTTTTTTGCTTTTTCTTTTATCGCATCTCCAACCTATATCTGTTTGAAAGAGACCACGATTCAACTTTGGTTTCATTCGAGGAATTTGATTTTGACTGTCATGTTCCCTTGCACAGATCCATATGTGTTTTCATACTTATGTTTCATCATTCTTTAAGTAAATTTGTTTTCAAAAGAAGACCACTAGTATTTTGAATTGCAGGAATTAAAATGGACTAATGATAATTTATACATGATGAACCATCATGAGATAGTTATGTCATTACGTGCTCTACAGTTGCAACTTGCGAATACCTTACGTATTTGTATAGACTATAGAGTAAACTGCAAAAACCATCTTTGTGCTTTGGCAAAACTACAGGCACAGTTTCAACAACTTTGAAAGTGCAGGCACATTCCTTATGAGAAATTGTTGTGTGCAATTATCGTCCCTGCAAGGATTGTGCCTACACTTTATAAGTGCTAGCTTGTTTGGGATTGCTTATCCAAACTGCTTATCAACTCATCTATAAATGAAAGGAGTTCTTTGATGTTGTTTGCTTCTGAATGAAATAGATAAGTAGTTTGGAACTGCAAACAGATTATGATTGTATAGCACAAGCTAAGATTACTAAATTAGTTATAGAGTAAATTACACGGATGGTCCCTGTGGTTTGTCAAAAATTTCATGCATAGTCCCTCAAAGTTTAAAGTTGCATGTATCGTCCCTCTGACTGCAAAAGAATAACATCTATGGTCCCTCAGACTAACTGTCGTCAGTTTTTCCGTTAGTCCATTTGCACCGTTAGTCCTTTAACCACCGTTTGCAATAAACATTTGCATTGTTAGTCCTTTTTTGTTAAATATCGTTTGCACCATTAGTCCTTTAATACTTTTTCGCCCACCACCTCCACCCACCACCGCCACCACCCACCACCACCACCCACCACCGCCACCACCACCACCACCACCCACCGCCACCTACCAACACCTCCACCCACCACTGCTACCACCCACCAATGCCACCACCTCCACCACCAACGCCACCACCCACCACCACCACCGCCTCCACCCACCACCACCCACCACCGCCACCACCACCTACCGCCACCACCCACCACCGCCACCACCACCACCACAAAAAAAAAATTTGAAAAATTTTTTTCAAAATTTTTTTTCTAAAAAATTAAAAAAAAAATCAAAAAAATTTTATAAAAAAACCAAAAAAAAAAATGTATTTTATTTTCAATTTTTAAAAAAATATATATTTTTTTTCGAATTTTTTTAAAAAAAAAATTCTAAAAATTTTTTGTTCGAAATTTCTAAAAAAAATCAAATTTCAAAAAAAAATATTTTTTTGTTCGAATTTTTTTTTTCAATTTTTTCAAAATTTTTTTTCAAGTTTTTCAAATTTTTTTTTTCTAAAAAAATAAAATAAAATTAGAAAAAAATATCAAAAAAAAAAATTTTTGATTTTATTTTGAGTAAATATTCTAAAAAACTATTAAATTTATTTTTAGCTTATCAACTTAATTTTAAGAACTCCAATACGTCATAAGGATTAACCCATAAAATAAGACAATCAAAACATTGTAGTATAGCGTATATACCCAACATCTAAGATTCTAAGCAACCAGTTATTTATTCATTTTTCCGATGTGGAACTGCATTTGCACTTACTATATTAAATAGGAAGAGCTTGATAAAGGAAAATTCCCTCTTAATATACATAGATGTAAACATATATGCTTGTGTAGTTGAAGAAGTTATGTATAAATAAACTTACCCACATCTATTATCTCTCTCTCCATCACCATCTTCATCCATCAAACCTTAGCCGCCCTATTTTCCGGCCAGCCGCCGTTCCACCGCCACAACTACAACTACACCGCCACCACCATCTTAACATTCATCTCATCCTCTTCATTTCTACATATATCACGCGCCTCAAAACCCACCCCATCACCACGAATACATGAAGGTCGAGCCTTGAACCACCACTATTCCTTGTAGTTTTTGCTAGATCCGTGAGTATTGAGATCGAGAAGGTGAGCAAAGCATCTAAACGACTATAAATGTGTCTCGGTATGATTAAACCCGTGTATTACGGTGTAAAACTTGCTGGGTTTTGGGTTTTTCTTGATCTAAAACATGAAAAATAAGTGGGTTTAGATATAAAAACAAGTTTTGAACAAGTTTAGTATCCGGGTTTCACGTGTTTTGGTGTTGGTCGAAGTGAAACCGAGAGCCCATGCTCTCGGCTTGGTGATTATTTTGAGCCCATGTGGTTTTCTTGATGGTTTTAGTCTCGTGGTCATTTTAGCGAGAGTAGCCGATTATATTGGAGCTTGATTCTTGGTTGCGTGATGTTGTTCTTGTGTGCCGTGACCCTTGGGGTCGGTTTAGTTTTGGGTCAAGCTCGGATGAGCTAGCCGAGATCACGGTGGCATTGGTGTGTGGTGGAGGTGGTGGCATTGGTGGGTGGTGGTGGTGGCGGTGGGTGGTGGTTAAAGGACTAATGGTGCAAACGATATTTAACAAAGAAGGACTAACAATGCAAATGTTTATTGCAAACGGTGGTTAAAGGACTAACGGTGCAAATGGACTAACGGAAAAACTGACGACAGTTAGTCTGAGGGACCATAGATGTTATTCTTTTGCAGTCAGAGGGACGATACATGCAACTTTAAACTTTGAGGGACTATGCATGAAATTTTTGACAAACCACAGGGACCATCCGTGTAATTTACTCTTAGTTATAAGAAAACATCTAGATAAAGTGGCAAAAGGGCTTGTGACTATTACTCTAAAATATGTGAGGTCTCAGGTTCAATTCCAGCTAGGTGCAAACAATCTTAAGTAGCCACGCCAACCTCCTAAAAAGGGAGGGCTTTAACTGGCCTTTGTGGCGGTGGGTTCAAACCCCGTGAATTAGTCAGCCAAAAGATCGGAAATCATGGTTTACCAAAAAAAAAAAAAAGTGATAATATAACTGATATACCTGTACTTCCACTTGTTTTCATGCACGATGATATACGAGAAAAGTGAATGAGAGGCATCAAAGTATCAAACAGAGCCAAAAGTAAGATGCATGAGAACATTTTAGCCAACACGTATCAACGACATATGTAAAAATTGAAAGAATCAAATGTTATCATATGCTAAAAAAAAGAATGATGCATGTACCAAAAGTCTAATACAGTGTTAATGATACATTTAATATGTGAGTAACATACAATAAGTTTTTAGATACAATTATTGATTGGCAGTAATAATAGGTGTCCAAGAATAGGCATCATCTATAATAGAGTAATGAAGAACAAAGTGTGCCATGGGCCCTTAAGATAATGTTCAAAGGGAGCCAAAAATTTGCTTTCTCTCCTAACAAAGCAAATTAAAGAACAAATAAGACACCACTACTTACCTTCTTTTATGCAGTAAAGAATTTAGAATATTTTTTTTTTTAATTAGCTGTCTCTTTAATAAAGCAATGCTCTTTACTTTTGAATTCAAAACATAAAACCCCCCCTCAGGCCCTCACCCTCTTATTCCTATTGTCATGTTCTTGCTTCTAACTCTCAACTCCTTCATATTATTCTAACTTTGCCCGCACTCAACGAAATTCTATTTGTATACCTCTTTTGAATCGTTTTCCAGAGCCTAAACAATTAGAGAAAATGTCCGTTGAGCAAGCGGAACAAGCACCTCTAGTTTTTCCTGTTTCTGAAACCAACCCGCCTACGCAGCACAAGTCAGATGGTTCATTTGGGTCGGTTTTCATAGTGTTGGCTGTGATAGTGGTCATATCAGCTGTTGCTTGTATTCTTGGGAGGATGTGTAACAAGAAGCATAATAAATCGAAGCCATCTAAGCATGCTAAGCATGCTAAGCCACCTAAAGAGAAAGATTTGAAGCATAACCGTAACGCGTTCCAGACGAAAGATGGAGACATTGAATTTGGGTTTGATAAGAAGTTTTCAAGCGCTAAGGTGGCTGCTAATGGTGAACCGAACTTTGGCCGGCCCAACTCCTTTCGTGAACACAACATGGGACCTAACATGGGCCAGCAAATGGGACCTAACATGGGCCCGCAAATGGGACCAAACATGGGCCGACCTAATTCTTACAAAGAACCGCCTATGGGAAGGCCAGACTCGTTCCGGGAAGCACCTATGGGGAGGTCAGACTCGTTCCGAGAACCGTCTATGGGAAGGCCTAACTCGTTTCGTAAGGGTGAATTTAGAGATGATCATGTGAGGTTTGCTGGTAATCCGGATCATGAAATGAATTTCAAATCTGGTCATGGACCACAACATTATTGAATGTGGGAAGTACCTTGTTGTAAGATACATTTGGCCAAAGTTTGGCTAAGTAGATGTTATTTAATGGTGGCTGTAATGTCGTGTCAATTCCTTCTCGGTTATATGATTAATTATGTAGTGGTTGTTGACGTAATATCTTCAATTTAAGAAGGCTTAAATCCAAGTTTTCGTAATTTATTAGCTCAAGCTTTTTATATGAAAATTATATTACAATGGTTTAAGCACCCTAACGCTATGATGAATTAACAAAGGGAATACCATATTGCAGCTAACCAGATTCTGTAACTATTTGACCTTTGCTACATGACTATTATTGTAAGTGGGCTAACCCCAAGTTTAGATGCTTACAAATCAAGGGCTAAAAGGGTTAATGTACCTCTTTCAAAACTATTTTTTTCCCTTCGAGTGTGATATAGCGTGGAGGCAATCCTGAGATGCCTTTTGGATCAGTCAGCTGTAATCATGACAAGAGCTATTATCATGGGATTCCTGTATAGGCATTCAACAGGACTTGTATAAAACAAAAGTTCAAACTTAAAACATGAACTCAAAACTTACTACGTCTTAAAGCAAGTAGAATGTAATTTCAATATGTAATATACTATTCTATTCATAAAATTCAAAATACACCGCAAGAAGCCACAAAATCATTTTGTACTGAAAAAACTAGATATTTTACCAAATAAATCTAACAGTCTAACTCAAGAGTCAACAAATGTGAACACCTTAAACAAAATTGAAGAAATACTCTAATACATGATGAGCTTTGATCCTAGAATTTACTTAAACATCACAGCATATATGTTATCCATGCACGCGCATAGGAAGTTTACCAGCAGTCTCACAAAAAAGCAAGCCCAGCATCAAGTTAAGTATGGACACTAACCTATTGATCACCAATGCCACTTGATAGTAGGTTCCTCAGCAGGCACGCGAATACGCAATAACTGGAAGAAGCTGAATTCCGAGAAACATCCACAGCAAGTTTCTCTACACTGGGATCCCAAAATAGTTCATAAGAATGGCAAATGGCTATTAAATTCTTCTCCTATTGTCCGTTCGTGGTTTTTTCGAAGACCCTGCTTTCAAAGTCTCAGCATCCGACTCAATCTGAAAGAGACATAAATAAGTCATAAAAGCTCGTTGATAAACAAAGGGCCAGATAGTCAATGAGCGTTACTGTGCTGCACACCTTGTTAAGTTTTTCCCTGACCAATCGAACTGTCTGATTCATAGACTCTACTGGAAAATAATCCTGATATTATCAGACAGAAATATTTGAGTTAGAATACATATGCAAAATCGATAACATAAGTTAAAACGAATCCTACACTTGTGCATCTTGTCATTTCAAGTAATTTTCAGCATTGTAGATTTGACTCCCACCTTTGACTAGACATAGAGTAAAGGGACTTAAGATAGTTTTTATCCTAATATCATATATTGAGAATATTTCAGGAGATCAGAAGGTGCATAGATTCATTCAACATGGCACAGTTCAACAAGAAATCAGGCACAATGATACATCACATGAGTCTTGAGGCTATACATTTGGTGACTAAAATGCCAGGAAAGAAACAAAACAAGAAGCTTGTTTTGTAAGAAATATCTGACAAACTCAGAAGTATATTACTCCTTAATTAGTGCAATTCATGAAACAGTAAATACAGAAGCTAACAGTAAATGGGCTGCTTATACCATAAAGGTATCATACAATCAGTGTTCAAACAATCAGCACAATCAATGCCCATGCAGGTAGAAAAATTTTATCGGCTGTAAACCTATTGTTGACGAACTTTTGATGCTACTTTACAACAGCTAAGCGATCACCTCTTGGCAAGTAATCAGTCAAGTATCAACTTATAATCACCAAGAGATGAAATAATCAGGGGACTAAAGTACATATAAAGACCGCATACACGAGGGTCAGGTGGCAACATGAGCTTCACATTCAGCTCATAAGTCTCAAGTTTGACTCCATCCGATGCCCTTATAGATAACAAATACGCAATAATATAAAGGTTGAAACCTGATTAGAAGAAACTCTTGTTGGAAAATTCTGACTCTGAATACTATGCAGGGATGGCTCCCTTGGATCTCTGCAAAAAGCACGTGCAATTCAGATTTGGCAACAAAACTAAGTCATTAATTCCAATACTTGAATAGAAGCACGTGCAATTCAGATTTGGCAACAAAACTAAGTCATTAATTCCAATACTTGAATAAAACTACGTGCAATTCAGATTTGGCAACAAAACTAAGTCATTAATTCCAATACTTGAATAAAACTATATGTAAACCTCTGTTGAATATTTGATGACTGGGATATGACATTCATCTGAGACGGAGTGGCAAGCGATGTAGAGTGGCTAGAAGAAACTGCAGTGGATTTCCTAGCTGAGACAAGAGTCAAAGACAAACATAGTGTCAATTCCTCCATGCAGGAAACATTAGTTTTTATAAAAATACAATGACGCTTAATGACTTACGGTTAAGCCTTGCTAGAACTTCTTTTCTTCTGCCTTCTAACTTCTCCTTGGTGTCATCAAGGCTCTCATACTGTGGTGCATACGAGACTTGAAGTCGATTTCCAATGAAAATTGATTCATCCAACTTCCTTTTTGCAAACCTAGAAAAGAACGTTCCAAATCATAGAATCATGTTCTGCACCTACGTTTAATCAACTATAAGAGTAACTGGAGACAGGCCCAGGCCTTGTCAAAGGGGTCAAAATCACATGGATCTTATTCATGTATAACATATTTCTTACACATGTATCACGGCATACGATACAAGTATTTTACACCCCCCCCCCCCCCCCCACCACCACCACCCACACACACAACACGCACACCACATGGCATAAAGAAAACCAATTGTTTAGACCACCTTGCATTGTTGTTCTGATGAAACTTGATCCAATAAACATCGGTAAACGGCTCACATTCTTCATCATCCAATGGTACAAATCTACAAACGTGAAACATAAAGTCAAATTGGACCCACAAAAGAACTAAAGAAAACAAGCCCAAAAAGACTTCTTAAACAATGTCAAATCTGATGATGTGAGTATAAGACCAAACGCAGGTTACTGTGATCAGTCATCTTAAACTGTTAAGAAAACCAAGCACAAATAAAAGAATCAAGAGAAATATACTTGGTTGAGCTGATAAGCGTAAGCAAACTACGTCTAATGCACACACACGATTTCAAGTCTACAGTCATGGAAGCATAACTACAGGTATTTATAACCATAAACCATAGCTATACCTCACGTGCTGTTTGCGTAAGCTTATTAGAGGGACGTAACAACTAACTATGCTATCAAAACCCAATATATTCCATAAGACTGTTTGGGCAAAATTGATCTTATTAGCTTTTTGTGAAGAAAAAAAAAAAAAAAAAAAAAAAAAAAAAAAGCTAATAAGCTTACCAAAATACAATAACCTGTTTTGAATACCCCAAACAGCTTATAGCTTAACATCTTATTTGGCACATATAAGTTTTTTTAAAGAAGCCAGTGTAGAGATGGTTTTCTAAAAGAGCTTATACATCTGAAACCTAATAAACACAAGCTTTTTTGAAAACGCTAACCTGTAAAGCTTAAGTTTACCCAAACACCAACTAAGTTTAACAATCAAACTCACTTTCTATATAATTAAAAAAACACTACTACAGTAACAAATAGAGCTCAGCTTATCAATGTAGGAGGTGTTTGGGTTATAGCTTATTTGATGAGCTCATCGGCATATTTAAAAATAGAAAAATAAAGACAATAAGCTCATTTTTATGGCTTATATTAGGTTATACACTCGAACTTATGGCCTTTTAGGCCATAAGCTCAACTTAACAAGCTCATAAACCATAAAAAACGAGCTTATTAGCTTTATTTTAAATTTTTAAATAAGCCGATGAGCTCATCAAATAAGCTATAACCCAAACACATCCGCAATATAAACCTCACCTCAAGTTAACATTATGCTACAATTTTATAAACTTAACAATAAAAAAAATAAACGATTAGAAAAAAACTAACTCATCAATTTGACCGTATCCTTCAAAAAGCTTCCGTAACTCTTCACCGCAACCTAACGCCGGAACATTCCTCACGATCAAATACCTAATTTAACAAATTTTAATTTAATTAGGCTTAAATTTATACAAAATTTAATTCATTTATATTAAAAAGAAAAAATACGTACTTTGATTCGTCGCAAACGGTGTAAACACGTACAGCAGGTGGCGCGTCTTTGTCACGCGCCATTTTCGTCAATGTGAAGGTTTTTGTTTTGGAAGAGAGTAAATGAGAAGAGAGAGTGTTAAGAGTGCATTTTTGGTCCTTTTAGTTATGGTTAAGTTGTATTTTTGACTTACAAGTTTTTTTCGTTTGTGTAATGATGTTGAACCGAGAGCTAGGTGAACTAAGGCACCAATAATTCTTATTGGATTGCCGCCTCAATACACACCCAATAACTCAAGTTGTATTTTTTACTTATAAGAACATTGGATGTGGTAACATGCAAAATGGCATGTCATTTAGCCACCCTGCATCTCATATTTCACATCACACGCCAAAAATACCCTCTAACTAGTAGCTCAAGCCGTTAGCCAGTTTTTGATCCTCACCGTTTATTTATTTATTTATTTTTTTTAATTTTTCAAACAAATTAAATTTTTATTCATTCAAATAAATATATAAACTACAATACGAAAATTTTAAAAAATGTGAAAAAATAAAATAAAAAAGAATACGAAAAAAAAAATCAAATTATCAATGAACTAATTTTCTTGTTGATGTCGTTGCCAAAGATGATCCTTAAGATCTCGTTGAAGACTTGTGTGTAGTGCTTTATCACGTAATTTTTTTGGCTTTCTTCCGTTTCACTTCGCATCTCTTGAACCAATCTCGTTGTATATTTGGTTGCGGACTAATATACAACTCGTTAAATACACTTATCGCAAACTTTTGATCTTTCAAAATCATATTATTCAATATGATGCACGTGTACATGACTCTTCGTAGCTTGTTGATAGTCCAAGCACGCGCCGGTTGTTATATAATTCTCCAACGTCCTTGGAGTACATCAAAAGCTCGTTCAACATCCTTTCATGCACCTTCTTGTCACCTTTTAAAGTGTCCATGTTTCTCGTCTCGTGCCACAGTAAATGATTTGACAAAAGTGGCACATTGTGGGTAAATCCTGTCCACTAGATAATACCATTATTCATATGTAACTCCATTTACTTCAAACGGAGCAACAAGGGCTTTGTCTTCAAGAATGTCGTCGAATAATGGAGAATTATTTAAAATGTTAAGATTGTTATTTGCACCTGTTATCCCAAAAATGCATGCTAAATCTACAAATCGTAAGAGGCAACACCTTTAAGTATTATAGTTGGAAATTTTTTTATCGCCTCTATGTAATTGCCCGTGCCATGATTTCGGACAGTTAACCCTTTCTCAATGCATACAATCAATGCTTCCAAGCATACTCGAAAATCCATGAACCCTCTTATGTGTTGCGTATAAATTTTGAATGTCATTAAAGTCAGGCTTCTATAAAAACTCAGGCATGCATAAATCAATAATACACTTAGTAAAATGATCTAGATAATCGCGTGCACAATGTTCACCCATTTGTAAATATTCATCAAATGCTTAGATTGGAAGACCTAAATCATTCTTTTTTTATGCAGTTGCTTACAGAAGTTCTCTCCAGGGATTTTCAACGATACAATAGTACATGGAGGGCATGTATTAATAAAGAATATATTAATGCATCAGGGATGATCGATAAGTTTATCTATTCACTCATGTCCAATTCTTTCTATCTTTATAGTCAAAAAATTGGTATATTGCGAATATAAAGAATGAGCCATAATCCCACGGCCAGATCAGTCATTTTGATAAGCAATAAAAGAAATCCAGTTGGTATGATGACACTTTATGGCTTCGTTGGTTTGTGGCTCGTTTTACCATTCGATTTATAACAGTTTTAGTGGGTTACATACTAATCAAACAAATAGCTAAACGAAATAGCTAAACCGATGACTGTTGTTATTATAGGTATAAATGAAAGACCACAAGGGAGTTGTAGCAGATCACGCAATAATTATTGATGGAAACGTTTCTGCCTCGAGGTTATTAGTTTCACTACTTTTATATATTGTAGAGTCAGTTATTTATGTCAATATAGAATTTACGCAGGTATAAATGAACCATTTCAGAACGCGTACGAGGAAAAAATTCCTTACATTATGGTTGTTGTTGTTTACACAAAATGAGTATTTTACGGAACCTTTTATTGAACGGAACCTTTTATTGAATGTGGGTTTTTATGTGTGCGTTCTGTGGACTGTAGGTGGCGCTCAGGATGCTTTCCAGGACAATATGATTGCTGCAAAAAATCCCATCCAAGAAATTCCACAATGTTGCACCACCATAAGTCGGTTAGACCAACGTGACTCTTACACTATTTTTTCTAACAGCTTGGGACGGCTATACTTATTTTAGAACTTACACCTCATTTTTATAAAAATGTATATAGTTGCAGGATGTGGCCCGGTCACATTGGATTTTCTCTCAAGGATAATTCGACAGGAACCTATTGATGTACCTAATCAGCCTGTTGGGCCATCCAGGCGCCATGTCGGGCAAATGAGAAGCTATGGTTTCAAACAGAATGTTAAGGACCATGCCAAAATGACCACCAGCTGTAGGCGTCTGCAACAACTAAGACGTGACAAACAGCCGCTGCAAGGTAAGTGGACGTCGATATTTTCCATCACCTTCTGATTACTTCAGCTGTGAATGCGTCCAATGTGTAAAATATCGGATTAACTAACTTTGGTTAATCTGATTACTAGACGTGGCATTTAATTCGAAACTACGTGTTGTCAAATGAGATTAAAGGAACTCTATTAGCAACAGTTGCGGCATGTGAATACAAGCTAAGAGCAACGGTACGTTGCCACATTTCTTTTTCCTCTCAAGCTATTGTAAAATTGGACTGTTGTTGTAAAATTGGTCTGTTGCTGGAAAATTGACAAAGCGCCATTTTTGAACAAATTTGGAATAAATATTGTCATATTGTTCCTTCAACTTTAGCTTTGCTATCTGTTACATGAGACTATCAAGCAACATAAATTTCTACTTTATCTATGCCAAATCACCTTGGTCAAAAAACAGGCACGCCCGCAACGCGGCGATCTTCGCCATTCTCGTTGCATTTGAATTATGATATAAATACATCTCAACAAAATGAATAAATGAATATTTAGAAGGCCTTCCTGGCCCAAAATTATTTGAAATGTTGCATGAACTATATGCGCGTTGTGAAGAGAAGAGTTGTTAATTTCCGTTGAATGTGTTTTTACTACTATTAATGTATCCGATATTCCGATGATAAACTAACATATTTTTTTTTTAAAGTTTAACAGGCTGAAGTTGCTCTTTTGGCTCTCCATATGTTACAAGTGAATGGATAGTAAGGTCTATTAATTCCACTTTGATACTTACCTAGTTACCCATATCTTTTTCTATTAGCATAAAGTACCAAGTGACAATCAAACATTAAGTCATGTTTGCGTAAATTTTTTGTGCTGGTTATATGGTTGCGCAAGTTTCTTGTGCTGGTTTTCAGTTAATAAAATGTCCGAAAAAAGGTTTTAAGAGACTGGTAAGTATTGAATTACTCGTCAACACAACCAAAACAAAAACAAACTATCACAACAATCCCATCATCAATAATATTCAATATTAACTGAAAATTAACCAAAGAAATATCAAGCCAACAACAACCCCTCAAACTGTCAACAACAACAAACCACAACTTCACAATCTCGTCTCTATACTCAAGATTCGAATGACTTCGGGTTTCAAATGAATAAGACAAGATCTTTTAAGATCCTAACCACCCGTCATCGATTTTGACACAAACACATCAAAACCCATATAAACAACCTGCGTTTAAGACAAGTTTTAGAGGGTTGTAGTTGTGTTTTCATGCTTCAGTTTTTTTAACCAAAACAAAAAACAACTTACCCGAGACCTTATCAATAATCATGAAGCCGAAACTCATAAGTACCAATAGAGGGTTTGTGTTTTGAAATCAAAACAACCAAAAAGGGTGTTTTTATTTTTCGGTAGAACAAGAAAATAATAAGAATCAAAGGATTGTGTGTTTGTGGTATTAGGTTCTAAGAGAAAATAACAAGAAAAGATAAGGGTGTATGTGTGTATTTGTTTTTTTGTTAATGTTTGGGTTATGTAAATCAATATTCCATGTATTGAGTTTGATTTATTTTTTTATTTTATTATTTTTTTCAAAGTGCGTGTTTG
Source organism: Artemisia argyi (assembly GCA_030686995.1). Classification (NCBI taxonomy): domain Eukaryota; kingdom Viridiplantae; phylum Streptophyta; class Magnoliopsida; order Asterales; family Asteraceae; genus Artemisia; species Artemisia argyi. The sequence continues at coordinate 78,125,025 of CM060698.1, read as the reverse complement.
GTACTGGATTTGATTTTTAGATCTATGTATTTGTATATGTTTATGATTTGAGAAAGAAAAAGAGGTTGAAGATGATAATTAATTTGTATATTTGTGCGATATGTTTTTTTGTATGAAAGAAAAGTGATTGAATATGTTCGGTAAATCTGGGTAAAATGTTTTAAGAAGACAAAGGGTATTTTAGTTATTCAACTTTGGCTATGGACTGAATATGCAGGCCAAAGTTCAAAATAAGGACGTTTGGTGCACTTTCGAAAGAATGGGGACCAAACATGCAATTTGGCCAAACTACAGGGACATAAATTGCAATTTACTCTATTTTTTTTATCAAGATGACCAAATGTTTATGCAACATGATGATAAAATGAAAAAATTATGCCTCTAGTTAGTCATTTGCTATTTTTTTTTCTTCTTTCATACCAATATGAACCTCAACATTAAGAACCATTTTTAGCTTCTAACGGAAGAGTTCTTAGTTCTTACAGTGTCATCCTTTTAATTATTTCAGGAAATATTTAGTTTTGCCAAAGGGATGAAGTTAAGAGAAGGGATGTGGTCACTTTCCTTTTGTGTTATTTGCATGTCATTCCTATGTGGCAGCCACAAATGGCATGCCATTTGCGTGTTACCACACCACACCTCCTTGTGCAATTTGAAATGTGACTGAACTCACATTACGCCAATTTCACTTTTCATTTTTTTATTTACTTTTTGTTGTTCGGTTTGTGTTTTAATTGGATATGGTGGGGCCCAAAAAGTGTGAAACAGCACGCAAACGGCATGTGAAACTAGGAAGGATATTTTTGTGTGTGAAAGTGAAATGTGAAATGCTAATGTGGTATGATTTGACACAACGACATGGGAAATGACATGTTACCATACCCTTTACTCTAAAAGGGACATGTTGAAAATTGAAGAATATAAATGATGTCGGCTGGTACTACGACCACCTAGACAAGGTGTAGAGTCTAGAGAATATGCATCTGATATTTATTTTTACGTTTCTTATGAACAGATTTTGAGTTTCAGAAATGGTTGGGATGCTTCATACACTTATTTTGATACAAACTTGGTACAAGGAAATAGGCTAAGTAACCAACAATCCTAAGGATGATGAATATGTTTTGGCTTGCTGATACACTTATTTTGATCCAACTCAGTCATCACTATTATAAGCTAACTTGGCCAAATTAATATTTACCCAAAGCATGCTTTAAACACATTGTATATTATGCATTCAAAGGTTGTAATTTAGGAATATATGAAATTAATCATGAAAAGAGAGGGAGAATTTGTCATCCTTATTGCTGAGTACTAATAATAATAATATTTCATATTATTAGTATGTTATGTAAATAAAGATAATGTGTATGTGACATGTTATCATGTTAAGTAGTTAAATTAGCAAAATATTGCCATATTGGTAAACTGAAACTACAGAGATGTAGATCAAAAATGATGTATGGGTTACTTCTTTTTTTCAGCCAAATGGTAAATTATATTCATAACCAAAAACTTGAACAAATTAAATTAGTTCTCATGTAGCAAGGTCCCAAGCTACACTTATGAAAACAAAAACATAACAACTAAAAACAAGGTCACTAGATGACCAATAAAGGAAAGATTCAACCAATGGAAGCTTCATAGTCAACATTACATCTCAACTATTCCAGCAGTCCAAAACTGAAACCACCAGCATTCAATAAGCCTTTTAAGATCTCGTAATGGAGTAAAGCATTAGGATGATCCATCAGTATCAGCAGACATTTTAGCATGACATTATACAGCCTGCAGTGACTCCTTCATGACTTAATGGGCAAAACCAAACTCAGGCCATGAAACTTACCTTTTGAAGACTACTTGCCAAAGCATTAAAGAGAGAACCAATCCCCAAAAAGTGCATGGTACACTAGAAAAGGGACATGAATATCTAAAATGCTAAGGTTTTCAGCAACAATGTATAAAGCCATCTGGCCATAATACAAACCAAACACCCCATTATCCATATAGCAGAACTGAAGGACTTCACTCTTTTTGAAACAGAGAAAGATGATGATCAGTAGAAATACTTCTTATGGACACTTCTTATGAATAGGAAACTATCCTTATCAGCAGACATTTTCATGATAATATACTAGCCTGCTGAAAATCTCTTTCATGTGTACATTTTCAGGTATTGGTTACTTGTAGTTAACAGAAATAACAACTTAATAAAATACTAATTACAAGTTTACAAAATCCATTAACTTATTACTTTTACTAATGCTTTGATATTTAATACAAATTATTTAAACCAATTTATATGAAATTTATTTTTGTAAGTTTCATATTAATATCATCAATATGAGCTCAATATTGCTATATATCATTTAATTTAATTCATATAAATATTACATTTTCATGTGTTTTAATAATTTTAAAGTATAATTTGTGTAAAAATTTAGTGTACACATTGGAGCAAATTTTTTAGTGCTAATATATTCTAATAAGATTCCTTTTTTGCACTATTTTAGTGTTAAATTATAGTGTCAACCAAGGCTGTCAAGATCGTGATCCTACCTGAGATTGTTTTTGTCTTTGCAAGATCGAGATCCTACGATCATACTAATTTGTTATATTTTGTAAACAAAGGATAAACGAATCAAACTGTTTTATATTTATACTCAACACAAAGATAAATTCATATAATATCCTCTTGAAAATAATATGAATGAGCATTAGACATCCAATATGAAATGTTGTGCACCCTATATTACACATATCATAATCAATAAGAAAGATTGCTTACATTTAATTTAAATTAACTATTAAATGACAAATGTAAACTCTAACTAATAAAAAGATATATATATATATATATATATATATATATATATATATATATATATATATATATATATATATATATATATATATATATATATATATATATATATATAAACCAGGAACAAAAAAAATCACGAAATTACCTGTTGGCTGTTAAAATACAAGAACTTCAATCAAGTGATGAGATGAAAATAAGACTTCTGTAGTTCTATAGTTATCTTTTGGAATTTGATTTTGGGTAAATGAGACGTCACGAGTTATTGACTTATTACTACTTGTTTATTGTCTTTGGGGTTAAGCAAAAAGATAGGCTAAAAGCCTAAAAGTTTAGAAAAAAATAAAATAGATTTGGGCCTAGGTAAAATCGGGTCAACACGCGATCTTACGTTTGATCCTACGATCTTACTTACGATCCTACCTCAGATGCGATCCTATGACGATCTGATACGCCCCGGGCTTTATGTCAATGTTATATTTATTTAGGATATGTCTTTCGGTCGTATTAGGAAAATGTCATTGTTTAGATATGGCTTTATGTTTGGCTTGTTTTACAAGCTAGGGTTATTCGGTTATATATACCGATTCATTAGTATGAATGAATAAATCTAGTTTGTCAAGTAATTCTCTAGTCTTCTTCTCTCTATTTTCTTAAGGAGCTCGCACACGCTAAAAGTGGTGCCTTATCCCGATACAACCCCTAACCGGGTCGTATCAATTGGTGCTTTCATTGAGAGCTCTCGTTGAGAGGATTTTTGATTAGGGTTCCAATCCAAAAAATAATAATAATAAAAAAAAAGTTACTGTTCGTCGGCACTATTCATCACGCTGTTCGTCATAGGTACTGTTCACCAGAGTACTATTATTGAAAGTACTGTTCATCTGGTACTGTTCATCGCGGGTACTATTCATCAAGAATTTTTTTGAGTTATTAATCGCTTGAGTGTTATTCATGGCATTCGGCGGCGGCAATCGGGACGTGGAATACGCAGTCTCTAAGCTCTTGCGAATGGGTACGGTGGACGAATATGAGAGTAAGTTTGTGGTACTTGCAAATCGAGTAACAAGGATCTCTCAATCTTTACTTATATCGTTTTATATCTCCGGACTTAAACTGGATCTACAATGTTTACTCTTATTGTCAAATCCAAAAACTCTTGATGAAGCTTTTTCATTGACCCGTGCGGTGGAAACATGCTTCGCGAACCTAGATATTTAGGAATTTTTTTGATGGATCTAAACACACGCCTTGTGTTAGAATGATATTTTAAATGATACTAACAAGTACGTGGAATATACTTAGTAATACTTAGAAGATTTATTTATATGTTTGTTTTTGAGTTTGTTTATGAGTGAGAACAGTTGTATATAAACACAGAATGTAAACCAAACGTTAAGCTCCAATATTATTAAGAATAATAATACGAGTGATCTAGCTTATCACTAGGGTTACACCTTGAGGCTCTCTAATTGATACATATATTGACAACTGATGTATCAAACCCTAATCTAGGATCTCCTTTTATAGAACACAAGGAGTCCTTTACAAGATAAGTATATTCTAACAGAATAAGATATTCACCAAATCTTTTCTATATTTATCTTCTCATTTCTGTCGTTATCACATAGGCAGTTGTAACTTTGTACTAGTAGTGGTAACGATGTTTCCACTGCTAGTGTAGTCTTCCAGCAGTGGGAATGATGTTTCCACTGCTAGTGTATTCGACCAGCAGTGGGAACTCCAACACTAGCAGTTTGTACTGTTAGTTTAATTCCCAACAATCCTCCCCTAAACTTGTGATCCCTCTGCAAATCCACAAGTTTCTTGAATTAAACTTCTTCCTTGATGTTGGGGGGGGGGGGGGGGGATTCTTCCAAACACTTATATTTTCAATCATGCAGTTCTCATCTTTCAAACTGATGAACTCTTCTGTATGCATTATAGTACAACCTTTCTATTTCTTCATTAGCTTTTCCTTTCAACTGAGCAGCTTTCCATCCTTCATTGGTGGTTCTTTCTTCTTCTGCTTCAATCATGATACCTTTACCTTTGCCTTGAATTGCTACCATCAGTAGAAACTGGTATTCTATCAGCAGAAACTTGTGCATCAGCATAGCTTCCATATCTGCATCAAATTGAGTTTCTTTGACCTGAGAGCAATCCTCCCCTGAACCTTATCATCATTTTTCCTCCCCTGTTTGGGAGAATCACCACCAAAATCATCACAATCAGATAAAATGGTACAGAGTTCCATCAATTCCTTTTGTATCATACTGCCTTCAGCACTTCCAGATGTATTACCTTCTGGGAGAGGTGCATCTTTAGGCAAAGATTCATTTTCTTACCTAGTTAAACTAGATAGTACTTCTGGACCACCCATATGTTTCATTTAGCTTAGAATTCCACCATCTGTATCCAATCCAAAAGGATGAGACACATTAGGTGTTGCCATGATAGAGGTCTTATTGATGTTATCTCTGTCCTGTGAAGCTATTAAACTTGACACAGTAGTGATAGCCCTTTCCACACAATTAGCTAAGCAGTATAAATAACACTGCTCATAACCTTTGAAAAATACTTATAATTTTGAGCAAATTACTAGCTATCAACAGATTTAAGATGTCTTTACCATTAGCCATTTGCTATGGACCAACCAACTCTTCACTGTGAAGCAAGGTGAGTTGATAACCATATAGTTTTTGGTAAACTATCAACCATAAACGGATTTGATGAGTCTTTACAATAAACTGTTTGCTCTGGACTAGTTGGTTCTTGGTGTGGGTCAGACATGGTGAACCAATTACCATTTGTTGTGTGTCTAGTTCACACACTCCAAACTCTATATCAGCATACAGTCCAATTCACATATCAAGCAATCTGATAGTTCCAAATCATTTGCTTTATCAACCTGCATTTGTCAGTCCAAAACCAAGAAAAAACAAGACAAAATATTTTTCATTTAACGATAATGAATATGACTAACAAAACATACTAAAACAGACAACTAAACATTGGAAACCCAAGCCATTACTTACTTGACTCTCCCTCTTGCATCAATATAAGTGTGTTTCTTTAATACCATAGATGTTTTGTTACCTTGAATTGGTCTCCAAACCCATTGTGCTGTGACTTTCATGCCATTTCCCATATTACCCTTAACAGCTTTCTTTTGCCTATCAGTAGAAACTTTTGGCCTAACAGTGGGAACTTTTGTCTTAACTGTTTCAACCTTAGGCATCCATTTTTGATTATACCAAGCTGTTTTATTGAAAAAGGACTTGTTAACTTTTTGAGCTTGCTTATTATTTGAAAATTTAGGCTTTGCTCTTGAAATTGTTGGTTTTGGATACACAGTTTTGTTTTGTCTAGAAGGACAAAATTGTCTTGTGCCAGAGTTAAACACAACTGATCTAGGTATCATATTAATATTAGAGTGAGTTTGATTTAAACATATTTATTCACTCTAGGTTGTTTGTTTTCCAAATACCCTTGTATCCCTTGAAGTTACCTTTTTTCATGGGTTATTTTCACAATATGCAACAAAGTGATCAAAACTACTACATACAAAACAAGTTTTATTCAACATCACAAAATCACTACCTAGCTGTTGGGATTTCATATTATTCCAATTTCTTTGCTTACCTCTAGGTTGTGACCTGTACATCTCTGCATATCTAACAATATTCCTAACTGGTTTATTGTTTTCAATTTTAGCCACTTTAGGAACATTATTCACTTCTACCTTAATTGCAGATTTAGCTTTAGACACATCTTCATCAACTAAAGAAGTGTCACTAGCACTTTCAAAGCATTCATTGGTTTCCTCAGTCTTTTCTATCTTGGGACTAGACTTTTGACCATATACCATCTGAGTTTCTTGAAATTTCTTTAGACCTGTGTGTGCTAGGTCAATACTAGGAGGTGAAGGAACACCTCTGTATGGTGGAGGAACAGACTTATAACCTATACCAGATTTAGCCTTGTTGACAACCTGTGCTTCTCAAATTTTATCCATACTTTTAGATTGATAAGCTAGTGCCTCACAAGTTATCTTAACATTTTCATTAGCCTTTTTGAGATTTTCTAATTCTTCTCTAAGAGCCTCATTTACTGCAATCTTATAGTCTAAATCCCTTTTTAACACAGCAATGTCATCATTAAATTTAGACTCATTTTCTCTATAATGCAAAATCTGTTCTTCTAGCACAGCAAGACCTCTTTTATGATTAGATAGATTATAACTAGTTTGATTTAGCTCTAACCTTCGTTCATCATATTGCTCTTTAAGTTTTTCATATTCTTTTAAAGCAGAACAAGATTTTGCACAACTTATTATAGAATGTACCTCTGAGTCGGAAAACGCCATCTTCTTTTAAGAATTCTTCTGGATCTTCTAAATCAAAGTATCAGAAACCTGGCTCTGATACCACTTGATGGATCTAAACACACGCCTTGTGTTAGAATGATACTTTGAATGATACTAACAAGTACGCGGAATATACTTAGTAATACTTAGAAGATTTGTTTATATGTTTGTTTGTGAGTTTGTTTGTGAGTTTGTTTAAAAGTGAGAACAGTTGTATATAAACACAGAATGTAAACCAAACGTTAAGCTCCAATATTATTAAGAATAATAATACGAGTGATCTAGCTTATCACTAGGGTTACACCTTGAAGCTCTCTAATTGATACGTATATTGACAACTGATGTATAAACCCTAATCTAGGATCTCCTTTTATAGAACACAAGGAGTCCTTTACAAGATAAGTATATTCTAACAGAATAAGATATTCACCAAATCTTTTCTATATTTATCTTCTCATTTCTGTCGTTATCACATAAGCAGTTGTAACTTTGTACTAGCAGTGGTAATGATGTTTCCACTGCTAGTGTAGTCTTCCAGCAGTGGGAATGATGTTTCCACTGCTAGTGTATTCGACCAGCAGTGGGAACTCCAACACTAGCAGTTTGTACTGTTAGTTTAATTCCCAACATTTTTAGGTCCAATCCTTTAACTTTGGGAGAAGACTTCTTCAAAGCTCGTATCACCGAGGGTCATTTTGAGACAGTTGCAAAGGAAGAGAAAGAGTACATCGTTGAAAAGAAAATAGATGTCATTATACCATTAGAGAGTGAATTTGCTTCACCTAAGGCTGAAGGGTCAAATGCTGATGAGTGTATTAGAGTTGAAGAGATTGTGGGTGGTGGCGAAGCGCTTAAGATTGGCGAGGATGAGTTGAATAGAATGATATCGACACTTAAGGATGGAGGTGGTGAATTTGATAGTCGTTTGGATGAAATAAATTTGAATTTAAGCGAGGAATTAACAGACTCTCAATCTGCATATTCTTCGTATCACCTTGAGGGCAAGGTGATTTTTGAAGGAGTGGGGAGTGTTACGGCATGGGTAGCGGAAGGCGGAAGAATGGTGTTGTGTTATGTCCAAGGTAGTGGAAGGCGGAAAAGGAAAAAGGTGTTGTTGCGGTAGCGGAAGGCATGAGAACTACGGGAGTGGAAGATATGACTATGATTAGAATTAGGATATGGGATTCCGGAATCAAGAGAATTTTTCAAGACAACACCTTGAGGACAAGGTGATTTCGAAGGAGTGGGGAATGATACGCCCCGAGCTTTATGTCAATGTTATATTTATTTAGGATATGTCTTTGTGTCGTATTAAGAAAGTGTCATTGTTTAGATATGTCTTTATGTTTGGCTTGTTTTACAAGCTAGGGTTATTGGGTTATATATACCGAATCATTATTATGAATGAATAAATCTAGTTTGTCAAGTAATTCTCTAGTTTTCTTCTCTCTATTTTCTTAAGAAGGTCGCACACGCTAAAAATGGTACCTTATCCTAATACAACCCCTAATCGGGTCGTATCACGATCCTACACGATTTTAGCTAGTAAGCACGTAAACTCGTACGATCCTACGAGTTTATACGCGATCTTGACAGCCTTGGTGTCGACATTAGAGATGTTCTTAGTAGGTGTTTGGAAATATTCAAGTTTACTATTTTTATGCTTATTTTTTTCTTTAAGCCAAAAAATAATAATAAATAAATAAATAAATAAATAAATTTTGATATCAAACATTTGCTGCTAATTTCATGTTAGCTTAAGCAAAATAAATAAATAAAAATAAAAATAAAAGAAATTCTTTATGCTTATCTATTTACTATATATACTAAAGGGGGAAAAATAGGGTTCTGTGCACGTATAAAAAAATATTTTTCAATAAAAAAATACTCCCTCCGTCTCAAATTTATTGTCCACTTTGAATTTTCAAAGTCAAACTAGTTTAACTTTGACCAAAAATATATATTTTTTGTTATATAATATTTGATGAAAAATTATACCATTGAAAAGTACACTTAAAACCCATTTCATTTATATATTTTGCATCAAATATTATATAACACCCACAAAAATATTAAAGGTCAAAGTTGAAGAAGAAAGACTAAAAAAGTCAATAGTGGACAATAAATTTGGGACGGAGGTAGTAGTTTCTTAGTAAAAGATTAAAATCCTATTGGTTCTTGCAATGAGTCCACACCATAACTCCATGCACTCACAAGCACATGATCAAAACAAGGCTTTCATAAAAAAAATATTTACGAAACACACCCTAAACTTCTTAATATTTACAACTTTCTTATATAACAAACTTTATTTACCAAATATCTAATAAATCTCTAGCGGTTTCTTAAATAAAAAAATTACTATCAAATAGGTCTCTCGATAACGAACAAAACAAGCTCAATATTGATATGCTTTTGACCTACGTACGGTTTTATAAAAAAAATTGAATATATGTATAGTTTTTAAATAAAATAACTTTTAAAATGCACCCTTAACATACTTTGAGCTTTAAAAACTAGCCTAAACTTTTTTAAATTATAAAGCCCAAAGACATGCACATGTATAAAATTTATATAGAATTCTTTTGTTTATACAACAAAGTTTATTTACCAAACATATAACAAATATCTAACGATTTACATTGTAGAAACGCCTCAGCATTAAAAAAAACATGTCTAATATTAATATACTCTTGACATACTTGCGCTTTTATAAAAAAAAAAATTGAAATTTAGGATATATTTCTTTTACAAAAAAATAGAGATATCTAGCAATTTTCTAATAATAAACATATAAACGAACATGCCGCTAACATATCGAGGTTAAAAAAATTGTGAAATTTGGTATAAAACCCCGCCGCAGCGCGGCGGGCGCTATCTACTTGTTTTACTTATAAGTAGAAATACAGCTTTTAATAACCATGCAAAACATTGCTTGTTTAATGTTAGTTATTTGATATCATATACTCATATATATTAGTGTTTACTTTCACGTTTAATCTAAAGTCGTAAACAAATTAATTAGATAAATTTTTGTAGTGTTTAAACTTTTTTTTGATAATTCTATCTGAGTGCGAGTTGAGCTATACAGTACTTGAGCAGAGTTTGTTAGAAACGTCTAAATGAGCTTGGCATTAACTTGAAGCTTGAACTTCAAATATCGAGCTTGACAAATCTCATGTTCTTAAACTGCCGTTTACATAATGTAATCTATGCATGTTGTAATAAACACAAATAGTTAAGACGACACATGGGTCAATCAAAAAGTTTACAATTACCTTTAGGACCACATTTTTATATTTCGTCTTTTGATAAAAATATATCTAGTCTTAAACGAGCCGTGTCTGAGCAAACTTGAGTTCTAAAAATAACTCACGAGCCAAAATTGAGCGTTACAATTCATGCTCGAAATAAGCCGAGGTTGAGTTTGTCTAAGTTTCACAACCGTGCATTTAACTTAACTTGACATGAAATTAGCAGATATATAATCACAACAAAAAGGCATTAGAGTTAAACCCTTTTATTTGTTTGATAGTTCTATAGATTTATTTAAGCAGATAGTTTACATCTCAATTGATGTATCTCTTTAGTTTTTATTTATTTTTTATTTTTTATTTTTTTTATTCAACCATGTTGTTGACTTTTAATGAAAATATAAAAATGTAAATGCGTAGCTTAAAACATACGAAGTACGTACTACATTAAGTAATAATATTATTCTAGGTATTTGGTATATGTATATTGGAATTAATGTTGGATATCCGTTACTTTGAGGCTATAGTGAATTGGTTATCCGTTATAGTATGATAAGAGTAAATGTTGTGCCAAAAGCCTGCCAACATGAGACATCCCAAAACAAGAAAAAACTTTGAAGAATGTTAATCTAACAAAGTCGGCTAGTGGGCCACAAATACAGAACACAAAAGTCAATATTCAAACGTTTCTAAATTATAATTGGTGCACTAGACCACTCTTTGAAGAGTAAAGCAAAGGTTTCCTAACAAAATACTTGAAGTGTTAGTCATGTAGAAAATCTTACGCCTTCATGTGCTTTTAAGCCAAGCCATCTTCACTATGTTTAGCACTAATCTATTCATATAAATTAATATCTAATGTCTTCCTTTGATTTATACAAATCTAGCAGTTTTCTTAACTTAACCAAACGCGTTAACCATGGGAAAAATCGTCTTTGTTTTTACTCTTGTTATGTTACTATTAGTTCATGGAAGTGTTGGAGAGAGTTTATCTGACACATTTGATGTTTTTGGTGAGCTTGAACATCTTGACTTAGAAGACGATGAAATAGAATCGTCAGACTTGTCATCATGGTCGAGTCAACATGGTAGCAAGATTCTTGTGAATGTGGATACTTTCGGGGCAGCTGGAGATGGAGTTGCTGATGATACAAAGGTGCCTATGCGGATAGTACTAATATATATGTTACTAATTATTTTGACGTTTTTATTAAGTTTCACTGTGTTGCTTATTAGGCGTTTGAGAATGCATGGACACAAGCGTGTTCTACACAAAAATCAGTGCTTCTGGTACCTCCTGGTCGCACGTATCTAGTTAATGCAACGAGATTCAGAGGACCTTGTGTAGGAAAGTTGATTATCCAGGTAATCTTTCATCTTGCATTGCTCTACCCATAACATTTGACCTTTTCGGGGTCATATAATATACTTTGTACTGTAGCATTTAAATCTACAAAAGAAATGTTATGGAGTCAGAATCTGTAACTATAAAACTTTCTAGAAATTAACATGCTCCAAATAGGAAATATTGCAGTTTTCATAAAACCAAGTGAGCATAAGGCACAAGGTCTCTAGTAAATGATTAACATAATGTATGATTATTTACAGATCGATGGAACAATAGTTGCACCGGACGAACCCAAGAACTGGGACCCGAAAAGTCCTCGGAATTGGCTTTCATTTTCCAACTTAACAGGAGTCACTTTTCAAGGAAATGGAATTGTTGATGGATCAGGCCATAAATGGTGGGCTGCATCTTGCAAAAAGAACAAAACAAATGTAAAAATGTTATCATGCAAATTAAGTCTAAGTTAACCAAGATAATCATTTTATTAACACAATGTTTCTTTTTTTCTTTTTTTGGTTTTGCAGCCTTGCGTGGGAGCACCATCGGTAAGAATTTGATGTTGTTTATCATTTATTAAGTTTGAAATAATTTTTAACATAAAATAATGTATGTCATGCAGGCATTCACAATTGACCAAAGTTCGAGTATAAGAGTGAGGGGTTTAACATTCCAGAACAGTCAACAGATGAATTTTGTTATCTCACGATGTGATTCTGTGCGCATCTTGAGCGTTAAAGTTTCATCTCCTGAAGATAGCCCAAACACAGATGGAATCCATCTTACTGGAGCATCAAATGTTGTTATTCAAAATAGCAAAATTGGAACAGGTTATTAAATTTTCTCTTGTATTTGAAGTCGTCTCATTAAATTGCAACATTTGGTATTTTCAGAAGTTTTTAGACTAATGTCACCTACTTTTTCATAGTAACATTACGACGTATTAGTTATTTTGACATGGGTCTCCATATTCGTCTATTTTGTCATTACTGAAAGATCTTTAAGTGGCAATTTCAATCCATTTTTACTTACAAATCAGTCAGTAACATTATGTTTAACTCTAATGGGTCAAATTGGTAAAACTAAACAAAATTGGCTTCTAATGCAACGGGTCTAAAGCAATCCAAAGTGTGTTCTTAATGTACAAAACCTCCTGAACCATCATGACTATTGATCGTGTTTGAAATCTTAAAGTTATGTAAAACAGAGAAAAAATATGGTCAAAAAGTGTTTCAATACAAACCACCAGACAAGACCTGTTTCAAACCATGCCTAAATTACCCATTATCACCTGAACGATGAACCCATTTTTTACTTCTGACCAGTCAGACAAAACTTCCACTTCTAAAGTACTAGGCAATACACTTTCTTTACTTCTTTGTCACTTCAATAGTCATATGAATTCTGTACATGAAGGTGTGATACCTCCAACAGAAATGAAGACATTCTTGATTCAGCATGATTGTGTTTGACCTCAGAAGTCAACACACTAGTCTTTAGGGTCACATGGAGTATACTTTTTGGTTTAAGCAACTAGACAAATATACTAAATGTTATCTATTTTCTCATGTGCTATGTAGGTGACGATTGCATCTCGATTGTAAATGCTAGCACAAATATCAAGATGAAGAACATATATTGTGGGCCTGGTCATGGAATCAGGTGCGTTTCGATTACTATAAGTGTCAGATTAAAAATAATACAGATTTTCATCAATCTAGAAACAAGCAGGGAGTAGTTAACCTTAAAAGATTTTGGTGTTTGCAGCATAGGAAGCTTGGGTAAGGATAATTCAACAGGCATAGTTTCAAAAGTAGTCTTGGATACAGCATTCCTTAAAGGCACTACTAATGGCCTCAGAATTAAAACCTGGCAGGTAGCTCTATTTCTCAATATTGGCTACGCTTTATCTCTTTTTGTTCAAAAAAGAATCAGGTCAATGGGTATATAGTTGACAAAGTGGGGTCAACTCATAAAATTACCCATTTTGAATCATTGGGTCATACCTGATTTGTTCAGTTTACCACCACTATTGTTTTTAGCACTAAAATCATGATGAGCCACAGCTAACTTCTATCTTCTGATTCTGGCGCAGGGAGGATCCGGTTATGTTAAAGGCGTACGCTACCAGAATGTGAAAATGGACAACGTAGCCAACCCCATCATAATCGACCAATTCTATTGTGATTCACCTAAGTCTTGTCAAAACCTGGTACATTTTCACTCCTTTTTCCAAACTTAAAACACAAACACTTCACAAATTTATTGCATATCATCTTTATATTCTGTACTTGATATATAAAATATATTCTCTTTTTTTTCATTTTATAGACGTCTGCTGTGGAAATAAGTCAAATAATGTATCAAAACGTCAGTGGATCTTCAAAGAGCGCCGAAGCAATGAAATTTGCATGCAGTGACACTGTGCCTTGCAATAACATAATATTGAAAGACATCAATTTACAAAGGTTTGATGGTAAAACAGCCCAAACTTATTGCCATTCTGTTACGGGCATCAACTATGGGCTTGTTCAACCTTCTGCTGACTGTTTAACTTCTTCCGACAAGTCCATTATTGAAGAAACTGTCAATGATATGGACAACTTAATCCACACTGAGCTTTAGCTCGATTTCCTCGAGTCTTAGGTGCTCTAGAGGCTATTTTATATAGTATTTGAACGTCGTTTTGAGTCTATCACGTGAATAAGTGGTAGACCAGAAGATTATATATAGATATAACATGTACTTTTTCAGTTTTATACAAATCTTGTAACATATATACATGAAAAAATATGATTTAATGGCTTGTTTTGCTTAAGAAAAGTTTGTATCTGGAACAAGTTTTATTATTATATGAATAAGAGAAAAAGGATATAAAGAGACATGACACCATATTTTCATTTGTTATTATAGAACAAAAGAAGCAACATCTGATTGTGGTTGGTTGGTCGTGAGATATATTGTTTCTCTTCATGAGGTCGTAAGATGGTTGTGGATGGTTTAGAGTGTGAGGTTGTGAGATGGTTTCAGTTCATGAGGTCGTAAGATGGTTGTGGATGGTTTAGAGTGTGAGGTCGTGAGAATGTTTTGGTCTATGATTGTGGAGATGGTTCAAATAGTGAGGTCGTGAGATGGTTATGATAGTGAGGTCGTAAGATAGTCAGATTGTGTGGTCGTGATTGTTTAGTTTAATGTGAGGAGGGTCGAGGCGATTTGTTTTGTGGGCCTGGTTGTTGTCGGTTTGGTATGCTCGATGGTCGAGTTAGTTTGAAGTAGTTTCGGGAGGGTCCAGTGTCGGTTTCAGGTGAGCAAAGGTCGGGTAGTTACTGGTGTGTGGTGATTTTACAATTTTGGAGTTGTCATCTTTGTCAACGGATTTTACACATCATTCTACCACCACTCGATTTATTTGCATGGTTGAAAGTATCTTGTGTGAGGTTTCGAGGTGGGGAGTGTTAAGGTCGTGTATCATGTTTGTTAGGGCTGTAAACAAACTGAACGTTCAGTGAACATTTCATGAACCGTTCGGTAAAAAGTTCGTTCGTTTATTAAATGCACGAACAATATTTTACGTTCGTTTAGTTAAATGAACGAACATGAACAAAAGTTTCGTTTGTTCATTTATGTTCGTGAACGTCCGATTAGGCGTTCGTTAAAGTTCGTTTATGTTTATTTATTTATTTATGTTCATATATCATATCTTTTAATTTTATAATTTTAAAAAGGGTTTTTTCTAACATGTGCCCTTAGGCACATGTTAAGAAGTGGGCCCATGTGTCTTTTTTACTCAGGGATCCACAAAAAAGACACCAAAAATATTTTTTTAATTTAGAAAATGACAAAAATCAATAAAATAGGACACCTAGGCCCACTTCTTAACATGTGCCTAAGGGCACATGTTAGAAAAACCCTTTTAAAAATTTGTCTGTTTAAACAAAGCAACACTTATAAAACAATATATTGTGGAGAATTCAATAAAGTTTATGTTTGTTTGTCTATTTTCATTTATGTTCGATCGTTTATGTTCGTTTAGCGTCCGTTTATTGTCTTAATGAACGAACATGAACAATTTATTTTCTTAATAAATGAACACGAACAAGAAAATTCGTTCGTTTAAGCGTCCGTGTCCGTTTATTTGTCCGGTTAAAATTAAATGAACGAACATGAACAAGGCTCCGTTCATGTTCGTCCGGTTCGTTTACAGCCCTAATGTTCGTGGTTGGGTTTTTAACCCATATTCATGTTTTTAAATCGGGTGTTGCCCTTAAGTAGTTAGGTGTTGTGCTAGAGTTTGCAGGCGGAATGTTCGCTTCTTTGTTTGTTAGATCTTCTACATTGTCAACGGGTGTAGTTTGTGAGGGTCATTGTTCATCAAGATTGTTGTATTTCTAGTATCTTGCTAGTTTTAATTTTATAAAAATATATTGCCTTTAAAAAAAGATTGTGGTTGGTTGGTATATAATCATGATTATAAGAGGTAAGTAACCACAATCCTTCATTAAATATTTATGTTTTGGATTAGAAGACTCATGTTTAGATGAATGCTCTTGCTTTCAAATAAAAGTTTCCCTTGTCTTAATTATAACCTACTCTAAAGTTAGTTCCACCACCAAGAGTATAAATCGATATCTGAAAATTCGAAATAATTTCATTTTGAACATACCATTTAAATTTTTAGTTATACAGTATAACTTTGTTAGCTTGAGAAAAGAAATTTGACCCGTCTTATTGCTAATTTCTGGCTCCATCACATAGAGGTGCACAAACCGGGTTTTTTTCAAAACCGAACCGGTTTAAAAACCGGTTTCGGTTAGAGTTGACTAGTCAAAAATCGGTTTTGCCTGAAACCGGTCCGGTTTGAAACCGGTTTTGGGATTGAAAATGTGTAATCGGTATGAACCGGTTTGTAACCAGTCTAAACCGGTTGATGTCAAACCGGTTTCAAAACCCGGTTTTTTTTTCTTTCTAAATATTGGGCTGGTAGACTGTATAAGATCCATAATTTTTTTAGTCACTCGCAACCCTAATTTTTAGCTTAAAAGAAACGCCACCCACAAACTTTGTATCTTTCTTTCAAAATAGATCTCCAACCAAACCGGATCTCCAAAAATTCGTCCTTCTCTTTTATCCAAAAACGATTTTTACTTAATATCTTCGAACGAAAACAACTGAAGCACAAAAGGTTCGTCAAGATCTCATTAAAGAGGTCTCGGGTAGGTTGTTTGTTCGTCTTCTTTCGTGTTTTTCGATTTGTATTTAAGACCAATGATGGGTATTTGTTCAAGTACATAAGATCATTAAAGATTTATGATTGAAACTGAGGTCCTTCTCTCTTCTTTTTTTTCTTGTGAGATGGGCAGTGTTATGGAGTGAGATTGTGAAAATGATTATATGTTTATGGAGTGAGAATGCCAAACATGAATATACTGATATGAATTGAAAAATAAATATATTTTAAAAGATTTGAGATGGCATAGCATCACATGCCTGCCAAAAGTTGTCATCTCATGCCTGCCAAAAGTTAACCCATCACATGCATGCCTAAAAACAATAAAAATAGCTGTCAACATATATATCGTAAAAGCGGTTTCAAACCGGTTTAAAAAACCGGTTTTCGTGACCGGTTCGGTTATAACCGGTTTCCAAACTGGCCAATCAAAAAAAATTATAACCGGTTTCAAAACTGCCGGTTCGGTTCTTTTATAACCGGTTTTCCGAAAACCGGTTTTTGATAAAATCGGTTTCGGTTTTTTATTCCGGTTCGGTTCATAAACCGGTTTTTTTGTGCATCTCTACCATCACATTGGTGATGAAACAAACTTTATAGCCAATGTTCATAGGCTACTGAGCAATGCCTATTGTATCATAAACCATCACCTAATAATACAACACCAACATTAGTTGATTCCAAATTAAAAGCAATGCCTATTGTGCAAAAGCTTCTGCTTGTAAGTGTAACGATTACTTAGTAATTAATTAGTAGATTTTATGATTACAAATGCAAAAGTTAAACTTTGTCACTCTTTAGCTTATATAAAACTAAAAAGATCTAGGCTCTAGCCTAAATATTCGTTTGAAATGCATACACCAAACAGAAAATGTCATGATAATAACAAGCAACAATCCTAAAGCACCACGTATCGCTTTTGTTTGCCAAATGAAATGCAACAAATTATTTAAAAAATGTGAATTTTTTAATCAAGTTTATAGTGTAACATCACTTAACAACAAGAAACGTTAGTTTCAAGCTGATTTGTAAAATCATTTTGTGTTTTGGGCTCATATATATAAATGTTATTTTGTCTACAAATCATTTGTGTTTTGGGTTCATATATATAAATGTTATTTTGTTATAAATGATATAGTCCCAAGTACAGGTAGCTAGAAGAAGACTCTTGTCTTGATTCGTCATTAAAGATTGTATTTGGTGTGCTTTTGCATGAAAGTGAGGTTTTTTTTAATACTCGGTGATTTTCAACAACACGTACACACAAACTCGTTCACTTATATTCACACACATTTAAAGATTGGAAAGACAAAATATGTAATGACAATCTTGAATATAGTTATGAAAAGGTATTTAGTTTAGTTCCATGGATTACATCAATCAGAGAGTTGTAAATTTAATTCTCGTTAGTCATATTAATTGTTTACCTTCGATCGTGTGCCCACAATGTTTTTTAAGAAAATGAGAAATTATATGAGCCATTATTGTATATACAATTTCGGTGTTGATTTGCACATGAGAGCAACCTGTGATTTCATTTTTATATATGTCGACACTTAAAAAAAGAAATATAAAAAGATGAAATGTTCAAAACGATTAGCAAGAGAAGTGACATTGTACCAAACACCGGCACCAACGAACAAAATCAAGTTGATTTTGGTCCCATAGCCTTTATATATTTGAAGAGGGTGTACTAGAAGATTGGTACCAAACACGATAGTTAGCGGGACATCGATCCTGATTTTACGATTTTACGATACTACAAAGCAAAAATGATTCGGATTTTATATACGATCTTACCGTACACTTAAGATCTTATAAGATCACAATCTTGACCATAAAATCTTAAAATCTAATCCGATCCGATCTTACTTTTCTCAAATCGTAAACTAAAAAAGTAATAAGTTATTGATCATGTTCTATAAAATTTAAAAAACAACATGTTAATTTTTTTATACATTTCATATTCATAATTTAAGTCAACATTTTCATGAAACATTCATATAATTTTGTGTTAATGAGATGTAGTAATTTATAAATTTGAATACTATTACAAAGTCTATTAAGAAAATAATATTATAGTAGAATCTTATGATCCTGATCCGATCTTACAATTTCAAACTTGCAAAAACAAAAACGATTTTGAGTAAAATCCCGATCTTGAAAACCTTACCAAACACCGACACCAAGGAACAAGGAAAAAAATCAAGTTGATTTTGGTCCCGTAGCCTTTATATATTTAAATAGAGTGTGCTATAAGATTTAGGTGGTGTTTGTTTATTAAGACATTCTGAATTTTAATTTGATTCGCACATATAAATCAGAATATATAATTGGAAATTTTGATTCTGAATTTATTTTAATCTGAGTATGTGGTTGAGAAATCTAAATCTAACTCAAATAAAACTGTTTGTTTTTGTAAAAATATCTGAATATGTTAAATTACCAATTTAAAGATAAATGAAAGCATTCACGCGAGAAATAAACTTTATTAAATATTAACAAAAACAAATTTTATAACAGTCAATTAAAAGTTATAAGTATTTTAAACAAAACACTCATTCTCATGCTTATTTGACCAAAATAAAATAAAATAAATAAAGGTGTGTCGGGATTTAGAATGAACTTTTCAAAACGATTAACTAAATCAGTTGGGTTAAAGTTGGGATATATATAAGTCCGCTAACCTGAACCATCTAATCTTTACTACATATAATGGAAAAATGGTCAACAATTGAAATGTTGAGTTTTCAAGAAATGTTGAGTTTTCAATAATGGTCAAATGAGAGAGAAAAATGAAATGTAATTAATACTCTTATTAAAACACCCCATTACATAAAAGTACAATGATTTATTCACATTGTACAACCAATTAAAAACATATATACCAAATTAAATACTACCAATTAAAACACAAACCGGGTTGACCCGGGACGCTTCAAACCCGACGGGTTGATCCGGTTTAATTTGACCCATTTCCGACCCAACCTAGCAAGTTGACCCGGTTTAAATCGACCAATTTTTCGACCGGAATGGTTCAACCGGTCGAACCGGGTTTCAAAACATTATCCACAATGATTTATTTACATTGTACAACCAATTAAAAACAAATCTATCAAATTAAATACAACCAATTAAAACACAAACCGGGTTGGCCCGGGACGCTTCATACCCGGCGGGTTGACCCAGTTTAATTTGACCCGTTTTCGACCCAACCTAGCAAGTTGACCCGGTTTAAATCGACCCATTTTTCACCCGGAATGGTTCAACCGGTTGAACCACCCGGGTCGAACCGGGTTTCAAAACATTATGTTTAATTCTCAAATCTTCAAACTTTTATTATTTTTCGTTTATAACCTATAAATTTTTTTTATCAATAAACTATCTATCGCTATAAAATCCCGTTGCTATGCACGGGTACTCGTCTAGTTTGAACAAAATAGGAATTATCATGTTTTACATTCTTAGTCTAATAGAAAGTATGTAAACGTACTTTTATATAAAAGTACAAAGTTGAAAAGAAGAAGAAAAAAAAAAAAAAAAAAAACTCTTTTAACACTGACGGTCTTTTAATGACATAGAAAAACGAACATATTTTTGAGCCAAACATCTAATCACATCAAAATGAGTGAGATTAAAAACTGGTAAGATATACTTTTAGAAAGGGAGGTGATTTGCACACTCAAAAAAATGATTGAGACACTCCAATCTATTGTGTATGGACATTTATACCCTCACAGTTACACTTACACTTTTACCTATGTGAGGTTATAAATGTCCAAACACAACTAATTGGAGTGTCCCAATCATTTAGTGGAGTGTGCAAATCATCTCCCTTTTAGAAAAAACAAACAACACATTCTTAGACTCACAAATTTGTCACGATGCTTATAGGACCACTTAAACGCTAAATTGCCCGGGTCACGTCAGCAAAATGCCCTACTATTATATAATGCCTAATAAGTGTTGCATAACCTCACATGCCTTAAAGTAGAAACATAACTACATAAGTGATACCAAAATTAGGTCTAGTTTCATTATTTCGACCGAATCCTGTTTATCTAATACTAATAGTTTAAAGTTTGCAACAATTATTTACACACTCGACTTGTTCAAGCTTCAAAAAATATAACTAACGATGTATGAGATTTTCAATGAATATGCACGATTCTAATTTGAAAGACAACAAAATTTAGTAATAGAAGCTTATATTTGGTTTGTTTTGACTCATCATCACAACCATTTCGTTCATAAAGTCAGCCATCCCCTGCTTTTATTATCATTCAGCAAATTAATCAGCTTTATTCGAGAACTTTGTAATGTAAAAAAAACTTAAAAGAGTAAATTGCAAAAATCGTCCCTAAAGTTTGACCAATTTGCATGTTTCGTCCTACAAATTTCGAAACTGCAAGGATCGTCCCTAAAGTTTCGCCCGTGTGCATGTGTCGTCCCTAAAGTTTGGTCCGTGTGCATGTATCGTCCCTAAAGTTTGACCAATTTGGGACGATATATGCCCCAAAAGGACGATATTTGCCCCAAAAGTTTGCCACAGGGACGATTTTTGCAGTTTCAACAATTCTGGGACGAAACATGCAAATTGGCCAAAGTTTAGGGACGATTTTTGCAATTCCCTCAACTTAAAAACTTGGTTCATAATTCATTTGACTTTTAAGTGTCAAATAACTTAACTTATTTAGTTTGATTATAAAATTGAAGTCGACGAGGACACAAAATATGAAAAAGCTTATTATAATTGAAGTATTCTAGAAAAAATAAATAAATAAATAAATAAAATACATAGATGTATGATAAATCTGTTTTGAAAGGTACTATGTTTGAGTATTTTATATCAGAAGTAGGGGTTAGCAATCCCGACCGACACCCGACTTTTTTCTCGATACCGATCCGACTATACTCAGGTCGGGAGTCGGTTTGCATTTTCCTGGTAATCGGGATTCGGGACTGGTCGGGAGTCGGGATGGTCCCGAGAAAACACAGCCAAAATCAAGATTCGGGACTATTATCGGGATTCGGGACGAGTCGGGACCATTATCGGGTCGGGAGTTGGTTTGGATTTTTCCCCGTTATCGGTATCGGGATTAGTCGGGACAGGTCGGGATTCGTCCGATGCTCACCCCTAATTAGAAGTGAATTATAACTATGGGACATATAGAATTTTTTAATTTCTTGAGATCCAACGCCATTAAAGTGTGGCCCAAATTAGGGCCGAGCTTTTGAACCGAGAACATGACCCGTCCCGAAAATCTGATCGAAACCGAACCGACTCGATTCAAACTGACCAAAGTCGGTTTTGAGTCGGGTTATACTTTTCCCGACTTGTCGGGTCAGCCCCGTTCGAGCCAAAACCCGACAAAACTAGCCGAGTAAGTTTCGGCTCGGTTTTGAGTTGAATTTCGGTTTTGAGTTGGGTCGGTTTTGACCCGATGCTCACCCCTAGCCCAAATCATGCTTAAGAAAAATTCAAACTTAAAAGTAAGTTGTAGAAACGGGGGGGGGGGGGGGGGGGGGGGGGGGTTTGAATACGTTCCTGTTTAAAATCTTAAATGTTTCGTATCAAATTCCTGATCAAGTGTGAATAAATATGAATAGTGGTTACATCACTCACGTATCTTAAATACAAAATAAATAATTAATCACACAAACATAAATACAACACAAGGTTAAAAGAATTAAGCTACTTCTTATTGAATCTGAGGATGGTCCTTGAAATGTATGGATGGTCCTATATATATGTGGGACCGCCTGTCTATTTACAGGACTGTTGTCAGTGGGTTTGCTAAGTCTTGTGGTGTTTTTAAGACAGGTGATTTAGTATGTATTTGCATATTTTAAGTTATCTCAGTTTATATCACACCCACATTCACAATATAAGCAACAAGCCACACAAACACAAACTCAATGCAAGTGCAACTACAAAACGATAAATGCACGAATAAAAAGTAAAGAGATGAGTAGAGAAAACGCAAATCGAACACGAAGATTTATAGTGGTTTGGCACGAAGCACCTCTTCGCCCTACTCCACTCCCCGAGTACTCAACTCGAGAGTTACTTCACTAGTTAACAAGCTCTCTTTAGGCGGAACAAAACGTACACCAACGCTTATGTTAATACAAATATCGCCTAAAAACGTTATTTATATTTTACGATCTTTGCTAAGTTTTGTTAACGAAAAAGTGTAAACTTTAGTTTTTAGTAAAACATGATTTTAGTTTTAGTCTTGTATAACTAGACTTTACATTTCATATTAAACATAAACATTGTTATATTTCCTAATATAGAAAATGTAACATGACATCATGACATGCATCATGAGCATTTATGGAAAGGCTTCTAAATCTTGATGGTGACTTTGCATAAGATCTCTTACAAATATTGGAAGGATTCTCACTCAAACTATTGTGTGTTGACTTGTAGAATCTTGATTTGACATTGCTAGATATGGAAAGATTTTCTTGTAGTCTTTGACTGTCAGACCTGGCGGAACCCTTGTTTTGGTTCCGCCGGATCCGCCAGTCTGCTGGTTTGGTTCGATATAAATACCAAGCCATTTGCAAGAAATCTCTAATCACTTTTAGCTATACATTACATACATACTCTTAATACTCTTATCTAACTCAGTAGCAACTCACTTGTGTGATTCTCTTTTGTAGCTAAGAAGTTCACAAGTTCATCCGAGAAGTTACAAGTTTCAACTCAACGTTGCAAGACTTGTTATCTTTATATTGTATAAAATCTTATAGTTTATACTTCATTTGTACATAGTGTGACGGGAGTGGTTGAACCCTTGTAAAAGAACTCGACATCTAGCTTAATGTCAGAAATAGTGGATAGGCGACGTTAGGGTGGTTCTACCTTGAACTAGGATCCGATATTTAGCTTTGTACCGGATAAAGTGTAAGCGACGTTTGTAAGGGTTTCTCCACCAGTGAAAGGAGCTTGTTGACTAGTGCTTGAAACTCGAGGCGCGGAGTAGGGCGAGGAAAAAGAGTTCTTGTAGCCGAACCACGATAAACAATCGTGTCGTGGTTTGATCGTTTCTTTCTTTATACTTGCATATTAATTATTGTTAATTAGTTAGATTCGTTGATTACACGTAAAGCTTTTCAAAGATTAACAAGTTAAAAAGCGGTAAACGATTCAACCCCCCCCCCCTTCTAGTTTTCCACAGCTTACACAGATTTATGACACTAAGCGGAATGTCGAGTTCTAATCTTGGCTAGTACCAATCCACACACTGACACACGCCACTACACAGACATACACCTTGTTTTAGAAAGTCCTTCCGACCATAACTCTTAAGTTTTAGAAAAATCATCAACTAGTACACTTTTGATATCCCATAAGTTTTAAGTTAGAACTTTACCTTAGGATGTATACTATAAATAATGTTACTTGTTAGGTATAGAATATGTAAGATAGAATACCTATAATATAAGATAAGTTATGATACCTTACCCTAAGTCAGAAATCCTTAAGTACTTCCTAGAATAGAAATACTATTCTCCAACCATCCTTTATTAAGTTACTTTAGGATATCCCGAACCTTAGAAAGGTATCCGCCCTTAAGAAACATAACAAGTTAGGTACTTGTTATAATCCACCTTAGATTATGCCCTAAGTATTTAGGATAGACAGTTTTGATGCCTTAACACAAAACCTTATGAGATAGAGAAATATTCTTTAGGAATATTGTTTTTGAACTTTAGGCATTATAAGATTAAAACTAGGATACTACCCTTTAGATACTTAGTAAGTGCTGATAGAATGGGCTTCGAGAAATAAATCCACTCCTTATATTTACCTCTCCCCACAAAAATTTCCTCCCTTCCATATCCGGAATTCTTCCTAAAAATCCCATCCTTTCAAATCCAACCTCGAAACATACGGCTTAAATATCGACACTTGTTAAATCTTGTGTATGACAAGTTATTTATGACCATATGTGGTTGCGATCTTCTTCCTAGTTGTTTTATGACATTGTATGTCATGTATTACAACTCTCCCCATACTCTATTCTTTACCCTCTCAAAACCCCTTAAATCACTTCCCCTATCATTTCATATGATACTAATGATGAGAATCTTTATTCTACATTATGACGATCTGAATTCATTCCGAATTCTTCCTCACTTCTCTGAAATCTCTTAGTTTCCCCTAGTTAGAGAATCTTCCCATAATTATTCTTATTTTCAAGTATATAACGGTTATATACAAGCATATTCCTATCCTTCCCTCTTTACTCCCTATTCCCTTAAGATTACTATGACTTCCGAAGTAGTTTCCCCTCTTAGTAAAACCTGTAGTACACTCTCTAGGTTTCCCCATATTCGAGGTTAGAAATAGTTTACCCTTAGAAAAACGTAAGAATAGATAGAAGATACCTTAAATCCTCTAGATGAAATATCTCTAAGAAATTATCAAGGAAATAGAAAGTAAGAATAGGAATTTTGGAAATTTTTAGAAACTAAACTAGAGAAAAATTTATACCTGATAGGTAGGAAATAAGAAAGATATTACAAATAGATGAACTTAGCCTATGCTATGATTACCATATCAATATCAAGGATATTAGAATTAGTTGTTAAAATTAGGTGAAAAGAATTTTTAAAAGACAGCAAAGGATTTAGAATAATAAGTTATTGACCTAGAATCCTAGATTTTTATATAGTTTAGTTGTACGGGCATTTGTTAAGGTTTTCACCATGTAGATTTAAAAATAAGCCAATAGGAACTTTTAGTTTACCTATACCTAATTTCTTAAGCTATATGTCCCGTATCAGGATTTTATCTCGGAAGATACTATTGATATTACCTTATCTGGCTATAAGTACCTAGCACATAAGCTAGAAAAATTTAACCAAAGAACTAAGCAAGAAACTTCACCTAGAAACAGTGATACTTCTATTAAGCCCTTAGCTATAGAAACCTTTCCTCTCTCTAGACCTCCTCTCTCTATAGGATCTTCTTCACCGGTTAGGCCAAATATACCTTCCCTAGATTTTAAGTCTATAGGAAACTAGATAATTCATTATGAATTATACTGAAACCTTTAGGAGGGAAACAAACTTAAAGGGGAATCTAGTAAATCTTATCCTCATTAGGATACCATCCTCCAAGGTATCCTATTCTCCCATCTTTCCTAACTCTACCGTTTAATCCTATTCTCCCATCTTTCCTCACTCTACCGTTTAATCCTATTCTCCCATCTTTTCCCACTCTACCGCTTAATCCTATTCTTCCATCTTTCTCACTCTACCGTTTAATCCTACTCTCCCGTCCTTTCCTACTATTCCATTTAACCCTATCCTTTCATTCTTTTCCACTCCTCCGTTCTCTTCTATTCTTTCCTATCCCTTCATTCCGTTCTATTATCTACCCTATCTTACCCTACCCTTATACTCTTTTTATCCGTCATCCTACAATGTTCTAAATGTTATAACTTGTGTGAAAAACTAGAAGGGAGGGTTGAATAGTTTTACATCTTTTTCATTTATTATGAAAATCTTTGTTTTTAAAACTTTGTTTACTTTTAAAAACTTTTGATTCAATATTATGTGAATTCAAGTCTTGCACAATATAAGCAATTATATAACTAAGTACTGAAGTAATAATAATGTAAGTAAATAATAAGGAAGTGAGAGATGGAAAGATTTAACCGAGACACGAGGGATTTATAGTGGTTCGGCTACAAGGACACCTTCCTTGCCTTACTCCACTCCCGAGCACCTAGCTCGAGAGTTTTCTTCACTATGTCAACAAGCTCCCTTATAGCGGAGAAAACCTTACACAACTTTCGCTTACACCAATTAACGACACTAAGCTAAATGTCGAGTTCTAATCCTAGCTAGAACCAATCTCACACCACTAATCACTACACACCTTCTTCTTCACGACTTCAATCTCTTCACTACTTCACGACTTTTATTTCTTCAAGACTTCAACTTCTTCACACCTTCTTCACAACTAATTCACAAATTGTTCACACCTAAGCACACCACTATCTTCTTCACACCAACACTACTTATTCACACCACTATCTTCTTCACAAATTCTTTACTTACACACCTTACTAGCCTAACTCCTTATATCTACAACTATCTAATTAATATTCACAACTTATACACAAATGAATGAATAATATACAAATGGTGATGTAGAAACAACTTAGATGAAGGGATCACACTAAGTTGTAATACTTCTTGTTTTAAGGGATAGAAGTATTCTTCTCTTGCACTTGAATAGTAGAAGCTTGAATCACTTGGAAATAAAAGCTTATGATTATATGATCAAAGGATTAGAAAAATAGAAGAGAGGATTTAGATCAGAAAGTTTAAGGTGCAAAAGGTGGGGAAAAATGTCAGATTTGAGCCAGTGTTTATGGGGGGAAAAATATTATTTGGGAGCGTGGCCGGTCCCCTTAATTAGGGTGCCGATCCCCTTAATTACTAGCCGGTCCCCTTAATAATTAAGGGGAAGGAGGCCGCCTAGTAAAAAAAAAATTCAGAATTTTTTTTTCCTTTTGTGGGGAAGGTTTTATCTGAAGAATCTAGCCGTTTTTTTGGGTAGAAATTTGAATTCAAAATATTTATTTTGAATAAAACATTTCTTTTAAATATAAAAATATTTTGTATAAGTTTAAAAATATTTGTCCCATTTTATAAAAAATGTAAGGTTTGTAAAAATAAAAATTCCTTTGATCATAGAATGCATTAGACATTTTGTTTATTCATACCTTAAATGATTTAGATGTTAAAGTGAATATTTATAACTAAATACTTGTTTACGTCATAATTTGTAGTTCAATGAGTTTACGTTTTGTGAATTATCAAAACATAGAGATATTGATATATGTTAATAACGTTTTTAGGCATTATTTATATCAACAATCTCCCCCCTTTTTGATGATTAAAAGACCTAAACTCATCAAGTCTAAAAATTAATTTTTAGACATGTATTTAGTGAGTTTATATTCACTTCTCCCCCTTTTGTAGAATAAAAAAGGTTATGCCGACTAGCTTCATAAATGAAGTTAGACGGGATGAAAGCTCCCCCTTGATGTGTGCTCCCCCTCGTTCTAGGGCACCAAGGAATCGAGCAATGGGAATCTTGACTGCAAAAATATTAGAAGCACAAGCATACATAGAAAAATATGCAATATACAAATAACAAGCATAGCAAACAAATATTAAGGATACATAACAATTAATTCAAAGTGATTATGTTAAAGATCCTAATTTGTAAAAGAGAGCCATCAGACTTGCTTGTAGCAAAAGGTTGGTTGATTCTTATTTGAAAGTGAAAATCATAAGCATATATTATGCTTAGATGGTTGATGATTGAGTGTTTAGAATGAAAATGGTTAAGTTAGGGTAAGATTGTTGGATTAATGGAGGTATATGTTTGGGTGCATGAGTGTTGGAGAGTTTGGTGGTGGAGAGTTTAGAGGTGTAGAGTTAGGAGCGGAAGAGGTTGATAAAGAGTTTGGATGTTGTTCAAGTGAGGGTTTTGGATGAGATCTAGTGAGAAGATACTCAATCTAAATGAAGTGTTCATTCAATGAAATGGTTTGTTTTTGGAGAAAGATGCAACAAGGAAAATTGTTGACATGTTTTGCAACTTGTTTCAAGTTGTGGGGTGATGAAGGAGAGCTAGAGGAAAGTTGTTCCAAGTTGCATTGAGCAAGGTGTAAGGCAAGAAGAGCACAAAGCTCATGGGCTTCCTTAAGTTTTTCGATGAACTTCAAGTGTTCGGAGGAAGGTGATGATGGTGGAGTGTGGTTGTTATTAGGGATTGGTGTTTTGAGATTGAGCATGCTCTTCATATGACTAATGTGGGTGAGATGAAGGTGTATTTATGGGAACAAGGATGGATGTTTGGTTATTATGATGAGGTTTGTGAAAGGGTTCATTTGAGTGAACATGAGGTTTGTGTATCATGAAATATGGTTTGACCTTCATGGATTAAGTTGTAGTGGTGATGACACACTTTGTAGAGTGTAGAGAATGGTTATATGGTTGAATCTTTTTGTGAGGATGACTAGGTGGAGTTATTTGTGAAGATGGAAAATGAGTATCAAGTGATGTGATTGGTGAGAGTGAAAGAGCGATGTTAATGGAAGGGATTTCTTGGTAGGAGAGTGTTATATATGGTGCATTAGGTGCACTAGGAGATGAAATTTGAGGTTGAGGTGAGTAAAGGTTATGAGGTTTGAGTGTGTAAAGGTTTTGAGGTTTGAGTGTAAGGTATAAGGATATGAGGTTTGAGTGTGTAAAGGTTTTGAGGTTTGAGTGTAAGGTAGAAGTATATGAGGTTTGAGTGTGTAAAGATTATGAGGTTTGAGTATAATGTAGAAGGATATGGGTGAGTAAAGGTTGTTGATATGTAATGTTGGTGAGAAGGAGAGTGAGGTGTTAGGTATGTAATGTTGAAGACATAGGAGGAATTTGGTGTTGGATGTTTGACAACATCATTTGGTTTGACGGGCTTTTAATAGAAGTTAGGCTATCTTCTCCAAACGGGTTTCTTGGTGGTTTTGGTTTAATGGGAGAGGACATGATGAGATGAGTGGAGATTGAGAGGAATGAGACTGTTTATAATGTAGGATTGGTGGGATTAAAGAAGTATAAACTTTGATAGAAGGTTTAGGATAAAATAGGTTTGTGAATTCTGGGAAGTGTAGGATGAAATAGGCTAAAAACTAGAAAAAGGAAACAACACCTTCGACTATCAGATGGCCGGTCCCCTTAATTAGAGGACGGTCCCCTTAATAATTAAGGGGGCCGCCTTATGATTTAAGGGGGCCTCCCATCTAGTGATTCCCAGATTGCCAGAAAAAGGGTTTTTGGTAGTGAATTGCAGAAAGGTTGTGTTTTTGGTTTCAAACAAGTCCAACTCTTTGAGGCAATTAAGCATATACTAATTATGTAGGCAATTATGTAGCCAAAGCATGTTAACCAAAGAGATTAAACAAGCAATTTCATCTAGCATGCAAACATACTCATCAAGCAAGTAAAATATAAGTGCTAGGAAACAATCAGCAACATCAAGTATTTCATAACTACATAACTAGGAGGATTAATCCTAATGTGTATCAATGTGCAATAAGTGGTAGTTATGATAGGATGGATTTCTAGATGTGTTACAAACAAAGTCTTAATAGACAAACAATGGTCCTCTTGATTTGATTTAGTTCACTTATAAGTGTCATTTATATAAATATAGATGACAAATATGAGATCACCATGCATGATTTAAAGTGACGTTTTTAGCATTATTCAACAATGTTTGAAAGTAGGTTTTCATGTAGATGTTAGAGTTATTTGAATAAAATAGATTTGGTTTTACTTCAAAATGTGTTAATGAAAGGTAAAGAAAATTTTCTCAATCTTTGGTTTTGATCAAAACAAAATTGTGGATATTGATAGTGAAAACATGTTATTGAAAGGTGGGATAGTCATTTCAAAAACTATTTTCCAAAATGTGAGGTTTTTGCATATTTTTAGAGATATTAGATTTTCTACAACAAATATCATTAATCATAGATTTTAAAAGATGTTTATTAAAGATCTCATGCTCAAGAGGATTGGTTAAGCCTATTGTCATATGCTATCCTTTTCTACATAACCTATGATCTTAAGTGAGTGATGACGTAATTCTACATGTTTGATGCTAGGGTGTTGGATGGAGTATATCCTAACATCTATAGCTCATTTGTTGTTTCACACTTGTCTAACTTAATGCCATAGTCTATGAGAGCTTGTTTCATCCATAGTTTTCTTACGCAAGGGATCTATTCCTACTTCTATGTTAATGATTAATCCACTTAACTCATTTCACTTCATCACCATGAGTTTGCTAATAGTGGATATAGAAGATTTCCAATTTCTATTTTGTTCAACATTGAACAATTTCATTTTATTGCTAATGGTGGATATATAAGCTATTATGTACGTATATATGTATAAGAGCTACAAATAATATATATGTATAGCTAAACATTAATCTAACTAATCATTTATCTAAGCATGCAAATTATAGCGATGAACTTAAAAGAAACGCGTACCTTTTAGTCTTCAATGGATTATCTTTAAGCACTTCAAGTGACCATGTTGATTTATAGAAGTCATTTGTAGATGAGATTCCAACTTCTTCCAAGAGTGACAATTTAGCCACTTGGTCCCCATTGTCTCATTGGTCCAAACATATTTAACATTTGGCTAGGATGCATGGATGGTGGTAATATTTCCCAAGGATTGTAACTTGGTTGATAATTCCACATTTGATTTCTAGTGTTATTGTAATTTTGTCTATTTTGATTTCTTCTAGGTTGAGGTGTTTTAGATCTTGGATGATGATTGTTAGGTTTTCTTCGTGGTGGAGTTTTAGATCTTAATTTGGGTTTAGATGATCCTACTTTGGTTTTTAAGGATGGTTTATAAAAGGGTTTTACTTCTTCATCGTTGGCAAGAAGTATCTTTCTTCCATTAATAAGTATATATTTAGGATTTGATTCTAAAGGTTTTAGTTCATTAAGTTCACTTTCAAATTTAACATTTTTAGTTTCACTTGTTGAAGCTTCGGTTGAGTTAAATCCTAAACCGTTTTTATCTCCAGATGCTCTTTGAATACTTATTATTTTCCTAAGTGAGTGACTACTATTTTCAAGTTTATCAAGTTTATAAATTTCTTCCTTAAGTTTTTCATTTTCATTTTTGAGATCATGACATGATTTACATTCCTCAAAAATTTTCTTACCCTTTTCTAAGTGGTGTATTTTAGTTTTCAATTCAAGTATTTTATTTTCTAGTTGAGTATTTATGCATTTTAGTGTTCTATTTTTAACCATTACTTTTTGACATAATTTGCATAATCTATTATATTCATTATCTAGGTCTTTTTCATCTAATGATAAATTTTCATCACTAAAGAATTCGGTTTTGGAATGTACCTCTTTTGACGTCTTAGCCATAAGACACTTTTCCTCCTTTGTGGTTTCTTTCTTGTCCTCATCGCTATCACTCCAAGCACCTCCAATGAACGCCTTTTGATTTTGATCTCTTGACATCATTGGACACTTTCCGATGAGATGATTTGGATCACCACATTTAAAACATTTCCTTTCATTCTTCCCATTCTTGTCATCTTTACTTCTTTGAGATACTTTCATTTCATCATGCGGTTGTCTAACGAATCTTCCCCGTCTTTTGAAAAATTTCTTGAAATCTCTTACGGTCATAGCGTATTCTTCATCATCACTTTCGGAGGTTGAGCTTTCGTCATCATTAGATTCCCTCCTAGCTTTCAAAGCAATGGATTTGCTTTGTTCTCTTTTTTCTTTGACTATTTCGGAGTCCTTCTTTATTATAACCTCGTGTACTTTCAAGTTCCTAATTAATTCGTCAAGTTGTAGAGTTGACAAATTCTTTGATTCTTCAATAGCCGTAACTTTAGCTCGCTATTTTGGATTAAGAGCCCTAAGAAATTTCCTGACAAAGTTCTTACTAGAAAAATTCTCATCAAGTGCTTTTAGACTTGGGATGATAGTGTTAAACCTAGCAAAAGTATTATCAATTGATTCCTCTTCCGGAATCGTAAATTGCTCATATTGTTGCACAAGTAGATCTATTTTGTTATCCTTGACTTGACTATTACCTTGGTGAGTTATTAGTAAAGAATTCCAAATTTCTTTTGCGGTTTCACACATAAAGATCCTTTTGTATTCTTTACGTGGTAACGCATTGTAAATAACCATTTTTGCTTGATTCTTTTTAGAAAGTTTTATTTTTAAATCATCATTTTGTTTTTCAAAAGATACTATTTCATCTTTATTTGTTTCGGTATTATTTTGAGTAGGTAAAAAATCACCATTAGTAATAACATGCCAAAGATCTAGATCCTTTGATTTCACATAAGTTTTGAATCGATTTTTTCAATATAAAAATCCACCACTTTTAAATAGTGGTGGTCTTTGCATAGATTGCCCTTCTAAATATTTTTCAGATTCAATAGATCGTTACAAGTTTTAAAATATAATATATTTTAAAGATCTTGTTAGACGTGGCTCCTGATACCAATTGTGGAAAACTAGAAGGGGGGTTAAATAGTTTTACGTCTTTTTCATTTATTATGAAAACCTTTGTTTTTAAAACTTTGTTTACTTTTAAAAACTTTTGATTCGATATTATGTGAATTCAAGTCTTGCACAATATAAGCAATTATATAACTAAGTACTAAAGTAATAATAATGTAAGTAAATAATAAGGAAGTGAGAGATGGAAAGATCTAACCGAGACACGAGGGATTTATAGTGGTTCGGCTACAAGGACACCTTCCTTGCCCTACTCCACTCCCCGAGCACCTAGCTCGAGAGTTTTCTTCACTATGTCAACAAGCTCCTTTAGGGTGGAGAAAACCTTACACAACTTTCACTTACACCAATTAACGACACTAAGCTAAATGTCGAGTTCTAATCCTAGCTAGAACCAATCTCACACCACTAATAACTACACACCTTCTTCACAACTTCTTCTTCACAACTTCTATTTCTTCAAGACTTCAACTTCTTCACAACTAATTCACAAATTGTTCACACCTAAGCACACCACTATCTTCTTCACACCAACACTACTTATTCACACCACTATCTTCTTCACAACTTCTTTACTTACACACCTTACTAGCCTAACTCCTTATATCTACAACTATCTAATTAATATTCACAACTTATACACAAATGAATGAATAATATATAAATGGTGATGTACAAACAACTTAGATGAAAGGATCACACTAAGTTGTAATACTTCTTGTTTTAATGGATATAAGTATTCTTCTCTTGCACTTGAATGGTAGAAGCTTGAATCACTTGAAAATAAAAGCTTATGATTATATGATCAAAGGATTAGAAAGAATAGAAGAGAGGATTTATATCAGAAAGTTTGAGGTGCAAAATGTGGGGAAAAATGCCAGATTTGAGCCAGTATTTATAGGGGAAAAAATATTGTTTGGGAGCGTGGTCGGTCCCCTTAATTAGGGTGTCGGTCCCCTTAATTACTAGCCGGTCCCCTTAATAATTAAGGGGGCCGCCTAGTAAAAAAAAATTTCTTCAGATTTTTTTCTCCTTTTGTGGGGAAGGTTTTATCTGAAGAATCTAGCCGTTTTTTTTGTAGAAATTTGAATTCAAAATATTTATTTTGAATAAAATATTTCTTATAAATATAAAAACATTTTTTATAAGTTTAAAAATGTTTGTTCCATTTTATAAAAAATGTAATGTTTGTAAAAATAAAAATTCCTTTGATCATAGAATGCATTAGACATTTTGTTTATTCATACCTTAGGTGATTTGGATGTTAAAGTGAATATTTATTACTAAATACTTGTTTACGTCATAATTTGTAGTTCAATGAGTTTACGTTTTGTGATTATCAAAACATAGAGATATCGATATATGTTAATAACGTTTTTAGACATTATTTATATTAGCAACTTGTATTCCCTAATTTCTCGACATTTCACAAGTTTCTATTAGTTAGAACTTGTAAGAATATCTACGTCGAACTTTAATCCTTATTATGTTCGACTATGATATTAAACCATCTCATATTGCAAAAGTTGCAAGATTGAGATCGTCAACGTTCGTCACTCCAGCCATGACTCAGGATACAATCAAGTAACTAGTTGCTGACAGAATGACTGTAGAACTAGAAAACTTGAGGTCCCAACATGGCTAAAATATCAATAAAACTCCATGTCCAACCAGTAAGCGTATAGCTTATGGGTTCTAAACAAAACATTGTAAGTTCCACAATGTTTTCCTAAACTTCGTAAGTCAATCTCATAGACTCTCTCACTTTCAATTCTGAGTCAAAATACTTGTTCACTTTTCCCCAAAACACTCCCGTACCACACTTCCTTAGTGTGGCCAACTCTCTTCTTTCCTGCCGATACTATCTAAGGATGATTTATAATCATCTTATTAAAATGATTCAGGACGCTTTTTCATTTGAAAAGAAAGTTATAAATCACTAGACCATGAATTTATAAACCATTGTCTACAAAAGTGGGACGCCTCTGCTTGTAAGCAATGAGATATAAATAAATGAGTCTAAGTATTTGGCATCCGTACAAACATTTCTCAATTCGTTTGTACAAAACTATTCTCTTCCTCCGTCAGTCTTACCCCTTTCTTTCCCTCGAATCATAAACTCGTTCTTTCCTCTCCACCTCTACTCTTATACTCAACTAAATCTCGGGACGAGATTTTCTTTTAGGGGGTAAGACTGTAAACACCCATAAAATCCCATCAACATCATTTCCACTACAATACCTATATTAGGTATTTTCACAAGTAAACTTTTGTTTTTCTTCCTTTTCATTGCGTGCATGACTCTCTAGACCTGATCACGTATCCTCTTAAGCCAAATATTTTTACAACCATACCACATGAATTCCTAATCTAAGATCATTACAACACCCCAATAAGTAATCTATCACCACAACATACTATATCTACCAAAACAAACCCTAATCAAACCCTAAGTAGTTATAGTTATCTCTAAAACCCTAATTCCTATACTAAACTAGTTTGAAAGTATTCAAGGGTTATGTAGGAGTTACATTAGAAACTTTAGGATATCTTAGACTCCCTAAACCTTAGTACAACCCTATAGAGCTTAGGTATAATTCCCTTAAGCACAAAACCCTAACTAGGTCCTATAAGTCCCAAAACTAGGTTAAACCTTCCCAAATCTTTACCATAAGTTACCACCACTTAGTATAAGTCTTCTAAGTCCTAATCCTAGTTACCAAGCACCCATAGAAACTTAATCTAGACACTAAACCCTAAGCTAAACCCTAATCTCTCACTAAGCAAGATTAGGTTTAAAATAAACCTAAACCTAAGCACCTCAAGCTCCTCAACCTAGAACCCTAGCACCTTGTGCACCTACTTGTCATCATCACCAAGCAAGCACCTAGGTAGCACACAAGTAGGTGATGCACCTACTTGTCACCACCTTAGGGCCGCGGCTTCACCACCACCAAAAACACCCCTACGCTGCCCCTAGCTACCCTAGCCTACAACCATAGCTTCCATTAGTCATAGATAGCTGGTACTAGTCACCTCCCCCCACCTCTTGCCACCTCGTACCCCATTTCTTGCTCACCACTCCTAACGAGACCTATATAAATCCTCGTTCCCCCTTCCTTTCAAAATCACACCACCACTCCTCTCCAACTTAAATATTATGTACCTAGTAGTAGTATACAAGCCCTAGTAGCCTTAGAAGTCGAGTAGCTAAGCCCTTGAAGCCTTGTCGAATTGTTTTCCTATCGAGAAACCCTAAACCACTCGCTAACCCTAGTTCGACCCTAGTAAGCCTTTACACTTGTTCTAATAGATTTAGTACAGTCCTAAGATAGATATTAGTTGCCCTAGATCACCTAGAAACCCATGCTTAAGACTTGATCATTTCATTTGCTAGTTTTCATTTTGAAACCCTAAATATAGTCGAATTGCTAATTTTGTGCTATAAGCCCTTACCATAAGCTATAAGCTAGTATAAAAAACTTAGATAAACTAATATTAGTAAGTCATAAGCTAGGAAAACTTTTTGTTTTAATTCCTTGAAACCAGATGATGAAACAATTGCCACATTCCTCTTCACCTTGCCTCGACCAGCTATCACCACTGTTCTCTCACGTACTTCGAACACTTTCGGTATCCTTTGATGCTTCACAACAGCGACAGAGTACCCATACAAGTTGTACTTTTGCACAATTTTTGATGTTATAGTCTGTTACAAAATGTACAAAACTTAGCATTAGTTTTTTTGGGGTGATTCTAACAGACATTATGATCTATCAATCATCCTATCAGACACACAATATCTCAGACAAATGATAGCTATATATATAATTAAGCAAATCTGTCACTACTGCTTCCTAAACAGGCCAAATACACAAAACAAAATAGAGGACCACATCAACCATGCATAAAGGAAGTATAGCAGCTAAAGATCTAGCTCAACCTCAAGCTAATGACATGGTGGGAATTAAAGCTTCTTAAGTTCCTGCTACATGTATGGTTAAGACTGCTCAGGTATTACAAGGACAATACTCCAAGTGTGTTACTGTTGCTTCTTATGAAGGTTAAGACTGCTTATTGAAGTTAAGACTGCTAGTGTATATTATAGATGCTGAGAACTTGCCAAGTAGTCAGTGTTGCTAGAAGAAAACTTAGTTCTGCTAGTACTAAGTTATAACCGCTATAGTCTGATAGTTGTTTAGTTTGTAATCTCATTGAAATTGTAGCGTAACAATTTAACAAATTAACAATGTTTCAATACACTTGCAACTCGTCCATCTCTCCAGAAGCATGCAGTCAATGTTCTGTAGAATGCCCTATCTTCTTGGTCATGGACAGTGTGAAACGTCCAGTTGCACATCCAATTCATCTGACAGGGTTCAAAATCTGAATTTAATAATACAAATTTAGTTACAGATAATCCAAAATATTACACAGATATATATACTTGATTTAGTTAAAGTTATTAAAGGAAAACATACCATAGTCATGTGGTTCGTGATAGAGGGCATTCATGGCTATTGTTAATACAAATATCGCCTAAAAACGTTATTTACATTTTACGATCTTTGCTAAGTTTTGTTAACGACAAAGTATAAACTTTATTTTTTTATAAAACATGATTTTAGTTTTAGTCTTGCATAACTAGACTTTATTTTCTATATTTACATTTCATATTAAACACAACATTTTCATATTTCTAAATAAAGAAAATGTAACATGACATCATGACATGGATCATGTGCATTTATGGAAAGGTTACTAAATTTAGGATGTGACCTTTCACAAGATCTCTTACACATAATAGAAGGTCTCTCACTCAAACTATTGAGTGTGGACTTATAGAATCTTGATTTGACATTGCTTGATATGGAAAGATTTCTTGTGGTCTTTGACTGTCAGACCCGGCGGAACCCTGGGGGTACGAGGGCGGAACCCTTGTTTTGGTTCTGCCGGATTCGCCAGTCTGCAGGTTTGGTTAGCTATAAATACCAAGCCATTTGCAAGAAATCTTTCATCACTTCTCATTATAATTTACACATACATTCTCATTGCATTCATCTAACTCATTAACATTTTATTTGTGAGATCTTTTGTAGCAAAGAAGATCATAAGTTCATACCAAAGGTTACAAGTAGCAACACAACGTTGCAAGTCTTGTTAGCTTAGTTTTGTGTAACCTAGTGAGGTTTATACATTCATTCATTGTGTACTTTCAGTAGTGATCGGTTAGTATTTTAGGCCTTAAAATACATAGTGTGACGGGAGTGGTTGTACCCTTGTAAAAGAACTCGACATCTAGCTTTGTGTCGGTAATCTTGTGTAAGCAACGTGTAAGGTTTTCTCTGCCGGTGAAAGGAGTCTGTTGACTAGTGAAAGAAACTCTCGAGTTGGATACGATAGGCGTGGAGTAGGGCAAGGGAAAAGAGTCCTTGTAGCCGAACTGTAACACCCCCAATTCATGGATGCAGCGGAATTCAACTTGAGTGTTACTCGACGGCACAACAGTCATAATAATAGAAAACGAACTCTAATTGAGTCGTTTTAAAAGATTTATCATTCAAATTATATAAATATCAGAGATTACAAAATGAGGTCCCAGATGGTTCCATGTTTACAAATTACATTAGATGAGTTTTTGAATGATAATAAAATTTATAGCCCTCTTGAATATTTGTGCCCTTCCGTGCCATCCTTGATCATCATGGACCTGAAATACATGCTTAAAAGGTCAACACAAAGGTTGAGTGATATTCATAGAGTTTGTTTAATGGTTGAGCACAATATGTTGGTAGTGTGAGCTATAGACTCACACCAATGGTTGGAAAACAAAACAGGTATTATAACACTAAGCTTATGACACCAAAATGTTAACGTGTACCAATATCAATCGGCGGAGTTATCCCGGTAGGTACATTGCCGTCATACCTATGTTTCAAATATTAATGCATTTGTTTGAACTTAGTCAACACAAATGGGATTCGTCAATCCCAATACGCCTATTCATAATATTCGCGCTCACTCGCAAGTAACCCTCGCAAGTGATTAAATGGTTCATAATAAGGGATCTTGGATTGGCAAGGATGTTACTTAGTGATAATAAAACAATCAGGCAAGCATACAATTGAAAAGCATTGTGTTCGGTTGAAAAATAATAGCATGTATTCCCCCCAAGGGTTTGTAAAACAATTAAGTAATGGAAAGTGGGGCTATGAACTCACCTTAAGTTAAATAGCAAGTAGTGAATGTGATGGTCGGATCGTGAAGGTTTCTACAAGCAACCTATAATAGAATGTTGCGACTTAGGATTGGATTAAAGAATATGAAGAATTGCCTATATATGTCTTGCATTTAGTCCATGATGTAGTACTTAGTGTAGTGTAAGTCTTTTAAAAAGAAATGGTTCATGAAACATGTATAGTTTATATATCGCTTATTACCGTTCGGGCCGACATAATTCAGAAGTCATGTAGTAAACGTTCGAGGAGCCAGGACACTTTAATTCGTAAATCCACAACTCATCTCGACGGCTTACTTAATGAACTCCTCACATGAGGCTCCCTACTATTGTAGTATTTGATAATATATATATATATATATATATATATATATATATATATATATATATATATATATATATATATATATATATATATAAGTTTTGACCCGAAAAGTTACATGTCTAATATTTGAATAAACTTAGGAAAGTTTACTTTTACATGAAGATTCTTATTACAATGAGTCTCATGGTTATTTAGATGAAGTAGATCCAAATTGTATGTTTAAGTTATCACTAACTCTTTTGCTCATGTTTTCGCCTAGGTAAGTTTATATGGTCATTTAGTCATGGCCTTGCCGTGACCTTTGGTCATTGTTCCATGGTCTTGAGACTCAACCTTGGCTTTAGCCATGGTTGTGGTCTTGAATTTAGGTCATTAGACCTCTTGGTCTTATTAAACCATAACTATTATATAGTAACTTTGGTATATAAAATAGCTGTTAAGAAACTGAAGAAAATCTCATTCGTTATTAGTTTTCTAGATACGTGCTCCTGAGTTCTAGAAGAAAACGTGATTCCGGACAACTTTCGTGCTTTAACTTTTTCGTGAAACGGACCAGAAGGGCCTCTTTTTGCGTGTTTAAGTTCTGTTACAGAAGGTTTTTAGGCAGTTTTGCCGCAAAGTTTTGGTAACTTCAAATGGTCATAACTTTTGACTCGTGTACTCGTTTTAGGTGGTTCAAATTTGTTAAGTCCTTTTTAACAGTAGGTAAGGGTCCAATATCATAGTTATACTATTTTGGTCAGATTTCACCATGAAAGTCACTAGTTTACTTGTTTAAATAACATAAGTTAACATATATATACCAATACTTGTTTTACCCATTTTTATACATCATGGACATGATCACAAGACAAAATATAGCATGAATGATATGTAAATAGCATGAATATGATATTTAACAAGAAGTATGTTAGGGTTTGCTTACAACTTTTGGCTTTCAATAAAGAAAGGTAAGTAACATGTAAGGTAAGGACTTTGATTGACAAGCTTCTCTTCACTTTAGCAACCCTTCTACTCTTGTATTCTTGAAGGATTTGTGATGAGGGTTTAGGTGACTTTAGTTGATCTAAACCCAAGACAATCACCAAAAGTTTCTAAGGATTTGAAGTAGTTTGATGAATCAAAACCTAACTAGAGTTTATGTGTTGATATTGCTCTTGATTTCTTGATTATAACTTGAAGTAAACTAGCTAATGAAAGAGTGTTTGTGTGTGAGATATGGGACGACAAGAGAGGAGGAGGGGAGGGTTTTATAGTAGCTTGAGGAGGTTAGGAAGTAACTAGGAAGATGCATGAGGAGGTGCAAGAGTTTAGATATTATGGAAGCTTAGTTGATAAGTTACTTACACATGTATGCTACCTAAAGTCCTCAAGACTTATCACAAGCCAACAAGGCTTGTAATAGCCATCATACACGTTCATATGGGATAAGGGGTGACTAGATGATAAGTCTTGATGTTATCTTGCTTACTTTGTGTGTTTGGCTCCGTAAAATGCTAACCGTAAGTTATTAAGCCACGAAACGTAAAATCGGGTATCGTATAAATGTGAAACTTGAAAGAATAACTAAACTTGTCAATATACTCCATAATAAAATATAAAATATGTGGTAGGTTCCATTGGGGTGCCAAACCCTGCTAAAACTGGAAATACGGGTCTAAAACGCGTAATACGTAAAACGTACGAATATTGTGTAAAATTGAGAAAAGTAAAATGTTACTTTTCTAATATGATAATAATGATTTAAAATAACTTATAATGTCTAGACTGGGCTCAGTCTAGTGTCGGTTGGTATTTAATGTCTTTAAGACGTAAAACCGTAAGCCTAAAAATCAAGGAATGATTTATAAAATCAAGGAATGATTTTTGGTCAAAGGAGGAGGGAAAATTATGTTGACTTTTTCCAAAAATGTGAAAACTCAAATCGTCTTAGAAACGCGGTGCAGGTATAGGCTAAGTAAAAGCGCTTAAAAACGAGAATTTCTGTTTCTCTCGGCCGAGGGTTTATTTGGTCACATTTTTCTTAGTCATGATTAATTCTCAAATAAATCATGAGTGTATCAAATATTTTTCTGATGCAGGGAAAATTAACGCGGTCGAGTTTCGTTGTGCGTAGAATTTTTGATTGACGTTTTAACCTAGACGTGTATTTCCTTAATAACTTTCACGAAAATGATCTGATGAGTGTCAAACTTTTATTTTGCCATGGAAATGATTTATCATACGAGAATATGAAATAAAAATCAAATTTCGGAAAAGTAAATAGTAAAAGTGAATAGTAAAAATGAATAGTGAAATTTTTCGAAAATAGAAGTTAACCTGAAAATGTGAATTGTTACAGTCTCTACCCCTTAAGGGAACTTCGTCCCGAAGTTCTATGTGTGTTATATGTTGGAGTGGTATCGATGAAGAGGTGTGGTTACTTATGAGGACTAGAGTCTGTGATTACCAGTGATTTTGTTTTATTTGTCTCAGAATATGGTGTGTCAATAGAAATTGATAACATAGTTGAATGTTACTAGAGATTCATATAATATTCGAATATCAAAGGAAATTGATATAGCAGTCGAATATTAATAGGAATTGATATAGTA
The DNA here is from genome assembly GCA_030686995.1 of Artemisia argyi. Classification (NCBI taxonomy): domain Eukaryota; kingdom Viridiplantae; phylum Streptophyta; class Magnoliopsida; order Asterales; family Asteraceae; genus Artemisia; species Artemisia argyi. The sequence continues at coordinate 78,082,743 of CM060698.1, read as the reverse complement.
GTTGAATAGAAATTGATATAGTTGAATATCAAATAGAAGTTGATATAGTTGCCAAGTATCAATAGCAATTGATATAGTAGTTGAACAACAATAGCAATTGACATAGGAATCCAATAAATAGAAATTGATATAGTAGTCGAATATCATTAGTAATCGATATAGTAGTTGAATATCAATGGAAATTGGGATAGTAGTTGCAATCATAGTCTAGTAGGTAATCTGTTGTTGTACCTAGTGTTTATTGACTTTATACTTATGTTATTTTGGATACAAATAAGCCCACTTGTTTATAATTCTTTTTTTACATAGAGAGGCATCCCAAACAATGTAAATAGGGGAATATAAACTTATGGTTTGGTGATTTACAATTTCTTTATTTAAATGAAAAGGCATCCCAATCCATTCAAATAATTATAAATCATCCTACTTAAGAATTTCCAACACAACGTTTATACTTAGCCGGTGAGTTACAAGGTAGTGTATTACGAGATGATACTGGTGTTCCAAAAGTACAAGATGAATATTCAATCTTGTAAAGCTGATGAGGGTGCTTGTGGTGTAACTAAGGATGATTTGAGCTTTAAAAGTTCATCAAGATCTGTTAATGAGCTTGTGGTTGTAATGGTTGTGAAGATAATGATGTGATATGTTGATGAACAAAAGTGTGAAGTGTATGCTTAACATTAATATTCTTAGGTATAGATGTTGAGTTTGCTTTGAAAATCTTAAGAGATTTTAAAGGTTTATGACGGAATAGTATCCTTAGGACCTAAACAGGATAGTACTTCTACGGGATGAAGAGAAGAATTGATAACTATCCCAAGATAGCAGTTCGGATTATCTTATAAATGAAAACTTTCAAGAATGAATTTAGATAATACAATTAAGGTGTTAAGATCTTGCTGAGTGGCAAGACACTATCGTGTCTCTAGATCGTTTTAAAGAATTCTGGTGGTTTATTGAGTTCAAGTAGGAAATTAATCTGAACATAACCCTAGTACCACTATTCTTAGTATTTGAAAATTTTAAGTCGAACATAGTTAGTCAGACTATGTTTCACTATCCCTAGGTTAAATATAGGTGACTAGTCTATATTTAGCCGAGGTTCGATAAAATTTTCAAATACCTAACTTAGGTATACTTGTGATATGTCCGTTGCTTTTAAGAAACTGTCCACTAAACAAAGGCGATGTCAAACCATTCAGTTGCAAGTCCCGCCCATACAAGACTTGTAACCTATGTTTTCACATTCCATTACATAGAAGATAGTACGGGTAGATACATATGGAAAGGAAGTTTTAAGTAATTCTAAAACAGTCCATACTTGGCCAGGATCACGAACCTTTAACAATGAAGGTTTCATAAGAAAACTTTGATGAATGTAGAGAAGCTTCAGCTTTTGTAGCTGATAGATTAGTTTATCCTTTAGAAATCTCATATTTCTATTTTGAAATCGATAGATTGTGATGGGTTTTTGATATCATATGAAATGATATTGATGAGGTGATGGAATAATTCCAGAGACCATTGCGCAAATCACAATGTCTCGGAAGTAGATTAGACCATTGTGCAATTCACAATGTCTGGGAAGTAGGTTAGACCATTGTGTGAATCAAAACATTTGAGAAATGATTAAGACCATTGTATCATACAATGTCCGGGAAATAGAAAAGACCATTGTAATTAGTTACAACGTCTTGGACATAAAATGCTGGAATAGGAACATGGTTGGGAGAATGTGGTTGCGCCGAAATGCCCTAGAATAGGCATGTGCAGATATGTTTAGATAAAATGATTGAAAATAACTCGAATGTATATATTAATATACTTATATATGTTCGTGCAGTGTAGAATGCCTAGTGTGTATATATCAATATACTTATATGTTCATGTAGCATAAAATGCTTACGGGGAAATGCTCAATTATGTTAAGGGTACATATATCAATATGCAATTATGTTTGTGTAGTATAAAATGCTTAATAAGTCCATAATCGTCTGGAGGATGGAAGGCACGGAGAGCGGAAGGCTATAAAATGTTTTTGCTTGTAAGTGTGGTTATAGTTTAGGTCTCAATTAGACCCGTTTCTTTATAACCAAGGCTCTGGTACCAATATGTAACACCCCCAATTCATGGATGCAGCAGAATTCAACTTGGGTGTTACTCGACAGCACAACAGTCATAATAATAGAAAATAAACTCTAATTGAGTCGTTTTAAAAGCTTTATCTTTCAAATTATATAAATATCAGAGATTACAAAATGAGGTCCCAGATGGTTCCATGTTTACAAATTACATTAGATGAGTTTTTGAATGATAATAAAATTTATAGCCCTCTTGAATATCCGTGCCCTTCCGTGCCATCCTTAATCATCATGGACCTGAAATACATGCTTAAAAGGTCAACACAAAGGTTGAGTGATATTCATAGAGTTTGTTTAATGGTTGAACACAATATGTTGGTAGTGTGAGCTATAGACTCACACCAATGGTTGGAAAACAAAATAGGTATTAACACTAAGCTTTTGACACCAAAACGTTAAGGTGTACCAATATCAATCGGCGGAGTTATCCCGGTAGGTACTTTGCCGTCATACCTATGTTTCAAATATTAATGCATTTGTTTGAACTTAGTCAACACAAATGGGATTCGTCAATCCCAATAGGCCTATTCACAATATTCGCGCTCACTCGCAAGTAACCCTCGCAAGTGATTAAATGGTTCATAATAAGGGATCTTGGATTGGCAAGGATGGTACTTAGTGATAATAAAATAATCAGGCAAGCATACAATTGAAAAGCATTGTGTTCGGTTGAAAAATAATAGCATGTATTCCCCCCAAGGGTTTGTAAAACAATTAAGTAATGGAAAGTGGGGCTATGAACTCACCTTAAGTTAAATAGCAAGTAGTGAATGTGATGGTCGAATCGTGAAGGTTTCTACGAGCAACCTATAATAGAATGTTGCGACTTAGGATTGGAGTAAAGAATATGAAGAATTGCCTATATATGTCTTGCATTTAGTCCATGATGTAGTACTTAGTGTAGTGTAAGTCTTTTGAAAAGAAATGGTTCATGAAACATGTATAGTTTATATATCACTTACTACCGTTCGGGCCGAAATAATTCAGAAGTCATGTAGTAAACGTTCGAGGAGCCAGGACACTTTAATTCGTAAATCCACAACTCATCTCGACGGCTTACTTAATGAACTCCTCACATGAGGCTCCCTACTATTGTAGTATTTGATAATATATATATATATATATATATATATATATATATATATATATATATAAGTTTTGACCCGAAAAGTTACATGTCTAATATTTGAATAAACTTAGGAAAGTTACTTTTACATGAAGATTCTTATTACTATGAGTATCATGGTTATTTAGATGAGTAGATCCAAATTGTATGTTTAAGTTATCACTAATTCTTTTGCTCTTGTTTTCACCTAGGTAAGTTTATATGGTCATTTAGTCATGACCTTGCCGTGACCTTTGGTCATTGTTCCATGGTCTTGAGACTCAACCTTGGCTTTAGCCATGGTTGTGGTCTTGAATTTAGGTCATTAGACCTCTTGGTCTTATTAAACCATAACTATTATATAGTAACTTTGGTATATAAAATAGCTGTGAAGAAACTGAAGAAAATCTCATTCGTTATTGGTTTTCTGGATACGTGCCCCTGAGTTTTTGAAGAAAACGTGATTCCGGACAACTTTTGTGCTTTAACTTTTTTGTGAAACGGACCAGAAGGGCCTCTTTTTGTGTGTTTAAGTTCTGTCACAGAAGGTTTTTAGGCAGTTTTGCCGCAAAGTTTTGGTAACTTCAAATGGTCATAACTTTTGACTCGTGTGCTCGTTTTAGGTGGTTCAAATTTGTTAAGTCCTTTTTAACAGTAGGTAAGTGTCCAATATCATAGTTATACTATTTTGGTCAGATTTCACCATGAAAGTCACTAGTTTACTTGTTTAAATAACATAAGTTAACATATATATACCAATACTTGTTTTACCCATTTTTATACATCATGGACATGATCACAAGACAAAATATAGCATGAATGATATGTAAATAGCATGAATATGATATTTAACAAGAAGTATGTTAGGGTTTGCTTACAACTTTTGGCTTTCAATAAAGAAAGGTAAGTAACATGTAAGGTAAGGACTTTGATTGACAAGCTTCTCTTCACTTTAGCAGCCCTTCTACTCTTGTATTCTTGAAGGATTTGTGATGAGGGTTTAGGTAACTTGAGTTGATCTAAACTCAAGACAATCACCAAAAGTTTCTAAGGATTTGAAGTAGTTTGATGAATCAAAACCTAACTAGAGTTTATGTGTTGATATTGCTCTTGATTTCTTGATTATAACTTGAAGTAAACTAGCTAATGAAAGAGTGTTTGTGTGTGAGATATGGGACGACAAGAGAGGAGGAGGGGAGGGTTTTATAGTAGCTTGAGGAGGTTAGGAAGTAACTAGGAAGATGCATGAGGAGGTGCAAGAGTTTAGATATTATGGAAGCTTAGTTGATAAGTTACTTACACATGTATGCTACCTAAAGTCCTCAAGACTTATCACAAGCCAACAAGGCTTGTAATAGCCATCATACACGTTCATATGGGATAAGGGGTGACTAGATGATAAGTCTTGATGTTTTCTTGCTTACTTTGTGTGTTTTGGCTCCGTAAAATGCTAACCGTAAGTTATTAAGCCACGAAACGTAAAACCGGGTATCGTAAAAATGTGAAACTTGAAAGAATGACTAAACTTGTCAATATACTCCATAATAAAATATAAAATGTGTGGTAGGTTCCATTGGGGTGCCAAAACCCTGCTAAAACTGGAAACACGGTTCTAAAACACGTAATACGTAAAACGTACGAATATTGTGTAAAATTAAGAAAAGTAAAATGTTACTTTTCTAATATGATAATAATGATTTAAAATGACTTTTAATGTCTAGACTGGGCTCAGTCTTGTGTCGGTTGGTATTTAATGTCTTTAAGACGTAAAACCGTAAGCCTAAAAATCAAGGAATGATTTTTGGTCAAAGGAAGAGGGAAAATTATGCTGAATTTTTCCAAAAATGTGAAAATTCAAATCGTCTTAGAAATGCGGTGTAGGTATAGGCTAAGGTTACGGCTAAGTAAAAGCGCTTAAAAACGAGAATTTCTGTTTCTCGCGGCCGAGGGTTTATTTGCTCACATTTTTCTTAGTCATGATTAATTCTCAAATAAATCATGAGTGTATCAGACATTTTTCTGATGCAAGGAAAATTAATGCGGTCGAGTTTCGTTGTGCGTAGAATTTTTGAATGACGTTTTAACCTAAACGTGTATTTCCTTAATAAGTTTCACAAAAATGATCTGATGAGTGTTAAACTTTTATTTTGCCATGGAAATGATTTATCATAGGAGAATATGAAATAAAAATCAAATTTCGGAAAAGTTTAGTAAAAGTGAATAGTAAAAATGAATAGTGAAATTTTTCGAAAATAGAAGTTAACTTGAATGGTAAAGATGAGGATATAATTATTGAAGGTGATAACATACCTACTTTTAAAGATGGTATAAATGGTGAAGATGAGGATAGCTCTTTTACGAAACAAAATGAAGATCAAAAGAAATTGATTGCTAAAAATAATGAGGCAAAAATGATGCTTTACAATGCTTTACCAAAGAAAGAGTATGAAAGAGTCTTTTTGTGTAAAACCGCTAAAGAAATTTGGCAATCTTTAATAGTCAGTCATCAAGGGAACTCACAAGTTAAGGATAACAAAATTGATCTTCTTGTTCAACAATATGAACAATTTACTATTCCCGAAGATGAGATTATTGATTGTGCTTTTGCTAGGTTTAACACTATTATTACTTCACTTAAAGCACTTGATGAATCTTTTTGTAGCAAGAATTTTGTCAGGAAATTCCTTAGAGCACTGATGAGTGCTCAAACACTCATCATTTTTGGTCAAATATGAACTGCAAAACATACAAAAACAATAAAAAAGTTATCAAAATACTTAAATTATCCCAGAGATTGTGTTTTATGTGTTTTGAATGCAAAATAAGCAAAAACAAATGAAAAGTGATCAAAGTTTGCAATATTGGCAGTTTCAGTCCCCCAAGTTTCAAAACTTGTCAAAAATAGTCCCTATGCATTTATTTTTGAAAGAAAAGTCAACCCAAGTCTTTTGAAAGTTAAAAATCAAAAACTATGATACTTGGGTCATAAGTTTCAAAAATTACATGTTTGGTCCCTAAGATTTCAAATCTGGCGAAAATGGTCCCTAGGAATTTTGAAAAGTGGAAAATGCAAAATTGGTTCTTGGATTTTTGATTTGTGGCAACATTGGTCCTTGGTAGCACTTTGGGGAATGTACTACTTCAGTCCCTCAACTTTTGAGAAATGACAAAATTGGTCCTTGTGTGTTATAATACCAACCGGACCCTTTTGATATTTAAAACCAAACAACCAAATCCAATACCCAATCCACCAAGCCCAAGCCTAACCCCAGGCCCATTCCCCTATCCGGCCCACCCTTTTTTAATACCAAATCCACAGGGTCAAACAGTCAACCAGTCAAAAGACCGGTCAACACCATCTTCCCAAAAAAAAACTCCCTTTTTTCCCGCTCCCTGCTCCCCCCTCCTCCTCACATTTTCACCATTTTAGCCCTCCACAATTAATGAACCTCACCAACCAAACCAACCCCCACCATCCACTATTAATTACCCAAACCCGTCCCACTCATATTTGCCGTTTTATTCTTGGCGGGAAAAACACAATCAAGGGCTCAGATACATCAAAGCACAATTGAATGATTGGGATTTGGTCAAGGGTCAAAAGAGAACCATGGGGAGTGTAAATATTCAAACAGGAAGCCATGTGAAAGTTTGGAGGGTACCTAATCATCTCGTTATATATATATATATATATATATATATATATATATATATATATATATATATATATATATATATATATATATATATATATATATATATATATATATATTAGGCAAATGTAAGCCCTAAGGGGTGTGTAGTGTTGTAATTTAGTTAATATAAGGTTTATTGTATCCTCTGTAATCAAATTTTAATCAATGAAAGTTTTAGTTTAAGTTATCCTTTTATTTTTAAATTTCAAGAATTACTCATATATTGCACTCTCTAATATAAAGCTCAATTGTGATAGTAAGGTGATTACAATCCCATGTAAACTCAATGTGTCTATTTTCATAAGAGTTTTAAGTTTGTGGACTTGTTTTTATCACAGTTGATAAAAATATAAAAAAATTAAAAGAAAATCAAAATAAAATAAAAAAAGAACATGATCAAGGGTTGATGAAGCTTGGAGCTCAGTGATTGGTGGTTGCTGAGGGTATTAGAGGCTTATGGAAGCCACATAGGTTGATTCTTGGTCCTGGTTCCTTGTCTCAGTTGGAATTCCATTGTAAGCTTTGATTTTTGATTTTCACTCTTTTTAGTATATTAGTAGTAATTGTTGCTGATTATTGTTTAAATTGCTTGTTTATCACTCATAGGATTAATTGTGATCATTACTTTGTAGTTTGACATAATTTGTATTAAGTTTTATTGAATTCTGTGTTTTAAGGGGGTGTTTGGATTTGACTGTGTTGATCACTGTGGTTGGTCTCAGTGTTTGAGAGTTGTTCTTATAACTCACTTAGTGCCTAAATACACCAAATCAAGCATATAATCAGTCATCCATAGACAAAAAGTCAAAATCTCACATAAAATGGCCTAGATATTGTCTGTGAAAGATTTAGTGGATCACAAGCTTCATTTTAAGTCACAAGTTGATAACTTTGCTTAATTCTGTCTTTTTACACCTTAGTTAACGACATTCAGTCATCAAATCTTGGTTTAAAGTTCATAAAAGTCAAAACTCAAGTTTTCATAAAAAAGTCAAAAATACTCTTTGGCAGAAATCCATTTCTGGGAGGAATTTTCTAGAATTTTGTGTTTGAAAATAGCATTTGAAAATTGTTGTGATTGTAGTATCTCAGCTGAGCTATATGATCCCATGCATGGCTTAATTTTGTGAATTTTTCACAAGCTTGTACACAAGCTCAAAGTGAGCTGCAGGGGAAGCACCTCCCCTGTGCACTTCACTCAGTCCCATTAGCCCAACTTTAGTGGACCCCACAGGCCTAACCAGTGGGCCCCATGACCTGAATTTTAGCTTAATAGGAAGCCAATAAGCCAGGCTATCTGCCTGTGTGCTTATTTTGTAGTTTAGAACCCATTTGATAGGGCTGCAAGTGCCCTAAAGTTTGACCCTTTTCTGACTTAAGCTGATAACTCAGCTTTTGTACTAATCTTTCAACCATCCCCCTGACCTCATCTGTGGGACCCAGAGGGTGAACCCTAGTTTTTTAGACAGCCAATAAGCTCAGCTTATTGGCTTATCCCTTTGTTTAGACTTCCAGAGTCCCTAGTGGACCCCACAAGCCCTCAAAGTTGACCCCTTGGACCTGTTTGAACTGTTTGGTGTTTAGGATTGCTTATTGCTTATTGAGTGCTATTTTCTTTTGCTTATTTGCTCCATTTGGCTTGTTTTGAGTAGTTGTATATCTGTTTCAAGTTTATTTGTGTTTGCTTCTTAGTTTGGTAGCTTTTTCATTGCAATCAAAGGTCTAATAAGCTTTTAAGCTCATCTGTCATCACAATAAGCTACCCAAATTGCTTATTTTTGATCTCCAAACAAAGTACCTTCACAAAAGTTGCTTAAAAACATTCCATAAGCAAGTTTGAAATAGAAAAGTCTCAAAAAGCCCAACTTATTGGAAGTGATAGCTTCTATTTAAGCCAATTGGCTTATTACCTCAGCTTATTTATAAGCTAATCTCATTTTTATATTTTTCCTAGGCTTCTGGTATTTAAAAATAATTTTAGTAATTTTCTCAGATATTTCTAGCATCATTTGGTATTTTTCTTAATTTAAATTAATTTTTAATAATTATTAAATAGTTAATAATTAATATTAATTAATTAGAAAATCATAAAAATACAAATTTAGTTTTAAAATTAGTTTTTAGTTATTTTTAATTTTTCCAAATTTTATTTTCAATTTTCTAGTGTAATTTCATAATTAATTAGAATTTAGGTTAATTTAAATAATTAAAAAGTAATTAATAATTAGTAATAATTAATTAAAAAGTCTTAAAAATATATTTTCAGTTCTAAAATTAGTTTTACAGTATTTTAGATTTTTCTAAGTTTAAATTTTGTTTTTCTAGGTTAATTTCATAATTATTTGTATTTTAGGTTAATTTAATTAATTAAAAGTAAATAGGAAATTAGTATCTAATTAATAATAATTATAAAAATAGTGTAAAAATTAATTTTAATTTTCCAAAAATTTTCTTTAATCATTAGGATTGTAAAAATATCATTTTTATACCAGTATCCTTTTTAGATAATCTCACTCACTTTTTATTCACGTACGTTTGCTCCCGTTCTCAACAAACGTATTGTTTTTAGGTTTTAGTTCACTTCTTCTTAATCTAAATTCCAGTAATCAATCATATAGCTTTCCTAAGCTATTTCTTTTTATAATTTTCAAATAATTGTCATCACAACCCTTTTCTGTGAATAATCACCCGATCACAAACACGCTCAGATACAATTCACACCTCGTCAGGGTATAACGACCTGGTGATTTCCTATATTACCCGGAGATTGAATCTAGGCTATTTGACTTTGTTGACCATTCCTTGGTCAATATAATTTGACTGTTTAGCATCAATCAAGCACTCCATCCGAAGTGGAGAGCCAAAGTGACGACAATTGAAGAATCTAAGGATCTTTCAAGCATGTCACTTGATGAGCTAATTGGAAACCTCAAAGTTCATGAAATGGTAATGGAAAAAGATTTAGAAATAGTTAAAGGCAAGAAAGAAAAAGTCAAGTCTATTGCATTGAGAGCTAAAGTTCAATCAAGCAATGATGAAGAATCTAGCTCGGATAGTGATGATGAAGAATATGCAATGGCCGTTAGAGACTTCAAGAAGTTCTTTCGAAGAAGAGGAAAGTTTGTAAGGCAACCTAGAGATGATAAGAAAGCTTCACGAAAAGATCGTGATGATAAGAAGGAAAAGGTAGAAAGAAAGTGCTTTAGGTGTGGAGACACAAGTTATCTCATAGGAGAATGTCCAAAACCATCCAAAAGTAAAACTCAACGAGCTTTTGTAAGTAGTGCTTGGAGTGATAGTGAAAATGATGACGAAGAGCCAAAGAACGAAGAGATTGCTCTCATGGCTCAAGACTCAAATGAGGTACAATCTGACTCATCTTGTTCTTCTATTGATGATGATACATTGCAAAAAGAATATAACAAACTTTGTGAGCTAAGTCTAAAAATCATAAACAAAAACAAATTTTTGAAAACTAAAAAGGAATTTTTGGAAAATGAAGTTTATGAATTAAAAGAAAAAGCCAAGAGGTTAGAAAAGAGTAAGAGTATTGACACATTGTGTAAATCATGTGAAGAGTTTAAACTCGAAATTGAGAAACATAAAACTACTCAAAATGATTTAATTAAACAAACCTCAAAGTTTAAAAGATTCGATAAAAGTATTTCTTATGCGGATGAAATAATGAAACTTCAAAAGTCACCATTTGATAAAACGGGATTAGGTTTCATGAAACTAGAAACTTCAAAGAATCAAACAAAACAAGACGAGAAGACACAAGAAACTAACAAAACTGCTACAGGCACTCACGGACCAAACGAAACCCAAATCAGGGTTCCGCCCGTTGAACCCAAAGGTTCCGTGGGGTCTGTAGCAGAAAAGTCAATTTCTAAGACGGATCGTACTAAATTCATTAAAGTCACAAATAAGTCTAAAATTAGCATAAATGATACAAAGCTAAAACCAGCTATTAAGATTGGAGTAGGACTTGTTAAAAATGAATTTAGAACTAAAACTACTCAACCAAGACCTAAAACTCCTATTCCCAAATGCCCCTTTCCAAAGAACAACCACAACATTCAACCAAAATACTAACACGGTTGGAACCAAAACATACCTAGACATTACCAAACTCCAAACTTCATGTCATGGAACCCATATGTTCCATTTTCATACATGGATCAAGTTAATGGTATGTTTAACCAAAATGGACCCATGAGATATTGGGGACCAAACGTTTGAGTGTTTTTCATAAAATAGGTGTGCCTCAAAGTTAGTTTGGAACCGGATGAGTGGATCAAAGATAGCGGTTGCTCAAGGCACATGACGGGAAACAAAAGCCTCTTGTCAACATATCAAAAATGAGATGGAGGTAATGTCACGTTTGGTAGCAAAGTTAAAAGCAAAATCATCGGAAAAGGTACAATCTCTCATGACTCTCTCTCTATAGATGATGTAGCTCATGTTGTTAACTTAGGTTTTAATCTCCTTAGTATTAGTCAACTTTTCCAGAAAAAGTATAACATCCTTTTTAGTGAAAATGGAAGTAAAATACTTAAAGATGGCATAACCATAGCTAAAGGTGTTCTTAAGAACAACGTATATGTTATGAAGATGGATCAAACGTCTAGAGACAAAATTTGTCTCACCTCATTAGATGAATCTTCAACTTTATGGCATAGACATTTAGGACACGCTAACATGAGACTTATCCAAAACCTCTCCTCCAAAGACTTCGTTCGAAACCTACCCAAGTTGAAATATGACCAACACTTTTGTGATGCTTGCAAAATTGGTAAACAAGTTCATAATAGCCATAAGGCTAAAAATATGGTGTCCACATCTAGATGTCTGAAACTCTTGCATATGGATTTGTTTGGTCCATCCGCTATATAAAGTTATGGAGGCAACTTCTACACTTTGGTTATAGTAGATGATTATTCAAGATATACTTGGACAAAATTTTTGAAAATTAAGAATGAAGCTTTTGATCAATTTGAAATTCTAAGTAAGAAAATTCAAAATCAATTAGGAACTTGCATTGTGTTTATTAGAACGGATCACGATCGTGAATTTGACAATGAAACACAATTTGGAAACTTTTGTGATAAAAATGATATAACACATAATTTTTCAGCTCCACGTACTCCTCAATCTAATGGTGTAGTAGAACGCAAAAACCGAACTCTACAAGAGATGTGTAGAACAATGCTTAATGAACAAAATATTCCACAAAAGTTTTGGTGTAATGCCATTGACACGTCAACCTACATTTTAAATCGAGTCTTAATTAGACGATTTTTAAACAAAACACCATATCAACTATATAAAGGTAAAAAGCCTACATTAGGATATTTTAGAGTGTTTGGGAGTAAATGCTTTAAACTTAACACCAAGGATTATCTCACCAAATTTGACCCAAAGTCTTATGAAGGTGTATTTCTTGGATACTCACAAAATAGAAAAGCTTATATTGTGTTAAACAAAGAAACCTTAAGAGTCGAGGAATCGTTGAATGTAACATTTGACGAGAGTCCACCTCCCTCTAAGACATCACCTTTGGTAGATGATGACTTAGTTGAAAGTCAAGCTATGGAAAATCAAGATATCATAGATAATAACAAGGAAGATGAACTTTTAAACAAAGAAATTGTCAATGTCAAAGAATCTAAAAGTCATCCATTAGATAGTGTCATAGGAAATATTAACGAAAGAACACTAAGATCAAAAGTTCAAAATGAAAGCAACTTCTTTTGTTTCGTGTCAACTATTGAACCGAAAAATATAAAAGAAGCCATAAAAGATGAATCATGGGTAATAGCCATGCAAGAAGAATTAAACCAATTTGTTAGAAATGATGTTTGGACATTAGTTCCTCAACCAAAAAGCCAAACCATAATTGGAACGAAATGGGTGTTTCGTAATAAAATGGATGAAAATGGTATAGTTTCTAGAACAAAGCTAAGCTAGTTGCACAAGGATATAATCAAGAAGAAGGCATTGACTACGATGAAACTTTTGCTCCGGTTGCTAGGCTCGAGTCAATTAGAATTTTACTTGCATATGCATGCACATACAATTTTAAACTCTTTCAAATGGACGTCAAAAATGCATTTTTAAATGGGTTTATAGATGAAGAAGTGTATGTTGCTCAACCACTAGGCTTCATCGATTTTGAAAAACCAAATCATGTCTACAAACTTAAAAAGGCTTTATACGGACTTAAGCAAGCTCCAAAAGCATGGTATGATCGACTTAAAGCCTTCCTAGTTGACCATAGGTATACCATGGGATTAGTCGATAATACTCTCTTCACTAAGAAGAAAGGTTCACACATTATCATAGTCCAAATCTATGTTGATGACATTATATTAGGATCAGCTTGTCAAGAATTATGTGTTGATTTCTCAAAAATCATGCATGATGAGTTTGAAATGAGTATGATGGGAGAACTCAAGTTTTTCCTAGGACTCCAAATCAAACAATTAGAAGATGGTATCTTCTTTAACCAATCTAAATATATTAAGGATATGCTTAAGAAATTTGGTCTCGAAGATTCAAAACCAATCAAAACACCTATGTCCACGGAAACTAAACTCACAAAGGATGAGGAAAGTGAATCCGTAGATAGCACTAAATATAGAGGTATGATTGGTAGTCTACTTTACCTAACGGCTAGTAGACCCGACATTATGTTTAGTGTTTGTCTATGTGCTCGTTTTCAAGAAGATCCTAAAACAATTCATCTTGAAGCCGTTAAAAGGATTTTTAGATATATTAAGGGCACTACACATTTAGGATTATGGTATCCCAAAGGAACGGGAGTAGACACCATAGTGTATGCCAACTCGGACCATGCCGGTGACTATGTTGATAGAAAAAGTACAAGTGGTATTTGTACTTTTATTGAACATTATCTTACCTCATGGTTCTCTAAGAAGCAAACGGCTCTCGCCATCTCAATAATTGAAGCCGAATACGTGTCGGCCAAAAAAGCATGTCAACAAGCTCTTTGGATGAAGCAAGCTCTTGTAGACTACGAAATTCAACTTAACGACATCTCCATTCTTTATGACAACAAAGGAGCCATCGATCTTAGTAAGAATCCCGTTCAACATGCTCACACTAAACATATTGAAACCCGTCATCATTTCCTTCGTGACAATATTCAAAAAGGAAACATCTCAATTGAGAAAGTTTCTTCCGAAGACAACATTGCCGACATTCTTACAAAACCTCTTAAACGAGAACCATTCAACCTTCTTAGGCTTGGCTTAGGACTTATGGAACCTACATTGCAGTTTGGAACAATAGAATTAAATCACAAAAATCAAAACAAATCAAAACAATTATTTCTTTCTGCTGATCTGGCAGAACCTTCAGCCACAACGGGCGGAACCCTCATTTTGGTTCCACCGTATCCGCCGACCTGCAGTAACTTTTTCTTATTTTATATTAAACCAAACACTACTTATCCTATATCACCACTTTCAACCTGCTATTATTCACTTCACTACTCATCCACACCAACGAAAATTTGGTCCTTCCATCATACACATTGCTCCCTAATCATCATTGTAAGTATTCTAAACATAATTATACTCCTCATCTGCGTCTAGGAATTCTATTTTTGCATAAAAACTAAAACTTGGGGTTATGCATCAACTTAAGTAAATCATGTAGAACATTAGTTGTTAAAACTAACCTAATCATGTTTCCCATACTTAGGAACTGCATCTTTATAAGATATTTGCATGTTTACTAAAACAACCCATGTCAAATTCTGGCAAAAATTTCTCACAAATAGGACAAATATTTTTTCGTCTCATATTGTAAATACAAAATAAAAACGTTATGTTTAAAACATCACTTGCATAATGTCTCTTGAATGCTAAAGGGAATACATAACTAATATGCATTTTCGGGTACATTTAAACCAAGCTACATTGAATTAGGAGCGTTTGGGTTATCTTTTGTTTATAACAAAAACTTGCATTATAAAACGTTTTACGCATAAAAATGAGTCAAGATAACCGCACCTCCACATTGTCTTCATATAGGTACACACTAGAACATCCACATTGCAAAAGTCATTAATTTAGACTAAAATTGTGCAATTTTGTGTTTTCTAGGAATCATCATGCCTCCCGTAACTCATTATGACCATAAGGACACCATTCACTACCTACCCAAACACCACAAAACCAAAGGTCTCAACGAAACTCAAAGGAACATTTTTAAAGCCCTAGAAAAACAATATGTCCACGAGGGTAGAACCATTGACCCATCCTTCCTTACCGGAACCAATCTCCATAGGGAACTAGCCACCATCAACTTTGATTGTCTCTTAGAAATCGACGAGCCTATTTGTCCTAGGTTCATTCTTGAGTTCTGTGCATCCGTTACTCTTTCTTCGGATGATTATGGTTACATGTCTATAAACTTCATGGTAAGTAGCAACCAATACACCTTCACTCTCAATGAATTTGCTCAAATCCTAGGGGTTTCAAACCATGGTACTTGTATCTACACCGACAAACATTCACTCATAACTCTTGATACTCTCATGGACCGCATCCATCCTTATGACACTCCTCTCGTATCCAAGGATGTACTTCATGAGCATCTCTTTGTTAGGACTTCCGATACTAGGAGAACCCGTACCGGAAACGAGGTCAACAAGGACCCCTATGGTATGAAACTCAATGAACTCAAGCCTCAATTTAAGAAATGGGAAGAAGTCCTTAGAGCCAATGTCATTAGCACCATAGGAAACTGGGATCATATCAATGTTTGCCTTTGCTACATGCTCTACTCTTTGTCCGTTAGGCAACCCTTCAACTTGGCCTACTACATGGCCAAAAGGATAGCCTACATTCCCGTGTAAGGCACAACGGCTATGCCCTATGGAATGCTCATAACACGTCTCTTTAGGCACATCTCTCCAATTCCTCCGACTCCAATAGGTCTTTGCCTAGACTACTCTCTCATCCCACATACGTTTGTACCACTTAGTGATTAGAGAGTCTCCAAAGCCCAAGGAAAACGCCCTCATCCTCCTACTTCATCATCATCATCATCATCATCATCAATGAGTGAAGATGACGGGCTACCAAACTCTAGGCTTCCACCTCTTGAATACCTCTCATAACTTCCAAGAATTCCAAATGAGTCCGAGGAGTACAAGCAGACTAAGGGGGTGTTCAAATGTCTTGGGAGGTTCCTTGGAAAGCTCAATAAGAAGATAGATCGCCAATGAGAGCGAGTGTGTGTAGTGTTTAGCACTAGGTGTCATTTGAACAGTTTGGATGTTTTAACACTTTGTCTTATGGATTTATGTATTCGTAGGGATATTTGGTTATGTTTAGAACTTGTGTGTACTAACAATCATGTAGGATGACAACATTTGGTATGTTGTCAAATTTTCAAATCCATGGAAAATTTCACTAAGTATAGTGAAATTCGCTAGCCCCCGGCCAAAGTCTAACGGTAAGAGTGTTTCCTTATCTATTTTTTGCATTTCCTAATTAGTTATACTTTAAATTTTATGTTCCAAGAGTTTTCAGAAAATTTGGATTTCGTCTCGACCCTGAAAAACCTGTTCTGTCTTGTTTTTGTGCTTTGGCGGAACTGGCGGAACCAAAATCTGGGTTCCGCCAGTCAATTTTCTAGGTAAACCCAGTTTGGCCCAACGGAACAGACGGAACCCAAAATAGGGTTTCGCCCTTGTTTTCGTTGGGTTCCGCGGATCACCTGCAGAAATTTTTCCAATTTTTCAAATTTCAACTTCCACACAAATCCAAATTATCCTTTTTGGTTTGAAACTCATTCCTCCTTAGTTGTTAAGTGTATTAGGTCATTCTTAGCCATAAAAACCAATAGAAACCCATTTCCTACCAAAAATCAAATTTAATCATAACCAACCCAAGGAACCCTTCCTCATAAAGCAAGGAACCCTCCCAAAGGTTCCTTGATATCCGTGGGACACCTGATCCAAATCACTATGACAAGACCACTAAGCATTTAGTGCATATCTTGGTCTTCTTACTCCACCATTTTCATTGGATTGACTTCCAATGATTTGACAACCTTAATAACTCTTCCAAATCATTAGAAACCTCAATTTTTGTATGGTAGAACATCAAATCCAAACACTCTTTTCCACATTTCTTCAACTCTATAAGTTTGACCATCTTAGAACACTTTCAAATCACACCATCACCATCTCAATCTCTGAATCTAATCTTCTAAACCACCATTTTGACAATGACAAAGTCAACAATCACCTCTCCACCATCTCGACCCATTAGGAGAACCACACGCATAAGTGTAAAACCCTTTTGTTGTCACACCACCCTTGCCTTCGTTTGGCTCTAACGAAAGAATGGCACATGAATACACTCGGGCATTCTTTGAGCCAAATGTACCATTTGAACAAAAACCACCACCACAAGAAAAACCACCATCACAACCTAAACCATTGTTGTTTCACCCTCTCTACAAAGAGATCCATGGACCTCTCTATGAAGAAGCATACTTTGAACAAAACCAACCATCACAACCTCAAGTGTCACAACCACAATCAAATCCAAGTCCCAACACTTCGAGTCTCTCTTTCTATCTTATGAGGAAATTGAAGTGTAGTTATGGAACAAACTTCCAAACTCCCATGAGGAGATCAAAGATCGTCTTGACAACCTCTATGCCTTTAAAATCATGGTGGACAATCATCTTCATCAAGCCATGGAGTTTCAAACCACCTTGCTTGCCTCCATTACAAACTCGTCCTCCACTTAAGAAACCGCCACCATTCCAACATCACAACCATCATCAAATAATCCCATCCTACCCAATCCCCGATATCGTTGATCACATTGCGAGCGGTCGGCTAAAATAAGTGAGAGCATAAAAATCATGCTCCACCAAGTCCAAGATGAAACCCAGTTTGCTCAACAACACATTCTTCAACGTTTGGATGCTCTCTCACACCCAAACGACTCCTAGAGCGTATGATGGAGGCTTTGCCACATTTAAAAATTTGTTGGGAGACTTCCATTTATAGAACTAGGACTTTTATTTCTTAGTTATTTTTCTATTTTTTTTCTTCTACAAGTAAGATGGAATTTTTCATTTCTTGTTTTTGACTTTTAAAAAGTAAAATTTAAACTAGGAAGGACATCTTTTCTACTATTTTGTTTGCATTGTTGGTTGATCATATATGAGTTGTGATTGTGATATGATTACTTATATTCTCATATTGTCGTGTGGCTAAATGATTTATCGTATGTCATTATCGCCAACTAACTTCTTTTGTTTTAGGTTCAAAGTCCATGTTTCCTAACTTGGTACTCCATTTAGGGGGAGTATTGTCCAAGGGGGAGCATTTGCGTTATTCCACTTTGCTACTCTTCTTTTTGTTTCGACAAAAAGGGAGAGAAAATATATTTAAACTTATAAACTTAAAATGATTTTTGTCAATTTAGTAAAACAAGTTTAAATACAAACTTTCATAGACTTAACACTAGAATTAGTGATTTACTTAAAAATAAAATTTATGTTTTGTCATCAACAAAAAGGGGGAGATTGTTAATACAAATATCGCCTAAAAACGTTATTTATATTTTACGTTCTTTGCTAAGTTTTGTTAACGACAAAGTATAAACTTTAGTTTTTAGTAAAACATTATTTTAGTTTTAGTCTTGCATAACTATACTTTATTTGCTACATTTACATTTCATATTAAACATAACATTTTCGTATTTCTAAATAAAGAAAATGTAACATGACATCATGACATGCATCATGTGCATTTATGGAAAGGTTAATAAATCTAGGATGTGACCTTTCACAAGATCTCTTAAACATTATAGAAGGTCTCTCACTCAAACTATTGAGTATGGACTTATAGAATCTTGATTTGACATTGCTTGATATGGAAAGATTTCTTGTGGTCTTTGACTGTCAGACCTGGTGGAACCCTGGGGGTACAAGGGCGGAACCCTTGTTTTGGTTCCGCCGGATCCGCCAGTCTACAGGTTTGGTTGGCTATAAATACCAAGCCATTTGCAAGAAATCTTTCATCACTTCTCATTATAATTTACACATACATTCTCATTGCATTCATCTAACTCATTAACATTTCATTTGTGAGATCTTTTGTAGCAAAGAAGATCACAAGTTCATACCAAAGGTTACGAGTAGTAACACTACATTGCAAGTCTTGTTAACTTAGTTTTGTGTAACCTAGTGAGGTTTATACATTCATTCATTGTGTATATTCACTAGTGATCGGTTAGTATTTTAGGCCTTAAAATACATAGTGTGACGGGAGTGGTTGTACCCTTGTAAAAGAACATGACATCTAGCTTTGTGTCGGTAATCTTGTGTAAGCGACGTGTAAGGTTTTCTCCGCCGGTGAAAGGTGCTTGTTGACTAGTGAAAGAAACTCTCGAGTTGGATACTCGGGGCGTGGAGTAGGGCAAGGAAAAGAGTCCTTGTAGCCGAACCACGATAAACTATCGTGTTGTGGTTTGATCGATTCTTTCTTTATTCTTGCATATTACATATTGTCTTTTAGAGTAGATCTTTGATTACAAGGAAAGTTTCAAAAGATAATTAAGATAAAAACCGGTAAACTATTCAACCCCCTTTCTAGTTTTCCGCAGCTATGTTGGTGATGTATGTCTCCACTGTTGTGATGGCCCATCCATCAGGTTCAAATAACATCACATTATATTCCTCCTCGTTACAACCTGAGTTAACACCATCCACTGACCAGGACTCATATTCAAGTCATAAACCAGTCTCACCCAACCAAACCCATACAAGAAGGATTGGATGTATCGATCATAGATATGATCACTGTTCACCCTAACATTGTAGTCAGTCATATTAGTGGAAACCACGACCGAGTCAGTAGGGGTTGAACCATTCAGATATCTCAGAAAGTCTTCCTGCAACGACTGCATAAGTAGAGATGTGTCTGTCACATGCACTAAACATCTCTAAAATTGAGCACTCTCGGGTTCATAATTATGAAACTCCAACCCATCCTCACCGTAGCAAGTTACATAAAACACATCCTTACCCTCTTTTACAAAATGTATGTACTCAACATCCGAACAGGTGATGTTGTGAATGACAAAATCATTTCACCTTGCTCCCTCAAACAACACTCCTTACATGAACTCTCCATCTAACCCCCCCACCCCCACCCCCACCCCCCAAACACACACACAGAGTTAACTAAGCAAATATAAGAATTTCCATGATAGGAACCTCCTAAAACGTAATCATTATGCAGTTCCTGTATATGATAATTAATTTTTAACCATTGTCAATTAAATACTAATTAAACTAGTTTATTAGAAAAATAACAACTTGTCAATAATGGTGTTGTTAGCATTAAAATATTTATATATAGAAGTGATGGTCATTCTCATATTGTAACTTTGTGTCACTTGTTATGATTAGTAATAGAATAGTCAATGGGCTTATGGTTTGGACTAATCTAATAGGTTATAAGTTATGTATTACAACTAGTCCATACTTAATGTAAAAGTCCAATCCATGACTAAGCCCATCCAAGCCCATTAGGGTGTTACATCTCTTACTATATAAACACCTCAAATGAGTCATTTGAGGTGTGTGCTTGTGTGTGTATTTGTGTGTGTTTTTTATAAAAGTTCTCTTCGTCTCTTATCTCTCTTTTATACTTATTAACGCCACATACATCCCTACAAGTCACCATCTTTACTTCATCTAGTCATTGTATTTGTGTTAAAGTTGATATCTCTAAGGTCCTATAAGTGGTATCAGAGCCTAACAATGATTTAGGAGTGTTTTCATCAAGTTTTTTGTTAAAAAGTTACACTTTTCATTCATTTTGTGTGCTTTTTCTTCAAAAAGTTTTGATCTTTAAGTGTTTTAGTGTTAAAGTTGTTGTCTTTATTGAAGTTTTAGTGTTTCTAAGTGTTTTGGGAAAGATTTGATCAAAAGAAACAAGTGGAAAAAGTGTTTTTGGTTGAAAAAATTGAATTTTTGAAGTTTTCTGGTCATCCTACGCGTAACTTTTGGGCATAGTACGAATATCCAGCTGTGAACAGTACTTTTTGTACTTCTTACGCATAAGATTTGGTCAAAACCCTTTTCTTACGCGTAACTCCGGTCAAAACCCTGTTTTTACGCGTAAGTTGAAGTCTACGCACAAGATCCTACGCATAAGTGAAGATCCTACGCTTAAGTTCCTACGCATAAGTTCTACGCGTAAGATTCTACGCATAAGTTCTACGCGTAAGATTCTACGCATAAGTTTTTCTACGCATAAGATCCTACGCATAAGTTTTCTTCAACGATCAGAGATTACTCAGTACTTCCCTGACTTGGATAAGTTTGTGGAATACTTCGACACGGGATATCTTTCAAGCTTGGATAAGTTTGAGAGATCAATTTGGTTGAAAAAAACCTTACGCGTAACAATTCTTACGCATAAACTCTAAGTTTACGCGTAAAATCAAAGTCTACGCATAAACATTATTGTTTACGCATAACTTAGATCTTACGCATAACTTACAGGTTACGCATAACATCTTACGCGTAAGATTATTCAAGGTTTACGCGTAAAATCAAGCTTTACGCGTAAGTTTTTGACTTTTGACAACCAAACTTCAAACGGCCATAACTTTTGAACCGTAACTCCGTTTTCGACGAATCAGCTGTCAAAACGACCGCGAGACAGAGAAGAAGGACAACCAAACTTCAAACGGCCATTCAACCCAAGTTTCGAGGCCTAAAAACGCTCCGAGAAGAAGTTATTGAGGTTTTAGATCAAATTTTTCACCATAAAAACTTGCATCAACTTACACTAAACACAACTCCTACTTCGTTGGAACGATCCAAGAATCAACTTTATCAATCTACACTTCATCAATGGCAACTCAGCAAGACATTCATGCTGCCGGTGCAGAAAACCGACCTCCTATGCTTGAAAAAGGTGGATATCTCCCATGGACAAGCCGCATGCTTCGTTACATCAAAACAAAGCCTGATGGTAAATTGATGATCAACTCCATGACAAATGGTCCATTCAAGCCAAGACAAGTTCAAATTGAAGGCAATCCAAATGCAACACCTCCTACTCAACCATTCGTGCGTGAACAAATAGAAGCAGATTACACAGAGGAAGACAAGAAGCAGATCGCCGCTGATGATATGGCAATGCATTTAATCCAACTTGGATTACCACGGGAGATCTTTGCTGCTGTCGACAGTTGTGAAACTGCTTATGCTATGTGGGAACGTGTCAGAAGGATATGTCATGGAACAGAGATTGGACAACAGGACGTTGAGAACAAACTTCTTACGGAATGGGAGAACTTTACATCCACTAAAGGTGAACAGATTGAATCTTACTACACAAGGTTTTGCACTTTGATGAATGAGTTAATCAGAAACAAGTTGACACCTCGAACAATTGCAACAAACATCAAATTCATCAATAACCTTCCAGAAGAATGGGGTCGTTATGTTACAATTGTCAATCAAACAAAGGATTTACATAAGGTGAACTATGATCAACTCTATGACTTTTTGAAGCAAAACCAAGCTGAGGCTAATGAAGTAAGGAAAGAAAGAATGGCAAAGAATCATGATCTTCTCGCATTAATTGCTACTACACCAACACCGCTACAAGTGAACACACAACAACCATCATCATCTTCCACTCACAACTACATGCAACCATCATACATTCAACAACCAACACCGGTCTACCAACAACAGTTCTACCCACAGCAACAACAACATGTTATTCCACAACAGCAATACCAACAATTCCAAGAACCAGAATTCACTGAAAATGATGAAGCTACTGCAGCATTGACCCAAGCGTTTGCTTTTCTGTCAAAGGCATTCCAAGGACGCTATTCTACACCAACAAACAACAACCAAAGGATTTCATCGAACACTCGCAATAAGCAGATTGCTCAGCCGAGTTTCAATATGGGCAACAGAGGCCAAATGGTTGGAGTTTATGGGAATCAGCAAGGATACGCTACTGGAATTAACATGGGGAATCAGAATATGCTGAATGCAGGGAATCAGAATGCAGGAAATCAGTATGGTCAGTATGCAGGGAATCAGTTGGGTCAGTTTGTTGGAAATCAGAGGGGTCAGAATGTTGGTAATCAGGCAATGGGTAATCAGAATAGAAATGTTGCAGCTCCAGTAGTTGGGAATTTGGGAAATGTGAATCAGGGTAATCCGGTAAAGTGTTTCAACTGTCAAGGTGTAGGTCATATGGCAAGGAACTGTCCTACTAAGCCGAACAAGAAAGACACAGCGTATTTGCAGAAAGCATTACTGTTGGCACAAAAGAATGAGGCAGGGTTTCAGTTGAACGCAGAAGAGAATGATTTTATGGCTCTTATGGATGACATGGAAGATAGAGAGGATATCGATGCGAACTGCATATTCATGGCGAATCTTCAGGAAGCTAAGTATGACACGGATTCTGATACACTTCCTGTTTATGACACCAACGCACCATCTGAGGTATCCAACTTCAACACATGTCACAATAATGATATATTTGATATGTCTCCTCATGAGGAACAGCATTCTGAGAAGCTAGCACCCACTTATGATACATACCTGGACACGCAAAGTAGTAGCAATACTCCTTCAGCAACTCCAGATGTGAATCATAATGGAGGCTTCGTTTCACAGCATGCTGAGAATGATGAGGAAACACGTGCTTTATTTGAATCATTATTAAATAACTGTGGTATTGAAATCGAAAAAGTGAAAAAGGTCAATCGCGATGTTAAGGCCGCGAATGTTAAATTGACCACTGAGCTTGAGAGTTACAAGGAAAACGCTAAAGCTTTTGAGTTTCATAACAAAAGATTGTCTGAATTAGAAACTGGTTATCAAAATTCCGTTTCAAGGGAAAAACAATTGCAACTCAAGTTTGATACACTTGATGTTAATTCTTTCAAGAAGATAAAAGCTTTAAATGCGGTAATTTCTGATTTACAAAACCAACTTTCTAAACAAAAAACAGCTTATACCAATCTTGAAAAAGAAAGGGATGAGTTGAAAAAGACTTTGCAAAGAAAGAAGACAAACTTTTGGCCGAAATCGTAGAGTCAGAACACATGATTGCTCATTTAGAAGAATTGGTGGTTAAGTCGGGTCAGTCAAGTCAAACAATGAAAATGATTTCAAATCAAACTAATCCGGTTTACCATACGAAACATAAAGTGGGTCTTGGTAACAACACCCCCTGTAATCTCAAGAAAGCTCAGCAAGCTCAGAATTGTTTGTTTAATGGAAATGTCTTGTTGGCTAAGCATGATCCTCCCATTGTTCGTGATTCTGTGGAAACGATTGAATTGGCCGAAGAGAGCATTAATAAAATGAAACAAAAGAATCCAGATTTGAAACCCATTGATTACAACAAATTGAACAAACTTTCGGGAATTACTTTTGTTCCACAAAAAGAACCATCTGTGTTTTCCATAAAACGACCATTCGCAAAAATGTTTTCCAAGAAAGTAATTGTTTCCAAATCTCTTTCAAAAATGGAACAAATTTCTTCTAACAACACTTTTAATACAAGTGAGGCTAGAGAAATTTTGGATGACGTTAAAAAGAGAATTCAAGAACTTCAAAATATTGTTGCTTCTAAAACTACAATCGATATTAACAACTGGCATTCCAGTTTTCATATTGAGCAGAAAAAAGTTTTTGAAAACGAAATTACTATCCCACTGAATAACATCAGTGCGAGGGTAATCCATTTTGAAAAAGCTTTCTTAAAAGAAACGGCCGACTTTGTCAAGGACCACAAATCCCTGGTAAACGAAACTAATGATACTCGTGAAAACATGAATGTGTTGGAAAACCTAAATGATTCTCTCTTCGAAGCTGTTATGACCACTGACATTATGTCCATCATTTTACAAACATATTCTGTTCAAGACGATGAAAGACTGAGAGCTGAGACCTCCGAAATTGTTTCAAAATATGAAAATGCTCTTATAAAGCTTGAAAAAGAAAATGTGTCATATTTTAAACAACTTGATCGAAAAAAGGAAGAATGCAAGTATGATAAATTGTCGTATGAGCGTGCCTTAAAGAACATGAAAGAGCAAAATGATCTTTTGAGGGCTCAGCTTGAAAGTCAAAAAGGAAAGGGTGAGGAAACTAAGTTTGCAAAACCATTGACTTCGGAGAAACCAAATGTTTCAAACACGGTTCAAAAACTAAAAATGTCAATTTCACGGTTTGCTCCAAAAGTCGATGAGAAAAAGGATTTGACAAAACCAGTCACTCCAACACCCTTGCCAAAGAAAAGTGAAAATGTTAAGATTGTTGATAAAGGAAAAGCAGTTGTCGAAACACCAAAAGTGATAGCACCTGGCCTTTTTAGGATTAGTCCCACTAATGCGTCTGCCTCCACTTCTAAGACAAATGCGTGCAAAAAGGATAATTCTAAAGAGTCTAGTGCTAAAAAGGACAACCATATAAATCCTAACGCGTGTGCCTTACCTTCTACAGGATTAGAAAGCACCTCTAGGAGCAGCAGACTAAAGCCTAGGAGCAATACAAGGAACAATAGAGTCTCGCCTGTTTCTACGAGTAGTAGCAAAAATAAAGTTGAAGAAGTAGAAGAACACCCTAGGAATTTATCGCTTTGTAATAAGAAACATGATTCATCTGAATGTAATGTCGAAAGTACTGGTTCTAATGCATGTAATGACTCGGTTTGTTTAATATGCAAGAAATGTTTAATTAATGATGTTCATGATGAATGTGTTTCTAAGAATGTGTATGTTATGCCTAAACAGAAGTATGTTCCAAAGGGAACTAGTGCCAGATCAAGATCTATAGAAAGATTAGTTGCACGATTTAGGTCTACCACTAGTAGTCGAATGCCTAGGAACTACCTTAAGTTTTGTATGTGGATACCAACGGGTAGAGAGTTCACTCTTAAGGACGGCAAATTAGAAATAACTCAAGCTAAACAAGTAGCAACTGTCCATGAGTGTGATTCTGCTTTTACTCCTAACCCCATGGAACCCAATTCAACACAGTTTCCAAATACAAACTCTTCTGTTCTTGGTAGGTTATCGAAATATGTCTTTGGATCGTCGACTCGGGTTGCTCCAAGCACATGACCGGGAACTTAAAGCTGCTGATCAATTTCATATGGAAATTCATGGGAACTGTACGCTTTGGAAATGATCATGTAGCAGCTATCCTGGGTTTTGGAGATCTTCAGTTTGGGAATTTTTGATCACTCGAGTTTACTATGTCGAAGCGTTGGGACACAACTTGTTTTCAGTTGGGCAGTTTTGTGATGCAGATTTAGAAGTTGCATTCAGGAGAAACACGGTTTTTATAAGAAATTTGGTGGGTAATGATCTCTTAACTGGTAATCGTGGTACAAACTTGTATGCTATCGACATCAACCAAATGGCTTCTACATCACCAATTTGTCTTATGACAAGGGCAACCGAAACTAAGTCCTGGCTGTGGCATAGACGTTTATCCCATCTCAATTTCGACACCATCAACAAGTTAGCCAAAGACAACATCGTCACCGGACTTCCTAAGTTCAAATACACCAAGGAACACCTTTGTCCATCATGCGAACAAGGAAAAAGCAAAAGAGCATCATATAAACCCAAAACCGTACCTAGTTCAGAAGCAAGGTTACATATGTTGCACATGGACTTATGTGGCCCAATGAGAGTTGAAAGCATTAATGGGAAGAAGTATATTCTCGTTATTGTTGATGATTATTCACGATATACTTGGGTAAAGTTTTTGAGATCAAAAGACGAAGCACCAGGCATCATCATCACCTTTCTGAAGCGTATTCAAGTTCTACTTCAAGCTCCAGTAAGGATTATAAGAACAGATAATGGCACAGAATTCACAAATCAGGAGTTAAGAACTTACATTGAAGATGTTGGAATCACACATCAAACATCAGTTGTTAGAACTCCACAGCAGAATGGGGTAGTTGAAAGAAGAAATCGAACTCTTGTGGAAGCTGCTCGCACAATGCTGATTTTTTCTAGTGCACCACTATTCTTATGGGCTGATGCTGTAGCCACTGCTTGTTTTACTCAAAACCGATCCCTAGTCCATCCGAGATTCAATAAAACCCCATATGAGCTAGTGAACAACCGTAAACCTGACATCTCTTACTTTCACGTGTTTGGCGCTTTGTGCTATCCGACGAATGACAGAGAAGATCTAGGGAAGTTAAAAGCTAAGGGTGATATTGGAATCTTCATTGGATATTCAGAAAACTCGAGGGCATTCAGGGTGTATAATAGAAGAACGAAAAAGATAATGGAGACGATGAATGTGAAGTTTGACGAGATTTCACAGATGGCTTCTGAGAGATACGCTCTAGAACCCGCGCTTAATCCGATGGCTTCTAATCAAAACGGATTAGGACCCGCACCAAACCAGCAGACTTCTGGACACATCAGTTCAGGACTCGTGCCTCAAGGAGCTCAGTCAACAAACACGGACAAACCTTCAGAACAGGAACTGGAAAATTTCTTCGAGTTAATGTTTGATGAATATTATGGTGGAACTTCGACAAATGCATCTCCACAACAGTCCGCTGCACCCGCTCAAAACCATCAACCACCACCACCACCACAGGATGCATCTACCACAATCGAAGCTGAAGCACCAACTACCTCAACATCATCTACATCTAATCAAGCAACTCCAGTACTTGAAACTGTTCTACCAAGCGTTGATGAGCAAAACCAAAACTCAAATTTTCAAGAAGAACCAACAAATAATTCAAACAATGATGCGTTAGCAGAAGAAGAAATATTTGAAAACCCGTTTGCAACAGACTCTGCTGAATCTTCTTCAAGGTTACAAGAACCATCTAACACACATTCGTTACACCCAAGGTACCCTTCTACGTTTCAATGGACAAAAGACCATCCAATAGAACATGTTATTGGTGAACCTTCAAAGCCAGTTCAGACAAGGAGACAACTTGCCACCGATCTCGAATTGTGCATCTACGTTTGCTCAATCAGCCTCAAAGAACCAAAGAACATTCGGGAAGCAATGGCAGAAAACCCTTGGATTGAAGCGATGCAGGAGGAATTTCTTCAATACCTGTTACATGATAGTTGGGAACTTGTTGAACGACCACTTGATAAACGTGTTCTTGATCTCAAGTGGTTGTGGAAGAACAAACTGGATGAGGAAATGACTGTTATTCGCAAAAAAGCTCGTCTCGTGGCTAAAGGTTATCCACAAGAAGAAGGGATAGATTTCGAGGAATCATTCGCGCCTGTAGCTAGACTTGAAGCAGTCCGGATTTTCTTAGCCTATGCAGCTTACAAAAACATCACAGTCTATCAGATGGACATTAAGACTGCATTCTTGAATGGAACTCTGAAAGAAGAAGTGTATGTGAGTCAGCCAGAGGGATTCATCGACAAAGATCATCCAGACTACGTCTACAAGCTTAAGAAAGCAATTTATGGTCTAAAACAAGCTCCAAGAGCGTGGTATGACGAACTATCATCTTTCTTGCTTAAAAACAATTTCACAAAAGGAACGGTTGATGACACCTTGTTTATCAAAAAATTCAAAGATGACATTTTGATCGTTCAAATTTACGTGGACGACATTATTTTTGGATCAACCAATCCTAACCATTCAAAACATTTTGAAAATCTCATGAAAAGCAAATTTGAAATGTCCATGATGGGGGAACTAAAATTCTTTCTTGGTTTACAAATACATCAATCCCCACGTGGTATTTTTATCAATCAAGCTAAATATACGATAGAGATTTTGAAAAAACATGGAATGGAAAATTGTGATTCTGTTGGTACACCAATGGTCACTTCACCAAAAATAGGTGCTGATTTGTTTGGGAAACCCATCGATCCGAAAAAATATCGGAGCATGATCGGTTCTCTCATGTACCTAACTGCTAGTCGACCCGATATTCAATTTGCTGTTTGTCTGTTAGCACGGTTTCAGGCAAAGCCTACCGAACTTCACCTCAAAGAGGTTAAACGGATCTTTCGGTACCTACGAAGCACCATTAACATGGGACTTTGGTATCCGAAGGATTCGGAGTTTAATCTAACAGCATTTTCAGATGCAGACCATGCCGGTGATCAAGTTACAGCAAAGAGTACATCAGGTGGAGCACAATTTTTAGGTGAAAAGCTCGTAAGCTGGTCGTCAAAGAAACAGGATTGTACTGCGCTATCAACCGCCGAAGCCGAGTATGTGTCTCTATCTGCGTGTTGTGCCCAAGTTCTTTGGATGCGGACACAACTCACAGATTATGGCTTTATTTTTGACAGAATACCTATGTATTGTGACTCAAAAAGTGCCATAGCCATCTCGTGCAATCCCGTACACCACTCTAAGATGAAGCATATCAAAGTCCGCTACCATTTCATCAAAGAACACGTGGAAGAGGGTACTGTTGAATTATTTTTCGTTAAGACTGATTATCAACTCGCCGATCTATTTACTAAAGCCCTTCCAAAAGAAAGGTTTGACTATTTAGTTCGACGAATTGGCATGCGAAGCCTAACTCCTGAGGAGCTAAAACATCTTCTCGAATCTTCTTGAAAAAAGTTTTCAAAATCGCTTCGCTGTAAATATTTTTTGCAAAAAAAAACAAAATACAAAACTTGAAAAACCATCAAAAACAAAATACAAAAATAGAAAATTTTCAAAAAATACAAAAACAATATAAAATCAAAAAATCCAAAAATATTCTTCTCACGACATGTCTCTCGTATAAATCAATATTCTGTACGTTCCTAGAAATGTCATTCAACAATGATACGGATATGTACAGATGCTTGAGCGGGAGTTCTTTTTAATGTTTTTCTAAAACATGTCGTTTCTCAAAACTTTCTTCACTATGGCTTTCGTATACTTCAGTACGAAACCCGGACCCTAATGATGACTTCTGATTATTTTCAAATCAAAGACTCGTACGTTCAATGACGAACTCTTTTTCAAAAAGTTCGAGTCTAAACAAACGAAAAGGATTTCAAACATAAACTCATTTTTCAAAATACAATTCTTGAGCACTTTTTTCATGATTGTTCAAAAAATTTCTCAAAATCTCTCAAAATTTGTGCTCAAGAAAACTCCCTCAAAACCCTTAATTGATTTTAAAATGTGCTATCATTAAGGGGGAGTACAAAAACAAAAATGTTCCGTATTCATGCAAAATGAAATCTGTCTTTCTCTCCAAAAAGCTTTTTTACTCAGTTGATATCAAAAATATTACAATATGCTATTTTTGAGGGGGAGAAGACATGATTAAAATGTGATCAAAGATGTTTAAAGATTGTGGCTGAATATCAAAAGAGCTCGACTCAGTAAGTACCAATGAATTGACGAAGCTTAAAATGTCAGTAATCGAAAAGACTTGTCCTGGACGGGTAATAATTTCAAGCTAGTCTAACTAGTGATGTAAGCGTGTCTCGAATAGGACTTGTCTGAGTAGAATGTACCGTATCGAGATACTTTCTTTGAACTTGACCAGGACGGGTAATAACTTCAAGCTAGTCTAACTAGTGATGTAAGCGTGTCTCGAATCGGTCTTGTTCACTGAAAGTGGATCAATTCAAAAAGTACAAACTCCTCACGCATGTGCAAATTTCTAAAAATTCATGAGCACATGTGAAGGGGGAGTCCTTCAAAAGTAATGCAAAACTCTCAAAGTGTCAACAATGTGTTTTATTATCATAAACACTTTGAGAGATTTTCAATAAATGGTTTCATGGCAATTATAGGATAGTCATGGAGTTATAAGGTGACTAAGGTTAGGAAAAACCATCCTATGATCCGCCAGAGCCGGAGGGATCTACCCAAGGACAACTCCAATAGATTAGAATTAGAAGTCCTTAGGTAAGATTAAAAAAAAAAGGAGAAAGAAGGGGTTGAAGAATTAAAAAGAAAAGTTATGAAAAAGGGTGAAAAGAAATAGCCCTCCAAATGTTCAACCTTAGGGCAGACACCGGGTTCAACTCATATGCTACTGGTTGTTACTAAGGTGACTCCGGTATTGAAGACAAAGACGTCATGGACCCAGTGACGCACTGCACTAAACCTTCTTAATCACTCAAGTTCTCTTAAAAGAGCTTGTTTCATTCTCACGGGGAACCGGCATAATCTATCGACCTGTCTCTTAGAGATGGTTGATATTGAAGCAGGAGACCTCTCCCTAATCTCCGCATAGGAAACCAAATGTGCACTTATCGAGTCTCGAGCCCCGAGATTCATCAAAAGATCTCATAGGAACACATGATATTTCTACACTGGTTGTTCATCATTAAGGACGCCAGATGTAAACTTTAGAGTCCTACGCAGATCTTAGCAATCTGCCAGAACATTTATGAGAGGATTCACTTTTGTGATTCTCAATGATTGAATGGAAATTCCTGCCAGGGTCAACATCAAGCAGCCCTGACAGCAGGTCACTTCGGTAATTCTTAATGGGTTACGCTTAGTGTTCGCGGTGGTTTCAAACGGTCTACAGTCGTGGAGTGATCCCCAGCGACTCACCCAGTCATTGAGCTACTAAGTAGGTCTTGTAAGCTCTCTCGAGAGTATCTGACATGGGAACGGCCTTGGTAAGGGTTAGAAGGAGTCTTCACACTATGTTGTTGACGATCTCTAATTCTTATCTGTAAGTACCGGATGTTTTATTGCTAACTGTTTATATGCAGGGACACTTCATCTCCATGGCGACAGATTCCACATGCTCATACATGCATCTCGAAGTCAAAGGAAAGTTCTCACAAAGATCAAAGCAAAGAAAGGTTCAAAGAAAGATTCTACGCAATGTGAAAGAATCTACAGAAGTAAAGTGACAAAGATCTATGTGAAAGAAGGGGAACTACAAATGCATGTATCACAAAGACTGAAGATGTATGAGCATGTTGGAATGGCAAACAACCACCACAGACGCAGAAGTGACGAAAGGCAGATAACTCCACATCACAAAGGAACAAAGAACGATGAAAAATCAGTTATCGAAGATCGCAAAGCATGAAGGAACAAAGACTAAAGACTATTCTACAATGACACACAAAGTTGAAGACAAAGAACACGGAAGACCCACTCACGTGGAGCATCATTCGAATGACCACCCCTTAGGGGGAGATTGTTAGCATTAAAATATTTATATATAGAGGTGATGGTCATTCTCATATTGTAACTTTGTGTCACTTGTTATGATTAGTAATAGAATAGTCAATGGGCTTATGGTTTGGACTAATCTAATAGGTTATAAGTTATGTATTACAACTAGTCCATACTTAATGTAAAAGTCCAATCCATGACCAAGCCCATCCAAGCCCATTAGGGTGTTACATCTCTTACTATATAAACACCTCAAATGAGTCATTTGAGGTGTGTGCTTGTGTGTGTATTTGTGTGTGTTTTTTATAAAAGTTCTCTTCATCTCGTATCTCTCTTTTATACTTATTAACGCCACATACATCCCTACAAGTCACCATCTTTACTTCATCTAGTCATTGTATTTGTGTTAAAGTTGATATCTCTAAGGTCCTACAGGTGTTAACTTACAAACTCATCCAAAACATGTTCAGGATTGTCCACAACGCAAATAAATTGATTACCATACATTTTTACTACATTAACGATCAAGATTAACAAAATGTAAATAAAGTTTGAATGAAGTAAATATCAATAAATGTTCTTACCTGGTATGTGTGTTGTTTGAAGAATCACTCTTGCTAAGTTCAGATGATATTGTTTTGTGGATGTGTGATTTGATCGTCTGAAAGAAGATGGAACGTTTATGTGCGTGTGATTTGTTGATGTTAATTTGTTAAACACGATTTAGAGTTTGGTTATTTGCAAAAAAATGTCGTCGTCGATGTTCGTGCCTGGGAGGTAGCTGGAGTGTGTTAAAGGCGAGAAATGTGAAATGATGAAATTACCCCACGTGCAACACACTTGATTTTCTAACGAGCGTTACAAAAAAAAAAAAAAAAAAAACCAAATTTGCATGAACAGTAACCCCTCAGGTGCCATTTTTGCAAAACGCCGATCGGTCAGGAACATTATTTGCAATTTTTTTTTTTTTTTTTTTTTTTTTTTTTTTTTTTTTTTGTAAAAGGGCAATATTTGCATTTTTTGCAAAGTTTAAAGACATTTTTTTTGCAGTTTACTCTATCTTTTATATAATAAAACAAAACCTCAAGTGAGGACTCTCGTATTTCAGAAAAAAAGAATGTTTCTTTATTAGGTAATAATTGAATTATTATTTTTTAATTTATATATTTATAAATTCATTTTGTTGATTTACTATACAGTTAGAAAATAAATACAAAAAATATAGATAAGAAGCAACTAACAATAGGATTAAAATTTTTAAATGATTATCTTTAATAAAAAAACTATAATTAAAAATCACAAATAAAAAAAAAACAAAACAAAGATTAAATTATTTATTTTTTAATAAATAAAAATATATCGTTAAAAAAATATAAAAAAAAAGAAAAAAAAAAGCGTATTATAACTAGTTATTAATAATAAACCTAAGCACCTTGCATTATTTAATGGATTTGACCCAACCTGAAACGTGATGCAATTTTTAACGTCTAAATTTGTCAATGCACACCCAAAAGTAACCCAACCAAATATTCTCGAAGCACAGGATGATAATGACGATTGATGCCAAAAAAAACCCAAGATATGAAAATAAATACTCCATGTTTTATTTATGAAATAATAATAATAATAATAATAATAATAATAATAATAATAATAATAATAATAATAATAATAATAATAATAATACTGACAGCATACTCGCACACATTTAAAGATTGGATAAACAAAATATGTCATGACAATCTTAAATACACTTACAAAAATGTATTTTGGGCCTGTTTGTTTGATGTCATTTGGCTATGAGGGATGAGTTGAAAATAAAAACAAGAGTAAATTACACTGTTCATCCATATACTTTCTCCAGATTTCATATGACATCCAAAATTGTTAATATTTTCTTTTTTTCATTCAAAATCAAGATTTTATTACGCCGCTAGTCCAAAATCTTGATGGTCGTTAAATATCCCAGTTAACTCAGTGTCACGTGCAACCCACATGAGGGCAATTTCGTCCGATCACTTTTTCCCTACTTTTCCCAGCTACTACCTGACGACTTGTCCTTTCACTGTTCCCGCCCTTAATATCCCCATTTTCCAACACAATTTCACATAATTTCTCTCACAACTTGTCTCAATTGCACACAGTTAAACCCTAATCTTTTTCCTAAAAATTTTGTTCATAAATTTCTTATGGTTGTTTAACAAAATGGGTACTATTAAATGGAAGATAATGGGGGACGATCAAGAATATTTTACTGATGAAGAGATGTATCATAATACAAAGGATGATTATAGTAAGTGTCCTACGTTGGTTAATTTAGTTTTAGTTTTAGTATTAATTTTGTTCGATTAGGTATAAAATGGTTCACATTTATATTCATGAGTTCCTAATTATTGTTTGACTTTTTGCAAAAAATCTTCGTACTTGCTTTTGTATGAGGATACACCATGGAGGAGAGTTTGACTTGTTTCCTGGAAGGGTATACCGTAATGGTAGGAAAAGTATTGTTGATATGGTGGATACTGAAACGTTCTCGATTCATAACTTAGATGAAATGGTTCAGACCTGGGTTGGACAGATAGAAAAATAATGTATTATAACTTTCTTGAACCTGGTAAGAATCTTGACGTTGGCTTGCATTCATTATCTAGTGATGATGATGTACATTTTTTAAGTAAGTTTATAGCTGAGCATAAGTTCATTGAAGTGTACATAGAGCATGTAGTCTCCAAAGTAGGAACTTACTTCAAGCCATATCAGGCAATGTGTCTTGTTCTTAATGAAATAGAAGAGGACAATGATGCTAGTCCTAGTAACCGTAGTGTTATTGGTAGTAGTATTTCTAGAAGAACTCGATCTAAGAGGCTATTATTGGAATATGTTATTCCTGATGAGGCTGAAGTAAGTGATGAAATTAGTAGGTTTACTGAGTTACCTAATGAAGAGCCAAGGGTGAATGAAATACCAACTCAAGAGTCTAGGTTTACTGAATTACCTAATGTAGAGCCAAGGGTGAATGAAATACCAACTTAAGAGAATAGGTTTACTGAGTTACCTAATAAAGAGCCAAGGGTGAATGAAATACCAACTTAAGAGAATAGGTTTACTGAGTTACCTAATGAAGAGCCAAGGGTGAATGAAATACCAACTCAAGAGTCTAGGTTTACTCAATTAGATGTTAAAGAGTCTTATGTTCCAGGTTTAGATGAAGAACTAGATGATATAGGTGGGGTATTTGGTAGTATAAACTTAAGTCAGTTTGGAGATAATGATAGGCAGGAACATGTAGCTAAAGATTCTTTGAGGGTAGAAGATTATGAGCTAGATGATATGGTTGTTGATGATAACGTTAGGGTATGTGAAAATGAAGAAAACCTTGATAATGTGGATCCTATGGTTGTTGATAGTCATGCTACATTAGAGTAAACTAATGAGCAAGTGAATGCTAGTAATGTAGGTGATGATTCTGTGGGTTTAGATAGAAGTAATGATCAATTGAATGGCAATGTAGGTGGTGATCATATGAATGGTAACTTAGGTCCTGAAAACATTATTAATGATAATGGTATACAGATTATGGTGGATGATGTGTATTCACCACGTGGTCCTTTTGAGAATGACGATGATGATGAGAGTTATGCTTATGATACTGAAAATGAGGAGGATACTGAAAGTGAGGATGATGATGAGGTTTTTTTTTATGAGAATAACGTTATCCATGAACCTCATGTTGAAACACGTTTTTGTTTTGGTAATTCAGCTGATATAGAAACCCCTGATCTTTTCGCAAATTTAAACAATCAGGTTCCAGATAACTTGGTTGGTGATATTGAGTCAGAAGTTTTTGATTCCGATGATTTTGAGAATGACTTTGATGAAACAGTAGATATTGATGTACAAAAGAAACTTAGGAAGTTAAGAAAGTAGAATATGGAAAACTAGAAGGGATGTTGAATAGTTTTACGTCTTTTTCGTTTTATAAAAGTTTGCTTCTAAAGGATAGATGCAAAATACAAGAACTTTGATGCAAAAATATAGATACAAGTTTTGTTCTCAATTATTGTATGAACCCTACTTGTTAAGATTGTTGAGTAGAGATTATAATTTTATTAATCACACTTATATATATCCTTTTGGTTTGTTCAATATGAAATTAATGTTATGAATGGAACCTAGTTTGATCTTTTTGTGAAATCAATATATGAACAACACAAGCAATAATAACTATATATGAAATGTAAATAAGTAAGTAAGCAAAGAGTAAGAGACGGAAAGATCAAACCGAGAGACAAAGGATTTATAGTGGTTCGGCTACAAGGACATCTTCCTTGCCCTACTCTACTCCCCGAGCACCGAGCTCGAGAGTTTTCTTCACTAAGTCAATAACCTCCCTTATGGCGGAGAAAACCGTACACACCTTAGCTTACACCAATTTAACGACACAAAGCTAAATGTCGAGTTCTAATCATAGCTAGAACAAATCTCACAACTAGAATCACACCACAACTTCTTCACACCCTTTTCACGCCTTCGACACCTCTTCACAACTCTTGTTTCTTCATGCCTTCACAACTTCTATCTATTCACTACTTCAAGGGTTTTGCTACTTCACAACTTCTAAGCTTCTAAGTCTTCACAACTTCAATACTTATATCTCTCCACTTGAGAGCCTTTATCTATATACCACTACAATGATTCTTCTACTTTAAAAGCTTCTATATCTTCTATGCTTCAAAGCTTCTATGTCTCCACACCTTCTAGTCTTCAATGTCTTCTCAACTTAGAGGCTTCAACTTCTTCACTACTAACCACTACTTCAATATGCACCTACTTCTTATATCTCCTATCACTAATTCTATGCTCTTCTACTTCTTCATTTCTAGTACCACTTCACACTTTCAACAATTCTAGATCCTATATCTAAATCTAGCTAACCAATGTATATACCTTATTCACCATAGTATGAATGATTAAAAAGATGAGATGAACAAACAACTTAGATAGCAAGATGATACTAAGTTGTGGCTTGATAGATAGAAGTATTCTTCTCTTTGCACTTGAGTGTTGAGGCTTGAATCACTTTGAAACAAAGATTAATGTATATATGATCAAAAGATTTTAGAGAATAGAAACGGAGGTTTGAATCAGAAAGTTTAGAGTGCAAAAAGGTGAGAAAAATTAGTGGAATGAACAAGTATTTAAAGGGACAGCTGGGGGAATCAGGAGCATGCCGGTCCTCTTAATTAGGGGCCGGTACCCTTAATTATTAAGGGGGCTGCCTGGTTAATTAAGGGGGCCGCCCCTCTTGAACGGTGCCCAGCTTTGTCCTTTTGTGAGGAAAATTTTTCTGGGTTAGATTTGCCATTTTTGGTTGAAAATTTGAATTTATATATTTGTAATGAATTAAACATATTCCTTTAATTCCAAAAATGTTTTATAAAAGATATAAAATATTTTGTGACATTTTATAAAAATCTAGTGATTAATAAAAATGTTCCTTTGATCTTATAATGCATTAGACACTTTGTTAATCATACCTTAAGTGATTAGATGGTGAAAGTGAGTATTTACTACTAAATACTTATTTACATCATGATCTTTGGTTTGATGATGAAGAGTGGGAATCGCACCAGGCTTTACCTCTCGAGGGATCTCGAGAAGCTTACAACCCCCACCAGGCAGTGTACCTGATCGTTGTAGTATAGTATAGTGACAAGTACCGGGGGATTGATCGTTTAACTCAGGAATAGTGTCGCTAGGATTAGAAAGCCTCCTAAACTAGGTCTAGAGATGAGGGATGATTCTTTTTGTATTTTTATAATTTTATAAAAGCAATTAAAATATCGGGTTTTGGAAGAGTGGGCGAAATTAGTTGCTAGCCAACTAACCCAATTAACTAAGATGCAATCAAAATAAAATAACTGAAATGAAAATAAAGCTAATTATACTAATGGTGTAAACAATGATGGGGAAAGTTGTGTTTACTTAGGTTTCATTACTCCCTAGATATCTTTTACAGGTTGATAGCTTGCTACAATTGCATGGATGACAGGTCATATTCCTAAATACTAGTCGTAGGGCCGTGTACAATATTCCCTAACTCTATAGGATCCTACTTCACTCCTATGTCGAGCCGTTAGAAGCTCCTAACATAGGATCATTAGAATTCTCCTACACATTAAATACAACCAAAAATCATAGTACACCTCTGATCATGTTTCTTAAGACGTTCAAGCATGTTACCAATTGAAGTCTGCCAGTTTTCTTAAGCCTAACATCGAATACAATCATCCGTAACAACTATAAACAAACAATCAACCCATAATTAACATCTAGGTTTCACTACATCTAAGCAAACACAAAAGAAATCTAGCCGAGCATGTTAAATTGAAGACAAGCGTAAGATATATTCAAACAACACATAGACATATTGAATGAATTGAAAGAGTACTTATCTTTAATAGAACATGAAAGATTCAAAGGGTTGAAACCCTTGAAAAAGCTGGAAAATTCGACCTAGGGTTTTTCCCTCAAAGTTGCACACTAATGAATGAAATTTGGAAAACTATATATCGATTACAAGGGGTGACGGCGTCAAGAAGGAATTTGTGACGCCGTCAACTCGCCACCTATAATAAAACCGTATTGCCTAGATCTGATTTTGACGCCGTCATGTAGGAATTTCTTCTGGGCCGTCACTAACAAATGGACCATGATGGCCTAGGTGACGCCGTCATGTCCTATAGTTAAAAATCCTTTGGACCGTCACGTGTATCTTCCACTTCCACCTCTTTTGTAACTCTTGACACCGTCACTTGGAAACTCTTGACGCCGTCAGGTACTGTTCCCAGCAAGAAAAATTGAGACTTTGCCGTTTTCTTCACTTTATGCTCCAAAAACATCCAAAATGCTTCATTTTCCAAATTTCTCTCCAAAAGTACCTAAAATGACAAAAAGAACAATTTAGGGCAATATTTGATCAAATAATCTCGAATCCGGGCTTAAATGACCCCTTAAAAGTGGTTATCAAAACATAAAGATATCAAAAGATATGAATAACGTTTTTAGGCATTTATTTATATCAACAATCTCCCCCTTTTTGATGATTACAAAACCTAAACTTATTAAATCCAAAAATTAATTTTTAGACAAGTATTTAGTGAGTTTATATTCACTTCTCCCCTTGATATATGCTCCTCCTCGTTTGAGGGTGATTCACTAAGCAAGCCTGTCTCTAGACAGGCCAAATTCCTTCCTTCTCTGATTTGGCTTGCCAAAATCACTTCATTTCACCAATTTCCACATCAGTTGACTTTTATTGACTTTTATAAGAAATGAATAAGGTCTTATTATAAACTCAAACCTCAACCTTGCAATACTTATGAAACTGAAATAAGATGATAATTTCTACTTATCAGCTTATTAGAAAGTTGAATCAAATCAAAAGCTATTTTTGTACTTTTCTATTTTTTATAAAATTTGAATTTAATAAAATCTGAATTTAAGGTAAACTAGACTAAAAAGTTTAACAAGTAAAATAAGCTGAAATTTAAAAATGTATAAGCTGAAAACTAAATAGTGAACAATAAGCTGAAATTATGGAAACTAAAATAGATTTCATTAAAAGTAAAACATTACGAATAAGCTAAACTATTACAAAGAAATTTTTGGCAGAGTTTGTTTACACTAAAAACTCCACACCTAAATGGCTAGAATGAGTCTCTATTTATAACTGAGGAGTGAAGTTGGGGTCTCGTTTGCCAGGTTGGCGATCCACACCAATATGTGCTTCTTTACCTCTATTCATAGCCCTCTGATCATACTTGTGCTACTTTGATCTAATGTAAGCCCTTGGATAAGAATTTGAGGCGTGGCATGTCCAATCACATGCTTCCATCTGTCCACTTCGTGTGCTCTTTCTCTGACATGTCAGCAATCATCTAGAAGCAGAATCCAAGGAAGGGTTGTGACGCGTCTTCTCCAATAACCTTCTGCCAAGTGTCCTTCATAGCTCATATACTCTCTCTGACATGTACTGTGCATGTGAGGTGTGCTTCTGGAAGCTCTAATGAGTAGCCAATTATGGTTAATTGAGGTGTAGTGAACCAATTGAGCAAAATGATGAACTAGGGTTCATGTTTTTATTTGGGGGTTCTGGGAGATGGGAAATGGGGGTAAAATGGCGCGTTGGTATTTTCATTAAAGCATTGACCATGACTCTTTGACCCTGATTTATTTCTTTGACCATAAGAATAGCTATGGGCTTGGGTAAAAATAAAATTATATTGGGCTTTTGACTTGTGGATTATGGATTGGATTTCAAAATTGGACCAAGACTTGTGTATTATTTCAGATTTTGTGATAATAAATCCAAGGAACAATTGTGTAGTTTTCTAAAACTTCAAGGGCTGATTCTGTCATTTTCTCAAAATATAACTCAGGGACTTATTCTGCCAATCTTGAATACATGGAGGACTAATGTTGACTTTTGGATCCCTAGCTTTGACTTTTTGACCGTCTCCCACTCTCGTGCCCGTATTTTCGGTTTTTGCTTGATCTTTGTCTCTTTGTGATAAATCCGTACCTGCATGTTCACAAACATAAAACACACAATTCTTTGGCATATTGTTAGCTAAATTAGTCTATTTGGGTCGTTATTTGGCCATGAAAAGGCATGTGAATTAACACATACCAAAATCCCCCAGACTAAGGTATTGTCGTGTCCTCACGCAATGTGAATAATTCACGCTTTTGGGATAAATAATTTCAAAAATCTTCTTACTAACTTTGTAAAGTAGCAAGGAGGTTCGAAAGAAGTAATAAAATCATTTATTCCCGCAAACGCTCCATTTTCCAAAAATTTTCCTTTATTCGTTTATTCCATTTTCACTTCTATTTTTGTACTTTTCATACTTCATACTTGTGACGGTTTATTGAACTTTCTTTATTTTGCAATAATTATTAGGGTCAACGAGTAGAAACACTTCTCATTAAGAAGTGACCATACGAATAAAAATCGTCATCCTTGATTTTTTACGAGCCCCCAAACTAAGCGTACAAACGAGATCACAGCTTATCTACAAATTAAATGCTAACACTACTCATAAAAGTTACTTGTTGAAACTCCTTACTCCCATGTCCTAAGTTTTTGTATCATAATATTTTATTTTTGTTGAGAAATGAATTGCTTCATATTTTCTCGTTTCAATACTTTTTAGTCCGATAGTAACACCTAAGTTTAAACGATAAGTGGTTATTAATTTTCTCTTAAGAACCACTGCAATAGAAATTCGGTCCACATCAAGGAATTTTTGTACATACAATATCATAAATATAAGTTGCGGAGTACTACACGTGCACCTCATGTGTCCAATTCAGAATTACACACATGCAGCTCACGTGCCAACAACTTATTTACATTCAAACTCTTATTCAACATAACTTTCAACTTTCACTTTTTCATTTTTCACTTTTTTTTTTTCATACTTTCTCATATTTTTCAATTTTTTCTTTCTTGACTTTTCTCATAACATCAATGGAAGCTTATCGGGTAGCTCCAAAACCACATAGATAATCAACTTTTGACTTTTGATTTTTCACTTTTTGCTCTTATGTTTTATGTTCCTTGATATGTACCCAACTTCTAAAGCAAAGATTCTCTTAAGAAAACAAAGAACTAAATATTATTCAAACCGAAATACCACTAATTAACCTAGAACATCTATTATATATGGGTGATGTATTTTATGGGAGTAAAAAGCCACAAGTACCTCTCATGAGCTCTAAAGAGAACCACTACTCCACGTTTAGCATCTAACTTCTAAATAAACTCTATCATTTCTCGCTCTTCGCAATTTAAGATTCCAAGTAATGAAACCCGCGAATACTTAGCCGATAGTCAGCCACGCATATATAAAGTCAGTTACGAAAACTTGCAAATTCTGGAAGAAGAATTCGCGTTTTCTAGCTCCTGATGTAAAAGACTAGCGAAAGCTTTTAAGTTGCACATGTATAAAGTCAAGTACGAGAATTTGCAGATTCTTAAGAAAGAATTCGCATTTTATAGCTCCTGGTGTACAAAACTAGCACAAGCTTATATGATTATCATTGGTTAAGGAAACAAGCTAGGGCTCAACATGCCCGGTCAAGTCAAAATATTTATTCCTACTCTCGCCAGCAAGAAAGTCAACAAGGTGTCAAAACACTTATTCATACCTTATTATATTTTTGCTCAATTTTTTCAACTTTTTCACATTTTTTTGTGCTTTTCCATGACTTTTTCATTGAAATTTTTCAATTTTTTCAATTTTTTCATTTTTGGTGGAAAAATGAAGTTGCAAGAGTACAAGACATTTGTGAAAAATGCAAGGTCAAAATCGAATCGAAGATTCACCCTCCCCCAGACTAGAATGAAACATTGTCCTCAATGTTTTTATGGGTTAAGGCAATCCTAACAAAATTCTAGGGCCGTTTATTAATTATGCCAAAGAAAACGTTAGTCGATAAGATTCACGGATATAGGATTTTCAATAAGCACCGATGAATGAAACTCGAGCTGAGAGAAGATAACGAGCACGAGAGTCATCATAAATCACGGACAATCCTAAACAAACATCACAAACAACCACGGAACACAAGAGTAGAA
This sequence comes from Artemisia argyi, assembly GCA_030686995.1. Lineage (NCBI taxonomy): Eukaryota > Viridiplantae > Streptophyta > Magnoliopsida > Asterales > Asteraceae > Artemisia > Artemisia argyi. The sequence continues at coordinate 78,039,972 of CM060698.1, read as the reverse complement.
GAGGCACCCCCTCCTCACGTTATTTGTTAGAAAATAGAAAATAAGAAGATGAAATTGGATAAGCATGGGTTGCCACCCACGAAGCGCTTTGTTTTTGATTTCCGAGTCACGTAGCTTGACTCGATCCCCGAATTAATTCGTCCTTGGGGAAAAATCCGTGGAAAAATAATCTCACTCGGGCTTTCATTCAAAATATTTGGATAAACATATGAATTATTTGAAAGTTCCACCCCGAAGAGATAACCGATGGTATTCTAATAGTGAAACCTATTAGAAACGATACCAGGGTCAAAAACAACATCCTCACTCCCCACGGAATGAAGGATAAGAGAAATCACACCAAATGTTACAAATGGCAAGAAGGTCATGATAACCATCATGTAAAACTCATCATCATCAAAGAAAACTTCATAATTGTGGAATTATGAATTTTATCATTCAAGCTCATTTTAAAAACTTTTCTGGGTGGGAGGGATGGGATAAAATTTTCATTAAAACTCTCATTTTTAAGAACACCACCCGGATCATGATCAATGTAAAGATCAAAACTGAAACTTTCATATTCTGGATTAGAAAACTTTTCAATTTCACATTCAATCTCATAAAAAAAAAAATACTCCGGAAGAGAGATAAAAGCATGAGAAGTGGTACTGCCACGAATCGTCTCTTCCAAGTGATCGATATCAAAATGAAAAGCTTCAGAAGTCGGATAAGAAAAATCAGGACGATAAGTGGGATTGCCACTCATCTCCTCAGTCGTATCAAAGGAAAAACTCTCAAAGTCTGGTAAAAATTCCTCGAGCTCGGGCTCCAGAGGATCGTCAATTATAAGCTCAATCTTTGTCTTAACTTTATCCGGAGAGATTGACGGTTCATCGTTCAACAAATTATCAAGAAAAATAGTATCTCCCTCCGAATCAAAGTAAAGTTCATCAATCTCAGTAATCGGAATCGTTTCAATAGCAAGGAATTCATCGACCTCCTCCCAAAAAGAATCATGTTCCTTAGTCGAAGGAAATGATGGGGAAGAGTCGGAGACGAAAGTTTTTACAAAATCATCAGCGGAATAATCACAAACATCAACGCTTTTGACGGAATACTTCTTTGATTTCGAAGCATAGGCTTTAAAAATCATTAGGTCGTAAAGTTAGAGTATCCTCAAAATGATCTACTAGGGCTTTTGCGGTTCGTAAAAACGGTCGCCCTAGTATAAGAGGAACTCTCGGATCAGCCTCGAAATTAACAACAACAAAATCTGCCAGAAAAGTACATGAATTCACACGAACAAAAACGTCTTTAGCAATTCCAACCGGATGAGTTATCGATCGATTAGCAAGCTCTAAAGTAATTCTCGTCAGTTTAAGATCCCCCATTCCAAGTTGTTCATAGATCGATAGTGGCATAAGGTTAATACTCCCACCTAAATCGGCCAAGGCATTGCAAACCTCTTGATCTTTCAACGAACAAGGAATGAGAAACTTTCCCGAATCACCAAGCTTTTCGGGAAGCTTCTTGAGAAGAATCGCAGAACATTGAGCATTTATCGGCGTTTCGGCTAATTCAAGCAATTTCCCTTTATTACTTATGAGGTTTTTGAACGTCGAAGCAAATTTTGGCATGTACACGAGAGCATCCATAAAACTTATATCAAAGTGCAATTTTTGAAAAATATCGAGAAATTTTTCCATTTGTTTTTTAGACTTTACACGGAGCTCTTCATCATTAAATCGTGATGGATATGGCAATTTTGACTTGTATTTCACATTGTTTTCAGGAACGACTTTTTCTTTATCTTTTGACTTTTGAACAACCGGAGGTTGGACGTTTTTAGCTCCTCCATTATTAATAGAAGGAACCGGGTCCTTTGTCGCCTCGGTCTCACAGTCCACTACCTTAGGCGGAGACGAAGAAGAAGAGGTAGTAGGAGTTGTGATCCATCATATTTAGCACCACTGCGAGTCGTGATCGCCTTAACTTCGCCCCTCGGGTTTGCGATCGCGTTGCTTGGCAAAGAAGTAGTACCCGAACCCAAGGGTCGATCATTTAAACGCTTGTTAATATCATTGATTTGATTGGAAAACAACCTTGTTGTTTCTTCGTATTTTACCATAAAAGATTGTTGGTTTTGAAGCAATTTCTTAATCAAATCATCCATGGGCGACGGATTTTGAATAACACCTTGATTTTGATTATTATTGAAATTCTGCCCACGGTTTTGGAAATTACCATGATTTTGATTCACATGATTAGCGTTCTGAAAATTTTATGGTTTCCTTGGTTTTGAAAATTCCCTTGAGGCGGGCCTTGATTGTAATTACCTTGAAAACCCCAGTTTTGATTAAACCCTTGATTATGATTTTGAAAACCGTTATTAGCTCGACTCTGATTTTGATTTCGTTGATTATTACGATTCTGCACATTATGATTCTGGTTGACTTGATTGACTTGGTTTGGCTATTCGAGAACGGGTGGTCCAAGATAATGAGTGGAACGGTAGCTGAGGAGATTACGGTCTCCTTGAGGTTGTGGGTAACCGTTGTTACCCGTGTTTGCAGCATACGCGTTCTCTCGAGAAAAAGTACCGGTGGCTGGACATTCATAAAACAAATGTGGACCACCACAAGTCTCACAACCATGACTAACCACATTGACTTGATGGTTTGGTTTTGAAATTGCATCAACTTTCTTTGTTAAAGCCAATAGCATACTCATCATTTCATCATTATTTTTACCATTATTCGACACTTGAGGTTTATTCCTAGATATTCTTACATGAGCCTTATTCTCAATTATCATGAAAGCATCATTAGCCAATAAGTTCCCACCCGCAGCAGAGTTGAGTGAGTCTTGGTCAACATGACATAACCCATTATAGAAAGTGTCAATCTGCTGAAGGTCGGTGAACCCATGGTTAGGACATTTTTCCAACAAATCTTTGAATCGATCCCAAGCTTCACTAAATGACTCATCAAAATCTTGTTGGAACCGAAAGATTTGGGAACGTAGATTAGAAGTTTTAGAGGGAGGATAGAAATAATTCACAAACTTGGAAGCAAGATCATTCCAAGTGTGAATCAAATTGGGCGGTTCCTTTTCCAGCCAAGTCCGGGCTGCCCCTTTTAAGGAGAAAGGAAATAACTTCAATTTCACCACATCGTGAGGAACTTGGTTCATTCTAATGGTCTCAGCGATGTCGGTGACATTTCTGATGTGAGCATAGGGGTCTTCGTTATCAAACCCGTGAAAGGATATACCCGTGATTAAATTGAGTAATCCGTGATTGATCTCAAAGTTAGCATTGATGTCCGGAATCACAATAGCTCTCCTCACACCATTGAATGGTGATTGGAGTTGTTCTTCCATTGGACGTGGATCAAATGCCGGTTGTTGTCCCATCGGCGGGATAACATTGTGCTGCGGACCACCCATCGGCGGGGGTCCGTTGTGTTATTCGTTTTGGTTCATCTCCTCATCGTCAAGGAAATGAACCCGACTAGTATGTCGTAGAACCCGCTCGGGGTTTGAGAACGGAGACGTAAGACTCTCAAAAGAAGATCGGGTGTGCATACACCACAAGCAAATTCAAAAAGAAAATGAAAAAGAAAAGAGAAAGGAAAATTTTTATTTTTTATTTATTCTCAAAAACTTTTTATTTCTTTTGTTTTGTTTTGTTTTGTTTTTTTTATAAAACATTACGTTAATCGAAAACCGTTTCTTTCAAAACCACGCGCGACGGGACAGGAAAGAAGAATGGATCTTTCTTCAGCTAGCAATTTAATGTCTTAGCTTCCGTATTTCCCGCTTAATCGGTTGTAGTAATTGAAATAATCCGATAAACAACTAATTTCACGTTTTTGTTATATTGTGAGACTTTTTTGGTTTACAACGCCCTCCCTTCCACGGCAGAGTCGAGACTGTAACTTTATTATTTTTTTGGTATTTTTGTAAACACTTTAGGAAAAGTGTTTTGAATTTTTGAATTTTTATATTTTTATAGAAATATATACAAAATAGAGGAAGGCTTAACAAAACACGATTTTTCAAAACGATATTCAAAAACTCACTTCGACCTTCCCCGGCAGCGGCGCCAAAAATTAATTTGTGCTCAATTATAGTATATATTTATTTTCCAAAGAAATACTTAGGAAAGTATTTCCCGGGTCGTTATCCCAACGAAGGTTCGAATGGAATTTCGAATAATCGAATTGGGAATCATGTAGTCAAAAGTGAATAGTGAGAGGTGATGGTGAAATTCAAAATATGAAAAGGAATAGTGAATTATGCAAAGAGTACAAGCTATATATACACAAAGGTCTAAAATTAGAAAACGGAAATGCAAATGCAAAATTTAAACGTAACGTACGAAATAAAACGTGACTTTTATTCTAAAAACGATCCTACAAATGTGAAACAATTTTCTAAAAATCTTAAACTATTAAAAAGAATTTTGAGAAAAAGAAAAATATTTTTTTGACTTTTTATTAATTTTCTATGATATATTTTCTATTTATTGAATTAAAAAGTGATTTAAAATAAAGGAAAATGTGAAAAATAATGGGAAAAATATAAATTCTAATCTGAAAAATCTAAATTATTATAAAAGAATTTTCTAAAATATTTTTGTATTTTTAAAGTCTTTCTGATTTTTTATTGATTTTTGATTATTAAAAATGATTAAAAATTGATTGAAATTGAAGAAAAATATCAAATTGGCTCAGAAAAATATGAAAAATTTACAGAAAGTCTAGAATATTATAAAAGACTTGCAGAAAAATTTTGAAAAGAATTTGATAAGCAGAAGTGCTTATTTAGACAAAAACAGCTTATGGCAAGTGCTTATTTATAAGCACTTGCCACAAAACTTAACCAAACTGAACATTGAGAAGTATAATACTCTAATAAGTATATAGGAACTCAGAAATGAACAGATATAAGCAGAAAATTAATAAAATCTAGCAATAAGCAGTTGGTGAATAAGCTAATGCACAAGCTGATAAGCCACAATTAAAATCAGAAGCAAAGTACAATGCAAAGTACTAATACACACTATACAAAACTCAGATATGCAATCAAAACTCAATCAAAAGGTCAATCAAACAATTGCAGCCATCATTACCAAGACAGAAATCAATCTCAAACCACTGAAAAGCAGGATCAATAAGCTAGTCCAAATAAGCTCTAAGAAATGAAACTAAGGGGGCAAATGTTGCTCTATACTACTGAGAATATAATTCCACAAAAAAAATTATCACCACTTGCCAATCACTAACCTAAAAAGGACCTAGATCAGCAGCTATTAAAAAACTAAAATTAACTACAGTTGACTTTTTAAAATGCAATCTACTTTGACTTATTCCAATTTTAATCCACCTATTCTACTACTACTATATGTATTAAGCTAATAATGAACTGAATTAAGGTATGTTAGACTATATTGCAACTGTCACTCCAATTCAACTAACAGTTTAATCTCTACTCTAATAGCTAACTGATTTGGTAACTACTTTTGACTTTTTAATAGAGTATCCTATTTTTATTATGAACTAAATCTCTATTTCTACTCTTAAGTAACCTATTTAAAACAGAAAGCAAGCAATCAAACTACAAACTCTTACAGCAGAATGCTGATCCAAACACCCTTATTACTCTCAGATTATACTATGAAATCAACATCTAAGCTAGAATCTAACAGATTAAAGATCAAAACAAGTGCAATGACAGTAATAGAAGCAAAATCAACAATTAACTCCAACAAGTAACAATCAGAACTCAGAATCAAAGATTATGCATTTAATGAGATAAAATTGAACAAAAACTTACAATCTCAATTCACCTCAGCTCTAAATAGAGGTGATTCACTAAGCAAGCCTGTCTCTAGACAGGCCAAATTCCTTCCTTCTCTGATTTGGCTTGCCAAAATCACTTCATTTCACCAATTTCCACATCAGTTGACTTTTATTGACTTTTATAAGAAATGAATAAGGTCTTATTATAAACTCAAACCTCAACCTTGCAATACTTATGAAACTGAAATAAGATGATAATTTCTACTTATCAGCTTATTAGAAAGCTGATCAAATCAAAAGCTATTTTTGTACTTTTCTATTTTTTATAAACTTTGAATTTAATAAAATCTGAATTTAAGGTAAACTAGACTAAAAAGTTTAACAAGTAAAATAAGCTGAAATTTAAAAATGTATAAGCTAAAAACTAAATAGTGAACAATAAGCTGAAATTATTGAAACTAAAATAGATTTCATTAAAAGTAAAACATTACAAATAAGCTAAACTATTACAAAGAAATTTTTGGCAGAGTTTCTTTACACTAAAAACTCCACACCTAAATGGCTAGAATGAGCCTCTATTTATAACTGAGGAGTGAAGTTGGGGTCTCGTTTGCCAGGTTGGTGATCCACACCAATATGTACTTCTTTACTATTCATAGCCCTCTGATCATACTTGTGCTACTTTGATCAAATGTAAGCCCTTGGATCAGAATTTGAGGCGTGGCATGTCCAATCACATGCTTCCATCTGTCCACTTCGTGTGCTCTTTCTCTGACTTGTCAGCAATCATCTAGAAGCAGAATCCAAGGAAGGGTTGTGACGCGTCTTCTCCAATAACCTTCTGCTAAGTGTCCTTCATAGCTCATATACTCTCTCTGACATGTACTGTGCACGTGAGGTGTGCTTCTGGAAGCTCTAATGAGTAGCCAATTATGGTTAATTGAGGTGTAGTGAACCAATTGAGCAAAATGATGAACTAGGGTTCATGTTTTTATTTGGGGGTTCTGGGAGATGGGAAATGGGGGTAAAATGGCGCGTTGGTATTTTTATTAAAGCATTGACCATGACTCTTTGACCCTGATTTATTTCTTTGACCGTAAGAATAGCTATGGGCTTGGGTAAAAATAAAATGATATTGGGCTTTTAGCTTTTGGATTATGGATTGGATTTCAAAATTGGACAAAGACTTGTGTATTATTTCAGATTTTGTGATAATAAAATCCAAGGACCAATTGTGTAGTTTTCTAAAACTTCAAGGGCTGATTCTGTCATTTTCTCAAAATATAACTCAGGGACTTATTCTGCCGATCTTGAATACATGGAGGACTAATGTTGACTTTTGGATCCCTAGCTTTCACTTTTTGACCATCTGCCACTCTCGTGCCCGTATTTCCAGTTTTGCTTGATCTTTGTCTCTTTGTGATAAATCCGTACCTGCATGTTCACAAACATATAACACACAATTCTTTGGCATATTGTTAGCTAAATTAGTCTATTTGGGTCGTTATTTAGCCATGAAAAGGTATGTGAATTAACACATACCAGGCACCAAGGGTTCGAGCTATGGAATTCTTGCAAGAAAAATATTAGAAGTACAAGCAAATATATATTGCATAATAACAACTAATAATAAGCATGGCAAAGGAGAATTTGAAACACATATTGAAACATTCATTAATTCAAAATGATTATGTCAACCACATAATCATTGTTACATAATCCATAATGCTAGAATTCTAAACCAAGTAGAATATCCTATTGTGCCAATAGAGAGTGTCATGAAACTTGCTTGCATCTCAAAAAGGTTGAAGTGTTTTATTTGAAAAGTAAAAAGCATAAGCATATAGAATGCTTGGTTGAGAATAGTAAATGGGGATCATGTTGGTGGCTTAATGGAGGTAAACTTTTGGTTTCATGGATGTTGGTGAGTTTGGTGATGTAGAGCTTGGAGGTGGTGAATTTGGAGTTGGGTTTGTTGGTTGAGGGTTTTGATGTTGTTCAAGTGATGGTGTTTGTTGAGATCTAGTAAGAAGATACTCAATCCAAGTAAAGTGCTCATTCAATGCAAATGTTTGTTTTTGGAGAAAGATGCAACAAGGGTAATTGTTGACATGCTTCTCAATTTGGTTTATGTTGTGTGGTGATGAGGGTGAGCTTGATTGAGGTGGATCCAAATTGCGTTGAGCAAGATGTAATGCTAAAAGAGCGTTAAGCTCATGGGATTCTTTTAGCTCCTCAACGAACTTCAAGTGTTTGGAGGAAGGTGATGGTGGTGGAGCATGATAGTTGTCTTGGGTGAGGGTTTGAACATGCAACATAGGAATGGCATGTGAAGTTGTACGATATGGTGGTGGTACTCTTGGTGGTGGATACATGTTTTGAGCTTGGGTAATCATGAAAACATGATATGGGTGGAAGAGATGCTTCATGAGTGGATGGTGTTTTTGTTGAATGAGCAACATGTGAAGTATTGGTAGTGAGGTTGGGATTGTTGTTTTGGGATTGTGCATGCTCATCATATGAAGAAGCATTAATGAAGGCAAGAGTGGATGATAGGTTGTGAGATGGATCATTTGTGTGGGTATGAGGTTTAGTTGTTGGTTGACTTGGAACAACATCACTTGAGTTGTGACAAGAATCAAGTTTCCTCCTCCAAACGGGTTTAACGGAGATCCTTGCGGTTCTTGAAACCTTTGGTTTTTGGTTGTTGGGAGATGACATGTTTGGATGTGTGAACATTTATGATGGAAAGAAGGTATTTATAGTGTAAGAAAAATGGGGTTTAGGAAGGTAAATTTTGAGGGATAGTATGGGACAAAGTATGTTTGTGAATTTTGGGAAGTATAGGGTGAAGTGGGTCAAAAAGTGATAAAGAAAACAGTAACCCCGACCATCAGATGGCCGGTCCCCTTAATCATTAAGGGGGCTGCCTTGTATAATTAAGGGGGCCGCCCATCTGGTGAATTCCAGATTGCCAGAATTGGATTTTTGGCAGAAAGTTTGTGTTTTTGGGTTTGGATTCAAGTAAGTTCAACTCTTTGAGGCAATATAGGATATACTAATCATATATATAGGGCATGTTATTAAAATAAATCAAGTAGACAAGTAATTTCTAATTTACCAATTAAGTCATATAAACAAAGAAGCAATAAAACATGCTAACTACATATTCAACTATATGAACAAGATGATAAGTGGGCTAGTTCAAACTTATTGATGAGTAACAAGTGGGAAGTTATGATTGTATGGACTTCAAGACTTGTTACAAACAAGATCCATATAGGCAAACCATGATTCTCATGAAATGATTTGGTTTTATTGTGAATGTCATATTCATAGAAGTATATGACAAATGTGAGATAATCATAGATAGTTTTAAGAAAACGTTTTTAGCTTTAGCCAACAATGCTTTGAAATAGATTCAAGTGTGTATTTGAGTAAAACAGATTGGGCTTTACTTCATGAGATGTTGACAAATTAGATAAGAAAATATTCCCAATTCTTGATTTTGATTTAAAACAAAGTTGTGATAGCTTATAGTCAAATATGTTGTTTGAAGAAAGATGAAATAGTTATTTGAAAGACTAATTTTCAAAATGTGAGGTTTTATACATGATATTTTATTTAGACAACAAAAATCACTAGTTATGGATTTAAAAAAAAATTATCATGTTCAAGAGAATCGGTTGAGCCTGTTGTCACATACAATCACCTTTTATGGTAACAAAGACATGGATAAGTGATGACATAATCTAATGAACTTAATGCACTATAATTGAAGGGGATAAAGCCAATCATCAATGGATGCAAGATTAAAACATATATTTACTAATTTCTTCATAGTATTAAATACTAACTTATCTTAATCATAAGTTATATTATAGCACATTTATTATTGCAACTAGAATGGTCATTTATTCTAAATGATAAGTATTCTACTAGTGGTCATAGATGATTTCCAAATTCAATGATGAATAAGAAAATGGGCAATAGACCCAAAATCAAGAGGGTCAACTAGACTAACTTCATGTATACATATATTAGTAATATTAATGATATATGAACAAGGAAACCTACAAATTTAATCATATTAATAGACTAATTATGGCATAATTTGATATAATGTGACATTAACAAGTTTTTGAAAAGAAAACTTACCTCAGGTCCAGCTTTTCTTTAAGAGTCGGCATGAGAATGTTGGTAGACATCTTCAATGTTTGCCTAAAGCATGTCAAATTAGCAAGGTATAATCCTAACACAATAAAGATCAAGGTAGCTTGATCCGAAACACGTAATCGATCACATCAATCATCATGAGTCGTGTTAGTCAAAAGTAATAGCGCTTGAATCCTTCATCTTGTGGTAGTAAAGAACACATCATAAAATCAACACTCCAATAGTGAAGATCATAACAACGAATCTTTAAATGGCCGCAACAACGTCATAAGAAAATCGTGTGTAGAATGTGAATCAAAGTAATATGAATTACTAGTCTTCATATGTATGATAGAAAAGTGAGCGATCCCAAAAAGATGTCTCTTCGTTCGTTTACTACCTAAACATGAAAAACAGCTTGGTACCCAGATTCTTATGGGTCCGAGATGGTTAGTTGAGGACATCCATTGCATTTAAATGCACATGATGAGGATGTCGCCGAGAAGTACAAGAATTTATCAATAGTTTGTTTTAACTAACAAACAATGACTTTCTTGACTTGAGTAATTAATAATGGATGCAAATAGTATTAATTCTAAATTTCTCTACTAGGTTTTACAAATTTTATTTGTCTTGATATATTTGTTGAAGTATCATTTGCATTAAATCCTAAACCGGTTTTATCATTAAATGACTTTTGAATATTAAGTAGATATTATAACAATATACTAAAACCTAAAATTTGGGTGCTTCAAAAAGTTGTACCAAAGAGCTTTTGAAACAGTAAAATGTGCTTTAGTTGATGGTACTTTAGTGTAAAATGAACAGTGCCAGACACAAAAAATGAACAGTGCCAGAGACAAAGATAAAATTAGATAAAATTGTCCATCATATCACTTTCATTGGGCACCTGCAAAAAAAAAATCTCTCTAGCTCTCTCGATTCTTCCCCAACCTCCCATTATCTTTTTTTCATTACATCAATTTTCCAGATGCATCTCAAATCAACACACCATTACCCTCTCTCAAAATATAACACCAAATCCGGTTTGTCCTTCATCCTTCTCTCCCTAAAAACTAAACCAATATGACGGTTGTGTGACGGTGTCTGACCGGAACGTCCTCACCACAACACATATCTAACACCCGCCAATCAAGTGACAACACCAAAAAACACAAAAAATCAGCAGGTATTAAATTATTGGCTATGTTTTATTTTTATGTTAAAGATGGTTGCTTTATGGGCTTTTAATGAATGTATTTAACATTAATCGCCCACCTGTGTCGATGAAAGTAGGTGAAGAGAAAGAGACCGGGAGTCAACGTTGGAAGAAGATATTGTTGAAAGAAGGTCATGGGTGGGATACACCTGAATTTGGTGATGAAGTTGAAGGTATAATAAATTGTTAAAATTAATTAGTTAATTGTGTACATAGTTAATTAATTGTAATGATTTTGATATTGATTTGCATGTGTCGTTTTTGGTAGTTCATTATACTGGAACATTGTTGGATAATATGATTTCAAAACTTATGGTGTTCTATTTTTCATAATGCCAAGATTGGATGTTGGAGACGGTAGCACGTTGCCGCTGCTTTTGCTTACTATTTTTTGGGCTTAATAGGCTTGAAATAAAGAAGGTTTTTTTTAATAAGAATTATGGGTTAAGGTTTCATTGATCTGTTAAAAGGTATGTACACATGTTTCATTTGATGATTTGCTGTGTGTGGTTAAGGTTTCATTTATCACGTTAAAAAATAATGCACTAAAAATTATGTTTTAACAGGTTGAACTTTATTTTAATAGATTAACAGTGCAACTTTAATGTGGGATGGATAGAGTCTGAGAACGTGTCAAAGGCAATCGGTAAAAGGTGCATAGACCAGACCAGGGCCATTAAGGTAAATGCTCCTTAATGTCTTTTGCTTACATGACTATAAGATAAATGGAATCTTCCTTACATGAGTATAAGGTAAATGCTCCTTTCAATGTCTTTTATTTTCGTGCCTTAGAAATTTATAGTGATTAAAGGGTGTTTCGCTAGGCTTATTTGAAGTGCTTAATGAATTATTATTTTTTTGAAGATACGAAAACCTTACCCAAATATCTATTAACCAGTGTTTTGTGACTGTGTGGAAGTTACAAAATACTAACAGGAGACAGTAAGTTATGTGCTTAAATAAACTTTCCAGGCAGGACCAATAACCACGAATCAAGGTTAATAAGCTTTTGCAATAAGCTATCCAAACAGCCTATACTAAGCACAAATTCATGGTAATCAGATGCTGCAATCAGCTATCCCAACAACCCTTAAGTAGCCTATAATATATCATTATCACGCAAAAGTTTCAAACATCCTAATAACAGAATGAAATGTTCCTAAAATGCTGTTAAAGTTACCACAGATTATTTGAGTTATCATGTTATTTGGTAGAATAAGACTACACTTATTCATATTATGTTAGGAATTGAATAAATGATGTTTCCTAGAGATTTAAATGAGCACCTGTGAACCTGAATCTGATGGCAAACTCGAAGGTATAATTAATTGTTAAAATACTGTGTATATAGTTAATAAATAGCAGTGGTGAAATAAAGCATGGCAAAAGTCATTAGGTGGTCACGGGGTGTTTGGAATAGCTTAATTTTGGGGCTTATCAACAGGCTGTAGATCTGTAATCTGATTCGACATTGCACCTATACTGGGTTCCTATGAGCAATGTCAAATCAGAGCACCCTCACACGTTCACCATACCTGCAATCTGAAATACCCTCTACTGCAGGCATCATTCGACTTCCAAATATTAGTGAAGAGTAGTAAATTTTATGTAACGATCTGCCTTTGTTGTGGCTTACTTTTTTTAAGGACAAGAAAACAGATTTTAATGATTAGTGAAATATTTTGAGCAATAAAAGTATGAACGCAAGTGGTAAATGTATTTGAACTTATGCTCTTGGTGCTATTTTTACAGGACTTTGGAATCAAACACAATATGGAAAATAGTGGGCAACCACCTGAAGGAATGGCGAAATAAATTTATATTTTTCTTACGATACTTTATCTAAAGTTTGAGAGAGAAAGGTGAATCACCATTAAGGCTCAAACAGCTACCATTTTTTACAACTACAATTCAAAAGAGAGCAACACAAGTTATTTACTGAACTTAATTGACACACCCGGTCATGTGGATTTCAACTATGAAGTTTCTAGATCTTGAAGAGAAAAATTCAGTCATGTCTAAATAACGACAAAAAAGAGGGTAAGTAAATTAGATCTAATTACTGTGCTTAGCAGATTATATTTCTGTATTATCGTAAATTACTATGTTTATCTGTACATGTTCCAGTACCAACGTTTAACTTTATTGAAATTATCGATTTTGTTCAACTTTCTATATGAATGGCATTTATCTATATTTTGAAACAGGGTAATCATGTTGTGGCATTGAAGGTGCTATTTAAGAAGCAACTTAACACAGTCTCAGTTGGCACACCAGGTTCATCATGAAGTTTATTACCATCTTTAATAAGCTCTTGTAGCTAAACGTCCCCAGTAATATGCTATTTGGGTATTTAAAACAGTTGCTTTTGTTTTGAGCCAATCAGCTTTTACCCAAACACCATTGCTTTTACATGACAATAAACAGTCAATGCATTAGATAATATCTTTTAAATTAATAACTGCGTAATGTTGCAGGTTGTTCACCCTATACATGAACGAGCTTTTTACCGCACTAGGAATTTACAACATCATTGACATCATCGGTTCTCTTACGGATTCTGTAGCTCATACCAGCCATCTTAAACATGCCTCCAACATTGTCTCTAAGTGGACGGTAAGCGTCCATTGGAATCATATTTTTAGCAGTGCAACATCTGTATTTCTAATAAGCATTGTACAAAAAGTTTTTGTTAGTTCCACTGCAAATTAGGTTGTTTATAATAAAAAAATGAGAATAACAATTGGAGTTTAGACTAAAATGATTTTGGAGTTTACGCGTCTAGCATTGTAGATATACCTCTTAGAAGGAACAGAAAGGTAATGATACCATAAAGTGATTCAATTGTAAATAAGAGAATTGTGCTGGATATTGAGATTTAGATTGTCGGCTTTGAAATTCAAATAGTCTGTAATTGGGCAAAATGTGTAGAACCTTTGGAATATTGAGTTGGTGGTGGCATCTGACAAGCAATGTGGCATTGAAGACATTTTAAATTTTGTATTGTTACTTAGGTGCTAAGTCTGCAGTTTTCAATAAGCAAATTAGGATGATGATATAGTCAACGAAAGTTATGCTAGATAACGTCAAAACCATTGTTAGTTCTTAGTATGCTTGACTTTTCAAGTTTGAATCATTGTGCATCGACATCAAGTAAACTTTTATACATAACATACATACAAAATACATGTCATTTTTTTTCTCATGGCTAAACTGTTGTGCATTTCCAGGGAAACATCCAATCGACGTCTGAAGATATTCTGTGAACCTTTGTGTTGAGCCAATATAATACTGCTTTAGGAAACGGAAGAAATGATGCATCCCATCCCTGACAAAAGGCACCAGAAATATGCATTGAACGATTCCAAGAATGACGGACATCGTAACCTTAACTGTCGCAAGTACACGTTCTAATAGTGTCACTTATAATTTGATAGCGTTTTTTTTTTTTTTTTTTTTTTTTTTTTTTTGTCTGAACTTAACCTGCAATACTCATTTTTCTGTGTACCTGATATAATATATGTTCTATATTGCACCTATACTTTGGTCTTTTATATACATACATCAACACAACACTCCCGCAGCAACGCGCGGGTTCACCCGCTCGTTTTAAAGATTTAGAACTATTTTCAAATTTAGCTTATATTTTTGCTTTTTCATTTTCTATTTTAATTTCATGTTTGTAATCTTGACATTTTTTACATTCAAGATCAATTTCAATATTACTTTCAAGTCTAGACATTTTATCTTCTAAAATTATTTCTTTTTCAAAGTTATTTCCAACGGATATCGAAGATTCATTTTTAAAAATAATTTTTGAGTCTATGTTGCAAAAGTGTTTGAAGTTGTTTTCCAATTTTGAAAATTCTAATATAAATTGATCATAGCAAAAATGTTCGGTTTCAGATTGTACCTTATTGGTAGTTATACAATCTTCACATGTTATACGATGATCAATTTCATCGTCCATGTCGCTCTATGTTTTATTTGTAGGTTCACTTAGATCTTGGCGCATGTAGTTCTTGCCATCAATGCTTGTATTTACATTTGTTTGAATATCTTCACAAGCCATATTTTCATCATCTTCTTCGTCCTTGTCGCTCCATGATTCATTTACACTCTTTCTTCGGATTTGGCTCATGTATTCTTCGTTATTGATACCTTCAATGATCACATTTGAACTAGTAGTACTTGTGTTTATTTCAACTAAATATTTATCTATCAAACTTTCTAGAGTGACTAATTCTTGTGCAACATCAAGTTTATCATCTTTGGTTTTACATTTCTCTTGGTGAAAATTTAAAAGACATTTCCAAATATCATTTGCCGTTTTAAAAAAGAATACTCTTTCATATTCAACTCTTAGTAGAGTTTTGTAAATCACTAATTTAGCTTTAGTATTTTTATCGATCTTTGTTTGAAGATGATTATATTGATTTTCAAAATCCATTTTAGTTGGTTGAAGATCACCAATTGAAATGATATGCCAAAGATCAAGATCTATTGATTTCACATAATTTTCAAATTTATTTTTCCATTCAAGAAAATGATCATTTTCAAATAATGGTGGTTGTTGCGTAAATTCCCCTTCTAAATATTTTCCAAATTCCACAGATCGTTACAAGTTTTAAAATACAGTATATTTTAAAAATCTTGCTAGACGTGGCTCTTGATACCAATTGTGGAAAACTAGAAGGGGGGTTGATTAGTTTTACGTCTTTTTTCGTTTTATAAAAGTTTGCTTCTAAAAGATAGATGCAAAATACAAAAACTTTGATGCAAAAATATAGATACAAGTTTTGTTCTCAATTATTATATGAACCCTACTTGTTAAGATTGTTGAGTAGAGATTATAATTTTATTAATCACACTTATATATATATATATATATATATATATATATATATATATATATATATATATATATATATATATATCCTTATGGTTTGTTTAATATGAAATTAATGTTGTGAATGTAACCTAGTTTGATCTTTACGTGAAATCAATATATGCACAACACAAGCAATAATAACTATATATGAAATGTAAATAAGTAAGTAAGCAAAGAGTAAGAGATGGAAAGATCAAACCGAGAGACAAAGGATTTATAGTGGTTAGGCTACAAGGACACCTTCCTTGCCCTACTCCACTCCCCGAGCACCGAGCTCGAGAGTTTTCTTCACTAAGTCAATAACCTCCCTTATGGCGGAGAAAACCGTACACACTTTAGCTTACACCATTTTAACGACACAAAGCTAAATGTCGAGTTCTAATCGTAGCTAGAACCAATCACACCACAACTTCTTCACACCCTTTTCACGCCTTCTACACTTCTTCACAATTCTTGTTTCTTCACGCCTTCACAACTTCTATCTATTCAATACTTCAAGGGTTTTGCTACTTCACAACTTCTAGGCTTCTAAGTCTTCACAACTTCAATACTTCTATCTCTGTACTTGAGAGCCTTTATCTATAGACCACTACAATGATTCTTCTACTTTAAAAGCTTCTATATCTTATATGCTTCAAAGCTTCTATGTCTCCACACCTTCTAGTCTTCAATGTCTTCTCAGCTTAGAGGCTTCAACTTCTTCACTACTAACCACTACTTCAATATGCTACTACTTCTTATATCTCCTATCACTAATTCTATGCTCTTCTACTTCTTCACTTCTAGTACCACTTCACGCTTTCAACAATTCTACATCCTATATCTAAATCTAGCTAACCAATGTATATACCTTATTCACCAAAGTATGAATGATTAAAAAGATGAGATGAACAAACAACTTAGATAGCAAGATGATACTAAGTTGTAATACTTCTAGTCTTGATAGATAGAACTATTCTTCTCTTTGCACTTGAGTGTTGAGGCTTGAATCACTTTGAAACAAAGATTAATGTATATATGATCAAAGGATTTTAGAGGATAGAAATGGAGGTTTGAATCAGAAAGTTTTAAGTGCGAAAAGGTGAGAAAAATTAGTGGAATGAATCAGTATTTAAAGGGACAGCTGAGGGGAATCAGGAGTGTGCCGGTCCCCTTAATTAGGGGCCGGTCCCCTTAATTATTAAGGGGGGCCACCTGGTTAATTTAGGGGGTCGCCCCTCCTGAACGTTGCCCAGCTTTGTCCTTTTGTGAGGAAAATTTTTCTGGATTCGATTTGCCATTTTTTGTTGAAAATTTGAATTCATATATTTGTAATGAATTAAACATATTCTTTTAACTCCAAAAATGTTTTATAAAAGATATAAAATGTTTTGAGACATTTTATAAAAATCTAGTGATTAATAAAAATGTTCCTTTGATCTTATAATGCATTAGACACTTTGTTTAATCATACCTTAAATGATTAGATGGTGAAAGTGAGTATTTATTACTAAATACTTATTTACGTCATGATCTTTGGTTTGATGAGTTTTTGTTTTGTGATTATCAAAACATAGAGATATCGAAAGATATGATTAACGTTTTTAGGCATTTATTTATATCAACAGAGAAAGAGAAAGATGAGTTTATAGTTAAGAAGTATGGGTTTTATGCAGGTCAGAGATTTGCTTCTAGTAAGGCTATAAAAGATAGAGTTTACATACATTCCATAGAAACTAGAAGAAAACTCAAACTGGTAAGGAATGACAAAGTTAGAGTTAGGGCCAAATGTGAAGGTCCCATCCCTGCGTTTGACCTTAATAATGGGTCATTAAATGATGGGCCTTCTGTGGATGACCCATCAAAGGTAAGCCCAAGTCAGTCCACTGGTCCAAAAACTAGGTCTAAGTCAAAAGTTGGTTCTGCATACAAAGACAAAGGAAAGGGAATATTTGAAGAAATAAGTAATCAGAGTTGTCCATGGGAACTTTATTGCACTAAAGAGTTATGTAAGGAAACTTGGATTTGCAAGACTCACCACAGTGAGCATTTATTTCTACAAAGAAGGGACATTAAAGCTTGCAACTACAAATTTCTATCATTTCAAATTATGGATGAAGTTGTCGTGGATCCAGAAATCCCTACAAAAGCAGTTCAAGATGCCCTTCAGAAGAAATGGGAAGTAAATGTTTCTAGAATGAAGGAATTCAGAGCCAAGGCTGCAGCCGACAAATTGATAGTGGGTGATCACAAGGGTTAATATGCTTTGCTAAGAGATTATGCTCAAGAGTTGATGACTCAAAATCCAGGAACCACAGTGAAATGTCAAGTAGAAATGCCTGAAGATCATAACTGTCCTACTAGAGTATTCAGGAGAATATATGTGTGTCTTGGTGCATTAAAGAAAGGATTCAAAGCTAGTAGAAGGGAATTGTTGGGGGTTGGACGGAGCTTTTATCAGTGGCCCTTTCCCTGGCCAATTGTTAACAGCTGTTGGACTTGATGCTAACAATGACATCTATCTGGTTGCTTATGCCCTTGTTGAAGCTGAATGCAAAGATTCATAGTTGTGGTTTTTGAACATGTTGGGGGATGACCTATATCTACAACGAAACTCCCATTTTACCTTCATATCAGATAGACAAAAGGTGCAGTACAGTTGTATAATTTGAATAGGTTTGTTTTATACTATTGTATCTGTAATATAATTGTTAATTTTTATTGCATGGTATCGTTCAAGCAATGAACGAAGTGTTTCCAAGTGCAGAACATAGATTCTGCTTAAGGCATATCCATGAAAACATGAAGAAGCAATGGAATGGACTTGCATACAAGCAACTGCTATGGAAGTGTGCTACAGCTACAACACTAACTAAGTTTGAAGCTGGAATGAAAGAACTTAAGGACTTAAAAGAGGCTGCACATGACTGGTTATCAAAGATTCCACCAGAACATTGGTCCAAATCACACTTTTCAGGTAAATTCAGTTAGGTTTTGTGAAATAATTATCATGATTTAATCAATTAGTTGCTTACAAGATTATATTATTTCTGTATGTAGGAAGAGCTCGTTCAGATGTGTTGCTCAATAAAATGTGTGAAGTGTTGAATGGTAAGCTTGTCCTTGGTAGGGACAAACCTATTATCACTTTGTTAGAGTACAGCAGGGAGTACTGCATGAAAAGAATTGTGAATGTTCAAAAAGCCATTGAAAAGTGTCATGGTCCTCTAACTCCTACAGCCACAGTTATAATGTCAAAAATCAAAAATGTTCCTAGCAATAATAAAGTTATGTGGAATGTGGCTAAAAAGTAGCAGGTGACTGGATCTTTTGGGGAACAATGTGTAGTTGATGTTGAAAGAAAAACATGTACGTGTAGGAGATGGGAGATTTCAGGCTTTCCATGTAGGCATGCAGTTGCTGCAAACTGGAATATGGCTGTCAATGGCCAACCTGTACCACTACCAGAGGCTTGGGTTGATAAGTGTTATTGGTTAGAAACTTGGAAAGAAGTCTACAGTTTCAAGATACAACCATGTAGTGGGAGGGCAAACTGGAAGAAATCTCCGTGTCTTACAACACTAACTCATCCACATTATCACCTTCAAGTTGGCAGGCCTAAGAAGAAGAGAGTCAAAGGAAAATTGGAGGACACACCATGTGTTAAGGATGGTAAGTTGAGTAGGAGAGGGAGAACTGTTACATGTTCTTCTTGTGGAAACTCGGGCCACAATAAACAGTCATTCAAGGGTGAAGGTGGTGTAACAACTTCTGGGTCAAAAAATACAAGCAGAGGAAAAGGTAAAAATTTTGAAGCTTCTGGTGGTTCATCTGGTAATCCAAGACCCCGCAAGAGAGTTAGGTTTTGTTTGGATGATTACATAGAAGGTTCACCATCTTTTATTGCAAGAGAAGGTATTAATTGCTTAGTCTTACTAAGTTGTTGTATTTTGTATGTTTTTATTATTTATCATTTGTTACAAATTTATATGATAATGTTGATAATGCAGGTGGAAGCAACACTGCTGGAAATGGCACTCCTCCTTCTGCAAATCAAGGTGGTGAAAGGTCAAGTGGATCTACTGCTACAACAGAAAGCCAAAGGCATCCTAATGCAACGCAAAGCTGTCAAAGTGGAATTTTGTAACACCCCCAAAATATCGCAGCGGAAGACTGTGTCATTGGGGTGCTACTTCATAATACAAAGTACAAGGTATAGAAAACGAACTCTAAATGAGACGTTTTGAAAAGTTACCATTCGATTAATAAATTCTGAGTTACAAACTTGAGTTCCATAATACAATACATAAAACTTTTAAAACATATCGAATGGTAAAGATAAAAGTATAAGTCTTCAAAACATGCCAAGCGACTCTATGCTCCATGCAACAGCTATCACCTTACAGACCTGAGACAAACATGCTAAAGTGTCAACACAATGGTTAGTGAGTTCATAGAGTTGTCTTAAAACAGTTGAAAAGTCTTTAAAGAATATTCGCACAACAAAGGCATTGTGAATCCACTCAGTTGCAAGTCCCGCCCATAACAACACTTGCAACCTGTGTATTCACAACCCACTGCTAACATATAGTATGATTTCGATATATGTGTATACGATATATGCACGCTTAATGTAAAGTATCACTGCTTACTGAACCTCATGACAAGAATAAGCACAAATGCTTCAAAGCTGGATTATATTCACCCAAGGCCAGGAATATATGGCAATGGTGGGGGCGTCAGCCCGATAGTACTATCAATACCTCTCCATCGGCTCCATCCAGGAGTTAAAAAGTGGTTAAAGAATATAGCGTATAGAATAGTTTAACACATTAAGGCACATATCGTAATAAAACTACACATCATTTTTAAGAGTATAAAAGTATAGCATAGCATATGAGTAAAATTGTCTTTAGTAAAAGAGAAAGCAAGTAGTTTAAGCGTGTATCTCCCCAAAAGAGTTTAAAACAAGTATGAAAAGAATAGGGGCTATGACTCACCTTAAGCTTATGTAATGAGAAATGAAAGTGGTAGTCGAATCGCGAAAGTCTCTAAGAACAGCCTATAATAGAACGTTGCGACTTAGGTTTGGAGTAACGTCTAAGAATACGAAGAATTGCCTATATATGTCTTGCATAATGTTCATGATGTAGTACTTAGTATATAGTGTACGTCTTTGAATATAAATGGTTTATGAAACATGTATAGGTTGTATATCTCTTACTACCGTTTGGGCCGACATAATTCAGAAGTCATGGAGTAAACGTTCGAGGAGCCAGGACACTTTAATTCGAAAATCCACAACTCATCTCGACGGCTTACTTAATGAACTCCTCACATGAGGCTCCCTACTATTGTAGTATTTGATAACATACATATAAGTTTTGATCCGAAAAGTTACATGTCCAATATTTGAATAAACTTAGGAAAGTTTATTTTTACATGAAGATTGTTATTAGGGTAAGTTTCTTAAGTCTTGTATGACAATTACTTGTAAGATCTCATGGTTCTTTAGATGAAGTAGATCCAAATTGTATGTTTAAGTTATTGCCAATTCTTTAGTTCATGTTTTCGCCTAGGTAAGTTTGTATGGTTTTTAGTCATGGCTTCGCCGTGACCTTGGTCATTTTTTCATGGTCTTGAGACTCAACCTTGGCTTTAGCCATGGTTGTGGTCTTGACTTTAGATCATTAGACCTCTTGGTTATATTTAACCATAACTATTATATAGTCACTTTGGTATATATAAAATAGCTGTTAAGAAACTAAAGAAAATCTCATTCGTTATTGGTTTTCTGGAGATGTGCTCCTGAGTTTTTGAAGAAAACGTGATTCCGGACAATATTCGTGTTTTAACTTTTTCATGAAACGGAGCAGAAGGGCCTCTTTTTGCGTCTTTTATGTTCTGTCACAGAAACATTTGGCAGATTGGCCGCAAAGTTTTGGTAATTTCAAATGGTCATAACTTTTGACTCGGGTACTCGTTTTGGGTGATTCAAATTGCTATGTTTTCCTTGTTAAGTCCTCTTTAACAGTAGGTAAGTTTCAAATATCATATTTATACTATTTTGGTCATGGTTCTCCATAAAAGTCACTAGTTTACTTGTTTAAATATCATAAGTTAACATATATATATCTTAACTTGTTTTACCAATTTTTATATATCATGAACATAATAACAAGACAATATATAGTAAGAATAAGATATAAATAGCATGAAAATGATATTTAGCAAGAAAGTATGTTAGGGCTTTGCTTACAATTTGAGGCTTTCTAAAAGAAAGGTAAGTAACTAGTAAGGTACGAACTTTGATAGACTTAAGCTTCACCCTACTTCACTTCAAGCAATCTTTCTACCCTTGTATTCTTGAAAGAGAGATGATGAAAGTTGAGGTGACTTGAGTGGATTCAAACTCAAGAGAAATCACCAAAGTTTCTAGGATTTGGAAGTAGTTTGATTTCCTAAAACCAAGCTAGGGTTTCTATGTTGATGAAGTACTTGTATCTTGCATAAAACTAGGATTGAATTAGCTAAGTGTGAAGGTGTTTTGGTGTGTGATATGGGACGTACAAAGAGGGGAGGGGGGGGGGCTTTTATAGGGTCTTAAGGAGGTTAGTTTCATTGACTTGTCAAACCTTGGAGACCAAGTTGTACACATGCATGCAATCTAAGGCCTCCTAGCTTGAGATCAAGCCACCTATGGGATGACTCCCCCCCCCCCCTAAGTCGGTTCACAATACTTGGGGAGGAAGTGTTGGCTTTTGATGGTATTATCCTACTTATGTAGCTAGTTTTGACTCCGTAAATTGCTAACCGTAAGTTGTTAAGTCACGAAACGTAAAACCGGGTATCCTAAAAATATGAAACTTGAAAGAATGACTAAACTTGTTAATATACTCCATAATAAAATATAAAATGAGTGGTAGGTTCTATTGGGGTGCTCAAACCCTGCTAAAACTGGAAACACGGGTCTAAAACGCGTAATACGTAAAACGTACGAATATTGTGTAAAATTGAGAAAAGTAAAATGTAACTTTTCTAATAGGATACTAATGACTTAAAATGACTTATAATGTCTAGGCTGGGCTCAGTCTAGTATCGGTTGTCATTTAATGTCTTTTAGACATAAAACCGTAAGCCTAAAAATCAAAGAATGATTTATAAAATCAAGGAATGATTTTTGGTCAAAAGAGGAGGAAAAATATGTTGACTTTCTCCAAAAATGTGAAAACTCAAATCGTCTTAGAAACGCGGTGCAGGTATAGGCTAAGGTTACGGCTGAGTAAAAATGCTTAAAAACGAGAATTCCTGTTTTTCACGGCCGAAGTTTATTTGGTCATGTTTTTCTCAGTCATGATTTATTCTCAAATAAATCATGAGTGTATCAAACACATTTCTGATACGGGGAAAATTAACGCGGTCGAGTTTCGTTGTGCGTAGAATTTTTGAATGACGTTTTACCCTAAAACGTGTAATTCCTTAATAACTTTCACGAAAATGATTTGATGAGTGTCAAACTTTTAATTTGCCATGGAAATGATTTATCACTCGAGGCCAAGAAATAAAAATCAAATTTCGGGAAAAAATGAATAGTAAAAGTGAATAGTGAAATTTTCCGGGAATAATAATTAATCTGAAAATGCGAATTGTTACAGTCTCTACCCCTTAAGGAAACTTCGTCCCGAAGTTTAGTGTGTCTAGGTCTCTTATCTTAATAGCGGCATAATAAAGCTAGATTTTGAACTAGAATAGAATAATATGGTAGGATAAGGTACGTACCCGTTACACATTGCGGGCTTCCTTAGCACCCAAATAGTATGCTCGACCCCGAGGTGGACTAACATTGTATCCACGGTTCGGGTTATTTTCTTCAAGCATTACGGCTAGAGTCGGGTTATCCAGCACTTGTCCCTGTGCCCCATTCAACCTAGGACAATTATATCGAAAGTGAGTTGGGCTGTTGCACTCATAGCATGTCTTTTGGTTGTTTCCTATATTGCCCGCATTCATCGATGCTCTACACTTATTTGCAAAATGACCCAACTGTTTGCACTTTGTACACACTCGGCATGGCTCAGACTTCTGATGATGATAAGCACATTTAGTACACTTAGGATGTGGACCCTCATACTTTTTCTGATCATAAACTGTTGCCGCAAATCCTCTTGCTCTCTTATTATCAACCATTGTACTCTTTTGCTCGCCTGATTCACCTGCTCCCTTCCTTTTATCACTAATCTTCAAAGTTCCATTCCTAACCATCTCATCTGTTAGGGTCCCTGCTCTTAATATTGCACTTTGAATTGTGGGAGGTTCGGTTGTTTTCACTGTCCCACGAATCTCAGGAACAAGGCCATAGATGTACCTCTCAATCCTTTTGGATTCAGGGGTAACCAGATGAGGAACTAGTTTAGCTAGTTCATGAAACCGATCTGTGTAGGTTGCATGACCAGCCCCTACCATAGAGTGATGCCAAAACTCGTCCTCTAGTTTTTGCATTTCATTACCCGGGCAGTGCTCTTCCTTCAGTAGTCCCTTAAAGTCGTCCCATGTCATGCCTACAGCTGCTTCTCTACTCCTTGCTTGAATCTGCATGTTCCACCATGTCAATTCCTTCTTTGATAGCAAGCATGCAGAATATTTCACTCTCTGGTGGATTGCACAGTTACTGATATCGATCACTGACTCCATCTTCTCGACCCATCATGTATATGCCAATGCACCTCCTTTACCATTAAACTCAATTGGCTTGCATGACGTAAATTCCTTATACGTACATCCAGTCCTATGGTGGTTGTTGTTGTTGTTGTTGTTATTACCATTCCTTCCTCCATCATTTGTAGCGCCATTTATGCTTCCGTGGTTTCTCGAATTGTTCATGTGATTGCCAACTTGTGTGACTATAGTGGGAAGTAGGTTTTGTAGTTGTTGGGCAATAATGGTGGAGACATCGGGATTTCCACCATCGTTACTAGGGTTACTAGTGTTGTGAGCATCTCCTCTACCTCCACGTCCACCAGTTCTTCCACTATCATTACTAGGGTTACTAGTGTCGTGAGCAGCTCCTCTACCTCTACGTCCACCAATTCTTCCACCCCTTGGTGTTGCACCACCTCGGCTAGTGCTATGAGTTACTCTCTTTGGTGCCATGATATCTACAAGGAGGGACATTTTGTCAACGTCAGATATGAGGTGATATTCCTAGACTACTTAGTCTTAAATCTTGTCATTTTGAGTCAACGTTGATTAATGTAAGCATGGTCACATATGTCTACGTGAGTCGTGACGCATTTATAATTATGTTGGCCACCATAATTATAATTGCCTCCTTTCAAACGTATACATATTACCAGGCACACATATCTCAACAATTGATACTACATAATTGGGTAGACTTTCTATCATCCTCTCTTAAGTTGTGAAAGGGTAACGTAGTGTGGGTATCTAGAGAAGGTGATATGACGAAAAGGACTAGTCGCGCTTGTAGAAAGGTTTGAGTGTCGTACTAGGACATATAAAGTAAGTATAAGGCAAATCATCAAATCTCTACAGGAAACTAATAACCTTTATTTAACTTAATCTTATGTCTTATCAAACAAGAACTGTCTCAAGATTAAGTTAAATAAATACTTATTACTTAGCTCTAAATTTTTGATGACTAGACTATCGTGTAGAGTTTCTCCTAAACAAACAATTAGCAATAAGCATATGCGCATGAAGTGTGTGTAAGGCAATATAAAGAGGAGAGTCTTAATGTTTATAGCAGTTATAGTCTAGGTAGTATATGCAACCTAGTTCTCTATAACCAAGGCTCTGGTACCAATCTGTAACACCCCTAAAATATCGCAGCGGAAGACTGTGTCATTGGGGTGCTACTTCATAATACAAAGTACAGGGTATAGAAAACGAACTCTAAATGAGACATTTTGAAAAGTTACCATTCGATTAATAAATTTCGAGTTACAAACTTGAGTTCCATAATACAATACATAAAAGTTTTAAAACATATCGAATGGTAAAGATAAAAGCATAAGTCTTCAAAACATGCCAAGCGACTCTATGCTCCATGCAACAGCTATCACCTTACAGACCTGAGACAAACATGCTAAAGTGTCAACACAATGGTTGGTGAGTTCATAGAGTTGTCTTAAAACAGTTGAAAAGTCTTTAAAGAATATTCGCACAGCAAAGGCATCATGAATCCACTCAGTTGCAAGTCCCGCCCATAACAACACTTGCAACCTGTGTGTTCACAACCCACTGCTAACATATAGTATGATTTCGATATATGTGTATACGATATATGCACGCTTAATGTAAAGTATCACTGCCTACTGAATCTCATGACAAGAATAAGCACAAATGCTTCAAAGCTGGATTATATTCACCCAAGGCTAGGAATATATGGCAATGGTGGGGGCGTCAGCCCGATAGTACTATCAATACCTCTCCATCGGCTCCATCCAGGAGTTAAACAGTGGTTAAACAATATCGCGTATAGAATAGTTTAACACATTAAGGCACATACACATCATGTTAATGAGTATAAAAGTATAGCATACTTTAACACATAGGGTTTTAAGGAGGTTAGTTTCATTGACTTTTCAAACCTTGGAGACCAAGTTGTACACATGCATGCAATCTAAGGCCTCCTAGCTTGAGATCAAGCCACCTATGGGATGACTCCCCCCCCCCCTCCAAGTTGGTTCACAATACTTGGGGAGGAAGTGTTGGCTTTTGATGGTATTATCCTATTTATGTAGCTAGTTTTGACTCCGTAAATTGCTAACCGTAAGTTGTTAAGTCACGAAACGTAAAACCGGGTATCCTAAAAATATGAAACTTGAAAGAATGACTAAACTTGTTAATATACTCCATAATAAAATATAAAATGAGTGGTAGGTTCTATTGGGGTGCTCAAACCCTGCTAAAACTGGAAACACGGGTCTAAAACGCGTAATACGTAAAAAGTACGAATATTGTGTAAAATTGAGAAAAGTAAAATGTAACTTTTCTAATAGGATACTAATGACTTATAATGTCTAGGCTGAGCTCAGTCTAGTGTCGGTTGTCATTTAATGTCTTTTAGACATAAAACCGTAAGCCTAAAAATCAAGGAATGATTTATAAAATCAAGGAATGATTTTTGGTCAAAGGAGGAGGAAAAATATGTTGACTTTCTCCAAAAATGTGAAAACTCAAATCGTCTTTGAAACGCGGTGCAGGTATAGGCTAAGGTTACGGCTGAGTAAAAATGCTTAAAAACGAGAATTCTTGTTTTTCACGGCCGAGGTTTATTTGGTCATGTTTTTCTCAGTCATGATTTATTCTCAAATAAATCATAAGTGTATCAAACATTTTTCTGATACGGGGAAAATTAACGCGGTCGAGTTTCGTTGTGCGTAGAATTTTTGAATGACGTTTTACCCTAAAACGTGTAATTCCTTAATAACTTTCACGAAAATGATCTGATGAGTGTCAAACTTTTAATTTGCCATGGAAATGATTTATCACACGAGGCCAAGAAATAAAAATCAAATTTCGGGAAAAAATGAATAGTAAAAGTGAATAGTGAAATTTTCTGGGAATAGTAATTAATCTGAAAATGCGAATTGTTACAAATTTCTAGTGGAAGCAGAAGTCCTGGATCACCAAGATGGAAAATACATGCCATAAGGAATGACATATATAGAGGTGGTGGAGTTAGTAAGAGAGTTGGACCTGAAGTATCAAACAAGACTTGAGCAGGATTACATTGGAGTTAGAAACTTATGTGGCATGTTTGAACATGTTTAAGACTTATTTTTATTTGTTTTCATGTATGTGGATTTATGTTTAAGACTTGGTACTAGGCCATTGCAATTTTCAAGTCATTGCAACTTGTTGCATTGACAATATGCAATTAAAGGCTTTATGACTAACATTCTACACGTTTAGCTAATTTTCTGTTGGTGCAAATGACAATGATGACTTGTATCTGCATAATGCAATTGAAAAAACGCAAATTATTATGACTATTTTGACAAAAACTAAGTCAACAAGACTTTAAAGTTCCATTCACTTAGGTTTTAGTATGCAAAAACCATTCATTTCATCTGCATAAGCCAATTGAAATGGGAAGTAAATTCTTATGACTATTTAGACAAAAACTATGTCAACAAGGTTTTAAAGTTCCAGTCACTTGTGTTTTAGTATGCAAAAACAATTGTTTTTCATGTTAGTGCAAAACTCAACTTCCAATTCTTAACCAAAGCAAACTGAACATGCTTAATACCATTATGTTGGATTATAATAGACAAACTTAACCAAATGAGATCATGGTCAACTACTTATGTTTACCCATTTCAAAGTCAACAATTAAATGTTAAGTTTAACCACGACATAAATCAATAACAATAAACAACGACAATTTCACAACTGCATCAATTTCACAATTGAACTAATACTTTATAATCAGCAAAAAAATACACGGGGTGATGAAATACATCTAACATAAAAAAAAATAAAAAAATAAAAAAAACCATCACCTACTCGATTCCCAACTGCTACTTCACATGTAAAATAACACGAAAAGTACAAAAAAAAAAAAAAAGAAAAAAAGGAAAAAAAAAAAAAAAACCAGCTTAACATCAAGTACTTCTTCATTTTAGCAGCTTCACGTCTTGTATCATCTAGTGTAGCGTGGATAGCATTCCTTGCCCTTAATAGACCGGGGATGGTTGAAACTGATCTTGCACACATGGCGGGATCATACCAGTCAATAAAATCACAACAAGCATAGAACCTACGTCCTAGATTTAGATTTGTTCATGATGTGCGATTAACCGCGGCTTGTCCACACCAGCACTACAACATTTTTTTTTTTTTTTTTTACCTTTTGGAGAAGAAGAAGAAGAAACAAATAAAGCTGAGTAGAGACGGAAGTGATGGAAAGATTTGAGTGGAAAAAGAAATGTTTGTGGAATACGCTTTGCATGTATCGAGATTTGTAAAAGCAAGTACACGTGTGTGGATGAGAAGAAAGTAATAGTCACCTAGTGATGTGAGAAAAGTAGGGAAAAAGTGATCGGACGAAATTGCCCTCGTGTGGGTTGCACGTGACACCGACTTAACTGGGATATTTAACGACCGTCAGGAATTTAGACTAGCGGCGTAATAAAATCTTGATTTTGGATGAAAAAAGAAAATATCAGCGCTTTGGATGTCGTGTGAAATCTGGGGAAAGTATAGGGATGAACAGTGTAATTTACTCTAAAAACAATTAGGGATGAGTTGAAAATAAAAACAATTGTTCGGCAGACAAAATATCAATATAGATCTCGTATTTGACGTAGTTTTAATAAACTAATTTTAGCTATCAATTTTTTTTTATCAAAATTAATAAAAAACTATTTTTCATCTTTTTTTTAAACAAACATATCTTACCAACGGCAAATCTTCAAGCTACGAAAACAAGAGTATCGCGACGAGAATTAAATTATCTTTCTATAGATATGCACTTCTATATATTTTCGACGTTTTTTTTGTTTTTGTTTTTTTTAAAAAAAATTTTCGATGAGAAAAATCACGTGTGCTTTGTAAAAATCACATGTGATTTTTTCGAATCACATGTGATTTTTTAAGGCGAAAATTTTGAAAGAAAAATTTGTCAAAAGTATATAGTAGTACATATCTATATAAAGATAATTTAATTATCGTCGCTATTGTCTGATCTTTTTGGCGTAACCATTGACGGTTTGCGAGATATTTAATTTTTTAAAAACAGGGTTTTTTTTTTTTTTTTTTTTTTTTTTTTTTTTTTTTTTTTTTTTTATCAAAACATGAATGAACATGAGTGGTGCATTGAATCTATGACAAATATGTTATTTATATTGATCTCAACTCTTGTTTGGCATAAGTTGTAGGTTTTAGGATGCATTTGTTTTAAGTATGATGTGACAATAATTTCTTGTTTTGTTCATTCTTTTAATAAGGAATGTTAGATGGAATGAAATTTTATACCACATTAACTTGGACGGTTTTGGCAAAACCCGTGGGACCTACCATTTTCTACTCTCACATATTTATTTTTATAATTTTTATTGATATTTTTTTATTATAAAATACATTTAATAAATATATGCTTTCTAAATTTTAAATCAAATCAAAATACAAAACTAAATCCAAATCATATTCCAACCCCACCTATAAACCAAACGGACTTTTAAAAGTGCTTTTAATGCCGTCTGTCAAGGGGTTACACGAAACCTACATGTGATGGGTAGATTTGAAGTAGTATCTTGTGTTCTCAAGTTATTTCATTAAAGAAAAGTAAAGGAAACACTTTTCTCCCAAAAATGAGTTCTTTCTTAAGTAATATTCGAGAACACATTATCTTATGTTTCATTTTCAATTTCTTTCATAACCCAAACTCGAAAACACACCGTTAGTGATTATTTGAAATTTGTGCATGTTTTTATCTTTTTAGATTATTTCTTTAACATTTTCTTTGCTGACCACTGGTACAACAATCACTTTTTATTTATTAATTATAAAATAATAATAAATATTAATTTAAATTTAAATTTAAGTCAATCCAAATAATAATAATCTTGAGGTGCATTTTATATAAACTAAAAGTAATCTGATAACACTAAAGTTCTTGACAGTATGAATTTTGACAAAATTTTGCATTAAGAACAAAAATCTATATTGTTCAACACTAACCCCATTACGCATAAGGGTGACAATTCTTGACACAATATGATAAAAAATACAAACCCAATATGAAGTTAAACAAGTATGGGTGAGGATAAACATGTTTTGAACAATAATAGGTCCATCCGTCTCACCCGTTTAATAAGCAGGTCGTGTTTGGTTGAGTAAATATTAAACTAGTCAACCCGTGAACCGTTTAAGTAACTGAAATATATAACTTTGATTTTATGTTGCATTTGGAGTACATGTATTTACTTATGTACTTAATATACAATAAATTACGATCATAACTCGAATATCATTAAAATTGTTGTATAATTATTATATCATTTTTAGATTTAAACTAGTTGAATCGACAAACTATCAACCAATCATCACTTGACCTATTTACTTAAACAGATTAAATGGGATACAAATAGCTTACATTTGTTATGCAGGCCCGGGTTAAGGTTGAGTTTCTTAACGTGATTAATAAACAGGTCGTGTTTGATTAGATGTTATACTAACCCGTTAACCTAAATTTTAAACAACAATTAATAAAATCAAACTTAATTTGGAGTTCTACCTATCATTTATACCAAAAACCCCAAAACAATTTCAGCTTTAACCACATAACTTAATAAATCCAAAATAACAACATTTTATGCATAAAATAAATTTCGGATCCAATATTCTTAAATGCACCATCAAGATATCTGAAAATGCATAACATGTGTAACACAACCCCATCTAATTAATCGGCAGTTAGTGGAGAGCCCACTAATAAAAAGCGCTCCAACCCAATTGTTTAAACCAAACAGATAAATCCGAATACGACTCTATTGACATCCCTACGGCTAGTTCTACCCTCAGAAAGATGATATGATATACTAAGCGGTATGTAAGCACTTCGACTTTGTCCCAAATGGAAAATTTGTTTAAATTACTGAAGATAAAGGCAAGACATTTTAAATTAGATTTCACTTAGACTATGTTTGTTTTATTTAGATGTTTTACGTCTGAATTTGATTACCACATCTTACCAGTAAGAGGTGGCTAGAAAGTCTAAATCTGAATGAAATAATGTTGTTTGTTTTTGTATAATTATCCAAATGATTTTAATTGCTCGTTTCTGCAATTTATTTATTAAAACAACGCAATGCGATAATAAGTAACTTACGTAAATATGAAACAAGACTTTTTATTATAAATATAACATAGTTAATAAACCATTAAATATATTATATTAACACGAGTCTTCAATATCTTATCGAGGAAGAGGCAGTAAGACAAGTCATCCACCTCTTACTGAGTAAGATGTTATATGTCTAACTGGGTCTGACTGAAAAGCAAAAAACCAAACAAGCAAAACGTCTTACCACCTCTTACTGGTAAGAGTAAAAAGGCTAGTAAGATTTAAATAAATAAATCTACTAACTATATAAAACAAGCTTTTGAAAAGCAATCTTTAGCCCAAAATACCTCTAAATTCGCCACGTGAAAATTACTTTTAATCAACGGTCTGTGATGCATTTCAAAAAAAAAAAAAAAAAAAAAAAAAAAAAAAAAAAAAAAAAACATTTAACGCCCGTAATTTTTGGGCGCCATTCACAATTCTATCTCTTTTGGCAAAACCTAACCTAAAATCCTAAAACACACAGCCACCAAAAAATCCTAAAACCAAAACCCTAATCACCAAATCAAAACCCAAAATCTATCGAATCAAAATCGGTATCCACAATTAATTTATTTCAATCTTATTTCTGCAATTTATGCTTAGAACAATCATGTATTTACCAATTATCTTCATGTATTTTAAGAACAAGATTAGGGTTTTTAATCATTTTGGGGCAAATATTATTTGCAAACAGGATCTTGGAGAAACAAAACAAGCCACCACATTTTTTTTCATGAATCAACAAAGTGTTTCATCATCGGTTGTTGTTTTAATCAATCCAAGGTATGTTATTTGTTTTCATTTATTCATAATTCATTCTTGATATTCATAATACATTAATTGTTTAAAAATCATAAGAACACCCTAATTCCTAAAACTATAATTCAATTGCCTGATGTGAAATAATGATTTTAATTTTTGGGAAAATTTCATGTATATCCTTGAAAATTTCATATATATCCTTTTTACTAGTTTTTTATGCATAAAGTACAATGCATTTAATGCATTAAAAGGATATATATGAAATTTTTGAATTTTGCAAGGATATAAATGAAATTGCCCCTTACTTTTTTTATGTTCTTTTCGTGAAGCTTTAATCTTTTGGTGCACGAAAAGATACCACTTGCAAGGATAATCAATGAAGAGCTGAAAGGCTACCCCTGGGTTTAGTTGAGCGCGAGTCTGATTTATACCTTCGAAGATTGTGGGGTACCCCTATTGAGGTATTTTTACTAAGTTTTTTTTTTTTTTTTCTTTTTTTTTTTTTTTTTTTTTTTTTTTTTTTTTTTTTTTTTGTCTATCTGATATTTCATGTATGTCTTTAGTGTAAACTCATCAGGCAATGAAAAGAATAATTCTTCGCGTCACAATTTCAGAAAATGAAAAGAAACTCAGAAGTCAGAAGTGTCATGTAACAATGATATTGTTTATTCCATGTAGATTGTTGAAATTGGGAAAGCTCATAAGCTCATTTTTAGTTTAAAAACTTTTTACGAACATTTTTTATTATGGATGCATATACGTGATATTTCTTTAGGATTCTTTACCATCATACATCATAATGTGTTAAGTATGTTGTTTTGAGTAGGAAATATATGTTGGATCACTTAGGCAAGAAACATATACAACTGCCATACTTGGTACATTCAGTTTCTACTTATGTTTCTTTATCATACTTTTACATATGATAATCGGATTAAAGCATTTGGCTATCAACTCTATTAGCTACTTATTCGGGTATTAATGTGACATTTTCCTATTACGTGTTAGGATTCTGACAAACAAGGCACTTAAGGCCAATGATGGAAAGCCCATATGTCTCTCTATCAGAAAGCTTTGTGTTGGTCGACTGCTGGAGCCATTTGAGCCTGTGTGGGAGTTGGGAAGCCCTGCTGATTTGGCACTAATTCATGTGCAGGCCGATAGAACGTTATCTTATCCGTATGTGGAAAGCGTTTTTTTGCTAAATGTTAGTGGTCACATCCATCTTGCCCAAAATCTTGATCTCTTTTATATACAGGTAGTTACTCCTCTGCAAAAATGGGCTTCAGTTGGTTTCTGACTAATTATTATAGGTGGTCAAACAGGTGTGTTTAGTAGTGGGTCAAAATGGATACTCTCTATACATTCATTCCAAACAAACATATCTGATTTTAATAATTTCAAGCTGATTAAGTCATGGATGAGTAAGTCTAACTAATTATTCATTTTGTCTCTTATTATATTTTGTAACCATACGTTTATGTGTGTTGTGATAGAGGATCTCATGTTTGAGGTATTTGAATTCAATAGTTTCTTACTCCCGCTTTATGTACTCTTTAATTATTTTTCTTGTTAATGTTCAGAATTACTTTTGTTAGTAATAATCTTTAATTGCAAAAGGTGCTACGCAATCCAAGAATGGAAGCGTGATTGCCTTGATTTGGGGAGCGTTGCCACAACCACGGTCTCATAGGCACTAGGACCGTGTTTAGACCAATCCCGAGCAGTTAACCGCTGCATCAGTTTAGGTAGAGATATCCTTTAATGAACTTACTTATAGTTGTTATTTTGGTAGTACGAAAAACGTCATTTATTTGGGTGTGTGTTACTCATCTTTAGACAGAAATCATTTCATATTGTTTGGTGCTGATGTGGTAGCTGATGATAAGACAAATTATGTCATTGAATTCCTTATCATTTTAACGATATCCATTATAATTTATAGGCATGGCATGATGCATATGAAACTACATATCAAAAGTACCGGGCATCGGTCATAAATATTTTAAAGGAAAAGGAAGGTTTGATTTGTTCCCCTCATACGAAGGTCTCTGTCTTCCTTATGCTTCTTTATATTTTTGCAGACCAAGAATATATAAAATATAACACAAGTATTTATTTATTATTATTATTATTTTGATTGGTTAAAGGGTGTGCTTAATGGAGGGACAACTGAGAGGATAATGTTGTCTTATGGTTTAGAAGCTTCCCAAGAGGCTGTTACGGAATATCGAGTGTTTGGTCCTACAATAAGTGGTTGTTGATGGCTTGAGTTGTGCTCACTTACAAATCATAAGCACCAGGTATGAGGGTGTTTGGGTGTATTTTCAATAAGATAACGTTTTAATATGCAAATGGATATGAGGGTGTTTGGGTGTATGACATTAAACTTATTATCGGATCATTTTTTGTGTTTGAATAAAGTGAACATGATTTTCGACTTATGGTAATCTGATTATCTAGCTGTGAGATATGATTGTTCATCATTTAGGGCATTTGAGATGTTAACCCACTCCACATTTACCCATTTGGCCTGTCACCCAACTTGCATTCTGTGACCTCTACTTTTTCTAAAGTGTTGGTCGTCGGCCGTAGGTGAAACATAGGAGCTTTTTATAACTAAAGCACTTATAAATCATAAATTTATAAGGAATATTCACCACAAATAAGTAACTGGATTGATTGTCAGTTTTTTTAGCCTGGATTGGCAGCCTGTATCGTTGACTCATCTGATCACTGAAGCCAACTTCAATAAAAAAACATATAGAAAGGCAACTTTATGTATCCATCTTGATAAACTGCAGCCAAAATAAATTTCCCTTCAACAAGAATATGCTGGTAAGATCTTTATTCTTAAATTGGTTTGTGTAGGAACGTATCGATGGACCAAATGCAGCACAACCAGACTACATGCATCTCCTCTGTTGAGTGGAGAAGTTTCATTAATCAACCATGTTCAATAGCCACTGAAATGGTACAAGGGTTATCAAGTTAGTTTTTTTAAGGTACATCTTTATGATCTTCGAGTGGGACATGTTTAATTAACACATTTGTATGGTGTCAATTATTTTATATCATGGACAGGCCATAAGTAGCCCATAAGGCATGTAACTTGCACCAGCCACCAAGCTCCTCCTTCCATGTTTTAAACAAATTCGTATATAAGAGCAAAGGTATGTAAACTTTGCACCATACACAGAACATCTAATCTTAATAAGCTTATACAAGTTCGTATAAAACTAAAGACTAAATAACTAACATTTTCAAAAGTGTTGCCTCCGCTCTTGGCTGGTATCTTTCACTAATATAATTTATGTAAGTTATATTAATTTTTTTTTAACTCCTATTAACCTGTAAATTTTTGCTGGAAAAAAAATAATGACTTGAATTCCTAACTGAAGTTGGTCCAAATTTCTTTTGGACTTGAATTCCTACCTTTTTAGCCCATCTACAGTTTGTATAGATTAACATTCACACGTTTTTTTATAAAATTTTCATAAAGTTAAGTGAATCATTTCAGGTTATTTACTACATGTATACACATATACATGTGAATGTTTTTTTATAGTGAAGAACACAAGCCAAATGGCCGGAAGTCTCATTATTTGATACGTATCTATTAGAGTTTTTATCTTTCACTAATAAAAAGTCAAAAGTATTAGTATTCGTGGAGGATGCTTTGCTATAAAGTATTTGCGATAACAAAGGCATACAAAAACCAAGTAAAAAACAGCCCTGTCGCAACGCACGGGCACCGACCCTTTGCGTTTCAAGGGTGAGACTAAAATTACCGATTGCAGAATTACACATTTTAAAGTTTTATCATACTAAAGCTATATATTTTTCTATTATTTCCAAAGTGCTACTATATTTATTAGTCTTTTGATGTATTAAAGCTGCTTATGCAGGTTTTGTAGATCAATTGGATAAATCACATCAGAATAACCTGACGAGCAAACTTTCGCATGTACGTGTCATGAAAAGAACGTTCCAAAAATTATAAAGGCAAGCCCGAAGACTCCCTCAATGTATAATTTATAATCCGAGGAGTAAAGACCATATAACTAATGTTTCTAATGATCGTCCAAGTTACAATATGATAATTAAAGATAAAAAAAACATATTGGTAATTATAGTTTTTTTGGCGTTATTTTTATCTTTTTTAAAAAATAAAGTATGTAATTTTCTTACGGTTAATTTTAACAAATTCTATTCCTTCTATGTTATAAACAAATTCTAAAAGCTAGCCGCCCATCGGGCGAGCCTTGAAGCTAGTAAATAAATAAAACACCCTTAATTGCATTTATTTAGATTTAGGAAATCTATGCCGTTAACCAAAGAATGCCTAACAGGTAACAACGAACATGAGACTTGATAGTTTGACACTTGGAAGGCATTCCTTTACTAAGAGGGGAAGGTGCAGCTCGCCGAGCCCCCTCGCCACTCCTACGTGGCTGTTTCAATTGCTTCGCTGTACCTCGCCACTGCACCGACCCCCTCCTCATCCCTCGCCATTTGGTGCCTCCTCGTCTGCACGGCGAGGTAAAACTCTGACATTTTTTTCCCCTTTGATTCTTAACTGTGTTTTTGTGTTTGTGTTTGTGTAGTTTCGTTTTGTTGTAGTGTGTTATTTGGAAGTATGTGTGTGGTGTGTGTGCAGCCACACGTTTAAGAAGTTTTTTTTTTTTTTTTTTTTTTTTTTTTTTTTTTTTTTTTTTTTTTTTTTGAGGGTTGGATAGAAGTGGGCCATTTTGTAAGAAGATTCGTTTTCTTTGAATACTTGAATAAATTTTTATACAGTTAAGAAGATTATATTTTTTTATTTTTTTTAATAATTATTTTGTAACTTTAAAAAAACATTATTTGTATTATTTGAATAAAATGAATTTATTTTATTTGAAATTTTGAATAAAAAAAATAAAATTGTAAGTGGTGGGCCTCACATGAGTAAGTTGAGGTTAGTTGTTGGTGAGGAGGGTTAGTTGTGAAGAGGATGTAAGGTGATGTGGCACTCGTGGGCCCCAAATAAAGAGCTTGAGCTCTTCACTACACCTTCCCATCTTATTATGTTCACGGTTTTGTCTAACATAATTTTGGCGACGTGATTATTTAATTTACTGAAGGTTGTTAGAATTATCTCGTTGACATTTATACAAGTTTTAGCTTATTTTCTCCATCAAACCAATGTTTTCATGTGATCATATAGTTTACTTGCGTGTTTATAATGACAATGCTAGCCGCCGCGTTGCTACTGGGCGGTAATCATTTGTTTGTTGTTACAAATGAGTGGGACATGTGTAGAGTTTAGATGACTTTTTTTACTAAGGTTTTTCTTTATAATTCTCATAGGATCATGACAATATCTATGCTAAATATAAATAAATAAATAAATAATTTTTTTTAAACTTAAAAATGAGTAATGTGTTGTACTTAAAATACTTTTTTTTTTTTTTTTTTTTTTTTTAATTTCAAATCCTTTTTACTTTCGAACTAATTGGCACTTATTTTTTTTATGAGCAACTCGGCCATGATTGATGAATATACATTCGAACTAATGGGCACTTATTTTATCATGAGCAACTCGACCATGACTGATGAATATACATTCAAACTGATGAGTACACATACAAATTGATTAACACTTATTTTTATTTTTAACATTGAGAACATGACTGATGAACATACATTCGAACTGATGAACATTATGTGATGAAAGTTGTGTTCATCACATGTTCATCATTCTTAAAACATCAATTGTTAGTTACTTTGATTTTTTCATCAAATATTGAAGCTTTATTTACTGATGAACACCTTCAAACTGTAAAATCACATAATTACTTCATTGAGGCATTTTATCAAACGCTTTATGGACGCTTTCATGAAACATGATTTGTTTCAAAATTTAAAAGAAAAACTTTGAGAAACCAAAAAAGATGAAGGACTCATATGGTAATATGTAAATTTAGAGTTTGTTAATTTATAATTGACATAGTAATTTTGTTTTTACTCAAACTGAATGAAACTCAAATTAAAAAAATAAAATAAAATAAAAAATCAGTGAACTTTGCATTAATGGAAAAAAGTTATAATTTGCACCGATTGAACAGTATATGTTGAAATTAAATAGAACTTAATTTTGTGATTTTGAATGATTTAAAATTGAAAGGGTAAAATTTTTCAAGTAGTTGTAAAAGACTGATGAAAAAAAAGTGAATTTGAAAAAGAAAAAAAAATCAGTGAGACACGTGTAGAGTTTAAATTACCTTTTTTTTTTTAACTTAAGGTTTTTCCTCATAATTCTCATAGGATCGTAACAATATCTATGTTGAAAAAGATTTTTTTTTCTTTTTTTTTAAATACTTAAAAATGAGTAATTTGTTATACTTAAAATACTTTAAATTTCAAATCTTTTTTACTTTCCCACAAAAAAAAGTAACTTTTTTTTCTTTTCTTTTAAATTGTCTTATACCAATCATTAAAAAGTTTAACAATGACATTTAATACATACTTGTCATGTAAACTATATATATATATATATATATATATATATATATATATATATATATATATATATATATATATATATATATATATATATATATATATCATTCGTATAAAACACTAGAAAAGATAATATTGTAGAAGAAGATGAATGCTTTAACTAAATGTTGCAATGTTTCATTTTCAATTTCACTAAAGGCTAGTATAAGTTTTTGATACATTTTAAAAATTGTTCTTTTACTTGATGTATCGTATTTACAATTTTTTTTAATTATTTTACGTTGAAAATATAAACATTATATCACTTAACTAAAATATCCTAATTGTTAATTGTTTGTCGGTGTAAAATCTCGTCACTATGAACAAGTAGTTGTCTGTAGTATTGTTAATGAGTAGTTTTCATCGGTTACCTTTTAATTCAAGGACTTATCAACAAAGACAAAACTTTGCCCTCAAAACAAGGTTAGAATTGGATTTATTAACTGTATATTTGACATGGGTCGGTATCCAAGCTTTTTAAAGGCATGCCCAAAACATTGAGCAACTATGTTTTTTTCTGAATATTTTTTAGTAGTGTCGTAGCCGATATTTCAGAGGCTCTGTGTAAAAATTTATGTTATAACTGAATATGACAGTCAAATGTATCTAATTTCAACTATTGAAAAAAAATTTAGTGTTTTAACAGTATAACATTAATTCTTAACAAATATACAAAACATAAAATCATATATCGTTAACTTATTTTTTATGTTATGACTGAATATGAGGTTTACATTTTGAAGCCCTTAAACTTTGAGGCCTTGTGCGATGGCACGTCTCACATACTCTCATATACGGCTTTTTTTTAAACCACATTTTTAAAACAAATTTCTTTTAATTATTTTATTATGAGTATTATTTTACGATTTCATTCATATAACCTAGATACGACAATAATAATATACAATCTTGTCAGAGCGTAATAGAAAGAGAGGATGTAGATAATGTATAAAGGAAATTTATGAAACATCCATTAAAAGACATCTTAGATGTTAATATGAATTAGCTTTTCCTTTTCAGCTGTTCCAACTTCCTAGTTACTCAAGCTATTTAGTTCAGTTATTATTCGAACAATAAACATACTACGTAATATGTATCTGTAAGTACACACATGAGATGTATAGAAGATTTGTAAAAAAAATATATGATTTAAATGCATAATGACGTTGTCTTTAAATGATTGATTTGTTAGATTTGGTTGATTTGGACACATAGGCAGAATTGTATGAATTAATGAAAACCATGGGTGGATTACTAATTGTATCCCTTGTATTGAGTGACTAAAATATTCTACCTACCATGAACTGCTTGTGATTAAATGTATTATAAGAACATCCAAAACATATTCACGGGAACTTAAATCAAATTACAATACAATCAAATCCACATTTCACTCTCATTCTCTACATATATACTCATCATGAGGTAATCATGCACTTATTATTAGACTGTGGGACATAATATCACAACAAACTATCACCAAAAATAGCTTAGGGGTAAAACACCCAAGTTCTACATAAAAGATAAGAGATTCAAATCTCACTATGTACACATTTTAGAGTAACCAAAAAAATGTCAAAAATAATCACTGAGATACCTCAACTAGGTCTCGTACATTTGAGTTAATAACTTTTCATCAACCTTAACATAAAAAACCTCATTGTTGATGCAAAATCACGATAATACATTCGAAGCACTTTAGTTTAAAGTAGTATATGAATAATATTTTTGATGTGTAACAAGTGCCTAGGTGGTCACCCTTAGAGCATAGGGTATGATCACCCTTATCATAACTCAATCTTAACTCCACTATTTTTAAATTCAACCCCTAAACTAAAACTAATACTTTATCTAATAAACCATATAACATTAAATGTTAAACATTACAATACGAATTTAAAAAAAAAAAAAAAAAAAAAAAAAAAAAAAAAAAAAATTACTACGAAAAAAATACGAAATAATAAAAACATGACATAAACGTATCGCGAACTTCATGCAATCACGGTTCAACGTTTTTCACTTGCCTTGTAACATATCCTTGTTGCAGTTTTGAAAATTGAGTCTATTGAATTCGCTGATTACCCGTTTCCAAAACGTATCACGAGCTTGTGCACGTCCGACTTGTGGATCCTCGGTAGCGGCCACATAACACTTTGCAAGTAGTTTTTCCTCACTTGATTGCCAACGTGTATTGGTCTCGTTGGGATTTTCTTCATTCTCCTCGATTGGTTCGATTGGTTCAATTGGTTCGGGTTCTTTGGATTTTTGGCCTTTCGTTTACCACCTCGTTTGAATGGCTTTGTAGGAGACGTAGGTGTATCGGAAACTTCATTTGTTCTGGTTTGTGTTTGTGATGATTGGGATGGCGGTTGTGATTGTTGTGGGAATTGTAGATTTTGGAAATCGGTGTTTAGTGTGTTTTGTTGGTTTTGTTCTCAATATAAAAATCGTTGATGTGTAGGTAAAGTTCTTGGCTCGACAAGCCGAGTGGGTTAGGGAAAGGGATGTTGGGTGATGATGAACCAACGTTCGATTTGAAGATGAACCCGCGTTTGGGTTGTTCCACTCACCCATGAGATTCAAGAAACTATCGTCGTTGTTGTTAAATTCCGAATTTTTTTTTAGCAAATGGAAGTATATGTAGATGAGATTGAGTTGTGGAAGTGTGAAAAAAGTTATGTGTTAATTGGTTATTTATAGTGATGGGAAAAGGGTTTTGAAACACTTTTTTTTTTTTTTTTTTTTTTTTTTTTTTTTGGATACATGCTTCACGCTGCGTTAGCAGCTTAACGTGGGGGTTAACGCACACGCTTAACTCACACCCTCGGTATGGTAACGTGGGGTTTAACGTTTCTGCGTAAAGGTTTCACTCACCTTATGAGTGACCACACCTGAGTGTTCTTATAAAAAAATTACAAAAATATTCATTTATTTGGTATCTAGAGATAAGTATCATATGATTTTGATAAGAAAGCGTAGCCAACGAACAAAGTTGATGAAAGTACGAAATATAAAATATATTGTTTGATAAGTCAAAAGTATTAAAAGTTAAAAAATACGAAACAGAAATAAAAAAAAATTGTCTTGTCCTATCAACAGAGTGTGTAAAAGTGGGGTAGGTGTAACACAATTTATCGAAGGTACCAATAACACATTCTTATTTGTTAAGAGAGAATTCAACATGATATCAATGAACAAAATGTAAGACAAACAAAGCAAGTTTGATAAAGATGGTGCATATTGTGACAGAAATTTAGTTCTTAATTCATAATTCTGAATTTGATTAACATTTTGCAACAATTTATCGTTCATATTTTCATTGTTATCTTCTTCAGTTCTTCACGACAACAATCAAGATACATTTGGACATACATAACCTTTTTTTCTTTTAAAAAGTAGACCCTATTATGTTACTAAACTATTTCTATATAGATTCTGGTAAACCATTGTGATCAAACTGATATTATTTGTCTAGAACTTGTTTTTCGTTTGAATACGTATTTCAGGAGAATACTGAAACGCGATGACGTTTTTACTCATCTTGTTGTTTTTCTTATCGATTTCCATCCACTTGTCACATTGGGCACTCATATCAGGAAAGACATGATTTATACTGACAAAGTTAACTAAAACTTTAAAAAAAAAACAAAAAAAAAAAAAAAAAAAAAACATTTTCGTTTGTGTTTTCATTGTTAGTTTCTTCGCCACAACAATTAAGGTACAATTGGACTTCAATAGTTGTTTTGTATCAAACAACAACTACAATACTCAATCCTATCGTTGCAGGTGTAATGTAGGTAGGATGTAGACATTCATATCCTTATCGGATGATACTGATCCAAAAATACCTCCGACAAAGCGGTTTCTTTAAATGTAGAAGCTAACATGTATATACTAAGGTGGTGTTTGTTTTTCATAAAGAGGCTCTTAACAGCCTCTTAATCTGAACAGTTCAGACGCGGTCAGACATTTTGGTCGTTCAGACCGTTTTTTTTTTTTTTTTTTTTTTTTTTTTTTTTTTTTTTTTTTTTTTTTCGTTCAGACGCGTTCAGAGGCAGTAAGATCTTAATGATCTAAACTTGAGAGGGGTGTCTGAATGCCTCTTATTGCCTCTTGCTCCCAAAAAAAAAAAAAAAAAAAAAAAAAATGTGCGGTTAAAACATGAGTTTTTTTCCCGTTCAGATGCGGTCAGATTCAGACATTTACGTCTCAGATTCAGATTCAGATGTGCGGGTTTAGATTCAGATTCAGAGCCTCTTAAAAAATAAACACCGCCTAATTCTAAGAGCACAAGGTGTCGTGAAGAGGCTAACCTCTTTATTTAGGGCCCACGTGGTGTCACATCACTTTAACAAACCTCCACAACTAAACACCCCGCTCCACCATTCACAACTAACCTCAACTTACTTATTTGAGCCCCACCACTTACAACTTTATTTTTTTTTATCATTTTCAAATAAACTAAATTCATTTCATTAAAAATAAAAATACATTACAACATATTAAAATTAGACGCAACTAAAAATAACGAAACGAGAAAAAACGATACTGGGAAAAAAATACAACACATATTAATAATACGAAACTTAAACATTTTACTCGTCGCTTTGATATTTCTTCATGATTTGTTCTTGTCTCTTGCGAATGATAGCGGCTTTGGTCGGTGTGGTCATGTCGGGATTTATCATGAGAAACTTCATCTCCTTCATCTCTAACGGCTTTACTTCCTTCTTCCTCATTGCCTCGTACGCGGCCATTTAAACGTCGGCTTTTTGCGAATATTTTTCGGATAATTGTCCCGAAAAAGTACTTGTTTGACTCCCACCGGAGCTCGCCGTGCTCGACATAGCCGTCGACTTTTGTTTCTTTGCAGCTCGACTCTTTCTGGCGCCGTCGGGACGAGGTCGTTTGTCAGGGCCGAATATATCCTTGAGACATGTAATGTCTATCGGGTCCTCGACATCCCATTTCGGGTAATTTTCAAGACATCCCAAACGTTAACATACATGAAACTCTTCGAACCAAAGCGTTGTTCAAAGTTCGTCTTCGCATTTTCGAGATGATCAGCCTCATTTTCACCACTTCTACGCTGCAAATGTTTAT
The DNA here is from genome assembly GCA_030686995.1 of Artemisia argyi. Taxonomy (NCBI): domain Eukaryota; kingdom Viridiplantae; phylum Streptophyta; class Magnoliopsida; order Asterales; family Asteraceae; genus Artemisia; species Artemisia argyi. Next base: position 77,995,684 of record CM060698.1, on the reverse strand, counting down.
AAACAGCGTTGAATTTTTGACAATCACCATTAATCTTCGTCCATTTATCCGTGATCAAATTTTTGGTACGAGGGTCACGGTCAGTCTTAAGGTTGAACATCTCCAAAATTTGGTTTCAAAAGTACTATTCGGAACTGTCATTTCCCATTTCTTTGTCTTGAGAAATTTCTATCCAAATTTCCGTAAGTAACTTTTCTTCTTCCTCGGTCCACTTCCTATTCACACGCGTACCTACTTCTTCCACGTCATCTTCATCGTCCGCGTCCAAATCCACGCCTTTTTTTGATTTTTTTGCCATCGTTTTTTCCTCGAGATTTGGCCGGTTCACGTGCTTGTGGTACTTTGAATTGTGAACTTGATGGTTGTGATTCAAATTGTGGTTGTGGTTGAGATTGAGGAAACGTTGAAACGGGTTAAAAAAACTACGGTGCCGGAAATCGTTGGGGGTGATTACCCCCGTAGTGTTGTAGCCTTGTGGGTTTGACGTGAAGAGGTTTGTGAAATAGCCGCCTTCGTTCGGGTTTTGAGATTTTTTTTTTTTTTTTTTTTTTTTTTTTTTTTTTTTTTTTTTTGAGTTGAGATATATAGAGTAATGTTATTTTTTTTGGTTGAGTTGTATGTGAGAAAAATATATGTAATGGTTTGGGATTTATAGGGTGTGTTAAGTTTTTTTTTTTTTTTTTTTTTTTTTTTTTTTTTTTTTTTTTTTTTTTTTTTTGAGTTGAGATATATAGAGTAATGTTATTTTTTTTGGTTGAGTTGTATGTGAGAAAAATATATGTAATGGTTTGGGATTTATAGGGTGTGTTAAGGTTTTTTTTTTATTTAACCGTTTAACTTAAACGGCAATATATCTTTTTGTTCTTCGTCCTTAGCCAACTCCAACGTTCAAAATGTTAGAAACTCACCTCGCCGTGCAGACGACGAGGTGGTGAGTGGCGAAAAAAGTTGAAGGGGGTGGTGTCGTGGCGAGTTACAACGAAGGTGCCAGGGTGAACTGGCGAACGATAACGACTTCCACACCTTGTGCTCTATATAAACACTATCAGTACATAAATGAAGCAAGTATGAAAACATGATGACGTTTTTACCCATTCTATTGTCTTTTGTGTCAATTTCATCCGTTTGTCATACGGCGGGCTCTTACAGAAAGACACCCTTGCTTTGGGGCTATGATCATAGAGTGTCATGGACATAGAACCACGTAGGCTCATAAACTATCTGGACAAAAAGAGAAGTCGATATAATATATATAATGTAACGATAATGTGTGATAGGCTCAAATGATGAGAGCCATATGTTGCTACATAACAAATGTTAAGAGAGTGAGGATTCAACTGTATAGTCCGTGAAGGCATGTGATCCCAAATTGAAGGGCTGTTATCTCATCCTTTTCTTTTTTTCTGGTGTTTGGTTTTGACAATTTAAGGTCCTACTCACTCACGTGTCCTTTTTTGTCTTTCTATATTCTCTAAAATTATTACTACCAACAAAATGCCCCTTCAATTATTCTAATCAAACTTGAGTATAAAAAATAACTCAAATGGTTAAGATTTCTTCGTGATCGATAACTTCAAGATGCTGAGTTTGAATCGTGTGGTTGGAAACTGGTTGGGACATGAAATGGGCATACGGTCCCCTTTGCAACTTTTATCTAAGAGAATGGTAGTCGAGATCAGTGTGTTTTGTTCGTGAATGATACAAGAGGTTATAAACAACACTATTACATTGCCAACTCATCTCCTAAGGTAGTGTTCGGGTTTATGGGTATGGGAATGTAAGAATGACTTTAAGTCATAATGGATACCTACCAAATGCCATACCATTAGTGATTCCTAGATACCTACCAAACGCCCGCAATAACGGTTAAGTACTATAGCCCACACGGCCACAAACCCCAGAAATATGCATCTACAAGGACATTGTATCCAACTTTACCTAAAATGGAGGTTATAGATAAGTACCCATTGCTTGATATGCATCAGAATGAACGTGGTCTCCTACTCACCTGTTAGTCTGTTACTATCAGAATGGAAAAACAGAGTTAAAGTGCGACAAATCTTACATATAGAGTAAAATTCGTACTTGTTATGATTACATTTTGATTTTTATTTTTTTGAAAAGATGTGTTTTCCCTAAAACAAAGTTTAAATAGTTTTCTCGTTAGTTTTCCCAACTAAAAAATATTGTTCAATTTCAAATCATATTTCCATGGTTAATATTGTTCAATTTCAAATCGTATTTCCATTAAAGAAAACAAGACAAACTAAAAATGCAACATTAACTAAGACGCAGCTAAACAGATCGTTTGACTAGATCATCCGTTGATAATGAAATCTTAAGTACAGAACTTCACAAAAAACTGCAACAGTTTCTGATAGACTGAATATGTAGTACGAGTAATTAGTAATTACCATCTTTATGTATACGAGGGACTCCCTAAACTACGATACTACATTATACTTCCTCCATTCTATATTAGTTGTCTACTTTTGGCATTTAAAGGCAGCCTCATATTTTAAAACATTGATTGTTCTTACATGAATCTAACAGCAGCTTCTGTTGTACGTACATGTTTTAGGCAATAATTTTGTATTGAATACGTTCATGTACAACATATAATAAAAAACAACAAAAGCAATATACTAAGATGTTAAACTAAACCAGAAGGCATATACTTGGGGTCCTACATGTTGCATTATATACTAATCATCTATAATCTATTATTCTATTCCCAATTAAACCTAACTTCATTTGGTAATATACTTGGTACTTTCAATAAAGCAATATGTTGCTACAGAGAAATGCACGAGGGAGACCTCCAAGTAATGTGTCGTTAGTATCTGTCTGTTTTGTTAATTACATGTGAATCATCTTATATGGACCGTTAATAAAACCGTCAAATTTGTGTATGTTTTTTTAGATGTTTGCAGTCCGTGTAATCTAAGCTAAAAATACGGGTTCTTTGATTCTATAATGATCTTACGGCCTGCAGACTTGAAAGGTTCAAAGTTATGGAAACGGAAAATGAATTTGTAGCTGACTAGAGCAATGAACACTAAAGGATATGAATTTGTTGTCTCAAGCTAAGAGTCATCAACTTTTGGAATATGGTATTTGGCTTTTGCTTGTAAATAGACCACCATTCTTTTGAAAATGCATGGCATTTAGCTTACAAGATAAAACATAATTGGGAATCTGTTATAGGTCCCTTTATGCAAACTAAACTATCTCAATAACGTATCTATAAGAATGACTATCTGCATAAAAATAGGTAATCAGTCTTTTTATTTCTATTTCGGGTAGCCATATTATTAGAGCAGAAAATAACCATCAAAGTTTTTAAAATAAATAAGTTAAGGTAAGTAAGTGTAGGTTTTCAGGTGCTATTATAAAAAAAGTCAATATGTTAAGAGTTACTGATACATCAACATTTTGACCCATTACTGCTCCGCCTGCCTAAAAAAGTTGGGTTATCTAAAGTGGAAATTAGACATAAGTGGATTATGTTTTCATTGGATTAGTGCTTAGAAGAACGTTTTTTGATTTATAAAATAAGTTGATACAATCATGTATAAAGCAATGCCAGTTAAGCTAATAATGGTGATTAAGCAAGAGAGGTATCACCTTGATGCTTGCTGATAAAGTGAAATCACATGTCAAATTTGCTTAACCAATTGGCCAACTAACCTGCAATAACATATTGCCATTTGGCCAAAGTAGGACCCAATTAGAGGGACCATAGGTCTCAAGCCCAACTATATTTCACAGAAAAGATTAAAAGAAGTAATACGAAAAGTTGAGAATAAAAAAAGGAATGTCAGGCGCTATCAAACAATCTCTTGCTTTGCAGAGCTAACATTAGCCGTGAAGTACTCTGCCTATATAAACACCAAACAAACTCCTCATTTTGACCCATCTAAAATCCACCAATCACAAACTCACACACACACTTACAAACACGCCAAGTAAAATGGGTGGATTTAATTTCAAAAAACTTACATTTGCACTTGTCATTGCAATTCTGGTGTGGGCTTCAAGCATAGAAACTTGCAATGCCAGGAGGGGTAAGCATTGGAGGCATGGTAAAGCTGGTCCCTTTAGTTCTCTATACAAAAAGAAAGCAAAGAATCATGGACATCCAGGTAATGTTGGAAAGTCAAAACCGAAACCAAAAGAGAAACAGCCACTTCCAATCCCAGAAGTGCCGCAGGCTCCTCCACAGAAAGGTTCAAAATTTAATGTGCTTGACTATGGAGCTCAAGGGGACGGAAACTCTGATGATACAAAGGTGAGATATATGCTCTTGTTCATAAATTATGTACATAAAACGTCTAGCCTTCATGTTTATAAAACTGCAACATCCTTTTTTACGCTTTAGGCTCATTTGGTAGGATAAGTGGTTCCCAATTCCATAATACGGAGAATAAATGAAGTGGGACCCACAGTATGAGAAGGGAGAATCACAGCACACAGATGAAGTCTTAACACGGAATGCAGAGTTGACAAAAGGGTTAATACTTCAGCCCAAGATCTTGTCTAAATGCATATGACTCTACCCATACTAAAAGATGACCTGTTTCCACCCAGATCCATTCTAACATGTTATCCTACACACTCGTCTTGTGATCTATAACGTAATGCATGTAGAAAATAGCATTCTAGCAATACTGGTTCATACTATTGGATTTTGCATTAATTACTTTTACTATTGCCTTCCATTTACATATGTCATCACCCTACGACAACAACTAAACATTCATGATATCAATGATATCATGCATCACTACTTGTTTTAGCATATCCGCCACCTAGTCACCTACTAACCATATTTACTTCTTTTAACATTGTAAATGAACTACAGCAATCACAAAAAAGTTCTAAAAGGTGACCTACCATTCTCTCCATCCATTCCAAAGATAAATACCACAATCACTTTTTTGGATAGCTATTATAAAGTATTGACAATTATTACAAAATATTAATAGCATTGAATATTATCATTTTTAGTTCATCAGCATTCAAGGGTATTTTAGATAATAGACTGATACTCAATAATTGTCATTGAACAACATGCATAACAGTAGATTACATTTTGTTTTGGAACATACCAAGTATATACTTCTACAAAATCGGCATTTACAACATAAAGACATCCATGTGTCACAAGAAATACATTTGCTTAAATTTCCTACTCTGTAATTTGTAGCAACTTATGTTGATTTTTAGAAAAAGACAGGTGGTTGGTCTCTGCTGTATATTAGTATATATTCTTTAGTGTATAGAGTGCACAAATAGATAGAATAAAGGAAGGGAAGAAATTAAATCATTGAAAAAAGATAACAAGAATAGGATGACAGAAGAGAACAAAATTATGGGGGACCATTCAGAAGACTCACATACGGCAATTTTCATGTTCTAGATTCTCTCAACATTAATCGTATACTGTCAAATAACTACCAACTGTATGACACAATAGAAATTCTCATATGGATTTATCACATAAAACATTTGAAATTAGTTACTATACTACACACCCTTTAGGCCTTTACCAATTAACATTTGAAGAATAATGAGTTGATGATTTTAATCCGGGAATGTAACTAATATTAAAGACAAGTTACTAACCGAGATACATGGATATGTTGCAAAATGCAGGCATTTCAAGCTGCATGGGCAGATGTGTGTAAAGTGGAAGCCTCAACGATGATTGTGCCATCAGGTTACGAATTCCTTGTGGGACCTATTTCTTTCTCCGGTCCTTACTGTCAAAGAAATATTCTTTTTCAGGTAAATCATGCAATAATATCATTTATTGCGATATTACAGCAAAGAACAGATAATTCCTTAAATTTTCTTAAGATTTCGTATTTTAGATTCTAAACAATGACTTATTATATTACAGCTTGATGGTACAATAATAGCTCCAACAAATGCAAATGCATGGGGTAAAGGTCTCCTACAATGGCTTGAATTTACAAAACTTGTAGGACTCACAATCAAGGGAAAAGGTACCATCGATGGAAGAGGTTCAGTTTGGTGGACACAATCTATACTTGATGATCCTATCGACAATGAAGACCTACTTGTTTCACTGTTGAATGTCACAATTAAACAAAGTCCACCGGTAAATTCTATTTCCATCACTTAAAACAATGTATACATTGTCTAAAACAGGAATAACCAGATCATGTAAGTAACTTTGTTTAAAATTGTTTGTGACAGGTAAGCAGCTCACTGGAGTCGAAAATGCCTAGTACAAAGCCAACTGTAAGGATTTCTTAATAGATACATAAATAATGAATATACTCCTTAATGATGCTTGTAGTGTGACATGGCACCTTTTTTTATTCTACAGGCCTTGAGGTTTTACGGGAGCTTTAATGTTACAGTCACAGGCATTACGATTCAAAACAGTCCCCAGTGTCACCTCAAGTTTGACAACTGTAACGGAGTTTTAGTTTACAGTCTCAGCATCTCATCTCCTGGCGACAGCCCCAACACTGACGGAATTCACTTGCAGAACTCCCAAAACGTGTTGATCCATACGACAGACCTTTCTTGTGGTAAAGAATAGCATATATTTTCCTAAATTCAATTACTAGAAATTATAGGATCGGTAAATTATAATAATAAGTGGACAAAAAAGATAAAGAGATAAGTTTATATCATGACTCATGAGAAAACCAATCGTAGGTTCTTTACAAAACCATATCCATAAATCCTTTCATATCATATTTAAATTCATGTCAACCATTCATTTTTACTCGACATTTATCCACCAAAACCTCATGAATGTGAATAGACCTAATCTAACAAAAAAAGTATCAGCCTTTTGTATGGACCCGACCAACCAAGAGACAGAGAGAATGTATTTTGTCACATAATCAAATAATTATCACCTTATCTATAGTTAAACAAACACCAAAAAGTATGCGCACACGAAAGTAATTAGTTTAGCATTGTAACATGAACCACAATTAAGGAACTTAAGAATATTAATTATGGCTGTGTGCAGGTGATGACTGCATATCTATACAAACGGGATGCACAAATGTATTTGTACATGATGTCAATTGTGGACCAGGGCATGGAATAAGCATTGGAAGTTTAGGAAAAGATGGCACAACAGCATGTGTTTCCAATATCACTGTCCGTAACGTTAATATGCATAACACAATGACGGGTGTTAGGATCAAGACATGGCAGGTACATATAGCAAACATCAGTTACTAAGTACATGAACCAACATTTAGCTTATAATATCCCTAAACATTTTAAATGACATGAAAAATGGAGAAAATTACATACTTGATCTCTGTAGTTTACCACAATATGCTCTTTTTCTGAAAACATTTGCTGGTTTAGTCCCGAGACTTACTTATAACAGAAGTTATTAAATACATTTTACCTTCTTGTGCAGGGAGGGTCAGGGTCTGTCAAAGGAGTACTATTCTCAAACATTCAAGTTTCAGAAGTCCAATTCCCAATAATGATTGATCAGTACTATTGTGACCACAGCAGCTGCACTAACCACACATCTGCAGTTGCTGTCTCAAATATCGCATACGAAAATATAAAAGGAACCTATACAGTAAAACCAGTTCATGTCTCATGTAGTGACAGCATGCCTTGTATGGATGTAAGGTTAACCGACATTGAACTCAACCCAGCGCCTAAAGGCTACCACATGTATGACCCGTTTTGCTGGCAAGCTTTTGGGGAATTATATGCTCCTACTGTCCCACAAATAGGTTGTTTACAACAAGGCACACCGGCAAGCAGTTGGGATCCTACTGAGACTGGATGTCCAGCTTAGCATAAAGTCCTAAATATAATCGGGTGCATCAAGTAGTGAGGTCGGTGTAGTTGCTGGCCCCTTTCACGTCACGCAGTATCTTAAGGTGAGTATAGATATAAGTATAGGTAGTATTATAAAAAGGATTGGTTGTATTACAGGGATGATTATTGATTCTTATTGTGTTAGTTTTATTATATACTACATATAGAATTCGTGTGTTTGTTTCCAGTGGATGTTAGCAATGTAACGCAGCATTGTTGCATACTTTGATTTTAGTTATTTATGCGCAATACAATGTAACATTTCACTAGTTCTGGCTTCCTAACCTATTTCTGACAAAATGATATTCTGTATGGATCGTCATACCTAAAACATGTTCGATAACCATAAGCAAAAACGAAGCGACTGATTCAATAATCAAGCTCAATGTTTACTAGGTACGACTATATGGAGACGTGCCACATACAAAATCCAATCAGTTGATTTACATTACCTAAAGAAGTGTACTCATTTGAAGTACTAGTATTATTCAATAATGAAGCTCAATGCATTGAACTTAATCAGCTGAGTTGTCGAGTCGAGTCCGAGTTTAACATAAGATATGTAAACCGATCCTATTGATAAGTCAAAAATTAAGAAGTTACAGTAGTAGTAGTTGAATGGAGAATAATTAATAGGTTGGATCAGTACCTTTTGCAATAGCTAATGTTGGAAAATGAACTCCCGTCATCAGATTGATTTGTTTGTTTGGCGGGAGAGTTCATTCATCGGTAAATGGTAAAATTGAACCGTTTGTTTGGCGGGAGTTCCATTCATCAAATCAGATAAATACATTTGCTAAAATCGGTTTGGCGGGAGTTCATTCGAGCTGTTGGGACGATGGTCAAAATAGAAACCAGTTTTTCTTTTGACGGAACCAGTTTAAACTTAAAAGGGGTGTTTGGACTGGAGTGGAGTTTGGGAAAATGACTGTTTGGTCCGGGTGGTTTCGGCTATAAATATACTAGTAAAAGATAGACAAAAATACACTGTTGGTCTCTAAACTTTCCCAATAACATCACCTGGCTTCTTAAGTTTTGATTCTAGTCGTCAGGCGTCCAAAAGTCAGATTTTTGAGGCTAAATGCGTCCCCCTGACCATTTTCCCTTGGTCAACTTATGTTATTTTCTCATGTGCCTTGCACATGAGAGCAAAATGGTTATTTCATCATTTTGGTTAATTATTATAGTGGTACAACCTTAGGGACGAACGATGTATTTTACAACATATGTAACAACTTGGGCATCTGATTAGCAGTCAAAGAATTAGTTGAATACTACAGACTTTTAACTGATATATAAACAAATGCAGAACACTAACTTTAGTCTCTTAAACTAGTTTATAAAATTCTAGCCATTTAAGATCACATCACCATTGTCGGTTAAAACTACCTCAACTTACTACGGTTTGTTATTCTATGAAGCAGTATCTCGAACGATCTTTTTAGCTTCTAATAGTCACTGATTTATCGTTAAACACCTGAGATATCATTTTTTGTCAATACGTTGTTACTGATAATGCTTACAAAACTGGATAAATCTTTATAACTTCAGATTTTACAAATAATTTGTCAAGTAAATATATGAAACACCAAATGCTATGATGGGTGACAAATAACAGCCGTACAAACAGATTCGGCATCTATAATCCACAAACCTAATCTTTCTACTTTGAACTAAATCCCACCCATATTAGAAGACCAAAATGCAAGCTTCGTGTCATTCTTCACTGAGGTTCTACTATCGTCACTCATGTAAATTTCAACACCGAACCTTGCCTCGTTAACCCTTTGTAACTTAACACCCTTCTTCTCTAATAACTTTCCTGCCCAAAACCCAAATCCATCCTCATCACTACTCAAATTAGATTCAGGCATTCACGCAATCTCTTTCACAAAATGATTAGTCCAAATCCCAGATCCTGAACTCCTGGCAAACAAAAGTCCAAGAATCTCCCCAACATAAAAGTCAACTGCTGAATCAAGTTTGACCGAGTTAAGAAAAAACTCAGCTTTTACCGAAACATGTCGTGATCTAAAACCAATGTGTCATACTTCATACCACAAACGAAACTCCTTCTAGGGTCTTGGAAACCAAAGCTGACCCCAAGTACCAACCAACTGATACAAGAAAACTTGTGTCTCGTCGTTTAATTGTATTTTGTTCCCATGTTTACCTGACATCAAAATCTGATTAAGCTTAAAGCTACAGCTAAAAAAGTTTGCAAATTCACAGAAAAAATACATAGATAACAGACATTCTAAAAATAGCTAAATAGTTTACGTGTTCACAGACTATACGACTATAATGGGATTGAGTTTCAAATACAGTGAAACAGTAAAGCACAATTTCTATTTATATCATATACAAATTCATCTTTTACTTTTAAAATAGGGACGGTCTTTTCAAACAAATTTTGATTTTGTTTAGAAGCATAACTCAAACATGTAAATAGAATTATGAGTGTTATTGTGTGTGGCATAAAACAATTCAGTTTTTTTTTTAAACTCAAATTTAATTATCTATACAAACACAAAATGTTTTTTTATCATTATACCTAAATACCTATCTAGCGAAATGATCAACCTCTAGACACATACAACTCTTTACATCCCAAAGGAAAGTGTGTGTGTGTGTGTTGACTTTTGAGGTCAAACTTATGACTTTCAAAACTCATAATCATAACTAAATTTGTTCCAAACTATATACCATCATTGTTCTAGCTTTAACCCATGGAATTTGGTGTGCTTATAAGGTTGCATGTAAAAATATTAATAGGTTCAAGTGTAACATAAGTTAAACACAAGTCAACTTACGACCAAGTGTTGTGAACCCGACTCGTTTAGCATACTCGTTGTAGAAAGCCTTGGCAGCATCTGCATAGGCAAATTTGGAAGGCTATCACATATTAGCTCCTAAAATTAGTCTTCGCTGAGACCATTCTTATAGTTCAAATAATGTGGCAATTAAAGATACTGGTATGCTCATAACATGTCCTACAAGGGTTATAACAGATGTACTATAGGTGTATCACAATACAAGTAGCATATGGATGATCCTTCATTGTTTTCCTTGCATAGTGTCAGATAAAAATAAAAACCGACTATTAATTCAGTAATTTTTTAGCGCCAATTTAGAGAGACATTGTATGCTAACATGCAACATTGACAATAACAAGACCAAAATGCATGAAAAATGGATCTGGTGTGCAATATAAAACTTATGTAGAATTGATAATTAGAACAAAATAGGTTCAGGTGGAGATGGATTGGGAAGAGGGTGAGAAGTTTCGGTTTGGGAGTCTAGAAATGTGTAAGATGCTGAAAGCTAAAGACTTGTGGGAGCATCTGAAAAAGTTTTTTCATGAAAATACACACAACCGAACTATTCAGCTTTACAACAAGTTAGTAAACCTTGATTGAGTCGACTCGTCTATAACCAAGTACTTCCAGATAATTAGTTTGACAAATTTAGGATCAAAGGTTCTTGATGAAAATCATGTTACCATTAAGTTTTTTAAGTGTTTGGAAAGAGGGTATATGATTGTGAAGTATGAGTAAGAGCAAACTAGTCAGTTTCAAAGTTGCTTAATCAAATTGATTATTTAGCTTAAGATATCATTAATAATCAGCTTAAAATGACAAATTGCTCGTAGCTTAAAACAACTTTTTTAATTTACTAAATGAAATAAACATGTTTGGGTAAGCAATCCTAAATTCTAAAAAAAACTATATCAAACCGCTCCATAATCATATTAACAAACAAATTCAATAAAACATTGATCACTTTAGCAAACCAATAACCAAAATGAATTGAATATATATTACCTTTACCATCAGCCACAACAACCGAACCCAAACCCAAACCCAAACCCGAATCCGAACTCGATCTCAAATCCACCTAACCCGATCCAGAACCCAATCCACAACAACAGTTAGCGTCTCAATCTCAAACTCCTCCTTACATTGTTTAATACTCTGTTGTTTGCCAATTAGAACAAAATAAGTTTAAAATTTATGTTTAATTTGATCAATAATTGATTGATTTGAGTGAGAATTTGACATTTCACCTGATGAGAGAGAGAGAGAGAGAGAGAGAGAGAGAGAGAGAGAGAGAGAGAGATCGGACATCATTTTTGGCGGCGGCGGTGTTGTGGTGGTTGTGGGAGATCTGAGTAATATGGGGGGAGATGAGGGATGTTTATCTCCATTGAGATGTAAGGGAGATGGTTTTTGGTTTAGATGAATGGAAGAAAATGGTAGATGGATGTTATATATAGGCAAAATAGTAATTTAGCAGAAATAACGGGATTTTATGAGATATAACGGAGCGTTGACTAACGGAAAACAGGTCAAAGAACTCAATTGGCCTCAAAATCGCAAGTTTTGGATGTCTGACGACTAAAATCAAAACTTACGGTGCCAGGTGATGTTATTGGGAAAGTTTAGGGAAGATAAAAAGGGATAGAGGGCTGGTACTTGTTCGGACCTCCCAGCCCAAGTCTTTATTACTTTTTCCAAATACAATCAACTCGAGCTGAATTAGGATAAGATTCAAAATTAGAAAAATGCTAAGGCTATGTTTGGTATAGAGCTTTTTGGGCGATGAGCAGTGAGCAATGAACTTTTTAATTTTTAGTGTTCGCTTAGCAAAAGAGCGGTGAGCTTTGCTATTTTTTAGGAAATTCATTTTTTCAATGCTTTTTTAAGAAGCTGTAAGCGGTGAGCAGTGAGCTGTGAGCTGTGGCTACTGCTCACAGCTCACTGCTACCACTCACAGCTATTTTTGTCAAACATAGCCTAAATATACCTCTTGAAAAATTCATTTATGTATAAGTTATTTGTTATTTCAGAATAACTACTTGTCTGAATTAAATATTTTTAACCAACTAAATATGCCACTTATGATTTTAATTACTAAAAATACCTCTCAGGCTACAAATAACAAAACCATAAAAGTAAAATTAAAATAAAAAACGTTAAAAGTAATTATAACCACACATTTTAAATAAATCGAAAAAAATGTGTTTTCTTATTTTTCACTTCCCATTTAAAATATGTGCATATCATTTCTTTTTTTTTTCTTCTCTCTTGGCCCTCGCTATCAAACCATGCATGCATGTTTCCACCTTACAAACTTTTTGTTGTTTTCGAGATTTGAACTCACAGTCTCTATGTTAACAGGTGAGTTGCGTATAATTTTGTATAATAAAACAGATCTTACAAGCTGATTTAAGATTTAAACTACATAATTTCGACGACTTTACTACCAAACCAACTTCTATTTAATGTTGCTCATAATGACTTTTTCATTTTTTTATCATACCAAACATCGAACTAAAGAAAGTCCATTTTGTACCCTTATGATCACTTAAACATTTACTAAGGTGTTGTTTGTTTGTTAAGAGGCTCGGAATCTGAATCTGAATATGAGACGTAAATGTCTAAATCGAAAATCTTGTTAAAATAAGGTGTTGTGTTATTTGCTTGCTCGTACTTTTTTTTGGCCAACAAGAGGCATTAAGATACCCCTCTCAAGTCTATACTATTAAAATGCAACTGTGTATGACCGCGTCTGAACGGGAAAAAAACAAACGGTCTAAACGCTCAAAATGTCTGACCGATTAAAAGGTTTGGCTCGTTAAAAGCTATTAAGAGGTTGTAAAAGAAAAAAAAAAAAAAAAAAAAAAAAAAAAAAAAAAAATCCCTTATGTATGTGACATGGTAAAAATTCACGCCAAGTACATTAACTATCGAAAGAAAGTGCATTACTACTTTTTTTATAGGGATAATGTGGTTTTAAAAGTTGATTACACACAATAAGAAAAGGGGCATTTATATCTATATTCTTGTTAAAGTTCAATATTATGCCTTTCTCACTTTTGTAATTACGTCAATATTCTTCTCAAACTTTTTTAATTATGTCAATAACCTTTTCAAACTTTTAAATTCTTGTATATATTCCAAAATCAAAATGTTTTTCATCACTCAAGGATAAAAAGTATATATGAACAAATAAATAAATATGAATAATATGTTCTTTTATATATATATATATAATTACGTCATCATATTCTTTCATTAAAGATTTTGATAAGAAAATAAATTGGTATCCGTATTGGTGTGGTTTTGACTCGGATTGGTATAAATCCTTGTTAGGGTCTTGTTTGGATTTAATGTGTGATTGAGTTTGGTTGTTCATGGGTTTATGTCGCGACCCCTTGGGGCTTTTTGGCTCGGTTTTGAGTCTAAGGGAACGCAAGCCGAGACCTTATGGTCTCGTGCTTTTGTGTAGCGACTCGAAGGGACAAGCCGAGACCCATTTGGACTCGTGCTTTGTGTTTTACTTTCTGATCCGAGGCTAGCCGGCAATGGTTAATTCTTGTTTCCAGCTTTTGGTGCTCATTAAGGTTGTGATATAGTTATTTTTATTACTTGTTCTTGTTGTCTATTAAGGTTGGCCGAATACTTTTGATGGGTCGAGACCCTTTGTGGTCTTGACAATGGGAGTATTGTTACAATTGTGAAGTGTTGACGATAAAGTGGATGAATTGGGGACCGATTGTGAGACGGTAGAATTAGATGACGGAGATAGGTTAGTCGGGTGCCGTAGTCGGACCCTATTGCTGTAGCACGTGTTATGGGTATTGTTGGACGGAGTTGGATTATTTGATTGTGACTTGGTTATTCTTATTTTGGACTTGGACAATGAGCCGAGAGTGATGACTCGGACATGTGACCATTTCGTATGACTCGATAAATATTTATAATAAAACGCTAATAATAAAACTCGTAATAATATTATTGGTAATATAAACGTTTATATAAGTATGTAGACGTGAAAAACGTATATATAAATATATAAATGCGTATATTAAAAATAAAACAATCACGAGTAATATTATAATAATAACGGAACGATAAATATTATACTATGAAAGTAGTGTAATAATTTCGGCGGCGTTATTATAATTAAACAACTATAAATAACGACGAAATCTTTTACGTTGGATAATTATTAAATAAAATATATCTTTAAATAGACGAGAAAAACTATCGAGTTATATGGGGTCGTGGTCACTTGAGTCCAAGTGGAAGATATTATTATTTTGTGACGTTCGTGTTGTCGCAGATATGTGGCGATTAATACATTCACTTTTGATAACTACGTAACTTATTTAATCGACGGGTTAAATAAGAGCTATTTAGTTATATAAATTGAGTATATTAATGGGCATCGTATCCTACGACGCCCATAGGTTGTGGTATGTGTGCAAGAATAATGAATTACTAAGTATCTCGTGAGGTTGCCAAATTGACGAATTTGGTAAGCTTAACGGCATAATTAGAGAATTTATTAAGCTTTGATATATACCATATAGTACTTTATGTGCAATATGACTTAGGATTTGGGTATAATCTTGGAGTGATTTATTAAGTAAATAAATATGGGGGATTACCAAATCGACGGATTTGATAAACTTCGATGATTTATTTAAATAATATATTGGACTAATATTAGACCTATAGATTGTTTTATTATCCTTTTCGTTGTGATTTCTTGGTTTGAGTTGTGTCGACCCTCCACCCGTATGGATACCAGACGTCAAACTCCAAACTAATACGAGATAATACGAGAAATGGATTTTTGGAAAAGTAAAATGGAATACGTTCGGGTTTGGGAATATTTGATTTTGAGGAAATGATTTCTGAACGAGTTGCTATTGTTAGGAAGTGCCGAGTCCGTAGTTGCCGTCTTTTGAGTTACTATACATCTTACTTCTACCGATTTCTTCTTGCTGATTTCTGGACTTGAGGTGAGTCATAGCCCCACTTTTACTCTTGAACTTTGTTTTCAATACTTGGGGTGAGAAACGTGCAAATTATTTTATGTGGACTATTATCACTTTTATTTTTCAAAACTTGCTATGCGTATGGACTAGGATGAATTGTCAACTTTAGTCACATAGTTTCGTGTGAACTAGTTATGGTTGGCTTATTTAGATACTATAGCGTGCACCTATAGGATTATGATACTTCGGAGGTTATCCGAGTATTTATGATATTACGGAGGGTATCCGTGTATTTATGTTATGGCGGAGGGTATCCGCAGGTTTATTACGGAGGGTATCCATGTATTTATGATGGAGCGGAGGGTATCCGCAGGTTTTTAGTGAATCCCTAGTCTAGCTAGCAAGCGTTTTGCGTATATGTCCACTAGATTGAATTATGAATTTAAACCTATGATCTCACCAGCGAAAGCTGACTTTTAGCACATTTTCTCAGGTAATTAAGTGATGATTTGGATGCTTGGATTGGAAGGCTTGGCTATGGCACCTGGTTTATGGATATATTTTCTAAAACTCTGATATTTAATTGTGGACCTATGTTTATTTCTTTTGGGCCTGACTTTGGATAAATTTGGGATGAATGTAAACTTTAAACCCCGTTTTGGTTATGTTTTTCTTATGTTTACTTTATCTCGTTCTTTTATGTCTTGTGTTGGATACCAATCCCCGTAACACCCCGAAAGCTTGTTGAGTCTTCCTCTGTACCAAATTTTGGGGGTGTTACAAATCATATAAACAGCAGTGCTGATGCGGATGCCGGAACACGTGTTTCTGGATGCGAGAAAGTTGCAAGCATTCAGAAGTCTAACGGACTACCAACTTTGGAAAAGGAAAAGGAAACAAGTGTAAGTAATAAAACTTCCACATGTGATTTTTTAAATCTACATGCATGTCTTATTTACTGTGTTTTATATGTATAGGTAACTGTTAAATCTGTCGCATCTAAGAAAACGACTAGAGCAAAACGAAAGGATGCACGTCAAGCTTCCCAATCACAAGAAGATGAGTCTTCATTAATAGTACTACCACAAGTATGTATTTAAACATGCTCATATATTATTTTGTTTAACTGATTTCTGATACATACATGCAACAAATCATCTTTTTAGGTAATTAACTGCAAACTGTGGCACTCAAAGAGAACAACTATTATTGCTTTTGGCAGAGTATACATGAGTGATGGAAAACAAATGCTTCATAACAAACCACTCCCCAAGGATTGCTACAAAGTGTCTATTGATAAATCCTTACAGGATGCAACATGCATACCGGATGTAGGAGGTAACGGTTTCAAAACAGTTATGAAGGCAGTAGGTGGTTTTTATGCATGGCCAAAGGAGCAAGTGATTTTGGAAGATCAGGTACATACAAGCATCTGTTTTATCAACCTACATATATATATAATTTCTCATATTTAATTCAGTATTTGATACACCCGGCTTTTTGTTTCCTACAGGCAACACCACCAAGTACCATACAAATGATTAGTGAGCATAACAAAGTTCCACCTAAATTAACAGGGAAGCGCAACTACGTCTCTATTGAAGCCATGAAAAGTGAAGTTGCTCAGAAGATCAAGACTAAGAAGTTAAATTTATGAGAATTTTATTATTTACGGCATTACAATTTTATATACATTCCACTTTTATTGTATTTGAATTTATTTAATTTGATATATTTGAATTTTATTATTTACGGCTTTTTGTTGGTAACTGTTTAATTAATTCGTTGTGTGACTAAATGTTACAAAAGGCCACACACGCATACAATTCATGTGGCCGTTTGATGATCAATTGTCACACAAAATACAAATTTTTTCAATTTAAACGGCATATGGTCACACTTATTAATACTTTTGGCCACTTTATGATTAATTGTATGTGACTAAATACCCAAAACAAACATGATATGTGTGACTAAATGGTACAAAAGGCCACACAAACATACAATTCATGTGGCCATTGGATGATCAATAGTCACACAAACCACAAATTTCTTCACTTTAAACACCATATGGTCACACTTATTCACACTTTTGGTCACTTTATGCTTAATTGTATGTGACTAAATACCCAAAAGAACCATGATATGTGTGACTAAATGGTACAAAAGGCCACACAAACATACAATTCATGTGGCCATTGGATGACCAATAGTCACACAAAACACACATTTCTTCACTTTAAACACCATATGGTCACACTTATTTACACTTTTGGCCACTTTATGCTTAATTGTATGTGACTAAATACCCAAAAGAAACATGATATGTGTGACTAAATGGTACAAAAGGCCACACAAACATACAATTCATGTGGCCATTGGATGACCAATAGTCACACAAAACACACATTTCTTCACTTTAAACACCATATGGTCACACTTATTCACATTTTTGGCCACTTTATGATTTATTGTATGTGACTAAATACCCAAAAGAAAAAATGCTTTGTGTGACTAAATGTAACAAAAGACCACACAAAAATAAAATTCATGTGGCCATTGGATGACCAATAGTCACACAAAACACACATTTCTTCACTTTACACACCATCTGGTCACACTTATTCACACTTTTGGCCACTTTATGATTTATTGTATATGACTAAATACCCAAAAGAAAAATGCTTTGTGTGACTAAATGTAACAAAAGGCCACACAAAAATAAAATTCATGTGGCCATTGGATGATCAATAGTCACATAAAACACACATTTCTTCACTTTAAACACCATATGGTCACACTTATTCACACTTTTGGCCACTTTATGATTTATTGTATGTGACTAAATACCCAAAAGAAAAATGCTTTTGTGTGACTAAATGTAACAAAAGGCCACACAAAACTAAAATTCATGTGGCCATTGGATGATCAATAGTCACACAAAACACACATTTCTTCACTTTAAAGAACATATGGTCACACTTATTCACATTTTTTGCCACTTTATGTTTAATTGTATGTGACTAAATACCCAAAAGAAACATGATTTGTGTGAATAAATGGTTCAAAAGGCCACACGAAAACCAAATTTATGTGGCAATTGGATGATCTATTGTCACACAAACCATACATTTCTTCACTTTCAACACCATATGGTCACACTTATAAACACTTTTGGCCACTTTATAGTTAATTGTATGTGACTAAATATACAAAAAGAAAATACTTCGTGTGACTATAAGAGTTTTTGGTCACACAAAGCTGATTAATCCAACTAAAATTATACCTATTTAGTCACACATTTTAACATTTTGGTTACTCTTTTGTAAGTGAGACTAAAAAGAACCAAAATATGTGACCGTAGGTACCCTATAGTCACACCAGCTTTAGTCACACACACGAAAAAAACCATTTGTGACTATATGTATATCGTCACACATATTTGGTGTAACCAATTCCAGTTTTTGTTCTAGTGATATATGTCAAATTTATGAAAACACAAACTTAAAAAGAGATGAAGTAATTAATAAAACTTTAGTGGTTGAATTTTACATAAAATATATGAAGCTAAATGTAAAATTACAAGTTCCATATTTTTTAATAAATTAAAAAAAAACACAAATAACCCCTTACACTTTATACCCCTTATACTTTATAATATGAACTTTGTTTAAAATGACATGAGTATTAGTATTAGTTTCAGACTTTCATCTATTTAAATTACAAAATTTTGTAAATATGCGAATTAGTTTTAATATTGTTAATTGTAGACTTTCATCCATTAGAATATTTTTTTAAATAAGGACTCATGTTATTTTATTTAAAAGATTAATTTATGCGTACATGGGTTTGAATATTAATACTGCTAAATTATTTGTAACGGGGATATAAATATCAAATGGTAAGCACAAGTTACTGTGATATGAAAATAAATATACACGATTTTACTTATAACAACGATTTTAACTTCATTAACGCTCATTTATATGCTACTAAACTCACACATTTTGTACAACATGATATCAATAGTTAAAGTTAAATAATAACATCAACATCAACCTCAGCATGTCTGCCAGTTAAAAATATTATACAAAGCTAAATATTAAAAATAAATAAATAAATAACATGAGTTAGATAGTTATTGTTTAAGTTAGAAGGTGTTTTCCTTAAATTATATAAAATAAAATAAAAATGCACGTATCACGATCCTTATTTGAAAACAATCACCTTCTAAATCAAAAAAAGAAAAACTATGTAGGTGATAACCTAACTTTATTCATTGACGTGATGTTTCAAAAAAAAAAAAAAAAACGTAATAGTTAGCCGTTGTAAAGGAATTAAAGTATGTACATGAGAATTATTAAGCAAGCATATATAGTTTTTAACCAGGTTATTACGTTACTATACTACTTTAATGTTATTGAGTTGGTAATCACGGATGTGAGATACCATTCTTCTATACTTATGATTTATGTGTTAACCTCTTTTTGCTTCTCGATAGAATCTGAAAGAGACCTCAACAAAACTTTGGCTTATGTCTTATTTAGCTGATAGTTTTTAGTAACCTTTTTTATGGTTTAACTTTTTTGTTATACACACCAACTTTTAGTAACTTTTTTATTATGTTTTATTTAAAACTTCTACACTTAATATTAGTGTTTTTACTATAAACACACTAAGCTATAATAGAATTAGTTGTGAGTTCAGAGGTTTGTTACTAAGCTTCTCAAAAAAGCTTATAGCTTTATCATAAACTTATTGTGTTATGATAATTGAATAAGCCAATAAGCACCTTTAATAAGCATAACCAAACACCCTTTTAGTTATAATCTGAAGTTTTCTTATTTGATGTTATAACTAACTATGTTGTTATATTTACTATAATGCAACATGTAAGTTGTTTTTGCAGTTTTATGATCTTATCACACACACTAAAGTGCAATGCAATTTGTTGTATGCGTTTTTAGAAGAGGATTAAGTATCAACACATGATTGTTATGTAAGGATTTTCTACGCCTGCTCAAGGTATGAATGTATAATTAAGTTGAGTTGCTGATTTAGATAATACATGAATGTATTTTAATGTACCAAAGATGTATTTTAGTGCATGTATGGGGAATTTTATAGTATGAATTCTTAGCAGGTATTTTTGAATGAGTTAATGAAACTTAGCGGTGTTTGCTGTCATTAATAACACTATGTGTATCAATCAACGGTCTAAAATATGATTGTCTTTTACCTTGATGATCTAAGCCAATTGTAAAGAAAGTTGCACTAAGTAAAACCAATTGAAGCATGTTAAGAGATTCATTGCTTAATCGATAATAACACATAATCAAAACGAAATTTTAAATACCTGTGCGTGCACAGGTATTATAACTAGTTTATGTAAATGAGAAAGATATTTGCGTAATATTAAACTTTAAAAAGAATATAAATGTAATTCTCCAATAAAAAAAATGAGAGAATTGAATACATACTTAAAAGAATTTTGTGTCAAGTTAAATACACTTTATAAAAATTGTCGCTGTTTTATACTTATATTTAAATAACTACCATGTGGACTTGTTTAGTTGTTGGTACTTGGTACATTTCCAGGGTAATATGTAGTATACGAGTAACTTGATCAGAATGATGTAAGTGAATGTTGATAACCAGCTACGTTGACCGACTCACTCCCACGTTTGAGGACGATATTAATTTAAAAAAACAAATACTATATTAACTAAAAAAACACGGACGCTTTGTATTTCAAAAAACATGCTATACACCGTCGCTTTGCGTGAATATTCATCGTAAATAAATCACGGATACATTGTTCCAATCAACAAATTATAACCGATCGACAGACAAATATATTGTATGAAAACTGCTTGTTCAACTATGGTGGCTGAGGTATATATCATCGTTTCATTATCTATAATATTTTCATTTAGCATTAATATATTTAAGAAACTAGCTTACTAACCTGGGTTTTTGTTTCATATGAAGGCTAAATAATTTGTGTCGACAATTCTGGATGGGGACAATGTAGAGACTCATCCTCCAAGATATATTTCACAGAAAAGATTAAAAGAAATACGGAGTAATATGAATAAAAAAAGGATATCAAACAATCTCTTGCTTTGCATAGCTAACATCAGCCTTGAAGTACTCTGCCTATATAAACACCAAACAAACTCCTCATTTTGACCCATCTAAAATCCACCAATCATAAACTCACACACACTTACAAACACGCCAAGTAATATGGGTGGTTTTAGTTTCAAAAAACTTACATTTGCACTTGTCATTGCAATTCTGGTGTGGGCTTCAAGCATAGAAACTTGCAATGCCAGGAGGGGTAAGCATTGGAGGCATGGTAAAGCTGGTCCCTTTAGTTCTCTGTACAAGAAGAAAGCAAAGAATCATGGACATCAAGATAATGTTGGAAATTCAAAACCAAAACCAAAAGAAAAACAGCCACTGCAGGCTCCTCCAGAGAAAGGTTCAAAATTTAATGTGCTTGACTATGGAGCTCAAGGGAACGGAAACTCTGATGATACAAAGGTGAAATATATGCATGTGTTTATAAACTATGTACATAAAAGTAAAACATCTAGCCTTCACATTTACATAACCACAACGTCCTCCTTTTAAGTTTTTTTTTTTATTTTTTTTTTATTTATTTATTTTTTAATGATAAGTGGGTCCCAATTCCATAATACGGAGAATGAATGAAATAGGACCCACACTATGAGAAGGGAGAAACACAACATACAAATGAAGTCTTAACACGAAATGTAGAGGTGACAGTTTCGGCACATTATGGGTCGATTTAGGTTGTATTTTATCCATATGGGTGGAAAAAGTAATTAGCTTAATGAGGAATGGGTCAAATAGATGCAGAGAGTTAATAATTCAGCCAAAAATCTTCTCTAAATGCATACGAAATTAAATGGAGAAAAAAGTTACCAGGTGCGAAACAAACTAACAAATAAATGGCTCTGCTTGTACTAAAAGATGGCCCGTTTAGACACAAACCCGTTCTAACATGTTATCCAACTTACTCATTAAAGATATAAAGATCAAAGTCAACTCTGCAGTCAAAGGAACAATGTTCTGTGAAGATGAGAACAGAGCAAACAGAGGAAGGCATGATACAAGTGCAGCTCAATATACATCTCCACATTGTATAAAGCATCAAAAATATCTAATTGAGTGTGATGTAATATAGTCTAGATTCAATGTACAGTTAGTTGTAGTATGAACTAGTTAGCTCAGTAGTGTTCATCAAGTTGTATATATACTCTTGTATCCAGTCATTTTAGTTAGTTGAATGAAATACATTTTTCACACACTTCTCTCATTTTGTAATATGGTATCAGAGCCGACCTAAAAGGTCCTCTGCATCACCAACAACCACCATAACTAACTGTCATAACTGACAGTTGACCACTCTAACCAATCTTTGACCACCACTTCTAACCACTTTTCCCTCCAAAATTCCACCATTAACAAACCTTCAAAACTCATCAAGAAACCATCAAATTACCATCAAAATTCATCAAATCTATCACCAAATCAACTACAATTCACATATAATCAAGATATCATAGTTTGATCACTCAATTCAATTCAAATCATGCCTGAATCATCTCAACCAGTCAACAACAACACTGAAGACACCAATTCAGTCAATCACCCACTTTTTCTACATCAAAATGATCATCCTGGTCTGATTTTAATATCCAAAAAGCTGTTGGGATCAGAAAACTACAGTTCATGGAGGAGATCTATGATGATAGCACTTAATGCAAAGAACAAGCTCAAGATCATTACCAATGAGTTCACTGAACCAGATACTGAATCACCACTAAGAGCTTTATGGGAAAGGAACAATGACATGATCATATCATGGATCTTGAATACAGTTAGTGATCAGATCAGCAATAATTTGAGTTTTGTACATTCTGCATCAGCATTATGGTTTGAACTGCAAGAACACTACTCACAACTGGATGGACACAGAATCTACCAACTCACAAATGATATCTCTCAATTAAAGCAATCAAACAGTTCAGTTGAAGTGTACTATCAGAAACTCAAAGGTCTTTGGGATGAGATTGATGCTTTGGAAGCTCCCTATATGTGTACTTGTAACTGTGTGTGTGCTAATGGAAGACTCAATGGAGCCAGAGAATCAAGAAAGAGATTATTGCAGTTTTTGATGGGGCTGGATGAATGTTTTGCAAACATAAGAGGTCAAATTTTGCTAATGCAGCCTATGCCAAATGCATCCAAGGCTTATGCTATGTTGAGGCAGGAAGAGAAGCAAAGAGAGACTAATACTTCCAAGTATCTAACACCAACAGTCATGAACACTTTCACCAATCCAAAACTATCACAAAACTCCAACCAAACTTCAAACAACAAACCTAATGGAGGAGCAAACACCAAAAGAAGCACATTCAAACCAGGAGTAATTTGTGGTAATTGCAAAAAGGAGGGGCATTATAAGAGTGAATGTTATCAGTTGGTTGGGTATCCCATTGGTCATCCATTGTATGGAAAAGTTAAGTCAACTAGAACAAACAACTTCAGACCAAGGGCAGTCAATATGGTTACAGGTCAACAAGGAGAAGAAGAAGATTCAAGTGCTGAAGCAGGGCCAAGTGGGACAAAGCCTGATGATGCAATGTATGCAAAAATGGACTTTCTGCAAAACCAGCTCAACCAGGTCATGATGATGCTCCAAAACACCCAAGGTATGTGTGATCCAAAACTCTTAGCTGCAGGGAGATATTTGTTCATAGCTTCTTGTGTCTCATTATTCAAAAATGCTTGGGTAGTAGATAGTGGAGCAACAGATCACATATGCACTGCATTAACACTCATGTTCAACATCATTCATTGCTCCATTCCTATCATAGTTTCTTTACCTAATGGACATACTGTCACAGTCACCACCATTGGATCAGTAAGAGTGAAACCCAACCTTATCCTGCACAATGTACTCTACATACCATCATTTGCTTATAACCTTCTCTCAGTAAGCCAACTCACTAAAACAACCAGTCTCTCAGTTGTATTTGATCACTCAACTTGCATATTTCAGGGCAACAATCAGAGGATTGCCCATGGAATCCAGTCTGAAGGTCTCTACATCATCAAGACAGATAACAGCCACACATCATCTCCCACAGTTTCATCATCTACACATCCTACTACTGTTCTATCTCACACTAGCAATTTACATTTGTGGCATGCTAGATTAGGCCATCCTTCTACTCATGTACTTAAACAAATAAAACAGTTACCAGCTTTCACAACAAATGTATCCAAACTTCATTGTACCATTTGTCCAATAGCAAAACAAACTGCCTTACCTTTTCCTATCAGTGATTCTCATGCTCATGGTTTATTTGATTTATTACATGCTGATACATGGGGACCATACAAACACACCACACTCAATAACTGTAAATATTTTCTAACACTGGTGGATGATTGCTCTAGAGCTACATGGACTTTCTTATTACCATCCAAACAACATGTTCCTTCAACAATCAAAAATTTTCATCACTATGTTAATACACAGTTCAACACCAAAATAAAAATATTCAGAAGTGACAATGGTACAGAATTTATCAATAACACATTATCAACTTTCTTTCAAAACAAAGGCATCATACATCAAACATCTTGTCCAAACACACCCCAACAAAATGGAAGGGCAGAAAGAAAACACAAACACTTACTAGAAGTAGCAAGGTCAATACAATTTCAAGCTAAATTTCCTATTCATCTTTGGGGATATTGTCTCATGGCTGCTACATATCTCATTAACAGATTGCCCACAAAAACCTTAGACAACAAATCACCTTATGAAATCTTATATAACACACCACCTGATCTCACTCACCTCAAAGTCATAGGATGTCAGGCTTATGCTACCATTCACACCCCAGACAAGTTTGAAAAAAGATCCATTCCATCCATTTTTCTTGGGTATCCTCAACATCAAAAAGGTTACTTACTTTTAGCTCAAGACACCAAAAAGATTTTTATCAGTAGACATGTAACATTTCATGAACACATTTTTCCATTTCACTCAACCACACCTTACACCACACCATCATCAATACCTTTTACTACTCATGAAACATTTTACCCACCTCCATCCAATGTTACTCATACCAATGCTGCTACACCATCTTCTCATATCCACATTCCACCCTCTCCTACAACTTCATCAGAACCTCATACTCACACACCTGCAAACTCACCTGCAAATTCCACCACACCTACAACTTCATCAGAACCTCATACTCACACATCTACAAACTCCACCACACCTTCATAAACAACCACCCCAATTCCTCTTACTGATCCACCAACCAACACATCTTCACCACCATCTCCATCACCACCACCACCTCCTCCACAAAGAAAATCACAAAGAACCAAAACTGTTCCTACCAAACTTCAAGATTTTCATTACTATAAACCATCTGCTGCCAACTCATTCAAGTCAAAGCACCACACCTCTCATTTCATTAACTACAATAACATTCATAATCCACAAGTCTTACATTTCATTAATTCTATCACTCATGAAAAAATACCAACATCATACACTCAAGCATCTAAGAATCCTAAGTGGATAGAAGCTGTGGACAATGAACTCACTGCACTAGAGTCTAATCACACTTGGGAAGTCACTACTCTCCCACCCAACAAGACTCCTATAGGCTATAAATGGGTTTTTAGAATAAAATACAATGCTGATGGTTCTGTTGATAAGTACAAAGCTAGGTTGGTGGCTAAAGGACACACTCAAAAAGAAGGAGTGGATTACACAGAAACATTTGCTCCAGTTGCTAAGATGGTGACTGTCAGGACTCTCATTGCTGTGGCTTCAATCAAAAATTGGTTTGTTCATCAATTAGACATCAACAATGCTTTTCTCCATGGTGATCTAACAGAAGAGGTATACATGACCATCCCAAGTGGCTACAAGAAATCCTTTCCACCAAACTCAGTATGCAGGTTGAAAAAATCCCTCTATGGTCTGAAACAAGCAAACAGGCAATGGCACCTCAAGCTTACTAACTTTCTTATCTCTCTTGGCTTCACTCAAAGTTACTCAGATACATCTCTCTTTACTTATACAAAGGATTCAGATATTCTCACTCTTCTTATCTATGTAGATGATATTTTACTAGCAGGTAACAATCTAACTCTCATCCAAAACATCAAGACACAACTTCATCAAGCCTTCACCATCAAAGATCTTGGCCCTCTGCATTATTACTTAGGTGTTGAATTTTTGAGAAATTCCAAAGGTATCACCATGACTCAAAGAAAATATGCATTGGAGCTCATAGAATGTGCACAATTACAAGATGCCAAGCCTGCTAAGACCCCTCTTGATTCCAGAAACAAGCTCACTCCTACAGATGGTGAACCTCTCTCAGACCCTTCTCATTACAGAACACTTGTAGGAAAGCTAATTTACTTGACCATCAGTAGACCAGATCTTGCATTTGCAGCTCATTTACTCAGTCAGTTCTCACAAAATCCTTATACCTCTCATCTAAAAGCCTTACACAGAGTCATAAGATACATCAAAGTCAGTCCAGGTCAAGGTTTATTCTTTCCAAGATTCAATCATCCTATCCTTCATGCCTACTGTGACAGTGACTGGGCTAATTGTCTTACAACAAGAAGATCTATTTCTGGTTTTGGTATATTCCTTGGCAAAAGTCTCATATCATGGTACTCAAAGAAACAGCCTGTCATTTCAAGATCTTCAACAGAGGCAGAATATAGAGCCTTAGCAGACTGCTCTTGTGAAATTACTTGGCTATATTATCTTCTCAAAGATTTACAAGTGTTTGTTCCAACTCCAGTCAGAATCTTATGTGATAATATCTCTACAATTGCTCTAGCATCCAATCCAGTTCAACATGCCAGAACCAAACACATTGAATTGGATTGCCATTTTGTGAGAGACAAAATCAAGGTTGGTTTCATTACACTTTCTTATGTACCAACTGGAGAACAAGCAGCTGATTTACTCACCAAACCTCTTCCTACTTATGCATTTCATCAAGGTTTATCCAAGTTAGGCATGTGTGATCCTTACACACTGCCAACTTGTGGGGGGGATAAAGATATAAAGATCAAAGTCAACTCTGCAGTCAAAGGAACAATGTTCTGTGAAGATGAGAACAGAGCAAACAGAGGAAGGCATGATACAAGTGCAGCTCAATATACATCTCCACATTGTATAAAGCATCAGAAATATCTAATTGAGTGTGATGTAATATAGTCTAGATTCAATGTACAGTTAGTTGTAGTATGAACTAGTTAGCTCAGTAGTGTTCATCAAGTTGTATATATACTCTTGTATCCAGTCATTTTAGTTAGTTGAATGAAATACATTTTTCACACACTTCTCTCATTTTGTAATACTCATCTTTACACGTTACACCTATAACATAATGCATGTAGAAGACTAGCAATACTAGTTCCGTAGTTCGTACTATAGGATTTTACATCAATTAGTTATTTAGGTGTTTAACTTTTATTATTGCAATCCCTTTGCAAATATCATCACCCCAAGACTAAAATTAAACAGTCATGATATCAATGATTCAATGATATCATGTATCACTACTTGCTTTTAGCATATCCGCCACCTCGTCACCTACTAACCATTTTTACTTCTTTTTGCATTGTAAATGAACTAAAGCAATGTCACAAAAAAGTTCTAAAAGGGGACATACCCATTCCAAAAATAAATACCACAAAACTTTTTTGGATAATTGTTTATAAAGTATATTGGCAGCAATATAATGATTAAGAAAATAACAATAACATTTATTTCATTAGTACTCAAAGATATTTTAGATAATCGACTGATGCTCAATTATTGTTATCAAACAACATGCATAAGCATAACAATAGTTTGCATTTTGTTTTGGAACGTAAGAAGTATACTTCTACACAATCGGCATTTACAACATAAAGACATCCATGTGTCACAAAAATTACATTTGCTTAAACTTCCTACTCAATAATTTGTAGCAACTTATGTCGATTTTTAGAAAAGGACAGGTGGTTGGTCTCTGCTGTATATATTCTTTAGTGTATAGAGTGCATAAATAGATAGAATAAAGGAAGGGAAGAAATTAAATCATTGAAAAAAGATAACAAGAATAGGATGACAAAAGAGAACAAAATAATGGGGGACCATTCAGAAGACTCACATACGCAGTTTTCATGGTCCAGATTCTCAACAATAATTGTATGCTGTCAAATAACTACCAACTGTATGACAAAAAGACATTCTCATATCGATTTATTACATAAAAGATTTGAAAATAGTTACTACACACCCTTTAGGCCTTTACAAATCAACATTTGAAGAATAAAGAGTTGATGCTTTTAATCCGGGAATGTGACTAATATTAAAGACATGTAGCCTTTCTAAAAAAATATATTAAAGACGTGTTACTAACCGAGCTACACGGATATGTTGCCAAAATGCAGGCATTTCAAGCTGCATGGGCAGATGCTTGTAAAGTGGAAGCCTCTACCATGATTGTGCCACCAGGTTACGAATTCCTTGTGGGTCCCATTTCTTTCTCTGGTCCTCACTGTCAACGAAACATTCTTTTTCAGGTAAATCATTCTTATCGTGATATTACAGCAGAGAACAGATAATTCCTTAAATTTTCTTAAGGTTTGGTATTCTAAATTTTAAACAATGATAAATTATATTTCAGCTTGATGGTACTATAATAGCTCCAACAAATGCAAATGCATGGGGTAAAGGTCTCCTACAATGGCTTGAATTTACGAAACTTGTAGGACTCACAATCAAGGGAAAAGGCACCATCGATGGAAGAGGTTCAGTTTGGTGAACACATTCTATACTTGATGATCCTCTCGACAATGAAGACCGACTTGTTTCACTAGAGAATGTCACAATTACACAAAGTCCACCGGTAAATTCTATTTCCATCACTTAACACAGTGTATACATTGTCCAAAACAGGAATAACCATATCATGTAAGTAATTTTATTTAAAACTGTTTGTGACAGGTAAGCAGCTCACTGGAGTCGAAAATGCCTAGTACAAAGCCAACTGTAAGGATTATTTCTTAATAGATACATATATAATGAATATACTCCTTAATGATGCTTGTAGTGTGACATGGCACCTTTTTTTTATTCTACAGGCCTTGAGGTTTTACGGGAGCTTTAATGTTACAGTCACAGGCATTACGATTCAAAACAGTCCCCAGTGTCACCTCAAGTTTGACAACTGTAACGGAGTTTTAGTTTCCAGTCTCAGAGTCTCATCTCCTGGCGACAGCCCCAACACTGACGGAATTCACTTGCAAAACTCCCAAAATGTGTTGATCCATACGACAGACCTTTCTTGTGGTAAATAATAGCGTATATTTCCTAAGTTCAATTACTAGAAATTATAGGATCGTAGATTATAATAACAAGTGGACAAAAAGATAAAGAGAAAAGTGTATATATCATGACTCATGAGAAAACCAATCATAGGTTCTTCACAAAACCATATCCTTAAATCCTTTCATATCATATTTAAATTCATGCCGACCATTTGTTTTCACTCGACATTTATCCACCAAAACTCAATGTGAATAGACTTAATTTAACAAAAAAAAAAAGTATCAGCCTTTTGTATGGACAGAGAGAATATATTCTGTCACATAATCAAATAATTATCACCTTATCCATACTAAAACAAACACCAAAATGTACGCAAACACGAAAGTAATCAGTTTAGCATTGTAACATGAACCACAATTAAGGAACATAAGAATATTAATTATGGTTGTGTGCAGGTGATGACTGCATATCTATACAAACGGGATGCACAAATGTATATGTACATGATGTCAATTGTGGACCAGGGCATGGAATAAGCATTGGAAGTTTAGGAAAAGATGGCACAACAGCATGTGTTTCCAATATCACTGTCCGTAACGTTAATATGCATAACACAATGACGGGTGTTAGGATCAAGACATGGCAGGTACATATAGCAAATACCAGTTACTAAGTACATGAACCAACATTTTAGCTTATAATATCCCTAAACATTTAAATGACATGAAAAATGTAGAAAATTACATACTTGATCTCTGCAATTTACCACATATGGTCCTTTTCTGAAAACATTTGCGGGTGTAGTCCCGAAACTTACTTATAACAGAAATTATTAAATACATTTTACCTTCTTGTGCAGGGAGGGTCAGGGTCAGTCAAAGGGGTACTATTCTCAAACATTCAAGTTTCGGAAGTTCAATTCCCAATAATGATTGATCAGTACTATTGTGACCACAGCACCTGCACTAACCACACATCTGCTGTTGCTGTCTCAAACATCGCCTACGAAAATATAAAAGGAACCTATACAGTAAAACCAGTTCATGTCTCATGTAGTGACGGCATGCCTTGTATGGACGTAAGGTTAACCGACATTGAACTCAAACCAGCGCCTAAAGGCTACCACATGTATGACCCGTTTTGTTGGCAAGCGTTTGGGAAATTATACGCTCCTACTGTTCCACAAATAGGTTGTTTAAAACAAGGCACACCGTCAAGCAGTTGGGATCCTACTGAGACCGGATGTCCAGCTTAGCATAAATAAAATCCTAAATATAACACGGTGCATCAAGTAGTGAGGTCGGTGTAGTTGCTGACCCCTTTCACATTACACAGTATCTTAAGGTGAATATAGATATAAGTATATATAGGTAGTATTATAAACAGGATTGGTTGTATTACAGGGATGATTATTGATTCTTATTGTGTTAGTTTTATATACTACATATAGAATTCGTGTGTTTGTTTCCAGTGGATGTTAGCAATGTGCGGCAGCATTGTTTCATACTTTCATCGTTGTATGATACGTTATTTCTGCGCAATACAATGTCACATTCCTCTAGTTGTAGCTTTCTAACCTATTGCTGACAAAATCCTAAACTACAGACCATCATAGCTAAAACACGTTCTATAAGCGTACGCAAAAGTGAAATGATCAATACGAACACGAAAAACCTAGAAGTATGCATTTAACCAAGTTGCAGCGTTCATAGACACATTACTATAAATATTATATGGACCCGTACCAGATACGAAATCCAATCACACGTCTACAAATCCTAAAGAATAAGGGACACTTATTATTGATTTATTCGAGCTTGGAGTTGAACTGAGCTTATTTGAACTATAATTCAACATCAAGCACAATAATCAAGCTCAAAGCATATATTAATCAGTTGAGTTCTCGAGCTATCGATTGGAGTTAGAGCTTAACATAGGGTTCTCAGCAGCTTACATTATAAGGTAACCATTTAAGCTTTAATGAATGCTGAAAGTTTGACATTACACAAGACATATGTTTATGAATTATATAATAAGATAAAATACAATTTCAAAAGACGAATACAGAAGAACCACTTCAAAATGCTTCTGAATTAATCCATCATTGAATGATTGTTGATTAATTAATGTAAATTTATACCACTATACGTCAAATGAAACGGGAAAGCCTTCATCAATATCTTTAATTTAAAGGGAAACCGACCAGTTAGTGTCGGCCCCCACTGTAATATCCATGATGCCATGACCAACATGTAGCGGTTGGGGTAAATAACATGGCCATGGAGATGGGATAGATCCCTGATACGTAGTTGCTTAAACATTTGATTTTATACGAAAGTTTAGTTTTTAAGAGACAAGTTGCTTTAGATTGTATTCTATCAATGAACTATCAATTCCAAACCGTGAATAGAGTGCCTGCACGCGTCGACAATTTATAGTTAGTTAAGTTAAGCACACCTTTCATGTGTTAACTTTTGGTGAACAACGAAACATTCTTAGGGTTTGGATACCTGAGCATGAATGGTGTAATGTGTGTCTTGTCCTATGCATGAGAGACTATAATTTATAATCTCAGCACCACCTTGCATTATAATACTTAGAACTCGACAAAGCTCGATTTTCTTGTTACTTGCCCGAATGATTAAGTTCACCTCGAGGTTTGAATCCATTTCACTCACTTGAACGACATGTAAGTTGATTTCCTTCCTCGTTGCACCTCTTAGGTCCTTTTCTAGCTCTTTTTTCCTAGCTGTCAATCGATCCACTGTTTCTTTCCATTGTTTTATAGAATCAGTAGCCTTTTCCAATAAACCAAGCAATGGAATTCTTTCCTGTATTATAGATATCCAACAAAAACTTTAACACATATGATTTAAGTAACTATACTCACACAAGTACAATAGTTTTTATGCCATTACCAACTATAGTTTATCGGGGTGTACGTACCTAACACATACTACGTACTACAACATTAACTAACTGTGCATTTTATTTATCTTAATGAGATCACATGTGATTGGGGGAAAATGATTAGTACATTTTAGGTCGGGGGCATATGTATATTAAATTGTATAACGAAAACTCCTGAAGAAGAATACATTCATGGATATGTTGTTTGATTTATCGATCAAAATCAAGATAAAAATGTACGTACGTAGGACTGAAGATAGAGGAGGGAGGCAAGTTTGGAGTAGAGATCCTTCATCCGATCCCGACGTTGTTTTTCCATAGCAGCAGATGGCCGGAGAGAAGATGAACCTGAAGGGCGTTTCATGTTGTAGGTTAAGATGAGTTCAGCTAGATCGATCAGTAGTATCAGCCTCTTATGGTCTTATATAGTCAAACGAAAAGGAGATTTTTTTTTTTTTTTTTTTTTTTTTTTTTTTTTCTATAATTTAGCTAGATCGCCGGTTTTTTAAAGTTTGAAACTTTGAATTGAAAAAATACACCGTCAATGCACAGTCGTTGTCGGGGAATTCTATCTATTATTTGTTCCGTTAACTTTGATTTAATGCACTTATATATCACCACCTGTTTGAATGATCAATCCCCACGTGGACAAAAAAATTATACAGTAATATAAAATAGAGAAAAAGACCAAATCTTTATTCACATACGAAGAATCAAAGTTAAATGTATATCAAATATTGTTAGAGAAGCAGGTATCGCTGAGCCAAAAGGCTCGTGCCGTTCTTCAAAATCAGTGTCACATCAGCAAAACACTCAAAGTTATTAGAAATTTCTTGACATCACATTTTATGATGTTATCATTGGTATTAAAAATTATGATGCCGTTGGCTTTTTATTTTTTATTTTAATTTTTTTCATTTACATAAAATAAAATAAAACAAAAACAATATTAACTAAAATAAATTTCATTAATTTCAAATTCAAATTCAAAATTCAATTTCAAATTGACAGTTTAAATTCAAAAATTTTAAAGTAGGAATTCGAATTTCAAATTCAAATAATTCAAATTTCAAAATTTCCCTGTATATACAAGCTTTACTTTGTTTCTCTCACACACAACTTCTTATCAAATTATCTCAACAATGTGTCAATGTCTCAAGAAACCTTCTCCTAACAATTTCCCAACGAAAACAACTTCTCCCAACAATTTTCCAACGAAAACAACTTCTCCCTATAGTTTCCCAAAAACATGGTTAACACTCCACCAACAGATATCATTATATTTTTCACAACAGAAGAGGAACTGGTTGAGGAACAAGAAGCCAATCCGTTTCAACTTACCGAGGAACAACAATGACTACTTCTTCAGGATAAAGAAGTATTGAGAGAAATGAAAGAAAACAAAGCATGCGAGGAAGTTGCTCGTAGGGGGCAGGAAGCAAGGGAAACACAATACAGCAAGGACAACTTGTTTGACATTCTGTACAACGAGTGGGAAGAGAGCACGGTTGCAGAGGGGTATTCTCCTTACGACGAGGGTTATAACACAGACTTTTCATTGTAATTTGTATTTTCATTTTCATTTCTGTATCGTAGTTTTATTGTCAGTTCAATGTCATACTCTGCTTTGCTTGGGTAATAAAAAAGTTTGTATTCTGCTTTGGTTCTTCGTTTAAATAAAACACATAAAAGTTACAGAAATTTAACATTACAATACGAAATTTAACATTACAACACCAATACGAAATTTAAACCAACACATGTTAAAACTACAATAAGTTAACTAGTTTTGGTTTAGATTATTTGCCTAGATTCGTGCTTTTCGGGCAAGGGAAGAAGTCCACTTTCACGACGACATGTTCTTGGTACGAATAGGGTAATTGCGCTTCTTGGCTTCCTTGTTGTATGCGTCGAGAACTTTATCCCAAAATGTATTCATTTATTGATCTGCACTCGTATTTGGATTCTCGAATATTTGAGTGAAACACTCCTCCAAACTAGACTCCTTTTCTTGGCTCCAAAATCTACTCATTTTGTTTGGAAAAATATAATAGAAGTGTGTGTGAAGTATGAAATAATAAGGAGGTATTTATAGGGGTAAATTTTGTTTTGTTTTGTTTTTTTATTATTTTTTTTCCGCATATTAATTGGGTCCTTGTTGTATTTTTGCCAAACGCTGCCACACGTTTATATTTTTGACCAAACATTCAATTTTTTTTTAAAGAGAGAAAAAAAAAAAATGATTTGTGCTGACTGGTTGGAATAGCGCGACCACCGTTGGTGTCATTTTCGTAACCGTGCGCCGTTCGTCATTTTGGGCTGGTAGCTTAGTGCTAGACAATAGCGTCACGATACCCCAGCTCTTAAAGATCTAATCAATACTAGTCATCCATTTTTTATTTAAAAAAAACAAAAAAAAACAAAAAAAACACTAATTTTCACTCTTTTTTTTAAAATTAAATCTCGCAAACCATTAATCGTTAAGCGAAAAGAATCATACCATCACAACGAAAATTAAATCATCTGTCTATAAAGGAGCACTTTTATATACTTTCGGGAAAAAAATTCGATATTTTTTTGGTAGTGTTGAAATTTACGTATAGAGAAATCACATGTGATTTGCTATTTTCAAATTACATGTGATTTTATGAAATCACGTGTGATTTTATGAAATCAAATGTGATTTGTGAAATCAAACGTGATTCTTAACATACAAATCACATGTGATTTTTCAAGACACAAATTTTAACACCAAAACAAAACTCGAAAAAAAAAGCTCGTTAAAAGTATATCGAAATGCCCGTCTGCTGAAAGATAAAAAAAATCTCGTCAGGATAGTGTATTTTTAGGCGCTTAACGATTTACCGTTTGCAAAATATTTTAGTTTTAAAAAATGGTGAAAATGGTTTTATTAATTTTGATAACAGGTTTTTCGCAACTTTGTTGTTTTCTTCTCTTTTTCGCCTAAAAACGTCCAAAAAGCACCAATTTTCAGAATTCTCGTCCCAAGTACGTAAAATAAAAAAAGAAACAATTTGAGGCAATATTTGATCATATAAACACGATTTTAGGCTTAAATGACCCTTTAAAAAGGTATCAAATAAATCCTTATCAAGACACCAAGAATTTTAATGTGGAAAACCTTCTCAAAGTGAGAAGTAAAAACCACGGGACCAAGTCCAGGAACTAATCCACTAGCACCAAACAGAGAATACACAAGAGTTCTTTTCTAGTACCAACTAGATACAAGTTATCAACTATTATCAAGGATTAACAGCCCTTGAAACATAAGTCACCAAAACAGATTGCTTGATAAAACTCACCCAAAATTGCAGCAACTTTGAACCACTACAGACCTCTGTGGAAGACTCCAATGATGATCCTGACCATTTAAATTGAAGACCTATATGTGGTGAAGCTACTGCCCAATATGTGTTAGTAGAAACCACGATGATTAATATATTCTTGTTATATCTTATGAGCTAGGTAGCATATAAGCCCATCATGAAATTGACCTTCATGTCTACCTCAATATCAAAACGTGTCAAAAACTAAATGTGCCGCTATAAATGTATCATGAAACTAAGTGAGTAACTATTAAATGTATCATAAAACTAAATGTGTCAAAAAAAAAAAAATGTGTCACCATATATGTATAAAAAAAATTGATATGTCATTATATATGTATAAAAAATTGATGTGTCACAATAAATTTTGTGTCATAAATAAAGTATAATATGTAGTGTGTTACTATAAAAAAATTGAGTATCAAAATTTCGTTAGAAAAATGATATATAGTATGTCAATAAAAATATGTAAACAAATAATTTTAAAAACACTACTAATGTATTAAACGATCAAGTGTGTCACTAAACATGTATAAAAAAAATAACATGCCAAAGAAATGCGTCAACGCATCATAAATGAAGTGTGTCAAAAATATAGTGGTTCATTAGAAATGTATCATGAAACTACGTGTCACTAAAAATGTTTCAAAAACATAAAATGTGAGAATTAAAATTTTATTGTGTCACTATTAACTATGTTATAGTTGTATATAGGAATATTCAAATGTTTGAAAAGAAAAAAAAAAATAATATGAAAAACAAGTGAAGTAGTAAATTAAAGTAATAAATTAAATATAATAACTGACGTTAATGCTCTTGAATATTTTGGTTCACCGTTTAATTTTTAATGTATATACAAAAGCTATTAATTTTTTATTTAATTACAACTATTCCATCCATCTAAATAAGTTTCAATCTCATCTTAAATGATTAATCTAACGGTCCATAAATGTACATAGTGTTTTCTACTTTAAGAGTGTACACCACAATAATGTCACCTTATATATGACTAAGGATCAAATGAGAAGAATCTTTAAAATAAGAAGGATGATAAATAATTATAACTACACATTAGAAATGCATCAGTTTGAATTAGATGCATCCCTAATCTTTTAAATGCATCATAATATATTTTCTAGCTAAAAATTAGATACATATACATATATTATATGCATTTCATCAAGTTAGACGAATTCTATGTATTTTTCGTCCTCTGCGGGTCAAATTTGTTGCTAGTACTAGTTTGCATCGTTTTCACTTCAAAATCACTTTCGAAACTAATTGTGATGCATCTAAATGAATAAAGATGCATCTAATTCAAGTCGATGCATTTTAAATATGACGTTATAACTATTTCTCATTCTTCTCATTTTAAGTTTTCTTCTCACTGGATCCTTACTCATATATATATATATATATATATATATATATATATATATATATATATATATATATATATATATATATATATATATATATATATATAATCCGGATCGATTGAGAAGAGTTTTATATTGAGAAGAATGAGAAGTAATCCTAACCATTCATCTCATAAAACTAATTAAGGGTAGGATGGGAAATTACAAGTTTCATTAATTATACTAGTTATAATGCCCGCGCACGCGCGGTATTTTTTTAAAATTTTTTTTAATCGTATATTTTTATTTATTAAAAAACAAATAATTTAATCTTTGTTTTGTTTGATTTATAATGTTTAATTATATTTTTTTATTATTAAAGATAATTATTTAAAAATTTTAATCTTATTGTTAATTGCATCTTATCTATATTTTTTGTATTTATCTTCTACTTGTGTTATAGATAAATATAAAATCTTACCTAATAAGAAGATAATTTTTTTAAAATAAAATTATTACTAATAAGGTATGATTCACTACAAAAAAAAAGTACTATTTATACACGGTTATTTTTCCACGGAATGATAAGCGTGTACTTTATTTTCATTTATATCCACGCAGAGAAGCGTGTAAGAGAATAAAAACGTCTAAAAGTGTAGGAAATAGACATGTGATATTTTCTTCACTTTTAAAAGCGTGTACAAAAGTTTTAAAAAGATAAAAATAAACTACACTACTAAAAGCGTGTAGAAAATGAAAACAAATATCACGTCTAAAAGCGTGTAAAAATTTAACTAACAAATAAGTAAAAGTACACGGTAAAAAGCGTGCACTTTGTAGTACAATTTATAAATAAAAAAGGAAAAATCACAAACTTAAATAATCACTTTTCTACATCAACCAAATAATCACTTCCAAATTCCAATTAGGGTTCATAACATTATATTACATCAAATTAGCGCTCGCAACATCAAATCACTTAGTAGGCGATGCAATTCGATTTAGTGTTCATCATATTCTATCATCAATCTCTTACGTCATCATGATTGCTGACCGGAGCGATTAATCGACTCAATTGACCGGATCTTTCTTCTGGTTCGTTATCCGACGGTATGGTTTCCGATCAATTAAGATGTTATTGTTTATTTATTGAATTAGTGATATAAGAAATTAGGGATAAATGTTGATCAATTAAGATGTTATTGTTTATTTAACTGTTGAACCCTAGCTTCAATTGAGGTGATTGAATAAGTTATGGATGATGTTATGTTGGGCGTATGTTAGCTCAAGTACTGAATTCTTGTTATTCTAGTTTAATTTTGGAATTTAAGTTATTATTAGGTTTTAGTGAAATTTGATTGAATATGTTGATAGTTGAAGCTTTGAATTGCTTGTGATTGGCTGATTTTAGTTAAATTTTTTGGATTTGATAGATTAAATGTTTGTGGAATATGGTTTAGTCAAAGCGAAATATGTTACTACTAGTTTACCTGCGTTAAGCTCGTCGTGAAAAGCGTGGATAGTAAGTTGTTGTGCCGTATACTTTGTAGGACAGGAGGAGTTTTAGATGTTAAGGTTTAGATTTTGTGAACGTGAACTGAAATCCGTTAAAGTGGTTAGGGAGCTGATTGGACTGGAATCGGTTAAAAGTGTAGTGACGCTTAGGTTTGTAACTAATTTAGCTTTTTTAACTGGTTTTCTGGTTGTGAATATGTGATTGCTAATGGTAACTGAAAACTCTGCTGTCTCCTTCTCTGGCTTTTGTAGGGTCTGAATTCCAGGTGTTAAAAGTTTAAATTTAGTGAACGTGTGTGTTTTTGTAATTCAAATTAGTTGGAGTGGAATTGAAGGTTTTATGCATTTTTGTTGAGGAGTTTGGATACGAGAGACTGTTGGACTATCAGTTTGTAATTGTGTACAGGATTTTGTTGTTGCAGATCAAGACGCGGAATGTTGCTCGACTCACCTCATAGAAGAGGACGGGACTTTTAATGGAGTTGGACTTGATAGTTTTATTAAACAAGTCAAACTTGCAGAATGTGGACTTTCTTATGATGTTGTTGCTATCATGGGTCCACAGAGCAGTGGTATGTCTCGTTTACGTGATCAAATACTAAACTAGTTTACGTTCTCCTGAAATTGCTTTGAATGTGAGGTATGACGTTGGTTTGTTTGTTACGGGAAGACCACACTTTTAAATCATCTTTTTCATACCAACTTCAGGGAAATGGATGCTTACAGGGGAAGGCATGTTTTCAATTGCTCTTTTTCTGTTGTTATCTTCGCGTAATGGCATGGGCGTTGCTTATATTTCATTTATTGTTTATCAGGTCTCAGACTACCAAAGGTATTTGGATAGCAAGATGTCCTGGTATCGAACCGTGCACCATTGTTATGGATCTTGAGGGTGCCGATGGGAGGGAGTGTGGAGAGGTTATTTTAAGATTATTGCTCTTGATTCCATATATATCTGTCTCATCATTGTCTCCGTCCTAAATATGATGTTGTAACTTGTCCAGGATGATACTGCATTTGAGAAACAAAATGCTCTTTTTGCGCTTGATGTATCACATATTGTGCTTATAAACATGTAAGTTTGCTATCAGCTTCATAAACTCTTGTACCGAAATTGACTACTATAGACTTAAGTTGTATTTCTGGATAAATTTGTGTTACACAGGTGGTGTCATGATATTGGGTGAGAGCAGGCTGCAAATAAACCTCTTCTGAAAACCGTGTTACGGGTACGTTATTTGTATCCTTATTATCTCCATTTTCACGGTCTGTTTGTTGATTAATTTTTTATTTATGTACCATCTTTTACAGGTTATGTTGCGGATATTTAGTCCACGCAAAACAACTTTAACGTTTGTTATTCGTGATTAAAACACAACGAAATCGTACAACTTATGACAATTTGTTATTTCTGTAGATATGAGATTCTGTTCCCAAGCCAAAAGCCCACAAAATCGTACCTCTGATGTGAAGAAATAGCTAATTAAAAATATTCATCCTTTGTTGCAAATGAGGTTCAAATTATTGCAACTATTTAGCATTGCACATAGTGTTTAGATATTGGAACTAAGTTATTCAAGTGTTGCAGGACTGGCAAGAATTGGAAGAGGCCGTACAATCTCATCTTGTCCCAGGATTTGGGAAGAAGCTTAGCTCAATGCTCCACAAGTGTTTATCTAGGTAAGTGGAGTATGTTGATTTACCTGTTTTCAAAGAGTTTATGATTTTATAGGATTGTTTGCCATTGCGTCATGAAAGTGATTACGTGATATTGAGATGGGAATTGGTATCGTGTTATGATCTTTAAGTGCCTTTAAAGTAAAGACCTAACAGTATATGACTTGCCTACTGATGCGTGGGAATCGCAACAGGCTTTACCTCTCGAGGGATCTCGAGAAGCTTACAACCCCCACCAGGCAGTGTACCTGATCGTTGTAGTATAGTATAGTGACAAGTACCGGGGGATTGATCGTTCAGCTTAGG
Source organism: Artemisia argyi (assembly GCA_030686995.1). Lineage (NCBI taxonomy): Eukaryota > Viridiplantae > Streptophyta > Magnoliopsida > Asterales > Asteraceae > Artemisia > Artemisia argyi. Next base: position 77,954,521 of record CM060698.1, on the reverse strand, counting down.
AATAGTGTCGCTAGGATTAGAAAGCCTAATTACTAGTTCTAAAGGTGAGGGATGATTATTTTTGTGTTTTTATATTTTTATGAAAGCAAGTAAAATCTTGGGTTTTGAAAGAGTGGGCGGAATTAGTTGCTATTCAACTAACCCAAAACTAAGATGCAATCAAAATAAAATACTAAAAATGAAAATAAACTAAATATACTAAGGTTGTGAGCAGTAATTGGAGAAAATGTGTTTACTTAGATTTCATTACTCCCTAGATATCTTTTACACGTTAATTACTTGTTATAATTGCATGGATGACGGATCATATTCCTTAATACCATTCATGGGGTGTCATACATAACTCCCCAATTCTATGAGCTCTTATCTCCTCCTACACCATGCCCAGCACAACTATAGGGATTGTAAACAGTGGCTCATGCATTAAATACAACCAATAAAGACCTAGTACGCCTCGGTTCATGTTTCTTAAGACGTTCAAGCATGTTACCATTTGGAGATCTGCCAGTTTTCTTAAGCCTAACATATAAATCATTCATCCAAGAACAAGAATAAACAAGTAATCAACACATAATCAATATCTAGGTTTCATTAGATCTAAGCAAACACAAAAGAGATCTAGCCTAGCATAATGGAATTGAGACAAGAACAAGATATAGACAACCAACACATAGACATATTGATTGAATTAGAAGAACACTTATCTCAATTACAATGCAAGGTATCAAGGGTTTGGAACCCTTGAAAAACCTGTAAAAGTTGCACCAAATTCGTCTTTAGGGTTTCTCCAAAACTTCTCTCTTTTAATGTGAAAAACTAGAAAACTATATATAGGAAAATAGGGGTGACGGCGTCAAGACAAACATTGTGACGCCGTCACCTCGCCGCCAAATACTTCCTCGGACGCCCTTGATCTACTTCTGACGCCGTCAAGCCTAGGCCGTCACACAATTTACTCTTGACGCCCTGTGTGTGACGCCGTCATCAACTACGGATTTTTATTCTTGGTGTTTTGACGCCGTCAGGACAACTCTTGACGCCTTCATGAACTACGGATTTTTATTCTTGAGGTTTGACGCCGTCAGGGTGGTACTCTTGATGCCGTCACCTACTGTTCCCAGCATGGAAAATTGAGACTTTGCCGTTTTCTTCACTTTTATGCTCCAAAAACGTCCAAAATGGCTTCTTTTCCAGAATTCACTCTCCAAGTACCTAAAATCACAAAAGGAACGATTTAGGGCAATATTTGATCAAATAAATTCGGATTCGGGCTTAAATGACCCCCTAAAAACGGATCATTTTTCGCCTCATCACCTACGCGGGTGTTACATATTGAATCAAACCTTATGTGACAATCGAACAGTTGAGTGTATAAAGAACCCTTTAATCTTTTTAAACCAATTGCAGTTAATTACAAGTGATATGTAGAATAGCAGAACCAACTTAGGATACTTGAGCTGCAATATCTGCAGCGTGTGGCTTGCTCCTAATTCACAGAGAGACAAATTCTAAGAGGATTGCTATTATTAAATGATTATGCGTCTTATTTATTATATTGAGTAGCAAATATTTATAGTTGATTGATAAATGTCAGAGTATGTATGTATATAGCTTCTCCAATGTGGTCGGCTTATTTAGCTTCGAGAATAAGGCCCAGTTGTTGCCATAATAGAACCGTTAAATGCAAAAAAGTTCTTTATCTTGGATTTCAGTAGGGGCTGATTTAAATATCTTGGATTTCAGGTGGCTGATGTATTGGAACAGTCGCAAGACGAAGATGGCCAAGATGCACTTTCGAGAGTAGTCAAAGATGTGAACAAGCATCCTTTGGTTAGACATGAAGCTTTTGAGGCTATGGTTTCTATTGCATACTGCCTAATCATCTTTAGAAATTGAACGTTTACCCACTTTTCTTTCTCATGGATTAACAAATATTGTTACTGCAAAATTATGTTTCAATGTATGATATGCTGCAAAATTAAGTATGTGATGTTAAATAAGAAGTTGTTACTGCAAAATTAAGTATCTGATATTGATATTCTGATGTATGCTGCACAATTAAGAATTATACTGCAAAATTTTTGTATTTCTAATACAGGGTAAGAATTGTAAAATTATCAAAAGTACAGGGTTACAACTGAAAAGTTATCAAAATAAGGAGTGACATATAAAAGCGTGTAAAAATTTGATGTTGCTTTGCCTTGTGAAAGATTTTTCCACGCTTTGTAGGGTGGGAGTTAGGATAAAAATTCACACTAAAAAGTGTGGACTTTTAATCAAATTTTGCACGCTGCCGCTTGTGACAATTAGACTAGTTTCTCCACGCTCAATCAGGTCCAGAATTTTGTGACGCCCATATTTGCCACCCAACAATCAAGCGTGTACTCAATAATTTTACACACTTTAAATTGTGTATATGTGTCCCAATAAATGTATAAAATTAACCCATTTGTTATAGTGATTTGATTTTTTTTAAAATGAAAAAGTCCCCATTTGAGGTTTTGTTTTATTATATAAAAGATTGTTTGAATCTATTTAATGTCAAAAACAAACTTAGAACCCCATGTGATATGTGTTTTCCATTTTAACACTCATGAATTGTTTTCAGATATTTTTAGGATCTATTGAGTCACTCAACTCTGTGACACAACTTTATGTGATTCATAAATAAAATGATTCAATAAGCGAGGCAATGATTCAACAAACAACACATTTATTAAGATGTTATGGATTTTTGTAACGACAATTTCATTAGTTTGTTGAATGATTCATAAGTTCAAACCTAATCTTTATAAAAATAACGACAACGTTCAATTAAGATAAACAAACAAATTGTTTTTAGTGAATCAAATAGAAACACTAAACCTTGATCATCACAAAAACCCATAATTCACATATATTTATATGATTCAAATAACTAAAATATGATTCATAAATTATACAGAGTAATATGAAACAAGAAACTAAAAGACGAATCATAACGGCCAGTAATATGATTCACAAAACTGCACAACGTTGACAATATTGAATCATAGTATAACTTATTAAAAATATGAAAAGGTAGAATTGTTAGAAATGTAAATCTTCAGAATATAAGTTTGATTCACAAATAAAAAAAGTTGACGTGTTTGAAATTAAAAAGGAATTTTGCATGATTCAAATTACATTAATAACCTTATCAACTTATTAATGATTTTACAAAATGAATCAAAATTAAAAGATTTGTATGGCTAAAATTGTTTCTCATCTTTCTCAATCTAAAACCCTTCTCAATGGAACCAAAACCTATATATATATATATATATATATATATATATATATATATATATATATATATATATATATATATATATATATATATATATATATATATATTATATACATACACTAGCTTCATAACCCGCCCGTTGGGCGGGTTAGCTTCATAATAATACATATTGAATTCTAAATGTATATAAAGCAATCGTGAAGTAACGTTGAAAAGCTTAAAAAAAAGGGGGGGGGGCAATAATGCCGGTATACATATCATGTAACAAAATATATATAAAACCAATGATGTCATTTGAATACAAAAAGATAATGAATTTGTACATCATAATAAAAAAAAGTATGCTTCCTACTCAAATATGAAACAAAACTTCTTTATAAACAACGTTTGTTGTTGAGTTTGAGTATTTGTCGTCTTTGTCGCAACAACTTACCTTCAATCCTTTCTACTAATGACATAACACGAGTTTTTGCACCACTTTCATGATTAACTGCTGCTGACCTTGAGAAGGAACCTATCAAACATATTCAAAATATAGTACTGATTAAAAGGCTTCACTCGTGTCGGTTCTCGACACCATGTCTATTGACCCGTCAAAAACTCTGGACATAAATGTGATATACACTCAAAGTTTTTATATCATAGAAAAATCCGCGTGCTACAAAAGGAGATATAACAATTACTATTCACTTAAATTTCATCTTAATCTATGCAATGCATCATTGAATCATTATATTCAGTTATATAAGATAACCATACTCATACATGGAGAACTCCAAAATATGCATGTTATTTACCAATTGAAAAAAAAAAAACCAAATTTATAGCAACCTTTTCATAATTGTAACGGAAATTATCACTAATTAGAAATAACTCAAATGAAATTGTTAGTCACTGCTAATTACCTAATCATTTTTCAGGGGATCACTTTATGCAAGTCAATGTGTCATAACAAACTAATGAAAGCTAATGAGATCCCCTTTATACGTAGCAGTTTTTGAATATATAGCAAAGATGTGCCACAACTTAAGCTTTATGACAACATTAAAGTCTAATGTGTAGTTTTTATGTGGTCATTTTGGAGCTGATTACTGATCGTTAAGCCATCGACAACACACCACATGGGCAATAGAACATCGTCACATGGGTAATTTCACAAGTTCTTATTCTTTTAGAAAGCCTCAAATAAGCTTGTGAATGTCATTAACTTAACTTTTCCTATTTTTTATATAGAGCCATGCCGCTTCTATTGGGTTGTATGTTAACAGTGGCTAAATCTAGGAAACACCATCCAAACTTACGAATAGTTCCATACAATATATGATACGTCACTGATGGTCCCTAAACCAAAAATAATGATTTGCATTTATTATGTGAGGTGTACCTGGAAACATGATCAATTACCAGGAAACGCGTCTAAAATAGTCTTGTAAGGTGTACCTCATTTGCATTTGTCTTCTAATGGTGTCAAATGAGCGTGTCAATGCTAGCTGCCACAAACTGTTCATGTTTACAATACAAAAGGTTATAACATGATACTACAACATATGACTAACGACAATAATAGGTGGTCACTACAACGTACCACTCTCCATTTCGTCTTCAAACTCTTCCTGCATACGGCAGTTATATCTTTTCCAAGCTTCCTCTTGAAAGCTTGACGTGTGAGGTCGACCACTCCCTACTTTCCATAACTTTGACCTTGTAATTGTGCAATATAACAATTGTAATCAGTTAATTGACCCAAATAAAGATATATTAGATTTATGGTTATCATGTAATTGTGCAATAATATATGAATTTCACATACCACCAATCTTTGTAGTTATCATGTATATTCTTCTACAGTATTTGTTTTATTACCATTTTTTTTATTTATTCAATTTTTTGTATCCATCTTTAAACATGGGAGATTATATGGTAATTAATTAAACACTTGGTACCACAAAAACAATAATAACTACAGATGGTACATGATAAAGGAATAGCTAGACCTGACATTTTGGGTGTGCTTGGATTTTGATTTTCAAAGTGATTATTGCCATCCAAAGAATCAAATAATCAGGTCCTTAAAGATAGTTAGGTAATTTAAAGTGTATCTCAATATTCAATAAACGTTTACTGTAAACTTGTATCATCCTCTTACCCAATTTTATAAATTGAATATTTGACCTTGTATATTAGAAAATTATATCAAAATCAATTGATCGCCAAACACCCATTGTTCCGTATAAATGTCCCTATTAGCATCTCTAAAATATAAGCATTGTAGATAGGGAAGATAATTTTTTATGAATATGTATGCTGTGATTTTATGATTATGATGTTACGGTAGATACCTTGGGATGTTGCGTCTGTATTAGCACAACCAATAACCGAACCGTTAACTGTTGGAGTTAATGAGCCGAGATGAGTAACATCATGATGTGATGTACCTGATGTAAGTAAGATTGATACAAATTTAGTATACACGTAATATAATTTTCATATAAGATTTATGCAAAAAGAGAATTACTTGTTGATAGCGGATGTACCCAACGACGAATTGTTGAATCCATCGAGATTCCAGAAACATCGCAAACAACTTTATGAGCTTGAGTTGATTCAGGGGATAATGGCGTAGATGTTCTTTTTCCTAATACAAAAAAGATAAAATTGTGTATGATTAAAACTAAAATTACTAACCATGAATGCGTAAAATTTATAAATTTTTATAACATGTTTATGATTAAAAGTATACACTACGATATATACCTTTAGTGACACTTTTATTATTTTGAGTATACATAATTGACTGATTATGTATCGTAGAATTTGGAGATAATGAGCCGAGAGGCGCAACATGTTGAAGTGGCGTACCTATAAAAAAAATGGTTAGCATATAATGTACACAAAACAAAATTAAAAAAAAAAAATTATTAAAAACAAATGAAGTACTTGTTGAAATATCTTTTTTACATGGACATCCCGAACGACGTTTTGTTAAATCAATAGGTTTTGCAGAAACAGAACAAACAGCTTTGGGATGTTGACTTGATTCAGGAGATAATGGTGTAGGCGTTCTTTTTCCTAATAGAAAAAAGTAAAATAAAAATGGGAGTAAATAACAAATGAAGATTGACATGCAATTAAAATAACGAAACAAAATTTAATTATTGGATAATCAACATAAAGTTTAATTAATTGAGAAAACATATGAAACGTACTACTCGTTAATTTAATAGGTATTGCAGAAACAGAAGGAACAGCTTTAGGATGTTGACTTGATTCAGCAGATAATGTCGTAGGAGTACTTTTTCTTAATAGAAAAAATGAATTTGTGAGTAAATAACGACTTAAGTTTGATGTGCAATCTAAATCACGAAACCAACTGAACTTATTGGATAACCAAAATAAACTTGGTTTACAGATGATAAAACGTATGAAACGTACTATTTGTTACTTCATCCAACGGCAGTCTTGGTCTCCCTTTTTGGTTTTTAGATTTGAGTAACTCATTACGCATACCTAACAATAAAATAAATACATTTAAATTGATAGTGGATATAGATATAAAAAATGAGAAATCAAAATGTGTAGATGACTATGTTATAAATAAAAGATTTATGAAACTTGTATACTTTCTGTGAGTGGAGGTCTTGTTGACGTTCTTGCTCGTGATCTTATGGACAAATCCACTAACGTGGAACTGGGTACCGGAAAATATTAACAAATAAACATATACAATCATATACCATAATAAAAATCTCAAAACAGCAACTCAAATATATTGAGTGTGTGAATATTTTCGATTGCTATAACGTATAGATGATTATGAATAACAAATAAAATACCTTTTGGTGCTGAAATTCTTTGCATTACTCACATGAGGATGTTGATTTTCTTTCATGAATATGGATTGGAATATCAATTGTTTGATGAAGATGTTGATCGATCTATATTTATTTTTTTGCTTCACTTCATGTTTTTCAAATAAACACATTTTTTTTTTTTTTTTTTTTTTTTTTTTTTTTTTTTTTTTTTTTTTGACTTCAACACATTTCCAAATATGGGCTAAATTATAGGCAATTATAGTTCCTATAATTTTGGTGAAATATTAAGGCTGTAAAATCAAAACCATATATATATGAATTAATATTAAATAAGTAGTTGCCATTTGTTAAAAAAACAAATTTACATTAATATTAATATTATAAAATATTTGATGAATGAATTAAATCTTATATATTGTATATAATCTCAAAAGATCTTCTCATAACTCTCCCATCTTTTCACTTTGCTTCGAGAAGTCTACCGGTTATCATCACACGCCATCTTCAATAGGTAATTATGTTCTTGATATTATTACTCCGAAAAAACCATTTGATTTTCTTCAATAATTTTTATAAAGATCTAATAAACTTGTGTAAGATTTGTAGTATATTTTCTTTGATCTTTGTTTTATACATTGTTACGGATGTATAGATAGAATGCCTAATATATCATCTTGCTTCGTATAATCTTGTTGCATTGAAAAAGTATATCCATGTTAAAAATTATTAACAACCGGTGATTTATCATGTTGCTTTGTATAGTTTGATCACACGGTGCATGTGGTTTGGGTAGTAAGTATGGAAACCAAAAAATAATAATCCGGTGTAAATGCGAATTAGTAGGTTTTGATGATTGTATATATATATATATATATATATATATATATATATATATATATATATATATATATATATATATATATATACCCGTCATGTGTCCCAATTAGTCCTCCCCCTTTTTTTTATACTTGCAAGGGTATTTTTGCCATTTACATCCAACCATATAAAACACTTTTATCCTCAGTCATTCAACCATTCTGCTTCTTTCTCATTCTCTCACTTGATGCAGACACATTCTTTCTCTTCTTCTCAATCAATACACCACCTTACTCTCCCACCGTTCACCACGTTAACCATGTTAACCTCCTGACCTTCACAACTGTTCCCCACCATTAACTATCGTTCATCGGTCCTAACAAACTCAGAGTAATCAAATTCAACAGCTATTTTGAAGATGTCGATTGATTATTTAAACCCTATTGAGTGTAGTTCGTCAAGTGTTAATGATAGTAAGTTCATAATTCAAACTCCTAATGTTCGATTTTTTGTTTTTATTGATCTAAGCATGTTATATTTTGAGTATGATTCAAAACTACTTGTTGTTTCCTTCTAGATCTGAAACAAGATGTTGTAAAACATAGATACAAAACGTGTTTAGGAAGTTGCATACAAGGCGTTTGATAAAATGTCTCAAAGAGATTTTATAACTGTGATGCACTAAATTTACATTTTGATGCAACTGATTTTGAAATGCTAATGCAGTAAGTGTTTGTTTATAGCAAATATATATCTAAAAGCTTATTTTTTGCTTATGTTGTGTGTAGAAAGTGTTTGTTTGTGTAATTGTATGTATGAAGCAGTTTTTTTCTGAAATTTTTTGCTGTAATAGGTGTGTTTGTTTGTGACAAATCCAAATCTATCAGCTAGTTGTTTTGTTGTTTTATCAGAAAACCGGCTAAATGGGTGGGTTTTTTGTTGGTGAAAATGGGAAAGGCTGACGAATTACTTTACTTCGAGTTTTTTTTTTACTTCTATATAAATAGCTAAGTTCTCGAATATGATACGAAAAATGACTAATTTTTCAGGTGGTCAATACACATTTGGCATGTTTGAGGCATGACAACCTAAATCTGCCAGGCCAAACTTGCCACCGTACCTCTAACGCTAAAATTTCTAACTACTTTTTGGAACTAATATAATTCTGAGCCAGTGAATCTTGATTATGATTTTCTTCTTTCCTATGTGCAGACACTAAAGCCGCCACACTCCCCAGAATGCTGTTCTTGAAGTGGATAGAATGCAAAATTCGCAGAGTACGAGAAGAAGTAAGCTACCAAATTCTCAAAGGTAAGTTGGTTTCTTTATTTTTATTTTTTAAAATTACAGTTATATGTGTTTTATTGCATTATGGTTTACATGTGGTGCTGGATCATAGCATTTATAGATTATTTATGTCTGAGCTTTGTAGGGAAATCAGATATTTTCATGAATCTTTGAAGCTTAGAAAAACATGTTTCAGTTACTTAACTCTTTATTTGCATAAAGTTTTTTGGTATGAGATGAAAATATTAGTTACATAAAGATAGTGTGCAAGTCATTCGGGTACAGTTGCACCAACTTGCTAACCTGAACATGACCCGTGTTGTCACCCCAACTTTGATCTTACAATTTTTTATGGATACACTTGGTAGTGGTTGTTGCCGAGTAATTGAGATTTTGAAATAAAGTTTTATAACCGGTAATTTGTTTTTCTGTTGGGTCTGGTGAAGCTACTATGTGCAAGGTTTCTTGAAATGGTGAAATTTTATCAATACTTTAGAGGCCATTTTTACTATGTGATATACAAAATTGCACTCTTTAGAAAATATGTCAAGCATGTTGTATCAAATGGTTAAGAAGAAAACATGATGCATGTATTAGTTACTGCTCATTGATTTCACCATCCCAAATTGCATCTTTAACGATTACAGATCAATATGTATTGCTTTAACCAAAATAAAGGCCATGAGTGGGACATCTCCGCAGCCATTATTGGAGGTATTGAAACCTTTATTGGTCATGATATAACCAGATAACCACATTTAAACACAATGCCATTTGCTAAACACCCCCTTGAATTTCAAAAATAGATCGTGATTGTTGTATTTGGAATTTCCAGGTTATTGCGTGGTTGCTAAAGAATCAGTCGGCAAGCAAATATCTGTTGCATTTCTAGAACGCATAAAGGCGGATTTTAAGAAACAACACAATGGCGGTAAAGCAGAAACAACGGTCGCTAAAAGTCTTAGCAGAGAATTTGGGTATGTATAGGCGACTGACTATCTTATATAACAATGTGTTTTATTTATGTAATTAGACAATTGATACCGCAACTGTAGAATATTCATAAAGATAAACACGTATGATTTTGTATAGAATGGATCGAATAGATGAATTAATCTAGAGAGAAGTTAGAGAGAGAGAGTAAGAGTGTTGGGAGCCTTTGAGAGAAATATGAAAGTGCATTAGCTTGTAATGAAAGGTCCAACCCTCTCCCTTGGGTGGGAGAGGGTATATATACTACAACTACTTGTGCTCCATGAAACGAGCTGTAGAGTGAGCTGACAGTGGGTAAAGACCCGACCCACTCTACAAATACTATTTACATACTAAGCTACGTACTAACTAATACGATAAATACTACGAGCTACAACATGCTAAACTATACTAGGGGTGACCGAGTCTTCATATGAATAATCGTATTCCTAACAATCCCCCCCTAAGGGAGGTCACCCCGGAAAATACATAATGAATCGTAGCATTCTAATCTTTGACGATAACTTTGTAGCTCGTAGTCTCATGATTCTTCCTTGTCGTGATCTTTGTGCTTTGAGCAGCAGACTCTAGATGACTTGTTCAATGTGTTGGATGATCTTTGGCATTACTTCGAGTTCATCATCCAAATGAGTATCTGCAAGTCATCTTTGAGTAGTAATGTCTCCATGTGATTTGAACATCTGTGTATTGGCATGCTCACACTTGTCAGGATCATGATCTTCTGCATCAGAGTTTTGGAAGCATAAATGAAGCCCAATTAATGATCATGATTTCTATGATTGTGATGTCGAAGTGTGAGCATGTGTTGATGGATCAGCATCTTTTCAGCAATCAACCGCAACCGTCAGAAATTCCTGCAAGCTAACAGTTAGCAACAAATCATCCGGTACTTATAGGTTTGGAATTAGAGATCGTCAACAGCATAGTGTGAAGATTCCTTCTAACCCATACCAAGACCGTTCCCAATCGGTAAACCCTGAGAGGATTTACGCGAACTACCTAAGTAGATCAACGAATGGGTGAGTCGCTGGAGATCACTCCACGACTGTTGACCGTTTGTAACCATCGCGACCACTAAGCGTAATCCTCAAGGAATTACCTAAGTGACCTGCTTTCAGGGCTGCTTGATGTTGATCCTGGCAGGAATTTCCATTCAATCACTGGGAGTTACAATAGTAACTTCCCTCATAAATGTTCTGGCAGATTGCTAAGATCTGCGTAGGACTCATAAGTTTACCACTGGTGTCCTTAATGTTGAACAACCAGGGTAGAAGTAGCATGTGTTCCTATGAGATCTTTTTATGTATCTCGAGGCTCTAGACTCAATAAATGCATTTGGTTTTCCTATGCGGAGATTAGGGAGAGGTCTCCTGCTTCAATATCAACCATCTCTAAGAGATATGTCGATAGATTACATCGGTTCCCCGTGAGAATGAAACAAGTTCTTTTAAGAGAACTTGAGTGGCTAGAAGGTTTAGTGCAGTGCGTCACTGGGTCCATGACGTCTTGTCTTCAATACCAATGTCACCTTAGAAACAATCAGTAGATTATGAGTTGAACCCGGTTTCTGCCCTAAGGTTGAATAATTGGAGGGCTATTTCTTTTCACCCTTTTTCATTTCATTTCTTTTTAATTCTTCAACCCCTTCTTTCTCCATTCTCACATTTCTCCTTTTTTCATGATCATACCTACGGACTTTCTAATACTATCTATTTGGTATTGTCCATGGGTAGATCCCTCCGGCTCTGGCGGATCATAGGACGGTTTTCCTAATCTTAGCCACCTTATAACTTCATGACTATCCTATGTTGCCATACACCAAATCATTGAAAATTCTTTTAACGTTTTTATAATTGAGAAATACATTTTGTTAACACATTGAGAGTTTTGTCATTTTCAAATGCTCCCCCTTAACATGTGCTCATAAGTTTTGATTTGAAAATTTACACATGTCGGGAAGAGTTGCACTTTTTGAATTGATCCACCTTAAGTGAATATGAGCGGGCATTCGAGACACGCTTACATCACTAGTTAGACTAGCTTGAAGTTATTACCCGGCCCGATCAGATTCACCAAAGGTTTCTCGAAACGGTACATTCTACTAAGACAAGCCCTTTTCGAGACACGCTTACATCACTGGTTAGACCAGCTTGAAGTTATTACCCGTCCAGGACTAGTCCTTTCGATTCATGACAATTATTGTTTCGTCAATTCATTGGTGAAGTCTGAGTCTTGCTCACGTGAGATGCTAAAGATCCTTTTTCACAAACCATTTGCTCCCCCTCAATATGTGCATTGATATACAAAAGAGTTTAGCACATATAGGGGAGCGTTTGTTAAAGTCCAAAACAATCACATTTTATATCAGATTTCATATTTAAATCACATTTTCTCCCCCGATCAAAAATTTCAAACCATTTGAGATTTGTGATCCCAAGTGATTTAAATAAGTTAGAAAAGTTTGGGAGCAAGATGTGGTCTGATTAACGATATTCTGATATTGAGACAATTTCATTACTCCCCCTCAATCAATGAGGGAGAATGTTAGTGTCCGTTATGATGAGTTTATAAATGATTTAAAGTTTAACGAGAAACTCATGAAAATAAAAAATCATGTACTAACACATAACATTTGATACCACACTACTTATGACGCACAAGATAACTGGTGGTGGTGGTGAAAAAGTTGTTGTCATTGTTGCTACCGATGTTGTTGTTGTGGTGAAATCAAAGCCAGCCAATGAAGTTTGAACATCTGATCAAATGGTTAGAGCAGGAGCAGGCACATTCACATCAGCCATGGAATCTGCATAAGAGTATCAACAAAGATATGCATACATACAGATTCACTCTTAATTAACTACTACAACGTAGCAGCTAGCCTACTCATAATACCATATTCATATCATGATCAAAGAACATTCAAGCAACTCATCAAAATGCTATCTAGCATGAAGAGAAACTAGCAATCATGAACATTCATTGCAAGTTTCTATCAGACATAAACAACAATCACTAACATGGCAATTCACGCATATTTTCAACATTCAAATCAGGAGCTTAGGAATAAGATTCTAACCCGGTAACTACATACCTAAGCAAATCCTGAGAACACGAACACATAATCAACAACAAACAATTATCAGCAAACAGCAAACGAAACACAATCAATCAGATTATACGAATGCCAGAGGAGAGAACAAGAGCATCAAACACAATGGTTTTCTAACATCATTAAGATTTTGGATTAAAACGTATTTAGGGGATTAAGCGAGGATACCAACGTGAGACAAATGGACCTTTTAGTTACATAAAGCTAGGAAACTATACGCAAATAGAACATAATGCCCTAAACTTTCTAACAACTAACACATTTGGCCATTTAAGATAAAGCTTAGTAAGTTCCTCTTCAACTAATACCCCATTAACTACAAAACCTTTTCTAACAATTATGAGACAACCAAGAAATCCATTTGATGATATAAAATTGGAAATCACTCTCCCCCTCAATTGATGACCCATTGTCATTAATTGAGTGACAAATTTTATGAAGTATCTAAGACTGATTGATTTACAAGCAACACGTTACCACCATGTATCGCTCAAATAATTTTCCGAAGAATCATAAAAGAAAATTATTTGTTTTGATAAAAAGAAGACGTCTCTTCTTAAACAAGAAATAATGCACTGAAACATACATTAGATCGGAAAGGCACAAATATAAAGTAATTCATGTCTTTGTTAGGAACCGTCGTCTTTTTGGCGACGAACTTTCCCCAATATGAAGACCGGGTTGCTATCTGAAGTAATAGCAAACCATATTTTTGAAGTCCGGGTTGTAGCCTGAGATGACTACAAGCCATTATTTTGAAGAATATTTTGAGAAACGACATGTTTTAGAAAAAAAAACTTTATTTGAACCCGAAAAACTCTTGCTCAAGCATATGTATGTTTCCGTGTCATTATTGAATGACATTTCTAGAAACGTACATAATATTGATTACACAAGAGACATGTCGTGAGAAGAATATTTTTGGATTTTTATGGGTTTTATAGGTTTTATATTTTTCTATTTTCTTTATGGTATAAGATATATACAAGGATATGTGAAGCAAAACCATTTCTCCTCATTTTCTTCCTGAAGACGTTTGAGAGATACTGGCGAAGGACTCTTCATTCCAAATCATGAGAGAATGAATTGAAACCGTTCTCTCAGAAGTGCTTTTGTGAAGGAATCCGCCAGCTGAAATTCTATCCTCATAAAGTAAAAGTACCACTGCCCTTTCTCAACTTAATCCACCACACCATTGAAGAATCCATTTAGAGCAATAATCATTGCACAGTCTGGAGATAGTACCAATTCCCATACTTCAAGTCTGTCGAACATGCTAACTTCTTCATGCATCACATTAACCCAACAGTCTTAAGAGATAGCAGTCTTGACATCTTTGGGTTCGACTTTGGAAAGTAAGGAATTATAAAACCACCACAAGGCAAAGGTGGTAAGTTGTCTTCGTGTGAACACCGGTCGAGAAAGATTCCCGATAATGTTATCAATCGGATGATCATCGATCCGTTTTCTGAGATTTTGATGTGGTTGAGGGTAGGAACCTGAAGAAGTCATGTTTGCATCCCTTGAAGAAGGTCTCTCAAAAGAAGATTCAGGAGCAAATAGGTTCTTGAACAGAGCATACTCAAGAGGAGCAAATGAATTTACTTCAAAAGAATTGTCGACTGCAGTGCCTTGATGTACAGAAGGAGATTGAAGATTTAACGATGATGGTGAATAACTAGCAGATGGAGCATCTTGATCAATTCAAGTAGACACTGATGGACCATTTGAGTTGTACATAACCGGAGCAGCGGCAGCTGGTGGTGTCGGTGTATCATCAGTAGGTGTCTCAACTTATTCATCAAACATCGGTTCAAATAAGATCTTCAAATGCTCACTTCTAGGAGGTACATAAAGTACTGAAGGTGTGGAATACTGTACAAGGCCTGAACTGATTGTTTCAGGGGACAAAAGTTTAGACGCGGGTCCTGCACTGATGTGTACAGGAGCCGTTTGCTCAGCCAGCTCAAAGAATGTGACGTGAATGGTTAACAAGATTTATTGGGTTCGATTGTTGTAGATTCTGTATCCTTTACTATCTGGAGCATAACCAACGAAGAATCCAAAATCAGCTTTAGCTTTAAACTTTCCCAGATCTTGACTGTCATTCGTAGGGTAGCATAAAGCACTAAACTCAAATAGAAAAGAGAGATCCGGTTTCTTGCCATGAATCAGCTCATTTGGAGTTTTGTTGTGAAGAGTATGTATCAAGTATCGGTTTTGGGTGTAACAAGCTGTAACAATTGCTTCTGCCCATAGAAACATCGGTGCGTTGGAGAATATCGGCATGGTTCGTGCAGCTTTTACAAGAGAACAACTACGTCTTTCAACAATTCCATTCTGCTGAGGAGTGCATGGGATACTTTACTGATGGGTGATGCCAATACTTTCGTAAAATTGAACGAGTTGTTTGATGATAAACTCCGTTCCATCGTTTGACCGAATGATTCCGTCGGTTTTGTTGAGTCTTGCTAGTAGCTGTTTGATGAGTTTTATGATAACCTCTGGAGTCACGTCCTTGGTTCTCAAAAATCTTACCCATGTAACCCGAGAATAGTCGACGACTATCACTAGAACATACATCTTCCCAGTTATACTTTGCATTACATTGGTTCACATAGATCCATGTGAAGGGTGTGAAGAACCTCCATGATGGTATTGACAGTTCTGGATTTGTGAGTATACTTCTTTCTTTTACCCAGTTGACACGCCGAATGAAAATGTTCTTTCTCGAACTTTAAACTAGGCAGACCTCATACAAGATCATTGTGAGCAATATCATTGATGGTACCAAAGTTCAAGTGATTAAACTTTGTTGCCATAGCCACGATTTGTTCTTTGAGCCTTTATGAGAAGGCAAATAGGAGAGGACCGCTTCATGTCTTCGATGGAAAAAGGTGTATAGATTTGTGCCATGACTGTCTTTAAGAAGATCAATACTATCCAATTCTCAGACGAAGCATGTGTAATTTTTGAAGGCAATCTTCAAGATCGGAATCAAGATATTGACCAACAGAGAACATATTATGCCCAAGTCCTTCCATGTAATATACCCAGGAAATTAGCTGTCACCAGAAACATAGTCTCCATAACTTATAATTACCCCAAAATGATAGTTCCCGAATCTAACTTTCCCGATAAACTTATTCACGAAATTCTCGAGCCCTGAGCGATCCCCAATCATAGGTTTAGGGCAGCCTGAGTCCAAATATCAAAGGACGAAATGTACAACCTGCATTTGGAAATAGACGAGAGCAGAAAATTTGGAGCGTCGGATCCCCAATTTGAGTTGGGTTCCAGTTGGTTAGTGCAAACAAGTTCTGGAGCTACTAAGACCTTAGGTGTATTCGTTTCAATGGTGGAAATTTCACTAGTAGATGCAATGGGCCTAGTTAAAGGACATTGGGTCTCCAAAGGGAAAGTTCTACCAGTTGGCTTCCATTCCTTAATAGGCACTACTTTAGAGTTGGTAATCCTAGTTAAAGGGCACTGTTCTCCTAAAGTGAATTTCCTTCCTGTGGGCTTCCATTGATAACCAACATTGGCAAACAGTTTACCTGTTGCTTTCTAAATTTGCTTACTTTGTTTAGCTCTCCAAACTTTCTTAACTGGGGTTTTGTAAAACGACTTCAGAAATTTCTCAACACATTTATCATGATTACTCGAAATTATGCATTCATTACATGTTTTGCAACGTGAATTAGGTTTTGAATTATGACTCATTTTGCTCAAGTTGGACTTAATGTTCCTCATGTGGTCGTCTACTTTCCTTTTAGGAACACTTTTAGCAGGTGAAGTCCTATAATTCCTTCTATTTCTCCTTGGTTTAGACTCTCTAGCTTTAGTGTTACTATTTACTCCTGTAGACGGACTAATGGGAATTTTAGTCTTTTTCACTTCCGGTTGCTGAACATGTTTTGATGTGTTGGGATCTGAAGTTTCCAAGGGTACCTTAAAGGTAACATGCTTGTTCTTAGTCATGGATGATGATGCAATATTCCTATCTCGCTTGCTATCAATTTTAGGACATGTACCAATAGCATATTCTAAGAGTTCCTGAGATCTATTAGTGAGAAAGCAGGCACCTACAATAGCATCGTCAAGTGGTTTTGCTATCCTATCCTCTTCAATGGTTTCACGAAGCAAGTCAAGGCACTCCTTAAGATTTTTAAGATAGTCTCTATGAACTAACTTATTATTCCAAAGGGGAAGAGGAATATTCACAGCATCAATTGTGTACTTCTTACAAGCAGAGACCTTTTGAACAACATTATCACAAGTGATGATTGACATTTTCCCTTTCACCTGAGTCTTTAGATTCTCAATCTCTTTAAGCAAAGAAGTTATCTTTTCATTGTTTATATCACGTGTGATCTTAATTGAATCATATAACTCTTTGTAATGTTGTTTAACTTTTGAATTTTCAGCACGAAACCAATCATTTTCATGTTGCAATTTATTAATGGTATCATGAAATTGAAAATTCTGAGAATCTATAGACTGTGGTTTTTGGGTGCTAATCACATCACTCTTGTTTGACTTCAATTGGGCAATTTGGACCCTCAGGTTCCGAATCGTGCTAGTGTGAGCTTGAATCTTTTCATCACGTTTAGCTAATTCAAAATATGCATCAAATTCAGGAGCATCCGAAGATGTCTTGGCATTTGAGATTTTAGTTCTTTTTTCTAAATGTTGACACTTTAATTGCAAATTAAGACTATCAACCTCTAGTTTCGACAAATGCCTGACCATGTTATCATGGTCATCGTTTTGAATTTTCTCACGCAATTTTAAATTCTCCCCCTCAAGCTCAACAACACGATTCTGGAAAGCGGTCAATGCAATAGACATCTCATGAAATTGGCAGGCAGATAATGAAGAATCAGTAGCAGTATAAAATACGTCCTGAGCAACACATTTAGTAATCAAATTCTCATTCATGATGAGAATATTTTTCCTCTCAATTTCATTGTATTTAAGATCAATTGCCAATTGTTTTCCCTCATTTTCCACATCTTTGAAGACCTTTTTCATTTCAGTCACATCAGTATTAATTGTTTTTTGAAGACCCTCAAAATGTTCTTTGAGAAGTTTAAAAAATGGCATGACCTCTGTTAAATAGCATTGTTTTCTTTGTTCAAAACCTCTTTCCCCTTCAGTAATACCCGTTGGTGTTATTCTCTTTTTACATGTTTTATCAAAATCAACGAATAATTGACCAAGGACATATAAGGCAATTAGTGTGTTATTTTGCGTGGGGAGGGTGAAAGGAACAAGATGTCGTGGTGTGTTAATGGGATATATCGTTGGGCCAGCTATCCGAAAAACTGTACGTGTTTTTCCCACTATTCTTTCTGCTTGCATCTTTTCCATGTCAATGTTCCAGAAGACTTGCTCTGGAGTGAATTTCTTTTTTGGGACAAAGATAGCTAATTGATTATCTTCAGAGTAATCATAATTGTACAAGATTTTATTAGCTATGCACTAGGGATCCCTTAATTTCTCAGCAAGTTTTTCTCTGGTTCTATCTTCTATCTCATTGCCCTCATCATCAGATGTAGCATCAGGCGGGGCATGATTAGGCTCAATCATAATGTTTGCATCATATAATGCCGGTTGTGCACCTATACCGCTTCTAAGGAAATTGGCTTTTGGCTTAGTAGAATCCTTCTCACTAGATCATCACTCAACTTCCTATGTTTATGCATCATTTGAGCAGTTTGAATGGTTTGGCCTTGCGTGTATAACTTATCCTCAAGTTTATTTTTTAGGATTTTAAGACTAGAGAAATCATTTAGGAGTTTTGTTTCCTTTTCTTTGAAATCATGTTTGAGTGTGTTTAAACCTTTCTGAATCTCTTGTTTTTGTTTAACAGTTTGATCCAGTTGTTTTTGCAAAGATTGTAACTCCTTTTTCAATGTTTCTCGCTTAAGATTATTTTCAGATATGTATGCACGCATTTGCCATTCCATGTTCTGCTCACATCTAGTGAGTTCAAATCTAGCACGTTGTTCATACATTACCACCTGATCCTTAAGGATATTAAATCTAGTGGTCAAGGAGTCATCAGGGTTATAGGCAGTGTTCTCATGCAACACACAATCATCATTCAAAACAGAAGATGCACTACATTGTACAACAGACACTTCATTGTGTTTCATATGTTGTTCACATGGGTCAACATTGCTATTTCCCATGTCAACAACATCTGAATCGACATCGTTTGTCGGTTGTACTTTGTTAGGAATCTTTTGTTCATCAACCATGTTACACAGTTCGAGTACCTTAGCACATGACACATGTTCTTTTACCGGTCTGATATATGCATCCACATCACGTGTAGGAGTCATTGAGCTGTTCGTTGTGTCAAGCTTATCAGTCTCTGATCCTCTGCCTTTGGTGACAACTGACCCAACATCCGATGCTTTACCTGAATCCACAATATTATCACTTGAATGCTCCCGACATGCCTTCACCTTGTCTTCATGATTGATTTTGTGTTGTGCTCTTTCCATAATGTACTCCTTCAGATTACCCATGAGTTGGAGTAGTGTGACTCTGAAAACGTCAACTTCAATTCCCGTATGAGTAGCAAAGCTCTTTTTCATCATTTGACACTCATGATCATACTCCTGAGTGAATCGTGAATCAATGAACGCTTGGAGTTGGTTGTTGATCACACAGAATGCAGCCATAGAACTACCTTCAGAAAATTCACCTGTTTCAAGTTGTTGTTGAAGTTGATCTAAGTGTAGAGTCATTTTGACAGTGAAGGTCTCAACATTTTGACCAAAAAGTGTTGCGAATGCACGATTGAAACCTCCCAAGTATCCAGGTTTTGCAAAGAGAACCTTGAGATGTGAATGGAGTGATCGAAAACATTCAATGCGACTATCCTTTGCATTATCGGGCAATTTAATTGGCTGATGAAGCACATTATCATTAGAATTCGAGCACGAAGGTTCCATAGCAGTGATTGTATGTTATTTAGTCGTAATTTGGTAAGGTTGATGCAAGTTGTTACGGTGAAATTTTTGGTCTGAAAACTTAAAACCTTAATAACTTCACTCCGGAGGTGATTTGGGCCTTGAAAAATTCGTTTCACGACTTCGTGGTAAAACCTCACAATATTCAGCCTGTTACGGACGTTTTGACAGCTAATTCGCTGAAAACGGAGTTACGGTTCA
Organism: Artemisia argyi; assembly: GCA_030686995.1. NCBI lineage: Eukaryota > Viridiplantae > Streptophyta > Magnoliopsida > Asterales > Asteraceae > Artemisia > Artemisia argyi. The sequence goes on along the minus strand of CM060698.1, from coordinate 77,934,046 downwards.
AAAGTTATGACCGTTTGAAGTTTCGACGTAAAAAGTCAACTATGGTCAAACAGAGTTAACCGCAGGATCAGGCAAGGTAACCGCAGGAAAGGTAACCACAAGGTGAGTTAACCACAAGATGAGATAACCGCAGGAAGTGACTAACCGCAGGGAGTAACTAACCGCAGGGAGCAACTAACCGTAGGGAGCAACTAACCGCAGGGAGTTAACCGCAGAAGAGATAACCACAAAGATCTAACCGCAAACCACTTAATCGCAGGAGAGCTAACCACAATGAGCTAACCGCAGACCACTTAACCGCAGAAAGCTAACCACAATGAACTAACCGCAGACCACTTAACCGCAAGAGCTAATCGCAGTATACAAAAATACAAATCTGTCACTTTCCTTGCGATTTGTTTGTATTCCCAAAATAGTAATCGCAGAAAACTAACCGCAGAGATCAGGAACTAAACGCAGACAAGCAATGCAACAGTAGACTTAACCGTAACTATGAAATACGCCCAAAATCAAGTCCAAACTTCAAATAGATAAAAGATATGGTATAGCCAACTGAAACACAATGTTCAACTAACACCTATGATCATAAAAGTACATCACTAACATGTCAAATAACACAAGAAAGATCAAACCAAGATGTTTTACAAGAAAGTGACTTCAAACTCATAAAACTACACAAAACCACATCAAATCCGATTCTACAAGGCCCTAAGATGAAACCTTGGCTCTTGATACCAATTGTAGAATATTCATAAACATAAACACGTATGATTTTGTGCAGAATGGATCGAATAGATGAAGTAATCTAGAGAGAAGTTAGAGAGAGAGAGTAAGAGTGTTGGGAGCCTTTGAGAGAAATATGAAAGTGCATTACCTTGTAATAAAAGGTCCAACCCTCTCCCTTGGGTGGGAGAGGGTATATATACTACAACTACTTGTGCTCCATGAAACGAGCTGTAGAGTGAGCTGACAGTGGGTAAAGACCCGACCCACTCTACGAATACTATTTACATACTAAGCTACGTACTAACTAATATGATAAATACTATGAGCTACAACATGCTAAACTATACTAGGGGTGACCGAGTCTTCATATGAATAATCGTATTCCTAACAGCAAAAAATTGTACATGCAGCCCAGCAAAGAAAGAACATACGTAACACATAACCACACGGTATGTTCAAATGGTTAGAATCTCACTTACAGTTGTTTGGATATGTATCTAAAGTGATTTTATACAACTGGAATAAAACAATTTATCTAAGTTTTTTTATGCAATTAAATACATTGGGGATGACTTTCAACCCCATTTGTCATTTGAAGATAAAAACATGATCTAAAATGACCCATGTTTCACAAGGATGGGTCAAAATTGTAACCTATAACTTCAGTTGTATAAAGGTCAACGTATACGTAGTCACTTTTTCTTTATGGAAAAGTAACTATCGCAATTTGATGAAGTGTATTCGGCCAACAACCCTTGATAAGTACATGAAGCATATCGATAACGACCCACCTATTGAGAGATGTTTTCAGAAACTAAAACTACCTGAGCCAATGATAATGATACGAGATTCACCACAAACTCCGTGTAATTACACTAATGAAGCACTCATAGCTCCTGCCCAGTTGTCGTATCAATACATTAGGTAATATCATGGGAAAAAGCTAATCTTTCTGATTTTATTTACTTAGAGTTATGCTTTTGACGAGCATCTATATTCACAAATATCTCTTTTACAATGAATTATATTACTTGAACGTGAGGCTGTCATTAATTAGTGATATATACATGTTATCCTCAAATATAGGTTTCCTTAATATTGATATAGTTCCTTAGTTCCTTAATTGGTATTCAAGGAAAATTCCTGACTCCTATATTGATCTAAATGCTAACCTGTAAAGTTAATATCATATTTTAGTAAGGATTAGCTTCACATTTGATCCAAGTTAGGTTGAAGTGTTTAGGGGAAAATAGGCTGCAATATGTTATACTTGCATTGAGTAGTAAGTAATCATTGATTGGCTCATAAATTATACATATTACAGCAACTATTTTGTAAAAAAATAGACAATGGTCCAAAAATAACATTGCGTGTTATTGCAGCGGTTGGAATTATTTGGTACGAGTGGTATTACAATGGTTGAAGTTAAAAGGCCAATGGAAAGAAGACGACTAAGGTAAACTATTGTAATACATAATCTAAACAGCCATGATAGCCACAATTTAATAGTAATCAGCTGCTGAGTCAGCTATCCAAATGTGCTTATTAGCTTATACAGTTTCAAATGTGCTCATAAGCCCAAAAAATAAGCTAAATCCAAGCACTCCTTAAGTAGGTATTATTTGATTATTATTGCTAACAGGTTCATTTGAATGGTTATTATATATTTTGATGATATATACAGATGAAGTGAATGGGAAATTGGCAACGATTATCGGTTCTTATTATTATAATATTACTCCGGAGATGAAAACACCTATCGATGTGACTACAGATTTTGCTGCTGAGAGCTACGCTTTTGTGCAGACAAAGAATGAAATTGATTTAAAGGTATAGTGTGTTTGATTTTGTATGTGTATTCTGAATGATTTATGTTGTCATCTTTTGTATGTGTTTGCTTTTTAATACTCTCATCATTTTAATTTACCATCTTTTTTACTGACAATATACAACAAAAACTAACCGCGTTCTTTTTCCTTTTCATATGTACTAGGGTGCACGTTGTAGGCCTACAACAGTATGCAAGCACCCATCCATTCACAGCTAAAGTCGAAGAACCAAATGGACCTGACACTAAAAAAGCCTAAACGCGACTAATATCAGTCGTTGCGTTTGGGGGCTGAAATGTGGATCGGTTAGGGTCATGAAATGGGTGTGTATGGAGGATGAAGTAGGGCAAAAATGGGATAGTTTCGCATCTCAAATGGGTGTGGGATTTAGATCTGAGATGGTGAGGGCAAAGGCCGGGTACGTCTGGATGCTAAAATGAGGGCTGAAGTCTGTACGTTTGTGGGGCTGAAATGGGGGCTGGAGTTGGTGTATTTGGGGGCTGAAATGACCGTATATTCCCTGTTATAGTAGAACGTAATCGACTGATACAACGTATATTCCAGGTCATATGAGTTAATAACTTTTTTTATATATGTTAGAATGTTTCTAATTAGCTTAATTAGCTCTGCTGCTAACAACCCTTTTGATGCCCTGTTATACGATCTATCTTGGATATTAAATTGTGATATTGTTGCAGATTGTTTTTATGATTGTTGCTTTTTATTGTGTGCAAGTTTTGGTTGGCACCATAAATTTTCTTTATGCCTATGTTGTCTTATGTTTAGCTGCATCTTAAAAAAAATACCCTGCAATAAAAGTGCAACCGATTATTTTCTGGTATTTCTCATAGTAAAAACCGCAGTGACCAATTTGAATGCATTTCCAAACATCCCCTTTTAGTAAAAAAACAGCCCCGCTGCATACCTTTGATAAACAACATTATAAACCAAATACAACGGAAAAAATGAAAACATCTTAAATTAAGATTACTGCTCCGTATTATCAAGTAACCATAAAAGACACGTCCTTTGAATTTTGCTGTTATCATTGCTGCATTTAACACTATGACGGTTGACTGATATATTCATTTTCTATCCTGATTGTTGTACGCTTATTTGATTGACAGAACTTATTTTGTAGTTATGTTTTTGTTCTTTACATGATCAAATTTGATACATGTTACCTTAATACACAACCAATGCAAAAATTATCATTTAATATTGAATATTTTTTCAGCATGCTTTTGTAGCAACAAACTTATTTAAGAAAAACATTTACAAATATCAAACAAAGATCAAGCCATCCTTGATAACTAACCACCGCTTGATGTCCAATACAAGGTTCAGGCTTGATAACTTATTGGCTTATTTAAGCTCTTAACCTCAACCTGATAAGCACATAAGGCGTTGTGAAAACGTAGAGGGGGGGGGGGGAGGGGTGAATACGTTACCGTTTAAAACTCTTTAAACTTGTTGTATCAAATATCAATTCTTAGCTTGTTCTAATATGAAAGATGTTAAGTTTAGTTTATGGCTAGCAAAAACTTAAGACATGTTATCACACAAGCATAATCAACAAGTCACAACACAAACAATCACATAATGCAAACATTAAAGTAAAGCAATAAGTAAAAGGAAAGTGCAAACCGAACACGAGGATTTATAGTTGTTCGATCATGGATCTCCTCTCCGCCCTACTCCACTCCTCGAGTACCCAACTCGAGAGTTACTTCACTAGATCAACAACCTCCCTTCTTGGCGGAGAAAACCTTACAATCGTCGCTTACACTTTATCCGGTATAAAGCTAGATACCGAGTTCTTTTACAAGGTACAACCACTCCTATCGTCGCCTATACAATATTTCCGAAACTAAGGTAGATGTCAAGTTCTTTTCCAAGGGTACAACCACTCCCACTATGTTTTGTGGCCCAACATAAAAACCTTGTCTTTTATGGCACAAACACATAAACCATCTAATCTAGTTTGGTGAATAGATTATGATGTTACAATGATGATCCAAGACATACATGTCTAATGTATATGAATGCCTAATCAAAATGAACTTCTAGAATAAGAAGTCTTCAATCATTGAGGATGTCAAGTGCCCTTGAATCTTCATATGTTGGAATGCTTTAATGAATGATGACTTCAAGATCTTGTAACCTTTTTGGTTGATCATGAAGTATAATAGCTTACAACATAATGAATGTTAGAAGCATTATGATCATTATGAAAGGGTGATTGGTTTATAAGTAAACCATGAACTCCTATTTATAGGCAAAACTAACAAAGACATAAACCAAATATCTTTCTATATTTATGTCTAGTCAAATCAATATTTTTTAGTCAACTACAAGATTGTAGTGTGCAAGTCTAAACTAAAGCTATGACACATCTTACAAGTTTCTTTCCAAGTTTAGATATGTCAAGTCAAAATTCTACAAGTCAACACACAATACTAAAATGTGTAAGAAGTCTTATGGAAAGTCAAACACTCAACCTTTCCATAAATGCACATGTTACATTTTCATTTTAGATTAACTTGTAAATAAAAGTATACTTGTAAGTTACTTAGAGAATGTATGTGTTAGCTTGCTATATAATGTTTAGTAAGTTACTAAAAATGTTTTATGTACTTATGTTGTTATAAGACACATTTTTATAGATTGTAAACTTACTAATATTATCTAGACACCTAATGTGGCATTTATTCTATTTAACACCTAAAGTGTACTTTGACACCTAAAATACTTAAAGACTCTAAAAGTACTTTAGTCATTCTAAATGGTTGGTCAAGGGGTTTGATCATAATGCCACATAACAAACATGTACGAACCTGTGTTGTAGCATACGAGGACTCGAGACGTTGAGAGGTGTTGAATGTATGTTGAGACAAACTATGATTACAAGTAACTTGTACATTTTACTTTATGTATCAAGTTATACGTTTGTCATCAATCAAAACAAACGAGACTGTATAGATTAAATATCGTAATATTTGTACTAACAGGCATGAAAAGTGTGCTTACAACTTTTCCAAGATCAAATTAGTCCATAAATTCGTATAATAAGCTTAATCGAAACACCCCCTTAGCCAAAGCGACACATAGTACATGTGAAGTCAGAAGTAGTATTGACATAATAGCATGTGACTATGGTACTACTTTACACAATTTGAATGCTTTTTTGAAATTGTAGTCTTAATTTTTTTTTTTAATTTTTGATTAGGTGAATGATCTACTTGGAGCTTATCCACATCTTATGGAAGAAGTCAACGGGTTCATTGATCGCAGTGAGAGAGCCGGTAAGTCTCAAATATTTTGATATGCATATCTGCCATTCTACTATTACTAAACAAAAACTAATCTTTTTCCAGGTTCTTTGTGCAGTGGAAATTTACCTGAATCTGTAAAGGCAGATAATGAAGATGTTAAAAACGTATTTGTAGTTAACTTGACAATCAAATCCTATATAAGTTTTGTTTTCCAACATATCATTCCAATATTACTAAAAGACAGGTTCGTGTAAACTTGGACCAACATGGAAGTTTCATCATTCTCGAGGTATGGGTGGAATTGAGGAGACCACGCAAAGCTATTAGTGCGATTTAGAATAGCACAACTGTTAACCTAGCCAAAGTTAGTAGTGACTACAACATATGAAAATATTTTCTTTGGAATTCAGTTTAGAATTTGAGACAACGTAAGAAATTTGGTTGACGTTAATTTATTTAATTTGATTTCAACTTTATAGGAATTGGATATAAATATTCTCAACGCGACTACCCACGTTGAACGCCCCGTAAAAGAAAGACATGTACGCGGTGAGTATAGATAATTCTGCTGATTCATTGTGTTTTGGTGTGTGCAAACAACAATTATCAAAATATCAACAAACGTGGGGTCTAAGTTATCGTGAGACAACTAGACGTGGAGAAATACGAGTAAACCTTTTAGGAAAAAGATTACCTCGCAAAACTCGTGAAAGTGATATTAAATTGTGAGACCGGGAAGTGATTTCCCGGGTCGTACCCCAACGAGGTGTGAATGGAAAGCTTCGAATGAGATTGGGATTAAAATCTTGTATGTTGGAAAGATTGTTTGGTTTTACGATACGTTAAATTAACGAAATTAGAAAATTAACGAACGAAGGTGAAAATAAATAAACCTAAGCGTAAATAAAAGATAATTACCAAACTAGGGAAGTCCTAAAATACTACGGGAAACATAATTAGGTATCGGAAATCCTAAAACGTAAATTAAAAACGTGATGTTTATTTAAAAATAAACGTCAACGTACAAAATAAAACGTGAAATTTAAGCTCTAAACGTCCTACGGGTTTACGAATAATTTTCTAACGTACTAAAAGGTAAAAGTAAATTTTAGAAAAAAGAAAATAAATTTTTCAATAAAAATTCTATTTATTAAGATTTAAAAACTAATTTAACTAAATTAAATTATAACAAATAAACTACAAAGTATAAAAATCTGAAACTTTTTTTTTATAAACTCTACAAGTAAATATTAATCTAAGAAAAATATAAAAAGGAGGGGCACAGTTCACTAATAAGCCAGAAATAAGCTAAATAAGATGATAAGTGCAAAAAACTTCAAACAAACAACAAGGGTTAAACATTAAACTTTGCAAACTATAATTGAAAAAAAGACCCAAGGGCGATGGTTAAGGTGTGGTGTTTGTGTGTCTGGTATGACCAAGAGGTCAGGGGTTCGACCCTGACTTTTTTGCAAATTCCCCTTTTTATTTTCTTTTAGATTTCTTTCTTTTTCAAACACTGAAACACAAAAACAATACAATTTTTTGAAAACAGATTTTGTCAAACACAATCAAACAAATTTCATTTCCATTATCAAATCAATAACAGATTCAAAATTAAAAGGGTGTTTCTTTGTTTTCTTTTCTCTTGTTTAACTGCTAATACTAAACCACTAAACCAAATAAGCTTAAAAAAGCTGTGGCATTGTAGCAACAACAAAAACAGCAAGATTAAACTACAAAAATGACACTAACAAGAACAACAACAAGAACCTTATCAATTAACAAGAACATCAACAAGGCCACAGTAGCAGCAGTGGCCAAATAAGCCAAAAGGGAGCTTAAAAACAAGCACTAAATAAGCTTCAAAACGAAATCTACCTCCTTATTCTTAACTACTAACTAAGGGTCTGTCTAAAACACCCAAGGACACCCCCACTTGCCCAGAATTTACCAAGTAATGGTCAATTTGGAGTTTGGGTCAAAATGGGTGCAGGGGGAAACTTTCCCTGCAGGTCTGTTTGGAGCAAGGTGGGACCCACAACAAAAATCACAAATATGCAACAAGCATGGGAATCCAAAGGTGAGCTGGGGGACTTTGAATCCTGAAAGTTTCAACCCCTAAATCCTAGTACAAAATTCAATAAAATTCTTGCAAAAAGTGGGATTTTCACTAATTAACAAATTTGACTTTTTATAGAAAACTAGCAAAGTTGACTTAATTGAATTTTTATCTTGATTTTCTGACTGATATTGATGTTTTAAGACCTAATAAGACTAAAACAAGGCTAAATGTCCAAATTCTAAACCAAGGTGGTGATTATTGCTCCCAAACTCTAAACAATTACACTCTAATGGCTGTGAACCAAGATTTTTGACTTTAAGTGGGACTTATACCAAATCAGTGATCAATTTAGTTCACAATAGAGCTAGGATTGCTGAACAAACTAAATCTATTCCATTTCAACAACCACAACACAATGCATAATCTTGATCCAAACACCCCTAACCTAGGCTGTATTGAGGAATTCTAAAGCAAATCATTAAATTAACACCTAAACTCTACTGATTTTGTTATACTGAGTTAAATTGAACCTAAATAAGCTAATGTGAATAATTAACAACAACAAATAGCACTTAACAAATCATATAATGAAGAAAGGTACAAAATATTACTTGGCATCCAAGCAGTTGGTGACTGAGAACAAGGTACCTCAAACACAACCTATTGTTCCCCTTGGAACTCTAAACCAATCCTCATACTCATCTGCTACTGCAACTACACTTCCTTCCATTTTTCTTATAATTTTTGATTTTTTTTTTTTTTTTTTTTTTAATTTTTTTTTCTCTGAATTTTGTTTTCTTTTATTCCAACAAACTTAAACAATACTCAAATGAGATTTTTAGATCAATAAACAGAATTCATTTGACAAAAGAAAGAAACTTAAATTTGAGTAGAAATTCGAATTTTCATAAAATGCAACTTTCATTGAACTTGAATACTGAAATTACAATTGAAAACTAAATTGAAAACAGAAGTTATAAGAGAAAAGAGATGCCTTTTGAAGGCTTACATAATGCCCTATTTATACTAAGAATGAAGAGGTAGGTACACATTTGCATTGCTCCTCTCTTGTGCTTGTTTTCTGAGTGCAAATGGCTTCCATATCATCTTTGTGCTTCCTTTATCAAATCCCAACCATTGGGATGCTCAGATATCATCACAGCCTTTAATTATTTGTTTTGGCGCCCAATTGGAGTTGTGGATTGCCAATGTGGCCTGGTGGTAGGTACAGGATTGTGAGTGTGGGAGTATGGTAGTGGGATTGGGGAATGGAGTGGAGAGGACAAAGGAAGATGGTGATGGGGAGTTATGGCGGGAAGTGGGGGTTCACGGGGTTTGTTTTGGGGAAGGAGATGAGACAGGGATGGGGAAGAGGTTGACCTGTGTTTGACCGGTCAAGGATTGACCAAGGTTTTAATATTAAACCCAGGGTGGGCTTTGAGTTGGTTTTGGACCAAACTTGTATTATTCTGATTTTTTGAGGACCAAATCTGCCAAGCTTTCAAACTTCACCCAAGGACCACACTTGCCATCTTTTAATTTCTGAAGGACCATGATTTATGATTTTTCCATTTAAAATGCCCAGGGACCAAAACTGCCAAAAACTCAAAGTTCAGGGACCAATCTTGTAAATTTTTGAAAACTTTTCACCCAAAGATCATTTGTGATGTTATTTGACTTTAAAGAGTTTGGGTTGACTTTTCTTTAAAATAAATGCTCAGGGACTAGTTTTGTCAAATTTTGAAAGTTGGGGGACTGAAACTGCCAAATATGCAAATTTAATTCGTTTTTCGTTTGTTTTCACTCGTTTTGCATCAGAAACATATAAAACATGATCTTTGGGATTTTCTTCGTATTTTGGTGTGTTTTTAAGTGTTTTTAATCGTTTTGCAGTTCAGATTTGACTAAAAATGATGAGTATTTACACACTCATCAATCCCCCACACTAAACTATTGCTAGTCCCTAGCAATCTTTTTGAGAAAAATTAATGGATTTGAAGTCTCTTTACCAAAATCCATCACTTCTGGAGTAGCCGAATGTTTTGATTCAAGTAAGAACTATGGTCCACCCGATAACCATATGATTTTTAACAAACCACCAGCTTTCAACGGTTTGAATTTGTCTTTACCAGGAGCCGTTTGCTTCTGGACTAGCCAACTCTTGATGGAACAGTCAACATCTTGGTGAGTTGATTACCAATTATGGTTTTTCCACTGCCTTTACCACAAGCCATAATCTTGCGGGCTAGCCAACTCATTTACTTTTGAGGATATGGCGAGTTGAGGTACCATACAATTTTGGGCAAATTGCAAGCCATCAACGGGTTTGAGTTATCTTTACCAAGAGCCGTTTGCTCCTGGATTAGCCAATCCTTTTGTCATTTAGACACGGCGGACTGATAACCACAAATTTTTTTTTGAAATAAAGTAAAAAAAAAATTCAAATTTTTGGCCAAAAACGGGGGTACTAGACGGTATATTTTGAAAAAATTCGCTAGAATTTTCCCCTCCCCCGCACTTAGAATTGAATATTGTCCTCAATATTCAAAGTCCCGGCTATTATGCCGAATCCTTGAACGAAAGAAGATAATATTAGAAACTAACGGTGGGAACGTCATTTTTCATTTTTCACTTTATTTATACATACACACTTTTTTTTTGAAGATATATACATTGCAAATAGCTGCAGGGGGTGGCCACTCCCCCACACTAGGGTGTTAGAAAGTAGAAAGAAATCAGAGACATGGGTGAAAACCCATGTTGTTGCTACTATTTTTGTTTATCGAGTCGCTAGCTTGACTCGACCCCGAATTCATTGGTCCATGGGGAAAGTTTGGAGGTCCGGGACAATTGGTGGTATGTCCCCTCCAAAATAATGTTTCAACCAATGCCCATTTACTTTGAAATTTGGACCGTCATTTTGAGATAACTCGACGGTGCCATAAGGTAAAACTTTGGCAATGGTGAAAGGTCCAGTCTAGCGGGTTTTAAGCTTACCCGAAAATATTTTTAACCTAGAGTTAAAAAGAAGGACTCGGTCACCAACGTTGAAAACGCGGTTCTTGATTTTGGAGTCTTGGATCTTCTTTGTTTTCTCTTTATAGATTAAAGAGTTTTCGTAAGCTTGATCACGAAGTTCATTTAGTTCATTGAGTTGAACTTTCCTATGATCACTGGTGAGTGCTTATTCACTCACTATTTTATGGCCAAAATCAGAACCAATACGACTATTTGAGCTAACAAATACCAAGAAAACACGTGTTTGTATGTTGTGAATGTGCAGGAACGGATTTATCATAAAAAGAAGAAAAATCACGGGAAAAACAACGAAAATGGACATGAGAGTTGAAGTTGGTCAAAAAGTCAATGCCGGGGATCTAAAAGTCAACTACAGTCCTTCATCTATTCAGACTTGGCAAGATTAGCCCCTGAAATTAATTTTGAAGAAATTTCACATTCAGCCCTTGGAGTTTGAAAGTTAACACAAATGGTCCTTGGATTTCAAGTTACTAAATGATCCAAGCCTAGTCCACCAAAATCCAATCACAAAACCAAAGCCCACTCTCCACAGGCCCAAACCTCACCCTTTTTGACCCGAGCCCATTTCTACCCTCAGTCAACCTCAGTCAAAGCTCAAGTAATAAAAACCAAATGCGCCTAATACATTTACCCTCTTTTCCCTGAACCCAGAAATCCCTTCACACCACATGAACCCTAATTGCACAAATGATTAAATTGGCTCAAACCACATTTAGCCATACCAATTAACTAATTAATACCAATCATTAGAGCTTCTAGAAGGCCCTCACGTGATGTATCATGTGTCAGAGAGATGGAGTGGAGCTGTGTAAGCACTTGGCATAATGCTATTGGTCGACACGCGTCACCAATATGCATTGGATTCCGTTTCTAGAAGCTGACAAGTCAGAGAATGTAAGAGAGGACAGATGGAAGAAGCTAATTGGTCAGGCCACATCATGGATATTAATCTAAGGGCTCATATGGATTTGAAGAAACACAAAACTAATCTAAGGGCTGATAAGGTACTCAATGAAGCACAATAGTAGCTCGGATTGCCAACCTGGCATTTGGACTCAATCCCTCACTCCACTCCTATAAATAGGTTTAGTTTTAAGCTTCTAAGTGTGTAGAATTTAGTGTAATGTAATGCTGCCAATTTTATTTTAGAATGTATTTAGTCTAGTGAATGTAATTTTCATATGAATTTTAATAAAATTTCTAGTTATTTCAAATAATTCTCAGCTTATATTGTTCTAATCTCAGCTTATTTTCTATTTCTATCAGCTTATTATCTATTTTAATTAGTTAAGTCTTACTTCAATATATTACTCTTAATTCAGTTTTATTTTCATTTACATAAAATAAAAGAAATAAAAAAAATAAAAACAGAAAATAAAAAAATAATAAAAAATATATACTAACTAGTTATAAAAGCTCACAGTAGAGCTTATTTTCTTTTTACATATTCCATTTAAGCTTTTTAGCTTATTAGTGGAGTGTATTGAGTACTAATCTAGTCATAAATCAGTTAGCTGAATTGGTGAAGGTGATCAGTGTGGTACTTGATAGTCCAAGGAGAGATTTGGATGCTCTTGGCCTGTCTAGAAACAGGCAAGCAAAGGGAACCCCCTCTGTTTGAGCTGAGGGGGAATTGAGTGGTAATTCTTGAATTTAATTGTTGTTTCTTTGTATCTGTTTAGTTTATAGAGTAATATTGAGTATACTGTTTCATTTGATTGTTTAAATTATGAGATTCTGTCATATTTGTGGTTTTAAGAATTGTAATCTGTGGAATTGAGTTTGTTGAATATTGCATCTATATTACTGTTTTATTGAAAGAACTTAGCTGCATAGATTTAGAGTTGACTTTGAGCTGATATCTAATCTGTAACTTTTTGTGCATATCTGTCATGTTTGATCTGAGTTAGATTGAGATTTGTCACTTGTGTGGATCTGTGAGATAATTTTGGACTGTGATTCATTGTTAGTTGCTGATCAATTGGAGTTCATCATTAATCAGAATTGAGTTTGGATCTCATTTTGGTTGGTTCTGTGGTGGTTTGAGTGAGACAGGTTCCCATTAGGGGTGTTTGGATCTCACTGGTTTGATGGTATAAGATTGATTTAGAGGGTATAACTGGATTGGACAAGTTATTGTAGTGGATTATAGCTTAGTATAACATAATAATAAGTAGTTATTAATTCTAAAGTCAAATCAATTTAGTTTTTTTTTTTTTTTTTTTTTTTTTTTTCATTTCTGCACATCAGTTAATATAAGAAGTTTGCATAATCAGTTAAAATAGTTGCACATGTATAAGATTTAGCTTATTTCAATCATACAATAGTTTAATTAACAATTTTCATTAATATTTTAGTAATCAAAATTCACTTGGGTCAAAATCTCTTTCAAGTTAAAAAGTCAAACAAGTTTTTGAACTCAGTTTTTGGAAGACCTTTGTGAACATTTCTAGGTTTCATTTTTTATTAAAAATACTTTAGGATTGTTGTTTTCTAAACTTTGGCAGTAAGTGAAGAAAAATCAAAAAGAAATTTTCCTTTGGAAAATATTTGCTTATAGAAAAAGCTGTCTAAAGTTGGTTGTATGAACCTGCAGTACCCTGCACCTCAGTCATCAACCTTATTTCTTAGGAATTGTTAGGTTTTTAGATTAGGACTAGGATCTATTTTATTGGTGGTTTTTGTATCTCAGCTAGTTGGTAGTCATTTTGCACCCATAAGTTTCATCTATACAACTTATCTGCTTACCTTAAGTGCTTATTCAAGTGGGGTGATTGAAACTAAAGTCTGCCATTTAGATCAGGGCTGCTAGTGCTTAATTTTGATCATTCTCTGAGTTTGTTGGTTCATTTAATCTCTATATTGCTAATAGTTGCTTTGTCAGTTGAGTTTTAGCAACTGTTTATTCTGCTAGTGCTTTTTGCTTTTCAAATTGTGCTTATTGAACCTGTTTTGGCATCTTTCTGTGTATTCTGAACTTTTCTGTCATTATATTCTGTTACATTTGAGCTTAATACATCATAATTGGTCTGAGTTTAAAGTTTCATAAAGTTTGGATCACAAGTGCTTATTTATAAGCACTTGTGATAAGCAGTTTAGTCAGAAAAAGCTCCAAATAAGCTGATTTTCACTTCAAATTTTTATTCTGAGTTTCTTTTATTATTTTTGATTTTCTGGAAATTTTCCAGATTTTTCCAAGGCTTTTTACTATTTTTCTTAATTTCTTTTAGTTTTATTCAATTTTTAATTAGTTTTTAATTACCAATTATTCATAAAAAGGTCTGAAAAATACAAAAATATTTTTAGAAATTCTTTTATAATATTTTAGAATTTTTAGAATTTAATTTTCATTTTTCCAAGTCATTTTTCTATTTTTCCTTATTTTTAATTCATTTTTAATTCCAAAAATAGAGAATTAATTCTAGAAAATAAATAAAAAGTCAAAAAAAATATTTTTCTTTTTCTTAAAATTCTTTTTATTTAGTTAAGATTTTTAGAAATTATTTCCAAGTTCGTAGGATCATTTTTCGATATACGTTACGTTTTAAATTTTACAGTTGCGTTTCCGTTTTTACGTTTTTCATTTCGGTGCATAATTAGCTTGTAATCTTTGCATATTTCATACTTGTTTGTGAATACGTGAACTATTTGATTGCTATTTTCACTTTCTCACTTTTCAATTCACGATTTCACGAATCGATATTCTCGATTCCATTCGCCTTCGTTGGGAAAACGACTCGGGTGATCCGTATTTTACGCGGATCACTTCGATACTATACTATATTATATATAATTGGTTTTCACGACGAATCAATTTTTGGCGCCGCTTCCGGGGAAGGCCGAAGTGAATTTTTGAATATCTTTTTGAAAAATCGTGTTTTGTTAAGCCTTCCTCCACTTTGTATATATATCTCTATAAAAATTGAAAAATCAAAAACACTTTTCCTAAAGTGTTTACAAAATACCAAAAAAATAATAAAAGTTACAGCCTCGACTCGATCGAAAGAAAGGGCGTTGTAAACCAAAAAAGTCTCACAATATAACGAAAACGTAATTTAGTTGGTTATCGGACTATTTCAATTACTACAACCGAATAAGCGGGAAATACGGATAGCTAAGACATTAAATTGCTAGCTGAAGAGAGATCCATTCTTCTCTCCCGTCCCGTCGCGCGTGGTTTTGAAAGAAACGGTTTTCGATTAACATTACGTTTTAAGAAAAGAAAAACAAAAGAAATAAAAAGTTTTTGTGAAAAATATATAAAACAAAAAGATTTTGCTTTTTCTTTTTCTTTTCTTTTTAATTTTGCTTTTAGTGTATGCACACCCGCTCTTCTTTTGAGAGTCTTATATCACCGTTATCAAATCCCGAAAGGGTAATACGACACACACACCGTGTCCATTTCCTTAACATTGAGGAAATGGATATGAATAATCAACACCCTCCGTTGGGTGGTGATGAAAACCAACACGTGCCGGCTCCCGATCTCCGAATGATGGAGGAGCTGTGCCAACCCACGATGCATGGTAGAGGTGGCCCGATTGCCCCTCTAAATATTGAGGCTACGGATTTTGGACTTAAGCACCACATGATACAACAAGTCCAAAATTCGTGCCAATTTCACGGATTACCGGGTGACGATGCAAATAAGCATCTCGATAAGTTTCTAACCGTCACCCAAAATATGAAGCAAAACGGGGTTTCCGATGACGCCCTCCGTCTCTCTCTCTTCCCCTATTCTCTTACGCATCATGCCACCGCTTGGTTTGATCGCCTTCCCAGGAACTCGATTCATACTTTCAATGAAATGGTTTCCAAGTTCCTGGCGAAGTATTTTCCACCATCGATGGTGACGAAGTTGAGGAATGATATTAGCAATTTTCGATAACTCCCCGATGAGTCTTTGTTTGAGGCTTGGGAGCGTTACAAGCTTTCCATTGATCGTTGTCCGAATCATAATATGCTTCTCGTCACAATAATTGATACGTTTTATAATGGATTGACTTTACGACATAGGGACACGATCAATGCTGCAGCTGGTGGTACTTTCATGAAACGTCGACCTGAGGATTATTACGAGCTAATTGAGAATATGACGGCCCATTACAACTATTGGGATTCCTCAGCCGAGAGGAATGAGCCAATAAGATCGACTGCGACTCTTAACTCTTCTTCTAACCCCGAGCTAGCCGTCTTGAATAAGAAAATTGACGATTTGTCGACGGCTATGCTAAGAATGTACCAAATGATGCCGAATCAAGTCAAAGACACACAAGTTAATATGGTCAATGTCGTTTGTGAAACTTGTGGTGGTCCACATTCATACCTTGAATGCCCAACCTCCGGTGGCTTTGCTCAAGCGAACGTGTATGCTGCAAATATGGGTGGCAACGGTTACCCACCTCTTCAAGGAGACCGTAATCTCCTCAGCTACCGTTATAGCAATTACCTTGGACCACCCGGGTTTAATCAACCTAATCAAGTGAATCAGAATAACAATGTGCAAAACCGTAATCATCAATTCAATAACAATCACAACCGTGGAAATAATAGTTTTCAAGGACAAAATAAGAATTTTCAAAATCAAAACCGGGGAAATTACCACCAAGGCCCGCCTCAAGGGAATAATTTTCAAAACAATGGGAATTTTCAGAATAATAATCATGGAAATCAGAACAATGGCAATTTTCAAAACCGTGGGCAAAATTTCAATAATCAAAATCAAGCTGCTGTTCCAAATCCGTCGCCCACGGAAGATTTGATTAAGCAATTGCTTCAAAACCAACAAGCTTTTATGACAAAACAAGAGGAAACAACAAGGTTGTTAGCTAATCAAATCAATGATCTTAACAAGCGTTTAAATGATCGACCCTCGGGCTCTGGAACTTTGCTTAGCAACACGATCGCTAACCCGAGGGGCGATGCAAAAGCGATCATAACAAGGAGTGGTGTTACTTATGATGGACCGACGGCTCCGACTACCTCTTCTTCTCTACCCCCCAAGGTAGTCGCCCGTGAAACCGAGGTGACAACGGATACGGAAATCCCTATTAATAATGGAAGGACCGAAGACATCCAACCTCCGGTGGTCCCGATTTCTAAAGGAAAGGAAAAACTTGTTAATGATAATGAAAAGGAAACACCGGTTGAAACAAAATTGCCATATCCGTCACGCTTAAATGAACAAAAGCACCGCGAGAAGGATAAAAACCAAATGGAGAAGTTTTATCAGATTTTTCAAGAGTTACACTTTGATATAAGTCTCGTGGATGCTATACTTTTGATGCCTAAATTTGCTTCGATGCTAAAAGGTCTTTTAAATAATAAAGAAAAGCTTTTTGAAATGTCAAGGACTCAAATGAACGAGAATTGCTCAGCGGTTCTTCTTAAAAAGCTACCAGAAAAGCTTGAAGACCCTGGCAAGTTTCTTATACCGTGCAATTTTCCGGGTATGGTTCAATGCTTCGCCTTGGCCGATCTTGGTGCTAGCATTAATCTTATGCCGATGTCGATTTGGAAAAAGTTGTCTCTTCCTAACTTGACACCGACGCTTATGACCCTCGAGCTTGCCGATTGATCAACGTCTCGTCCAATTGGCATAGCTGAGGATATTTTTGTCAATGTTGGGAAATTTCATTTCCCTGCGGATTTTGTGGTTGTCGATTTTGATGCCGATCCACGGGTTCCTCTCATTCTCGGGAGAGGTTTCCTAAGGACCGGTCGTGCCTTAATTGATGTTTATGACGAGGAGATTACTTTACGTGTTGGAAACGAAGCCGTCACTTTTAACCTTGATCAAACCGCGAGATACTCCTCCGATTACGATGTTTCTTCCGTCAACCGTATTGATGTTATTGATGAACTTACGGAGGAGTATGCTCAAGAATTTCTTGGTTTCACCGATAATGCTTCGAGTGGAAATCCCACTCCTTCTTTTGAACCGATCGTCTCTGATTCTTCCCCTTCCCTCACTCCATTTGAGGGAAGTGATCTCGCTTGGGAAGAAATCAATGCTTGTCTTGCAAATGAATCATTTTCACCGGAAATTGATAATAACAACTTTGATCCGGAGGGGGACATTTTATTAATTGAAAAATTGTTAAACGAAAAACCGATTGTTTCTTCCCCTCTGGTTGATTTAAAAATGGCAGACGTAAAAGAAGTTAAGCCGTCTATAGAGAATCCTCCGGAGCTCGAGCTCAAGGATTTTCCTCCTCATCTCGAATACGCATACTTGGAAAAAAATGATAAATTACCGGTTATAATATCAAAAGGCCTTAAAGATGAGGAGAAGACACGACTCTTAGATGTGCTTCGGAAGCATAAAAGTGCGATTGCTTGGCAAATATCCGACATTAAGGGAATCGACCCTCTATTTTGTACTCATAAGATTCTTCATGAAGAAAATCACAAAGCTTCCGTTCAGCAACAACGGCGGGTTAATCCACAAATCCATGAAGTGATCAAAAAGGAAGTTATAAAACTCCTTGACGCTGGAATGATTTATCCGATCTCAGATAGTTCATGGGTTAGTCCGGTTCATTGTGTGTCAAAGAAGGGTGGAATCACTGTTGTGAAGAATGACGATAATGAGCTCATACCGACTCGACTTGTGACCGGATGGAGAGTTTGTATCGACTACCGGAAGTTGAATGATGCGACACGTAAAGACCATTTCCCACTCCCTTTCATGGACCAGATGCTTGAACGTTTAGCGGGAAATGAGTTCTATTGTTTTCTGGATGGCTTTTCTGGGTATTTTCAAATTCCCATTGATCCCCAGGATCAAGAAAAGACCACTTTTACTTGCCCGTATGGAACGTTTGCCTATCGTAGAATGCCCTTTGGCTTATGTAACGCTCCAGGCACGTTTCAACGGTGTATGATGGCCATTTTTTCCGATATGATTGAAAAAACCATGGAAGTGTTCATGGACGATTTCTCCGTCTATGGAAATACTTTCGACTCTTGCCTTTCCCATTTGGAAAATATGCTAATTCGGTGTGAAAACACTAATTTAGTTCTAAATTGGGAGAAGTGCCACTTCATGGTTAAAGAGGGAATAGTCCTCGGCCATAAAATATCCAAATCTGGAATTGAGGTGGATCGGGCAAAAGTCGATGTTATTGCTAAATTACCACACCCGACTACCGTCAAAGGAATTAGAAGTTTCCTTGGTCATGCCGGCTTTTACCGACGTTTTATTCAAGACTTCTCCAAAATAGCCCGGCCTCTGACCCACCTTTTAGAAAAAGACGCTCCGTTTAACTTCACGAATGAATACGTCGATGCATTTAATGTTTTAAAGAAGAAGTTAATGGAGGCTCCAATCTTAGTTGCCCCCGATTGGAACTTACCATTTGAGCTAATGTGTGATGCAAGCGATTATGCCATTGGTGCAGTTCTGGGGCAACGTAAGAACAAGTATTTTCAGCCGATACACTATGCAAGCAAGACCATGAATGACGCCCAACATCATTACACGACTACCGAAAAGGAAATATTAGCGGTTGTCTATGCTTTTGAGAAATTTAGGTCTTATTTGCTACTTAAAAAGTGCATAGTGTATACGGACCATTCAGCCCTAAAGTACTTAATGGCTAAACAAGATGCGAAGCCACGATTAATGCGGTGGGTTCTTTTGCTCCAAGAATTTAATGTCGAAATACGAGACAAGAAAGGAGCTGAGAATCTTGCTGCTGATCACCTTTCACGACTTGAGAACCCCCATCAAAGTGTTCTCGAGAATAAGGAAATTAATGATGCTTTTCCTCTCGAGACACTTGGGAGTGTGACCAAAATTGACCAAAGTACCCCATGGTTCGCCGATTTTGCGAATTACCATGCGGGGAATTTCATTAGGAAAGGGATGTCGTCCCAGCAAAAGAAGAAATTCTTTAAAGATGTCCAACATTATTTTTGGGACGACCCCTACTTGTTCAAAGTCTGTGCGGATCAAGTGATCCGGCGGTGTGTTCACGGTACGGATGCCGTTGAAATTCTAAAGGCATGTCATAGTGGACCCATGGGGGGACATCATGGTGCCAATTTCACCGCTAAGAAGGTTTTCGATTCCGACTTTTATTGGCCGACGATATATCGGGATGCCCATGAATTGGTGAAAACATGTGATTCTTGCCAACGTCAAGGGAAAATCTCTCAAAAAGATGAAATGCCGCAAAATGCGATTCAAGTTTGTGAGATTTTTGACGTTTGGGGCATCGATTTCATGGGGCCATTCCCGTCGTCTAGGGGTAACAAATACATTCTCGTGGCCGTCGATTACTTATCAAAATGGGTTGAAGCGAAGGCGCTCCCCACCAATGACGCCCGAGTAGTTGTTAAGTTTTTAAAGAGTCTCTTTGCCCGATTTGGTGCACCTCGAGCCATCATAAGCGATCGTGGGACCCATTTTTGCAATGATCAATTTGCGAAAGTTATGCTTAAATATGGTGTGACACATCGTCTTTCCACGGCTTATCATCCACAAACGAGTGGTCAAGTTGAGGTCTCCAATCGTGGTTTAAAACGTATACTTGAAAGGACAGTAGGAGAACACCGTGCCTCTTGGGCCGACAAATTAGAAGATGCACTTTGGGCTTTCCGGACCGCTTACAAGACCCCAATTGGGTGTACTCCATATAAGCTTGTTTACGGGAAAGCTTGTCATTTGCCCATTGAACTAGAGCACAAGGCCTACTGGGCCTTAAAACATGCCAACTTTGACTTGAAAACCGCGGGTGATCATAGAAAAATTCAATTGAATGAGTTAGTAGAACTCCGTGATCAAGCTTACGAGAATTCTTTGATTTATAAAGAGAAAACAAAAAGAATTCATGATGCCAAGATCAAAGACCGCGTTTTTAACGTTGGTGATCAAGTGCTACTTTTTAATTCTCGGTTAAAGATATTCTCGGGTAAGCTTAAAACCCGTTGGTCTGGACCATTCACAATATCCCAAGTTTTCCCTTATGGAACCATTGAGTTAGCTCAACAAGATGGTCCCAATTTTAAGGTGAATGGTCACCGATTGAAACACTATTTTGGAGGGGATGTACCGACTATGGTAGTCCCGGATCTCCAAACTTTCCCCAAGGACAATTGAATTCGGGGATCGAGTCAAGCTCATGTGACTCGGTGAACAAAAACAAGCGCTTCGTGGGTGGCAACCCATGCTTATCCAATTTCATCTTCTTATTTTCTATTTTCTAACAAATAACGTGAGGAGGGGGTGCCTCTTCTACTCTTGTGTTCTGTGGTTGTTTGTGATGTTTGTTCAGGATTGTCCTTGATTTATGATGACTCTCGTGCTCGTTATCTCTTCACTTGGAGTCTCATTCATCGGTGCTCTTGGAAATCCTATATCCGTTAAATCTTATCGACTAACGTTTTCTTTGGCATAATTAATAAACGGCCTAGAATTTTGTTAGGATTACCTTAACCCATAAAACATTGAGGACAATGTTTCGTTCTAGTCGGGGGGAGGGTGAATCTTCGATTCGATTTTGACCTTGCATGTTTCACATGTCGTGCATTCTTGCAACTTCGTTTTCCACCAAAAATAAAAAAATGAAAAAATTGAAAAATTTCAAAAATTTTGATGAAAAGGTCATGAAAAAGTACAAAAAATGAGAAAAAGTTGAAAAAAGTTGTGCAAAAATATAATAAAGTTTGAATAAGTGTTTTGACACCTTGTTGACTTTCTTGCTGGCGAGAGTAGGAATAAATATTTTGACTTGACCGGGCGTGTTGAGCCCTAGCTTGTTCCCTTAACCAATGATGATCACATAAGCTTGTGCTAGTTTTGTACACAAGGAGCTATAAAATGCGAATTCTTTCTTAAGAATCTGCAAGTTCCCGTACTTGACTTTATACATGTGCAGCTTAATAGCTTTCGCTAGTCTTTTACATCAGGAGCTAGAAAACGCGAATTCTTCTTCTAGAATTTGCAAGTTTCCATAACTGACTTTATATATGCGTGGCTGATTATCGGCTAAGTATTCGCTGGTTTCATTACTTGGAATCTTAAATTGCGAAGAGCGAGAAATGATAGAGTTTATTTAGAAATTAGATGCTAAACGTGGAGTAGTGGTTCTCTTTAGAGCTCATAAGAGGTACTTGTGGCTTTTTACTCCCATCAGAAACATCACAAATATATAATAGATGTTCTAGGTTAATTAGTGGTATTTCGGTTTGAATAATATTTAGTTCTTTGTTTTCTTAAGAGAATTTTTGCTTTAGAAGTTGGGTACATATCAAGGAACATAAAAAATGAGAGCAAAAAGTGAAAAAATCAAAAGTCAAAAGTTGATTATCTATGTGGATTTGGAGCTACCTGATAAGCTTCCATTGATGTTATGAAAAAAAAAGTCAAGAAAGAAAGAAAAAAGTGAAAAGTATGAAAAAAGTGAAAAAATGAAGAAAAGTGAAAGTCAAAAGTTATGATGAATAAGAGCTTGTATGTAAAATAAGTTGTTGGCGCGTGAGGTGCATGTGATAAGTGATTAGTAATCAGTCACATGAGGTGCACGTGATCGTACTCCGCAACTTATATCCTTGATATTGTATGTACCCTAAATTCCTTGATGTGGACCGAATTTCTATTACAGTGGTTCTTAAGAGAAAATGAATAACTACTTATCGTTTAAACTTAGGTATCACTATCGGACTTAAAATTATCGAAACGAGAAAAAATGAAGAAATTCATTTCTCAACAGAATAAAATATTGAGATACAAAACCTAGGAAATGGGAGTAAGGAGTTTCCACAAGTAACTGTTATGAGTAGTGTTAGCATCTAATTTGTAGATAAGCTGTGATCTCGTTTGTACGCTTAGTTTGGGGACTCGTGAAAAATCAAGGATGTCGATTCTTATCCGTATGGTCGCTTCTTAAATAGAGGTGTTTCTACTCGTTGACCCTAATAATTATTGCAAAATAATGAAAGTTCAATAAACCGTCACAAGTGTGAAGTATGGAAAAGTCCAAAAATAAAAGTGAAAGTGGAATAAAGGAATAAAAGGAAAATTTTGGAAAACGGAGCGTTTTTCGGGAATAAATGATTTCAGTACTTCTTTCGAACATCCTTGCTACTTTACAAAATCTGTAAAAAGAGTTTTGAAATTATTTATCCCAAAAGCGTGAATTGATCACATTGCGTGAGGACACGACAATACCTTAGTCGGGGGGATTTTGGTGAGTGCTTATTCACTCACCATTTTATGGCCAAAATCAGAACCAATACGACTATTTGAGCTAACAAATACCAAGAAAACACGTGTTTGTATTTTGTGAATGTGCAGGAACGGATTTATCATAAAAAGACGAAAAATCACGGGAAAACAACGAAAATGGGCACGAGAGTTGAAGTTGGTCAAAAAGTCAATGCCGGGGATCTAAAAGTCAACTACAGTCCTTCATCTATTCAGAGTTGGCAAGATTAGTCCCTGAAATTAATTTTGAGGAAATTTCACATTCAGCCCTTGGAGTTTGAAAGTTAACACAAATGGTCCTTGGATTTCAAGTTACTAAATCTGATAATATGATCCAAGCCTAGTCCACCAAAATCCAATCACAAAACCAAAGCCCACTCTCCACAGGCCCAAACCTCACCCTTTATGACCCGATCCCATTTCTACCCTCGGTCAACCTCAGTCAAAGCTCAAGTAATAAAAACCAAACGCGCCTAATACATTTACCCTCTTTTCCCTGAACCCAGAAATCCCTTCACACCACATGAACCCTAATTGCACAAATGATTAAATTGGCTCGAACCACATTTAGCCATACCAATTAACTAATTAATACCAATCATTAGAGCTTCTAGAAGGCCCTCACGTGATGTATCATGTGTCAGAGAGATGGAGTGGAGCTGTGTAAGCACTTGGCATAATGCTATTGGTCGACACGCGTCACCAATATGCATTGGATTCCGTTTCTAGAAGCTGACAAGTCAGAGAATGTAAGAGAGGACAGATGGAAGAAGCTAATTGGTCAGGCCACATCATGGATATTAATCTAAGGGCTCATATGGATTTGAAGAAACACAAAACTAATCTAAGGGCTGATAAGGTACTCAAAGAAGCACAATAGTGGCTCGGATTGCCAGCCTGGCATTTGGACTCAATCCCTCACTCCACTCCTATAAATAGGTTTAGTTTTAAGCTTCTAAGTGTGTAGAATTTAGTGTAATGTAATGCTGCCAATTTTATTTTAGAATGTATTTAGTCTAGTGAATGTAATTTTCATATGAATTTTAATAAAATTTCTAGTTATTTCAAATAATTCTCAGCTTATATTGTTCTAATCTCAGCTTATTTTCTATTTCTATCAGCTTATTATCTATTTTAATTAGTTAAGTCTTACTTCAATATATTACTCTTAATTCAGTTTTATTTTCATTTACATAAAATAAAAGAAATAAAAAAAATAAAAACAGAAAATAAAAAAATAATAAAAAATATATACTAACTAGTTATAAAAGCTCACAGTAGAGCTTATTTTCTTTTTACATATTCCATTTAAGCTTTTTAGCTTATTAGTGGAGTGTATTGAGTACTAATCTAGTCATAAATCAGTTAGCTGAATTGGTGAAGGTGATCAGTGTGGTACTTGATAGTCCAAGGAGAGATTTGGATGCTCTTGGCCTGTCTAGAGACAGGCAAGCAAAGGGAACCCCCTCTGTTTGAGCTGAGGGGGAATTGAGTGGTAATTCTTGAATTTAATTGTTGTTTCTTTGTATCTGTTTAGTTTATAGAGTAATATTGAGTATACTGTTTCATTTGATTGTTTAAATTATGAGATTCTGTCATATTTGTGGTTTTAAGAATTGTAATCTGTGGAATTGAGTTTGTTGAATATTGCATCTATATTACTGTTTTATTGAAAGAACTTAGCTGCATAGATTTAGAGTTGACTTTGAGCTGATATCTAATCTGTAACTTTTTGTGCATATCTGTCATGTTTGATCTGAGTTAGATTGAGATTTGTCACTTGTGTGGATCTGTGAGATAATTTTGGACTGTGATTCATTGTTAGTTGCTGATCAATTGGAGTTCATCATTAATCAGAATTGAGTTTGGATCTCATTTTGGTTGGTTCTGTGGTGGTTTGAGTGAGACAGGTTCCCATTAGGGGTGTTTGGATCTCACTGGTTTGATGGTATAAGATTGATTTAGAGGGTATAACTGGATTGGACAATTTATTGTAGTGGATTATAGCTTAGTATAACATAATAATAAGTAGTTATTAATTCTAAAGTCAAATCAATTTAGTTTTTTTTTTTTTTTTTTCATTTCTGCACATCAGTTAATATAAGAAGTTTGCATAATCAGTTAAAATAGTTGCACATGTATAAGATTTAGCTTATTTCAATCATACAATAGTTTAATTAACAATTTTCATTAATATTTTAGTAATCAAAATTCACTTGGGTCAAAATCTCTTTCAAGTTAAAAAGTCAAACAAGTTTTTGAACTCAGTTTTTGGAAGACCTTTGTGAACATTTCTAGGTTTCATTTTTTATTAAAAATACTTTAGGATTGTTGTTTTCTAAACTTTGGCAGTAAGTGAAGAAAAATCAAAAAGAAATTTTCCTTTGGAAAATATTTGCTTATAGAAAAAGCTGTCTAAAGTTGGTTGTATGAACCTGCAGTACCCTGCACCTCAGTCATCAACCTTATTTCTTGGGAATTGTTAGGTTTTTAGATTAGGACTAGGATCTATTTTATTGGTGGTTTTTGTATCTCAGCTAGTTGGTAGTCATTTTGCACCCATAAGTTTCATCTATACAGCTTATCTGCTTACCTTAAGTGCTTATTCAAGTGGGGTGATTGAAACTAAAGTCTGCCATTTAGATCAGGGCTGCTAGTGCTTAATTTTGATCATTCTCTGAGTTTGTTGGTTCATTTAATCTCTATATTGCTAATAGTTGCTTTGTCAGTTGAGTTTTAGCAACTGTTTATTCTGCTAGTGCTTTTTGCTTTTCAAATTGTGCTTATTGAACCTGTTTTGGCATCTTTCTGTGTATTCTGAACTTTTCTGTCATTATATTTTGTTACATTTGAGCTTAATACATCATAATTGGTCTGAGTTTAAAGTTTCATAAAGTTTGGATCACAAGTGCTTATTTATAAGCACTTGTGATAAGCAGTTTAGTCAGAAAAAGCTCCAAATAAGCTGATTTTCACTTCAAATTTTTATTCTGAGTTTCTTTTATTATTTTTGATTTTCTGGAAATTTTCCAGATTTTTCCAAGGCTTTTTACTATTTTTCTTAATTTCTTTTAGTTTTATTCAATTTTTAATTAGTTTTTAATTACCAATTATTCATAAAAAGTCATAAAAAGGTCTGAAAAATACAAAAATATTTTTAGAAATTCTTTTATAATATTTTAGAATTTTTAGAATTTAATTTTCATTTTTCCAAGTCATTTTTCTATTTTTCCTTATTTTTAATTCACTTTTAATTCCAAAAATAGAGAATTAATTCCAGAAAATAAATAAAAAGTCAAAAAAATATTTTTCTTTTTCTTAAAATTCTTTTTATTTAGTTAAGATTTTTAGAAATTATTTCCAAGTTCGTAGGATCATTTTTCGATATACGTTACGTTTTAAATTTTATAGTTGCGTTTCCGTTTTTACGTTTTTCATTTCGGTGCATAATTAGCTTGTAATCTTTGCATATTTCTTACTTGTTTGTGAATACATGAACTATTTGATTGCTATTTTCACTTTCTCACTTTTCAATTCACGATTTCACGAATCGATATTCTCGATTTCATTCGCCTTCATTGGGAAAACGACTCGGGTGATCCGTATTTTACGCGGATCACTTCGATACTATACTATATTATATATAATTGGTTTTCATGACGAATCAATCACCCGCAGACTTAAGATCGAAGTTGGCATTCTTCAAAGCCCAATAAGCTTTGTGCTCAAGCTCAATCGGTAGATGACATGCTTTTCCATACACGAGCTTATAAGGAGTACACCCGATGGGTGTTTTATAAGCCGTGTGAAAAGCCCATAGAGCGTCATCTAACTTGTCCGACCAAGAGGCACGGTTTTCGCCTACGGTCCTTTCAAGAATTCTTTTTAAACCACGGTTTGAAACCTCCACTTGCCCACTCGTTTGTGGGTAATAAGCGGTAGCAAGTCGGTGAGTGACACCATACTTGAGCATGACTTTTGCAAATTGCTCATTGCAAGAGTGAGTACCGCGATCACTAATGATAGCGTGGGGAGTTCCAAACCTAGAGAAGAGATATTTCAAAAACTTTACAACTACTCGGGCATCGTTGGTTGGGAGAGCTTTGGCTTCGACCCATTTTGACAAGTAGTCAACGGCCACGAGTATGTACTTGTTCCCTCGTGAAGATGAGAACGGCCCCATAACGTCTATGCCCCAAACATCAAAGATCTCACAAACTTGGATGAGATTTTGTGGCATTTCATCCCGTTGTGTTATCTTTCCTTGATGTTGACACGAGTCACAAGATTTAACTAGGTCATGGGTGTCTTTGTAAATGGTGGGCCAATAAAAACCGGATTCAAAAACTTTTCGAGCGGTGTAGTTCGGGCCATGATGTCCCCCGGTGGGTCCATTATGACAAGCCTTAAGGATTTCCATGGCTTCTTGGCCATGAACACACCTTCGAATAACCTGATCCGCACAGATCTTAAACAGATAGGGATCGTCCCAAAAGTAATGATTCATATCTTTGAAAAATTTGTTCTTTTGGTGGGACGACATCCCTTTGACAACAAAATTCCCCGCATGGTAGTTCGCAAAGTCGGCAAACCATGGGGTACTAGAATCACCACGAGAGGAAATCTTATTAAGTGTCTCGAGAGGAAACGTTTCATTTATTTCCTTTTTCTCAAGAACACCTTGATGAGGATTTTCCAATCGGGAAATATGGTCAGCAGCGAGGTTCTCGGCTCCCTTTTTATCACGAATGATGACATCAAATTCTTGTAGGAGGAGAACCCAACGGAGCAATCTCAGCTTTGCATCTTGCTTGGCAAAGAGATATTTGAGAGCCGAGTGATGCGTGTACACTATGCATTTAGTCAAGATCAAGTATGGCCGAAACTTCTCAAACGCATACACCACGGCTAGTAATTCTTTTTCCGTTGTGGAATAGTGAGCTTGAGCTTCGGTCAAAGTTTTGCTTGCATAATGAATCGGCTGAAAGTGTTTGGTTTTTCGTTGCCCCAAGACCGCACCTATGGCAAAGTCACTTGCATCACACATAAGTTCGAAAGGTAGGTCCCAATCGGGGGCAACTAGAATGGGTGCCTCGGTAAGCTTTTTCTTGAGAGTTTGAAAAGCTTCGATGCACTCATCGGAAAAGATAAACGGAGTCTCTTTTTCAAGAATTCGGGTCATAGGCCTAGCTATCTTCGAGAAATCTTGAATGAATCTTTGATAGAAGCCGGCATGACCCAGAAAACTCCGAACACCTTTAACAGTAGTGGGAGGAGGAAGCTTAGCAATGACATCGATTTTAGCTTTGTCAACCTCAATCCCGCTCTTAGTAATCTTATGGCCAAGGACAATTCCTTCCTTGACCATGAAATGACTTTTCTCCCAATTAAGACTAAGATTGGTGTCCTTACACCTTTGAAGCATTTAGTCTAAATTGGCGAGACAGGATTCGAATGAATTCCCAACGACCGAAAAATCATCCATGAAGACCTCCATTGTTTTCTCGATCATGTCGTGAAAAATGGCCATCATGCATCTTTGAAACGTGCCCGGAGCATTGCACAAGCCAAAAGGCATGCGTCGATAAGCAAATGTTCCATATGGACACGTGAAAGTCGTTTTTTCTTGATCTTGAGGATCAATGGGAATTTGGAAATAACCCGAAAAACCGTCAAGGAAACAATAGTATTCGTTTCCCGCCAATCTTTCGAGCATTTGATCCATGAAAGGTAGAGGGAAGTGGTCTTTACGGGTGGCGTCGTTCAATTTTTGATAATCAATGCAAACGCGCCAACCCGTTACCAATCGAGTAGGAATTAACTCATTATCATCATTTTTAACAACCGTAATACCACCCTTCTTGGGCACACAATGAACGGGACTCACCCAAGGACTATCCGAGATATGGTAAATCAAACCGGCATCAAGAAGTTTTATGACCTCTTGCTTGATAACCTCATGAATTTTAGGATTTACCCTTCTTTGTTGTTGAACCGCTATTTTAAAGTCATCCTCCATCAAAATATTGTGCATACAAAATTCCGGGTTAATACCCTTGATATCGGAAAGTCTCCAAGCAATGGCTCGCTTGTGTGACTTTAAAACCTTGAGAAGAGCGGCTTTGTTTTCCTCATTCAAGTCCTTAGCAATTATGACGGGAAACTTATCGTCACCCTCCAAAAATGCGTACTCGAGATGAGGCGGAAGTTCCTTGAGTTCGACCTCAGGAAAGTCATCAGTTTTTTCAACATCTTTGACTTCCATGTTATGAAGTTCTTTTGGAGGAAGAGATGATGGATCATCATTAAGCAACTTCTCAAGTAGAAGTATGTCTTCCTCGGGATTGATAGAATCATGATCAACATGAGAATCACATGACAAACAAGCTTCAATTTCTTCCAAAATGAAGTCACCTCCCAAAAATGGAGTGAGAGAGGGGGGAGAGACATCAATGGTAGAATTGATTGATCCTTGCACATTTAACACTTCTTCAAAATGATCATCACATGCGAAATCGATGACATCAAGTCGGTTAATTTCTTCTTGTTCAAGGTCGAGAAGATCTTTTGAAGTGTTTTCAATGTTAATGACCAACTTTTCATCGCCAACTCTTAGAGTCATTTCTCCTTCGAAGACGTCGATTAATGCACGAGCCATTTTTAAGAATGGTCTTCCCAAAATAAGGGGGACATCAGGATCGGCATCAAAATCAACGACTACGAAGTCGGCAGGAAAATGGAACTTGCCAACCTTCATAAAGACATCTTCAGCAATACCCTTCGGAATCGTAACCGATCGGGTTGCTAATTCTAGAGTCATTAGTGTTGGTGTAAGCTCGGGAAGTGAAAGTTTTTTCCAAATAGAGAAAGGCATGAGATTTATGCTAGCGCCAAGATCGGCCAAGGCGAAGCACTCTTCAAGCTTTTGGAAATCACAAGGAGTGAGAAATTTTCCGGGGTCTCCTAATTTTTCGGGAAGTTTCTTTAGAAGCACTGCCGAACAATTTTCATTCAAACGGGTTTTAGTGAGTTCAAACAATTTCTCTTTATTACTTAGAAGACTCTTGAAAGTGGAAGCAAACTTGGGCATATAGAGAAGAGCATCCACGAAACTAATGTCGAAGTGTAATTTTTGAAATATTTCAAGAAATTTCTTCATTTGATCATTTGTTTGCTCACGGAGTCTTTGATCATTTAAACGCGAAGGATAAGGTATTGAAGCTTTTGGTTGAACGGGATTTTCCGGAGGTTCACAAATAATTCCCGGTTTGGACTTGGTTTTTGGGACAACATGAGGTTGGACGTGTGCGGTACTTTGTGGGCTAGTAATTTGCACTTTGTCCTTTGTAGCCTCAGGTTCACGTTCCACTACCTTAGGAGGAGAAGACGAGGTAGTAGGAATCGTGGGTCCATCATAAGAAACACCACTACGGGTTATGATCGCCTTTACATCGCCCTTCAGGTTGGCGATCGTGTTGCTTGGTAGCGTTCCCGATCCCGAAGGTCGATCATTTAAAGACTTCTTTAGTTCAGAAATTTGACCGATCAATAACCTGTTTGTTTCTTCTTGAGCTTTCATAAATTGTTTCAATAACTCATCGGTTGATGATTGAGTTTGAACAACGGCTTGGTTTTGAGAAAAATTTTGAGCTCGGTTATTTTGATTGAAACCTTGATTTTGAAAATTTCCATGGTTTTGATTACCATGAAAATTGTTTCCTTGATTGAAATTACCATAACCTTGGTTTCTATTCAAGTTTTCTTGATTTTGAGAACCTTGATTGTAATTTCCCCCTTGATTTGGAAATTGATTCATAGGGGCCTGAAATTGGTTTTGAACATTCGGGTTTCTTTGTTGTTGATTTTGATTGAATCGATTTGGATTATTGGGTTGAGAAAAACCGGGTGGACCACTTTGATTGTTAGCACGGTAATTTGGTTCCAATTGAGGATGGTATTGATTACCTCCTTGATTAGAACTACCGGCTATCGCATTAACTTCAAATGGATTGCCATCGGTGGCAGTACAATTGTAGTATGCGTGTAGACCACCACAAGTAACACAAACGTCAACCTTTTTGACTTCAGCAGGTTGAGAAGAAACTTTCTTTGTTTTAGTGAGAACCAAAGCATGAATAGCTTCCGTGAGCTTGCCAAGTCTAGCATCGGTGTTAGATTGAGCCACGGGTGATGAGGTAGGAGGACCAACATTAACTTGGGAAACAACCGATTTGCTTCGTGGAATGCGGACCTTATATTTATTTTCAATGATCATCAAAGCATCTTTGGTGGTTCGATTCAAGAAATTACCTCCCGCGGAGGCATTGAGAGAGTGATGAGGCGAAAAATGATCCATTTTTAGGGGGTCATTTAAGCCCGAATCCGACTTTATTTGATCAAATATTGCCCTAAATCGTTCCTTTTGTGATTTTAGGTGTTTGGAGAGTGAATTTTGGAAAAGAAGCCATTTTGGACGTTTTTGGAGCATAAAAGTGAAGAAAACGGCAAAGTCTCAAAATTCTATGCTGTGAACAGTGCATGAAGGCGTCAAGAATTACTCTTGACGGCGTCAAGACATCAAGAATAAAATACCGTAGTTGATGACGGCGTCACCAAGGCCGTCATCAAGGCCGTCACGTGTAAACTTGTCGAAACTTGCGCACGGAGTAGCTGATATTGTTTTGGTCATAACTTTTGCATACGAACTCGGATTTAGGTGATTCAAAAGCCCACGCGAAGAGGACGAAGAGATCTACAATTTGGTGAAAAAAATGGTCTTGACGGCGTCAAGAGTATGGGCTGACGCCGTCACGAAGGGCCGACAGAAAACATGCCTATAAATATAACTTCATAACTTCACTTTTTGTAAGCCCTAAACCCTAAGGTCGATTCCTGGGTTTAGGTGGGTGTTTTTCCAGCAACTTAGAGGGTTTCAATCACTCCGTAAACATCATGTATTGGTTTGATGATTCTATCTCAACTATGTCTTTCATTATTCTTGTTGATTGTCCTTCTTTGATTATGATTTGCTAATTCACCTTGTGTCTACTTATGATTGTGTGAAACTTGTATATAATTGATTAGATCTTATTGATTCCTTGTTGATGTTTGTGTCTATCTTCATCAATTAGGGCGTGACACTTCGATAGATCTAGTTGGTTTAGTTTATAATCCTTGTTTCCTATTGATTCTTGTTTTGATTGAATGATTTATATGTTAGGCTTAAGAAAACTGGCAGATCTCCAAATGGTAACATGCTTGAACGTCTTAAGAAACATGAACCGAGGCGTACTAGGTCTTTATTGGTTGTATTTAATGCATGAGCCACTGTTTACAATCCCTATAGTTGTGCTGGGCATGGTGTAGGAGGAGATAAGAGCTCATAGAATTGGGGAGTTATGTATGCCACCCCATGAATGGTATTAAGGAATACAACCCGTCAATTAAAACAAGGTTACAATTCAATAGGTAGGATTGGATAGCTAGCAAGGAGTAACATATCATGGGTAGACATGCTTCACTTATCTTGTAGAAACCTAGTTTACTTTTCTTGTTAATTAGTTTAAATAGTAGCTTTTGGGTTAGTTGATTAGCAACTAATTCCGCCCACTCTCCCAATACCCGAGATTTTTACTTGCTTTTCATAAAATATAAAAATACAAAAAGAATCATCCTTCACCTTTAGACCTAGTTAGATTAATTTCAATCCTAACGACACTATTCCTAGCTGAACGATCAATCCCCCGGTACTTGTCACTATACTATACTACAACGATCAGGTACACTGCCTGGTGGGGGTTGTAAGCCTCGCGAGATCCCTCGAGAGGTAAAGCAAGGTGCGATTCCCACGCATCAAGTTTTTGGCGCCGCTGCCGGGGAATAGTTATTGTTTAGGTTGAATTTGATTTTTATTAGGTCTACTCATTAGATTCCTATCAAGTGAGATTTTTTCTTTTTATTTTTTTGTAGCTTTCTCGTAGTCTATCTTTTCTTTGTGATTTTGTTTGTAACTTGCTTCAAATGGACCTTACACTTAGACTTCTAAGATTGCAAGATAGGGTTGAGCGGCTAACACACCAAAGAGTTCAAAATACCTCATTTAGAGACACCTATGAATCATATGAGCCTTCACCTAGGATAGATTCTTATGAACAACCTCCATGTTTAAGATCTAGTTTTAGTGAGGCCAATAGGAAATGTGACCTAGTTTGCCAAGGAATTATGGAGAGAGCCATTGCAACAAATCATAAGTTGGATGAAGCACTAGGTTTGCTATTATCACTACCTAAGAAACCAATTGAGGAGGATTTAGCCGAGCATGATCACATTGATCAAAAAGACCTAGGTTTTATGATCGATGATGATGAATCTCAAGAAACAGATGATGAATCTCTTAGGCAATTTGTATATAGCAGTCAGAAAATTGAAGATGATCCTTATGATTCGGACATAGAAGTTGAGATGCCTAGAGAAGCACGTGAGATACTTGGGAGAATGTTAGGGCTAGATCCTGACACATGGAATGATGAGGTGAACAACATAAGCCCACAAAATACTCAACCATCATTTGAGGCACACACACCGCCCGTGACTTACCCGGAAGAAGTAGAAGAAACTTTAGGAATTCCGATGGAGGTAGAACCCTTGGACCAGGCACCACTTGAGGATATAGGTTTGAACACTTGTAGTGATAACCTTACTCCTAGTTCTAGAGAATTTCCTAGTGTTGATGAACCGGAACCTCAATCTTTACACACCTTTCCATCCTTAGATATATTTCTAGGAGACAAAAGAGGAACCGACCCACCCATCAACCAATATTATCCGGGTAGTTTTAGGATGAAGGAAGCCATTCACTCACCCCCTTCACCTCACGTGGCATATTCACACCCTAAGGGTGTGTATCGTTACTTTCACCCACACTTGATCCTAAGTGTAGGGAGAACCTCCGCTATTTCCATTAAATAAGGGTAGAGTCAGGCTCGTGACTCGAACAAAAACAAGCGCTTCTTGGGAGGCAACCCATGTTTTGTGTGTTTTTATTTGTTTGTTTGTTTGTTTGTTTGATTTTATTTGTTTCCGTATGCATGTTTTATTTTTATTGTTTGTGGCTCATGTTTCAAAGTAAATTGTGAAAATGCTTTATTTTGTTTTTAACTTCGTCTTAATTGCATATAAAGGTATTTTGCAAAAGATAAGTGTAAGGGAGATCCAAATTTGTTTATAAGAACGAAATTGAGCATGAACCACAACAATATTAAATGGACATGTGTATTAGTACTTGTTAGAGTCAAATGCTTGTATCGAGTCGTAATGATGTTTTGCAGGATTTTCCAGGAAGTAGGACGAAGTTTTTTTCCAGAAATTTTCCGGAAACTTAACATAAAGATTTCTGCAGCTCACTTCTGACGGCGTCATGAGTTTACTCTTGACGGCGTCACGTGTAAAAATCTGAAAATTTTACCAGTTTTGTTTTTCTAACGGAGTCTTATGGTTTTTGTGAATTATTAAGTTTTATAATCTCCAGGAAATCTGCAAACATTCATTCCACAAGCATTATATCTTTAATTGTTTTGTTTTTATTCCTAAGTCTGGAATTACATCTAGTTGTGAGTTATCTTTGTTCGGCTTGATGCTTTGGGTTTTTGTAGTTGTTTTGTCAGGATTTACAGGTTATGTTCGACAAGGAGATGATTTATATTCTGGAAGGGAAGCTTTGATTGTTCATTTTCTTGGAGGAAGATCTAATCTGGCCAACCTATAATCCATACCGAGCGAATCAGGGGAGTATTTGATTTCATTCTCTTTACTTCTTCACTTTTACATTCTTTACTTGAACATTGGGGACAATGTTCATCTTAAGTGTAAGGGGAGGGTAAAAAGATGATACCTTACATATGCACTTTCGCTTGAGTTTGTTTTGTTTGATAGTAGATGAGTAATAAAACTATGAGAAATACTTGTTAGTGTAATTTTAGCGCCAAATTTAAAATTTTTTACAACATTTAGGAGTGAAACTTTAGCAATAGCAAGCGTCTCATGGATAGGAGGTTGTATGACTAGCACATAACCGTATATTCAGAAAAAATTTCCACCCAAAAATGTGAGGTTCGCCTTTAGTTTTGATAGGAAAAGCATTTATTATTGGTGCTTATGAGTGTACCGGTAGCATTTAGATTCTAGAACTTGCGTTAGTGATGCATCCCGAGACCGCTAGTGAGACTACATTCGTGTGGTAGGATTTACTACATAATAAGAGGCATTAGGATCACCCTTGTGTTAAACCCGTATTATAATTACTTGACCATTTAAGTCATATTACTTGGCTAGTTAAGTCAACTAATTTTTCCCACACCCTTAGCGTTGTACTCATTTTTAGTACACGATACCCCTAGTACACCCCTCCGAGCCTATCTTTTCGTTTCTAACTTTAAGCATCTTACTTAAAGGAAGAATTTGTTACACCCCACTTAAATGTACACCCAAATCGCCTTAACCTTCCGTGTATGCGCTCATTTTTAGTGCATTATTGTTATTTGTTAAACCCTAAGTTAACTTTCTAATTGATTACATGGTTGCTAAGTCGAGTCGTATCCTTGTACATATTGTTTTGGGACGATTGGGACTCATGGGTAAGTACTTATTTTATGGAGTAATGGGGAAGAACATAACATTATTACCCCCATATGTACGTTAATCTTAAAAGTGCTCCAACTGTTTTGATTTTCTTAATTCGAGTCATTAGATTAGTTAATGTAAAGTATGTAAAGATTCAAGTGTAAGGGGATTGCTCATACCCCTATGATGTATTATTTTGGATGGTAGGGTAAGAGTGTATGCAAAAAAAAAAAAAAAAAAAAAAAAAAAAAAAAATCGAAAAAAAAAATATAATAGAAAAGAAAAAAAAATGAGAAAAACATACGGACTACCATCCCGTTTTCATTCTATGTTCATTTTATGTTTTTGTTATTTTTCATTTATTAGTTTAAGTCGAGTCTAGTCTTGGCTTAGCAACGCCATCTTGTACATGTAATTTACTAAGATTGTTAACTCGCCACCAGTAAAATTCCCTTTATCCAGCAAAACCGTGTAATTCATATCCCTACACCTAACGTTATAACCCTTTTAAAAGACCTCTTTGATAGTTTATCCTAGGTGCTTACGCCATGTGGTGGAGGTTTGATCATTTCCCAAGCCTATGGTAATCTATTTTGCTATGACAGGTAGTGAGAGATATCTTCCATTTCCACAATGTTATATAACTTTATTACACCCGAGAGATGTGAGTATCGAAACACTATTTGTGAGGTGCTTGTGTATGACCTCCGCGCTTGTCTATTGGTCTTTAGTGGAACGATTATTTGTTGTAATTACTTTTATATTAGTGTTAAATGACCCCTAACTTGTCTTTTGAGTAGAATAAAAGCTCATTTGCTTGAGGACAAGCAAATCTCAAGTGTAAGGGTATATGATGAGGCGAAAAATGATCCGTTTTTAGGGGGTCATTTAAGCCCGAATCCGACTTTATTTGATCAAATATTGCCCTAAATCGTTCCTTTTGTGATTTTAGGTGTTTGGAGAGTGAATTTTGGAAAAGAAGCCATTTTGGACGTTTTTGGAGCATAAAAGTGAAGAAAACGGCAAAGTCTCAAAATTCTATGCTGTGAACAGTGCATGAAGGCGTCAAGAATTACTCTTGACGGCGTCAAGACATCAAGAATAAAATACCGTAGTTGATGACGGCGTCACCAAGGCCGTCATCAAGGCCGTCACGTGTAAACTTGTCGAAACTTGCGCGCGGAGTAGCTGATATTGTTTTGGTCATAACTTTTGCATACGAACTCGGATTTAGGTGATTCAAAAGCCCACGCGAAGAGGACGAAGAGATCTACAATTTGGTGAAATAAATGGTCTTGACGGCATCAAGAGTATGGGCTGATGCCGTCACGAAGGGCCGACAGAAAACATGCCTATAAATATAACTTCATAACTTCACTTTTTGTAAGCCCTAAACCCTAAGGTCGATTCCTGGGTTTAGGTGGGTGTTTTTCCAGCAACTTAGAGGGTTTCAATCACTCCGTAAACATCATGTATTGGTTTGATAATTCTATCTCAACTATGTCTTTCATTATTCTTGTTGATTGTCCTTCTTTGATTATGATTTGCTAATTCACCTTGTGTCTACTTATGATTGTGTGAAACTTGTATATAATTGATTAGATCTTATTGATTCCTTGTTGATGTTTGTGTCTATCTTCATCAATTAGGGCGTGACACTTCGATAGATCTAGTTGGTTTAGTTTATAATCCTTGTTTCCTATTGATTCTTGTTTTGATTGAATGATTTATATGTTAGGCTTAAGAAAACTGGCAGATCTCCAAATGGTAACATGCTTGAACGTCTTAAGAAACATGAACCGAGGCGTACTAGGTCTTTATTGGTTGTATTTAATGCATGAGCCACTGTTTACAATCCCTATAGTTGTGCTGGGCATGGTGTAGGAGGAGATAAGAGCTCATAGAATTGGGGAGTTATGTATGCCACCCCATGAATGGTATTAAGGAATACAACCCGTCAATTAAAACAAGGTTACAATTCAATAGGTAGGATTGGATAGCTAGCAAGGAGTAACATATCATGGGTAGACATGCTTCACTTATCTTGTAGAACCCTAGTTTACTTTTCTTGTTAATTAGTTTAAATAGTAGCTTTTGGGTTAGTTGATTAGCAACTAATTCCGCCCACTCTCCCAATACCCGAGATTTTTACTTGCTTTTCATAAAATATAAAAATACAAAAAGAATCATCCTTCACCTTTAGACCTAGTTAGATTAATTTCAATCCTAACGACACTATTCCTAGCTGAACGATCAATCCCCCGGTACTTGTCACTATACTATACTACAACGATCAGGTACACTGCCTGGTGGGGGTTGTAAGCCTCGCGAGATCCCTCGAGAGGTAAAGCAAGGTGCGATTCCCACGCATCAGAGAGTCTTGATCGAATTGGCTCACACCATTATAGAAAGTGTCGAGTTGCATTAACTCGGAAAAACCATGATGAGGACATTTACGAAGCATGTCCTTATAACGATCCCATGCCTTACCGAATGATTCATCGAATTTCTGTGTGAATTTCATGATCTCATTCTTTAGGGCTATGGTTTTAGAAGGAGGAAAGAATTCATTCACGAACTTCTTAACCAAATCTTCCCATGTTTCAATCGATCGAGGGGGTTGTTTGTCTAGCAAATTCTTGGCAGCCTCATCGAGGGAAAACGGGAAGAGAAGAAGTTTGGTAGCTTCCTCAGGGACATTTTTGCATTTGATGGTGGACGTGATTTTGTTAAACCATCGAATGTGATCTTGAGGATCGTCCCTCTCGAAACCATAGAATTGACGCGAGGTGACTAAGTTTATCAACCCCGTCTTAAGCTCGAAATTGTCAGCCACGATGGCTGGAATGATGATAGCATCTCCGTAACCCTCGATGGGTGCTTGGAGAAGCTCATTCATAGTGGGCTCAGCCGCCATGATGGGAATAGTACGAATCTCGGGTTCGACTATTGGATTGGTACGTCGTCGATTACGCCTTCTTCTTGGAATATTGTTAAGCGATTGCAAAGGACTTGTTGACGTAGACGAACGCGTGTGCATGCACCACAAAAAATATCAATTAAAACAATACCACATTAACGACAAGGGAACTTCAACCAATAATCAAGAACGCAATGTCGACTTCTAAAGAAAAACGCACAAAGGAGCGGGAGAGAAGAATGGATCTC
This sequence comes from Artemisia argyi, assembly GCA_030686995.1. Lineage (NCBI taxonomy): Eukaryota > Viridiplantae > Streptophyta > Magnoliopsida > Asterales > Asteraceae > Artemisia > Artemisia argyi. Next base: position 77,895,115 of record CM060698.1, on the reverse strand, counting down.
TCACTGGGCGAAGTTCGTTGGATCGCCACATACCGTTTCGACTCCTCTTAGAGTGTGTTTCTCGTTTAAAAGTTTTCCAAAATGCAAGTGATACAAAGGCAAGTTTTGATCTTTGGTTTGGAAACTTATTTTGGTCACACCCCTAGTTGGTAGGTGTTCTGCCTTGATTTGCGGTGGTAAGATTTTTAATGTTGTTATTAATAAACAAAGAAACGGGAAAATCTTTTTGTGTTTTTCTTTATCTTATATAGATATAATACATATATAGAAACAAAAGAAAAATATTTTTGGTTTTTTATAAGTTTTATGAAAGCGTAACTTCTTGCGAAGGTTCTACAAGACTAATCGTCTAAACCTTATCGAGACTTTCGACACACAGCCTCCCCGGCAGCGGCGCCATTTGATTCGTTGTGTTTTGGTGTGTGCAAACAACAATTATCAAAATATCAACAAACGTGGGGTCTAAGTTATCGTGAGACAACTAGACGTGGAGAAATACGAGTAAACCTTTTAGGAAAAAGATTACCTCGCAAAACTCGTGAAAGTGATATTAAATTGTGAGACCGGGAAGTGATTTCCCGGGTCGTACCCCAACGAGGTGTGAATGGAAAGCTTCGAATGAGATTGGGATTAAAATCTTGTATGTTGGAAAGATTGTTTGGTTTTACGATACGTTAAATTAACGAAATTAGAAAATTAACGAACGAAGGTGAAAATAAATAAACCTAAGGGTAAATAAAAGATAATTACCAAACCAGAGAAGTCCTAAAATACTACGGGAAACATAATTAGGTATCGGGAATCCTAAAACGTAAATTAAAAACGTGACGTTTATTTAAAAATAAACGTCAACGTACAAAATAAAATGTGCAATTTAAGCTCTAAACGTCCTACGGGTTTACGAATAATTTTCTAACGTACTAAAAGGTAAAAGTAAATTTTAGAAAAAAGAAAATAAATTTTTCAATAAAAATTCTATTTATTACTATTTAAAAACTAATTTAACTAAATTAAATTATAACAAATAAACTACAAAGTATAAAAATCTGAAACTTTTTTTTATAAACTCTACAAGTAAATATTAATCTAAGAAAAATATAAAAAGGAGGGGCACAGTTCACTAATAAGCCAAAAATAAGCTAAATAAGCTGATAAGTGCAAAAAACTTCAAACAAACAACAAGGGTTAAACATTAAACTTTGCAAACTATAATTGAAAAAAAGACCCAAGGGCGATGGTTAAGGTGTGGTGTTTGTGTGTCTGGTATGACCAAGAGGTCAGGGGTTCGACCCTGACTTTTTTGCAAATTCCCCTTTTTATTTTCTTTTAGATTTCTTTCTTTTTTCAAACACTGAAACACAGAAACAATACAATTTTTTGAAAACAGATTTTGTCAAACACAATCAAACAAATTTCATTTCCATTATCAAATCAATAACAGATTCAAAATTAAAAGGGTGTTTCTTTGTTTTCTTTTCTCTTGTTTAACTGCAAATACTAAACCATTAAACCAAATAAGCTTAAACAAGCTGTGGCAGTGTAGCAACAATAAAAACAGCAAGATTAAACTACAAAAATGACATTAACAAGAACAACAACAAGAACCTTATCAATTAACAAAAACATCAACAAGGCCACAGTAGCAGCAGTGGCCAAATAAGCCAAAAGGGAGCTTAAAATCAAGCACTAAATAAGCTTCAAAAAGAAATCTACCTCCTGATTCTTAACTACTAACTAAGGGTCTGTCTAAAACACCCAAGGACACCCCCACTTGCCCAGAATTTACCAAGTAATGGTCAATTTGGAGTTTGGGTCAAAATGGGTGCAGGGGGGAAACTTTCCCTGCAGGTCTGTTTGGAGCAAGGTGGGACCCACAACAAAAATCACAAATATGCAACAAGCATGGGAATCCAAAGGTGAGCTGGGGGGACTTTGAATCCTGAAAGTTTCAACCCCTAAATCCTAGTACAAAATTCAATAAAATTCTTGCAAAAAGTGGGATTTTCACTAATTAACAAATTTGACTTTTTAAAGAAAACTAGCAAAGTTGAATTAATTGAATTTTTATCTTGATTTTCTGACTGATATTGATGTTTTAAGACCTAATAAGACTAAAACAAGGCTAAATGTCCAAATTCTAAACCAAGGTGGTGATTATTGCTCCTAAACTCTAAACAGTTACACTCTAATGGCTGTGAACCAAGATTTTTGACTGTAAGTGGGACTTTTACCAAATCAGTGATCAATTTAGTTCACAATAGAGCTAGGATTGCTGAACAAACTAAATCTATTCCATTTCAACAACCACAAGACAATGCATAATCTTGATCCAAACACCCCTAACCTAGGCTGTATTGAGGAATTCCAAAGCAAATCATTAAATTAACACCTAAACTCTACTGATTTTGTTATACTGAGTTAAATTGAACCTAAATAAGCTAATGTGAATAATTAACAACAACAAATAGCACTTAACAAATCATATAATGAAGAAAGGTACAAAATATTACTTGGCATCCAAGCAGTTGGTGACTGAGAACAAGGGACCTCAAACACAACCTATTGTTCCCCTTGGAACTCTAAACCAATCCTCATACTCATCTGCTACTGCAACTACACTTCCTTCCATTTTTCTTATAATTTTTGAATTTTCTTTTTCTCTTTTTTTTTTTTTTTTTTTTTTTTTTTTTTTTTTTTTTCCTCTTTGAATTTTGTTTTCTTTTATTCCAAAAAACTTAACCAATACTCAAATGAGATTTTTAGATCAATAAACAGAATTCAATTCACAAAAGAAAGAAACTTAAATTTGAGTAGAAATTCGAATTTTCATAAAATGCAACTTTCATTGAACTTGAATACTGAAATTACAATTGAAAACTAAATTGAAAACAGAAGTTATAAGAGAAAAGAGATGCCTTTTGAAGGCTTACATAATGCCCTATTTATACTAAAAATAAAGAGGTAGGTACACATTTGCATTGCTCCTCTCTTGTGCTTGTTTTCTGAGTGCAAATGGCTTCCACATCATCTTTGTGCTTCCTTGGTCAAATCCCAACCATTGAGATGCTCAGATATCATCACAGCCTTTAATTATTTGTTTTGGCGCCCAATTAGAGTTGTGGATTGCCAATGTGGCCTGGTGGTAGGTACAGGATTGTGAGTGTGGGAGTATGGTAGTGGGATTGGGGAATGGAGTGGAGAGGACAAAGGAAGATGGTGATGGGGAGTTATGGCGGGAAGTAGGGGTTCACGGGGTTTGTTTTGGGGAAGGAGATGAGACAGCGATGGGGAAGAGGTTGACCTGTGTTTGACCGGTCAAGGATTGACCAAGGTTTTAATGTTAAACCCAGGGTGGGCTTTGGGTTGGTTTTGGGCCTTTGGGAAGGATTTGTTAAATGATGGGCTAGGTGTAGTGGTATGTTGGATTGGTTTCATTTGTGGTGGGCTGGTAATTGTTGTGTTGTAATATCTAGGGTTCGTTTGATTAATGTAGACCACACAAGGACCAAACTTGTATTATTCTGATTTTTTGAGGACCAAATCTGCCAAGCTTTCAAACTTCACCCAAGGACCACACTTGCCATCTTTTAATTTTTGAAGGACCATGATTTATGATTTTTCCATTTAAAATGCCCAGGGATCAAAACTACCAAAAACTCAAAGTTCAGGGACCAATCTTGTAAATTTTTGAAAATTTTCACCCAAAGATCATTTGTGATGTTATTTGACTTTAATTGTGATGTTATTTGACTTTAAAGCGTTTGGGTTGACTTTTCTTTAAAATAAATGCTCAGGGGCTAGTTTTGTCAAATTTTGAAAGTTAGGGGACTGAAACTGCCAAATATGCAAATTTTATTCGTTTTTTGTGATGTTATTTGACTTTAATTGTGATGTTATTTGACTTTAAAGAGTTTGGGTTGACTTTTCTTTAAAATAAATGCTCAGGGGCTAGTTTTGTCAAATTTTGAAAGTTAGGGGACTGAAACTGCCAAATATGCAAATTTTATTCGTTTTTCGTTTGTTTTCACTCGTTTTACATCAGAAACATATAAAACACGATCTTTGGGATTTTCTTCGTATTTTGTCGATAGGATCCATAGTTATTTTCTTAAGGTGTAACAGTTGGATCAATTTATTTTATTGTTTTTTACTCGATTAATACATAATGTTTATTTGATAGCAGATGAGCCATCAACTCCAAGATCAACTCATAATGTGCAAGACAATGTTGTTGACGCTGAAAGTGTTCCACAAGCTGGGAGTTACCAACCAACCCCGCCAGGTAGTAAGTTTTGGATTCCCGAAGCTAAGAAAAAACCCTTGGAAGGAACTGAGTTTGATAAAATTGAACAAGCTTTTGTGTTTTGCAAAGAGTATGCGAGGGAAGGTGGTTTCAAAGTTAGGAGGGGTGGGCAGTCTAACAGGAAAAAAGAATAAGATCCTGATTTGAAATACTTTTGTTGGTCTAGAGAAGGTGTGAAACAACCAAAGAAAGATAAGCCAAAGACTGATACATCATCATCTGATATCGCAGAAGTAGTAAAGGTGATTAAACGAAGGAAACGAGCATCCCAACGTTGTGGATGCAAAGCTCTACTTCGTCTTAGGAAGACCCCTTGTGGAAATAAGTATGATGTGTACAAGTTTTTTAAAAAACATAACCACAGTTTGGTTCATGAAAATGATTACAAGTATCTCCGGGCTGCGAGGAAACTTACTTTTTCTAAACAGCAGTTGTTGCGCCAGCTTTCCGATGCTAATATTGGTCCCACAAGAGCTTGGAAAGTAATGATACAAATGTATGGTGGTTTTGAAAACATCGGGGCTACAGATGTTGAGTGTAGGAACTATAGGCGGGGTTTGGATAACTTCATTGGTAATCGGGATGCACAGATGGTTGTTGAGAAGTTGTTAAGTAGACAAGAATTTTTCACCGACTTTTCTGTTGAATACAAGCAAGACAAGAATGACAAAACCTTGATAGGGTTGTTTTGGGCAGATGCACAAGTAAAGCTTAACTATGCTACTTTCGGTGATGTGGTCTCGTTTGATGCAACCTTCCGGTCAAACAGGTAAACTTATACATCTAATATAACTGGTAGTATAGGGCAATGTTGCATCTTATGTATTATGTGTTTTCCAACTGGTGTGTTTTGGTACTGTGAATCCATGAAATTTTAAGTGTTTTGAAATCTTGCGTCTGGGCCATGTCCTTCTTATCATCAGTTATAATGTATTGCATCTATAATTGTGTATGCATAATACATAAAAAATCATTAAAAAATATTATACCAAAAAAGATTAGGTGTTATTTTGTTTGTAAGTTCAGGTTTTGTAGTCCGCATATTATATTCTTTGTATTCTAGTCAATGTGCTTTTAAGTTTTTAACATCTTCTTTTAAGTTTTTAACATACTGTACTTTTTTTTCCGGTCATATAGGTACAACATGATTTTGGTTCCTTTTACGGGCATCGATAATCACAATCGATGCATTCTCTTTGGTACTGCATTACTAGCAAGTGAAGCAGCCAAGCGGTATACTTGGCTATTGAAAAGGTTTAAGAAAATATTTGGTAATACGCCAAAGGTAGTCGTAACTGACCAAGACCCCGCTATGAAGATTGCCATAGAAAAAATCTTTCCTAATTCAAGGCATCGCTTATGCATGTGGCACATAATGCAAAAACTCAGTGGAAAGGTACTATTTTAGTCAATATATAAGCATAGATTAGTTCACTTATTTCCTGATGCACATCATACTAATTATTTTTTTTTTCATTTGTTGGAGGTCGGCCCCGATTTATGTAGCAAAGAAGATTTCAAGCAACGCTTATGTGACATTGTCTGGACTGACAAAATCGACCCTGATGTGTTTGAGTCAGAATGGGAATCTATCATGAACGACTTCGATTTGACTGACAACAAATGGTTGAGTGATATGTTTGAAATGCGGACTAAATGGATCCCCGCATACTTCCGTCATGAACCCATGTCTGGCCTTATGCGCACCACATCCAAGTCCGAGAGTGAAAACCAATTTCTTGGGCAAATCACTAACCCATACTTGAGTTTGATCGAGTTCCTTAGCCATTATGATACTGCTATTGATACACAAAGATTCATAAATGGCAAGAATACACATAATTCAAACTACAAGACTCTTGATTTAAAAACTCATTTGGTAATTGAAAAGGAAGCTGCTGATTTCTACACACATACAATTTTTTATGATGTTCAGGAAGAGATTTTCTCATCCTTGATGCATTTTTGTTCACTTAGCGTCCAAGAAACAGATTCGTGTTCTACGTTTGTGATTCGGGACACTGAAGCCGACTACAGAATCAAGGGTTCATGGGTGCAAGCTAAGTATGAGGTAACAATACACATCCAACACACTATATTGTTTACTGAACCAATGTTATCTTAACTGCCAATTGATCTAATTCGGTAATTTTCCTTTTGAATCCTTTATCCAGGTTAAATACGTACATGATCCATGCTCTGCTCAGTGCACTTGTTTAAGGTACGAATGTTACGGTTTATTGTGTCGTCACATTTTTTACGTGCTCCGTATGTCCAGGGTGTTCCACTTCCCAAAACAATACATGGATAATAGATGGTCAAAGCATGCTATGCTTCACAAATCTCTTGATGCTAATAAACCCTATCCAAGCACAACAAATTCAGATTGCGGACTAGATGCTACAGTAAAAGATATTTACAACAATGTTGAAGAATCGCTACATCATTTGGTTGGTGACATTCAAAAGCTTCACATATATAGGGACGACCAAACAGCATTCCTAACCCTCCTAAGCTGAACACGAATGAAGGTTATGCAAGAACGCTTGGTGTATCTGAACCTGCAGAGGTGACTATTTTTACCCCTACAGGTATTAACAATAAGGGTCATGTGATTCGCACAAGGCGCAAATCAAAGACCGAAATTACAATGCAACTAAGCGACAAGCCAATGCGAATGTGCAAAAGTTGTGGCAAGTTGGCTAGGCATGCTTCTAGGAATTGTCCCTTGAAGAAGAAGGGCCTTCAAGACGAGGACGTAGACCAGTCCAACGATGATTATATGGATATCTATGATAGTGACTAGTTTATGTGTCCGTTGTTACCTATTTCCACTCATTTTGAACTACTTATGGCTTCTTCTTATGTTACACTCGAAGGCAGTACTTTATTTGTTTCTATCGGGTTTTTTCAATCATCGTTTGTTTAATAAAAAGAATTTATTCCTCTATCACATTAGCTACTTGTATAGGCATGTTAAGTTGATGTGTTAAATTGCAATATTAGATGTCAACCTTTTGTTCAATATATAAAAGACATGATCTGCATATACAGGTAATATACATGTACCTTTAAACTCACCAGACCTGCATTTTTGGATATCCTAAAAAAACACTTCGCATGACTATCCATTATAACATTCAAATATTCTATCATTCATATTTTAAATCAATTGATTGATTCACATGACCTCACAATTTACTAGCTATAGCATTGGTTCAATTTGGAAGATTACTTTGGTCTAGTGATTCAAACACTTTGTGAGTCATATGAAATAAAGGCCAACAATCTCCATGTTATTCCACATAAACATTTTCATTGCACACGATCACATATTATGTGTTGCAACCTTATTCAACAACCAAAAAAACACTCGTCATGTCCACGATAACAATAACATACTAAACAGTTCAAAACAAGTATGCTGTGATTAACAAACTAAAATAACAACTCGTTCCCAGAAACATCCACGTACTTCAAGACAACCTGGTACACATCACGCACTTCAACTATTTTTTTCCTTTCAGGGCAGTTCCTAGCATCATGGTATGTGTACTTGCCACAGTAGCCGTTGATTCGTGTAAAACACAATATCAATATTATAGTATAGATGTAAGCTCAAGAAATCCACAAAGAAATACGGATAATCCGAGGTCGTATTCCGTGTGAAGGGTGAATGGAATTCCGAATTTCCGATTCGGAAAACGTGTCGTGAAAAGTGGTAAAAAGTGATTAGAATGAGATTACACTAATGAGATATTAAATGAAGCACAAATAATCAACTAAGCACGTAATTCAACTAAACAAACCAAAAACGTAACGTAGAAACGAAAACCGTAAATTAAAACGTAAAATAAACGTCAACGCGCGAAATAATACGCGACTTTTAAGCTACGCGACTCCTACGGACTTGAAAATAATTTTCAAAAATTAAAAATGATAAAAGAAAATTTTGAGAAAAAGAAAAATATTTTTTTGACTTTTTATGGATTTATTATGAATTAAAAACTAATTTATCTAATTAAAAATTAAAAGAAAATGTAAATAAATGGAGAAAAATAAAAATTTAATTTTGAAAATTATAAAATAACTAAAAAGAAATTTTAAAACTAAGAACTAATTTTTTTTGGCTTTTTATGTAATATTTAGAAATTAAAAACTATTAAAACTAATTTAAAATTCAAAATAAATTCAAATTAAATGAGAAAAATACAAAATAAATTTCTAAAAATCTAAAATAACTAAAAATAATTTTCTAATATTTTTTTGGATTTTTCTGGGGTTTTCTGATTTTTTTGGAATTTTTGGTAATTAAAAAGTAATTAAATATGATTAAAATTGAAAATAAAATAAGAAAAATAGCAAATGAACTTGGAAAAATCTGAAAATTTCAGGAAAATTCTAAAATACTATTCTGAATCTAGGAAAAATATAAAAATTTGAAAATAAGCACTGGAAGTGCTGATAAGACCAAAACTGCTTATTGGAAAGTGCTTATTGATAAGCAAAAGTTGACCAATTGACCTGAAACTTTGACCAAGTGATTTTTGGACTAAAACAAGCTCAGATTAACAGTATTTAAAGCAAACTCAACTCAGAATCACAGGTAATGAACAAATTAGCACAAATAAGCAATATGTGAATAAGCTAAAGCTAGAAACAGAATAAGCAATAGGCACAATTCAACTGAAACAACAACTTAGGGTGCAAATGAACTCTAATGAATCAACAAAACACAAAGTATGATCAGATTAAAGCACTTGCAGCCTTCAAATGAAATCAGTCCTAAGGTTCAAAAAGCTCAACTGATAAGCCAAATGAACAGGGCTAATAAGCTCAGGGAGGTAAACTTAAGGGTGCAAATTATACACTGACCACCAGAGATACAAAATCCACTCAGAGAAATTACTTCCAATCCAATTAATCACCTCAAATCTGCCTAGAAATTAGGGTAAAAACTGATGGTGCAGGGTACTTGCAAGTCCAGTCAGTCAACTTTAAGCTAAAATCTAGATAAGCAAAAGATGTCCAAAACTGAAATTTCTTTTTGAAACTTATAAACCTACTACCAAACTTCACAAAACAGCTTTTCAAAAGTATTTTGAATCAAATTTGAGAACTATGCAAGCTATTGAAAATCTGACCAACACAGACAACCACAAACTTCTTTGACTTTTTGATTGCAAGTAAACTTTGACCAAAATGAAATTATTAAGCACTTATCTAACTTTAACTACAGTTATAAGCTACTTTAAACCTACCTTAAGCTACACTACCAACTTATGCAACTAAAACTATGGACCTAAAGCTGAATTCCTCAATCAGTTATGCAAATATTGATGCAACAAATGGATTTTGACTTTTAATGTAGTGAACACTTGTTTTATGTAATACTAACTCTAGTTATGACCTAAGTGACTACTTAAAACCAAAAGTAACCTCTGAATATGACTTAATACCAGCAAACCAATGAGATCCAAACACTCCTTATGTGACAGATCCCACTAGAACTTACCACAGATACACTTAAAAGCAATCCAAATCTTAACCTATGAACTCACAATGATACCAAACCTTACAACCAATCCAGAAAACAGTTATCAAATGCAATACTTAAGCAGAAAAACACAACTCAGATCCACAGAAGTACTTACAACTCAGATGCAATATAAATGAAATATCAGACTACAAATAATTCAATAAACAACCAAACAGTTTAAACAAACAACTAGCACTCAATTATTATCAGTATTGAACAAACAGATAAGCACAGATCTAGACTACTTTATACTACTGATGAAAAATTAAGACGAAAAATTAAAATAGGAACTTACAAACCCCTTCAGCTAAACAGAAGGGGACTCCCACACAGCCTGTCTTTTGACAGGCCAAAAAGCTCCTTATTGGCTACCTTAATCTCCAAATAAGCTATAGCTTATTGAATAAGCTGATGTGCAGTTGACCCTTTTTGTGTGAATTTAAGTATGACTGATTGAGGTGCCAAAGTAAGCTTCAAAAAGGTACAATAAGCTGATATGAAACTGATTAAAATAAAAACAAGCTTATTGAAGCTTGTTGAGTTAAGCACTTGATGATTTTTTTTATTTTTTTTTTATTATTATTATTTATTTTTTATTTATTTTTTATTTTTATTTTATTTTATGTAAACTTTAAACAACAAAAAGTGAATAAGCTGAAAAAAGTAAGACTGAATTAAAACAAAGCAATTATAAAAAAGAAGCAATAAGTTGAAACAGATTAAGTAATAAGCAGTAAATAAAGTAAATAAATTGCAAGACAAGGAATTAAGAAAACTAAAATTTCATTAAACAAAAATTCATTACAAACAATAATAACAGCATAACATTCAGTAAAAAAATGGCACCCAGATTACATGAAATGAAGGGGTATATATAGGAGAGCTGAGGTAGCTAGGGTTTGAGTCCAGGTCATCAATCCGCGTCACTTGTGTTTCTTTGAGTCCCTTTTTAGCCATTGATCATGTTTCCAGATAGTTCCAATCATTTAGGACCCTTGATTGATTGATTGATGTGATGTCCATCCTCCGTGTGTGATGTGATTGGTCCACGCGTCCTTCTCTGACATTCCCTGACTTGTCAGGTCTTCTAGAAGCCTCAATCATAGGGTAATTATGACTTACATGGGGTAATTGGGTGTGGGTAAAAATTAGGGTTCGTGTAATAGTAAAAATCTGGGGAATTTTGGGGATAATTTTGGCGGGGTTGTGTTTTGGGGGTTTTGTTTGTTTTGGGTGTTGACCGGTGCAAAATGGTTTGACCTGGGTAAACATAGCAGGCCGGGTCAAAATAAAGTGGTTTGGGCTTTGGTTGTTTTGGGCTTAAAGGGGTTTTGGGTTTAATTTCTTTTAGATCCGGTTGTTTTTACTTGGTTTAGGAGTAGTATTAATCACAAGGACCAAAGTTGTAAATCTAAAAAATCCAGGGACCAAATCTGTGATTTACCAAAAGTGTAATCCAAGGGTATTTGTTGCCATTTTAAGATTCATGGAGGACCAATTTGTCTTTTCTCCGAATAATTCTTCAAAGGATCATTTGTGTAATTCTCTGAAACTGCGGGGACTAAAATTGCCAATCTCTCCGAACTTTAACCAGGGACTAAATATGTAACTTTGACGACTCTCTGAGGTTGATTTTGACTTTTTAAGCTTGGACTTTGACCATTTGACTTCCCCCGGCTCCGGCTTTTGACCTTTTTCCAATCTCGTGCTCGTTTTTGTCGGTTTTGCTGTGTTTTCGTTCATTTTTCTCATATCCGTACCTGCACATACACAAATACAAAAACATGCATTCTCTTGGCATTTTTGGTTAGTATTTGGTATTTTTGGTCTGAAATAAAGCCTAAAAAGGATGAGTGAATAAGCACTCATCAAAATCCCTCAGACTAAGGTATTGCCGTGCCCTCACGCAATGTCATCACCTCACGCTTAAGAGATAAATAATTTCAAAACCTCTCTTTACTGACGTTGTAAAGTAGCAATGATGTTCAAAAGAGATAGTAAAATCATTTATTCTAAAAAACGCTCCGTTTTCCGATTTTCATGGATAACAACTACAACTACTATTTTTGTACTTTTTTTTTCATTTATATATGTGACGGTTTGATTTGACTTTCATTATCAATTCTTATCTGTTGATAATTTTCAGGGTCAACGAGTAGAAACACTTCTCACAGAGAAGAGACCGTACGGATAAAAATCGTCATCCTTGATTTTTCACAAGCTCCCATACTAAGCGTAAAATCGAAATCATTGTTTATCCAGAAGTTAGATGCTAACACTGCCCACAAAAGTTACTTGTGTATTACCTCTTGTCCCCAGATCCTAAATTGTGTATCTAAGGATTTTAATTTGTGAGAAATGAATTGCTTCATATTTTCTCGTTTCGATATTTGTTAGTCCGATAAGAGCACAAAATTTGAACGCTAAGTAGTTTCCAAACTTTCCCTCGAAAACCCCTGCATACAGAAATCGGGTCCACATGAAGGTCTCTGATTTAACACGATTTGTGGAGGCCCCCTTTTTATTTACGACCGAGACATACCATGTTTGATACCCGAAACGGAAGCTTTTTATTAGGGAAACCCCCGGAGTCGAAGTTTGGCATTTTTGCATAATCATAAGCACTTTAATAATACTTTGGTCCTTAGTCCTTTATTCTTTTACAGTCAACGGTTTATGAGCCGCCAAGATGTAAGAGCTTTATTATGACTTTGGATTTTTATCCGCTGCTTTTTTATAGCTTTGGATTCCTCTGCCTTTTTATTTGGCTTTGGACTATTATTATCGATATTCATAACTATATGCCAAACCCCAAGTCCTACGGCCTTTACTAAGATCACAACATCGGCTGCGAACCGGCAAGATGCAATAGTCTATTTCACCGTAACACTGGCAGTACCCCTATGTGTACCAAACCCCCATATGCAGAGATTTTGTTGGGAACGAGAAAAAACTAAGTATTGCCCAAACCGTATACCCTTAATTAATCCTAGACATCTATTTTTATATATTGGTGACGTTGCTGATGGGAACAAGGAGGCCACAAGTACCTCTCGTGGGTTTTTTAAATCCCAGTAATGCGATCCGTGTATAGCACGAAACTTCTAAATAAACTCTATCATTCCTCGATCTCCGCAAATTTAAAATCCCAAATAATGAGATCCGCGGATGCTTAGCCATAATCTTATGATTATTTTGGTTAAGGGAAACAAGCTAGGGCTCAACCCGCCCGGTCAAGTCGGAACATTTATTTCTACTCTCGCCGGTAGGAAAGTCAAAACAAGGTGTCAAATCTTATTATTCATATCATATATTTTTTATTTTTTCATTTTTTTTTTATTTTTTATTTTTATTTATTTTTTTTTTGAATTATAAAGCGGTGACAAAAAGTAAAATTTTTGGTGGAAAACGGAGTTGCGTAAGTTAACAGCTCAGACGATGGTACAGGTCAAATCGAATCGAAGATTCACCCCCCCAGACTAAAGTGAAATATTGTCCTCAATGTTTTAAGGGACGGGTAATCCTACGTAAAATCTAAGGCCGTTTATTAAGTATGCCAAGAGATAAACGTTAGTCGATAAGATTTTGGATATGGTGAATTTTCGAAAGAGCAGCGAAGGATGAGACTCGAGTGGAGAGAACGACAAACCACGAGCACGAGAGTCCTCAAACTTCGGGGAAATTCCTGAACATTCATAAACAACAACCACGAAAACACGAGTTTGGAAAGGGTCGCCCCCCTCACGTCACGTTATTAGAAAATAGAAAATAGAGAAAATGAAAATGGATAAGCATGGGGTGCCTCCCACGAAGCGCTTGTTTTTGTTCACCGAGTCACATGAGCTTGACTCGATCCCCGAATTTAATCGTCCTTGGGGAAAGTCTGGAGATCCGGGACAACCATGGGTGGTATGTCCCCTCCAAAGTAATGTTTAACACGATGACCATTCACCTTAAAATTGGGACCATTAGGTTGAGCAAGTTCAACGGTCCCATAAGGAAATACTTGGGTAATGGTGAATGGTCCAGACCAACGGGTTTTTAACTTGCCCGAGAAAATCTTTAACCGAGAATTGAAAAGAAGGACTCGGTCACCAACATTGAAGACGCGATCTTTAATTTTAGCATCGTGAATCCTTTTTGTCTTCTCTTTGTAGATCAAAGAATTCTTATAGGCCTGATCACGAAGCTCGACTAATTCATTCAATTGAACTTTTCGGTGATCACCCGCGGTTTGAAGGTCAAAATTAGCATGTTTCAAGGCCCAGTAGGCCTTGTGCTCAAGTTCAAAGGGCAAATGGCAGGCCTTCCCGTAAACCAGCTTGTATGGAGTGCACCCGATGGGTGTTTTGTAAGCTGTACGGAAGGCCCAAAGTGCATCATCTAACTTATCGGCCCATGAAGCACGATGTTCACCTACGGTCCTTTCTAAAATACGTTTCAAGCCACGATTGGAAACCTCAACTTGACCACTCGTCTATGGATGATATGTCGTAGAAAGACGATGTGTGACACCATATTTGAGCATAACTTTAGCGAATTGGTCGTTACAGAAATGGGTCCCACGATCGCTTATAATAGCACGAGGTGCACCAAATCGGGCGAAGAGACTTTTGAGAAATTTCACTACAACTCGGGCGTCATTGGTGGGTAGCGCCTTCGCTTCGACCCATTTAGATAAGTAATCGATGGCCACGAGTATATATTTGTTACCACGAGAAGACGGGAATGGACCCATGAAATCGATACCCCAGACGTCAAAAATTTCACAGACTTGGATGGCATTTTGAGGCATCTCGTCCTTCTGCGAAATTTTTCCTTGACGCTGGCAAGAATCACATGATTTAACCAACTCATGAGCATCCCGGTAAATCGTCGGCCAGTAGAAGCCGGAATCAAAAACTTTCTTAGCGGTGAAGTTGGCACCATGATGTCCCCCCGTGGGTCCATTGTGGCATGCCATAAGAATTTCAGCGGCTTCCGTGCCGTGAACGCACCGCCGGATCACTTGATCCGCACATATCTTAAACAAATAGGGATCGTCCCAGAAATAATGCTTAACATCTTTGAAGAATTTTTTCTTCTGCTGGAACGACATCCCTTTCCGGATAAAATTCCCCGCATGGTAATTCGCAAAGTCGGCGAACCATGGGGTACTAGAATCACAATGTGATAAACTCCCCAGTGTCTCGAGAGGAAAAGCTTCGTTAATCTCCTTTTTCTCGAAAACACTTTGGTGGGGATTCTCTAAACGTGATAAGTGATCAGCAGCAAGGTTCTCGGCTCCCTTTTTATCTCGAATTTCAACTTTGAATTCTTGAAGGAGGAGAACCCACCGCATCAAGCGTGGCTTAGCATCTTGCTTTGCCATAAGGTACTTAAGAGCCGAATGATCCGTGTACACTATGCATTTCTTCAAAAGCAAATAAGATCGAAACTTTTCAAAAGCGTAAATGACGGCTAACATTTCTTTCTCAGTAGTCGTATAATGGTATTGAGCGTCGGTCATTGTTTTACTAGCATAGTGTATCAGCTGAAAATGCTTAGACTTGCGTTGCCCCAGGACTGCACCAATAGCATAATCGCTAGCATCGCACATTAGCTCGAAGGGCAAGTCCCAGTCGGGGGCAATTAAGACGGGCGCCTCCGTTAACTTCTTTTTAAGAATATTAAATGCTTCGATGCATTCATTTGAGAAGATAAACGGAGCATCTTTTTCAAGCAAGTGTGTCAGAGGCCGGGCTATCTTAGAAAAGTCTTGAATGAAACGTCGGTAAAAGCCGGCATGACCGAGAAAACTTCTAATTCCTTTAACGGTGGTGGGATGAGGTAATTTTGCAATCACGTCGACTTTAGCTCTATCGACCTCAATCCCAGATTTTGAAATCTTGTGGCCGAGGACAATGCCCTCTTTAACCATGAAATGGCATTTCTCCCAATTTAGAACCAAGTTGGTGTCTTCACACCGTTTCAGCATATTTTCTAAATGGGAGAGGCACGAAGTGAAAGAATCTCCATAGACCGAGAAATCATCCATAAAAACTTCCATGGTTTTCTCGATCATATCCGAGAATATCGACATCATACACCTTTGGAATGTGCCTGGAGCATTGCATAAGCCAAAAGGCATACGACGATAGGCAAACGTTCCATAAGGGCAAGTGAAGGTAGTCTTTTCCTGGTCCGGAGGGTCAATAGGTATTTGAAAATAGCCGGGAAATCCATCAAGAAAACAATAGAACTCATTTCCCGCTAGGCGTTCTAGCATTTGATCCATAAATGGAAGTGGGAAATGGTCCTTACGAGTCGCATCATTCAATTTACGATAATCAATACAAACTCTCCATCCGGTAACAAGACGTGTCGGAATCAATTCATTATCTTCATTTGTAACGACGGTCATTCCACCTTTCTTCGGTACGCAGTGGACCGGGCTAACCCAAGAGCTATCTGAGATTGGATAAATCATTCCGGCATCGAGGAGTTTGATAACTTCCTTTTTGATAACCTCATGAATTTTCGGGTTAACCCGTCGTTGTTGCTGAACGGACGGTTTGAAATTATCTTCAAGTAAGATCTTATGCGTGCAAAAACGAGGGTCGATACCCTTAATATCAGAAATTTTCCAAGCGATGGCACTCTTATGCTTCCTGAGCACATCTAAGAGACGTTTCTTCTCCTCATCTTTAAGATCTTTAGAAATAATAACGGGAAGTTTGTCGGTTCCTTCCAAAAATGCGTATTCGAGATGAGGAGGTAAATCCTTGAGCTCGGGCTCCGGAGGATTCTCAGTAGACGGCTTAACTTCTTTAACGTCGGCCATTTTAAGATCAAGCGGAGGGAGGGACGGGTTGGGATCTTCATTTAACAATTTCTCAATCAAAAGTACATCCCCCTCCGGGTCACAATCGGAATGATCAATTTCCGGTGAAATCGAATCATTAGCAAGAAAGGCCTCGATCTCTTCCAAAATGAAATCACTTCCCTCAAACGGAGTAAGGGAAGGGGAAGGATCGGAAATTATCGGTTCAGAAGAATGAGTGGGATTGCCACTCGAAGCATGTTCGGTAAAACCAAGTAACTCTTGAGCGTACTCCTCCGTAACTTCGTCGATAACGTCGATTCGGTTAACGAAATATTTGTCAAACTCGGAGGAGTACCTCGCGGTTTGATCCAAGTTAAAAGTGACGGCTTCGGTACCAACGCGTAAGGTAATTTCTTCGTCGAAAACATCAATCAAAGCACGGCCGGTCCTTAGGAAACCTATTCCGAGAATGAGAGGTACCCGCGGATCAGCATCAAAATCAACAACGACAAAATCGGCAGGGAAATGGAATTTTCCCACATTAACAAAGACATCCTCGGCTATTCCCATCGGGCGGGAAGTAGTTCAGTCGGCTAGCTCGAGGGTCATACAAGTCGGAGTCAAATTGGGTAAAGACAATTTCTTCCAAATTGATAACGGCATTAGGTTAATGCTAGCACCAAGATCGGCCAAGGCGAAGCATTGAACCATCCCAGGAAAATTAAACGGAATGAGAAATCGACCGGGGTCTTCAAGCTTTTCGGGGAGCTTTTTGAGGATAACCGCTGAACAATTCTCATTCATCTGGGTTCGAGATTTTTCAAACAATTTTTCCTTATTATTCAAAAGACCTTTTAGCATAGAAGCAAATTTAGGCATTAAAAGTATAGCATCCGCGAGAGTTATGTCAAAATGTAGCTCTTGAAAAACTTGGTAAAACTTTTCCATCTGAATTTTATCTCTCTCACGGTGCGTTTGTTCGTTTAAGCGTGACGGATAAGGTAATTTTGTTTTGACGGGTGTTTCTTTCTCAGATTCGTAAACAACTTTATCTTTTCCTTTGGACGTCGGGACCACCGGAGGTTGGATGTTTTCGGTCCTTCCATTATCACTAGGAATTTCCGTATCCGTTGTCGTCTCGGTTTCACGGACGACTACCTTGGGAGACGAAGAAGAAGAAGGGGTAGTCGGAGCCGTTGGTCCATCGATTACAACACCACTCCTAGTCGTAATTGCTTTTGCATCACCCCGCGGGTTAGCAATTGTGTTGCTCGGAAGAGAACCAGATGTCGATGCTTGATTCATTTGTATAAAACTGCTCATCATTTGCTTAAGCTCATTCGTTTGTCGACTCATGGTTGTGTCGATTTCCTTCTTAAGTTCCACCCTCATATTGTTGATTTGATTTTGCATTGCTCGAAGGTTAACTTCGTTCGTTTTTATGTAATTAGCAAGCTCAGGAGAAGGTTGCGGTGGTTGATAAACTTGTTGTGGTAGAGGGGCTTGATAATTAGTTCCACGGTTTTGATTGTAACCTTGGTTTTGATAACCTTGGTTAGTTTGAGGATAACGGTTTTGATTAGTTTGCACGGGTGGAAACCCAGGTGGACTTGTTTGATTAGCTCGAAAACCTTGGTTTTGATTGTAGTTTACGGCTGCTATGTTAGCATTATAAACTTGGCCATCGGTGGCTTGACAATCATAATACGGATGCGGTCCACCACAAATCACACATTTTTCATTAATTGCTTTAACGGGCTCGGGTTTTTGGTTCTGCAACTTAAACTCTTTCATCATACAACGGATAGCGTCGGTAAGTTCGGCCAATTCCGATGATTGGACCGACGAAGGTGAAGGAGGAGTAAAAGAAGTCACTTTCGAAACATTCGGCTTGTTACGAGAAGTCGGAACCTTAGATTTGTTCTCAATGATCATCAAAATATCCCTAGGCGTACGATTCAAGATATTGCCACCGGCGGCTGCGTTTAAAGAATCTTGATCGTTTTGCGTCAAAGCATTATAAAACGTGTCGATTTGGTGTAACTCGGAGAAACCATGGTGAGGACATTTTCGAAGAAGATCCTTAAAGCGTTCCCAAGCCTCACCAAAATTCTCATCAAAACGTTGTTGAAAATTAGTTATATCATTCTTAAGATTAGTCGTTTTGGACGGCGGAAAGAAATGATTAACAAATTTTGAGACGAGTTCTTCCCATGTGTGAATTGATCGAGGAGGTTCTTTTTCGAGCCAAATCCGGGCTGAACCCTCGAGTGAAAATGGGAACAACATCAATTTGATAGCATCGTGAGGGACATCCTTAAATTTCAAAGTCGAAGTCAGCTTATTAAACCATCGGATGTGTGCGTGAGGATCGTCCCTCTCAAAACCGTGAAATTGTTTTGACGTAACAAGTTGAATCAATCCAGTTTTAAGTTCAAAATTATCGGAAAGGATTGGTGGTAAAACTATTGCATCCCCGTATCCCTCGGTGGGACACTGGAGCAATTCTTGCATAGTACGTTGATCGTAAACCGGTTGTGGTCCCATCGGCGGGATCACATTGTTTTGGATAGCACCCATCGGCGGGGGTCCCAAGTGTTGTTCGTTCGGGTTCATTTCCTCCGTATTAGAAAATAGAACTCGGTGTGTGTGACGAAACAAACTTTCCGGATTTGAAAGTGGTGAAACAAGTCGTTTAGACGTAGAACGTGTGTTCATACACCACAAAAATCAAATTTTTGAAAAATAAAAGGAAAATCAAATTTGAAAAGGAAAATCTTTTTGTGTTTTTGTTTTTATAAAGCAAAATTCAAAAACTTAAACTTTTGTTTTTTTTCTTTTTCTAACGTTACGTTAATTGTAAAACGTTTCCCTTAATCTACTCGCGACGGAACGGGAGAGAAGAATGGATCTCTCTTCAGCTTGCAATTTAATGTCAAAGCTTCCGTATTTTCCGCTTATTCGGTCGTAGAATCAAAGTAATCCGTCTAGCAACTAATTTCACGCGTAGTTATATTGGGAGACTTATTTGGTTTACAACGCCCTTTCTTTCGATCGGAACGAGGCTGTAACTTTATTATATTTTTTTTTTGGTATTTCTGTGAAAACACTTTTAGGAAAAGTGTTTTTGATTTTTCGATATTTATATAATATATACAAAATAGAGGAAGGCTTATCAAAACACAATTTTTCAAAAACGAATATTCAAAAATTCACTTCAACCTTCCCCGGCAGCGGCGCCAAAATTGATTCGTGTAAAACACAATATCAATATTATAGTATAGATGTAAGCTCAAGAAATCCGCAAAGAAATACGGATAATCCGAGGTCGTATTCCGTGTGAAGGGTGAATGGAATTCCGAATTTCCGATTCGGAAAACGTGTCGTGAAAAGTGGTAAAAAGTGATTAGAATGAGATTACACTAATGAGATATTAAATGAAGCACAAATAATCAACTAAGCACGTAATTCAACTAAACAAACCAAAAACGTAACGTAGAAACGAAAACCGTAAATTAAAACGTAAAATAAACGTCAACGCGCGAAATAAAACGCGACTTTTAAGCTACGCGACTCCTACGGACTTGAAAATAATTTTCAAAAATTAAAAATGATAAAAGAAAATTTTGAGAAAAAGAAAAATATTTTTTTGACTTTTTATGAATTTATTATGAATTAAAAACTAATTTATCTAATTAAAAATTAAAAGAAAATGTAAATAAATGGAGAAAAATAAAAATTTAATTTTGAAAATTATAAAATAACTAAAAAGAAATTTTAAAACTAAGAACTAATTTTTTTTTGGCTTTTTATGTAATATTTAGAAATTAAAAACTATTAAAACTAATTTAAAATTCAAAATAAATTCAAATTAAATGAGAAAAATACAAAATAAATTTCTAAAAATCTAAAATAACTAAAAATAATTTTCTAATATTTTTTTAGATTTTTCTGGGGTTTTCTGATTTTTTTGGATTTTTTGGTAATTAAAAAGTAATTAAATATGATTAAAATTGAAAATAAAATAAGAAAAATAGCAAATGAACTTGGAAAAATCTGAAAATTTCAGGAAAATTCTAAAATACTATTCTGAATCTAGGAAAAATATAAAAATTTGAAAATAAGCACTGGAAGTGCTGATAAGACCAAAACTGCTTATTGGAAAGTGCTTATTGATAAGCAAAAGTTGACCAATTGACCTGAAACTTTGACCAAGTGATTTTTGGACTAAAACAAGCTCAGATTAACAGTATTTAAAGCAAACTCAACTCAGAATCACAGGTAATGAACAAATTAGCACAAATAAGCAATATGTGAATAAGCTAAAGCTAGAAACAGAATAAGCAATAGGCACAATTCAACTGAAACAACAACTTAGGGTGCAAATGAACTCTAATGAATCAACAAAACACAAAGTATGATCAGATTAAAGCACTTGCAGCCTTCAAATGAAATCAGTCCTAAGGTTCAAAAAGCTCAACTGATAAGCCAAATGAACAGGGCTAATAAGCTCAGGGAGGTAAACTTAAGGGTGCAAATTATACACTGACCACCAGAGATACAAAATCCACTCAGAGAAATTACTTCCAATCCAATTAATCACCTCAAATCTGCCTAGAAATTAGGGTAAAAACTGATGGTGCAGGGTACTTGCAAGTCCAGTCAGTCAACTATGCAAGCTATTGAAAATCTGACCAACACAGACAACCACAAACTTCTTTGACTTTTTGATTGCAAGTAAACTTTGACCAAAATGAAATTATTAAGCACTTATCTAACTTTAACTACAGTTATAAGCTACTTTAAACCTACCTTAAGCTACACTACCAACTTATGCAACTAAAACTATGGACCTAAAGCTGAATTCCTCAATCAGTTATGCAAATATTGATGCAACAAATGGATTTTGACTTTTAATGTAGTGAACACTTGTTTTATGTAATACTAACTCTAGTTATGACCTAAGTGACTACTTAAAACCAAAAGTAACCTCTGAATATGACTTAATACCAGCAAACCAATGAGATCCAAACACTCCTTATGTGACAGATCCCACTAGAACTTACCACAGATACACTTAAAAGCAATCCAAATCTTAACCTATGAACTCACAATGATACCAAACCTTACAACCAATCCAGAAAACAGTTATCAAATGCAATACTTAAGCAGAAAAACACAACTCAGATCCACAGAAGTACTTACAACTCAGATGCAATATAAATGAAATATCAGACTACAAATAATTCAATAAACAACCAAACAGTTTAAACAAACAACTAGCACTCAATTATTATCAGTATTGAACAAACAGATAAGCACAGATCTAGACTACTTTATACTACTGATGAAAAATTAAGACGAAAAATTAAAATAGGAACTTACAAACCCCTTCAGCTAAACAGAAGGGGACTCCCACACAGCCTGTCTTTTGACAGGCCAAAAAGCTCCTTATTGGCTACCTTAATCTCCAAATAAGCTATAGCTTATTGAATAAGCTGATGTGCAGTTGACCCTTTTTGTGTGAATTTAAGTATGACTGATTGAGGTGCCAAAGTAAGCTTCAAAAAGGTACAATAAGCTGATATGAAACTGATTAAAATAAAAACAAGCTTATTGAAGCTTGTTGAGTTAAGCACTTGATGATTTTTTTTATTTTTTTTTTATTATTATTATTTATTTTTTATTTATTTATTATTTTTATTTTATTTTATGTAAACTTTAAACAACAAAAAGTGAATAAGCTGAAAAAAGTAAGACTGAATTAAAACAAAGCAATTATAAAAAAGAAGCAATAAGTTGAAACAGATTAAGTAATAAGCAGTAAATAAAGTAAATAAATTGCAAGACAAGGAATTAAGAAAACTAAAATTTCATTAAACAAAAATTCATTACAAATAATAATAACAGCATAACATTCAGTAAAAAAATGGCACCCAGATTACATGAAATGAAGGGGTATATATAGGAGAGCTGAGGTAGCTAGGGTTTGAGTCCAGGTCATCAATCCGCGTCACTTGTGTTTCTTTGAGTCCCTTTTTAGCCATTGATCATGTTTCCAGATAGTTCCAATCATTTAGGACCCTTGATTGATTGATTGATGTGATGTCCATCCTCCGTGTGTGATGTGATTGGTCCACGCGTCCTTCTCTGACATTCCCTGACTTGTCAGGTCTTCTAGAAGCCTCAATCATAGGGTAATTATGACTTACGTGGGGTAATTGGGTGTGGGTAAAAATTAGGGTTCGTGTAATAGTAAAAATCTGGGGAATTTTGGGGATAATTTTGGCGGGGTTGTGTTTTGGGGGTTTTGTTTGTTTTGGGTGTTGACCGGTGCAAAATGGTTTGACCTGGGTAAACATAGCAGGCCGGGTCAAAATAAAGTGGTTTGGGCTTTGGTTGTTTTGGGCTTAAAGGGGTTTTGGGTTTAATTTCTTTTAGATCCGGTTGTTTTTACTTGGTTTAGGAGTAGTATTAATCACAAGGACCAAAGTTGTAAATCTAAAAAATCCAGGGACCAAATCTGTGATTTACCAAAAGTGTAATCCAAGGGTATTTGTTGCCATTTTAAGATTCATGGAGGACCAATTTGTCTTTTCTCCGAATAATTCTTCAAAGGATCATTTGTGTAATTCTCTGAAACTGCGGGGACTAAAATTGTCAATCTCTCTGAACTTTAACCAGGGACTAAATATGTAACTTTGAGGACTCTCTGAGGTTGATTTTGACTTTTTAAGCTTGGACTTTGACCATTTGACTTCCCCCGGCTCCGGCTTTTGACCTTTTTCCAATCTCGTGCTCGTTTTTGTCGGTTTTGCTGTGTTTTCGTTCATTTTTCTCATATCCGTACCTGCACATACACAAATACAAAAACATGCATTCTCTTGGCATTTTTGGTTAGTATTTGGTATTTTTTGTCTGAAATAAAGCCTAAAAAGGATGAGTGAATAAGCACTCATCAGCCGCACATCCTCGTTGGCTTGTTGGCTGACATCATAGCAATATACCTTTTTAGTTCACGCCACTTGTGACCGTTGCCAACTATAGTTTTAAATATAGACAATAATGCAAGAAAAATAAGATTTTACACATCAATCAACTAAGCATAAATTACACTAACAAACTTACTATTTACCTTGAAAGCTAGAATTCTGGATTGCAATACACATACTGATATGCACGTTTGATGTGAATACCGAGTATAAATACTGGTTGTTTCAAATACATGATTTTTCAAATGAGGATATGCAGTATAAATTAGTGATGCTAGCTATTAAGGCGAGATTTGTTTTTTTAAAAACCATATCATGTATAACTAGAAAATATCATTCACATTTAAATCATTGAAGGTATCTTATTTGGTATGATATATAATTCCAATTGCAATTTGAATAACCAACACCTAAAATTAACAAACAAACTATATAGTCGACGAACACCCTATATTCACTAAATAAACTAACAAACAACCTATAATCACTAAATAAACCCCAATCTTGGTTTCATTGAGAGCCGCCGTGTATCATATTGAACTCCACCCAAATTTATACTAATGCCCAAACGGTTATAAGTACTGAAGCAAAATTCTATTTAAACAAATACCCAAACTGGGCAAAGCAAAATACATAATACCATGTTTTAACATTAGCAACACTACAAACTAGATTAAAGTTTACTCGGTAAGCATATGCGAAAATTTTTATGACAATAAACTGAAAACACACAAACATAATAAAAATCCAAACTTGGTAGCGACACGCAACTTGATTGGTTCACTTCAAACTTT
Source organism: Artemisia argyi (assembly GCA_030686995.1). Taxonomy (NCBI): domain Eukaryota; kingdom Viridiplantae; phylum Streptophyta; class Magnoliopsida; order Asterales; family Asteraceae; genus Artemisia; species Artemisia argyi. The sequence goes on along the minus strand of CM060698.1, from coordinate 77,870,682 downwards.
TTCGAGACACTTCAAACTTGGATGAGACACGCGACTTGATTGTTTCAAATGCAGCCATCCTTAACCTCTTCCTTTCTTCCACCGGTACACTCCTGAATGCATGCACTTCCTTATCAATATCAGTCTTCACCAAATTGCAATCGGACAGAAGTATCTTCACAGCATACTTGATACGGAGATCCCTTAGTTCTCTCAATTGTTTCTTCCCTTCTTGGCTCAAGCAACACAGGTCAGCACTATCACCTTTGTAGGTTTCCATGTGGCGCATCGTAAACACACCACAGTCCACAAAATTTTTGGTTGTCATGCATCCCAATTGCAGTACCTTCCTACACGCATGAGTCATTCGTTCATGGTTTGGATTATTCTTGTGCAACAGGTAATCCTCGAAAAGCGATGTCTGATATACAGAAAAAATATAAGTTAACGACTAGCATATATTTTATATACTTTAATTTGTGGTTAGCTAAATAGAACAACAAAACATTTTCTAATACTCTAATTCTAGATACTCATATGACCACAAATAACATCACCGTTAACGCCTAGCAAGCACATTTACAACCAGAAACACAAGCTATAGAAATGCAAGGCCTTGTGACTTCATTACATAGTACACATAAGGGTTAGTATGTCTACTGTTTCCAGAGTCAAGACAAAGTAACAACGACCCCCCCTAATGCTAAATCATACCTCCGCCCTTGTGTACCACACACTTAAATTGGGAAATTTCATAGCCGTTCACATGAAACAGACTACCATGACACCCTTTCTAGACTGCCTAACATAAATGCACATCATCTAATATACTATCACGCTTTAGTCTACTAACAAAGAAGATAAAACATAACGTACCAGTTGCATGATATATCAAGTGAATCTATCATCCTCAGTTTTATCCGGAAGAAGGAGGTTATCCAAAATTTGCACTTGACCATCTTTCATGTTCATGCACACTACAAAGAAATGACGCCCTTGAATAACCACGAAGAAAACCTGCCAAACATTTAAACAACAAACTCAAAATATCTGGCAACTTTTGAAATCATGTGGGTTATAGGATTGGAAATCTGATACGTACCAATTGAACATAATCAAGGGTGTTATACTCGCTTCTATTCACTACATAATCCATGTTTTCGACAAACTTCTCAAACATCTTTTCATACCCCTAGCTTTCCATTTCACTAGTCTGCATTCACAACCAATTTGTGTTTGTAAAATGTAATTGTACAATTTATCAATCAGAATTATTAAACTGATGCGTACTCGACATCCTTCAGAACTTACCAGCATAGCTGTGTGGCAAAAAACCCTTGCCACCGTATGCTTGCTTATGTGCTTCTCAGCATTGTTAAGTACATGCGTGAACAGGTCAATTGCTCCACTCACTATATCTATGCCCGGAAATAGACTTTCCAAAACGACCCACTCTCCATCAACATATCGTGTCTTGAACACAATATCACTGTCATATAAACAAGAGTTAACAACTAAATAGTATACACGTAATTACTTATTAAAAACTTTTGTATGGTACATTGTGACTTACGTTTCTTTTAATCTCGCACTAAAGAAGCATTCAGCAACTTTTTTTTTCGTGTTTTTCAATTGCATCTACCACTGACACTTCCCTGGTCATATACGATGACCTAAGTACTTCAGGTAAGAGTCTATGACGTTTTGTCCTGGCATTTTCAAGCTTTGGTACCAATATATTCAAAGGCACAGGATCTACAAATACCGGCATGATATCCAAGCTTTTATTTCCCATGCTCTCCCGACCAAACCTTGATAACCTGTTTGATGTATTGCTGTCATGAGCACGAACTGGTATGGGATGATCAGGCGTCTTAAAACCACCACCATCAGCTGGTTCCTGTGATACATAATCCCTTAAGCTATCCAGCAACACTTGGTCTTCGTCCAGGTCATCAACAACAACTTTTCCTTGCGTTGATGGTGGCTGTGTCACATTCAAATCGAACTCACCATCATCATCAAAATCAAGGCGTGTGGGAATCTGTTGATGGTTTCTCTCCCATTCTATGCACACTTCATCTGATATGGCAATAATTTCGGTTGGCGTTCCATATACCTGGGTAAACGGGAATACATACTCATCTAGTGCACTGTCCTTTTTATTCACACACTCTTCCGGTGTAAAACATTTGTCGGCTGCTTCCTTAGTTGGATCTTTCATGTCTTCAGGATTATGATAGTAGTTGCGGTTGACAAACATCTGATCCCTACGTTCTTTCAACTCGCTAAACCCATGATCGTAAGGATTATCCTCAAGTCCTTTAACTAACAATCGGTCTGCCATATCCATAAGTTCTACAGCCCTTTCAAGACACAATGACAGTTTCTTTTTCATCACCTATCACAACAAATAAATTTTGTATCACGATATGTTATATAAATCCAATTTTATGAAACACCAAATACAACATTATATTATTCACTCAAATGTACCTCCGCATTAACTGGTACACTCTCACCCCCAGTGTCTTCAAACACGTCATCTTCCCAACCTATATCTTCATCCAGATCTGCACAAAATTACAGATTTACCTTTTTAATAACCATACACGTTACCACACTAGCATATTTCATATAATTGGGATTAAATTATCAACGTTTACCCTCATCATGTATTACTTCATCGGAACCTATATCATCAGTAGCTGAGTCATCAAAAGGTTCCTTTGGGAACATCTCTCCTTCGAGTTTATACAACAACTCTGAAGAACAGTGTTTTATAGGTGTATCTAACGTGGCATACACAACCTGTGATACAAATTTATAATTAATAACTAACTATGAAACTAATAAAAACATGTATTTAATATTAACATAAATAAATAAAGAAAACCAAAAAAAAAAGGCCAAATACATAACAAATATCATACCAGTAGTAATATTACAGGACCATTGAAATGTGCATTCCGATTCCATGATCTTTTCGTTCTGACCAAACACTCGATTATATATGTGCACCAGTCTATCTTCAGTATATCGTCTTCGTTGTTAATGCATGGTAGGAAACGCAGATTGACGGTGTTGCTCAAATTTACCTCACCAATCGTTGAAAAAAACAATACCAGAAAATTCAACTTAAACATCCACCCACCACGTTTGGTTTTTAGTATTTCTTTTGCCACATGAGTATTGAAATGCTTTTTAACATCCTCCCCAAATTGTTCCTTCCACTGCCTAATTAGCGGGTTCCTATAATCTGAATTATCACGAGTTTTAATGTGTACATCCCCCCTTGGTACACCTAACATATTGTTAACTACGTCTGGTGTAATATGTATTATCTTACCATTTACATCCAACCTACATGTGTTTTCATCAAACCTGTCTAACAGCCAGTACGCTAGACGTGTGGGTACATCACTTATCTTAAACTCAAGCACCTCACCAAAACCCGTGCTTCTTACATCCTTTTTTTGAACATCCGACATCTGTGTTATCACACGAAACAGATTTCCGGGCGGATTTCTTAAATGTACTCTATTCACATTTCTACCAACACTAGGACCCGCTATATTTTTACCTTTTTTAGTTCCTGATCCTACTTTACCTTTCTCTTCAAACCGTTTTTTCGTAAATGTCTTTTTCTTACCCACGGTAACTTTATCTATCTTTGTTTTCTTCGGAGAAACAAAATCATCGTCTGTTGAATTTCCATCTTCATTTGCCACATCCTTATCTACATACACACCAAATAAATCAAAACACTTAAATCACTATATACAAACATACACATTTAATCATTTTCTGCAATAAATACAACTTTAATAAAAAATCTAACTACCTTTACAATCACCTTTTTCATTACCAACTTTCTTTTTCCCTTTCACTGCCTGCGGTTTCATTTTCCGTTTACCCACTGCACATTTCCCTACGAATAATAAATATTCATAAAATAAACATACGTGACACATATGTAAAAGACAATATATACAGATTACCTTTTATATTCCCATCGCGAAAATCTTCCATTTTTTCGCTTCCTTCATCCCTTCCCTCATCCATTTTTTCCTTAGACACGTTATTCTCCACATCAGCAATGTATCCTTTTTGTTTATTCGATACATTTGCTTTATCCAAATTTTCTCCTTCAATATCATTCTCGTTTGCTTGATCAATAACGTTATCTGATTTATCACATAAACCAAAATTGATTCACACTCTTGTATATAACAGCAACAACATACAAAATGTTACACGTAATATACCAACTAATACACGTTAGATTACAACAACAGGCACACCTACTCCTCATCAAGCCATACCAACTAGTACACATGAATACAACTTACTACATAAATCTTTAACAACTAATACACCTAAATCCGTTTAAACTAACACACCTAAATATGTTTAACCTCATTCACCTTAGTACACATGAATGCAACTTAGTGCATTCATAAAAAACAACTAATACACGTAAATCTGTCTAAACTAACACACCTAACGCTGTTTACGCAAATTCACCTAATCAACTAATACACATACTTGACTTCGTTTACAAAATGCACCTTACCAACTAGTACACAGAAACAACCGGTACATATTCCACATTACCAACAAAAAATGATCCGTTTATATCAACTAATACACCTACACACCTAATACACATACTCAATTATCCGACATACATCCATCTCATATCAACTAATACACCTAGATCAGTTTAAACTAATACACCTAAATATGTTTAACCTAATTCACCTTAGTACACATGAATGCAACTTAGTTCATGAAAACTAATACACGTAAATCTGTCTAAACTACCACACCTAAATCTGTCTACGCTAAATGACCTTATCAACTAATACACACAAACAACCAATGCACATTTAACATTATCCCCGAAAACTGATCCGTTTATATCAACTAATACACCTTCTCACCTAATACACATACTCAATCATTCGACATAAATCCATCTCGTATCAATAAATACACACGCGTGCACCTAATACACACGTGCAACTAATACATACGTATCACTGTTACATGATATAAATATTAGATTAAACAGATAAATAACATCTTATTCAACAAATGCACATGTTGTGTTTCCTTAAATAGCAGGCACCGGATTAGTCAATTTCCACATACCCAGAAACATATAATATACAAATTTCAAATATGTATTTTAATTAAGTTCCGATTTCTAAAAAAACTGTACTTGACTGTTTCTACTTCGCACATATTCAACCAAAATTGATCTGATTAACAAATACTTATATCAACTAATACACATCTCAAAGCCATCTCGTATCTTACCCATACTAAACTAACACACACAACAAGGTGCTACACATAATCAACTATTACTTTATTCCAAAGTAACGATACGAGACACATATGCATATTCCCCAAATAACTTGTCTCAAATGACCTTTTTTTTAAGAAAAGCCACATTCATAAAACAAATGCATACAACTTGAAAACCAAAAGTCCGTTATAACTTATAAACTTGCAGCTGACTTGATAACATTTACTTCAAAACTTATAACCAAAAATCCCATTATAACTTGATTTTAATACTTAAAACCAAACAGCCCCTTAACCATAGTATGCCAAACCCTGGCTGCAGTCCGACGTCAACTACTCCACAATAAATCTTTTGAGAGTAGTCCGATATCAACTACTACAGAAAAATTCAACGCATAAAAAAAAGTAATACCTCCTAACACACACGCACATTACCGACTAATACACACACGTGCAACTAATACACACATATCACTATCGAATGATACAACTATTCTTATTTCATATAGTTCACATAAATACCAAATACACATCCTCAAATAACATTTCTCGGAACCAATCCCATCATCTTATTCATGGTGTGTACAAGCTTTTTACAACCTTATACACAATTAAGCTTGTTCCAAAACCCATACAACGCTCAGACACATGATTCCTACTAAACCAATACCCAATACTTTGTTCCAAATAGTAAACATAACCATCGCATACCTTATTTGAAAAGTTTAATCCGACAGCTACACATAAACAACAACTACCGTATTTGAAAACAACCATATTACAGTAATACAAACAACCAACTAATAGCTTCTTTTCACAACATATTTCAAACAGATGTGTAACTGATCCACATGCATCATATTCAACTTATACACATTAAACACAAATGTGGTCTCGGAAATACCTTGTTCCTCTTCACTATCTCCATCAATAGTTAGATCGATCGTTTCATAATGCACATTATCTCTGATTTGTAGCCGCTGACTTGACAACCTACCACTTCTTCGAACTGACACAAAAAACTAACAACTAAAATTAACAAACAACCTATATTCACTAAATAAACTAGATTAAATCGACGAACAATGTATCACTTACCAAACAAAATTTGTTCCTCGTTCCCATTGTGGATCACTTCGTTCTGAAAATTCACCATCTCCGTTTGTTTTGGAATGGGAACACACCTTCGCTATTTAAATAACAAATGAAGAACGATGATTGGGGGATTTTTGATTGTGTGACAGATTTTGGGGATTAGGGTTTTAATACTCAATTTCATACTTCGGTGAATTTGGGGATTGTGTGAGTGATTTTGGGTATGAATTATAGCAGCTACCTAATTTTTGTATCTAGTGTTTTAATGATAGTATTATAAAATAGGTACACAAATGCCATTTGTGTTCTAATTATTCACAATTTTGCCACTCGGTAATTTAATATCTAATCTCATCTAGTATGGTTGATCCAACGGTTCACATGTGTACCTATTTTATCTATTTTAAGCATGTTCACCACAATAACGCCCCTATATATATATGTGTGTGTGTGTGTGTGTGTGTGTGTGTGTGTGTGTGTGTGTGTGTGAGAGAGAGAGAGAGAGAGATAAAACTTGACCCGACCCGGACCCGAATAAGGATACCTGGGTCCAAAATCTAATTTGGGTCAACCCGAGTATGAACTAGGGTCGGATATCGGGTTCAAATTACTTTGCTTATTCGGGTTCGGGTCAACCCGACTAACCCGAGTTTTGTTTTTTTTGTTTTTTTTTTTTATTTATTTTTTTATTATCACTTTTCTCAATCTAGTTTGAAGGTGCAAGTTACTCCATCGCCCATGTAGTAAAGTTTGCCAATTTTCTTCCAATTGTTGATGTTAGAGATATACGGAGTAGCATACTTGCATGTTCTTTCATTGAAACTAAGCATTCTAGTAGTAAAGGTTATATAAGTTTGCTTTCCAAATTGGGCAAATAATATAAAAAGGTAACATATTTGCCACAATTTCTTCGATTGGGTAGTCAACTAAAAAATTTAATAAAGAGGTAAAAAAAATTATAATTTTTTTTCTAACCGGGTATGTTTTTACTTGGAGACCCGGTTGATGCCATGTTGGCAGGTAACCATCCTACACACCATGCCATGTAGGCAGGTAACACCAAATATATACTTCCCCCAAAGTTCAATATATAGAATTAGCAAATCCTTCAAAGTTCAAATCACCAAATCGTTTCCTTCAAATCACTAACCATGAACAATTCTGATCTAATGGTACCCATGAACAATTCTGATCTAATCACCAAATCCTTCAAAATTACCACCGGCCGACTAATCACCAAATACCCAATCCAAATCACTAACCATGAACAATTCTGATCTAATCACCATCGTGAATCCAAACATGACAAACAATAACCCAAATCAACAAAATTAATAAGCTCACAAGTCAAGAAAATAAGCTTATGAATAAGCTTATACGTGAGCTTAAACTCACGGTACACCAAACCCAAATTCAAAGACGCACCCAAATGATGATACCCAAGTTGGTTTTAACCCAAACCGATTCACGCCGAAACGTGGATATGTATTTTTACCTCGTTTTTAGTTTTCAATCCTTACCAAATCAAGAAACGTGGATATATATTTTTACCTCGTTTTGGTGGGGATTTGGAAGGCGGTGGGGCGGTAGTGGTGGAGGTAGGTGGCGGTGGTGGTGGGCTGTGGTGGATATGCCGGTTTGGGAGGTGGAGGTGATGGGTTAGTCGGCCGGTGATGGGTTCGGTTTGGGAGGATTGGGTATTTTGACTTATATTAATCGGTTTGGGAGGATTGGGTATTTTGACTTATATTAGTTGTGAAGGGTGAAACCGGGGTACCGGGTCTCCAAGTAAAAACATACCCAGTTAGAAAAAAAATTAGAACTTTTTTTACCTCTTTATTAAATTTTTTAGTTGACTACCCGATCGAAAAAATTGTGGCAAGTATGTTACCTTTTTATATTATTTGCCCTTCCAAATTTGATAGTGAGTTGAATTTGTATGTGTGTCCAATAATGCTTAGTGACCAGATCTTAATTTTTCTCTTTATATGTTCATGTAGCATCATCAAATGTTTGACCTTACGTTGTCTAAACTGTGTCAGTCAATCAAAAATCGACTAGTTTACTAGTTTTAATATTTTAGAGCTCTTAATTGATTTATCAAAAATCATTGCAAGTCTTTGTTAATATAGTAATTAGGAAAACAAGAGTATGCTCTAAAATTCGTTATAAGCAGGCTAGTTGGCGTATCTCATATGCATTTTTAACTACAGAGTTTAAAAAATGATTAATTTCATTTATAAAAAAATAAGTAAATAAAAAAATCAAATTACATGATTTTTTAAATGGCACAGACCTGAACCCGACTTGACCTGACCCGTTTTGACCCGGCCCGATTTGGCCGAACCCGACTAACCCGACCTCAAATAGGATCAGGTTCTGGTATATTATTTTCAGTCTCGACCCGACCCATTTGACCGGAACCCGACCCGATTAACACCACTATATATATATATATATATATATATATATATATATATATATATATATATATATATATATATATATATATATATATATATATATATATATATATATATATATATATACTTCTTAAAAGGAATATGGATAACATGTGGCTATATTAAACTACTTTTATATGGCGGAAAAAAAAAAGATTAGATTATGCACGTTTAAGTTCAAGAACCAAATGAAGCAGTAGGGTTAGAAAATGTATATTCTCTATATTTGATTGATGTCTCAATCCAAGGGGTGTTTGTACACACATATTGAAAATGAGTCATCTTCTAACAAGATTGGCTAACTGACTTCGGGAAAAGTCTTATCTACTTTAGACCAACTCTTTGAAGAGTTGGTATACATTTTTTAAGGCTTATTATTTTAATGTGAACCTGATATATAGTTATGTGCATGACTACCTTAATACCATGCCTTTCCTTGATTGAACATCATTTTATTTAGCGTGGTGATGTCGAAACGTACCCTAAAAACTTACTGAGAAAAGTTGGAAGGCAATACGCATTTAAGATTAAATTCGGTGGTTACAACATAAAGACAATTGGAAATTATATACCGATTCAAAACTTACAAATGATTCCATTGTCATAAATGAGTTGGCCAAAAAAATAAAGTCGATTAGGTTACTGCTATCCTTTCTGAAATATTTAAGTAGTTGCCCATTGAGGTCTTTTTTCATTTGCTACAATACTAATTTATAGGAACCGCTCACAAATCATGAAAAAAAAAATGAGGGGGAAATCACATTATCTTACTGGTAGTGTGTCTATAAAGATACTTTACATGGACCAATAAGTAATTTTTCAATTTTTATCTATACGAATTTTTATACGAATTTTTAACACCAGAAATATATGTACTTACTATTTCCATTTACTTTTATTTAGGATGGTGAATAAACTTACTCCACCCATTGTTGAAAAGGATATTGCATCAAGCAGGGGCGGATGTACATGTAGTTCAGGGGTAGCGGTCGCTACCCCTGAACTTTTACCCGGTAGTGGAATTTTTGGTGATTTTTTATGTTTTTCGTACTATGTTTCGTATTTCGCTACCCCTGAAACAAATTTTCGCTACCCCTAAACAAAATTTACAAAGCCCATATCATTCTTTAAAAAAACTCCCAGGCCCAAGCCCACTAAATAAATAAACCAAAAAAAAAACATACACAATTTTATAAATAAACCAAAAAAATACATACACAATTTTATACAAAAAAAAAAGCTCATATCTCCACTGCTCGTCCAAATCAAACCCACGACCCACAATTTTATACCAAAAAAAAACATACACAATTTTATCATTCTTTAAAAAAATCCGCCCCTGCTGCTGCCAAAGTGCCAATCGCCACTGCTGCCTTATCCCTTAGGTAATTTCAATTTTAAAGTCTATTTCATAATTTTCATTCTTAGTATTAGGGTTAATTGTGGTTCAATTTTATATGTAATTGTCATTCTTAGTATTAGGGTTAATTAGGGTTAATTTTGCTTAGGTTTATTCAACCAATACATAACCAATTTCATATTTTCTAAGTGCAATTCGTAATCTTTTTGTAATAGGGACTTGATTTTTGAAAGTTGAAACATGAAAAAACAAGTGCATATTGGCAATTTCTTTAAAAGAAAATTTCAAGAGGATGATGTTGGACCAACTCCTTCAGTTTCAATTCCTTCGGGTTCAATTCCTTCGATTTCAATTCCTTCGGGTTCGATTCCAAATGGATTTGATTTGAATGATCTACCTTCGGACCCTTTTGATAGACCACCGATTGCTAGTTATCATCCTAATCAAGTGGATGATATAAGAAGACACTATCTTGTTAAAAAAAGCTTTTCAACCACGAAATCATAAATTTCCAACCAAAATGTATGGTAAAGATAAGAGACGTTTTATTGTACAATGGTTTGATACATACCCGTGGTTAGAGTATAGTGTTAAAACAGACAAAGCTTATTGCTTATATTGTTATTTATTTAAAGAAAAAGTTGGCAATCAAGGTGGAAGAGATGTTTTTTCAAGTGAAGGCTTTTGTAATTGGAGTAAATCAAATGCCTTAAAAGATCATGTTGGGTCAGTTAATAGTCATCATAATAAGGCGATGAAAAAATGTGAGGATCTCTTGAAACAAAAGCAAGCCATAGATGTGAAGCTAAAATTTATAAGTGAACAAGAAAAGGTTGCAAATCGGTACAGATTATTAGGATCTGTTATTAATGCTAGACACTGCCTAGAGAATAGATTACCATTTAGAGGTCATGATGAATCGGAGAGTTCTCGTTATAAGGGGTGTTTTCTTTCAAATTTAAAGTTGGTTAGTGAGATGCACCCGGAGATTGGTAAGTATACATTGGGGAATGCAAAGAAGAATAATAAGTTGACGTCTCCGCTAGTACAAAAGGAGATTATTGATTGCTTTGTGAAAGAGGTAAGTAAAAGGATTTGTGATGAACTTAAAGATAATGTGTTTGGTTTGTTAGTGGATGAGTCTAGTGATGTATCTTTAAAGGAAGAAATGGCTGTTGTTTTGAGATATGTTGACAAACTCGGAGTTGTTAAAGAGAGTCTTATTGGAATTGCTCATGTGCAAGATACATCTTCTTCTACTCTAAAACAAGCCATTGTTTCTATGTTAGCAAATAACCATCTGAGCATATCACAAGTAAGTATTAAGTTTGTATCTTAAATCTTTCAACTATGTTAAAGTTTATTGCTTATGTTGTTAATTGTTTATTATTATTTTAAACAGATTAGGGGTCAAGGTTATGACGGTGCAAGCAATATGCGAGGGGAGTTTAATGGCTTAAAAGCTATGATTTTGAGAGATAATCCATCGGCCCATTATGTACATTGCTTTGCTCATCAACTACAGTTAGTGATTGTGGCGGTTGCAAAAAAGCATGATGGTGTTAAAGATTTTTATGAATACCTCAACATGGTTGTTAATACGGTTTCCGCTTCTTGCAAACAAAATGATATGATACGTGAGGCAAAAAGAAAGAGAGTGGAAGAAGGAATTATTTCAGGTGAAATTAAGACCGGAAAAGGATTAAACCAAGAGAGTTCCCTAAGGCAAGCCAGTGATACAAGATGGGGATCTCATCATGCAACAATCATAAGTGTACTTAAATTATATCCGGAAGTTGTCGACGTCCTTTGTTATGTTAAAGATGAAGGAGACAGCATTCGACAACGAACTAGTGCAAAAGGTATTCTATCCTATTTTCAAAAACTTGAGTTCATTTTTTATGCACACTTGATGGAAGAAATTTTAGGCCACACAAATTGTCTCTCAAAACATCTTCAAAAAAAGAGACAAGACTTGTTGGAATCGAGTAAGATGATTCAAGCAACAAAACAAGCATTGAATGATTTAAGACAAAATGGGTTTGATGACATGTTGAAAAAAGTGACTTCTTTTTGTGAAAAAGATGGTATTACGGTGTTGGATATGATGGGAAGTTATGGTAACCCAAGGAGCCGGAATAATGTCGTTACTAATCGACATCATTTTGAGGTTGAGGTTTTTAATACGGTTTTGGATATGCAAATTCAAGAATTTGGGAACCGGTTCAATGAGGTATCAACTGCATTGGTAGAAAATATGTCGGGTTTAAATCCTTGTAATGGGTTTTCTAAGTTTGACATATCTAAGATAGTAGCCTTTTCTGAGATGTATCCGGATGATTTTAATATGAACGATAGCGGGTGTATTTTGGGTGAGCTTAAAGTCTTTTATCACTCGGTAAAGGAAGATGATAGATTTTTGAATTTGGATGGGATTTGTCACCTAGCTCGGGTAATGGTGGAAACCGGAAAAAATCTTTCATTTCCTTTATTTTATCGGATTTTGAAGCTTGCATTGGTTTTATCGGTTTCAACCGCAAATGTTGAAAGATGCTTTTCTAAAATGAAGCTTATTAAAACGGATTTGCGGAATCGGATGGGGGACAAATATTTGAACAATGTTATGGTATGTACTGTTGAAGGAGAGACATTTGACGAAGTAACGAATGATGATGTAATGGTTCGTTTTCAAGCTATAACAAACCGAAAAGGAGAGTTCTGAGATCTATTAGGTATTTGTTTAACTTCTTTTATTATTGTGTTTTTTTTTAATTATTTAAATGTACGTTAAAAAAAAATTATGGTTAATTTTTTTTTCCACTACCCCTGAACTTTAATCCTAGTTCCGCCCCTGGCATCAAGCCCACTAGAGAAGTGGGAGAATGCAACTGAATGTGTATTTGATAGTCCATATGGATCAAGCATAAAAACATGATAGATAGATCATGATTTTTGTTGTACTTAAAAGAAGTTTTACGCAAACTTAGATAATGTGGATGTGTGTGCTTTTTGCCGTACTTTTGTTGATATTTATGATCTTTATTGTATAAATGTATAAGTATATGTTACATTTAAAAACTCTTCCGTTGATGACTTTTTTTATTAAAAGACATGTCATTAAATTAAACTTATTTTTTATGTCTGTAAATAAAATATCGAAACTAGCCTGCCCATCGGGCGGGTCGTTAATCTAGTATGTATATATATATACTACTTATAAAGGAAAAATAATCAAAGTGAAAAGTTGAGTTTTCAACACTTGGTCATATGAGAAAGAAAAATAATATAATTAATACTCAGATTAAAACGCCCCATTACTTAAAAGTACAATGATTTATTCACATCGTACAATCAATTAAAAACATATCTACCAAATTAAATACAAACAATTAAAACAATTAATACAAATCACAAACCGGGTTGACCCGGGACGCTTCAAACCCGGCGGGTTGACTAGATTTAATTTGACCCGTTTTCGACCCAACCTAGCAAGTTGACCCGGTTTAAATCGACCCATTTTTCGACCGGAACGTTTCAACCGATTGAACCACCCGGGTCGAACCGAGTTTTAAAACATTATGTTTAATTCCCAAATCTTTATTAATTTTCGTTTATAACATATAAACTTCTTTTTATCAATAAACTATTTGTCGCTATAAAATTCTGTTGCTATGCACGGGTACTCGTCTAGTATATATATATATATATATATATATATATATATATATATATATATATATATATATATATATATATATATATAGTTAGGATCAAATAAGAAGATTACTTAAAATAAGAAGGAATAAGAAGAACTATAACCATAAATTCGAGATGCACCGACCTAAATTAGATGCATCCCTATAATCTTAGATGCATTATAACGCACTATAATGTGTTTTCTAGCTTTTAATCAGATGCATATACGTATATTAGATGCATTTCATGATTTCTCTTATTTTTTGGTCCTCTACACGTGCCGAAATCATGAAAATCAATTTGCACCACCTATACATTAAATTAACTTTCGAAACTCAAGATGTTGCATCTAAACGAATAGAAATGCATCGTATGCAAGTCGTTGCATCTCAAATGCGTGGTTTTGGTCACTTCTTACCACTTCCTATTTTAATTTACTTATTACTGCATCCCTACCCTATATATATATATATATATATATATATATATATATATATATATATATATATATATATATATATATATATATGTTTTTCAGCTTTTTAGTATTTGCAACTATTTTTCAGGGTGCAAACGCTGATGAAGTTTTAAATGACTCCAAATTAATCATAGAGTGGTGGTGAAGTTATTAATGAACAAAAACTATAAATATCATTCCCTCCGTCCCATATTAAATGTCCAGATTTAACTTTTCAAGTATTTGTTTATTAACTTAGACTTTAAATATTTTTACTTGTGTTACGTATTATTTGATAAAAATTATACGCAATGAAAATACATTTAAAATTTAATCCATTCATTTATTTTGTATCAAATATTATATTACACAAACAAAAATATTTAACGTCAAAGTTAAAAAAAATAAAAAAATAAAATAAAAATAAAAATAAAAAAATCAGACAAGACATTTAATATGGGACGGAGAGCGCACTACTTTAGGGTAAACTGCAAAAATGGTCACTAAAGTATCGCGATTACGCAAAAAAAGATACCGAGTCATAAAGGCGTGCAAAAATGCCACTAACGTTACGTATAAGTGCAAAAAAGCCGCCGAAAGCCAAATTCTGTTAGTTTCCTCGTTAAGTGCAATGAAATGACTAATATACCCTCATATAATTGGCTGGATAAGTTTTCCAGGACTTGACCAGATAATGAATTATGCGACAAATCAAGAATCTTTAAGCTCCACATTGACTGTAAATTCGCGGGAATATGACCTTCTAAGAAGTTGTAAAACAGATTTAGGTACTCCAAACCATGGAACTCAAAAAGCCCATACGGAATTTGCCCGTGTAACATATTATCCGATAAATCAATAGTAACCGTTGAAGAAAGATTGTAATTCAGATGCAAATCGTCACCCATAACTAGAGATAGTTTACTATCTAACAATGGCACTGCAGGGGTTCCTTTGTTAGTGTCCCCATTGTTAAAACGTAAACTAACATTAAATATACCATCAGGGATGTACCTTGAAAACTTATTTCCCGAAAGATCAATCGTTTGGACTGCCTCAAACATGAAGATCCAATTCGCAAGAGCTCCATTAAACTTATTGTGCGCAAGAGAAAGATATCTAAGGTTTGACCATTTAATCAACGCATCATTCAAAGGTCCCAAGAGATTATTATAGCTTAAATCTACACCCTCTAATGATTTACATCTGTGTTCAAAAAAAAAAAAAAAAAAAAAAAAAAAAGATTTACATCCTGCTAGAGTCAAAGGGATCTCACCCGAAATCCTGTTGTTGCTAACATCAATAATCTTTAAACTATCCAACGCATGTTAACATATGTTAATTAAAAGCATAAAGTTAATCAAGAATATGTTTTAAACCTTAACAATGTAGATTGATTTAGAAGGAATGAGATTAGATTGGGCAAAGATGCCGGCGGTTGCGAGTGAGTCAATGTAAATCAAGTGGGTCGGCAATTAGTACTTCCCATTAAAAAAAGAAACAAACAAATGGTCGAAACTATAAAAGAAAAAGGCAAAAGAACATGGGACTCATGGGACTAATAAGATCTCAATCAAATATTTGCTATCTTTAATTTTGTTCAAAACGTCTTGATGATCATATTCACATTTTTAAGTGTTTTTGAACCACAAAGGTGCAATGTTAAAGTTTTCAGTGTTCATGTTTAAAAAACAAACAAAACTTTTATTGATACTAATCTTTTGGGTATTGTGTCAAATCAAAAGTTGTAATTGATTAATACACAGTTGATGAAAAATGAAAATGGTGTTTTTTGGGTGTCAAAAATCTAGGTTTCATCTTAATGTTCTTAAATAAATTTAATACTAGAAAATTAAATGGGAAGATGATGAATAATGTTTCGGAAGTTAAGTCATACTTTGCAAATTTAGCTATTAAACCGGGTGAAATGACGATAATACCCTTAATGATGTGACACTTAACGAGGAAACTAACGGAATTTGACTCTCGATGGCTTTTTTGCATTTATACGTAACGTTAGTTGCATTTTTGCACGCCTTTATGGCTCAGTGTCTTTTTTTACGTTTTCGCGATACTTTAGTGATCATTTTTGCACTTTACCCGCTACTTTAATAGCTTTATATAATTAAATAAAAATAGACAAATCGATAGTAAGTTAAATTAGAAAGAAACAAGCTTGACAATTTGGTTTTGCCCAACCTCGTACATACAACACACGTTTCTAGTTATGTAAAATGTGGAAAATAAAATTTCCAGAAATCGCATGAATATATATCGGATAAGATCGACCAGCTATTGTAATCATGTAATGTTTGAAAGTCGCAGGTCAAGCCGTATAGCCATGGTCAGATTGAGCAAATCATTTTTAATTCCCATTCCTTTCAATTTCGTTTTCCTTGAGACAAATTATGTTGCGTCTAAAAATAGAATGAACTCATTACAAAATTATATGTAAAAAAAAATTAAAAAATAAATAAATAAAGAAAGAAAAATGCATATTTTTCATGTTCAATTATATCATTAATGCATTTGGTGCAGTACGCAATACCAGCGCCAAACCAACATGGCACGGCGCCACCATACCTCCCCTGCGCAATTGTGTGAGTGACTCCCGTGGCTTGCGCCAAAAGGATTTATGCTTTTTTTTTTTCTTCGATTAGACCTTTGAAAATGTGTATGGGGCGTTGGCAACGAAGAAGATATGTTGAACGTCATACTCAGATTAATGTATCAGGGCTTAGGATAGTATTCACCTATATTGAAAAAACCTGACTCCTTAATCGTAAGATCTTTTCCACGAAAACTACTTAGCAGCGCGTTTTGAGAATTTAAAGGTTGCAGTATGCAGTAACCAAACTTGAAGAAGGTAAAGAGGAAAAGAAAGCTTAAATGGAACGTCGGACTCCAAACTTTTCAAAGTTCCCTCCCGAACCATAAACTCATTGAATTCTTTTTTAATAAGTGTTACCGTATCTTTATTCTTTTAGAATGAAAAATGAAAATGTATAATAATTTGAACAACATAAAGACAGTTTTATGCATTTGCTTTATCACAAAACAATATGCTTATTAGCAATCAAACGATACTACATGTATCCCCAAGTCTTTAGCGTGAAGCCTTGATTAGTGCTAGAAATTAGTTGAGAAAGTGAACTTTTTTTTTTCAACTTTAGACACACTTACCTATATGTGTGTAACATATACAAGTATCAATTTGTGGTTTTGCGTTCTCCTTATTGAGAGCTTCGCAGCAAGCTAATATGTGACCAAAATTGAGTTTATGTAAATGAGATCATGTGTTTCAAAGATAGTCAGTTGAAACAAGATATGTAAAAATTAGAAATGACGTTAGCACTTGGCCATTTGGTGGTGGTTCCAATCCAAGTACTATCTTGTGTTTTATTCTGCTTAGCTATTACGCTTAGCCAAACACCCTTTTAAAACTTAAGCCTTTTTTTATCACAACACAATGCCATTTCGGTTGGGTACTTACATAATAAAAGGAGCTAAAATAAGCCAATAACATTAAGCTGTTTGGATCCATCCAATCACTTAAAATAGCTTATTGTGCTTGGTAACACATCAAGCTGCTTAAGTTAGCTTATCTAAACACCCTCAAATAATTAAGATGATTACAGTCGCTTTCAAGCAACACCACTGAAATCCTCTTGATTTGGAATATTGAGAGTACCAAATTTGAGATGTTGAAGTAAATGTGTAGCTTAAAATGGAAGTAGTAATTTTGTTACATGTTCAATCGTTAGTACCAGAAGAAACAACATTTATCTAGCAGACCGAATTAAAACTTAAAACTCAAAAGGGCTGTTTGGATTGAAGTGGAGTTTGGGAAATGATGGGGTAGCTTTAGACAAGTTTGACAAAAAGAAGCTAAAAACATTGATCCGAAATAGAGGGCTAATACTTGTTTGTAATAGAATGTATTATGTTTCCTTGGTTTACTAACATGTGGGCCAGGCCTTCAAACATACAAATGAGCCTAATACAAATACTAACTAATAGATATCTAGATACGTAAATATATCGACTAATACGTCCTCACAGTTGGAGCGGGAGGAGGATGTGCGCTCAAACTGGATCGAAAATCTTCAAACAAAACCGAGGGCAGTCCCTTGGTGAAGATATCGGCATATTGATAGCGTGAGGGTACATGTAGACCTCGAACCTGACCAGCGGTAACCATGTCACGGATGAAGTGAATGTTGATCTCAATGTGTTCGGCCGTTAATGTTGAACAGGGTTGGCAGACATATAAAAGGCACTAACATTATCATAGTACACAAGAGTGGTAGTCGATAAAGGAGAATGTAACTCACGAAGCAGATTACGAAGCCATGTAGTCTCTGCCACAACATTAGCAACACCCCGGTATTCAACTTCGGCACTCCTCATTTTGACCCATCTAAAATCCACAAATCACAAAATACAGACTTACAAACAAGCCAAGTAATATGGATGGCTTTAGTTTCAAAAAACTTACATTTGCACTTGTCATTGCAATTCTGGTGTGGGCCTCAAGCATGGAAACTTGCAATGCTAAGAGGGGTAAGCATTGGGGTAAGCATTGGAGGCATGGTAAAGCTGGTCCATTTAGTTCTCTGTAAAAGAAGAAAGCAAAGAATCAAGGACATCAAGGTAATGTTGGAAAGTCAAAACCGAAACCAAAAGAAAAACAGTCACTTCCTATCCTAAAAGAAAACAGCCACTTTAATGAATGAAATAGGACCCACATTATGAGAAGGGAGAATTACACCATACAGATGAAGTCCTAATACGAAATGTAGAGGTGACAATTTCAACACATTATGGGTCGATTTAGGTTGTGTTTTATCCATATGGGTGGATAAAAGTAATAAGCTTAAAGAGGAATGTGTCAAATAGACACAGAGAGTTACTAATTCAGCCAAAAATCTTCTTTGAATGCATACGAAATTAAATGGAGAAAAAAGTTACCGGATGCGTAACAAATAAATGGCTCTACCTGTACTAAAATATGGCCCATTTCGAACCAAAACCATTCTAACATGTTACCCAACTTACTAAGCTTGTCACTTATAATGTACTGCATGTAGAAGACTAGCAATACTAGTTCATACTACAGGATTTTACATCAATTAGTTATTTAGGCGTT
Source organism: Artemisia argyi (assembly GCA_030686995.1). Taxonomy (NCBI): domain Eukaryota; kingdom Viridiplantae; phylum Streptophyta; class Magnoliopsida; order Asterales; family Asteraceae; genus Artemisia; species Artemisia argyi. Next base: position 77,851,168 of record CM060698.1, on the reverse strand, counting down.
TAACTTTTATGATTGCAATCCCTTTGCAAATATCATCACCATAAGACTGTAAGTTAATGAAAACCGTATGTATTGAATACCTTATAATGTTCAGTTACATGAGATTATATAAGACATAATATGGGCCAAGATACATCACGGGCCTAATATCCTACTACTAATCCAATGCTAACCGCCTAACACTCCCCCGCAGTTTGAGCGGGAGGAGACCGAACACTCAAGCTGTCATGAAACTCAGAAACACAAGTCGGATGGTAACCCCTTGGTAAAAATATTAGCATACTGAAACTAAGAAGGAACATGTAGAACGCGAACCTGACCAGTAGCAACCAAATCACGAACAAAATGAATATCAATCTCTATGTGCATTGTCCGCTGATGCTGAACATGATTAGAGGACAAGTACACCTGCACTCACATTATCACAGTAAACAATAGTGGCAGAATACAAAGGTGTATGAAGCTCACGAAGTATATTCTGAAGCCAACATGTCTCAGCAACAGCATTGGCAACACCACGATACTCAGCTTAAGCATTGGAGCGAGAAAGCATCAGCTGACGTTTAGAGGACCATGAGAGTAAGTTGTTGCTAAGAAAAACACAATAACCCGAGGTAGACCGTCTAGTAGTAGGGCAACCAGCCCAATCAACATCCAAATAAGCAACCAAGGAGTCAGTGGTAGAAGAAAATAACTGTAAACAATAATCTAGAGTCCCATGAACATACCGTAAAATCCGCTTGAGAGGAGAGAAATGAGGCTCACGAGGTTCATGCATATATAAACAAACCTGCTGCACAACATATGTAATATCAGGTCTAGTGAAAGTGAGATACTGAAGAGAACCTGCAAGACTCCGATATAACTTAGGATCAGAAACCGGATCACCATCATCACCCAATTTAGACTCAGTGTCAACAGGATTCCAAGAAGGGTTACAACCAACCATATGTTCACGCTCCAAAATCTCCATAGCATACTTGCATTGTTACAAAAACATCCCAGAAGAGTCACGCATAACCGACAAGCCCAAAAAATAGTTAAGAGCACCCAAATCAGTCATAGAGAACTCCTTATGCAAAGAAGCAATAATCTGTTGTAATAAACTATCAGAGGAAGCAGTGAGCACAATATTATCCACATATAGTAACAGAAAAGCAGTATCATCACACTATCTGTAAATAAACTAAGAAGAGTCACAACGATTAGGAGTAAACCCAACAGTAGTAATGTAAGCAGCAAACTGCTGAAACTATGCCCGAGGTGCCTGCTTAAGACCATAAAGAGACCTCTATAATAAACAAACATAATCCGGATGCTCTGGATCCCGAAAACCAGGAGGTTGATGCATATAAATAGTTTCAACTAAATCACCATGTAAAAAGCATTCTTGACATCAAGTTGATGAACATGCCAATGTCGAGAAATAGCGAGGGTAAGAACAATCCGAATGGTGCCCAGCTTAACAACTGGACTAAAGGTCTCATCAACATCAACCCCTTCTATCTGTGTGCTACCATTGGCAATAAGACGTGCCTTATACCGACTAAGAGCGCCATCAGCCAAATATTTATGACGAAATAACCACATACAACTAACAACATTGACACCCTCAGGTCTAGGTACACGAGTCCAAGTTTTATTCTTAAGAAGTGCATTATACTCATCATACATAGCATTTCACCAATTGGGATCATTAAAAGCATCTTTATATGACCAAGGCAAAGGAGAAACAGTAGACATATGACCAGCATACTTAGGATTAGGATGAGTAATCCCTGAACGAAAACATGTGACCATGGGATGAGTAGATACAACAGGTGGAGGAGAAGGTGGTAAAGGAGGTGTTGGTGCAGGAACAGGATCATTTGGTGGAGGTGTAGGTGGAGCAGGGATATCGGTTGGTGTTGGTTCAGGAGCAATTGGTGTTGGTTGATTGGTCCTAAATGGTCAACTAAGTTCACCAGGTGATGGTCAACCAAGTCAAACGTCAAAAACCAACTAACCAAGGAGTTTAGGGAATCGCCGGGTCGTTATGTCCCGACGAGGCGTGCAATTGTATTTGTGAACGTTTTAAATGATCGGGTGATTAATCAGGAAGGTCAGGAATTTGATTATTATGATTACACTACGAGATTATGATGGAAAATAACTTAGAAACACTTTATTAACAATTACTGATTATCAGATTACCTAAAAACGTGATTTAACCTAAAAACGCGCGTTTGAGTTTAAAATAAACGCGAACGCGCAAATTAAAAAGTGAAACGGTAGTAAACAAAGTCCTACGGTTATGAAAATTATATTTTTACAATCCTAATGTTATATGAAAATTTTTGGAAAATTAAAATTATTTTTACAACTATTTAATTAATTACTATTAATTAATTATTAACTATTAATTACTTTTTAATTAACTAAATTATCCTAAATTACAAATAATTATGAAATTTAACTAGAAAAATGAAAATTAAATTTAGAAAAATCTAAAATATTATAAAACTAATTTTAAGACAGAAAAACTATTTTTCCTACTTTTTAATCAATTATTACTAATTAAAACTAATTATTTAATTAATTCAAATTAAACTAAATTATAAAAAATACCAAATAAGATTAGAAAAATCTGAAAAAATTCCTAAAAATCTATTATGAGTACAGAAGCCTAGGAAAAATTTAAAAACAGGTGTTGCTTATAAATAAGCAGAAAATAAGCCAAAATGGCTTAAATAGAAGCTATCACTTTTTGTATTTTTGTATTTTTCTTGTTTTTCTTTTACACAACTAATAAAATACTGAAAAGAGACAACTTTTGTAAAGGGACTTGTCTTGGAGCTTATTAATAAGTTGTGTGCAACCTTACTTTCTTAACAGAGCTTATTACAAGTTTTTGAAGTACAAAAAGCTATCAGACAAGCTACTAGCTGAGAAGCATGAACAGTTTAAGCTACTAACATTTAAGTGTACAGGAAATAAGCTGAATCATGCAATGGAATGAACTGAGATCATCACAATAAGCAAATAAGCTGTTTTGATTCACCTCAGACCCCAAACAGGCCTTAAAGGCAATCTGCAGCCCTTAGTGGGTCCCACAGGTGTACCTTGGAGGCAAGGTGAGAGTAGAAATCAAAAGTATGCTAGAAGGGCTTCCAAAAATGCCCAGGACCAAGGTAAAAGCTCAAGTTGTGAGCTTGTGGGGGACTTGGGAAAATGGGTCTGCTAAGCTAAACATATGGTGAGTTTTGGCATAAGCAGTGTAGTATAATAAGCTCAAAATTGAAAAGTACCACACACTCAGTTATACCCACCCTCAAACATCATCTTATAACTACTAAGAAGAATACAATTCAAGCAGGGACCAAGAATCATACAAGCTCAATGGTGCTTATGCAGAATGAATAGTGGTCCAAAGAGCCAAATTCAGAACACAAATTAAGCCAGGGAATGAGCTAATGAGGGCAAACCATTGGTACATGCAACAAGGTATCCTAAATAACTTTCTAAAACAGAAAAAAGTCCAGAACAAAAATCAATTTTGCAACAATTGTGGACCATGAAGAACTTAGTTAAAACTGATAGGTCATTGAGCAGGTTACTCACTTCCCCTGCAGATCGAAACAAATGCTTGCACAAGCTTGACAAAAAATTCTAAAAATGAAATAATTGCATGTTTTGGTAGACTAGGTGGCACACTACAAGCATAACAAGTTTCAAAGTCCAATTCTAACTTGAAAATTCAGGAAAATTATTCCAAAAATTGGAATTCTGCCCTTGCTAGTATTTTTGACTTTTCCAATTTTGAGCTAAGTTTGACTCAAATGACTTTTGATTGTGGTTTATTGACTGAAAATGACATATTAAGTTAACAATAGACTGAATTAGGCTATATCAAGTACTTGTAAACTAAAATGGGTGAGTATGGACTCAAAAATCCTCACAGATAAAGAATTTTGGAAGCTAGAAGTGGATTTTGACTATTTTGCAAATAAAGGTTTGATCTAAGCTTTGAAAATCCTATTGGGGTCAAATGTGACAGGTTTAAATACACAACAACTTCAAAAACTTGCAAGGGTTCACAGACTACAGCTAAACCAAACACCCCTAAGCAGCAAACTGATTGAATTGTACAAAGCAAACCAAGGTTCCAATCAAATAAACTAAAGTACTAATTTAAACTAGGCTAGAAACATGCAGAAACAACTTTAATTCACTACTGAAACTAATAATTCAAGTTATACTAAAAAAATTGAGGAAGTCTTACAAATTGAGCAAAGTCTCAGACCAATAAGAACCAGAACCCATGCTAAAACCCTATGCTCCCATGAGCTCTAAACCCTCTTCAATCAACCTTCTTCTGCTCCAACACCAAGTATCACCATTTTTTTATTTTATTTTGATTTTTCTTTGTAATTTCCTTTATTTTTTCTTTTTCTAAATTCTTCTTAATTCAAAGTTTCAAAGTTTTTCAACAACTTACAATAGGTTCTGAGGACTTAGTTAAGCATAGGAAATAGGTAATCACAATTATTTAAGATAAAAGGAAATCTAAGTAAAAATGGGAAATTTCTTGAAACTGAATATGATTTGCATTAATACTGAAAAGGTTTTACAACTACAATAAGCATTTTAAAATTACATAAAACTAATTGCTGAAATGGAAAATTACATAAAAGAAAACTACTTGCCATTTTTGGCTTATAAATGACATCTATAAATACTAAAAAAAAATTAGAAACTAGACTAGGGGTCTTTTTCTTCGTTTTGCACCCTGTCTGTGTGAGACAGCTTGGAAAAGTCTATGTGTCACCTTTGAGTAATATCCCATCCATTGGATTAGCTTCTTCCTCATCTCATCCATTGATTCATTTTAAGTACCAATTGTTTGTAGTGGTTTTCTGAGTTGGAGGAGGGGAGAGGTAATAATGGTGTTTGGGGTTGACTTTGGTTGAGTGGTGTAGGGTGGTTAGTAGGAGAGGAGGAGAGGGGGGGGGGGGGGACAAAGATGTTGGAGGTTTGCAGGTTGTGTTTGGGGGCTGGGGTTGTTTGGTTATGGCGGCAAAAGGTGGGGGAAGGGGAGGGTTGACCCTTTGTTTGACCCCGTTTTATTATAAAAACAGGATGGGTGGGCTTGGTTGTGTTGGGCCAGGGATATTGGTGGGCTGGGGTGTTCATGTTTGGATTGGTTTTGTGTTTGGATTGGGTAGTTTGGTTTTGGTAGATAATATCAAGGATCCGTTTGGTTTAGGTAAACAACAAGGACCCATTTTGTAATTTCCCCAAAGTTTGAGGGTTGATCTTATAAATTCTCCAATGTTTATCACAAGGACCAATGTTGCCATTTCCAATGATACACGGACCATAGTTGAAATTTTCTATTTTTACAACACCCGGGGACCAATTATGCCAAATTTCAAACTGCAGGGACCAAAAGTGTAATTTTTCCATAGTTTTCACCTAAGGATTAAATTTGATAATTTTGACTTCTAAATGCCTTAGGTTGACTTTCCTTTCAAAACAAATGCTCAGGGACTAGTTTTGTAAATTTTTGAAAGTTGGGGGACTGAAACTGCCAATTGTGCAAACTTTGTTCGTTTTTCATTGTTTTTACTCATTTTGCATCTGAAACGTGTAAAATACAATCCCTGGGATATTTTTAGTATTTTGATGCATTTCTGAGTGTTTTCGGATGTTTTGGCAGTTTAAATACGACAAAAATGATGAGTGTTTGAGCACTCATCAATCCCCCACACTAAACTATTGCTAGTCCCTAGCAATCTTTTTTGGAAAACTTGATGGATTTGAAACTCTTTACCAAAAGCCATCACTTCTGGAGTAGCCAGATGTTTTGATTCAAGTAAGAACTATGGTCCACCTGATAACCATGTGATTTTGAGCAAACCACCAGCTTTCAACGGGTTTGATTTGTCTTTACCAGAAGCCGTTTGCTTCTGGACTAGGCAACTCTAGATGGACACAGTCGACATCTTGGTGAGCTGATTACCAATTATGGTTTTTCCACTGCCTTTACCACAAGCCATAATCTTGCGGGCTAGCCAACTCTTTCACTTTTTTAGATATGGCGAGTTGAGATACCATACAATTTTGGGCAAATTGCAAGCCGTCAATGGATTTGATATATCTTTACCAAGAGCCGTTTGCTCCTGGATTAGCCAATTATTTTGTCGTTTAGACATGGCGGACTGATAACCACAAAAATTTTGAAATAAAGTGAAAATTTTAGGCCAAAAACGGGGGTTCTAGAGAATATAATGTGATAAAATTCGCTTGAATTCCCCCCCCCCCCCCCACTTAGAATTGAATATTGTCCTCAATATTCAAAGTCCCGGCTATTATGCCGACTCTTTGAACGGAAGAAGATAATATTATAAGCTAATTGTGGGAACATCGTTTTTAATTTTTCACTTTATTTATATGTACATACAAACACACATTTTTTATTTTTTTAAAGATATATACATTGCAAACAGCAGCAGGCCACTCCCCCACACTTAGGTGTTAGAAAGTAGAAAGAAGTAAGAGACATGGGTGAAAACCCATGTTAATGCTACTGTTTTTGTTTATCGAGTCGCTAGCTTGACTCGATCCCCGAATTCATTTGTCCTTGGGGAAAGTTTGGAGATCAGGGACAACCATGGATGGTATATCCTCTCCAAAGTAGTGCTTTAAACGATGCCCATTCACTTTGAAATTAGGACCGTCATTTTGAGATAATTCGACGGTGCCATAAGGATAAACCTTTGCGATAGTGAATGGACCAGTCCATCGGGTTTTGAGCTTTCCCGAGAAGATCTTGAGTCTAGAGTTGAAAAGAAGGACTCGATCACCAACGTTGAAAACGCGGTTCTTGATTTTTGAGTCATGAATCTTCTTTATATTTTCTTTATAGATCAAAGAGTTCTCGTAAGCTTGATCACGAAGTTCATTTAATTCATTCAGTTGAACTTTCCTATGATTACCCGCAGTTTTGAGGTCAAAATTTGCATGCTTGAGGGCCCAATAGGCTTTATGCTCAAGCTCGATCGGTAGATGGCACGCTTTCCCGTACACAAGTTTGTAAGGCGTACACCCGATGGGTGTTTTATACGCTGTACGGAAAGCCCAAAGTGCATCATCTAATTTATCCGACCACGATGCACGATTCTCACCTACAGTTCTTTCCAATATTCTCTTAATGCCTCGATTGGAAACTTCTACTTTTCCACTTGTTTGAGGGTGGTACGCAGTAAAAAGACGGTGAGTTACACCATACTTTAGCATGACTTTATCAAATTTGTCATTGCAAAAATGCGTACCACGATCACTAATTATAGCACGTGGAGTTCCAAATCGAGCAAAAAGAGCTTTCAAGAATTTTACAACAACTCGGGCATCATTTGTGGGTAAAGCTTTCGTTTCAACCCATTTTGACAAATAGTCAACAGCCACGAGTATGTACTTATTTCCATGAGATGATGGAAATGGCCCCATAAAGTCGATGCCCCACACGTCAAAGATTTCACAAACTTGAATTGCATTTTGAGGCATTTCATTCTTTTGTGAAATATTCCCGTGACGTTGACAAGCGTCACAGGATTTGACTAGTTCCTGGGCATCCTTGTAGATCGTGGGCCAGTAGAAACCGGAATCAAACACCTTTTTGGCGGCGTAGTTTGGATTATGGTGGCCCCCCGTGGGACCAGCATGGCAAGCCTTGAGAATTTCAGTGGCTTCTTGACCATAAACACACCGCCGGATGACTTGATCCGCACAGATTTTAAACAGGTAGGGGTCGTCCCAGAAGTAATGTTTTACATCTTTGAAGAATTTATTCTTCTGTTGGGACGCCATCCCTTTCACCACAAAATTACCCGCATGGTAGTTTGCAAAATCGGCAAACCATGGGGTAATAGAATCTCCACGAAAGGCAACCGCATTGAGTGTCTCGAGAGGGAAGGTTTCATTAATTTCCTTCTTTTCGAAGACATCTTGGTGGGGGTTTTCCAATCGGGAGAGATGATCAGCAGCTAGGTTCTCAGCTCCTTTTTTTTATCACGAATAATGATATCAAATTCCTGCAGGAGGAGAACCCAACAGAGTAGTCTCGGCTTTGCATCTTGTTTTGCAAAGAGGTACTTCAAAGCCGAGTGATCCGTATACACTATGCTTTTGGTCAATATCAAGTATGGCCGGAATTTTTGAAAGGCATACACCACAGCTAATAACTCTTTTTTAGTGGTGGTGTAATGACTTTGAGCCTCGGTCATAGTTTTGCTCGCATAGTGTATAGGCTGAAAGTGTTTTGTTTTTCGTTGCCCCAAGACTACCCCAATCGCATAATCACTCGCATCACACATGAGTTCGAAGGGCAAGTCCCAATCGGGGGCAACAAGAATCGGTGCCTCAGTAAGCTTTTTCTTCAAGGTTTCAAAAGCTTCGATGCACTCGGGTGAGAAGATAAAAGGAGCATCCTTCTCGAGGAGATGGGTCATAGGCCGGGCGATTTTAGAAAAATCTTGAATAAACCTACGGTAAAAACTGGCATGACCTAAAAAGCTCCTAACACCTTTGACGATGGTGGGATGAGGTAATTTTGCTATGACATCAACTTTAGCTCTGTCAACCTCAATCCCATTCTTTGAAATTTTATGGCCGAGGACAATGCCCTCTTTGACCATAAAGTGGCTTTTCTCCCAATTTATACATAACCTTGTGTCTTCACAACGTTTAAGCATGTTGTCTAAATGGGAGAGACAGGTTTGGAACGAATCCCCAATGACCGAAAAATCATCCATAAAGACCTCCATAGTTTTCCCGATCATGTCGGAAAATATGGCCATCATACATCTTTGAAACGTGCCCGAAGCATTACATAAGCCAAATGGTATACGTTTATAAGCAAAAGTTCCGTAGGGGCACGTGAAAGCGGTCTTTTCCTGATCTTGCGGATCAATGGGAATCTGAAAGTATCCCGAGAAACCATCGAGGAAGCAATAGTACTCATTCCCCGCTAATCTCTCGAGCATCTGATCCATAAAGGGCAGAGGAAAATGATCTTTACGGGTGGCGTCATTTAACTTGCGATAGTCAATGCAGACACGCCACCCCGTAACCAAACGAGTTGGAATCAACTCATTTTCCTCATTTGTGACAACAGTAATGCCACCCTTTTTTGGAACACAATGTATTGGGCTAACCCAAGGACTGTCCGAGATAGGGTAAATCAATCCGGCATCAAGGAGTTTTAAAACTTCTTGTTTGATCACCTCATGAATTTTTGGATTCACCCTTCTTTGTTGTTGGACTGCTGGTTTGAAGTCATCCTCCATTAAAATTTTGTGGGTTCAAAATTCGGGGTCAATGCCCTTGATGTCGGAGAGTCGCCAAGCAATTGCTTGTTTATGTGACTTCAAAACCTTTATTAGAGCAGCCTTTTCCTCGACACTAAAATCTTTAGCAATTATGACGGGTAATTTATCATCACCCTCCAGAAATGCGTATTCAAGATGAGGCGACAAGTCCTTAAGCTCGACCTCAGGAAAATCATCAGTTTCCTCAACATATTTGATTTCCTGATTATGAAGGTGTTGTGGTAGAACATGAAGAGGAGAGGGATCTTCATTTAACAATTTCTCAAGGATAAGAATATCCCTCTCGGGGTCAATCTCTTGGTTATCGATTCCATCGGGAATCGAATCACTTTTGAGAAAGGACTCAATCTCTTCTAAGATGAAGTCACTTCCCTCAAACGGAGTGAGGGAAGGAGAAGAATTGGCAATGATGGGATAAGAAGATGGAGTGAAGTTTTCACTCGTAGAATCATCAATGAAACCTAAAACCTCTTGAGCGTACTCCTCAGCAGCTACATCGATGACATCTATTCGGTTTACCGATTCAGAGTCATAATTGGAGGAGTACCTCGATGTTTGATCGAGGTTGAAGGTGATTGCTTCAGTTCCAACACGCAATGTGATCTCTTGCTCAAATACATCGATGAGAGCACGCCCAGTTCTTAGGAATCCCCTTCCAAGAATGAGAGGGACCCTTGAATCGGCATCAAAGTCAACAATCACAAAATCTGCTGGAAAATGGAACTTTCCCACTTTAACGAATACGTCCTCGGCTATGCATAGTGGACGAGAAATCGATCGATCGGCAAGCTCTAAAGTCATGCACATGGGAGTGAGCTCGGGAAGAGATAGTTTCTTCCACACATAATATGGCATCAGGTTAATGCTAGCACCAAGATCGGCCAAGGCGAAGCATTCAACCATACCCGGAAAAATACAAGGAATGAGAAATTTTCCGGGGTCTCCAAGCTTTTCGGGAAGCTTTTTCAAGAGAACTGCTGAGCAGTGCTCATTCAATGGAGTTCTAGCCATCTCAAAGAGTTTTTCTTTATTACTTAACAGATTCTTGATTGGTGATGCAAACTTGGGCATCAAGAGAATAACATCCGCAAAGCTAATGTCAAAATGCAAATCTTGAAAGATTTGGAAAAAATTATCCATTTGGTGACTAGCTTTTTCACGGAGCTTTTGTTCATTGAGACGTGATGGGTAAGGGATAGAAGTTTTGGATTTAGGGTTGTCCACTGGAGTTTCAGGTGGTTCAAAGACAACTCCAGGCTTACATCTGGTTTCTGGAATAACCTGAGGTTGGACGTGTGTTGTACTTCGTGAGCTAGGAGTTTGCACCTTGTCCGTTGTCACCTCAGGTTCACATTCCACTACCTTTGGAGGAGAGGAAGAAGAGGTAGTAGGAATCGCGGGTTCATCATAAGAAGCACCACTTCTAGTTGTGATCGCCTTAGTATCGCCCCTCGGGTTAGCGATCGTGTTGCTCGGTAAAGTAGTACCTGAGCCCGAGGGTCGTTCATTTAAAGACTTCTTGATTTCAGAAATTTGGCTAACCAACAACTTGTTCATCTCTTCTTGGGATTTCATGAATTGTTTTAACAACTCGTCAGATGAAGGCCCGGTTGGAACAATGGCTTGATTTTGGTTATTAAAATTTTGAGCACGGTTGTTCTGATTGGGGCCTTGATTTTGAAAATTACCCTGATTAGGGTTGTTGTTTCCATGAAAATACCCGGGGTTGAAATTACCCTGACCTTGGTTTCTATTAAAGTTTCCTTGATTTTGGAAACCTTGGTTTTGATTTTGAAAACCGTGACCCTGATTGAAGTTACCTTGGTTTTGAAACCTTGGTTCATTCTATTTTGATTCTGGTTACGGTTTTGGACATTCTGGTTTTGATTAAAACCGGGAGGTCCAGGATAATGATTAGGACGGTAGTTCGGGTCCATAGGAGGGCGGTATTGATTGCCTCCTTGATTAGATGACCCGACTACAACATGAGCTTCAAACGGAGAACCATCAGTAGCTGTGCAATTGTAGTAGGCATGTGGCCCACCACAAGTTACACAGACTTCCACTTTTTTAACCTCAGCAGGTGGAGGATGTTGTGGAAAATAGACTTTCTTTTGCTGGGCGAGAACCAAAGCTTGAATAGCCTCAGTAAGCTTGTCAATCTTAGCATCGGTGCTAGACTGACTCATAGGAGATTAAGTGGAAGGTCCCGCACTAATTTGGGAAACAACCGGCTTGCTTCGTGTAGAGCGGACCTTGGACTTATTCTCGATGATAGCTAAGGCTTCTTTGGTTGTTCTACTCAAAAAGTTACCTCCCGCGGAGGCGTTGAGAGAATCCTGATCAACTTGGCTCACGCCATTGTAGAAAGTATCAAGTTGCATCAACTCTGAGAAACCATGATGTGGACACTTGCGAAGTAATTCTTTGAAACGATCCCACGCTTCACCAAATGATTCATCATATTTTTTTTAGTGAACTTGGTGATTTCGTTTTTAAGACTCATGGTCTTAGAAGGTGGGAAGAATTCATTTACAAACTTTTTGACCAAATCTTCCCATGTCTCAATAGATCGAGGGGGTTGTTTCTCAAGCCAAATCCGAGCTTGACCCTCGAGGGAGAATGGGAAGAGAAGAAGCTTGATTGCTTCACACGGGACATTTTTGTACTTGATGGTTGATGTGATTTTATTGAACCATCGAATGTGAGCATGAGGATCGTCCCTCTCAAAACCGTAGAATTGACTTGAGGTTACAAGATTAAGTAACCCGGTTTTGAGCTCAAAACTATCAGCCACGATGGCTGGAACAACAATAGCGTCTCTGTAACCCTCGATGGGTGCTTGGAGAAGCTCACACATGGGGCGGTCTTCCGCCATGGTGACAGCTGAAGTGGAAACAGTACGGATCTCAGATCCGACTGTTGGTGCTGAACGTCTACGAGGTCTTCTAGGTTTTCTTACAAGCTCACGTAATGGGCTAGTAGACCTAGAAGAACGAGTGCGCATGCACTAGGAACAAAACCAATCAAAACAAAGTTGAGGCAAAACCACAGTGAACTTAAACCAATAATCACAAGTAAGTGGCTTCTTTAAGAAAGGTACGCCACCTACAGGGATTCAAAGGCAAGTTTTTATCTTTCGTTTGGGAACTTATTATGTTCACACCCCAGTTGGTAGGTGTTCTTTCTTGGTTTGCGACGGTTTATTTTTACGTAATTATTATTCACAAGAAAAGACGAATGTTTTTTGGGTTTATGTGTATGGGTGAAAAAACTTTTGGACAATATTTTTGGTATCATTTCGTTTACCAAAATCGTATCTCTTTAAGAATCACCTTAAAAGAAATGCGATATAGAAAACGTAACGATCTGTTTTGTTTGTTTTTTGATTTTTTTGGTGTTGTTAACACTTTAGGAAAAGTGTTAATGACGTTTTTGTTTTATAATTAAGATTTACAAAAAGTGGTGGAGTTTATACAGTGATGTGTGAAAAATCACTAATCTCTAAAAAACGTGTGCAGATACGCAGCAGCCTCCCCGGCAGCGGCGCCAAATTTTGATTGGTCCTAAACGGTCAACTAAGTTCACCAGGTGATGGTCAACCAAGTCAAACGTCAAAAACCAACTAACCAAGGAGTTTAGGGAATCCCCGGGTCGTTATGTCCCGACGAGGCGTGCAATTGTATTTGTGAACATTTTAAATGATCGGGTGATTAATCAGAAAGGTCAAGAATTTGATTATTATGATTACACTACGAGATTATGATGGAAAATAACTTAGAAATACTTTATTAACAATTACTGATTATCAGATTACCTAAAAACGCGCGTTTGAGTTTAAAATAAACGCGAACGCGCAAATTAAAAAGTGAAACGGAAGTAAACAAAGTCTTACGGTTATGAAAATTATATTTTTACAATCCTAATGTTATATGAAAATTTTTGGAAAATTAAAATTATTTTTACAACTATTTAATTAATTACTATTAATTAATTACTAATTATTAATTACTTTTTAATTAACTAAATTATCCTAAATTACAAATAATTATGAAATTTAACTAGAAAAATGAAAATTAAATTTAGAAAAATCTAAAATATTATAAAACTAATTTTAAGACAGAAAAACTATTTTTCCTATTTTTTAATCAATTATTACTAATTAAAACTAATTATTTAATTAATTTAAATTAAACTAAATTATAAAAAATACCAAATAAGATTAGAAAACTCTGAAAAAATTCCTAAAAATCTATTATAAGTACAGAAGCCTAGGAAAAATTTAAAAACAGATGTTGCTTATAAATAAGCAGAAAATAAGCCAAAATGGCTTAAATAGAAGCTATCACTTTTTGTATTTTTGGATTTTTCTTGTTTTTCTTTTACACAACTAATAAACTACTGAAAAGAGACAACTTTTGTAAAGGGACTTGTCTTGGAGCTTATTAATAAGTTGTGTGCAACCTTACTTTCTTAACAGAGCTTATTACAAGTTTTTGAAGTACAAAAAGCTATCAGACAAGCCACTAGCTGAGAAGCATGAACAGTTTAAGCTACTAACATTTAAGTGTACAGGAAATAAGCTGAATCATGCAATGGAATGAACTGAGATCATCACAATAAGCAAATAAGCTGTTCTGATTCACCTCAGACCTCAAACAGGCCTTAAAGGCAATCTGCAGCCCTTAGTGGGTCCCACAGGTGTACCTTGGAGGGCAAGGTGAGAGTAGAAATCAAAAGTATGCTAGAAGGGCTTTCTAAAATGCCCAGGACCAAGGTAAAAGCTCAAGTTGTGAGCTTGTGGGGGACTTGGGAAAATGGGTCTGCTAAGCTAAACACATGGTGAGTTTTGGCATAAGCAGTGTAGTATAATAAGCTCAAAAGTGAAAAGTACCACACACTCAGTTATACCCACCCTCAAACATCATCTTATAACTACTAAGAAGAATACAATTCAAGGAGGGACCAAGAATTATACAAGCTCAATAGTGCTTATGCAGAATGAACAGTGGTCCAAAGAGCCAAATTCAGAACACAAATTAAGCCAGGGAATGAGCTAATGAGGGCAAACCATTGGTACATGCAACAAGGTATCCTAAATAACTTTCTAAAACAGAAAAAAGTCCAGAACAAAGATCAATTTTGCAACAATTGTGGACCATGAAGAACTTAGTTAAAACTGATAGGTCATTGAGCAGGTCACTCACTTCCCCTGCAGGTCGAAACAAATGCTTGCACAAGCTTGACAAAAATTTCTAAAAATGAAATAATTGCATGTTTTGGTAGACTAGGTGGCACACTACAAGCATAACAAGTTTCAAAGTCCAATTCTAACTTGAAAATTCAGGAAAATTATTCCAAAAATTGGAATTCTGCCCTTGCTAGTATTTTTGACTTTTCCAATTTTGAGCTAAGTTTGACTCAAATGACTTTTGATTGTGGTTTATTGACTGAAAATGACATATTAAGTTAACAATAGACTGAATTAGGCTATATCAAGTACTTGTACACTAAAATGGGTGAGTATGGAATCAAAAATCCTCACAGTTAAAGAATTTTGGAAGCTTGAAGTGGATTTTGACTATTTTGCAAATAAAGGTTTGATCTTAAGCTTTGAAAATCCTATTGGGGTCAAATGTGACAGGTTTAAATACACAACAACTTCAAAAACTTTCAAGGGTTCACATACTACAGCTAAACCAAACACCCCTAAGCAGCAAACTGATTGAATTGTACAAAGCAAACCAAGGTTCCAATCAAATAAACTAAAGTACTAATTTAAACTAGGCTAGAAACATGCAGAAACAACTTTAATTCACTACTGAAACTAATAATTCAAGTTATACTAAAAAAATTGAGGAAGTCTTACAAATTGAGCAAAGTCTCAGACCAATAAGAACCAGAACCCATGCTAAAACCCTATGCTCCCATGAGCTCTAAACCTTCTTCAATCAACCTTCTTCTGCTCCAACACCAAGTATCACCATTTTTTTATTTTATTTTGATTTTTCTTTGTAATTTCCTTTATTTTTTCTTTTTCTGAATTCTTCTTAATTCAAAGTTTCAAAGTTTTTCAACAACTTACAATAGGTTCTGAGGACTTAGTTAAGCATAGGATACAGGTAATCACAATTACTTAAGATAAAAGGAAATCTAAGTAAAAATGGGAAATTTCTTGAAACTGAATATGATTTGCATTAATACTGAAAAGGTTTTACAACTACAATAAGCATTTTAAAATTACATAAAACTAATTGCTAAAATGGAAAATTACATAAAAGAAAACTACTTGCCATTTTTGGCTTACAAATGACATCTATAAATACTAAAAAAAAAAAATTAGAAACTAGACCAGGGGTCTTTTTCTTCGTTTTGCACCCTGTCTGTGTGAGACAGCTTGGAAAAGTCTCTGTGTCACCTTTGAGTAATATCCCAGCCATTGGATTGGCTTCTTCCTCATCTCATCCATTGATTCATTTTAAGTACCAATTGTTTGTAGTGGTTTTCTGAGTTGGAGGAGGGGAGAGGTAATAATGGTGTTTGGGGTTGACTTTAGTTGAGTGGTGTAGGGTGGTTAGTAGGAGAGGAGGAGAGGGGGGGGGGGACAAAGATGTTGGAGGTTTGCAGGTTGTGTTTGGGGGCTGGGGTTGTTTGGTTATGGCGGCAAAAGGTGGGGGGAAGGGGAGGGTTGACCCTTTGTTTGACCCCGTTTTATTATAAAAATAGGATGGGTGGGCTTGGTTGTGTTGGGCCAGGGATATTGGTGGGCTGGGGTGTTCATGTTTGGATTGGTTTTGTGTTTGGATTGGGTAGTTTGGTTTTGGTAGATAATATCAAGGATCCGTTTGGTTTAGGTAAACAACAAGGACCCATTTTGTAATTTCCCCAAAGTTTGAGGGTTGATCTTATAAATTCTCCAATGTTTATCACAAGGACCAATGTTGCCATTTCCAATGATACACGGACCATAGTTGAAATTTTCTATTTTTACAACACCCGGGGACCAATTATGCCAAATTCCAAACTACAGGGACCAAAAGTGTAATTTTTCCAAAATTTTCACCTAAGGATTAAATTTGATAATTTTGACTTCTAAATGCCTTAGGTTGACTTTCCTTTCAAAACAAATGCTCAGGGACTAGTTTTGTAAATTTTTGCAAGTTGGGGGACTGAAACTGCCAATTGTGCAAACTTTATTCGTTTTTCATTGTTTTTACTCATTTTGCATCTGAAACGTGTAAAATACAATCCCTGAGATATTTTTAGGATTTTGATGCATTTCTGAGTGTTTTCGGATGTTTTGGCAGTTTAAATATGACAAAAATGATGAGTGTTTGAGCACTCATCATTGGTTCAGGAGCAATTGGGGTGGTGCGGATAATGGTGGAAATGAGATTGGAAGAATCTTCCAAAAATCGTATGAAGGGGTGGGTTTGGAAAGATGGGATTGAAACGGAAAAATCGTTTCATCAAAGGTAACATGGCGAGAGATGATAATTTTGTTGGTGTTAAGATCAAGTAGGGATGAGCATGGTACCGGTACCGTACCGATCCCATACCGAATTAGTGGTACCAATTTTTTCCCGAGCATAAATAGTGGTACCGGTACCGTACCGAACGGGATTCGGATACCGGTACCGGTTTCGGTACCGGTACCGGTTTCGGTACCGGTACCGGGAAATCGGGTTTTTCCCGTTTTTTTTCGGGAATTTCCCGATTTGGTACCGGTCCCGTACCGAATTAGTGATCCCGATTTTTTTTCACCTTATTTCGTAGTCCCGGTACCGTACCGTATATCAGAAACGGTACCGTTTCGGTACGGTTCCGGTTCGGTTCCGGGATTCGGGTCGAAATGCTCATCCCTAAGATCAAGACAATGATAGCCAAAATGATTGGCTGCATGTCTCAGAAAGATTGCAGGTGTTGCACGGGGTCCTAATTTATGATTGGTATCGATATATGGGTAACAAAGGCATCCAAAAACACGAAGAACACTATAATCCGGTGTAGCACCAAAAAGTTGGGTAAAGGGGATCTCATTATTAATGGCACTAGAAGGTAATATATTCAATAAATAAACAGCCATATTAAGAGCCTCGGTCCAATAGTTTGGTAGTAGGTGTGCTTGAAACAACAAAGTACGAATAAGATTATTTATGGTACGAATCATGCGTTCAGATTTTCCATTTTGTTGAGATGCGAGAGGGCAAGAAAATCTAAATTAGATGCCATGGGTGGAAAATAATTTATGGAAGACAGTATTATCAAACTCGCCACCATGATGACACTGAAACGATATAATTTCGCACTTAAACTGAGTACGAACATTACTACGAAACAACTAAAATTTAGACAAAACATCAGATTTATTCATTAACAGATAAACCCAAACATACTGAGAGTAATGATCTAGAAACAAAACATAATACTTGAAACCAGAAAGACTCGAAATTGGGGATGTCTACAAATCCGAGTGAACAATGTCAAAACAAGAAGTAACAGAACTAGATGAACTAACAAACGGAAGCTTCACATGTTTACCAAGTTGACAAGCATGGAAAAGAACGGGAAGCTTCTCTTTATTACAAGAAGTAGACTTACTAGACACAAGACGCCGCAACACTTCACTCCATGGATGTCCAAGTCGTTGATGCCACGTATATTAACTGGTAAGATATGCTTGAGGAATGGGAGAAGGTTGTAGAAACTAGAAGGGGGGGTGGGGTTGAATAGTTTCACCGCTTCTTTTTAATTTTCTAAAGCGTTTCGCCATTTTAGGTCCGGTTATTTTTCATTTACAAACTTGTTGAATCTTACTAGTTATGTTATATCAATTTAGTTACTAGCAAACATAAATAAACAAGTAAAGTAAAGAGTAAAGAAAGAGCACAACCAAGAGACGCGGCGATTTATAGTGGTTCGGCATGAAGCTCACTCTCCGTCCTACTCCACTCCCCGAGTACCACACTCGAGAGTTATCAATCACTATATCAACACACTCCTTCAGGCGAAGAAATCCGTACACATGCTTACACAAGGCTTAACGACACTAAGCATAATGTCGAGTTCTAATCATAGCTAGAACAATCTATTCCAAGGCCCACGTGGCCACACGAACAAGCACTCTTGTCCATCTTGAATCTTCACCCGATCCAAGTCTTCACTTGTTAGACATACTTGGTTCTTCACCCTGTTGGTCCCTTTTACTTGGTTAATAATAACTAGAGAGTTAAACTAACCAAGATATATGACTTTTAACACAGATGTATAAAAGATTAACAACAAAGATAAACGTAAAGAGAAAAGAGTAATTTTCAACGTTTAATTCTTTTTCGAAGTTAATCAAAGAATTATACCTAAGTGTTTGCGGAATAACACTTAGGATTGAAATGACAAGTATGGTATGAACTCCTCCCTAAACTCAAACAAAGTTTGAGTGACAACTATAGGTCACACTGAGCTATCTCAAGGACAGTGTTGTTCTTTGGAGGAGTAAAAGTGGTTTATGAATGCTTAGCATTAAATGAGCAAACTTGTCAACATTTACTCCTCACTTATGTTATCTATTTATACACAAGTATGAACAACTATAATACACAATGGACATAAGACATTCCTTAATAAAATCTTGATAGATTTTATTCTTTGGCAAGGGAACCTTCTTTGGGTTAAGTCCAAAAGGTGCTTTCTGATGACAGACTGGATTTAGCCATTTGGGGAAACTTTGACCTTAAAGTGATAAAGCACTTTAGTGAACCAGTTCAAACTTTCCCGCCCAGTCCCGCCAAATCTTCAGTCTTCAAATCGTCAGTCTTCAGTACCTTAATCGTTGTTGAGGAGTCTTGGGGGTTCAGTGAGTTATTGTCATCCTCACTGAACCCATCACCTTCTTCTTGGATTAGATGCCACTCGCTGAGTTCCGCCTCACTGAATGGTGAACTTTTCTTCATAGGCTCGTTCTAAGCATCCTGAAGATGACTCACTGAGATACTGTTCGCTCAGTGACTTGTTTACGGATATTATACACTTAGGTGATTTTATGTTCAAATCCTTGTTAGAGGAAGATTGGGGAATACAGTGACCCAACAATCTCCCCCTATTTGGACATAAAAATAGCCTAAGTGTTTCATGATTCAGTGTGAGTTGGCAGGGGTCTTCATCTCTTACTGAGTGTTGATGTAATTATAGTAGGACACAGATAACTTAAAAGAACATGAAAGTTTATTAATAGTTATTACAATTCCTACTGATAATACAAACACAAAAAAGATAGTTGGTTGCAGATTCAGATATTCAGTTGATAGCCAAGTGCATCAAGCTTTGCCTTCTTGGATCTCAGGAGGTGCTTCTAAGGGTGCTCCTCAATCTTTGCTCTAAGGTCCTGGTAGAACCTTACGTTTTCAGCACACCTAACAGGAGAAGCCAACATCAGGTACATGAGCATCACCTTAATCCCTTCCATGTCAATGTCTGACCATCTTTGGAAAGCAGGGTTTCCGTACTCAACAGTAAAGTACAGACCTCTTTCAGGGACTTCAAACACTACATTGTCCATAAAGATGATTCCTTCAGGAAGAGACCTGTCACAATCCAATCCTGGGACCTTTATCTCAGGCTCTGACTCAATTTGCTTCCTTTTCCTTTTGGTGACGTTTGGTGGAGCAGGTTGAGTAGAGGGAGCTGGAAGTAGGGAGGGAATGCCAAGAGCTTCAGGCATTTCCTTCAGTCTTTCATACCTGAGCTTTAGTGATTTCAGGAGACTAGGAACCACCACATTAGTCTTCTTAGAGATGATTGGTCGGAGTTCATCCAACTCAGAGATCCCAAAGTTAGCGAACCTGAATGTATCATGGATGTACATAATTCTTTGGTCTTGCCCTCTGAAGACTGTGAAAATTGCAGGCTTGGTGTTGCGATGAATTTTGATGTCAGTGATGGTTTCAGGTTTGAGTCTTTCTTTCATCACCCAAGTGTACCTTTCAATCCTGGTCTTGCTGATATGAGCGTCCTTCTTGAGCTTTTCTTCTCTTTGCCTTTTCACGGCGCTCATCTCTTCCTCCTGAGCCTTTTTGAAGGTAGCTCCGGCTTGCTCAGTAGCCAGTTCCTCAATTGCCAAACCAATCTTCTCAGCCTCTTCATGAACAACCATTATGAGTTCAGGTTTGCTCATCTTTTCTTCAACAGCCACCATTTTGAGTATTTCATCTCTCTCCAAGTATGCCTGAATTTGATCATCAATGAGGTGATGGACTACCCCATTGATCAAAAATGGAATTGTGATTGGTTCAGTAGGATCCTGTCTTACAATGGTAGAGGCAGGCTTCAACACTCTTTCAGGTTCAGGTGTTGTAGCAATGATTTTGCCTTTATCCTGTTGATGAGATGAAGAGACTGTTTCACCTTGTGGTTAAAATGATGAGATTGGAGTGGCCTCTATGACATGCTCCCCCTCAGTGTGAGAGGGTTGCCCTCTTGAAGCAACATTGGTAGCTTCATCATGGGCTTCAGTATGAGGGGCATCAGTGACATTCTCCCCCTCAACTGTTGCCTGAGCTGCAGTGATGGCAAGAGTTGGAGCGACTGATGCAGAGGTAGAACCCTTGAAGGCCTGGTAGATCTCAGTCATCATGAACTTGATGTCTGAGGTATCGTTCTGAATAGTTAAGACTTTGGCTTCAAGGGATGCGTGAGCATTCAAGAGGGCATAAAATCACCTAAGTGTATAATATCCAAGGTAGGGAGGTTGACTTTTGAGACTGAGTTGCCACTGAGAGATCCAAGGCAGTAAGGGAGGTTTTGACAGCCTCCACTGAGTTACTAAGAGCCTGAAGATTGAAGGACTTCATCAGGTTGAGTAGCTCGGTGAGATGCACTGAATTGAGCTGATAGGTCTCTAATGCCTGAAGGAGCTTCTTTGTGTGTTCAGGATCATCCTTAACTGATTCTTGAATGGACTGAACCCCTGTATTCAGCTTTTTTAGGGATTCAAGGAACTTGTTAAGGTGGGAGACCATCTGTTTCAAGGAGAAGGAGACTGAGGCATTTTGCTCCCTGACATCGTCATTAAAATCTTCAACAACATCTTTAAGGTTGAAGTAATGAACCGCCTGCTCAGTGTGCATGTCAAAAACCTCATCTGTGGCTCCCTTGAATAAGGCATTAGTCGCCTTCTTGATGAATTTCGTAAAGAACTTCCCAGTGAGAGGAGCTTGATCGTCTCCTGGGGATTCTGATTTGGAGTGAGTTTCAGCAGCCTCAGTGTCAGAGAGTTGAGGAGACTGAGGGATTGGTTCAGGAACTGTCTCCTCAACCACCATATCATCTCCAGCTTCAAAAACCTCCTCATCACTGTGGAAGTCATCATCAGAGAATAGGGTTGCATGAGCATCAGCCATGGACTGAATCTACAACAAAAGGTTATCCAGCTCCTCTTCATAAGAATACTTGCCTTCGTTTTGGCCGGGTGATGAGGCAAAAAATGAACCACTTTTAAGGGGTCATTTAAGCCCGAAATTGAATTTATTTGATCAAATATTACCCTAAATCGTTCCTTTTGTGATTTTAGGTACTTTGGGAGAGAAATCTAGAAAAGGAAGTAATTCGGACGTTTTTGGAGCATAAAAGTGAAGAAAACGCCAAAGACTTAATTTTACATGCTGAGAACAGTACCTGACGGCGTCAAGAGGAAGATCCTGACAGTGTCAGGAGTAAAAGTGGTGACGACCCAGTGCAAACCTGACGGCGTCACAACAAGGGCGTCAAGAGTTAAAATCATGACGGCCTGCATAAGGTGTACACATGACGACGTCAGACCCAGATCTAGGCAGTCCGAGGAACTATTTGGCGGCGAGATGACGGCGTCAGACATTTGTTCTTGACGTCGTCACCTTCTAAACTCTATATATATTTTTCTATTTTTCATTCATTAGAGAGGAACTTGTGTGGAGAAACCCTAGGGCCGAACTTTGTGAACCCTAGCTCGTATTCTACAGTATATTCACGGGTTTTCACCCCTTGAATCCTTTCATGTGCTATTGAGATAAGTCTTCTCTTAATTCAATCAATATGTCTATGTGTTTGTTGTCTATATCTTTTACTTGTCTTGATTTCAACATGCTAGGCTAGATTTATCTTGTGTTTGCTTGGATCTAATGAAACCTAGATGTTAATTATGTGTTGATTACTTGTTTATGGTTGTATTGGATGAATGATTTCAATGTTAGGCTTAAGAAAACTGGCAGATCTCCATTGTGTAACATGCTTGAACATCTTAGGAAACATGAACCAATGTGTACTAGGTTTTATTGGTTGTATTTAATGCATGAGTAAATTATAATGATCCCATGTTAGGAGCTTCTTAGCCGGCTCGACATAGGAGTGAAGTAGGCACTCATAGGATTGGGGAAGTAAGTACGCCACCCCATGAATGGTATTAAGGAATACAATCCGTCATCCACGCAACTATAACAAGTAATTAACGTGTAAAAGATATCTAGGGAGTAGTGAAATCTAAGTAAACACATTTCTCCCATATATTGCTCACAACTTCAGTATAATTTAGTTTAATTTCATTTCTAGTATTTTATTTTGATTGCATCTTAGTATTGGGTTAGTTGACTAGCAACTAATTCCGCCCATATCCTTCAAAACCCGATATTTTTACTTGCTTTCTAAAAAATATAAAAATACCAAAAGAATCATCCCTCATCTCTAGACCTAGTCTTTAGGTTTTCTAATCCTAGCGACACTATTCCTAGCTGAACGATCAATCCCCCGGTACTTGTCACTATACTATACTACATTGATCAGGTACACTGCCTGGTGGGGGTTGTAAGCTTCTCAAGATCCCTTGAGAGGTAAAGCCTGGTGCAATCCCTATGCATCACCAGGTCCTGACGCCTCTAATCCAGTAGACTGGGTTTTATCCACCTGGTCCTTAGAGCCAGTTCCCAAGTTGTGGGCACCTCCGGGAGTGGTTATGGGTTCCATATCAGCGGGTGGCCTTTTTCCCTCTGAATCTTTATCCCCCGTGACCCCTTGAAACACTGATGGGTGTTTCCCAGTGTCATCCTTAGGAATCATGATTGTTGTGTCCCTATCAGTGGGTTGTATGTTTCCCTCTGAGTCTTTGGGAAGAGTTGTTGTGCCCTCAGAAAAAAGCTTTGATTTGCGAATGTCCTCATCAGGTACCTGAGTGGTTTTGCCCCCGTTTCCAACAGGCTTGCGCTGGCCTGCCGAAGATTTAGAGGCGGTAACTCCCTGATGCCTGGGTTATGATTTACCTGAGCCTTTAGCAGGATGTGAAGTGGTGTGGGTCCCCTTCTCAGTGGAGTAGTGTTGCCCCACCGAGGATATAGGACCCCTTGCTCCCTGAGACTCTGGTTGTGATTTGCCAGAGCCTTTAGTAGGATGTGGAGGTTGGGTTGATTCCAACTCCATTGACTTGTTTATGTCAGCAGAGCCTTTGGGAATGAGTTTGCCCGAGGACACTGAGTGTGATGTCTCAGTACCCTCTGTTGGCCTTTGTTTTGGGGCCAAAGATTGGGTTATGATCCTGAGGGTGTCGGCAGTCAGGGTCTGTTGTTGTTGCCCCCTTATGTCAGGCTTGGGGGTAGAGGTCTCAGTGGTGAGTGACTTGGGTTGAGCCACCTTCCTGGACCCCG
The DNA here is from genome assembly GCA_030686995.1 of Artemisia argyi. Lineage (NCBI taxonomy): Eukaryota > Viridiplantae > Streptophyta > Magnoliopsida > Asterales > Asteraceae > Artemisia > Artemisia argyi. The sequence continues at coordinate 77,827,137 of CM060698.1, read as the reverse complement.
ACCCTTCTTCCTCTTCACCTTCATGGTGGGAGAGGGAATTGGTGAGCATATACGTTGTCAGGGCGACAGGTGTAACCTCAATAGGGCCACGAGAATAATTAGCCTTGTGTAAGACATCATGCTCAAAGCCTACTGCATCAGGCTTAATATACTCAGACCCCAGCAAGTCTTGCAGGGCACAAGAAATGAATCTAGGGTATGACATGAGTTTTTGCCTAGATTTCCCACCCAACTTTGCTATGAGGTCCCTGAAGATAATTTCTCCAAGGTCAATCTTTTTACCCTCTATGAGATAGTACACTATCATTGCTTGAGTAGTGTTCAATTGCTCAGTGGAGGATTTATTTCCCCCAAGGACCTGAATGACAAAGGTCATCAGGATCCTCCAGGGGGCTGGGAACCAGGTTTTGATGATTGGGGCTTTGGATAGGAGAGCCCCTGGTGTCACCTCAGGGTGATTTTTGTCATAGGGCCCAAGTTCTAGTAGAATTTCCTTCACATCTGATGCGTGGGAATTGCACCAGGCTTTACCTCTCGAGGGATCTCGAGAAGCTTACAACCCCCACCAGGCAGTGTACCTGATCTTTGTAGTATAGTATAGTGACAAGTACCGGGGGATTGATCGTTCAACTCAGGAATAGTGTCGCTAGGATTAGAAAGCCTAAAAACTAGGTCTAGAGGTGAGGGATGATTCTTTTTGTATTTTTATATTTTATGGAAAGCAATTAAAATCTCGGGTTTTGGAAGAGTGGGCGAAATTAGTTGCTAATCAACTAACCCAATAACTAAAAATGCAATCAAAATAAAATAACAAACAATGTAAATAAAACTAATTACTAATGTGGTGTGAACAATAAATGGGAGAATTGTGTTTACTTATATTTCATTACTCCCTAGATATCTTTTACAGGTTAATTGTTTGCTAAAGTTGCGTGGATGACGGGTTATATTCCTTAATACTAATCGTGGGGTGGTGTACGTACTTCCCCAACTCTATAAGCTCCTACTTCACTCCTATGTCGAGCCTGCAAGAAGCTCCTAACATGGGATCACTAGAATTCGCTCATGCACTAAATACAACCAAAAAAACCTAGTACGCATTGGTTTATGTTTCTGAAGACGTTCAAGCAAGTTACACTATGGAAGTCTGCCAGTTTTCTTAAGCCTAACATCGAAATCATTCATCCATTACAACTATAAACAAGCAATCAACCTATAATCAACATCTAGGTTTCATTACATCTAAGCAAACACACAAGAGATCTAGCCTAGCATGTTAAAATCAAGACAAGTGTAAGATATATTCAAACAACACATAGACATATTGAATGAATTGAAAGGATACTTATCTTAATTGAACATGAAAGGTTTCAAGGGGTGAAAACCCTTGAAAATACTGTAAAAGTCGAGCTAGGGTTTATTCAAGTCGTCCCTAATATTCTCCTCTCTTATAAATGAAAATTACAAAGACTATATATAGATTTCCTAAGGTGACGGCGTCAAGAAGAAAATTCTGACGCCGTCAACCCGCCGCCCATAATAAAATCGGATTGCCTAGATCCAGATCTGATGCCGTCAAGAGCATTTCTCCTCTGGGCCGTCACGTGTTAAGGGGTCATGACGGCCTTGGTGACGCCGTCACGCCCTAGTGCAAAAGTGTTCTGGACCGTCATGGACTCCATACTCTTCTCCTCTTGTTTTTCCTCTTGACGCCGTCATTAAGAAATTGGTGACGCCGTCAGGTACTGTTCCCAGCAAGGAAAATTAAGACTTTGCCGTTTTCTTCACTTTTATGCTCCAAAAACGTCCAAAATGCTTCCTTTTTCCAGAATTCACTCCAAAAGTACCTAAAATCACAAAAGGAATGATTTAGGGCAATATTTGATCAAATAAATTCAATTCCGAGCTTAAATGACCCCCTAAAAATGGATCATTTTTCGCCTCATCATATACCCTTACACTTGAGATTTGCTTGTCCTCAAGCAAATGCGCTTTTATTCTAATCAAAATACAAGTTATGGGTCATTTAACACTAATATAAAAGTAATTACAACAAATAATCGTTCCACTAAAGACCAAAGATAAGCATGGAGGTCATACACTAGCACCTCACAAATAGTGTTTAGATACTCACATCTCTCGGTTGTAATAAAGTATATATCACAATATGGAAATGGAAAACATCTCTCACTACCTGTCATAGCAAAATAGATTACCATAGGCTTGGGAAAGGATCAAACCTCCACCACATGGCGTAAGCACCTAGGATAAACTATCAAAGAGGTCTTTCAAAGGGTTATAACGTTAGGTGTAGGGATATGGAATACACGGTTTTGTTGGATAAAGGCAATCTTTACTGGTGGCGAGTTAATAATCTTGGTTAATTACATGTACAATATGGCGTTGCTAAGCCAAGACTAGACTTGACTTAAGCTAATAATTGAAAAATAACAAAAACATAAAATAAACATAGAATGAAACGGGATGGTAGTCCGTATGTTTTTCTCTTTTCTCTTTTTCCATTTTTTTTTCTTTTTCTATATTTTTTTTTGATTTCTTTTTTTTTTTTTTTTTTTTTTTTTGCATACACTTTTACCCTACTATCCAAAATAATACATTATAGGGAATGAACATTCCCCTTACACTTGAATTTTTACATACTTTACAATAAACTAATCTAACGACTCGAATTAAGATAGTCAAAACACTCGGAGTACTTTTAAGATTAACGTACATATGGGGGTAATAAATGATGTTCTTCCCCATTACTCCATAACACAAGTACTTTACCCATGATTCCCAATCGTCCCAAAACAATATGCACAAGATATGACTCGACTTAGCAACCATGTAATCAATTAGATAATTAACTAAGGGTTTAAACACTAAAGATGAGTGCATACACGGAAGGCTAAGGCGATTTGGGTGTACATTTAAGGGGGGTGTAACAAATTCTTCCTTTAAGTAAGATGCTTAAAGTTAGAAACGAAAAGATAGGCTCGGAGGGGTGTACTAGGGGTTTCGTGTACTAAAAATGAGTACAACGGTAATGGTGTGGGAAAAATTAATTGACTTAACTAGCCAAGTAATATGACTTAAATGGTCAAGTAATTATGATACGGGTTTAACACAAGGGTGATCCTAATGCCTCTTATCATGTAGTAAATCCTACCACACGAATGTACTCTCACTAGCGGTCTCGGAGTGCATCACTAACACAAGTTCTAGAATCTAAATGCTACTGGTACACTCATAAGCACTAATAATGAATGCTTTTCCTATCAAATCTAAAGGCGAACCTCACATATTTGGGTGGAAAATTTTTCTGAATGATACGGTTTTGTGCTAGTCATACGACTCCTATCCATGAGACGCTTGCTAAGGCTAAAGTTTCACTCCTAAATGTTGTAAAAAAATTTAAATTTGGCGCTAAAATTACACTAACAAGTATTTCTCATAGTTTTATTACACATCTACCATCAAACAAACAAACTCAAGTGAAAGTGTATCCTATAAGGTATCATCATTTAACCTCCCCTTACACTTAGGATCAACATTGTCCCCAATGTTCAATTAAAGAATGTAAAGGTGAAATAGGTAAAAGAATGAAATCAAATACTCCCCTGATTCGCTCGGTGTGGATAGTGCGGTAACAAGGTTAGATCTTACTCCAAGAAAATGAACAATCAAAGCTTCCCTTCCAGAATATAAATCATCTTCTTGTCATACATAACCTGTTAAACCAGAGAAAACAAACAAGGCAACCTCGCGTAAAATCGGCGGCAATCTATATATGCTAACAAATCCTAGAAAACAAAGTAAGATATAATGCTTGTGGAATGAATGTTTGCAGATTTCATGGAGATTATAAAACTAAAGATTAAACAAAAACTTCAAGACTCCGTTAGAAAACAAAACTAGCGAAATTTCCAAAATTTTACACATGACGCCGTCAGGAATTTCTTCCTGACGCCGTCAGAAGTGATCTGCAGAAATTCTTACGTTAAGTTTCCAGAAAATTTCTGGAAAACTTATGTCCTACTTCCTGGAAAATCCTGCAAAACATCATTATGACTCGATACAAGCATTTGAGTCTAACAGATACGAATATACATGTTCATTTAATATTGTGGAGAATCATGATCAATTTTGTTTCTTAAAAACACATTTGGGGTTTCCCCTTACACTTATCTTTTGCGAAATACCTTTGGATGAAGTTAAGTCAAAGCCAAACGACAAAATAAAGTATTTTCACCATTTTAGTTTTGAAACATGATCTACCAACAATAAAAATAAAGCATGCATACGAAAGCAAATAACAATCAAACAAATAAAAATCACACAAAGCATGGGTTGCCTCCCAAGAAGCGCTTTTCTTTATTTACGTGTCTTGTAGCTAGACTCAAGGTCATGGGCTACTACGTGACCTCATCGTTGGTCTCACTCTCTAGGTCATCTCCTATATTAGTTTTGTATTCCGGACCTAGTTGCAAGCATTCTTTGTAGAAACCAAGTATCCCATTCATCACATACTCTACTCCTCTACGTTTATCCTCATCATTCCTTTAGTAAACCGCTTGTTTGTGTTCCTTTTCTATGTTTGATAGGAGGCGGTATTGTTCAATCTTATAGGGCATTTGGTAAGCAATCTCATCATTCTCTTCCTTGAATCTAACTATCCCTAGAGTCGGATCATAACTCATCTTAGAGGCCTCAACGAACGGTTTTCCAAAATCTACTTGACTTAAGCAATCATCTATCACCGGACGAGCATCCTCCACTATAACAAAGTCGGTCTCATAAGTGAAGTTTCCAAAAATCACATGCAATCCTTTCACTCTTCCTACAAAATTACTTATCAAATTCTTATTGGGAATCATCCTATAACCAAGTTGTTTCTTCATTATCCAATTATAATAAGTCCTAGTCATAATGTTTATAGGAGACCTAGGATCGATATAAGCTTTCCATACATGCATATGCCCAATGTTGCATGGTATGTTGATGTTAGAGAGATCACCTACTTTAACAAGGGGTGAACGAAGGATATATGGTGTCTCGGGATCATTGAATAAATCCTTGTGATATTCCCGTTCTTCCTTGGTGGGCAATGATGCGTGTCAAATTATAGTATATATTTATTCCGAAGAAATACTTGCGAAAGTATTTCCCGGGTCGTTCTCCCAACGAAGGCTCGAATGGAATATCCGAATAATCGATTTTGGGAATCGTGTAGTGTAAGTAAATAGTGAAAAAGTGATTGTGAAATCAAAATATGAAATGATACAATGAAATATGCACAAGGCACAAGCTATATATGCACAAAAGTCAAAAACGTGAAAACGGAAATGCACACGTAATTATTAAACGTAACGTACGAAATAAAACGCGACTTTTATTCTAAAAATGATCCTATAAGTGTGAAACAATTTTCTAAAAATCTAAAACTATTAAAAAGAATTTTAAGAAAAAGAAAAATATTTTTTTGAGTTTTTATTTATTTTCTAGAATTTATTTTCTTTTTATTGAATTTAAATAGTAATTAAAAATAAAGGAAATTGTAAAAATAAATGGGAAAAATATAAAATCTATTCTTGAAAATCTAAAATATAATAAAAGAATTATCTAAAATATTTTTGTATCTTTAAAAGCTTTTTCTGATTTTTTTTTGATTTTTGAATATTAAAAGGGATTTAAAAATGATTATTAATTAAGGAAAATTAAGAAAAATACTAAATCAACTTGGAAAAATTTGAAAAAATTCTGGAAAATATAAAATATTATTCTAATACTAGGAAAAATAAAAAAGTTTAAATAAGCCCACTAATAAGCAGTTTGGGCACAATAAGCAGTTAGAATATGCACTTAGAATAAGCACTTCTACATAAAATCGCACCAAAAGCTTAGGGAATGTGTAATGGACCTAAACAAACTTAATGCAGCTCAAAAATCTCTCAAAAATCTCAAATAAGCCTTGCCCGTAAGCCAGAAAGCTCAGCCGCATGTCCTATGTTACTAAAGCAAAAAATGTGTAAACCTTCTGTTGGGAATTTTGTGTAGTAAGAATTATGCTGCTGTTTCTGCTGAAGATTCCTGCTGAAGAGTTGGTTTCTGCTGAAGCAGAGTATCTGCTGAAGACTAGTTTCAGCATTATTAGTTTCTGCGGATATAGTATTTCCGTATTTTATGTAATGTAGTTTGGATATGCATGAGTTTATTTAGGAAGTAATAATGCATATCTTTTAGAAGTTTTAGAATATACGTTTCTTGTGAAATGGTTTAGGGTTCCTTGTGTTTAAAAGGAACACACAATTATGTATTGAATAATTTTTTAGAGAACACTCTTATTTTAATTAAAAGATCCATATAGGATCAAGAGTTCTTAGTATCAAGCTTGTGTTTTGTTTCCGCTTTAAAAATACAAGTTACAGAGATTGTCTATTAGTGTGTTATTGATTACAGTGCCATAACTAATGATTCTAGAGTGCTCAAGAAGATCTATCAAGGTCTATAGGTTCAACAAGTGGTATCAGAGCCTCGAGAGAGTCTCTGTCATACTAAGTAACACAAATCTTACACCTTAAAAAATCTAAACAAATCAACAAACATGCCTGGATCTGATGATGATGTTGATACAACCCAGAACATTAACACCACTTCTCTTCAACAACTCAACCTCTCCAACAGTAATGCTAAGTTTCCATACTTGAAGAATGTTGAAGAATATCATCTGTGGTCCATGAAGATGCAGAACTGGATCACAAACATTGATTGGAATTTGTGGGAGGTTGTCAAAAAGGGGAATAGTCTGAAGAAGCATGTTACAGATGCCGATGGAGTTGTTACTATTGTAGGTCCCAAAACTGCTGAAGAGATTCTGGCTGTGCAGAGGGAGAGTAAAGTCAGAACAATTCTGCTCCAAGCTATTCCAGATGACCACATGGGTGACTTCCACTTTATGGAGGATACCAAGGACATTTGGAAGGCTATAAAAGCAAGATTTGGTGGGAATGATGAATCAAGAAGGTTGCAGAAGTCTATGCTGAAGCAAAAGTTCCAAGAATTTCAGATATCTGAAGAAGAGGGAATTCATAAGGGTTATGACAGGTTTCATCGAATATTAAGTCAACTTAATCAGTTTAAGGCTAGACCCGATAATGAGGACTGTAATGCTAAATTTCTGAGATCTCTGCCGCCATCCTGGTTACAAGTTTGTATTGCTCTCAAGACCAAAGGTGGGTTGGACATGATGTCCTTTGATGACCTCTATAATAGGCTTAAATTCCTTGAGCCTGATGTTAGAAGTTCCATTCGTCCATCCACTCATTCTGCATTTGTTGGTGCCTCTACAAAACCTGTGCATCAAGCCTCAAGTTCATATTCATCAGGAGCATCTTCTCAAACCCATACTCAATCTGCTCCTAAATCAAAATCCAGTAGTGTGTTGGAGGATATTATTCATTCATTTGTGGCTGAATATGAACATCAGCAGTTTCTTGCTTATGAGGATTTTGAAAAGGTGGATCCATTGGAGATGGAGGAGATGCACTTGAAATGGGAGCTTGCAATGATCTCCATGAACATTAAGAGGTTTGAAGCTAAGTCTGGAAGGAAGTTTGGTTTTAATGGAAGAGAAGCATCAAGGTTTGATAGAAGGAAGGTTAAATGCTACACTTGTGGTCAAGTGGGACATTTTTCAAGAGAATGCAAGGAGAGAAAGGCTGGAGATGAAGTTAGATATGGCTCTTATCCAGTGGAAGCAGGAAATACCAAGGCTGCACCTTCAAAGGCTATGGTGACTCTGGATCACCAAATTGATTGGGCTGACCATGAACCTACTGGAGAGGAAGCTTCTACTTCTTCACAAGTGAATCTGCTGGCATACTCACCTTCAGAAGACAAGAAGGAGCAAGTCTCCTTGATGGGAATCTCTCAGGAACATCCTTTGAAAAGTACAAAAGTAGGTATTGTTGATAGTGGTTGTTCTAGAAGTATGTCAGGGAACAAGGACAAGATGCATGACTTTGAGCCCATAGAAGGAGGAGGCACTGTAACCTTTGGTGGTGGAGATGGCAAAATTACAGGGAAAGGAACAATTAAGACACCCTTGTTAGACTTTGAAAATGTTTATTATGTGAAGGAACTGGAGCATTTTAATCTATTCTCAGTATCACAAATTTGTGACACTAAGAATAAAGTTTTCTTCTCTGAAGATGAGTGTCTTGTACTTTCCAAGGACTTCAAACTTCCAGAAGACACAACTGTATTGCTGAGAGTTCTAAGAACCTTCAACTTGTACACTTTCAATTTGAATGATGTCAAGCCAGAAGGTGATCTAACATGTTTGGTGGCCAAAACTTCCCTGGATGAATCTACCAAATGGCATAGGAGAATGGCTCATGTGAATTACAAGACTATCAACAAGTTGTCTAAACTTGGTCTTGTTCAGGGCCTTCCTTCTAAACTCTTCACCAATGAACACAACTGTATTGCTTGCAATAAGGGAAAGCAACACAGAGCCTCTTACAAAACAGTCAAAGCTGTAAGCACCATTTCAGAACCACTTCAGTTGCTGCACATGGATCTCTTTGGTCCAACTCCTATAAGAAGTATTGATCACAAGTACTTCTGCCTGGTTATCACTGATGATTATAGCAGATTTTGCTGGGTATTCTTTCTAAAAACTAAAGATGAAACAACTCCTATTTTGAAAGAATTCATTATCTTAGTTGAAAACCAGCTAAATAAAAAGGTTAAAGGGATTAGGTGTGACAATGGGACAGAATTCAAAAATGTTGTATTCATAGAATTCTGTAAGTCTAAAGGAATTAGAAGGGACTATAGTACTCTAAGGACCCCACAACAAAATGGGGTTGCTGAAAGGAAAAATAGAACCCTCATTGAGGCAGCAAGATCCATGCTTGCAGACTCTAAACTACCCACAATGTTTTGGACTGAAGTAGTAAGTACTGCTTGCTATGTCTTAAACATGGTATCCATCACTAGACTTCATGTCAAGACACCTTATGAACTTCTCACTGGGAAAGTTCCAGACATACATTACCTTAAACCTTTTGGATGCAAAGTTACCATTTTGAATACTGCTGATATACTGGGTAAATTTGATGGGAAAGCTGATGAGGGGTATATAGTTGGTTATTCAGCTCATAGCAAGGCCTATAGGATTTATAATCTTAATTCCAAAAAGATAGAAGAGACCCTAAATTTAAGATTTCTTGAAGATCAGCCTAATATTCAGGGACAAGGCCATTCTTGGTATTTTGACCTAGATTATTTGACTGACTATTTGGGTTATTCTAGACATGCTTCTAATCCTAATACAGGTACCAAAGATCCAAACTCTAACCCTGCAGGTTCCATGGATGATGACTCAGACTGTGAATCTGAGCCGGAAGAGAATACTTTTGTTGTACCATCTTTTCCACCTAACCATTTTGTAGGTAATCACTCTGCTGCTGAACAAGATGATGAGTCACATTATGCAGAGGATCTTGCAAGACTGCAGAAGCAAGAACATGCTGCTACTAAGGAAGCTCAGAAACTCCATGAAAAGGTTACACAAGAGACTGAAGCTATCCTACATCAATCAGCACAAGCAGTCAGTGGTAACAAGGATTCTGCTGATGATTCTGCTGAAGGCACACCTATTCCCACTTATAAAGTCACAGATGCTGATTCTACTGATGCTCACTCTCCCATCTCTACTGAAGTCTCTGCAGACTTTGATAAGCCCTTTACACGATTTCCAAGTCCTTCTGATCTTGGGATTTATCAGCCAAAGCCTGGCTTGTTTCACTCAGCTTCTTATGATACTGAGTTTGGACCTACAGTCAACAACCTTGATGCCACCATTGATGTTCCACCTACAACTACAAAAAGGATTCATAATGCTCATCCCCTATCAAAGATTATTGGAGATCCTAAAGACCCTGTTAGAACAAGAAGCACTGTAAAGAATACAAAATATGGTGAAGTTGCTTTCATCTCTTATGTCTACAATCAAAAGAGGAACAATCACACAGACTTCAAACATTGTCTGTTTGCATGCTTTCTTTCTCAGATAGAACCAACTAGTGTTCCTCAAGCACTGGCTGATTCAAGTTGGCTGGAGGCAATGCAAGAAGAGATGCTGCAATTTAAGAATCAGCAGGTTTGGATTTTGGTTCCTCTTCCTGATGGTAAATATGCCATTGGGACAAAATGGATTCTGAAGAATAAAAGAGATGCCAGGGGTATTATGGTGAAGAACAAAGCAAGACTAGTGGCTCAAGGGTTTAGACAAGAGGAAGGCATTGACTATGATGAGGTCTTTGCACCTGTGGCCAGAGTTGAAGCAATTCGGATATTTTTGGCCTATGCCTCTTATATGGGCTTTATGGTTTATCAGATGGATGTTAAAGGTGCTTTCTTATATGGTGAGATTGAAGAGGAGGTATATGTGACTCAACCCAAGGGATTTGAAGACCCTGATCATCCTGAGTATGTGTACAAAGTTGTCAAAGCTCTCTATGGACTTCATCAAGCTCCCAGAGCTTGGTATGCTAGACTCTCCACATTTCTGCTGAAGAATGGCTACAGAAGAGGTGCCATTGACAAGACTTTATTCCTCAAGAAAGATTCTAGGGATATTATTCTTGTGCAGGTGTATGTGGATGATATTATCTTTGGCTCAACCAAAGAAGCATGGTGTAGAGAGTTTGAGGATTTGATGAAGGGAGAATTTCAAATGATTGCCATGGGAGAACTCACTTTCTTTTTGGGTTTACAGGTTCAGCAGAAACCTGATGGTATTTTCATACATCAGGAGAAATATGTAAAAGATATGTTGTCCAAGTTTGCTATGAAGAATGTTAGGACTGCCACTACTCCATATGAGGCTCCTAAACTAAAGAACAATCTTGATCCTGATCTACCTGTGAATGTTCATTTATACAGGTCCATGATTGGTTCATTGATGTATTTGACTGCCTCAAGACCTGATATTACATTTGCTGTGAGTGCATGTTCAAGGCACCAAGTCACTCCACTTACATCTCATATGAATCCTGTTAAAAAGATTTTTAAGTACCTAAAAGGCCAACCCAAATTAGGTCTTTGGTATCCCAAAGAGTCTCCATTTCAGCTAGCAGCTTATAGTGATAGTGACTATGCTGGTGCAAATTTGGATAGAAGATCCACAACTGGAGGTTGTCAATTCCTTGGCAGAAGACTGATTTCTTGGCAATGCAAGAAACAGACCATTGTTGCTACCTCTACTACTGAAGCAGAGTATGTTGTTGCTGCAAATTGTTGTAGACAGGTTCTATGGATTCAGAATCAATTGCTGGATTATGGGTATAACTTTATGAATACTACCATTTTCATTGACAATCAAAGTACCATTTGTATTGTTAAAAATCCAGTTTTTCATAATAGAACCAAACATATTGAAATCAGGCACCACTTTATAAGGGATGCTTATGAAAAACATTTGGTTAAAGTGGTCAAAATTCACACAGATGAAAATGTGGCAGATTTGTTAACTAAAGCATTTGATGGACCAAGGTTTCAATATTTGGTGGTCCATATTGGAATGCTTAACCCTTAACTGCAAAGTTTAAGGGGAGGCATAAGCCTCAGGGGAAGCATATGCCTCAAGGGAGGATTGTGAGTGTAAACTTTGTAGATTTGTATAAGTTGAATATTATCTGAGTTTTAACACTAACCCATTAACAGTTTTGCAAGTTGTTTGGTGTATGTGCTTGTTTTATGTTTGTTTTGCAGATGTTCTGAGAATGCAAGTTTCATGTTAACAATGTCAAGAGCAGAAGTCAAAGGAATATGGTCAAAAATGCTGAAACATGGTTTCTACTGATAAGTCGATTATGCTGAAGGTCTTACAAAGTTGATAAATTAAGAAGATCTTTTCATTCATTCATAGAAACAAGTTACAGCTTACATTCAAGGTTTCAACTGAAGTACAATGATCATTCCTAAACATTTGACTAATTAAGGACTACTAGCTTCTATCACTTATTACAAAATACTTGAGGCTATGACAAGTCCAATGATGAAGCTGAAGATGAAAATGGAAAAAGAAGAGAAGGAAGACTGTGAAGATGCTCATGAATCAAAGTCAAGAAAATACTCAAGAACTTTGTTCCATGGCAACATTCCTCAATCATCTATTTCAGCTTCTCATTTCCCTTACGTATGATCTCAGCCTTCTTGCTCTGTCCAATATGTTCTTGATGTGGAAGACCAGGTCTTGGAGCAGGAAGATTCAACATCAAATTTTGTGATGTTGGGAGAGATGGATCCCTATTACTTGATCTTGGTTGGGATCTCTCTGGTGTGGAAGGAGGAAGAAAGGTTGGATCTTCATTTTCTTCCTCTGAGGAGTCTTCATCAGAGGTATAGATGAAGGGAGAGACAATATCTCTCTCAGCAGGAATGGGTACTTGGCTTGGTTCACCCTTCCTATGAGCATTCCATTGTCTTTCTTGTGCATCCCATCGTTTCTCCAGTGCTCTTTCAAAGTCAGAACCATCAAGCTCCCATGGATATGGTGGTAAATCTTCTTCTGCTGATGGAGAAGAGGAATTTAGATCTGAGATTTCTGGGTGTGATGACATGCTTTTGGTCAAGAATTGGGGTTAATTGGAAAATTAGGGTTTGTAAGATGATTTGGGGTAAATTGGTGACTGAGATGTGATTTGGGGGTGATTAAATAAGCCAAGTTTAGGAGTTACGATAATTAATGCGAGTTGGGTGGCACGGTAAAACCAAGATATTGACCGAAGATATTTTTACTTTTGGTTGATTCTGCTGATGTTGACCATTCTTCAGCAGATTTGACTTTCATTTCTGCTGAAGGGTAAATTTTCAAATTGGAAGTTTTTGAACTACTTGTCAGACTTGGTCAATAAGTTGTTCCGATAATTTTGACCACGATTGGGGAACTTCCAAATTTAACCCACTGTGCATATCTCTTCCTAAACAAAATTATTCGCTTATCACTCCTTTTAAACCCATTATTTTCTGTGTAATTCATAACCGTCTCACGCACGATTATTCCAATGGCACAACTTGAATTGAAAGGCGACCATAACAAGTATGCTATTCTGAAAAAGGCAAAGGGACATGAAGAATTTGATTTAATGGTGGAGTTTTTACAACGGTCGAAGATTCATTATGCTCTGACTTGTAGTCCCAATTTGGTGTGTGAATCCTTGGTTAAGCAATTTTGGGCATCTGCTGCTAAGAGATCTGCTACAGAGATTGTAGCTGAAATAGATGGTGTAGAGTATGTCGTGACAGAAGGGTTGATTAGGACAAAGCTTCAGTTGGATGATGAAAATGGTGTGTATCATTCCAACACTGCAGAGATTCTTGCTGGGCTAAGGGAAGCTGGATATCAAAGTACTGATACATCCAAGTGGCACAAGAATCAATTTTGTCCTAAGTGGAGGTATTTGGTGCATCTGCTGCTTCAATGTATCAGCAACAAGTGTGGTGGTTGGAACCAGTTCTCTCTGCAATTGGGTTGTGGTATTTTTTGTCTTTCTAAGGGTCAAACTTATAACTTTTCTAAGTTTATTTTTGATAATATGCTAGAAAATATAGATAAGCAACAGCATAAGTTCTTAATGTACCCTAGATTCTTACAAATAATTTTAGACATAACCACTGAAGATAGAACCCATATACCTATTAAAAGTCTAGGTTCTAAGTTGTTTGCCTCAATGAAAACTAATTATACTGGGGAACATCATCCTATGTTGGAAGCTATGTTGCCACAAGGCAATGCCATTGTAGTTGAGGGTGATGATGCTGGTAATATGCCTACTCCTAATGCTGCTGATGATGGTATTCCATCATCTTGTGGTGTTGCTGCTGATGGTAATCCTTCAGTGGTAATGGAAGAAGTGCCAGCTACAACTGCTGAACCATTACCTGATTCTGCTGACTTACCACCACCTACCTCTGTACATATGTCACCTAGTCATACCATTTCACCAGCTCAGGATGCTCCAGCTGAGCAAATTCATGAGTTTGAAGATAACTTTCAGACTCTTGAACCTGAGAGTACTAGACTACCTTCACCTAGTCCTTTGGGAGAGCAAATTAATGAAGGCTTTCCTAATGTTGTAACTGAGTCTGTTTCTCCTGCTGGGTTCAATGAAGCTCCATTTACCACTGAGCAATCTGCTGGTAGAGTAGAGGACCCTATTACTCTCACTTTTGTATATGATTCCCTTAGCAGGTACATGAAAATGATTGAAGATCTCCAGAAAGAGCTTGCTGAGACCAAGACTACTCTTGGTAATGAAATTAAAAGTTTGAAAAGCAAGGTTCAAGATTTGGAGGCACAGCTGTGTAAGCAGAAGCAAAGTAAGGATGGATTAGATTCTGCTGAAGTTGCAAAGGAGGCTAATTTGGATTCACTTGAGATTCTAGCTGAAGTTGCTAGACAGTCTAATGTTGTTCCTCCTAAAATTGCTGAAGTACCTCAATCTAAACCAAAGATACTAGTCCACAGAAGAAGAAGTACAAGACAGTATTTGGCAAGGCAAGCTGCTGAAACTTTAAAAGTGACTGGTGGTGATGATGATGTGCTGATGACTGAAGTTGTGGATATACTTCAGGAGAAACAATCCATAAGTGGGTTTTCTGCTGATAAATCTGCTGATCAAGGAAATACATCAGGAGAAGCATATTTTGTAGCAGGGAAAGAATATCTGAGTTCCCCTGTTCATCTTCCATCTGAGAATCCACAAGTTTCTCTTGATAAAGAGGTTCAAGAAGTACATGATGAACCTATGGCAGATGTGAATGTTTCTCATGATGATATTGTTGCAGATAATGTTCCTAATGATGATTTGGATGAGCTTGTTACAGCTGAAGACAGAGCTGGACAAGCAAAACTATTTCAAGACTGGGAAGATTATAAGAAGAGTGCTAATATAGCTGAGGACCTGCAAGCCAAGTTTGATGCAGAATTGGATACAGTCACTCAAAGATATGTTTCTACATTACCCATTGAAAGACAAAGAGAATTGGATGCAGCTGTTCTAGAATTTGATGAGCCAGATTGGCAGCAGATTGGAAAACAAATGCTTGATAATCCTGATGTAGCTGCAGATATTATTGGTAAAAGGGTAGCGGAGAATGACTATGCTTCTGAAATTGTGAAAGTGCTAAAGATGAGGAAGAAGGTAGCAGATGAGTTAAAAGCCAAAGCTAAAAGAGATAAACCTATGACTCAAGCTCAGCAGAGGGATTATATGAGAACATATGTGAGAAGTCAAAGCAGCTTATTATTTAATACTGCTTGGTCTAAGACACAAGTGTGGGGACTTCCATATGAAAAACTGGTTGAGATTTATAATAGAATCAAGACTAGAAATGAACAGGCTGGAATGGGTGCTTCCAAGAATATTCCTCTCCTCAATGCTGATGCTATTTCATCTGTTAATGTTCCTATTATTGCTGAAAAGGTATCTTTACCTGATCCTTTTGCTGATATACCACATTCTGCTGCTTCATCTGGTGTGGATAAAGGTAAAGCAAAAGTGATGACATCAGATCCTCCAACTAGAAAGAGAACTAGGAGACAATTGGAGCAGGAAAGAATAGGTGAAGAGAATGCTAGGAGGTTGGCTGAGGAACAAGAAGCTGAACAAAAAGCTGAGCTTGCAAGATTTTATGAACTGAAGACAAGAGAAGTTGAAATTCAAGCTGCTAGAAACAAACAAATAAAGAAGGCTATGGATGAACAATATGCCTCTGCTGCACTTGAATCTTCTCAAGATTCTACTGATGAACAATTGGATACTCCATCAGTGGAAACTGATGCAGCAGAAGGTGATTCTGCTGATGCAGCAGTTCATGATACTATTTATGTTCCTGGAAGAAGAGGCAAGAGAATGGCTAAAGTCAGATCATCACATTCAAAACAAAGTCTAATCAATGTGAATGCTTCTGATGCTTCATTTATAAGGGAATGATCCTCTGATGATTGGCCTGAAGGAACTAGAGATGTTTTGGTTCATTGGGAGTTAAGTAAAGATGGTCAAGTGAATACCATTTACAGATTGAATAAAACTTTCATATCCTTTACATTTCTTCAACAGATTCTTCATCTTGTGAATTATCAAGATTTAGTCACTCTATATGAGTTGGTTATTCAGTACTATGCAACTCATACTCCTGAAGGGTCTGGATTGTATTTGTTGGGTGATCTTCAAGTGTTGTTTGATTCTTCTACTCCCACTGGTGCAAGCTATGATATCTGGAAGAACAATTAGAGATGGAAAGTTCAGAGTTGGAAGTTCTATCCTATGCCTTATGTTCATGTGTTGGAAACTACCACTGGTCTTAGACTTATTTTGGATCTTACCAACAGATATCCTCTGAAGGTATCTCTGATGGAGAAAATGTTACAACAGAAGTTGGAGATTCCTCCTGATCCAGCTGGAAGTACAAGATTGTTTGCTGAATCTTTGGTGAAGGTTTTCAAACAAAGGATTAAGACTTCCAGAGCAGTATCAGATTAGGGATATCATATTGTATATTTGTTTTATTTTATTTTATTAAAAAAAAAAAAAAAAAAAAAAAAGAAAAACACTAACATCTTGTTGTATAGTATTTGTATGCAGGTTTGGTTATCAACTTACCTGATGTTGACTATTCCATCACAAAGTTAGCTAGTCCAAAGGGTACAGCTTTGGTAAAGACATATCAAATCTGTTGATAGCTGTAATGGTTTGCTCAAAACCATAGGGTTTTCAACTCACCGATGCTTTATTGCTGAGTAGTTGAAATGGTTGTCAATTGACCATGGATTTTTCCTTTATGGATTCTGAATAATTGGCTAGCCCACATGTATATGGCTTGTGGTAAAGGCAGTGGAAAACCATATTTGGTAATCAGTTAACCAAGATGATTTTCATCAAAATAATTGGCTAGTCCTGAGCAAACGGCTACAGGTAAAGACATCTCAAATCCGTTTATAGCTGATGATTTGCTAAAAATCATGTGGTTATCAGTGTACCTTAGAACATTTGGCTACTCCAGTAGTAATGGCTATTGGTAAAGAGACATCAAATCCATTATTTTCAATGATTCACCTCTCACAGGAGTTAACACACCTGGAAGTGATGAGAATAGTCTGAAACTCATTTGTTTTGATGTACATTAAGTCATTTGTTGCTGCAAAGAATGGAGATTTCAAGTATTTGCTGATCATAGAGATTCTGCTGAAGATGATTCTTTGCTGGTGCTATTACAATCCTCTTGGTATGTTATTTTGCAGATCTATCAAGAATCTTGAACTTAACCAGGTCAAATTCAAGATTAGGGGAGGATTGTTGGGAATTCTGTGTAGTAAGAATTCTACTGCTGTTTCTGCTGAAGATTCCTGCTGAAGAGTTGGTTTCTGCTGAAGCAGTGTATCTGCTGAAGACTAGTTTCAGCATTATTAGTTTCTGCGGATATAGTATTTCCGTATTTTATGTAATGTAGTTTGGATATGCATGAGTTTATTTAGGAAGTGATAATGCATATCTTTTAGAAGTTTTAGAATATACGTTTCTTGTGAAATAGTTTAGGGTTCCTTGTGTATAAAAGGAACACACGATTATGTATTGAATAATTTTTTAGAGAACACTCTTATTTTAATTAAAAGATCCATAGAGGATCAAGAGTTCTTAGTATCAAGCTTGTGTTTTGTTTCCGCTTTAAAAATACAAGTTACAGAGATTGTCTATTAGTGTGTTATTGATTACAGTGACATAACTAACGATTCTAGAGTGCTCAAGAAGATCTATCAAGGTCTATAGATTCAACACCTTCAACTTGCAGGCACAAATAAGCAGTCTAAATAAGCTCTAATGATCAAGTTAAGCATAAAATCAAGAAGATAGCAGTAAAATCTAACCAACGAGCCAAAAATCACACAATTTGGAGCTTATATGAGCTATTTATAGCAGCTGATGAAAGAGCATTACTGGTTGCATAAAGATCAGCTAAAAGGGGTGTATTTGAGCTTATAAAGAGCTACCAAAAGGCTATGAAAACTACCGAGCTAACTTATGTAACCATCAATCACATGAAGCTAGCTGCAGGGATTATCAATAAACTGAAAATTAAATATAAACATAAACAAGACAAGTAGAAATTATGCTAAGAAAGAGGGGGGTCTGGACAGGTTAAGGCTGCAACATCAAAGAGGTTACATGCAGCCTAACTAATTCTATTAAGCTACTGAGTATCAATTTAACAGCCTACTCAAATGGATAGCACAAGGAGACAAGCAACCAATTATTTCACAAACCAATATGCAGACCTAAAAAAGTTAATGAGAACTTAAAATAGGTACTGATGTGGAGCAGCAGGGCTGAGAACAGGTCTTAAGGAACAAATTGAGCTACTCAAAATCTATCCTAATAAGCGGGAAACCAAAGAACAATATACATCACCAAGCAAAGAATTAAACCACCAAAATTCAATTAAGAAAGAACTTATATAAGCCTAATGCAGCGGCTGGTATGAGGGTGTTTGGAACAGGTTACTGGTGCAGGGGTAAATTCAGCCAAACAGTCCCTAATTAAGTAGAACAAATAAGCTCGAAATGCAAGATAAGCTCAGCTATATGAAGCCTATACTACAAGCTGCAATTAGAACCAAATTTCAATCCATAATCACTACGGAATGAGCGAATTAGACAATAGCAAAGAAGCAGGGCTAGAACAGGTATAGGGGTTAATTTAAGCTAACTTTTTAACAACCAAATAAGCTCCAATATGAGATTTTCTTATTGAGAATTGAAAACAAGCAACCAAAATTCATAGAGAATCATCTTTTATTAATTTCTAAACTATATTAAGCCTAAAGTTGGATCTGGTGTGAGAGCTTTTGAAAACTGTTTTGAAATTTTAATTGATGCAAATATGAACAAGTTAAGTGTGCAAAAGTAATAGTAATGCTAAACCAGAATGCAGAAGTATCCTATATCCTAAATGTATTACAAATATGCTAGACCTGACAACTAAATGCACCTATATGAAATTGTGTAAAAACTAGATAAGCAAACTGATATTAGTGTTGGAGTTATAAGAATTAGTGCAAACTCTATAAATTTAAATGAACGTTATAAGAAAAATTAGGCTTAAATCATCTACTAACATCAAATGGAAGGCAATTTAAAACCACAAATTGGTAAAACTAAACTAAGAACTCAAGATGATACTATGCCAAACACTAGTTAAAACTAAGCTATCAACAAAATTCAGGTAAGAAAATGGAAATCTTACCTCAAGACAGTTACAATAAGCTCAGTTGAACTTATCAACAAACTACTTAACCCAAAATTCTCATAAACCGTTCTGATACAGCTTAATACCCTTTTGATGCTCGTTTGACTTTCATTGACCAATCTATTTATTCATTCAAACAGTTTTAAACCAACAATTCTCACTACAAGCTATGATTTGAGCTTTTGAAAACAGTAAATGAAAGCTTGTAAACAGACTTGAGAACAATAGTTTGCTTGAAATTTAAATGACAATGGAATTTAAATGAAAACTTGAAATTTTATTAAAAACTGTAATTGAATACAAAACTTTAAAGCAGAAATACAACAAGCTAAAGGGAATTTTAATTAATCTACTCCTAAAGCTACACTAAGTTATACCCTACTCCTAATGAGCTCCAAAGTGTGAGTGAGGAGTGATATTTATAGTCAGCTGAGGAGTGGATAAGGTCTTCATCAGAAACGTCTAAAAGAATCAATCACATCCCTAGATTTAATCCCATCAATCATCAATCAATTGTGACCCTTAGATTAACTTTGATGATGTGTAACAGCCAATCAATGAGCTCCAATAGTCCATGCTGGCGATCCTTTGCATCTCTCACTCTCTTTCATTGTCGGCACTTCTAGAAGAGGTATCCAATGATTGGGTGAGGTGTTTCACCCAATCATGTGCTGCCACTCGGCCACATAGGCCAATCATGAGCTAATCATTTTCCTGGCATGCTTCTCTCACGTGATTAATCTTCTAGAAAGATTAATTATGGGTAATTGATGTGGGGAATGGTAACTATTAAGAAGGTAATTTTTAGGGTTCATGGAGTTGGGGGGTAGGGGATGTATGGGGTAACAATTGGGGCAGGGTAATTATTTTATTGTTGTTTGTTTTGCTTTGACCCTGAGTAAAAATGTTGACCAAAGGGTATTGGGCTCAAGGTGATGGGCTGGGTGATGTGTAGATTGGAATTGGCAGGCTTGGTGTAGTAATAAGTTTAGTTTTATTGGTAAAAAGTATAAGGACCAAGGTTTCAAATGTTGTAACTTCAAGGACTAAGTTTGCCAAATTTTCAAAATTCTTCCACGGGCCACTTGTGACTATTGATGATTCTTCAAGGGCTAATTCTGACAATTTGGGCATAATAGTGATCCATAGATGAGAAATCATTCCCGGGCCTCGGCTTTTGAGCACTCTTCCAATCTCGTGCTCGGTTTGTTGATTTTCCGTGATTTTTGTCCATTTATCAAATATCCATACCTGCATTTATATAAACACAAAAACAACATATATTTGGCATTTTGAGTCGAGTTTTTGGTCGTTTTGGTCCGTTATTTGGTAAAGAAAAGGTGCGTAAATTAATACACACCAAAATCCCCCAGACTAACGTATTGCCGTGTCCTCACGCAATGTGATCAATTCACGCTTTTGAGATAAATAATTTTGATACTCTTTCTACTAACTTTGAAAAGTAGCAAGAAGGTTCAAAAGAGATTACAAAATCATTTATTCCCGCAAACGCTCCGTTTTCCAAAAATTTTCCTTTATTCCACTTTCACTTCTATTTTTGTACTTTTCATGCTTCATACTTGTGACGGTTTGTTGAACTTTCATTATTTTGCAATAATTTTTAGGGTCAACGAGTAGAAACACTTCTATTTAAGAAGTGACCATACGGATAAAAATCGTCATTCTTGATTTTTCACGAGTTCCCAAACTAAGCGTACAAACGAGATCACAGCTTATCTACAAGTTAGATGCTAACACTACTCATAATAGTTACTTGTGGAAACTCCTTACTCCCATGTCCTAAGTTTTGTATCTCAATATTTTATTTTTGTTAAAAATGAATTGCTTCATATTTTCTCGTTTCAATACTTTATAGTCCAATAGTGACACCTAAGTTTAAACGATAAGTAGTTTTCCATATTCTCTTAAGAACCACTACAATAGAAATTCGGTCCACATCAAGGAATTTTGGTACATACAACATCATAAATAAAAGTTGCGGAGTACTACACGTGCACCTCATGTGTCCAATTCATAATTACACACATGCACCTCACGCGCCAACAACTTATTTA
Source organism: Artemisia argyi (assembly GCA_030686995.1). Classification (NCBI taxonomy): domain Eukaryota; kingdom Viridiplantae; phylum Streptophyta; class Magnoliopsida; order Asterales; family Asteraceae; genus Artemisia; species Artemisia argyi. Next base: position 77,805,743 of record CM060698.1, on the reverse strand, counting down.
CATTCGAACTCTTATTCATCATAACTTTCAACTTTCATTTTTTCATTTTTCACTTTTTTTTTTCACTTTTCTCATATTTTTCATACTTTTCACTTTTTTCTTTCTTCTCATAACATCAATGGAAGCTTATCGGGTAGCTCCAAAACCACATAGATAATCAACTTTTTACTTTTTCACTTTTTGCTCTTATTTTTGATGTTCCTTGATATGTACCCAACTTTTAAAGCAAAAATTCTCTTAAGAAAACAAAAAAACTAAATATTATTCAAACCGAAATACCACTAATTAACCTAGAACATCTATTATATACGGGTGACATATCTGATGGAAGTAAAAAGCCACAAGTACCTCTCATGAGCTCTAAAGAGAACCACTACTCCACGTTTAGCATCTAACTTCTAAATAAACTCTATCATTTCTCGCTCTTCGCAATTTAAGATTCCAAGTAATGAAACCCGCGAATACTTAGCCGATAATCAGCCACGCATATATAAAGTCAGTTACGGAAACTTGCAAATTCTAGAAGAAGAATTCGCGTTTTCTAGCTCCTGATGTAAAAGACTAGCGAAAGCTTTTAAGCTGCGCATGTATAAAGTCAAGTACGGGAACTTGCAGATTCTTAAGAAAGAATTCGCATTTTATAGCTCCTTGTGTACTAGACTAGCACAAGCTTATGTGATTATCATTGGTTAAGAGAACAAGCTAGGGTTCAACTCGCCCGGTCAAGTCAAAATATTTATTCCTACTCTCGCCAGCAAGAAAGTCAACAAGGTGTCAAAACACTTATTCAAACTTTATTATATTTTTGCACAACTTTTTCACTTTTCTCATTTTTTGTGCTTTTTCATCAAAATTTTTGAATTTTTGAATTTTTTATTTTTGGTGGAAAAACGGAGTTGCAAGAGTGCACGACATCGTGAAAAATGCAAGGTTAAAATCGAATCGAATATTCACCCTCCCCCAGACTAGAATGAAACATTGTCCTCAATGTTTTACGGGTTAAGGTAATCCTAACAAAATTCTAGGCCGTTTATTAATTATGCCAAAGAAAACGTTAGTCGATAAGATTAGGATATATGGATAAGCAACAAATGATGAAACTCGAGTTGAGACAAACCAACGAGCACGAGAGTCTTCATTATTCGGGCAAATCCTGGACATTCACAAACAAACAAGAAACACAAGAAAATGGAAGAGGTAGCCCTCCTCACGTCACGTTCGAAAGAAAATAGTAATTTGAGAAGATGAAAAGGATAAGCATGGGGTGCCTCCCACGAAGCGCTTGTTTTTGTTCACCGAGTCACATGAGCTTGACTCGATCCCCGAATTAATTCGTCCTTGGGGAGAGCAGATGGAATGGACACTCGGCATGAGAAACGGAGATGCCGGGGTCAAAAACGGTATCCTCACTCCCGGTGGAGTGGAAAAGTGAATAGATGATGGTATAAGCAAAGAATGGTTTAAACACCCGGATGATAAAAGCAAAGTCAAGTTCAGAATCACGGGTGGGTTGGGTGGGTAAAATAGCAAGCACAGGAACATCATGTTCAGAAATCTCGTCCACCCTTCCAAAAATTTCTTCATTCGTACCGGATTCAAAATCTACATCGGGTGGTTTCGCCGGTGGACGAGAAGAAGGTAAATCGAAGAGAATATTTCTTTGAACGTCATTCTCGTCATTCTCAATACCCGGTGGTATCGAGTCATCCGCAGCAAGAAATCGGTCAACATCCTCTAAAAGAGGGTCACGTGACGGATTATCGGAAATAAGCACAGAATCAATATCAAAATCAAAACGCTCATAATCCGGAAAAGAGATTTCAGCATGAATAGTGGGATTGCCACTACTCGTCTCTTCAAATTGAAAGATTTCAAGCTCGGGTAAGAAATCACTATCCATATTGGGGATAGGAAAAGAAGTCGGAGAATCATTTAATGCTTCAATTCGAGAGATAAGAAGATTGACATTCAACAATGTTTCACGAAGAGCTTCTTCTTGTATTTCCGTATCAACATCTTCGTCATTCTCTTCTTCTAAACTCACGAGCTCAGAAGGTTCTTCATCAACATAATCGATTTCTCCACAAGATATAGAATCGTCATCGTCAGAATCGGAGAATATCTCAACACGATTATCATCAAATGGTATATCATTCGTATCAACATGATTATCAAGACGATTATTTTCAACAATTTCACAATCACCGTTAGAAATTTCCCCGGACTCACTTGGGATTGAAACGAGGTTCTCAACACTAGACTTATTGAATTCGTCCGATTCCGTTGCCGGAATAGTGTTTAGATGCTCGTCCCCCATTGTAAGAGAGTCCTCGGGTTCTACGGAAGGAGAGATAGATTCTTTTTGAGGGTTAAGAACAATCGTAATCATGGAATCATCATCGTCGTACATACAACACTCACAAAATTGAGATTTTCTTTCTTCGGAAAGAATTTCTTCCATTGATTTCACATGAGGCTCCGGAGTAGATGTAATACGATTAACCACCATTTCTTTTAACGTCTCAATAATAGATTTAATTTCAAAAAATTGATTAGTAAATTCATAAGTTTGTGGGGGTTGGTTAAAACCATGAAAATCGTAACACGAATTCGGCTCATAATAAAAATTTTCAAACGATCCCCCACAATTTTCAAAATTTGATGAATCACCATTAAAATATGGTACTTGCTCATAAGAGTTTTGAAAGGGATGATTGAAATCGTTTTGAGGATAATTATCAAAACTCGTATCACAAGCGTAAGACGTTTCAGCACTTGGGGCGTAGCACATACAATTCGTGTATCCACATTGATTACAAAAACACTGCCCACACGGTAATCCTTCTTCAGAAGGGTTTCCACAATTATAGCAATTAAACGAAAGTGGTGGTGGTGTTGGATAGAAATCGGGAATGTTTGACGGATTGTTGAACGATCTTTGATCATATGCGGGAGAATTACAATTCCAACAAACTCCATCATGAATATTATCACCACATTGGTCGCACGTACACCACACACACAACCCTCCGAAGAACGGTTCTCCACAATTAACACAAAACGGATCCATAAGAATTAAACATAAGAGGGTTTGAGAAGAAGAATCAAATTTTAGAGGATAAGAAGATTATTTTTGTTTTTTATTTTTTCAATTTTTATATTTTTATAGAAAATATATACAAAATAGAGGAAGGCTTAACAAAACACGATTTTTTAAAACGATATTCAAAAATTCACTTCGACCTTCCCCGGCAGCGGCGCCAAAAATTTAATGCGTGTCAAATTATAGTATATATTTATTTCGAAGAAATACTTGCGAAAGTATTTCCCGGGTCGTTCTCCCAACGAAGGCTCGAATGGAATATCCGAATTATCGATTTTGGGAATCGTGTAGTGTAAGTGAATAGTGAAAAAGTGATTGTGAAATCAAAATATGAAATGATACAATGAAATATGCACAAGGTACAAGCTATATATGCACAAAAGTCAAAAACGTGAAAACGGAAATGCACACGTAATTATTAAACGTAATGTACGAAATAAAACGCGACTTTTATTCTAAAAATGATCCTACAAGTGTTAAACAATTTTCTAAAAATCTAAAACTATTAAAAAGAATTTTAAGAAAAAGAAAAATATTTTTTTGAGTTTTTATTTATTTTCTAGAATTTATTTTCTATTTATTGAATTTAAATAGTAATTAAAAATAAAGGAAATTGTAAAAATAAATGGGAAAAATATAAAATCTATTCTTGAAAATCTAAAATATAATAAAAGAATTATCTAAAATATTTTTGTATCTTTAAAAGCTTTTTCTGATTTTTTATTGATTTTTGAGTATTAAAAGGGATTTAAAAATGATTATTAATAAAGGAAAATTAAGAAAAATACTAAATCAACTTGGAAAAATTTGAAAAAATTCTGTAAAATCTAAAATATTATTCTAATACTAGGAAAAATAAGAAAGTTTAAATAAGCCCTCTAATAAGCAGTTTGGGCACAATAAGCAGTTTGAATAAGCACTTAGAATAAGCACTTCTACATAAAATCGCACCAAAAGCTTAGGGAATGTGTAATGGACCTAAACAAACTTAATGCAGCTCAAAAATCTCAAATAAGCCTTGCCCATAAGCCAGAAAGCTCAGCCGCATGTCCTATGTTACTAAAGCAAAAAGTGTGTAAACCTTCAACTTGCAGGCACAAATAAGCAGTCTAAATAAGCTCTAATGATCAAGTTAAGCATAAAATCAAGAAGATAGTAGTAAAATCTAACCAACGAGCCAAAAATCACACAATTTGGAGCTTATATGAGCTATTTATAGCAGCTGATGAAAGAGCATTATTGGTTGCATAAAGATCCGCTAAAAGGGGTGTATTTGAGCTTTTAAAGAGCTACCAAAAGGCTATGAAAACTAACGAGCTAACTTATGTAACCATCAATCACATGAAGCTAGCTGCAAGGATTATCAATAAACTGAAAATTAAATATAAACATAAACAAGACAAGTAGAAATTATGCTAATAAAGAGGGGGGTCTGGACAGGTTAAGGCTGCAACATCAAAGAGGTTACATGCAGCCTAACTAATTCTATTAAGCTACTGAGTATCAATTTAACAGCCTACTCAAATGGATAGCACAAGGAGACAAGCAACCAATTATTTCACAAACCAATATGCAGACCTAAAAAAGTTAATGAGAACTTAAAATAAGTACTGATGTGGAGCAGCAGGGCTGAGAACAGGTCTTAAGGAACAAATTGAGCTACTTAAAAGCTATCCTAATAAGCGGGAAACCAAAGAACAATATACATCACCAAGCAAAGAATTAAACCACCAAAATTCAATTAAGAAAGAACTTATATAAGCCTAATGCAGCGGCTGGTATGAGGGTGTTTGGAACAGGTTACTAGTGCATGGGTAAATTCAGCCAAACAGTCCCTAATTAAGTAGAAAAAAATAAGCTCGAGAATGCAAGATAAGCTCAGCTATATGAAGCCTATACTACAAGCTGCAATTAGAACCAAATTTCAATCCATAATCACTACGGAATGAGCGAATTAGACAATAGCAAAGAAGCAGGGTTACAACAGGTATAGGGGCTAATTTAAGCTAACTTTTTAACAACCAAATAAGCTCCAATATGAGATTTTCTTATTGAGAATTGAAAACAAGCAACCAAAATTCATAGAGAATCATCTTTTATTAATTTCTAAACTATATTAAGCCTAAAGTTGGATCTGGTGTGAGAGCTTTTGAAAACTGTTTTGAAATTTTAATTGATGCAAATATGAACAAGTTAAGTGTGCAAAAGTAACAGTAATGCTAAACCAGAATGCAGAAGTATCCTATATCCTAAATGTATTACAAATATGCTAGAACTGACAACTAAATGCACCTATATGAAATTGTGTAAAAACTAGATAAGCAAACTGATATTAGTGTTGGAGTTATAAGAATTAGTGCAAAATCTATGAATTTAAATGAACGTTATAAGAAAAATTAGGCTTAAATCATCTACTAACATCAAATGGAAGGCAATTTAAAACCACAAATTGGTAAAACTAAACTAAGAACTCAAGATGATACTTTGCCAAACACTAGTTAAAACTAAGCTATCAACGAAATTCAAGTAAGAAAATGGAAATTTTACCTCAAGACAGTTACAATAAGCTCAGTTGAACTTATCAACAAACTACTTAACCCAAAATTCTCATAAACCGTTCTGATACAGCTTAATACCCTTTTGATGCTCGTTTGACTTTCATTGACCAATCTATTTATTCATTCAAACAGTTTTAAACCAACAATTCTCACTACAAGCTATGATTTGAGCTTTTGAAAACAGTAAATGAAAGCTTGTAAACAGACTTGAGAACAATAGTTTGCTTGAAATTTAAATGACAATGGAATTTAAATGAAAACTTGAAATTTTATTAAAAACTGTAATTGAATACAAAACTTTAAAGCAGAAATACAACAAGCTAAAGGGTATTTTAATTAATCTACTCCTAAAGCTACACTAAATTATACCCTACTCCTAATGAGCTCCAAAGTGTGAGTGAGGAGTGATATTTATAGTCAGCTGAGGAGTGGATAAGGTCTTCATCAGAAACGTCCAGAAGAATCAATCACATCCCTTGATTCAATCCCATCAATCATCAATCAATTGTGACCCTTAGATTAACTTTGATGATGTGTAACAGCCAATCAATGAGCTCCAATAGTCCATGCTGGCGATCCTTTGCATCTCTCACTCTCTTTCATTGTCAGCACTTCTAGAAGAGGTATCCAATGATTGGGTGAGGTGTTTCACCCAATCATGTGCTACCACTCTGCCACATAGGCCAATCATGAGCTAATCATTTTCCTGGCATGCTTCTCTCACGTGATTAATCTTCTAGAAAGATTAATTATGGGTAATTGATGTGGGGAATGGTAACTATTAAGAAGGTAATTTTTAGGGTTCATGGAGTTGGGAGGTAGGGGATGTACGGGGTAACAATTGGGGCAGGGTAATTATTTTATTGTTGTTTGTTTTGCTTTGACCCTGAGTAAAAACGTTGACCAAAGGGTATTGGGCTCAAGGTGATGGGCTGGGTGATGTGTATATTGGATTTGGCAGGCTTGGTGTAGTAATAAGTTTAGTTTTATTGGTAAAAAGTATAAGGACCAAGGTTTCAAATGTTGTAACTTCAAGGACTAAGTTTGCCAAATTTTCAAAATTCTTCCACGGGCCACTTGTGACTATTGATGATTCTTCAAGGGCTAATTCTGACAATTTGGGCATAATAGTGATCCATAGATGAGAAATCATTCCCGGGCCTCGGCTTTTGAGCACTCTTCCAATCTCGTGCTCGGTTTGTCGATTTTCCGTGATTTTTGTCCATTTATCAAATATCCATACCTGCATTTATATAAACACAAAAACAACATATATTTGGCATTTTGAGTCGAGTTTTTGGTCGTTTTGGTCCGTTATTTGGTAAAGAAAAGGTGTGTAAATTAATACACACCAAAATCCCCCAGACTAAGGTATTGCCGTGTCCTCACGCAATGTGATCAATTCACACTTTTGAGATAAATAATTATTATACTCTTTCTACTAACATTGAAAAGTAGCAAGGAGGTTCAAAAGAGATTACAAAATCATTTATTCCCGCAAACGCTCCGTTTTCCAAAAAATTTCCTTTATTCCACTTTCACTTCTATTTTTGTACTTTTCATGCTTCATACTTGTAACGGTTTGTTGAACTTTCATTATTTTGCAATAATTTTTATGGTCAATGAGTAGAAACACTTCTATTTAAGAAGTGACCATACGGATAAAAATCGTCATTCTTGATTTTTCACGAGTTCCCAAACTAAGCGTACAAACGAGATCACAGCTTATCTACAAGTTAGATGCTAACACTACTCATAATAGTTACTTGTGGAAACTCCTTACTCCCATGTACAAAGTTTTGTATATCAATATTTTATTTTTGTTGAGAAATGAATTGCTTCATATTTTCTCATTTCAATACTTTTTAGTCCAATAGTGACACCTAAGTTTAAACGATAAGTAGTTTTCCATTTTCTCTTAAGAACCACTGCAATAGAAATTCGGTCCACATCAAGGAATTTTGGTACATACAACATCATAAATAATAGTTGCGGAGTACTACACGTGCACCTCATGTGTCCAATTCAAAATTACACACATGCACCTCACGCGCCAACAACTTATTTACATTCGAACTCTTATTCATCATAACTTTCAACTTTCATTTTTTCATTTTTCACTTTTTTTTCACTTTTCTCATATTTTTCATACTTTTCACTTTTTTATTTCTTCTTATAACATCAATGGAAGCTTATCGGGTAGCTCCAAAACCACATAGATAATCAACTTTTTACTTTTTCACTTTTTGCTCTTATTTTTTATGTTCCTTGATATGTACCCAACTTTTAAAGCAAAAATTCTCTTTAGAAAACAAAAAAACTAAATATTATTCAAACCGAAATACCACTAATTAACCTAGAACATCTATTATATACGGGTGACGTATCTGATGGAAGTAAAAAGCCACAAGTACCTCTCATGAGCTCTAAAGAGAACCACTACTCCACGTTTAGCATCTAACTTCTAAATAAACTCTATCATTTCTCGCTTTTCGCAATTTAAGATTCCAAGTAATGAAACCCGCGAATACTTAGCCGATAATCAGCCACGCATATATAAAGTCAGTTACGGAAACTTGCAAATTCTAGAAGAAGAATTCGCGTTTTCTAGCTCCTGATGTAAAAGACTAGCGAAAGCTTTAAAGCTGCGCATGTATAAAGTCAAGTACGGGAACTTGCAGATTCTTAAAAAAGAATTCGCATTTTATAGCTCCTTGTGTACTAGACTAGCACAAGCTTATGTGATTATCATTGGTTAAGGGAACAAGCTAGGGCTCAACTTGCCCGGTCAAGTCAAAATATTTATTCCTACTCTCGCCAGCAAGAAAGTCAACAAGGTGCCAAAACACTTATTCAAACTTTATTATATTTTTGCACAACTTTTTCACTTTTCCCATTTTTTTTTTGTGCTTTTTCATGACTTTTTCATCAAAATTTTTGAATTTTTGAATTTTTTATTTTTGGTGGAAAAACGGAGTTGCAAGAGTGCACGACATGGTGAAAAATGCAAGGTTAAAATCGAATCGAATATTCACCCTCCCCCAGACTAGAATGAAACATTGTCCTCAATGTTTTACGGGTTAAGGTAATCCTAACAAAATTCTAGGCCCTTGATTCAATCCCATCAATCATCAATCAATTGTGACCGTTAGATTAACTTTGATGATGTGTAACAGCCAATCAATGAGCTCCAATAGTCCATGCTGGCAATCCTTTGCATCTCTCACTCTCTTTCATTGTCAGCACTTCTAGAAGAGGTATCCATTGATTGGGTGAGGTGTTTCACCCAATCATGTGCTGCCACTCTGCCACATAGGCCAATCATGAGCTAATCATTTTCCTGGCATGCTTCTCTCACGTGATTAATCTTCTAGAAAGATAAATTATGGGTAATTGATGTGGGGAATGGTAACTATTAAGAAGGTAATTTTTAGGGTTCATGGAGTTGGGAGGTAGGGGATGTACGGGGTAACAATTGGGGCAGGATAATTATTTTATTGTTGTTTGTTTTGCTTAGACCCTGAGTAAAAACGTTGACCAAAGGGTATTGGGCTCAAGGTGATGGGCTGGGTGATGTGTAGATTGGATTTGGCAGGCTTGGTGTAGTAATAAGTTTAGTTTTATTGGTAAAAAGTATAAGGACCAAGGTTTCAAATGTTGTAACTTCAAGGACTAAGTTTGCCAAATTTTCAAAATTCTTCCACGGGCCACTTGTGACTATTGATGATTCTTCAAGGGCTAATTCTGACAATTTGGGCATAATAGTGATCCATAGATGAGAAATCATTCCCGGGCCTCGGCTTTTGAACACTCTTTCAATCTCGTGCTCGGTTTGTTGATTTTCCGTGATTTTTGTCCATTTATCAAATATCCATACCTGCATTTATATAACACACAAAAACAACATATATTTGGCATTTTGAGTCGAGTTTTTGGTCGTTTTGGTCCGTTATTTGGTAAAGAAAAGGTGTGTAAATTAATACACCCCAAAATCCCCCAGACTAAGGTATTGCCGTGTCCTCACGCAATGTGATCAATTCACGCTTTTGAGATAAATAATTTTGATACTCTTTCTACTAACTTTGAAAAGTAGCAAGGAGGTTCAAAAGAGATTACAAAATCATTTATTCCCGCAAACGCTCCGTTTTCCAAAAATTTTCCTTTATTCCACTTTCACTTCTATTTTTGTACTTTTCATGCTTCATACTTGTGACGGTTTGTTGAACTTTGATTATTTTGCAATAATTTTTATGGTCAACGAGTAGAAACACTTCTATTTAAGAAGTGACCATACGGATAAAAATCGTCATTCTTGATTTTTCACGAGTTCCCAAACTAAGTTTACAAATGAGATCACAGCTTATCTACAAGTTAGATGCTAACACTACTCATAATAGTTACTTGTGGAAACTCCTTACTCCCATGTACAAAGTTTTGTATCTCAATATTTTATTTTTGTTGAGAAATGAATTGCTTCATATTTTCTCGTTTCAATACTTTTTAGTCCAATAGTGACACCTAAGTTTAAACGATAAGTAGTTTTCCATTTTCTCTTAAGAACCACTGCAATAGAAATTCGGTCCACATCAAGGAATTTTGGTACATACAACATCATAAATAATAGTTGCGGAGTACTACACGTGCACCTCATGTGTCCAATTTGTTGATATAAATAATGTTTGTGAATGTTATTAATATTTCTCAATAAACCTATGTTTTGATAATCACAAAACTTAAATCAAATTTAGTCAAGAATAAGACATAAACAAGTATTTGGTGACAAATATTTACCTCTACATCTTATATCACTTAAGGTATGCATAAACTTAGTAACTTATGCATTACATGATCAAAGGAAATTTTATATTAATACATAACATTATATAAAATGATTTTAACATTTTATATATATTTGTAAATCATTTTTGGTAAAGCTTTATTAAACCACAAAAATATGATTTCAAATTTCCAACCAAAAAGGGCAAATTTTATCCAGAGAATCTTTTCAAACGTTCAGGAGGGCGGCCCCCTTAATTTTACTAGGCGGCCCCCTTAATCATTAAGGGGACCGGCCTATAATTAAGGGGACCGGCACGCTCCCGAACAGTAAAATCTGGCACTTTAAATACTGGATCATTTTGCACATTGTCCTCACCTTTTTGCACTATAAACTTTCTGATCCAATCTTCTTCTCTAGATCCAAAAATCCTTTGATCATATATTTCATAAGTCTTTGTTTCCAAGTGATCCAAAGCTTCATTCATTCAAGTGCAAGAAGAAGAACACTTCTCTACATCCATCTTATTGTAGTGGTGTTGTGTATAGCTGGTTTCGTATAGTACTAGTGATAGTTATTTGTAAAGGTGTTGTGTATATTTGTTGATTGTAGAATCTTGGTGTGTTGTAAACTAGTTTAGTAGTTGTGACTTAGTTGTGCATAGAAGAAGGTGTGAAGATTGACTAGGTGTGAAGACGGTGTGAAGTCTTGAAGAAGGTGTGAAGATCACGTGGTGTGATATTTGGTGTGAGATTGGTTCTAGCTACGATTAGAACTCGACATTTAGCTTAGTGTCGTTAACTTGTGTAAGCCAAGGTGTGTAAGGTTTCTCCACCATAAGGAGTTTGTTGACATAGTGAAGAAAACTCTCGAGTGTGGTACTCGGGGAGTGGAGTAGGGCAAGGAAGGTGTCCTTGTAGCCGAACCACTATAAATTCACGTGTTGTGGTTTGATCTTTCTAACTCTATCTTTTCTTCATTATATTTCAATACTTTCAATATTAGTTTAGACTTGCTCATATTGGTTGTTGCTTGAATTCATTTAAGATCGAATCGAAAGTTTTTATAACCAACAAAATATTTTTAGAAATAAATTTAAAAAGGACATAAAACTATTCAACCCCCCCTTCTAGTTTTCCACAATTGGTATCAGGAGCCACGTCTAGCAAGATCTTTAAAATATATTGTATTTTAAAACTTGTAACGATCTATGGAATCTGAAAAATATTTAGAAGGGCAATCTATGCAAAGACCACCACTATTTGAAAGTGATAGATTTTTATATTGGAAAATTCGATTCGAAACTTATGTGAAGTCAAAAGATCTAGATCTTTGGCATGTTATTACTAATGGTGATTTTTTACCTATTCAAAATAACCCGGAAACTAAGAAAGATGAAATCGTACCTTTTGAAAAACAAAATGATGATTTAAAAAGAAAACTTGCTAAAAATAATGAAGCAAAAATGGTTATTTATAATGTGCTACCACGTAAAGAGTACGAAAGGATCTTTATGTGTGAAACCGCAAAAGAAATTTGGAACTCTTTACTAATAACTCACCAAGGTAATAGTCAAGTCAAAGATAATAAGATAGATCTACTTGTTCAACAATACGAGCAATTCACGATTCCGGAAGAGGAATCAATTGACAATGCTTTTGCTAGATTTAACATTATCATCACAAGTTTAAAAGCATTTGATGAGAATTTTTCTAGTAAGAATTTAGTTAGGAAGTTTCTTAGGGCTCTTCATCTAAAATGGCGAGCTAAAGTGACGGCTATTGAAGAATCGAAGAATTTGTCAACTTTGCAACTTGACGAATTAATTGGAAATCTAAAAGTTTACGAAGTCATCATTAAAAAGGACTCCGAAATGGTCAAGGAAAAACGAGAGCAAAGCAAGTCAATCGCCTTGAAAGCTAGAAAGAAATCTAGTATCGAAGATAGCTCATCTTCCGAAAGTGATGACGAAGAATACGCCATGGCCGTAAGAGATTTCAAGAAATTCTTCAAAAGGCGAGGAAGATTCGTAAGACAACTGTATGATGAAAAAAAAAACATTTCAAAAGAGTAAAGATGACAAGAACAACAAGATTGAAAGAAAGTGTTTCAAGTGTGGAGATCCAAATCACCTTATTGGAAAATGTCCAATGATGACAAGAGATCAAAATCAAAGAGCATTTGTTGGAGGTGCTTGGAGTGATAGTGATGATGATGAGAATGAAACGACAAAAGGAAGAAAAATGTCTCATGGCGAATACACCAAATGAGGTATGTTCCGAAACTGAATATTTTAGTGATGAAAGTATATCATTAGATGAAAAAGATCTAGATAAGGAATATATTAAACTATGCAAATTAGGACAACTAGTAATGGCCAAAAACAAATCACTAAAATACATTAACAATCAATTAGAAAGTGAAGTACTTGAACTAAACATTAAAATACATCAACTAGAAAAAGGTAAAGAAATTTTTGAAGAATGTAAATCATGTCAAGAGCTTAAAGGTGAAAACGAAATACTTAGGGAAGAAATTCGCAAACTTGACAAATTTGAAAATAGTAGTCAATCACTTAGTAAAATAATAAGTATTCAAAGAACATCCGGAGACAAAACCGGCTTAGGATTTAATTCAAATGAGGCTTCAACAAGCGAAATTAAAAATGTAAAATTTGAAAGTGAACTCAACAAACAAAAACCTTTAAAATCTAATCCTAAGTATATACTTATTAATGATAAGAAAATACCTCTTGCCAACGATGAAGAAGTTAAAGATTTTTATAAACCGTCTTTAAAGACCGAAGTAGGATCGTCTAAACCCAAAATAAGATCTAAAACTCCACCACCTAGAAAACCAAATAATTCTCATCCTAGGTCTAAAACACCTCAACCAAGAAGAAATCAAAATAGACAAAACTATAATAACAATAGTAATCAAATGTGGAACTACCAACAAAGCTACAATCCTTGGGGCATTCTACCACCTTTCATGCACCCGAGTCAAATGTTAAACATGTTTGGACCAAATAACTTTGGACCAAAAGGACAATGGAGATCAAATGGCTAGACGAACATTCCTTGAGGCAATCTTGGTTTTTCTCTCAACATAGACTTTTTCAAAGTCTATATTTCATCTTGATGATGTTGAAGACTTCTTTTGAAGACCACCGGGTACGCCATTCTTTCACAACTCATTGCCATGCTTAGATAAATATGCATTGTTTGATTTCGTCAATTATTTAGATATAATTTGTCATTGTCTTCTATTTGTTAGAATCACATATATACATATATATATACTATTATACGTAATATATTAAATATATATATATATATATATATATATATATATATATATATATATATATATATATATATATATATATATATATATATATATATATATATATATATTCACTTGCACATAACCTAGATACGTCATTTGTTGACTTTCTAGAACTCCAAGAAATCGTTCTTTATCGAACCCTTTCTTTCCCCCCTCACGTTATTCTAGTAAGTCCTCTTTTAGGAGACTCATGATGATGAAGGGATATGAGTCAAGTGGACTTTTATAATGCAAGAACGCCTTCGCACGTGAACACTATGGATGAAACAAACTCCTCTCGCCAACTATATCCTATCTCCGCTACTATCCTTCAAATCTCACTCATCAACCCATCTTTCAATCACATTTATACTTATATATATATAAACAATATATATATATATATATATATATATATATATTATATATATATATATATATATATATATATATATATATATATATATATATATATATATATATATATATATATATATATATATATATACACTTATTCACATATTCCCGAACACACCTCAAACCCCTCATCAACTTAACACTTTGAGCATTTTATCCAAAAATTGTCAAAGGTATATTTTAATTATCGAAACGGTAATTAAAAATTGTTAAGAATTTTATCATCGTGCCAATAGACGTTTACGTATTTTTGATATATTATAAATCTAATTATATACGTATAAATATTTTTGTTCCAGAAACGAATTCCGTGAAATTTGAAAATTTCAAGGGCGGCCCCCTTAATGATTAAGGGGACCGGCTTGTTATCGAGGGCGGTCCCCTTAATGTTTAAGGGGGCCGGCCATCTGACAATTCCAAATCCATTTTTTCCTTCTTAATTCCATTCCCAAACACTCCACTCACTCATTTGTTCTTCCCCACTGCTACTGAGTACGAACCAAAACCCCCAAAAACTTCAAAATCCTCCATCATATCACCAATCCGGGGTTATTTCGCAAGGGGCAAACATCAACCAAACATATAACAACATCTTTTGTAAGTTTTCCAACATGCATTTCATCACATTTCATTCGATTTGGTGTCTAATCAATAATCATGCATTTTATTAAAATTCATTTTAATTCAATGTTAAGAGTAATTGAAGCTAGAAATTGAACTACCAAATGCTCCCCATAGGTTTAGAATGATGTTTTGCAACTCAAAATTAGTATAACATATCGTCTTGTCAAAATCATTAATCGCCCATAAACCCTAGTCGAATTTTAATTTTTCAAAAGGCGCATTGTTGATATAACTCTTAAAAACCATTTAAAACTTACTACATTACATTGTTTAAACACTCTAAACAATCAAAGCATACTTTTCAAGTTGTTGTTAAATGGTTCATGAAGACAACATGGGCGTTTGGTTCATGAATAAACCATAACTATATGAAGTTATTTGAAACCTAAAACTAGCTTATAAGTTTTGTTAATAATACTAGAATCAATAGAGGTCATCAAGATATATAATCAATATATATATATATATATATATATATATATATATATATATATATATATATATATATATATATATATATATATATATATATATATATATATATATTGATATTTTTAGGATATTGTTATCTAGTTAAGGGAGCGTTTGGTTTGTCTCAAAAAATGATATTTTTTTTGAAAAAACTAAAATTCGCATTTTAATCTTTTAGACAAACTTGTGTTGTCTCAAACTCTTATGGAATGGAAGATATATAATCTAATATATATCTAGCCTTATTTCAAAATGAATTATAATATCATACTCTTCGATATTATATATTCTAAACGAGTTTAAAATTAAAATAAAAGGAACATCATGAAACTACTTCATTGAATATTTTTTTTGTGTCGAAGTAGAATTTCGTTCCACACATAGTGCATATAATTATATTAATATATAACATATGCATGATAGTTGCTTTTATATTAATTTTATTTTTGTTGTTATATTGTTTAGGTGAAAATGCCTAAGACCACGGTTGGTGATGTCTCCAAAACCAAACAATACATTCCAAATGTCTCTTCCACTCTCGGCATGTCTCCTTCAGTTGCATGTTTCTATCGTCCTATTGAAAATAGAAACATTCACGAAGGACGAATTGTCGATCCATCTTTCTATGAAAATGATCAAACCGAACGAATGTTCACCAATATTCGTTTTGAATGTCTTTTCCAAATTAACGAACCTATCATCCCTCGTTTTATCCTCGACTTCTATAGCCAAGTGACGGTGCAAACCGATCCCTATGGTCATCTCCTCATTTCATTCATGATTCAAAATCAATTCATCACTCTTTCTCTTGCTCAATTTGGGCAAATTCTTAGAATCCCATTCAACGGCCAAGCCGTTTTCTCAAATGAATGGGATCTTTCCACTCTTGAAAGAAATTGTCCTCAGGATGGCCCCTACTATTCTGAGATTCCTAGTCCTGAAGACATTCGTCGAATGCTTGAACTAGAACGTCGTACGACTAGTCGAGTAATCAAGTCGAAGAATGTCGATATTCATGCCAATCAAATCCTCCTCAAAGAGCTAAGCCAAGATATGAAGAAGTGGGAAGAACTCATTCGAGAGAATGCGTTTGGTACTGGTGGTCACCGTGATCATGTCACGGCGAGCATTGCCCACATGCTTTATTGTTTCATTGCTGAAGAGCAATACAATTTGGCTTATCTTTTTGTTCATCGAATCATGTCCGCCAAAAACACCCCAAATGCCAATCTTCCTTACGGTATGTTTCTCACATGACTTTATCGTTATGTGATGGAACATTACCCACATCTTCAAAGAGACTACTACATTCATATCCTTCCTACTTTGAACCAACTTACTCGTGTTCGTACTCGCCGTCCTCGTAGTGACAAAGGAAAATCTCGTGTTCCCTTGTACTCTAGGGGTCGTGGTTCTACGTCTCATCGTGATGACGATGATGATGAGGAGGAAGACACCTCACGTGTTAGTACTCCATCCCCCACGACCTTTGTGGAAGATCTTTCCGATCTTGATGATACCGAATATCAAATTCCTCTTCCTCATGAACGTACCGATGAGCTTCTATTCACTCGTCAAATGTCTATCATCAATCGTCAACAACAAATGCATGAAGAACTTCGAGGGGGATTCAAATCCATTGGGAAGATGTTTAGGAAGATGGTTGGAAAGAAGAAGAAGTAGAAGATTTTGATGTATTGCTACTTATTATTTGTTTTTATTTGACATATGTATGGTTTAATATTTGTCCGACGTGTTCGGAAGTACTTGTGTTAGTTCTTGTTTATCTCTTGGATGATTTTTAGTCTTTGAATAATTATCATGCTACAATCTTAATTATATGATATGCTATGTTTCTCTTTTCATATGGATTATAATATGTCAATTTGTATGCAAAATTTGGTTATACATATATGTTTATATATCATCATTCCTAGTGCATATGATTCTAATAGAGCTTGCTGGAAAAACAAACTTGAAAAATGGCCAAATTCTGCAAATTTTGGGTTTCTGGTCGTCTGGGAAAACACCAGATGGGCGGCCCCCTTAATTCCCTAGGCGGTCCCCTTAATGATTAAGGGGGCCGACATACAATTAAGGGGACCGGCCATCTGGAACTAGATTCACTGTTTTCTTTTGCATCTTGTGAACCCTTTCTCTAGTTTCAGCTATCATTTCCCATTTTAACCAAACTAATTTTAGAATCTCTTTCAACCATTTCAAACATTTACCTAAATCACCCATTTCCATACTATAAATTCCCTCCATTATCACAATTCTTCATCTCATCATTCATCATATCATCATGACTCCTCCAAGCACCTCAAACTCCAAAACCTCCAAGAAACAAAAACTTGTGGTCATTCCTCCAAAACAACTCTTCATTGACTTAACAAATGAAGACAACCTAACCCCATCACCTCCACCAAAATGCTCCTCTCCAAGTGCACCTAATGCACCATCCAAAACACCTTCCACTCATGGAACTTCCTCATCTTCCTTACCCTCAACCTCATCAATCAATGACTACATCAATTCACACTTGTCACCACAAGTATCATCACCACTTCCCACACAAGAACCTATATCCACCCATCTTACAATCTCACTTTCACCAATAACACCACTTGATACTCAACTCTCATCTCCACAAACTACACCACCATACTTTGCCAATCCCGTACCTTGGAGGATGCTTGAATCACATGGTGATTCTTGCCTTTGTTGTATCCACAACCGCACCATCATCTTTGGCCTTAAAGATGAAATTCAATATATGTTTTCATATATTGAACATCTGATTACCAACCCACCACCACCTCCAACTCCACCATCCTCTCCTATAATTCCTCCACCACAATTCTCATCCACTCCTCCACCATCACCATCATGCTCTCCAAATTAAGCATTTGATATGCTTAATAAATAAAGTCTTTGTGACCCCTTTTGATCGCAAGCTCTATGAAGTCCATGTACTTTTGCATGATGATGTATCTTTCTTGATTAATTAGCTTATGTATTTACTATTATGTTGTTAGCTTTTGTACTTGTATTGTTGTGTCTTGACACAATCATTGCTCTAATATGAATGTTTCTTTCTTTCCTTATTACATTGTATTTGTGTGCATGTTTATACTTGTGCTTCTAATATTTTTGTTTTGCAAGCATTCCATAGCTCGTTCTCTTGGTGCCCCCAAACGAGGGGGAGCACACATCAAGGGGGAGTTTCTACCCGTCAAAATTTTCACGAATGAAAACTTGTCGGCTTAACCTTTTTGATGTTACAAAAAGGGGGAGAAGTACATATAAACTCACTAAAATACTTGTTTAAAAACTAATTTTTGAGTTAATGAATTTAAGTTTTGTAATCATCAAAAAGGGGGAGATTGTTGATATAAATAATGTTTGTGAATGTTATTAATATTTCTCAATAAACCTATGTTTTGATAATCACAAAACTTAAATCAAATTAAGTCAAGAATAAGACATAAACAAGTATTTGGTGACAAATATTTACCTCTACATCTTATATCACTTAAGGTATGCATAAACTAAGTAACTTATGCATTACATGATCAAAGGAAATTTTATATTAATACATAACATTATATAAAATGATTTTAACATTTTATATATATTTGTAAATCATTTTTGGTAAAGCTTTATTAAACCACAAAAATATGATTTCAAATTTCCAACCAAAAAGGGCAAATTTTATCCAGAGAATCTTTTCAAACGTTCAGGAGGGCGGCCCCCTTAATTTTACTAGGCGGCCCCCTTAATCATTAAGGGGACCGGCCTATAATTAAGGGGACCGGCACGCTCCCGAACAGTAAAATCTGGCCCTTTAAATACTGGATCATTTTGCACATTTTCCTCACCTTTTTGCACTATAAACTTTCTGATCCAATCTTCTTCTCTAGATCCAAAAATCCTTTGATCATATATTTCATAAGTCTTTGTTTCCAAGTGATCCAAAGCTTCATTCATTCAAGTGCAAGAAGAAGAACACTTCTCTACATCCATCTTATTGTAGTGGTGTTGTGTATAGCTGGTTTCGTATAGTACTAGTGATAGTTATTTGTAAAGGTGTTGTGTATATTTGTTGATTGTAGAATCTTGGTGTGTTGTAAACTAGTTTAGTAGTTGTGACTTAGTTGTGCATAGAAGAAGGTGTGAAGATTGACTAGGTGTGAAGACGGTGTGAAGTCTTGAAGAAGGTGTGAAGATCACGTGGTGTGATATTTGGTGTGAGATTGGTTCTAGCTACGATTAGAACTCGACATTTAGCTTAGTGTCGTTAACTTGTGTAAGCCAAGGTGTGTAAGGTTTCTCCACCATAAGGAGTTTGTTGACATAGTGAAGAAAACTCTCGAGTGTGGTACTCGGGGAGTGGAGTAGGGCAAGGAAGGTGTCCTTGTAGTCGAACCACTATAAATTCACGTGTTGTGGTTTGATCTTTCTAACTCTATCTTTTCTTCATTATATTTCAATACTTTCAATATTAGTTTAGACTTGCTCATATTGGTTGTTGCTTGAATTCATTTAAGATCGAATCGAAAGTTTTTATAACCAACAAAATATTTTTAGAAATAAATTTAAAAAGGACATAAAACTATTCAACCCCCCCCCCCCTTCTAGTTTTCCACACAATTCAAAATTACACACATGCACCTCACGCGCCAACAACTTATTTACATTCGAACTCTTATTCATCATAACTTTCAACTTTCATTTTTTCATTTTTCACTTTTTTTTCACTTTTCTCATATTTTTCATACTTTTCACTTTTTTATTTCTTCTCATAACATCAATGGAAGCTTATCGGGCAGCTCCAAAACCACATAGATAATCAACTTTTTACTTTTTCACTTTTTGCTCTTATTTTTTATGTTCCTTGATATGTACCCAACTTTTAAAGCAAAAATTCTCTTAAGAAAACAAAAAAAACTAAATATTATTCAAACCGAAATACCACTAATTAACCTAGAACATCTATTATATACGGGTGACGTATCTGATGGAAGTAAAAAGCCACAAGTACCTCTCATGAACTCTAAAGAGAACCACTACTCCACGTTTAGCATCTAACTTCTAAATAAACTCTATCATTTCTCGCTTTTTGCAATTTAAGATTCCAAGTAATGAAACCCGTGAATACTTAGCCGATAATCAGCCACGCATATATAAAGTCAGTTACGGAAACTTGCAAATTCTAGAAGAAGAATTCGCGTTTTCTAGCTCCTGATGTAAAATACTAGCGAAAGCTTTAAAGCTGCGCATGTATAAAGTCAAGTACGGGAACTTGCAGATTCTTAAGAAAGAATTCGCATTTTATAGCTCCTTGTGTACTAGACTAGCACAAGCTTATGTGATTATCATTGGTTAAGGGAACAAGCTAGGGCTCAACTCGCCCGGTCAAGTCAAAATATTTATTCCTACTCTCGCCAGCAAGAAAGTCAACAAGGTGTCAAAACACTTATTCAAACTTTATTATATTTTTGCACAACTTTTTCACTTTTCCCATTTTTTTGTGCTTTTTCATGACTTTTTCATCAAAATTTTTGAATTTTTGAATTTTTTATTTTTGGTGGAAAAACGGAGTTAAAAGAGTGCACGACATGGTGAAAAATGCAAGGTTAAAATCAAATCGAATATTCACCCTCCCCCAGACTAGAATGAAACATTGTCCTCAATGTTTTACGGGTTAAGGTAATCCTAACAAAATTCTAGGCCCTTGATTCAATCCCATCAATCATCAATCAATTGTGACCCTTAGATTAACTTTGATGATGTGTAACAGCCAATCAATGAGCTCCAATAGTCCATGCTGGCAATCCTTTGCATCTCTCACTCTCTTTCATTGTCAGCACTTCTAGAAGAGGTATCCATTGATTGGGTGAGGTGTTTCACCCAATCATGTGCTGCCACTCTGCCACATAGGCCAATCATGAGCTAATCATTTTCCTGGCATGCTTCTCTCACGTGATTAATCTTCTAGAAAGATTAATTATGGGTAATTGATGTGGGGAATGGTAACTATTAAGAAGGTAATTTTTAGGGTTCATGGAGTTGGGAGGTAGGGGATGTACGGGGTAACAATTGGGGCAGGGTAATTATTTTATTGTTGTTTGTTTTGCTTTGACCCTGAGTAAAAACGTTGACCAAAGGGTATTGGGCTCAAGGTGATGGGCTGGGTGATGTGTAGATTGGATTTGGCAGGCTTGGTGTAGTAATAAGTTTAGTTTTATTGGTAAAAAGTATAAGGACCAAGGTTTCAAATGTTGTAACTTCAAGGACTAAGTTTGCCAAATTTTCAAAATTCTTCCATGGGCCACTTGTGACTATTGATGATTCTTCAAGGGCTAATTCTGACAATTTGGGCATAATAGTGATCCATAGATGAGAAATCATTCCCGGGCCTCGGCTTTTGAACACTCTTCCAATCTCGTGCTCGGTTTGTTGATTTTCCGTGATTTTTGTCCATTTATCAAATATCCATACCTGCATTTATATAAACACAAAAACAACATATATTTGGCATTTTTAGTCGAGTTTTTGGTCGTTTTGGTCCGTTATTTGGTAAAGAAAAGGTGTGTAAATTAATACACACCAGGCAACTTATCAAAGTACTCTTCTACATTTTCTACTTCCTCTAACTTTTCTCCCTTATTAACCTCAACTTCCTTAATCTCATCGCTAGTCTCGGTTTCTACTCCACCTTCATCCTTGTCACTTTCTTCTATATCCTTATCTATTGGCTTAATGGTGACAACATTGACAAAGTGGACGTGTTTGGATGACGAGGGATCCTTAATTTGGATTCCGCTATTGGGGTCCCTAGTGTCCTTCCTAGGTGTAGTCAGCGCTTGGTTGTTGAGGGCTTTCAACAAGTTGTCAATCTTATTGGTCATCTCCGTTTGTTGTTGATTATATTCGGTTTCAAACTTAACTATGCGAGCTTCTTGAGATGTTATAAACTTGGACATCAATCCTTCAAGATTGTTGGTACTACCATAGTTATTAGAAGGATTATTGTTGAAAGTACGGTTGGAGGGTGGACCGTTTGGTTGGTAACGATTAGGCGGATTGGAAGAATTGTTTTGGTTTTGTTTCCACCTAAGGTTTGGGTGACTTTTCCAAGACGGGTTATTGGAATCACCGTAAGGGTTTGGCTCGGGCTTGAAAGGGTACCACTTATCTCCCGCTTCGTCGGTACTCGAGGATGCGTAGTCCGCAAAAGCTGTTCCGAGGAGTTCCACGCAATCACGAGTGTCATGGGGACCACTACATAATTCGCATGAAGAAGTGATTTTGTTCACTTGGCTTGAAGGCTTAGGAGCTTTGTAAGATTTCATGAGAAACTTGACTTGGTCCTCAAGTTCCATGATCCTACGGTCGGGAGTGCTAGAATTGTTCGAAGGCAAAGATATTGCCTTGACCATTTTGTTCAAATCACGGGGATCATTCCAACTTTCGTTGTCATAGAGAGCAAGATCTTCTATGAGTTCCCATGATTCTTCCGCACTTAGATCACGTAGCTTGCCATCGGCCGATTGGTCAATGGTTCGCCTTGTGGAGAGATCGATATGGTCATAGAAGATTTGGACTTGGAGCCAAAGATCTATGCCATGATGAGGGACTTTTTGGAGTAAGTCCTTGAAACGTGTCCATTCTTCATATAGAGTTTCACCTTGACGTTGTTGGAACATCAAGATATCATTTCTAAGCTTGGTAGTTCTCCCCGGTGGGAAAAATTGAGTAAGGAAATGAGTGGTGAGATCATCCCATCAGGTGATGGATCCCGCGGGTAAACGTTCAAGCCATTGACTAGCTTGATCACGTAGAGAGAATTGGAATAGGCGTAATCGGGTCGACTATCTAGTTGTAACATCAAGGTCTATAGAATCTACGATTTTAAGGAAGTCCTTGAGATGTTGGTTAGGATCTTCAGAATGAAGTCCATGGAATGCACATCCGCTTTGCACCAACCGGATGGTGTCGGATCGCAAGGGAGACACATTGGCTCCATGGGTGAGCTCAATAGTGTTTCGATAGCCTTGGTGGCTAGGTCGGGAATACTCTCCTAGGGTTCAGGGCCTAAGAGGTTGGTTTGCTAGTGGTGGGTTTTGTGGGTGGTCTTGTTGTGGTGGGTTGATGGTTCAAATATGTTACCACCTTCCATGATGTCGGATGGTAAAGATTACGAACAAAGGCATGAAGAAATAGATAGACTAAAGAAAACCTAAAAATAAAAATAAAATCTCACTAGAAAGGAATCTAGCAAGTAGACCTAATAAAAAGAAATCCTAACCTAGACAATAACTATTCCCCGGGTTGCGGCGCCAAAAACTTGATGCATGGGAATTGCACCAGGCTTTACCTCTCGAGGGATCTCGAGAAGCTTACAACCCGCACCAGGCAGTGTACCTGATCGTTGTAGTATAGTATAGTGACAAGTACCGGGGGATTGATCGTTCAACTCAGGAATAGTGTCGCTAGGATTAGAAAGCCTAAAAACTAGGTCTAGAGGTGAGGGATGATTCTTTTTGTATTTTTATATTTTATGGAAAGCAATTAAAATCTCGGGTTTTGGAAGAGTGGGCGGAATTAGTTGCTAATCAACTAACCCAATAACTAAAAATGCAATCAAAATAAAATACCAAAAAATGTAAATAAAACTAATTACTAATGTGGTGTGAACAATAAATGGGAGAATTGTGTTTATTTAGATTTCATTACTCCCTAGATATCTTTTACAGGTTAATTGTTTGTTACAGTTGCGTGGATGACGGGTTATATTCCTTAATACCAATCGTGGGGTGGCGTATGTACTTCCCCAACTCTATAAGCTCCTACTTCACTCCTATGTCGAGCCTGCAAGAAGCTCCTAACATGGGATCACTAGAATTCGCTCATGCATTAAATACAACCATAAAAACCTAGTACGCATTGGTACATGTTTCTTAAGACGTTCAAGCAAGTTACACTATGGAAGTCTGCCAGTTTTCTTAAGCCTAACATCAAAAT
Organism: Artemisia argyi; assembly: GCA_030686995.1. NCBI lineage: Eukaryota > Viridiplantae > Streptophyta > Magnoliopsida > Asterales > Asteraceae > Artemisia > Artemisia argyi. The sequence continues at coordinate 77,781,436 of CM060698.1, read as the reverse complement.
CATTCATCCATTACAACTATAAACAAGCAATCAACCTATAATCAACATCTAGGTTTCATTACATGTAAGCAAACATACAAGAGATCTAGCCTAGCATGTTAAAATCAAGACAAGCGTAAGATATATTCAAACAACACATAGAAATATTGAATGAATTGAAAGGATACTTATCTTAATTGAACATGAAAGGTTTCAAGGGGTGAAAACCCTTGAAAATACTATAAAAGTTGAGCTAGGGTTTATTCAAGTCGTCCCTAATATTCTCCTCTCTTATGAATGAAAATTACAAAGACTATATATAGATTTCCTAAGGTGACGGCGTCAAGAAAAAAATTATGACGCCGTCAACCCGCCGCCCATAATAAAATTGGATTGCCTAGATCCAGATCTGACACCGTCAAGAGCATTTCACCTCTGGGCCGTCACGTGTTAAGGGGTCATAACGGCCTTGGTGACGCCGTCACGCCCTAGTGCAAAAGTGTTCTGTACAGTCATGGAATCCATACTCTCCTCCTCTTGTTTTTCCTCTTGACGCCGTCATCAAGAAATTGGTGACGCCGTCAGGTACTGTTCCCAGCAAGGAAAATTAAGACTTTGCCGTTTTCTTCACTTTTATGCTCCAAAAACGTTCAAAATGCTTCCTTTTCCAGAATTCACTCCAAAAGTACCTAAAATCACAAAAGGAACGATTTAGGGCAATATTTGATCAAATAAATTCAATTCCGGGCTTAAATGACCCCCTAAAAACGGATCATTTTTCGCCTCATCAACATCCTCTTCAGTGGGTTGGGCAGTGAAGGTCTCAGCATAGTCAAGGCCAGTGGCTTTGAAAAAGGTCTTGTAGTTAAGAGTTAGGAACTTAGTTCCATTCTTTACTGAGAACCTTATAGTGGCCTCCTTTGGTGCATCAGGGTTTTCAACCACCGCTGTTGATGCGTGGGAATTGCACCAGGCTTTACCTCTCGAGGGATCTCGAGAAACTTACAACCCCCACCAGGCAGTGTACCTGATCATTGTAGTATAGTATAGTGACAAGTACCGGGGGATTGATCGTTCAACTCAGAAATAGTGTCGCTAGGATTAGAAAGCCTAAAAACTAAGTCTAGAGGTGAGGGATGATTCTTTTTGTATTTTTATATTTTTATAAAAGCAATTAAAAATCTCGGTTTTTGGAAGAGTGGGCGGAATTAGTTGCTAATCAACTAACCCAATAACTAAGATACAATCAAAATAAAATAACAGAAAAGAAAATAAAGCTAATTAAACTAGTGATGTGAACAATAATGGGGAGAATTGTGTTTACTTAGATTTCATTACACCCTAGATATCTTTTACAGGTTGATAGTTTGTTACAATTGCGTGGATGACGGGTTATATTCCTTAATACCATTCGTGGGGTGGCGTACGTTCTTCCCCAACTCTATAAGCTCCTACTTCACTCCTATGTCGAGCCTGCATGAAGCTCTTAACATGGGATCATTAGAATTCGCTCATGCATTAAATACAACCATAATAACCTAGTACGCATTGGTTCATGTTTCTTAAGACGTTCAAGCATGTTACCCTATGGAAGTCTGCCAGTTTTCTTAAGCCTAACATCGAAATCATTCATCCGTAACAACTATAAACAAACAATCAACCCATAATCAACATCTAGGTTTCATTACATCTAAGCAAACACACAAGAGATCTAGCCTAGCATGTTAAATTCAAGACAAGCGTAAGATATATTCAAACAACACATAGACATATTGAATGAATTGAAAGGATACTTATCTTAATTGAACATGAAAGGTTTCAAAGGGTAAAAACCCTTGAAAGAGCAGTAAAATTCGTGCTAGGGTTTCTCCAAAGTTACCCCTCTTAAGTTACATATAATGAATGAAAATTGCAAAACTATATATAGATTTTACAAGGTGACGGCATCAAGAATAAATGTCTGACGCCGTCAACTCGCCGCCCATAATGAGATCGGATTGCCAAGATCCAAGTTTGACGCCGTCATGTGTAATATTACTCTGGGCCGTCACCATATCTTGAACCTTGACGGCCATACGTGACGCCGTCACGTTTTCTCTGGACCGTCACCACTTCCAACTCTTGACGCCGTCATAAGAAACCTCTAGACGCCGTCGGGTACTGTTCCCAGCAAGGAAAATTAAGACTTTGTCGTTTTCTTCACTTTTATGCTCCAAAAACGTCGAAAATGCTTCCTGATGATGTACCCTACGATTAGCTCGAAGGACACCCCTTCGAGTGTAATCGCAACCTACATAATCGAAGGCTCTGGCTAGCCTCCTAAAACTTTCCTTGGCATAAAACTAATCATCAATGATCTAGTTACCAAGTGAGAATTCGCCAATCGAAGGATTAAGCCCTTCGCGGTATCTCTCGATAAGTTTTATGGACGGAACAATGCCAAGTCCAATATTGGGGAGACCAAGTCTTACCCACGTCGCCTCTTCCTCTTTAGCACCCCCGCTAAATCCGGAGGAGTGGGGCACTAACCCCTAGCGGTTACCACAAATCATGGGACGCCCCCATGATCTCCATCAAACGTGTGACCACTCTCCAGGACCGTTTTCTTCACCTATAAATAGTCCTGGACGATGACAAATCTGGTATGCAATCTATCTCACCTTACTTTACTACGCATATACTTAAACTCTCATACCAATCACCCATTCACACGCCGGAGGTGGTTCGCAGGGTCCAACCCCTGCGCAATCACTTAACGTAGTGTTTTAGTATTTCTTATTTCAGGTTATATTCAAGCTTGGCGCAATCACAACACCCCTCATTTTCCTTTGATCACCATCGAAGGCCTGGTAGTGCAAAATATTGTACAATCAGTGGCGCCATCCGTGGGACCCGCTACAATTAGTCCCGTTATTTCCAAGCAAAATAACCAAGTCAAATACACTCGCTATTATTCCGGCATGAATTCAGAACGAGAAGTTACACCCCCACCGGGTTTCTCGTCCTTAACCCCTTTACCCGTAACAGACGCTAACAACCTGCCGCCAATCACGGTCTCCACCTTTACCACACGATCTCATCCTGAAATAACACCCAATCACCATGCATCCACTTCGGCCAATCCAGAACTCATCATTAGCCCCGCCTTTGTCGACGCTAATTATGAAGAGTTAGAGTCCTTGCTAAGGGCTCGAAGGAGACAAATCAGAAATACGGAGATGCGTAGGGAGTTAGAATATTCCAGCGATGAATATGATGAGGAGATCGAAATGGAACCGAGACCTTCAATCCATAGGGCTCACCACCCTATTCTCCGCATTGGGTCACCTGCGAGTAGAAGGGTTGAAGGAAGAAGCGTAGGATTCGAAGGAGTTCCCGAGAGAACACCCACGAGGAGGGAGGGAACTATCGCCGAAGGCTCTAACGGAAGGAGTCGGCAGAGGGAGAATACGAAGGTAAACCTACCCCCATTATTAGCAGCTCACCTAGGAAGGACCGAAGGAGGAATTCCTCTACAGCCCTTCCACGCGTCTGGTGTGGAGGGTAACCTAGGCCCAGTCAACACAGGAGGGAGTCTTCCCCCAATTGGCATGTGATGAGGCGAAAAATGGTCCGTTTTTAGGGGGTCATTTAAGCCCGAATCCGAATTTATTTGATCAAATATTGCCCTAAATCGTTCCTTTTGTGATTTTAGGTACTTTGGGAGTGAAATCTGGAAAAGGAAGCAATTCGGACGTTTTTGGAGCATAAAAGTGAAGAAAACGCCAAAGTCTTAATTTTCCATGCTGGGAACAGTAGGTGATGGCGTCAAGAACAAATCCTTGACGGCGTCAAGAGCAAATTTCATGAATTTCCATGACGACCCAGTAGAGTTTTGACGGCGTCACGTGGGAAGGGCGTCAAGAGTAAAAGAGTCATGACGGCCTGGAAGTGTCTAAGTCTTGACGGCGTCAGAAGTAGATCTAGGCAGTCCGAGGAGAGTTTTGGCGGTGAGGTGACGGCGTCACAAGATTACTCTTGACGCCGTCAGACCTGTTTTTCTATATATAGTTTTCTAATTTTTCACATTTAAGGAGAGAAGTTTTGGAGAAACCCTAAGTACGATTTTGGTGCAACTTTTACAGGTTTTTCAAGGGTTCCAAACCCTTGATACCTTGCATTGTAATTGAGATAAGTGTTCTTCTAATTCAATCAATATGTCTATGTGTTGGTTGTCTATATCTTGTTCTTGTCTCAATTCCATTATGCTAGGCTAGATCTCCTTTGTGTTTGCCTAGATCTAATGAAACCTAGATATTGATTATGTGTTGATTACTTGTTTATTCTTGTCTTGGATGAATGATTTATATGCTAGGCTTAAGAAAACTGGCAGATCTCCAAATGGTAACATGCTTGAACGTCTTAAGAAACATGAACCGAGGCGTACTAGGTCTTTATTGGTTGTATTTAATGCATGAGCCACTGTTTACAATCCCTATAGTTGTGCTGGGCATGGTATAGGAGGAGATAAGAGCTCATAGAATTGGGGAGTTATGTATGCCACCCCATGAATGGTATTAAGGAATACGTTCCGCCATCCATACAATTATAACAAGTAATTGACGTGTAAAAGATATCTAGGGAGTAGTGAAATCTAAGTAAACACATTTTCTCCAATTACTGCTCACAACCTTAGTATAAATTAGTTTATTTTCATTTTAGTTTGATTGCATCTTAATATTGGGTTAGTTGAATAGCAACTAATTCCGCCCACTCTTCCAAAACCCGAGATTTTAACTTGCTTTCTAAAAAATATAAAAACACAAAAATAATCATCCCTCACCTTTAGAACTAGTATTTAGGCTTTCTAATCCTAGCGACACTATTCCTAACCTGAACGATCAATCCCCCGGTACTTGTCACTATACTATACTACAACGATCAGGTACACTGCCTGGTGGGGGTTGTAAGCTTCTCGAGATCCCTCGAGAGGTAAAGCCTGTTGCGATTCCCACGCATCAAGTTTTTGGCGCCGCAGCCCGGGGAATAGTTATTGTCTAGGTTAGAATTTCTTTTTATTAGGTCTACTTGCTAGATTCCTTTCTAGTAAGATTTTATTTTTATTTTTAGGTCTTCTTTAGTCTATCTTATTTCTTCGTGTTTTTGTTCGTACTAGTGTGGTCTTTATGGAATCAGAGAGTCGCCGTTTAGTAATTAGCAAGAGGCTTATTGCGCATAAAAGAAGAAAGAGAGAGGCTAACACATTTAAGAAATTCATTAAGCCTCTCCAGATGAAAATTGAGTTTACAAACTTCGCCCCAACCCCGGATGAATTGAGTTACCACAAATTCCTCTTACAACATCCTTGCCCCTCGAAATATAGAAAGATACCATGGATTAGGAGGCATAACTTTAGGAACATAAAAATTCCTTGCATGATTGGGTACATGTCTAGAGAGCATACATACATTGACTTAAAAGCACCCATGAATATCATGTCTAGGCTCTATTACAATTGGATAATGAACGAAAGGTTAAGCCCTAGAAAAGACCCTTACAATTCTAATAGGCTATGTAACTTTGTCAGGAGAGTTAATGGGGTACACATCTTTTTAGGAAATTTTACTTATCAATGTGACTTTGTAATCCTAGAAGATGTCAGAGGCATTATTGATCCACACCTTGGAGAAATAGTTTTAGGACAACCTTTTGTTGAGAAAACTAAGATGTATTACGACCATGAGAAGGGGATAGCTCAGTTTACTGATGAGATAGAGAAGGTCACTTTTATGATGCCTCACATGAAGGAAGAATTAAAGGGCAGAATCTACAGATTGATGAAATTCGACCTTATGAGGTTAAGGAAGATGGAATCACGAATGAAGCCTATTATGAGAGGAGGAGAACATATTATTCGGATTGCATGAATCTAGGCCCAGAATACAAGCGTGATGAGAATTGGGTTAGATGTTTTGAGTTAGCACAAAAGTGGGAAAGGAAAACGTAACCCATAGCCTTGAGTCTAGCTACAAGACTCGTAAATAAAGAAAAGCGCTTCTTGGGAGGCAACCCATGTTTTATGTGATTTTATTTGTTTGATTGTTATTTGCTTCCGTATGCATGCTTTATTTTTATTGTTGGTTGATCATGTTTCTAAACTAAAATGTGGAAATACTTTACTTTGTTGTTTTGGCCTAGTCTTAATTCCACCTAGAAGTATTTTTGCAAAAGAAAAGTGTAAGGGGAAACCCCAAATATGTTTTTAAAAAACAAACCGATCATGATTCTCCACAATATTAAATGAGCATGTATATTCGTATTTGTTAGAGTCAAATGCTTGTATTGAGTCATAATGAAGTTTTGCAAGATTTTCCAGGAAGTAGGACCAAGTTTTTCCAGAAATTTTCCGGAAACTTAACATAAGAATTTCTGCAGGTCCATTCTGACGGCGTCAGAGTTTTACTCTTGACGGCGTCAGGAGTTAAAATCTGGAAATTTTACCAGTTTTGTTTTTCTAACGGAGTCTTATGGTTTTTGTGAATTATTAACTTTTATAATCTCCAGGAGATCTGCAAACTTCATTCCACAAGCATTATATCTTATCGTGTTTTCTAGGATTTAGAAACTTATATAGGATGCCGCCGATTTTACGCGAGGTTGTCTTGTCTATTTTGTCAGGTTTTACAGGTTATGTATGACAAGAAGATGATTTATATTCTGGAAGGGAAGCTTTGATTGTTCCTTTTCTTGGAGGAAGATTTAACCTGGCCAATCTATTATCCATACCGAGCGAATCAGGGGAGTATTTGATTTCATTCTCTTTACTTTTTCACTTTTACATTCTTTACTTGAACATTGGGGACAATGTTCATCTTAAGTGTAAGGGGAGGGTAAAAAGATGATACCTTACATATGCACTTTCGCTTGAGTTTGTTTTGTTTAATGGTAGATGTGTAATAAAACTATGAGAAATACTTGTTAGTGTAATTTTAGCGCCAAATTTAAATTTTTTTACAACATTTAGGAGTGAAACTTTAGCCATAGCAAGCGTCTCATGGATAGGAGATTGTATGACTAGCACATAACCGTATATTCAGAAAAATTTTCCACCAAAAAATGTGAGGTTCGCCTTTAGATTTGATAGGAAAAGCATTTATTATTAGTGCTTATGAGTGTACCGGTAGCATTTAGATTCTAGAACTTGCGTTAGTGATGCATCCCGAGACCGCTAGTGAGACTATATTCGTGTGGTAGGATTTACTACATGATAAGAGGCATTAGGATTACCCTTGTGTTAAACCCGTATTATAATTACTTGACCATTTAAGTCATATTACTTGGCTAGTTAAGTCAACTAATTTTTCCCACACCCTTAGCGTTGTACTCATTTTTAGTACACGAAACCCCTAGTACACCCCTCCGAGCCTATCTTTTCGTTTCTAACTTTAAGCATCTTACTTAAAGGAAGAATTTGTTACACCCCACTTAAATGTACAACCAAATCGCCTTAGCCTTCCGTGTATGCGCTCATTTTTAGTGCATTATTGTTATTTGTTAAACCCTAAGTTAACTTTCTAATTGATTACATGGTTGCTAAGTCGAGTCATATCCTTGTACATATTGTTTTGGGACGATTGGGACTCATGGGTAAGTACTTATTTTATGGAGTAATGGGGAAGAACATAATATTATTACCCCATATGTACGTTAATCTTAAAAGTGCTCCAAATGTTTTGATTTTCTTAATTCGAGTCATTAGATTAGTTTAATTGTAAAGTATGTAAAGATTCAAGTGTAAGGGAAATGTTCATTCCCTATGATGTATTATTTTGGATGGTAGGGTAAGAGTGTATGCAAAAAAAAAAAAAAAAAAAAAAAAAAAAAAAAATCGAAAAAAAAAATCAAGCAAAAGAAAAAAAAAATAGAAAAAGGAAAAAGAGAAAAAACATACGGACTACCATCCCGTTTCATTCTATGTTTATTTTATGTTTTTGTTATTTTTCATTTATTAGCTTAAGTCGAGTCTAGTCTTGGCTTAGCAACGCCATATTGTACATGTAATTGACCAAGATTGTTAACTCGCCACCAGTAAAACTTCCTTTATCCAACAAAACCGTGTATTTCATATCCCTACACCTAACGTTACAACCCTTTAAAAAGACCTCTTTGATAGTTTATCCTAGGTGCTTACGCCATGTGGTGGAGGTTTGATCCTTTCCCAAGCCTATGGTAATCTATTTTGCTATGACAGGTAGTGAGAGATATCTTCCGTTTCCATATTGTAATTTACACTTTATTACACCCGAGAGATGTGAGTATCTAAACACTATTTGTAAAGTGCTTGTGTATGACCTCCGTGCTTGTCTATTGGTCTTTAGTGGAACGATTATTTGTTGTAATTACTTTTATATTAGTGTTAAATGACCCCTAACTTGTCTTTTGAGTAGAATAAAAGCACATTTGCTTGAGGACAAGCAAATCCCAAGTGTAAGGGTATATGATGAGGCAAAAAATGGTCCGTTTTTAGGGGGTCATTTAAGCCCGAACCCGAATTTATTTGATCAAATATTGCCCTAAATCGTTCCTTTTGTGATTTTAGGTACTTTGGGAGTGAAATCTGGAAAAGGAAGCAATTCGGACGTTTTTTGAGCATAAAAGTGAAGAAAACGCCAAAGTCTTATTTTTCCATGCTGGGAACAGTAGGTGACGGCGTCAAGAACAAATCCTTAATGGCGTCAAGAGCAAATTTCATGAATTTCCATGACGACCCAGTAGAGTTTTGACGGCGTCACGTGGGAAGGGCGTCAAGAGTAAAAGAGTCATGACGGCCTGGAAGTGTCTAAGTCTTGACGGCGTCAGAAGTAGATCTAGGCAGTCCGAGGAGAGTTTTGGCGGCGAGGTGACGGCGTCACAAGATTACTCTTGACGCCGTCAGACCTATTTTTCTATATATAGTTTTCTAATTTTTCACATTTAAGGAGAGAAGTTTTGGAGAAACCCTAAGTACGATTTTGGTGCAACTTTTACAGGTTTTTCAAGGGTTCTAAACCCTTGATACCTTGCATTGTAATTGAGATAAGTGTTCTTCTAATTCAATCAATATGTCTATGTGTTGGTTGTCTATATCTTGTTCTTGTCTCAATTCCATTATGCTAGGCTAGATCTCCTTTGTGTTTGCTTAGATCTAATGAAACCTAGATATTGATTATGTGTTGATTACTTGTTTATTCTTGTCTTGGATGAATGATTTATATGTTAGGCTTAAGAAAACTGGCAGATCTCCAAATGGTGACATGCTTGAACGTCTTAAGAAACATGAACCGAGGCGTACTAGGTCTTTATTGGTTGTATTTAATGCATGAGCCACTGTTTACAATCCCTATAGTTGTGCTGGGCATGGTGTAGGAGGAGATAAGAGCTCATAGAATTAGGGAGTTATGTATGCCACCCCATGAATGGTATTAAGGAATACGATCCGTCATCCATACAATTATAACAAGTAATTAACGTGTAAAAGATATCTAGGGAGTAGTGAAATCTAAGTAAACACATTTTCTCCAATTACTGCTCACAACCTTAGTATAAATTAGTTTATTTTCATTTTATGCATCTTAATATTGGGTTAGTTGAATAGAAACTAATTCCGCCCACTCTTCCAAAACCCGAGATTTTAACTTGCTTTCTAAAAAATATAAAAACACAAAAATAATAATCCCTCACCTTTAGAACTAGTATTTAGGCTTTCTAATCCTAGCGACACTATTCCTAAGCTGAACGATCAATCCCCCGGTACTTGTCACTATACTATACTACAACGATCAGGTACACTGCCTGGTGGGGGTTGTAAGCTTCTCGAGATCCCTCGAGAGGTAAAACCTGTTGCAATTCCCACGCATCAGCATGCATCCTCAATTCCCGGTCCAGAGTTACCCTCTGATTCTTTATCCTCAAATCAATGGGCAGCCTGGCAATCAGTATCCTTCACAAACCGCTGTGCCCTACAATCCTTCCATGGTATACCCCCCGTATACCATGTATACTGGTTACACTCCAAACACGAGTACGCCTCATCCTTTCTATGTTAGTCAACCTTCTTTGGGAGTACCCCCTCCTATTAATCCATACCATACTGTTCCGTTGAACGTACCACCATATGCCCATCCATATGCTGAGCCCGTAGGTCCCACTACACCCTTCATGAGATGGATCGAAGATTATCCCTTGTCGGATGGTTTAAAGATGCCTTCGCGTATAGGCACTTACGATGGGAAGGGAGATCCAGATAATTTCCTACATTTATTTGAAGGAGCTATAAGAATGCAGAAATGGGCCATGCTAGTAGCCTGTCACATGTTCACATATACCCTCCGAGATTCAGCACGCATTTGGTGGAATGGGCAGAAGTTAGGAAGCATTATCAACCTTGACGATTTGAAGGCTAAGTTTCGATCGCACTTCAGCCAACAGAAGAAATTTACAAGAACGCACCTCACGGTGCACAATATCAAGCAGAAGGAGAACGAAAGCACAAGAAACTTTGTCACTAGATACACTGACGAAACCCTGCAGATTCTAGGCTTACACGAAGAGCAACATATTTCTGGTTTCGTCCATGGCCTACGCAACCGGACTCTTGTGGAATTCTCATCCACAGATCTTCCAGCAACATACAAAGGCCTAATGGAAAAAACATATACATGGATAGAAGCCAAAGAGGTATCCACCAATAGAGCTCCGGTGGAGAGCAATAAAGGAATAAAATCGTCTTCATGGGAAGGGTCGAAGAACAAGCACAAAAGCCATAATAGGTTTACTCCATACCACAAGAGTTCAGACTTTGGTTTATGGGAAAGCCTAACGAAATCCCCGAAGGAAATTTTGGCTACTGAGAAGGCAGCAAAGACCTTCGAACCCCCTCCTCGCCTAACAAGCAATGGGAGGAACCGGGACACGACCAAGTACTGCCACTTCCACGAGGATGTTGGTCATGAGACGAACAACTGTAGAGAACTGAAGAAGCAAATAGAGGAAGCTGTCAAATCAGGACAGTTGACGCATCTAATATAAGGCATAAGGAAGGGTAAAGAAAAGGTCACCGATGCTAAGAGCTATACTCATGAGGTTCCAATCCTTATGGTTCGCAGGGAGGGCCCGAGCCAGAAAAGAAAGGAAATTGAGGAAGGAACAACCAAGGTGGGGGAGGTAACGTTTCCACCACTAAAGGACCAACCTCCCTTAGATGATCCTGTAGTCATAAAAGTCCTCATTTTCAACCGAGAAGTCAATAGGGCCTACATGGACTGCGGAAGTTCTTGCGAGATCATATACGAACACTGTTTTCTGAAGCTCAAACCTTCCATAAGGGCACAAAGGGCAGACTCGAAGATACCTTTAATAGGGTTCTCAGGAGAACACTCATGGCCCCTGGGAGAAATCCCTTTAGACGTAACCATTGGCGAAGGCCGACTGGCAAGGACGGAAACCCTCACATTCATAATTGTAAGGTCAGACTCTCCTTATAACCTATTGATAGGGAGAACCGCCATGCAGAAAATGGGCATTGTAGTATCAACTATACACGCAGCATTCAAGTTCCAAACGGCCAATGGGATAGGGACTGTACTATCCAATTACACCAGGAAGGAGACACCGGAGATGGGAAAAAAGATTAAAGAAAATCCTCAAGAGCCTCCTAAATTTATCTTGAGCTGCGGGGACGCCGAAGAACGTATCGTAATAAACGAGCTTCATCCGGAACAGACGGTCGTGATAGGAAGACAACTCCCTGCTACCTTCAAAACGAATCTTACACAGCTCTTGAAGGATAACAAAGATGTCTTCGCATGGACATACTCCGATATGACAGGGGTTCCGAGAAGTCTCATGATCGATGGCAAACCCTTTGGAACGGAACACAAACTCAATGAGTTTAAACACATGGAGCCTATTAAACAAAAGCGCAGAAGAATTGCGCCAGAAAGAAACACCGCAGCCTGCAAAGAAGTAGATGAACTAGTACAGGCAGGCATACTTAGAGAAGTCAAATATCAAACATGGGTAGCCAATCCAGTTATGGTAAAGAAAAACGATGGAGGATGGCGAATGTGTGTTGACTTCACTGACATCAATAAAGCATGCCCAAAGGATTGTTACCCCCTCCCAGAAATAGATTGGAAGGTAGAATCCTTATCAGGGTTCCGCCTAAAATGTTTTCTAGACGCTTACAAGGGATACCATCAGATACAGATGGCAGTAGAAGACGAGGAAAAAATAGCTTTTTACACAGGAAAAGGCGTCTATTGCTATAAGAAAATGCCCTTCGGTTTAAAAACGCAGGGGCAACTTACCAGCGTCTGGTGGATAAGGCCTTCAATAAACAGATAGAGAGAAACTTGGAGGCATATGTCGATGACATGGTCATTAAGAGCAGAACAGAGGAAGACCTGCTCTCCGATATTCAAGAAACTTTCAACCAGCTAAGAGCCATAAATATGAAACTAAATCTGAAGAAATGTTCATTCGGTGTTGAAGAAGGACAATTCTTGGGGCACTTGATCACAAAGCAGGGAATCAAAGCAAACCCTTCTAAGGTAAAAGCTATCACTTACCTACAAGCCCCAAAGACATTGAAGGAGGTACAAAGCCTTAATGGGAAGCTAGCTACCTTGAGTAGGTTCTTATCAAAAGGCGCAGACCGATCACTACCGTTCTTCAAAACCCTTAAAGGATGTATGGACAAAAAGACGTTCCAATAGAGCGTCAAAGCTGAAGCTGCTTTCCAAAAATTGAAGGGATTCATGGAAATCCTGCCAACACTCACAGCCCCAATTAATGGAGAAACACTGTATATGTACATCGCAGCGTCACACGAAAGCATCAGCGCAGTACTCCTGGCAGAAAGAGAAAAGAGGCAAGTTCCGATCTACTTTGTCAGTCGGGTTCTACAGGGAGCCGAATTAAACTACCTAGAATTGGAAAGGCTAATTCTTGCTCTAGTCTACGCTGCAAGACGCCTCTGAAGGTATTTTCAAGCTCACCTCATTACGGTATTAACTGATAAGCCCATCAAACAGATATTATCAAAACCCGAGAAATCAGGGAGAGTATCTAAATGGGCCATTGAGCTAGGGGAGCATGAAATAGAATACAAAGGGCGAAACTCCATAAAAGGTCAAATACTCGCAGATTTCCTAGCTGAAACTCCTTCCGAACCAAGAAACGATAAACAAATTCCCAAAAAGAAGTCTTTGAAAGAAAAGGCAGTTTGGAGGTTATTCACGGACGGAGCATCAAGCTCCGATGGTTCAGGGGCAGGACTAATGTTATTCAACCCAGAAGAAAAAGAATACACTTATGCACTACGGTTCGAGTTTGAGGCGACCAACAACGACGCAGAATACGAAGCTTTGTTAGCAGGCCTGTGGCTAGCCAAAGATATGGAAGTACAAAACCTTTCGATTTTTGTGGACTCACAGCTGGTCGCCAACCAGATCAAAGGTTCCTACGAAGCAAGGCAGCCCACAATTAAACAATACCTGGATAAAGCAAAAGAAATCCTACAGGGTTTCGAATCATATACCATTGAACACGTTCGAAGAAATCAAAATAAAAAGGCGGACGCATTAAGCAAGTTAGCTTCAATGGTCTTCGCCCACTTAACAAAGGAAGTCTTGGTTGAGGTACTAGCTGACAGATCTATCCAAAGGAAGGAAGTATCTGATATAATATCCGAAGAAGAAACTAATTGGATGACTCCGATAAGGGAATACTTGATAAGCGACATTTTGCCAGAAGATCCAAAGCTAGCAAGAAAAGTGAGAATTAAAGCTCCTCAATATAGGATAATAGGAGACCACCTCTACAGGCGATCCTTTCTATCCCCATGGCTTCATTGTGTTGGACCGAAACAGTCTACCAACATCATCAATGAAGTCCACGAAGGAGCATGTAGCCTACACGCAGGACCTCGCTCTGTCGTCTCTAAAATTATGAAGTTGGGGTACTACTGGCCATCAATGCACAGGGATGCAATGGAAATAATACATAAATGTGAAGCATGTCAAATCCACTCGAAGGTCCCAAGATTACCTAAACAAGATATGACCTCTGTCACATCTGCTTGGCCTTTTTCCCAGTGGGGGATTGACATAGTAGGACCCCTACCAGTAGCACCAGGAGGAGCGAAGTTTTTGGTCGTAGCTATCGATTACTTCACCAAATGGGTCGAAGCCAAGCCTTTGGCATCTGTAACAGGCAGACGCATGGAAAAATTTGTATGGGAACACATCGTTTGTCGTTTCAGAGTTCCTCACATCATCATCTCTGATAATGGGAAACAGTTTGCCGAGGGAGTATTCCCTACCTTTTGCAATGGTTTAAAAATCAAGCAATCATTCACATCCGTGTACCACCCTCAAGGCAACGGTCAAGTAGAAGTTACTAATCGAGATATTATAAATGGAATAGAAAGAAGGCTAGGACGAAGTCACCAAGGATGGGTAGATGAATTACCCCAAGTTCTCTGGGCTCATAAGACACATCCCAAATCAAGTCATGGAGAAACACCTTTCAGCCTCACTTATGGCACAAAAGCTGTCATCCCATCAGAAATAAGCGTAGAAATGGAACGCATCATGAACTTCGAAAACGAGGAAAAACTTCGAGAGAATCTAGATTTGCTTGAAGAACGAAGAGAAATAGCGTCCATCAGGGAGGCTACATACAAGAAAAAGTTAGAGAAATACTACAATAGTAGGGTTAGACCCTCGAGTTTCAGACCAGGGAATATGTCCTTTGACTTAATAGCGCAAGCAAAGCCGAATACCAAGGGAAGTTGGGACCAACATGGGAAGGACCTTACGTAGTAGATGAAGCCTACGGTAACCGAGCCTATAAGTTGGCAACAATCTCTGGAGATATAGTTGACAGGACATGGAATGACACTAACCTTCGTAAGTTTTACACATAAAACTTACAATCTTTTGGAGCGTTCGTTTGTTCCAATTTACTTGAAAAGCTCTTCTCATTCAGGAAAGAAGCATTACTGGTAGGCGTCCTAGTATTCATTTCATAAAATGATGTAATCCTCCCTACCCACTTAATGACACAACGTATTTCCTTTAAATCTCTTGTTTCATTTTTTACAACAAAGATTTTCTCAGCCATGTACCACAAGTCTCAATGTTCGAAGGATGATATTTATGTATTGCACATGACATCCATTTTAATTCACATTGACTTTCCTAAAGCGTCAATGGGCATCAGAAGCCCTATGACTATAGGATTAAGATGGAGCGAGTCGCAACCCTCTGTCAGCAGTTAAATTATACGATTGCTTAAAAATCTTGGTTCAAAATACACACAATAAGGATACTCATCCACAGTAACCTTAGGTTGTATACTAACGTTAGTAACTAACGTTGAGAGAAGAGAATAACATAATCAAAGGATAAATAAACAAAACATCCTAAAAATCAAAGTAGCAAAGAAATAACATATTCAGAGGGTACAAACCACCCTCGGGATAAACAATTGTCAACAAGACAGTCTTCACGCATTCTTTGATGAGGAAGGACCTTCTTGACGAGAAGGAACACTCACACCAAAGACCCTCTCAGTTGGAGAAGGTGGCCGAATCCTATTAGGCTTCTGGGACAACAGTTTTTTAACGGAAGCATCCGGATCTTGAGTAACCTTGAACAGAAAGGGAAAGTCTGCCGAAGCAAATGCATTGCTAGCATCATCATATTCCTTCCCATGAGAAGTACGATAGTAAGGAACCTTCGATAAAATCACAGGCTTCCCAGATTCGGAAATCTCCTCCAGGGTAGTACATTTCCCATGAAATATGGCAGCGTTCACCAAGTTGGCCACCACTTGTCCAACCTCATCACTATGATACAATTCCATTGCAATATAAGGAATAACCTTAGCTACAATATCCGCCCTATCTCCTTTAAAACTTTCACATCGAAGATTGAGGGCATCTGTCTCCTGTTGCAATTTGGTTTTTTGATCAATAAGCCTGTTCTTCTCAGACTTAAGACTTGCATACTTTGACTCAAGAACAAACACTCTCTCTTTTAGCCCAATCGCTTTGGCTTCCTCCATTTTGAGCCAACCACACTCAACTTGGGCTTCCTTTAGTCGAGTAGCAAGCTTCATGGTGTTGGATCGAAGATCTCGAACAACGGGATGCTTCTCTATATCCTCTGTAACTTTGTCACACTTTGACTTCAGGTCAGTGATTAACCGCTCTCTATGTTCTTCCCGAGCTAGGACTACATTTAACTCTTCTTTAGCATTCTTAACAGTCTTTATCAATTCTCTTGTTCGACTGTTAAGATGATTATCTAGCATAGCTTGCCTTGTGTAGCTTTTATCAAGAAGATCACATAATTTCTCTATTGACATATTGTCAAGGGCTCCCTTCCATTGACTTGGAACAACACCTTCGACCAATCGGTGACAAGCTTGAGAATTGGGGAGTTCTTCAGTATTTGATAAACCTACACATTAACGAATTAAGAACGGTTTGAAACCTTCAAATAATTATAGAATTATATGGATTATAATGCGCGTTTACCATGAATATCTTCATCATCCGAGCCTTCGGTGGCAGTAACAACCTTTTCTTGGGAGTTTTTCTTCTTCGAAGCTCTGGATAAGAGAGTGGGTATGTCAAGTTTTCTCTTGATTGGGGGTTTTGAAGCCTTCATGTCAGTCCCTTTCCTCTCACGTACCCTGTCAGCTATACCGGAGGTGCCGGCATACGCTTTGGGGACATCATCGGAGGAAATAATCTCCACGTCAGGAAGGGCTTTGATTGTCAAAGGCGCCTCCTCAGCATTAAGAGGAACCATCTCTTCTATCATCACTGTTGGCTCTAGCGCCATAGCATCTACTTCATTATTGTTGACTGATGTCGATGGAGAGCCCACACCGTAACTGTATTCTTAGGTTCCCTGGGAATGAAGCTAGCTTCCTTTGCACCATCAGATATGATGAAGTTTCTGAACGCCATTACTACAATATAAACAGATGCATAAATATAATTAGAGATGTTACTTATTTATAATAAGTTGTATATACATACTCTGGCCATCACAATGGATTTGTGGCGATAAAGGAGATCCTTCCCAATGATCTACAATACCAGCCATAAATAGGATGGGCTCTGGAAAAGTCTGCACATTAATGGGATGTCTGGCAAGACATTTATAAAGTGGTTCAGCTTGAACATTAAGGGGAAGTGGATCATTGAATTTCTTGCGGTCAAAACGGAATGCTTCATTCAAGAGTGCTGGATAACCCGAAGGTATGATGGTATCTTGGACATAAAAGAATTTCCCTTTCCAGTTTGTTATATTTGTGAAAGGGTTGGTGATTAGCACGGGCACATTTTCATCATTCCTCTTTGACAATGTCAACCAATCCCCCCCGGGACACAGGTTAAGAAAACCTCGAAGCACATGTAGTGTAGGTTCATACCTATACGCCTTACACATTACTATGTAGGTGGTAAGTTTGGCAAGTCCAAACGGGTTAAACCTTGAAATATGCACCTCATAATATTGTAACAATTCTAGGAATAAGGGGTGCAGGGGTATTCTTAGATTTGACCGGGTAAATGCATGAGTATACAAACCCACGTACCCTTTTGGGGCATCATAAATGCTTTGATTACTTTTTGGGAGAATAACTTTATGTTGTTTGGGTATTGGGTAATCATCCAGGAAAAGGGCTAGGGCTTCCCTGGAAAGAGTACATTTTTGTTGTCTTATAATGCATTTAGAATCCATGCTCATGGCTATACCTAAAGTAACTAATTTTAAAATGGGGGAAGAGTCTACCTTTTGATTGATGCAGATCACGACTTTGTGGTAGTTGTAGAGGAAAGAGTTATGATTCAGAGTTTAGAGTACACTGGTATTTATATAGCACATAATCCCATATACTCAATACTTTAAATTTTGAGAGATGGTTGAGTTTACCGATAATTCTGCCGTTATATTTTTCTGATTCAACAGATACGTTATACGCACGCGCATTTAATGCATCTTTGTATTTCAAATATCTGCTTATCCATTTTAGAGAATATGGTAAAACATTAAATTACGATAGAGTTGTAAGCCACATATTCTTGTGTGCATATCTGATTTTCAACTGGGGGGCTTGATGATGTACCCTCCGATTAGCTCGAAGGACACCCCTTCGAGTGTAATCGCAACCTACATAATCGAAGGCTCTGGCTAGCCTCCTAAAACTTTCCTTTGCGTAAAACTAATCATCAATGATCTAGTTACCAAGTGGGCATTCCCCAATCGAAAGATTAAGCCCTTCGGGGTATCTCTCGATAAGTTTTATGGACGGAACAATGCCAAGTCCAATATTGGGGAGACCAAGTCTTACCCACATATCCTCTTCCTCTTTAGCACCCCCGCTAAACCCGGAGGAGTGGGGCACTAACCCCTAGCGGTTACCACAAATCATGGGACGCCCCCATGATCTCCATCAAACGTGTGACCACTCTCCAAGACCGTTTTCTTCACCTATAAATAGTCCTGGACGATGACAAATCTGGTATGCAATCTATCTCACCTTAATTTACTACGCATATACTTAAACTCTCATACAAATCACTCATTTACACGCCGGAGGTGGTTCACAGGGTCCAACCCCTGCGCAATCACTTAACGTAGTGTTTTAGTATTTCTTATTTCAGGTTATATTCAAGCTTGGCGCAATCAAAACACCCCTCATTTTCCTTTGATCACCATCGAAGGCCTGGTAGTGCAAAATATTGTACAATCACTTCCTTTTCCAGAATTCACTCCAAAAGTACCTAAAATTACAAAAGGAATGATTTAGGGCAATATTTGATCAAATAAATTCAATTCCGGGCTTAAATGACCCCCAAAAAACGGCTCATTTTTCGCCTCATCATATACCCTTACACTTGAGATTTGCTTGTCCTCAAGCAAATGCGCTTTTATTATAGTCAAAATACAAGTTAAGAGTCATTTAACACAAATATAAAAGTAATTACAACAAATAATCGTTCCACTAAAGACCAAAGACAAGCACGGAGCTCATACACTAGCACCTCACAAATAGTGTTTAGATACTCACATCTCTCGGGTGTAATAAAGTATATATCACAATATGGAAATGGAAAACATCTCTCACTACCTGTCATAGCAAAATAGATTACCATAGGCTTGGGAAAGGATCAAACCTCCACCACATGGCGTAAGCACCTAGGATAAACTATCAAAGAGGTCTTTTAAAGGGTTATAACGTTAGGTGTAGGGATATGGAATACACAGTTTTGTTGGATATAGGCAATCTTTACTGGTGGCGAGTTAATCATCTTGTATAATTACATGTACAATATGGCGTTGCTAAGCCAAGACTAGATACGACTTAAGCTAATAAATCAAAAATAACAAAAACATAACATAAACATAGAATGAAACGGGATGGTAGTCCGTATGTTTTTCTCTTTTTCTTTTTCTATTTATATATTTTTTTCTTTTTTTCTTTTTCTTAATTTTTTCGATTTTTTTTTCATACACTATTACCATACCATCCAAAATAATACATCATAGGGAATGTACATTCCTCTTACACTTGAATTTTTACATACTTTATAATAAACTAATCTAATGACTCGAATTAAGATAATCAAAACACTTGGAGTACTTTTTAAGATTAACGCACATATGGGGGTACTATATGATGTTCTTCCCCATTACTCCATAACATTAGTACTTTACCCATGAGTCCCAATCGTCCCAAAACAACATGTACAAGATATGACTTGACTTAGCAACCATGTAATCAATTAGATAATTAACTAAGGGTTTAAACAAATAACAATAAAGCACTAAAGATGAGTGCATACACGGAAGGCTAAGGCGATTTGGGTGTACATTTAAGTGGGTTGTAACAAATTCTTTCTTTAAGTAAGATACTTAAAGTTAGAAATGAAAAGATAGGCTCGGAGGGGTGTACTAGGAGTTTCGTGTACTAAAAATGAGTACAACGCTAAGGTGTGGGAAAAATTAGTTGACTTTACTAGACAAGTAATATGACTTAAATGGTCAAGTAATTATGATACAGGTTTAACACAAGGGTGATCCTAATGCCTCTTATCATGTAGTAAATCCTACTACACGAATGGAGTCTCACTAGCGGTCTCGGGATGCATCACTAACGCAAGTTCTAGAATCTAAATGCTACCGGTACACACATAAGCACTAATAGTAAATGCTTTTCCTATCAAATCTAAAGGCGAACCTCACATATTTGGGTAGAAAATTTTTTCTGAATAGTACGGTTTTGTGCTAGTCATACAATCTCCTATCCATGAGACGCTTGCTATGGCTAAAGTTTCACTCCTAAATGTTGTAAAAAAATTTAAATTTGGCACTAAAATTAAACTAACAAGTATTTCTCATAGTTTTATTACACACCTACCATCAAACAAACAAACTCAAGTGCAAGTGTATCCTATAAGGTATCATCATTTACCCTCCCCTTACACTTAGGATGAACATTGTCCCCAATGTTCAATTAAAGAATGTAAAAGTAAAACAGGTAAAAGAATGAAATCAAATACTCCCCTGATTCGTTCGGTGTGGATAGTGTGTCAACAAGATTAGATCTTCCTCCAAGAAAATGAACAATCAAAGCTTCCCTTCCAGAATGTATATCATCTTCTTGTCATATATAACCTGTTAAACCTGAGAAAATAACAAGGCAACCTCGCGTAAAATCGGCGGCAATCTATATATACTAAGAAAACAAATTAAGATATAATGCTTGTGGAATGAATGTTTGCAGATTTCCTAGAGTTTATAAAACTAAAGAATTAACAAAAACTTCAAGACTCCGTTAGAAAAACAAAACTCGCAAAATTTCTAGAATTTTACACATAACGCCGTCAAGAATTAATTCATGACGCCGTCAGAAGTGACCTGCAGAAATCTTTACTTTAAGTTTCCGGAAAATTTCTGGAAAAACTTATGTCCTACTTCCTGGAAAATCCTGCAAAACATCATTACGACTCGATACAAGCATTTCACTCTAACAAATATGAATATACATGTCCATTTAATATTGTAAAGATTCATGATCAATATCGTTCTTAAAAACAAATTTGGGGTTTCCCCTTACACTTATCTTTTGCGAAATACCTTTGTATGAAGTTAGGATGAATTTAAACGACAAAATAAAGTATTTTCACCATTTTAATTTGAAACATGATCTACCAACAATAAAAATAAAGCATGCATACGGAAGCAAATAACAATCAAACAATTAAAATCACACAAAACATGGGTTGCCTCTCAAGAAGCGCTTTTCTTTATTTAC
Source organism: Artemisia argyi (assembly GCA_030686995.1). Lineage (NCBI taxonomy): Eukaryota > Viridiplantae > Streptophyta > Magnoliopsida > Asterales > Asteraceae > Artemisia > Artemisia argyi. The sequence goes on along the minus strand of CM060698.1, from coordinate 77,760,100 downwards.
GAGTCTTGTAGCTAGACTCAAGGTCATGGGTGATTACGTGACCTCATCGTTGGTCTCATTCTCTAGGTCATCTCGAATATTAGTTTTGTATTCCGGACCTAGTTGCAAGCATTCTTTATAGAAACCAAGTATTCTATTCATAACATATTCTACTCCTCTACGTCTATCCTCATCATTCCTATAGTAAACCGCTTATTTGTGTTCCTTTTCTATGTTTGATAAGAGGCGGTATTGTTCAATCTTATAGGGCATTTGGTAAGCAATCTCATCATTCTCTTCCTTGAATTTAACTATCCCTAGGGTGGGATCATAACTCATCTTAGAGGCCTCAACGAACGGTTTTCCGAACACTACTTGACTTAGGTAATCATCTATTACTGGATGAGTATCCTCCACTATCACAAAGTTGGTCACATAAGTGAAGTTTCCTACAATTACATGCAATCCTTTCACTCTTCCAACAAAATTACTTATCAAATTCTTGTTGGGCATCATCCTATAACCAAGTTGCTTCTTCATTACCCAATTATAATAAGTCCTAGTCATGATGTTTATAGGAGACCTAGGATCGATATAAGCTTTCCATACATGCATATGCCCAATGTTGCATGGTATGTTGATGTTAGAGGGATCACCTACTTTAATAAGGGGTGAACCAAGGACATATGGTGTCTCGGGATCATTGAATAAATCCTTGTGTTATTCCCGTTCTTCCTTGGTGGGTAACTTATCAAAGTACTCTTCTACATTTTCTACTTCCTCTAACTTTTCTCCCTTATTAACCTCAACTTCCTTAATTTTATCCCTACTCTCGGTTTCTACTCCAACTTCATCCTTGTCACTTTCTTCTATATCCTTATCTTTTGGCTTAATAGTGACAACATTGACAAAGTGGACATGTTTGGATGATGAGGGGTCCTTAATTTAGATTCCGCTATTGGCGTCCCTAGTGTCCTTACTAGGTGTAGTTAGCGCTTGGTTGTTGAGGGCTTTCAACAAGTTGTCAATCTTATTGGTCATCTCCGTTTGTTGTTGATTGAATTCGGTTTCAAACTTAGCTATGCGAGCTTCTTGAGATGCCATAAACTTGGACATCAACCCTTCAAGATTATTGGTACTACCATAGTTATTAGAAGGATTGTTGTTGAAAGTACGGTTGGAGGGTGGACCATTTGGTTGGTAACGTTTAGGCGGATTTGAAGAATTGTTTGGGAAGGTTCGGGTGATTTTTCCAAGAAGGATTGTAGGAATCACCATAAGGGTTAGGCTCGAGCTTGAAAGTGTACCACTTGTCTCCCGCTTCGTCGGTACGCGAGGATGCATAGTCCGCAAAAGCTGTTCCGGGGAGTTCCACGCAATCACGAGTGTCATGGGGACCACTACATAATTCGCATGAAGAAGTGATTTTGTTCACTTGGCTTGAAGGCTTAGAAGCTTCGTAAGATTTCATGAGAAACTTGACTTGGTCCTCAAGTTCCATGATCTTACGGTCGGGAGTTTCATGAAAGTGTACCACTTGTCTCCCGCTTCGTCGGTACGCGAGGATGCATAGTCCGCAAAAGCTGTTCCGGGGAGTTCCACGCAATCACGAGTGTCATGGGGACCACTACATAATTCGCATGAAGAAGTGATTTTGTTCACTTGGCTTGAAGGCTTAGGAGCTTCGTAAGATTTCATAAGAAACTTGACTTGGTCCTCAAGTTCCATGATCTTACGGTCGGGAGTGCTAGAATTGTTCGAAGGCAAAGATATTGCCTTGACCGTTTTGTTCAAATCACGGGGATCGTTCCAACTTTCGTTGTCATAGAGAGCAAGATCTTCTATGAGTTCCCATGATTCTTCCGCACTTAGATCACGTAGCTTTCCACGGGCCGATTGGTCAATGGTTCCCCTTGTGGAGAGATCGATATGGTCATAGAAGATTTGGACTTGGAGCCAAAGATCTATGCCATGATGAGGGACTTTTTGAAGTAAGTCCTTGAAACGAGTCCATGCTTCATATAGAGTTTCACCTTGACGTTGTTGGAACATCAAGATATCATTTCTAAGCTAGGTAGTTCTCCCCGGTGGGAAAAATTGAGCAAGGAAACGAGTGGTGAGATCATCCCATGAGGTGATGGATCCCGCGGGTAGACGTTCAAGCCATTGACTAGCTTGATCATGCAGAGAGAATTGGAATAGGCCGGGTTGACTCTCTAGTTGTAACATCAAGGTCTATAGAATCTACGATTTTAAGGAAATCCTTGAGATGTTGATTAGGATCTTTGGAACGAAGTCCATGGAATGCACATCCACTTTGCACCAACCGGATGGTGTCGGATCGCAAGGGGGACACATTGGCTCCTTGGGTGAGCTCAATAGTGTTTCGATAGCCTTGGTGGCTAGGGCGGGAATACTCTCCTAGGGTTCGGGGTCTAAGAGGTTGGTTTGCTAGTGGTGGGTTTTGCGGGTGGTTTTGTTGTGGTGGGTTGATGGGTTCAAAGAAGTTACCAGCTTCCATGATGTCGGATGGTAAAGGTTACGAACAAAGACACGAAGAAATAGATAGACTAAAGAAAACCTAAAAATAAAAATAAAATGTTAATAGAAAGGAATCTAGCAAGTAGACCTAATAAAAAGAAATTCTAACCTAGACAATAACTCTTTCGCGGGCTGCGGCGCCAAAAACTTGATGCGTGGGAATTGCACCAGGCTTTACCTCTCGAGGGATCTCGAGAAGCTTACAACCCCCACCAGGCAGTGTACCTGATCGTTGTAGTATAGTATAGTGATAAGTACCGGGGGATTGATCGTTCAACTCACGAATAGTGTCGCTAGGATTAGAAAGCCTAAAAACTAAGTCTAGAGGTGAGGGATGATTCTTTTTGTATTTTTATATTTTTATAAAAGCAATTAAAAATCTCGGTTTTTGGAAGAATAGGCGGAATTAGTTGCTAATCAACTAACCCAATAACTAAGATGCAATCAAAATAAAATAACAGAAATGAAAATAAAGCTAATTAAACTAGTGATGTGAACAATAATGGGGAGAATTGTGTTTACTTAGATTTCATTACTCCCTAGATATCTTTTACAGGTTGATAGTTTGTTACAATTGCGTGGATGACGGGTTATATTCCTTAATTCCATTCGTGGGGTGGCGTACGTACTTCCCCAACTCTATAAGCTTCTACTTCACTCCTATGTCGAGCCTGCAAGAAGCTCCAAACATGGGATCATTAAAATTCGCTCATGCATTAAATACAACCATAATAACCTAGTATGCATTGGTTCATGTTTCTTAAGACGTTCAAGCATGTTACCCTATGGAAGTCTGCCAGTTTTCTTAAGCCTAACATCGAAATCATTCATCCGTAACAACTATAAACAAACAATCAACCCATAATCAACATCTAGGTTTCATTACATATAAGCAAACACATAAGAGATCTAGCCTAGCATGTTAAATTCAAGACAAGCGTAAGATATATTCAAACTGCACATATAATGAATGAAAATTGCAAAACTATATATAGATTTTACAAGGTGACGGCGTCAAGAAGAAATGTCTGACGCCGTCAACTCACCGCCCATAATTAGATCGGATTGCCTAGATCCAAGTTTGATGTCGTCATGTGTAATATTACTCTGGGCCGTCACCATATCTTGAACCTTGATGGCCATATGTGACGCCGGCATGTTTTCTATGGACCGTCACCACTTCCATCTCTTGACGCCGTCATAAGAAGCCTCTTGACGCCGTCAGGTACTGTTCCCAGCAAGGAAAATTAAGACTTTGCCGTTTTCTTCACTTTTATGCTCCAAAAACGTCGAAAATGCTTCCTTTTCCAGAATTCACTCCAAAAGTACCTAAAATCACAAAAGGAACAATTTAGGGCAATATTTGATCAAATAAATTCAATTTCGGGCTTAAATGACCCCCTAAAAATGGCTCATTTTTTGCCTCATCAGCTATGCACCAAAATTCCCTCAAGTAGTCATTATAGATGACAGATGGGGTTTTTGTGAATGTGTTGATGAGGAAACAATTTTGTAGAAACTTCACCACATCCATGTATTCAAGGAACCCTTGAGAGTAGGCAAAGTTTCCCACCACATTGTTCTTGGTCAGGCCAACGCTTTCCATTTGGAAATCCACATTGGGAGCGTATTTGATGACTTTAGAAGAAGCCATTGTGTTGAGAAAGGTTTGGTTTTGAGAAAAATTAGTATCAAAGAAGAAACACACACAGTTTGAACAAACAGATTTCCTTGAAATAATTTTGCAAGAGTTTTGATAAGTTTTGAAAGCGTGTGTGTATTTTTCTTTGTAGGGGTATTTATAGGGAATGGATTAGGGTTTGCTGTTGCGGATATCAAACGTTTTGATATTAATTCAAAGTTTTGTAATAAAGTATGTTTGATATCCACATTAAATAGCACGATTCCCTTTACCCCATTTTTCACGCAACATGATGGGATGAACAGTTGTGTGGCTCTACAAAAGGCTCTTTTGTAGAGTGATGTCATCACAAATATTTATGTGTGAGGGAGCATTTAATGCTCAATGGTATTGGTGAGGTAGGTGTGGGGGCCCAAGATGTGGATGCCAGTTGTGTAAGCGACATATATTCCTATATTTAATAGGAATCAGTTACCTACCTGGGACATTTACAATCTAAGTACTTAGAGCATTTAGTTAGGATATTCAATTCCCTTTTACATCTTGAGCCCCCTGAATGATTTATCATTCAGGAATGGGTTTGTTTAGGGACCTAGAGAATTTACATCAGGATGGAACATTTTAAATCAGTTGCCTGATTCTATGTCCAACATGCCCAATTCAGCTTTCAGTCTGGTGAAAGTGGTTCATCCAAGGGTTTGGTAAAGATATCAGCTAACTGATATTTAGTGGGGATGAAATGCAATTCTATTTCTCCATTCATGATGTGGTCCCTGATGAAATGGTATCTGATGTCAATGTGTTTGGTTCTTCGATGAAGCACAGGGTTGTTGGAGATGGCTATGGCACTTGTGTTATCACAAAAGATGGGTACCATCTTATACTGAATGCCATAGTCACTCAGTTGGCTCTTCATACAGAGTACATTTGCACACCATCCTACAGCAGCCACATATTCAGCTTCAGCTGAGGACATGGCCACTGACTGTTGTTTCTTTGTACTCTAACACACAAGTTTACCACCAAGGAATTGACATGATCCTGAGGTACTTTTTCTGTCCATATTGCAGCCTGCATAGTCAAAGTCAGTGTACCCTTTGAGATCAAATCCTGAGCATTTTGGGTAATACAAACCAAGGTTTGGTGTACCCTTCAGGTACCTGATGATTCTCTTGACAGTAGTGAGATGAGACTCTTTTGGATCAGCATGATATCTAGCACACAGGCAGACTGAGAATTGGATATCAGGCCTTGATGCAAGTAAGTACATCAGGGAGCTTATCATTCCCCTGTATTGGGTTTGCTTCACTGATTTTCCAGTGAGGTCAGGGCCAAGGTTGTTTGGAGGAACCATAGGAGTCTTTACTGAAGAACAGTCAGTGAGCTCATACTTCTTCAGTAGGTTTCTTAGGTATTTTTCTTGACAAATGGATATTCCTTTGTCAGTTTGTTTGATTTGAATTCCAAGAAAGTAAGTGAGTTCACCCATCATGCTCATTTCAAACGTTGTGGTCATCAGTTTTTCAAACTGTTTGCAAAGTTTGTAACTTGTTGAGCCAAAGATGATGTCATCAACATACACTTGAACCAGGATGACATCACCTTTTGTTCTGTAGATGAACAGTGTCTTGTCAATATTTCCTCTGACAAACTTGTTTTGGATCAGAAAGGCTGAAAGTGTTTCATACCATGCCCTGGGAGCTTGTTTCAGTCCATAAAGGGCCTTGTTAAGCTTGCAGACATGGTTGGGAAATTCACTACTTTCAAAACCAGGAGGTTGTTGCACATAGACATCTTTTTTGATGTTACCATTCAGGAAGGCACTTTTGACATCCATTTGGTAAACTTTAAAGTTCATGTAGGTTGCATAGGCTAGGAAGATCCTGATGGCTTCCATTCTAGGAACAGGTGCAAAGGTTTCCTCATAGTCGATACCTTCCTGTTGGTTATATCTTTTGGCAACTAGTCTTGCTTTGTTTTTGACGACTGTGCCATTCTCATCAGTCTTGTTTTTGAAGACCCATTTCATACGAATGACCAAAACACCATTAGGGCATTCGACAAGGGTCATGACATCATTTCTTTCAAATTGTTCCAGTTCATCTCTTGATATTTTTAGGCCTTCTTTGATATTTTTAGGCTCTATTTCAGAGAGATAGTCAGTATAAAGACATATATTGGCCGAGGCTTCTTTGAGTTTAGCAGCCATGCTTCTAGTAAGCATGCCTTCAGTGGGCTCACCAATAATGTTCACAAGCTCAATTACTTTGGATCTGGTCTAGCTATCCTGAGGTCTAGGATATGAGTTAGAGCTTGTAGAAGCCTAATTTACTTGAGGAGTGGGTTCAGTTATAGGAACCTAAGGTAACTCAAGATTATGTACTTTAGTGACATTAGTGGGAACAGTTTGTTCTGAGGATTCCTGAACAATTGGTTCAGTGGTTGTTGTCTCATTTGAGACTTGTTGAGTTTCAATGAACTCACTGATGGTTGGTAGGGGTAGATTGTGAGGGATGATGTAGTAAGAGACATCAGCATCAGCTTGGTATTGAGTTGAAGGGTGATTCTCAGGGAGATACTCATCAGGAGGATACCTTGAAGAATCATCAATACCAATTTCTTCAACTGAGGAACTGGAGAACCTGATGGATTCAGTGCTCTCATCAACAGTTATGTGATAAGTTTCCTCAGTTTGTTGTCTCCTTGTGTTAAACACCCTGAAGGCTTTGGAAACTAGAGAATATCCCAGGAGGTATCCATCATCAGCTTTGGCATCAAATTTATCCAAGTGATTCTTGTGATTATGAATAAACACAGGACACCTAAATACATGAAAGTAGCTGATGTCAGGGATCCTTCCTTTGAATATCTCATAAGGAGTCTTATTGTGCCTTTTCACAATGATGAATCTATTTTGAGTGTAGCAGGCTGTTTTGACTGCCTCAGTCCAAAAGTGTTATGAGATGACTGAGCCATTTAACATTGTCTTTGCTGCCTCAATGAGTGTTCTATTTCTCCTTTCTGCTACTCCATTTAACATTTTGTTCAGGAGTATAAGGAGAAGTGAAATTCTGAGAAATCCTTTTCTCATCACAGAAACACTCAAGGTCATGGTTTTTGAATTTAGTGCCATTGTCAGTTCTAATTTGTTTAACTTTGACATCATTTTGATTTTCAATGTTCCTGACAAATGACATGATTGTGTCAGCTGCCTGACTCTTTTTGGTAAGGAAGTAAACCCAAGTGTATCTTGAGTATTCATCCACAATGACCAGAGTATACTTCTCATGATGAATAGATGATGAGGCGAAAAATGGTCCGTTTTTAGGGGGTCATTTAAGCCCGAATCCGAATTTATTTGATCAAATATTGCCCTAAATCGTTCCTTTTGTGATTTTAGGTACTTTGGGAGTGAAATCTGGAAAAGGAAGCAATTCAGACGTTTTTGGAGCATAAAAGTGAAGAAAACGCCAAAGTCTTAATTTTCCATGCTGGGAACAGTAGGTGACGGTGTCAAGAGAAAATCCTTGACGGCGTCAAGAGAAAATTTCATGAATTTCCATGACGACCCAGTAGAGTTTTGACGGCGTCACGTGAGAAGGGCGTCAAGAGTAAAAGAGTCATGACGGCCTGGAAGTGTCTAAGTCTTGACGGCGTCAGGAGTAGATCTAGGCAGTCCGAGGAGAGTTTTGGCGGCGAGGTGAAGGCGTCACAAGATTACTCTTGACGCCGTCAGACCTGTTTTTCTATATATAGTTTTCTAATTTTTCACATTTAAAGAGAAGTTTTGAAGAAACCCTAAGTAGGATTTTGGTGCAACTTTTACAGGTTTTTCAAGGGTTCCAAACCCTTGATACCTTGCATTGTAATTGAGATAAGTGTTCTTCTAATTCAATCAATATGTCTATGTGTTGGTTGTCTATATCTTGTTCTTGTCTCAATTCAATTATGCTAGGCTAGATCTCTTTTGTGTTTGCTTAGATCTAATGAAACCTAGATATTGATTGTGTGTTGATTACTTGTTTATTCTTGTCTTGGATGAATGATTTATATGTTAGGCTTAAGAAAACTGGCAGATCTCCAAATGGTAACATCCTTGAACGTCTTAAGAAACATGAACCGAGGCGTACTAGGTCTTTATTGGTTGTATTTAATGCATGAGCCACTGTTTACAATCCCTATAGTTGTGCTGGGCATGGTGTAGGAGGAGATAAGAGCTCATAGAATTGGGGAGTTATGTATGCCACCCCATGAATGGTATTAAGGAATATGATCCATCATCCATGCAATTATAACAAGTAATTAACGTGTAAAAGATATCTAGGGAGTAGTGAAATCTAAGTAAACACATTTTCTCCAATTACTGCTCACAACCTTAATATAATTAGTTTATTTTCATTTTTTGTATTTTATTTTGATTGCATCTTAGTTTTGGGTTAGTTGAATAGCAACTAATTCCGCCCACTCTTCCAAAACCCGAGATTTTTACTTGCTTTCTAAAAAATATAAAAACACAAAAATAATCATCCCTCATCTTTAGAACTAGTATTTAGGCTTTCTAATCCTAGCGACACTATTCCTAAGCTGAACGATCAATCCCCCGGTACTTGTCACTATACTATACTACAACGATCAGGTACACTGCCTGGTGGGGGTTGTAAGCTTCTCGAGATCCCTCGAGAGGTAAAGCCTGTTTCGATTCCCACGCATCAAGTTTTTGGCGCCGCAGCCCGGGGAATAGTTATTGTCTAGGTTAGAATTTCTTTTTATTAGGTCTACTTACTAGAATCCTTTCTAGTGAGATTTTTATTTTTATTTTTGTAGGATTCCTTTAGTCTATCTTTTTCTTTGTGCCCTTTGTTTGTAAAACCATTTTCATTTGTCTTCATGGCGGTTGAGATTCCATTTAGATCATTAACAATAGAGGAACAATTAGTTTACTCGGATAGATTTGCTTCCTGTTGTTCCAATGAATTTTTAAGTGATCTTAGATATATACAAGAAGAGATGAGTGTAAAGTTTCATAGGTTTGATGAGTTATGCGCATGTGTGGCCTATATTAAACAATCATTGTTAGGATCAATTCCTTTTAGTAAGACCCTTTGGAAAAATTTTGAGGAAAGCCTCCTAACCGTGAACCATGAGTTCAATGAATTGATGGGTTTGTATGCATCACAACTTGAGGAAACAATTAAGGATGATTTAGCCGAACATGATCATATTGAGCAAAAAGATGAATCCTTTAGGCAAATTGAACATTGTAATCAAGTTATTGAGGAAGGTTCTTATGAATCAGACTTAGAACTTGAAATGGCTAGAGAAGGATTTGAGATACTTAGCAACATGTTTAGGTTAGATTCTACTAAAACACGTGATGAGCATATAGGTGATGTTGAGAAAAGGAAGGATGAGGTAAATAACACAAACCTACAAAGTACCCCACAACTTCCACCATCACTTGAGGAATACACACCACCCGTGACCTACCCGGAAGAAGTAGAAGAGACTATAGTAGCCCCAATAGAGGTAGAACCCTTGTACCAAACATCACTAGAGGATATAGGTTTGAATATTTGTAGTGATAACCTTACTCTTAGTTCTAGGGAATTACCTAGTGTTGATGAACCGGGACCTCAATCTTCACACAACTTTCCATCCTTAGATATACATCTAGGAGACAAAAGAGGAGCCGACCCAGCCATCAACCCATGTAGTCCGGGTAGTCTTAGGATAAAGGTAGTGGACTCTAAGCCTTGTAGAGAGGAAGCCATTATTGGAGTGGAAAATGACCTTACATGCTTACATCACCCATTTATGATTGATCACAAGAAACATTATGGGTTTAAACCGGGTTTACTAGGTCAAGATGGATTCCCAACTAGGAGTCTCTTAAAGTTGATTGAAAATGATCCCTTTCTAGGAGAAAATCTTAATCCACCCATTAACCCGATTGAATTAGGTAAGGTTATGATGATAGGAGCACACCCCTTTGAGCATATAATTCATCCACCACTCTTTCCTTACGAGGCATATTTACACCCTAAGGGTATGTATCGCTACTTCCACCCGCACTTAATCCTAAGTGTAGGGAAAACCTCCCCTATCTTCGTTAAATAAGGGTAGAGTCAGGCTCGTGACTCGAACAAAAACAAGTGCTTCTTGGGAGGCAACCCATGTTTTGTGTGATTTTATTTGTTTGTTTGTTATTTGCTTCCGTATGCATGCCTTATTTTTACTGTTGGTAGATCATGTTTCTCAATTAAAAAGTGGAAATACTTTACTTTGTTGTTTTGGCCTAGTCTTAACTCCACCTAAAAGTATTTTTGCAAAAGATAAGTGTAAGGGGAAACCCCAAATATGTTTTTAAGAAACAAACCGATCATGATTCTCCACAATATTAAATGAACATGTATATTCGTATTTGTTAGAGTCAAATGCTTGTATTGAGTCATAATGAAGTTTTGCAGGATTTTCCAGGAAGTAGGACCAAGTTTTTCCAGAAATTTTCTGGAAACTTAACATAAGAATTTCTGCAGGTCCATTCTGACGGCGTCAGAGTTTTACTCTTGACGGCGTCAGGAGTTAAAATCTGGAAATTTTACCAGTTTTGTTTTTCTAACGGAGTCTTATGGTTTTTGTGAATTATTAACTTTTATAATCTCCAGGAGATCTGCAAACTTCATTCCACAAGCATTATATCTTATCTTGTTTTCTAGAATTTAGAAACTTTTATAGGATGCCGCCGATTTTACGCGAGGTTGTCTTGTCTATTTTGTCAGGTTTTACAGGTTATGTATGACAAGAAGATGATTTATATTCTGGAAGGGAAGCTTTGATTGTTCATTTTCTTGGAGGAAGATTTAACCTGACCAATCTATTATCCATACCGAGCGAATCAGGGGAGTATTTGATTTCATTCTCTTTACTTTTTCACTTTTACAATCTTTACTTGAACATTGGGGACAATGTTCATCTTAAGTGTAAGGGGAGGGTAAAAAGATGATACCTTACATATGCACTTTCGCTTGAGTTTGTTTTGTTTAATAGTAGATGTGTAATAAAACTATGAGAAATACTTGTTAGTGCAATTTTAGCGCCAAATTTAAAATTTTTTACAACATTTAGCAGTGAAACTTTAGCCATAGCAAGTGTCTCATGGATAGGAGATTGTATGACTAGCACATAACCGTATATTCAGAAAAATTTTCCACCCAAAAATGTGAGGTTCGCCTTTAGATTTGATAGGAAAAGCATTTATTATTAGTGCTTATGAGTGTACCGGTAGCATTTAGATTCTAGAACTTGCGTTAGTGATGCATCCCGAGACCGCTAGTGAGACTACATTCGTGTGGTAGGATTTACTACATGATAAGAGGCATTAGGATTACCCTTGTGTTAAACCCGTATTATAATTACTTGACCATTTAAGTCATATTACTTGGCTAGTTAAGTCAACTAATTTTTCCCACACCCTTAGCGTTGTACTCATTTTTAGTACACGATACCCCTACTACACCCCTCCGAGCCTATCTTTTCATTTCTAACTTTAAGCATTTTACTTAAAGGAAGAATTTGTTACACCCCACTTAAATGTACACCCAAATCGCCTTAGCCTTCCGTGTATGCGCTCATTTTTAGTGCATTATTGTTATTTGTTAAACCCTAAGTTAACTTTCTAATTGATTACATGGTTGCTAAGTCGAGTCATATCCTTGTACATATTGTTTTGGGACGATTGGGACTCATGGGTAAGTACTTATTTTATGGAGTAATGGGGAAGAACATCACTGATTACCCCCATATGTACGTTAATCTTAAAAGTGCTCCAAGTGTTTTGATTTTCTTAATTCGAGTCATTAGATTAGTTTATTGTAAAGTATGTAAAGATTCAAGTGTAAGGGGAATATTCATTCCCTATGATGTATTATTTTGGATGGTAGGGCAAGAGTATATGCAAAAAAAAAAAAAAAAAAAAAAAAAAAAAAAAAAAAAAAAATCAGGAAAAAGAATAAAAAAACATACGGACTACCATCCCTTTTCATTCTATGTTTATTTTATGTTTTCGTTATTTTTCATTTATTAGCTTAAGTCGAGTCTAGTCTTGGCTTAGCAACGCCACATTGTACATGTAATTAACCAAGATTGTTAACTCGCCACCAGTAAAAACTTCCTATATCCAACAAAACCGTGTATTTCATATCCCTACACCTAACGTTACAACCTTTTTAAAAGACCTCTTTGATAGTTTATCCTAGGTGCTTACGCCATGTGGTGGAGGTTTGATCCTTTCCCAAGCCTATGGTAATCTATTTTGCTATGACAGGTAGTGAGAGATATCTTCCGTTTCCATATTGTAATTTGCACTTTATTACATGTTAGGTCACCATTTATGTAAACACAAGTATGATTGATAAAGAAATAAGATGAGAATGAGAGGTGGTTGATTAAGAGACAATATGAAAGGTGAGAGTGCAAGAGTTTCACTAAGATAATCAATTAACCAACAAAATAAAATGTAACATAAGGTTTCTATTTATAAGGGAGGAGCTAGGGCAACACTCCCTTCCTCCCTTATCCTTTCATACGTGGGCTTTCAAGGCCTCATGGGATTTTACATGTTGCCCATTAACTAAACAATAATCATAAATAATACTAAAGCAACCTATTACAAAATGTAATGACCGAGACTTGACTAAATACTAAAGTATGATCCCAACAATCTCCCCCTAAGGGTCGGTCATCACGGTTGCTCGACGTCTTCATCTTTGTCGTTCACTTGTGACATGTAAAACTCTAGACGTCTTCAAAATTGGTTGAATGATAATGAATATACTTTGCTCTTTGTCTTTGTTCTTTGGTGATGATGTAGTGATTCGGTTATGAAGTTGTCTGCCGTTCGACACTCCTACGTCTGTGGTGGTTGTCCGCCATTCCAACATACTCATACACCTTTAGACTTAAGACTTTCACGTACAAGAAGTTCCTTTTCATGCTTCGAGATCTTTGTCTTTATACTTTGTAGATTCTTCTTATTGGTGTAGAATCTTTCTTTGAACTTTGTGTTGCTTAAGATCTTTGGAGGAGTTTTCTTTGACTTCAAGATGTATGTATGAGCATGTTGGAATCTACCATCATGGAAGTGAGGTACCTGCGAGTAAACAGTTAGCAATAAAATAACCGGTACTTACGGATAAGGAATTAGAGCTCATCAACAGCATATTGTGAAGACTCCTTCTAATCCTTATCCAGGCCGTACCCATATCAGATACTCCCGAAGGAGCTTACGAGACCTACTAAGTAGCTCAATGACTGGGTGAGTCGCTGGGGATCACTCCACGACTGTAGACCGTAATATAACCACCGCAAACACTAAGCGTAACCCTTGTGGGGTTACCGAAGTGACCTGCTGTCAGGGCTGTTTGATGTTGACCCTGGCAGGATTTCCGTTCAATCATTGAGAAATACTTAAGTAATCCTCTCATAAACGTTCTCGGCAGATTGCTAAGATCTGCGAAGGACTCGATAATTTACAGCTGGTGTCCATTGATGTAGAACACCAGTTGTAGAAATACTAAGTGTTCCTAAGAGATCTTTGATGTATCTCAAGGCTCTAGACTCTATAAGTGCACACCTAGGTTTCCTATGCGGAGACTGGGTTGGTGTCTCCTGCTTCAATATCAACCGTCTCTAAGAGATAGGTCGATAGATTACGCGGGATCCCCGTGAGAATGAAACAAGTCCTTTTAAGAGAACTTGAGTGGTTAAGAAGGTTTAGTGCATTGCGTCACTGGGTCCATGACGACTTAATCTTCAATACCGGTGTTGTCTTTTGCAACAGCCAGTAGCATACGTATTGAACCCGGTGTCTGCCCTAAGGTTGAACATATGGAGGGCTATTTCTTTTCACCCTTTACTTTACTTTTCTTTTTAATTCTTCAACTCCTTCTTTCCCTTTCATTCATTTCTCCTTTTTCGTATCATACCTAAGGACTTCTAATTCTAACTATGGGAGATGTCCTTGGGTAGATCCCTCCGGCTCTGGCGGATCATAGGACGGATATTCCTATCTTAATCACCTTATAACTCCGACAGTAGCCAAGAAACCTTTGATTGAAAAATCTCTCAAAGTGTTGGTGATAATCAAATATTTTGGTTAACACTTTGAGAGTTTTGCGTACACTTTTGAAGGGCTCCCCCTGCACATGTGCTCATAAGTATTTTAATAAATTTGCACATGCGGGAGGAGCAATCACTTTTGAATTGATCCACTTTCTGTGAACAGGACCGATTCGAGACACGCTTACATCACTAGTTAAACTAGCTTGAAGTTATTACCCGGCCTGGTCAAGTCCACAGAAAGTTTCTCGAGACGGTACATTTCTACTAAGACTAATCCTTTTCGAGACACGCTTACGTGGTTAGATAAAGAGATACATTGTCAGCTTTTAGGTGACAACTAGCTCTAATATCTAACTTGATGTTATTACCCGTCGAGGATAAGTCTTTTCGATATTACTAACATTTATTGCCTCGTCAATTCCTGGGTTAAAACTGAGTCTAGCTCGCACATGATACAACTTTTAAGCATTGACTTCGTATATTTTAATCACTTTTTCATTTTCTCCCCCTCAAAAATAGCATATAAAATGATGTTTTTGATAATCTTTTAGATTAAAATATGCCTTTTGAGTCTTACGGGGAGATTCACCAAGAACTTTTGATTTTAAGCAAAGTATTTTGTTTTTGACAAGTGCTCCCCCTCAACAAGTGATTAGGTCTTATTGAGGTGAAATACTTGTCCTTTTGAGCAGAATTGTGAAAAATCATAAATGTTTGATTAATTCTACTCAAAAGTAAGAAGCCTTCGCTCCTTATATCAGGATTGAGGCACTGATGCGTACCTCAGGGTCCTTTCTTTACAAGATCGGGTTGTACACTGATATGCGTGCACAAACCATTGTGAAGTAAATTATTGACAAATCAAATTAAAATCTTACAATGATCTACCAATCAGGCCTCTGAAATGTCAGCACCGGAAATTTGGATCTGCCTCCCACATAACTCTCCAACCTTCGGAACTGATCCCTGCGCTTCAATCTGTTCTCAATCCTTAAGATGAATCTGCGAGCATCCCGGGCTTCATTGGTGTTCCACCTTTTGGATTTTCCCAGTTCAATGTCATTGACTCTGCCTTTGATCCCATCTCTGACGAACTTAAGAGTTTCATCACAGAACTTATGAATTTCTTCATAACCCATAAAGCAGTTGCGACCGTTAACACTTCGGTAGGTGAACCCAAATGGTCGTCTGATCAAGGAGTATTGAGGTAGATGTTGAAGGTCGGGGATGTCAAACAGGTTTGGTTTGGTGAGATTGAGCTTCTTCTGGTAACTTTCCACTCCTAACTGAAGATCTTCGACTCTTTCTCTAACGACTATCTGCCTGATGAAGATGAGTAGAGCTTGGATAAAGGCAAGTTGCATCTTTTTGGGCAAGCCACAGAGTTTTCCTTGAACTTTGAGCAAGTACATGTCTTCAATGTCGTTGAGACGTAGTCGTGGAAAGTCAGACTCGGAAATATCGTACTCCTTTTCATCAAGTCTTTTAAGTGTGATTTTGCTGAGGAAGGGGTACCCAAAGTGAGTGACAGTCGAAATAAATTGAATCGAGACGATCTTCAAATCACTTTCTACTTCACCCATCGTTTGGTTAAGTCTGCTGCTTCGATAGTATTGTGCCCGGTTGTCTGGCCAATGATGAATACCATAAAGTGCATTCCGGTCATATTCAACAATTTTGTCGACGAAAAGTGCTGAAGCTTCTTCTTCGATGGCATTGTTGAGATATCGAGCTGCAGGGAGAAAGGCGAGTGAGGTAACGTATTTCTTTTCGATCTTGCTGCCAAGTCTCAGAAATTCCAAGTCTGTGTTGTAGAAGAACTTGTACGGGATCTTTGGTTCCTTAGGCTTCCCAATCATCGGTAGTGGTTTGGACCAATCAGTAATGTAGGGTGCGGTTTTCTTTGTGACCGGATCGACATATGATTCAGGATTGATCCAGTCAATATTGCTTGACATAGCTCGAGCAATATTTTCCAGATGGTATTCGAGCTCGATTGAGTTAGCAGACCGATCTTTCAGAAGATTGAAAGCATCATTTTTGATTCGTCGCAGCTCTTTCTTATTCATCTTTTTCATTTTAAACTTTTGCTGAATCATTTGAGCATATTCCACTGTTCGACCATCTTGAGGTTCATGATTGTCTTCCAGTGGTGGTTGCGAACTGATCATCTTCTCAAACAAGGAGTATTCGGCACTATTGTCTTGGTCTAGCCAGTTAAGGACGGTTTTGGGTTTCTTTGGTTCGGTGCCTTTTGATGAGGTGTCTGGTGTGGGTTGATGATGCTTTCCTTTCTTATCTTTCTTCTTCTTCTTAGGAGACGGTTCTGGAACTTCATCGGGTTGAGGTATGTCGTCACCACCGGTGTATACGAAATGGTCGTGTGCCTTGGGAGCAGAACTTGATGCTTTCGGTTGTTGTGAGGAAGTTGTTGTGGTAGGAGGGATTACCGGTGATTTGTACTGAGATGAGGGTCCTTCGGCTTGTTTCTGTTTCTTTGCCTGAGAATTAGGATCCCTGTCTTCATCATCTCTTTGACGTTTCAGCTTATCGGCCTCTGTGCTGCAAGACTCTTTGTTCATTTTGTCTTTCAGTGCTTCCAGGACTTTTGCTTCTTCAGGAGTCAAGGTGAACTTGTTTGCAAGCTTTTCTAGGAGTTGAGCTTCCAAGTCATCCAGAGAAAGTCCTGGTAGAGGAGCAGTAGACTTGTCGGCACGAAGAGTGAAGGTTGTTGATCGGATAACTTTCTTTACTGCTTGCTCAGCGAACTTGGTGAGTTCGTCTCTCATTGGTGCCAGTAGATCTTTCAGCTCAGCCACTAAGTGTTGTGCCATGTATTCCTGTGCTTGAGCTGCTAGTGCGGCTTCCAAGTTCTCTGTTACGTCTTTAGCTAAGAAAATGTCAACCTTATCTTGTAGCTCTTTGACGTTCGAGTTCAGCTTAGATAGTTCAGCAACCTGGGTTGCAAGTGTAGCAACCTGATCTTCAAGTTTGCTTCTCTTCTTCTCATGTACCCTCTTGAAAGCTGACTTGAGTAACTTAGATGCAGCAGAGGCTTTGGAGCTCGGTTTCTTAATTGATTTGTCACGTGTTGATTCAGATGCAGGAGGTGATGACTGTGATGATTCAATAATGGTGGTTGTGTCTTTGACATCTCCTTTCTGTGGTTCGGGTTGTACAACTTCTTTGACTCTGGCTGCTTCTTCTTTCAACCTTTGTTCTTCTGCAAGTTTATCAGCTTCGGCTTTAAGCTTAAGCTCTTCAGCCAGCCTGGCTTCTTCTTCCTTCTTAGACTTATCTTCAGCCAGCTTATCAGCTTCGGCTTTAAGCCTTAGTTCTTCAGCCAGTTTGGCTGCCTCCTCTGCTTTCCTGCTCTCTTCCATTCTGATCGTTTCTTCCAGTTTAGCTTGAGCAATCTCTTCAAGTCTGGCCTCTTCAGCTTCTTGTTTTCTTTTCAGTTCCTCTTCCTGAGCTCTTTCTCTACGCTCCATTTCTTCCATAGACATAAGTCTTGGAGCATCGGTATCCATAGGATCTTCCTCTTCTTCCTCTTCCATAGTCATTTCAATGTCGGTGGGAGACACTGAGGGATTATCATAAACAACTAAGTCTGAGGAGATTCCTGTGGTAGGCTCAGGAATGCTGCTAGACCCGCCAGCTTCGGTGGTCTGAGAGAACACTGGAGGTGGAGGTTGATCAGCATTGAATGTATCAATTCGGCTGTGAAGGAGACCGAGGTTGAGAGCCCGTTCATTTTCTTCTTCGACTGAAAGGCCTTCAGGCTCTTGTACAGCTGTAACTGGTTCCTTCATCTTTTTTCTTCTAATCCTTTCTTCTTCCAAAATTGTTTGAGCTTTGGTGAATGGACGTTGATAGAGGTGTGCGGGGGATTCAGCATGATCAGCAGATTCGTCAATAATCTTATCCCAATCTTCGAACGTCAAATCCTTATCGTCAATTTCATCAAGATTGACTTTCTTGGTGATATTGGCATAGGCTTCACTGTAAATAGGACCTTCGTCGGATTCGGTTTGTTCAGAGTCAGCAGGTTTTGGAGAAGGTGGAGGTGAGGGAAACCAGCCAGGTTCAGCAGTAGGTTTCTTTGCAGGAATTCTGACCTTAGATGATGGCTTTTTCTTAGGTTTGGACTTAGTAGAACTTTCTGAGCTGCCCGATTTGCTACCTTTCTTACCTTTCTTCTGCATGTATGAAGGTAGAGCAGCTTCGTCCAAGAACCCAACTTTCTCTGCTTCAATGGCTTGTAGGTAGTACTTGTAGTTATTGCCAGCCTTGACTTTGTCAGTTAAGAGGCTATCTGGAAGTTTCTTTCCCTGTTTCCTTGTACTTGTATCCATTCTCTTGATGACCTTCAGTGTGTCCTCATTCTTGTATGTGTGCTGAAACTCATCATTCAATCTTTGAGGAATGTCATCATATTCATGGAGGAAGCTTGCAATAAGAAGTTTGGTGAAACGGACGAATGGAATATTGGTTGTCTTGCGGTGTATGTGCCACACAATGTCTTCCCAGATAATGCTGGCATAATCAACCTTCTTGACATTAGCAATAGCCCAGAACAGCCTGAGATGTTGGAGCTTAGGGTGTTCATGGCCTGTGTCTCTGCCAGATAGTGACTTGGCAATTATGATGTAGAGAGTTCTCCAAGGCTGTGGAAGAAATCTGATATTGACCCTAGAGTGACTAGTAATGACCCCTTCAGACTCATCATACCCAATATCTCTCAGCCATTCTATTAATTCTTCTTCAGTGGGAACTTGGTCATACTCTTCATTCGGTTCAAGTTCGGGAAGTCCAAGAGCACTACGGAGAAGATCCTTGTCGACAGTGACTTGTCTCATGTGAAGCATACAAGTAAAGGACTCTTCCAGGAGGTCCAGGTGGATTGTGTGCCAAAACTGATGTATGTAGAAGCATGCCACTGCAGCAGATTTGGTGAGTAGAACTTTGCACGGGTGATAGATGAGAGCATCAACTGCAACAAGGCAAGAAGACTCATTGCATGTAAGTTTGTTGAAGTTGACTCTCAGGTTGTTCCTTCCTATCTTTCTGGAGTAGTTTTCAGGAAAGGTATCTTCCCATGCACGAATGGGTTCAGGTTCTGGTCCGTATGGGATGTCATTGTGTTCTGCCATCTGAGTAGATCATAAACACACAAACATGGCAATTGTTGATGATGTTAGCATAGACATTCATTGAACATGTTTACATTTGCATGTTTGACATTGATCAGTGGGGGTTTGTGTGTGTGAAAAACTTTTGATATGTGACAAACTTGAGTTATATTACTTGTTAGAAACATAAAACAATTCAGTTACAACATAAGTTTATCATTTACAACAAGTTACACATTGGAAAATTTCCAACACTTAGAAAATTTTAGAATTTTGACAAGTTTACGCGTAAGTAGTTGTTTTTACGCGTAACCTGACTTAAGCGTAAGTATAGAAATAATGCGTAAGTGCAAAATCTACGCGTAAGATGGAATATTACGCGTAAAGTGAAACTTACGCGTAAGATCAATTTTACGCGTAAGATAAGTCTTAAGCGTAGAAATTGAAGATACGCGTAGGATTACCCTTAGGCGTAAATTGTAACTTATGCGTAGGTAATGACTTACGCGTAAGTTCTAGACTTATGCGTAAGGTCAGAACTTATGCGTAAGAACAATTTTATGCGTAAACTATGTCTTATCCAAGACACAATTTGTCCACGTGTCGAATCTTACGCGTAAGATTCAATCTTACGCGTAGGATGAACATTTAACGCGTAAAGACACCATTTTCCAGAAATTCACCTTAGAAATTTGAGTTGAATGTTTCCTGAAAGTGCACAAACATTACCACTGATCAATAACTAATCCAATACACTTAATTCATACATTTTAACGCGTAAACATGCCTAATACAACTTAACGCGTAAACTCGTATGAACACCTAATCACAACCTTAATCAAACGTGATTCTGGGTAGGAATAAACATGGGGCAAGTGATACAAACATCATCAGGATCATATGGTACAAATATAAACACAAATTATCCACAAAATCACAAGATAGGATCTGCTAGTGACCTACGAACCCTAAACCTTAGATTCAAGAACAAAACATGTTTAAAAATCCAATTAACCCATATTCAAATGATCCTAGGCATACACAAACATTTTCCCATCACTAATTACAATCCTATTGCATAAACTCAAGATCCCCCAATTCATACGCATGAACCCTAATCTCAAACAAGATCAATTAGTGTTTCTGAGAGTGATTGGAGTTAAGAAACATGCTTATTATCATCTAATGACCATTTCCCATCTATCAATTTGATCAATAACAACACTTAATACTGGGTTTGAATTCTACGCATAACTCAAAAACAATTTGAACGATTGTGTAAAATTGAGCCGTTAGATTTGAATGAAATTAAAAACCCTTGTTAGTAATCATGATCAAAACAAGTTATCACTTACAGATTCAAGGATGGTTGATTAGATCACTAGAATGATTGTGAGTCGTAGGATATAGTAGGTGAAAAAATTAAATGTGTTGCAGGAAAAAGTTAATGTGAGTGGTCATGGTTCAGTTTTGACTGTGGTGAAATCAAGTTACCCAATGTGACAATTTTAGTCCCTTAACCTCACACAACTTTTAAACCTAATGCCTAACCATTTTAACACATAGTTGTTTTAGTATATTAACTCCAAGAAATGATAAGAACAACTTGTCGTACTCCCCCTCGACCTTAGAACATGGTAAAATTAATTGGTTTTGATCAAGGAGAGTAACCCGAAAACCTTTTGAATCAACTTAGTAGATAAAACGTAAATGTTTTTGGTAAAATGCAAGTATAAAAGGTAAAAATAATTTTTGGTAATTAAAAAAACATACTTTTCCTCCCCCTCAACACTAATTTTAAATGATTGAAGACATTTTAGAAAAAATATAGTGTTGAAAGAGTTTTATACTTGCATTTTTTTTTTTTTTTTTTTTTTGAAAGGTTTTATATTTTTGTATTTTGTTTTTGAGAAAAATATTTACAAAGATAGTGTTGATGTTTGACGATCAGTTGTGTTTTAAAAACTTTTCCAGATCCTCTGGAGTCAAACATCGCATACCAATTTGGTGAACTAAACTAGCAAACCTGGATGGTGCCAAGGATTTGGTAAGTAAGTCCGCCAATTGGTATTCAGTTCCAACAAAATAAAGTTCAACTGTACCCCTTTCCACATGCTCTTTGATGAAATGATATCGGAGATCGATGTGTTTGGATTTGCAATGATGCACAGTGTTGCAGGAGATAGCAATTGCACTCTTTGAATCACAGTAGATAGGAATCCTGTTGAATAGGTAGCCATAATCCTTAAGTTGTGATCTCATCCAAATGACTTGAGCACAACAAGCAGACATGGCTACGTATTCAGATTCTGTAGACGACAGTGAAGTGCAGTCCTGCTTCTTAGATTGCCATGACACAAGTTTGTCTCCGAGAAATTGTAATCCACCAGATGTACTTTTGCGTGTGTCTAAACATCCTGCATGGTCAGCATCTGAAAAAGCAATTAGTTCAAAGCCAGAATCCTTCGGATACCAGATCCCCAAGTTAATGGTTCCCTTTATGTATCGAAGGATTCTCTTGACCTCACTGAGGTGTTTTTCAGTTGGTCTGGACTGATAGCGGGAGCACATGTAGACAGCAAATACTATATCAGGTCTACTAGCTGTGAGATACATGAGGGACCCAATCATACTTCGGTATTTGGTAGGGTCAACTGGAGTCCCATGTAAATCAGCATCTAGTTTTGTGGTATAGCCCATTGGTGTATTATAAGTATCACAAGACATCATTCCATGTTTCTTCAAAATTTCAAGAGCATATTTAGACTGATTTATAAAAATTCCATGGGGTGATTGATGAACTTGAAGTCCTAGAAAGAACGAAAGTTCACCCATCATGGACATTTCAAAATTATCTTTCATTAATTTTGCAAAATCATTAGAGTAACTTCTTTTTGTTGAGGCAAAAATGATGTCATCGACATATATTTGAACAACAAGTAAGTCCTCCCCGTAGGTTTTTGTAAATAGTGTGGGATCCACCGATCCTTTAGAAAATTTATTGGCCAATAAGAAAGTAGACAGTTTGTCATACCACGCCCGTGGGGCTTGCTTGAGTCCGTAGAGTGCCTTTTTGAGTCGGTAAACGTGATTAGGACGCTCAGGATCAACGAAGCCTTCAGGTTGGCTAACATAAACTTCTTCACGGAGATCTCCATTAAGAAATGTTGTTTTGACATCCATTTGGAAGACTACCATATTCCTGTGTGCGGCATAGGCCAAAAAGATCCGAACAGCTTCATGTCGAGCCACTGGAGCAAAGGATTCAGCAAAATCTAGACCTTCTAGTTGAGAGTATCCTTTCGCTACCAGACGTGATTTGTTTCGTATGACAGTGCCTTCAGCATCAAGCTTATTCTTCCATATCCATTTTAACCCAATGACAAAGACTCCGTCAGGTCTTTCAACTAATTCCCAGACTTCTAATCTTATGAATTGCTGAAATTCCTCTTGCATAGATTCAATCCAGTTGTCATAAGTCATTGCATCTTTAATGTTCTTGGGTTCTTCATGACAAACTGTGAGTGCGTAGATGCAAGTTTCTCCATCTGTGTGAAGTCGTTGTCTTGTCATAACTGGTGCATCTGGATGGCTAATAATATGAACTAGAGGATGGTCTCGGGTCCATTTGTGTGTTGAAGGGTGTAGTTGATATGTATCTCGCATGTTGGCAGGATCCAAGTTGCGTGTTGACGACTCAGCTATATCAGGAACTGTAGTAGCTGGTGCAAACGGATTGAAGAACGCATCAGGATCATGCTCTGCGGATTGTGGAACTGATAGTGGTGTTGGATCTTCAGCTGAGTGGCGGGAGTTAGAAACAGTTTGTACTACTGTAGATGGTGAAGTAATTGGAGGACCGTCTCTCTCAACAGTTGTTGAAGTTTGTTGAGGTGAGTCTGGTACATGAATATTGTCAGGTTGAGCAGCGGAATTTGGTGAGACCTCAGTAGGACGATATTCAATTGTGTCATCAAACAGTGGAGCAAACAAGGTTTCCAATTCTTTGCGATTGAGTGGCAATGGTTCAGCCGAAGATGCCGGAGAGTTAAGACGGTTAAATTCGGGTCCTAAGCTGTGTTGCTCAGAAGCCATTTGTGTGAGCTCATCAAAATTAGCGTGAATGGTTTCTTGAATTTCACGAGTACGACGATTCCAAATCCGAAAACCTTTAGAATTTTCACAATATCCAATGAACACTCCGATGTCAGCCTTTGCTTTAAGTTTACCTAAATCATCACGATCATTTTTCGGATAGCAGAGTGCTCCAAAAACATGAAAGTAATCGATGTTCGGTTTCCTTTTGTGAACAATTTGATATGGTGTTTTGCGATGACGTTTTGTGATCATACAACGGTTTTGAGTATAGCATGCGGTTGAAACAGCTTCTGCCCACAAGTAATCAGGTAATTGAGCATTAATCAACATAGTTCTAGCAGCTTCCACTAACGTCCTGTTGCGTCTTTCAACAACACCATTCTGTTCTGGGCTTCTAGGAATAGATGTTTGATGTTCAATTCCCACTTTCTCATAATAAGACCTAAGTGTCTGATTTTTGAATTCAGTTCCATTGTCAGTTCTGACTATTCGGACCGTGTTGCGTAACTGAACTTGAATTTTAGTGAGAAAGGTGATGATCATAGAAGGAGCCTGATCTTTACTTCGTAGAAAATAAACCCAAGTCCATCTGGAAAAATCATCGACGATTACTAGTATGTAGCGTTTACCGTTGATACTTTGAACACGCATCGGTCCACACAAATCCATATGAAGCAGTTGTAGAACATGATTCGTACTGTGCTCAGGTTTTGAAGGAAAATGAGCCCGAGTACTTTTTCCTTGTTCACAGGCAGGACATAAGTGATCTTTGGTGAAACGGAATCTTGGAAATCCCTCAACAAGTTTATAACGAGCAAGGTCAGTCATAGTTTTGAAATTCAAGTGTGAAAGACGTTTGTGCCATAACCAAGATTTAGTTGATTCTGCTTTGGAGAGAAGACATATCGGAGATGTTGCAATCATATCTGACATTGAAATTGTATAAAGATTGGAGCCACGGGAGCCAGACATAAGATCGTTTCCTTGTAAGTCACGAACAAAGCAAGTTTTCTCATGAAATGCAACTTCTAGATCCCCATCACAGAATTGACCAACAGAGAAAAGGTTGTGTCCAAGGCCTTCCACATAATAAACACGGCTTATTTCGATGTTCCCACTGATAAAGTCACCATACCCCATGATTAAAGCGTAATGATCATTCCCGAATCTGACAGTACCAATGAACTTTGAGACAAAGTTGTGTAACAGTTTGAGATTGCCTGTCATATGTCGGGTGCATCCGCTATCAACAATCCAGAGAACAATCTGCACCACCTGCATCACAAGAAGAGGACACGGATGGAACAGAAGTAAGGGTGGAACCTAAAGAAACTGCGGGTTCCAGTTGGTTAGAAGCACAAGTATTCAATAATTTAGGAATCCATTTAAAATCAGGTTTGTGTTGTAACCAACGTTGCCAATTCCAACTAGTTCGAGCTTTCTTAATGGTGTATTCACTAGTGTTTGGCTGATTCCTAGACTTGTTCTCTGCACCTATGGGGGTAACATCAACTTCACTAGAAACCGTAGAAGGCGGCTTTCCTAAGATAGACTTAGAGGCAGTAGTGGGCCTAGAAGGAATGCGTGTCCTACGTTTCTTATGACGATGAAGTAGAGAATTCGCAATACATTTAGTATGATCACCAGATGAAACGCTTTTACGACAAAACACACAAGATGCATTAATATTCAAAACATTCAAAGGTTCATCATTCGTTACATTTAGATTTTGATTACAATTTGCCAGATTAGAATCTAAATCTGATGCAACATGAGTTTTATTCAAATTCCTAAGTTGGTCTTCTACTTCTTGAGCTTCTAGTTGTCCTCTCTTACGTTGCCAGAGCCTATTCTTCTTTTTACTGTTTCGCTTGGGTCTGCTAACGCTAGTAGGGGAGACTAGTCCTGTAGAAGTGGAGTTTGCAACATTAGTATTTTGAACAACCTTTCCTTTATCAGTTTTGTCTAATTTATACATTCCTGGTGCTATCACCGTGGTGTCAACCATCTTTCCTTTTTCAAGTATTTTGATTTTCTCTTTCAACTCGATGATGATGTGATTCTTATCCTGAATATTAGACTCAAGTATACCATTGCAATATTTGATGTCTATGTGGTTTTGTAGAAACTCGTCATTTTCAATTTTTAACTTCGCAATTTCTTTCTCGTATTTGAGACACAAACCTTTTAAAGACTCATTGTTTTTGCAAAGTTGACAAGAGTTTGAAACATTGTGACTTTGAAACTTCAATTCCCTTTCAAGACTTTTAGCTTGACACCATTCAAGCCTTTGATTAAGTAGACTGATTTGTTTTGAAAACTGTTTTGTCACATCATCATTCTTTTTCCTCAGATTATCATTCTCATGTTTCAGTGTTTCTATTTCCACATTCAACAAGTTATTATCAACACAATGATCATGCTTAAGCATAGAAGTACCAGAATTATAGAGATCATTCATGATAACAGACAAAATATCAGCATTGAGAACTTGTTCTAAGAGTCGATCAGCATCATTTTTGAAAACTCTAGTTCTTTGCTTTTGAACCAAAATTTCATTTTGATTATCATTGAAAACGTTTATCATATGTTTGACCTCCTTTTGAAGTTCCTGATCCCAACGTGTAGCACAGAGACGGAGGTGTTTGACAATAGGCAACAATTGCTTTTGAAAAATATCTCTCTTTTCGCGCTCGTAAGCGGATTGAAACGTTTCAATTTTTATTTCAGAATTACGTTCAATTGTCTCCTCCAAAATTTCGATGTCTTCCATAAAAGTTTTGAAATAATTTAAGACACGAACACTATTTGGTAAGGGTGAAAGTTCACCGAATGATGGTAAAGGACCATTTACTTGTGCTACAGTTTGGACAGGGGCCTCATTGTGAGATGAAACATACGACTCTTCGATAAACCATGATTTCTCAGGTAAATCCTTTTGAGTAACGAACTTGACTGGATTTTTTGAATAGTCATATGATGTGCAATATTGAACATTACTCATTTTTGACCGACTCTCGTCTTCAAGTTCTTCTTCTTCCTCAGTATCAAAAACAACAGCACGCACAATCGTATTATCAAGCAAATAGTCCATACTGTAAATTTTTGGAACATCTTTGAATGCATTGTGAAGAAACATTGAATTGTAATCGCCAAGTGCAAATCCAGTACCGGGTCTCGGTTTTAAAGTAAATTTCTGAATTGTTGTGACAGAGTTCCCGTGTTTGTAAACAATGTTACGAAATTCTTTCAATTGTTTTTCAAGATCAACAATATCACCGAGTAAGTTATCTATATACTTCCTTTTTCGTATTTTATGTTCACAAAAATCTTTTTGACAACTTGACAATTCTGTTTCTGTTTTTGAAAGTTCTGTTTGAAGACGTTCGACTTGCATTTTCAATTCACTCTTTTCACTTTCGAGTTTTGAAATCAACTTTCCGTTTGACTCGATTAAATCTTGCATTTTGCGTTGAAGATCTTGTTCTTTGTTGTAGGAATCGTGAAAAGCTTTTTCAAAACTTTTTGCATGTTTAATCTTGTCTTCCTGATTAGAAAGCTGAATTTTATAACATTCAATATCTCTTGCAAGTGACGCATTTTGTTCTTTCAAAACTTTGTTTTTCTCGTTGCACTTTATTATTTGCGATTGTTGAGCATCCAGTTGTTTTGATAACAATATGAGATCAGGGTCTGGATCAAATGATGGTTCATGTTGTTCGAAATGATCATGTTTATCATTCTCAATAGGATCATCAAATGAAACAACTGTATCATCATCGAATATGACAACTGTGTTTATTTGTTCATCTGTATGAGATGATGAAGATGATTTAGATGGAACAACTTGCGCCATATCTGATTCATAAGCAGAAGGTGAGACTATTTCATTAATAAAGCATTCATTGAGGTCATGTACCTGAGACAAGCCGTCAGTGTCATACACTGGACCTGAATCATTAAGCTTAAGTTCCTGCATGTTGGCCATAAGCATCACAGCAGCATTGGCTTCCAGATCTTCCATGTCATCATCGTTGTTCACATTTGCCATGAAGTTGTTGTCCTGTTCAGGGAAATGTCCATCTTTTTCATCCTGAAGAGCCATGAGTAATGCCTGCTTGTGAAACTTACTACCCCGAGTTCTCGGTTTGGGACATGCTGTAGCAATATGACCTTGTTCATTACAATTGTAGCACCAAACTGCATTCCCTGAGGTGGAGTTCCTTGTAGCAACTGAGTCAGACCTTTGTTGAGAAGATCCTGAGTTGTTCCTGAACCCTGCATTGTTACCAAACCTCTGACCATTCCCATAACTTCCTGAAGAACTTCCTGAACCAGATCTACCATAGTTACGATTCTGAATTTCCACTCTTCCATCATTTACAACAGCTTGATTCCTGGTATTAGAAGATGAACATTGACGGTTGTTCGTTTTGTTGGAGAATTTGCTGAAAGCACGAGCAATAAGAGCAAGTCCCTGATTCAACGTATTAAAGTCATCATCGTCATCATCATTGCAGTTGGAGTAGTACACAGCATCATTGTTGTTTGACGGAACAAGTTGAGTAGAAGTATCTTGTGGAGATGAATCATAAGGGACCATTTGGTTCGAGGTGGAAGATTGTGGATAACTGAAGTAGTTCTGCTCTTGAACATATGCATGATTTGACAGTGGTGGTGGAGCATAGGGAGATTGAGCTACGAGAGCCAAAGAATTTGGTGTTGTTGTGGGTGTGTAACCTCCTCGTAGAGCTCGATCTTTTTCCACTTCAGGTTCATGGTGTTTCAGAAAGTCATACAACAAACCATATGGAGCATCATGAAGATTCTTCGTTTGACGAACGAATGTCACATATTTATGCCAATCAGGGCCAAGACTACCAACAAATTTGGAGTTCACAGCGATCCTTGGTAGTGTGATTTTGTGACGTTCTAGATCATTGACCACATTTGTGAAACGATGATAGTAGGATTCAAGTGACTCTCCAGGTTCAATTGTGATGTCAGTGTATTCCATGTAAAGCTTGGATTCCATGTCATCTTTGTTCAATTGAGTTCCTTCCATTAGGAGATGAACGTGTTCCCACATTGCTTTGGCTGTTTTCTGAGCATCGACACTTCGATAGATCGGATTAGGTATACCTTGAAGTATATAAGCCATTGCGTACTGATCAGCTTCACGATGTAGTTTCTGTTCTTCAGTGAGTGCAGATTCTGCAAGGGGTCTATCACCAGGAGGACGTGGAGGATCAGCATGTGGATCACCAGCTTCAAATCTTGTTGGCCACTCAAATGGTCCTTCAAGTATCACTTGCTTCAAGAACTTCCCATGAGGTTTCTTTAGTTCAAGAAATCGTAAGAATCGACTTGACCATTGCACATAGTTTCCAGGTGTAAGCATTGGAGGTGTTTCAAGTGATCCTGCCTCATGTCGGGATTGTTGAGTTGTAATAACTTCACACATTCTGTCAAACCAGTGAGGTTGTTTGGAGGAAAACTGAGTGTTTTGTAGTGGCACTTGATAAGGTTGTTGTTGAGGAATGAGCTGTTGTTGCATCATTAGGTAATGTTGTTGTGGATTGTATTTAGGAGGTTGTTGATTCATTATGTGCGGAAGGTATTGTTGTTGCTGATACTGCTGAGGTTGTTGTTGCTGATACTGCTGAGGTTGTTGTTGCTGAGGATAAGAGTGAGGGAAGTAGTGATTAGGTGGTTGAGACATCTTAGAACACTTGTGTAGAAATGGATCTTTGTAGAAGAATGAAATGCACGTTCCTTTGAGTAAGTTGCCAAATCCTTGGGGTAAGTTCAATTCTTACGCGTAACTTAATCTTACGCGTAAACTTTAAGTTATGCGTAAAGAGTAGATTATGCGTAAACTAATAGTTTAGGCGTAAGTTTTCTCTTTACGCGTAAGTTTAGGCTTATGCGTAAGTTTAGACTTATGCGTAAGGTTTAAACAACCAAACAAATCTTTCAAACTTATCCAAGCGTGAAAGATAACCGTAGTCGAAGTATTCCACTAACTTATCCAAGCTAGGGAAGTACTGAGTCACCGTTACACGAGGAGAAGATCGTTGATGAAGCTTACGCGTAAACTCTGGCAAGTTACGCGTAACTCTGACTTACGCGTAGAATCAAACTTAAGCGTAGGTTTAAGGCGTAAAAGAGCACTTAACGCGTAGGATCAGGGTTTTAACCAATTTAACGCGTAAGAAAAGGGTTTTGGCCTATTTAACGCGTAAGAAAAGGGTTTAGACTAATTTTACGCGTAAGAAAAGGGTTTTGGCCTAGACTTATGCGTAAACCGACCAAAAAACACTGTAGACAGCTGGAAATAGTACTTTTTCCGACCACTTTACGCGTAAATCGTACTGTTCATCCAAAATAATGACTTTTTGATGAAAAAATGCTTAGAAATAAGGTACTTTTGATCAAATAACTTCACCAATACTAAGAAAACCTTAACTTTAGAAGATGTAGCTACCAAAAACTAGTTTTCCAATATCAAAGAAGCTATAAAACCTTAAAAAAAACCTTAAAAATCACAACTTTATGCAACAACTAAGCTTCAAATCACTATATCAACCTTGAAACTTATCCAAGCTTCAAGATTTGAGTGAAAGAAACAAAGAAAAATGCAAAAAGATGAAGAAATAAGCACCAATCCCCACGTTAACCAAAGAAACTCACTTCAAACTTCTAGTAGGCGAATGATACCACTTGTTAGGTCACCATTTATGTAAACACAAGTATGATTGATAAAGAAATAAGATGAGAATGAGAGGTGGTTGATTAAGAGACAATATGAAAGGTGAGAGTGCAAGAGTTTCACTAAGATAATCAATTAACCAACAAAATAAAATGTAACATAAGGTTTCTATTTATAAGGGAGGAGCTAGGGCAACACTCCCTTCCTCCCTTATCCTTTCATACGTGGGCTTTCAAGGCCTCATGGGCTTTTACATGTTGCCCATTAACTAAACAATAATCATAAATAATACTAAAGCAACCTATTACAAAATGTAATGACCGAGACTTGACTAAATACTAAAGTATGATCCCAACATTACACCCGAGAGATGTGAGTATCTAAACACTATTTGTGAGGTGCTTGTGTATGACCTCCGTGCTTGTCTATTGGTCTTTAGTGGAACGATTATTTGTTGTAATTACTTTTATATTAGTGTTAAATGACCCCTAACTTATCTTTTGAGTAGAATAAAAGCACATTTGCTTGAGGACAAGCAAATCTCAAGTGTAAGGGTATATGATGAGGCGAAAAATGGTCCGTTTTTAGGGGGTCATTTAAGCCCGAATCCGAATTTATTTGATCAAATATTGCCCTAAATCGTTCCTTTTGTGATTTTAGGTACTTTGGGAGTGAAATCTGGAAAAGGAAGCAATTCGGACGTTTTTGGAGCATAAAAGTGAAGAAAACGCCAAAGTCTTAATTTTCCATGCTGGGAACAGTAGGTGACGGCGTCAAGAGCAAATCCTTGACGGCGTCAAGAGCAAATTTCATGAATTTCCATGACGACCCAGTAGAGTTTTGACGGCGTCACGTGAGAAGGGCGTCAAGAGTAAAAGAGTCATGACGGCCTGGAAGTGTCTAAGTCTTGACGGCGTCAGAAGTAGATCTAGGCAGTCCGAGGAGAGTTTTGGCGGCGATGTGACGGCGTCACAAGATTACTCTTGACGCCGTCAGACCTGTTTTTCTATATATAGTTTTCTAATTTTTCACATTTAAAGAGAAGTTTTGAAGAAACCCTAAGTAGGATTTTGGTGCAACTTTTACAGGTTTTTCAAGGGTTCCAAACCCTTGATACCTTGCATTGTAATTGAGATAAGTGTTCTTCTAATTCCATAAATATGTCTATGTGTTGGTTGTCTATATCTTGTTCTTGTCTCAATTCAATTATGCTAGGCTAGATCTCTTTTGTGTTTGCTTAGATCTAATGAAACCTAGATATTGATTGTGTGTTGATTACTTGTTTATTCTTGTCTTGGATGAATGATTTATATGTTAGGCTTAAGAAAACTGGCAGATCTCCAAATGGTAACATGCTTGAACGTCTTAAGAAACATGAACCGAGGCGTACTAGGTCTTTATTGGTTGTATTTAATGCATGAGCCACTGTTTACAATCCCTATAGTTGTGCTGGGCATGGTGTAAGAGGAGATAAGAGCTCATAGAATTGGGGAGTTATGTATGCCACCCCATGAATGGTATTAAGGAATACGATCTGTCATCCATGCAATTATAACAAGTAATTAACGTGTAAAAGATATCTAGGGAGTAGTGAAATCTAAGTAAACACATTTTCTCCAATTACTGCTCACAACCTTAGTATAATTAGTTTATTTTCATTTTTTGTATTTTATTTTGATTGCATCTTAGTTTTGGGTTAGTTGAATAGCAACTAATTCCGCCCACTCTTCCAAAACCCGAGATTTTTACTTGCTTTCTAAAAAATATAAAAACACAAAAATAATCATCCCTCATCTTTAGAACTAGTATTTAGGCTTTCTAATCCTAGCGAAACTATTCCTAAGCTGAACGATCAATCCCCCGGTACTTGTCACTATACTATACTACAACGATCAGGTACACTGCCTGGTGGGGGTTGTAAGCTTCTCGAGATCCCTCGAGAGGTAAAGCCTGTTGCGATTCCCACGCATCAATAGACATGGGATTGACAGGTCCAAATAAGTCCATATGGAGAAGATGCAGGAAACTTTTGATAGTGAATGATTGTTTGGTTTTGAATGATGCTCTGTGGTGTTTTCCTTTTTCACAAGCAGAACAAGGCTTGTCTTTGGTATACACCAGGGATGGAAGGCCTAGAACTTTGTTCTGTTTGGCCAGGTTGTTGATGCTCTTGAAATTGAGATGAGAGAGTCTCTTATGCCAGAGCCAGTTGATTGTCTCACTTGCCTTAGAGAATAGACAAGTCCCATTTTGAGTAAGGGATGACATGTCTAGGACATAAACGTCATCCCTCCTTGGGGCAATCAACACTACTTCCTTATTGGCATTAAAGATGGTCCCTCTCTTGTCATCAAACTGAACTATGTATTTTGCATCACATAGTTGACTCACACTTATCATATTGTACTTGAGACCATTGACATAAGCTATTCTTGTAAAAACTATACCATTGCAGTTTACTGAACCATAACCTTCAGTGGGAGCTGATGAATTAACACCAAATACTACCTTGGGTCCTGGTTCTTCCACATATTTGTGCAGGTAACTCTTCACACCAGTCATACTCCTTGAGCATCCACTGTCGAGGTGCCAAGTAGGATCCGTGATGTGTTTCTGCACAAATAGTAAACTGGGTTAGTTTTTCTTGTTACCCCACCTCCTAGTGGGCTTAGTCCTCAAGGACTTTTTGAAATTAGCTAATGAATCATGATCTGAAGTTGAGTGTACTGAGCTACCACATGTTTTACACTTTGTGGCAGTTGATGACTCAGTAGACTGAGAAGTGTTTGTTAGGTTTTTTCTTCTGGACTGAATGATTTTGTCATACCTGTTGGTTTCATGGGAGGGATCTCAACAGATGTCACAGCAGGTTTTCATCATAAAATAATCAGGAAGATGATCGTTGAAACCACAGTGAGGACATGACAAGTAAGGCTTAGCCTTCAGTCTCTGTTTGGAAGATGAGGCATACTGATAGCCTTGTGTTTTGTAAAGACCTTGTGCCTTTGAAGAGGCAGTGTGAGAGATGTGATCACAAGTTATGTGGTCCTCTTGTTTGTATATCATGCAAAACAGGACTCTGTAGCATTTATCAGTGGTGTGATTTGGATAATTGCATGTAGGACTGTAGAACAACCTTAATCACTTATGAATCATGCCTAAATCTTAGAGAGAGAAAGTAAGTAGAGGGAGAGAGTGAGTGGGAACTCTTGTGTGTGAAATAATAACCTTGATATAACTAAGAGAACCAACCTCTCAAGTGAGGTTTACAAGAGTATTTATACTCATAGTCTAAGGCTTCACATATCTTTGACCTTATTACATAACTAGCCCTTAGACTTTATAAAATCATGAAAAATAAACATAAACTTCCTCATAATGATATTCTAAAGCAACCTATTACTACACATTAATGACCGACACTTTTTATAAATAAAAATATGATTCTAACAATCTCCCCCTAAGTGTTGGTCATTGAAGGTTGCGCGACGTCATCATATTTGTCTTTAGACTTTAACATTCATAGCTCTTGACGTCTTTAAGAATCATTAGATGAATCATAGTTCCAGTTCATCATGCTTCATTGTTGTTGAAGTGATACAATGATGTCATCTGCCTTTCGTCACTTTGTGTTTGTGGTGGTTGTCTGCCATTCCAACATGCTCATACGTCTTAAGTCTTTGTCATACATACATTTGTTATTCCCGTTCTTTCACTTTGATCTTTGTCACCTTACTTTGTAGATTCTTCTTTTTGGCATAGAATCTTTCTTTGACTGTTGCTATCCTTTGATCTTTGTGAGAACTTTCCTTTGACTTTGTGATGCATGTATGAGCATGTGGAATCTTTCGCCATGGAGATGATGTATAGCTGCAGGTAAACAGTTAGCAATAAACAACCGGTACTTACAGATAAGGAATTAGAGATCATCAACAGCATAGTGTGAAGACTCCTTCTAACCCTTACCAAGGCCATTCCCATGTCAGATACCACCGAAGGAGCTTACGAGACCTACTAAGTAGCTCAATGACTGGGTGAGTCGCTGGGGATCACTCCACGACTGTAGACCGTTTGAAACCACCGCGAACACTAAGCGTAATCCTTAAAGAATTACCGAAGTGACCTGCTGTCAGGGCTGCTTGATGTTGACCCTGGCAGGAATTTCCATTCAATCATTGAGAATCACAAATGTGAATCCTCTCATAAATGTTCTGGCAGATTTCTAAGATCTGCGTAGGACTCTTAAGTTTACATCTGGCATCCTTAATGATGAACAACCAGTGTAGAAATATCATGTGTTCCTATGAGATCTTTTGATGAATCTCGGGGCTCTAGACTCGATAAGTGCACATTTGGTTTCCTATGCGGAGATTAGGGAGAGGTCTCCTGTTTCAATATCAACCATCTCTAAGAGACAGGTTGATAGATTACACCGGTTCACCGTGAGAATGAAACAAGCTCTTTTAAGAGAACTTGAGTGGCTAGAAGGTTTAGTGCAGTGCGTCACTGGGTCCATGACGTCTTTATCTTCAATACCGGTGTCACCTTAGTAACAATCAGTAGCATACGAATTGAACCCGGTGTCTGCCCTAAGGTTGAACATATGGAGGGCTATTTCTTTTCACCCTTTTTCATATCTTTTCTTTTTAATTCTTCAACCCCTTCTTTCTCCTTTCTCATTTTCTCCTTTTTTCAATCATACCTAAGGACTTCTAATTCTAATCTATTGGATTTGTCCTTGGGTAGATCCCTCCGGCTCTGGCGGATCATAGGACGGTTTTATCCTAACCTTAGTCACCTTATAACTCCATGACTATCCTATAATTGCCATGAAACCATTTATGAAAATCTCTCAAAGTGTTTATGAATATAAACACATTTTTGTTGACACTTTGAGAGTTTTTGTTTCTTTTGAAGGACTCCCCCTTCACATGTGCTCATGGATTTTTAAGAAATTTGCACATGCGTGAGGAGTTTGCACTTTTTGAATTGATCCACTTTCAGCGAATATGACCGATTCGAGACACGCTTACATCACTAGTTGGACTAGCTTGAAGTTATTACCCGTCCTGGTCAAGTCTAAAGAAAGTCTCTCGATATGGTACATTCTACTCAGACAAGTCCTATCCGACACACGCTTACATCACTAGTTGGACTAGCTTGAAATTATTACCCGTCCAGGACAAGTCTTTTCAATTACTGACATTATAAGCTTCGTCAATTCATTGGTACTTTCTGAGTCGAGCTCTTTTGAGATTCAGTCACAATCTTTAAACATCTTTGATCACATTTTAATCATGTCTTCTCCCCCTCAAAAATAGCATATTGTGATATTTTTTATATCAACTGATTAAGGAAAAGCTTTTTGGAGAGAAAGACAGCTTTCATTTTGCATGAATTCGGAACAAGTTTGTTTTTGAAATACTCCCCCTCAAAACTCCATATGTTTTTGATAAATGTTAAACTTTTTAAAGTTTAGAGGGACGAAGTCTTCTTGAAGCAAAATTCTGAAAGATAAAGAAGTTTCAGATTTGTTGAATTTTGCAGCAAGGTTTCTGAAAAACAAAGACTTCTCTTTGTTTTAATAGGAATGTCGCACTGAGGCGTACAACAGTGTCCATTTTTAGGACAAGTGCACTTTGTTGATGAAAATCATTTTTGCGTAGCACTTTCCTTTCTTTGAAAACTTGAGTTGTGAACTGTAAGGTGTACACAAGTCATTTTGATGATGAGCACCGATTTTGATAGATTTTGAAAATCTTTTTGAAAAATCTTGTAAAGGTGGTGCTCAAAATGTAAGAGAATTTTGAAAATCTAATTTATCATTAGATCAACAATCATGCTCTTGAGCTTAAAGATTTTGAAAGTTTTTCTAAAGAAAACTCAAGCCAGATAAGTGTTTGGTTCTCGTTTTAGGATAAGTGCTCAAAAAATATTTGAAATCTTTGTTTGATTAAGCACTTTCCTTTCTTTGAAGAGCGGGTCCTGAACTGATGTATCCAGAAGCCATTCGATTAAGTCCTTATTTGAAATCTTTTCGAGTTGTTATACCCGGACTTAAGTTTTGAAATGATTTCACTTTTAAGCACGGGTTGTAAGCTGAAGTACTCACAAGCCACTGTGAAGAAAGTTTTTGAGAAACGACATGTTTTTAGAAAAACATTTTAAAGAACTCCCGTTCAAGCATCTTGTTGAGGGATCGATTACACGGTAAGGTGGTTAAACCTTCGTTCTTTGTGTATGAGATATGTTTGTGTGAATATGATTAAGTATGCGGAATCTACTTAACCACACTTAGAAGATTTATGTTTATTGTTATGGAAATGGAATAGTTAACACCAAAACGATTCAATATTATTCAAAAATAATACGAGTGATCTTTAGCTTATCACTAGGGTTACAAAGACCTTGAATCTTATGTTTGTTCTTTCTATTGTCTGTATATGAGAGTTGTGTATTGCATTTTCACACATCTAAGATTTTCCTTTTATAGCCCAAGGAAATATCTTTTACAAACTACATGACTCAACAAATAACTAGCTTATGACTAATCACTATTCTAGCTTAGTCATACAAGATACATCATGTATCTAAGATAAACAACTCACTTGGAGTGTTCAATTTGATGACTAGAACTAAGATATTATCTTTTTATGCAAGTGTTGAATAAGTCGGTCTTATCTACACAGCTGTTTGTTATGAGTCATAGCTGCACAGTCATAGCAGCAGCAGAATCAAGCAGTAGTATGATTCAGCAGCAGAATCAAGCAGCAGTAGTATGATTCAGCAGCAGAATCAAGCAGCAGTATGATTCAGCAGCAGAATCAAGCAGCAGTATGATTCAGCAGCAGATTCACCTTCAGTGGAAACTCGCTTTGATTCTTCTGATATTTAATTCCTAACAATCCTCCCCTAAACATGTGAATCACATTCAAACATGTTTTTCTGAATTAAATGAGGACTTTGTGAAGATCTTTCAAACACTTCATTGTCAGATTTGGTTGATCTGAACTTTCTTCTCTTCTGAGTGAATGAACTTATCTTTCTCTGGAACTTATCTGCTTTCTGATCTTTCAACAAGTGATGAACAAACGTAGTGAACTGAAATTGAATCTTTTCAACTTTTTGACCTAGATAGAACTTTCTCCTTTGAAATGCTTCATCCTTTCTGAATACAACATTTAAGAATGTTCTTGTCATTTTCAACCTCTATGGTTAATCTTCCTTAAACTGGGCTTGTATTTCCTCCCCTGAGATTTTTGTTTCCTCCCCTGAGATTCAAATAACATCTTATATTCATATCCTCCCCTTGTTTGAAAGATTTTCTCACAAACATAACATCATCATCTGATCAAGCATTTTTTCCATGTTTTCAGACAATTTGTACATGAAGCCATCAATTCCTTAAGAGTTTAAGATTCTGTCCTCATCACTTCTAGGTGAGTTAACTCCTATGAGAGGTGATTCAATGGACATTTTTGACTTATGGTCCATCATTTGATGGTTTTTAAAGTCATCTTTTTAAAATCCTTTTAAGAAACTTTTGCCTTAGCAGTATGTATATGATTTTATTATGAAAAATCATACTGCTTACAACCATTTTGAAAGGATTAAGTGTGTAACAGACACTCAATCAAAATTTTGGTTTAAAGCAACCTCTGGTTGTGTGAGAACCAATGTTTTCAGTTATAAATAACCGCCTGTGTATAGATAAACCTATTCAAAAGGCTTTCTTTACAGGGTTTCCAGCTCGTGGCATTTGTTACCTCTAACACAAGTGTTAGATTCACTGTTGCTCGCTGTTCTTTCTATCAGATATCCGTAGATTAGTCACATTATACTTGAGAGTATAAATTGATAGAAAGTGAGTTGTATCAGTTATTAACTGATCAACTAATTTATCAATTCAATGTGAAACATCATAATCAGATTTCAAGAAAGAAGTTTTAAGGAGTTTTGAAGTCCCAAACTTTTTCTATCATGAACCTATTATGTCAACAGCAATGATCAGCTTTCAGCAGCAATGATCAGCAGCTTTGATCAGCAGATTTCACTTGAAATAGCTTTTCAGCTCAAACATTCATACCTGAAACTGTTAGTCTAAAACCAAAAGAACAAAGTACAAAGTACTTGTCTTGAATTAGAATAATCATAAAACTAACTGTGTGAATAACTTCAAATATTGTTAATAGTAGACTTAGATAACAAAGTTAGATGCATTAACAAAATCTATATACAAAAACACATTATATTGAAAAATTTAAAGATTAAGCATTCCAATACTTGCTACCAAGTACTGAAATCTACCAACATCAAAAGCTTTGGTAAGAAGATCTGCAAAGTTTTGTTCTGAATCAATTTTCATTACTTGAATTAACCTTTTCTCATTGCAATCTCTTATAAAATGATGTCTTATTTCAATGTGTTTTGTTTTAGAATGTTGCACTGGATTTTTAATAATGCAAATTGTACTACTATTATCAATATGTATAATGGTATGTAAGAAATTGTACCCATAATCAAGAAGTTGGTTTTGAAGCCATAGAACTTGACCACAGCAACTTGCAGCAGCTACATATTCAGCTTCAGTTGTTGAATTTGCCACAATTGTTTGCTTCTTACACTGCCATGAGATAAGTCTGCATCCAAGGAATTGACATCCTCCGGTTGTTGACTTTCTGTCCAAGCTAGCACCAGCATAGTCACTGTCTGAGAATGCTATCAAATCAAAAGGTGATTCTCTAGAATACCATAAACCCAACCTTGGTTGACCTTTGAGATATCTAAAAATTCTTTTGACTGCTGTTAAATGAGAAACCTTTGGAGTTACTTGAAATCTTGCACAAGCACAAACAGAGAACATGATATCAGGTCTGGATGATGTAAGATACATCAAAGAACCTATCATAGATCTGTATGTATGTACATCCACATTTTCTCCATCTGCATCTTTAAGAAGTAGCTTCTCAGGATCCATTGGTGTGCTTGCTATTTTTGAATCAGCAAATTGAAATTTTCTAAGTATCTCTGTAACATATTTGTCTTGACTAATAAATATGCCTTCAGATGATTGCTTAACTTGCAGACCCAAAAAGAATGTAAGTTCTCCCATAGAACTCATCTAAAACTTATCTTTCATAAGTTTTTCAAAGTCTAAACACATCTCCTTCCTTGTAGATCCAAAGATAATGTCATCCACATACACCTGTACTAACAGAAGATCTTTCTTGTGTTGTTTGATGAAAAGTGTCTGATCAATCTTTCCTCTTTGAAATCCATTTTCTAATAAATAGGAAGCTAGTGTTGCATACCAAGCTCTTGGTGCCTGATGTAGGCCATATAGAGCTTTAACTACCTTGTACACTTTGTCTGGATGGTCAGGGTCAGTGAAGCCTGGAGGTTGTGTAACATACACCTCTTCTTCAATTGAACCATATAAAAATGCACTCTTGACATCCATTTGGTAAACTGTGAAGTTCATAAATGAAGCATAAGCTAAGAAAAGCCTAATTGCCTCAATTCTAGCTACTGGAGCATAAACCTCATCATAGTCTATCCCTTCTTCTTGTGTGTACCCTTGTGCTACTAATCTAGCCTTATTCTTAATCACTATGCCTCTTTCATCCCTTTTATTTCTAAAAACCCATC
The DNA here is from genome assembly GCA_030686995.1 of Artemisia argyi. NCBI lineage: Eukaryota > Viridiplantae > Streptophyta > Magnoliopsida > Asterales > Asteraceae > Artemisia > Artemisia argyi. The sequence goes on along the minus strand of CM060698.1, from coordinate 77,720,229 downwards.
TAGTGCCAATTACTCTTACTCCATAAGGTAAATCAACTAGCACCCAAACCTTTTGAATCTTGAACTGAAGAAGCTCCTCTTGCATAGCCTCTAACCAGCTTGAATTCTCTAGGGCTTTATGAATATTCTTTGGTTCATCTTGTGAGAGAAAACATACAAACAAACAGGAGTTTGAAGACTCATGTTGCTTTGAAGCATAAAGGGCATCAAGAATCCCTTTTTGATTTGAAGACATCAATTGTTGTCTTGTCTTCACACCAGATTGTACATCTCCAATCACATTTTCTAGGGAGTGGACTTGGTGAATTCGTGTTTGTGGAGTGGAAGGAACTTGATAATCAGATGGAATATTGCTCAAATCCACCTCATCTTCTGAAAAGTCTGATTTTGTTTCTTCTGAAGGACTATCAGCAGAGACAATTTGCTTATCAGCAGGAATTGTTTGATCATCAGCGGGAACATTTTGCTCATCAGCAGGAACATTTTGCTATTCTTCTGTTCTTCCTTCTCTGATTTTATCTTCAACATCTTCTTTAGTTTTGCCAGAAGAAGATTCTCCATTGGTTGAAGTTGATTCCACATTGGTATTTGACCATATTGGCATCATCACATAATCTTGATGTGTCTTCTTGTCTAACCTTGCCTCATCTGTTGCTTGTGAACCTGAAAAATTATTAGTTTCTGCAACAACAGGCACATAATTCATTGAATGGGTTAGAGTTTCAAGATCAAATAGCCATTTTGGTCCTTGACCTTCTACATTAGACTTGTTCTCTAAGAACTCTATATGTAGACTCTCTTCTACTCTCTTAGTTCTTATGTTGTATACTCTAAAAGCTTTGCTATTGAGAGAATATCCAACAAAGAAACCTTCATCTGCTTTACCATCAAATTTTCTCAAATGGTCTAAGGTATTCAGAATTGTCACATGACATCCAAAAGGTCTAAGAAATCCTATTGCAGGAGTTCTACCTCTAAAAAGTTCATATGATGTCTTATTGTGAGGCTGTACTATTAAAACTCTGTTCTGAACATAACAAGCAGTGTTGACTGCTTCAGCCCAAAAAGTTATAGGCAACTTTGAATCAGCTAACATAGTTCTAGCAGCTTCTATTAGTGTTCTGTTCTTTCTTTCAGCTACTCCATTCTGTTGAGGAGTTCTAGCAACACTAAATTCTCTTTTAATACCTTTTTCTTTGCAGAAATCATCCATAACTCTATTTTTAAATTCTGTCCCATTATCACATCTAATGACTTTTACTCTTTTGCTTACTAGGTTTTCTATCTCTGTAATGAAGGTCTTAAGGATGCTAGAAGTCTCATCCTTAGTTCCTAAAAAGAATACCCATGTAAATCTACTATAGTCATCAGTAACAACTAGACAAAATCTCTTATGCATTATACTACTTACTGAAACAGGTCCAAATAAGTCCATATGAAGCATAAACAATGATTGACTGATAGAGTTAAAAATCTTGGGCTTACAAGAGACTTTGTGTTGTTTGCCTTTAAGACAAGCAATGCATGTTTGATCATTTTCAAAACATTTTTGAGGTAAACCTCTTACCAAACCATTCTTAACAATCTTATTTATGGTTTTGAAGTTAATATGACCAAGTCTCCTATGCCATAACATAGATTCATCTAATGTGGCTTTTGCAACAAGACAAGTTAAAGCATCTTTAGAAACAATGTTATTCATATCAACACTGTACATATTGCCCTTCCTAGGAATTTTAAGAAGTACTTGACTTTCATCAGGCATCTTAAAATCAGGAGAAAGTACAAGACATTCAGTCTCAGTAAAAAGAACATTATTCTTTCTATCACACATTTGTGAGACACTAAAGAGATTATACTTAAGCTCTTGCACATAAAACACATCTTCAAAATCTAATTTACTGGTTTTGATAGTACCTTTACCAGTAATCTTTCCACCAATTCCTCCTCCAAAGGTAACATATCCACCATCAATTGATTGAAAGTTGGAAAGATAAGACATGTTGCCTGTCATGTGCCTTGAACACCCACTATCTGAATATCCTTGATCTTCATGATCTGTTGGTGAATGTCCCTGCACAAAATAAAAGAATTAGTTTTCCTTGGGGATCCAAGCCAACACTGACTTGGATCTGCCTCTTGCATCAATGAAATGTAATCTCTTGAGGACTGTTGATGCAACATTGGATTTAAGAATCCAACATGCTGAGGCCTTAACAGCATTTGCCCTGTTACCCTTAGCAGCAGTATGCTTAGCAGAAGAAACTGCTAGCTTTGGTCTCCAAACTTGTTTTTGGACCACTGCTTTTGTTTGAATAGGCCTTTGAACAATATTAGATGCATGTTTGAAAGTTGTTTTTGCACCTTTAATTGTTGATTTTGGGTAAACAGTCATATATGGTTTTTCAGCAGAAACCATTTTTCTTTCAGCAGGAACAGTTTTTGTGACTGTTTTGGGTTTTGATCTTTTAGAATTAGAGTGAAAATGAGATTTAGGTGTTTGCCTTTTGTAGTTCACTCTATTACTTTCATACCCGGATACCCATTTGTTACAGAAAGCTGCAAGATGGTCAAAACTACCACAGATGAAACAAGCTTTATTGTGAAAAGCAAAGTCATCACCTAGTTGGTAAGACTTGAGGTTATTCCAATTTCTTTGGTTACCTCTGGGCTTGTTTGTGGTTCTATATTGTTTACAATATCTAACTGGTTGCCTAACATATTTTTCATTGGTTTTAGGCCTATCAGTATTGTGTTTGACTATCTTAGGAACTCTTGTTCTTGCTTTCTTAACCACTTCAGGTTTAGACATAACCTGTTTATTTACAAAGGACACCTTGTCCTGAAAAAGTAATGTTTTACATGAACATTTACTTTCTTTCTTAGGCTCATCAGCTACTATGTTAGAGTTTGGTTGAACTCCATATTGTAACTTAGGTAGCTGAAATTCAGGTAATCCTGAATGCTCTAGGTCTATCCCTGGGGGTTTTGGGATACCTCTATAAGGGGGTGGGGCTGCATTATATCCTAATCCTGACTTAACTTTATTATTCACTTGACTGTCTATTATTTTGTTTACATTTTTAGAAGCATGTTCAAGCTTCTCTTTAGTCAATTGAATGTTTTCTTTTTCAGTCTTAACCCTATCCAATGCTTCTTTTAAGGCCTCAATAATTTGATCTTTAAATTGATTATCATTTTCAAGTAAAGTTTTAGCATCAGTAAAGGTAAGTTCATTCCTTTTATAGTGTAGGATTTGCCTCTCTGCAGATTCTAAACCACTTTTATAATTGAAACAATCTAGATCAGATTTGGCGTATCGAACCTTTTGGTCATCATACTGTTTAATTAAGATTTTTAAGTCTTTAAGAGCAGTACAAGTATTTGAACAGTTTTTATGATCATGTACCTCAGGTGCAGTAAATGCCATAAGAGCCATCTGTGAAGAACCCATTTCTTCATCATCCATGAAGCTCCAATCAAATCCTAACCCATCAATTGCTACCATAGCTTTTGGTTCAGACATCTCCCCTGTATTGGATTTTCTTCCAACATCTCTATTTCTGCTATCTTGCTGTCTTGGCCTTCTACATTCTCTTGAGAAGTGTCCCATCTTGTGACAGTTGTAGCATTCTATCTTTGACTTGTCATAACCAGCAGGATCATTGCTACTGATTGTGATCTTCTTCCCCGTCCTTTGATAGAATTTCTTAGCTCTCATGCTAAGAAGAGAAATTTGCCATTTTAGATCCATTTCCTCCAGATCATCATCATTGATCTCTTGAAGGTCTTCATGAGTTAACATGGATCCATTATGTTTGCTTGTGAAGAAAGCACAACATGTTTTCTCATCCAAAATTCCAAAAGTACTGCTTGATGAACTTGCAACATCATGAACTTTTTCATTAGTAACTGGAACTGAATTACTAGGAGATGACATAAATGCCATGTTCCCAGTACTTGAACTAGTACTTCCAGTTTTCTTCAAATCTTGCTCAACAATTTTAAAGTTGCTATACAGATCCATAAGATCCATGGTGTCAATGTCTGACTTGTTCTTCCAGACAACAACATGCATAGCCCATTCTTCAGGTAAGCTTCTCAGAAATTTTGAGTTTAAATCTTCTTGAGGTATTTCAACTCCAAGAATAGCAAGTTGACTCACAATATTCTGTAGCCTGTTGAACATATGGTCTAAAGATTCATGGTTGGTTGATGTGAAATTTTTAAGCTGTTGCTTAAGAAGAGTCTTCTGGGTCTTCTTGGTGGCTTCATTCCCACCATACCTTGCAATAATGGCCTCAAATAACGATTTTGCATCTTTGAATTTGCTGAAGTTTATAAGTTGATCATTTGGAATGGTCATCATCAGCATACTTCTGGCCTTTAGGTCATTCTTCTTCTTAATTTTGTCTTCTGCAGTTTGTGGCTTGGTTTGCAGCTTATCAACTTCCTTACCATCAACTGTTGATGTAGTGGTTGTAGGCTTGTAAGAATCTCCATCTTCAATAATTTCCCACAGTGCATAATCTTGCACTTGAAAATATTGTTCTATTCTTAACCTCCACATCTCAAACTCATTCTATTTGAGCATTGGTAACTTAGCAGCAACATTTGTTTGAATAGACTCAACATCCATTTCTAGCTTCTTCTTCTAAAACAAAAATATCAACCTGTCAGCTCTAATACCACTTGTTGAGGGATCGATTACACGGTAAGGTGGTTAAACCTTCGTTCTTTGTGTATGAGATATGTTTGTGTGAATATGATTAAGTATGCGGAATCTACTTAACCACACTTAGAAGATTTATGTTTATTGTTATGGAAATGGAATAGTTAACACCAAAACGATTCAATATTATTCAAAAATAATACGAGTGATCTTTAGCTTATCACTAGGGTTACAAAGACCTTGAATCTTATGTTTGTTCTTTCTATTGTCTGTATATGAGAGTTGTGTATTGCATTTTCACACATCTAAGATTTTCCTTTTATAGCCCAAGGAAATATCTTTTACAAACTACATGACTCAACAAATAACTAGCTTATGACTAATCACTATTCTAGCTTAGTTATACAAGATACATCATGTATCTAAGATAAACAACTCACTTGGAGTGTTCAATTTGATGACTAGAACTAAGATATTATCTTTTTATGCAAGTGTTGAATAAGTCGGTCTTATCTACACAGCTGTTTGTTATGAGTCATAGCTGCACAGTCATAGCAGCAGCAGAATCAAGCAGTAGTATGATTCAGCAGCAGAATCAAGCAGCAGTAGTATCAAGCAGTAGTATGATTCAGCAGCAGAATCAAGCAGCAGTATGATTCAGCAGCAGAATCAAGCAGCAGTATGATTCAGCAGCAGATTCACCTTCAGTGGAAACTCGCTTTGATTCTTCTGATATTTAATTCCTAACAATCCTCCCCTAAACATGTGAATCACATTCAAACATGTTTTTCTGAATTAAATGAGGACTTTGTGAAGATCTTTCAAACACTTCATTGTCAGATTTGGTTGATCTGAACTTTCTTCTCTTCTGAGTGAATGAACTTATCTTTCTCTGGAACTTATCTACTTTCTGATCTTTCAACAAGTGATGAACAAACGTAGTGAACTGAAATTGAATCTTTTCAACTTTTTGACCTAGATAGAACTTTCTTCTTTGAAATGCTTCATCCTTTCTGAATACAACATTTAAGAATGTTCTTGTCATTTTCAACCTCTATGGTTAATCTTCCTTAAACTGGGCTTGTATTTCCTCCCTTGAGATTTTTGTTTCCTCCCCTGAGATTCAAATAACATCTTATATTCATATCCTCCCCTTGTTTGAAAGATTTTCTCACAAACATAACAGTGTTAGAAGTACATGAATCATCACTCTGCGGGTGTTGACTATCAATGGTTGTAATGGTTTCTACTTCCTTTTCCTGATGATTATCACTATTATTTGCCTTGGTGAAACTATCAAAAATCTTTCTAGTGGGAATCCATCTAAGACTAACTGTTTTAAAAACTTTTCCCGTGGGAATCCACCTAAGGTAAGATCTACACGTAGTTTTCTTATCAGATGCAGCGGAAGTCTCAGTCTTGGAAAAACTACATCCGTTCGGTATCCACCTACTAGGTTTCTTAACCTCTTGCTTCTTATCAATGGGTTTGTTTCTATTTGGTGTCTTAGTGGATTGTGTCTTGACACTTGATTTTCCTTTCTTGAGAAATTTTGCAATACATGCATCGTGATTAGCTGAAAAAACACATTTTTGACATGTAGGACAGACAAATTCAACATTCTTGTTTAACACAGCAACTGTAAGTTTGTCACTACAGTCTTTTGGAAATTGTTTGTTGTTCGATGAGACTTTGGAGTTCTTTGTGTTGCATTCTACGTTCCTAGCATTCTCTTTTGTGCCACTACTCTTAGATGCACTCCAATCCCTAGTAGTTTGTTGATTGTTCCTAGGTAATGTTTTACTACTACTAGCAGTGCTTTGGAATCTTGTAGAATTCATCTCACTAGGTTTTACACCTAAAATTCCGTCTTTTCAAAGTTGTGTCTTTTTCCTAGCTTCCTCTAGATGGTGATTTTGGACCATGTCATTAGAACCGACAGACTCTTTAACAGTTTTTATGGTCACATTCGGTGTATTATTCCTAGAAGAGCCAGGTGTACTCACATTTGTGTTTCTTTCAACAACCAATTTTTGTTTGTCAACAATCTTTTCGTTTTCACTATGTTGGGGCAAGGGTGTTGGAGTGACTGGTTTTGTCAAATCCTTTTTCTCATCGATTTTTGGAGCAACCCGTGAAATTGACATGTTTGGTTTTTGAACCATGTTTGAAACATTTGGTTTCTCCAAAGTCGATGGTATTGCAAACTTAGTTTCCTCACCCTTCCCTTTTTGACTTTCAAGCTGAGCCCTCAAAAGATCATTTTGCTCTTTCATGTTCTTGAAGGCACGCTCATACGACAATTTGTCATACTTGCATTCTTCTTTTTTCTGATCAAGTTATTTAAAACATGACACATTTTCTTTTTCAAGCTTTATAAGAGCATTTTCATATTTGGAAACAATTTCGGAGGTCTCAGCTCTCAGTCTTTCATCATCCTGAACAGAATATTTTTGTAAAATGATGGACATAATATCAGTAGTTATAACAACTTCGAAGAGAGAATCATTTAAATTTTCCAAAACATTCATGTTTTCACGAGTATCATTAACTTCGTTTACCAGGGATTTGTGGTCCTTGACAAAGTCGGCCATTTCTTTTAAGAAAGCTTATTCAAAATGGATTACCCTCGCACTGATGTTATTCAGTGGGATAGTAATTTCGTTTTCAAACACCTTTTTCTGTTCGATATGAAAACTAGAATGCCAGTTGTTAATATTGATGGTAGTTTTAGATTCAACAATATTTTGAAGTTCTTGAATTCTCTTTTTAACGTCATCAAGAATTTCTCAAGCCTCACTTGTATTAAAAGTGTTGTTAGAGGACATTTGTACCATTTTTGAAAAAGATTTGGAAACAACTTTCTTTTTAGACAAGAATTTCGCGAACGGTCGTTTTATGGAAAACAAAGATGGTTCTGTTTGTGGAACAAAAGTAATACCCGAAAGTTTGTTCAATTTGTTGTAATCAATGGGTTTCAAATCCTTTTGTTTCATTTTAGTTATGCTCTCTTCGACAAGTTCCATCGTTTGCACAGAATCCCGAACAATGGAGGATCATGTTTGGTGTAAATCACATTACCATTATACAAAACATTCTGTTCTTGCTGAGCTTTCTTGAGATTACAAGGATTTGAGTTACCAAGAGCCATTTTATGTTTCGTATGGTAAATCGGATTAGTTTGATTTGAAATCATTTTCATTGTTTGACTTGACTGACCCGACTTAACCACTAATTCTTCTAGATGTGCAATCATGTGTTCTGACTCTACGATTTCTTCCAAAAGTTTATCTTCTTTCTTTGCAAATTCCTTTTTCAACTCATCCCTTTCTTTTTCAAGATTGGAATAAGCTGATTTTTGTTTAGAGAGTTGGTTTTGCAAATCAGTAATTTCCGCGTTTAAAGCTTTTATCTTTTTGAAAGAATTAACGTCAAGTGTATCAAACTTGATTTGCAAAAGTTTTTCCCTTGAAACGGAATTTTGATAACCAGTTTCTAATTCAGACAATCTTTTGTGATGAAACTCAAAAGCATTAACGTTTTTCTTGTAACTCTCAAGCTCAGCGGTCAATTTAACATTCGCGGCCTTAACATCGCGATTGACCTTTTGCACATTTTCAATTTCAATACGACAATTGTTCAATAATGATTCAAAGAAAGCACAGGTTTCCTCATCATTAGCATCATTTTGTGCAACTTGAACTCCATTAGGATCCATATCTGGAGTTTCATAGTTAACATTGCTATTAACTTGTTCCCCCACATATGTATCATAATTAGGTTCAGGTGGCACATAATGTGGCTTCTCATGAGCAAACGTATTAGCATTATTACCATTATTTGGTACCTGATAGAATGGATCTGAATCGTAAGTAGGAGGAAGATCAGAATCACTGGTTGATGTTGTTGCCTGCTGATTTGCCATAAAGTTGTAGGTTTCATTGAGATCTGCTGATTTCTCATTAACTCTTGTTGTAGCTATGAAGTTGTTTTCCTCACCAGTCAATGGTATACCCGATTCTTCTTTATTGGCTAGCATCAACAAGTACTGGATCTTTTCAACCTTCGTCATTGCATTGACATTGTAATTATTCCCAATATCACTGATGTGACTTGCTGATGTATGTTTCTGAATCGAAGTCATGAAACAATTAATCCCATTTTGATTAAGCACGTTCTGATTCATAATTTGATCCATCTGATTTCCTACATACTGCCCTGCATATTGCATCTTGTTCCCCATCTGTATACTCGAAGCATATCCTTGCGGATTATTGTTGTGTTGTTGGATGTTTAATTCCTTGAAGAGTGAAGCAAAACCATTGGACAAAGTACTTCTGAAACGATCATGGTGAGTTTCCATTGATTCAATTTAAAGTGAAAAGTTGTTCTTAGGATCTTTTGAAAGATAACAAAGGTTGTTGTTGAAGATTAGATGTTTTGGTAAAGTAGAAAGTTCGTTCTCGGTATGATTAAAGGTTTTTGAAATGTAGTGAAAAATCCAAACTCGGTATGACTTGAGAAAAGATCCAAACTCAGTATGTCTTGAGAAAAAATCCAAACTCAGTATGTCTTGAGAAAAGATCCAAACTCAGTATGTCTTGAGAAAAGATCCAAACTCAGTATGTCTTGAGAAAATTTCCAAACTCAGTATGTCTTGAGAAAAAATCCAAACTCAGTATGTCTTGAGAAAAGATCCAAACTCAGTATGTCTTGAGAAAAGATCCAAACTCAGTATGTCTTGAGAAAAGATCCAAACTCAGTATGTCTTGAGTATTATCAAACTCGGTAATTTAGTGAAAATTTGAGCAGAGTTTCCCCTTAGAAAGTTGCCACTTAGAACCTTACTCGATGTACGATAAGGCAAACAGGCTAACTCGCCAATAATAACTGAAACTTGATAAAACAAAAGCAAACTCGCTAACTTTTTATCCCAAACTCACTAAGATTAAAAAATCCTAACTCGCTAACATGTAAAGTAAACCCAAACTCGCTAAGTTGAAGAATCCTAATTCTATAACTTGGAAATTTCCTAACTCTATAGAAACCGTTTCAAACTCGCAAACTTGGAAATTTCCTAACTCTATAGAAACCGTTTCAAACTTGCAAACTTGCGATGAACAGTAAGCGGATTTCTCAAAAAAACACTTTAAAAAACCAAGTTTTTCTACCAAATCTAACCTAAATCAACCTATATTATCCCTTGGCGAATGATAGTACTTGTAGGACCGTAGAACAACCTTAATCACTAAAGAATGAAGCTTAATCCTAGAGAGAGAAAGTAAGTAGAGAGAGAGAGAGTGGGAACTCTAGTGTGTGAAATAATAATCTTGATATAACTAAGAGAACCAACCTCTCAAGTGAGGTTTACAAGAGTATTTATACTCATAGTCTAGGGCTTCACATATCTTTGACCTTATTACATAACTAGCCCTTAGACTTTATAAAATCATGAAAACTAAACATAAACTTCATCATAATGATATTCTAAAGCAACCTATTACTACACATTAATGACCGACATTTTTTATAAATAAAAATACGATTCTAACATTGCACAACTCACATCTCACTGAAGATCTGGATGTGGTTTTTGGTTTGGAGGAACTTGAGGATGCTTATGGTTGTTTTGATTTTGAGCCAGAGGGTTTTTCAGTGGACTCAATTTTTTCACTTAGCATCCTGACAAGTTTAGCTAGCTGATCAACTTTTGAATCAGTGTTATCAGGTTTCACTTCAGTAGATACTGAAGGTGTGCGGTTTTTCTGGAGGTACTGAGGTAGGTCTTTTCAGGATGGTTATTCCTAGATTTGTTTTCTCCTTAGGAGAGTGAGGTTGATAAATTGGTGGTGCAAGGTTTGAACTAGGTGCTGCTCCCTGAAGTTGTTTCAGTAGAGGGAGTGGTGATTGTGAATCTGACTTAGACTTAGTAATGGACTCAGTATGACTGGGTTCATCAGTGACTCCTAGCAACTCCTTAATAGCCTGACTTTCAGGCTCTAGAATTCTTCCATTGTTAAAGTTTGGCAGTTTACTGTCAGGATTGACTCTTTCAATCCAATCACTGGGTTTAGGAGTAAGTTCTTTGCTAGAGAGTATGTTTGCTGACAGAAAGGCTGCTGAATGGCTACTCTCCCCAGACACTTCAGTGAGTTGATCTTCACCCAGAGCAGCCTTTTTGGTGTTGGGTGTGAGACTCAGTGTGTCAAAGAGTTTGGGGTTCTTCTGAGTCCATTTCCAAATGACAGCCTTTTCTTTCTTAAGTTCTTCTTGAAGAGCTTGATTTTGTTTTACAAGTTCAGAATTTTGAATTTGAAGTGTAACACTTTCAAGTTTAGCTTGTTTTAAAGCAAGAAGTTCATCTCTACACTGATTTAATTCAAAACTCAGTTTATTAAATTTTGAAAACAAATTAAGTCTCTGCTCTTCTACATACTTAAGATCAACATTAATATAATCTAAGTAAGATTTACAATAAGCATCATCATCCATAGAAAGTAAGATGCTTACCTTTCTCATTGTGATGTTCACCCATTCACCATTCCTGGCATGACCTTTTCCAACAGCAAGCTTGTTATCCTTTGAGAGAGCCATCAGGGCACTGATGTGAACTTCTTCATCATTAGCAGAGGACACTTCAACCTCATCCTAGTCAAATGTTTCAGCTACAAGCCCCTTGTTCTTTGCCTGAGAAGGTTTTGGAGCCTGAGGTAATTGACTAACTATGGAGGGTGACTCAAGAAGAGCAAGTTTGGCCTTAGCCTTCCTGTATTTGGCTTCAAAATCTATTTGAGGGGATTTTTCAATTTTATTTTGAAAAGACTAACTAGATTGAAGCATCTTAGGTTGAAACTTTCTTGTTCCTGAAAAAGAGTTGTTTCCTGAAAATTTGTAAGATGGTTCAGAGGTTGTTTTTGAGAAACAATCTTTTGCAAAATGACCTTTTTTAACAGATTTAAAACACTCAGGGTTGTCATTTGCTTTTGAGTTAGAAAAATTTTTGTTTCTTTTAAAGAACCTTCTTGAGTTTGCAAGGAGTGCCCTTTCATGAAATTCAATTTGTAAATAATTCAGGTACTCCTCACTGGTTCTTTGATCAACCTCATCATCAGACTCATCTTGGAAATCCTGCACAACACCATTGGAGTAGAAAGCAGTTGATATGGGTGAAATTGTTAAGGCCTTTTTGGTCTCTTGAGCTTTACCAGGGTATCTCCTGGTGATTAAGTTGTCTTCATAGACAAACTTCCCATAAATTGCAGGGAGCTCAAGGTTTTGGATATGGTTAGCATTTCTGAACCCCTGAGAGAAGTTTAACCACTTCTCAGGGAGACTATTGACAAAGCCAACATTGATTTCATGCTTTGACAGAATTACACCATCATTGGTCAGCTCATTCAGGAGGGTCTTATATCGAGTATAAGTCTCTGAGAGACTTTCAGAATCTTTGGCCCTGAAGGTATTGTATTCAAGCTTCAGGTCCATGATTCTATTCTCCTTGGTATCAGAAGGCCCTTCATAGCTATGAACCATGTCAGTCTAGGTCTGCTTGGCAGTAGGACAGTTAATCACTGATTCCATTATATCGTCAGGAAGACATGATATAATGATGCTTTTCAGGCGCTGGTCCTGATTGACCACCCTCCTTTCATCTAGGGTCCACTGAGCTTCAGGTTTGACTAAACCTTGAGCAGTTGTTGGGACATATGGACCATCATTAATTAACTTAATGTAATATGGTTCCATCCCTGTCAAGTATCAGAGCATGCGCTTCTTCCACTTGTTAAATTTACCAACTTCAAGTCGAGGGGCAGTTACTGAATAGCTTCCACCCATTTTTTCGACAAGTTGGGGAACATCTGAGTCAGCCATGGTGGCATCTTGATTTTAAAAACTTTTGAGCACTCTTTTGTTTTGAAAACAGATTTAGAGAAGTTTTACAAATCAGAGGCTATGATACCACTTGTTGGTCCCTTTTACTTGGTTAATAATAACTAGAGAGTTAAATTAACCAAGATACATGACTTCTAACACAGATGTATAAAAGATTAACAACAAAGATAAACGTAAAGAGAAAAGAATAATTTTCAACGTTTAATTCTTATTAGAAGTTAATCAAAGAATTATACCCAAGTGTTTGCGGAATAACACTTGGGATTGAAATGACAAGTATGGTATGAACTCCTCACTAAACTCAAACAAAGTTTGAGTGACAACTATAGGTCACACTGAGCTATCTCAGGGACAGTGTTGTTCTTTGGAGGAGTAAAAGTGGTTTGTGAATGCTTAGCATTAAATGCACAAACTTTTCAACATTTACTCCTCACTTATGTTACCTATTTATACACAAGTATGAACAACCATAATACACAATGGACATAAGACTTCCTTAATAAAATCTTAATAGATTTTATTCTCTGGCAAGGGAAACTTCTTCGGGTTAAGTCCAAAAGGTGCTTTCTGATACGTGGGGATCGCACCCTCGCAACAGGTTTTACCTCTCAAGGGATCTCGAGAAGCTTACAACCCCCACCAGGTAGTGTACCTGATCGTTGTAGTATAGTATAGTGACAAGTACCGGGGGATTGATCGTTCAACTCAGGAATAGTGTCGCTAGGATTAGAAAGCCTAATAAACTAGGTCTAGAGGTGAGGGATGATTCTTTTTGTATTTTTATATTTTATGAAAAGCAATTAAAATCTCGGGTTTTGAAGGAGTGGGCGGAATTAGTTGCTAATGTGGTGAAACAATAATGTGGAAGGTTGTGTTTACTTAGGTTTCATTACTCCCTAGATATCTTTTATAGGTTGATAGCTTGTTACGATTGCATGGATGACGGGTCATATTCCTTAATACTAGTCGTAGGGTCGTGTACAATATTCCCTAACTCTATAGGATCCTACTTCACTCCTATGTCGAGCCGTTAGAAGCTCCTAACATGGGATCATTAGAATTCTCCTACGCATTAAATACAACCAAAAATCGTAGTACACCTCCGATCATGTTTCTTAAGACGTTCAAGCAAGTTACCACTGGAAGTCTGCCAGTTTTCTTAAGCCTAACATCGAATACAATCATCCGTAACAATTATAAACAAACAATCAACCCATAATTAACATCTAGGTTTCACTACATCTAAGCAAACACAAAATAGATCTAGCCTAGCATGTTAAATAGAAGACAAGCGTAAGATATAATCAAACAACACATAGACATATTGAATGATTTGAAGGAATACTTATCTTTAATTGAACATGAAAGATTCAAGGGGTTGAAACCCTTGAAAAGCTGATAAAATTCGGAGTATGGTTTATTCCCTCAAAGTTGCACATTAATGAATGAAATTTGGAAAACTATATATAGATTACACATCGTGACGGCGTCATGTATTAGATTGTGACGCCGTCAACTCGCCGCCATAATAAAATCGTATTGCCTAGATCTGTTTGTGACGCCGTCATCTGTAGAAATACTCTGGGCCATCACTAATGTTTGGACCCTGACGGCCTTGGGTGACGCCGTCAACTCCTATGCTTAAAAACTCTCTGGATTGTCACGTGTATTTTCCACATCCACCTCTTTTGTAACTCTTGACGCCGTCATTTGGAGAGTCTTGACGCCGTCAGGTACTGTTCCAGCAAGGAAAATTGAGACTTTGCCATTTTCTTCACTTTTATGCTCCAAAAATGTCCAAAATGCTTCCTTTTCCAGATTTCTCTCCAAAAGTACCTAAAATGACAAAAGGAACGATTTAGGGCAATAATTGATCAAATAATCTCGAATTCGGGCTTAAATAACCCCTTAAAAGCGGTTAACTTTTTGCCTCATCAAATACCCTTACACTTGAGATTTGCTTGTCCTCAAGCAAATGCGCTTTTATTCTAATCAAAATACAAGTTAGGGGTCATTTAACACTAATATAAAAGTAATTACAACAAATAATCGTTCCACTAAAAACCAAATACAAGCACGGAGGTCATACACTAGCACAGCACAAATAGTGTTTGGATACTCACATCTCTCGGGTGTAATAAAGTATATATCACAATATGGAAATGGAAAACATCTCTCACTACCTGTCATAGCAAATAGATTACCATAGGCTTGGGAAAGGATCAAACCTCCACCACTTGGCGTAACCACCTAGGATAAACTATCAAAAAGGTCTTTTAAAGGGTTATAACGTTAGGTGTAGGGATATGGAATACACGGTTTTGTTGGATAAAGGCAATATTTACTAGTGGCGAGTTAATCATCTTGGTTAATTACATGTACAATATGGCGTTGCTAAGCCAAGACTAGACTCGACTTAAGCTAATGAATCAAAAATAACAAAAACATAAAATAAACATAGAATGAAACGGGATGGTAGTCCGTATGTTTTTTCTCTTTTCTTTTTTCTATTTTTTTTTCTTTTTCTTAATTTTTTCGATTTTTTTTTTTTTTTTTTTTTTTTTTTTTTTTTGCATACACTCTTACCCTACCATCCAAAATAATATATCATAGGGAATGTACATTCCCCTTAAACTTGAATTTTTACATACTTTACAATAAACTACTCTAATGACTCGAATCAAGATAATCAAAACATTTGGAGTACTTTTTAAGATTAACGCACATATGAGGGTAATATATGATGTTCTTCCCCATTACTCCATAACACAAGTACTTTACTCATGAGTCCCAATCGTCCCAAAACAATATGTACAAGATATGACTCGACTTAGCAACCATGTATTCAATTAGATAATTAACTAAGGGTTTAAACATGTAACAATAATGCACTAAAGATGAGTGCATACACGGAAGGCTAAGGCGATTTGGTTGCACATTTGGGTGGGTTGTAACAAATTCTTCCTTTAAGATAGGCTCGGAGGGGTGTACTAGGGGTTTCGTGCACTAAAAATGAGTACAACGCTAAGGTGTGGGAAAAATAAATTGACTTTACTAGCCAAGTAATATGACTTAAATGGTCAAGTAATTATGATACGAGTTTAACACAAGGGTGATCCTAATGCCTCTTATCATGTAGTAAATCCTACTACACGATGTAGTCTCACTAGCAGTCTCGGGATGCATCACTAACGCAAGTTCTAGAATCTAAATGCTACCGGTACACTCATAAGCACTAATAATGAATGCTTTTCCTATCAAATCTAAAGGCGAACCTCACATATTTGTGTGGAAATTTTTTCTGAATGGTACGGTTTTGTGCTAGTCATACAACTCCTATCCATGAGACGCTTGCTAAGGCTAAAGTTTCACTCCTAAATGTTGTAAAAAAATTTAAATTTGGCGCTAAAATTACACTAACAAGTATTTCTCTTAGTTTCATTACACACCTACCATCGAACAAACAAACTCAAGTGCAATAGTATCCTATAAGGTATCATCATTTACCCTCCTCTTACACTTAGGATGAACATTGTCCCCAATGTTCAATTAAAGGATGTAAAAGTAAAACAGGTAAAAGAATGAAAAAAAATACTCCCCTGATTCGTTCAGTGTGAATAGTGTGGCAACAAGGTTAGATCTTCCTCCAAGAAAATGAACATTCAAAGCTTCCCTTCCAGAAATATATATCATCTTCTTGTCATACATAACCTGTTAAACCTAAGAAAATAAACAAGGCAACCTCGCGTAAAATCGACGGCAATCTATATATACTAACAAGTCCTAGAAAGCAATTTAAGATATAATGCTTGTGGAATGAATGTTTGCAGATTTCCTGGAGTTTATAAAACTAAAGAATTAACAAAAACTTTAAGACTCCGTTAGAAAAACAAAACTCGCAAAATTTCCAGAATTTTACATGTGACACTGTCAGGAGTTAACTCTTGACACCGTCAGAAGTGACCTACATAAATCTTTATGTTAAGTTTCCGGAAAATTTCTGGAAAAACTTATGTCCTACTTCCTGGAAAATCCTGCAAAACATCATTATGACTCGATACAAGCATTTGACTCTAACGAATACTAATACACATGTTCATTTAATATTGTGGCGAATCATGATCAATTTCGTTCTTAGAAACAAATTTGGGGTTTCCCCTTACACTTAGCTTTTGCAAAATACCTTTATATGAAGTTAAGACGAAGTTAAACAACAAAATAAAGCATTTTCACAATTTTAGTTTGAAACATGATCTACCAACAATAAAAATAAAGCATGCATACGAAAGCAAATAACAATCAAACAAATAAAAATCACACAAAACATGGGTTGCCTCCCAAGAAGCGCTTTTTCTTTATATACGAGTCTTGTAGCTAGACTCAAGGTCATGGGCAATTACGTGACCTCATCATTGGTCTCATTCTCTAGGTCATCTCCAATCTTAGTTTTGTCTTCCGGACCTAGTTGCAAACATTCCTTGTAGAAACCAAGTATTCTATTCATGACATAATCTACTCCTCTACGTCTATCCTCATCATTCCTATAGTAAACCGCTTGCTTGTGTTCCTTTTCTATGTTTTTTATAGAAGGCGGTATTGTTCAATCTTATAGGGCATTTGGTAAGCAATCTCATCGTTCTCTTCCTTGAATCTCACTATCCCTAGGGACGGGTCATAACTCATCTTAGAGACCTCAACAAACGGTTTTCCGAACACTACTTGACTTAGGCAACCATCTATTACCAGACGAGTGTCCTTTACTATCAAAAAATCGGTAACATAAGTGAAGTTTCCTACAAAGACATGTAATCCTTTCACTCTTCCTACAAAGTTGCTCATCCTAATCGTGTCGGGCATCATCCTATACCCAAGTTGCTTCTTCATTACCCAATTATAATAGGTCCTAGTCATGATGTTTATAGGAGACCTATGATCGATATAAGCTTTCCACACATGCATATGCCCAATGTTGCATGGTATGTTGATGTTAGAGGGATCACCTACTTTTATAAGGGGTGAACCAAGGATGTATGGTGTCTCGGGATCATCGAATAAATCCTTGTGATATTCCCGTTCTTCCTTGGTGGGCAACTTATCAAAGTATTCTTCTACGTTTTCTACTTCCTCTAACTTTTCTCCCTTATTATCCTCAACTTCCTTAACCTCATCCTTAGTCCCGGTTTCTATTCCAACTTCATCCTTGTCACTTTCTTCTATATTCTTATCTAATGGCTTAATGGTGACAATGTTGACAAAGTGGACGTGTTTGGATGATGAGGGGTCCTTAATTCGGATTCCGCTATTAGTGTCCCTAGTGTCCTTCCTAGGTGTGGTTAGCACTTGGTTGTTGAGGGCTTTCAACAAGTTGTCAATCTTATTGGTCATCTCCGTTTGTTGTTGATTAAATTTGGTTTCAAACTTAGCTATGCGAGCTTCTTGAGATGCCATAAACTTGGTCATCAATCCTTCAAGATTATTGGTACTACCATTGTTACTGGAAGGATTGTTGTTGAAGGTACGGTTAGAGGGTGGACCGTTTGGTTGGTAACGATTAGATGGATTGGAAGAATTGTTTTGGGGCATGTTTTGGTTTTTTTTCCACCTAAGGTTCGGGTGATTTTTCCAAGAAGGGTTGTAGGAATCACCGTAAGGGTTTGGCTCAGGTTTGAAAGTGTACCACTTGTCTCCCGCTTCGTCGATACGCGAGGATGCGTAATCCGCAAAACCTTGTCCGGTTAGTTCAACGCAATCACGAGTGTCATGGGGACCACTACATAATTCGCATGAAGAAGTGATTTTGTTCACTTGGCTTGAAGGCTTAGGAGCTTCGTAGGATTTCATGAGAAACTTGACTTGGTCCTCATGTTCCATGATCCTACGGTCGGGAGTGCTAGAATTGTTCAAAGGCAAAGATATTGCCTTGACCGTTTTGTTCAAATCATGGGGATCGTTCCAACTTTCGTTGTCATAGAGAGCAAGATCTTCTATGAGTTCCCATGATTCTTCCGCACTTAGATCACGTAGCTTGCCACCGGCCGATTGGTCAATGGTTCGCCTTGTGGAGAGATCGATATGGTCATAGAAGATTTGGACTTGGAGCCAAAGATCTATGCCATGATGAGGGACTTTTTGGAGTAAGTCCTTGAAACGAGTCCATGCTTCATATAGAGTTTCACCATGACGTTGTTTGAACATCAAGATATCATTTCTAAGCTTGGTAGTTCTCCCCGGTGGGAAAAATTGAGCAAGGAAACGAGTGGTGAGATCATCCCATGAGGTGATGGATTCCCGCGGGTAAACGTTCAAGCCATTGACTAGCTTGATCACGTAGAGAGAATTGGAATAGACTTAATTGGGTCGACTCTCTAGTTACAACATCAAGGTCTATGGAATCTACGATTTTAAGGAAATCCTTGAGATGTTGGTTAGGATCTTCGGAATGACGTCCATGGAATGCACATCCGCTTTGCACCAACCGGATGGTATCGGATCGCAAGGGGGACACATTGGCTCCTTGAGTGAGCTCAAT
This sequence comes from Artemisia argyi, assembly GCA_030686995.1. Classification (NCBI taxonomy): domain Eukaryota; kingdom Viridiplantae; phylum Streptophyta; class Magnoliopsida; order Asterales; family Asteraceae; genus Artemisia; species Artemisia argyi. Next base: position 77,701,135 of record CM060698.1, on the reverse strand, counting down.
AGTGTTTCGATAGCCTTGGTGGCAAGGACGGGAATACTCTCCTAAAGTTCGGGGCCTAGGAGGTTGGTTTGCTAGTGGTGGGTTTTGTGGGTGGTTTTGTTGTGGTGGGTTGATGGGTTCAAAGATGTTACCACCTTCCATGATGTCGGATGGTAAAGGTTACGAACAAAGACACGAAGAAATAAGATAGACTAAAGAAAACCTAAAAAAAAAAAAAATCTTACTAGAAAGGAATCTAGCAAGTAAACCTAATAAAAAGAAATCCTAACCTAGACAATAACTATTCCCCGGGCTGCGGCGCCAAAAACTTGATACGTGGGGATCGCACCCTCGCAACAGGTTTTACGTCTCAAGGGATCTTGAGAAGCTTACAACCCTCACCAGGCAGTGTACCTAATCGTTGTAGTATAGTGATACGTGGGAATCGCACCAGGCTTTACCTCTCAAGGGATCTTGAGAAGCTTACAACCCCCACCAGGCAGTGTACCTGATCGTTGTAGTATAGTATGGTGACAAGTACCGGGGGATTGATCGTTCAGCTAGGAATAGTGTCGCTAGGATTAGAAAACCTAAATACTAGTTCTAAAGATGAAGGATGATTATTTTTGTATTTTTATATTTTTTTAGAAAGCAAGTAAAAATCTCGGGTTTTAAGGATTTGGGCGGAATTAGTTGCTAGTCAACTAACCCAATACTAAAGACGCAATCAAAAGAAAATACTAAAAATGAAAATAAACTAAATTAAACTAAGGTTGTGAGCAATAAGTGGAGAAGTCGTGTTTACTTAGATTTCACTACTCCCTATATATCTTTTACACGTTAATTACTTGTTATAGTTGCGCGGATGACAGATTGTATTCCTTAATACCAATCATGGGGTGGCGCACTTAATTCCCCAATCCTATGAGTGCCTACTTCACTCCTATGTCGAGCCGGCTAAGAAGCTCCTAACATGGGATCATTAGAATTTACTCATGCATTAAATACAACTAATAAAACCTGCTGCACGTCAGTTCATGTTTCCTAAGACGTTCAAGCATGTTACCATTTGGAGATCTGCCAGTTTTCTTAAGCCTACCATCGAAATCATTCATCCAATACAACCATAAACAAGTAATCAACACATAATTGACATCTAGGTTTCATTAGATCCAAGCAAACACAAGATAGATCTAGCCTAGCATGATGGAATTAAGACAAGAACAAGATATAGACAACCAACACATAGACATATTGATTGAATTAAAAGAATACTTATCTCAATTACACATGAAAGGGTTCAAGGGCTGAGAACCCTTGAAAAACCTGTAAAATTCGTACTAAGTTCCGCCTTAGGGTTTCTCCAAAACTTCTCTCTTTTTTATGAATGAAAATTAGAAAACTATATATAGGAAATTGAGGGTGCCGGCGTCAAGACAAAATTGGTGACGCCGTCATCTCGCCGCCAAAATACTTCTCGGACTGCCTTGATCTACTTTTGACGCCGTCACGTTATAGCATTTTCCAGGCCGTCACGCATTTTACTCTTGACGCTCTACTTCGTGACACCTTCAATTCTGTACTGGGTCGTCATGGAAATTACTCTTGACGCCGTCAGATTTTCCTTCTTGACGCCGTCACCTACTGTTCCCAGCAAGGAAAATTAAGACTTTGGCATTTTCTTCACTTTTATGCTCCAAAAACGTCTGAATTGCTTCCTTTTCCAGATTTCTCTCCCAAAGTACCTAAAATCACAAAAGGAACGATTTAGGGCAATATTTGATCAAATAAATTCAATTTCGGGCTTAAATGACCCCCTAAAAGTGGTTCATTTTTCGCCTCATCGTATACCCTTACACTTGAGATTTGCTTGTCCTCAAGCAAATGCGCTTTTATTCTAATCAAAATACAAGTTATGGGTCATTTAACACTAATATAAAAGTAATTACAACAAATAATCGTTCCACTAAAGACCAATAGACAAGCACGGAGGTCATATACTAGCACCTCACAAATAGTGTTTAGATACTCACATCTCTCGGGTGTAATAAAGTATAAATTACAATATGGAAACGGAAGATATCTCTCACTACCTGTCATAGCAAAATAAATTACCATAGGCTTGGGAAAGGATCAAACGTCCACTACATGGCGTAAGCACCTAGGATAAACTATCAAAGAGGTCTTTTAAAGGGTTGTAACATTAGGTGTAGGGATATGAAATACACGGTTTTGTTGGATAAATGAAGTTTTACTGGTGGCGAGTTAACACTCTTGGTTAATTACATGTACAATATGGCGTTGCTAAGCCAAGACTAGACTCGAATTAAGCTAATAAATGAAAAATAACAAAAACATAAAATGAACATAGAATAAAAAGGGATGGTAGTCCGTATGTTTTTTCTCTTTTTCTTTTTCTATTTTTTTTCTTTTCTTTTTCTTGATTTTTCGATTTTTTTTTTTTTTTTTTAATTTTTTTTTTTTTGCATACACTCTTACCCTACCATCCAAAATAATACATCATAGGGGATGAACATTCCCCTTACACTTGAATTTTTACATACTTTACAATGAACTAATCTAATGACTCGAATTAAGAGAATCAAAACACTTGGAGTACTTTTAAGATCAACGCACATACGGGAGTAATATATGATGTTCTTCCCCATTACTCTATAAAATAAGTACTTTACCCATGAGTCCCAATCGTCCCAAAACAATATGTACAAGGATATGACTCGACTTAGCAACCATGTAATCAATTAGATAGTTAACTTAGGGTTTAACAAATAACAATAATGCACTAAAGATGAGTGCATACACGGAAGGCTAAGGCGATTTGGGTGTACATTTAAGTGGGGTGTAACAAATTCTTCCTTTAAGTAAAATGCTTAAAGTTAGAAACGAAAAGATAGGCTCGGAGGGGTGTACTAGGGGTTTCGTGTACTAAAAATGAGTACAACGCAAAGGGTGTGGGAAAAATTAGTTGACGTAACTAGCCAAGTAATATGACTTAAATGGTCAAGTAATTATGATACGGGTTTAACACAAGGGTGATCCTAATGCCTCTTATCATGTAGTAAATCCTACTACACGAATGTAGTCTCACTTGCGGTCTCGGGATGCATCACTAACGCAAGTTCTAGAATCTAAATATTACCGGTACACTCATAAGCACTAATAGTAAATGCTTTTCCTATCAAATCTAAAGGCGAACCTCACATATTTGGGTGGAAAATTTTTCTGAAAGTACGGTTATGTGCTAGTCATACAATCTCCTATCCATGAGACGCTTGCTATGGCTAAAGTTTCACTCCTAAATGTTGTAAAAAAAATTAAATTTGGCGCTAAAATTGCACTAACAAGTATTTCTCATAGTTTTATTACACATCTACAATTAAACAAACAAACTCAAGCGAAAGTGCACATGTAAGGTATCATCATTTTACCCTCCCCTTACACTTAAGATGAACATTGTCCCCAATGTTCAAGTAAAGAATGTAAAAGTGACATAAGTAAAAAGAATGAAATCAAATACTCCCCTGATTCGCTCGGTATGGATAATAAGGTGGCCAAGTTAAATCTTCCTCCAAGAAAATGAACAATCAAAGCTTCCCTTCCAGAATATAAATCATCTTCTTGTCATACGTAACCTGTAAATCCTGAGAAAATAGACAAGACAACCTCGCATAAAATCGGCGGCAACCTACATAAGTTATTAAATCCTAGAAAATAAAATAAGATATAATGCTTGTGGAATGAAGTTTGCAGATCTCCTGGAGATTATAAAACTTAATAATTCACAAAAACCATAAGACTCCGTTAGAAAAACAAAACCGGTAAAATTTCCAGATTTTTACACGTGACGCCGTCAAGAGTTAACTCGTGACGCCGTCAGAAGTGACCTGCAGAAATTCTTATGTTAAGTTTCCGGAAAATTTCTTGAAAAACTTGGTCTCACTTCCTGGAAAATCCTGCAAAACTTCATTATAACTCAATACAAGCATTTGACTCTAACAAATACGAATATACATGTTCATTTAATATTGTGGAGAATCATGATCGGTTTGTTTCTTAAAAACATATTTGGGGTTTCCCCTTACACGCATCTTTTGCAAAAATACTTTTAGGTGGAGTTAAGACTAGGCCAAAACAACAAAGTAAAGTATTTCCACTATTTAATTGAGAAACATGATCTACCAACAATAAAAATAAAGCATGCATACGGAAGCAAATAACAAACAAACAAAATAAAAATCACACAAACCATGGGTTGCCTCCCAAGAAGCACTTTTCTTTATTTACGAGTCTTGTAGCTAGACTCAAGGTCATGGGTTACTACGTGACCTCATCGTTGGTTCCACTCTCAAGGTCGTCTTCTAAACCAGTTTTGTATTCCGGACCTAGTTGCAAGCATTCTTTGTAGAAAACAAGCATCCTACTCTTCACATACTCAACTCCTCTACGTCTATCCTCCTCATTCCTATAATAAGCCGCTTGCTTGTGTTCTTTTTCTATATTAGAGAGGAGGCGGTATTGCTCAATTTTGTAGGGCATTTGATGGGCAACCTCATCATTTTCTTCCTTGAATCTAACTATCCCTAGAGTCGGGTCATAACTCATCCTAGTAGCCTCAACAAATGGTTTTCCAAATATTACTTGGCTTAGGCAATCATCTATCACCGAACGAGTGTCTTCCACTATCATAAAATCGATCTCATAGGTGAGATTACCTATAATCACATACAATCCCTTCACTCTTCCTACAAAATTACTTATCAAATTCCTATTGGGCATCATCCTAAAATCAAGTTGTTTCTTCATCACCCAATTGTAATAAGTCCTAGTCATGATGTTAACAGGAGATCTAGGATCGATATAAGCTTTCCATATATGCATGTGCCCGATATTGCATGGTATGTTAATGTTAGAGGGGTCTCCCATTTTGATAAGGGGTGTGCCAAGGATATATGGTCTCTCGGGACTATCGAATAAATCCTTATGGTATTCCCGTTCTTCCTTGGTGGGCATCTTATCAAAGTATTTCTCTATAGTTTCTACTTCCTCTAATTCCTCTCCCTTATTAACCTCAACCTCCCTACTTTCATCCCTAGTCTCGGTTTCTACTCCAACTTCATCCTTGTCACTTTCTTCTATCTCCTTATTTATTGTTTTAGTGGTGACAACATTAACAAAGTGGACATGTTTGGATGATGAGGGATCTTTAATTTGGATTCCGTTATTAGTGTCCCTAGTGTCCTTCCTAGGTGTGGCTAACGCTTGGTTGTTGAGGGCCTTCAATAAGTTGTCAATCTTGTTGGTCATCTCCGTTTGTTGTTGGTTGAATTCGGTTTCAAACCTAGCTATGCGAGCTTCTTGAGATGCCATGAATTTAGACATCAATCCTTCAAGATTGTTGGTACTACCATAGTTGTTAGAAGGATTGTTGTTGAAAGTACGGTTGGCTAGTGGACCGTTTGGTTGGTAACGATTAGGCGGATTGGAAGAATTGGGTTGATTTTGTTTCCACCTAAGGTTTGGGTGATTTTTCCAAGAGGGGTTGTATGAATCACCGTAAGGGTTTGGCTCGGGCTTGAAACTGTACCACTTACCTCCCGCTTCGTCGGTACACGTGGATGTGTAGTCCGCAAAAGCTGTTCCGGGGAGTTCCACACAATCACGAGTGTCATGAGGACCACTACATAATTCGCATGAAGAAGTGATTTTGTTCACTTGTCTTGAAGGCTTAGGAGCATCGTAAGATTTCATGAGAAACTTGACTTGGTCCTCAAGTTCCATGATCCTACGGTCGGGAGTGCTAAAATTGTTCGAAGGCAAAGATATTGCCTTGACCGTTTTGTTCAAATCACGGGGATCATTCCAACTTTCGTTGTCACAGAGAGCAAGATCTTCTATGAGTTCCCATGATTGTTCCGCACTTAGATCACGTAGCTTACCACCGGCCGATTGGTCAATGGCTCGCCTCGTGGAGAGATCGATATGGTCATAAAAGATTTGGACTTGGAGCCAAAGATCTATGCCATGATGAGGGACTTTTTGGAGTAAGTCCTTGAAACGAGTCCATGCTTCATAAAGAGATTCATTTTGACGTTGTTGGAACATCAAGATGTCATTTCTAAGCTTAGTAGTTCTCCCCGGTGGGAAAAATTGAGCAAGGAAACGAGTGGTGAGATCATCCCATGTGGTGATGGATCCCGCGGGTAAACGCTCAAGCCATTGACTAGCTTGATCCCGTAGAGAGAATTGGAATAAGTGTAATCGGGTTGTCTCTCTAGTTTCAACATCTAGGTCTATGGAGTCTATGATTTTAAGGAAGTCCTTAAGATGTTGGTTTAGATCTTCGGAACGAAGTCCATGGAATGCACATCCGCTTTGCACCAACCGGATGGTGTCGGATCGCAAGGGGGTCACATTGGCTCCGGTGAGCTCAATGGTGTTTCGGTAGCCTTGGTGGCTAGGTCGGGAATACACTCCTAAGGTTCGGGGCCTAAGAGGTTCTAGTGGTGGGTTTTGTTGTGGTGGGATGATGGGTTCAAAGATGTTCCCATCGTCCATGATGTCGGGTGGTGAAGAGTTACGAACAAAAACACAAAGAAATAAGATAGACTAAAGAAAACCTAAAAATAAAAATAAAATCTTACTAGAAAGGAATCTAGCAAGTAGACCTAATAAAAAGATATTCTAACCTAGACAATAACTATTCCCCGGGCTGCGGCGCCAAAAACTTGATACGTGGGAATTGCACCAGGCTTTACCTCTCAAGGGATCTTGAGAAGCTTACAACCCCCACCAGGCAGTGTACCTGATCGTTGTAGTATAGTATAGTGACAAGTACCGGGGGATTGATCGTTCAGCTAGGAATAGTGTCGCTAGGATTAGAAAACCTAAATACTAGTTCTAAAGATGAAGGATGATTATTTTTGTATTTTTATATTTTTTTAGAAAGCAAGTAAAAATCTCGGGTTTTAAGGATTTGGGCGGAATTAGTTGCTAGTCAACTAACCCAATACTAAAGATGCAATCAAAATAAAATACTAAAAATGAAAATAAACTAAATTAAACTAAGGTTGTGAGCAATAAGTGGAGAAGTTATGTTTACTTAGATTTCACTACTCCCTAGATATCTTTTACACGTTAATTACTTGTTATAGTTGCGTGGATGACGGATTGTATTCCTTAATACCAATCATGGGGTGGCGCACTTAATTCCCCAATCCTATGAGTGCCTACTTCACTCCTATGTCGAGCCAGCTAAGAAGCTCCTAACATGGGATCATTAGAATTTACTCATGCATTAAATACAACCAATAAAACCTAGTGCACGTCAGTTCATGTTTCCTAAGACGTTCAAGCATGTTACCATTTGGAGATCTGCCAGTTTTCTTAAGCCTAACATTGAAATCATTCATCCAATACAACCATAAACAAGTAATCAACACATAATTAACATCTAGGTTTCATTAGATCCAAGCAAACACACGATAGATCTAGCCTTGCATGATGGAATTAAGACAAGAACAAGATATAGACAACCAACACATAGACATATTGATTGAATTAAAAGAATACTTATCTCAATTACACATGAAAGGGTTCAAGGGCTGAGAACCCTTGAAAACCTGTAAAATTCGTACTAAGTTCGGCCTTAGGGTTTCTCCAAAACTTCTCTCTTTTTTATGAATGAAAATTAGAAAACTATATATAGGAAATTGAGGCTGACGGCGTCAAGACAAAATTGGTGACGCCGTCATCTCGCCGCCAAAATACTTCTCGGACTGCCTTGATCTACTTTTGACGCCGTCACGTTATAGCATTTTCCAGGCCGTCACGCATTTTACTCTTGACGCTCTACTTCGTGACGCCTTCAATTCTGTATTGGGTCGTCATGTAAATTACTCTTGACGCCGTCAGATTTTCCTTCTTGACGCCGTCACCTACTGTTCCCAGCAAGGAAAATTAAGACTTTGGCGCTTTCTTCACTTTTATGCTCCAAAAACGTCCGAATTACTTCCTTTTCCAGATTTCTCTCCCAAAGTACCTAAAATCACAAAAGGAACGATTTAGGGCAATATTTGATCAAATAAATTCAATTCCGGGCTTAAATGACCCCCTAAAAGTGTCGCTAGGATAGTGACAAGTACCGGGGGATTGATCGTTCAACTCATGAATAGTGTCGCTAGGATTAGAAAGCCTAATAAACTAGGTCTAGAGGTCAGGGATGGTTCTTTTTGTATTTTTATATTTTATGGAAAGCAATTAAAATCTCGGGTTTTGAAGGAGTGGGCGGAATTAGTTGCTAGCCAACTAACCCAATTAATCTAAAGATGCAATCAAAATAAAATAAAAGAAATGAAAATACAACTATTATACTAATGTGGTGAAACAATAATGTGGAAGGTTGTGTTTACTTAGGTTTCATTACTCCCTAGATATCTTTTATAGGTTGATAGCTTGTTACGATTGCATGGATGATGGGTCATATTCCTTAATACTAGTCGTAGGGTCGTGTACAATATTCCCTAACTCTATAGGATCCTACTTCACTCCTATGTCGAGCCGTTAGAAGCTCCTAACATGGGATCATTAGAATTCTCCTACGCATTAAATACAACCAAAAATCGTAGTACACCTCCGATCATGTTTCTTAAGACGTTCAAGCAAGTTACCAATGGAAGTCTGCCAGTTTTCTTAAGCCTAACATCGAATACAATCATCCATAACAATTATAAACAAACAATCAACCCATAATTAACATCTAGGTTTGATGAGGCGAAAAATGGTCCGTTTTTAGGGGGTCATTTAAGCCCGAATCCGAATTTATTTGATCAAATATTGCCCTAAATCGTTCCTTTTGTGATTTTAGGTACTTTGAGAGAGAAATCTGGAAAAGGAAGCAATTCGGACGTTTTTTGGAGCATAAAAATGAAGAAAACGCCAAAGTCTTAATTTTCCATGCTGGGAACAGTAGGTGACGGCGTCAAGAGCAAATCCTTGACGGCGTCAAGAGCAAATTTCATGAATTTCCATGACGACCCAGTAGAGTTTTGACGGCGTCACGTGAGAAGGGCGTCAAGAGTAAAAGAGTCATGACGGCCTGCAAGTGTCTAAGTCTTGACGGCGTCAGAAGTAGATCTAGGCAGTCCGAGGAGAGTTTTGGCGGCGAGGTGACGGCGTCACAAGATTACTCTTGACGCCGTCAGACCTGTTTTTCTATATATAGTTTTCTAATTTTTCACATTTAAGGAGAGGAGTTTTGGAGAAACCCTAAGTACGATTTTGGTGCAACTTTTACAGGTTTTTCAAGGGTTCCAAACCCTTGATACCTTGCATTGTAATTGAGATAAGTGGTCTTCTAATTCAATCAATATGTCTATGTGTTAGTTGTCTATATCTTGTTCTTGTCTCAATTCAATTATGCTAGGCTAGATCTCTTTTGTGTTTGCTTAGATCTAATGAAACCTAGATATTGATTATGTGTTGATTACTTGTTTATTCTTGTCTTGGATGAATGATTTATATGTTAGGCTTAAGAAAACTGGCAGATCTCCAAATGGTAACATGCTTGAATGTCTTAAGAAACATGAACCGAGGTGTACTAGGTCTTTATTGGTTGTATTTAATGCATGAGCCACTGTTTACAATCCCTATAGTTGTGCTGGGCATGGTGTAGGAGGAGATAAGAGCTCATAGAATTGGGGAGTTATGTATGCCACCCCATGAATGGTATTAAGGAATACGATCCGTCATCCATGCAATTATAACAAGTAATTAACGTGTAAAAGATATCTAGGGAGTAGTGAAATCTAAGTAAACACATTTTCTCCAATTACTGATCACAACCTTAGTATAATTAGTTTATTTACATTTTTAGTATTTTATTTTGATTGCATCTTAGTTTTGGGTTAGTTGAATAGCAACTAATTCCGCCCACTCTTCCAAAACCCGAGATTTTTACTTGCTTTCCATAAAATATAAAAACACAAAAATAATCATCCCTCACCTTTAGAACTAGTATTTAGGCTTTCTAATCCTAGCGACACTATTCCTAAGCTGAACGATCAATCCCCCAGTACTTGTCACTATACTATACTACAACGATCAGGTACACTGCCTGGTGGGGGTTGTAAGCTTCTCGAGATCCCTCGAGAGGTAAAGCCTGTTGCGATTCCCACGCATCAAGTTTTTGGCGCCGCTGCCGGGGAATAGTTATTGTCTAGGTTAGAATTTCTTTTTATTAGGTCTACTTACTAGAATCCTTTCTAGTGAGATTTTTATTTTTATTTTTGTAGGATTCCTTTAGTCTATCTTTTTCTTTGTGCCCTTTGTTTGTAAAACCATTTTCATTTGTCTTCATGGCGGATGAGATTCCATTTAAATCATTAACAATAGAGGAACAATTAGTTTACTCGGATAGATTTGCTTCCTGTTGTTCCAATGAATTTTTAAGTGATCTTAGATATATACAAGAAGAGATGAGTGTAAAGTTTCATAGGTTTGATGAGTTATGCGCATGTGTGGCCTATATTAAACAATCATTGTTAGGATCAATTCCTTTTAGTAAGACCCTTTGGAAAAAATTTGAGGAAAGCCTCCTAACCGTGAACCATGAGTTCAATGAATTGATGGGTTTGTATGCATCACAACTTGAGGAAACAATTAAGGAGGATTTAGCCGAACATGATCATATTGAGCAAAAAGATGAATCCTTTAGGCAAACTGAACATTGTAATCAAGTTATTGAGGAAGGTTCTTATGAATCAGACTTAGAACTTGAAATGGCTAGAGAAGGATTTGAGATACTTAGCAACATGTTTAGGTTAGATTCTACTAAAACACGTGATGAGCATATAGGTGATGTTGAGAAAAGGAAGGATGAGGTAAATAACACAAACCTACAAAGTACCCCACAACTTCCACCATCACTTGAGGAATACACACCACCCGTGACCTACCCGGAAGAAGTAGAAGAGACTATAGTAGCCCCAATAGAGGTAGAACCCTTGTACCAAACACCACTAGAGGATATAGGTTTGAATATTTGTAGTGATAACCTTACTCTTAGTTCTAGGGAATTACCTAGTGTTGATGAACCGGGACCTCAATCTTCACACAACTTTCCATCCTTAGATATACATCTAGGAGACAAAAGAGGAGCCGACCCAGCCATCAACCCATGTAGTCCGGGTAGTCTTAGGATAAAGGTAGTGGACTCTAAGCCTTGTAGAGAGGAAGCCAATATTGGAGTGGAAAATGACCTTACATGCTTACATCACCCATTTATGATTGATCACAAGAAACATTATGGGTTTAAACCGGGTTTATTAGGTCAAGATGGATTCCCAACTAGGAGTCTCTTAAAGTTGATTGAAAATGATCCCTTTCTAGGAGAAAATCTTAATCCACCCATTAACCCGATTGAATTAGTTAAGGTTATGATGATAGGAGCACACCCCTTTGAGCATATAATTCATCCACCACTCTTTCCTTACGAGGCATATTTACACCCTAAGGGTATGTATCACTACTTCCACCCGCACTTAATCCTAAGTGTAGGGAAAACCTCCCATATCTTCGTTAAATAAGGGTAGAGTCAGGCTCGTGACTCGAACAAAAACAAGCGCTTCTTGGGAGGCAACCCATGTTTTGTGTGATTTTATTTGTTTGTTTGTTATTTGCTTCTGTATGCATGCCTTATTTTTATTGTTGGTAGATCATGTTTCTCAATTAAAAAGTGGAAATACTTTACTTTGTTGTTTTGGCCTAGTCTTAACTCCACCTAAAAGTATTTTTGCAAAAGATAAATGTAAGGGGAAACCCCAAATATGTTTTTAAGAAACAAACTGATCATGATTTTCCACAATATTAAATGAACATGTATATTCGTATTTGTTAGAGTCAAATGCTTGTATTGAGTCCTAATGAAGTTTTGCAGGATTTTCCAGGAAGTAGGACCAAGTTTTTCCAGAAATTTTCCGGAAACTTAACATAAGAATTTCTGCAGGTCCATTCTGACAGCGTCAGAGTTTTACTCTTGACGGCGTCAGGAGTTAAAATCTGGAAATTTTACCAGTTTTGTTTTTCTAACGGAGTCTTATGGTTTTTGTGAATTATTAAGTTTTATAATCTCCAGGAGATCTGCAAACTTCATTCCACAAGCATTATATCTTATCTTGTTTTCTAGGATTTAGAAACTTATATAGGATGCCGCCGATTTTACGCGAGGTTGTCTTGTCTATTTTGTCAGGTTTTACAGGTTATGTATGACAAGAAGATGATTTATATTCTGGAAGGGAAGCTTTGATTGTTCATTTAATTGGAGGAAGATTAAACCTGGCCAATCTATTATCCATACCGAGCGAATCAGGGGAGTATTTGATTTCATTCTCTTTACTTTTTCACTTTTACATTCTTTACTTGAACATTGGGGACAATGTTCATCTTAAGTGTAAGGGGAGGGTAAAAAGATGATACCTTACATATGCACTTTCGCTTGAGTTTGTTTTGTTTAATAGTAGATGTGTAATAAAACTATGAGAAATACTTGTTAGTGCAATTTTAGCGCCAAATTTAAAATTTTTTACAACATTTAGGAGTGAAACTTTAGCCATATCAAGCGTCTCATGGATAGGAGATTGTATGACTAGCACATAACCGTATATTCAGAAAACTTTTCCACCCAAAAATGTGAGGTTCGCCTTTAGATTTGATAGGAAAAGCATTTATTATTAGTGCTTATGAGTGTACCGGTAGCATTTAGATTCTAGAACTTGCGTTAGTGATGCATCCCGAGACCGCTAGTGAGACTACATTCGTGTGGTAGGATTTACTACATGATAAGAGGCATTAGGATTACCCTTGTGTTAAACCCGTATTATAATTACTTGACCATTTAATTCATATTACTTGGCTAGTTAAGTCAACTAATTTTTCCCACACCCTTAGCGTTGTACTCATTTTTAGTACACGATACCCCTAGTACACCCCTCCGAGCCTATCTTTTCGTTTCTAACTTTAAGCATTTTACTTAAAGGAAGAATTTGTTACACCCCACTTAAATGTACACCCAAATCGCCTTAGCCTTCCGTGTATGCGCTCATTTTTAGTGCATTATTGTTATTTGTTAAACCCTAAGTTAACTTTCTAATTGATTACATGGTTGCTAAGTCGAGTCATATCCTTGTACATATTGTTTTGGGACGATTGGGACTCATGGGTAAGTACTTATTTTATGGAGTAATGGGGAAGAACATCACTTATTACCCCCATATGTACGTTAATCTTAAAAGTGCTCCAAGTGTTTTGATTTTCTTAATTCGAGTCATTAGATTAGTTTATTGTAAAGTATGTAAAGATTCAAGTGTAAGGGGAATATTCATTCCTTATGATGTATTATTTTGTATGGTAGGGCAAGAGTGTATGCAAAAAAAAAAAAAAAAAAAAAAAAAAAAAAAAAAAAAAAAATCAAGAAAAAGAAAAAAAAAACATACGGACTACCATCCCTTTTCATTCTATGTTTATTTTATGTTTTCGTTATTTTTCATTTATTAGCTTAAGTCGAGTCTAGTCTTGGCTTAGCAACGCCACATTGTACATGTAATTAACCAAGATTGTTAACTCGCCACCAGTAAAAACTTCCTTTATCCAACAAAACCGTGTATTTCATATCCCTACACCTAACGTTACAACCTTTTTAAAAGACCTCTTTGATAGTTTATCCTAGGTGCTTACGCCATGTGGTGGAGGTTTGATCCTTTCCCAAGCCTATGGTAATCTATTTTGCTATGACAGGTAGTGAGAGATATCTTCCGTTTCCATATTGTAATTTACACTTTATTACACCCGAGAGATGTGAGTATCTAAACACTATTTGTGAGGTGCTTGTGTATGACCTCCGTGCTTGTCTATTGGTCTTTAGTGGAACGATTATTTGTTGTAATTACTTTTATATTAGTGTTAAATGACCCCTAACTTGTCTTTTGAGTAGAATAAAAGCACATTTGCTTGAGGACAAGCAAATCTCAAGTGTAAGGGTATATGATGAGGCGAAAAATGGTCCGTTTTTAGGGGGTCATTTAAGCCCGAATCCGAATTTGTTTGATCAAATATTGCCTTAAATCGTTCCTTTTGTGATTTTAGGTACTTTGAGAGAGAAATCTGGAAAAGGAAGCAATTCGGACGCTTTTGGAGCATAAAAATGAAGAAAACGCCAAAGTCTTAATTTTCCATGCTGGGAACAGTAGGTGACAGCGTCAAGAGCAAATCCTTGACGGCGTCAAGAGCAAATTTCATGAATTTCCATGACGACCCAGTAGAGATTTGACGGCGTCACGTGAGAAGGGCGTCAAGAGTAAAAGAGTCATGACGGCCTGGAAGTGTCTAAGTCTTGACGGCGTCAGAAGTAGATCTAGGCAGTCCGAGGAGAGTTTTGGCGGCGAGGTGACGGCGTCACAAGATTACTCTTGACGCCGTCAGACCTGTTTTTCTATATATAGTTTTCTAATTTTTCACATTTAAAGAGAAGTTTTGAAGAAACCCTAAGTAGGATTTTGGTGCAACTTTTACAGGTTTTTCAAAGGTTCCAAACCCTTGATACCTTGCATTGTAATTGAGATAAGTGTTCTTCTAATTCAATAAATATGTCTATGTGTTGGTTGTCTATATCTTGTTCTTGTCTCAATTTAATTATGCTAGGCTAGATCTCTTTTGTGTTTGCTTAGATCTAATGAAACCTAGATATTGATTGTGTGTTGATTACTTGTTTATTCTTGTCTTGGATGAATGATTTATATGTTAGGCTTAAGAAAACTGGCAGATCTCCAAATGGTAACATGCTTGAACGTCTTAAGAAACATGAACCGAGGCGTACTAGGTCTTTATTGGTTGTATTTAATGCATGAGCCACTGTTTACAATCCCTATAGTTGTGTTGGGCATGGTGTAGGAGGAGATAAGAGCTCATAGAATTGGGGAGTTATGTATGCCACCCCATGAATGGTATTAAGGAATACGATCCGTCATCCATGCAATTATAACAAGTAATTAACGTGTAAAAGATATCTAGGGAGTAGTGAAATCTAAGTAAACACATTTTCTCCAATTACTGCTCACAACCTTAGTATAATTAGTTTATTTACATTTTTAGTATTTTATTTTGATTGCATCTTAGTTTTGGGTTAGTTGAATAGCAACTAATTCCGCCCACTCTTCCAAAACCCGAGATTTTTACTTGCTTTCCATAAAATATAAAAACACAAAAATAATCATCCCTCACCTTTAGAACTAGTATTTAGGCTTTCTAATCCTAGCGACACTATTCCTAAGCTGAACGATCAATCCCCCGGTACTTGTCCCTATACTATACTACAACGATCAGGTACACTGCCTGGTGGGGGTTGTAAGCTTCTCGAGATCCCTCGAGAGGTAAAGCCTGTTGCGATTCCCACGCATCAAGTTTTTGGCGCCGCTGCCGGGGAATAGTTATTGTCTAGGTTAGAATTTCTTTTTATTAGGTATACTTACTAGAATCCTTTCTAGTGAGATTTTTATTTTTATTTTTGTAGGATTCCTTTAGTCTATCTTAGCGCCAAATTTAAAATTTTTTTAATAGTAGATGTGTAATAAAACTATGAGAAATACTTGTTAGTGCAATTTTAGTGCCAAATTTAAAATTTTTTACAACATTTAGGAGTGAAACTTTAGTCATAGCAAGCGTCTCATGGATAGGAGATTGTATGACTAGCACATAACCGTATATTCAGAAAAATTTTCCACCCAAAAATGTGAGGTTCGTGATGAGGCGAAAAATGATCCGTTTTTAGGGGGTCATTTAAGCCCGAATCCGACTTTATTTGATCAAATATTGCCCTAAATCGTTCCTTTTGTGATTTTAGGTACTTGGAGAGTGAATTCTGGAAAAGAAGCCATTTTGGACGTTTTTAGAGCATAAAAGTGAAGAAAACGGCAAAGTATCAATTTTCCATGCTGGAAACACTTGGTGACGGCGTCAAGAGTTACACCCTGACGGCGTCAGACATCAAGAATAAAATACCGTAGTTGATGACGGCGTCAAAAGTCATCCTGACGGCGTTAAAGTGCCAAGAATAAAATACCGTAGGTGGTGACGGCGTCACATAGGCCGTCATAAGTAGATCAAGGCCGTCCGAGGAAGTATTTGGCGGCGAGGTGACGGCGTCACATGGTTGTCTTGACGCCGTTAGCCCAGTTTTCCTATATATAGTTTTCTAGTTTTTACATTAAAAAAGAGAGAAGTTTTGTAGAAACCCTAAAGACGAATTTGGTGCAACTTTTACAGGTTTTTCAAGGGTTCCAAACCCTTGATACCTTGCATTGTAATTGAGATAAGTGTTCTTCTAATTCAATCAATATGTCTATGTGTTGGTTGTCTATATCTTGTTCTTGTCTCAATTCAATTATGCTAGGCTAGATCTCCTTTGTGTTTGCTTAGATCTAATGAAACCTAGATATTGATTATGTGTTGATTACTTGTTTATTCTTGTTCTTGGATGAATGATTTTATATGTTAGGCTTAAGAAAACTGGCAGATCTCCAAATGGTAACATGCTTGAACGTCTTAAGAAACATGAACCGAGGCGTACTAGGTCTTTATTGGTTGTATTTAATGCATGAGCCACTGTTTACAATCCCTATAGTTGTGTTGGGTCATGGTGTAGGAGGAGATAAGAGCTCATAGAATTGGGGAGTTATGTATGCCACCCCATGAATTGTATTAAGGAATATGATCCGTCATCCATGCAATTATAACAAGTAATTAACGTGTAAAAGATATCTAGGGAGTAGTGAAATCTAAGTAAATACATTTTCTCCAATTACTGCTCACAACCTTAGTATGTATTAGCTTAATTTCATTTTTATTATTTTATTTTGATTGCATTAGTTTTGGGTTAGTTGATTAGCAACTAATTCCGCCCACTCTTTCAAAACCCGATATTTTACTTGCTTTCCATAAAATATAAAAACACAAAAATAATCATCCCTCACCTTTAGAACTAGTAATTAGGCTTTCTAATCCTAGCGACACTATTCCTAAGCTGAACGATCAATCCCCCGGTACTTGTCACTATACTATACTACAACGATCAGGTACACTGCCTGGTGGGGGTTGTAAGCTTCTCGAGATCCCTCGAGAGGTAAAGCCTATTGCGATTCCCACGCATCAGTTTGCCTTTAGATTTGATAGGAAAAGCATTTATTATTAGTGCTTATGAGTGTACCGGTAGCATTTAGATTCTAGAACTTGCGTTAGTGATGCATCCCGAGACCGCTAGTGAGACTACATTCGTGTGGTAGGATTTACTACATGATAAGAGGCATTAGGATTACCCTTGTGTTAAACCCGTATTATAATTACTTGACCATTTAAGTCATATTACTTGGCTAGTTAAGTCAACTAATTTTTCACACACCCTTAGCGTTGTACTCATTTTTAGTACACGAAACCCCTAGTACACCCCTCCGAGCCTATCTTTTCGTTTTTAACTTTAAGCATTTTACTTAAAGGAAGAATTTGTTACACCCCACTTAAATGTATAACCAAATCGCCTTATCCTTCCGTGTATGCGCTCATTTTTAGTGCATTATTGTTATTTGTTAAACCCTAAGTTAACTTTCTAATTGATTACATGGTTGCTGAGTCGAGTCATATCCTTGTACATATTGTTTTGGGACGATTGGGACTCATGGGTAAGCACTTATTTTATGGAGTAATGGGGAAGAACATAATATTATTACCCCCATATATACGTTAATCTTAAAAGTGCTCCAAGTGTTTTGATTTTCTTAATTCGAGTCATTAGATTAGTTTAATGTAAAGTATGTAAAAATTCAAGTGTAAGGGGGGTTCTCATCCCCTATGATGTATTATTTTAGATGGTAGGGTAAGACTGTATGCAAAAAAAAAAATCGAAAAATCAAGAAAAGAAAAAAAAAGAGAAAAAAGGAAAAAGAGAAAAAAACATACCGACTACCATCCCGTTTCATTCTATGTTTATTTTACGTTTTTGTTATTTTTCATTTATTAGCTTAAGTCGAGTATAGTCTTGGCTTAGCAACGCCATATTGTACATGTAATTAACCAAGATTGTTAACTCGCCACCAGTAAAACTTCCTTTATCCAACAAAACCGTGTAATTCATATCCCTATACCTAACGTTATAACCCTTTAAAAGACCTCTTTGATAGTTTATCCTAGGTGCTTACGCCATGTGGTGGAGGTTTGATCCTTTCCCAAGCCTATGGTAATCTATTTTGCTATGACAGGTAGTGAGAGATATCTTCCATTTCCATAATGTTATATTACTTTATTACACCCGAGAGATGTGAGTATCTAAACACTATTTGTGAGGTGCTTGTGTATGACCTCCGTGCTTGTCTATTGGTCTTTAGTGGAATGATTATTTGTTGTAATTACTTTTATATTAGTGTTAAATGACCCCTAACTTGTCTTTTGAGTAGAATAAAAGCGCATTTGCTTGAGGACAAGCAAATCTCAAGTGTAAGGGTATATGATGAGGCGAAAAATGATCCGTTTTTAGGGGGTCATTTAAGCCCGAATCCGACTTTATTTGATCAAATATTTCCCTAAATCCGTCAAGAGCAAATTTCATGAATTTCCATGACGACCCAGTAGAGTTTTGACGGCGTCACGTGAGAAGGGCGTCAAGAGTAAAAGAGTCATGACGGCCTGGAAGTGTCTAAGTCTTGACGGCGTCAGAAGTAGATCTAGGCAGTCCGAGGAGAGTTTTGGCGGCGAGGTGACGGCGTCACAAGATTACTCTTGACGCCGTCAGACCTGTTTTTCTATATATAGTTTTCTAATTTTTCACATTTAAGGAGAGGAGTTTTGGAGAAACCCTAAGTATGATTTTGGTGCAACTTTTACAGGTTTTTCAAGGGTTCCAAACCCTTGATACCTTGCATTGTAATTGAGATAAGTGTTCTTCTAATTCAATCAATATGTCTATGTGTTGGTTGTCTATATCTTGTTCTTGTCTCAATTCAATTATGCTAGGCTAGATCTCTTTTGTGTTTGCTTAGATCTAATGAAACCTAGATATTGATTATGTGTTGATTACTTGTTTATTCTTGTCTTGGATGAATGATTTATATGTTAGGCTTAAGAAAACTGGCAGATCTCCAAATGGTAACATGCTTGAACGTCTTAAGAAACATGAACCGAGGTGTACTAGGTCTTTATTGGTTGTATTTAATGCATGAGCCACTGTTTACAATCCCTATAGTTGTGCTGGGCATGGTGTAGGAGGAGATAAGAGCTCATAGAATTGGGGAGTTATGTATGCCACCCCATGAATGGTATTAAGGAATACGATCCGTCATCCATGCAATTATAACAAGTAATTAACGTGTAAAAGATATCTAGGGAGTAGTGAAATCTAAGTAAACACATTTTCTCCAATTACTGCTCACAACCTTAGTATAATTAGTTTATTTACATTTTTAGTATTTTATTTTGATTGCATCTTAGTTTTGGGTTAGTTGAATAGCAACTAATTCCGCCCACTCTTCTAAAACCCGAGATTTTTACTTGCTTTCCATAAAATATAAAAACACAAAAATAATCATCCCTCACCTTTAGAACTAGTATTTAGGCTTTCTAATCCTAGCGACACTATTCCTAAGTTGAACGATCAATCCCCCGGTACTTGTCACTATTCTATACTACAACGATCAGGTACACTGCCTGGTGGGGGTTGTAAGCTTCTCGAGATCCCTCGAGAGGTAAAGCCTGTTGCGATTCCCACGCATCAAGGTTTCACTACATCTAAGCAAACACAAAAGAGATCTAGCCTATCATGTTAAATAGAAGACAAGCGTAAGATATAATCAAACAACACATAAACATATTGAATGATTTGAAGGAATACTTATCTTTAATTGAACATGAAATATTCAAGGGGTTGAAACCCTTGAAAAGCTGATAAAATTCGGACTAGGGTTTATTCCCTCAAAGTTGCACACTAATGAATGAAATTTGGAAAACTATATATAGATTACACATCGTGACGGCGTCATGTATTAGATTCTGACGCCGTTAACTCACCGCCATAATAAAATCATATTGCCTAGATCTGTTTGTGACGCCGTCATGTATAGAAATACTCTGGGCCGTCACTAATGTTTGGACCCTGACGGCCTTGGGTGACGCCGTCAACTACTATGCTTAAAAACTCTCTAGATTGTCACGTGTATTTTCCAAATCCACCTCTTTTGTAACTCTTGACGCCGTCATGTGGAAAGTCTTGACGCCGTCAGGTACTGTTCCAGCAAGGAAAATTGAGACTTTGCTGTTTTCTTCACTTTTATGCTCTAAAAACGTCCAACATGCTTTCTTTTCCAGATTTCTCTCCAAAAGTACCTTAAATGACAAAAGGAAAGATTTAGGGCAATAATTGATCAAATAATATCGAATTCGGGCTTAAATGACCCCTTAAAAGCGGTTCACTTTTCGCCTCATCACATACTGGATTTAGACATTTAGGGAAACTTTGACCTTATAGTGATAAAACACTTTAGTGAACCAGTTCAAACTTTCCCGCCCAGTCCCGACAAATCTTCAGTCTTCAAGTCATCACTCTTCAGTACCTTAATCGTTGTCGAGGAGTCTTGGGGGTTCAGTGAGTTATTGTCATCCTCACTGAACCCATCACCTTCTTCTTGGCTTAGATGCCACTCGCTGAGTTCCGCCTCACTGAATGGTGAAATTTTCTTCATAGACTCGTTCTAAGCATCCTGAAGATGACTCACTGAGATACTGATCACTCAGTGACTTGTTTACGGATATTATACACTTAGGTGATTTTATGTTCAAATCCTTGGTAAAGGAAGATAGGGGAATACAATGATTGATGCGTAGGAATCGCAACAGGCTTTACCTCTCGAGGGATCTCGAGAAGCTTACAACCTCCACCAGGCAGTGTACCTGATCGTTGTAGTATAGTATAGTGACAAGTACCGGGGGATTGATCGTTCAGCTTAGGAATAGTGTCGCTAGGATTAGAAAACCTAATTACTAGTTCTAAAGGTGAGGGATGATTATTTTTGTGTTTTTATATTTTATGGAAAGCAAGTAAAAATCTCGGGTTTTAGAAGAGTGGGCGGAATTAGTTGCTATTCAACTAACCCAAAACTAAGATGCAATCAAAATAAAATACTAAAAATGTAAATAAACTAATTATACTAAGGTTGTGAGCAGTAATTGGAGAAAATGTGTTTACTTAGATTTCACTACTCCCTAGATATCTTTTACACGTTAATTACTTGTTATAATTGCATGGATGACGGATCGTATTCCTTAATACCATTCATGGGGTGGCATACATAACTCCCCAATTCTACGAGCTCTTATCTCCTCCTACACCATGCCCAGCACAACTATAGGGATTGTAAACAGTGGCTCATGCATTAAATACAACCAATAAAGACCTAGTACGCCTCGATTCATGTTTCTTAAGACGTTCAAGCATGTTACCATTTGGAGATCTGCCAGTTTTCTTAAGCCTAACATATAAATCATTCATCCACAACAAGAATAAAGTAGTAATCAACACATAATCAATATCTAGGTTTCATTAGATCTAAGCAAACACAAAAGAGATCTAGCCTAGCATAATGGAATTGAGACAAGAACAAGATATAGACAACCAACACATAGACATATTGATTGAATTAGAAGAACACTTATCTCAATTACAATGCAAGGTATCAAGGGTTTGGAACCCTTGAAAAACCTGTAAAAGTTGTACCAAATTTGTCTTTAGGGTTTCTCCAAAAACTCTCTCTAAAATGTGAAAAACTAGAAAACTATATATAGGAAAATAGGGGTGACGGCGTCAAGACAAACATTGTGACGTCGTCACCTCGCCGCCAAATACTTCCTCGGACGCCCTTGATCTACTTCTGACGCCGTCAAGCCTAGGCCGTCACACAATTTACTCTTGACGCCCTGTGTGTGACGCCGTCACCAACTACGGATTTTTATTCTTGGGGTTTTTACGCCGTCAGGATGACTCTTGACGCCTTCATGAACTACGGATTTTTATTCTTGAGGTTTGACGCCGTCAGGGTGGTACTCTTGACGCCATCACCTACTGTTCCCAGCATGGAAAATTGAGACTTTGCCGTTTTCTTCACTTTTATGCTCCAAAAACGTCCAAAATGGCTTCTTTTCCAGAATTCACTCTCCAAGTACCTAAAATCACAAAAGGAACGATTTAGGGCAATATTTGATCAAATAAATTCGGATTCGGGCTTAAATGACCCCCTAAAAACGGATCATTTTTCGCCTCATCATATACCCTTACACTTGAGATTTGCTTGTCCTCAAGCAAATGCGCTTTTATTCTACTCAAAAGACAAGTTAGGGGTCATTTAACACTAATATAAAAGTAATTACAACAAATAATCGTTCCACTAAAGACCAATAGACAAGCACGGAGGTCATACACAAGCACCTCACAAATAGTGTTTAGATACTCACATCTCTCGGGTGTAATAAAGTGTAAATTACAATATGGAAACGGAAGATATCTCTCACTACCTGTCATAGCAAAATAGATTACCATAGGCTTGGGAAAGGATCAAACCTCCACCACATGGCGTAAGCACCTAGGATAAACTATCAAAGAGGTCTTTTAAAGGGTTGTAACGTTAGGTATAGGGATATGAATTACACGGTTTTGTTGGATAAAGGAAGTTTTACTGGTGGCGAGTTAACAATCTTGGTTAATTACATGTACAATATAGCGTTGCTATGCCAAGACTAGACTCGACTTAAGCTAATAAATGAAAAATAACAAAAACATAAAATGAACATAAAATAAAAACGGGATGGTAGTCCGTATGTTTTTTCTCTTTTTCTTTTTCTATTTTTTTTTTCTTTTTCTTGATTTTTTCGATTTTTTTTTTTTTTTTTTTTTTGATTTTTTTTTTTTTCATACACTCTTACCCTACCATCCAAAATAATACATCATAGGGGATGAACATTCCCCTTACACTTGAATCTTTACATACTTTACAATAAACTAAACTAATGACTCGAATTAAGAAAATCAAAACACTTGGAGCACTTTTAAGATTAACGTACATATGGGGGTAATAAGTGATGTTCTTCCCCATTACTCCATAAAATAAGTACTTACCCATGAGTCCCAATCGTCCCAAAACAATATGTACAAGGATATGACTCGACTTAGCAACCATGTAATCAGTTAGAAAGTTAACTTAGGGTTTAACAAATAACAATAATGCACTAAAAATGAGCGCATACACGGAAGGCTAAGGCGATTTGGGTGTACATTTAAGTGGGGTGTAACAAATTCTTCCTTTAAGTAAAATGCTTAAAGTTAGAAACGAAAAGATAGGCTCGGAGGGGTGTACTAAGGGTATCGTGTACTAAAAATGAGTACAACGCTAAGGGTGTGGGAAAAATTAGTTGACTTAACTAGCCAAGTAATATGACTTAAATGGTCAAGTAATTATGATACGGGTTTAACACAAGGTTGATCCTAATGCCTCTTATCATGTAGCAAATCCTACTACACGAATGTAGTCTCACTAGCGGTCTCGGGATGCATCACTAACGCAAGTTCTAGAATCTAAATGCTACCGGTACACTCATAAGCACTAATAATGAATGCTTTTCCTATCAAATCTAAAGGCGAACCTCACATTTTTGGGTGGAAAATTTTTCTGAATATACGGTTATGTGCTAGTCATACAATCTCCTATCCATGAGACGCTTGCTATGGCTAAAGTTTCACTCCTAAATGTTGTAAAAAATTTTAAATTTGGCGCTAAAATTGCACTAACAAGTATTTCTCATAGTTTTATTACACATCTACCATTAAACAAAACAAACTCAAGCGAAAGTGCATATGTAAGGTATCATCTTTTTACCCTCCCCTTACACTTAAGATGAACATTGTCCCCAATGTTCAAGTAAAGAATGTAAAAGTGAAAAAGTAAAGAGAATGAAATCAAATACTTCCTTGATTCGCTCGGTATGGATAATAGGTGGCCAGATTAGATCTTCCTCCAAGAAAATGAACAATTAAAGCTTCCCTTCCAGAATATAAATCATCTCCTTGTCGATCATAATCTGTAAATCCTGACAAAAATAGACAAGACAACCTCGCGTAAAATCGGCGGCATCCTATATAAGTTACTAAATCCTAGAAAACAAAGTAAGATATAATGCTTGTGGAATGAAGTTTGCAGATTTCCTGGAGATTATAAAACTTAATAATTCACAAAAACCATAAGACTCCGTTAGAAAAACAAAACCGGTAAAATTTCCAGATTTTAACTCCTGACGCCGTCAAGAGTAAAACTCTGACGCCGTCAGAATGGACCTGCAGAAATTCTTATGTTAAGTTTCCGGAAAATTTCTGGAAAAACTTGGTCCTACTTCCTGAAAAATCCTGCAAAACTTCATTATGACTCAATACAAGCATTTGACTCTAACAAATACGAATATACATGTTCATTTAATATCGTGGAGAATCATGATCGGTTTGTTTCTTGAAAACATATTTGGGGTTTCCCCTTACACTTATCTTTTGCAAAAATACTTCTAGGTGGAGTTAAGACTAGGCTAAACAACAAAGTAAAGTACTTCCACTTTTAAATTGAGAAACATGATCTACCAACAATAAAAACTAAACATGCATACGGAAGCAAATAACAATCAAATAAAATGAAAATCACACAAAGCATGGGTTGCCTCCCAAGAAGCGCTTGTTTTTGTTCGAGTCACGAGCCTGACTCTACCCTTATTTAATGGAAATAGGAGAGGTTTTCCCTACACTTAGGATTAAGTGCGGGTGAAAGTAGCGATACACACCCTTAGGGTGGAAATATGCCACGTGAGAGAAGAGTGGTGGATGAATTATATGCTCAAACGGGTGTGCTCCTATCATCATAACCTTACCTAATTCAATTGGGTTAATGGGTGGATTAAGATTTTCTCCTAGAAATGGATCATTTTCTATTAACTTCGAGAGGCTCCTAGTTGGGGATCCATCTTGACCTAATAAACCCGGTTTAAACCCATAATGTTTCTTACGATCAATCATAAATGGGTGATGTAAGCATGTAAGGTCATTTTCCACTCCTATATTGGCTTCCTCAATACAAGGCTTAGAGTCCACTACCTTTATCCTAAGACTACCCGGACTATAAGGTTTGATGGGTGGATCAGAACCTATTTTAATTCCTAAATTTTCATCCAAGGATGGAAGATTAGGTAACGGTTCTGGTTGAGGCTCCGTTTCATCAAAACTAAGAACTTCCCTAGAACTAGGAGTAAGGTTATCACTACAAGTGTTCAAACCTATATCCTCTAGTGGTGCTTGGTCCAAGGGTTCTACCTCAATTGGAGTTCCTATAGTCTCTTCTACTTCTTCCGGGTAAGTCACGGGTGGTGTATGTGCCTCAAATGATGGTAGGACTTGTGGGGTACTTTGTGGGCTTGGATTATCCACCTCATCCTCCATTGTATCTAGATTACCTATGTGTTTGTTTTGTATTATGGTTTTAGGTGACATCCACACAGGTATCCCTGAGTAATCATCCCCAGACAAACTTCCTGTTTGCTCCTTCAAACTTGTTTTTGATTGATTTGTGATGTTGTTTGTTGGGTTGTCTACTCTATAATAATATTGGGCACAGTCTTCTATGGTATCCCATGCTTCTTCAGCACTTAATTCCCTAGGGCCCCCATTGGCAAAATCATTAATGCACATTTGGTCACATCGGCTGACACGATAGTAAAAGGTTTGGGTTAGGGATGCTAAAGAGAAACTATGATGAGGGAATTTTTGAAGTAAAATTTTAAAACGAGTCCATGCATCATATATGGGTTCATCTCGATATTGTTTGAAATTCGAGATGTCAATAGGGTAGAATGGCCTTTGTGGTTGGTGGTATGGTGGATTCGCGTACTCCATAATGGTGAACGGAAGAGTCAATGGAAATTACGAACAAACACACAAAGAAAAAGATAGACTAAAGAAAACCTAGAAAATAAAAATAAAATCTTACTAGAAAGGAATCTAGCAAGTAGACCTAATAAAAAGAAATCCTAACCTAGACAATAACTATTCCCCGGGCTGCGGCACCAAAAACTTGATGCGTGGGAATCGAAACAGGCTTTACCTCTCGAGGGATCTCGAGAAGCTTACAACCTCCACCAGGCAGTGTACCTGATCGTTGTAGTATAGTATAGTGACAAGTACCGGGGGATTGATCGTTCAGCTTAGGAATAGTGTCGCTAGGATTAGAAAACCTAATTACTAGTTCTAAAGGTGAGGGATGATTATTTTTGTGTTTTTATATTTTATGGAAAGCAAGTAAAAATCTCGGGTTTTAGAAGAGTGGGCGGAATTAGTTGCTATTCAACTAACCCAAAACTAAGATGCAATCAAAATAAAATACTAAAAATGTAAATAAACTAATTATACTAAGGTTGTGAGCAGTAATTGGAGAAAATGTGTTTACTTAGATTTCACTACTCCCTAGATATCTTTTACACGTTAATTACTTGTTATAATTGCATGGATGACGGATCGTATTCCTTAATACCATTCATGGGGTGGCATACATAACTCCCCAATTCTATGAGCTCTTATCTCCTCCTACACCATGCCCAGCACAACTATAGGGATTGTAAACAGTGGCTCATGCATTAAATACAACCAATAAAGACCTAGTACGCCTCGATTCATGTTTCTTAAGACGTTCAAGCATGTTACCATTTGGAGATCTGCCAGTTTTCTTAAGCCTAACATATAAATCATTCATCCACAACAAGAATAAAGTAGTAATCAACACATAATCAATATCTAGGTTTCATTAGATCTAAGCAAACACAAAAGAGATCTAGCCTAGCATAATGGAATTGAGACAAGAACAAGATATAGACAACCAACACATAGACATATTGATTGAATTAGAAGAACACTTATCTCAATTACAATGCAAGGTATCAAGGGTTTGGAACCCTTGAAAAACCTGTAAAAGTTGTACCAAATTTGTCTTTAGGGTTTCTCCAAAAACTCTCTCTAAAATGTGAAAAACTAGAAAACTATATATAGGAAAATAGGGGTGACGGCGTCAAGACAAACATTGTGACGTCGTCACCTCGCCGCCAAATACTTCCTCGGACGCCCTTGATCTACTTCTGACGCCGTCAAGCCTAGGCCGTCACACAATTTACTCTTGATGCCCTGTGTGTGACGCCGTCACCAACTACGGATTTTTATTCTTGGGGTTTTGACGCCGTCAGGATGACTCTTGCGCCTTCATGAACTACGGATTTTTATTCTTGAGGTTTGACGCCGTCAGGGTGGTACTCTTGACGCCGTCACCTACTGTTCCCAGCATGGAAAATTGAGACTTTGCCGTTTTCTTCACTTTTATGCTCCAAAAACGTCCAAAATGGCTTCTTTTCCAGAATTCACTCTCCAAGTACCTAAAATCACAAAAGGAACGATTTAGGGCAATATTTGATCAAATAAATTCGGATTCGGGCTTAAATGACCCCCTAAAAAAGGATCATTTTTCGCCTCATCAGTGACCCAACACACCCGAACCAAGCCTTCACACACACGACTCACTTGATTATTCACCCGAATCAAGTCTTTACACACTTGACACACTTGATCATCCCCGATCCAAGTCTTTACAGAATGACTCAACAAATCCTAACCTAAACTTTAGGACATCATTCTCCTCACACCAAATACATGAACTAATCTAGTTACAAGACTTCTTAGATCTACATCACTATCCAATCTCACAAAAATACAATACTTGGAACTACATCACCATCCAAGTTTATACAAATATCCCCATCCTCGACTCACACACAAGTCGGAAAACAATGACATGATATAAATCCTATCACGTAACACCTGTTACTTTTGTGTGTGGACACCTGTAACATCTCGAATCTTCATAGTTGTCAAGAGTTCTTCTCTTGCACTTGACGGAAGAGGAAATCACTTATAAACATATACCGACATATTATATTGATCAAAGAGTAAAAGGAACAAAGATCAGAAAGTTGTGTGTGTGTGAAAGTCTTGTTTCTGAAGTGTAACAGTTCAATATTAATAGGCGACAGGAGGGAGAGGGATGGTCCCGTAAATGCCAAATGGTCCTTTATCACTAAGGGACCGCCGGCCTATTTAAGGGACAGCTGCGACAAAACGCTCCCTTTTTGTCCTGACGTGGTGAAAACTTATCTGGTTCAGGCTGAACTGATTTGGGGGGAAAACTAGCTGTTATAAAGTTTGAATTTGAATTTATTTTCTTAATAAAACATTTCTTTAAAAACACAAAAATACTTTTGTGAAAATGTTTTGTCAAACTCAAAAATGTAAGTTTAGGTGAAAATGAAATTCTTTGATCACTTAACTAATGACAGTATAAAGTTTGTTCATACCTGAAGTGATGTTGAAGCAACTACGTAGAAGTAACGAGTTTCCTCGATTAAAAACTTATAAACCGTAACTTTACAGTAACATGTCTTTATATTTTATGATTATCAAAACACGAGAAGACCGAATAATGCGAATAACGTTTTTGACATTATTTGTATTAACAATCTCCCCCTTTTTGATGATTACAAAATATAAACTCATTTTAAGTAAAATTATGCGTTGATAAATTTTTAATGAGTTTTCCCGTTACTTCTCCCCCTTTTTGTAGAATCAAAAAGGTGTGTCGTGGTTGTTGACGAGAGAAGACACGAGCACCCTTGAAAGATAATCGTTGGAGTGATCAATGAAATACAAACTCCCCCTAGCTAAGTGCTCCCCTTTAATGAGGGCACCGGGGAATCGAGCTATGGTGATGTGCTACAAAACAGAGTTAGAGCAAAGCACATGCATGCAAACACATATATAGAAGATGATATGGATGTGAAATCAATTATGTAGTGCAGGAATCAGATAGAAAAACACATAATGGAATTTTAATTCTGAGCACTACTGGGGAGGGTCCCGTAAATAGGGGACAGTCCCTTATTGATTAGGGGACCGTCAATCCATTTAAAGGACCGCCGGCAGTAGGCTTCCAAGTTGGCAGGTATGTTGTGATTTAAGTAACTTCCCATTTTTGAGGTTAGATATTATTAGTCCATTTTCATGTTTAACAATGACTAATATCACAACATATTATCATATCTAAAACACAATCATTCATTCATTTCATCCGAAAGAGGCATACAATGACTACCATAAAGAAATTTCATAACAAACACATCATAGAAACAACAACATTAATCATTAACTACTACAACAAGTTAAATCCTATTGCATGTTTGGTCCAAAGCACAACTTCTACTTGATTATTCATGACTAGATTCTTGAGAATATCTAGTCGGAGGGTGGAGTGGATGATGGAGAGGATGAAGGTGGAGCCGAAGGAGTTGCCGATGGTGGCATTGAAGCAAGGGGAGTTTGTTGCACATTCTTTTGAGCAATGAGATACTCAATGTGACCAAACATGATGTGAAGTTCATCTCGAAGAGAGTGAATGAGATGAAAGTTGAGGTAACAACAAGCACACCCCACAGTGTGGTTGTTAGCAAAATAGTAGGGAACGGGATTGCCAATATTTGGAGATGATGGTGGAGTGAGAGGAGTGTTCTCCAAAGGCCCATTTGGTGATGTGGTGGTATGATTAGATGAGTTTGTTGGAGGAGGATGTTGGTTTCTTGGAGATGAGATAGAATGAGTGGGAGATGATGGTTGATTACTCACGAATGGAGTGTAACCACCCGAACTAGATTGAGTGAGCAAGGGTGACAAGTTTTTGACAAATGATGAGAAAGGTGATGTGGTTGTCTTTGAACTAGAGGTTGTCTTAGAAGAAGAGTGATATGTTCCATTGGTGGATGTTGTTTTGAGTGGTGCACTTAGTGCTTGAGGTGATGATGGTGGTGACTTAGGAGATGGAGTGGTGTCATAGAGTGTGAGGTCAATGAAATTGGTTTGAGGTCGAATGATTTTGAGCTTAGGCCTTTTGTTTGATGGTTGTGTTGTAGGTTCTTTGTTTGTTGTTGGCAAGGAAGTAGAATATGAGGCCATTGTAGGTGATGAAGTTGATTTGAAAGATGATTGTGATGAGGTTGAGGGTGATGAGGAAGGTTTAAATAATCAAGCATGGTTGTGATTTGGGCAAAGCATGCATTAGGAGTTTTTAAGTACTTAGAAATGTTTATCTAAACATGGTAAGGTGGTGATAATCATGCAATAGGTTTAGGATTGCAGGAATGAAGAAAATAGTGCAAAAATCCGTGATCCCACAAGGACGGGGTCCTTTAAACCTCAGACTGTCCCTTATCACTGGAGGACCGCCGGATCAATAAGGGACCGCCGGCAGTGGGTTTACAGAATTTTGCCCACTTTCTCATTTCTGCAATCTATATGCACATTTTTATCCTATTTGTCATAGACCATTATAAACCAAAGTTTGACCATGAAAGATATTATACATACTCTAAATAAGCCGATAACATCATTAATAAACATTCACGTCTAATAGAAGTGAGATTTGTTCATACAAATGACACACATAGCAATTCAAAGAACGACAGTAAATAGAAATAATATGAAACATTCAAGGTTATAATATAGCAACCAAAAATACATGATTGTTGACTTCAGTCTTCTTCGAAGCGTCTCTCTTGATATATGGACAACTCCTCATCGAGAATATCATCAATCGGAAGCCTTTCAAACTCAAGGAATGATGAAATGTGTGACTTGGATATAGGATCCATAACATGACGAAAGAGTTGGTATTGGGTGCTTTGGAGGTGTGGATATGTTTGCATTACGAAGTTATAAAAACAAGTCAAGAGCATCCCATAGGGCATTAACTTTTCGTTAGTGTCCTCGAGTTGCATTATTCGCTTAGCGAAGAAATAAGCAAGGTTGTAAGGTCGTTTACTGATTATGCAATGCAGCATGTGGGCACAACATGCTGGTACATACTCACGATCCTTGACAAGACAGAAAAAGTTTTCACGAAGAATAACAGCCATAGCTTGAAGACCAGGACGAAGTTCAGAAATACGAATTTTATTTGGGTGAAGAGTGTTAGACGTTTGACAAATTGACTCAATTATTTTGGCTGAAGAAGGAACATATGTTCGGTATGGACCTTCATCTTCTCGATTTTCAAAGAGGGATTTGAGATCAAACTCTTCCGAATAAGCACATTGCGCATTACTAGGAAGTTCAAGTATTTGAGAAAATTGTTTAAGAGATACATGGACATTGTAGTGACCAATTTTACACGTAAGGTGTATAAAGTAATTTTGATCTCGTTTGATATTAACACTAGAGTAAAATTCAAGTATAAAGCGAGGACAAATAAGTTCATTAATGTTTAGAAGACAATCAAACCCTATGAAACGAAAACCTCTTTCGATACGTTCCTTATCAGGATACAAGGGATCAACCATTCGTCCTTCATGAA
Source organism: Artemisia argyi (assembly GCA_030686995.1). Lineage (NCBI taxonomy): Eukaryota > Viridiplantae > Streptophyta > Magnoliopsida > Asterales > Asteraceae > Artemisia > Artemisia argyi. Next base: position 77,669,591 of record CM060698.1, on the reverse strand, counting down.
CATGACCTAACTCAAATGGTTTGATACATGGAATAAATTCAGGTTGTGTGTCAAATTCAGAAGAAATTTTGGGAATATAAGATTGAGTTAAGATGTGATCGATATCATATGTGTGAGGCATGATTGTACCTATGTAAAATTAATAAGATGTTAACTAGATAATAATATTGTGCTTATTCTAAACACTTCCCATGTATCATTAGTTTTGAAATTCCTGATTCATTTCGTTGCATGATTATGAAAACGTTTTTGACATGTATTAACAATGCATAATTACGTTATTGTTACGTGATTGAACAATTTTAACATCCATAAATTTGAGTTAGGGATAATCTCATTTTTGACCCATTTTCAAACTCTCACGAATTAAAACAATTGACTTATTAATTTACGTGTTGTTGGTGATACATTGTTAAAGTTAACCTTCAATTGTTGTTTATTTTGCAAAGAAATGAGAATCCCAAATTTAATTTTGAGTTCATAAGAACCCTAGAAATTCAATTACGAATTAATTAAATGAAATTGAGAAAATTGACTTACAATGGAGTGATTAGTGAGTATAGGTGGTTGATGATCTTAACTTTGAAAACCTTGAACTAATTTGATAATGGGTTAGTGAAGATTTGAGTGTTGGGTCGAGTTTTTCGTCACTTTCTGCACTAAAGGAGTGTTTGGATGTTCTGCAGAAAGAAAAACGGAGCATAGGCTAAAATTCCTGGACGGTCCCTTATCGATATGGGACCGCCGAGAGCTAAGGGACCGCCGTCAGTAGCCTGTGCTCTTTGGACAATTTTTGGTGTTTTGGTCTTAATGAAAAGTCTTTGGTTTTAGATGGTTTTAAAACATAACGCTTCGAATTTTAAGACACGAAAGTGACTCAATACGCACGAGTAAGCTAAGGAATGGGTATGGAGTGGAATTGAGACATAAAAAGAATGAAAGACCCGATACACTTGATTAAAGAGTGAATTTTGAGTTGAAACAGAAGAAAAGAAAGAATTACATGTGAGATGAAGTTCAAAGACGAGACTTGCATCGAGGTGGCCAGAAGTCAATCAAGTAAGTTACAAGAAATGTCATAGACGAGAACTAGAAAGCAAACAAAGAGTGAAGCAAGTGTGCATAGTCTATAGTAATTGATTGACATCAAGTTTATTACAAACAATGGATGTGGTAAGACCATTGTTTTTCCAAATAATTTGCTTGAATCCAAAGAAGGATAAGCATTTAGACAAAGCGTCTAATCAACATAAAGCATCTAGCACATATTGGCATACAAACATCATCAAGCATATAAGCAAGTAATATCTAATCACGTAGTTACATGAACATATAGCAAGCAATCAAATAGCAAACATAATAGTCAAGATTGGTAAGAAGACTTACCTTGGCCTTTAGCAATCCCTATTAGCTCATAACCAAAACATGTGTTGTTGGTGATGCAGGACTAGATGATACTCACTTGGAAATTAGTCCATAAGATTAGTTAAATAATCAGCTTGGTGAGATGACCATTAGATTGTCTACATGCTTAAGGTGTGTATTTTCTTCATAGCTAGCTATCCACATTGCACATAAAACCGCACATTGTCTTCTTAATAGTCATTATATCAAAACAAGTAGATTGGTACACCAACAAGGTTTCTCAAGAAATTCTTGTCGGCAACATTACCTACAATGAAAACATTCAAACAAGTAGTATATGATTTCACTTAAACTAAGTGTCTTTCTAATATCACATTTTCATCATCTTTGGCTTGAACATTTCCTTGACGAATGTTAAAACTATTTTCCCAAATGTCATTTGCCATTTGACATAAGATTGTTTTATCAAACTAAATTTTCGGCAAAGATTCATAAATCAACATTTTTTCTTCAAATATTTTACACAAGTTATTTATGAAAAGCTTATTAGCAAGACTTCCTTTTATTGATTATAAATCATCAATTGAAATGACATGCCAAAGATAATGATCTATTGATTTCACATAACGTTCAAATTCATTTTTACAAATGACAAGATTTTCATTTTCGAAAAATGGTGGCTAATTCAAATAACACCCTTCTAGATATCATTTTGATTCAATAGATCGATTTAAGTTTTAAAGTACAATATACTTTAAAGATCTTGATAAACGAAGCTCTGATACCAATTGTAGAAACTAGAAGGGGGTTGAATAGTTTCACTGCTTCTTTTTAATTTTCTAAAGCATTTCGCCGTTTTAGGTCCGGTTATTTTTCATTTACAAACTTGTTGAATCTTACTAGTTATGTGATATCAATTCAGTTACTAGCAAACATAAATAAATAAGTAAAGTAAAGAGTAAAGAAAGAGCACAACCAAGAGATGCGACGATTTATAGTGGTTCGGCACGAAGCTCACTCTCCGTCCTACTCCACTCCCCGAGTACCACACTCGAGAGTTATCAATCACTATATCAACACAATCCTTCAGGCGGAGCAATCCGTACACATGCTTACACAAGGCTTAACGACACTAAGCATAATGTCGAGTTCTTATCATAGCTAGAACCAATCTATTCCAAGGCCCACGTGGCCACACGAACAAGCACTCTTGTCCATCTTGAATCTTCACCCGATCCAAGTCTTCACTTGTTAGACATACTTGGTTCTTCACCCGAACCAAGCCTTCATACACACGACTCACTTAATTCTTCACCCGAATCAAGTCTTTACACACTTGACACACTTGATCATCCCCGATCCACTGTCTTTACATAATGACTCAATAAATCCTAACCTACACTTTAGGACATCACTCTTTTCACACCAAATACATGAACTAATCTAGTTACAAGACTTCTTGGATCTACATCACCATCCAAGCTCACACAAATACAATACTTGGAAATACATCACCATCCAAGTTTATACAAATATCCCCATCCTCGACTCACACACAAGTCGGAAAACAATGACATGATATAAATCCTATCACGTAACACCTGTTACGTTTGTGTGTGGACACCTATAACATCTCGAATCTTCATAGTTGTCGAGAGTTCTTCTCTTGTACTTGACGGAAGAGGAAATCACTTATAAACATATACCGACATGTTATAGTGATCAAAGAGTAAAAGGAACAAAGACCAGAAAGTTTTGTGTGTGTGAAAGTCTTGTTTCTAAAGTGTAACAGTTCAGTATTAATAGGCGACAGGAGGGAGAGGGACGGTCCCATAAATGCTAGACGGTCCTTTATCACTAAGGGACCGCCGGCCTATTTAAGGGACCGCCGCGACAAAACGCTCTCTTTTTGTCCTGACGTGGTGAAAACTTATCTGGTTCAGGTTGAACTGATTTGGGGGGAAAACTAGCTGTTATAAAGTTTGAATTTGAGTTTATTTTCTTAATAAAACATTTCTTTAAAAACACAAAAATACTTTTGTGAAAATATTTTGTCAAACTTAAAAGTGTAAGTTTAGGTGAAAATGAAATTCTTTGATCACTTAACTAATGATGGTATAAAGTTTGTTCATACCTGAAGTGATGTTGAAGCAGCTACGTAGAAGTAACGAGTTTCCTCGATTAAAAACTTATAAACCGTACTTTACGTAACATGTCTTTATATTTTGTGATTATCAAAACATGAGAAGACCGAATAATGCGAATAACGTTTTTGACATTATTTGTATTAGCAAAGGCTTCATAACAGGATAGAGATCACCCGTGCTATCACAACGGAGGAGTACCGCCGAGTTAGGAAGTCCTTCACAGAAAAACCAAAAGGAACAAATTCAACAGTGCAATAATTATCACAAACAAATTGACGCACAGAAATTAGATTTTTGACAATGTGAGGAGTGATTAAAACAATATTTAAACGAAGAGGACGAAAAGGGGTAGACAAAATACTATGACCAGAGTTAGTGACGGGAATGAAACGCCCATCACCAACCGCAACAGACGGATAAATGCACTCATTAAGAATATAACTAAAACCGGCTGGTGATGGCCCTTGTTGAACCATACCTGGACCGAACTGAACCCCTGGTTGTGAACCTGCAAACTGAACCCCCTGTGGTAGACCTTGAACCCCTGCAACTGCTGAGAACCTGCAGCAAATGGAACCCCCTGCGTAATGTGAACCCCTTGAGCAACATTATGACCTGCCCCCTGTATGAAACCTTGAACCCCCTGTGGAAACACTTGGGCCGAATAGAGAGGCTGGGATTGGTATTGTAGTTGAGCGTGTCCATAAGGATGGTTATTTGCAGTATAAGCAACAGGAGATGTAGTTTGGCTAGGCGTAGAGGTAAACCTCAACTTAGCCAACAATTGTCGCAAGGTATCCATATCCGACATATGAGATGAACCGGAAGTACGAGGAAGTAAAGTAGACTTACCATGTGAAGATACCGACACGCCTCACCAAAACGACAATGACCTTTAGCAAAAAGAAAACAAGGTTTGTTCACTTTTTCCAAAGGATTAGACTAACGCCGAGCATTATTATTTTCCAATAGGACCATAGGTAGGGATGGCAACGGGTCGGGTTCGGGGCGGGTTTTGGTGTACCCGTACTCGTACCCGTTTATAATATTCATACCTGTATCCGCCCCATTAACCGCCGGGTACTCGATTAATATTATCCATCGGTTTTTCGGGTTTCCCCGTGGGTTTCGGTTATCCCCAATTGAATAATATATGGACAAAATGACGGTATTAAGATTAAGTCACACACTAAAATCCACCGAAAAAACAAATGAAAACACCCTAATATATTCATTTTTTGTTAAAGTTAAAGAAAATGGATATCGTATCAAACGATTTAATGCTTTTGAATAATTCATGTACAAAATAAAATATATTATGTAATAGAGATACGTATATAAAAAAATATAATGGAAGAAATTATATATAATGTATATATATTCTAGTTAAATATAATATCAATAAAGCAGATGTATATTCGGGTAAACGGATACGGGTACGGGTAATCGGGCGGGTATTACCAGAACCCGTACCCGGCTAAAAAATTATATCAATACCCAAACCCAAATCCAAACCCGCCAACCCGCCTCCGAACCAGACCCAACCGGTTCGGGTTTCGGTTTTCCCCGTCGGTTTCGGGTGCTTTTGTCATCCCTAACCATAGGAGAAGCATATGTAGCATCCACAAGCGGGTCTTGAACCTTAGATTTCATACGCATCTCTTGCGTGGTCAATAAAGAACGAACCGTCTTAAGATCGGGAAAGGGTTCCCTACTAGTAATAACTGTAGAAATCACATCATACGTGTTTGGCAAGCCTTCAAGTGCAAACGTAACAATATCATCATTGCTAAGAGGAGAACCAAGACCATTTAACACTGAAGCAATTGACTCAATTTTCTGAAAGTATGCATCAATTTTTAAGTCCCCGAGCTTTAAATTCCGTAGCTCCGCCTTCAAAGGCATAACTCTTGGGCGTTTATTGTCTTGAAAAATTGTTGCAAGGGATACCCACGCCTCTTTGGCAGTTTGGGGATTAAGAACAACCAACCGCTTTTGAAGATTCACTGCAAGTGTGGAAAAGATCTAAGACCGAATAATAAAATCAACCTTTAGCCATTCTGGATCCCTAGTTGGTGGTGAAGAAGGTGTAGTAGAGGAGGACTCAGGTGGATCAACAAGATGATCCAATATGCCATAGCCATGGCATAGATGAAAAAATAATATACCCATAAGGAGTAATTCATCTCATCAACATCAAGTTTGATTGGAACAAAAGTGGTTAGGTGATTCATAGCCATTAGTTTATCCGATAAAGTGAGAACAGGTGGAGGGGGAGTTGTATCCGTTGTCATGGTGAATATCGTATGTTGTTAACAGTGAACGTGTGAGTTATTTTGTAAGAATAAGGTTTAGTAATTAATGAAACAGGGAGTGAACGGCGAATGGTGTAGGGTTGGAGTAGAAACAGTTGTAGAGTGAAAGGTGAATGGTGCAGGTTTAGTAATTAAAAACTTTCTCTCTCGTATACTATGGGCGATCTCTTTCAAAAAACCCTAACCTCCACATAATTCGATCTCTAATATTCTTAATCTTGTTCTAATCCTTATAACGATTATGTTTTTGACGGTTAATTAGATTAATTCAGTCTTATAACATCTTTTTTATTTGGATTCAGACCTGATCGATTTAGGGTTTCGATTTTTGGGTTTTTTGTTTAATCGCTATTTAGTTGTTAGCGTTTGTTTGCTGATCGATCATTCCATATAACATGGAAGTCGGTTAGGTTTTGGTACGTATTTAATCTATGCCTCGACTTATGTTGAGGCAATCGAATTAAGGATTGACGTGGATCCTTGTGTTTGTTTTCTTTCAATAGCTAGTTAGGGTTTCCTTTGTTTTCGTGTTTTCTGAATCAATATGGAGAAAGTTGGTGCTGCTAAGGTCGATGTTGGTAAGGTGGGGGATAGTTTGAAGTCGTTGAATGTGCAAGGTGATGATGTTTCTGGTGTGAAGTACCCTCGTAATGCTCTTAGGGTTTTAACAAACTCTAATTTGGAATCTGGTCAAACTAGTGATGCTTCTTTGCATACCTTGGATGATGATTTTCCACCTCTTGCTGAGGTTACGGGTTCTTTGAATGTTGATGAACTTAATGCTTCTGAACTCTTAAAGTCGGTTGAAGCGACAAACTCGTTGTCGTATGTGACTATGAGGAAACATAAGAAAGCTAATAGGAATGTTGTTGACGATGAACCGGTGGAGAAGACTATTGGTTCATTGGGTGCGGAGTTGAATATTAAGGCAACCAATCATGAGATTAGTGTGGAGCCGATTCCATATGGTTCTGGTTGTTCACATGATTCAGATGTGGAGTCCTCTCGTAAGAGTAAGCATGATTTTATTGAAACTTTGTTTAGAGTATCTCTTAAAACTCCAGAGGATATCGATGCTTTTGCTAAAGCTGTGGGAGCTGGTAACTATACGGTGTGGGATACTTTGGATGAGGATGCTGTTCAGAGGGTTCAGGATGCTGTCGATGGTTTGTGGGCGGCTTTTAAAGCCGCTCCGTCTGGTCCTTTGGTTGATGAGGCTGTATGTGAAGGAGTTAACGTGACTATTCCACGTAGAGTAGTAGAAAAGGTTAGTGCACGCCTTGAGCACACTTTATATGGCTACTTTATTGGGAAGAGAATGGCGTTTCCGGTGGTTGATTACTTTGTTAGAAACAATTGGGCTAAGTATGGTTTGAAAAAGATAATGATGAATGCTAAAGGTTTCTTCTTTTTTAAATTTGATAATCAAGCTAGTTTAGAATCTGTTCTGGAAGATGGTCCTTGGATGATTCGTAACTCTCCAATCATCCTTAAGAAATGGTCTATTGGTATTAGCGTATGTAAGGAAGAGCTGACTCGCATTCCGATATGGGTTAAACTGCATGATGTGCCTATCCAAGTTTTTGAAAATGAGGGTATTAACTTGATTGCTTCATTTCTTGGCAAACCTATTATGTTGGATTCTTACACAAGCTCTATGTGTAAGGATTCTTAGGGTAGAAGCAGTTTTGCTCGGTGTTTGATTGAAGTGGGTTCAGAAGTTGAGCTCGTGGATGTTATCACTATTGGTGTCCCCTCTCTTACAGGGGATGGGTTTTCTAATGAATCTATCCGAGTTGAATATGAATGGAGGCTTCCTAGGTGCACTTCATGTAAGATTTTTGGGCATACCCATGAGAATTGTCCTAAAAAAGAGATTACTCCTCCGGTTGTTACTACTCATAATGTGATTCCTCCTGCTGCTATGCATGCTAATGATGGTTTCCAAAAGGTGAGTCGTAAGAAGAAAAAAGGTAAAGGCCAGTCTGGTTTAGGGAGTCAGTTTGGTACGTCTGTTAAGCAGACTGTCAGGTATGAGCCTAAGAAGGCTCCTAGTGAACCCAAGAAGGGAGCTACTAATAATGTGCCTACTTCGTCATCTAAGTTGAAGTCTAAAGGTCCCTCCTCTAAGGGAGGTGAAATGTCTACATCCAATCCTTATGATGCTCTAGCTACTGAAGAAGATGGTGATGATGATTGTGTGGATAACATGTATAATGAATCAGCTAATTTATTCCCTAAATTTGCAAAAGGTGGAAGTTCATCTTTCACGGATGCTGCTGGTTAGCTTGATTAGTTTCTGTTTCTTGTTCTAGGTTCTTTTTTATTCTAGAGTTGTCAAGAGCTTTTGGCTTGTCATAAGCTCTAGGTTAGTTTGTTTATCAAGCTGTTTTAGCTTGAGGTTAATGTGGTACTTCAGCCACATTCCATTTGTACTTTAACGTTTTGGTTTTAATATATTTACCAGGGTGCAACATTACTCCCCTTTACCCAAAAAAAAAAAAAAAAAAAAAAAAAAAAAAAAAAAAAAAAAAAAAAGTTGTAGAGTTTAGTAGCAAATATGACAAGAACAACAATACCACTAGGAAAAGTAGCACATAAAACTTGATATCTCAAAAGCAAAAACCACGATCACACTTCAATCCAAAGTCAACAGAAGAATAAAAAACCACAACCACAAAAGCAAAACTTGATATCACAAAACTTGAACAACAACAGAAGAATAAAAACACACTTGAATCAATAACATCCACCGGTGAACAAGCAAACACCAGTGATCGACTAACCTTAACAACTGAAACAGGTTGACTGGTTATCCCTTAAACCAATGATTGACTAACCGTGTAGGTTTAGAGTTTAAAGCTATCAAACAATAGCAAAGAGCAGCAAACAAAGTGGGTCGACAACTCAGATGGTCGACAAACAAAAAAACTGGAAACACCCGTCGACAACTCACTTTGGTCGACAAACAAAAAAAAAAAAAAAAAAAAAAAAAAAAAAAAAAAAAAAAAAAAAACTGGAAAACGGAGTTGAGGGTTGCGGAAGCAATAAAGATTTAGGGATCGTATGTTTGGTTTGATACCATGTAAGTTAATGAAAACCATATGTATTGAATACCTCATAATGTTCGGTTACATGAGATTTTATATAAGACATAATATGGGCCAAGATACATCACGGGCCTAATATCCTACTACTAATCCAATACTAACCGTCTCACAAAGACTACTAAACAGTCATGATATCATGTATCACTACTTACTTTTTAGCATATCAGCCACTTAGTCACCTACTAACCATTTTTACTTCTTTTAGCATTGTAAATGAACTAAAGCAATAAAAGAAAAAAATATCTAAAAGGAACCTACCATTCTCTTTACCAATTCCAAAAATAAATGCCACAAAACTTTTTGGATAGCTATTAAGAAAATAACAATAACGTTTATTTCATTAGTATTGAAAGATATTTTAGATAATTGACTGATACTCAATCATTGCTATCAAACAACGTTCATAATAATAGTTTGCATTTTGTTTGGAACGTAATACTTCTACAAAATCGGCATTTACAACATAAAGACATCCATGTGTCACAAGAATTACATTTGCTTTAATTTCCTACTCAATAATTTGTAGCAACTTATGTTGATTTTTAGAAAAAGACAGGTGGTTGGTCTCTGCTGTATATTAATTAGTATATATTCTTAAATGTATAGATTGCATAAATAGATAGAATAAAAGAAGGGAAGAAATTAAATCATTGAAAAGAGATAACAAGAATAGGATGACAAAAGAGAACAAAATTATGGGGGACCATTCAGAAGTAGAAATTCTCATACTGGCAGTTTTCATGGTCCAGATTCTCAACAATAATTGTATGCTGTCAAATAACTACCGACTGTATGACATAGTAGAAATTCTCATATTGATTTATTACATAAAACATTTGAAATTAGTTACTATACTACACACCCTTACTAACTGCGATACATGGACATGTTGCAAAATGCAGGCATTTCAAGCTGCATGGGCAGATGCTTGTAGTGGAAGCCTCTACCATGATTGTGCCAACCGGTTACAAATTCCTTGTGGTACCCATTTCCTTCTATGGTCCTTACTGTCAAAGAAACATTTTTTTTCAGGTAAATCATGCAATAATATCATTTATTGTGATATTACAGCAGAGAACGGATAATTCCTTAAATTTTCTTAAGGTTTGGTATTCTAAATTTTAAACAATGATAAATTATATTTCAGCTTGATGGTACTATAATAGCTCCAACAAATGCAAATGCATGGGTAAAGGTCTCCTACAATGGCTTGAATTTACGAAAACTGTAGGACTCACAATCAAGGGAAAAGGCACCATCGATGGAAGAGGTTCAGTTTGGTGGACACATTCTATACTTGATGATCCTATCGACTACGAAGACCGACTTGTTTCACCAGAGAATGTCACAATTACACAAAGTCCACCGGTAAATTCTATTTCCATCACTTAAAACAGTGTATACGTTCTCCAAAACAGGAATAACCATATCTTGTAAGTAATTTTATTTAAAACTGTGACAGGTAAGCAGCTCACTGGAGTCGAAAATGCCTAGTACAAAACTAACTGTAAGGATTCCTTAATAGATGCATAAATAATGAGTATACTCCTTAATGATGCTTGTAGTGTGACATGGCACTTCTTATTTTCTTTTTCTTTTTTTAATTCTACAGACCTTGAGGTTTTACGGGAGCTTTAATGTTACAGTCACAGGCATTACGATTCAAAACAGTCCCCAGTGTCACCTCAAGTTTGACAACTGTAACGGAGTTTTAGTTTACAGTCTCAGAGTCTCATCTCCTGGCGACAGCCCCAACACTGACGGAATTCACTTGCAGAACTCCCAAAATATGTTGATCCATACGACATACCTTTCTTGTGGTAAATACAATAGCGTATATTTTCCTAAGTTCAATTACTAGCAATTATAGGATCATAGAATATTATAATAAGTGGACAAAAAGATAAAGAGAAAAGTGTATATCATGAGTTCATGACTCATGAGAAAACAAATCATAGGTTCTTCACAAAACCATATCCTTAAATCCTTTCATATCATATTTAATTAAATTCATGGCGACCATTCGTTTTTAGTCGACATTTATCAGCCTTTTGTATGGAAAGAGAGAATGTATTTTGTCACATAATGAAATAATTATCACCTTATCCATACTTAAACAAACATCAAAAAGTATGCACCCACGAAAGTAATCAGTTTAGCATTGTAACATGAACCACGATTAAGGAACTTAAGAATATTAATTATGGTTGTGTGCAGGTGATGACTGCATATCTATACAAACGGGATGCACAAATGTATATGTACATGATGTCAATTGTGGACCAGGGTATGGAATAAGCATTGGAAGTTTAAGAAAAGATGGCACAACAGCATGTGTTTCCAATATCACTGTCCGTAACGTTAATATGCATAACACAATGACGGGTGTTAGGATCAAGACATGGCAGGTACATATAGCAAATACCAGTTACTAAGTACATGAACCAACATTTAACTTACAATATCCCTAAACAAATTAAATGACATGAAAAATGGAGAAAATTACATACATGATCGATCTCTGTAATTTACCACATATGCTCCTTTTCTGAAGACATTTGTTGGTTTAATCCCGAGACTTACTTATAACAGAAGCTATTAAATACATTTTCGGAAGTCCAATTCCCAATATATAATGATTGATCAGTACTATTGTGACCACAGCAGCTGCACTAACCACACATCTGCTGTTGCTGTCTCAAACATCGCCTATCAAAATAAAAGGAACCTATACAGTAAAACCAGTTCATGTCTCCTGTAGTGACAGCATGCCTTGTATGGATGTAAGGTTAACCGACATTGAACTCAAACTAGCGCCTAAAGGCTACCAAATGTATGACCCGTTTTGCTGGCAAGCGTTTGGGGAATTATATGCTCCTACTATCCCACAAATAGGTTGTTTACAACAAGGCACACCGTCTAGCAGTTGGGATCCTACTGAGATTGGATGTCCAGCTTAGCATAAAATCCTAAATATAATCCGGTGCATCAAGTAGTGAGGTCGGTGTAGTTGCTGACCCCTTTCACGTCATGCAGTATCTTATGGTGAGTATAGATATAAGTATGGGTTGTATTACAGGGATGATTATTGATTCTTATTGTGTCAGTTTTATATACTACATATAGAATTCGTGTGTTTGTTTCCAGTGGATGTTAGCAATGTGCGGCAGCATTGTTTCATACTTTCATCGTTGTATGATACGTTATTTCTGCGCAATACAATGTCTTTTTTTTTTTTTTTTTTGGTAACCGTGATTTCGGACCTTTTGGCCGACTAATCCACGGGGTTTGAACCCACCGCCACACAGACTCAAACCAGGTAAAGCCCTCCCTTTTCAGAAGGTTGGCGTGGCCACTTAAGGTTGTTTGCACCTAGCAGGAATTGAACTTGAAACCTCACACATTTTAAAGTGATGGTCGCAATCCCTTTTGCCACTAGGCCACCCTTAAGTGGTTTACAATGTCACATTCCTCTAGTTGTAGCTTTCTAACCTATTGCTGACAAAATCCTAAACTACAGACCATCATAGCTAAAACACGTTTTATAAGTGTACGCAAAAGTGAAATGATCAATACGAACACGAAAAACCTAGAAGTATGCATTTAACCAAGTTGCAATATTCATAGACACATTACTATAAATATTATATGGGCCCGTAACAGATACGAAATCCAATCACACATCTACAAATCCTAAAGAATAAGGGACACTTTTTATCGATTTATTCGAGCTTGGAGTTGAACTGAGCTTATTTGATGAACTAATTCAACATCAAGGCATCAAGCACAATAATCAAGCTCAAAGCTATCGATTGGAATTAGAGCTTAACATAGGGTTCTCAGCAGCTTACATTATAAGGTAACCATTTAAGCTTTAATGAATGCTGAAAATTTGACATTACACAAGACATACGTTTTTGAATTATATAATAAGATAAAATACAATTTCAAAAGATGAATACAGAAGAACCACTTCAAAATGCTTCTGAATTAATCCATCATTGAATGATGGTTGATTAACGTAAATTTATACCATTATACGTCAAATGAAACGGGAAAGCCTTCACCAATATCTTTAATTTAAAGGGAAACTGACCCGTTAGTGTTGGCCCCCACTGTCATATCCATGATGCCATGACCAACATGTAGCGGTTGGGGTAAATAACATGGCCATGGAGATGGGATAGATACCTGATACATAGTTGATTAAACATTTGATTTTATACGAAAGTTTGGTTTCTAAGAGACAAGTTGCTTTAGATTGTATTCTATCAATGAACTATCAATTCCAAACCGTGAATAGAGTGCCTGCACGTGTCGACAATTAATAATTAGTTTAGTTAATTATAAGCAAGCCTTTCATGTGTTAACTTTTGGTGAACAACGAAACATTCTTAGGGTTTGGAATACCTGAGCATGAATGGTGTAATGTGTATCTTGTCCTATGCATGAGAGACTATAATTTTTAATCTCAGCACCACCTTGCTCTATAATACTTAGAACTCGAGAAAGCTCGATTTTCTTGTTACTTGCCCGAATGATTAAGTTTACCTCGAGGTTTGAATCCATTTCACTCACTTGAACGACAGGTAAGTTGATTTCCTTCCTCATTGCACCTCTTAGGTCGTTTTCTAGCTCTTTTTTCCTAGCTGTCAATCGATCCACTGTTTCTTTCCATTGTTTTATAGAATCAGTAGCCTTTTCCAATAAACCAAGCAATTGAATTCTTTCCTGTATTATAGATATCCAATACAAACTTTAACACATATGATTTAAGTAACACATACTACATACAACAAGCAATACATTAGCTAACTGTGCATTTTATTTATCTTAATGAGATCACATGTGTGATTAGGACAAAATGATTAGTACATGTACATTTTACGTCGGGGGCATACTCAGTGGCAGAGCCAGAAAATGTTATCATGGGTGGCAATGACCGAAAGGTTAGATAACATGCAGGAGATGTCATTTTTTTAGCGTAAATTAGGACAAACCGGGCCGGGTTTAATAAAAAAGAAACAAAAGTGCTCTATTACGACGCGGTTAACACTAATTAAACAATATTTTCTTATTTATCTAGAAAAATTTAAATTCTAAGTACATAAAAGTTATATTAAAGCACTCACAGTTTTAAGGATAATTTAACCGAATATCAAAACATAATCATTTAAAATATTTGAGAAACTCTGTGTGCTAACAAACTAAAATTAAAATACTTATATTGTTAATAAAATCATGCTAAAAAATAAATTAAAAAGTGTATAATACTCACACCATATGAATAGGGGTAAGCATAAGGTCAAACCCAACCCGAAAAAAATCGACCTGGCTCCCGAAAAAGGAAAAAACTCAAACTGAACCGAGAAATATATGTCAAAACCGAAACCAAACTGAATAACTGGGTTCGGCTCGGTTTTCGGGTTTCGAACCGAATTAAACCGAAACCGAACCTAATAAGGTCGGTTCGATCTGGTTTCGGTCGGTTTGCCGGTTTAGGTCAATTTTCGGGTAGATTTCCTCATCCCTACATATGAAGATATAAACCACATTTACATGTACCTGGTTACTTGTACATTTTTGCAAAAGAAAGATTTATTATATTTCATGGCCCACTCCCCACCCACTTTCATAATTCCTTCCCCATTGTATCTTCTTCTTCTTCATATTTTCTAAGTGAAAATGACTAGAAAAACAACTTATGCGCATTAGAGAACACTCAAATTGATGGCAAGCTGAGAACGACGAGGTCACTTTGATTTTTTATGGGTGAGGGCACCGGACTTTTTTTCTCATAATTTTTTTTTCCCATACCACTTAGTGTATCTTCAAGAGCTTGGTTGGGGGCATCTCCCCCCACCCCCCCCCCCCACACACACACACACACACCTACCACTACTACTATGGTGGCTCCGCCCCGGGCATATTATACTTTCTAAAACTCGAAATGTTATTTAGATCACATAACGTGCATATTAAATTGTTATAACGAAAACTCCTGAAGAAGAATATGTTCATGGATATGTTGTTTGATATATCGGTCAAAATCAAGATAAAAACAATGTACGTACATAGGACTGAAGACAGAGGAGGGAGGCAAGTTTGGAGTAGAGATCCTTCATCTGATCCCGACGTTGTTTTTCCAGGGCAGCGGGCGGCTGGAGAGACGATGAACCCGAAGGGCGTTTCATGTTTTAAAAAGGTTAGTTTAGCTAGATCCGAGTATCAGCCTCTTGTGGTCATATATATGCATGCATGCAGTCAAACGAATTGAATAGGAGATTTTTTTATTAGTTATTATTTTATTTTTTCTATAAGTTAATTAATTAATGGTATGACAGATGGCCATTTTTTAACGTTTGAAACTTCGAATTGAAAAAATACAACGTCAATGATTAATGAACAGTCGTTGTCGGAGAATTCAATCTATTCCGTTAAGGACAAAAAAATTATACAGTAATATAAGTATGAGAAAAAGTCCAAATCTTTATTCTCGTACACATAATCAAAAATATTACTGTAGTTAATACTAGTTATAATGCCCTCGCATGCGCGGGTTTTTAAAAAAAATTTGAATCATATATTTTTATTTATTAAAAAACAAATAATTTAATTTTTGTTTTGTTTGATTTATAATGTTTAATTATAGTTTTTTATTATTAAAGATAATTATTTAAAAATTTTAATTTTATTATTAATTGCATCTTATCTATATTTTTTGTATTTATCTTCTACTTGTTTTATGGATAAATATAAAATGTTACCTAATAAGAAAATAATTTTTTTTAATAAAATTATTAC
Organism: Artemisia argyi; assembly: GCA_030686995.1. Lineage (NCBI taxonomy): Eukaryota > Viridiplantae > Streptophyta > Magnoliopsida > Asterales > Asteraceae > Artemisia > Artemisia argyi. The sequence goes on along the minus strand of CM060698.1, from coordinate 77,653,850 downwards.
TAAATATATAAATCCATTTATTTGAAATGAAAAAATTACCAATAAGGGTTTTGTTTTATTATATAAAATATTTACTATTTTTTTTTGGTTTTACTAAACGATGTCTACTATCCAATACTTAATACACATTAAATAATATGTTCTTTTCATATTTAAACTACTTATGTATTTAACGCATAAAAAGTAACGTTTACGCGTTGTCCAATAAAAATTGTTTAACAATTTTTTTTTTTTATCAAAGGATCTCTTTATCCCAAATGAAAAGACCAATTTCATCATCTCTTTCTAAAAAAATTAATATATCTTAAACAGTTATTAATTAAATAAAAAAAATTATATCGTCGCGATAAACATTTAATTATCATTCATAAATAGATATTTTAATATACTTTCCAAACTTTTTTTCTTTGTTTTCTTTTTTTACTTGCATGAAGTGCAGAAGTATCAATGGATGGTCGAAAGATGTAAAGATGCAAAGAAGAAATGAAAGAATAAAGTCTCTTGTGATAAGACATAGTTAATGGGACTTGAAGTCCGTACATATGAATATGTAAACTTATTGGATATGCATCAGTCTTTATGAGAAAATTAAATGAAATTATTCATAAGGTATAATTGATCGCACACGTATATTTTCTCAAAGACTTGTAAATAATCATGGAGATGCATGTTCACATGTGATGGATCCAATAATGTAGTTTAATATTGTATAAGTCTGGCAATATAAGAAATAAGTATGCGTCTAACATAATAATACAAGAGCTCGTTTGATGTTAAGATTCCTTAAGGAATGTATAAATCACATGTTATGATTTAAAATTCTCGAGAATACTAATTGATAAAATTGAACAAATCAATGGAATGGAATAATGTAAATGTTTCGATATATTTAAGGTACAAGAAATGTGGGTTTATATTTTACTAACCTATCAAAACAAGTTTAGTTGGTTTTACTAATGCAGGATATATGTCTGGTCCTAATAATGGTCGGTCTTAAAGTGGATACATTCTCACAAGTGACAGTAGTGAAATTTCATGGCGTTCGGCAAAGCAAACAAAGCAGATAGTTCATCCAACCACTTAGAAATTCTGGGAAGGAGGCACCAACAGTTTTGCATGAAGATAATATAGCATGCATTGCTTAATTCAAGGAAGGTTACATCAAAGGCGTTAAGACAAAACATATTTTGTCAAAGTTCTTTTTCAATCATGACTTACAAAAGAATGGTGATTTTATTGTTCAACAAGTTTATTCAAGTGACAATTTGGCGGATCTATTTACCAAAGCGCTTCTACCTCAACATTCAGGACATTGGAATGCACCTACTCAAAGAGCTCAAGTGATGTAGTCATAAGAGGGAGATAATACGCGCTGCACTCTTTTTCCCTTAGTCATGGTTTTGTCCCACTGGGTTTTCATAAAAAGGTTTTTAATGATGCAGCATTTTCTAAGCGTATTAACAATATGGACATTCAAGAAGGAGTGTTATGAATAATTATTAGTGGATGTCCATATAGCCCATAGTAGGCCCACGACCCATGTTAGCTATTAGGGTTTTGCCCTAATGTTTGTCTATATATACTCTTTGTAAATCTCCTAGTTATGAATCAATTGAAGAATACTTTCATTCCCTCAACTCTTGTTCACAACAAATAATATTTAATTTAGTACTCCATATCTTAGGGCATCAAAGATGGAGTTTTATAAAAAGATAGAAGAAGTCTACAAACTTGTAAACTTAATCAGGATTATTTATTATCTTTAAATAAATGGGCACTTTCATTTACATTTTACGAACTAAATTTTCTTTTTTTTTCACGTTTTCCTAGTATTAAAATTTGCATAATATATCACATGAAATTTAGCACTATTTTAAAATTTCAACCACTAAACAACTGTATTAAAATTGACATAATTATTTGTTTATAAATAACAAAGTTTCACCACTTTTCGCAATACAAACCACATATTCATGGCTTTGCAAGCATATAACACACATTGTATCAACTTCTAGATTAGAGTAGTTTATTTATGAGACCTGTATAATCACATGTGGTAAGAATCACATGTGATTTTATGTGTTTTGTCTAATTTTGATGAATTAGCTGCTTTAATTTATAAATTCAAAATATAATGTGTTTTATATGATTAGAAATTTATGAATGTCTAGTTTTCAATTTAAAAAATGTGAAACTATTAAAATTTTGTAAAGAAAGTTATGTTCATTTTTCTACATGTTTTTGTGCTCAAACATAAAAATGGTGTTGAATTATATGTGATTTATTAAGCAAGTTTCAACAACGAAAAAAGTAATTCTTCCATAATCATTACCATATCGACGTCGATTCGTTACTTTTCGATTCCACACTTTACTAGACATTATATTCTATCATTTGTTGAGATCTCAAAGTTTTTCACGTACCCGGGGCTTCATGTCTAGTTTCTCTTTAAGAGACTATTATGGGGTCTTTATTACCTCGATTGGACCATCTTGATTTTATTGCTCCATTTTATCTATTAATTCGAGGATTTTTTATTTGGAATCAATTCGTCTATCACACTGCAGACGTGCCATAGACTTACTTCCAATCAATGATTTTACTGCTGGGACACACATTGTAATTGGAGCAATAGCAGCGTATATATGATCTAGTCACTTTCTTTAGATCACTAAATGTTGGGAATAGACTTTCTTAAATCAAGTGTCAGTCATTAAGTTTTGTAATAGGTTGCAATATTATATTAGTACGTTAAGATTTAATATGTTTTATGTTATTCCTATTTAGTATTAATGTTTTGTCAAAGTCTAAGGGCCATTAGTGATATTAAGTAAAACATATATGATGCCCTAGACTAGGAGTATAAATACTCATGTAATCCCTCCTTTGTAGGGTGTTGGTTCTTGGTTAATACATTTCTTATTATCATTTACAAGTTCCATCCATTCTTTCTCTCTCTAACTTTCTCTCTCTAGTTTAAGTGATTACTTGTTATGAAATGGGCACCTAACAAGTGGTATCATTCGCCAAGGGATAGTTTAGGTTGTTTTAGTTTAGATTTGGTTGAAGTTTTGGGCTTAAAAAGTGTGTTTTTCTCGGTTTCGGCGTGTTTATTTCTGTTCTAGCGAGTTAAGTCTCTGGTCTAGCGAGTTAAGTATTGGGTTTAGCGCGTTAGATTTTGATTCCAGCGAGCTAGGACTACTTTCCAGCTTGTTAGGACTACTATCTAGTGAGTTAGGACACATCCAGCGAGTTAAGTTCATTTTTTCAGCAAGTTCTCTTTTCTAAGTTGGCGAGTTAGCCTTATTAGCGAGTTAGCTAATATTCCTTATAGTTTAACTAGTAAGGATCTTTATATACTCTCACTTAAGGCAAACTCTTGTTCGTTTGAATCTACTTATCGAGTTATCTAATTTCCAGCGAGTTAGATACTTTTCTAGAGAGTTAAGGGTTTTTCCAGTGAGTTACGAGTTTTTCAGCGAGTTAAGAAGTTTTTCCAGCGAGTTAATAGTTTTCCAGCGAGTTAGAGATTTATTCAGCGAGTTAGAAACTTACTCAGCGAGTTAAGTGAATTCTCCAGCGAGTTACGAACCATCTTAGCGAGTTAGAGACTTCTCAGTGAGTTAGATACTTCTCCAGCGAGTTAAGTGACTTCTCCAGTGAGTTAAGAACCTTCTCAGCGACTTAGAAACTTTTCCCAAGCGAGTTAAAACTTCTCCAGCGAGTTAAGATCTTTCTCAGTGAGTTAGAAATTCTCAAGTAACGCTTCAACTTTCGCTACAACATCTGAACTTATACAACAACCTTGATTATCCTTCAAAGATCCATCTCATCTTAACAAGTTCATCTTTCTTATCTTTCTCTCTATTTCTTTCTATCATTTCAAAAAAAAAGTTTTTTGGCTGGAAAATTTGAGTAAAATTTAATTTTTACAGGAGACTAAACGTTCAAGTTTTACGCGAAATTCAAATTTTGGTTTAACAGTGAAAATTTTGGCCCAAAATTCAAATTTTTTCGGTGAAATTTGGCGGCAAAATTTTTGAAACTCAAATTTGTCTTGCAACCTCAAAATTGCATTTCATAATGATTTTCAAATTTTGGGAGAGAAAATTTTCAAATTAAATTTTGGAGGGAAAATCAGAATTCAGTATATCGACCTTGAGTGTGACATTTTGTTTGATTATTTCGATTACGTCGCAACAATCAAGGGGGAGAGAAATGTCATTTACTATGTCTCAATCACCTTCTTCCAACTACCTTCCTCACCAATATTCTCATCAGCAACAATACCTTCTTCCAACTACCTTCCTCACCAATATTCTCATCAGCAACAGTACCTTCTTCCAACTACCTTCCTCACCAATATTCTCATCAACAACAAAGTCACAGCTCCCTCATTCGTCAAGTTCTGCTATTTGGCAATGAATCAAGGCCTCCAATGTTGTTGCCAGGAACATATACTGATTGGAAATGGAGATTTCTAAAATGGCTCACAGATCGTCCTGCTGCAGATCTCATACTTAAATCCATTCAAGATGGTCCATACAAAATGATATTTCTTACTGACTCAACTGGAATTATAAGACTGCAAACTGATGAAGATTTGAATGCTACTGAACTTGCTCAGTACAATGCTGACCAACAAGCTGCATGGTTCATGACATTAGCCCTTCCCAACTCAATTTACATGAATATGGACTTTCAAGCCAGTGCTTATGAAATGTGGAAATATCTTGAGGCTATGCATCGTACCGAAGAACTTCATCACATCAGAATGAAGCAAATTCTTGAATCTTGTTTAAGCATGAATCCACTGAAGACGATTCTCCCCGCTCCACCATCCCAAGCTGTTGACCATGGATCATTAATCTACACTCCAAATGGTATATTCTTCAATCCTCCAAATGCACCTAAGCCGATCTTCATTCCACAATACCATCCTGCAACACTATATGCTCATATGCAATCTCTTCTACAAAATCTAGTGAAGCTTGGACGAGTATCTACATAGAAAGGCAAAGGTGTAATGACTTCTAGTACTGAATGGTTAAACACAATGGAAGATACTGATGACGAAGAAGATCTTATCGAACCAAGCATGGCATTTTTGGCATATACGGAAAATATTGCAGATGTGGAAGCTCAAGATTATGATTCAACTCCACTCTTTGACGCTAATGTTGAATACGATGCCACACTTAGTCAAATGGAAGTTGAAGGGGGTAATCTCAATGTTGTTTTGCAAAGTTTCATGGGAGATATTCCATCTGATGATGAATATGCAGATTTGGAATCCATTACAGCAGATTTGGAAGCTGATACAGCAGATGTGATGTTAATGGCAAACATGAAGGAATTTCACATGAATAATACAGGTCCAGAGTATGATTCTGATGATTCTGAAGATCCAGTTGTGAGATTAACCAAAGAGAAATGCATGACATCTTTAAGATTACTTTATTCACACCTTAAGCTTCTCTCAAACGAAGACTTAGTAGAAACTCATTCCGAGGGTGGATTCAAATGGGTATTTCCAGACCTCTTTGGAGAAAAAGTTGATATTTTCACTAATTCGATGTTCGACAACATGAATCAACTTGAAAAGCAACTTGCAACTGAAGAATTTCACGAGAATGAATCCATGACCGCTTTTAGAGTTCTCAAGGAACAGTTTCAACAGTTCATCAATTATGACTGTGAAGATGTAAGCACGTATTTTTTAGAATACACTCGAATTGAGGCTCAAACCTTCAAAGATATTTTGCTCCAACACCTGGATGCTATAGAGAAGTCAATTGCTGAAAGAGTACTTCACAGACAAGAGTATGACAAAAGGGTTAATAAAAGGAAGTTGCAGATTCAAGAAGATCAAGTTCATAAAGTTAGTGTATTGGAAGCTAATTTGGTTGTCATGGAAAGCAATGGGACAGAATCAGAAGAGCAAGACGACAACAGCAGATTGGGGAATGATACAGATGCAGACTGTGCAGAGATCGGACCCTCCTGAGACTCAGAGCCCAACTTTTACAAAGAACATATGGATGAGGAAGATGTCATACCCATCTATGACACAGAACCTAACTTTGACAAAGAGAAAATGGTTGAGGTACAATCTGTTGTTGATCATATTCTGCCTACAAATGAGAAACAACAATCTGAGCAACCTAACTTCAGTAATGAAGGAGAGGTTGACCAGAATGTTGTACAATGTCTTGACAAACCTTCTGAGTCTAAGTCCTTACCCTATAATCTAATAGCTGATACATCAAACCAAACTCTTGAGTTAGAAAACATTCTTCTCAAAAAGACCATTGCCCAGTTTCATAACGATTTTTCAAAACTGGAGGCACATTGCATCTCACTTGAACTTAAATTGCAAAACGAATCTCTAAATTCAGGCAACAATGGTCAATTTTTGAATGAACAAAGTAAACGTGTGGATACATTAGTTAAAGAAAATGAGCTTTTAAAAGGTCAAATTCAAGCAAATGTGTTTGCACATGCTGCATTGCAAAACAAATTAAGAAGACTGACTGCCCAGAGTGTGGATACTAAGTTTGCAAAACCATCAATCTTGGGGAAACCGCCCTCTCAAACAATCAGTGGTTAGACAACCTACTGCATTTAAATATGAACGACCTAAACTTTCAAAATCTCGGTTTGCCTCCCAAGTTGTTGAGAAAAACAATTTGACAAAACCAGTCAATCCACATTCTTGGCCTAAGAAAAATGCATCTGTGTCTGCTAAATCTCAACACGTGATTATACCTGGCTCATCTAGGATTAGTTCGAAAACAGTGTCTAAAACGAGCATTAAAAGTAAAGAGTCTTATGACACATATGACATGTACAAGAACTATGATCTAGAAAAGGCTAGGAAAAAGGCGCTACTTCAAAAGGATGGAATTATAGGTTCAAAACCTCGTGTGATGCCTTCCACTGTAGCACAAAACACTGCTTGTAGTAGCAAACCAAAACCTAAGAGTACTCAACAAACTAATAGGAATTGGCTAGCATCTAAGAGTAGTTGCGTAAATAATCATGTTGTCTGTACTGTAAAATATCTTCAAAAAAGAAATTCACTTGCAAAGGCTCAATCGAGTAAGATAAACAAACCCGTTGAACCAAAAGACACGATTCAGAAACCTAAGAAGTGGATTAATATAGGACATATATTTTCTCGAAGAAGTGATGCTCCCACATTTCATTCCACTGCATCTAAAAAGAAAACATCTCCTAGATCTAACATTAGGTGGGTACCTACGGGTAGAATTTTCAAAATGATTGGTCTTAGGTGGATTCCTACAGGAAAGATTTTAGACATTTGCACCAAAACTAATGTGATCTCCACAACATCTACCTCTGAGACAAGAATGAAAACCATCGGAATTGTGTGTTCGAGTGTCAAGAAGATAGTTGACACTACATCTTTATGCTTCTAACACCTGGAACCCAGTTACACTTAGGGATCCATGTTCTCTGTTGTCTCTTTTTTCTTTCTCTACAGATTCAACAACAATGGCTTCTGAGCACAACAGCTTAGGACCCGCAATCAACAGTTTAAAAGCACTTCAGCAATGGCTTCTGAGCACAACAGCTTAGGACCCGCAATCAACCGTTTAAAAGCACTTCAGCAATGGCTTCTGAGCAAAACAGCTTAGGACCCGCATTCAACCGTCTTAATTTTCCAGAATCTTCGGCTGAACAATTGTCACTCTCCCATAAAGAAGTGGAAACCTTGTTTGCTCCATTGTTTGATGATACAATTGAAAACCGTCCATCTGAGGTCTCACCAATTTCCGCTGCACACCTTGATCACAATCAAGTACCTGATTCACCTCAACAAACAACAACAACTATTGGGAGAGACGGCCTTCCAATTGCATCTCCAACAACCGCAAAACAAACCGGATCCAACTCACGACCATCAGCTGAAGACTCCATACCTAAATCTGTTCCACAAAATGCACAGCATGATCCAGAGGAATTCTTTAACCCGTTTGCACTGGCTCAACTCATTCCTGACATTGCTGAGTCGTCTACACGCAATTTGGATCCTGCTAACATGCATGATAACTATCAACTTCACACTTCGACATACAAATGGACTTGAGATCACCCCTTAGTTCAGATTATTGGCCATCCAGATGCACCAATCATGACAAGACAACGACTCCACACAGATGGTGAAACTTGCATCTATGCACTCACAGTTTTTCAAGATGAACCTAAGAACATTAAACAAGAAATGACTTACGAAAACTGGATTGAATCTATGCAAGAGGAACTTCAGCAATTCAAACGATTAGAAGTCTGGGAATTAGTGGAAAAACCTGACGGAGTCTTTGTCATTGGGTTAAAATGGATTTGGAAAAATAAGTTGGACGCAGAAGGCACTGTCATACATAACAAATCACGCCTGGTAGCTAAAGGATACTTCCAAGAAGAAGGAATTGATTTTGAAGAATCTTTTGCACCAGTGGCTAGACTTGAAGCTATTCGGATTTTTCTGGCATATGCTGCTCATCGGAATATGGTTGTTTATCAAATGGATGTGAAAACGGCATTTCTGAATGGTCAACTTCGTGAAGTAGTTTATGTCAGTCAACCAGAAGGCTTTGTTGATCCAGAACGTCCCAGTCACGTCTACACACTCAAAAAAGTCTCTCTACGGTCTCAAGCAAGCCCCAAGGGCGTGGTATGACAAGTTATCTACATTCTTGTTGGCTAACAACTTTACTTTAGGCTCGGTGGACCCAACATTGTTTACAAAAACATACGGGGAAGACTTATTAATTGTTCAAATTTATGCCAATGACATTATTTTTGCATCAACAAACAAAAGTTACTCAAATGATTTTGCAAAATTAATGAAAGATAATTTCGAAATGTCCATGATGGGTAAACTTTCCTTCTTTCTAGGACTACAAGTTCATCAATCACCCCGTGGAATTTTTTCTAAATCGGTCTAAATACGCTCTTGAGATTTTAAAGAAACATGGCATGACAAGTTGTGATATTATGAATACACCAAAGGCCAATACCACAAAACTAGATGCTGATATATATGGGACTCCCGTTGACCCTACCAAGTACCGAAGTATTATTGGGTCACTCATGTATCTCACAGTTAGTAGATCTGATATTGTTTTTGCTGTCTATATGTGTTCGCGTTATCAGTCTCGACCAACTGAAAGACACCTCAATGAGGCAAAAAGAATCATTCGATACATAAAGGGAACCATTCATTTGGGAATCTGGTATCCGAAGGATTCTGGTTTTGAACTAATAGCTTTTTCAGACGCTGACCATGCAGGATGCTTAGACACACGAAAAAGTACATCAGGTGGCTTACAGTTTCTTGGAGATAAGTTTGTGTCCTGGAAATCTAAGAAGCAGGACTGCACATCACTGTCATCAACCGAGTCTGAATACATAGCTATGTCTGCTTGCTGTGCTCAAGTCATATGGATGAGATCACAACTTAAGGACTATGGCTACCTATTCAATAAGATTCCGATCTACTGTGACTCCATAAGTGCCATTGCAATTTCCTGCAACACCGTTCATCACTGCAAGTCCAAACACATAGAACTCCGCTACAATTTCTTCAAGGAGCATGTCTAAAAGGGTACCGTTGAATTATATTTCGTGAGAACTGAATACCAATTGGCATAATTGCTCACCAAAGCATTCACTCCAACAAGGTTTGCTGACCTAGTCCACCAGATTGGTTTGCGGTGTTTGACTCCAGATGATTTGCAAAATTTTCTTAAAAACTGAGAGAGTCAAACATCAAACTCTTTTTGTATTAAAAAAAAAAATCTTCTTTCTCTTTGTACAAACTTCGTAACTTCAAAACTATGTTCCTTCATTAAAACAAATTTTGCTTTAATATGTCAAAATAGAACATGTTTTGAGGGGGAGAAAACTTTTCACAATATCATGAAGTTTGCACACCTCATCATAATTCTTCAAGGATAAAATGTTTCTTCATCATTCGGATTAAAATCTCATTTTCAAAAAATTCTATGATCTCTCGAATTAAAATGTACAAAAATGTTTTACAAAATATATGCTAATTCGAGGGGGAGAAAAGAAATTTTTTTTGCAATGATTCCAAATTAATCTAGTTTGGACTTCAAATGGAAAAGTAATTAACCTTTAATGAGTAAAGATTCACAAATGTCTTAAACTTAGGTAAAAGGATCTTGCATGGAAAATAAAATGGACTCTAATAAATGTTTCAACAAATGCTCTCAAAAGTTTCACACATAATTAAAAACGTCAATGAATCAGACTAACGATTTTTTATCTTCGATCTTTTTCCACAATTGTGAGTTTCAAATTTCATTATGGTTGTTGTCTAATCGTTCTCTAAATGTTTCAAATGTTTTCAACGGTCAAAAAGGCAAAATCAGAAACTAGGGTTTATGTAATTATCGATCGGGGCATTTCTTTCATTTTTTTTATGTGTTTAGTCTATTTAATTATTTCATATAGCTTTATAGAACACTAAAGAATGCTCGATTGGTGTGTTTGCACGATTAGAATCAACATAGGTTTAAAATCATGTGATTTAGGGTTTAAGAAGTCGATGTCTTTGCTGCTACTACTAGGACGTTTGTTTGTACAATATTATTGCATTATGAAGAAAACATGCGTGCAAAGTCTCAAATCATAACCCCAAACCATAATCATAATTGGAAAATCTCGAGCGTAAGAATGAATTAAATTGTGATCTTGTGTGTTTATTTGAGAATTCTGAGCACTAAGGAAGATTTTGAATGAGTTTTTGATACATCTGTATACCTGTTTGTGCCTAATGCATTTTTCCTGTGTACAAGTTCATGTCATCGCATTGAAAGTCAAAATTTCAACATTTGACAAAATGTTTCTCATGGAACATATTTTGAGGTCAAAGGGCTAAATGTGTTTAAAGGCTAAACTGGCAAAAGGATTCAAAATTGTGAGAAACAAGTTTTTTCAAACTCTACACTCTTGTTTTACACCAGTAAAGCAAGTGTGGAGACCAAAGCAAAGTCGTTCAAAACCTTTCAAAATTTCAAAATCTGGAATGTTTTGGCTACAATAAAAGAATGTCTCTTATTTGAACATCCCAAACACGGGAAGGTTTTCATTCATCACATAATCAAATCTTCAAAAGGAACCCATGAGGTTCAACTCTAAATGGAAATCTTCTTCTTCAGATTCTAAAACTCAAAAGAGAGACTCCGGTTGCACTTGACCACATGTGCTCCAGTTGCACTTGACTTTATTCAAAAGTCGAATAATATGTAGAAATTAGCACATCGTCACATTAAAAGTTATATTTCTCCAATCAAACATATATAAACTCTTTTATACGTTTCATATAGTGTAATATAATGCTCCATTAGCCTATAGCTTAAAAAAAAAAAAAAAAAAAAACATCGAATATCTCGTAAACAAATAAAACCAGATAATAAATAAGGAGCACATATATGATAAACTTAATGACATAGCTTAATACATGTTGTCCTTTAATCGTTGTGTGCTTTCTATGCCTTGTTAGATATATCTTTAAGACTATCACTCATAGATATAAAGATTTGCAGCTAAGAAAAACGAATTATATCTTCAGCAGTGTTCAAATAACTAATGCCAATGCATACAAAATATGATATTGCATTCTTTTACCATTCTATATAGTGAATAATAAGCAAATAAAATCATCTCACAAATGAAATCACGCATATTTAACAAACTCAATTGCACAATTTACACTTAATTCGTATCAAAATCTGATTTTTCCTTAATCATAATGTCGCCAAGACTATTAATAACATCCAAAACAAAGCATTATTATTGCTAGTAATCTCTAGATTTGTATTGGATTATGCTATCATCAATGAATAAGACAAATTATAGGTCAAATATGATGATATTGTACGGACCCATAACATGGAGTATATATTAATCCTACTAATAACCAACTCATAAATAGAGTAAAAAGAATTAAAACTAATATAGATCACATATATGCTTCAAAATCTATCAATGTCACTTTATTAATTATCCTTAATTATCTATAGGTTTCTTTCATGTTGTTATTTATAATATGTGATGCTCTTGCAGTTGGATAAATAACCAATGATAACATATTTTATGTTAACATCCTAAATTCCTAATGATCAAGTAAGCAACTAAATTTTTCCTCACTTAATACTATAAAAAAATAGTAATCGTATATACAGCTAAGTAAAGAAGAAACACCAAAACAAATATATGAAAAACTCATATGCATGATCCCGAACTGGGAGTGTTCACGGTTCGTTTTACTTTGGGTAGTTAAAAAATTGTCATAGCAAGAGAGAATACAATTAAAGAATGTAAAGACGAAGAGTAACGTTTTGCGGTACTAATAATAAATAAACTATATGATACAAATTAATGTGTAAAGAGTTGAAGACATACATATCAATATTAGTAGTACGGTTACTAGTCATATTTATTAGGCAAACAATATTAAACAAATGGTATTGATAAGTCTAAGTGCTTTTATGTATACAAACATATGATGCGAACAATCAGTATGAATAAGAATAAGTACCGTGTGACACATTAAAAGATCATAAGAATATCATCTTAAATTATTAAGTGATTACATATTAAGAAACATAGCATGCCAAATCATATATGTAAAGGGACTGAGCCATACCTGTGGAAACCGAGAGAAAACAAAAACAAGCTAAAAGATCGTGCTGATAATGTGTTCTGAACAAGAGTTGAGGGAATGAAAGTATTCTTCAATTGATTCATAACTAGGAGATTTACAAAGAGTATATATATACAAACATTAGGGCAAAATACTAATAGCTAACATGGGTCGTGAGCCTACTATGAGTTATATGGACATCCACTAATAATTATTCATAACATTATTAAAATTATTAAGTTAGCAAAATTTGTGTTGTTATAAGAGCAAGAGGTGTGGTGACTAGCATTCACCTCCTCATTTGGGCCCACGGGTGCCACATCACCCTAACACCTCTTCACAACTAACCCCTCCTCACTCATAACTAACTTCAACTTACTCATTTGGGGTCCACCACTTACAACTTTTTTTTTAATTCATTTCACTAAATAAACTAAATTCATTTAACAAATTATACAAAATAATACAACATACTAATTTTTAATTCATTCAAATAAAAAAGATACAATACGAAAAAAAAAAAAAAAAAAAAAAAAAAAACATACGATATGAAGAAAAAAATACGATACGAAATAACGAAACGGATAAATACAATATGAAACATCTTCAAGAATTTATATCGACTTGTAATTATCGATGAGTTGTGATTTTTCTTCCGAAACTTGCAACACTTGTTCTCTGACCATTTTCAATGCGACTTGAAGTTCCACATCTGTTTCATCATTTCTTAAAAGGGTTTGTAGACCGACCATGACTATTGGATGGTCTTGAGGCAGCTCACGTAACCTTTCGACCTCTGGAGCACGAGACTCCCTCTGTTGAATAATACGCGCTATCTCATCAAACAAGTTGTTAATCAACTTAAGTTCATTTTCTTGTTCATTGCGCAATCGGGTAAGTATTCTTCTTTGCACCTCAGCTGGTTGGTTAGCCATAGTTTGTGTGTGGAATTTAGTTTCAGTTGTTTGATAATAAGAAGTTGAGTAAAACTGGTATTTATACTGAAACTAGCCGTTAGATAATTTTATTGGAGAAACTAGCCGTTAAGCCTTTTATTCAAACTGAAACTTACACTGACATAACATCACAAACGAAACGGAAATACTTAACATAAACCAACACACGATAAAGGAATACAAATGCCATTAATTCATATATCTGTTCCAGTTGACGTTGTCCTTCAAAATCAACCACACTTGAAAATATTTGAAATCTTTCCCACCATTGCATTCTTTGTAAACGTTCAATGCATCTTCAACACGAACATCTGGCTCACGTGTAGGCTGCAAATTCAAGTAAATTTCATGAAATTTTTGGCAATCAGAGTTCATTCTTGCCCACTTACCCGTTAGCTGGTTTTTGCTACGCAAAGAACCGTCTGATTGTTCATTGAACTTGTCTGCTACGACTTGCCAAAAAGGTCTTTCGCTGGCATGGAATTCGCTAACGTTTTGCCACATCTCGGCTAGCCAGCATTCTTCTTCAATAGACCAACGATTTGCCATTGTGAATTTTTTAGAAAGTGAAGTGTGTGCAAAATTGTATGATAACGTATGCTTTATATAAGAGTGTATTTTTAAATTTTCAAATTTCAAAATTTCAAATTTCAAAACAGAGGGCGGGATATTTTTAAAATTTTAAATTTCAAATTTCAAATTTCAAATATTCAAACAAAACATTTTCTACAAAATACTACACAAACAACAAAACTCAAAAAAAAAAAAAAAAAAAAAAAAAATGACAAAACTTGCAGTCCATCTCCCTCGTCACGCAGACGAGGAGATCTTCAATGGCGAGCCACGACGAGCAAGAGAGGGTGTGGTGGCGAGCTCCGGCGAGCTCCACGTCGGACGACGAGGGTACACAACGAAACCACACCTCTCGCTCTAAACAACATGACCTCTTATTACTTGATGATGTGGCATATACGTGGTTAAACTCCAAATGTGTTTTTCTTGACGTGCAGATCTTTCTTTTCGCCAACGTTCCAGCTAACAGTATTTTTGCGAAAGATTAGAACTATTTTTCCCTCTTTTTAAAATCAAAACCACGAATAAATATTTGAAAGTGCTTTTAATAGCATTAGCTCATTACTTTCTTTATATACTAACGTCCCTATAATATTCATGGTTATAAATAGCGTGAGGCGTGGCGTGGCGGCAAGGTCAAGCCTCAAGCCTTAGCGTGAAGCGTGGCGGCATGACGTTTTTAAAGCGTGAATTAAGGCGGCAAAAAATATTTATAGAATTATATTATATTTCATTAGTATATCATATTTCATATACATCGAGTATACAAAAACTGTTATACATAACCAATAAAGTCAAGAAACTCTCTTTACATTTGCAATCTTCTTCAAATACTAGTAAACCCCTAAACGCCAAATACCAGTAAACCTCAAATACGATGCCCAAATTCCAATTACTAGTAAATCCCCTAAACGTCTCAAATACCAGTACACCTTATCGCGTCTTATCGCACCTCATCTCATGTCAAGCCTTAAGACGACGCCTTAGTTTATTGCATGGCGTGGAGGTGACGCATCGCGTCTTTGAGAGGCCTTTGCGGCGCCAAAGCGCGCCTTTTAGAACACTGATAATGTTTAATACTTTTTCAATCATTGTGTGATTTGTTTATTTAGACACACTCACATGGTTCGTTTACTTGCTTTGTAAACACAATTTTGTTCAAGCGAAAGTTTGCGACAGAGGTGCAAAAAGGCCCGATCGAGTATATAATTTCGAATGATAATTCTCTCTTAAATTAATGTCTTTGTCCTTGACAAATTCAAATGACAGTGAAAATGGATTATTGGGTATTCTTAAGAATTTTGTAAGATGATGATGGTGGAGTGGCTTGTGAGTAGCTGGTTTCGAGGGACCAATTGTGTGGTGGCGGACCCATGATTAAAACCAAAGTGTTCTCTTACTAAACGACGGAATCATGATCAAATATCATCGATTGTACAAATTTTTTGAAATCATAATATAAAAACACATTTTGATCGACCGGGTGTATTTAAAATGCATTTTGAAAAAATTGATGTTTTTTTCAAAAATTAACCCTACATCAAAAAAATTCATATGGGTCCTGGGCACCCGCGGAAACCTCTGCTTCCGTCCCTACTTAATGAAATGTCAAAAATTCACGGGTCAACTATCCTATTTGGGCCCGTCGGATCATATTTGATTCGGTTAATACAAATGCATAATTTTAACAAATTTTGAAACCAATTTATAGTTTGTGTACCTTTATAATATGAGCATTAATACTCCCACCACAATATTTGATGCCCTCATCACAATGTTACACCACTAATGCATAAGTTACAACATGGTACATGAATAATTTTGGCGGATGCATCAAATGTTGTGGTGTAAATATCAAGCCCCTTATAATATAGTTACAATCTATGTGTACAAATGTACAATAACATGTAACCATTCATTTTACTGTCAATTTTAACAACAAATGTAAAACAATATTTTATAAAATATCAATCTCATTTACTTAGATTTTAACAAGAAAAGATATTTTAATACTATTATAGAAAAGAAAGTGAAATTTTGAAAGCCAGAAAAGTTTTTCCTTCAAGAAAATACTCTTTCATCTTCTTCATATCAATTTCGTATCATTCTTGCTTCATTTCGTTCTTAAACAAAATGCATCACTCATTATCATCTCCTTGTATTTCAATATCATCTCAAGATGGTTTCTAAGATTTTTCTATGGTAGGTCCTAAAATTTTTGATGTATTATCTATAAATGATTTTGGTTTCTAAGGTGGTTTATGGGCACCGCCTTCTTAAAGCGTAGGTCCGCCCTTGATTATGTGTGTGGACTAGATGTACGCATAATTGATTCCGGTGTTACTTTTTCTTGGTAGGTTCCCACGCGGTCCCTAAAGTCATAGTTGTGTGGACTTGATATACGCTTAATTGTGAGACTTGATGTATGCAATAAAAAAAATAGTTCAATCTACACATTTTTTTCTTCACACTTTTAGAATGTATGTAAAATTTATTAGTTTTTTAACACTTAATAATGTATAAAAATTGGTTACATTTATAAATGTAAAATAAATTGTATAACAGTAGATTTTCCATATTTAAATAAAGTTCACTCTTTTAAGTGTAACAAAATCTAAAAAATATCCACATTTATAGATGTAGAAGTCATTTGTAAGTTGTAACATCCAATTTTTTACACACTCCCTCAGGTGTGTGAAAATTGGGTATTACAATTAATTTTCGCACCATGAAATGTGGAATCTTAGAGCATCAGTTATGGTGGTTTATAAAAAAGTTTATGAAAAGATAAAGAGGTCCATAATATTGTTAACCATAATGGACATCAATTTCATGCTTACATGGCATGAAGAGGTCCAATATCTTAAACATTTTCACAATTTAATGCATTGAGTTATATTATATATTTATAAAGCTTTAACAAGTTTATCTATAATGAACATAGATTTATAAATCTAAAAAGTTTATGTATTTGTGATGTGACATAATTATAAACTTTTGTAAAGGTTTATCATAGTGGATGCTCTTAGATCCACATTTAAAAGAGTTATTTTTTTAATTTTTATTTATTTTTTAATACAATTATAAGTGTGAAAAATCTATTATTTTACGATTCTTTATACTTATTAGTGTAACTAATTTTTGCACATTATTAAGTGTTTTTTAGAAAGTTAACAATTATATAAAAACCATAAAAAACAAGATACAAAGAAAAGTGTCAAAATATGTGTAAATTAAACTAATTTTTTTAGTGACCAAAATATAAATAAATAATTAAATAATGAGCGGCGTATATATATGTTTTTAAGCTTTTTAGTATGGATTTTGCTAAACACTACCCACTGGGCAATGTTTAAGATATATTAAACAATCTGTTTTTTTTTTACGTTTAAAGTAATTATACATTTAATGCACAATAAATGAAAATAAAAATTAACTTAAATGACCTCAAGTTAATCATAGAGGGTGGTGAAGTTATTAGTGATCAAAATTATGAATACTACTTTAATAGCTTTATATAAATAAATAAAAATATACAAATCGATGGTAAGTTGGTTTTATACTGTTAGAAAATAAAGAAACAAGCTTTGACAATTTGTTGGTTTTGTGTTTGTCCAACCCATTCGTACATACAACACACGTTTCTAGTTCACGTGGAAAATAAATTTCCGCCTCCATGAATATCCATCTTAATGTAATGTTTGAAAGTCGCAGGTCAAGCCGTATAGCCATCCGGTCAGATTGAGCAATTTTGTCGTATCATTTTTAGTTCACATTTCTTACTCTTTCGTTTTCCTTAGACAAATTATGTTGTGTCTAAAAATATAATGAACTCGTTACAAAATTATATGTAAATATCAGCGTCAAAATGATTAAAAAAATAATAATAAAAAGATAAAAATACATTGTTGGTCCCTAAACTTTTCACAAAATATCGCATGGCACCCTAACTTTCTAAAAACGTCATGTGGCGTCCAAAACATGTGAAATTGAAGCCGATTGCGTCCCTTGACTCATTTGGGCAAGGTCAACGCACGTTTTATGTTCTTGTTTCAGGGGCATAATGGTCCAATCACTATTTAACTATTATCTAACCCAAGCTAAACCCGACAGTTAAAATGAGAGACTAACAGCGTATTTTTGTCTTTATTTATTTATTGGAGCAATAAACAACTAGGGTCAGATTCGTTCTTTACTTGCTATCTTCTTATAAATACATGGTTTACATAAACAATAAATCTCATATCCATATACTTTCTTGATGTTTTATTTAATGTTTAATGTAGTGTTTTTAATCGATGTACTCTTTTAATTATTGATGAACTTAAGTTTGTGTTAATGAGAGATTGTCTCTCTGGTTAAATCCAAACACTCGCTAAACTGCATATGCAGATACAAACATGCAATTGAAAGCAAAAACTCAGAAAATGCAAGATTAAGATTATCATTTAAAATATATATTCGTTACATAATTACATTAGTCCGTGGTGTATGCCAAATGGACATCATCATAAGTGAATGTTTCTAAACATTCATCTTCTTCACTTTCATCATTTATTTTTTTATTCATTTTTTTTCTAATTTCCTAAGTGCAGCCTTCTCTTTCCAATGCTCCTCGGCCGCTATAAAACGCCTTCCGTCTATCACTTCAGCATGGTTTCCTTCTGCCTCCTCATTTCCTTCTTCCTACTCCATTGCTTCTTCCTTCTCCTTTTCATCTACCTCCTTCCAGTAAGATATAAGCTTGGTATGCAGTAAGATGTGGAAGTAACCAATATATACACAAAAAATGGGAAAAACGAATAGTCTGTATTAAATTTTTGAACTCTTCGATTCCCCATTATTTGTTGGAAATATACACGCATTTAGACGTAAATAGAGCGTGTCAAGGAAGACACTGTTGGTCCCTCAATTTTTCTATGTTGCCATTGGTATATTTAAAACTCCCGCCCATTATTAAGTTTAGTGTTTACACTTTGACTCATGAATTTTCAATTATAACTTTAGATAGTCAAACTTCAAAAGTCAAATTGGCATATCCATAAGGCTTGCCTCTAGTAAGGAGAGACAATCTTGCATTTTCCGAGTTTTTGCTTTCAATTGCATGTTTGTATCTGCATATGCAGTTTAGCGGGTGTTTGGATTTAACCAGAGAGACAATCTCTCATTAACATAAACTTAAGTTCATCAATAATTAAAAGAGTACATCGATTAAAAACACTACATAAAACATCAAGAAAGTACATGGATATGAGATTTAGCGTTTATGTAAACCATGTATTTATAAAAAGATAGCAAAGAAAGAACGAATCTGACCCTAGTTGTTTATTGCTCCAATAAATAAATAAAGACAAAAATACGTTGTTGGTCCCTCATTTTGACTGTCGGGTTTAGCTTGGGTTAGATCATAGTTAAATAGTAATTGGACTATTATGCCCCTGAAACAAGAACATAAAACGTGCGTTGACCTTGCCCAAATGGGTCAAGGGATGCAATCGGCCTCAATTTCACATGTTTTGGACGCCACACGACGTTTTTAGAAAGTTAGGGTGTCATGCGATTTTTTGTGGAAAGTTTAGGGACCAAAGGTGTATTTTTGTCTAATAAAAATAAACCCTTTGAAAATGTGTGTGAAAATGTGTATGGGATGTGGGCAACAAAAAAGATATGTTCAATGTCATACTTGGATCAATGTATCAGGGCTTAGGATTATATTCACCTATATTGAAAATCTGACTCCTTAATCGTAAGATCTTTTCCACCAAAACTAGTTAGCAGCGCTTTTTGAGAATTTAAAGGTTGCAGCATGCAATAACCAAATTTGAAAAAGGTAATTAAAGAGGAAAAAAAAGATTACATGGAACTTCAGCCTCCAAACTTTTCAAATAGGGTCGTCCAATGGATTTCGGAGGCTCTGTACGGTAACGATAAGGAGACCTCATATTTGACAATTTCTAATATAAAAAATAAGACTTTTTCATTCTCAAACACTTGATGTTTTTTTAATCATATATTTTGGCTGTGATCATATTATATTATTCCATAATAAACTTAACAAAAGACTTAAATTCATGCATATGTAACTTGATACTAATATATAAAAGAGAAGCCCCATAAAATTGGCGGCCCTGTGCAGCCACCCCACTTGCACAGGGTGTTCACCGCCTATGTTTTCAAAGTTCCCTCGCGAACCATATAAACTCATTGAATTCTTTATTAATAAGTGTTACCGTATCTTTATTCTTTTAGAATGAAAATTTATAATAATTTGAACAACATAAAGAGAGTTTTATGCAATTGCTTTATCTAAAAACAGTATGCTTATTAGCAATCTAACCTACATGTATCCCCAAGTCTTTAGCGTGAAGCCTTGATTAGTGATGGAAATTAGTTGAGAAAGTGGACTTTTTTTTTCAACTTTAGACACACTTACTTATATGTGTGTGTAACATATACATTATACAAGTATCAATTTGTTGTTTTGCGTTCTCCTTACTGAGAGCTTGCAACAAGCTATTGTGTGACCAAAATGAGTTTATGTAAATGAGATAATTTGTTTCAAAGAGAGTCAGTTGAAACAAGATATGTGAAAATTAGAAATGACCTTACCACTAGGTCATTTGGTAGTGGTTCCAATCCAAGCACTACCTCGTGTTTTATTCTGCTTAACTATTATGCTTAGTCGAACACCCCCTTAAAACTTAAGCCTTTTTTTTATCACAACACAATGCCAGGAGAGTGCATTTGCCATTTCGGTTGGGTACTTATACATAATAAAAGGAGCTAAAATAAGCCAATAACATTAAGTTGTTTGGATCCATGCATCCAATCACTTAAAATAGCTTATTGTGCTTGGTAACACATCAAGCTTCTTAAGTTAGCTTATCTAAACACCCTCAAATAGTTAAGATGATTACAGCTGCTTTCAATCAACACCACCGAAATCCTCTTGATTTAGAATATTGAGAGTACCAAATCTGAGATGTTGAAGTAAATGTGCAGCTTAAAATGGAAGTAGTAATTTCGTTACATGTTTGATCGTTAGTACCAGAAGAAACTACATTTATCTAGCAGACCGAATATGGATCTATGGGAGTTACATCTGTTCAAGAATATTATTTTTTTTATCAGCGTTTGTCACTTGCATATTCAGATAACAATAAACAGACCCGAGAGGAGAAATGCATTCTGACCACATACGTACAATTAAAGAACTGATCCGTGCTTTCAACAACGCTAGAGATGATAGTACTATAGGAGTCATAACCAAAACATGTTCTATAACCATAAGCAAAAACGACACGACTGATCAACAAATAGAAAATCCCACAAAATACCAATTTTAACCCTGGTATGTACGTCGCAACATTCCTAGACATGATACTCTATAACCCATACACTTTCTTTATCACTTACCTACACTCCTCGCCTTACTAAACAAGACTCGGTGTACTATATGGAACCGTACTAGCTAGATACAAAAATCCAATACCTAAATAAGTGATGTAGATCGAGCTTGAACTTAAACTAGGCTCATTTGAGCTATTATTCAATAATCAAGCTCATGCATACTTGATCAGCCTACTTTTCAGAGCCATCGAGTCGAGATCAAGTTTAACGTAAGGTTCAGCAGCTGTACATTATAAGGTAAACCGATCCTATTAGGGAGTCAAAACTTGATGATTCAAATAACTATCTCAACTAGGATAACTAATAGGTTCGACCAGTTTGTAGTTTGTACCTGCTGGAAAATGGTTACCAATTTTTGGCGGGAATTCATTGGGAGTTGAGGTTTCGGACGATGGTCAAAATAGAAATCCGTAAATGGTAAAATTGAACCTTTGTGTTTCTTTCTTTTAACGGCAAAAATGAGCCAGTTAACAATAAGCTATAAAGGATTGCCAGTCCGGGCGCTTTGGGCTATAAATAAAGATAGAAAGGGATAGAGGGCTGATACTTGTTGGGACCTCCAAGAAAATCGTTCCCACTGATGAGCAAAATGTTTCTGCTGATGGACCATCAGAAGAAACACAAGCAAATCTCTCAGAAGATGAGGTGGATTTCAACAACCTTCCACCTGATTATAAAGTTCTTTCCACTCCACACTCAAGGATTCACAAAGTTCACTCCCTGGACAATGTGATTGGAGATGTACAATCAGGAGTAAAGACAAGACAACAATTGATGTCTTCAGATCAACAAGGGCTTCTTGATGCCCTTTATGCTTCAAAACAGCATGAGTTTTCAAACTCTTGCTTATTTGTATGTTTTCTCTCACAAGATGAACCAAAGAATATTCATAAAGCCCTAGAGAATTCAAGCTGGTTGGAGGCTATGCAAGAGGAGCTTCTTCAGTTTAAGATTCAAAAAGTTTGGGTGCTAGTTGATTTACCAAGTGGTGTAAGGGTAATTGGCACTAGATGGGTTTTTAGGAATAAAAGGGATGAAAGGGGCATAGTGATAAGAAATAAAGCTAGATTAGTAGCTCAAGGGTACACACAAGAAGAAGGGATAGACTATGAAGAAGTTTTTGCTCCAGTAGCAAGGATTGAAGCTATTAGACTCTTTTTGGCTTATGCTTCATTTATGGGATTCACAGTTTATCAAATGGATGTCAAGAGTGCTTTCTTATATGGTACTATCGAAGAAGAGGTGTATGTCTCACAACCTCCTGGTTTTGTTGATCCTGACCATCCAGACAAAGTGTACAAGGTTGTTAAAGCTCTATATGGCCTACATCAGGCACCAAGAGCTTGGTATGAAACACTGGCTTCCTACTTAATTTCAAATGGATTTCAAAGAGGCAAGATAGATCAGACACTTTTCACCAAGAAGCATAAGAAGGATCTTTTGCTAGTTCAAGTGTATGTGGATGATATCATCTTTGGATCTACAAGGAAGGAGATGTGTTTGGAGTTTGAGAAGCTTATGCACAATAAGTTTCAGATGAGTTCCATGGGGGAACTTACATTCTTTTTGGGTCTGCAGGTTAAACAATCAAGAGAAGGAATCTTTATTAGTCAAGACAAATATGTTGCAGAGATTCTTAGAAAGTTTCAATTTGCTGATTCCAAAACAGCAAGTACACCAATTGATCCTGAGAAGCCACTTCTTAAAGATGTAGAAGGAACTAATGTGGATGTACACACATACAGATCTATGATAGGTTCTTTGATGTATCTTACATCATCAAGACCTGATATCATGTTCTCTGTTTGTGCTTGTGCAAGATATCAAGTAACTCCTAAGGTTTCTCATTTAACAGCAGTCAAGAGAATTTTTAGATATCTCAAGGGTCAACCTAGGTTGGGTTTGTGGTATTCTAAAGAGTCATCTTTTGACTTGGTAGCATACTCAGATAGTGATTATGCTGGTGCTAGCTTGGACAGAAAGTCAACAACTGGAGGATGTCAATTCCTTGGGTGTAGACTTATCTCATGGCAGTGTAAGAAGCAGACAATGGTGGCTACTTCAACAACTGAAGCTGAATATGTAGCTGCTGCAAATTTTTGTGGTCAAGTTCTATGACTTCAAAACCAACTTCTTGATTATGGGTACAATTTCTTACATACCATTATTCATATTGATAATAGTAGTACAATTTGCATTATTAAAAATCCAGTGCAACATTCTAAAACAAAACACATTGAAATTAGACATCATTTTATTAGAGATTGCAATGAAAAGAGATTAATTCAAGTAATGAAAATTGCTTCAGAACAAAACTTTGCAGATCTTCTTACAAAAGCTTTTGATGTTGGTAGATTTCAGTACTTGGTAGCAGGTATTGGAATGCTTAATCTTTAAAATTTTCAATATAATGTGTTCTTGTATATAGATTTTGTTAATGTATCTAACTTTTTCATCTAAAACTACTATTACTAATATAAAAGTTATTCATACAGTTAGTCCTGTGCATAATTCTAATTCAAGACAAGTACTTTGTACTTTGTTCTTTTGGTTTTAGACTAACAATTTCAGGTATGAATGTTTGAGCTCAAAGGCTATTTCAAGTGAAATCTATGATCATTGCTGCTGAATGCTGATCATTGCTGGTGATATAATAGGTTCATGATAGAAAGAGTTTGGGATTTCAAAACTCCTTAAAACTTCTTTCTTGGAACCTGATTATGATGTTTCACTTTGAATTGATAAAATTAGTTGATCAGTTAATAACTGATACATCTCACTTTCTATCATTTTATACTCTCAAGTATAATGTGACATATCTACGGATATCTGATAGAAAGAACAGCGAGCAACAATGAATCTAACACTTGTGTTAGAGGTAACAAATGCCACGAGCTGGAAACCCTGTAAAGAAAGCCTTTTGAATAGGTTTATCTGTACACAGGCAGTTATAATAACTGAAAACATTGGTTCTCACACAACCAGAGGTTGCTTTAAACCGAAATTTTGATTAAGTGTTAGTTACCACACTTAATCCCTTCAAAATGGTTAGAAGCAGTATGATTTTTAATCAGAAAATCATGTTCATACTGCTAAGTCAAATATTTCTTAAAAAGGATTTTCAAAGAGGCTCAAAAAATCATCTAATGATGGATTATGAGTCAATGCTCAGTGATTTACCACTCATAGGAGGTTACACACCTAGAAGTGATGAGGGCAGCGTTTAAACTCTTAAGGAATTGATGGCTTCATGTACAAATTGTCTGAAAACATGGAAACTGCTAGATCAGATGATGGTTATATGATATGATTGTGAAAGATCTTCCAAACAGGGGAGGAAATTGCTCAAGAGAGAAATAAATCTCAGGGGAGGTTACAAAATCCCTTTAAAGGAAGATTAACCAAAGAAAAAGAAGGAAAAGATAAGAGCATACAAGATGATGACATGGTTTCTACTGATAAAGAACAAGAACAAAGCTGATAGGAGAAAGTTCTATCTAGATCAAAAGATGAAATGTTTCAAGTTCAGTTCACTACGTTTGTTCATCACTTCCAAAGACATGCTGAAAGATGATTTCTATTTCTTGGAACAAGCATCCAAGATACACAGCATCATTGACTCTTAAAATTCTTCAAGTTGAATATTGCACCATCTTTTAGTCCAAGATTGGAGCAAAGAACAGAAAGCAGATGAGTTACAGAGAAAGACATTCAATCACTCAAAAGAGAAGAAAGTTCAGATCACAGTCTGACAATAAAGTGTTTGAATGATCTTCACAAAGTCCTCATTTAATTCAGAAAAACATGTTTGAATGTAATTCACATGTTTAGGGGAGGATTGTTGGAATTAAATAATCAGAAGAATCAGTATAAAGGCTTAAGGAAATACATCGAGTATGTTTCTGCTGATAAAGCACAAAGCATGTTTCCACTGATGGATTCTGCTGAAGAACGTTTTCTACTGAAGGTGTTTCTGCTGATGGATTCTGCTGATGCTACTATGACTCATACAACAGCTATGTAGATAAGTACAACTTATTCTACTGACTCATATACAAGAAAAATATATTTGTTGTAGTCATCAAATTGAACACTCCAAGTGAGTTGTAATCCTAGATACATGTTGTATCTTAATGACTGACATGATAAGTCATCATCTAGCTAGAATGAAGATTAGTCATAAGCTAGTAAATTAGATGAGTCATATAGATTGTAAAAGATCTTTCCTTGGACTATAAAAAGGAAGATCTTAGATATATGCAAAAAAAAAGTGTGATAGATATAGACATATACATACAGAAAAACATTAGAACAAAACACAAGATTCAAGGTCTTTGTAACCCTAGTGATAGTGAAGATCACTCGTATTATTCTGAATAATATTGAATCGTTTGGTGAAATACTTTCATTGTTCTTTGTTAAATAAACACAAGCATCACAGTTCCATTTCCAATAAACATTCTAAGTGTGGTTAAGTAGATTCCGCATACTTAATCATATTCACTCAAAGTATCATATTTACACATTAAAAGGTCCAACACCTATAGTGTGTGATCAAATCAAGTGATCCTCTCAGTTGGTATCAGAGCTTTCAGGTTGATACTTTTGATTTAGAAGAAGAAGAAATGGATACAGAATCTATTCAAACAAATGTTGCTGCAAAGTTGCCAGTTCTCAAACAGAATGAGTTTGAATTGTGGAGGTTAAGAATAGAACAGTTTTTCCAGGTGCAGGATTACACTCTCTGGGAAATCATTGAAGATGGAAACACTTTCAAACCCACAACCACTTTATCAACATTTGAAGGTAGGGAAATTACAGTTGTTCAAACTATCCCTACAACTGCTGATGAAAGAATAAAGAAGAAGAATGATCTCAAGGCCAGAAGTATGCCGATGATGACCATTCCAAATGATCAACTTATAAACTTCAGCAAATTCAAAGATGCCAGGTCATTATTTGAGGCAATTGTTGCAAGATATGGAGGGAATGAAGCCACCAAGAAGACCCAGAAAACCCTTCTCAAGCAGCAGTTTGAAAATTTCTCATCAACCATGAATGAATCTCTTGACCACATGTTTACAAGGCTACAGAAAATTGTGAGTCAACTTGCTGTTCTTGGGGTTGACATACCTCAAGAAGATTTAAACTCAAAATTTCTGAGAAGCTTACCAGAAGAGTGGGCTATGCATGTTGTTGTCTGGAAGAATAAACCAGACATAGACACTATGGATCTTATGGATTTGTATAGCAACTTTAAAATTGTGGAACAAGAAGTAAAGAAAACTGGTGTATCTAGTTCATATACTGGGAACATGGCTTTTATGTCATCTCCTAGTATCTCAAACCCAGTTAAAGATGAAAAGGTTGATAGTGGAGCTGGTGCTGCTAGTTCATCAAGCAGTACCTTTGGTATATTGAATGAAAAGGCTTGTTGTGCCTTTTTCACAAGCCAGAATAATGGGTCCATGCTCACTCATGAAGATCTCTTAGAAATCAATGATGATGATTTAGAAGAGATGGATCTAAAATGGCAAATTTCTCTTCTTAGCATGAGGGCTAAGAAATTCTATCAGAGGATGGGGAAGAAACTCACCATCAGCAGCAATGATACTGCTGGGTTTGACAAGTCAAAGATAGAATGCTATAACTGTCATATGTTGGGGCACTTCTCAAGAGAATGTAGAAGGCCAAGGCAGCAAGATAGCAAGAATAGAGGTTTTGGAAGCAAGTCCAAGACAGGGGAATCAACCAATCCAAAGGCTATGGTAGCCATTGATGGATTAGGATTTGATTGGAGCTTTACTGCTGAAGAAGAACAAGCTTCTCCTCAGACAGCTCTTATGGCTTTCACCACAGAGGTACAACCTGATAAAGTTTGTTCAAATAATTGTTCTACTCTTAAAAGTTTAGAAACCTTAACCAAACGTTATGAGAATCAAAGGAAAGAATTAATTGATACAACTCATAGCTTAACAAATCATAAAAGATGTATAGCTACTCTAGAGGAACAAGTCATACATTTTAGAACAAATGAATCTACCTTTAATGATGTCAAAATTCTTCTTGAAAGAGAAATAATGTTTAAAAATAATGACATTTGTAACTTAAAAGCTGAAGTAGATAGGCTTAGTAAGGCTAAAGAGAATATTCAAATGAGTGTAGAAACACTAGATTATGCATCTAAGGGTGTGACTAACTTAATTGAATGTCAAGTAATTAATAAAGCTAAGTCTGGTGTTGGATACAAATCTGTTCCTCCACCATATAGAGGTATTCCTTCACCCCCAGGAATTGACCTAGAACACACAGGATTACCTGAATTTCAACTACCTGAATTAAAATATGGTGTTCAACCAAAATCTAATGTAGTTGATAATGAACCTTTGAAAGAAAGTGAAAGTTTAAGTAAAACTTCACTTCCTAAGGACAAGGTGTGTTCTTGTAGAAAGTCAGATGGTCCAATCATTGAGGACTCAACATCTGATGATAAAAAGTTTAAATAGGTTATGCCTAAACCTGAAGTGGTTAAGAAAGCAAGAACAAGAGTTCCTAAGATAGTCAAACACAATACTGATAGGCCTAAGACAAATGAAAAACATGTTAGGCAACCAGTTAGATATTGTGAACAATATAGAACCATAAACAAGCCCAGAGGTAACCAAAGGAATTGGTATAGCCTCAAGTCTCTCTAACAAAGAGATAACAAAGTTTGTTACACATGTGGTAGTTTTGACCATCTTGCAGCTTTCTGCAACCAATGGGTATATGGGTATGAAAGTAATAGAGTGAACTACAAAAGGCAAACACCTAAATCTCATTTTCACTCTAATTCTAAAAGATCAAAACCCAAAACAGTCACAAAAGCAGTTCCTGCTGATAGAGCAAAAACTGTTCCTGCTGAAAGGAAAATGGTTTCTGCTGAAAAACCATATATGACTGTTTACCCAAAATCAACAATTAAGGGTGCAAAAACAACTTTCAAACATGCATCTAATATTGTTCAAAGGCCCATTCAAACAAAAGAAGTAGTCCAAAAACAAGTTTGGAGACTAAAGGATACAACTGCAAAGCCATCAGTTTCTGCTGATAGCCAAATAGTTCATATCACTGCTAAGGGAAACAGGGCAAATGCTGTTAAGGCCTCAGCATGTTGGATTCTTAAATCCAATGTTGCATCAACAGTCCTCAAGAGATTACATTTCATTGATGTAAGAGGCAGATCCAAGTCAGTGTTGGCTTGGATCCCCAAAGAAAACTAATTCCTTTATTTATGTGCAGGGACATTCATCAGCAGATACTGAAGATCAAGGATTCTCAGATAGTGGATGTTCAAGGCACATGACAGGCAACAAGTCTTATCTCTCAGATTTTCAATCAGTAGATGGAGGCTATGTTACCTTTGGAGGAGGAATTGGAGGAAAAATTACTAGTAAAGGTACTATTAAAACCGGTAAACTAGATTTTGAAGATGTGTACTATGTGCAAGAGCTTAAGTATAATCTTTTTAGTGTCTCACAAATGTGTGACAAAAAGAACAAAGTTCTCTTTACTGACACTGAATGTCTTGTATTTTCTTCTGATTTTAAGATGCCTGATGAAAGTCAAGCACTTCTTAGAATTCCAAGAAAAGGCAACATGTACAGTGTTGATATGAAGAAAATTGTTCCAAAAGATTCTCTTACTTGTCTTATTGCTAAGGCCACATTGGATGAATCTATGAAATGGCATAGAAGGCTTGGTCATATTAACTTCAAAACCGTAAATAAGATTGTCAAAGATGGTTTGGTAAGAGGTTTACCTCAAAAACGATTTGAAAATGATCAAACATGCATTGCTTGTCTTAAAGGCAAACAACATAAAGCCACTTGTAAGCCCAAAATTTTTAACTCTATCAATCAATCATTGTTTATGCTGCATATGGACTTATTTGGTCCTACAAATGTTAGAAGTTTGTTGCATAAGAGATATTGTCTAGTTATTACTGATCACTTTAGTAGATTTACATGGGTATTCTTTTTAGGAACTAAGGATGAGACTTCTAGCATCCTTAAGACCTTCATTACAGAGATAGAAAACCTAGTAAGCAAAAGAGTGAAAGTCATTAGATGTGATAATGGGACAGAATTTAAAAATAGAGTTATGGATGATTTCTGCAAAGAAAAAGGTATTAAAAGAGAATTTAGTGTTGCAAGAACTCCACAACAGAATGGAGTTGCTGAAAGGAAAAATAGAACACTAATAGAAGCTGCTAGAACTATGTTAGCTGACTCTAAGTTGCCTATAACTTTTTGGGCAGAAGCAGTCAACACTGCTTGCTTTGTTCAAAATAGAGTTTTAGTTGTAAAACCTCACAATAAGATATCATATGAACTTTTTAGAGGTAGAACTCCTGAAATAGGATTTCTTAGACCTTTTGGATGTCATGTGACAATTCTAAATACCTTAGACCATCTTGGAAAGTTTGATGGTAAAGCAGATGAAGGATTCTTAGTTGGATATTCTATCAATAGCAAAGCATTCAGAGTATACAACATGAGAACTAGAAGAGTAGAGGAAAATCTACATGTGAAGTTTTTGGAAAATAAAACCAATGTAGAAGGTCAAGGTCCCAAATGGCTATTTGATCTTGAATCTCTATCCAAATCAATGAATTATGTGCCTTTTGTTGCAGAAACTAATGAATTTTCAGGTTCACAAACTGCTGATGCAACAAATGGAGAAGGATTAGAGAATGAGGCAAATCAAGATTATGTGATCATGCCAATATGGACAAATACAAGTGTGGATTCAACTTCAATATATGGTGAATCTTCTTCTGGAAATTCTAAAGAAGATGTTGAAGATGAATATAAGGAAGAAGGAGCTAAGGAACAAGAGTTTCAAGTCAGAAGTAACACTGCTGTTTCTGCTGATAAGCAAATCGTTCCCGCTGATGAGCAAAATGTTTCTGCTG
This sequence comes from Artemisia argyi, assembly GCA_030686995.1. Lineage (NCBI taxonomy): Eukaryota > Viridiplantae > Streptophyta > Magnoliopsida > Asterales > Asteraceae > Artemisia > Artemisia argyi. Next base: position 77,623,258 of record CM060698.1, on the reverse strand, counting down.
ATGGACCATCAGAAGAAACACAAGCAAATCTCTCAGAAGATGAGGTGGATTTCAACAACCTTCCACCTGATTATCAAGTTCTTTCCACTCCACACTCAAGGATTCACAAAGTTCACTCCCTGGACAATGTGATTGGAGATGTACAATCAGGAGTAAAGACAAGACAACAATTGATGTCTTCAGATCAACAAGGGCTTCTTGATGCCCTTTATGCTTCAAAACAGCATGAGTTTTCAAACTCTTGCTTATTTGTATGTTTTCTCTCACAAGATGAACCAAAGAATATTCATAAAGCCCTAGAGAATTCAAGCTGGTTGGAGGCTATGCAAGAGGAGCTTCTTCAGTTTAAGATTCAAAAGGTTTGGGTGCTAGTTGATTTACCAAGTGGTGTAAGAGTAATTGGCACTAGATGAGTTTTTAGGAATAAAAGGGATGAAAGGGGCATAGTGATAAGAAATAAAGCTAGATTAGTAGCTCAAGGATACACACAAGAAGAAGGGATGGACTATGAAGAAGTTTTTGCTCCAGTAGCAAGGATTGAAGCTATTAGACTCTTTTTGGCTTATGCTTCATTTATGGGATTCACAGTTTATCAAATGGATGTCAAGAGTGCTTTCTTATATGGTACTATCGAAGAAGAGGTGTATGTCTCACAACCTCCTGGTTTTGTTGATCCTGACCATCCAGACAAAGTGTACAAGGTTGTTAAAGCTCTATATGGCCTACATCAGGCACCAAGAGCTTGGTATGAAACACTGGCTTCCTACTTAATTTCAAATGGATTTCAAAGAGGCAAGATAGATCAGACACTTTTCACCAAGAAGCATAAGAAGGATCTTTTGCTAGTTCAAGTGTATGTGGATGATATCATCTTTGGATCTACAAGGAAGGAGATGTGTTTGGAGTTTGAGAAGCTTATGCACAATAAGTTTCAGATGAGTTCCATGGGGGAACTTACATTCTTTTTGGGTCTGCAGGTTAAACAATCAAGAGAAGGAATCTTTATTAGTCAAGACAAATATGTTGCAGAGATTCTTAGAAAGTTTCAATTTGCTGATTCCAAAACAGCAAGTACACCAATTGATCCTGAGAAGCCACTTCTTAAAGATGTAGAAGGAACTAATGTGGATGTACACACATACAGATCTATGATAGGTTCTTTGATGTATCTTACATCATCAAGACCTGATATCATGTTCTCTGTTTGTGCTTGTGCAAGATATCAAGTAACTCCTAAGGTTTCTCATTTAACAGCAGTCAAGAGAATTTTTAGATATCTCAAGGGTCAACCTAGGTTGGGTTTGTGGTATTCTAAAGAGTCATCTTTTGACTTGGTAGCATACTCAGATAGTGATTATGCTGGTGCTAGCTTGGACAGAAAGTCAACAACTGGAGGATGTCAATTCCTTGGGTGTAGACTTATCTTATGGCAGTGTAAGAAGCAGACAATGGTGGCTACTTCAACAACTGAAGCTGAATATGTAGCTGCTGCAAATTGTTGTGGTCAAGTTCTATGGCTTCAAAACCAACTTCTTGATTATGGGTACAATTTCTTACATACCATTATTCATATTGATAATAGTAGTACAATTTGCATTATTAAAAATCCAGTGCAACATTCTAAAACAAAACACATTGAAATTAGACATCATTTTATTAGACATTGCAATGAAAAGAGATTAATTCAAGTAATGAAAATTGCTTCAGAACAAAACTTTGCAGATCTTCTTACAAAAGCTTTTGATGTTGGTAGATTTCAGTACTTGGTAGCAGGTATTGGAATGCTTAATCTTTAAAATTTTCAATATAATGTGTTCTTGTATATAGATTTTGTTAATGTATCTAACTTTGTCATCTAAAACTACTATTACTAATATAAAAGTTATTCATACAGTTAGTCCTATGCATAATTCTAATTCAAGACAAGTACTTTGTACTTTGTTCTTTTGGTTTTAGACTAACAATTTCAGGTATGAATGTTTGAGCTCAAAGGCTATTTCAAGTGAAATCTATGATCATTGCTGCTGAATGCTGATCATTGCTGGTGATATAATAGGTTCATGATAGAAAGAGTTTGGGATTTCAAAACTCCTTAAAACTTCTTTCTTGGAACCTGATTATGATGTTTCACTTTGAATTGATAAAATTAGTTGATCAGTTAATAACTGATACAACTCACTTTCTATCATTTTATACTCTCAAGTATAATGTGACTAATCTACGGATATCTGATAGAAAGAACAGCGAGCAACAATGAATCTAACACTTGTGTTAGAGGTAACAAATGCCACGAGCTGGAAACCCTGTAAAGAAAGCCTTTTGAATAGGTTTATCTGTACACAGGCAGTTATAATAACTGAAAACATTGGTTCTCACACAACCAGAGGTTGCTTTAAACCGAAATTTTGATTAAGTGTTAGTTACCACACTTAATCCCTTCAAAATGGTTAGAAGCAGTATGATTTTTAATCAGAAAATCATGTTCATACTGCTAAGTCAAATATTTCTTAAAAAGGATTTTCAAAGAGGCTCAGAAAATCATCTAATGATGGATTATGAGTCAATGCTCAGTGATTCACCACTCATAGGAGGTTACACACCTAGAAGTGATGAGGGCAGCATTTAAACTCTTAAGGAATTGATGGCTTCATGTACAAATTGTCTGAAAACATGGAAACTGCTAGATCAGATGATGGTTATATGATATGATTGTGAGAGATCTTCCAAACAGGGGAGGAAATTGCTCAAGAGAGAAATAAATCTCAGGGGAGGTTACAAAAGCCCTTTAAAGGAAGATTAACCAAAGAAAAAGAAGGAAAAGATAAGAGCATACAAGATGATGACATGGTTTCTACTGATAAAGAACAAGAACAAAGCTGATAGGAGAAAGTTCTATCTAGATCAAAAGATGAAATGTTTCAAGTTCAGTTCACTACGTTTGTTCATCACTTCCAAAGACATGCTGAAAGATGATTTCTATTTCTTGGAACAAGCATCCAAGATACACAGCATCATTGACTCTTAAAATTCTTCAAGTTGAATATTGCACCATCTTTTAGTCCAAGATTGGAGCAAAGAACAGAAAGCAGATGAGTTACAGAGAAAGACATTCAATTACTCAAAAGAGAAGAAAGTTCAGATCACATTCTGACAATAAAGTGTTTGAAAGATCTTCACAAAGTCTTCATTTAATTCAGAAAAACATGTTTGAATGTAATTCACATGTTTAGGGGAGGATTGTTGGGAATTAAATAATCAGAAGAATCAGTATAAAGGCTTAAAGAAATACATCGAGTATGTTTCTACTGATAAAGCACAAAGCATGTTTCCACTGATGGATTCTGCTGAAGAATGTTTTCTACTGAAAGTGTTTCTGCTGATGGATTCTGCTGATGCTACTATGACTCATACAACAGCTGTGTAGATAAGTACAACTTATTCTACTCACTCATATACAAGAAAAATATCTTTGTTGTAGTCATCAAATTGAACACTCCAAGTGAGTTGTAATCCTAGATACATGTTGTATCTTAATGACTGACATGATAAGTCATCATCTAGCTAGAATGAAGATTAGTCATAAGCTAGTAAATTAGATGAGTCATATAGATTGTAAAAGATCTTTCCTTGGACTATAAAAAGGAAGATCTTAGATATATGCAAAAAAAAAGTGTGATAGATATAGACATATACATACAGAAAAACATTAGAACAAAACACAAGATTCAAGGTCTTTGTAACCCTAGTGATAGTGAAGATCACTCGTATTATTCTGAATAATATTGAATCGTTTGGTGAAATACTTTCATTGTTCTTTGTTAAATAAACACAAGCATCACAGTTCCATTTCCAATAAACATTCTAACTGTGGTTAAGTAGATTCCGCATACTTAATCATATTCACTCAAAGTATCATATTTACACATTAAAAAGTCCAACACCTATAGTGTGTGATCAAATCAAGTGATCCTCTCATGAATGTTGATAACCAGCTACGTTAACCGATTCACTATGTGCAATGTCACATTTTAGATCAATGTATTGGGGCTTAGGAGTATATTAAGAAATAAGAAAATATGACTCCTTTAATCGTAAGATGTTTTCCACCAAAAGCTACTTAGCTACGCTTTCAAGACTGTAAAGGTTGCAATATGCAATAACCAAAACCAAACTTGAAGAAGGTAACGAGGGAAAGAAAGCCTACATGGAACGTCCGCCTCTTGACATTTCAAAGTTCCCTCGGCGACCGTAAACTCATTGAATTCATTTTTATTAAGTGTTGTCGTATCTTTATTCTTTCATAATGGAAATATATACTAGTTCGAAGAACAATATGTTTATTAGCAATGAAACGATACTACAATGTATTCTCTGTTAGACAATGTAAACCCCGTAGGTATTACTTTATTATTGACCATTATTTATAATGGTAAAACCTTCGATGGCCTAAACCTACAAACTTGGGCCTATTTATTCCCTAATACTCTCCCGCAGTTCGAGCGGCGAAATCGCGAAAGCTCGAACTGGAGTAATAAACTAGACAAGAAAAAGAAAAACATTAACATAATAAAAACATAACTTTAGTCGACTCGTAATAAAACCGTACCACTGGTCGACTTTTGTCGACTGGTACCAACGGTCGGCTAAGTCGACTGGTAATAACACCGTACCAACGGTCGACTTTAGGGACTAGTACCAACAGTCAACTTTAGTCGACTGATAACAAAACCGTACGAACAATCGACTAACAAACAACAATAAAATAAATCTTCGAAGATGCCATCAAACTCCACATGGTTGCTTGCCTCCTTCCATAAGCCAAAAGCCCAATACCATCTCTTTACTATTAATGAACCTTGCACCATATGATTAATTCATATATCGAACAAACAAGTTACGGTTTTTGCGATCGACACCAACAAACGAATCACTCGAATATTCAAATATATGTTGACCTTCTCAGATTTCTTCATAAACAAACAACCCAAAACATGACAACTTCAAACAAAACAATCCCACTTTTATCCTAATGACATTTTTTTATGATTAGGGTTTGACGGGGCGGCTTAGTGGAGGTGGCTCAACATAGTCATCCTCAGACCCGCTCCGATATCATGTTAGACAATGTAAACCACGTAGGTATTACTTTATTATTGACCACCCTAGATGGCCTAAACCCATAAACCGGACTTGGGCCTATTTATTCCCTAATATTCTCAAGTATTAGCGTGAAGCCTTGATCAGTAGGGAAAATTAAATTAGTTATTTGATCGAGAAAAAGTGACATTTTTCAACTTTGGAAACATTTAACTATATGTGAGTTGGGTGTGGCACAAGCTACATCCGATTTTGAGTAAAAATTGTAAAGTTTAGAAAAAAAAGAAAAAAAAAATGCAGTTTTTTTATACATGCAACCTCTAAAAGTATTTTTGTTCAACTCTCTTTCGGTGAAACTTTTGTTTATGCCAAAAATTCCTTTTATGTTAAAAGTTTTAGCATTTGTAACTAAAAAAATTGTGCAAGGCCCATCCCGAAAAAATTTACCCTCTAGAAATCCTAGGTCCCGTCTCTTCAGATATTGTAAATGTGAAACTAAGATTGAAAAGCCCAAAGGAGCAAAAATCACAACTTGACACCTTAAATCAAGAGTACGGAAAGCTGAAATTAAACGAGAGCTGGATTTCTTGCTTGGTCTATCTGCTGCTAGCTTTTAATGTTTATTCTATGCTGATTTGTGTTGTTCATAAGGATGAGAAATAACTATAATCACACATTTGAGATGCATCAACTTAAATTAGATGCATCCCTAATCTTTTAGATGCACCATAATATATTTTTTAGCAAAAAATTAGATGCATATACATATATTAGATGCATTTCATCAAGTTAGACAAATCCTATACATTTTTCATCCTCTGCGGGTCAAATTTGTTGTTAGTACTACTTTGCATCATTTTCACTTCAAATCACTTTTCGAAACTAATTGGGATGCATTTAAATGAATAGAGATGCATCTAAATCAAGTCGATGCATCTCAAATGTGTGGTTATAATTATTTCTCATCCTTCTCATTTTAAGTTTTCTTCTCACTGGATCCTTACCCTAACCATGTGTTACATACGTTAGTTTTGTTTAGTCCGCTCAAATTGTGTTTGAATGTTCGTCTTTCATAATTTATTCAAAAGGTTCCCGTTTAATGGATATCCATCGTTACTCTACCAATAACAAAAACTAAAATAAAACCCGAAAATTCCAGTTTGCGAAAAACGTGTTTTAGTTAAATCAGGTACACCTTTTATGTTAATAATCTTTGTGTTTGTTTAAATTGCAACCTTTATATCATCCTGCAAATACGCAAACAATGTACTATAAAATAAAATCAATTTATTGTGATTTATAGCAGATTTTATTTAAACTGTAACTTTTGTTTTTTATATAAATATTAGTGTATATGTATTGTGTATTTTATTGCGTATGATATTAAACTATTGTATAGTTCCGAACCGATATGTATACTAATAGTTGAGCATGTTATTATTAGATGATAGATTAGTAGGCCCAAGCCCTGAATGTGGGGTTGGGTCATTAGGTTTTTATGTGTTCACCTCTGGAAATATAGTATGAATGAAACGTATGGAAATGTTGATAATTGGCGACGTTGGCCGACTCATTTTGACGCCTAAAGACAAAGTGCAATGCCACATACGAACTAAATGGCATGGTTATCCGCCAATACTCGTAGGGTAGCTCCAAAATTGCACTATCATACAAGTCAATAGTCCATCTTATTAGGATCAATAATAAAATTGTGAACTCTTTGCTCATCGCACACTCTTGTCTAATGTTTTTCTCGAAGCGCTCCCCTATTTTTAATCCAACGTGTTGTTGTCAACATCTTGCATCTTTTATACGCTGTTTAAACGGGATTGAGTATAGTTGTTGTGAATATAGTGTAAACTTTTAAATATGATTTAGTCTATTTTCATTCTTCTTAAAAAATACATATATTTTTGTAAGCTTTGAATATAGTGTACATTTGGTAAAACAGGAAGATAGGGGTAAGCCTGTCTACGTCTCAATCTCCCTCATACACTGTGGAAGGTGATATTGAGACCCATAACCCATACACTGTGGAATACGGTATTGGACCCATAACCCGTGGAAGACGGTATTGAGAGTTACTTTACTATTTTTTTTTTTCTTTTTTTTTTTTTTTTTTTTAAAGAAAGTCAAATTATTTATTTTGAGTAATCGAAAAAGTCAAAATAAGCCCATGTAACACCATCTTATCCGATAAGATAAAAAAAGATATCATTAACCAACCACACCCAAACTGTCTTTTTAACAACCTTTCCCTCCATTTCCATCACAACCCACCACCATCATGGCAACCGAAAACCGCGAAAAAGACATGAGCACGGTCACACGAAGAGTCGCAGCCGTCACGAACCACCTCAATCCTATGTTTGCACAGCCGCATTTGGGTTCGAATGATATAAGTTTGTCGAAATGCAGTGGCTCTATGAATGATAGCTATCATAGGATACATGGAGAAGTGTCTGATAAGATACCGGTTTGGAATGTTGCGTGTGATGAGACGGGGGTCGAGTTTACGGATATTATTTATGAGAAAGCTGAAGGTGAAGCTATTGCTAAGGTGAATTGGTTTAAATGTTATTATTTTACTATAGCTAGCTAAATAAGCTGTTTTGGATCAATTTTTTATATATAAATAAGCTTTAGCTTAGCTGATAAGTACTAAGTCAATCCTAACACTATTCATATACTACGTATATTGTTCTAGTTAGTAGTAGTTATCTAGTGAGGTGTGTTTATAAGCATTGCCAAGCACACTGTCACAACTCGTAAATTCTGGTTATATTAAGACTTAGACTACTTTTAGTCCACAACGCTCCGGTACCTTGCTCCTTCCCCATTTCACAATTTATTATTATTAAATAAATTGTTATTCTTTAAACGCTTACGGTTTTAAATTCAACGAACATTAATTTTTATTCAAGAATGTGGTACTCGGCATACCCGACTTTCTCAACAATTATTTTTAAGGTATTTTTATACTTCCGAAATTATTACAAAAGTTCCACAAATATTTTCCAATGGCCAAATTAAATTCTTTACACCTTACGTTAAATTATGTATAACTTTCGTTAACTACCAAACTAATACCCAATACATATTTTTACTACCCAATACATTTAATAAATACATTTTACACATTTTTACACCAAAAACATAAAAATGCCACCCCCCTATGTTGTACAAGATATTGCATTACCAAATTTACACTCAAAAAGCCTACCAAATCTACATCAAATTTCAAAGGTTATGACAAATCAATTAAGAGTGTAAGGCTAGACCATACTCCCCCTCTCCTTTTTCCCTAAACTTCGGCAACCACAAGGACCAATTCAAGAAATACTTTTGATCATTTTTGACTACTTAATCTCTTGAAATATATATACATACACACACATACTAGCTACTTATTTTGTTACAAGAAAAACTTCATCACCTCCTACCTATACACACACAATCCGATCCACCAAGGAGCAAGGGAAAGAAAGGAAAGCTTGTGGTTATTTTTTTTTCAAGAATACTAGGGTTGTTTAACAAGGGTTTAATACTAATCTTGGGGGTTACACAAGTGTTCTACTAACCTCATCTCACTAACCTCTTTGTAAGTGATTTTTACACTACTAATATTTCTTGATTCTTATAATTTTATGCTTGTTAAGTAGCTACACATGATTATCACTTGGTACATGTCTAAACATCTTACATCCACTTTAATATTTTGCTAAGAAAATACATTTTTGTATAAGTTTTGATCTCAAGAAAAGTGTTAATAAATCTCTACAAGAAAATAAAAATAAACTTTACATATATATATATGTTAGCTTTGAAAACTTGGATGATCTTGATCAAGGACTTTAAATATTGTTGGGTTATGTTTAGATCACTATTTTTTTTCTAGTTGATGGATGACCTAGGACCATAGTTGGAGTTGTTGACAAAAGGTTGTAGCAAGTAAACACTAGAAAAATATAGTTTGACATTATTTATGGCAAATCTGCCCTTTTCGACCTCCTGTAGAAACTCAGTATCTTGGTGGCCATATTAGACTAGAAATATAGAAAATAGACTTAATAACGAGAACGTGGCCGCTTGAACGGATTAAAACGGACTTATAACGAAAAAGATATGCTATTTTCAATATTTACGACGAAAACTATATTTTTCCGGAAAACAGTGAATCTGTCTCGATTTTCTACCTAGGAAAACTGAGGTTTAATGATTTCTAAACAAGCCGAGACCTTGAAAATACTAGAGTACACGTGAATACCTTCGCGGGGATATAAAGAACTTGAAAAACGGAACTACGACGCGAAAGTTATGGCCTTAGGAAGTTGGACAAAACCATATATATATTGACAGTTTTTTTTTTTTTTTTTTTTTTTTGAAAGCTGATGGAAATGTTCAACATGAAATTTGGACACTTTAAGGTGTGTTTTGGCTAAAACGACGTAAATAAAAGTGGTAGAACTTTACGTATACTTATGGGGTACGTTAGAGATTTTCAAAATATATATTTTCGAGACGACTAATATTTGGTCGTGAGATTTACAAATTTCTTTTTCTAAAATAGTGGATGACTTAAACTCGAGATCACTTTGATCAAATACATTTTTGACGACGAATACTACGACGACATGTGCAAGTGATAATGTAGTGTATGACTTGCATGCTTGACTTGATTTCGGTAACTAAGACATATGCATAATTAGGTCGCGACTAGTGATTGTTGGACCTATTCTATCGATTTCATAACTCTATTTTTGGATTGCTATTGCTAAGGTGAGTCATAGCCCCTACTCTTATAATTGTTTTGTCAACTTTTGGGGGAGAATACATGCTCGTTTTTAAATGAACTATTATTTGACTCTTTGAACTTGTCTTGACCTTTTGAACTTGACTTGACTTTTGAAATTGACTTAAACTTTTGAACTTAATGCACCGTACGTGCTATAACCTAAAGTCTCCCATGTATGGAGCAATGCAAAGTCTCCCCTGTCTACGGAGCAGCATTATAAAGCCTCCCTTGTTCGGAGCAACCTAAAGACTCCCATGTACGGAGCAGTGCAAAGTCTCCCCTGTCGACGGAGCAGCATTATAAAGTCTCCCATGTTCGGAGCAACGCTAAAGTCTCTCCTGTTCAGAGCATCCTAATAAATCTCGCCATGGTGGAGTGACTAATAATTCTTCACCAAGTCGGTGGAGTGACTAATAATTCTTTGCCTAGGTGGCGGAGTGACTTGAAGTCTCCCATGTTCGGAGCAACGTTATAAAGTCTCCCTTGTTCGGAGCGGCCTTGACTTATTATTGACCACGGGTGTTTGACTACTAGACTTAATCTATTTTAGCAGTGGGTTGTGAACACACAGGTTACAAGTCTCTTATGGCGGGACTTGTAACTGAGTGGATTTACGATGCCTTTGCTGTGTGATCACTTTTCTATAAACTTTATTTGTTAAACAAACTCTATGAACTCACCAACCTCGTGTTGACACTTTAGCATGTATTTTCAGGTTTTAACCAATGGCACGCTACAGGAGGTTTTGGCAGGGCATGGCATGGTCATAGAAGACTCTGATTATTTATATGGGGACCGTTTTAAACTATTTTAAGGGCCTACTTCCGCACTACTTTTAACAATGTAAATACAATATTTTTGACTTAACTATTTTTATTCTAAATGATTGAAGTGAAAACCATTTTTGAACTTGTGTTGTGATACGGATTGAGTTACACCCCAGCTACACGTATGCTTCCGCTGGACCCGATTTTGGGGGTGTGACAGATTGGTATCAGAGCTTTGGCTATAGCGAACTAAGTGTTTTTAAAACCTAGACTATAGCTACTTTTATGAAAAACTTAACCCTATGACCGTCACGTGCCTGCCTGCCAAGCTGAAGCCTCATTGTGGTTTGTTGCTGACATTAGGTGATGAGATTTGTGTCTCATTATCTGGTATATTATGTTCATTTGTTCTAATTGATTTCTATCCTTGTCTTTCATATGAGCATGTTCACGTATCATATATGTCACCCTGGTATGTTTCTCCTTGCATAGTTTCATCCTTTGACCTCGAGTTTGGTCACCTGCCTTAGTCTTTCTGTACGTCTTGGTAGTATAACTGAACTGAGTATTTCAAAATTCATGGAACCTCGGTGGAATATAGACTAGTCACCTATATTCAACCCGGGATAGTGGGACATAGGCTGACTACCTATATCCGACTCAGAAATGAATTTTGCAACACTGAGAATGGTTATAATAAAATTCTGTCTGGATTGAATCCTCTACTCAATTTTCAAATGTTTCATTTATGTGTGTGTATACCCTCGTTGTCAAAACGCTTATACTTTTCATCACTTCGTAAACCGCCGCCTCAAAACACGTCAACTGGTCATTTCATCTCATGAATCTTCACCGTTATAACACTTCGGAGACCAACATAAACTGAACTTCGGGACGAAGTTCCCTTAAGGGGTAGAGACTGTCACAACTCGTAAATTCTGGTTATATTAAGACTTAGACTACTTTTAGTCCACAACGCTCCGGTACCTTGCTCCTTCCCCATTTCACAATTTATTATTATTAAATAAATTGTTATTCTTTAAACGCTTACGGTTTTAAATTCAACGAACATTAATTTTTATTCAAGAATGTGGTACTCGGCATACCCGACTTTCTCAACAATTATTTTTAAGGTATTTTTATACTTCCGAAATTATTACAAAAGTTCCACAAATATTTTCCAATGGCCAAATTAAATTCTTTACACCTTACGTTAAATTATGTATAACTTTCGTTAACTACCAAACTAATACCCAATACATATTTTTACTACCCAATACATTTAATAAATACATTTTACACATTTTTACACCAAAAACATAAAAATGCCACCCCCCTATGTTGTACAAGATATTGCATTACCAAATTTACACTCAAAAAGCCTACCAAATCTACATCAAATTTCAAAGGTTATGACAAATCAATTAAGAGTGTAAGGCTAGACCATACTCCCCCTCTCCTTTTTCCCTAAACTTCGGCAACCACAAGGACCAATTCAAGAAATACTTTTGATCATTTTTGACTACTTAATCTCTTGAAATATATATACATACACACACATACTAGCTACTTATTTTGTTACAAGAAAAACTTCATCACCTCCTACCTATACACACACAATCCGATCCACCAAGGAGCAAGGGAAAGAAAGGAAAGCTTGTGGTTATTTTTTTTTCAAGAATACTAGGGTTGTTTAACAAGGGTTTAATACTAATCTTGGGGGTTACACAAGTGTTCTACTAACCTCATCTCACTAACCTCTTTGTAAGTGATTTTTACACTACTAATATTTCTTGATTCTTATAATTTTATGCTTGTTAAGTAGCTACACATGATTATCACTTGGTACATGTCTAAACATCTTACATCCACTTTAATATTTTGCTAAGAAAATACATTTTTGTATAAGTTTTGATCTCAAGAAAAGTGTTAATAAATCTCTACAAGAAAATAAAAATAAACTTTACATATATATATATGTTAGCTTTGAAAACTTGGATGATCTTGATCAAGGACTTTAAATATTGTTGGGTTATGTTTAGATCACTATTTTTTTTCTAGTTGATGGATGACCTAGGACCATAGTTGGAGTTGTTGACAAAAGGTTGTAGCAAGTAAACACTAGAAAAATATAGTTTGACATTATTTATGGCAAATCTGCCCTTTTCGACCTCCTGTAGAAACTCAGTATCTTGGTGGCCATATTAGACTAGAAATATAGAAAATAGACTTAATAACGAGAACGTGGCCGCTTGAACGGATTAAAACGGACTTATAACGAAAAAGATATGCTATTTTCAATATTTACGACGAAAACTATATTTTTCCGGAAAACAGTGAATCTGTCTCGATTTTCTACCTAGGAAAACTGAGGTTTAATGATTTCTAAACAAGCCGAGACCTTGAAAATACTAGAGTACACGTGAATACCTTCGCGGGGATATAAAGAACTTGAAAAACGGAACTACGACGCGAAAGTTATGGCCTTAGGAAGTTGGACAAAACCATATATATATTGACAGTTTTTTTTTTTTTTTTTTTTTTTTGAAAGCTGATGGAAATGTTCAACATGAAATTTGGACACTTTAAGGTGTGTTTTGGCTAAAACGACGTAAATAAAAGTGGTAGAACTTTACGTATACTTATGGGGTACGTTAGAGATTTTCAAAATATATATTTTCGAGACGACTAATATTTGGTCGTGAGATTTACAAATTTCTTTTTCTAAAATAGTGGATGACTTAAACTCGAGATCACTTTGATCAAATACATTTTTGACGACGAATACTACGACGACATGTGCAAGTGATAATGTAGTGTATGACTTGCATGCTTGACTTGATTTCGGTAACTAAGACATATGCATAATTAGGTCGCGACTAGTGATTGTTGGACCTATTCTATCGATTTCATAACTCTATTTTTGGATTGCTATTGCTAAGGTGAGTCATAGCCCCTACTCTTATAATTGTTTTGTCAACTTTTGGGGGAGAATACATGCTCGTTTTTAAATGAACTATTATTTGACTCTTTGAACTTGTCTTGACCTTTTGAACTTGACTTGACTTTTGAAATTGACTTAAACTTTTGAACTTAATGCACCGTACGTGCTATAACCTAAAGTCTCCCATGTATGGAGCAATGCAAAGTCTCCCCTGTCTACGGAGCAGCATTATAAAGCCTCCCTTGTTCGGAGCAACCTAAAGACTCCCATGTACGGAGCAGTGCAAAGTCTCCCCTGTCGACGGAGCAGCATTATAAAGTCTCCCATGTTCGGAGCAACGCTAAAGTCTCTCCTGTTCAGAGCATCCTAATAAATCTCGCCATGGTGGAGTGACTAATAATTCTTCACCAAGTCGGTGGAGTGACTAATAATTCTTTGCCTAGGTGGCGGAGTGACTTGAAGTCTCCCATGTTCGGAGCAACGTTATAAAGTCTCCCTTGTTCGGAGCGGCCTTGACTTATTATTGACCACGGGTGTTTGACTACTAGACTTAATCTATTTTAGCAGTGGGTTGTGAACACACAGGTTACAAGTCTCTTATGGCGGGACTTGTAACTGAGTGGATTTACGATGCCTTTGCTGTGTGATCACTTTTCTATAAACTTTATTTGTTAAACAAACTCTATGAACTCACCAACCTCGTGTTGACACTTTAGCATGTATTTTCAGGTTTTAACCAATGGCACGCTACAGGAGGTTTTGGCAGGGCATGGCATGGTCATAGAAGACTCTGATTATTTATATGGGGACCGTTTTAAACTATTTTAAGGGCCTACTTCCGCACTACTTTTAACAATGTAAATACAATATTTTTGACTTAACTATTTTTATTCTAAATGATTGAAGTGAAAACCATTTTTGAACTTGTGTTGTGATACGGATTGAGTTACACCCCAGCTACACGTATGCTTCCGCTGGACCCGATTTTGGGGGTGTGACACACACCCTTATACAACTTAATCCAATAAGCTGTTTTGGACCAACTTGTTTATATGTAAGATACTTTATCTTAGCTTAGCTAATAAGCCAACCCAAACACTGTCTCACACATTGTTCTGCACAACTGATAAGCTGTATTGATAAGCTTTGCTAAACACCCCCTTAAACAACTTAATTCAATGTTTTGGACCAACTTATTTGTATGAAAAATACTTTATCTTAGCTTAGCTGATAAGCCAATCAGAGCAGTACCTCGGGATTTATTCTGCTTAGCTAATAAGCTTTGCCAAACACCCCCATTAAATACCTTGATCGAATAAGCTGTTTTGGACTAATTAGTTATATATAAACAAACAAAGAAAAACTGTAGCTTAGCTTGGCTTAGGTGATAAGTCGGTCCAAACATTGTACCATGTATTGTTCTACATAGCTAATAAGCTGTTTTGGACCAAACTAATCATATAAAGAAAACTTAAGCTTAGCTGATAAGCCAATCCAAACACCATCTCCTATATTTTTCTGAATAGCCAATAAGATGTTTTTAAAGTATTCCCCCCTTAGGCCAACATAGTTCAATAAGTTTTTTTAGACCAACTTATTTATATGAAAAACACCTAAGCAGTTTCGCTTAGCTTAGTTGACAGCCAATCCAAGCACTACCTTGTATTGTATTCTGCTTAGCTAACAAGCTTTGCCAAACTCCCCCTAACACCTTAAGGCTTTTTATCAGAATTCAGAACACAATGCCAGGAGACGGCATTTGAGCTGGTTTAACATAAGGTAATAAACCTTATGTTAACATAACCAGCTGCTTAAGTAAGCTTATCCAAACACCTAGAATTAATAAGATAGTTCCAATCACGTTCAAATAAAACGCCAAAAATGATTAACACTTTCATACGCGAAATACTAGAAACTCATTATAATCAGATAAGCACTTTCAAATGCAACGCCAAACTCCCCCTGAAATCCTCTAGATTTTGAATTTAAGTGAAAAAATGCAGTTTAAAAATGGAAGTAGAAATACTGTTACATGTTTGATCTTTAGTATCAGAAGAGTCTACATTTATCTAACAGAACATAAATAGATTATGCATGCATAAGAGTTGCATCCTTTCAGGAAGGTTATATTTGTCAGCCTTTTTTTCATTTGTATATTCAGATAACAATAAACAGGCCCGAGAGGAGAAATGCATTCCGACCACATACAATTAAGGAACTGATTCGTGCTTTCAACGATGCTAGAGATGATAGTAGTATAGGAGTCATCATTCTCACTGGAAAGGTACCATTTTTTCTGAAGTAACAACATTGTAAATATGTCAAAGGTTCATCTGTGAAAGTTGTATCCTTTCACGACGCCTATTTCATCAGATTTTTGAACAACTATTGCATTTTTTTATCAGGGAACTAAGGCCTTTTGTAGTGGCGGTGATCAAGCACTTAGAAGTGGAGACGGTTATGCTGATTTTGAAAACTTTGGCAGACTCAACGTTCTTGATTTACAAGTAATTATTTTCATACAGAAATTTTTATTAGCTTGTTTGGTACCTAGTTCAGTTCAGTCTTGTGCCAGCTAGTTTTCTAAAGAATGCTTATTTTCTTGTGGGTATTTGACAAATAGTCGAACATATTTCTTATTTGAATATTTAGAAAGATTTCGGTTGATTTGACGAGTGTACTCAAATTCCATTACAGGTGCAAATGCGGCGGCTTCCAAAGCCAGTAATTGCAATGGTAATTTTGTTAGTTATACTTATCAATCATTGCTAAATTGTGATATGGGAATGGTACGAATAAAAGTTTGTGTCACCTCTAACAAGGTTGCAGGCTATGCTGTTGGCGGAGGGCATGTGTTGCACATGGTCTGTGATCTAACAATCGCTGCAGATAATGCTATTTTTGGTCAAACGGGTCCAAAGGTAAGCTGGTCAAACCATATAAATACACTTATATTTGACTAGTAATCATAAATAATGTTTTGGTTTGTGTATAAAAGGTTGGAAGCTTTGATGCTGGTTATGGGAGTTCCATAATGTCACGATTGGTGAGCTTTCATCTAATTGGTATTAATAATTTGATACTAAGCAAATTGTGTTTACCATCGAATTTTCTCTTCATTAACAATCACTCTGGCTAAACAGGTAGGGCCTAAAAAAGCTCGTGAGATGTGGTTTTTGGCACGGTTTTACACTGCTCAAGAAGCAGAAAAGATGGGACTAATCAATACTGTGGTACCTGTAAGTTCATTTTCGCTCATATAATCACGATCTATGTAGGAACGTACTTTAGTCAATACTTAGATTGGGCTAATTCAGTACTGAGAATTTTTTTTGATCATGTTTTAGCTAGAAAAGCTAGAACAGGAAACAGTTAAATGGTGCAGGGAGATTATAAGAAACAGCCCAACTGCCATTCGGGTGCTAAAATCATCCTTAAATGCAGTTGATGACGGGCATGCTGGACACCAGGTATTCTCATTCAGCACTTTCGCCATCTTGATAATCATTCCCATGCTCATTTTCTTATTCTGATAAAATCGTTCATGTATTTCTTGTTCAGGAACTAGGAGGAAATGCAACTCTCATTTTCTATGGAACCGAAGAAGGTAACGAGGGAAAGACGGCATACATGGAACGTAGGCCTCCAAACTTTTCAAAGTTTCCTCGACGACCTTAAACTCATTAAATTCTTCTTGAATAATTGTTGCAGTATCTTCATTCTTTTTTAATGAAAAGGTGTAATAGTTTGAGCCAACCTTAAAACGTCTTTTTGTCTTTGCTTTCTATTAAAACGATATGTCTATTATCAGTCGGACAATGCTATTAGCTGCTAAACATATATCCAAGTATTAAGTGTGAAGGCTTTGTTAGTGTTGGAAAGTAGCTAAGAAAATTACTATTCGCCAACTTTTGACGCATTTGATTATATGTACGTATTACACGTATAATTATTAGTTTGTGGGTATGTGTTCTTATTGACGAGTGTTTCACAACAAGCTAGTATGTGTCCAATGTTGAGTTCATGTAAATGAGATATCATGTCTCAAAAGACCCACATGTAACAAAAGGTTGAAAATGGTTTGCTTTTGTCCCACATTGGTGGTGGATTAAACTTTGAAGTGGGTTATATAATAGAATAAATTGATGAAAGTTAGGGTGAGAGCCAGGCGTTCAGAGCTCAGATTAGCCTCTGAAGGCCACCTTCTCACTTTTTGAGACCTATGAGTTTGACTCACTTCATTTACCTTTCTATTACGAGTATTATTTAAAAAGTTCAAAAGGCCAAGCTTCACTTTTTGGTATGAAATTGGACTCGAACTCAAGCTCGTTCTAGCTGAATCGAATTGAGCTTGACCTTCATAAACCTTAATTACTCGTTTTTGAGATGTATGAGTTTGACAATCTAACATTTATGTAATTTGTTTACAATCTAACGTTTATGTAACTTGTAATCTGTTTTTAGATTGATAACAATATATATGTTCTCTTACGATTAGTTAAAAAGATCAACCTAACGTTTATGTAACTTGTAATCTGTTTTTAGCTTGATAACAATGTATATGTTCTCTTACGATTAGTACTTTAGAAATACTTTTTGTTTTAATCTATAAAACAATCCTAAGTTATAATTTTATCTCACGTTCTAAGGATATTTGATTGTTAAAATAAACATAATGGTGTTTCTAACAAGTGGTGCGAAAAAACATTGAGAATAAAATTCAAGCAATGTATCAGCTGCATTTGTCAAACGATTTTAACCCGGCATCAATGATGAGACTTAATGGATGGTTCAAGCTCATTGTTTCGTTGGGCTTGCAGCTTGGAAAATAAGTTTATTTTTAAAGAAATGTTAAGAAACATATATAGATCGTGCATAGAAGTCTAACGCTTGGTGTCAAATGAAGATATGTGATCCACTTTGTATGGCCTTAATCTAAGAGACTTAATGAATTGTTGAAAGCTCAACTATTAATCGATGGTATTGCTTTGCCCAAAAAGTTTATAATTAAATATTATTAAGAAACATGCATTAGATCGTGCATTGAACTCTAACGCTTGGTATCAAATGAAGATATGTGCTCCACCATGTATGGCCTCAATATGTTTGTAATATTTGATAAAATAAATATGAAATCATTAATGAGCATAGAATGTTCATGTGCAAACTTTCAAGGCCAGTAAGCTTTGTTTGGGATATATTCGGGGGTTATTTATACATATAGGTAACGAACTTTGAAAAATTTCTCATGTTAAGTTATGAATTTTCGAAAATACTATGTTAGGTAACAAAACTTTGTGAAACCGGCTAAGTTAGGTAATATTACTGGATGTGTTTTTGGGCCCACATGTGACGTCATTATTCACTAATATCACCCTCCCCCTATTTATACCCACCCACCCACCCACCCACCTCCTTCACACACCTAACCCTAATTTCACACACACCAAAGGCAATGGACCAACCACCATCACCACCGCCGATTGTGATTCGCTCCGTTTTCGCACACAACCTCCACTCCGAATTCAACCTCATCTCCTCCATCATCGGCGACTATCCCTCAATGGACACCGAGTTCCCCGGCGTCGTTGTCCATCCCGTCACCGACTCTTTCCGTAGCCAAATCCTAACGATCATTACCTTTTCACAGCCACACGACATTAATTCGACCTTATATCACCATTCACGAACCTGCTACCATCCTTATAGGTCCACATAAACCGAAAAACGTAACTGATCCCACCTTATTTCTCCACAACGATTCAAACTTCACCCTTATTTCTCCTTGCACAAGCACCGTAGCTTAAACATATCTTCATGGTCTCTTAAATGAGCCCTCGGGTAGGTTTTTGTTTGTTTGTCATTTGTTACAAGATCAATGAAGTATCAAACTGGGGTCTTGTGTTGTCTTTATCATTATGAATCATATAATAGATTGTAGTTTTGGGTTTTGTAGAAAATTGTTATATTGATGACGTGAGTTGAAGTGGGTTAGAGACTTAGAGATGATATTGAAGTATCAATGGGGATGATTTAGTTGTTAATTTGACTGTTGACTTTTCTTATCATCATTTCATTTCATTTTTTTTTTTGGGACCGTAAAGGATTGTTAAGTCAAACAGTCAATCCATGATGACAAATGGTCAAAAAAAATTGTTAACCGGCTACAACCGGTCACCAGTTTTGACATCTGGCAAAATTACTTAACATTGAACAAAGTACAAAGTTTTGTTACCTAACATAGTATTTTCGAGAGTTCATTACATAACATGAGAAATTTTTCAAAGTTCATTACCTATATGTGTAAATAACCCTATATTCGGTGCTTCTTGTTAGTGTTTTTTGTTGTGCCAATGTTTCAAAAGGAAGTGGCATTGTCATAAAGTTGCATGTTTTGTTCAATCAGTTTTTGTGTTAAAAACATTAGCTTTTTTTTTTTTTTTTTTTTTTTTTTTTTTTTTTTTTTTTTTTTTTTTGAACGGCGGAATTTGATTAAAAAAGCTAGCAAAAGCTAGAACAAATTACATAGTAACAATAGAATCTAAGGGATTATTAATCCACCCTACCCAACTATAAGTAAACTTAGGATTTTTAAATGAAATCCAAAGAAAAGATTGATACACAATGAAATCCCATAAGACCGCCTTCTTAGGAGGAGACGAGAAGACCAACTTATTGCGAAAGCTCCATATAGACCACATGAGAGTTCCCCCAATCCCTTCCAATAACGACTTAGTCTTAACCGACAGATGTGAAGATCCGAGCCAAGAACACCAATCCAAATAATTAGAACAAATAGGAATATCTAAATCCACCCATCGAACCAACAAAGCCCATAAAGCTTTTGCCATCTCGCAAGAAAAAAAGATGTGATTAACGGTTTCAACGTCCTCGCCACAAATAGGGCACAAAGTAGAAGTGACATCGATGCCTTTTCTATCCAAGTTTACCCTAGTAGGAAGCTTATTAAGAGCCAATCTCCACAAGAAGACATTAGCTTTAATGGGATACAACGACTCCAACGAGTAGCATTAGACTCCGCTATAAGGGTGTTATCATCAATCCAGCATCGCATATAAGCAACAGTGAAACTAGACGAAGCATTTAGCGTCCAGACCCACGAATCTGATTGATCAGAAAGGGTAACATCCCCTATACAAGATAACAACGAGGAAAATTGGGAGGATTCTTCACCACCTCTAGGAATCCGTCTAACAATGAGAGACCAGTTAGTAACATGAACTCGATTCATTACCTTGTATCCTTTATCTGTATCAAGCATATATATACGAGGAAATCGGCTTTTGAAAGGAACGTTACCATGCCAAATATCATCCCAGAAACTAGTGAGGCCACCATTCCCAAGCTTCCTTTTGCACATCGAAAGAAGATCAATACCCTTATTTTTAAGTCGTTGAAGAGCTGACAAAATGGCTCCCCAGGTACTATGATGAGCTCGCTCGTCGTTAATGACACCATTGATTCCATAAATGCTTTTAATGACTCCAGCCCAAAGATCATTAGAATGACAAAGGAATCTCCAAATCCACTTGAAAAGAAGCCCTAGGTTTATAGCGTAAATGTTGTCAACACCTAAACCTCTCAACTTTTTACTCGCTAAGCATTTTTCCCATTTAATCCATGTAATCTTTTTCTCACCCTCGTCACCACCAATGAAGAATTTATTACGCATCATCTCCAACTTCTTCCAAACGGTCGTTAGCATCATATATAACGACATGAAGTAAGTAGAAAGATTGCCTAGCACAGACTTAATCAAGGACAAGTGACCTCCAACTGGTAAAATACGAGCTTCTCAATGCACTAGTTTAGAAGAAAACTTCAGAATAATGGGACTCCAATTGCCACAGCGAGACATAGTACATCCAACAGGAACACCTAAATACTTGAAAGGAAATCTTGCAACCCCACATCCGACACTCTTGGCCATATCATCAACGTCTTCAATAGGGACAGAAACACCCATAATGCTGCTTTTATGAATATTAATTTTAAGCCCCGACACTAAATAAAAGCATCAAACCACGCAAAGCAAATTATGAATATTGGATTGAGACCATTCGCCCATAAAGATAACATCATCAGCATACATCAAATGCGAAATACTCAAATTACCATGACCAACCGAAGCTCCTTTAAAAAGACCCAAATCCACAGATTTACGCATGGTCGCATGAAGGCCTTCCATCACAAGAATGAAAAGAAAAGGAGACAAAGGATCACCTTGCCTTAAGCCTCTAAAAACTACAAATTCAAAAGTAGCAGATCCATTAACAAGCACAGAAGAATGAGCATTACTCAAGCAGCCGTGAATCTAATAGTGCCATTTAAGACCAAAGCCAAGCTTTTCCATAACCAAGTCAAGAAAATCCCATCTGATGGAGTCAAAAGCTTTCTCAAAATCGACTTTGAATACCATGAGCTCTTTTTTATGTTTATGATACCACATTATAATTTCATTCAAGATGAGAGGACCGTCAAGAATATTTCTACCCTTAATGAAAGTCGTCTGCTCTTAACTAATATAACTTGCAATGACCATGCTAAGTCTATTAGCTAGAATTTTGCCAATGATTTTATATTGACATCCTATAAGACTTATAGGACGAAAATCATAAACAAATTTGGCAGTAGGAACTTTAGGAATCAAAGATATGAAGGACAAATTACATCCTTTAGGAAAGTATCCTGAACGAAAGAAATCATGAACAAACCGAACAACATCAGCTTCCAAAAGGTCTGTAACACCCCAACCCGACAAGGGTAGAAATGTCACAATAATATGGCTTCACATCAGAACATACATAACTAATCAAAAGCGGAAGTCTTACATAAATAACTTTAATCTAAGATGACTATGGTCAAATCTTCACTCGGCTCTACTCTCAAACCCACGAAAGCTATCCCAAAAGCTATCTTGAATATCTGCCGCGGAGAAAAGAAATGCGGCTGAGCTTAAAAAGCCCAGTGAACAGCTATATAACAAAAATAAACTGAAATATAAATGCTGAGGTACAAATGATATAATATAGGAAACATTAATTAGACAATAAGGATAATACGGAAATGTAATGTAATGTGTAGTTTAGGTAAGGAATCTATACAATCACTTGTATAAACAGAATCAAAATACCATGAGCTCAGAAACATATCAGAATCATATCATAATCACACATAAGGCAACATAAGTGGAGTAGCTAGCTCCTAGAGTTGTGAAGGACGTGTATTGCACACACAGCCACATTCACCAGACAATATCATATTATAACATATCAGAAACAGATCTAGGATACATCCATACGCCCCTACCCAAAACATATAACAATCATATATGTGAAACTAACCAAATGGACGTGGCAGAACATTACTCTACTGCCCTAAATTCATGTCAAAGGTGCATCTATGACATGGACATGGAACCCCCATGCCTAGTAAAGCTCATGTAACAAAAGGTTCATAAACAAAGGCTCAAAACATAATTGTCATATCAGAAGGTTCAAATGGCAAGGTTTATCATAGCAAAGGTTCAAAACAAAAAGTTCGTATCAAAGGTTGTAATCACAAAGGAAACCTTAAGAGTAAGGTCAGAATATCCGTACCTTGAAGAATAGCAAAGCTGACAAAAACAGAAAGGATCAAAAGGACGAATAACACCCTCTTCAGAAATCTACACATGATGTATTATTCATTAATATTTATTCAATCATTTACTTATTCATATTCCATATTAGGTTTTTTCCCATTTTAGTAACTTTCCTTTTAGCAGGTTTCCCAAATTAGTAAGTTTCCATAATTAGAAAGTTTCCTTAATTAGCAGTTTTACTTATTTACTAAGATTTCACATCATTATTAGATTAAGTTATTAAATAAATCATTAATATGGTTTTAGGGTTTAATTATAACATATAATAATAATTTAGGGTTTAAAGTGTACTTATATTAAAGTATAAGGTTTTAAATGTAAATATCACATGTTTACATATTATCCAAATTAGTCCCTTAACTTTCATATTTTACAAATTAAACAATATACTTTAGTAAATTACAAGTTACACCCATTAATTTATATAAATTACAATTCAAACCCTTAATTATATATTTAACCAATTAAACCCTTTAAATATCAAATATTACACTTTACCCTCCTATACTTATTTTATACGAATTACCCTCCAATTATTCTAGTTTTCAAAATTTACCTTCAAGTTTATAAAATAGCAAAACACACCCTTAAATTCATACAAACCATTCGACCCTAATCCTTTTCACTAAACCCTAACTTAGTTTCACATTAATTAAAACATCATTATCATCTAATCACTAACTTCCAAAAATAAATCTAACCCTAACCCTAATCCTTAAATCAAAGCAAACAAACCCTAACTTCTTCTTTTGTTTTTCTTGTTCACGACCCTAAAACAAACCAACTAACCCATGATGTTTCTTCTTTTCTGCCGAGACCCCAAACCCGACGACCCTTGTTCTCTTTTGAGTTATATCGACACACAACACACTCTTGTTTATTCCTAGTCGATACACACCACAAACACTCCCTTGGTCGAGACACACCAAACCAAACGAAATCCCTTTTATTGCTTTCAATCTCGACACAAGACAAAAGTAAAACCAAAACCCTTTTACTCGTTTTCTTATTAGTTCGACTAATACAAGAAACAAACACAACTCTTTTTCTGTTTATATGTAGCTCGATTATATTTAGTTTTAGGCTTCATGCACGCGTAACATAAATCAAAGGAACAAGAAAAGAGTTGGAGATTATACCGAACTTGCTAGGTCGAATGGAAGCTGGAAACAAGAACTCTAAACCTTGGAAACTTGTGTAGCAGATCGACTTGGAACAAGCAAAGGAAAGCCAAGACTTTTTGGACTTTGGGGTTTTTAGAAAAATAGTTAAAAGTGAATAAAGGGGATGCATAGGCCGAATATAAGGAATATGAGGGATAGGGATCGGGATCGGTTATAGTTATCTTAGCCAATAAGAGTCCAAGTCACCCCAATTATCCATACTTTACTTGTATTTATCTAATATTAAGCTATGTACAAAATTAATACGTATTTTGGGCCCTTACATAATTTTTAACGTGCCTTAATATTCTTAAGACCATGAAAATGTAACTTGTGTGTTTCCTTAAGTTATTTTAATCATATATTGTGAATTACAAAGTTCATGTAGCTTATTTGGTATTATATTAGTAATTATTAAGATTTTTAGTTCTAGGGGTATTTTAGTCATTTTACTCCTTTAGAATTTTCAGGTATTACAACTTCTTTCCCTCTAAAAAAAATTCATCCGCGAAAATTGAATAGGCAGAGCAGATAGAAACGAATCGAATTGTAGAATTTATGAGGATGAAACAAACACAGAATCTTTCAGTTACCAATTAGCCTTAATTCAGAACAACATTTCAAACAGATTTCAACAGACGAATCTTTCTTATCAGAACTGCATAACCTTATATCTTATCCATATCAGATCATAAATCGATTCAACGATTGCATACATGTAGCAGATAACCAATGTACTTCTCAACAATAATAGCAGAAAACAGATTGAGTACGGAAATCAAACGATAGGAAACTCTATAATGAGTTCTAAAATTCTTAGCGAATGAACAACGATCAACAAACATACGACGAGAATTCAAACGTATCCAAATATCTAACGATGAAGGCAGAGCATACACGTAGGTAGAATGAATCCTAAAAATCTCACTAATCACGGATAATCTAACTAACAAAGATCTAATGCTTCTCAAACACTTCCTGAAATAACATATCCTCACAATGAGTGCACGTTATATGATGTAAGTATTATCACGTTGGTCAGGCGTCATAGTAAAACAAACTAATAGCGGCATCACAATACTTATCTTCTTCCCAGGATTTACCAAAAACAATCATCATCAATGAGGTTGAACAGAAAATGAAACTTATCAGAAAGCAACGGAAATCTAACAGATCTATCATAAGAGAATACATGAATAATCTCACCAATACTTCCAAAATTCGCCAAAATTCTTAAAACTATAAACTTAACGAACATACGCAGAATTTTCATAAAACGAAACTTCCAACGGAAAACTTAATAATCAAAAGATTCAATCACATCAGTGAAGTTATGAAAACGAAGATGAAATCAAAGTCTAACATCAAAATGAAAAGGAATAAAGAAAAACTAGTTGGGTGCACGATCTCTTGATTGATTCTGCTTATCCTCCCTTGCCTTCTTGTTGTAGTTGTTAGCCTGATACTTGGGACAGTCCTTAATCTTGTGATCCACTGAGCTACCTGAAAAGCAAGCATTTGTGAGTCTATTGCACACTCCTCTGTGGTACTTCCCACACGTAGCACATTGAGGCATTCTATCCTGATCCTGCTTCTGCTCTTGATCCCTAGATCTGGTATCACAGTTAGTTCGTTGAGCTTGTTCTCCATCTCTCCATGATCTTTGGTTGTTGTAGTAGTAGCCTTGTCGGTCATTTCTCTGTCTATCACTAGCCCTCTGATCCTATCCTCTTGACTCTTGTCTCATATCAGTCTGACCTTTCTGATCATGACCCTTGTCATCTCGACCTCTATGCTCCAAACTCCTATCTTGTTGACCTGGTCCCTTGTCCTGAATGCGATCTCCATCTCTGTTTCTCTTGTTTGAATTGCCACCCTCGTTCAGCAATTCAATGTTACAGGCTGCAGCACAAACCTGTGCAACATCAGCATACTCAGTGTTGACAATCTGATCTAGAACCTATCTCTTCAATCCCCACTTGAAATGCCTGGCCTGTCTCTTAGCATCACCAGCAACATGTCCCACAAAACTAACCAATCTCATAAATCTCTGCATATACTCCCCAGAATTCTCCTTCTCCAACTAATAGATAGACCCATATTCCCTTTCATACCTTTGCTGCTCAGAAACAGGGAAATGCCAATTATAGAAAGTCTCACGAAAAGTAGCCCAAGTACACGTATCAGCAAAAGTTTCTCCTCCTACTTGAGCTCAGAGCATCTCCTTCCAACTTGAAAGCAGCCAAACGAGTCTTGAAATTATCAACACAACCTAAAACTTGGAACAGCTTCTCAATATGAGTAATCCAATCTTCTGCCTCAGTGGGAGTAGCAGCAGATCGGAAAGCAAGTGGTTTCAGCTTGTTGAACCTCTCAATCCAAACATGTATCTCAGTAGGTGGAGCACCGCCACCACCACCTAATGACCCAACAGTATTTCTGATGTCATTAGTGATCTAGGTTCTTAGTTCCGCGGAGAGATTTGGGAGAACATTGGCCAAAGCAGCAGTTATCATAGCCTCGAAGTTAGGGATATCACCACCATCACCATTCCTATGTGCATTCTCCATCTGAACGATCATCAAAACGATTTTCAAAACGAATAAGGAAAGAGTACGGAAAGGAAAGTACGCAGAAGGAAACCTAATGTCTACCCAATCCTCACAGGTCATAGTGATACGTGGGAATTGCGCCCTCGCAACCGGTTTTACCTCTCAAGGGATCTTGAGAAGCTTACAACCCCCACCAGGCAGTGTACCTGATTGTTGTAGTATAGTATAGTGACAACTGACAAGTACCGGAGGATTGATCGTTCAACTCAGGAATAGTGTCGTTAGGATTGAAATTAATCTAACTAGGTCTAAAGGTGAAGGATGATTCTTTTTGTGTTTTTATATTTTATGAAAAGCAGGTAAAAATCTCGGGTATTGGAAGGAGGGGCGGAATTAGTTGCTAATCAACTAACCCAAAAGTTACTAATTAAACTAATGTGCAAGAAAAATAAACTAAGGTTCTACAAGGGATGTGAAGCATGTCTACCCATGATATGTTACTCCTTGATAGCTATCCAATTCTACCTATTGAATCATCACACCTTGTTTTAATTGATGGGTTGTATTCCTTAATACTAGTCGTAGGGCCGTGTACGATATTCCCTAACTCTATAAGATCCTACTTCACTCCTATGTCGAGCCGTTAAAAGCTCCTAACATGGGATCATTAGAATTCACTTATGCATTAAATACAACCATATAATCGTAGTACACCTCCAATCATGTTTCTTAAGACGTTCAAACAAGTTACCAATTGGAAGTCTGCCAGTTTTCTTAAGCCTAACATCGAATTCAATCAACCAAACAAGAGACAATAGGAATCAAGAATTATAAGCTAAATCAACTAGACCTATTGAAGTTGTCACACCTTAATTGATGAAGATAGACACAAACATCAACAAAGACGTCAATAAGATCTAATCAATTATATACAAGTTTCACACAATCATAAGTAGACACAAGATAAATTAGCCAAGCATAATTAATGAAGAACAAGCAACAATAATGATAATTGAAGACATGAATTAAGATAGAATCAACAAACCATCACAAGATGTTTATGGAGTGATTGAAACCCTCTAAGTTGCTGGAAAAACACCTACCTAAACCTATGAATCGACCTTAGGGTTTAGGGCTTACAAAAAGTGAAGTAATAAGGTTATATTTATAGGCAGATTTTCTGTCGGCCCATCTTGATGGCGTCAACCCGTAAGGAGTGACGGCGTCATGACCATTTTTTAACCAAATCGAAGATTTTTTCGTCCCGATCGTTTCCTTTTTTGAATCGCTCAAATCCGAGTTCGTATGCAAAAGTTATGGCCAAAACAGTGTCAGCTACTCCGCGCGCAAGTTGTGATTGTCTCAATCATCTTGTGACGGTTTCACTAAGGTGTCTTCTCGTGTAAGCCTTCTTCCTGACATCGTCACTTTAAATCATCTGACGTCGTCAGGTTAAGTCCTGACGCCGTCATGTATAAACGTGTTCTGGGCCGTCACATGTAACTTGCTCTAGACGGCCTTGGTGACGCCGTCATGTACAAATGCCTTGAAATCTTTCTGGCCCGTCACGTATAACTTGAATTATCCACCTCTTTATCAATGAGTGACGGCGTCACCTTGTAAAGCTTGACGCCGTCAGGTACTATTTCCAGCATGGATTCGAGACTTTGTCTTTTTCTTCACTTTTTAGCTCAAAAAAGTCCAAAATGCTTCCTTTTCCAGATTTCTCTCCAAAAGTACCTAAAATGACAAAAGTAACGATTTAGGGCAATATTTGATCAAATAGTCACGAATTCGGGCTTAAATGACCCCCCAAAAGTGGTACACTTTTTGCCTCATCACATAGCCTAAGCTCAAAGGGTCCTAACCTGTCTTTGATACCATAAATTGTAACACCCCAGCCCGACAAGGGTAGGAATGTCACAATAATATGGTTTCACATCAGAACATACATAACTAATCAAAAGCGGACGTCTTACATACATAACTTTAATCTAAGATGACTATGGTCAAATCTTCACTCGACTCTACTCTCAAACCCCCGAAAGCTATCCCAAAAGCTATCTTGAATACCTGCCGCAGAAAAAAGAAATGCGGCTGAGCTTAAAAAGCCCAGTGAACAGCTATATAACAAAAATAAACGGAAATATAAATGTTGAGGTACAAATGATATAATATAGGAAACATTAATTAGACAATAAGGATAATACGGAAATGTAATCTAATGTGTAGTTTAGGTAAGGAATCTATACAATCACTTGTATAAACAGAATCAAAATACCATGAGCTCAGAATCATATCATAATCACACATAAGGCAACATAAGTGGAGTAGCTAGCTCCTAGAGTTGTGAAGGACGTGTATTGCACACACAGCCACATTCACCAGACAATATCATATTATAACATATCAGAAATAGATCTATGATGCATCCATACGCCCCTACCAAAAACATATAACAATCATATATGTACAACCAACCAAAGGGACGTAGCAGAACATCACTCTACTGCCCTAGAGTCATGTCAAAAGTGCATCTATGACATGGACATGGAACCCCCATGCCTAGTGAAGTTCAGGTAACAAAAGGTTCATAAACAACAACTCAAAACATAATTGTCATATCAGAAGGTTCAAATGGCAAGGTTTATCATAGCAAAGGTTCAAAACAAAAAATTCATATCAAAGGTTCATATCAAAGGTTGTAATCATAAAGGAAACCTTAAGAGTAGGGTCAGAATATCCGTACCTTGAACAATAGCAAAGCTGACAGAAACAGAAAGGATCAAAAGGACGAATAACACCCTCTTTAGAAATCTACACATGATGTATTATTCATTAATATTTATTCAATAATTTACTTATTCATATTCCATATTAGGTTTTTTTTCATATTAGTAACTTTCCTTTTTAGCAAGTTTTCCAAATTAGTAAGTTTCCATAATTAGAAAGTCTCCTTAAATAGTAGTTTTACTTATTTACTAAGATTTCACATCATTATTAGATTAAGTTATTAAATAAATCATTAATATGGTTTTAGGGTTTAATTATAACATATAATAATAATTTAGGGTTTAAAGTGTACCTATATTAAAGTATAAGGTTTTAAATGTAAATATCACTTGTTTACATATTATCCAAATTAGTCCCTTAACTTTCATATTTTACAAATTAAACAATATACTTTAGTAAATTACAAGTTACACCCTTTAATTTATATAAATTACAATTCAAACCCTTAATTATATATTTAACCAATTAAACCCTTTAAATATCAAATATACACTTTACCCTCCTATACTTATTTTATGGGAGGTGATTTGCACACTCCCATAAATGATTGGGACACTCTAAATTAGAGTGTCTTGACATTTATACCCTCACATTACTTTTACTCATTCTTATCCTGTGAGAGTATAAATGTCAAGACACTCTAATTTAGAGTGTCCCAATCATTTATGGGAGTGTGCAAATCACCTCCCTTATTTTATATGAATTACCCTCCAATTATTCTAGTTTACAAAATTTACCTTCAAGTTTATAAAATAGCTCAACACACCCTTAAATTCATACAAACCATTCGACCCTAATCTTTTTCCCTAAACCCTAACCTAGTTTCACATTAATTACAACATCATTATCATCTAATCATTACTCTAATCACTAACTTCCAAAAATAAATCTAACCCTAACCCTAATCCTTAAATCAAACCAAACAAACGCTAAATTCTTCTTTTGTTTTTCTTGTTCTCGACCCTAAAACAAACCAACTATCCCATGATGTTTCTTCTTTTCTGCCGAGACCCCAAACCCAACGACCCTTGTTCTCTTTTGAGTTATATCGACACACACACACCACACAACACACTCTTGTTTATTCCTAGTCGATACACACCACAAACACACCCTTAGTCGAGACACACCAAACCAAACGAAATCCCTTTTATTGCTTTCAGTCGCGACACAAGACAAAAGTAAAACCAAAACCCTTTTACTCTTTTTCTTTTTAGTTCGACTAATACAAGAAACAAACACAACTCTTTTTCTATTTATATGTAGCTCGATTATATTTAGTTTTAGGCTTCATGTACGCGTAACATAAATCAAAGGAACAAAAAAAAAGTTGGAGATTATACCGAACTTGCTAGGTCGAATGGAAGCAGGAAAAAAGAACTCTAAACCTTGGAAACTTATGTAACAGATCGACTTGGAACAAGCAAAGGAAAGCCGAGACTTTCGTGGACTTTAGGTTTTTTAGAAAAATCGTTAAAAGTGAATAAAAGGGATGCAAAGGTCGAATATAAGGAATAGGAGGGAGAGGGATCGGTTATAGTTATCTTGGGCCAATAAGAGTCCAAGTCCAACTCCAATTATCCATACTTTACTTGTATTTATCTAATATTAAGTTATGTACAAAATTAATGTGTATTTTGGGCCCTTACATAATTTTTAACGTGCCTTAATATTCCTAAGACTATTTAAATGTAACTTGTATGTTTCCTTAAGTTATTTTAATCATATATGGTGAATTACAAGGTTCCTGTAGCTTATTTGGTATTATATTAGTAATTATTAAGATTTTTAGTTCTAGGTGTATTTTGGTCATTTTACTCCTTTAGAATTTTCAGGTATTACAAGGTCCCAAAAAGAAGTTAGGAATTTAAAAGTAAATCCATCAGGCCCCGGAGCACGATCACCACCACAATCCCAAACAGCCCTTTTAATCTCATCTCGAGTACAATGATGCTCCAAATAGTCACACTGAGTAGACGAGAGGACATTGGGCATGTGCACATTTAACGAAACAGGAAACCCACATGAAGGCTGAAATCTATTTTGAAAATGAGCAAAAAAATCAGCTTTGACATCATTAGGATCTTCCATCCACTCCCCATCCTTTAGAATGCCAAAAATAGCAAGCTGTTTCCTCTTCCTCTTTAACGAACCATGAAAGAAACTAGAATTTTCTTCAACTTCAAGCGCCCATTTTTTCTTATACTTTTGAGCTAAGTCGCTAGCTTCTAACGGATCTAAATCGCCCAATATTTTCATGGACTCTCTACGATTTAAGAAATCTTCCTCATAAGCACAACCATTATCAATTTTACATCAATTTTAACTTATTTGAATCAAATCTTTTAGAAGCAATCCACTTACGAACGACTAGTTTAACATTCTGAAGTTTTCTCTTAAAAGAAATTTAACCATTTTCCTCAACAATACCATTATTATTCCATGTGTTTATCACAAGGTCACGAAAACCATCTATTTCAAGCCAAGAATGAAAAAACCGGAAAGAAGTAAGACCATAATCAACCTTGGACACTTTGAGAAAAATAGGACGGTGATCAGGCCTTCCTTTCTCCAAAACCACACTGGTAGCATGCGGAAAAGTATCCAGAAAACTATCCGAAACCAAGAACCTATCAAGCTTACTGATGCGTGGGAATCGCACCTTGCTTTACCTCTCGAGGGATCTCGAGAAGCTTACAAAGCCCACCAGGCAGTGTACCTGATCGTTGTAGTATAGTATAGTGACAAGTACCGGGGGATTGATCGTTCAGCTTAGGAATAGTGTCGCTAGGATTAGAAAACCTAATTAATAGTTCTAGAGGTGAAAGATGATTATTTTTGTATTTTTATATTTTATGAAAGCAAGTAAAATCGCGGGTTTTGAAGGAGTGGGCGGAATTAGTTGCTAATCAACTAACCCAAAACTAAGATGCAATCAAAATAAAATAATAAAAATGAAAATAAACTAATTATACTAAAGTTGTGAGCAGTAATTGGAGAAATTGTGTTTACTTAGACTTCACTACTCCCTAGATATCTTTTACATGTTAATTACTTGTTACACTTGTGTGGATGACGGATTGTATTCCTTAATACCATTCGTGGGGTGGCATACATAACTCCCCAACTCTATGAGCTCTTATCTCCTCCTACACCATGACCCAGCACAACTATAGGGATTGTAAACAGTGGCTCATGCATTAAATACAACCAATAAAGACCTAGTACGCCTCGGTTCATGTTTCTTAAGACGTTCAAGCATGTTACCATTTGGAGATCTGCCAGTTTTCTTAAGCCTAACA
This sequence comes from Artemisia argyi, assembly GCA_030686995.1. Taxonomy (NCBI): domain Eukaryota; kingdom Viridiplantae; phylum Streptophyta; class Magnoliopsida; order Asterales; family Asteraceae; genus Artemisia; species Artemisia argyi. Next base: position 77,590,181 of record CM060698.1, on the reverse strand, counting down.
TATAAATCATTCATCCAAAACAAGAATAGACAAGTAATCAACACATAATCAACATCTAGGTTTCATTAGATCTAAGCAAACACAAAAGAGATCTAGCCTAGCATAATGGAATTGAGACAAGAACAAGATATAAACAACCAACACATAGACATATTGATTGAATTGAAAGTACACTTATCTCAATTACAATGCAAGGTCTCAAGGGTTTGGAACCCTTGAAAAACCTGTAAAAGAGGCACCAAAATCGTCTTTAGGGTTTCACCAAAACTTCTCCTTTTTAATGAAAAAACTAGAAAACTATATATAGGAAAAACAGGTTGATGACGTCAAGAGTTACTTGTGACGCCGTCACCTCGCCGCCATATACTTCCTCGGACGGCCTAGATCCACTTATGACGGCCTATGTGACGCCGTCACCACCCACGGTATTTTATTCTTGCGACTTTGACGCCGTCATGAAGCCTTCTGACGCCGTCACCACCTACGGTGTTTAATTCCTCATGTCTGACGCCGTCAAGATGGTGGTCTTGACGCCGTCACCTTGTATCTTCAGCATGGAAATTTGGTACTTTGCCGTTTTCTTCACTTTTATGCTCCAAAAACGTCCAAAATGGCTTCTTTTCCAGAATTCACTCTCCAAACACCTAAAATCACAAAAGGAACGATTTAGGGCAATATTTGATCAAATAAAGTCGGATTCGGGCTTAAATGACCCCCTAAAAACGGATCATTTTTCGCCTCATCACTTACTGATGCGGTCCAACAAGCTTTAAATTTATAATACAAGAATTACCGGTTAACTAGGAACACATACGAGCAAGTATACTCGTCCATGTGTAGTAAAAGGGTTGGTAAGTCAAGGTCGTCCCAAGAGACTTGGTTGTACTCAGATGTTGTTTGATTGTTTATGCAAGTAACAAGTTGATGGTTATGATTGTCACAGATCAAACCACCAAGAAAAGCAATTATGGAAACATGATGTAAGCACACAAAGAACATACTTGTATCGACAAATGATCACAAGGATATTAGGATGTTTAGTTTGGAAAACATATTACAATTGGTAATCCTTTCGACCTATAAAACCAATTATAATAGTCTAGTGTTTTATAAATCAAATATACATAAGTCTCACTCGAATGATCATGTAATGAGGCTTATGCCTAAACCAACAACAAACAAAAAGTTCTTTCAACCCATAAACTTTGATGTTATTAATTTGTGAAGTTCCATTTACTTGAAAGATGATGAGAACACATATTCAACAGACTCCTTTCGACCTTTAATCTTTATTAAACTTTTACTTGTTATGTTTATTAATTCACTTGCACAATCGTCACAAAGTACAAGACCAAAATCATTCATCGACTAATGAATTGGAACTAACCATTATGAGAATCCTTACGGCCTATAGACTCAATAATGATCAACCATATCAATAAACAAGGACAAGTTCCAATTTAACCAAATATGATGTCTTTCGCTATAATCCAAACAAACACTAATTATATCCAAGCATCCTTTTATCAAAAGTTCTCATAATAACCAAACACGCATTAAGAGATTATCATTACCAAAACACATCACATGAAACACAAAGAACCAAACATGAGATATGAAATTCAACATCTTGATAATAATAAGGTTTACCCAAGTAGCAATTACAATGAGTAAAGAATAGGATTTATAGCAATCCTACAAGCCTCCAATCAACCGGTGAACGCTCTAACTACACTAGAGAATCGCTCCAATACTTCTTGGTGATACGTCCTCCATGAATGGTAGGGTGAATAGGGTCTTTCGGGTTTAAACATTTGTAGAAAATCTGCCCTTATGGTGTAAGGGAGAGTTTTCCATTTGGTTTGATGATCAAATGGTGATTTGATGCATAAGAAATACTTAACCAAGCACTCTTATTTGTAGTTGAATAATCCTTGGTCACCAAGCATGTTTCTTGGGCACAAAGTGTCAAAAAAGTGAAGCCAAAATGAGTTATGAAGGGTATATAATTGGACTAGGGAGTAATGGCACTTAAAAATCCACTTAAATGCAACTATGGAAGACTTTAGGTGCAGCAACCCACGGCTGGGAACTTTCTGACGGGTTTAGCTTGCGGCTGGCAAGAATAGCCGGCGGCTAAAAGTGGCAGCTGTGGGTTGTCCATGCATTTTGACCAAAAATGGTCAACATCAAACTTGTAGCTTTTCCTTCTCTTAATATCTTTCGTTTTGTAACCTCCCGTAATTTTCCCATACGATTAGTAAATATCAATATTTGAATAAAAGGATATTACGTGAATTAAATACCATTTTTACGGAGAACAATTTTTTTTTATTATGCATGACATATTATGTTAACCACTACGACAATTATGATTGACCATTTGCCTAGGAACGATGCTTACACACAACCTCGATAATCTATAAATATCACGAATATATATTTAAAACATTTATAATTAAAATTATATGTTTCATTTAATTACCGTACAATATTTATATATTTCCGGAGCCTACGAAAATTCCCGAGATTGCTCACTAATATTTTGGACCTCGACACGATACTTTGAACAAGCTCACCATGTACACCTCTAACTATTATATTTACAAGTCACAAGTACATGTTTGCTTTAGCTCAGTTGAATTTAACTTTTACACACGACGTATCCCTTTTATTTAACAACTCTAGTTTCCATGCTTCTAAGAACCATGAAAGACAATTATTATCAACTTTTAAATATAATTACTATACTAGAATATTGATCAAGTTAAGGTACCTTACACATTTCATCTCAAATTAACACAAATAGTAATGACACTTCGTATAAATTCTAATAAACCACCAACTTTCTGTAACGAATTTAAATCCTAATTTTAAGGCTCTTCTGGTCCGAACCAGGAAAAGTGTAAAACACGAAAATTGTCCGAAATAATGTTTTACGTCTAGACTCTCGAGATTTTAAACCAAAAACGCAATTCCAAACTGTTATCTTTAAAATACGACCTGGACTTATCTTAAGTACTACTACTTGTACATTCCTACACATCACCCTCCCTCACTCATTTCTACCTCACATAAAACCTACAAAACCATGTGTAAACTCTTACACCCTCAACCTTCCACCTCAAAGCCTCCCCAATCAAAGAACATGCACTCCAAAAATCCACATGATCCCTGCACCACCTCGCCACTTGTCCAGGCACAACTCGGGTATATAAACAAACCATGCAAGTCGACAGTTCACTCACACACTCAACACAAAACTCACTTTCAAATATTACTAAGTCTTTCACATGTTTTCTATCTCTTCTTTCTTTCTGCCACTCGGAGCAAACACCAACATTTACTTCTAGTTACTGTCGTGTGAAGAAAAGAAAGAAGCAAGGCACATGGATACTAAATAGGTGAACTTTCCTCTCCATATTATACGTGCACAATCACTCTCATATTTCCCAAACTATAAACGAAACACAAACAACACCCTATGGGCCAAATAAACCCCAATTACCACCAAACGGACCCTCAATTATTTTCCTCTTTGTTTTCTGCCGAGCCGAACACAAACACAAGCCCACCAGGCTTTAAAGCCCAAACGAACCCTTAGTTTATTTTCATTTTCTTTTTCTTGTTTCTGCCGCGACCCAAGCCACAAACGCACCCTTTTTCTCTTGATTTCGACACACAAGCTACTAAGTTTATTTTACCAATCGATTTACCACCTGGCATAGTATCAAAAATGACAAACCTCATTTAATATCACACTCGTTTGCTACCTCAAATCTGGCCAAAGTGAAACCCCCAACTCGTATGAACAAAATTGATAAAAACGTGTCACAAGCCTTCTTAGCACCTCCCATGCTCCCCAATCACCACAAAACGAATCCTAAACATCACACAATGTGTCAGGAATAAGCAGAGATCGTATGACACATTCCTTGTCATGTTAAAACTCGATTGGTTGGTTTTAGAGGCAACATGCATTCATTCTTATCTCAAACTCAAACTCTTGTAACCTCCTGCTCATTTTCACACTCAAGACTCCCTTTAAAACCTCTCGTGTGAGCTCAGATTGAAACACACACTCAAACACACCATATTTTAAACTTTCACCAAGTATATCGAGTTAAAATGGGACAGAAAGATTTACAAGTGATTCAAAGGCATAGGAACACGTACAAGGGTCGACTTTGCTCATCCTACATCTCTACTTGGTCACAAGTCGAACCACAATCATCCTTTGTTCCAGTTCGAGCCATATTTTAAGTTTACGCCACCTTGTGAGGTGAGGTAAGAACCTTGATCCTCCTTTCTATTCTTAGACTTGCGTTAGTTTAATTTTTGCACCAACACTTACTAATTATAACTCAAGAATAATAAATGTAACATATACTTTTTATTCGACCTCCTAAATGTTTAATATACTAATAATCGGGATATACAAAATTTTGATCTTGATAATAATGTTTACATATTAAACTCAATACGTTTGTAAGTCACAAGACCTATTCGTATAAAATCTCAACACTTAGAATAATTCTAAGTATTTTAACTATAACCAAACTCGATTTGGACATGAACAAAAGGTCTCGTATATATTTATTTAGACACACGACATATATATTTTATGGTTCGACCTGATTAACAACCAGGCAAACAACTAGGGAACACACTTTGTTCGATTTTATAAATTCATGGGAACTATTTTCGAAGGCCATTTTGATTGGACGAAATCTGTTTTCTATGAAACTTAATAAGTTAACAAATGGGCTAATAACCCCGTTAAGCTGTTTTTAAGCTTATTCGATAAGCTGGTCCTATAAGCTCTACTCTAACATTTTTATAACATAAAAATGATCCCAAAGCCAGGCCCAAACCTTTCGTAAGCCCAACAGATCTAAAAATGTTAACGGGCCTTAGATTTAAGCTCGCTAAGCCCATTTAAATGGAAAATTTGGATTTTAAGCAAATAAGCTATTCAAATAAGCTAATCTGAATATTCTGAGCTTATTTAGAAAATAAAAATGTTAAACTTTTAATTTGGTGAAATTTGGACTAAATTTGCAAATTTTATTAACCGAGGGACTAAAAGTGTAAATTTTGGAAACTTAGGGTCAAAACTGTAATAATCTAAATTTATGGGTTATAAACTATAATTACTAAAACTAAAAGTAATAAATGTAAGTATCAATACTTTTGGACATAAAATGTAAATATATATAACTTTGGACTAACAATGTAAAATTTATGTCGTTAGGGTTAAAAAGGTAACAATTGTAAAACTTGAAGGGATTTTCTGTAATATTATTTTATAAATATAATATTAATATTTTATATATAAATACACATGTTTAGTATAAAACTCTTATATATATACGATATAAATATTCGCGTAACTATAATTAATTTTAACGATATATATATAACGATACGTTTATTTCTTTTCTTTTAAAACTAACATCATAAAACATCGTCTACATACTTCAACTTATTCTTGATGATTTTCCATCGCACATCGATCATCGATCATTACACTCACAAGTTATATGTATATATAACTTTGTTCTTGAACTTCAAGCATTTAAACGAACACGAGTTTTAATCACAACTGAATGACTAATATTCGCGATAAAACTAGATTTAGAGTATCAACTAAAACATACCATATCTTTTAGGTTGTGTGTGAAGCCGTTGCCTTGCATCGTTGAGATTATGTTACTACCACTACTACTGTACTACTAAGGTGAGTCATAGCCCCTACTCTTACTTGTTTTACAATGGTTTATAAACGTTTTTGGGGGAGATACATGCTTAACTACTGTTTTTACTTTTACAAGTATTCATTAACTAAATACATGACTGTATTTCATATAAACTTTACTGGTTTACACATTTTTATATCTCATAAGGAAATACCTGCTATAGACATGATAACAAGTGACTGTTCGACGATATGCTATACTTGATTTCTATTGCCTAAGTACCTATTACCAAAAGTCCCTCGTTCATGCACCTTAATCACCCAAAGGGTGAGCGTAAGTATTTGTGAATAGATCTATTAGGGATTGACAATCCCCATTTGGTCGCTAGAGGAAAGCCACCAAATGCACGATATTTGATTTCATAGGTTACTGGTAAATACCTATCTTGAGGGCCATTGTTTTACATCATTATTACGGATAATTTTGATGCTTGTTAATCGTTGAGTGTCATGAGCTTAGAGCAATAGAACGGTAGTACTGTAGTCATGATACAGTACTACAATGACTGATGTTTGGGGCGTACAATGTTGTAGCCCACTGTTTTATCAAACCCCGAGATTGTGTTCACTATATAGCAGGAAAAACTACTAATAATTGGAAAACGAACTAATATTTTGGTGTTGACCCGATTTGGTCAAACAAACTACTATTTTGGTGTTGACCCGGTGAAAGGCAAACCAACGGATTAATTTGTATTGAATTGATAAGGAAATCACTCATTTTCTAATTAACGATTTAAACTATGAACACTATGGATTTTCTCACACTTTAATTGGATAATCAACTCTTATTATAAACACTGTGGACTTATAAACTCTTTGATTTTGGAAATCGATATTCGAAACTATAAACTCTATGAACTCACCAACCTTTGTGTTGACACTTTTAGCATGTGTTTATCTCAGGTAACTAAACAAGAAGGAACTTGAAGGCACGGAGTGGGCTTGTAACCCGGCATGGGCTTAAATAAACGTTTTGACACATTTCAAATAAACTTGTTGTTTAAACTTGATGTCTCGAATATTTGGTATTTTGAATGAATTAAACTTTAAAGCGTCACTTTTGTGTCGTTTTCTATGATTGTGATAAAGATCCTCGAAGTAACACCCAAAAAGTCTTCCGCTGACATTTTTAAGTCTTCCGCTGACGTGATGATTTTGGGGGTGTTACAGATTGGCATCAGAGCTACAGTTATAGAGAACCAAGTGTTTTGAACATTGGACTATAACTACACTTTTAAAACGGACCACTTTTACAAAATACCACCTTATGCCATCCGTGCTTACGTGTTTCCAACATCTGGTATTTTACATGATCTTGTATATATGTTAACATGTTATAATTATGCTAATGACTTATATTTACTAATCGGGATTATTACAAGTACCATGTCTTCATATTCCCACCCTATTGTCTTGTCATCGGATTTATAGGCTTCCCCTTCGACATCACCTGATCCAATTCACCAAAATAGGAAAATTCGACAACTTCAACCGTATGAAGCAAATTCTTTTATATCACCATCATCTCCTGTCATACCACCACCGGAATCAGTTGTGCCACTACCACTTACACCACCTGTGCTATGCCACCACCACCTACTATCTTCTACCAATAGATCCATGAACTTCTTACTAGAGCAATACTATAGGAAATTTTGAAGGCACATCTTTTGTTCGATGAATTTGATCGGCATTTCGTGACATATAAGCATATCTTCACTAAAAAGTCATTAGGGCTGCTTTTACCCATGCCATGAATAGGAACAAGTCCAGTCCATCCTCCTTCCCTGAATAGGCTGTGTCCCCTACATTCGCTTCGCCCTCCGCTTCTGCGCAAAGATTTTGATCCCCTGTTTAGTGAGTCATAAAAACACTACCTTATGTTTAGACATACTGATTCCAGTAAAAAGCCAAATAGAGAGTTTTTACGTATGCCTGCTTTAAGAGTAAAGGAAAAGCTTGAAAAGCATACTTGCTTTAACAACGGAAAGAGATTCCTTCAGCGGTTCGACTTTACATCTACATAGGAGTTATTCGCGTAGATAAAACCCCAAATAGTCCTCTTAGTATCAAAGCCTTCTTTTGACAACTTGTCAAGGAACATGAACAAACTAAAAGACTTTAGACCTTCCACCAGAACAAAAGCTGAAGTTCAGCAACCTTCTTTACGTCTATCACTTTTATCCGAAACCCTCATTGTTAAATATCTGTTACAGACAAACTTTTTGTCTAAATGGGTAAGTTACCCCACAGATTTTCACGGGACAATAAATGTGAGCAATAATTATTTTCCAAACACAATAGCATAACAATCTTCATTCAAAATGAAATTGTTTCTCAAGTCAAGACGACGCCACTAGTTAGAGCTACTCAACAATTATGACTGTGAGATACGTTATCACCCAAGAAAAGCTAATGTAGTAGCAGATACGTTAAGCTAGAAAGAACAATTAAAACCACTCAGGATTAGATTATTAGGAATAACTATTTATTCACCCCTTCATCACACTATACCCTTGTTGGCAGATAGACTTGCCGACATGAGAATCGAATCAATACTATTACCGACACCCTCAACGACTTTCTTCGTGAACACGTAGAGACTCTTACAGATGAGATTGAGAACTTCATAATTGGCCAGTTAGTTATGAAGGTTGTATTTGAACAGATGAATACTCAGTTTTGGGAATCAATGGAGTTTATAGGAGCATTGTGTGGAGCCAACACTTCAACAGAAATAATGAGAGGATTGACATGGAGAATGTGTATCTTAGGCAAGCCTTACAAGAATCCCTAGCTAGGGAAAGAGCAAGAGATCAAACCATCGAAACTATAACCACTGCCATTCAAGAACTCCAAAACCGTATGGACAAAACCTTATGAAAACAATGAATCTGAGACTTGTCAGCTTAACAAACCAATGTTCTATTAATAAGGAATCTTGTCATATGATGTTTTGTAAACATTCAAACAAGTATTAATAAATGTTGTAATGATATCGGTTTATGTTCGTCCTTCCGACATGATGTGACACATCTTAACTTAAATTTCTCATTGACTAAGTTGTTATGATTATAACCTATTCTTGGTTGTATAAGAAGTATTCTAACTTAACATGGTCATTATGAAATTCTAAAACATACGTCTTTCTTCCGTTGATATTAGCAACATAGCTAGAACTAGAAGAACAACCACAACCACTACGCCAACAAACCCCGAAGTTATGACCCCAGCAGCGATACAGCAAGCAATTGCTGATGGTGTCAATGCCGTCTTAACCGAACAAGACCGCCAAAGAGATACTGGCACACAAATGGTTGGAAACGCGACACCCGCACCTCGTTACTACACCTATAAGGACTTTATAGCATGCCAACCCACATACTTCAAAGGTACCGAAAGGATATCCGAATTAGCCAAATGGTTTGAGCGATGTGAAATGATCTTCCAAAGAAGTAGATGCTTAGAAAACAACAATGTTAGCTTTGCAACGGGAACTCTAATACAAGATGCCCTATCTTGGTGGAATGCTATTGTTCAGACTCTAGGAGCAACGACAGCATATCAACTCTCATGGACTGAATTCAAGACCAAGATATTAAAGAAGTATTGTCCTCGTTCGGAATTGAGGAAGCTTGAGGATGAGTTCTATGTGTTGGTAGTAAAGGGAATCAATCTGAGAACTTACAACCGAAGGTTTCAGGAACTTAAGATACTATGCCCATCAATGGTGCCTGACCTTGAGAAAACCTTGGAGAAGTACGTCGAAGGACTCCCTAGGAGCATTGAAGGAGATGTCACCTCATCAAACCCGCCAACCCTGGAAGCAGCAATGAAACTTGCTCAGAGGCTATTGGACCAAGAGGTCAAATGCAATGAGCTCAAGAGGAAACTCGATAATAAAAGAATCACCCATCACCACGACAACAACCATCATAGCAACACCAGCAATCACCGCAACAACAACAACAATTCTCAACAACGCAGCAGACTGATGAAGTTTAGAATTTAACCGTCCGAATTTCCTTAAGTACTTGGTTGTACTAAGTGATGTCACCTTTAAGTGTTCGTCTTTCTCACGACTTAGGTCTACCTTCTGTTCAATAAGCGACTCGCTGTGGTATTTCCTCATCTATTGTACTATCTAGTTCTTCCTGAATTCCATATTATCCACTCCTTCTACTCTAGCTATCATTTTATTTGTGGCATGGCCAAAATCCATTTCAACACCAAACCAACGAACTATTTTAGTATTGACTGTGTTAGGGCAATCACTCATATTTTGATTTAGGAAATCAACCGTTTGACTTATAAACTCTACGAACCAACAACTAGACTAGACATCATACGAGTCGATTGGTCCAAGCATTGCATTATTACTCGTAAATTATACATAGCCTGATCACCTATGTCTAATTTAGGAAGAATCATGCAATGAAGGGAACAATGGTCTCTGAGGTGTAAGTAAGTTATACTTGAGATATAGGATTTCTAAGGAACACGAAGACCAGATTCGCACCAAGTACCCACATCTTTTCCCTAGACACCTTTGGCAACTATCTTAGACTAGAATTCCGGGACGGAATTCCCTGTAAGAGGTAGGTAATGTAACCTCCCGTAATTTTCCCATACGATTAGTAAATATCAATATTTGAATAAAAGGATATTACGTGAATTAAATACCAATTTTACGGAGAACAATTTTTTTTTTTATTATGCATGACATATTATGTGAACCACTACGACAATTATGATTGACCATTTTCCTAGGAACGATGCTTACACACAACCTCGATAATCTATAAATATCGCGAATATATATTTAAAACATTTATAATTAAAATTATACGTTTCATTTAATTACCGTACAATATTTATATATTTTCGGAGACTACGAAAATTCTCTAGATTGCTCACTAATATTTTGGACCTCGACACGATACTTTGAACAAGCTCACCATGCACACCTCTAACTATTATATTTACAAGTCACAAGTACATGTTTGCTTTAGCTCAGTTGATTTTAACTTTTACACACGACGTATCTCTTTTATTTAACAACTCTAGTTTCCGTGCTTCTAAGAACCATGAAAGACAATTATTATCAACTTTTAAATATAATTACTATACTAGAATATTGATCAAGTTAAGGCACCTTACACGTTTCATCTCAAATTAACACAAATAGTAATGACACTTCGTATAAATTCTAATAAACCACCAACTTTCTGTAACGAATTTAAATCCTAATTTTAAGGCTCTTCTGGTCCGAACCAGGAAAAGTGTAAAACACGAAAGTTGTCCGAAATAATGTTTTACGTCTAGACTCGCGAGATTTTAAACCAAAAACGCAATTCCAAACTGTTATCTTTAAAATACGACCTGGACTTATCTTAAGTACTACTACTTGTACATTCCTACACATCACCCTCCCTCACTCATTTCTACCTCACATAAAACCTACAAAACCATGTGTAAACTCTTACACCCTCAACCTTCCACCTCAAAGCCTCCCCAATCAAAGAACATGCACTCCAAAAATCCACATGATCCCTGCACCACCTCGCCACTTGTCCAGGCACAACTCGGGTATATAAACAAACCATGCAAGTCGACAGTTCACTCACACACTCAACACAAAACTCACTTTCAAATATTAAGTCTTTCACATGTTTTCTATCTTTTCTTTCTTTCTGCCACTCGGAGCAAACACCAACATTTACTTCTAGTTACTGTCGTGTGAAGAAAATAAAGAAGCAAGGCACATGGATACTAAATAGGTGAACTTTCCTCTCCATATTATACGTACACAATCACTCTAACGAAACACAAACAACACCCTATGGGCCAAATAAACCCCAATTACCACCAAACGGACCCTTAATTATTTTCCTATTTGTTTTCTGTCGGGCCGAACACAAACACAAGCCCACCAGGCTTTCAAGCCCAAACGAACCCTTAGTTTATTTTCATTTTCTTTTTCTTGTTTCTGCCGCGACCCAAGCCACAAACGCACCCTTTTTCTCTTGATTTCGACACACAAGCTACTAAGTTTATTTTACCAATCGATTTACCACCTGGCATAGTATCAAAAATGACAAACCTCATTTAATATCACACTCATTTGCTACCTCAAATCTGGCCAAAGTGAAACCCCCAACTCGTATGAACAAAATTGATAAAAACGTGTCACAAGCCTTCTTAGCACCTCCCATGCTCCCCAATCACCACAAAACGAATCCTAAACGTCACACAATGTGTCAGGAATAAGCAGAGATCGTATGACACATTCCTTGTCATGTTAAAACTCGATTGGTTGGTTTTGGAGGCAACATGCATTCATTCTTATCTCAAACTCAAACTCTTGTAACCTCCTGCTCGTTTTCACACTCAAGACTCCCTTTAAAACCTCTCGTGTGAGCTCAGATTGAAACACACACTCAAACACACCATATTTTAAACTTTCACCAAGTATATCGAGTTAAATTGGGACAGAAAGATTTGAAAGTGATTCAAAGGCATAGGAACACGTACAAGGGTCGAATTTGCTCATCCTACATCTCTACTTGGTCACAAGTCGAACCACAATCATCCTTTGTTCCAGTTCGAGCCATATTTTAAGTTTACGCCACCTTGTGAGGTGAGGTAAGAACCTTGATCCTCCTTTCTATTTTTAGACTTGCGTTAGTTTAATTTTTGCACCAACACTTACTAATTATAACTCAAGAATAATAAATGTAACATATACTTTTTATTCGACCTCCTAAATGTTTAATATACTAATAATCGGGATATACAAAATTTTGATCTTGATAATAATGTTTACATATTAAACTCAACACGTTTGTAAGTCACAAGACCTATTCGTATAAAATCTCAACACTTAGAATAATTCTAAGTATTTTAACTATAACCAAACTCGATTTGGACATGAACAAAAGGTCTCGTATATATTTATTTAGACACACGACATATATATTTTATGGTTCGACCTGATTAACAACCTGGCAAACAACTAGGGAACACACTTTGTTCGATTTTATAAATTCATGGGAACTATTTTCGAAGGCCATTGGACGAAATCTGTTTTCTATGAAACTTAATAAGTTAACAAATGGGCTAATAAGCCCGTTAAGCTGTTTTTAAGCTTATTCGATAAACTGGTCCTATAAGCTCTACTCTAACATTTTTATAACATAAAAATGATCCCAAAGCCAGGCCCAAACCTTTCGTAAGCCCAACAGATCTAAAAATGTTAGCGGGTCTTAGATTTAAGCTGGCTAAGCCCATTTAACTGGAAAATTTGGATTTTAAGCAAATAAGCTATTCAAATAAGCTAATCTGAATATTCTGAGCTTATTTAGAAAATAAAAATGTTAAACTTTTAATTTGGTGAAATTTGGACTAAATTTGCAAATTTTATTAACCGAGGGACTAAAAGTGTAAATTTTGGAAACTTAGGGTCAAAACTGTAATAATCTGAATTTATGGGTTATAAACTGTAATTACTAAAACTTAGAAGTAATAAATGTAAATATCGATACTTTTGGACATAAAATGTAAATATATATAACTTTGGACTAACGGTGTAAAATTTATGTCGTTAGGGTTAAAAAGGTAACAATTGTAAAACTTGAAGGGATTTTCTGTAATATTATTTTATAAAAATAATATTAATATTTTATATATAAATACACATGTTTAGTATAAAACTCTTATAAATTTAACTTATATATATACGATATAAATATTCGCGTAACTATAATTAATTTTAACGATATATATATAACGATACGTTTATTTCTTTTCTTTTAAAACTAACATCAAAAAACATCGTCTACATACTTCAACTTATTCTTGATGATTTTCCATCGCACATCGGTCATCGATCATTACACTCACAAGTTATATGTATATATAACTTTGTTCTTGAACTTCAAGCATTTAAACGAACACGAGTTTTAATCACAACTGAATGACTAATATTCGCGATAAAAGTAGATTTAGACTATCAACTAAAACATACCATATCTTTTAGGTTGTGTGTGAAGCCGTTGCCTTGCATCGTTGAGATTATGTTACTACCACTACTACTGTACTACTAAGGTGAGTCATAACCCCTACTCTTACTTGTTTTACAATGGTTTATAAACGTTTTTGGGGGAGATACATGCTTAACTACTGTTTTTACTTTTACAAGTATTCATTAACTAAATACATGACTGTATTTCATATAAACTTTACTAGTTTACATATTTTTATATCTCATAAGGAAATACCTGCTATAGACATGATTACAAGTGACTGTTCGACGATATGCTATACTTGATTTCTATTGCCTAAGTACCTATTACCAAAAGTCCCTCGTTCATGCACCTTAATCACCCAAAGGGTGAGCGTAAGTATTTGTGAATAGATCTATTAGGGATTGACAATCCCCATTTGGTCGCTAGAGGAAAGCCACCAAATGCACGCTATTTGATTTCATAGGTTACTGGTAAATACCTATCTTGAGGGCCACTGTTTTACATCATTATTATGGATAATTTTGATGCCTGTTAATCGTTGAGTGTCATGAGCTTAGAGCAATAGAACGGTAGTACTGTAGTCATGATACAGTACTACAATGACTGATGTTTGGGGCGTACAATGCTGTAGCCCACTGTTTTATCAAACCCCGAGATTGTGTTCACTATATAGCAGGAAAAACTACTAATAATTGGCAAACGAACTAATATTTTGGTGTTGACCCGATTAGGTCAAACAAACTACTATTTTGGTGTTGACCCGTTGAAGGGCAAACCAACGGATTAATTTGTATTGAATTGATAAGGAAATCACTCATTTTCCAATTAACGATTTAAACTATGAACACTATGGATTTTCTCACACTTTAATTGGATAATCAACTCTTATTATAAACACTGTGGACTTATAAACTCTTTGATTTTGGAAATCGATATTCGAAACTATAAACTGTATGAACTCACCAACCTTTGTGTTGACACTTTTAGCATGTGTTTATCTCAGGTAACTAAACAAGAAGGAACTTGAAGGCACGGAGTGGGCTTGTAACCCGGCATGGGCTTAAATAAACGTTTTGACACATTTCAAATAAACTTGTTGTTTAAACTTGATGTCTCGAATATTTGGTATTTTGAATTAATTAAACTTTAAAGCGTCACTTTTGTGTCGTTTTCTATGATTGTGATAAAGATCCTCGAAGTAACACCCAAAAAGTCTTCCGCTGACATTTTTAAGTCTTCCGCTGACGTGATGATTTTGGGGGTGTTACACGTTTGTTGCATGATCGTGATTTCTTCTTTCTTCTAATCAACTTTTGATTCTTTCCTTCATGCTCGGGAACCTTTGAAACATTAATCTTTATCTTTGATGATCTTCCCGAGGTCTTCGATATGGGCGGAATCTTCCTTTGTACATAAACTCTCGTTTTGTTGACTTTTCTTCGTCTTTTCCTTTATTTCCTTTGATTTAGTTGTACCTGAACCTGAATACATCTTTTGTACCTTTTAAGCGTAAAATCTACACAAACACAACCAAATACTATGCACAAACATATGAATAACGCGACTAAAATATGTACAAAATGAGCATTATCACTTACTCATATTTGATCCCCACTTATCTGCCCATGTGTAATTAAAACCTCCCAATGGAATGTCAACAAGAGAAGAATTGGAAATGAACATATTAAAATCTCCGCATGCCGATCATTAAAATTGGAACCATATCTCTCACTAGCAAAACGAACTTCATTAAAATCTCCCATAACCACCACGACACCATTCCAGTTCGAGATAATGTTATTCAAAGAAGACCAAAGAGCGATCTTACAAGAAAGATTCTGAGGAGCATAAACTGCGATCCACATAATCCGAACATCTTTAGGAGTCCATACCCCTTCCACAAACACGTAATTTTCATTGCATTGAATTCTAGACTTTTGAAAAACCAAACTATTCCAAATACAAATAATTCCTCCCGATTTACCCCTAGCAGAAGTGGAAGCAAAATCAAAATGAGGGTTACCCCACACCTGTCGAATTGACCACAAATCAACATGTAAAATTTTGGTCTCTTGTAAAGCTAAGAAATTAACCGTATACCTAGTGCACAAATCTTTAACCCATTTCCTTTTATTGAGGTCCTCGAAACCTTGAACATTAATGGAAATGGAATTCATTGATTCACTTTAATGTCTCCATTTTCAGCAATAAATGAAGCGAGAGTATTCTCACAACCCTGTGTGGAGCCTAAAACGAAACTCTAAAACGGAGCCTTTTTGTATTAAGGTTATTTGCCTAAAACAAAACTCTAAAACGGAGCCTTTTGTATTAAGGTTATTTGCGGAAAAATTGTTTATGTGAAATTTATCTTTCTAGATTTTTTATTTATTTTGTATTATTATTATTATTATTATTATTATTATTATTATTATTATTATTATTATTATTATTATTATTATTATTATTATTATTGTGTTGTTGTTGTTGTTGTTGTTGTTGTTTTTTTTTTTTTTTTTAAGTCTTTAATATTTGTCACCATCTCATTTTTCAGACCTTTTATACCTTGCCTCTTTTTCCTCTTTTTATAAGATCCTAATCTTGTTTGTATGATACCATTCTCACATTGGGCATATGGTATCAATAATTTTATATTCTTTTGAGTTGTTTAATCAAAAATTGGTGGGCAATAGACACGAATAAACTTTTGGGTCTTGTAGGATCGAGCACACTAGAAAATGTAGACTAAATGGATGTGGACTACCAAAAAGCTTTTGATTTGCAGAATATGTGCGAGAGTTATGTTTTAACTAAGTCTCGTCAAAATAGATGTGAGATAGATTTATACAATTGTAAATGCATGAAGTTTTTTCCTGTTTAGGCTATTTGGGGTGAACTTTTTTTACTTAGATTTACGCGGTCTCACCAGATTAATCTTGTGATTGTTTCCGACTCTTCTTTAGTCACCTCAAATGTACACACTTAACGAGGTTTGAACGCTTGACATTTTATGAGAAAACCAAAAATCTTACCACCATGAGTATTGAGCGGTGGTTTAAATTTATACGATTGTGTAAAAAGTATACAAAAATGGGTGTGCGGATTTGTGTCTCAATAAAAAATGGTGTGATTTGCTTAGATAGTCAGGTGTACTACACAAAGTGTTAAATCAAAAGCACACAAAGTAATTTATTAGTTATTACATGTCAAAAAACTACGAACAAAAGACAAAGGACTTTGTCATACTTGTGAACATAGGTTGAATAGCACATTGACCGAACCACGTACATCTTGTGTAGCGACATTCAAATGTATACTTGTAATTAAAAGTAAAGATAAATAACTACAAGTACACTTGATACGAAATCAATTTTCCTCTATGTGATCTCGTTTGCCACTCCCTCTCCAGTCTCCTCCATCTAATCACATTGATCACACACATTTCGCAAGTGGTGAGTGATACCAACCTCGTCAATCCGACAAACCCCAATGATTTTATAACATATATGCATAATGCTCTTTGTACGTTATAACATATATGCTTAGTGCTATTCAACAATCATACTCAATACTCTTTGTATGTTATAACATATATGCTTACTCGCTAGATACCATTTTTTTGTACGGAAAAACTAACAAATTTTTGTTTAGTGGTATATGTGTGAGATATATGTCTCTAGTCTCTACCGTCCAAAGTGGTTGTTCAAGTCTTATATAAGACCAATTGCGTAACTTACGCAGTGTGTGAAAATGTATAATTATACAATAGTATAAAAGCCGTTTACTGTTCATCATAGCTTGCTAGGCAACCACTTTGCTTTTGTTTACCCGAAAACCCAAACTGATACCCAAACACAACTCAGGTCTCTCTCACACTTTCCCATCTCTCTTCTCTCACCTTTTTTGCTCCAACACCGGAAAAAAACCCGATGGGTAGAAAAGGTCCGCTCCGGCTCACTTATAACTACAGTTGTGGACGTATAGTTTGGACTGGGCCAGGAATGGGTCAGGCCGGAAGACAGCGGCCCACTCTACGCCTAAACCCTAATTCCATGCCCTATAAATATAGGGCTGGGATTCCCTTCTTGGAACCTAACTCTTGTATGTTATATCGCATCAATACTAACTTGACCGTCGGAGGCGGATCCCGGGGCTACGGCCTCGGGTCCACTCCTAACGGGTTCTCTTTGTTGACAGGTTTACTCAGGGCTCGAGAAGACGACAAACGGCCCAGGGAGAGTCGTCAAATCCAGCCCGTGCCAGATTATGCATCAACAAGTGGCGCCATCCGTAGGACCCGACTGCGACAAGTTTCGTGCTCTCACACCACTGCTCTCTCAAAAGTCGGTATATATAATATGTGATCCTCACTTTTATAAACACTGTATTAGTTTGTTTGAGTCTAAGTAATTCGAATGTATTCTTACGAATAATTGAATCTAATAATAATGAATAATAAACAAAACTAATTATAAAATTGTTTATTTGTCATTGTATATTCGTATTAAAATTTGACCCAAGTGATTAAACCTCGCACAAAAAGTGTAACTAATTATCTTTTAAATATTCATAAGATTTTATGTAAATCTTTTAACTTGGTAAACACGATTTTATCTATAGTTGCACTAAGTCCGCATGATCAGACCTACTTTATCTTTTGGCCACGAATTAATTCGCGCACATAATGTTTTTACGGTTGGTATGCTTGTTTGCACGTTTGAACAACCCAGTCACGATAAATCTACCCGCATTAGGCCGTGCGTTCAGACATCTTCGCAGATTAGCTACGTGCTATTGAACAGGCACCACGATGCTAGCCAATCGCCATGAGCGCACTGGGCAAAAGCCGTGGTCATGTTATGTTCATCTGCGGTCATCCACAAACGTTCGGGTCTATGTGGTTACGATACATCCATCTACGTCTGTGTGTGCAATTGAAACTATTGGTCACGGTCACAGTGTGATTGAAACAACAATTCATTATTTATGTAGTTTGTAAAACCTCACGATAGGTGTACTTCGCGCTACTACTTCTCTTATTTGTTAATTTCACATGCTATGTGTTATATGTTGCTTCACGCTAATCTTTTACTTCATTAGGTTTTATATGTTGCGATTCGCGGCATATACTTTTAATATTTGCATTAAGTGTTTTTCAGGATTTGAATAACTAAGTTTAATGCTCCTACAAGAGTAGCACCATCAAACTTGGGGGGCTACCAGGGTATATAATACCATTGTTTCCGTACCCGTCACTCAGGTATATTTGGAAGCAGATCATACGTAAGAGGTATTGCAAGCCCGGTACAAAGACGGATTTAAATATTCGCACCATCTTGCCGCAGGGGAGACGTCCTCTGTCGGTTTTAAAGACGGATGTAATGTTCGCACCTCCTCGTCGCGCACAGCGCGCACCTTTGCCACAAAAGCATGTCTTCTGTCGCACCATGCTGCATCGCTACTGGTACAAAAGGTACGCCCTTACCCAGGATGCAGCATACGAGATCCACCTTCACCATTTTGAGACTCTCACAATCGCAATGTCAGTGTTACCCCAACTATAGAACTACGTGTTCTTCTTACGGGGTCTTTACTGTCACACTGTGGCGGGAAACCTAGCATATGCGCATCCCTCTCCGTCATGTAAGAACGGGTGTTACTCAGGATGGAACATGGTCACCACGGACGCGCCTACAAGGTCGCAGATTTGGATATAGTCTAATGGGCTAAACAGGACTGCGCCTCTAGGGCAACCAGTGCGCACAGTCGCATTTTGGGTTGCGCAGTATAGTCCGTCCTATGCGTAAATCTGAGTTGCACACACATGGGCCATGCCGTCATGGTTAATTGGGCCTACGCGGCCATAAACAGAACTTAAGTCTAGCATAACAAAGCCATGTACTATGTCACACTAGACTTGGGGGGCTTGTGGACGTATAGTCTGGACTGGGCCAGGAATAGGTCAGGCCCGGAAGACAGCGGCCCACTCTACGCCTAAACCCTAATTCCATGCCCTATAAATATAGGGTTGGGATTACCTTCTTGGAATACAACACAACAGGCTACTCTAAACCTAACTCTTGTATGCTATATCGCATCAATACTAACTTGACCGTCGGAGGTGGATCCCGAGGCTACGGCCTCGGGTCCACTCCTAACAGGTTCTCTTTGTTGACAGGTTTACTCAGGGCTCAAGAAGATGACGAACAGCCCAGGGAGAGTCGTTAAATCCAGCCCGCGCCAGATTATGCATCAATAACAGTGCAGCATGTGTGTGTGTAGCTACAGTAGCGGGGAAACAATTTTATTTTTTGTGGTTGTGGTCATGCCAGGTGAGATTACCCATTGTCACAGCCACATATTAACTGCTCCTCAGTTCTTAAATCATTTTTCTGGATCATTCATCAGTATCTTCATCTACAGTAGGTGCTTGTGAACTGCTGCGTCTGATAAGGTTGATGCTTCTTTGTTGATTTTTTTTAGCCTTCTTGGCTTCGATCCAACTTGGTCTTTTGGGTTATTGGTTTCTAAAATTGGTTTGGGGTGGGTCTCAGTTAATGCGTTCTAGGTTGTTTCCTTAGATTAACTTTAGGTTTGGGGTGGGTCTCAGTTAATGCGTTATAAGTTGTTTCCTTAGATTAGCTTTAAGTTATTTAATGTGCTTCATTAGCTTAGATTAGCTTTAGATTATTTAATGTGCTTCATTAACTCCCATCAACTTTGCTGTATTTAGTGTGCTCCTTACATTTAATGGACCTATTCCGTTTAAGAAGTGCTCAATTATTGTGTTTCATGCATTTGTGGTTATCAAATGTTCTTGCCACACTATATGACCTAGACTAGATGCCCTTTGTTTTGAGAAACTTTTTGCTTTGTTGTTGTGATATTAGAACCTTTTTTCTGTGATTGGCCCCTATTATTTAACCCATCTTTGCAATGTTTATACGGGTTGGAGATTGTGCCTGGTCTTTGTGTTTGCTCCTTTCATGCTATATGCGTATCCATTTTTTTAAGGAGTTTCACTGTTCTTCCATATTGAAGTCTAACCGTTTTCGTGTGTTCAAAACTGCTGCACATTATTTCTTTGTTATGTCACTCTCTTTGTTAACACTTGCATTTCAAATAGTTTGGTTTTATACTTTTTTTGCTATTTCTACCGTTGCAAACACCCTGTTCTTGCTCTTTTTTGCTATGCCACAAAAACCTCGAGCTCTTTCTTCCAGTTTTAATAATCGTAAACCCGTTAATGAAACATCCAACAAAGTTCGAAGCCCATGGCTTCCTTTTGCGTATGGTGCATCTGACAATGGAGGCGAGAGTTCACCGCGTGTCGAAGTATCAACATCCTCAGGTTATAATGTTGGTTGCGAGGGTGCTTCAGGCAGCCTGCCTCTTTCTCTTGTAGGTTGGTTCCCTAAAATATTATCACGACTTTATTAATACCACATCTTGGTTATAGAAATCATTGGTGCGTTTCTTTTGTGCAGGTCAATCTTCGGTCTCAGGTTTTTCTCACCATGATGCTTTGTTGCAAGCAAACATTGGTGGCCAGAAAAGAAAATCACCTCATGTTCTGCAACTTGATAAATATAATCAGGCCCATGTTGCTCGGAATGTAAAAGCCAAACTTGGTCAGCCTGCTTCAGAGCCCGGTGCAGGAAGCAATGTTTCACAAGCTCAAAAAAATATGCCATCTTATGACCACGGGCTGTGTATAGACAGATATTTTCGACAATCAAAAAATAAGCAACATAAAAGAAAGCAACCTGTCGTCCAAGAAGGTTGTGCGCAGACAGAAGAAACCGCTGACCGGAATCTCCGACGGCGTTTGGAATCACCGGATGTCTGTGGTCTTCAAGGTAGGTTCCTTTGATTTGTTGTACTTACTTTTTGCATCTTGAATAGTGGGAGGCAATAGTTTTTCTAATTGCCTTATGTTTGTGTAGCCACCGTTAACCAGGGTCTGCATGTCAGCAAAACAACTTCCACATAGCCTACATGTTATGCAAACACCGTAATACACCAACACCATGCAGACACTCCGATGAGCAGCTCAAAAAAAGGTATGCTGCCTTTTCGAAACTCTCTTATGCAGATATATTGTCGTGCTGTGTATTAGATGCGATCACTAACCATGCACCTTTTTTTACAGAAACTGGGCCGCGTATCTTAGATTCAAGCAGTGGCATTTCCCACCAACCTTGCACACCTGCAAACCTTACTTCGTTCCGCCATCGTTCCAGTGAACAGCATGAAGCAACCTCCTTAGATCATATGCATCACGCGGCCTGCTATGTCCAACCACGGAGTTCACAGCCTACTTTGCAACACAGCCAGGGCTGGTCTGATCAGCCAATGTCTGTTATGCCAGATACAGGTGCTCATCATAGGGTTCCACGATAAATTGTATGTGTGTTTTTTCTTATCACATTTTTCCTCACTTTTGTTCCCTTTCTATCTTTGTGCAGGAACCCATGGTCAACCTTCAATATCTGGACCTTCTCAAAATAGGCCTCAAAAAAGGTTACGGAGCCAAACTGGACAAACAGATAGAAGAACTACTGGAGGTAGAACCCATAATGTCCGCAATGTCTGCGCGCACAAAATTCAGCGGCTGTTTCACCGTCTGTTGCAGCATCATCTGTCGAAGGGCCCGCTGTTATGATAGAACCAGGTAGGCAGTTATCTTTTTCTGTCAAAATTTTTTTTTACACCCATTGTTATTGACGTGCAACAAAATACTTGATGCAGACACGTCTCCTTCATATGAAGATCTGGGAGATTGTGATCAGCGATGCCGTCACTGTTGTGCGGCTTTTAGTATGAAGAGCGTGTGAAAAGGAGTTCGACTAATACAAGGACTGAATACCATTTGTGATGTGGGGATGGAAAGATTTTCATGGATCCTCAACCAGACCCCCCCCCCCCCCCAAACTATATCAAATATCTTCTTTCAAACAGACATTTCATGGAACATATCAGAAGTTATAATCAAATGTTCGCGATGACTTCGTTCGGTGCAACAATTGATAAGTCAATCAACGCTGACCAAGGGCCTTATGTCTTTAAAGTATCAGGTCAGATCTATCACTGGATTGGGTCGCTGTGTCATGTCGACAACAAGACACCTAGATTCATGCAGTTGTATATTTATGACACTCAAAATGAAGTGCAAAATAGGTTGAGCCATTTCGAGCCTTCTAAACGGGCTGCTTTGGATCCACAAATTGTTGAGGGTTTGATTCAATTCTTGGATACTCACAATGAATTGGTCCATGTGTTAAGGACTACAAGAGATTTGTGCGCACAGGTAGACATACCTGAATTCAGATTAAGGCTTTACAATGCCGAAGGAGCACGGGGCTACGAGCTGCCGACGTCTAACACACTTGCAGCCATAGTTTTTGACAATGGGCCTGCAAGTGAGTCAGACTATGATGTCATCATTCAGTACAAAGGCAGCCAACCTCAGAGGATCAACAAGCTTCATAAATCATATATGTCATTGCAATATCCACTCATTTTTATCTATGGTCAGCCTGGATTTCACACAGGGCTGACATTAAGATCCGCAAACCCAAAAGAAAGGCCAAGGCGGGTCTCATTGAATGCATTTTACATGTACCAGTTACATCCAAGGCCTGATACATATGATTTGCTTTTTCGGACAAGCCGACTCTTCCAACAATACGTTGTTGGTGTATATTGTTGTATTGAGCAAAGCCGAATGGATTTTTATAGAAAACATTAGAGTGATATTCGAGGCGACTACTTATCAGGCCTCTATGACGCTGTCTCAAGGGGGATTGTGATGGCTTTGATGCTGGCTCAAGGATAATCCTTCTTTCGTCTTTCACGGGTGGTCCGCGTTATATGTATAGTCACTACTTAGATGCACTGGCGATCTGCAGGAAACTTGGAAACCCACAGTTCTTCATAACGTTCACATGTAATGTCAATTGGCCATAAATCAAGAGATATATGGCAGAGTATCCACACTTGGCCACATCAGATAGAGCAGATGTGGTTTTTCGTGTCTTTGAGCAAAAGATAAAAGCCTTTGTCAACTTTTTAAAAAAATAAACAGCCGTTTGGATATGTCACAGGAGGTATGGACCAGATTTCTCTAAGTTTATCCTTATTATTATCATATTTGTAGTTTTGAGTAGCTTGCGTTGACAATGTGCATGCCTGCTTGCAATTTAATTAGACAGCAGCCTCAGTGATGCATTTTCATACCTCTAACACCTTTTTGTTGCTTGAATCAGTTCTGTATACAGTTGAGTTTCAGAAGCGTGGCCTTCCACATTGTCATACACTGGTATGGATTAGTTCAAGTGACAGGATACAAACTGCACAAAACGTTGATCGGTATATCTCTGCAGAGCTTCCAGACCCTGTGATCGATCCTCAAGGATAGAAAATTGTTTTAGAGATGATGATGCATGGACCCTGTGGAGCGGCAAATTTGAATGCACCCTGTATGGATGGCGCAAAATGCACGAAAAACTTTCCTAAAAGATACAATGCCGAAACCTTTTTTGACACATATGGTCACGTGCACTATAAGAGAAGGCAAACACAGGTGTCCACAATTAAATGCAAATGAAATTAGACAACACTTACGTTGTGCCATATAATCGTCATTTATGCCTTGCATTCCAAGCACACATAAATGTCGAATACTGTGGTTGGAGCATGCTTATTAAGTATCTCTTTAAATATATTTCAAAAGGTACAGATCGGATATTCGCAAAGGTTACTAGATCCGTTGGTGATGCATCTACTTCTTCATCTAATCAAGTGCCATGTATAGATGAAATTCAGAACTTCCAAGATGGCCGGTTTATATGCCCTCATGAAGCAATGTGGAGGATTCTCAATTTTAAGATACACGTCCGAGAACCAACTGTGCAAATACTTTCTGTCCATCTAGAAAATATGTCGCACGTCATTTTTCGGGATAACGATAGCCTCGAATCAGTTGTGAATCGTCATGATCGTAAAGTTACGACACTCACAGAATGGTTTTCTTACAACACTGACAATGAAGATGGCCGTCATTTGACTTATTTGGAGTTTCCTAAAGAGTTCGTTTGGTATCAAGATCAAAAGATTTGGCAGCGTAGAAAAACCATACAATCATCTATTGGCCGGCTGGCATACATACACCCAAGTTTAGGTGAGTTTTTCTACTTTAGAATGCTTCTTTGCCATAAAAAAGGATGTAAAGGCTTCTCAAAAGTCAAAAAAGTTAACGGGGTGTCCTATCCTACATACCGATCTGCATGTGAGGCATTGGGGCTGCTGGGTGATGATAAAGAATGGGACACGGCGCTTGAAGTTTCCTGAAGAGTTTGTTTGGTATCAAGATCAAAAAATTTGGCAGCGTAGAAAAACCATACAATCATCCATTGGCTTACTTGGAGTTTCCTGAAGAGTTCGTTTGGTATCAAGATCAAAAAAATTGGCAGCGTAGAAAAACCATACAATCATCCATTGGCCGGCTGGCATACATACACCCAAGTTTAGGTGAGCTTTTCTACTTTAGAATGCTTCTTTGCCATAAAAAAGGATGTAAAGGCTTCTCAGAAGTCAAAAAAGTTAACAGGGTGTCCTATCCTACATACCGATCTGCATGTGAGGCATTGGGTCTGCTGGGTGATGATAAAGAATGGGACACGGCGCTTAAAGAGGCATGTTTTTCTGCATCATCATTAGAACTACGATATGTGTTTGCTCATATTCTAACTTATTGTGAGGTTGTCAGCCCCGTACAGCTATGGGATAAGTACTGGAAAGAAATGGGTCACGACATACCTAGAATTGTGTCGCAGACTGTTGGTATTAGAAATTATTATGTAAATGATGCTGAATTAAAAGGTTACATACTCTTTGAACTTAAAGTGCTTTTCAATAGTTTGGGCAAATCACTGAAAGGCTTTGGTTTACCATCACCTCCCAAAGAATTGCTTGACGAGTTGGAGAACAGACTTCTAATGGAAGAGAAGAATTACAACCGTGAAGAATTAAGAGAAGAAAAAGAGGAAAATGTCCCAAAATTAAATCATGACCAAAGAAAAATATATGATCTTATTATGAATGCTTTTGCAGCAAATAAGCAAGAACTAATATTTGTCTATGGTCATGGTGGGACAGGTAAGACATTCCTTTGGAAGACCATAATTAGCGCTCTGCGCTTAGAGAGAAACATAGTGTTAGCAGTGGCTTCTTCGGGCATTGCCTCTTTGCTTCTTCCAGCGGGTAGAACGGCTCACTCAAGGTTCAAGCTGCCACTAGAATTAACAGAGGAAACATTGTGTAAGGTAAAAAAAAATACTCATTTAGGAAAGTTGTTGAAAGAGGCAGATCTTATTATTTGGGATGAGGCGCCTATGAATGATCGGAGATGTTTTGAAGCATTGGACAGGACTTTGAGGGATTTGCTTGATGCACCAGAAGTATTGTTCCGGGGTAAGTCAATTATTTTAGGTGGTGATTTTAGACAAACGCTTCTTGTGAAGAAAGGTGCACCAAAGATGGAACTCATAGCATCATCGCAAATTCATACCTTTGGCCATTTTTTAAATTGCTGACACTTACACAGAACATGAGATTGCTGAGGCCAGATCTGACCGACGAAGAAAATAATGTGGCTAATTCATTTGCATCGTGGCTTCTTGATGTTAGGAATGGTGTTTTGGGAGATAATATTGCAGACGAAGGTGAAGATGCATCATGGATTAATATTCCAGAAATGTATCGCATTCAAGATGATGACGAAGGTTTGTTGAACCTTATACAGTTCATATATGACCAGCTGACTCTACGCACACCATCAGCAATAACTCTCCAACAAAAAGCCATTGTGTGTCCCAAAAATGAAACTGCAGACATTATAAATTCAAAGGTTCTTTCAATGGTTGAAGGTGACATGACAACCTACGCAAGTTATGATGTGGCAATACCATCTGGAAGCGCTGGAGCTGAAACAGAAATGTTATACCCGACTGAGCATCTAAATACATTCAAAATCTCCGGATTTCCTCCACATCATCTTGAACTCAAAGTGGGAGCACCGATTATGCTATTAAGAAATGTAAATGTTGCAGACGGTTTATGCAACGGTACACGAATGATAGTCACGCATTTGATGTCAAAGCTTATAGAAGCACAGATCATTACTGGCACCAAAGTTGGCGAGAAAGTTTTTATACACAGGATCACCTTGGTGCATAAAGATCCTAACCTTCCTTTTGTATTCAAAAGGACCCAGTTTCCTATAAAACTTTGTTATGCTATTGATGAGTGTGTAAATACTCATCATTTTTGTCTTATATGAACTGCCAAAACATCCAAAAACACCCAATAATGCATCAAAATACTGAAATTATCTCAAAAGTGTGTTTTATATGTTTTAGATGCAAAACGTTTAAAAACAAATGAAAAACGAACAAAGTTTGCACAATTGGCAGTTTCAGTCCCTCAAGTTTCAAATATTGACAAAACTAGTCCCTGGAAGTTTAAAACGAAAGAAAAGTCAACCCAAGGCAAAGAAAAGTCAAAAATTATCAAAATAAGTCCTTGGGTGAAAAAGTTTGAGAAAATTACACTTTTACCCCTCAAAATCCAAAATTGACATAAATGGTCCTTGGAATTTCAAACTTTGGCAGATTTGGTCCCTGGTGGGATAATTTTGAAAGAAAAAATCATTTTTATCTTTGGAAATTCAAAAGTTGGCAAAAATGGTCCTTGGGTAAAACGTTTGTGAAAATTACATGTTTGGTCCTTGTACTTTGCAAACTTGTCAAATTTGGTCCCCGGAAATCTCATTTTTGGAAATTTCACTTTATGGTCCTTGGGATATTAGTATATGGCAAGTTTTACCCTTGTGACTAATTTGGAAAATTTACAGGTTCAGTCCCTAAGTTTGATGGAATTGCAAAAATGGTCCTTGTGTTTCTAAGTTATATACCATACGGACCCTTGATATTAAAACAACCCACCAACAAACCCAACAAATAAACCCCCCCTTATCACTCCAATCTCAGCCCACTCACCAACACCCCTGATCCAACATGAACCCCCCAAGCCCAACTTATCAACCGGCCCACCACTAAAATAAATAACACCCCGTTTCGTTTATACACTCCCTCCCACAGTCAAACTCAATCAACCAACTCCACCTCCTCTCCCCCACTTGCTCCTCTGCAACACCACACCAAAACACCATCATCACTTCCACCCTGCTACTCCTCTGCCACACTCAAACCCTACTCACCTTTCCACCACAAAATTACAAATCCTCACCCCCTTCCAACAAGCTAACTGCCAAATGGATTGAACCAAAGTTTCCCGCCCAAAGTGAATCAAAGGCCAAGATCAAATATGTACATCCAGAGGCCATAAATGGAATGGGGAAAGCTTGTGGGACCCACTCTGGTCCTTATTAATCAAGAATAAAGGCTGAAGTGAGGAGCTAGCTAGTTTTTTAGTAGTTGTAGTTTAAGCTTTTAAATTCGTATTAATGTACTTTTGCTTTTTGAATGTAATTTCTAGTGAAAAATAGGTGTAATCAGTTTAATCTTTGTAATCTAAACTACTTTCAATCTTAATTTCAAGATTTCTTTTATGGATTCAAATTTGGCAGTTTTTAGTAAAAATGACAATTTTACTTGAACTTGTCAAAAGTTGTTGTTAAGTGTTCAATTAAACTCAATTTAGCTTACTGATAAGTTTTCTTAAGGTTTTAAGGTATTGGACTCAGTTGTTACTCAGTTAATAAAAATTCATAAAAATACCTAGAAAATCAATGTAAAATTAAAAAATCAGCTCATAAGAAGATTAAAGCTTGGAACATGGTGGAATGTTGGATTGTTATGGTTGAAATGTCTCAGAAAAGCCTTTAGGTTGTGGTTTTGTGCCCTGATCACTCATATTTCAGTTGAATGCACTTTTAAGCAATTTCTCATATTTTTGGCATTTACTGTTCCAGTATTTCAATTTAGATTATCTTAGCTACTTAGTGTTTATTTGATGCTTATTAGTCATAATTTAACTTAGAATCTCATGCTTGTGTATTAGGATTTAGTGTTGCTCAGTTTTCACCTCAAACTACCAAGTGGTAGTACTTTGAATCTTAGGTTATTGTTGTTAATTTGGATGTTTATGTGTTCACTTAAGTTTCTTACATCAGTATATGAGCTTATGTTTAAAGATTAAGGTCTGAATTTGTGGAAATCTTAATAAATCAAAAATCATGGTTCTTAAGGGAGTGTTTGGATGAGGCTGTTATGATATGTTGTTGTTGTTGAAATAGGTTAAGTTTTCAGGGTTCATCATTCTCAGGCCTAACCCACTGTGATTCAACTCATGGTTTGGTCATTTTAGTGGAAAAAGTCAAAATCACCCTTTTCATATCATAACAGCCCACTGTGGGGACTTTGGATGATCACACCTTCAACATTAGCTTAGATTTGGTTAATTGTTACCATTTTGGTTTCCATTAGTGTTATTGTAACATATTAAATCCATTAGACTCAGTAGAAATCCACCAAAGTCAAAGTTCTAGTTTATTTCAAAAAGTCATATTGCCTTATGCCGAAAAATCCTAAATATTGCATCAATTGTTGTGATTTTTGTACTTATAGTTAGGACTTGGAACTTTAACATCTTGTTGTCCACCACCTAGACTACAGAACCCCACCATTATCTTAATTTTAGGAATTTGCTTAATAGCTTTTTAGATGGTATGTTTAGGGCTGCAGGGCTGCTGAGCCCCCTGCTGCAGCAGACCCAATCCCACCACCACCACCACTTGGTGGTGGTTTTCCAGCCACCCTAGTGGTCCATAGCCTTTCCAATTTGGTTCTTTGAACTCCCCACATGGTAGGCTTTCAATATTGACCACTGGTTTGACCTTGAACCCTCTGGGTCCCACTTAGATTTGGACCTAAACCTTGTCCCATTTTGTGAGAAGATAGAGTTTCATTGTGCTTATTTGTAGCCTTTTGGCTTATTCTGTGAGACTTTTTGGTTTCTTCTTGTTCAAGTATGTTCATATAACTTATTTAGACCAGTCTTAACCATTGTGGGTCCCACTTGAGTCCATTTTAGCTTATTTTGCCTTTTGGTCAACTTTGGTCAACTGTCTCAACTCTTGGCTTTTTCTCAGCTTATTTTTAAGTTCCACATTACTTGTTTTTACAAAATTTTGTAGTTTTTAGGTATTAAATAAGTTTGTAAAAGAAAAAAAATCCAAAAAAGTCAATTTAAAATTAAGTGATAGTTTCTATTTAATGTAATTTAATTTTAATTTTCATTTTTAAATTTTTATTAAGTACTTGTCATTTTTATATTTTTATTAATTACCTATTATATTAAAGTATTTATAATAATTTTTTCAGATTTTTATTTTATCATTTAGTATTTATTAGAATTAATCTTAGTTTTATTAATAATTAATTAATATTAAGTTTTAAATAGCATAATTAGTTTTTATTAAGTAAAACCTAGTTTTTATATTTTTTTTAGCTTTTATATGTTATAAAATAATTTTAGAAAATTTATTAAAATTTTTACTGTTCATTTAGTATTTTTCTTAATTCAAAATAGTTTAATTAGGAAATTAGTAATTAATTAATAGAAAAATCACAAAAAGACAAAAACACTTATTTTTAATTTTAAAACTTATTTTTAGTTATTTTATAATTTTATAAATTTTATTTTCATTTTTCAAGTGTTTAAATAATATTGTATTATATTTAAGTGTTTTTAATATTAATAATAAGTATTAATTAGTATTTAGTTAATATTAAATAATTAATTAGTGTTAAAAATTTATTTTCTTTTTCTAAAAATTTTCTTTTACCTTTAAGTTTGTAAAAAAGTCATTTTCACCCCCTGGGGGTTTTCAGATTTTACTTTTCACGTTTTGTTTCGTACGTTTACGTTTTATTTAAACGTAACGTACGCATTTTTAGGTTTTAAGCGTTTCTGGTTTTTCCTACTTTCCTGTCTTATTCATATAGCTTGTTTAAGCTATTTCTTCGTATATTCCTTAGCTTAACCATTCACAAACCCTTTTCCATCCAAATTCACCCGATCACGAAACCTTTTGTTAGCAATTCACACCTCGTAGGGACATAACGACCCGGGGAAGCCACTATACTTCAACGGAGATTGATTCTAGGCAGTTTGACCTTGTTGACCATTCCCTGGTCAATTTAGGTTGACCGTTTGGAGCCAATCAGCTATGACAATTAACAAAAGCCAAGGACAATCCCTTAACAAAATTGCCGTGTATCTGCCAGAACCAATCTTTAGCCACGGCCAATTGTATGTAGCTCTGTCTAGAGAAACTTCCCCGTATGGTCTCAGGGTTCTCATGAAATAACCGAAAAGTGCACCAGCAAATGCCACCAAAAACATAGTTTACAAAGACTTTCTTTAAAAAATACAGCTCAACCAATTTTAGATAACCCTACCTGTTTTGTGTGTATATATTGTATATGCTTATACTTTTTGCTTCTATTCTTTCTCTCTCTGTACTTTTTGCTTTCATTAAACTTGCTTGCCAATAACTAAGTATGACTGAAGTTGCTATAAAAGGTTTCTCTCTGCCATTTTAAAACATGTTGTTATTTCAATGCTATATCTTTCCATTGTTTTTCTTTTTACTTTTCAGTAGTGGCTGACTTTGCTTATTTTTTCCTATCAGCAATTCAATGGAGACTCCTACATCTGCTGATCAACAACCAGAGAGACATGGCAAGGAGCTTATACTTGCCGGTGGTATACAAGACCCAACAAGTGCTGCAGTTGCTGAAACATCACACTCCACATCTGATGAAAAAGCGCTCACAACCAGTACTTCAATGCAAGAGGTCACAATTGCTGAACTGAAACCAACATCATATGACAAAATACTTGAAGCTCGCGTTTACAGAAAATGGATTGCAGTAAGTTATCAAAAAAATGGAAGAAAAACTGAGATTGGCTTTTGTTGTATCTTAATAGATCCAGAGGTACGTGATAACTCATGTGTTATAAAGAAAGCGTATTAAATGTTAAGTTTTTGTATGACATGGTTTCAATAAAAGCAGGGCAACGCAATTCAAGGAAATATGAATATCAGAGACATTGATCACTTCAACCCAAAAATCAATGTTGGGGTAGTCTATGGAATCCCCGAGTTCATGTGTGAACCTACAAACCCTTATCAACAAACCATTACTAACCAAACCAGTTTAAGGTTTGGAAAGATCACAAAGTTTGACCTTACAACAACAACAAGTATTCCACATCACTACTTTGAGTTTTCTTCATACAACCAACTTCAGTCAAGAATTCCTCGAGAAGACGCAACAGGGAAAATGCAATACCCAATACTCACAGGTCATGTTTTATTTCTTGCTTCTTTTAGATATGACAAAATGTTAAAATTCTTATACTTGCTTGCTTACAGATTATATAAGGTCTCTAGGTTCAGTTGGTGAGCTAAAAAAAAAGGGAGGTGCAAATGAAGACCAAACTATCTACAGAAAGGTGGATATAGAGAACCTAAAGTACAACCACTTTTGTCAAACACTAATATCAGAAAAAACAAATTAAACCATTTCTCAGCTTTATGACAACTTGCTTCTATGGCAGTGGTAATATTATGGAGTTCACTATGTGGGATGACACGGCTAAAAGGTTTGAGGAAGCAGACCTTGACACAATGGAAAAGCCAATTATGATCGTTGTTAGCTCTTGCCGTGTATCAAAATACAGAGGTAATATATTCATAGCGTGAATTAACTTTATGTCAAATTATAAGATTCTAACACCAATGTCAAAACTATTCTACCAGACTACCAACTGACAGCAACATCTGCAACCTATTGTTACCTAAACCCAGAGATACCAGAGGTTACGCAATCAAGAGAACAGTGAGACCCTTGAAACCCAAAACTGAAAATGACAACATCTTTTCTAACAATTTTAATAAAACAGATTGACAATGGCTTTTGGAAATGAAACAGGTACAAAGCAAAGTATGCTCTGAATCCATACTTGCGTATTTGCAAGACGCCATATGAAGATGTTGAAAGAGAGAAATTCCGCAACAGGTTCCCTTTGAAGACACTTTTAAAACAGACCACAGACAGCTACCCGACAATTTTTGTATCATCCATAACCAAATGTATAAAAAATGTAACAAATACTTTTGTGGATGGCTAACTATTTCCATTCCATTTGCAGGGAGTTCTTCACCACCGAAGCAACGATAACAGGAATCAACATAAAAAGAGGTTGGTGTTACATGTCGTGCAACGAATGCGGTTCGAAAGTAAAAGAGGAAAATGGAACCTATCGTTGTTTGAACCATGGAAAATAGGCTAAACCATCATATATGTACATTCTGTTGTGACACTTTTATACCAACTTAGCAAACCAAAAAACAAAGTATGGAGAATAAAACATCTTTCGATCCACAAATATTGTGCAGGTATAATTTCAAGGCATTCATCACAGATCCATCCGCAACAGCCGAAGTGACTTTCTTCACACCTGCAACCGATGATGTCACAGGATATTCATGCCCAGAATTAGTAGCAAACCACAAAGGAGCCGACCTACAAGAAATACCAGCAGAAATATTTGCGATTGAAGGCGAAACAAACGTTTTCCAAATCCATTTCAACAAAACAGCCAAAACAACAAGTTTCGTCCTTAATCAAGTCTTTAACAAGAAAAAACGCCAAGATGCAGCAACTACAGTGCTAGAAACAAACCTAGGTACAAGCATTTTATCTGATGCTTTCTATTGTTTAGAGATATATGCATATACAGCTTCTAATCATTTACGCGATAAAACCAGCAACACCACCACCAACTCTTGAAATAACAAATCAAGAAAGCTCGGAAGAGGTCAAGAGCAAAAACACCAAGGACAAAGCAGTCAGGTGACCACTTTTTCAAGAAGAAGGACCAGATCTAAAAAGGCAAAAAAGTAAGTGTCGCACCTTTGCTTAATAGAAGTTGGCAATTCTATCAGACACAACATCTTACAATAACATAAATTTGCTTAGCATAAATGCTAGCTTTTATTGAAACGAATATCTTACAATCAGCTAGCATACATTTTATGCAAACATTACAATAACAACGATTGAACCGATAA
Source organism: Artemisia argyi (assembly GCA_030686995.1). Taxonomy (NCBI): domain Eukaryota; kingdom Viridiplantae; phylum Streptophyta; class Magnoliopsida; order Asterales; family Asteraceae; genus Artemisia; species Artemisia argyi. The sequence goes on along the minus strand of CM060698.1, from coordinate 77,556,229 downwards.
ACACACATACATAATCTGTTCTGATTATAAGAACAGAACTGCAAATGGATTACACCCTGTCACCACACACTTAGAAATCAATAACACCCTTAAGCTTCTCAATGAAAATGTCATTACAACGGGCATTGTGCTCCAACTCAGCTGCCAATATGCGCATCCGCGTAACCTTTTGGTCATCTTTGGCCTGCATCTCCCTTAAATACTCTGCTGTTTTCTGCGCATAGATATTCCCAACAGTCTCTAACTCTTGGATGAAACTGAGCCTTTCACGAGTAACATTCACAAGCCGTCCACAAAGATCACCCATCTGTCGTGCCATTTGTATATCTTCAATTGAAGCCTCCCGACAATACATGACTAGCATTTTAGACCAATTGTTAGAATTAGCATCCGCCCTAAGACGATCGCATTTAGGACGCCTTGACATGTTTCTTAGTTGCTTCTCTGCTGTTACGAAATGAGATTTGAAAATGGATGAGGGTGTTAACTTCTTAAATAGACCAGCAGGACACTTTTGTGCACAAAAAAACAAACTGCCCAAAAAAAATGCACAGTTGCCCTTTTTTACATTTCCTTTTATTTGCCTCCTAAAACCATCTACATTTTCACTGCATAAATTACAGTTGTAGTCAAGATAAAAAAATTAAAATAAAATAAAATAGCAGCTCACACACCATTATTACATATTGAAATAAACAAGCGAATCTTATCTCTGCACAGCGCATAGGCCTGCATCAAGACCATGCAAAATGCAAGCAACTATTCTACTCTTTGCTTCTTTCTATTTAAAATTTTGGAATTGCACAAAAAAAAATAAAAAATAAATAAAAACTGCATATTCACCCATTCACAAATTATATGCATAAAGTATATACCTAACCAGCATATAGGAACATTCCCCCCCCCCCCCTTTTTTTTAGTTTTCTTTTTCTTTTTTGGGCTGTGCTTTTTTTATCAAACTATGCACAAACTGGCATTCACATAATGGTTGTAACTGTTTGAAGACAGCTTTAGACATGTTAGAATCTATCAAATATCCACAAAATCTAATCTTTTATTTTTTTTTTTGTTAAACAAGCCATATGCATATCTATCAAAGTATACACAAGACCACATTAGAGCCTTTAAAAATGGTTGTCACTGTATTACTGCCTGCACTTCTACTCACCTATGCTAAAATCCAAAGGAATCAAACATTATTACCTTACAACTTTCAGACATTTTCAGTGCTGAGTAAGTTAACCTTGCCCGTGTATCAACCGTATGATTTTTCTATCCTTGGTTATATACTTTGGTTTAGATTAACCATGATTAATAATTGATCATACTTTCATTTTCATTTATGCAGCAATGGCAAATACTTCAGCACAAAACCAGCCAGGATCCGATCATGTTCCAAACAAGACATGAAAATAAACCTTGAATAACCATGGCAGCCAAGAACAACGATTTTTTGGGGCAGGCAACAACCAATGTAATTGGTGACACAGTTTGCCGCCGTTCTAAAATTACCAAAACAAAGGCTTATATTTGTATGCAAGGCAACTATGATTATGTATAGTTAACTTAGAATATTAGCTTTGAGCAGCTCCTGTGTTTTGTGCAATATTTGTGCTGTATGAAGCAAAATATGTATAAAAACACAGATTTCTTTTGTGCAACATTTGACCCATAGCTGCCAAAATGATATCTTTTATACAACATGTGCCTCCAGCATAACATATATCAGAACCTATGTTTATATGAATCTGACTTTTTTTCAATTATGCTATACTCAAAAGCTTGCATGTACAAACATCCTGTGGCAACGCGCGGGTTTACAACCTAGTTTAAGTATAATTGTGGTTTATTGGTAAGGTGGTCCCAAACAATCACAAGAAATTCGAGTTCAAAACTCAATGAATAAACTTCTTAGTACTAGGTACAGTCTCAAGCCGTGGGTAGTGTCATGGAAAAAAGTGATGCCACTTCAACACTTTTTTTATAACATCAAAATTCACCACAACACCAAAAACACCCCTCCCTCATATAACACTTTTGGATCCCACACTTTTTTTCATTTATTTAAATAAAATTGAGATTTGCAATCCGTTAAGGGTTAACTGATTTAGTAATTATATAATTTATTAATACGGAGTAATTAACTATCTATATTTATAAATTACTAATCAGAAGCACAAATAAGCTGGACACCATGATTTTTAAGGTTAATAAACATCTTTTCTACCTCTCGTTTGCACATCTCTTACCTGCTGTGCCTGCAACTAAATGCACAAAACACAAGACATAAAAAAAAAAAAAACACAAACCACACAAATGCCCAAACATATGTAAACACACAAATAAACACAAAACCTAAAAAAAAAACAAAAAACAAAAACAAAAATCCCGCCGCGTGGGCTGGTGGTGGTGGCACGAGAGGCTAACGGCCGAGGTAAGGTATGGTTTGTAGCGCCATAGTGTTGCTACGTCGGGAATGGCTTGAGCCAACAGTTACCGTACCCAGGCCTCTTAAAGGTTTGAAAAAGTCTTGAAAGTGTTACAAGAACACCTATTAAACAATGTACATAAAAGAAAAAAGAGTAAACTCCATAATACACTAGTTTTCACATTTTATATGTCTATCAGAAAAGTTAGGACATATACATCTCTCCATCTATAAACGTTAGACAATATACATCTCTAAAAAAATGACAAAAACACCACTCGCATGATAAGCACGTGTAGCAGATAACGGGAAAACGGTTGCATCGTTCGTCTTTAAGGATGTATATTATTTAACGTTTATTGACGAATGAATATATGTGTGTCAACTTTTCCAACAATGATGTAAACCGTGGAAATCGACAAATCACGTATATGTATTTTAGAGTTTACTCAAGAAAAAAATAACTCCACGTTTATTGACGGACGAATATATATGTCGAACCGAGAAATATATATCAAAACCAAAACTGAATCGAATAAATCGGTTCGGGTCGGTTGGCTATAAACGAACCGGACAAACACGAACGGAGCCTTGTTTATGTTCATTCATTTAATTTTAACTGGATAAATAAACGGACACGGACGCGCTAACGGACGAATTTTCTTGTTCATGTTCGTTTATTAAGAAAATGAGTTGTTCATTTTCGTTTATGTTCATTCATTAAGACAATAAACGAACGCTAAACGAACATAAACGATTAAACATAGATGAAAATAGACAAACAAACATAAAGTTTATTGAATTCTTCACAATACATTGTTTTATAAGTGTTGTTTTGTTTAAACAAACCAATTTTTTAAATTATAAAATTTAAATATATGATATATGAAGATAAATAGATAAATAAACATAAACGAACGTATAATTGGACGTTCACGAACATAAATGAACGGACGAGACTTTTGTTCATGTTCGTTTATTTAACTAAACGAACGTGAAATATTGTTCATGTTCGTTCATTTAATAAACGAACGAACATAAACGAACGTATAATTGGACGTTCACGAACATAAATGAACGGACGAGACTTTTGTTCATGTTCGTTTATTTAACTAAACGAACGTGAAATATTGTTCATGTTCGTTCATTTAATAAACGAACGAACATAAACGAACTTCTTACCAAACGGTTCATGAAATGTTCGTTGAACGTTCAGTTCGTTTACAGCCTTAGTGATACGGATCCAAACGACATTGTTGATCAGGCTGGAATACAAGATAAGCTCGATGTTGAAAGTGGCTAGAACCGGCCCAATCAAAGAAGTCCAGTCCAACCAGCAATAAGAGTTTTAGTTCGTGTTTGTTTATTGTTTGAACCTTAAGTCATGGGATTTATGTTTATCCTTTTTCTTTTCTGCATGTTTATCTTTTCTAGGATTTTCTATTTAAGCATTTGTAAACTCTTTTGGTTGGATAGTTGAATTTTATAAAAGTTTTCTTAGGAACAATAAAGCGTATTATTGTTTGTGTATCTCAGTTGGCTGAGATTTTCTTCTGTTTCAGTTACGAACCACATCAAGTGGTATTCAGAGACCAGGACTCTCAGTATGTCGGGCAATGATCACTACCGTCGATTCGCCACCGGAGGCAACGGGTATGAAGAACGTGATCCTCGCGATGCTGAGATCGAACGCCTCCGTCAACGGGTTCGTGAATTGGAAACTAACACTTTTGACAGGTACGACGAGAGAGTAGACAGCATGGCAACCAATTCAGTTGTGGATGAGTACGAGGACAGGGACGACGGGTATGACAACCTTTTCGCCCGTCGCGACCATCGCCAACACCAACCACACCACAGGCACAACAGACCACACCCGAGGTAGCCACAACAACAGGTAGACCCGCTTCGTTCCTTAGGTCTACGCACCGAGATTCCAGAGTTTGAAGGCAGGTTGCAACCAGATGAGTTTCTCGATTGGATCCAAACCGTAGAGCGCATATTTGACCTTCGTGATATCCCCGACAACTTAAAGGTAAAACTTGTTGCAATTAAGTTAAAAAAATATGCTTCGTTATGGTGGGACCATGTGCAGACTCAACGTTATAGGGAGGGCAAACACAAAGTGGACACGTGGGACAAGATGAAACGCCTGTTACGGGCCAAGTTTCTTCCTGTTACATACAAACAAGATGCATACTTGGATTATCAGAATCTAAAACAGGGTTCTTTGTCCGTTGAGGAGCTAATTAGTGAATTTGAACGCATGCGCATGCGTTGTGGGGCGGAAGAAGATGACGAACAGGTTATTGCCCGTTTCTTGGGTATTCTCCGCTCGGATATTGCGGACATTATTTCCTTACAACAATTCTATTCGTTCTCTGATGTATGCCAACTTGCTTTGAGGGTGGAACGCCAAATCGCCCAAAAAAATAAGGTGTCCTCCAAGTTCCCAGCGTATCCCCGAACAACACCTGGGGGTTCTACCAACACCCGGATCGGTCCAATCAAAACCGACCCACCTGTCATTCCTACTCCTCAATCAGGTACCTCAAATACTCTTCGGTGTTTCAAGTGTCAAGGATTGGGTCACATTAAACGAGATTGCCCAAACAAACAAGTTCTGGCCTTTGTGGACGAAACAGAACCAAAGTATGACACAGAAGAGGAGGAGGCGGAAGTCCTTTACCCTGATCGGGGTGAGGTCCTTATTTCTTGCAGGTTGCTTAGCACAGTTGTAGCTGACCCCGAAGATGACACTAAATGGTTACGCAACAACATTTTCAGTACTAAGTGTACGGCAAAAGGGAAAGTTTGTACGGTTATTATTGATGGCGGAAGCTGCGAAAATATGGTAGCCACCACCATGGTTGAAAAACTCGGTTTACCCATCCAAGACTACCCCGAACCATACCAACTCACATGGTTAAAGAAAGGTAACCTGGTTAAAGTTACTCATAAATGTTTAGTGCAGTTTTCAATTGGCAATAAGTATATGGATGAAATATGGTGTGAAGTCATTCCCATGGATGCGTGCCACATTCTTTTGGGGCGTCCGTGGCTATATGATAGGCGTGCCAAACATGACGGTTTTCGCAACACATACTCTTTCAAAAAAGATGGTCTCCAGATTACTTTAGCTCCCCTTAACCCACGCGATGAACCTCACCACATCGCACCACCATTGACAAAGGGCGACTTTGTGGGACTTGCAAAACACCAATCAGTCACACCTGTTTTCGGTTTGGTCGTGGTCGAAGAAAACCCAACTCCAGGGGACCTACCAGTAGAAGTGATCCCACTGATTGACGAATTTTCTGATATCTTTCCAGATGACATTCCTGCAGGACTACCGTTGATGCGAGAGATCCAACACTGCATTGATTTTGTGCCCGGTGCTAGTATACCGAATAAACCGGCGTACAGAATGAACCCTAAAGAGTTCGCTGAGTTACATCATCAAGTTACCGAGTTGCTTGAGAAAGGCCTTATCCGGGAAAGTATGAGTCCTTGTGCAGTACCCGCGTTGCTCGTACCAAAACCTAATGGTACTTTTCGAATGTGTATTGACAGCCGCGCGGTGAACAAAATTACCATCAAATATCGTTTTCCTATACCTCGTTTTGACGATCTTCTTGACCACTTACACGGCGCCAACATATTTTCCAAAATCGATTTGCGGAGTGGCTATCACCAAATTCGTATGAGGAAAGGGGACGAATGGAAAACAGCGTTCAAAACGCGTGACGGGCTTTATGAATGGATGGTGATGCCTTTCGGCTTATCAAACGCTCCAAGTACTTTCATGCGCTTAATGAACCACGTTTTCAAGCCATTTATTGGACGGTGTGTAGTTGTTTATTTTGACGACATCTTGGTCTTTAGCACAACTTTGGAGCTACATTTATCGCATCTTCGCCAAATTTTTACGGTTCTACGGGAGCAAAAGTTGTATGCCAACAAAACTAAGTGTCAATTTTTGTCCAAGGAAGTAGTTTTTTTGGGGTACTTGGTATCTGGAAACGGCATTAGCATGGATCACAAGAAAGTCGAGGCCATCACAACGTGGCCAACACCAGCTTCTTTACACGACGTACGAAGTTTTCATGGCCTTGCATCTTTCTATCGGCGTTTTATTCGGAATTTTAGTACATTGGTGGCCCCTATTACAGATTGTCTTAAGAGTAGTAAGTTTGTGTGGAGTGTTGCCTCTCAAGCTGCTTTTGAAAGACTTAAAACAATGGTTACTGAAGCTCCCATACTCGCCTTACCAAACTTCGACCATGTGTTTCAAGTGGAATGTAATGCTTCGGGACTAGGAATAGGTGGCGTTTTAAGTCAATTGAATCGTCCGATCGCTTTCTTTAGTGAAAAGTTCAATGACACAAGGCGACGCTATAGCACCTACGACAAGGAATTTTATGCTATTGTTCGTAGTCTCGAGTACTGGCGACACTATTTGTTACCTAACGAGTTTGTTTTGTATTCAGATCATCAGGCTTTAAAGTTTATTCAAGGGCAAGCTAAGCTTAGTCCGAGGCACGCAAAGTGGGTTGAAGCGTTACAAGACTTCAACTTTGTAATCCGCCACAAAGCAGGGCACGCAAACACCGTTGCTGACGCACTTAGCCGACGACCAGCGCTCGTGACTTCAAGCACCATTCATGTGGCCGGATTTGACCCACTCAAACAATTGTACCGGGATGACCCAGATTTCAAGGATGTGTGGGGAAAATGTGGCGTCACCCCGTTTCGAGACTTTGTTCGACGTGATGGTTTGCTTTTTAAAGGACGTCGTTTGTGTGTTCCATTATCCTCGTTCCGGGAAGCTATTATTCTTGAGTGTCACCAAGGTGCTTTGGCGGGACATTTTGGCCGCGCAAAAACAGTTTCTTTAGTTAGCGAGCGATTTTTTTTGCCAAAGCTCGTTCGCGATGTGATGAAAGTTCTAAACCAGTGCCGCGTCTGCCATATTGCCAAAACACATCACACCAACCAAGGATTGTACACGCCACTACCCACGCCAACTGGACCGTGGGAAGATGTACGCATTGATTTTGTCCTAGGATTACCGCTTACACAACGAAAGAAAGACTCCATTATGGTTGTTGTGGATCGATTCTCAAAAATGGCTCACTTTGTTCCGTGCTCGAAGACGTTTGACGCATCTGAGGTGGCCAGGTTGTATTTTTCTGAGATAGTAAAATTACATGGAATTCCAAAAACAATCACTTCGGATAGGGATGTGAAGTTTGTTAGCCATTTCTAGCGTACGCTTTGGAAACGGTTGGGGGCCAAGCTGCAATTTAGTTCTTCACATCACCCACAAACGGATGGTCAGACGGAAGTCACTAACCGCAGTTTGGGTAATCTTCTTCGTTGTCTAGTGGGTGATAATAAAAAGCAATGGGATCTTGCCCTTCCACAAGCTGAATTCGCCTATAACAGATCCACTCATAGTTCAACTGGTCGCAGTCCTTTTCTCGTGGTCTATGGTCGAAACCCGTTTACTCCGCTTGATCTAGCACCATTGCCTGGAATTGAGACATTTAGTGCCGAGGGAAATGATAGAGCAGAACAAATCAAGGAGCTTCACGAGCAGGTGCGGGAACAGATTACTAAGCATAACTTGCAATATCAAGCTCCTGCGAACAAGCATAGGCGGAAGGTGGTTTTTCAGGAAGGTGACCTGGTGTGGATTTTCCTAAGACGTGACCGTTTTCCACAACGGCGTTTTGGCAAATTACAACCTCGCGCAGACGGTCCGTTTCGGGTTCTAGAGCGAATTAATGACAATGCCTACAAGCTTGAATTACCAGGTCATTATGGTGTCTCGGCCACTTTTAACGTGGCAGATTTATCACCTTATACCGAAGGGGACGAGCTCGAATTTGACTCGGGGACGAGTCGTTTTTTAGAGGGGGAGGATGATACGGATCCAAACGACATTGTTGATCAGGCTGGAATACAAGATAAGCTCGATGTTGAAAGTGGCTAGAACCGGCCCAATCAAAGAAGTCCAGTCCAACCAGCAATAAGAGTTTTAGTTCGTGTTTGTTTATTGTTTGAACCTTAAGTCATGGGATTTATGTTTATCCTTTTTCTTTTCTGCATGTTTATCTTTTCTAGGATTTTCTATTTAAGCATTTGTAAACTCTTTTGGTTGGATAGTTGAATTTTATAAAAGTTTTCTTAGGAACAATAAAGCGTATTATTGTTTGTGTATCTCAGTTGGCTGAGATTTTCTTCTGTTTCAGTTACGAACCACATCACTTAGTTTTCGGGTTTCAAACTGAAAAATCGGTAAAAACCGAATCGAGCCGAAACCGACAAAAACCGAAATAAATATACAAATCCGAACGAAAAAAGATCGGTTAGATTCAGTTCAGTCGGTTTAGCGATTCGGGTGAATTTAGTCGGCCCTAGCTTAAACAATGACGTAAAAATAAAATAGAGAGCATAGGTAAGTGAAAAAGTGAAAGATAAAAAGTGATAGTGTGGGAATAACGAGTGAAAAAGATGTGATGTGTTGTTTTCCCATTTATTTATTTAAGCCCAAATAAATGAGCGTTGACGTATAATATTCGCCCTCCCTCTCACACAACTCAACCCCCTTCCCCTTCTTTCTCTCTCGATCGATCCCTCTTCGTTACAACACATATTCTCTCAGGTAGTAAATCAATTCTTCTTCTTCTTTTCCCTTTTTTCAATTTTCATTTCATTTTATCATTAATATTATTATTAATAATAACAACAATTTTATGTGCTTAAACTTTAAGATCTCCGGTAATTCATCTTTTATCTTTGATCAGATCTATATAATAGATTTATAACCTTTTGGATCTCTGGTTATTGATCTAAAATGCTAATTGTGTTGCATATAATTATTCAGTTTTTATGTTTTAATTGATTATGATCATATTTAGATATAAAATTATGTTTATCTGCTTTAGATCTCGCGTTATCGACTTTTTCGGCTAATCGTTTTACGTAATTGAGATATTTATGTTTAATATATTGATGGCGTGTTGGGCGTATTAAGTTAGCTTATGATTTTGTGTATCTGATCTGAGAATGAAATGTTGCCAAAGTTAGGTTGTATTCAGATCGGATCGGTTTTTGTTTACATTGTTTTGGTGGTAATCGAGTGTCTCGTGAAGTGTGATTTGAATGTAATTATCGCTAAGAGTAATCTGTCTATATGTTTGTAAAGTCTACGTGATTGGGCAGTTTGTATGCTATCGTTTTGATCCATAAGGTGGATATAGTGATCTTCGGTGTAACTTATCATTTTGTCTCATCTTTTAGATCGGAGAGGTTTAATCAATTTAGGGAGAATGCGGGTTTTAATTGGATCTGTTTGGTTTCCTTTAGGATGTGAAATTGTTTTTCTAGCATGTGAGTGTATTGTGAACTTTGATTTGAAATAGACCTAAATTAAAATTTATAGTTACAATTTGCTTGTTAATGTGATAATTTACATGACTTGAATGTAAGTACTCCGTATATTTTAGTGAATGGTCTACACACTGCATTTTGTTGGTGTAATCGTATTGAGTTTGCATACGTCGTTAGATCCAATAGATCAAGATCATTCCTGACTATGCGATGCTGTTTTTCATTCAAAATCTTGTTTAATTAGTTAAATTTTGGCTAAATGATGTGAATTGGTTTTGCCGTGTGTAGGGATCTTTTCCGCCAAAAGAATGGGGCTAACGTTCACCAAGCTCTTTAGCCGGCTCTTTGCCAAGAAAGAGATGCGTATTTTGATGGTGGGTCTCGATGCGGCTGGTAAGACTACCATTTTGTACAAGCTCAAGCTTGGTGAGATCGTCACAACAATCCCTACCATTGGTATGTCTTCTCTTTCGTAGATCAATTAGCAAAGAACGTGAACTTGTATATCTGGTGCTTACGACTCTGTTTGTCTGTAAATTTACTGAACACCTATGTAAGGATGTTCAGAACAATGCATGCAATAGTGGCTCTATTTCAGTATTTTTGAACCATTATTGGATGTGCATACTGAGATATGCATATGTATATTTCCTATATTAACTTGAAAAGCATGGCTATAACGCAAATCTACTATTATGGCTTCTTTCAAACCTCGTATTTCAGACTTTCAGATATGTCTAAACTTTTCAAAAAGCATCTCAAAAAGTACGAGGTCTCATTGGCACACCAATACTCTGATATCACTGGAGATAGCAACGTCTTTAGCATTGTTATCTCCTTACAACATTTAAAAAAATTGATAGGCGGCTCTGAATGACAGACCGATTTAAAGGGTACAGGTGGCACACTTTTGATATAGAATAGGTCATAAAAGAACAAAAATAATTGTAGTTGTGGGAAGACTTGATGTATATTGTTGGATATAACCTGTAATCTCCGTTGCTATCAGCAAGTTTAATCAGATATAGAATGCAGTTTCGTTCATCATGAGATACGTCAGCTTCAGGCTTTAGCTCAATTTCTCACCGGTTATATATGTGATTCTTTGCAGGGTTTAACGTGGAGACTGTCGAGTACAAAAACATCAGCTTCACTGTCTGGGATGTCGGGGGTCAAGACAAGGTAGGACTAGGAGTTTAACTTTTTTACTCTTAATTGGTCTCTAATTATACATTTCACATTTGTATGTTAAAATACATACACAGAGACCAATATCAGTAGCACTGAACTGACGTACGCTCTAGAATCTTATATTACAGTGTTGCATGTGCAGATTCGTCCACTATGGAGGCACTACTTCCAGAACACGCAAGGTCTTATCTTTGTGGTTGACAGCAATGACAGGGATAGAGTTGTTGAGGCAAGAGATGAGCTACATAGGATGTTGAACGAGGTAAGTTTGCATTAACTTGAAGCATCATGCGTTCTTATGTCAGTTGAATAACCATGACAGGATTTGATAAGTTCAGTTATATCTTAATAGTATGTAACTACAGATGTCTTTTCATCTGATACGTAATTTGTTTATACACGGGATTAATTTTTTATGTTCTAAAATCTAATTTTTAGGCTAAAACCAATAAGAATGTTTCATCTATGTATTGATACTTGCGGTAGTGCATAGTTGTTAGAGGTGATGAGATGGGTGGGTCAGGAGGCGTGTTGGGTAACAGATCAACCGAGTCATTTTTAGTACGAGTCTAAAAGCATCGGCTTAGCTTGTATCGACCTGAAAACACCTTATATTGTTTGTATCTTCTAGCTTTTAATGAAATGATTAGCTCATCAAATATAATCGTTAAAGCATATTGTTTACAATAATTTTTTTAGAAAGGCAAAGACACTCGCATATCTATTACGTCACAGGCGAGACTTGAACCTACCACTGCTTGGCCGCTCGCATACCGCTAAGCCAAATAAACGCGGGTGACTTCAACCTGTTTGGCCCATTGGACCTGCTCCCTCTTTTTGATTTATCTCTAATTAATTCATCAATTATGATTACAAAAGTAAATATTATTTACAATAATAATCCGAGTATTTGAATAAACTTGGGGCGATTTTTAACCTTTTTTTGGCTCATTTGAACTGCTTATTTGACCCGTTCGAGATCAAACCAGAATCAACCCATTCATGAGTAAATATGGATATATAAGAATTTGTATGACGACTAGAATTCTAGATTTACTCATACAATTTATCTGCAGGATGAGCTTCGTGATGCAGTCTTGCTTGTATTTGCTAACAAACAAGATCTTCCAAATGCAATGAATGCTGCTGAAATTACCGATAAGCTTGGTCTCCATTCCCTCCGACAGCGCCACTGGTAAATATTTTTCAGAATTGAATGTTTTATTTATGTGATGCTGTTAGAGAGCCGAAGCGAAGCGAGCTTGACTTTGGCTCTAGGACTTTAGACTAAGCTCAAGCTTGATAATAAACTCCACTCTTTTGCAGCGCCCTGGTTTTATGAAATTTTATCATATTATAATTCACCATTTTTTTTTTTTTTTTTACCACAGGTACATCCAGAGCACCTGTGCAACCTCAGGAGAGGGACTTTACGAGGGTCTGGATTGGCTTTCTAACAACATTGCTAACAAGGTAAACAATTTGCATTATTTTTCTATGAACATGATTGTTTTTGTCTTAAGTTTGAATCAAGTGATTTCTTATGGTGTTCGTTTGTTACAGGCATAAGGTGATACTGAACTGTTTCATGAATGTGGATTTTGGATGCGAACTTATACTGCTAGTGGTGACGTTCTTATCATACACTTCCCCATTCTCGTTCTTGTATGAGCTGTGTGCGGTTCTGGGATTTTTTCGTTAAACAGCTTTATTGTGCTTTTCTGGTAGCAATGTGTCTGATATAATATTTGGTTGTATTGCAAGTACTTTTACAAGTATTGTCTAGGTTTTACTTTATAAACCTAAAGTTGTAACAGAGGTTAATTTTGATTGTTTTATATGTTTCTTAGATTATACTTTTGCTTGTATGCTATGCTTTCTGCAGTTTGCATATTACTCTGTACTAGATAAAATAACGGCACAAAAACCGTTTGAATTTTTACATATGAGATTCTTTTTTATACTCAATCCTCCAGAGATGATGTCTCAGGTATTCGGATAGGAATCCTCATACAGTCCTAAGAAACTTTTTCCTTTCTTCTACACAAGATTTCAAATAAATTTCAGTTTTTGTTCATCTCGTACATGCAATTGTGTATTTGTGTTGCTTTATGTAAGTTGGACTTGAACTGACTTGTTAACGGTCTATATCAACCAGTCTTGCGACCAACATGTTAAATAAATCGTGCAACACTATGACCAAAAGGGCATGATGCGTATTAAACGGGTAGCTCCATCTCTCGCCAATGGCTATGTTTGGCACAAAGCTTTTTGGAGCTTTTTTGGGCAATGAGCGGTGAACAATGAGCTTTTTGATTTTTAGTGTTCGTTTGGCATGAGAGCTGTGGGCTTTGCTATTTTTTAGGAAAGCTCATTTTCCCAATGCTTCTTTATGAAGCTGTGAGCTTTTTTGACTACAACTCACAGCTACTGCTCACAGCTCATAGCTACTTTTGCCAAACATAGCCTATGTCTACTACATAATTACAGAGTATAACTTATAATTGACCAAATCAAGTTATTGGCCTATTCTTTTAGCCTTTATTATTAATCATTTTCATTAATTTTGGAGACTACGTCTTTTCCAATAATATAGACAAACACGAGTTTGGTACCCGCGCGTTGCTTCGGAATTCTTTTGTTGCCGTTAGCTACTTAACGTGAAGTTAGTTACCTAGGACTGATTTTGCAATTGATGTATAACATGAAGGACCATTTATGTAAATTATTTGAGGACTAAATTTGCAATGAACCACTGAAATGAAGGACAAAGTGCGTATAATTTTTTTTAATGTTAAAGATAACGGTCGTTAGTTAACAGCCGTTAAATAACTAACGACCGTTAATACAAAAAAAAAATTACTGTAGCAAGCACTGTAGCAAGCACAGTGCTTGCTACAGTACCTCTTACCTTTTAGTATATACGAGTTTGGTACCCGCGCGTTGCTGCGGAATTCTTTTGTTGCCGTTAGCTACTTAACATGAAGTTAGTTACCTAGGGCTGATTTTGCAATTGATGTATAACATGAAGGACCATTTATGTAAATTATTTGAGGACTAAATTTGCAATGAACCACTGAGATGAAAGACAAATGTAACAATTCGCATTTTCAGATTTATTTCTATTCCCGAAAATTTTACTATTCACTTTTACTATTCATTTTTCTCAAAATTTTCCCGAAAGTTGATTTTTATTTCATATTCTCGAGTGATAAATCATTTCCATGGCAAATTAAATGTTTGACATTCGTTAGATCATTTTCTTGAAAGTTATTAAGGAATTACACGAAATTACACGTGTTAGGGTAAAACGTCATTCAAAAATTCTACGCACAACGAAACTCGACCGCGTTAAGTGACCCCGCATCAGAAAAATGTTTAGTACTCTCATGATTAATTAGAGAATTAATCATGACTGTGAAAAACATGATCCAAAATAAGCCTCGGCCGTGAAAAACTGGAATTTTCAGTTTTTAAACGTTTTTACTCAGTCGTAACCTTAGCCTATACCTGCACCGCGTTTCTAAGACGATTTGAGTTTTCAACTTATTAGAAAAAGTCAACATATTTTTCCCTCCTCCTTTGACCAAAAATCATTCCTTGATTTTATAAGTCATTCCTTGATTTTTAGGCTTGCGGTTTTAGGTTTAAAAGACATTTAACACCAACCGACACTAGACTGAGCCCAGCCTAGACATTATAAGTCATTTTAAGTCATTATTATCCTATTAGAAAAGTTACATTTTACTTTTCTCAATTTTACGCAACTTTCGTACGTTTTACGTATTACGCGTTTTAGACCCGTGTTTCCAGTTTTAGCAGGGTTTTACCACCCAAATGGAACCTACCACTCATTTTATATTTTATTATGGAGTGTCATGACATGTTTAACAATACTTTTAAGTTTCATATTTTTAGGATACCCGGTTTTACGTTTTGAGGCTTAATCATTTACGGTTAGCAATTTACGGGGTCAAAACTAGTCACATAAGTAGGATAATATCATCAAAAGTCCACACCTTGTTCTCCAAGCATATGAACCGACCTAGGGGGAATTCAGCCCATAGGTGGCTTGATCTCATGCTAGGAGGCTTAGATTTCATACATGTGTTCACCTTGGCCTCCAAGGTTGGACTAGTCAACTAAACTAACCTCCTTAAGACCCTATAAAAGCCCCCCATCCCCCCTTTGTGCCGTGCATATCCCCACACCAAACCACACCACACTTAGCTTATTTACTTCTAATTTCTAGCAAGGTTCAAGTACTTTTTCAAGATAGAAACCCTAGTTTCTTTTAGGTAACCAAAACACTTCCATAACCTCATATACTTTGATGATTCTCTTGAGTTTAGATCCACTCAAGTCACCTAAACCTTCATCACAAATCATTCAAGAATACAAGGGTAGAAGGGTTACTAAAGTGGAGGAAAGCTTATTCAATCAAAGTCCTAGTTCTTGTCTTAGTTTCCCTTTTTCATTAAGGCCAAAACTTGTAAGCAAACCCTAACATACTTTCTTGCTTAATTATCATTTTCATGCTTTTTGTGTTCCTTTCATGCTATATATGTTCTTGTTATTGTGTTCATGATGTTTAAAAATGGATAAAACAAGTATTGATATACATATGTTAACTTATGACAAGTAAACAAGCAAACTAGTGATTTTTATGGAGAACCACGACTAAAATAGTATAACTTTGATATTTTACACTTACTTACTATTAAAGAGGACTTAACAAGGAAAACATAGCAATTTGAATCACCCAAAACGAGTACCCGAGTCAAAAGTTATGGCCATAAGAAGTTAGCGAAACCAAAACGGCAAAACTGCCCAAACCTACTGTTTTTGCATTCTGCCATTTTGAAAGTCCCCCTTCTGGTCCGATTCATCAAAAAGCTAAAACACGAAAGTTGTCCGGAACGACGTTTTCGTTCAGGATTAAAGAAGCTCGAGCCCTGAAAACGCTTTCCGAGTGATAATTTTCTTCAAAATCTTAACAGCCCATTTTAGACCAAAGTCACTATATTATAGTTATGATTTACTAAGACCAAGAGGTCTAATGACCTAAAGCCAAGACTACAACCATGGCTAAAGCCAAGGTTGAGTCTCAATACCATGGAAAAATGACCAAGGTCACGGCGAAGCCATGACTAAATGACCATATAAACTTACTTAGGCGGAAACATGAAACAAGGAGTTGGCGATAACTTGAACATACAATTTGGATCTACTCCACCTAAAGAACCATGAGATACAAGTTATAATAAACTTACCCTAATAACAATCTTCATGTACAAATAGACTTTCCTAAGTTTATTCAAATATTGGACATGTAACTTTTCGGATCAAAACTTATACATTTGTTATCAAATACTACAATAGTAGGGAGCCTCATGTGAGGAGTTCATTAAGTAAGCCGTCGAGATGAGTTGTGGATTTACGAATTAAAGTGTCCTGGCTCCTCGAACGTTTACTCCATGACTTCTGAATTATGTCGGCCCGAACGGTAGTAAGAGATATACAACTTATACATGTTTCATAAACCATTTATATTCAACGACTTACGCTATATACTAAGTACTACATCATGAACATTATGCAAGACATATATAGGCAATTCTTCTTATTCTTAGACGTTACTCCAAACCTAAGTCGCAATGTTCTATTATAGGCTGCTCTTAGAGACTTTCACGATTCGACTACCACTTTGATTTCACATCACTTAAGCTTAAGGTGAGTCATAGCCCCTACTTTTTCATACTTGTTTTAACTCTTTGTGGGAGATACATGCTCAACTACTTGCTTACTTGTACAAATACTCAAAACATTTATACTTGATTGTTTATACTTGATTGTGTTACACTTGATTGTCTTATACTTGATCGCATTATACTTGATTTCATATCTACATGATTGCGTTATATTTAATTGTGAGACTTCCAGTGGCTCCAGATTAAGTTGCTGGATGACCATTGAGACTTCCGATGGCTCCAAATTAAGTTGTTGGATGACCATTGAGGCTTTGATACATCCTAACATTTGCGAATGTTGGATACATCATAAACGTGAGGTCTTCGGAGATGAAGTGTAGACTCACGACTAATTGCTAAACTATTTTGATGAACTTATACATGTATTTATTATACCATATATATTAGCAGGGGGTTGTGAACACACAGGTTGCAAGTCTCTTATGGCGGGACTTGCAACTGAGTGGATTCTCAATGCCTTTGCTGTGTGAACATTCTTTTGAGGCTTTTCAACTATTTTAAGACAAACTCTATGAACTCACCAACCATTGTGTTGACACTTTAGCATGTTTATCTCAGGTCTGTAAGGTGATAGCTGTTGCATGGAGCATAGAGTCGCTTGGCATGTTTTGAAGACTTATGTTTTTATCTTTACCATTCGATATGTTTTAAAACTCTTATGTATTGTATTATGGAACTCAGAATTTATTAATCGAATGGTAACTTTTCAAAACGTCTTATTTAGAGTTCGTTTTCTATACCTTGTTCTTTGTATTATGAAGTAGCACCCCTATGACACAGTCTTCCGCTGCGATATTTTGGGGGTGTTACAGATTGGTACCAGAGCCTTGGTTATAGAGAACTAGGTTGCATTTAGTGCCTAGACTATAACTGATATAAACATTAAGACTCTTCTCTTTATTTTGCCTTACACACACTTCATGCGCATATGCTTATTGCTAATTGTTTGTTTAGAAGAAACCCCAGACAATAGTCAAGTCATCAAAAATTTAGAGCTAAGTAATAATTGTTTAATTAACTTAATCTTGTGACAGTTCTTGTTTGATAAGACATAAGATTAAGTTAAATAAAGGTTATTAGTTTCCTGTAGAGATTTGATGATTTGCCTTATACTTACTTTATATGATTCTAATACCTAGAAGTGGTTCATATGTCCTAGTACGACACTCAAACCTTTCTACAAGCGCGACTAGTCCATTTCGTCATATCACCTTCTCTAGATACCCACACTACGTTACCCTTTCACAACTTAAGAACGGATGATAGAAAGTCTACCCAATTATGTAGTATCAATTGTTGAGATATGTGTGCCTGGTAATATGTATACGTGTGAAAGGAAGCAATTATAATTATGGTGGCCAACATAATTATAAATGCGTCACGACTCACGTAGACATATGTGACCATGCTTACATTAATCAACGTTGACTCAAATTGACAAGATTTAAGACTAAGTAGTCTAGGAATATCGCCTCATATCTGACGTCGACAAAATGTCCCTCCTTGTAGATATCATGGCACCAAAGAGAGTAACTCGTAGCACTAGCCGAGGTGGTGCAACACCAAGAGGTGTAAGAACTGGTGGTTGTGGAGGTAGAGGAGCTGCTCACGACACTAGTAATCCTAGTAATGATAGTGGAAGAACTGGTGGACGTGGAGGTAGAGGAGATGCTCACGACACTAGTAACCCTAGTAACGCTGGTGGAAATCCAGATGTCTCCACCATTATTGCCCAACAACTACAAAACCTACTTCCCACTATAGTCACTGATGAGTGCTCAAACACTCATCATTTTTACCGTATCTGGACTGCCAAAACATCCAAAAACACCCAAAAACGCATCAAAATACACAAATTACTCCAAAAGTGTGTTTTATATGTTTTAGATGCAAAATGTTTGAAAACAAATGAAAAACGAACAAAGTTTGCACAATTGGCAGTTCCAGTCCCCCAAGTTTCAAAATTTGGCAAAACTAGTCCCTGAAAGTTTAAAACGAAAGAAAAGTCAACCCAAGGCAAAGAAAAGTCAAAAATTATTAAAATAAGTCCTTGGGTGATAAAGTTTGAGAAAATTACACTTTTACCCCTTAAAATCCAAAATTGACAAGAATGGTCCCTGGAGTTTTGGAAATTGTCAGATTTGATCCAGGTTGGAATTATTTTGAATAAAAATCATCTTTGGGTGTTGGAAAATCATAAGTTATCACAAATGGCCCTTGGATCATAAGTTTGGGAAAATTACAGGAATAGTCCCTCAACTTTAAAAATTTTACAAAAATGGTCCTCGGGTATTTTTAAATAAAAAATGTTAGTTGTGGTCTTTGTACAATTAACAATTGGCATGATTGATCCTTATGGTTACATGGGTAAAACACCACAGCCCCCCCAACTTTGGCTAAGTTACATGAATGGTCCTTGTGAAATTAACTTAACAAAAAAAAAAACCAAATCCGGACCAAATAAACTAATCCAAACCCAGCTGTCCATTTCCCACTTCAGCCCATCAAGCCCAAACACACTTAGCCCACCCAC
The DNA here is from genome assembly GCA_030686995.1 of Artemisia argyi. Classification (NCBI taxonomy): domain Eukaryota; kingdom Viridiplantae; phylum Streptophyta; class Magnoliopsida; order Asterales; family Asteraceae; genus Artemisia; species Artemisia argyi. The sequence goes on along the minus strand of CM060698.1, from coordinate 77,536,908 downwards.
TTCCATAACCGTTTTAAATAACACCCCCCATTTTGACCCGCGTTGACCAACCCTTTTCTTCCTCACCCAGCTCCCACTTGTCTGCAATCCTCACCAAACACTCCACATCCCCCCTCCTCCACCTCATCAGCCATACCCTGTCCCATTGACATTCCACCAAACTCCAAAAGGCATTTAATGCTTCTTCTTAGCTCCAAGTTACCAGATAAAGTAGAAAAAGATTTTGGCGCCAAAATCTACTTGAACGGATGAGATCACTCCCACCCAATCCAATGGGTGGGATTTACTCAGAAAAGCACAAGGAAAAAGATGGATGCATTATAAAGAGGAGAGAAGCAGCAGAAAAAGAGACTAGTTCTTAATTTTATTTTTTTATGTCGAATGTACTTTAATTATGCAAATTGTTGTAATTTCAAGTTAGTAACTGTGTTAGTAAGCTCAAAAAGTGTAATTTGAATCTTTTCAAGTGATAAATGAAAGCAGTTTAGTTTAAAAACCTTGTGTATGATTATCATTGAAAAATTTCTACTATGGTTTAAAAGCTTTCATAATATAATTGTGAAGTCTTATTTAAGGCTTGTGTGATTTCATTTGAAGACTTCTTTAACTTTTAGTTACTCAGAAATCAGTTCTAATAAGTATTATTCAAAAAAGCCAAATGGTCAATGAAAGTCAAATAGTAATAGTGTGTTTGAAAAACTGATTCAGAAGACAATGGGGAAAGGAAATAAGCTTTGGAGTTGGGTTAGTGGCTTATGGAAGCCTTAGGATTGGTTCTAATCATTGGATCTTTGGTTCTAGCTTGGATGCCCTTGTAAGATATTTCTATCAAATCCTTGTTTCCATTATTGATTAGCTTGTTATCTGATTTATTGTCTCAGCTTATACCACTCTCATATATCTGTGCTTAACTTACATAGGTTTAAGTGTTAGAAAGTCTTCCAAAAATCATTTGAGCAAAATTTCTTAGTTCAACTGTCATGACATCTTATATATAGATTCTAGGTATTTGTGGTGTTTGTCTGTTTTTGTATGCTTATTAAGAGTTCATTGAACTTATTTAATCCTCAAAAACCTGTTGTGTTGCTTAATCACTCAATTTGCTTCATAAGATTATTTTTCATATCTATTTAGGGGTGTTTGGATCAGTGGATTAGCCACTGATTCCTTGGTCTTGGATTGGTGCTTGTTGTTTCCCTACACTACCTAGGACTGCTTTAGCTCTAATCTAACCTTAAAACCTGGTCTCAGTAGCTTTAGAGTCAAAGTAGCAAAGATCCACCACCACAGTTAACTGTGGTGGTTTTTAGAGTCCAAAATCTTTTCATTCCAATAGATAAGTGATTGTTTTAACTTAATTCAGTCATCATTTAAGTTATAAACATGATTTGAGTAAACTAGATTAAGCAAAAGTTCAAAAAAGTCAAACCATTGCATGTTTTAGAAAAGTCAAAAGCAGTCCATTGTGATTTTGAGCAATCTTTGAAGACTCATAACTTGTTGGTTTTTAAGATTTAGGATCTGAAATTTTGTGTGGATAATCTTTACCACTTTGTTTAATTTTGAGATTTATTTCAGATTTTTAGGAATTTATTTAGTGGGTCCCACACCCTCTTGAAATAGGTTGCAGGGCAACCCATTGCCCTGTTCTCAGCAGACCCACTCCACACCACCACCTTTTGTGGTGGTTTATGGCCAACTCAGTGGTCTTTACCACTTGACTTTGGGTTCTCCCAACCCCCCTCCTACCAGGGTGTAGGTTTGACCCTTTTGTTTGACCCATAAGACTGTGGACCCCACTTGTTTGTGTCCCTTAAGTTTGTCCCCAAACTGTGCAGTTAACAATCACTTAAGTGCTTATTTCAAGCTTTTTGGCTTATTCATACCTATTTGTTGCTTATTAAGTGCTTATTCTTGTTTAGTGAACTCAGAGAAACCAAATTTATCCATTGTAGACCCCTCATTTCACCATTTGAGCTTAAAACATCCCACAGTCAACAAAAGTCAACTGAAGGTTCAATAAGCTTTTCAATTGCTTATTCAGTGGGTTTAGACAAAAGTGCTTTTATTAAAGTTAGTTGTTTTTAGCTTATTATCAGTTTAGAAAAAGAAAAAATAAAAAAAAAAACCAATTTTACCAATAGTGATAGCTTCTATTTAATAGGATTTATCTATTTATTTTTCTTTTTAATTAATTTCTAAGTAATATGTCACTTTTATATTTTTAGAAATTATATTTTAGGTTAAAATAATTTTACAAATTTTTCCAGATTTTAATTTTGTCATCTAGTGGTATTTCTAATTAATTTTAATTTAATTTAGTTTTAATTAATATTAATCAATTAAATAGCTTAATTAGTTTTTATATAGTATAACCTAGTTTTTATAATTTTTATAGCTTCTATTTTAGTTAAAATAATTTTATAAATTTTTCTAGAATTTTTACTGTTCATTTAATAGTTTAAATAATTTAAATAGTTTAATTAGATAATAATTAATAAGTAGAATAATAATTAGTTATTTAACTTAAAAATACATAAAATTAACTTTTTATAATTTTTTAGGATTCCCATGATGGTTAATTAGTTTTATAAAATTTTTCTTAATTTTCTAAGCCTTTTAAGTATTTTTAATAATTCTTATTAGTTTAATTAATATTAAAATAGATAATTAGTAATTAATTAATTATAAATAATTAAATAGTGTAAAAATAATTTTAATTTTTCTTAAAATTTTCTTTTATTATTAGGAGTTTTAAAATATAAATTTTACACTTTTAACCCTTTCCATCCTTCAGTTTTATTTTTTGTTTTGTGCGTCTGTTACGTTTTTTAATTAAAACGTACGTTTTTAGTGTTTAGCTCAAATCTTCATTATCTAAATTCCAGTAATCAGTCACGTAGCTTTCCTAAGCTATATTCGTTAAATAATTCCAAATAATTCTGATCATAACCTTTTCCTGTGGATAATTACCCGATCACAAATACGCCAAAGTTACAATTCACACTTCAACGGGACTTAACGACCTGGTGATACCCTATATTACCCGGAGCATTGACCTAGGCTATTTGACTTTGTTGACCATTATCTGGTCAATATAAGTTAGGTGGTTCAGGCTCAATCAAAATTTGGCGCCGCTGCCGGGGAGGTGTGCGCGTTTCTAAAGCGTTATTTGAGATTAGTGTTATCTCACCTCACTCACTGTATAAATACCACCACTTGTGTATATTTTCGTAATCAAAATACAAAAAAGTCATTAACACTTTTCCTAAAGTGTTAAAACACCAAAAAAAATTTAAAAACAACAAAACAGATCGTAACGTTTTCTGATTCGGTTTTCTTTTAAGGTGATTCTTAAAGAAAAACGATTTTGGTAAACGAAACGATACCAAAAATATTGTCCAAAAGTTTTTAAACCCATTCACAAAACACAAAAACATCCGTCTCTTTCTTGTGTATAATAATTCTACATAAAAATAAACCGTCGCAAACCAAGACAGAACACCTTCCAACTGGGGGTGTGAACAAATAAGTTCCCAAATCAAAAAGATTAAAACTTGCCTTTGTATCCTGGTAAGTGGTGTACCTTTTCTAAAGAAGCCACTCCCCTGTGATTATTGGTTTAAGTTCACTGTCGTTTTGCCTCGATTTTGTTTTGAGTGAGTTTTTAGTGCATGCGCACTCGTTCTTCTAGGTCTACTAGCCCATTACGTGAGCTTGTACGAAAACCTAGAAGACCTCGTAGACGTTCAGCACCAACAGTCGGATCTGAGATCCGTACTGTTGCCACACGCACTGTCACCATGGCGGAAGACCGTCCCATGTGTGAACTTCTCCAAGCACCCATCGAGGGTTACGGAGATGCCATTATTGTCCCAGCCATTGTGGCTGATAGTTTTGAGCTCAAAACCGGGTTACTCAATCTTGTAACCTCGAGCCAATTCTATGGTTTCGAGAGGGACGATCCTCATGCTCATATTCGATGGTTCAATAAAATCACATCGACCATCAAGTACAAAAATGTCCCATGTGAAGCAATCAAACTCCTTCTCTTCCCATTCTCATTGGAGGGACAAGCCCGGATTTGGCTTGAAAAACAACCTCCACGATCTATTGAGACTTGGGAAGATCTTGTCAAAAAGTTTGTGAATGAATTCTTCCCACCTTCCAAGACCACGAGTCTTAAGAACGAAATCACCAAGTTCACCCAAAAATATGATGAATCTTTTGGTGAAGCGTGGGATCGTTTCAAAGAATTACTTCGCAAGTGTCCACATCATGGTTTCTCTGAGTTGATGCAACTCGATACGTTTTACAATGGCGTGAGCCAAGCTGATCAGGATTCACTCAATGCCTCCGCGGGAGGTAACTTTTTGAGTAAAACCACAAAAGAAGCTTTGCAAATCATAGAAAACAAGTCTAAGGTCCGCTCTACACGAAGCAAACCGATTGTTTCCCAAATTAATGCGGGTCCTTCCACTTCATCTTCTGTGAGTCAATCTAGCACGGATGCTAAGATTGACAAGCTCACTGAAGCGATCCAAGCTTTGGTTCTCGCCCAAACAAAGAAAGTCTCATTTCCACAACATCCTCCACCTGCTGAGGTTAAAAAAGTGGAAGTCTGTGTAACTTGTGGTGGGCCGCATGCCTACTACAATTGCACAGCTACTGATGGTACTCCATACGAAGCTCATGCTTTAGCAGGGTCCCAAAATCAAGGAGGCAATCAATATCGCCCTCCTATGGACCCTAGCTATCGTCCTCAACATCATTATCCTGGACCTCCTGGTTTTAATCAAAACCAAAATGTCCAAAACCGTGGCCAAAATCAAAATAGAGCGAACCAAGGTTATCAGAACCAAGGTTATCAAAACCAAAGTAACTTCAATCAGGGCCACGGTTTTCACAATCAAAACCAAGGATTCCAAAATCAAGGTTTCCAACAACAAAATCAAGGAAACTTTAATCGGAACCAAGGTCAGGGTAACTTCAATCAGGGATATTTTCATGGAAACAACAACCCTAATCAGGGTAATTTTCAAAATCAAGGTCCCAATCCGAACAATCGAGCTCCAAATATTCCTAATCCGAATCAAGCCATTGTTCCAACCGGGCCTTCATCTGACGAGTTGTTGAAACAATTCATGAAGTCCCAAGAAGAGTTGAACAAGTTGCTGGTCAGCCAGATTTCTGACATCAAGAAGTCTTTAAATGATCGACCCTCGGGCTCAGGTACTACTTTACCGAGCAACACGATCGCTAACCCGAGGGGCGATGCTAAGGCGATCACAACACGAAGTGGTGCTTCATATGATGAACCCGCGATTCCTACTACCTCTTCTTCCTCCCCTCCAAAGGTAGTGAATCGTGAACCTGAGGTGACAAAGGACAAAGTGCAAATTCCTAGCCCACGAAGTACAGCACACGTCCAACCTCAGGTTATTCCTGAAACCAGATGTAAGCCTGGAGTTGTCTTTGAACCACCAGAAACTCCAGTGGACAGCCCTAAATCCAAAACTTCTATTCCCTATCCATCACGTCTCAGTGAACAAAAGCTCCGCGAAAAAGCTAATCACCAAATGGATAAATTTTTCCAAATCTTCCAAGATTTGCATTTTGATATCAGCTTCGCGGATGCTATTCTCTTGATGCCCAAGTTTGCATCGACAATCAAAAATCTGTTGAGTAACAAAGAAAAATTATTTGAGATGGCAAGAACTCCTCTGAATGAGAACTGCTCTGCGGTTCTTTTGAAAAAGCTTCCTGAAAAGCTTGGAGATCCCGGGAAATTTCTCATTCCTTGTACTTTCCCGGGTATGGTTGATTGCTTCGCCCTGGCCGATCTAGGTGCTAGCATTAACCTAATGCCATATTCTGTGTGGAAGAAACTCTCTCTTCCCGAACTTACCCCCACGTGCATGACTCTAGAGCTTGCCGATCGTTCGATTTCTCGTCCCATTGGCATTGCCGAGGACGTATTCGTTAAAGTGGGGAAGTTCCATTTTCCGGCAGATTTTGTGATTGTTGACTTTGATGCCGATTCAAGGGTCCCTCTCATTCTTGGGCGGGGATTCCTTAGAACTGGGCGAGCTCTTATCGATGTATTTGAGCATGAGATCACATTACGTGTTGGATCGGAAGCCATAACCTTCAACCTAAATCAAACGTCGAGATACTCCTCCAATTATGATTGTGAGTCGGTGAATCAAATTGATGTCATCGATGTTGCTGCTGAGGAGTATGCTCAAGAGATTTTAGGTTTCATTGATGATTCTTCGAGTGAAAATCTCACTCAGTCTTCTCACCCCATTATTGCCAATTCTTATCCTTCCCTCACTCCGTTTGAGGGAAGTGACTTCATCTTAGAAGAAATGGAGGCGTTTCTCAAAAGTGATTCGATTCCCGATGGAGTCGATAACCAAGAGATCGACCTCGAGAGGGATATTCTCATGCTTGAAAAATTGTTAAACGAAGATCCCTCTCCTCTTCCTGTTCTACCACAACAACTTCATAAAGAGGAGGTCAAAAATGTTGAGAAAACTGATGACTTTCCCGAGGTTGAACTTAAGGACTTGCCGCCTCATCTTGAATATGCATTTCTGGAGGGTGATGATAAATTACCCGTCATAGTTGCCAAAGACTTAAGTGATGAGGAAAAGGCTGCTCTCATAAAGGTTTTGAAGTCTCATAAACAAGCAATTGCTTGGCGTCTTTCCGACATCAAGGGCATTGACCCTGAATTCTGTACTCATAAAATTTTAATGGAGGACGACTTCAAACCTGCAGTCCAACAACAAAGAAGGGTGAATCCAAAAATTCACGAGGTTATCAAACAAGAGGTTTTAAAACTTCTTGATGCCGGATTGATTTACCCTATCTCGGACAGTCCTTGGGTCAGCCCAATTCATTGTGTTCCAAAAAAGGGTGGCATTACCGTTGTCACAAATGAGGAGAATGAGTTAATTCCAACTCGTTTGGTTACGGGTTGGCGCGTCTGCATTGATTATCGCAAATTGAATGACGCCACTCGTAAGGATCATTTTCCTCTGCCCTTTATGGATCAGATGCTCGAGAGATTAGCGGGGAATGAGTATTATTGCTTCCTCGATGGTTTCTCGGGTTACTTTCAGATTCCCATTGACCCGCAAGACCAAGAAAAGACCACTTTCACGTGCCCCTATGGAACTTTCGCATATAAACGTATGCCATTTGGCTTATGTAATGCTCCGGGCACGTTTCAAAGATGTATGATGGCCATTTTTTCCGACATGATCGGGAAAAGTATGGAGGTCTTTATGGACGATTTTTCGGTCATTGGGGATTCGTTTCAGTCATGCCTCTCCCATTTAGACAATATGCTAAAACGTTGTGAAGACACAAAGTTATGTCTAAATTGGGAGAAGAGTCACTTTATGGTCAAAGAGGGCATCGTCCTCGGCCATAAAATTTCAAAAAACGGGATTGAGGTTGATCGTGCCAAAGTGGACGTCATTGCAAAATTACCTCATCCCACAACTGTGAAAGGTGTTAGGAGCTTTTTGGGTCACGCCGGCTTTTACCGTAGGTTTATTCAAGATTTCTCTAAAATCGCCCGGCCTATGACCCATCTCCTCGAAAAGGATGCTCCTTTTATCTTCTCCCCTGAGTGCATCGAAGCCTTTGAAACATTAAAGAAAAGGCTTACTGAGGCACCGATTCTTGTTGCCCCCGATTGGGACTTGCCCTTTGAGCTCATGTGTGATGCGAGTGATTATGCTATTGGGGCAGTCTTGGGGCAACGCAAAACAAAACATTTTCAGCCTATACACTATGCCAGCAAGACTATGACCGAGGCTCAAAGCCATTACACCACCACTGAAAAAGAATTGTTAGCTGTGGTGTATGCTTTTGAAAAATTCCGGCCATACTTGATTCTGACAAAAAGCATAGTGTATACGGATCACTCGGCTTTGAAGTACCTTTTTGCAAAACAAGATGCAAAGCCGAGACTTCTTCGTTGGGTTCTCCTCCTACAGGAATTTGATATCATTATTCGTGATAAAAAAGGAGCTGAGAACCTAGCTGCTGATCATCTCTCCCGTCTTGAAAACCCCCACCAAGATGCTTTCGAGAAAAAGGAAATAAATGAAACATTTCCTCTCGAAACCCTCAATGCGGTTTCATTTCGTGGAGACTCTACTACCCCATGGTTTGCCGACTTTGCAAACTACCTTGCGGGTAATTTCATTGTGAAAGGGATGTCGTCCCAACAGAAAAACAAATTCTTTAAAGATGTAAAACATTACTTCTGGGACGACCCCTACATGTTCAAAATCTGTGCGGATCAAGTCATCCGGCGGTGTGTGTATGGTCAAGAAGCCACTGAAATTCTTAAGGCTTGCCATGCTGGTCCCACTGGGGGCCACCACAATCCAAATTACACCGCCAAAAAGGTGTTTGACTCCGGTTTCTTTTGGCCCACAATCTACAAGGATGCCCATGAATTGGTCAAATCCTGTGACGCTTGTCAACGTCACGGGAATATTTCACAAAAGAATGAAATGCCACAAAATGCAATTCAAGTTTGTGAAATCTTTGACGTTTGGGGCATTGACTTTATGGGGCCATTTCCGTCATCTCATGGAAACAAGTATATACTCGTGGCAGTTGACTATTTGTCAAAATGGGTCGAAGCAAAAGCTTTACCCACAAATGATGCCCGAGTAGTTGTGAAGTTTTTGAAAGCTCTCTTTGCTCGATTTGGAACTCCACGTGCTATAATTAGTGATCGTGGTACGCATTTTTGCAATGACAAATTCGATAAAGTCATGCAAAAGTATGGTGTAACTCACCGTCTTTCTACTGCGTACCACCCTCAAACAAGTGGACAAGTAGAAGTTTCCAATCGAGGCATAAAGAGAATTTTGGAGAGAACCGTTGGGGAAAATCGTGCATCTTGGTCGGATAAATTAGATGATGCACTTTGGGCTTTCCGTACGGCGTATAAAACACCCATTGGGTGTACGCCATATAAGCTTGTGTACGGGAAAGCGTGCCATCTTCCGATCGAGCTTGAGCATAAAGCCTATTGGGCTCTCAAGCATGCAAATTTTGACCTCAAAACTGCGGGTGATCACAGGAAGGTTCAACTCAATGAATTAAATGAACTCCGTGATCAAGCTTACGAGAACTCTTTGATCTATAAAGAAAAGACAAAGAAGATTCATGACTCCAAGATCAAAAACCGCATTTTCAATGTTGGTGATCGAGTCCTTCTTTTCAACTCTAGACTCAAGATCTTCTCGGGAAAGCTAAAAACCCGATGGACTGGTCCGTTCACTATCGTTAAGGTTTATCCTTATGGCACCGTCGAGTTATCACAAAATGACGGCCCTAACTTCAAAGTGAATGGACATCGTCTAAAGCACTACTTTGGAGAGGACATACCATCCATGGTTGTCCCGGATCTCCAAACTTTCCCCAAGGACAATTGAATTCGGGGATCGAGTCAAGCTAGTGACTCGGTGAACAAAAATTAGCAACATGTACGGGTTTTCACCCGTATTTCTGACTTCTTTCTATTTTCTACCACCCTAGTGTGGGGGAATGGCCATCCCCCACCGTTTCAAAAGTAAATATTTTTCAAAATTCAATAAACATGTTTTGTATATTATGTCATTCATCTCCCGGGCTGTCAAGGCACATTTACTACAGTTAATCATTCACAAGTGATTAGCTAGCGTGGTAAACTTGACACAAGCCTGGGAAGTGTATGTATATTATTATTCAGCTTCCAGGCTGTCAGGGCAGATTTATTACAGTTAATCATTCACAAGTGATTAGCTTGCGTGGTAAACCTGACACAAACCTGGAAGGTGTATGTATATTATAAACTTTATCATTCAACTCCCGGGCTGTTAGAACAAATTTATTACAGTTAATCATTCACAAGTGGTTAGCTTGCGTGGTAAACCTAACACAAGCCTGGGAGGTAGTGATCAAAAAAAAAAAAAAAAAAAAAAAAAAAAAAAAAAAAAATTGTATGTACAGATAAAATAAAGTGAAAAATACAAAACAAAATTCCACAGTTAGCTTCGAATATTATCCTTTTACGTTCACAGATTCGGCATAATAGCCGGGACTTTGAATATTGAGGGCAATATTCATTTCTAAGTGTGGGGGGGAAATTCTAGCGAATTTTATCGCAAAATATTTTCAAGTACCCCCATTTTAGGCCAAAATTTTTCAAAATTTTTCACTTTATTCCAAAATTTTTGTGGTTATCAGTCCGCCAAAGTCTTAATGACAAAGGGATTGGCTAGTCCAGGAGCAAACGGCTCTTGGTAAAGACAACTCAAATCCGTTTATGGCTGGCAGTTTGCCCAAAATTGCATGGTTCCTCAACTCCCCCGCATCCTTATAAGCAAATGAGTTGGCTAGCCCACAAGATTATGGCTTGTGGTAAAGGCCGTGGAAAAACCATAATTGGTAATCAGCTCACCAAGATGTTGACTAGGTCCATCAAGATGCTGGCTAGTCCAGGAGCAAACGGCTCCTGGTAAAGACTTATCAAATCCGTTGACAGCTGGTGGTTTGCTCAAAATCACACGGTTATTAGGTGTGCCACAGTTCTTACACCTGGCTACTCCAGAAGTGATGGCTTTTGGTAAAGAGATTAAAATCCATCAAGTTTTTCTCAAAAGATTGCTAGGGACTAGCAATAGCTTAGTGTGGGGGATTGATGAGTGCTCAAACACTCATCATTTTTACCGTATCTGGACTGCCAAAACATCCAAAAACACCCAAAAACGCATCAAAATACACAAATTACTCCAAAAGTGTGTTTTATATGTTTTAGATGCAAAATGTTTGAAAACAAATGAAAAACGAACAAAGTTTGCACAATTGGCAGTTCCAGTCCCCCAAGTTTCAAAATTTGGCAAAACTAGTCCCTGAAAGTTTAAAACGAAAGAAAAGTCAACCCAAGGCAAAGAAAAGTCAAAAATTATTAAAATAAGTCCTTGGGTGATAAAGTTTGAGAAAATTACACTTTTACCCCTTAAAATCCAAAATTGACAAGAATGGTCCCTGGAGTTTTGGAAATTGTCAGATTTGATCCAGGTTGGAATTATTTTGAATAAAAATCATCTTTGGGTGTTGGAAAATCATAAGTTATCACAAATGGCCCTTGGATCATAAGTTTGGGAAAATTACAGGAATAGTCCCTCAACTTTAAAAATTTTACAAAAATGGTCCTCGGGTATTTTTAAATAAAAAATGTTAGTTGTGGTCTTTGTACAATTAACAATTGGCATGATTGATCCTTATGGTTACATGGGTAAAACACCACAGCCCCCCCAACTTTGGCTAAGTTACATGAATGGTCCTTGTGAAATTAACTTAACAAAAAAAAAAAACCAAATCCGGACCAAACAAACTAATCCAAACCCAGCTGTCCATTTCCCACTTCAGCCCATCAAGCCCAAACACACTTAGCCCACCCACTTCCATAACCGTTTTAAATAACACCCCCCATTTTGACCCGCGTTGACCAACCCTTTTCTTCCTCACCCAGCTCCCACTTGTCTGCAATCCTCACCAAACACTCCACATCCCCCCTCCTCCACCTCATCAGCCATACCCTGTCCCATTGACATTCCACCAAACTCCAAAAGGCATTTAATGCTTCTTCTTAGCTCCAAGTTACCAGATAAAGTAGAAAAAGATTTTGGCGCCAAAATCTACTTGAACGGATGAGATCACTCCCACCCAATCCAATGGGTGGGATTTACTCAGAAAAGCACAAGGAAAAAGATGGATGCATTATAAAGAGGAGAGAAGCAGCAGAAAAAGAGACTAGTTCTTAATTTTATTTTTTTATGTCGAATGTACTTTAATTATGCAAATTGTTGTAATTTCAAGTTAGTAACTGTGTTAGTAAGCTCAAAAAGTGTAATTTGAATCTTTTCAAGTGATAAATGAAAGCAGTTTAGTTTAAAAACCTTGTGTATGATTATCATTGAAAAATTTCTACTATGGTTTAAAAGCTTTCATAATATAATTGTGAAGTCTTATTTAAGGCTTGTGTGATTTCATTTGAAGACTTCTTTAACTTTTAGTTACTCAGAAATCAGTTCTAATAAGTATTATTCAAAAAAGCCAAATGGTCAATGAAAGTCAAATAGTAATAGTGTGTTTGAAAAACTGATTCAGAAGACAATGGGGAAAGGAAATAAGCTTTGGAGTTGGGTTAGTGGCTTATGGAAGCCTTAGGATTGGTTCTAATCATTGGATCTTTGGTTCTAGCTTGGATGCCCTTGTAAGATATTTCTATCAAATCCTTGTTTCCATTATTGATTAGCTTGTTATCTGATTTATTGTCTCAGCTTATACCACTCTCATATATCTGTGCTTAACTTACATAGGTTTAAGTGTTAGAAAGTCTTCCAAAAATCATTTGAGCAAAATTTCTTAGTTCAACTGTCATGACATCTTATATATAGATTCTAGGTATTTGTGGTGTTTGTCTGTTTTTGTATGCTTATTAAGAGTTCATTGAACTTATTTAATCCTCAAAAACCTGTTGTGTTGCTTAATCACTCAATTTGCTTCATAAGATTATTTTTCATATCTATTTAGGGGTGTTTGGATCAGTGGATTAGCCACTGATTCCTTGGTCTTGGATTGGTGCTTGTTGTTTCCCTACACTACCTAGGACTGCTTTAGCTCTAATCTAACCTTAAAACCTGGTCTCAGTAGCTTTAGAGTCAAAGTAGCAAAGATCCACCACCACAGTTAACTGTGGTGGTTTTTAGAGTCCAAAATCTTTTCATTCCAATAGATAAGTGATTGTTTTAACTTAATTCAGTCATCATTTAAGTTATAAACATGATTTGAGTAAACTAGATTAAGCAAAAGTTCAAAAAAGTCAAACCATTGCATGTTTTAGAAAAGTCAAAAGCAGTCCATTGTGATTTTGAGCAATCTTTGAAGACTCATAACTTGTTGGTTTTTAAGATTTAGGATCTGAAATTTTGTGTGGATAATCTTTACCACTTTGTTTAATTTTGAGATTTATTTCAGATTTTTAGGAATTTATTTAGTGGGTCCCACACCCTCTTGAAATAGGTTGCAGGGCAACCCATTGCCCTGTTCTCAGCAGACCCACTCCACACCACCACCTTTTGTGGTGGTTTATGGCCAACTCAGTGGTCTTTACCACTTGACTTTGGGTTCTCCCAACCCCCCTCCTACCAGGGTGTAGGTTTGACCCTTTTGTTTGACCCATAAGACTGTGGACCCCACTTGTTTGTGTCCCTTAAGTTTGTCCCCAAACTGTGCAGTTAACAATCACTTAAGTGCTTATTTCAAGCTTTTTGGCTTATTCATACCTATTTGTTGCTTATTAAGTGCTTATTCTTGTTTAGTGAACTCAGAGAAACCAAATTTATCCATTGTGGACCCCTCATTTCACCATTTGAGCTTAAAACATCCCACAGTCAACAAAAGTCAACTGAAGGTTCAATAAGCTTTTCAATTGCTTATTCAGTGGGTTTAGACAAAAGTGCTTTTATTAAAGTTAGTTGTTTTTAGCTTATTATCAGTTTAGAAAAAGAAAAAATCAAAAAAAAAACCAATTTTACCAATAGTGATAGCTTCTATTTAATAGGATTTATCTATTTATTTTTCTTTTTAATTAATTTCTAAGTAATATGTCACTTTTATATTTTTAGAAATTATATTTTAGGTTAAAATAATTTTACAAATTTTTCCAGATTTTAATTTTGTCATCTAGTGGTATTTCTAATTAATTTTAATTTAATTTAGTTTTAATTAATATTAATCAATTAAATAGCTTAATTAGTTTTTATATAGTATAACCTAGTTTTTATAATTTTTATAGCTTCTATTTTAGTTAAAATAATTTTATAAATTTTTCTAGAATTTTTACTGTTCATTTAATAGTTTAAATAATTTAAATAGTTTAATTAGATAATAATTAATAAGTAGAATAATAATTAGTTATTTAACTTAAAAATACATAAAATTAACTTTTTATAATTTTTTAGGATTCCCATGATGGTTAATTAGTTTTATAAAATTTTTCTTAATTTTCTAAGCCTTTTAAGTATTTTTAATAATTCTTATTAGTTTAATTAATATTAAAATAGATAATTAGTAATTAATTAATTATAAATAATTAAATAGTGTAAAAATAATTTTAATTTTTCTTAAAATTTTCTTTTATTATTAGGAGTTTTAAAATATAAATTTTACACTTTTAACCCTTTCCATCCTTCAGTTTTATTTTTTGTTTTGTGCGTCTGTTACGTTTTTTAATTAAAACGTACGTTTTTAGTGTTTAGCTCAAATCTTCGTTATCTAAATTCCAGTAATCAGTCACGTAGCTTTCCTAAGCTATATTCGTTAAATAATTCCAAATAATTCTGATCATAACCTTTTCCTGTGGATAATTACCCGATCACAAATACGCCAAAGTTACAATTCACACTTCAACGGGACTTAACGACCTGGTGATACCCTATATTACCCGGAGCATTGACCTAGGCTATTTGACTTTGTTGACCATTATCTGGTCAATATAAGTTAGGTGGTTCAGGCTCAATCAGTCACACAAGTTGGCAATCACATGAACAATTCGGGAAACCACGGAAGCATAAATGACGCTACAAATGATGGAGGAAGGAATAACAACAACAACAACAACAACCATAGGACTGGATGTACGTATAAGGAATTTACGTCATGCAAACCAATTGAGTTTAATGGTAAAGGAGGTGCATTGGCATATACACGATGGGTCGAGAAGATGGAGTCAGTGATCGATATCAGTAACTGTGCAATCCACCAGAGAGTGAAATATTCTGCATGCTTGCTATCAGAAAAGGCGTTGACATGGTGGAACATGCAGATTCAAGCAAGGACTAGAGAAGCAGTTGTAGGCATGACATGGGACGACTTTAAGGGACTACTGAAGGAAGAGTACTGCCCGGTTAATGAAATACAAAAACTAGAGGACGAGTTTTGGCATCACTCTATGGTAGGGGCTGGTCATGCAACCTACACAGATCGGTTTCATGAACTAGCTAAACTAGTTCCTCATCTGGTTACCCCTGAATCCAAGAGGATTGAGAGGTACATTTATGGCCTTGTTCCCGAGATTCGTGGGATGGTGAAAACAACCGAACCTCCCACAATTCAGAGTGCAATATTGAGAGCAGGGACCCTAACAGATGAGATGGTTAGGAATGGAACTTTGAAGATTAATGATAAAAGGAAGGGAGCAGGTGAATCAGGCGAGCAAAAGGGTACAATGGTTGATAATAAGAGAGCAAGAGGATTTGCGGCAACAATTTATGATCAGGGAAAGTATGAAGGTCCACATCCTAAGTGTAATAAATGTGTTTATCATCATCAGAGGTCTGAGCCCTGTCGAATGTGTACTAATTGCAATCAGAAGAGCCATTTTACAAATCAGTGTAAAGCAACGGCAAGGCAAGTAACACCGGTGAATGCGGGCAATATAAGAAACAACCAAAAGACATGCTTTGAGTGCAACAGCCCAAACCACTTCCGAGATACTTGTCCTAAGTTAAATAGGGCACAGAGACAAGTGCTAGATAACCCAACTCTAGCCGTAATGCTTGAAGAAAATAACCCAAACCGTGAATACAATGTTAGTCCACCTCGGGGTCGAGCATACTATTTGGGTGCTAAAGAAGCCCGCAATGCGTAACGGGTACGTACCTTATACTACCATATTATTCTATTCTAAACCTAGCTTTATTATGCCGCTATTAAGATAAGAGACCTAGACACACTAAACTTAGGGACGAAGTTTCCTGAAGGGGTAGAGACTGTAACAATTCGCATTTTCAGATTTATTTCTATTCCCGAAAATTTTACTATTCACTTTTACTATTCATTTTTCCCAAAATTTTCCCGAAAGTTGATTTTTATTTCATATTCTCGAGTGATAAATCATTTCCATGGAAAATTAAATGTTTGACATTCGTTAGATCATTTTCGTGAAAGTTATTAAGGAATTACACGAAATTACACGTGTTAGGGTAAAACGTCATTCAAAAATTCTACGCACAACGAAACTCGACCGCGTTAAGTGACCCCGCATCATAAAAATGTTTAGTACTCTCATGATTAATTAGAGAATTAATCATGACTGTGAAAAACATGACCCAAAATAAGCCTCGGCCGTGAAAAACTGGAATTTTCAGTTTTTAAACGTTTTTACTCAGTCGTAACCTTAGCCTATACCTGCACCGTGTTTCTAAGACGATTTGAGTTTTCAACTTATTAGAAAAAGTCAACATATTTTTCCCTCCTCCTTTGACCAAAAATCATTCCTTGATTTTATAAGTCATTCCTTGATTTTTAGGCTTGCGGTTTTAGGTTTAAAAGACATTTAACACCAACCGACACTAGACTGAGCCCAGCCTAGACATTATAAGTCATTTTAAGTCATTATTATCCTATTAGAAAAGTTACATTTTACTTTTCTCAATTTTACGCAACTTTCGTACGTTTTACGTATTACGCGTTTTAGACCCGTGTTTCCAGTTTTAGCAGGGTTTTACCACCCAAATGGAACCTACCACTCATTTTATATTTTATTATGGAGTGTCATGACATGTTTAACAATACTTTTAAGTTTCATATTTTTAGGATACCCGGTTTTACGTTTTGAGGCTTAATCATTTACGGTTAGCAATTTACGGGGTCAAAACTAGTCACATAAGTAGGATAATATCATCAAAAGTCCACACCTTGTTCTCCAAGCATATGAACCGACCTAGGGGGAATTCAGCCCATAGGTGGCTTGATCTCATGCTAGGAGGCTTAGATTTCATACATGTGTTCACCTTGGCCTCCAAGGTTGGACTGGTCAACTAAACTAACCTCCTTAAGACCCTATAAAAGCCCCCCATCCCCCCTTTGTGCCGTGCATATCCCCACACCAAACCACACCACACTTAGCTTATTTACTTCTAATTTCTAGCAAGGTTCAAGTACTTTTTCAAGATAGAAACCCTAGTTTCTTTTAGGTAACCAAAACACTTCCATAACCTCATATACTTTGGTGATTCTCTTGAGTTTAGATCCACTCAAGTCACCTAAACCTTCATCACAAATCATTCAAGAATACAAGGGTAGAAGGGTTACTAAAGTGGAGGAAAGCTTATTCAATCAAAGTCCTAGTTCTTGTCCTAGTTTCCCTTTTTCATTAAGGCCAAAACTTGTAAGCAAACCCTAACATACTTTCTTGCTTAATTATCATTTTCATGCTCTTTGTGTTCCTTTCATGCTATATATGTTCTTGTTATTGTGTTCATGATGTTTAAAAATGGATAAAACAAGTATTGATATACATATGTTAACTTATGACAAGTAAACAAGCAAACTAGTGATTTTTATGGAGAACCACGACTAAAATAGTATAAATTTGATATTTTACACTTACTTACTGTTAAAGAGGACTTAACAAGGAAAACATAGCAATTTGAATCACCCAAAACGAGTACCCGAGTCAAAAGTTATGGCCATAAGAAGTTAGCGAAACCAAAACGGCAAAACTGCCCAAACCTACTGTTTTTGCATTCTGCCATTTTGAAAGTCCCCCTTCTGGTCCGATTCATCAAAAAGTTAAAACACGAAAGTTGTCCGGAACAACGTTTTCGTTCAGGAGTAAAGAAGCTCGAGGAGTGATAATTTTCTTCAAAATCTTAACAACTCATTTTAGACCAAAGTCACTATATTATAGTTATGATTTACTAAGACCAAGAGGTCTAATGACCTAAAGCCAAGACTATAACCATGGCTAAAGCCAAGGTTGAGTCTCAATACCATGGAAAAATGACCAAGGTCACGGCGAAGCCATGACTAAATGACCATATAAACTTACTTAGGCGGAAACATGAAACAAGGAGTTGGCGATAACTTGAACATACAATTTGGATCTACTCCACCTAAAGAACCATGAGATACAAGTTATAATAAACTTACCCTAATAACAATCTTCATGTACAAATAGACTTTCCTAAGTTTATTCAAATATTGGACATGTAACTTTTCGGATCAAAACTTATACATTTGTTATCAAATACTACAATAGTAGGGAGCCTCATGTGAGGAGTTCATTAAGTAAGCCGTCGAGATGAGTTGTGGATTTACGAATTAAAGTGTCCTGGCTCCTCGAACGTTTACTCCATGACTTCTGAATTATGTCGGCCCGAACGGTAGTAAGAGATATACAACTTATACATGTTTCATAAACCATTTATATTCAACGACTTACGCTATATACTAAGTACTACATCATGAACATTATGCAAGACATATATAGGCAATTCTTCTTATTCTTAGACGTTACTCCAAACCTAAGTCGCAACGTTCTATTATAGGCTGCTCTTAGAGACTTTCACGATTCGACTACCACTTTGATTTCACATCACTTAAGCTTAAGGTGAGTCATAGCCCCTACTTTTTCATACTTGTTTTAACTCTTTGTGGGAGATACATGCTCAACTACTTGCTTACTTGTACAAATACTCAAAACATTTATACTTGATTGTTTATACTTGATTGTGTTACACTTGATTGTCTTATACTTGATCGCATTATACTTGATTTCATATCTACATGATTGCGTTATATTTAATTGTGAGACTTCCAGTGGCTCCAGATTAAGTTGCTGGATGACCATTGAGACTTCCGATGGCTCCAAATTAAGTTGTTGGATGACCATTGAGGCTTTGATACATCCTAACATTTGCGAATGTTGGATACATCATAAACGTGAGGTCTTCGGAGATGAAGTGTAGACTCACGACTAATTGCTAAACTGTTTTGATGAACTTATACATGTCTTTATTATACCATATATATTAGCAGGGGGTTGTGAACACACAGGTTGCAAGTCTCTTATGGCGGGACTTGCAACTGAGTGGATTCTCAATGCCTTTGCTGTGTGAACATTCTTTTGAGGCTTTTCAACTATTTTAAGACAAACTCTATGAACTCACCAACCATTGTGTTGACACTTTAGCATGTTTATCTCAGGTCTGTAAGGTGATAGCTGTTGCATGGAGCATAGAGTCGCTTGGCATGTTTTGAAGACTTATGCTTTTATCTTTACCATTCGATATGTTTTAAAACTATTATGTATTGTATTATGGAACTCAAGTTTGTAACTCAGAATTTATTAATCGAATGGTAACTTTTCAAAACGTCTTATTTAGAGTTCGTTTTCTATACCTTGTTCTTTGTATTATGAAGTAGCACCCCTATGACACAGTCTTCCGCTGTGATATTTTGGGGGTGTTACAACAAAGTGCGTACAAAAATTTTTTTTTTAATGTTAAAGATAACGGTCGTTAGTTAACAGCCGTTAAATAACTAACGACCGTTAAAAAAAAAAAAAAAAAAAAAAAAAAAAAAAAAAAAAAAAAAAAAAAAAACTGTAACAAACACTGTAGCAAGCACAGTGCTTGCTACAGTAACCTCTTACCCTTTAGTATATTATATAACTAGCGGGGTTGCCCGCGCGTTGCGACGGGTGTGTTTTGTGTTTTGTATTTTGTCGGTTGTACTGTATAATTAATAATTTTGTTATTTGAAGTATGCATATGTTTACTTGAAAGCATAATTTGTTTATATTTACGGATTTTTTTTTTTTTTGGCGTTGCAGCTGAAATTTTTTTTGGTTGTTTGTTTTCTCGGTTTGTTTTTTTTTTTTTTTTTTTTTTTTAAATAAACAAATTTGTATAAGAAATTTTTTGTAAGTGTTATTTTTTGTATTTTTTTTTTAAACAAATTTTTTTAAGGAAATTTATGTTAAAAAATAAAAAAATCTGTACCGAGTACTGTAGCGACGCAAAAAAATGTATTATTTTTTGTATTTTTTTATTTAAAAAAAAACAAATTTTCTTAAAAGAAAAAAAAAAAAAAAAAAAAAAAAAACTGTAGCGAATTTACTGTAGCACTGTTGCTGCTACAGTGTTTTTACACGTGTCGCAGTTTGGTGAGTTGCCTGCCTTTTATATATATAGTATAATTTGTTGGATTGTTGCAATCTAAATTATATATATATTTAAAACCGAGTTTTTCCGTTTGCCATGTGGGCCTGATCACGGAAGTTATTACAGAAGCCCAACTGCCTTATTTGTGGACAACATTGTGCCGTACAAACATTAGTACAAATATTTGTTTAATTAATTTATAGTGCATGTGGATAGTGGCACATGCGGCCTGCTACCATTGGTCCAGGAAAAAACGGGGGTACTGTTCACCGTCCCGTAAAACAACTGTTGCGTCAACTGTTCATCCGTTATTCTTGCATTACAGCTACTGTGGAGGTCCCGTAATGTTGCTGTAATACCTTCTTTGTACTACATTTTTGCACCCATATCATCTATGTGTACTGCAAATCTTGACTGGAAAATAAGAACAAAACAAACACTTTACCAACTAAAAGAAACAACACCCTATGTGGGTTTCTTATCAGTCGAGCACCACAAAAGAACCAACTTTGCCAAAACTTACACTTAAAACAAACATCAACAAGCTGTGAGCAATTACCAGAAACTTAGAACCAAAACCGTCACAATAATTCGTGAACAAGACTGCGATTATACCCTGGTCGACCCGACCCGTTTCAACCAAAACACAAACAAACACCACAGATTTTCTTACCACACGATTAGGTTTTAATATGTTTTAATCCGTCTTTTAAATCCACACAAAAAAAAAATACACAACAAACGATATTAGTAAAAAAAATTTAACAACAAAATTTATAAATAATTACAACGACAAGTATCTGGAAATAACATCATCACTTCCAGGTTTGAGGTGAAAAACCAGCCGCACGTGCGAATCTGAAAAAAAAATATAAATATACAAAAAGAAATTAGAAATTTATTCCGACAACCACAATTCACAAAGAGATTTTTACTCGCCCGAGTCAATGCGAGTTGACTCGGTGAGTCACTGAGTCGTGAACGAGTCACACCGAGTCGAGTTTAAATATTTTAGATCCAAACTTTTTTCAATCTTTTACAAAGGTTTTATAAAAGGATTTATATGAAAATCGAATTAAATAAAAAGTTACAAATTAGGGTTTGAAAAATAAAAATATAAAGAGGAAAGGAGGCGTGTGACGGGTGTTACCGAGAGAGAGACAGAGCAACGGCGGCAGTGGTGGTCTCGGCAGTGGTGGTGGAGAAAATGGGTGGCGCGTGAGGGTGTTACGTTGGGAGCCAGAAGCTCAAACGCTCCAGAAATAAAGTAGAGAAGCCGATCTATCGATTCGGCAATAAAAATGTATCGCCGGAAAATATTCCGGCGACGGTGGCGGAAACTGCTGCTGTTGCCGGATATGATAAAGAATCCGGCGATGTTGTAGAGAGAGAAAAGAGTTGGTGTATGTGTGTGTTTTTAATAAATATGAAATAAAAGAAATAAAAATGGTTTATATAGGGAGGGACCAAAATGAATATTGAAAATGTGGAGGGACCAATTCTGCCAGTTTGGCAATTTGTTTCACGATCCGGGGCTCATTCGACATAGCAAACGGGCTCGAAAAATTACGAAACTTGCGACATTGTTCACGAAATCATTTTTCCAACGAAAACGAGTATATATATGCATAACTTTCAATAATTCAATATATTTCAATATATTTAGCAAATACGATACGTTTCGAGTTTTATAGGTTGTGCTGATTTCTTCTAAACTTTATTATTGTTTACTAAAAAAAATTTCAAATACATGGTACTAATAACAATGTATGATTATTCTTTTGTTAAAAATAGTTATTATCTTAATATTAGTATCGTTGCAATTTTGTTAGATTAATGTGACATCATATACACACGCTCCACGACATTCTCACGCGTTTCTCCACGGCATACCCGCGGCAACGCGCGGATTTACATGCTAGTAATATTCGTTCGGTACCAGTAATTTTTGTTCTTATTCCTAATAAACTAATTCTATCAAAATCATATGTCAAATCGGACTATTATTTTTTTAGAAAATTTAACACGTCTTTCTTGATGAATTTGTATGGTTGCAAAGATCCAATCTACGCACGCCAATATATTATTTTTTTAACAACTTGCATGAGAGTCAATAATATTTCACCAACTCATGTCACTAAAGAAGTAATTATTTCGTGAGTCGTTTAGAACGTTTGTTTATTTTGTCCAAATATACTTACTATCTTAAAATTTAGAGTAAATTACACCGTTCGTCCTTGTGGTTTGGCTATAATAACATCGTAAGTCCTTCGACTTTCATTTTTGTATGGTAAATCCTTATAATGTAGTTTTGTAACACCATTTGTCCTTATCACTAACGACCGAGGGACTTGCGATGTTATTAAAGTCAAACCACAGGGACGAACAGTGTAATTGATAAGGACGAATGATGTTACAAAACTTCATAATAAGGATCGACCATGTAAAAATGAAAGTTGAGAGACAACCAAATGGGACACGAATGATGTAATTTACTCAAAAATTTATAATATAAGGATAAGCGTTTATCACACTTTAGAAAAATAATTTTATCAAGTCTTCCGAATATTGTTTTTTAGTCATTTTTCTTACAGTAGTTTGAAAACTACACATTTCCTTTTCAAGAAGTTTCAAGGTTTCCAATAGTTCAAGCCTGTAAAATTGACTCTTTAACATCGACACTTTTACTGTTAATATTTAATAAGTTCTCTTTTACTTATGATTATAATAAACCTGATGTATATGTGCATATATTCAAGAAGATAAATACTGTATCAATTTGCGAATAACCAATACCTATGTTCAAAAGGTTAGAACAAGGTATTGGGGGTAAAGAATCAGAAAGGAAATGAATAAACATATCTGATTAGGAGTAGTAAATGCAATCATTGCTTAGTAGTGGGTAATGAGTCATTATTCAGTAAATTGGGAAGAATGATAATGATTACCCACCACTACCACCAACTAGGACTGTAAACGAACCGGACGAACACGAACAGAGCCTTGTTCATGTTCATTCATTTAATTTTAACCGGACAAATAAACGGAAACGAACGCTTAAACAGATGAATTTTCTTGTTCATGTTCATTTATTAAGAAAATGAGTTGTTCATGTTCGTTTATGTTCGTTCATTAAGACAATAAACGAACGCTAACCGGACATAGACGATTGAATATAAATGAACATACACAAACAAATATAAACTTTATTAAATTATGCAAAATATATTGTTTTATAAGTGTTGTTTTGTTTAAACAAACCAATTTTAAAATCATACGATTAAAAGATATAATATAAGAACATAAATGAACATAAACAAACGCATAATCGGACGTTCACGAATATAAATGAACGGACGCGACTTTTATCATTTCGTTCATTTAACTAAACGAACATAAAATATTATTCATGTTTGTTCATTTAATAAATAAAATGAATATCAATGAACTTTTTACCGAACGATTTATTAAATGTTCACTGAACGTTCAGTTTGTTTACAGCCCTACCACCAGCCACTACCAGCAGCCAACACCACCACCACCAACAGCCACTACCACCACCACCAGCCACCAGCCACCAGCCACCACCACCAACACCACTAGCAGACACCAACACTACCAGCTACCACCACCATCACCAGCACTACTTTGGAGGTTAATGAATTTTTCTTAAACCAAACACTATCAAATATAATGATAATCTTCATTCCATTCTTTTATATTTCATTATATATTCCCTTTACCTTTGTTATTCTCATTCCTCTATTTGAACCAAGTGCACCCTTAGTTGTTATATTTTATGATAACAACATCGTGTTAACTAATTAACTAACTACCTCAACGATAAAAGATTCTAGAATATGTTGCTTTGTTTATTTCTAGATATGTAATTATTCTCTTTGGTTTCTATCGCCTTGCCAGGAGCCTTTTATTTAATAAAATTTCGCAATTGAAAAAAACCTACCTCAACCACAATGGTGTATCATAATTTTTGTAGATTTCTCTCTCTTAAAAATAACTCTAAAGACCATGTTTAGCAAAACATCTTTTTTAGAATCTCAATCTTATGTTCTATTTAAAACCTCTGATTTTTATACGTATAACGTAATTTTAGATTCAAAAAGAGAACAATGACAAATTAATAAGCCAAATATGAGACACTCTGTTTGTGGTCATAATATAATAATATGTAATGTTTTTCTAGAAAAGGAATCTACCATAAGGTATTATAAAATGTACATATTGATGATGTAAAGTTAAAAGGTAAAAGTAGGACAATTGTATAAAGTCATATATTGCAATCTCCAACTAATGTGATCAATAAAGCTTACTTAAATTATGAGCTCTCAGGTGTTTAGATGATGGGAACAAACAAAGATCAAAGACTAGCACGATGTTATAAAAATACAACTTATACTCAAACTTTGAAGACGAATTTTGCACGTTAACTTTCAAAACTGGCATATGTCCTAGTTTATTTAGTTTTCTAAACAGAAAAATTACCGAACACGTATCAAAATGAAATCATAATTTAAAAAAGAGTAAAAATCGCAAAAAAAAAAAAAAAAAAAAAAAAAAAAAAAAAAAAAGTCTTTGTGGTATCGCCTACATTGTAGACATAGTTCTTACAATTTTGAATGTACAAGTGCAATTCCTGCAGATAACTTTGACTTGCAATTATCATTCATAGCATGAGAAAATATGAACTTTGAAAGTGCACATTACCACCTATCAACAAGTCAACAACCACAATTGCATACCAAAGTTATTCATGAAGACCTTGTTAAATACTCCGTAAGTGGTGTGAGCAGGGACGGAACCAGGTTGGGTCCCTGATGATCTCGGAACACCCATGAAGTTTCTCGACGTAGTATTAATTTTCGGTAAAAACCTCGATTTTTTGTAAATTGCACCCGGTTCATGAAAATTGTGTTTCTAGTTTAGTATATTTTCTATAAATGCAGCTGGTGAATATATCTCCTGGTTCCATCCCTGGATGTGAGACTATCTTCGGTTTGTTTGGTTCTACTATGCGTTGTAATTTTAGTCTTGGGTCTCTTACTTGGAGATCCTTGACTCTTGGTGTTTTTGTATTCTATTTGGGATGTTTTTATAACAATATTTGTCTTTGCTTTGAAGGAAAAGTTAAAAAATTGCGTCTGTGGTTTTAAAGTTATGAACTGTTAATGCACTTCTTTTCTATGAAAAACGAAACATGAACTTGAGACATGTATATTTCTATGTCGTTTCCCTAAATAAACATATGTTTGAACTTTAATATTTTAACAAACTTTAAGAGAATTCTTAGGGGGCGTTTGGTTCGCCGTAATCCGGTGTAATTGGATGTAATTGTAATTTGATTACATTACGTAAGCTGTTTGTTTCGCAGAATGGAGGGAATTGTAATTCAGATTACATTACGTAGGCTGTTTGGTTTGCGTTGTAATTGTAATTCAGCCATTACAATTACATCAATGGAGGTAATTGAGATTACATAGGATATTGGATGGAAAGTTTTGAATTACGTTGTAATTCAGAATTATTATTATTATTATATAAATAATAAAATAATAATATTTATATAAAAATAATAAATAATATTTATTATAATAATATATATAATAATAATAATATAATAATAATAATAAAAATATAATAATAATAATAATAACTAATAATAATAATAATAATTATTTTTATTATATTTATATAATAATTATAATAATATTTATAATAATAATAATAATAATAATTATTATTATTATTATTATTATTATTTTAATAATAAAAATATAATAATAATAATTAATATAAATATTAAAATAATAATATATTAATATAATAATTATAATAATCATAATTATTTTTATTATATTTATATAATAATTATAATAATATTTATAATAATATTTATTATTATTATTATTATTTTATTATTTTAATTATAAAAATAATAATAATAATATATTTTTTATTTTTATTATTTTAATAATAATAATTATTATAATAATATTTATTAGTATTATTATTATTATTATTATTATTATTATTATTTTTAAATAGTAATAATATATTTTATTATTTTTATTATTTTAATAATAATAATAATAATAATAATAATTAATATTTTTAATATTATTATTATTATTATTATTGTTATTTATTGTTATTATTATTATTATTATTATTATTATTATTATTATTTATTTAGTTATTTATTTTTATAATTATTATTATCAAGGCTTTTTTTTTTTTTTTTTTTTAATCTTTTGAATTACAATTACGTTGAGATCCAACTAAACAAATTGACAGAATACATCAATTACAATTCCAACACATTACAATTACAACACATTCCAACTCTTTGAATTACAATTCATTCAAATTACAATTCCTTTGACAGATTACAATTCCCTTCAAAACATACTGCGAACCAAACGCACCCTTAGATATTTTATTATGAATTGAGGGCCATGTTAAAGCCACAAAATGAAGTCGAAAAAATTATCAAGGGGTCACATCTGGCTTCCACGCGAAGCAGATATATGAGCCTAACTTTGACTTAATAGTCAAATTTCCACCAGAAATAAAAAAGCACTGCTACAGAATATTTGTTCCCATCACTCACGAGTCATGACTCAACACTCGTTTTATTTCACATGCTAATTAATTAAGCCCCCAGTTTACTAAATTTATAGAACCAGCCCTTCATCAAAATGAAGTTTCGCTTTTAAGTCATTCTATTGTCAAATAAGCCATTTTAGAACAAACCAAAAGATTAGTGTTTTACTCCGTATTAATACATGATTTTTGTGAAAAAAGGATAATGAAAAATGTGTAATTTATGTTTGTGTAAATATATAATGTTTGTTATATAAAATGTATATTTTTATATAAAATGTTATGATACCTAGATCCACAGATGTAGTTTTCAAAAAATTAAGTTTTGCAATTCAAAAAAGACTAGCGACGCAGTTTGTTTCTCGTTTACTTTCCAACTTTATGTAAATCTAAAAGTTAATTTTTAATAAAACATTAAGGGCATGCTTGATTTGTATAGAGGAATAGCAATTGAAAGAGGGAAAGGAATATAAAAGTAATCAAATTCATTACCCTTAAGTTAGTGGATAATGACTCATTACCCAAAAGTGAATAATGAGTGATTGCATTATATAGTAACAAGCATCATTATTCATTATGTTACTCATTCCTTATGGTCATACCACTTAACCAAGCACACCCTGAGAAGTTGCACATGGAAAAAAAATTACACTAAAGTTACTAAAAATACAAAAAAGAGAAAATCTTAAATCTTTCGATATAACTTTTAGTGAATATTACAATTTTTGGGAATGTTATGAATACATTGTTTACATCAAATAGGTACATACCTAAATAATCAAAATCAATTTAAGAACATGGTACCCACAAGTCGTGGCCAAATTGGTTACAAAAATATATATTTTCACTACATCTTGTAATAAACAAGCATGTAAATTTCCTAATCTTATCATCTCTAGCATCAAAAGTCGCTTTTTATGTACATAAGAGTTTCATATGCGATGATATACTTAAATATCATAAGCTGGATCACTTAAAGATCAATACCGTAATATATGTGGTAGAATCATGCACATACATAACGATTGACTCGTACGATATCATGGTTAAATTAAGGCAAACATACAAGTTTATAAGATAAGTTGATGATTTTTCAAAATACAACAAGAATAAACAAAAGTATAACTTTAACGAGATATCATTTGTGTAACATGTCATACATATCTTAAGTGTTGTAATGAACAAAAGAAATAGTACTACATATATTTACAAAGTTCAAAGTTTAATATGTAACACACTAATCGTGTTGACCCGGATACTAACCCGAGTTGTTAATTAAACATAGCGTATAAAACACACACAGAGTAATTGACACCAAACTATATAATTCACAACCACAAGAACCAATCATGTAACATACCCAAACTGAAAGCCCCATTAACATAAATTCCACCCTCTCAAAGTACACACCAACACTAGTCCACTTTTGGAAGCAAGCTAAACTAAAAGCAACCCCAGTCAACAAATTTTCACCAAAACTTTTATAAAAAAATCATTTTAAGGAAACATCTCTCTAATCACCTCTAAAAACCCCCTTTTTAATTCCACCAATCAATACCAAATTTTAGAGTATAAAAAAAACTACTCTTATTTATTCCCCAAGCCCCAAGTTTCAAAATTAGTGAGACTAAGATCTTAAAAATTGGGGGTTTTGTAACAGATCTGTTAATTATAGTTTGGGTTAGCTCAGTTTTGATTTAATTTGGGTTTTGTGAAGAAATGTGTTTTTAAGTAGAAAGGTGTGGTTTTGAGATTTTGGGGTGTTTGGGATCTTGGTTTAATGGGTATTTGTTGGAGTATTCAGATTAAAGCTGAAACTGCGTTTTCTAATGGTAATTTTTTTTTACTGCTGTTAAATTTATTTTTTTTACTTGTTCATTTCTGTTAATTTGCTGTGAAAGTTGGTTAAAAGTTTGTTAATTTAATGTAAAGTTTGTTAATTTCTGTTAATTGGTTAGTGGAAAGTAAATTTAGTTTTATTAATTGAAGACATGTTTTTTTAGGGATTTTATTTGAATGGTGTTTTTATAGTGATTTAATGTGATATGGGTGTATAAATTTGGGAGCTTTTATTGGTTTAATTAATGATTTGCTGAGTTTTACTGCAGTAAATTTTGGTTCTAAAAAGGAAAGTTGCAGACTTGCAGTTAAAAACTGGAAATAGTTGGAAGTTTTGTTTATTTGTGTTTAGAAATATGATGACTTTTGGTTGTGTTTGGATTTGTGTTTTAATCAGATAATCGGTTTTGTCTTAAGCTTATTTGACGGGCTTACGAGCTTAATGAAAATTTGATTAGCTTACATTATGAGCTTATCCAGTTAAAAATGAGCTAATGAACTTGTATAAGCTATAAGCTCATAAGCCATTACAAACGAGCTTATGAGCTAATCAAATTTTCAATGAGCTCATAAGCCCATCAAATAATCTAAGACAAAACCCCCCTTTAGGCCTTTAAGCATTATCCAGGTTGTAAATTTACATTTTTTATTTTTTTGAAGAGTCGGCTTTCCATTATTTTAATTTACTGTCTATTTCTCCGAGTTTGGTTATTTCGACTAGTGTTATTCAGAACTGGAATGGTTTTACCCAAACAGTCCAAATCACAGCAATCCACACCCTCTTTGTATCACAATCCTCTCAAGGAGTATATAATAAGATACTCCATTAAGATGATACTAGTTTGTTCATTTGTTGAAGTTGCTATATTTATTTTTGTTAACCTAAAACAAACTAATTGTAGTTGCAACAGGTTTTGACTCCAAAACTGGAGGTAGGAACGGAAATAGTAATTCAAGTAGCAAGTTTTCAAGTGGTTCTCAAACGCAAACACCTCGTACCGAAGGTGAGATTTTGCAGTCGTGTAACTTAAAGAGCTTCACCTTCAGTGAGCTTAAAAACGCTACGAGGAACTTCCGGCCAGATAGTGTACTTGGAGAAGGGGGTTTCGGTTCTGTGTTTAAAGGTTGGGTGGATGAGCATTCGCTTGCAGCTTCAAAGCCAGGAGTCGGCATTGTGATTGCTGTTAAGAGGTTGAATCAAGAAGGATTACAGGGACACAAAGAGTGGTTGGTTAGTTCTTTTCACTTTTTTAATCATTTGCTATGTTTATAAAAAAAAAATCTTTTGCTGCTTGAAAGATTATAGTTACTCATGCGGTCATGCATTGATAATATACAAGCATCTGAATATAAACACATTTTTACACGAAGGATTCAACCCGTTGGGTGCTTCTGCTCTTTGTTATTTATTTTGAGCGTGAGAAAAAAACAGATTATGGCCTTTTGATGATTTAGGGACAACATTATCGAATATAGAGAAGCAAGTTTCGTAGTAAGAAAACTATTTATGGAGATAAATGTAAAATTCCCTAACTTTTAATTAACTTATTATCTAAATTTCTGATTTAAATTCACAGCAATTATTTTGAAAGCCTATATCCAAATACCTCCCTGATATGTGAATTATTAGTTTGTCATTTGACCAATTCACAAAAACACATCATGGTATCCTATCATGGTATCCTTAACCTTTTAGAATCACTTAATACATGCCTTTGCATATATCATGCACTTGAGTGCTTATCCTTTCATAAATCATTGACCTTGACAATGCCATTCTTAAGTCAACAAAATTTAGCTTCTTTAACAAATACATATTTTGCTTGTACAGGCAGAAATCAACTATCTTGGACAGTTACGCCATCCTAATCTTGTGAAATTGATCGGTTATTGCTTAGAAGACGATCATAGGCTTTTGGCGTATGAGTTTATGCCAAAAGGAAGCATGGAGAATCATTTATTCAGAAGTAAGTTAACAGTATCTTCATACAGTTTCTGGTCCTCAACATTATAGTAAAGGTTGAAAATGGATCGATTTGGGTCGTGTTCTATCTTTATTGGCTCAAATCAGAAAAATAAGTTAAAAGAGTATGACTGGTTGAAAATTGATCAAAGTCTACTACTCTACTCATAAAGCATACAAATACGACTTCCTAAGTATTTCTATTTGAAAGTATTAAATTACTTCGAACACTTATTAATCTTAATTGATACAATAATCGAAATGAACAATTAAGTGTTCAAGGACCAAATGTAATCCGACCCAGTCTGTTTCAACCGTGCTAAGAATGACCTTTTTCAGTTTAGACCTGTTTAGCCTGTAATCGTGTTGCCACCTATGGTATATATTAGCATACCACATAGATTTTATTGACATTGTTTATGTAAAACAGAAGGTTCTTATTTCCAGCCACTTTCTTGGCGTCTACGCTTGAAAGTTGCTCTTGGTGCCGCAAGGGGTTTAGCCTTTCTTCACAATGCTGAGCCAATGGTCATATATAGAGACTTCAAGACTTCAAATATTCTACTTGACTCGGTATGATGTATTTTAGTGAAGCTTAGTTTATTTTTGTAATCTATATATGTTGTTAGAAATACTTAAAACATGATTTTAGGCATCATTTATACTGAAATTCAGTTTTCTAACTTTGGCTACAATCAACAGAATTTCAATGCAAAATTATCTGATTTCGGATTGGCGAGGGATGGACCAACTGGTGATAAAAGCCATGTTTCTACTAGGGTCATGGGAACCTATGGATATGCTGCTCCTGAATATTTATCTACAGGTATGCTTGTTTAACTGAACCAGTGATAATGTCAGCGGATGCCTTGAATTTCACTTTCCTTAATTTTTGTTTGTGAAAATTTTAAGCGTGGTTACGATAGTTGAGTTCTTTGTAGTTGAACTCAAACGGCATTTGGTAATTTTAGAAGTGTGGGTCTTTGGACAAAGAAAAATCCTTAACCCACCTGATCCATTTTTGGCATTTCTAGTAAAATACAATAGTTTTTACTGATATTTGGCGAATTTGATTGATTCTCATATAGGTCATTTAACCGCAAAGAGCGACGTATACAGCTTTGGGGTGGTTCTTCTCGAAATCCTGTCTGGTAAAAAAGCAATAGACAAAAACAGGCCACCCGGAGAACACAACTTGGTTGAATGGGCTAGGCCTTGTCTAAGCAACAAACGAAGAATCTTTCGTGTCTTGGACCCACGGCTCGAAGGTCAATATTCACTTGGCCGAGCCCTCAAGTTAGCAAACCTAGCACTTCAATGTCTATGCATGGAATCAAAGATGCGACCAAGTATGGACGAGGTGGTCACGACTTTGGAAGAGCTTCAAGACAGTGAAAAACGTGAACGTAGAGACCCTCAGGTGAACCAAGCAGCTAATAAAGCCAGATCCTGCAGACAAGAAGCTGGTGCAGGGATGGTTGCTTATCCAAGACCTTCTGCTTCCCTTCGTGCTTAAAGGCGTAT
Organism: Artemisia argyi; assembly: GCA_030686995.1. Lineage (NCBI taxonomy): Eukaryota > Viridiplantae > Streptophyta > Magnoliopsida > Asterales > Asteraceae > Artemisia > Artemisia argyi. The sequence goes on along the minus strand of CM060698.1, from coordinate 77,504,925 downwards.
GGGATAGTAAAATATTAATTTAAAGTGCGGTCTATGGGTCTAGTTGTTGTACAGTTTTTTGTTTCGAGTCTTGTTCCCGTGTTTTGCAAGTGGGTTCGTAATACTTTCATACTTTGTTGTATGCCAAAGAGTATGATGTAAAGACATTTAGTTTTACTAGGAAGACAATGATTTTGGTGGTATGATAGAAGTGCAAGTGTTAAATTAATCCGTTTGGATAGCTTTGTAGATCCAAGAAATACCTTTCTTTTCTGTGTTCATCATTCATAAATCATTAAATCATAATAATGTAACTAATCTTTACCAAGTACCAACTTTATCATTAGCCAAAATGATTTGAGTGGTATTATCACTAACAACTCGAAATGTGTAATAACAGCAAGTACAATTAACCAGACGTGACTTTAACCGGAACAATGACTACAAATTTATCATTAGCCAAAATTTTCGGTTATAGGTTTTGTTTTGGTGATAACCAACCCTGCCCATCCCATTCGTTAACATCAAAGTTATGGAAAACATCTTCATATGTAAATGAGCGAGTTGAGAGTTTAAAATGGTTAACAAACACGTTATGAAATAATTTTGATTGTAGAGCTATATAGATAGACTGTAGAGCTATAGGGAAAACAGTGCAGCCAAGAGTTGAGGAAAATGTGATCTAGCCGTCTTGCCAAACAAATGTTGGTTTTACCAAACAGCAATCTGAAAACAAGCACTCTCATTGAACAAAAAAGCTCTAAGCACATCCTCGGTGAAAATATGCAGAAATCTACAGTTGGCCAATGACTATTTGATCTATATAACGGTACACAAATCATCTTTAGAAACGAGGTTAGAGCAATTGAGTTAGGAAAGGAGCTGGCTAATCTCACATTTCACTGCCATCTAAAAGCAAGGAAATGTTTCAGATAAGTTTTTTAAATAGCTAAGAATTTCCAAAAAGGTAAAAAGAGCTTCAGCTTATGAACTTGATTTACTAAAAATACTAAAGCAACTTTGTAGGCATTGGTAATACCGTCGTAACCATCTCAAACCAAAACTCGGTCTAAACAATCAAGTAACCATCGAAAATGTTTAAAACAATCAGAAATAGCAGAGCAATTATATCATCTGCATACAGCGAAATGCCAAACCAAAACTCGGTCTAAACAATTAAGAGAGGTAATCCAATCCAATCACAGAACAGCTGATATATTGAAGATTCTTCAAAGCTGGCTAGTAAGCTGTTTAAACAAGCTATAACATAGTTGCCTAGGCAAATAGCAACTTGATACCAAATAAAAAAAACAGGTAAAAAACAATGGCTGGTAACAGCAATCAACAAGAATAAAAACACAAGTTACCAGGCAAAACTATTCAAATTGACTAAATATAAAGCACCATCATCCGGTTATCAACGTTTTAACCAAATAACAAAAACATTCTGAATAATAATCCAAAAGACATCACATAACCAATATCTAAATTTTTAATAAGATCGAAATGAATTCCAACGAAAGTTGCCAAGCTCAGCAGAATTCTTCAATCTCTTCACCTCACAGCTCTTGATTTATAAGACTGAAAAACAAAGTTCGAAGTTTTAATCAGTCATCAACATTTTTATACAGCATGTTTAAGCAGGAGAAGAGTTTGGCTGAACATATTAAGCAGGTTAAGATGTTCCTAAAATCTTTAGAAAAATTCAGGCAGTTAAATTAGCATATACAAATTACAACATCACCTAAGAACATAGCAATAATTTACCCGAAAGCACCCCGAAAACATATCATGTGTGACAAACTAAAAGCTAAAGCAAAAAACTGTACCACAGGTAAGAATTGATACTAAATTGCAGAAAATCTAAACATAAGACAAGGGTAATGTGCGCACATCTAGACTCAACACAAATACATTAAATAATAGCAAATCTCAATTATGAGTAGAGAGCAGGCCTCTTTTCCATATACACATAAGGTGTGAGATTTCAAATAAAGTGTAATCTGATTAAGCAAATGCCTCAATCACCCAATACTAGAGTCCAAAACAATAACAAAAGCTAGCCTAAAGCAAAACACTATTTAGTGTACATGCAATAAAACACAAAACACAACTAATCTGTTCAAATAAGTTTTACCCAAACATTCCCAAAACTGAATCATAAAACACAACACATTAGAAATGACAACATAACCAGACAATCTATACCCAAATGAAAACAAATAACCATAAACAGCCAACATCAACATCAACCAGTTAAGAGTAAATTACATGCTTGGTCCCTGTGGTTTGTTCAAAATAACAACTTTCGTCCCTCGAAGTTTAAAGTTGCATTGGTAGTCCCTATGTATGTAAACAAATAACACACATGGTCCCTATAGATGAAATTTTCGCCTCCAAAGAATAACATGAATGGTCCCTATAGGGACCAGGTGTGTTATTTGTTTATATACTTAGGAATTACCAATGCAACTTTAAACTTCGAAAGACGAAGTTGTTATTTTGGACAAAACACAAGGACCAACCATGTAATTTACTCACCAGTTAAATAGTTAAACAACTTCCAACCAAACACACGTCAAAACATCTGACATTAATACAATCATAAGAAAAACACCAGCAACAAACCTTAATACAAGCAGTCTAGTTAGCATATCTCAAACCACATTTTATATTATATATATTTCATTTACATTTCACTACATATAAAAGCCAAAACCACAGAAATATAATGCAACCTATCCAAAACAATGATAAAAAAAAACCAAAAATCCTATAAAAATACAGAAACCTATAACCACTTTAACAAATAATCATAACTTCCAACAAAAAACCACATTTCATTATTATTAATAACAACACATCTCAACATTTCATAACAAAGAACATCTAAAATCACTAAACATAACACCCAAAAATCCCAATAAAACATAACAAAAACAATACCGTAAGGGGTGTTTGTTTTAGCTTAGAGCTTATTTGGTTTTGGCCGTTTTTTCATAAGTTCACTCTTTGTGGGGCTTATATAAGTTATTATGTCAGAATAAACTTATATAAGCCTAAGAGTTTCAAATAAGCCACAAAAAGTGAGCTTATGAAACATATGCCCAAAATCAAATTAGCCACAAGCTGGCTATATAAGCCAAAACAAACACCCCTTAAACCAAGTACATATCTATAATTCACAGCATTTCAAAACAAATACCCATCAAATCAAACACTCAAATAAACCATCAATTTATCCACAACAATAATCCAAATAAAACATAACAAAAAAATAATCTATAAAAAAACACAAAACATGCAAAATAAACAGATATAACATTAAAAGTAACAAAAAACAACATTAAAAAAAACATAAAAACAATACCTAGTTAAGCCTTCTGGTAGAGATAGGTCAAACCACACTTGCCACAATAATGCCTATTCTCATGATTAGCCATAAAAGTCCCGGCCCCACACTCAGCATTAGGACACTCTTTCCTCAACCTATTAACCTTCCCATCCTCACCCACTTTGTAAAACTGCAACACAGCAAGCTTCACCTTCTTATGCTTGTGCTTAATCTTCTTGGGCTTTGTGTACGTCTTCTTCTTACGCTTCTTAGCACCCCCACGTAGACGCAGCACCAAATGAAGGGTTGACTCCTTCTGGATGTTGTAGTCTGCTAAGGTGCGGCCGTCTTCTAGCTGCTTTCCTGCGAAGATTAGACGCTGTTGGTCTGGTGGGATGCCTTCCTTGTCTTGGATCTTGGCTTTGACATTGTCGATGGTGTCCGAGGACTCGACTTCGAGGGTTATGGTTTTCCCGGTTAGGGTTTTCACGAAGATCTGCATTTTGGGAGACGGTGAGGAGGTAGGGTTTGGGGAATGAGATGAATTTATAGGGGTAGGGTTTGAAATGGGATGTGGGTGTGTGGTTGTGGTTTTGTTGGGCTTTTTGTGGGTGGTGAGTTTTGGGCTTTGTATGTGTGGCTAAATGGGCATTTTAAAAAAAAATAGTCATTTCATTTGTACCTTGGTATTGTAACACTTTGGAGTTTGGACATTTTGATGGAATGAGTGCTTGACAACCGATTAGCATTTGGCTGCTAACTAGAGATGGCAAAAAAATCCGTATCTGACGGGGACTCGATCCTCAAATCCGATTTGACTGGGGAATCCCCGAGTTGACCAGGGATGGGGATGGGGACGGAGAATCCCCGAATTAAAAAACCGGGGATGGGGGCTGGGATGGGGATAACAAAAATCCCTGATCCCGAACCCGAACCCGAACTTTTAATGTATAAGTATACACTGTATAAGTTATATGTATATTAATACTACATGTACTTGTATATGTATATGTTTGTGAGTAGTGACAAGTATTATACTTGAAGTATATATGTATATATATGGGATATTTAGTGGATCAAATACTTTTAAAATGTTAAGCACTAACTACATATTATTCTACCAACATTTTGTTCGAATACACACATTCGATGCAGTTTATGTTTAGATTATACGTGATGTTTCAGTATTTACGATACTTTAAATTTGAATGACATTTTAATTAATCCAATTATGTACGATGTATTCTTTTTAAGACATTTATAGATCAGTTCTTTATAATTTCGATTACTTGTAATTTTTATGCTCAATTTATAAGGCCGGAAAATCCCCGATCCCCATTGGGGATGGGGATGGGGATGTAAAACGATTCCCCGATGGGGATGGAGGCGGGGATGGGGATGGGGAGTGAGAAACGGGGATGGGGATGGTAAATACAATCCCCGATAATCTCCGCCCCGTTGCCATCCCTACTGCTAACCAACAATTAATCAACTGGAATTCAAAACGGACAATCGGACATACAAAAATTAAGGTGGTGTTTGAATTCGATTTAATTGACTTCATATAAAAAAATAAATTCATTAAGTCATATGAAAACTGTTTGTTTGTGACTTAATAGAGAAAGATAGTTGAAAGTATAAAGAAATAAAACTTTTGATATTTACATTATCTCTAAATTAAACGTGACTTAATAAAAAAAATTAACAAACTAATTGCGTTTCCTTCAAATGTACAAGAAAGCTACCAAAAGCCTCTTGTCCAGCGGTATTTGACTGCCCGAATAACCAAGAAGTTGCGGGTTCAAGTCTCGTTGGAGACATGTTTGATATAGGTGGTGTGGGTTGTAAAAATTTGTCTTTAATAAAAAGGTAAAAGAAAACTGAATTACTAAAAATGTTGTTAACTCCTTACCTCACTTTGTTCTCCAATGTAAAAAGGAAGTAAGAGAAAAGGAAAGAGGAAAAAAATTGGTTTTTAGTTTTGTTGGAAAGAAGAGAAAGACCCACTTTTTTAACCGTGAGAGGGAGGTCATTCAAAACCCGCTGGCTCCAGAACGGGGGGCGGCTCCAGAGGCGCTGCCGGTGATACTAAATCATGCTTAAAAATCACTTTTTTTACAAACATCTCAATTTGAGAGAAAGCTTCGATGGAAAATTTGACAGAATTTCCTTCTCTATTTTCTTCTCTACTAAAATAAAATAAAATAAAATAAATAATAATAAATAGGGAAAATTTGATCATGTCTTCTGGTTTCGTCCTATAAGTAGTTTAATGATATTGTTGATACAAAAGTTGGGCGTTCCTGATTATGGGTTCTTGCTCTCGTACCAATTCGTTTCTTAGTACTTGTAACCTGCGCACTAAGAAAATAAACAACACCGTTAGGCTTATCGTGGGATTGTCTCCCACGATTAGACTCCGGCGTGAGAGTAAGTAATCGATTTAGGGTTCTCGTAAAGAGTTAGGGTTTTGTGAATCGTACCTTGAATGAGAGTTATGTCATTCCTTATATAGGCGCAGAATCCTTGTAGGGTTCGTGCTCCTTACGTTTCGCACCCATGGTGCTTATCCGGGTAAGGATATCTATTCCATAGATAGATGATCCTTATCTATACCGTGTATAGTTTATTTGGGTTGGGCTTACGTGAGCCTGTTCCCATTTATTAATGCGGCCCAAGTTACAATAGCCCACGCATGGTGGTTTTGGGCCTTAGTAATGTTTATCATTTGGGCTCGTGGCCCATATATAGACTATACGTTATCATGTCCCCCCAGTCTAGTGTGCGCGGCTCATAGCCGCGGATGCTAGACTAATATTAACAGCGGTAAGCGTGGCGGGAGAACATTGAAATATTGCCGCCCATTTTAAAGTGCAATGTACCTAGTCATAGGTATTTCAAAAGGGATACCTCGAAAATTGGGGGTTGTGTCCACGTGGCCCTCGTAAATCGGGAAAAAGTGCATGTACCGTTTCGGTTCTAGCCACACGTTTTTGTGAGTGGGATCCACGTGGACATCATCTAGGGTTTTTTACTCCCTATATAATAGTCACCGCCCCATTTTACAATCACACACAGTAAAACACACACTTACCATTGCTCACTTTCTTGAAAGCTATCTTTTGCAAAGAAAATAATCATTTCCTTAGGTAATTATTGTGTGCGTTTTACTAGTGAATTAATGAAAATGGTTGCCCAGTTAGAGGACTTTCGCTCTGCGATGACGGAGAATGATGTTACTCAGTTTACGTCTGACTACTTCATTCCTCTGGATGTGCGTCCAGAGGCTCCAGATGTTGACGCGTGTATAGCTGATTTCCCCGAAGGGAAAATAGGGCTATACACAAAATTCTTTGAGTACGCGAATTACCGCGTGCCAATATCTATCTTCTTGAGTGATTTGCTCAACCACTATCGCCTTCACATCTCACAGCTGCACTGTATAGGTGCGGCTAAGGTGTCAAATTTTGAAGTAAACTGTCGTTTACTTGCGATAGAACCGACCATAGCCTTGTTCCGCTCCTTTTACCACACGACGTGGTCAAATGGATGGGTATCTTTTGCGAAGCGCCCGGGGGCGCTTCAGTGTTATACTGAGAAGGTAGACTCCCTAAGAAATTGGAGGGAGCATTTTTTCTGGGTTGATGATGTTGTTTTTCCGTCGCCCTATGAGTTTTATACTCAGGATACTTTGCCAAGGGATGGGCGCCCCGCACCCGGTTCCTATAGGCTGACTGATGCGCAGACTCTTGATGCCAACCGCCTAGCCATTAACCCTTTACCGGAGGAGTTTTTTGTACACATGGGGTTGAGTCGCAATTATTTCGGCGCTGCTGACGAGGTGCCCACTTTTATAAGTGAGGAAGGCCGGGGTGGGTGTTCGTCCCTTCTTCTTCAAATTTTGTAAGTCTTTTTGTATGCGCACCTTTACTAACTAATCATTTCTTCTTTCTTGTTTTGTTTATGTGCGCAGAGATGGATCTGTTCGCCGTTGTGAAGCTGGAAAAGCCGAAGCAGGTGACTATAGGAGTGCGCCCTTTGAGGGAGGGTAAGCAGCCATTACTGGATGCGACTGAGGGCCGCTTGACCGTGCTGCCGGAGGTTGTCCCTGAAAATATGCCGCCGCTCCAAGTGACGCCTGTTCAGAGTGTGGCGCCAGATGTGGAGGTGACGCAATAGGAGGAGGCGCGCGCTGAATCGTCTGACAGTGTGGAGATCCTAAAGCCCGAGGAGGTGCTGAAGGAGGAAGTGGCGCAGACTATCAAGCGCAAAGGGGAGGCTGGGACCAGTGGCCCCAAGAAGAGACGACGTTACCTCATTGGGGATGCGGAGTCGTCCGCGGAGGAGGAAACATCCGCTCCTGGCGCGGATAAGAAGGTTGCTGAGGCCTATCCATTTCTGTAAGTATCTGCGTCTATATTATGTTTCTTGTACATTACTTGTTGTAATATGTACTAACTGTCGTATTTATGTCTTGTAGGGATGATGCCGCGAAGAATGGTGGGGTCTTCGTGGATGTGGTTTCCTCTCCGCATAATGAAAACAAGGAGGGGAAAGCCAAGGTTGATGAGGGTGGAGAGGCGAAGCAGTTGATGGATGAGTTGGCTGCGATTGCTGCGCGTCAGGCTGAGCTGGTGGCTCAGTTGAGGGAGAAGTACGTTGGGGAGAGCAGTACTCTCGCCCAGAAGGATGAGGAGATTGCGAAGCTCCATGCGCAGTTGGCGGATGCGCAGGCGGAGTTGGAGTCCTCCCGGGTGTACACTGAGAAGGTCACCCATGAGAAGTTGTCCGCCCTGGCTGAGGTGGAGCAGGCGCGCGGGCAGCTTCATCATTATAAGTCTGAGATGACTTGGGCTGTGAGGTTTTTGGAAGAGAAGAAGGTGGAGCATTTTGCTAACATTGCCAAGTTCAAGGAAGATATGATCAAGATCGTCCAGCTGCAGGAGGACAAGCTGCGTGGCCTGAGCATCGAGTACGATGAGGAGTTGTATCCTCATTTGATGTCGACCATTGCTGAGCGCCGGTATTTCCTTTTTTCTCTTCTTCTTCATAATATTTTTTGTTGCTATGCTTTTTATTAATACAAATTGTCTTTGTTGATGTAGATGGTTGATTAGCCACGGGCTGCGCCTGGCAGCTATGGGGACTCTGGAGTCCCAAGAGGTGTTGAACGCCTTTGGGAAGGTGGTTCACTGTGCGGTGGCGCGCGGGAGGTCGCAGGCTATGGAGGATCTCCATGAGGCCAAGCTTCTAACCAAGGACTTGGCAGAGGTCCCTGGTTATAATGCGGCTGCCTACGATGAGTTGATGCAGGCTATGGCGGGGTTAAAGGTCCTCGAGTTGCCGCACATTGGGAGGTTGGAGCGCGACCAAGACAACCCCATAGATGTACTTATGGCGGGGTTGACGTTGGAGCGCCACCTTTTAGAGGATGCAGAGGCGCAACCAGACTACTTCCTGAAGTCTGATGTGTCACAGCTGCAGATTCCTGTGTTCGCGCAGCCTCGCCACATCCTTACCCCGTTTGCTCTTGAGAGGTAGATTCCCTTGAAAGAGGTTTTGGAGCGTCGCGCGCAGAGGGCTGCCCAGAAGAGGGGCATTCAGGGCAAGGCAGTGTTGTGTGGCGTGGGTGCTGCACACATCCCCAGGTCTGATGGTGTGCCCGTGAGTGTTCCTACCGTATCTCCCAATGACGCTTTGATTTTGAGAAAGCTACAGGAGGCGGGGAGTTCTGTTGCTCCGGAGGAAAGCCCTGAGCATCGCCATAGCGTGTAGGCTTTTTGTATCTAGATGATGTAAATAGTGAAGTGTATCTTTCCTTGTAATATTTTGCGTAAATAAGATACCTTTTTGTTGATTAAGTGCGTGACTTAAGAAATGTACTTGCATTGTTTACGAAGTTTTATTTTTTTGACCAAGTATATTGGCTGCGTGATTATACTTGCATTGTTTGCTAAGTTTTATTATTTGACCAAGTGTATTGGCTCATTAAGTGCGTGACTTTAAGAAATATACTTGCATTGTTTGCTAAGTTTTATTATTTGATCAAGTGTCTTGGCTCGTTATTTGCTAAGCTTGTACGGTGTACTTAATATTTGTGCATCCGTCGTGAGATGCGCACGTGAAACTTACCTCGACGTCTCAAAAGTAAGGCGCTTAGCAAGGATACGTGATCCAATGTTGATGGGTTTGCAACCCTCTTACTCAACAAGTGAATTAGTAGGTTTACTCATCCTTTATGCCTTCGTGGGTCTTTAATTGGTGCATGCACGCCATGTAGGCAAAAAAAATATAAGATAACAACATTGGCATATATAAGTATGTATGCAATAAAGTGAAATACGCTATGGAGTTAGCTAGAAACCATAACATTTTATTGATACTTGCAAGTTTTTTGAAAAAATAAAAATACAATTCCTAGGAAAGAAAAGAAAAACAAACACTTATTGGGCATCTCGTAGGATGCAAAGGTGTCTGTGTAATGGCCGTAGCCTAAAAGTAACATCTTTTAAGATTGCAGATGTTCCAAGTGCGCGCGAGGTCGTGACCTTCCATATCGCGCAGTCTGTATGCGCCGTTGCCGAGCGCGTCTGTGACCTCGTAAGGTCCTTCCCATTTTGGTCCGAGCTTGCCTGTGTCTTCTGCGTGGCTCACATCATTGGCGCGGTAAACAAAGTCTCCTGGTCTGAATGAAGTGTGTTTGACCTTTGCATCATAATACTTCTTCATTTTTGCCTTAGCCTTTGCTTCGCGTATAGCTGCGCGTTCACGCCTTTCTTCCAGTAAGTCTAAGTCTATGCACCATTCCTCATCATTTGTTGTGACGTTGACCTCTGCTGTTCGTATAGTTGGCATTCCTATCTCAGCTGGTATGACGGCTTCTGTTCCATAGACGAGGGAGAATGGCGTGTCGCCAGTAGTGGTTTTGATTGTTGTGCGATGCGCCCATAAGACATGCGAGAGCTCATCCACCCACCTTCCTTTGTGTCTGTCAAGGCGCGATTTTATTCCTTCACCTAGACTGCGGTTTGCGCGCTCAACTAAGCCATTGGTTTGTGGGTGTTTTACTGAAGCGAAGTATTGCGTGATGTTTAATTGCGCGCACCAATCTTTGAATGGGTTATCACAGAATTGTTTTCCGTTGTCTGATATAATCTCTCCTGGTAGTCCGAAGCGACAGATGATGTTGTCCCAGACAAAGCGTTTAACTTGGTTTCCTGTGATGCTCACCACCGCCTTTGCTTCAATCCACTTCGTAAAGTAGTCTATGGCTACGATGAGGAACTTTACTCCTCCTGCTGCAACTGGAAAGGGTCCCGCGATATCAATGCCCCATTTATAAAATGGCCATGGTGAGGTAATGGGTGTTAGCTCTTGTTGTGGTCGGCGCGGGATTGGCCTATGTACTTGACAATTGCTGCATTTCTGATGAGGCAAAAAATGAACCACTTTTAGGGGGTCATTTAAGCCCGGAATTGACTTTATTTGATCAAATATTACCCTAAATCGTTCCTTTTGTGATTTTAGGTACTTTGGGAGAGAAATCTGGAAAAGGAAGCAATTCGGACGTTTTTGGAGCATAAAAGTGAAGAAAACGCCAAAGTCTTAATTTTCCTTGCTGGGAACAGTAGGTGACGGCGTCAAGAAGGAATTTCTGACGGCGTCAAGAGTAATTTCCATGACGACCCAGTACAGAATTGACGGTGTCACAAGGTAGGGCGTCAAGAGTAATTTCCATGACGGCCTGGAAATGCATAACACATGACGGCGTCAAAAGTAGATCAAGGCAGTCCGAGAAGTATTTTGGCGGCGAGATGACGGCGTCACAAATTTGTTCTTGACGCCGTCAGACCCTATTTCCTATATATAGTTTTCTAATTTTCACATTAAAAAGAGAGAAGTTTTGGAGAAACCCTAAGTACGAACTTGGTACGAATTTTACAGGTTTTTCAAGGGTTCTAAGCCCTTGATCCCTTTCATGTGTAATTGAGATAAGTATTCTTTTAATTCAATCAATATGTCTATGTGTTGGTTGTCTATATCTTGTTCTTGTCTTAATTCTACCATGCTAGGCTAGATCTATCTTGTGTTTGCTTGGATCTAATGAAACCTAGATATTAATTATGTGTTGATTACTTGTATATGGTTGTATTGGATGAATGATTTCGATGTTAGGCTTAAGAAAACTGGCAGATCTCCAAATGGTAACATGCTTGAACGTCTTAGGAAACATGAACTGACGTGCACTAGGTTTTATTGGTTGTATTTAATGCATGAGTAAATTCTAATGATCCCATGTTAGGAGCTTCTTAGCCGGCTCGACATAGGAGTGAAGTAGGCACTCATAGGATTGGGGAATTAAGTGCGCCACCCCATGAATGGTATTAAGGAATACAATCCGTCATCCACGCAACTATAACAAGTAATTAACGTGTAAAAGATATCTAGGGAGTAATGAAATCTAAGGAAACACATTTTCTCCACTTATTGCTCACAACCTTAGTTAATTTAGTTTATTTTCATTTCTAGTATTTTATTTTGATTGCATTTTAGTATTGGGTTAGTTGACTAGCAACTAATTTCGCTCAGATCCTTCAAACCCGAGATTTTTACTTGCTTTCTAAAAAATATAAAAACACAAAAATAATCATCCCTCATCTTTAGAACTATTATTTAGGTTTTCTAATCCTAGCGACACTATTCCTAGCTGAACGATCAATCCCCCGGTACTTGTCACTATACTATACTACAACAATCAGGTACACTGCCTGGTGGGGGTTGTAAACTTCTCGAGATCCCTCGAGAGGTAAAGCCTGGTGCGATTCCCACGTATCAAGTTTTTGGCGCCGCAGCCCGGGGAATAGTTATTGTCTAGGTTAGAATCTCTTTTTATTCGGTATACTTGCTAGATTCCTTTCTAGTAAGATTTTATTTTTATTTTTATGTTTTCTTTAGTCTATCTTATTTCTTTGTGTTTTTGTTCGTAACTCTTCACCACCCGACATCATGGACGATGGGAACATCTTTGAACCCGTCATCCCACCACAACAAAACCCACCACTAGAACCTCTTAGGCCCCGAACCTTAGGAGAGTATTCCCGACCCAGCCACCAAGGCTACCGAAACACCATTGAGCTCACCGGAGCCAATGTGACTCCCTTGCGATCCGACACCATCCGGTTGGTGCAAAGCGGATGTGCATTCCATGGACTTCGTTCCGAAGATCCAAACCAACATCTTAAGGACTTCCTCAAAACCGTAGATTCCATAGACTTAGGTGTTGAAACTAGAGAGACAACCCGATTACGCCTATTCCAATTCTCTCTACGGGATCAAGCTAGTCAATGGCTTGAGCGTTTACCCGCGGGATCCATCACCACATGGGATGATCTCACCACTCGTTTCCTTGCTCAATTTTTCCCACCAGGGAGAACTACTAAGCTTAGAAATGACATCTTGATGTTCCAACAATGTCAAAATGAATCTCTTTATGAAGCATGGACTCGTTTCAAGGACTTACTCCAAAAAGTCCCTCATCATGGCATAGATCTTTGGCTCTAAGTCCAAATCTTTTATGACCATATCGATCTCTCCACGAGGCGAGCCATTGACCAATCGGTCGGTGGTAAGCTATGTGATCTAAGTGCGGAACAATCATGGGAACTCATAGAAGATCTTGCTCTCTATGACAACGAAAGTTGGAATGATCCCCTTGATTTGAACAAAATGGTCAAGGCAATATCTTTGCCTTCGAACAATTCTAGCACTCCCGACCGTAGGATCATGGAACTTGAGGACCAAGTCAAGTTTCTCATGAAATCTTACGAAGCTCCTAAGCCTTCAAGCCAAGTGAACAAAATCACTTCTTCATGCGAATTATGTAGTGGTCCCCACGACACTCGTGATTGTGTGGAACTTCCCGGAACAGCTTTTGCGGACTACGCATCCACGCGTACCGACGAAGCGGGAGATAAGTGGTACACTTTCAAGCCCGAGCCAAACCCTTACGGTGATTCATACAACCCCTCTTGGAAAAATCACCCAAACCTTAGGTGGAAACAAAATCAACCCAATTCTTCCAATCCGCCTAATCGTTACCAACCAAGCGGTCCACCCTCCAACCGTACTTTCAACAACAATCCTTCTAACAACTATGGTAGTACCAACAATCTTGAAGGATTGATGTCAAAGTTTATGGCATCTCAAGAAGCTCGCATATCTAAGTTTGAAGCCGATTTCAAACAAAAGCAAAGCGAGATGACCACTAAAATTGACGCATTGTTGAAAGTTCTCGATGACCGAGAAATGGGAGCACTCCCAAGCGACACGGTCAAGAATCCGAAACTAAATGTTAATTCCGTATCTTCAGTTTCGTCACCCACTTCGTGTCCACAATACTACTCGGTTAAATCAACGAGCACGTGTTTCAAACAAAACCAAATTCTTCAAAAGGACCAATCAAATAAAACACCCGATATAGAACCGGTCAAAAGTATAGTTGAAACACCTCCTACGCAAGACCTTGACGATGAATTCAAAGAACTTCACCTTGAACGCCCCGTCATTGATGTCTTAGCGCATGCTCCTTACTATAGTGCCCTCCTAGAAAAATATGAGAAGTTTAAACTTGGTAAAAATGGGACCGCCTTCGTTCAAAACAAGTTGCCTAAAAAGCTTGATGATCCGGGTATATTTGTTTTGCCTTGTAAGATAGGAAGATCCGAAGCTTTCGACACACTAGCCGATTTAGGGTCAAGCCTCAACTTGATTCCCTTATCCTTATTCACCGCTCTTAAGCTAGGAAAGTTAGAGGAAACGGGGGTATTGATAGGGCTAGCGGATGGGAGTATTGCCCACCCGGTTGGAATGATTAAGGATGTAGTTGTTCACGTAGGAAAGTTAACTATATTAGCAGATTTTCACGTCCTAGACATGGTTAGTGACACTACATGCCCATTATTGGTAGGAAGAGGATTTTTAGCAACCGCTAGCGCCATGATAGATTGTAAGGAGTCTAAGATAGCGGTAGGTGAAGGCGATACTTGGTCGGTGTACGATGTAAAGAAGCATAGTTATGATTGTGATGATGAACCGACACCGCATTGGGTAGAGATGAATAGGAGACCATCTAGATATGGACCTTGGATAGAAAGGAACTTCATAGGACCTCAATGCCCATTTTATCTAGAGAAAGATTTCATTGAAAAGACACATTCGGTAGAACAACTCATAGCTAGAGATGAAGAGCTAGATCCCTTTGAGGACCCCTTAGTCTTTAGGAAGATGATTGAGTTCTTGAGTGTAATGCCTATTAATATAGAGATGAATAAGTGGAAAAGAGAGGGAGACAAGTGTAAATGGAGGTGGGACAAGCCACCTAAAGAAGGTGACGGATCATGGCATATGAGGATGACTTTGTATGATCCGGATGGAGAAAAGTTTGAAAGGTCATACCATACTAAGGAAATCGATAGGAAGTTGAAACCTAAGTTTGATCCCAAGGATGTCCTCAATGAGGAACTCACCCGTATCACGTAGTAACCCATGACCTTGAGTCTAGCTACAAGACTCGTAAATAAAGAAAAGCGCTTCTTGGGAGGCAACCCATGTTTTGTGTGATTTTATTTTGATTGTTTGTTATTTGCTTCTGTATGCATGCTTTATTTCTATTGTTGGTAGATCATGTTTCTCAATTAAATAGTGGAAATACTTTACTTTGTTGTTTTGGCCTAGTCTTAACTCCACCTAAAAGTATTTTTGCAAAAGATAAGTGTAAGGGGAAACCCCAAATATGTTTTTAAGAAACAAACCGATCATGATTCTCCACAATATTAAATGAACATGTATATTCGTATTTGTTAGAGTCAAATGCTTGTATTGAGTCATAATGAAGTTTTGCAGGATTTTCCAGGAAGTAGGACCAAGTTTTTCCAGAAATTTTCCGGAAACTTAACATAAGAATTTATGCAGGTCACTTCTGACGGCGTCAAGAGTTAACTCTTGACGGCGTGTAAAAAATCTGGAAATTTTACCGGTTTTGTTTTTCTAACGGAGTCTTATGGTTTTTGTGAATTATTAAGTTTTATAATCTCCAGGAAATCTGCAAACTTCATTCCACAAGCATTATATCTTATTTTGTTTTCTAGGATTTAGTAACTTATATAGGATGCCGCCGATTTTATGGGAGGTTGTCTTGTCTATTTTCTCAGGATTTACAGGTTATGTATGACAAGAAGATGATTTATATTCTGGAAGGGAAGCTTTGATTGTTCATTTTCTTGGAGGAAGATTTAACCTGGTCATCTTATTATCCATACCGAGCGAATCAGGGGAGTATTTGATTTCATTTTTTTTACTTTTTCACTTTTACATTCTTTACTTGAACATTAGGGACAATGTTCATCTTAAGTGTAAGGGGAGGGTAAAAAGATGATACCTTACATATGCACTTTCGCTTGAGTTTGTTTTGTTTAATGGTAGATGTGTAATAAAACTATGAGAAATACTTGTTAGTGCAATTTTAGCGCCAAATTTAAAATTTTTTACAACATTTAGGAGTGAAACTTTAGCCATAGCAAGCGTCTCATGGATAGGAGTCGTATGACTAGCACAAAACCGTATATTCAGAAAAAATTTCCACCCAAATATGTGAGGTTCGCCTTTAGATTTGATAGGAAAAGCATTTACTATTAGTGCTTATGAGTGTACCGGTAGTATTTAGATTCTAGAACTTGCGTTAGTGATGCATCCCGAGACCGCTAGTGAGACTACATTCGTGTAGTAGGATTTACTACATGATAAGAGGCATTAGGATCACCCTTGTGTTAAACCCGTATCATAATTACTTGACCATTTAAGTCATATTACTTGGCTAGTTAAGTCAACTAATTTTTCCCACACCCTTAGCGTTGTACTCATTTTTAGTACACGAAACCCCTAGTACACCCCTCCGAGCCTATCCTTTCGTTTCTAACTTTAAGCATCTTACTTAAAGGAAGAATTTGTTACACCCCACTTAAATGTACAACCAAATCGCCTTAGCCTTCCGTGTATGCACTCATCTTTAGTGCATTATTGTTATTTGTTAAATCCTAAGTTAACTATCTAATTGATTACATGGTTGCTAAGTCGAGTCATATCCTTGTACATATTGTTTTGGGACGATTGGGACTCATGGGTAAAGTACTTATTTTATGGAGTAATGGGGAAGAACATCATATTATTACCCCCATATGTACGTTAATCTTAAAAGTACTCAAAGTGTTTTGATTTTCTTAATTCGAGTCATTAGATTAGTTAAGTGTAAGGGGAATGTTCATTCCCTATGATGTATTATTTTAGATGGTAGGGTAAGAGTGTATGCAAAAAAAAAAAAAAAAAAAAAAAAATCAAAAAAATAAAGAAATAGAAAAAAAATAGAAAAAGAAAAGAGAAAAAAACATACGGACTACCATCCCTTTTTATTCTATGTTCATTTTATGTTTTTTTTATTTTTCATTTATTAGCTTAAGTCGAGTCTAGTCTTGGCTTAGCAACGCCATATTGTACATGTAATTAACCAAGATTGTTAGCTCGCCACCTGTAAAACTTCTTTTATCCAACAAAACCGTGTATTTCATATCCATACACCTAACGTTACAACCCTTTAAAAGACCTCTTTGATAGTTTATCCTAGGTGGTTACGCCATGTGGTGGAGGTTTGATCCTTTCCCAAGCCTATGATAATCTATTTTGCTATGACAGGTAGTGAGAGATATCTTCCATTTCCATATTGTAATTTATACTTTATTACACCCGAGAGATGTGAGTATCTAAACACTATTTGTGAGGTGCTAGTATATGATCTCCGTGCTTGTCTTTGGTCTTTAGTGGAACGATTATTTGTTGTAATTACTTTTATAATAGTGTTAAATGACCCTAACTCGTATTTTGAGTAGAATAAAAGCGCATTTGCTTGAGGACAAGCAAATCTCAAGTGTAAGGATATATGATGAGGCGAAAAATGAACCACTTTTAGGGGGTCATTTAAGCCCGGAATTGACTTTATTTGATCAAATATTACCCTAAATCGTTCCTTTTGTGATTTAGGTACTTTGGGAGAGAAATCTGGAAAAGGAAGCAATTCGGACGTTTTTGGAGCATAAAAGTGAAGAAAATGCCAAAGTCTTAATTTTCCTTGCTGGAAACAGTAGGTGACGGCGTCAAGAAGGAATTTCTTACGGCGTCAAGAGTAATTTCCATGACGACCCAGTACAGAATTGACGGCGTCACAAGGTAGGGCGTCAAGAGTAATTTCCATGACGGCCTGGAAATGCATAACACATGACGGCGTCAAAAGTAGATCAAGGCAGTCCGAGAAGTATTTTGGCGGCGAGATGACGGCGTCACAAATTTGTTCTTGACGCCGTCAGACCCTATTTCCTATATATAGTTTTCTAATTTTCACATTAAAAAAAGAGAAGTTTTGGAGAAACCCTAAGTACGAACTTGGTACGAATTTTACAGGTTTTTCAAGGGTTCTAAGCCCTTGATCCCTTTCATGTGTAATTGAGATAAGTATTCTTTTAATTCAATCAATATGTCTATGTGTTGGTTGTCTATATCTTGTTCTTGTCTTAATTCTACCATGCTTGGCTAGATCTATCTTGTGTTTGCTTGGATCTAATGAAACCTAGATGTTAATTATGTGTTGATTACTTGTTTATGGTTGTATTGGATGAATGATTTCGATGTTAGGCTTAAGAAAACTGGCAGATCTCCAAATGGTAACATGCTTGAACGTCTTAGGAAACATGAACTGACGTGCACTAGGTTTTATTGGTTGTATTTAATGCATGAGTAAATTCTATTGATCCCATGTTAGGAGCTTCTTAGCCGGCTCGACATAGGAGTGAAGTAGGCACTCATAGGATTGGGGAATTAAGTGCGCCACCCCATGAATGGTATTAAGGAATACAATCCGTCATCCACGCAACTATAACAAGTAATTAACATGTAAAAGATATCTAGGGAGTAATGAAATCTAAGTAAACACATTTTCTCCACTTATTGCTCACAACCTTAGTTAATTTAGTTTATTTTCATTTCTATTATTTTATTTTGATTGCATTTTAGTATTGGGTTAGTTGACTAGCAACTAATTCCGCTCAAATCCTTCAAACCCGAGATTTTTACTTGCTTTCTAAAAAATATAAAAACACAAAAATAATCATCCCTCATCTTTAGAACTATTATTTAGGTTTTCTAATCCTAGCGACACTATTCCTAGCTGAACGATCAATCCCCCGGTACTTGTCACTATACTATACTACAACGATCAGGTACACTGCCTGGTGGGGGTTGTAAGCTTCTCGAGATCCCTCGAGAGGTAAAGCCTGGTGCGATTCCCACGTATCAATTTCTTTATCAGATCGTGTGCGTCGCGATGCATGGTTGGCCAATAATACCCGGACCTTAGAGCGCTTGCCACCACAGATCGCGGCCCTGAGTGCATACTACATGATCCAGCGTGGATTTCTCTGAGTACGTAGTCTGCTTGAAGAGGTCCAACACATCTGAGCCAGGGTTGTAAGAAAGAGCGTCGATAGAGTATGTTGTCTTGTAGTTCAAATCGTTGCGCTGTGCGCCGTACTCTTCGGGCGTCCTTATGATCTTGTGGTAAAGTTCCCTTGCTGATAAATTCAATGATAGGTGTCATCCATGTAGGATCTTGTTCTTCTAACACTATGGATATCTCCATTTCCAAGATTGACTTGCTTTTTAGGGTTTCTACCAATACCTGTTTTGAGAGGTGCGCGAAGCTTGTGGATGCGATCTTGCTGAGCGCATCAGCCTTCCTGTTATCTCCTTTGGGCACCTGTTTTATTGTGAACCTGTCAAAGTTTTTGATCAAGGACTTTGTCTTTTCCAGGTATTGGATCATGTGCTCGTCCTTGGCTTCATATTCACCTAGCACATGGTTAGCGACTAGCCGAGAATCTACATTCGCTTCTAGGTTGCGTACACCCATTTGGATTGCGATGCGTAGTCCGGCTAGTAGGGCTTCGTATTCTGCCTCATTGTTTGTGGCCGTGAATTCAAAGCGTAGTGCATAGGTGAATTCCATACCTTCTGGGTTTGTAAGAATAAGGCCTGCGCCTGATCCATCTACACATGAGGACCCATCTGTGAACAGAATCCAGGGTTCCTGTAGATCTGTTTTTGCTGCAGATGTTGGACTGTCGGTATCTGGCTTCTCCACGATGAAATCGGCTAAGATTTGTCCTTTGACTGCAGTGCGCGGTCTATATGAGATGTTATATTCACTTAACAGTACACTCCACTTCTGTAAGCGTCCTGATGCGTCAGGTTTAGAGATAACTTGTTTGATTGGCTGATCAGTGATTACAGCTATTGGGTGCGCTTGAAAGTATCTGCGCAACCTTTTGGCTGTGAATACTAGAGCTAAGACCAGCTTTTCCATAGCGCTGTAGTTAGTCTCTGTCTTCTTCAGGGCTTTGCTTACAAAGTATATGGGTGTCTGGACGGAGTTCCTATCTGTCAATAGCACTGCGCTAACTGCTCCATGAGTTGCCGATAAGTACATGATCAGCTCTTCCCCTGGTCGCGGTGCGACAAGTTTGGGAAGAGATGCCAGATGGTGTTTAAGTTGTTGGAAAGCTTCCTTCGCTTCTTCGGTCCAGCGAAAATCTCCTTTTTTTGTGCACTTCGTGAGTGTTTTAAAGAGAGGGAGTGATTTGTCTGCTGATTTAGATAAGAAACGGTTTAGCCCTGCTAACTTTCCATTTAATGACTGGACTTCTTTGAGTGTGCGCGGTGAGGGGAGATCAATAACAGCCTTTGTTTTTTCTGGACAAGGCTTGATTCCATCAGGCTCTATTAAGTATCCAAGGAACATGCCTTCGGTTGCGCCAAAGGTGCACTTCTTGTGATTTAACTTCATGTTTATTCGTCCCAATGTTCTGAACGTTTCCTCGATGTCGCGCACCAATTCATCCTCTGTGTGGCTTTTGATGACAAGGTCGTCAACGTAGACCTCTAAGTTGCGGCCTACTTGTTTCTCGAAAGCTGTGTCCACCAGTCGTTGGTATGTCGCGCCTGCGTTTTTTAAGCCAAAAGGCATTTTTGTGTAGCTGTATACTCCTTGACTAGTGTGGAAAGCTGTTTTTTCTTCATCTTCGACTGCCATCTGAATTTGATGATACCCTTTGTATGCGTCTAGGAAGCATTTGAAAGGGTATCCGCACAGGGATTCTACCTTCCAGTCTATTTCTGGCATTGGGTAGCAGTCCTGTGGACATGCTTTGTTGAGGTCCGTGAAGTCCACGCACATTCTCCAACTGCCATCGCTCTTTTTTACCATAACTGGGTTAGAGAGTCAGTCATGGTAGTACACTTCGCGCATGATGCCTGCGTCTACGAGCTTATGTACTTCTTCCAGAATAGCCTTTGCACGATCTGGGGCCTGGCCGCGCTTCTTTTGTCGTATTGGGGGATATCCTTGTCGGATTTGTAGCTTATGTTCTGTGATAGAGCGTGGCACTCCTGTCATGTGTTTTGGTTCCCACGCGAAGATGTCCAGGTTCTTCTGCAAGAGTGCGCATACGGCTGCTTTACCTTTGTCAGATAAAGATCCCCCAATCGAAACTTGTTGTTACGGGTAATCGGGATGAATAGCGACTTTTAGGTTTGGTATTTTTTCTGTGCGCTGTTCTGGAATAGTCTCTACTTCAGTTGTTACCGCATTGCATTCTCTTGGTGGTACTGTTGTGTTATAGAGGGTGACAACTCCTCCTTCCACTGGAAACTTAAGCATTCCGTGCGCTGTGGATGGTACAACGCGCATGGATGATATTCCAGGTCTCCCAATGATACCATTGTATGGTGAGGGAGACTTTATTACCATGAAATTTATCCATGTCGCGGTTGAGTGTTGTTCATCTCCTACGACCACTAGCAAGCGTAACTGCCCCATGGGCCAGATCTTTTCTCCTGTGAATCCAGTCAATGACGTTGTTGCTGGTATCAATTGACTTTGGATTTCAGGTCGCAGTCTTTTGAAACAATGATCATACAGGATGTCTGCGGATGCTCCTCCGTCAATGTACATGCGGTGGATATCATGTCCTCCCGTATGTATTTCAATAGTCAGAGGTTCTACAACTGCGTTGTCCGCAACTAGAGTAGGGAAAGATATCTCTTTTTCTGGAGAGAATTTTTGGCTGACTTTTTGCTTTATCTTGCGCTGCCATGACTGTATCATGTATATGGTATCAACTTTTTCTTTGGGAGGCTCTTTCTTACCCCCGCTCCTTTGTTTGTCTTTCCCTTCTTTGATGTTTTTTACAAGGTGGTCCATTCTGCCTTCTCTTACTAACTTTTTAATTAGTTGTTTTAGCTGGACGCACTCGTTAGTTGTATGGCCTTTTTGACCATGGTACTCGCAGTATCCGCTCCCTATGCGCTTTTCCTCTGCAGTGCGCATTGGTGGCGGTTTTGGGAAGTTTGCACCTTCTGTTACAAATATTTCCCTCGGAGTTTTTGTGAGAGGGGTATACTTGTCATTGTCTCTTTCGCTGCGGTAATTCCTGCTGCGGTTGTTATTTTGATCATTGGATTGTCTCCTAGGCTGCTCTTGCTGCCTATAGTTCGAATAACCTTTTTTGCTGTCCGCAGCAGCTGCTTCTCCTTGTATAAAGGATCTGGTGCGCTTTGTTAGCTCATCGAAAGTCTGGGGAACTTTGTCATTTAGCTTACGGATGAGTTCTGGGTTAGTAATCCCATTCATGAACCCTGAAATTTTTAGGATTTCAGGACATGCTTTGACTTGTATGCACTCATCCTTGAAGCGTTCCATAAAAGCACTGGTTGATTCCCCTTGGCGCTGTTTTATTCTTGCTAGTTCAACAGGATTTTTAGCGCACTTTTTCCTCTGGGTGAAGTTGAGACGAAATGCTTTCCGTAATTCCTCGAACCCATCCATGCTCCTACGTGGGAGTTTGCTAAACCATGTGCGCGCGTTCCCTACTAATGTAGAATTAAACATATGGCACCACACAGGCTGTGGCCAGTTTTCGATAGTGGCGGCTGATTCAAAAACTTTTAGATGACCATCTGGATCACCTGTTCCATCATATGTTTTCACAATGGTGGGCATGCGCCTGCGTTTGCGGTCTGAGTAATCGCTGATGCGTCGTGTAAACGCATCAACTTTCTGGCGACGCCATGGAAGAGACATATCTTCATTTTCTTCTTCGCGACGTCTTCCTCTTGATTTCCAGTGTCCTGTTTCTTTATCCTCGTTGTCCGAGGAGTCACTGGAGGAAGGGTAGTCTCTTTTTCGGCGCTTGCGCTGGCTTCTTTCAGAAGAAGAGTGTTGACATAAATAATGCCTAAAAACATTATTAACATGCTATCAATATCTCTATGTTTTAATTATCACAAAATATAAACTCATAGAACTAAAACTTGTGACATAAACAAGTATTTAGTGATTAATATTTCTCTTTACATCCAAATCACTTAAGGTATGAATAAACAAAGTGTTTAGTGCAATTTATGATCAAAGGGGTATTTAATTAACTAATGCAAAGTTTATTTAATTATACAAACATATTATATATTTTTGAAAAACATTTTTGGTAATAAAGAAAAATATTTTATTCACACTAAATATATGAATTCAAATTTTTAACCAAAATCAGTTAGTTTTTCACCAAATAAACTTTCCCCACTAAAAGACAAAGTTTCTGGCCGTTTCAGCTGGGCGGCCCCCTTAATTATAAAGGGCGGTCCCCTTAAAATTAAGGGGACCGGCCTTGATTTAAGGGGACCGGCCACGCTCCTCTGTCAGAATCTTTTGCCTATAAATACCACCTTAAACTTGGATTTTTTCCTCACCTTTTGCACTCCAGAACTTTCTGTTCTAGATCTCCATTTCCAATCTATAAATCCTTTGATCATACATTCTTAAATCTTTGTTTCAAAGTGATCCAAACATCATCCCATCAAGTGCAAGAGAAGAATACTTCTATCCCTCAAGACAAGAAGTATTACAACTTGTTGTGATCTCCACATCTAAGTTGTTAGTGAATCATCATTGTTATTATTTCATTGTGTGATTAGTTGTGAATATTTGTTAGAAGATAGTGTAGTTTGATATATAGTGTGATTGGTTAGAAGAATAGTTGTAAAGAAGATAAGTTAGGAAGAAGATTGGTGTGTAGAATAATAGGTGTGAAGAAGATTGGTGTGTAGAAGATTGGTGTGAAGAAGTGGTGTGATTAAGTAGTGAATAGGTGTGAACTAGTTGTGTAGAAGTTGTGAAGTTATTGTGGTGTGTAAATTGGTGTGTAAGGTTTTCTCCGCCATAAGGGAGCTTGTTGATATAGTGAAGAAAACTCTCGAGTTAGGTGCTCGGGGAGTGGAGTAGGGCAAGGAAGGTGACCTTGTAGCCGAACCACTATAAATCTCTTGTCTATCGGTTCGATCTTTCCAACCCTTATCTATTTATTTACTTACATTATTATTGCTTTATCGTACATACTTAGTGTTGTTCATATTGTGCACGACTTGATTTCATATAGCATCGAATCTATGTTTTATAAAACAAAGAAAACTTTTAAACAAACTTTTATAACAATTTAAAAATGACGTAAAACTATTCAACCCCCCCTTTAAGTTTTCCACAAAGAGCTTGAGGGACTTTCACTTGGGGATCTTCTTCTCCTCGATCTATCGTGAATCCTTTTACTCCCAGGTTTGGAGGATCCTTGGCTTGTCGAATGCTGAGGTCCTAATCGGTCTTGTATCCCTCGACTGCCAAGTCTGGAGTGAACATTAGTGCGCCTCTCGCTGTCTCCTGAGTACTGTGGATCAGATGTCGTACCCAGCCTATCGTGGATAGTGGTACGTTCTGCGCGTCTTCCTCGTGGGTGGCGCAGTGGTGATGGTTCGCGTTCAGGACCAAAATTAAGTCGAGCTTGTAGGCTCGTGCTTGCTCTTCTCCTTGCTTCTTCTTGCATGAGGGCGGTTAGGGTTTCATAATTTTGGGATACAAAATTTCCCAACGTTAGATTGGGTGTGTCCTCAGTTGCTGCAAGAATGTCTGCCTCAGCATTAGGCGCCCTATCTCGGTTAGGCGCGCCTGGTGGTACAGTATTGTTCACTGCGGGTACAGTTTGATGAGGAGTAGTGAAGAGGGTGCGCTGGAGTTCCTCAACGCTTGGGACCACTGGGGTGATTTGGGTAGTCCTTACAGGTAGTTCTACCACTGGAAGAGGTTGGGTTGTCCCTGCCTCTTGGTGACCAGGTGCGCTGGTTGTCCCAACAACCTGTCTAGAGGTTGAATCTTGTTGATTCTTCCTCTGATGGTCACGTTTTTCTGACTGCGGAGTCCGCTGGCTTGAATTCTTATTCTTTGTCATTCTGGTCTTTAGTTCTTAGTAGGGTCCCACGGATGGCGCCACTTGTTGATACAAAAGTTGGGCGTTCCTGATTATGGGCTCTTGCTCTCGTACCAGTTCGCTTCTTAGTACTTGTAACCTGCGCACTAAGAAAATAAACAACACCGTTAGGCTTATCGTGGGATTGTCTCCCACGATTAGACTCTGGCGTGAGAGTAAGTAATCGATTTAGGGTTCTCGTAAAGAGTTAGGGTTTTGTGAATCGTACCTTGAATGAGAGTTATGTCATTCCTTATATAGGCGCATAATCCTTGTAGGGTTCGTGCTCCTTACGTTTCGCACCCATGGTGCTTATCCAGGTAAGGATATCTATTTCATAGATAGATGATCGTTATCTATACCGTGTATAGTTTATTTGGGTTGGCCTTACGTGAGCCTGTTCCCATTTATTAATGCGGCCCAAGTTACAATAGCCCACGCATGGTGGTTTTGGGCCTTATTAATGTTTATCATTTGGGCTCGTGGCCCATATATAGACTATACGTTATCAAATATGATTGTTGCATCTAGCAAATTTAATGATAAAAAAGAAAAGAATGGATACAAATATCTTTTATTTGAATCTCAATACCTTTATTTAATTATTTCTTTTTTACTTTTATAATTATGGTATTATTTTAAAACTATGTAACAGAAAGTATAAAATAAAAAATATAAAGTTTTAACAATTCAAATATATTAAAGAAAAATACGAAACAAAAATTGATGAGAGACTATCTTATATTGTTAGTAAATTGGGAAAATTTTGAGCTAAAAGAGGTAAAAAGTAGACCGAGAGTATGAATTACAACACTACAAAGAAAAATACTAGTATAAACTAACTTCATGCAAAAATTTAGGCTTCTATTTCATTTGCTCATGCTAAGAATCAGAGCTGGCAATTTCTGCCACGGACCTGTTAACACGACACGACACGACCTGCTCTTAACAGGTTTCGTGTCTTAACAGGTCCGGACCTGTTAAGACACGAATAGAAACCTGTTAAGAGGTTATATACTTATATTAGTTATATATATATATATATATATATATATATATATATATATATATATATATATATATATATATATATATATATATATATATATATATATATATATATATGTTCAAAAAAAATAAACCCTAAAACACTTTCCTCTTTTCTCTCTCATAATCTCATATTCTCTCGCGCCTCTTTTCTCCAGTCCTCCATGGACCATTAATCGATCCATAAATCTATTAACAATACACCATTAATCGATCCACAAATCCACAATCCTATCTCAACATTAATCGATCCACAACTCTATTAATCTCTTTTCTCTCTCATTTCTCAGATTCTCTATCGCCTCCCTGTTTCTTAATCGATCCACAAACAGGTATGTAAATATGTAATCGATTTATTTTCCATGTGGGATTGAAGTGTAGAATAGTTTGCAACATTATTAATATACAATTAAAAATCCGATTGATGATGATTTTATATCTGATATATGTTGTTTTATAATCATTAAAACGTGTTTATTGGACCTGGGTTTCTTGCGAGTTGGATCCTCAGCCACTGAATAACGCTATACAACAACATAAAATTCATATAAGTTCTTTGTGGTTGAATAACACATACAAATATAAACTGATTATTCAAAAGTACTGGTCTGAATTTAATCTCACTCTAGCCATAGCCGTGGTATTCGATCCAAGATACAAATTGCATTTTATTAAATGGAGTTATAAAAAGGTTTATGGAGAGAGCAACAACAAATTTCGTAAAGTTGATAAGTTATTGGATTCCACTTTTCAAGAATATGTAAATGTGCATGATGGTTCCTCTAAAACCTCAAACTTCGCAAGTAGTTCAAATGCAAGCAAATTTGTTGAAAAGACAAGTGATGATACAAGACGTTTCTATGAAGTTAAATCAAAACTTTTGGTAATTTATTTGTTTGTTATATATTTTTATATATTGTCTTTGAATAATGATTGAATTACAACTTTTTAACTATTGTTTTATAGGATTTTGATGATTTTGAAAGCACATAATTTGTAACTAACAAGAAGTCGGAATTGAAATTGTATTTGGAGGAGCCAAGAATGGAAAGGACAATGGAACTAGATGTGTTGGCTTTTTGGAGAGCCAATCAATTTAGATATCCCATACTTGCGAGGATGGCTCGAGATTTTTTGACCATTCCAGTATCTACTGTCGCATCAAAGTCTACATTTAGTGCCAGCGGAAGAGTACTTGATCAACAACGAAGTTCACTTAGTAAAGATACTGTCGAGGCTCTTATATGAACAAAAGACTGGTTATATGAAAATTCAAATGAAATTGATCTTGATCAGCTCACTGAAGATATAATGTTGCTTGATGTTAGTGTTGAATCGGATGCTTCAAAACTCAGTCAATGTTTGAAGAGGGGATCCAAGAAGGAAGAACCTATTAAATTTAGTATTGTTTTGTTATGTATTTGGTATAAATTTAGTGTTTTTTTTTTTTTTTTTTTTTTTTTTTTTTTTTTTTTTTGTTATAAATTATGGAATTGGAAAATGCAGGACTGCAGGTATTGTTTTGTTATGTATTTGGTATAAATTTAGTATTTTTGTTAATAGGTCCCTTAACAGGTTCGTGTCGTGTAACCTGTTAATTTTCGTGTCGTGTTCGTGTTCGAAAAAAATGACACGAATTGTTATCGTGTCGTGTTCGTGTTCGACCTTAACAGGTTTGTGTCTTAAAAGGTTCGTGTCGTGTCGGATCTGTTATGCCAGCTCTACTAAGAATGCAACTGTTTTATTACGGGTGTTTTAATAAATTAATTTGAAATACTTCAGGGAGATTACGAGAAGGGACTCATGACTTTAACTTATCGGGTGCAAAAGTATAAACTAGTTTTAGAACCCGTGCATGTACGGGGTTTGAGCAAATAGTGTAACGGGTAATAATTTTTCAGTAGCTTTTTTTGAAGTTAAATATTATGAAAATTTATAAATCCATGATTTTGTAATATTTAAGATTTTTTTATAATATTATATTAAATTTTTAATAGTTATATAGTTATAATATTCGTGCACGCACAAGTTTTTACCTAATATTTTTATTATATGTTAATATTGATTAATATTTTGTTTAGATTTTTGTTGAACAGTAAAATTGAATTTGTTTAGTTGTACATGGTATTTAGGTTGATCTTGTTTAAATTTAACTATTGATGTCATGTGTTATACATTATGTTTATTTAGTAGCACATAATGATCTTGAAAAAACATGTGTCATTGTTATATGTAGAATCTCGTCTATTTATTTTCATCTCACGGTAATGTGTGAGGTCGTGCCTTCATTTTGATATTTATATTCTCGTTAATAATAATTTAAGCTAGTTTTTAAACCCATGCGTGAGTGAAACTTATAAATATAAATAACATGATTCATTTTCGAATGCAGATAGTTAGCCCAATATTACTTTTTCGAATATCCTTACTTAATATCATAAAAAGAAATAACATAAGATCGTTCGTATATGTGTAATCTCATGTATTCATTTACATGTCACAAGGACTAGTGTTTTCCTTTTTATATTTATATTATGTGCATATACATTAGTTTAATATATACAAATAATAATATTTATAAATTGGGCAATTTCATATCTCTCTTCCTTAAATTTGAAAATTGCATATTTACCCAAACAAACTTTAAAAACATTGTACATTACGCCTTCAATAAGGTAGGTGAAGATATGAAATTCATCATTTATAAATAACAACAACACATTGTTTTATTTATTTTTATAAAGGATAAAATATATGCTTATTTATTAAATGTATAAAGTTATTAAAAGAAATGAAAACTTGTAAATATACTTAAATCCATATAATTTATTTTAAATCAAAATACTGGAGTTTTATTAATCACCCTCTCTTTTTTTTATTTTAGTTTATCTTTAAACCCGGCATTCTTCTCTATAAATAGAAGGCATCACACAAAACTTTCATAAGTTCACACACTGAGCAAAATATTGTTTCTCACGCAGTATCACACACATGGTTTGTTAAAGTGTTACTCGAGCTTCTTGATCTTTATCGTCTCTGTAGAACCGTAGAGGGGGTGAATACGGTTTTTTAGGCTCTTCGAAGTTTAAAGACTTCAAGCCTCAAAGATCAATAAGTGGATGCATTATAAACACAACAACCACAAACACAACCAAAGTATATAAAGTAAGTAAAAGACACCACGATATATACTGGTTCGAGATGGGGGGGACCATCCGTACGTCCAGTTGCTAATCCACGACACCAATAATTACACTAGTATAATCCTTTCGGTGAACTACAAACCGTTATAATTCACTCCACCGATATTCCCTAATATCGATGCTCACAAAGAAGGAGTTACTCCCACGGTATTCCGCCCTCGGAAACCACCCAAAAGAATCTCGTGATTCGACTTAACCTAAGTTCACCAAGACCACTAGCACGACTTCTCATCGGAAGTATCAAACTCCGACTAGATCCCCAATGATCTAGGCTTGGTCACCAAGACACAAGACTTCCCTTACAAACAAATTAAAAGAATAAGTGTTTGTATATTCAACCAAGCCCTAACCTAACCTAGAGACTCGATTGTAGTATAAAGGGTAGAGATAGAAGACCCTCGACACAATCACAATAGTGGATTAAGTTCTTGTGATTCTTCCCTTGCAAGGAGATGTGTTCTTTCAAATGATGTTAGTGTGAAAGATTAAGAACACAAGATAGAATTAGAGGATTAGAGATAAAGAATATAGAGAAAAAGAATAATGGCAAGGGGTGGGGAATACAAGAGGCAAGGTGGGGTATTTATAGGCCAAGACCCAAACTTGGGAAAATTTACCGAGACTGGCGCGTCGCCTGCGCGTCAGAGCGCGGGCAGCGCGCCAGGACTCCTGTAACATTTTCCCAATTTTGGGTGTTTGACTTATAAATACCTAACCTTGCTAAATCCCCCAATTGTACTTCACACATTTAAACCTTAACATTAATCATTTTAAGGTTTACCAACTCAAATAGCCAATTTGAAAAATGTTTTGTAAAGTATTTATGAAAAACCAATTATCAAGGATAGAATGGTAGAAAGGATAATTGGGTAGGGGTATAATATGTATTCCTCACATGGCATAACAGATAAGAGAATATGCCATGGGATATTCCTTGAGAGGGAAAAGATTTAAATTTGAAATTCAAATGTTGTGAGAGGGAAAAGAGAGAATGAGGTTGAGTTAGAAAGAACCATGGTTAAGTTAGAAGAGTAACCATGGTTGGGTGAGAAAAGGTGTGTTGAGAACAAACCATGGTTGGGTTAGAGAGCAAACCATGGTTGGGTTGAAAGGGATATCCAAGGGAATATTTCATCCTTTGAGAGAAAGGGTGAATGGAAGGTTGAGATGAGTTTGAGAGGAATGGATGGTTGTAATGAATGGGAGCCTATGTTTGGAATTTAAATTAATTCCCATGTGTTGAAATGGAGAGGAGAGGATAAGGTGTGAGTTGGATGTGTAAGAGATGGATGTGGTGGTGATTGGATGGGGATCCTAAGAGATGAGTTGGCTAGTGTATGAGGAAGAAGGGTTGTGAGTGGAGTATGTGTAATTTGAAAATAGAGTTGTCGGGAGTGTAAGGAATGAGTTGGAATAGATGGGATGTGTAAGAATTGAGATGTGATGGGGAGCCTTTGGCTAGTGTGTGTTGGAGAGGGTTTGTGAGTGAAGTTTGTGTATTTTGAATCCAACAGAGTGCGTATGTAAGTGTATGTGAGGAATGTATATTTGGGTTTGAAATGGATGGTTGAGATGAAGAAGATGAAGAGGTGGTGTAATCCTGGTGGTTGAAAGGGAATGTTGTGAAGAGAATATTTTGGAGATACTGTGTGGGAGTGAAGGGTACATGAAGTACAAAAGGTGCAAGGGAATAATAAGAGAATGTTGGGGATAAGATTTGAACGGATTTTGGAAGGGTTGGAGGATTTGTTTTATGTGAAGAGAAATTAGAAGATTGATTAAGAGATAATCATGTTGTCATTAAGGAAGAAAAGATTTGACAATAATGATTATAAGTTGAGAAAATCAAAAGTTACTTATAATCTCAAGTAACTCAAAGTCGAGAATCCATAATCTCATAACTCGTGACTTTCCACGACTTGACGTACTCAACTAACACCTTGATGCAAACAAGCTAAGTGTTTGGCATTGATGTAAAGCATATACCAAGCGGGAAAGGATGCGTTTACGCAAAGTGACCTTTGACTTTGTTTGATCAATAATGGAGTAAACCCGTTACGTGATTAAAGAAGACGTAAGCACGGGTTATGAGCATATGAATGCTTTCACTTGATATTACGTGAAATATATAAGCTCCTTAGGTTTAGAAAAGCCTTGGCTAGAGGCGAGAGTTAGAAAACTTGAGTTGGCGTTTTCCCGAAAACGGGTGTTTCAAAAGTTGGATCTCTCTAATCCTAAAACTCGTTTCGAGTGTTCTCAATTAAGCACATAACATATACATACCTGTATTGAAAGAACTACATTTTTGGGGTAAGGGGAAAGCCGACTTTCAAAATATATCCCATTCAAGACAGAAGCCTGGCGTGCAGGCAGCGCGTCAAGTGCAGATCTTGAGACGGGAGAATTTTGGCTAACGTTTGTTATTTTATGTGTTTCGAAGGTTTATTTGTCATCATTAAAACATAAGGAGATTTAGTCAATGTTGTCCCAACAGTCTATTCGTGTCCTTAACATTCAACACGGAAACCAAACAACACAACCATCCCAATCTACTCTTAATTTCGATTTATATATCATACGTAAACACAGTCCATCAGAGAGTTTTCGTTACTTATTTATGTTGAGTTTTTAACAAAATTAAATGATATGTGTGAAATTAGCAATATCTTACATTGTTTGACATTTGGCTACTGAACGAATCGTCAAACAACCAACTTGTTCCCTTGGCTTCTAGAGATGGTCAATCAATCAGCGCTAATAACATAACGAAAAATTTCTTGCAAGCATCATACAAAACCTTTACATCGATTTCTTTCACCTTCTTCACCTCAACATTACCATGTAAAGCTGGCATTTATTGGATACCCTAGATATTGTATTGATTACAAAACCCGAGCGCATATTTTCTGACACACTTTTTCCCATATTAAAAAACATGTACATGTGTTGCATCTGTTCTGTGTCGTGAAAACTTGTGCCCGCGGCATCCACCAAAATTTCATGATAAGAACATCATCAACAAACTGAAAACATGAATTCACATATAAGAACAGATCCTTAATAAGTCCTGGAACTCCAAAGACGACCGAAAAGCTCTGAAATAAGAATATACATAAGAACACACCCACATTTTTGCCACAATCAAATAAAACACATCGTATAGCACTTATGATTATTCACACATTATAACATCGGGGAACAACTGTGTATTGCTCAATACAACGACATACAAACGACATTTGAATAATAAAATACAAACAAATATCCACATATCCCTTATCATTTTCACTGCGATAACAGTGGGTGTTAAGTTGAGCCAACCTCGCATTCAATCATCTTACCATTTTACACAACGTCAAAAAAGCAAAACCTCAAATGTCATTACATGCAAATTAAACACAGCCTATAGCCCACATTAAATCAACGACTATGGCCACAACTTATACATGGCATAAAAAAGTTATAACTTAGAACTAAACATCCGGCTTTAAAGAATACCATGAAAAAACACTTATGACCACAAATCTAAGCTGATTCAATTTCGTACTCAACCATCCTACCATTTTACTCACCAAATAAATTGCTTGTTTCACGTATGAAATCAACACTTCTGGACCCAACTTATAGCCATGGTATAAAATCGACATCTGTAACCAAACACAAACTTTAAATGCCATCACAAAGCACCTTCGACCATAGATTATACAAAGTGTATAAAATCAACACTCGTGACCACACGATAGTCTAAAAGACATCATACAGCTTAAACAAATAGAAGCACATGTGTAGGAATCAACTAATAGTATACAGATAAGAAAATGGTTTTGGAAGACCGTCACCGGCAATTAAAACACAAGTTGTATCACATCACAACAAATCAGCACTTATGATCACACACGAGACTCATCACAAAGGTTGAACAAACATAAACTCAGACCCATAATTTCACATATATGAGACTTATCACAAAGGTTAAACAAAACAAACTTAGACTCGCCATTTCGCTGACAACATACAAAGTAAAAAAGAAACAAAATACTGTCTATTAACCGATCAGATGGTAAACAAACTTCTATCTCAATCTTCCGTCAAACATGTATAATTCTCCAAATCATAGAGGTGACACAACAACTTCAGGATTTTTCAAAGACTTTGAAAAAGTAATTGATCATTAGGCACTCCAGTGCTCATTATTTTCATTTTCAAGACTTAATTTTCCATTCATATTTAAAATAACAAATAATAATAATAATAATAATAATAATAATAATAATAATAATAATAATAATAATAATAATAAAGCAAACAATAACAGTCTACTGGCAAACAATAAGCAATCATTATAAATTGATTCAACGTTGCAAAATATCAGTTTACAAAACAAAACAAACATCCAAAATCTAAAGAAAAGTAAAATCACCTTGACTATGAATAACTTCCTTAACAACGCAACTTCAACAAACCATCAAACAGGGAATAAGATGATGCCTTATCTGCAACAACAGATGAAATTGATACAACACCTATTCAATTTCTCTTTCTGTAACCGAAATCCTGAAACAACAATGCATTTAACATTTACTTCAGAAAACATCCGAAAACATCAACACCATACCAAACACTTGAAGTAAATTACATAGATACACCTTCCAAACCATATACTCATATGAACAATATTCCTAAAATATACACATACGAACATCCACAATTAGGGTTTATAAACTTACATAAAGGATTAAGAATCACCTTCCACACACAATTCCAAGCTGTGAAAACATAAACAATTAAATAGGTACAATCAGAACTATCCACTAATAATCTCAGAGGTTTAACATTTATAAGTTATCTAAATAAGAACCAACAAAAACCAATTACGCATATTCATGATTACAAAATATAATATTTAAAGAGCTTATGTAAAATAACCTGAAATGATAAACCGTAAGCAAAATCTTGCATTGTTGAAGCTCTTTGAGACTAAAACACAACTTGTTGCAAACCATATAAAATCATCACTCATTATAACATATACTCATATGAAAGTAGCCCTAAAATATACTCATATTAACATCCACAATTATGGTTTATAAACTTACATATAGGATTGAAAATCACATTCTACACACACTTCCAAGATGTGAAAACATAAACAATCAAAACCATCCACTAATAATCTCAAAACTTGTGATTGCAACAAATAATATTTGTGATTGCAACAGATATATTCAAAGAGCTTATGTAAACTGACCTTAAAGGATAAAACATAGGAAAAATCTTGTACAGTTGAAGCTCTTCGAGACTAAAACACAAATTGTAGCAAACTATACAAAATCAACACTTATTATGAGATCTATCACAAAGATAACAAACACAAACACATATCTACAAATCCACAAACTAAAAAAAAAGGAACCGAAATACCTTACATTATAAATCCAACTTCAATGAAGCCTCGCTATCAATACTTGAAACACCAAAACCCTAAACGCTCACCATTCTCAATAACCACTATATGTGATTAAAGATAGAAATCACTGACCAAACAAATGGCCATGCGATTGCTTTTCTACATGGATCCAACATTGATATAATGCCAAAAGCACATGTATAACATGAAGCCAACACCGAATATTTAAGCGGCTAAATGAAACAGTAGTGGAAAACAAATGTACAACATACAACGAACCCTGAAACTAAGTGGCAACTTAGTGGAGAATCCACCAACAAACCCACTACCATTATTTTAATAACTTTAAGCCGACGGCACGGCTCGATGTGTGAACATTGCCCGCTCGAGCCGCCAATGTTCTGAAAGGCTCAAGGCGCACTAAGGCGCAAAGGGGATCAAAGAGCCTCGAGTCGAGGCGCAAACCAAGGCGCGGGATTCATAAATATGAGGCGCACTATACATTTAGGTTTTTTTTATAACATATGTGACAAGTTATGCAGCTTAAATAACTACAAAAATATCAATATTCAATGCATAATGCCACTTAATAGTTATTACATCTAACAAAGGTTGCATTTAAATCCAAAATATTAAGCATGCAACATATCAGAATCCGTGAACTACCCTAAATTCCTGAATATACATTACAATATATGAGTTTATGACTTATAAAATTTAACAAATTACCATGTATCAAACTATCAACTATCAACAACAAAAAATCTATAGTTGTTTGGTAAAACTTAACACTAAAGAAACAACATTTGTATCTGTTAATAAGCTACTATTCTTAGACATTAGATTACAAAAAAAATATAGTTCTTTGTTGATTGTGTGTTTTAGTTTTTTTCTAAAATATTAGGGTTATTAGATACTTTATAACTTAAAGGGCCAAATGTATATAACATGTAAGCCCAAAATGTATCTTACTATTAAGAAAAAAAAAAAGGCCAAAACCCCGTTACATCTTCTAGGCGCACAAATCCCCAAGGCGCTAAAGCGCAAAAATCCCCAAGGCGCTGCGATTTTTACGGGATTCATGCATGTCATGAGCCTCGATCTAAAAAAATCCCAAAGGCTGGAGCCTCGTGGGATTTAGGGAGTAGGCGCGCCTAAGGCGCGATTTTTAAAACATTGCGAGCCGCAGCTCCATAATACACCCAAGCCGCCACTCCCTTGAGCCGACCTCTAACTCGACGACTTCAAAATAGTGTCGGCTCACAACTTCACTTCAACGAATGTTATATAGTATAATTTAAAACATATAAGTATTTATTCATTTATAACATATGTATTTCAACTCCATTAAATTTGAAACTATAACCTAATAAAGCAACTATATAACGTTTTCTTAATAGAGTAGTAAACTGCTATCAAGCGACACTGATGCGGATAATTGTAAACACACTAAGTTTTACAATCATCCTAGGCAGAGTACCTAACTATTGTAATGTATTATAGGCATGACATGGGGGATTGATCGTTCTCTAAGGGAATAGTTTGAGTAGGCTTGAAATATATGGTGAAGTAAGTCTAAGGGTTGAGGGATGATTGTTTTTTTACTTTTATATTTTTTTTAGAAAGCAAAGTAAAATCTCGGGGTTTGAAAAGTTTGGATTTATAACGACTAATTCAACTAAATTAAACTAAATTACGGAAAAGATAAATTGGATAGCAACTCGTATGATAGGTAAAGCGTATTTACTTAGAATATTATTACTCCGTAGTTATCTCTCATTGATTAGTCGAATTGTCACTTCTTTGTTTTAATTAGTGCGTTGTATTCCTAGTTATCAATCGCTAGGGGTGTCACTCCCTAACACTATAAAAAAATTTATCGTTGGGAATAACCAATGTCAGCAAACGCAATTCACGCATTAAATACAACAAATCAACGAACTATCCTATGTAGTGGGGCGTTTAGTCAGACGTTCAAGCTAGTATGCTAAGATAAAGCAAGTTTTCCTACTCCTAATGCAACAACAACTAATTCAACAAGAGACGATAATCAATAATCAATAACTAGGTTTAATTTAACTCTAAGTAAACACAATTAAATTTAGCCTAGCATGTTAAATAGAAGAGAAGATAAACAAATAATAACACAACACATAGACATATTGTAATAATTAAAGATTGAATAACTTATCTTCAATAAAACATAAAAGTTAAAAGGGCTAAAAACCCTACAAAAGCTATCAAATTCATCCGCCCAAATGGTCTCTCAAGATGTTACAATGAATGAGAATAATATGAAAAATATATATAGATTTACACTTTGTGACGGCGTCACTTTACAAGTGTGACACCGTCAGCAAGGTTTCGTCTATTGCACCGACTCAGTTGTAACGGCGTCACCTTATGGGTTGTGACGCCGTCGCTCTTTACTTTTCTGGTCTTGACGCCGTTAGCTCAAGACCGTCGACATCGTCTGAAGCGTCACTTAGTAATATTCATTGCTCTTCAAGTGACGACGTCACTCAGTAATCCTGACGCCGTCACAACTCTTTTTTTTTGACGTTTTCTTGTCCAATCGAGCCATAAATGTTTCAATTTCGAGCATGCTTTCCAAGTGCCTAAAACTCAAATAGAAACGATTTAGGATAGTAATTGATCAAATATGTATTGATTTAGAGGCTAAATGCCCCTTAAAAATGTATAAAATTACACCCCATCAGATACACAAGACGTAAAATTCAAATATTTGACATTAGAAATTATAAATATAGAGATGTTGATTAAATTTCAACAACATAATTTTATTGGATATAAAAACACAAAATGTTTTGTCAAACATACCACAAAATTAACTATAAAAAAATTAATATTTCACTTTCATCTTTATCAAACGTGATGTTGGGAATTGTTTGTAAACAAACTTAAATCTGTCAGTTAAGTCGGGTAGATAGTTAAGTCTGCCAGTACTAAGTTAAGTATGACAGACCTAGTTAAGTATGTTTATGTTTTTAGCTACTTAAGTCTGTCTTGTTCAACAAGAATAGATAAGTTAGGAGATATTCTAGGAAATGATATGCATGTGGTTAGATATCTTAGAAAAAGATGTGTATGCATCCTTTCACACGTTTTATATAGTTAGGGTTAGGGTTTTCCTTATAGTATAAAAGGAACCCTACGGCATTGTGTTCAATGACAAGTTTTCAAGTTTAATAGCAAATACAAAGTTAATAATTCTCTGTGTTGTTCTTACTGCTTTTGTTAATATTCCGCGTTAACATCAAGTACACATTCTTTAGAGTTTCTCATATAGATAGTTTGAATTTATCCAAGGTGTCTATTGTATTACAAAGGCTGCTTAGATCCATAACTTTTGGACCTACACGTGATATAGAAATTTCAAAGTCAACTATATATATTTCAAATATAATTGATTGCAGTTTAATTAAATAGTTATTGCTATTGACTTAAAATAAAAATAAAATTATATTGACACTTCAAACATCACATTCAAAATCATATTGAGGTCTTTTTTTTGTTGCAAATTTACTTAAAATATATTGCAATTTACTTATTGAACGCTAAAAGCCCATACTACTTAAGAAAAACACCACTTTTCTTTGGATAGATAATTTTTGTTAATCAAAATTTTAATTAGTTTTGAAACAACTAATGGTAACACCTTATATGTTTCATAATAAAAAACAATTCTAATTATTTAAAGTTTATAATGTAATAGCTTTTTCGAAATGCATTCATCAAAGAGTTTGATTACTTATTTATGTTGACTTTTTAACAAAATTAAATGATATGCGTGAAAATTAGTGATATCTTGCATTGTTTGACACTTTGGTAATTAGGCTATGTTTGGCGCAGAGCTTTTTTGAAGTTTTTTGGGGTAATGAGCGGTGAGAATGAGCTTTTTTATTTTTGATGTTTGTTTGGCATAAGAGCTGTGGGCTTTGCTATTTTTTAGAAAAGCTCATTTTCCAAATGCTTCTTTATGAAGCTGTGAGTTTTTTTGGCTACTGCTCACAGCTCACAGCTACTGCTCACTGCTACTGCTCAATGCTACTTTTGCCAAACATAGCCTTAGTTGATAATTTAAAACACATAGGTATTCATTCATTAATCGTATGTATTTCAACTCAACTGAATGTGAAACTGTAACCTCATAGAGCAACTATATTACCTTTTTCTTAATATATTATTAAATCCGCAATCAAGCTACACTAAAAACGTAAAATTCAAAGATTTGGCATTATACATAAATATAGATATGTTGATTACATTTCAACAACATATTTTTTTTTATATGAACACACAAAACGTTTTATCAACATACCAAAAAATTTAAACGCATCTTTATCAAAACATAATTTTATGGGAATATTAAAGTCAACCGTATCTTGGTCAAGTATGCTTGATTGCAATTTAATTAAAACTAGCAGGGTACTCGCGCGATGCGGCGGGTACCTAGTGGGTACCCGGTGACTATATTTTCTGGTAATGTGATGTTATGCGGTCATTTTTTTTAACGACTATTTTACAAATAACAATAATTTTAGAGTTGAATCAGTTGGAAAACCCCTTGCATCTTAATCTAGAGGTCAATGGTTCGATCCTCACTCCTTACAAAAGGCCGGAGGTCCTTTCCTATTTTAGATAGAACTGGAAGCAGCCTCTCTACCTTAGGTAGGGGTAGGCATAGTAAGGCGATCGACATTTATATTTTTATTTTTATTTCAAAAAAATCTATCTTTTTTACACTATATATATCCCCTACATTTTCATTTTTAATATACACTATTCACATGAACCAAATATAAAAATTAGCCCAAAACCAACTATACCATACAAATAATATACGGCTCAATTATTAATTAGTCTAAAATCATTTTCAGCCTAAACAAACTTTAATCATCAATATCTATTAAGGCCCATGATAAAACTACAAAACAATCTGTGATATCATTTGGCTAACCCAATTAACAACCAAACTGTTATACAACCCAAATGTTAGGACATATAAATACGTTTACAAAACCTAAATTACCTCATTCCTGCCCTAATTTCCCTCACAAAAATACGCAGCCATGATTTGCAGCCACACAAACATCACGTACTCTTCCTTTCTTTCTTATCTTGATAACCGAACATAACCAACAATCTATGTTTGCAAGAAAATCAGACCCTTTTATTGAATATCAAACGAAAACTCTCTCTAAGGTTTTATGTTGTGTTGACCGTGATGGTGGTTTTGAGATTGGGTTAGAACTGAGGTAGACGCAGATGTTGGGTTTTATTGTTGTTGTATACTTTTTGTTCATGGACCATAGATAGAATAAGTTTGATGTTTGTTTTGGCTTGATTGATGATTGTTTTTTTCTTCTTTCATTTCATCTTCGTTTTTGTTTTGATATGTAACGGTACATTTTTTTTCTTCTTTTGTGGAATGCATTAATTGGTTGAGGGGGTGACTGGTTTGTGAATTTTGGGGACGCCCGACCTTCATCGATCTTGTGGTTGCAGTGGCGGCGACTCGGTCAGTGCAGGGGCAACCGGTCTGGTCGACCGACCACTGTGCCCAGCCTAATGGCTTTATTTTTAAGTACTTGGCTTAGTAGTTTGATTAGCTTGTATATTATGGTTAAATGATTGTATATTTTGGTGAAGGGGTGAATTAATTAGTGTATTAATTATATGTGTTGAATAAATTGTTGACTTTAAAATCATTGTGATTTACATACTTGTGCTTTGTGTTTTATGACTTGTATTTACTTAAAACCTATTGTACATTGATAACGTATAGTCTATATTCGGGTCACGAACCCAAATGATAAACATTACTAACGCCCAAGCCCGCCACGAGTGAGCTATCATAACAATGATTTGGGCCAGTACGCTAACGGTTTGGGCTCACGAAAGCCCAAGCCCAAAGTTATTTATAGTTGTGATATGGATATCTCTCATTTAAGGGATATATATCCAAACCGGATATAGACCGAAGAGCAAGGCGCACGTATCTAATAAGGATTCTGTGCCTATATAAACAATATCATAACTCTCGTTAAAGGTACGACTGATAACGCTAACTCTTCTACATAACCCTAAAATCGATTACTTACTCTCACGCCGGAGGATAATCGTGGGAGACAATCCCACGGTAAGCCTAACGGTGTTTGTTTGCTTTTTTAGTGCGCAAGTCTCAAGCATTAAGATCTTTACGAGAACAGGAACCCAAACAAGGAACGCCAACTTTTGTATCAACAAGTGGCGCCATCCGTGGGACCCTACACTAAGAACTAGAATGACGAAACACAAAAATTCAAGCCAGCA
Organism: Artemisia argyi; assembly: GCA_030686995.1. Lineage (NCBI taxonomy): Eukaryota > Viridiplantae > Streptophyta > Magnoliopsida > Asterales > Asteraceae > Artemisia > Artemisia argyi. The sequence continues at coordinate 77,464,176 of CM060698.1, read as the reverse complement.
GACTCCGCAGTTGGAGAAAACACGTGGTGATCCCTAGAGGAAGAACCATCAAGATCCGATCTCTAGGCAGGCCTCTGGGACAACCAGTGCGCCTGGCCACCAAGAATCGGGCCCAACCCTAATTCTCTCAGCAGTAGAACTGCCCACAGGGACTACTCAAACCACCACGGTGGTTCCAAGCGCTGAAGAACTTCAACGCACTCTCTTCAACACTCCCCATCAAACGGCACCTGTTGTGGACAACACTGTGCCGCCAGACGCGCCTAATCGAGATAGGGGACCTAACCCAGAAGCAGATATTGTTGCACTGGAAGAAGACGCGTCTGAATTAACACTAAGTAATTTTGTGTCACAAAATTACGAAGCTTTAACTAGCCTCATGCAAGAGGAGGCAAGGAGAAGATCAAGCCAGATCCTACAAGCCCGGCTTAACTTTAACCCAGAAACATCCCCACCGCGCTACCAGAGGGGGGGGGGGGGCGCGAAAATAATGAAAGACATACCAATGTCCATGATAGACTTGGTACAGCATCTGACTCACAATACTTAGAGGAATACGAAGACGGTGAGAGGCGTACCAATGTTCACTCCAGACTTGGTAGTCGCAGGATACAAGATAGACTTGGACGGTAACGCTCACCGAGCGAGAGCTCCTCAAGGTCTGGAAGCAGAAGAATTCATGACAGGTTGGGAAGACGAACTTCCCCAAGTGAAAGCCCCTCAAGCTCTTCCTCTGAGGAAAAACGGCGCAAGCGTCGAAAAAGGGATGAATTCTCCTCAAGTGACTCCTCGGACAACGAGGATAAAGAGACAGGACACTGGAAGTCCAGAGGAAGACGTCGCGAGGAAGAAGACGAAGACATATCTCTTCCTTGGCGTCGCCAAAAAGTTGATGCATTCACACGACGCATCAGCGATTACTCTGCTCACAAGAAAAGGCGCATGCCCACCAATATTAAAACATATGATGGAACGGGTGATCCTGATGACCACCTAAAACTTTTCGAATCCGCTGCTACTATCGAAAATTGGCCACAACCTGTGTGGTGTCATATGTTTAACTCCACATTAGTAGGGAATGCGCGAACTTGGTTAAGCAAGCTTCCACGAAGGAGCATAGATGGGTTTGAAGAGTTGCGGAAAGCATTCCGCTTGAACTTCACTCAGAGAAGGAAGTGCGCTAAGAACCCTGTTGAACTGGCCAGAGTGAAACAACACCAAGGGGAATCAACCAGTGCTTACGTGGAGCGCTTTAAGGATGAATGTATACACGTCAAGGCGTGTCCTGAAGTGCTAAAAATTTCAGGGTTCATGAATGGGATTAATAAATAATAACCCAGAACTCATTAGGAAATTAAATGATAAGGTTCCCCAAACCTTCGATGAACTAATGAAGCGCACAAGGTCATTTATCCAAGGAGAAGCAGCTGCTGCGGATAGTAAAAAAGGCTACTCAAATTATAGGCAGCAAGAACAGCCTAGGAGACAATTCAATGATCAGAGTAGCAATCGCAGCAAGAGTTATCGCAGCCAGGGAAGCGGACGAGATAATGACAAGTATACCCCCCTCACGAAGACTCCGAGGGAGATATTTGTAACAGAAGGTGCAAACTTCCCAAAACCCCCACCAATGCGCACTCCAGAGGATCGGCGTGTAGGGAGTGGATACTGCGAATACCATGGACAAAAGGGCCATACCACTAACGAGTGTGTCCAACTACGACAAATAATTGACAAATTAGTAAAGGAGGGTAGAATGGATCATCTCGTTAAAAATATAAAAGAAGAAAAGGATAAACAAAAGAATGGAGGTAAGAAAGAGCCATCCAAAGATAAGGCTGACATTATTTACATGATACAGTCATGGCAGCGCAAGACGAAGCAAAAGGTCAGTCAGAAATTCTCTTTTGGGAATGAAATATCCTTCCCCTCTCTAGCTGCGGACAACGCAGTAGTAGAGCGGCTAACCATTGAGATACATACTGGGGGACACGATATCCGTCGTATGTATATTGATAGAGAAGCATCCGCAGACATTCTGTATGAACACTGTTTCAAGAGGCTGCGACCAGAGATACAAAATCAGTTAATTCCGGGCATGACGTCGCTGACTGGCTTCACAGGAGAAAAAATATGGCCTATGGGGAAATTACACTTACTTGTAGTCGTTGGTGATGAACATCACTCTACAGCAACCTGGATAAACTTCATGATAATCAAGTCTCCTTCACCATACAACGGCATCATTGGGAGACCTGGAATATCATCCATTCGCGCTGTACCATCCACAGCACACGGGATGCTTAAATTCCCAGTGGAAGGGGGCATTGTCACCCTCTACAATACTATTGTGCCGCCTAAAGAATGCAACACAGTAACCAGTGAAGTGGAGAGTGTTCCAGAGCAGCGTGCACCTAAAATACCAAACCTAAAGGTTGTCATTCACCCTGATTACCCAGATCAACAAATATCAATTGGAGGGTCTTTATCTGACAAAGGCAAAGCAGCTGTGTGCGCACTCTTGCAAAAGAACTTAGATATCTTTGCATGAGAACCAAAGCACATGACTGGAGTACCCCGGTCTATCACGAAGCACAAGCTACAAATCCGACAAGGATTTTCAACAATACGACAGAAAAAGCGCGGCCAAGCCCCAGATCGTGCAAAATCCATCTTGGAAGAAGTACATAAATTGGTAGACGCAGGCATCATACGGGAAGTCTACTACCATGACTGGATTTCCAATCCAGTAATGGTCAAAAAGAGCGATGGCAGTTGGAGAATGTGCGTAGACTTTACTGATCTTAATAAAGCATGTCCGCAGGACTGCTACCCGCTACCAGAAATAGACTGGAAGATAGAGTCTCTGTGTGGATATCCCTTTAAATGTTTCCTAGACGCATACAAAGGGTACCATCAAATTCAGATGGCTGAGGAGGATGAAGAAAAAACAGCCTTCCACACAAGTTAAGGGGTCTATTGCTACACAAAAATGCCCTTTGGTCTAAAGAACGCGGGAGCAACATACCAGAGATTGGTGGACATGACCTTTGAAAAGCAAGTAGGTCGCAACCTAGAAGCTTATGTCGATGACCTTGTTATAAAGAGTCATACTGAGGAGGAATTGGTGCGTGACATCGAGGAGACGTTCAAAACACTGGAAAAGATAAGCATGAAGTTAAATCGCAAGAAGTGCACTTTTGGCGCGATAGAAGGCATGTTTCTTGGATATTTAATAGAACCTGACGGCATCAAGCCTTGCCGAGAAAAGACAAAAGCTGTCATAGATCTCCCTTCACCGCGCACATTGAAAGAAGTCCAATCATTAAACGGAAAGCTAGCCGGGCTAAACCGTTTTTTGTCCAAATCAGCAGACAAGTCGCTCCCTCTCTTTAAGACACTCACAAAGTGCACAAAAAAGGGAGACTTTCGTTGGACTAAGGAGGCGGAGGAAGCCTTCTAACAGCTTATGCAACATCTGGCAGCGCTTCCCAAACTTGTCGCACCCCGACTAGGGGAAGAATTGATCATGTACTTATCTGCAACTCATGGAGCAGTCAGCGCGGTATTATTGACAGATAGGAATTCTGTTCAAACACCCATATACTTTGTGAGCAAAACACTCAAAAAGACAGAGACTAACTATACTGCTATGGAAAAGCTGGTCCTAGCTTTAGTATTTGCAGCTAAAAGACTGCGCAGATACTTTCAGGCGCACCCAATAGCTGTCATAACGGACCAGCCTATCAAACAAGTTATCTCTAATCCTGACGCATCAGGACGGCTACAAAAATGGAATGTGTTATTGAGCGAGTACAACATCTCGTATAGACCACGCACTGCAATCAAGGGGCAGATATTAGCTGACTTTATTATTGAGAAGCCAGATACCGATACTCCACCTTCTACAAACAAGGTAGAATTACAAGAACCATGGGTTCTATTCACAGACGGATCCTCGTGCGTGGATGGATCAGGCGCAGGCCTTGTCCTCACTAATCCAGATGGAGTGGAATTCACTTATGCACTGCGCTTCGAATTCACAGCCACAAATAATGAGGCAGAATATGAAGCCCTACTTGCTGGACTACGCATTGCAACTCAAATGGGTGTACGTAACCTAGAGGCAAATGTAGATTCCAGGCTGGTAGCCAATCACGTGCTAGGGGAATATGAAGCCAAGGATGAACACATGGTCCAATACCTCGAAAAAACCAAGTCCCTAATTCAGAATTTTGATAGGTTTACCATCAAACAAGTCCCTAGAGGAGAAAACAGGAAAGCTGACGCGCTTAGCAAGATCGCATCTACAAGCTTTGCGCACCTATCAAAATAGGTATTGGTGGAAACTCTGAAAGACAAATCAATCTCAGAGATGGAAATATCCACAGTGATAGACGAACAGGATCCTACGTGGATGACACCTATCATTGAATTTATAAGCAAAGGAATCTTACCACAAGATCAAAAGGATGCTCGTAGGGTACGACGCACAACGCAGAGATTTGAACTCCGAGATGGCGTCCTATATCGACGTTCATTCCTACAACCATGGCTCCGGTGTGTTGGACATCTCCAGGCAGATTACGTACTCTGAGAAATTCACGCTGGCTCATGCAACATGCACTCAGGACCACGGTCTGTAGTGGCGCGTGCCCTACGGTCAGGATACTATTGGCCCATTATGCACCGCGACGCGTGAGACATGATAAAGAAATACAGCGATTGCCAAGTCCACAGACCAATTCCGCGCCGACCACAACAAGAGCTAACCCCCATCACCTCACCATGGCCATTCTATAAATGGGGCATTGACATTGCAGGCCCTTTTCCAGTTGCAGCGGGAGGGCTTAAATTCCTCATCGTAGTTATAGATTATTTTACTAAGTGGATTGAGGTAAAAGCAGTGGCAAGCATCACAAGCAACCAAGTCAAACGCTTCGTGTGGGACAACATTGTATGTCACTTTGGACTACCTGGAGAAATTATCTCGGACAATGGAAAACAATTCTGTGATAACCCGTTCAAAGACTGGTGCGCGCAATTAAACATTACACAACACTTTACTTTAGTTAAGCATCCACAAACCAATGGCTTAGTTGAACGCGCGAATCGCAGTTTGGGTGAAGGAATAAAAGCGCGCCTCGACAGACATAAAAGAAGATGGGTGGATGAATTGTCACATGTTTTATGGGCGCACCGCACGACAATAAAAACCAGTACTAGAGACACACCATTCTCTCTTGTCTATGGGACAGAGGCTGTCATATCAGCCGAGATTGGAATGCCAACTATCCGTACGGCGGAAATAAATGTCACAACAAATGACGATGAGCGGCGCATAGACTTGGATCTGTTGGAAGAAAGACGCAAACGCGCAGCTATACGAAAAGCACAAGCTAAATCAAAGATGAAGAAGTATTACGATGCAAAAGTCAAACACACTTCATTCAGGCCCGGAGACTTTGTATACCGCGCCAATGATGCAAGCCACACAGAAGATACAGGCAATCTTGGACCCAAATGAGAAGGACCCTATGAGGTCATAGATGCACTAGGTAATGGTGCGTACAAGTTGCGCGACATGGAAGGCCATGAGCTGGCACGCACTTGGAATATCTGCAATCTCAAGAGATGCTATCTTTAGGAAAGGCTACGGCCCACACGCAGACAACCTTGCACTTTAGTACGTGCCCAATAAATGTCTGTATTTGAATTTTCTTTTCTTTTAGGAATTGTCTTTTATCTTAAAAAACTTGCAAGTATTAATAAAACGTTGTGGTTTCTAGCTAACTCCATAACACATTTAACTTTATTGCTTACATTTTTCCTTATGTCTCAATATTGTTATTTTATATTTTTGCCTATATGGCGTGCATGCACTTATTAAGACCTATGATGGCAGAAAGGATGAGTAAACCTACTAACTAACTCGTTGAGTAAGAGGGTTGCAAACCCATCAACACTGGATCACGCATCCTTGCTAAGCACCTTACTTTCAAGACGTTGAAGTAAGTTTAAATGCGCATTCCATGAAGGATGCGCAACATCACGTACACTGTACATGCTTAGCAACTTACGAGCCAAGACTCTTGGTCATTTGATATAGTCTTTGCAAAACAACGCAAGTCTATCTTCACACTCATGATTTTCTAAGTTATGCACTTAATATAAGTCATTTTCAGTATGTCGCGATTTCAATTTGACTCTTGGATGATCTTTTACGCAAAAGAAAACAATCTAAGTACAAATAACAAGGCGTACGAAAAAAGATAAAAATTATTATTTATAAGAACCATGAGTTTATACAAGTTATAATTACAAAAATCCATACATATCTAGATGCTATGAGCACGCCTACGACTTGAACTACTAGCTGTAGACGCCAGCTCCCCAGCCTCACTCAGCCTTTTTAAAAGGCTGCTATCATCCTGAGATACCGTTGGTACACTAACGGGAATCCCATCAGACCTGGGGAGATGGGTTGCGCCAACACCGCAAAGAATGGCCTTCCCCTTCACGCCCTTCTTATGGGCAGCCATTGTCTCATGCGCCTCTAAGCACTTCTTCAAAGAAATCTCCTTCTCAAGAGCGAAGGGATTGAGCATGTGGCGGGGGCGAGCAAAAACAGACACCTTCAGCTGCGACTCGTCTGGCTTCAGAAATAAGTCAGGGTGCGCCTCCTCATCTTCAGCTATGTGTCTGGCCAGAGTTAGGCCCTGCATGATCACACTGATAGGATAATCCTGCTCACGCTCCAAGCGGGCAATATGAGGAAAGTCGAAGACCTTCATCTTCTCCATGGTCTCCACCAGCTCATCAAAAGCATCCGCCTTATATCCAGGCACCTCTGCAAGCGGCACAGTCAGCATCTTGCTCTCAGAAAGCTCCTCCGCAGCCTGGGCCTTGCCACGTGCCATGGCGCACTCCACGACCTTCTCAAAAGCCTCTAGAACCTCCTGGGACTCCAGAGTACCCATGGCAGCCAAGTGCAGACCATGGCTGATCAGCCACCTGCACACGCAACAATGCATGCGTTATAAGATAAAGAGCATTAAGACACATAGTGGTATACACAAAATTCAAAAAAGAAGATACATACCTGCGCTCAGCAATAGTAGACATAAGATGAGGATATAACTCCTCATCGTACTCTATACTCAGCTTACGCAGCTTGCCCTCCTGTACCTTCAGCGTACCCTCCACACGCTCACGAAGCTCTTCAAGGTGGGCAAAGTGCTCGGTTTTCTTTTCTTGAAGGTACTTTAAACCCCAAGAGAAGTTAGCCCTGTACTGATGAGTCTCACCGCGCTCTCGCTTTAATTCAGCCATCAATGACAGCTTCTCATCTGCGAGCCTCCTAGCATATGCAGATGTGGACTCTACATCTGCTTGCGCATCAGCCAACTGCGCCCTAAGCATAGCAATCTCCTCATCTTTCTGAGCGAGACTGTTACCCTCATCAACATACCGCGCCTTCAGCTGAGCAACCAACTCAACCTGACGCTCAGCAGCAGCGCCAAGCTCTTCCATCAGCCGCTGCGCAGACATCTCTTCATTCGCCCTCACCGGCTCCTCCACATGAACATGCGCCACTTGGGGTGGCACCAACCCCTCAACGAATGCTGCATCACCCCCTGCAGCACTGTCGCTACACGCAAACATAGAGAAGTCAAGAGGAAGCACTGTGTAAAAAACATATCTAAATATAAATACTCAAATAAAGGTTACTTACGTAGGAGGAGAAGTCCCAGCATTCACCTGCGTAGCAACAGACGATGACATCTCCTCCTCTATGGACTCATCCACGATGATGGTATGGCGTCTGCGCTTGGAGGTACCCTCTCCACCATCATCAGCAGCTTTACGCTTCGCACCTTGGCGCTCCTCTTCAGAGTCAGTATCCACTTTAAGGATCCCCGCACTAGTGGACGACTCAGCGCGCGCAAGCTCAGGCGCCACCACTCCCTGCGCAGGCACAGTCTGCACTGGTGTCGCATTCACAACAGGCTGCGATGCGCCAGAAGACTCTTCTCGGGCAAGCTCCAGCAGGCCCCCAGCAATAGCCTCCAAGATGGGCACTTCACCCTCCCTCAGAGGGCGCACGCCCACAGTTACCTGCGTCAACTTTGCTAACTTCACCACGACAAATAGATCCATCTCTGTGCAACACATGAACAAACAAGAAAAGAGCAAGTTAGTGGATAAAATCAATATATAAAAGGGGGCCGCCTAAAAAAAAATATTTTTTCTTCAGATTTTTTGTCTTTTTGTGAGGGAGGTTTTTCCTGAAGAATGTAGCCGTTTTTTGGGTTGAAATTTGAATTCAAAATATTTATTTTGAATAAAACATTTCTTATAAATACAAAAATGTTTTGTATAAGTTTAAAAATGTTTGTCCCACTTTAATAAAATGTAAGGTTTGTAAAAATAAAAATTCCTTTGATCATAAAATGCATTAGACACTTTGTTTATTCATACCTTAAGTGATATGGATGCTAAAGCAAATATTTATGACTAAATACCTGTTTACGTCATAATTTGTAGTTCAATGAATTTACGTTTTGTGATTATCAAAACATAGAGATATCGATATATGTTAATAATATTTTTAGGCATTATTTATATCAACAATCTCCCCCTTTTTGATGATTACAAAACCTAAACTCATCAAGTCTAAAAATTAATTTTTAGACATGTATTTAGTGAGTTTATATTCACTTCTCCCCCTTTTTGTAGAATCAAAAAGGTTACGCCGACTAGCTTCATAAATGAAGTTAGACGGGATGAAAGCTCCCCCTCGTTCGAGGGCACCAAGGAATCGAGTAATGGGAATCTTGGCTGCAAAAATATTAGAAGCACAAGCATACATAGAAAAATATGCAATATTCAAATAACAAGCATAGCAAACAAATATTAAGGATGCATAACAATTAATTCAAATTGATTATGTTAAATATACTAATTTGCCAAAGAGAACCATCAGACTTTCTTGTAACAAAAGGTTGGTTGATTCGTATTTGAAAGTGAAAATCATAAGCATATGGTATGCTTAGATGGTTGATGATGGAGTGTTTGGAATGATGATGGTTGAGTTAGGGTAAGGTTGTTGGATTAATGGAGGTATATGTTAGGGTCATGAATGTTGGAGAGTTTGGTGGTGGAGAGTTTGTAGCGGAAGAGGTTAATTAAGGTTTTGGATGTTGTTCAAGTGAGGGTATTGGATGTGATCTAGTGAGAAGATATTCAATCAAAGTGAAGTGTTCATTGAATGCAATCGTTTCTAGGAGAAAGATGCAACAAGGTCAATTGTTGACATGCTTCTCAAGTTGATTTATGTTGTGTGGTGATGAGGGTGATCTAGATGAAGGTGGATCCAAATTGCGTTGAGCAAGATGTAAGGCTACGAGAGCACTAAGCTCATGGGCTTCTTTTAGCGCCTCAACGAACTTCAAGTGTTCGGAGGAAGGTGATGGTGGTGGAGCATGATAGTTGTCTTGGGTGAGGGTTTGAACATGCAACATAGGAATGGCATGTGAAGTTGTAGGATGTGGTGGTGATACTCTTGGTGGTGGAGACATGTTTAAGCTTGGGTAATCATGAAAACATGATATGGGTGGAAGACGTGGAACAGATGCTTCATGAGTGGATGGTGTTTTTGTTGAATGAGCAACATGTAAAGTGTTGGTAATGAGGTTGGGATTATTGTTTTGGGATTGTGCATGCTCATCATAAGAAGGAGCATTAGTCGAAGCACGAATGGATGATTTGTTGTTAAATGGATCATTTGTGTGAGAGTGAGGTTTAGGTGTTGGTTGATTATGAACAACATCGCTTGAGTTGTGAAAAGATTATGAGGTTTGAGTGTAATGTAGAAGGATATGGGTGAGTAAAGGTTTTTGATATGTAATGTTGGTGAGAAGGAGAGTGAGGTGTTAGGTAAGTAATGTTTGAAAACATAGGAGGAATTTGGTGTTGGATGTTTGACAACGTCATTTGGTTTGACGGAATTTTAATGGAAGTTAGGCTTTCTTCTCCAAACGGGTTATTTGGTGGTTTTGGTTTAATGGGAGAGGTCATGAAGAGATGAGTATAGATTGAGAGGAATGAGAGTGTTTATAATGTAGGATTGGTGGGATTAAGGATGTATAAATTTTGATAGAAGGTTTAGGATAAAATAGGTTTATGAATTTTGGGAAGTGTAGGATGAAATGGGCTAAAAAGTAGAAAAAGGAAACAACACCTTCGACCATCAGATGGCCGGTCCCCTTAAGTGGAGGCCGGTCCCCTTAATAATTAAGGGGGCCGCCCATCTGGTGATTCCCAGATTGCTAGAAAAGGGTTTTTGGTTGTGAAATGCAGAAAGGTTGTGTTTTTGGTTTCAAACAAGTCCAACTCTTTGAGGTAATTAAGCATATACTAATTATGTAGCCAAAGCATGTAACCAAAGAGATTAATCAAACAAGAAATTTCATCTAGCATGTAAACATACTCATCAAGCAAGTAAAATATAAGTGCTAGGAAACAATAAGCAACATCAAGTATTTCATAACTACATAACTAGGAGGATTAATCCTAATGTGTATCAATGTGCAATAAGTGGGTAGTTATGATAGAATGAATTTCTAGACTTGTTACAAACAAAGTCATAATAGACAAACCATGGTCCTCTTGATTTGATTCAGTTCACTTATAAGTGTCATTTATATAAATATAGATGACAAATATGAGATCACCATGCATGATTTAAAGAGACGTTTTTCGCATTATTCAACAATGTTTGAAAGTAGGTTTTCACGTAGATGTGAGAGTTACTAGAATAAAATAGATTGGGTTTTACTTCAAAATGTGTTAATGAAAGGTAAAGAGAATTTTCCCAATCTTTGTTACCAATTGTGGATATTGATAGTGAAAACATGTTATTGAAAAGTGGGATAGTCATTTGAAAAACTATTTTTCAAAATGTGAGGTTTTTGCATATTTTTTGAGATATTAGATTTTTGACAACAAATATCATTAATCATAGATTTTAAAAGATGTTAATTAAAGATCTCATGCTCAAGAGGATTGGTTAAGCCCATTGTCATATACTATCCTTTTCTACATAACATATGATCTTAGGTGAGTGATGGCGTAATTCTACATGTTTGATGCGAGGGTGTTGAATGGGGCATATCCTAACATCTATAGCTCCTTTGTTATTGTACACATATCTAACTTAATGCCATAGTCTACGAGAGCTTGTTTCATCCATAGTTTTCTTACGTAAAGGATCTAATCCTACTTCTATATTAACGATTTATCCACTTAACTCATTTCACTTCATCACCATGAGTTTGCAATTAGTGGATATAGAAGATTTCCATTTTCTATTTTGTTCGATAATGAACAATTACATTTTATTCCTAAGAAAGTCAACTAAAGATGTTTCTAGGTTATAAGTATATAAGCTATTATGTACGTATATATGTATAAGAGTTACAAACAATATATATGTATAACTAAGCATTAATCTAACTAATCATTTATCTAAGCATGCAAATTATAGCGATGAACTTAAAAGAGACGTGTACCTTTTAGTCTTCAATGGATTTTCTTCAAGTACTTCAAGTGACTATGTTGACTTATAGAAGTCATTTGTAGATGAGATTCCAACTTCTTCGAAGATTGTCAACTTAGCCACTTGGTCCCCATTGTCTCATTGGTCCAAAGTTGTTTGGTCCAAACATATTTAACATTTGGCTAGGATGCATGTATGGTGGTAATATTCCCCAAGGATTGTAACTTGGTTGATAATTTCACATTTGATGACTAGTATTATTGTAGTTTTGTCTATTTTGGTTTATTCTAGGTTGAGGGGTTTTAGACCGAGGATGAGGATTATTTGGTCTATTTGGAGGTGGAGTTTTAGATCTTAATTTTGGTTTAGAAAATCCAGTTTTGACTTTTAATGATGGTTTATAAAAACTTTTTACTTCCTCATCACTTGCAATAGGTATTTTTCTATCTTCTATAAGTATATACTTAGGTTTTGACTATAATGGTTTTTGTTTACTAGATTCACATTCAAACTTTATATTTTTATTTTCACTAGTTGAAACATTAGTTAAGGTGAGTCCTAGACCGGTTTTATCTCCCGAAGTTTCTTGAACACTTATTATTTTCTGAAGTGAGTTACTTCCTTTTTTAAACTTGTCAAGTTTGAAAATTTTATCTTTAAGTTTTTCGTTTTCATTTTTGACCTCTAAGCATGTTTTACATTCAATAAAAACTTCTTTTTCTTTTTTCAAATGTTGTAGTTTAATTTTTAATTCGAGTACTTCATTTTCTAATAGATTATTAATATGTTTTAGTGACTTATTTTTAACCATTACTTTTTGACCTAATTTGCATAATCTATTATATTCATTATCTAGGTCTTTTTCATCTAATGATAAATTTTCATCACTAAAGAATTCGGTTTCGGAATGTACCTCTTTTGACGTCTTAGCCATGAGACACTTTTCCTCCTTTGTGGTTTCTTTCTTGTCCTCATCGCTATCACTCCAAGCACCTCCAATGAACGCCTTTTGAGTTTGATCTCTTGACATCATTGGACACTTTCCGATGAGATGATTTGAATCACCAAATTTAAAACACTTCCTTTCATTCTTCCCATTCTTGTCATTTTTACTTCTTTGAGATACTTTCATTTCATCATGCGGTTGTCTAACGAATATTCCTCGGCTTTTGAAAAATTTCTTGAAATCTCTTACGGCCATAGCGTATTCTTCATCATCACTTTCGGAGGTTGAGCTTTCGTCGTCACTAGATTCTCTCCTAGCTTTCAAAGCAATGGATTTGCTTTGTTCTCTTTTTCCTTTGACTATTTCGGAGTCCTTCATAATTATAACCTCATGTACTTTCAAGTTCCCAATTAATTCGTCAAGTTGTAGAGTTGACAAATTCTTTGATTCTTCAATAGCCGTAACTTTATCTCGCCATTTTGGATGAAGAGCCCTAAGAAATTTCCTGACAAAGTTCTTACTAGAAAAATTCTCATCAAGTGCTTTTAGACTTGTGATGATAGTGTTAAACCTAGCAAAAGCATTATCAATTGATTCCTCTTCCGGAATCATAAATTGCTCATATTGTTGCACAAGTAGATCTATTTTGTTATCCTTAACTTGACTATTACCTTGGTGAGTTATTAGTAAAGAATCCCAAATTTCTTATGCGGTTTTACACATAAAAATTCTTTCATATTCTTTGTGTGGTAACGCATTATAAATAACCATTTTAGCCTCATTACTTTTTGCTAGTTTCCTTTTCAAATCATCATTTTGTTTTCAAAAGATACAATTTCATCCCTTTTAGTTTCAAAATTATATTGAATAGGAGGAAAATCACCAAGGGTAATAACATGCCAAAGATCTAGATCCTTTGATTTCACATAAGTTTCGAATCGATTTTTCCAATATAAAAATCCATCACTTTCAAATAGAGGTGGTCTTTGCATAGATTGCCCTTCTAAATATTTTTCAGATTCCATAGATCGTTACAAGTTTTAAAATACAATATATTTTAAAAATCTTGCTAGACGTGGCTCCTGATACCAATTGTGGAAAACTAGAAAGGGGGGGGGGGTTGAATAGTTTTACGTCTTTTTAATTTTATTATGAAAGCTTAGTTTAGTTTTAAAACCTTATTTGCTTTTAAAACTTTGATTCAATCTTATGTGAACTCAAATCTTGAACAATATGAACAACTATATCTAAGTATGAACAATGATAATATAAGCTAAGTATGTGAAATCAACACATGCATAATATAAACAATTATAGCTATATACGAGAGATAAGTAAGTAATCGTTTATTTTATAATCCTTAGTTATATTTTGTATGAAAACTATACTTGATCGAAATGATCAATTATATGTATGTTACCTTTTTAGTTTGATTGTAAAAACTTTGTTTTGTGAATGAAACTTTCGTTTGATCTTTAAGTAAAATCAATACTAGCACTATATGAGCAAATATATATATATACGTCTACGTCTACAAAAGTAATAACGATATAAGCAAGATAATAAGTAAGATATGGAAAGATCTAACCGCGAGACAAAGGATTTATAGTGGTTCGGCTACAAGGACACCTTCCTTGCCTTACTCCACTCCTCGAGTCACCTACTCGAGAGTTTTCTTCACTATGTCAACAAGCTCCCTTATAGCGGAGAAAACCTTACACACCAATATACACACCACAACTTCGTCACAACTTATTCACACCTTCTACACAACTTCTTCACACGTAGTCACTACTTAATCACAACACTACTTCTTTACACCTATCTACTTCACAACAATCTTCTTCACAACTATCTACTTCCCAACTTCTCTACTTCACAACTATCTACTACACACTCACTCTATCTACACACCTTGCTAATCTATCTTCTATCAAATATTCACAACTAGTTACACAAAAAAATAGATATAATGGATGATGCTCTAACAACTTGGATGTGGAGGTCACAACAAGTTGTAATACTTCTTCTCTTGAAGGATTGAAGTATTCTTCTTTTGCACTTGAAAGGTAGAGGTTTGGATCACTTTGAAACAAAGATTTATGTATGTATGATCAAAGGATTTTAGAGAATAGAAATGAGATCTAGAACAGAAAGTTTTGGGGTGCAAAAGGTGAGAAAAATCTGTGAAATGAACCAGTATTTATAGGGGGAAAAATACTGTTTGGGAGCGTGGCCGGTCCCCTTAATAATTAAGGGGACCGCCTAGTATAATTAAGGGGGCCGCCTACTAAAAAAATATTTTTTCTTCAGATTTTTTGTCTTTTTGTGAGGGAGGTTTTTCCTGAAGAATGTAGATGTTTTTTGGGTTGAAATTTGAATTCAAAATATTTATTTTGAATAAAACATTTCTTATAAATACAAAAATATTTTGTATAAGTTTAAAAATGTTTTTCCCACTTTAATAAAATGTAATGTTTGTAAAAATAAAAATTCTTTTGATCATAAAATGCATTAGACACTTTGTTTATTCATACCTTAAGTGATATGGATGCTAAAGCAAATATTTACGACTAAATACTTGTTTACGTCATAATTTGTAGTTCAATGAGTTTACGTTTTGTGATTATCAAAACATAGAGATATCGATATATGTTAGTAATGTTTTTAGGCATTATTTATATCAACAATATATATATATATATATATATATATATATATATATATATATATATATATATATATATATATATATATATATATATATATATATATATATATATAATCTAGATCAAATAAGATCAATCTTAAAGTTGTAAAAATAGATCCAACTAAAATCTGACAAGTGACACTATCGTTAAAATAAAATAAATTTTTTTATTAATTACAACTAAAATTGTTAAAGTTCTGATGGTTTTCTTTTTTAAATTGACAAAACCAAAGTGATACACTTTGATTCGACATGTAATGTATCAGGTTAAGGTGATACACTTTGATTGGACAAGTAAATTTATAATTGTGTATCACTAATCAAAATTCATGTATCAGTTGGTTATTAGTTGCTAAAATGTTAATTCATATTACTACTTTATTTTTTGTGTATTATTGCTAATATGGTTATTTATTAAATGGTTTTAGTGGTTGTTTAGACTATATCTTATTTTTACAACTTTAAGTTTGATCTCACATTAACCCTCACACACACACACACACACACACACACACACACATATATATATATATATATATATATATATATATATATATATATATATATATATATATATATATATGTATTTTTAGTATAGTTTTTGTGAAACATACAAAGACTACAATTTTGATTTACTGTTGAACATTTTACGAAGCAAATATATACTTTTAACTTGCAGAAATCATAAGAAATTTATGTTTAACATAAATAGAGAAATGCAAAACAACATTACATTATACTACTACGTACAAGAATTGATGATTCTTGACATAAATTATAAATATAGTTTCTTTACTTGGGACTTACACAAGCTATATTTTATAATATACCCGACTCATAGTACAATGTATAATTTGTGTTTTCATATAAGGATGAATTTCATATCTCCAGCTACTTTCATATTACCCAAAATATAATCATTAAATATATAATATACAATATTTTTAAAGCGTATTTGGGTAAATATTAAATTTTCAAAAAAAATAAAATAAAAAATGGAGTGATGAAATTACCCTTTCATATAAAACCGTTGTATGTCTACAACAAATGATTATGTATATTTAGGTTCATTTACGTTCATATCATCAATATTTATTGTTTAGTGACATGGTAGGGGGAATAAGGCAATAACCTTGTTTCTCAAGTAACTACATTTGTTTAGATTTTTAAATTTTAACCCAAAACTAATGCAAGTCTGAGAATATAAAATATCAAACTAAATATTTTATAAAAGTGAGTTTATAAAGAATCAACTCCTCTATATATAAATATTCTTAAATACATGATACCCGTTGAATTTTTTTCTATAGTTCTATATGTCATCACCTAAAGTTTTAATTACAGGGTATCCGCCGCCGCATCGCACGGGTACCCTGCTAGTTTAGTTAATCATGAATTAAATATTTTATTTAATCAATATTTTAATAAGTTTTGAAACAACTCCATGGCTAACACCTTTTACGATTCATAATACAAAAAATGTTCTAATTATTTAAAGTTTATATTGTAACAGCTTTTTCGAATTGCATTCCATCAAAAAGTTTTGGTTATTTATGTTAAGTTTTTAACAAAATTAAATGATACACGTGAAAATTAGTATAAGTTTTTACCAAAATTAATGGACGTTACATAGCCAATATAAATATATAACTTTGAAAGGTTTAGATAATTGTTATTATATAAAAAGTTTGTAACATGTTTATTTATACTACATATAATGGAGGAAGACTAAAACTGAAAAATTAAGTACAAATACCCTGCTAGTTTAGTTAATCATGAATTAAATATTTTATTTAATCAATATTTTAATAAGTTTTGAAACAACTCCATGGCTAACACCTTTTACGATTCATAATACAAAAAATGTTCTAATTATTTAAAGTTTATATTGTAACAGCTTTTTCGAATTGCATTCCATCAAAAAGTTTTGGTTATTTATGTTAAGTTTTTAACAAAATTAAATGATACACGTGAAAATTAGTATAAGTTTTTACCAAAATTAATGGACGTTACATAGCCAATATAAATATATAACTTTGAAAGGTTTAGATAATTGTTATTATATAAAAAGTTTGTAACATGTTTATTTATACTACATATAATGGAGGAAGACTAAAACTGAAAAATTAAGTACAAATGGATATGGCTGAGATAACATATTTTGGGTAACCTTTTACCCAAAATATAATAGAGGAAGATATTTTTCTTTATTAAATATATTTTTAAGTTTTAAAAAATACAAATTAATATGCAATATGTACAAATGGGTAATGCTATGTATAATACATTAAACGATAATTCTTCTACACATAATTATTTAAAACATATCTTAATGTAAGTTTAGTGCCAAGCTTTTATTTGGTTATGGACATTTAAATTTTATGAAAATTGCATATTCGAAACAAGTGCCTACTGGGCACAATTTAGTGTGTAATTAATAAATACAAACTTTCTGTTTTAACCAAAAATGCATTTAATACACATTAAATAAACTGATAAATTACCATATTTGAACATAATTTACACTTAAATGAACGAAAACATTCCTTTTATTGACGTGTTAATACGTGCCCACTGGGTATACGTTAGCAAAACCCTTTTAGTATAAGGTTAATGAAATAATAATTATTTTGCTAATAAATTAGATTCAACAGAATTGTACTTGTCAAAGTATAAAGATTTTCATGTGATCTATAAAGCATGAAAATGTATAATTTTTGAATACCATAACTTATATAAACAATGTTGTATATATTATTAATCATATATTGCAAGAACTAAAATATACTTCTCTGTATTTACATGTTATATAATATTTTGACGAATATTACACAACATTTATAGATTAGCAAGTACCTTTTACTGCCAATCGTCACAACCTTGTAATATCCCTGACTGCCGTTTTTGTATTTTCATTGCATCGTGATGCATAAGTACTTGATATTTTAATATGAAATGGTATGTGATAAAACTATTCTCAAAATGTTCGCCAAGCGTAAAGTTATTATCACGAAAAACATGTAACTGAAAAGTATTGTTCACCAAAAATTTAATTACAGGGTACCCGTCGTCATAACGCACAATAATATGATTGGGTGGCATGATTTGTGATGATTATAAGTATATAAAGTTGAACACTTCATTTGTTGGGTTTAATTATACTATATAACATTCATTAAAATCTTTTGGGGAGCCGGTACTGTTCCGAAGCCGCTGCTTGGAGGATCGGCTTGAGGAAGTGGGGCAGCTTGGGTGCACTGTGGAGCCGCGACTTTAGCCGAAGCTGTTCACACGCCGATCCGACGGCTTGGAGGGGTTAAACAATTACGTTGATGTGGTTTTATTATTAGGTTCTCTATTAACTGCCGATTAATTACCTGGGTGATTGCTTGTGTTACACATGTTACGCATTTCCAAATATCTTGATAGTTCGCTGCATGTTGTACAAAATCTCTCCCCCTCTATTTCTCTCTCTTTCACACACACACATACAGTTGGTGCAGGTAAGAATATTCGACCCAAAATTTATTTTATGCACAAAGTGTTGTTATTTAGGGGTTGTTAAATAATATGGTTAAAGATGAAATTATTTTTAGGGTTTGGTGTGAATGATAGGTAGAACGCCTAATTAAGTTTTATTTTATTGATTTTTGTTTAAAATTTGGTTAGCTTGTTGTGATTTTGTAGAAGTTTGGCTAATATGTGTAATTGTGTTTAGTGTTGTGTTTTATGATATTGTAGAATTTATGGCTGTTGTGGGTACTACTTGCCTGGCTATGATGATTTTGTTATCTGGTAAGTCATAATTTTGGTCTGCCAAAAAATTCAGTGGCATGTAATGCGACTGTGTTTTGCAGCCTAATCAAGTTTGATTTTATTGATTGTTGTTTAAAATTTAATTAGCATGTTGTTATTTTTTCAGAGCTTATGGCTAATGTGTACAATTGTGTTTGCTATTACATGTTGCACTTTTGTAAAGTTTATGGCTGGCATGGGTGCTTCTTACTTGACTATGATGATTTGGTCATCTGATAAGTCATAAATTTGGTCTGTCAAAAAATCGTATGACATATAATGTGATTGTGTCTTGTAGCCTAATTAAGTTTAGTTTTATTAACTGTCGTTTAAAATTTGGCTAGCAAGTTGTGTTTTTGCAAAACTTATGGTTGACATGTGTAACTATGTTGGGTTATTTGTTCAGTGTTGTTGGTAAGTGTGTCTTTTTTTTTTTTTTTTTTTTTTTTTTTTTTTTTTTTTTTTTTTTAATATATGATTTGCATGTTGTGATTTTGTATGATTTATGGATGGTGTGGGTGTTGTTTGATTGGCTATGATGATTCGCTTGCCTCGTAGGTTTTAATTTTGCGTGGCAAAGTATAAGTTGGCATTAAGTTTACTTTATTGGTTGTTCTTTAAACTTTGATTATCGTGCTGTGGTTTTGTAGAACTTATGGGTAATATGTGTGACCGTGCTTAGTGTATCATTACAGTTAGCTAAAAGATTTTTTAGAGGTGTTAGGGTATTTGTTTGGTGTTCTTGCTGTCTATTTTGAATCATAGTTATTTAGTTCGATTGTGTTGGTTGTGTGTTTAAAAGTATAATACTTATTTATTGTTGATTTTTAAAATTGGATGGCATATAATGTGGCTGTCTTTTGTTGCAAGTCTTGATTTTGGCATGGCAAAAACCACGTGCTGTACAATATAAATGTATTTTGTAACTGAATTGATATATGAGCCAATGTACTAGCTGTGGGGTTTTATTGACTATCAAATGTTCTGTAATTCTATTTTGGATTGTACTTGCTTGGCTATGATGATTCAGTTATTTCGTGAGTCATGATTTTGGTGTCGCAACAATCGGTCGACGTAAACTGTAACCCTGCTCTGCAACCAATTTGAAATATGAGTCTGACCTCAAATTGTTTTATAACTTGGCTAAAACAGGAAACTGAAATTTTGTTTTATAAGCCGTTGTGTCGTTATATCAGGTTGTTTTGAAAAGAGAATGTGCATATCTTATCATGTTTTACACTAGATGTCTTCCAATGTAGTTTCTCGATTGTATTTAGAGTTCCAAACTTCATTAAGGATCCACTCCTATATCTGAATTTACCTTTTTTAGCTTGCTGCTAAAGTTATTACGTGAATTGTGTGCATGTTGTAACCTAAAGTTTTCGTCGTCACATATTAGTTCTGGGACAAGTACAAATTCATTTTTAATGGTATTATTTCACATTATCTGTCGTAGTAGGGTTGTCAGTATACGTTGTTAAATAATTAGGCCATGAGACGATTTCATTTAAGTCATTTTTTTTCTTTATGACTATCAGTATATGTGTCCAATTGTGTTTATTTAAGATTTCTGATAGCTTTTGGAGTCTGGTATGGGGTAATGTATGCTTAGTTTATATACTGTGTATAATCTGTATTTGGTGGCGATTTGTGTTATCATTTGAAGTTTGATATGTTGTCGTAGACAACATTTTTATGTGATGTATATAAGTTGACGTAATCCCTGTACTTTATGATAGATTTTGGTGTCTGATATGCAGTAAATAATCTTGCAAAACAAGGCCTACAAGGCCGATTATCGCCAATTAGGTGCTACAAGGCCACCAACCTTTCCGATATGTGTAAATCGGTCAAACAACTCGGTCAACCGTGGCCAACGACGGTTAATGACGGTCAACGGTGGTCAAGCTTACCCGAAACCTTCAAACCTTACTGGAAATTCCCAAAACTCGCCATAAAATTGTTTAATAGGTTATACTACTTGTTTATATATTTTTTAAGATGTTTTTTTTAAGAAAAATCTTGCAAGTAATATCTAAAATTTGCCGAAAATGCCTAAAACTTTCCGAAAATACAAAAAACTTGTCGAAAATGCCAATCCGATTAATCACCGCCTAGACCGATTACAAGCTACAGGGGGTCGACCGCCCGACTACCGATTCACGATTTTTGCAACCTTGGCAGTAATACATGCTTAGTTTATACACCGTGTATAATCTGTAGTCGGGCGCACTTTGTGACATCCTTGAAAGTCTCATATGTGGTCATAGGTACGGTTTTTATATGTTGTATATAAGTTGAGGTAATCGTTGTTTTTTTGCGTAAGTAGTGCTAGTTTGTTTATTTATTTATTTTATTTTATTTATTTTTTATTTATTTATTTTTTTTGGTCCGTGTGATATATCTGCTTCATGATATCCTTCAAAGTGCGATGTGGGGTTATAAGTGCTGAATTTATATGCAGTGTATAAATTGTGGTCGTAGATGCTGATTTCATAAGAGTTACTAGCCAACAAAAGATACTTATTTTGGGATGTAGAATTTGATGTTTTTACTATTTTTTTTCTTCTGATATGGGTATTGTTATATAAGGTGGGTTTGAATAGACCAATGTCTCTAAAGTTTCGAGGTTCATCAAGGATCTATGCTTATATTTGAGTTCACTTGGTGACCAGGTTGGTCTATTTGGCTATGATAAATTGTGTGAAAGTGTAACGCGTAAAAACGCGCCATCGTTTTGTAGCCCTTTTTTCCCCGGTTATTAAGTAGGCCGTTCGGTTTTCTGTTTAGGGTATTCAAGAAATGTTAGTTGGGTGTGTTAATGTTGTGATGAAGAGGATAGAATAAATCAATTTAAAAGTTGTGAGTTGGCGGATATTGGTTTTTGGAGAATTGGCAATGCCGACTCTGTGACTTTATTCTTCAAAGTGAGGTTTTAACTTTTAGGTCCTTTGGTTTTCCTATACGTTTTTTTTACAACTTTGGGCGTTTTAATATGTAGGTGTCGTTAGAATAAATCGGGTTCGCCCGTAGGGTCAGATATGAGCATAGGCGTGCTGAAGAGGCTTCAAAACAAAAAATATCCTCCGGTGGAACATAGAAGATTAACATCATATAGTATGAATAGAATGTTACTGAATAGCAAGGTTTGCAACCAACAATGTAGCGAAAGTATTAGTGACACGGTCTATCTTGCAACAATCAGTCGTTTTATTGAACCTAATTATTTGGAGCCAAAAATGTAGCGAACGGATTAATGACACTATCTATCTTTCAACACTACGTTGTTTTTGTATCTAATTTCTTGAATTGATGTACTTTTAGACATCAATCATTTTATTGAAACCTAATTATTTGTTAAACTTCTTATTTTTGATGACACTTGCCCTATGGCATTATGGTTTATCAGATAGTTGATGCCATTGCCATTGGCATATGGACATTATCTACTACATTTGTAATATTGCAAACCCTTTCCGGTGCGTTCAATAGTATCTAACTTGTGTAATAACACTGTATACAAACGCTACATGGCAACGCGCAACTTGAAATCTTTGTTAACTAACAAATTTAAGGGCAGTGAATTTATTTAAACAATTGATATTTATTCTTGGTCATCAATAATGTAGGGTTTTTTTTAACTTGTGCCCTAAGGGCACAAGTTAAGCATACCATAAGTATACAGGGGCTTACGGAATAGGACACACGGATCCATATAAAAGTACAGACAAGTGTACTTTTATGTAGGTCCCAGTGTACTTTTGATGTACTTTTGATGTGCTTAACTTATGTCCGCACAAGTTAGAAAAACCCATAATGTAGTAATAAATAAGTTTGTTATATGCAAAATAGAAAAGTGAAACTGGCATTTCACAATTGCATGTTGATCAAAATCAAAATCTACAATGTTTGATTATCTAACTTTATGTTCTATTGGGTTATTGTACTGTATGTTTGATACACAAATGCTCATTAGCACGAAGCTTTTCTTTCAAACTACGTATACTCATGTGTTTGATTTTTAACCACTAATTGCATAATTTACAATGCATTATCTATTATTTTTTCCCCTCCACCTCTTTATGAAAACCCGTCAATCTGACGAGTCTTTTAACTAGTTTATAATATAGCGAGACTTAACTAGACCCATCTCCTACTAGATATTTACCCAAATAGACCCATGTTTAACTAATGAGCCTCAAATTGCCACCTCTAATAATCATGCATTCATGTTGTTAGCTAAGGTATATTTGGCGAAACTAGAAGTAATTGTAAGTAATAGCAGTTACCGATAAATGTAGAAAGCAGTAGTAATTAGCGTAATTGTTTGTTTTTATAAAAGTGTTTGGTAAAATAGTTGTAACTAAATTATAACATTTAAGATGAAGTAGAAGTGACGTTAGAATTTTGATACTTGTAATAGTAGCGCTAGAATCTTGGATTTTGTTTTCACTGCCTGTTTTCCAAACAAGCTTTTTATCCTCAACACTTAATATTACACGCTTGAAAATGTTATGCGTAAGATGCAGTGTAGGAGATGTTACTTATATACGTTGTTATAATTGTTTTGAAAATTGGATGAGACCAGTCAGTTTGACCAATCGAACCAGAAAAAACCGGGTTAAACCGGAAACCGTGTGAAAACCCGTTTGATTTAAAAAACAACAATTTTCATGGATTCTTTTATAATTATACATAACTAATGTAAATTTAATAAGGTAAATGAATACTTTTGCTAAAGATGATATAAAATAGATTATGTATAGGTCCAAAAACCCGTTAGTTGCAAAAAAGAAATAAGAAAAAAATAGGGGGGCATTTAGCACATGTTAAGATTCGAACGTGTGTGCTAACGACCAGATAACTTTAACTGGGTTGAACGGTCAAAACAATGAGTTCATCACAAAAAAAAAAAAAAAAAAAAAAAAAAAAAAAAAAAAAAAAAAGTCAAAGTCGGTATGCAAAACATTAAAAGCATATGTTTGTGTTTCACTGGCCAGCGTCTTCTTCAAACAAATAATAATTGCTGTTCATCTTCAAATATATTGAAAAACTTATTATATATATTTCGTGATTGACAAGATAGTTGTTCACCTAATTATCACAAACCCCTCCCTAACCTTGTGTTTTGTGTGTGCAAAAAAAAAAAAAAAAAGAAAGAAAAAAATGGAAGATGGCGATACAATCGATGCTATTTCGCATTTAGCTCTTGATATCGGAGGTATTAATTCTGTTAATTTTTAAATTTATATTTTTATCAGATCGTTTGTTGATATCCAATTATATGATGTTTGTTACTATACTTCCAATAACTTTCTTAATTATCAAATGTTAAGTTAATGTACAATATATAATGTTGAACTGTAGCAATTGTTATAGGGATAATCATTTATAAATGTATCTAACTTGTCCTGTTTTCCGGTTTTGTGTAGCGAATTAAAATTGTTATAGGGATAATCTTTTTTGCCAATTTTTTTCATTTATATTGTATCTAACTTGTCACATTTTCCATTTATATGTAGCCAATAAGTTGTAATTATCCTAGGTGGATGCAATGAAGGAAATTAAAAAAATTGAAAAAAACGAGGTAACCTTGTACCGGGTAAGGAGGTAAAAAACTACAAAATGACGAAATTTGGAAGTTGGTTACTTGAACTTGACAAGTTAGATACATTTATAAAGGGTTATCCCATTGTAATGATATAATGATTAACAAGACGAAGATAGGTACTCAATTACTGTTGAAGTTTATGCTGTACTGAATAGTAAATACTAACACTATTATTAACTTGCACTGTTAATAATATATTGTTGGAGTTCAAGTTTGCAAATGGTAGTCGTTTTGTTAGTTACGCTGTCAAGTGCTAGGTCAACACATACAGATAATAATTAGCTTTTGCAGATATATCTCCAAAAGATTTCCTGTGCACCGTTTTTGGGTGCCGACTGACCCTTCCCTTAGGATCTAGCCCCATGCAATGAGCACATGTTCCGGTGACCTTTAGCCATGATTTGTTATTGAACCCATGACCTATTTGCAGATATATGATAAGAAGTTATAGCTCTATTATGCGTAACTATATACTTCTAAAGAATTATATGTCATACTTTTTGATAGTTGAATCTTAATGAAAACAGCTAACGTGGCAACTGTTGTAAAATGAAATGTAGTTAACAAAGTACTTTGAGATTTCCAGATCGTTCTAAATTGTATCTACTAGTTATTCTTTCCCGATTGGTAGACTCACTACACCATTGCGGCATGACGTTGCATTTGATGCCACCCGTTTTATGATATTAGTAATCATAATTTGCTAAGAATACTTTATGCACCGTCATTTTCCAGATTTTTCCAAATAACTTCTACTAGTTATTCTTTTCCCATTGACAAAACTCATTGTCCATAATTGCGGTATTGCTTGGAAATTAATGCAATCTTGTTACCATATCACTACTGTCATAATTTCTTTAGCATAATATGTTTATCAAATATTGTCGTCGCCAGGTTCTCTTATCAAGATGGTGTATTTCTCTACTAGCAAAGAACAACCTGTAGACAAAACGAAGAAGAATGCTTCAAGAGATAGCAATGGGGTGTCTAATGGTAGCAAAGACGGATACCTTGTTAACGGAAGGCTCTACTTTATAAAGTTTGAAACAAGCAAGATTAATGAGTGTTTGGAATTTATTTCATCAAAGCAGCTTCACTATAAAGGTATTCATCATGATTTCATTTTGTCCAATGGTTATTGAAAGTGTGCTTTAACTAGTAAATTGGTTGTTGATTAACCCATGGTCCCATGGATGAGTAGTTTGTCTTGGAGAAAGATTCTGATAGCCATTTGTTGCACTATCAACATGTTTCCAATATAAGAGTCTAATTTGGATCCTGGTACCTTCAGGTGTTCAGCAGTGTGGGTTCCCAGTCAGCGATAAGAATATTATAAAGGTGAAGAGCATTGATAAAACATTTGATATATTTAATTATTTATTATTTGCACAGAATCAGTTAATACTTTATAAATAAAAAGGCAAGAACACATATTCATAGATTCTAATATTCTATGCACCAAATCCAGGTGTTTTTGTTTTGTTAAAGTTAATGCTTTTCCATCAACATGTACGTCAAGTTTTTATAAAAGATTATATTTTGTTATATAATCATAACATCACTAGCTTGTTTACTATAATTGTTAATCTATGAATGGCTAAATTTATTATTGATTTTGTGTAGGCGACAGGTGGAGGGGCATTTAAATTTGCAGATCTATTTAAAGAAAAGCTTGGTGTAAGTCTTGATAAGGTAGATGAAATGAGCAGCCTTGTATCAGGAGCAAATTTTCTTTTAAAGGTAGGATTCTTACCATTATATATATACGCAGAACTTGATAAAAATAATTACTTGTGTATTATTTTTAAGACGTAAAAGATTTTAATTGAATTTAAACTGACATATAAATGTTTGTTTTTCCTTCAAATACATGAAATGTGCAGTACTCACTAAAGATCACAAATCTCTCTGTTTCGTATCTAAATCATCCTTTTATTTGACCTCTCTTTTCAACTTTATTTTCTGATGTTACAACTATGTACTGTATCATTTTTGAAATCATATTTCTTTATGTGATACGAGCATGCTTTTTTACAATTGCGTCATCTGCAATTAGCCAAATTTGTATATTCTATTCATATATTTCTGTACTTTCTCAATTGCTCCTATGCAATCCAGATAGATTTTACTTGTGTTGCATTGTTTAATATTTTTCTTCCAGCTTTTATTTTTGTCTTATTGATATGTAAGCCAAGTATCTGATTTATACTTTTTTTCTGAATAGGCAGTGCCATCGGAAGCTTTCACATATGTGAATGGCAAGAGGAATTACGAACAAATTGACCACAATGATCTATTTCCATATCTCCTTGTTAATATTGGATCTGGTGTAAGCATGATAAAGGTAATTTCATAAGTCATTCTTTTTATTTACAGTAACAGTAAGTGCCATGTTTTTATCTTTATATTTTATTATGAACTTTAAGGTTGACGGAGATGGAAAATTTGAACGAGTTAGTGGAACAAGTGTAGGTGGAGGCACATTTTGGGGTTTGGGTAAGCTTTTAACGAAGTGCAAGAGGTTAGCTGATTAAAATCACACAATATTTCTCTTGTAAAGTGACAATAGATCCTTTTGTTCTTACAACTTTTTCAATTCCTTTTCGCTTCAGTTTTGATGCTTTGCTGGAGATGAGTCACCAGGGAAACAATAGAGTGATCGATATGCTTGTTGGAGATATATATGGTGGAATGGACTATTCTAAAGTACTTGGATGAATTATTTCTTCGTATTCTTGTTTTACTTATCTCTTTCTTCTGAAGATTAATTTGAAAAGTATTTTTTATCGAAGCAAAAATGGTTGTTCTTTTGGGGGGTAAGCATATGTTCACACTGTAGATACGTATTTGTTTGCTCTGTTGGCCCGGTCTTTTCAGGGAAATGATGGTTTCTGTAGTTCCCATATTAATTTTATGAAATGTTATGTACTGTCGGTAGTCACTTTCTTGTAACTTGGGAACAGATTGGCCTTACTTCAACAGCAATTGCCTCTAGCTTTGGCAAGGCAATTTCAGAAGACAAAGAGCTTGAAGAGTACAAACCTGAAGATGTGGCAAGGTCTCTCTTAAGAATGATCTCCAACAATATAGGACAGGTAAGTTCTGATAAACTGAACTTTCGTGAAACGTAAATTTAGAATACTTTTTAGATGACTATAAAGTTTAAACTCGTTTGACTCGTTTCCTTTATAGTTAAATCTTTGAATAAACCCATTGGACCTATCCGAATCATAGGCAAAGTACAAATGGGTTGAGATTGCCACCTCTGTTAATCCACCTCTTTGTTTTAGCCAACAGCATTCAAAAATCCACTTACATAGAAATCAGATCGCATGACGATATCTACATGCACGCAATCTGTCAAGATAACCTGAAACGAATGACTACATTGCACAGTCAATATGAATCGTTTTATTTATACGACGCGGAAAGCATGTTGATGTTGATTAAGATTTTTTTTTTGGATATCTTGCGCTCTTATCAGATTGCATACTTGAATGCACTTCGATTTGGTCTCAAGAAAATATTCTTTGGGGGATTTTTCATAGGCGGTCATGCTTACACCATGGACACAATATCCGTGGCGGTTGATTTCTGGTAATTATAAGCCATTATAACTTTTTTATCTCATGCTGCGCACGCTCATAAGCGTCAATACTAAGATAATTGTATGAAAACATGTTTATCTAATTACTAGTTCTTGGTAAGTAAAGATATGTTTTTGACAATGAATCAAAATCTGCAGCATTACTCATTATGCTTTGCCAATCATTATTAGTAACAGTGTATAATACATCATAAGGAGTCCACTTATTTACTAAACTAGTAACTCCATGATCCTGATATAAGAGACTTGTACATTTATTAGAATCCACAAAATTAGATTAGTGGACAACCATCATTTCACACTTGTTCCTGTAGGTGATATTGGGCCCATAATAGCTTATTTGTCTGCTAGTCTTTCATATATCATACGTCCACACGACTAGAGGTTGCAAATATTGTGGGTCCGTGGGGTTGGTTAACATGTTGTTAACAGGTTCGGGCTGAAATGGGCAACTCTTGGTGCATGTTGAAACAGGTTTAGGTGATAAAAAAATAAGTACGGTGTTAGATGTAATTGCAAAAACTATACTCTTGCAGTAATAAGTTTTTAAATCAAATGATTTTTGAAGGTGATGGGAAATACACTTTGGACAAATTTTGAATGGATTTGGGTACTTTTTATTTTTGACCATTTTAAGATAAAAACCTAATCTAAACCATCATTTCACACTGAATTGCATATATACCCACTAAAACTCAAATACTTGCATATTTCCCCAAATTACAAGTTTTCAATGCATGATGTACAATGCAAGTTAAGCATGTTTTGGGTATATATGCAAATATGCAAGTTTTAGTGGGTAGATATGCAATTGCCCCAAAATACACTGGCGGACGACTTAACACCTTCCTCACACTTTGGATGACTTTTATCCCCTACAGCCCTACTCATACTCTTTTGATTTGACCCATTTGACTTGTGTGAGATAAGACATAATCAAATTCGGCCAAGTTTTCAAGCCTAAAAGTGAACTTGCCATATCTGTACAAAAACTGTTGTCATGTCCACTCATCTTTTCAGGTCTAAAGGCGAGGCAAAGGCAATGTTTCTGAGACATGAAGGGTTCCTTGGGGCAATGGGAGCATTCATGAACTATCAACTTGTTCAAGATGACAGTGTGCGTCTCGTGGGAGAAAAAAACAGCAACCCGCTTGTTGAAGATTTGAATGATAACGGAATTATCGAATGTTGTGTACAGGCCAGCAGTTGAAAACAGGAAACACATTTCGTTGTTGTCTATTAATTCTAACAGAGATCAAAGCTAGATGGTGCTAGTTTTAGGCCATTTAACTTTTCAATTTGTGTGTCCTGATTATATTATGTGTAGTGATAGTGGGTCCATTTTTAATTCAAAACACTTATACTCGATGTATGCCTGTTTTGATCAATACAAGTTGATGTTGTGCATTCGGAAATATAGAACCATAGCAACTTGTTTCATGCTTTCAGCCACGTTTGATGGCATCGTCTACGCCAGGAAGGGACATAAATCCTGTATATACTGGTCATTTCAACATTTGTTAATTGTTATCAATATATTTGGTTACCTGTTACCCTGTTACTGACTTACTTCTACCAAGACATGGAAATAGAAACTTAGTAAAAATTTAAGAACGAAACAAATGATATAGAAACTGCAAATATACACATATATATCCAAGGTGTTTGTAATTTTGGTTTAAAAAAAATAAATAAATAAAAATAAATAAAAAAAGGTATTTGTATTTTATCATCTATGCTTCATGCTTGATTATCTGAATGGGCTTATTGGGCTTCTGATGTGTAACAAATGGGCTTTTAAAGACAGACTATTTTCTTAGATAGATATACCTAATATAGACCCATACATCGCTTAAGAGTCCAATTCTTTCTTTTAAATTTTTTGGACATTAGCTTTTATAAAATACTACAGTGTCATTGTATTATGTTATCATTAGCTTCTATAAAATGCTTCATAAATTTTATACACAAACTTGATACAAAACCCAACAAACTTTATAGTTGCCCTTTAATGCGGTAAAGGAGCTAACCATATTGGTACTGTGAAACGTGCTGGCGATACACGTTGGAGCTCACATTTTATTACTAGCCTTATTCGGATGTACAATCCAACATGTACAGTTTTGGAGATGATAAAAAAGACGGGTGTAACTTTAAAACAAAGGGTGGTGCTAGTTCAGCGTTAAAGAAGTTGAATTCTTTTGATTTTGTTTTCATATTACATATGATGAAAACAATCTTGGACCATGCTGACGTTCTTTGTAAGGCTTTGCAACAAAAAGATCAAAAGGTCATAAGTGCGATTAAAATGGTTTCACAAACAAGAAAGGTAATTCAAACTTTAGTGAGAAAATTGTGGAACTTTTAGAACTTAGCTCTGCTTTGGATCCTAGAGACGTATATATATCTTTCAATTCAGATTCCATTCTAAAGCTTGCAAAGAAATACTATTATCTTGATTTCACAGAGCAAGAACTCGATACCTTGGAATTCCAGTTGAAACACTTTGAACTTGATGTGAGAGATCATCCAAAGTTAGGAAAGTCATCTTCTATAGCTGATTTATGTCAAGGCTTAGCATAAACAGGAAAAGCAAGTCACTATTATCTAGTTGACAGATTGATACGACTGGTGTTGACTCTTACAGTGTATACTGCGAGTGTTGAACGTGCGTTTTCAGTCATGAAAATTGTGAAGAGCAAATTACATAATAAAATGGGTGATGAGTTTCTTTAAGATAATTTAGTACTTTATATTGAAAAGGACATTGCAGATACCTTTAGTTTAGATAATGTTCTAGATGATTTTAATGATGTTAGAAAGCGTCGTGCGCTTTAAATGAAAAACTCTTATTGTAAGACTCTTTAATATTGTTTTTTTTGTCCGT
Organism: Artemisia argyi; assembly: GCA_030686995.1. Taxonomy (NCBI): domain Eukaryota; kingdom Viridiplantae; phylum Streptophyta; class Magnoliopsida; order Asterales; family Asteraceae; genus Artemisia; species Artemisia argyi. The sequence goes on along the minus strand of CM060698.1, from coordinate 77,433,060 downwards.
ATCTTTTTCCAAATTTTTTGTTTTAACTTACCCGGCTGAACAATTCTGGCTTCGTCACTGATTTTAAGATTGCTTCTTTAAAACTTACCGCAAATTTGGATGACATTATTGTATGTTATCACAATGCCTTTTTATATGTTTTTGTAGTATATTTATACTGTATTGTATTGTGTGTTTTATGAGTTGGGTCATGTCAAAAAAGATAATGGGAGAATATTGTTCTTTTGGTTAGATCTTTGAAGATAAGAACTTAACGGTGACTTTGTACCTGGTTTCACTTATATTAACTAGAGTGCATAACATTAAACTTTCCTAAAAATGCTCACGAGATTCTCAAACATATTTTAACCAGTAATTCATACAAATCACACAAATATAGTTAAATAAAGTTTTAAGCTATGAATCACGTTCAAATATTTATTAATCTATTTCACCTATTCCGCGCTCCAGATACTAGAAAAAATATCCGACGAAGTTGTTATATCCTTATATCTCATGCTGTTTAAAATTGTCAATTTCTTATAATAGGTCAGTAAGGTTAAGTTCACTAGAGCACTACAACGACCATAGTTGGATATGTAAATTTGTCATACTCTCACAGTTATGGCAACACCCCATCTACAACGATCAAAATATTGTCCGCTTTGCCTATTAAAGCACATTTTTGAAGGTGTTACGGTTATAGTTTTCGGTAAATACTTCAGTACTGTGATTATCTACGATGAAAGGACTAATTAGTTGATTGACTTGTTGAGTCCAAAATCCTTAAAAACTAAATAAGACAGTTCATTTGTAATTATGTTTATCGACAATTACATGTATATGTTTTTCTGTGATTCTGCCATGGTGGGGGTCAATTGTCAAAGGAGTAAGGGAAGGTACATTCGCGAAAGGAACTTGTGTGAAGCCAATTTTTTTAGTACATTTACTAACCGACTTAAAAATGTTTCATATATAAAAGGGAAAATTGTCCAAAAATACATTCAACTTGCCACCTTTTACTATTGTATGCACTTAACTTTTTTTTTTTTCCTATTATATACACAAACTTTCTTAAACTTCCTATTGTAACCATAAATCTGACGTGGCATCCACTAATCCAGAATTAATTAGATAAATTTACATAAATCGTCCCTGTGGCTCTAAACAATTACACCATTCGTCCTTTTCTCAATTACATAAAAAGTCCCTGTGGCTCTATAATTTACACATGTCGTCCTTGTAGCTATAAACTTAAACTCATCAAGAGTTATTTACATAAATCATCCCTGTGGGTCTAAAAAATTTACGCTATTCGTCCCTGTGGGCTTCTTCCAGCTCCATCTGTTTCCTGTGATCCTCACGGGATTTAAGCTGATGCATTCCATCTTCACCCCCACTAGTCCCCTGCTCATCCTACAATGTCACCAACACAGATATCAATATATTATCTGTCTATAGCAGCTTAAACTTGATAAATCAGTTTACAACTTCACAATATTCAGCAAGTTAAAGCTTATAATTTTCTTGAATGATAAACATTAATATAATACTTACGCTAGTCAAAGTGAATCCATATTTTTTCTTTATTTCATCAACTGAACCAGTTTTCTCATCGACTGGTTCTTCCTTCACTTGCACTTTCTCTTTTTTAACATTCATCTCTTTTAGTTTACCTGTAAATATAAAATTTACCTTCAAAACCGTTGCATCACATAGTGAAAGTGGTGGGATGATGTTGAAGATAAGTCGAACCAACCTTTAAATGCATTAAATTTACTAGTAAGCTTCTTCTTGTTAAGAGCTGCCATCACAGTATTTCCTTTTGGCTTGTCTTCTGGACCGTCAATATCAATATCATCTACAAGAAAACATGTAAAGATGTAAAATTTGTTAACATCCTAACAAAAGTTTTACATGGCTGATGTGGGAAAAGGTCAAACCTATATCCAGTTCACCATCATCTTCATCGGTGGGGATATATTCCCGACTTTCACTCTCTAATGGAAAGTTAGCCACTGAAAATAATGTTGACAGTTCTTCGAAGCTTTCTCTAGCATATTCTGGTTCTGCTTCTGGCTCGTGCTTTGGTTTGCTTCCTTTAATCATAGAACTAAAGATTCCCTGTTGTCGACAATAGCTTGATATATAAGTAACATTTTATTTAAGTACTATAGATCTAAGAGTTCATCAAAGTAATAACCTTTTTCTTCTCTTTGTGGATTGCGTGATCAGAACGAATTCCTTGTGGAACTATCAAATCCTTGAAATAAACATTGGTAGCCGAGTCTAAATGCCTAAGACAAAAAAATGTTGCCATTAAAAAATGATTACAAAAAACATAAAGTAAAGAAAAAATTCCACCATCGGGTTCTTGTACCTGAAGATTTCCCTGTGGAGTATAACTGAAGCAATAATAACTTCCTGATCCCCATTAACCTGCACCATGGAAATTTTGAGATTAATTGAATTTGACGATTATGCTACTTAATTAAAATAGATGACTGCCGTTCGTGAAGCATGATGAATATGCTACTTAATAAAAGTGTATTACCATGATGATATCACCATTTTGTGAAGCACATATTGAACTATCAGGTAAGGAATTCGGTTTTGAAGTTGAAAGTGTAAGGCCTCTAATTGATGTTGCCTTCAAAAGGGATAAGTCTGGAAGGGATCTGAAATTCCAATATAACTCACATCACAACGCATAGAATGTTATACCAATATATCTTAACTGAATGCAAAGTAAAGATCACCTAATTTCAATTTTTCCATTAGTAAAAACAAGTACAAGGCCCATATCAGAACAGCATGTTGAAGCCCAGCAACAAACTGAGGAAGTGAACTTCTTTTTGTAGCAAACCTTCTTCACACCCTGAACACAATATAGAGTTGTGGTACTGAGTATAATTATACTGATTATAATATCACTGCTCAAGAAAAGTTAATCCTTTTAACCTGAACTACATGCGGAAGTGAATACACATAAGTAGCTTTTTCGGAACACATTAGCAATAAGTCCTTCACTATGCCATCATCAAAAGAATTGCCACCCTTAGATGCATTTGATCCCCTGCCAGATGTCCCCTGCTCATCTTCAAAGTTGAATGGCTGATGAGCAGGTTTAATAAAAAAAATTCAAAAATAAAATTCAAGCTAAACTATAAGTACATCATACTACTATGATACTAGTGTAATGAGAATCAAAAATAAATACTAACTTGAGCTAAACTAGAAACAAGATCAAAAAGGGCTTGTTTGGCAGGTTCTTGTGCAGGGCTGCAACTACTGAAACAGTAGGTGTGCAAGGGAATTGCAAGCCTAGGGGGTCACCTTCAAGCTATCTATCAACTAGGAAAAAAAAGCTCAGAAAAATCAAAAGCCATTAGATTAGCAAGCCAAGAACAAGCATGCCAAATTTTAACTCATGGGGGCTGTAAGAGCTGCTACTACAGCAGTGAATGAAATGGGTCAAATTGGTGGATTTGACTTGGAAAAGTCAATGAACCAGATTTGGCCTCAAATTCCCAGCTTACTAATAAACGAAGACTTAAATGATTCATAATACTCTTTAACCGTACCATATTGCTCGATAAATTTGTTCATAGACATTTCATCAAACACATTATCTACAACCGCCATTGATGACCTTGAAACAAACCCCTCGCACCCCGAATCATCCCAACTTTTACATACCCACTAATCATCCCATTCCAAGAATATACATTCCTAACAGACATTTTATCAAACACCTTACGTGCACTAACACAATCCCCACATTTTATCAAACACCTTATGATAATTGTGATTGGGAAAATGATTGTGATTGGGAAAATGATTGTGAAAAGGATTATCAAACACCTTACATTTGATAATCGTGGTCTAAGATCCGTTAAAGAGTGTTTATGTGTGTGAAGTGAGAAAGAGATAACATATGTGTTTTATGTAATTGAGAAAAGGACGAATGGTGTAATTGTTTAGAGTCACAGGGACGATTTATGTAAATTTATCTAATTAATTCTAGATTAGTGGATGCCACGTCAGATTTATGGTTACAATAGGAAGTTTAAGAAAGTTTGTGTATATAATAGGAAAAAAAAAAGTTAAGTGCATACAATAGTAAAAGGTGGCAAGTTGAATGTATATTTGGACAATTTTCCCTATATAAAAATACCAATTTACTCTAATTAATTAGGGACGGAACCCGGGTGCAGTGTCTCGTTGTATTACGGGATCCCGGTAGTACTTTACTTTGAAAAAAAATGGACATCCGATCACTTTTAATCCTGAATTCATTACTTGATGTAACTAAAAAATCTTTAACTTAAGGAAACATAAAAATGAGGTCATGGTTACTAAGAGCAGGCGATAAGGTGACCAAGCCCCCCTGGGTTATAAAATAACGCACTCGAGTTAAGGTGCGTTAAGCCTTACCAGGATTGAAGGTTAAAACCACGTTAACGTGGTGCGTTTTTGTCTTAACGCAGCGTTATGCTGACTTTGTATTAAAAAATAATAATAATAATAATAATAATAATAATAATAATAATAATAATAATAATAATAATAATAATAATTAAAAAAAAAAACAAACTTTTGGCCCTTGTAATCTTTTATACTTTTTTTAATATTAAATGCAAAAATTACAAAACACCCTCTATGATTTAAAAACCAAACCATAACGTAAAATTCATTATCGAATACAAAACAATACAAATACATAAATCACTCAACGATGGTCATGAAGCTTTTATATAGACTGGTAATTGTCGATGAGATCTGACTTCTCCTCCCACACATGCAACACTTGTTCCCTAACCATCCTTAAGGCGACATGAAGTTGCAGATTTGTTTCATCGTTTCTTATTAGAGTTTCTAGACCGACTGTGATAGCTGGATTTTTTTGGTTATGCTTGTGTGACAATATGAAGTTGAGTAAAGGTGGCATTTATAGGGTAAACTAGCCGTTAGAGGATTTTTTTGGAGAAATTAGCCGTTAAGCCTTTTATTCAAATTCAAACTTAAAGTAACATTACAACATATTAAAAACACACGATACGGAAATAGAAATACACACGATACGTAAATACAAATACAAACGATACAGAAACACACAACATAAAACACCGTTAAGCAATGTATCTGTTCCATATGGGGTTGTTTCTCACAATGAACCACATGTGAATATGTTTGAAGCCTCTCCCACCAAAGCGTTCTTAAAAATGTTCGTAGCATTCTGAAGACAATCATTGTCCTGGCTTGTACGCTGCAAATTCAAGTATATATCATTGAATTTTTGGCATTCAGTGCTAAGTCTTGCCCACTTAGCCGTTATCTGGTTTTTGTTACGAAAATCATTGTCTGATTGATTTGTTAAACCTTTCAACAACCTCATTCCAAAAATAGGATTCATTGTAGTAGTATTAGGAAACTTCAAGCCACATGTCAGCTAGCAAGTTTTCTTCTTCAATAGACCAACGATTAGTCATTGTAAAATGCTTTAGAAAGGTGTGTGCAAAATAGTATGTTATAGTATGCTTTATATAGGGGTGTTTAGAAATTTAAATCTGAAAAAATGAGCGGGATATATGTAAAATTCAAATTTAAATAGATAGGGCGGGATAAACTTAAAATTCAAATTCAAATTGGAAGAGCGGGGTAAACTTAAAATTCAAATTCAAAAAACGGGCAGGATACATTTAAAATTCAAATTCAAAAAACAGAACGGGATATATTTAAATTTCAAATTAAAAAGCGGTCCTATAAATAGCCATTCACAGAGGCAGACAATACATCCAAAATTCACAGACAAATCATGCACAATTCACAAACAATTCATACAACAATGTCACACAACACTTCACCAGATAATGAATCAATTTACAATACCCCACTGGAAGATCTGTTTCCAGTATTCCCATATGACAATCCACCACAAAACACTCCACCAGCAGATCTGTTTCATGTGTTCCCATATGACAATCCACCACAAAACACTCCACCGGAAGTTCTGTTTCCACCGGTAAACAATCCACGGCAAACAATCCACCACTAAACAATCCACTACAAAACCAACCCAATACATTTGGGTTGACTGATGAAGAACTCTTCGAGCAAAATATGCAAGTCTTGTTACAGGTTCAAGAGGAGGAAGAACGTCAGCCAAAAGCTCGTGAGGCGCGGGCAAAAGCTCGTCAGGATCGGTTAAACCGTGAAGCAGAATCCTGATGGGCTTTAAGGTTAAACCTTGTGCTATCAGAGTCTTCGGCTTCGAGTGACGAGGGCTATGTCTCAGATGATTCGTTTTCTTGATTCGTATTTTCATTTAGATGTTTAATGTCGTGCTTTTTATGTTTAATGTAATTCGTGTTTAATGTAGTTCGTGTTTTAAGTTTAATGTTGAATGTAATCCATGTTTAAGTATAATAGTTTATGTAATTTATGTTTTATAAATGTTTATGTTAGTTATTAAATGAAATATTAGTTTTAGTTTTGGGTTGAAATTGAAAATAATTGAGGTAAAATTGAGTGAAGGTGAGTTATTGTACCATGATATTTTTTGGTGAGTTAAGGTGAAAATGTTAAAGCTGATGTGACGCTGACGTGGCACTGAATTATGGTATAACTCACGGGCAGCTTACCTCCTGCTCTAAAAAGTAAAACCGCTACGTACGGTACTACGGTGTATCAAAGTTTACAAATTGCAAGCATATTTTAAAACTAAAAGGTTTGAAGACAATTAGTAAAACATATATTGATGTAACTAATAACTATATTTACTAACAAGAACACTTGTAATATCTCAAAGTATTCATAGAATTTCCCAGCAACTGCGCCTCCAAAGTCTCATTAATGAACACTTTCAAGGGTGAAAATCTTGTGAATATCCGGGTAAAAGTCCGGATACGGCATGAGAATACGGTTAGCCAACGTGTATTAGAGCAAAAGTGGCTCAACTTTCTCGAGTAACCTGAACACGGATTCTTCACCATTTACCCGTTCTAAATTTTCGTAAGTTTTACTCCAATGAAATTCTTTCATTTTGGTGTAAGACTGAATAATGCGAGTAAAAAACCTACTTAGTCAATAGAAAGAGATGCATAGAAGATGGGTAGAATTAATTAAGCTAATCCACAATATGAAAATGTAGAAAGACAAGTTCTCACTAGAATCCATTGTTTCTGCTCCTTAGAGTTACACCAGTTGTTTGTCAAAAATGATAGTTTTACATATTATTGTTTAATAAAGTCCGACACTTTTATGATGCTGAATATAATTTTTAGAGTTAACAAGCGGGGGTACCCGCGCGTTGCTGCGGGAATGTTGTGTTTAATCCAAATTATTTTTATTATTTTTAATTTTTTTAGGGACTAAATTTGCAAAAGATCGCTAACGGGGGACTAATGGTGCAATTTATAGCTAACGTGAGGGACTAAAAGTGTAAAATCGTTAGCTACAGTACACATACTATTACAAACTGATTTTTCACTATAGCAGTTACTGTTTTGCACTGTAGCACCGTTATTTTCAGTTTTAGTCCCTTAATGTGGCGTTCTTTGCAAAGTTAGTCCTTAGGGACTAACGGTGAAAAAAAAGTTAACCTTAGGGGCTGTTTCTGTTTATTATTTGTACAGAAAAAGCCCCTGAAGTTACTGTTCCTTGGCAAATTTAATCCACATTTTCTAGATAACGGTCGTTAAAGAATAACTTCGCAATTGATCGCTAACCTCAGGGGCTAAAAGTGGCAAATGTGAAAGTTGGGCGAGTACTGTAGCTACAGTGAAAACAAATGCCTTTTAGTATATATATATAATTACATAAATCGTTCACGTGGTTGACACACAGTTGCACATTTCATCCTTAATTCTCAATAAAAACACCAGTAGTCCATGTGATTGTCCATTTTGCATTGACCAATCCTTTGACCAAATGAGCGTTAGTTTTTACCGTTAAGGACCAAATGAGCGTTAGTAACCAAACGGAAGGACGATTTATGTAATTAACTCTTAGATTTTTATTTTTTCTTTAAATATTTATTTTTTGATTTTGTTTATTTTTTATTTTATTTTTTCAAATTTTGGCTTTCTTTTACTTTTGGCTTTCTTTTACTTGTTTTCAGTTTCAGTTTTTTTTTTTCGGTTTTGGTTTATTTTTATTTATTTATTTTCGGTTTCTTTTTATTTATTTGCATTTCGGTTTCGGTTTCTTTTTATTTATTTGTTTATCGTTTTCGGTTTCTATTCATTTTAATTAATTTATTTATTTATTTTTGTTTGTTCTAGTTTTTTCCGTAAATCAGTTTGGCGTCGATTTTTTATTATTATTATTTTTTATTTTTCTTAGATTTTGATTTACTAATAAATAAACTAGTTAGTTATAAACCCTCATTAGGGGTGTCATAAAAGCCGACCCGACCCGACCTCGAATATGGCTTTTCGGGTCGGGTTAGTCAAGTCCAAAATTATATTCGGGTCAATCGGGTCAACCTGAGTTCTAAACAAGGTCGGGTCGGGTATAATATATCTCTCTTACTCGGGTTCGGGTCAACCTGAGTGACCGGAGTTTCATTATTTTTCTTTCTAATTTGTATCTAAACACCAAAATTGCATAATTTTTAAACGACTTAGACCCGAACCCCAATTGACCCAAGTAGTGAGTTCTAAACAAGGTCGGGTTCGGGTACGTTTTTTTTAGCCTTGACTCGAACCCGACCAGTCAACCCAAATAACACCCTTACATCATAACTTTTAACTTATTTCATATTTATTTTGATTTTAAAAAATAAAAATAATAATTAGCATGTACTCAAATATAGAAATTATGTTGTCCAACAACATTATTCCAACGACATTAATAGTACCATAATATCTAACAATCGTATCAAACAAAGTACAAAACAACAATATAAAAATTCATAGAAATACGAAATGGTAGTCTTTGAAAAAATTTGTTGCAAAGGACTAAGAGATATACTGATTCTTTCATCGAAATAATTAACAATATAGTATTATTGTAAATCTAATGAAATATATAAAGGTGGGGAGGGGTAGTTTTTCGGTTTGGTTTCTCATATGCAACCAAAAACCATCCTGTTAATACAAACAAACCGTAAAAACGTTTATTTATATCTTACGATCTTTCAATGTTTTGTTGATAACAATCGTAAAATTATTTTAACGAAATAAATAAAATACGGAAATTTTCGAGCAAATAGTTTTCTAACTCATTTCACTAAACAAATAAATACATCTAGTAAAATAGTTTACATAAAGTCAAAATCATTTTTATAAAACACTTATATGTAACACTTGTTACTTACATTTTTATAAACACTTAGTTAAATCAAACTAGTTAAATAAATAAATAAATATAATGGGTAATCCATGATCCATAAACCAAAATCCAAGACCCATAACCCATGGCCTATGTGATTACATCATGCATGACATCAAAATGGGTAAAGTACATGACCTATGACCCATGACCCAAAGTCCATAATCCATGACCCAAAGTATGCTTCGCATCATGCATGACATCATGTTGGGTACCCATGACCCAAACCCCGAATTGTAATCCAAAATCCGGACTGGAATTGCCCAGCTCCCGAATCCTTTGGATTACACTGGTCTGATCCCTTTTCTAAGGGATCAGCTGGATCCGGCTAATCAGAGAATCTTTTGCCTATAAATAGTGAGCCACTTTTTTGTTTCTCTTTACTCCTTTTAGATACATATTCTCTCTATACTATTACCTCTCTAAACTCATATCTAAGGATCATCCATGTAGTGTTTCTTTAGTGATTCTCTAGGTTTCTCTTAAATGCGCGATCACGGCATTTTGCATAGAAGACTTGCAAGCTCGAAGATATGGGTTGCTAGGCTTCGTCATCATCATAAGATCACTACAGTGTTTCTTGTAGTAGGTTCATCTTAAGTATGTTATAGATGTGTTGTGATAGTTGATGTAGCTGGGTTGTGGTCCTCCATTATAAAGGAACTCGATATTTAGCTTTGTATTGGAAAAAGTGTAAGCTACGATGGGTTGGTTCTGTAACCCCCGGTACTTTTTCTAAAACCTATTGCTAGCCAAATATTTATTTTCGTACCTGAGACACATTAAAACTTTTATTTTGTGATTATTTGGGCTTGAGAAACGTGAGATATATTGGAAACGAGAACTTTATTCCTTGATTGACTCAGCACAACCTAGAACACTCGAATTGTATTGCATTTGCCAAATTATTTGAATTATTTTGAGTTTTGGAAAAACTCTGAAGTTTATGCTTGATTTTATTGGAAAAATTATTTCGTGAACCATGGCGCAAGTTTCGTAAATTTTCAAGTCCGTTTGCTATGTCGTTTGGACCCCGGAGCGTTTATCGTTAGAAGTTTATTACGTTGGCAACATTGGCCCTTAAACTACCCATCTTACCTTACTATACCACCCCCGTACCCCCAAACCTCCTCTACGCGCCTCTACGCGCCACCACCATCACCACAGCCGACACCCCGCCACCACCGACGGTCACCACCACACCCCGCCGCCATCCTACCACCGGTAAACCACCACCCCGCAGCCCTTTTCTTTATTTTCTTTTTATTTTTAAAACCCTAATTTTTATTTTTAATTAAATCCGATTTTTATATTAAATCTTTTATAAAAATGTTTTAATATTGTTTTGAACTCAAAAACTTGTGTGGGATTTTTCTGGTTCTCGTTTGACCCGACTCGGCCGCGACTCGGATGGACTCACCGAGTCAACTCATGACTCGGTGAAGGTTGTGATGTTTCTTGTTGTTGTTTGATGATTGTGACGAGGGGAGTATATATTTCTTGTGTTTGTTTAATTTTGAGGGTCCGTTTGGTTTGTTTGTGGCTCGGCAGCCGAGAACCACCACCACCGAGCCATGGGTGGTGGTGGGGGAGGGTATTATATTTTTGTTGATTGATATTTTGGGTGTTTGGATTAGTTTAAGTAGTGTTTGGAATGGATTTGGATCGGAATTGGTTGTTTGGTTTGAGCCGAGGAGAGGGTATGGCTCGATTTGGATTTGGTTTAGTTTCGGGTTTATTTTTATTTGACTTGGGTTGATTTTTAGAGTTATTGTTATTATTGTGGCGATTATTTTGAGTATCGGTTTGGCTACTAAGTCTCGGGGTTATGATATGAGTTAAACGGTAAAAACTAATAAAACGGATAATAATATATATGAAATCTTTTCTTGTCTCCCACACGAGACTTTACGAAATCTATCTTCTTTCAAATGCCATTGTATTTACAAAACTTTTACTCAAGCATTGTTTATTGAGATATTCGAGTATAGTTCTGAGTTATGCCATTTATATTGATTAGGTTGTGCTGAGGTTCATTTGCTGTGACGCATTATTGATTGGTTACTATATCTCGTTTCATGCTACTGCTATTGCTAAGGTGTGATTCATAGCCCCGCTTTTTATATTTTAAATGTTTATAAACCCATGGGGTGAGGCACATGCTTTAAATGTTTTTCTGAGCACAAGTATTTTTGGTATGCTTTTCCTGATGATATATATATATATATATATATATATATATATATATATATATATATATATATATATATATATATATATATATATATATATATATATATATTTCCTGACGATGTGCTAAGTAGCTTGTCTTGCCGGAAAGACCCTCAGATCATGAGCCATTAGTCACTTGCGAGTGAATGCGAACTTAGTTTATTGGCCTATAGGATTGACCATCCCCCCCGGTTGTCAAGGGCTTGGCAACGCGGGTGTACTACTTTCGATTTTGCTGGGTATTGGCAAGTACCCGGCCTTGGGGGCACTTATTATTATGAAATTCCGCGGTTATTGTTTATGTTAGTAGAAAGTTACTGACGATTGGTTTGGTTAACGTTTGTGTGTCATGAGCTTAGTACCATCAACCGTATGTATGCACGTATTGCCTCTACATATTGGGTGTTACCTTGATTTCCCTGGTATTTGCATTTGTTGCTTATATCGTATGATTAAAACCTTGTGCTCAACTTATTATTTTAAACATATGGTTTACACTCAACCTTTGTGTTGACTTTTAAGCATGTGTTTCTCAGGTACTACTACTAATTAGTTTTGGAGCTTTATGCCGTGGGCTTGGTGGAGTGGCAAGGTTGATGGAGTCTTTCTGTCAAGGCAGCTTTATTATCTTTACTATCTTTATTTCCATATCATTCGTAAAACCTTGGTGTGTCTTACTTATTTCCGGTGCTAAACTTTGTTAAATGTTTTCCGCTACTAAACTTTGTAAACTTTCCGCTGCAAACTCTATTTTTCTTTTCCGCTGCTACTTTGATTTAAGAGTCCTTGTACTCTAAACGGTTTATAATTCGAATGATATGTTTTGCAACATTTATAAACGTCCCGTGTTGTGGTCTTTAGCTATAAATGTGCTTGGTTTCTATTTGCGTAGTGCCCCCAGCATGTCAGCTGCCCGTATTTTGAGTTGGGGGTGCTATAGAATGGTATCAGAGCCAGGTTTATAGAGAACGAGCTCGCACTCGACTATAAACTTTTTCCTGGAGTCAAAATGTTTTGAGGCAGAAAGCCGACTGCCCTCCGTGCCACTTCATGCCTTGGTATTCTTTTAAACTTTACATATATATATTTTTTATATTGAGATTGGTTTGGACTTTTTCCACTATCATGCTTTGGCTTATAAAATGGTTTTCCGCTAAAATTTGGTTAGTATTTTTATGTTTCCTTATACTCTTGTAGAGTATCATGTCTGTCCCAGTTTACCGTGATCAGGTTCCAGTCCCACCCGTTGTAGACCCATTGCCTTTAGGAGATGATGTTGAGTTGGATGTTGATGTTGAGTTGGATGTTGATGTTGGTTTAGATGATGAGGTAGGTTTAGAGGATGATGATGATATTGAGGATGATGGAGATGAGGAGATGGATGACGATGATGATGACGAGGAGGATGATGATGAGGAGTTTATAGAGGAGGATCAGGATGTTCCCCCGCCACCTTCGCCTGTTGTGTCAGATGTGACTTATGAGTCGGATACGTATGAGGCATTAGGATACGCGCTTGAGACTGAGGTTACTTCTACGCACGAGATTAGTGAGTCATTGGCCGCAGCCCGTGTTACTCCGTCAAAGCTTAGAGCTGCTATGAGTCGTCTGAGGCAGGATGTAGAGTGGTGTAGGAATAGTCATAAGAGTATCACTAGGCGTATGAGTGATAGGCAGTCTGAGGTTGCAGGATTGAGGAGAGAGGTTCAGGATGATAGGAGAGCTACAGGAGATATGTACATGGAGCTTCAGAGACAGGTGGAGAGGTTGAGTTTGTTGGAGCGGATGAGTGTTGCATTTCAGGAGCGTATGGGTTCACTAGATAGGAAGATGGTTGAGTTGAAGAAGATGGTTGATAAGTTGACCATGAAGGAGGTGGTCTTGGACATTGATAGTCGACACTATCGTACTAGTATCAGCGAGTTATGGAGTGAGTTGCATGAGATGCAGAGACAGGCCTATGCAGAGAGGATGATCCACCTTAGGTCTTATGACAACATTGATGTGATGGTTATGTATGGAGATCCTTCAGGAGATCAGTGATTGGATCATTTATAGTAGTTAGTATCTTAATGGTAGTTTACCTAGTATATGCTAAACTGAATTCTTCAGTTGGTAGATTTTATTCGAAACTTGTACTTGTTTTGCATATCTTGTAAGATCAATGTCAAGTATGAAATCTATGATGTATTATGGTGATGTACTATTATTGATGTTGACTTATGCTATATTATGATTTTATTCATGAGACGATGCTTTATCTTGCGCTATGATTCTCACACGTTAATCAAATACTTACAAGTGTTGTGCTTTGTATTGATTGATAGAATTATGCCTCCTAAGAAGATGACCCCTTCTGCTATTTAGCAGATGATTGATGAGGGTGTTGCAGCAGCGCTTGCCAGGCAAGCAGGTGTTCCTCAGAATGTTGGACCGGCTAGAGCTCAAGCTGTTCCCAACAACCATTTCTGCACTTTTAAGGAATTCATGGATTGTAAGCCCATTGCCTTCAAAGGAACTGAAGGAGCTGTTGGATTGACTCAATGGTTTGAGAAAGTGGAATCGGTGTTTCATAGGAGTAATTGTACTGAGAACAATAGGGTGAAGTATGCGACAGGCACATTGTTGGAGCATGCCTTGTCTTGGTGGAATGCTTATGTTCAGGAAAAGGGAATGGAGGATGCTTATAATACTTCGTGGGAAGATTTCAAGAAAGCTATGGTTAAGAAGTACTGTTCTCGTAGTGATTTAAGGAAGTTGGATACTGAGTTCTATTATTTGGCTGTGAAGGGTTCTGATCTTGCTACTTATGTGCGACATTTCCAAGAGCTGAAGGTGTTTTGTGCTCACATGGTGCCCAATAATGAGAAGTTGCTAGAGAAGTTTATTGGTGGATTGCCTGCGAGTATTCAAGGAAATGTGACGTCGTACAATGCTGAGACATTGGATGACACTATTAGCATGGCTGAACGCCTTATGGATCAGGTGACTAAGCATGGTGCTGTTCAGAAGAGTAATCACTTTGACAACAAGAGAAAATGGGAAGATAATAGAAGGAGCAACCACTATAACAACCCCAACAACCGCTACAACAACAATCAGTATCGTAACAACAATCACCATCACCAACAGAATAGGAGACAGGAGACTGTTAAGGCATTTGTGGCTGCACAAGGAGGAGCGAATGTTGGACAGCAAACTCTTTGTGGGAAGTGCCACCAGCATCATACTGGACCATGTACTGTGAGATGTATGAAGTGTCAAAAGGTTGGTCACATTTCAAGGTTTTGTAGGAATAAGGTTGTGGCGACAGGAGCGAATGCCCAGCCTGTGGTTACATGTTTTGGATGTGGAGAGCGTGGACACTATAGGGGACAATGCCCGAAGAATGTTGGACAAAGAAATGGAGGTACTCGAGGTAGAGTGTACGTGATGGGAAATGGAGAGCCGCATCAAGATCCGAATGTTGTCACTGGTATGTTTCTTCTCAACAACCTTCGTGTTAAGGTTTTGTTTGATTCGGGTGCCGATATGAGTTTTGTGTCTTCTACGATTGCGCCGTTACTCCGACTTACCCCTACTCTATTAGACGTTAGCTATAGTATTGAGTTAGCTGATGGTAACCTAGTTGACACCCGTACCATGATCCGTGGATGTACCCTTAACCTGTTAGATCACCCGTTTAGTATTGATTTGATGCCAATCGAGCTCGGAAGCTTCGACGTGATAGTTGGGATGGATTGGTTATCCAAGAATCGAGCGAGCATTGTTTGTGGAGAAGAAGTTGTTCATATCCCTCTCAATGATGAGATTTTGATTGTTCGAGGTGATAGGAGTGGAACTCGCCTGAATATCATATCATGTATCAAAACCATGAAATATCTTGAGAAAGGATGTCATGCATTCCTAGCACACGTGGCTAAGAAGGAGTCAGGAGAGAAGCGGCTCGAGGATGTTCCTGTTGTGCGTGAGTTTCCTGAAGTATTTCCTGAAGATTTTCTGGGACTTCCGCCAGCCCGACAAGTGGATTTTCGTATCGACTTAGTTTCAGGAGCTGCACCTGTTGCGCGTGCACCATATCGTTTAGCGCCATCGGAAATGGAGGAGTTATCGAAGCAATTGCAAGAGCTGTTGGATAAAGGATTTATTCGACCGAGTTCTTCGCCCTGGGGAGCTCCAGTGTTATTTGTGAAGAAGAAGGATGGAACGTTTAGGATGTGCATCGACTACCGAGGATTGAATAAGTTAACCGTGAAGAACCGCTACCCGTTACCGAGGATTGATGATTTGTTTGATCAGTTGCAAGGATCGAGTTACTACTCTAAGATTGACTTGAGGTCTGGTTATCACCAACTCAGGGTTCGGGAAGAGGATATTCCCAAGACAGCATTTAGGACCCGTTATGGTCATTATGAGTTTCAAGTGATGCCTTTTGGTTTGACCAATGCGCCTGCAGTGTTCATGGACCTCATGAACCGAGTATGCAAGCCTTATCTGGATAAGTTTGTGATAGTCTTTATCGATGATATTTTGATCTACTCAAAGAGCGAGGAAGAGCACAAGCAACATTTGGCTATGATTCTTAAGTTACTCAAGGATGAGCAGTTGTACGCAAAGTTCTCTAAGTGTGAGTTTTGGATTCGTAATGTTTAATTTTTAGGTCATGTAATTGATAGTGAAGGATTACATGTGGATCCCGCTAAGATTGAGGCGATTGAGAAATGGGCAACGCCGGTTAACGCCACATAAATTCGTCAATTTATAGGATTGGATGGGTATTACAGGAGATTCATCGAGGGATTATCCAAGATATCTAAACCGTTGACTGCATTGACCCACAAGGATAAGAAGTATGAATGGGGAGAAGAAGAAGAAAAGGCATTTCAGACTTTGAAGCAGAAGCTTTGTAGTGCACCGATCTTGGCTTTGCTAGATGGAGTAGTAGATTTTGTGGTTTATTGTGATGCCTCGTATCAGGGGTTAGGAGCAGTTTTGATGCGATGAGAGAAGGTTATAGCATATGTTTCTCGACAGCTTAAGACTCATGAGGAGAAGTATACGACTCAAGATTTGGAGTTAGGAGCCGTGATTTTTGCCCTTAAGGACATTATCTTTATGGTACTAAGTGTGTCGTCTTTACCGACCACAAGAGTTTATAGTATATTTTGGATCAGAAGGAGTTGAACATGCGACAACGACGATGGTTGGAGACGTTGAAAAATTATGATTGCGAGATATGATACCACCCTAGAAAAGCTAATGTTGTAGCTGATGCATTGTGCCGCAAGGAATGTTTGAAACCGTTACGCGTTCGAGCTTTAGTTTTGATGATTAACTCGAATTTACCCGCCCAGATTCTACAAACTCAAGAGGAAGTCGTGAAAAGAGGAGAGCTAAAGGAAGAGAAAGTTGATGGGATGATAAAAAAGGAGAAACTTGAGAAACGTTCAGATGGAACTTTGTGTTACAAAGGAAGAAGTTGGGTACCTTTATTCGGAGGACTGAGAGACTTGATTATGCTCAAGTCTCATAAGTCGAAGTATTCTATTCACCCAGGATCTGATAAGATGTATCAGGATGTGAAGAAGTTGTATTGGTTAGGAGCAGTTTTGATGCAACGAGAGAAGGTTATAGCATATGCTTCTCGATAGGTTAAGACTCATGAGGAGAAGTATACCACTCATGATTTGGAGTTAGGAGCCGTGATTTTTGCCCTTAAGTTGTGGAGACATTATCTTTATGGTACTAAGTGTGTCGTCTTTACCGACCACAAGAGTTTACAGTATATTTTTGGATCAGAAGGAGTTGAACATGCGACATCGACAATGGTTGGAGACGTTGAGCAATTATGATTGCGAGATACGATACCACCCTGGAAAAGCTAATGTTGTAGCTGATGCATTGAGCCGCAAGGAACGTTTGAAACCGTTACGCGTTTGAGCTTTAATTTTGACGATTAACTCGCATTTACCCGCCCATATTCTACAAGCTCAAGAGGAAGGCGTGAAAAGAGGAGAGCTTAAGGAAGAGAAAGTTGATGGGATGATCAAAAAGGAGAAACTTGAGAAACGTTCAGATGGAACTTTGTGTTACAAAGGAAGAAGTTGGGTACCTTTATTCGGAGGACTGAGAGACTTGACTATGCTCGAGTCTCATAAGTCGAAGTATTCTATTCACCCAGGATCTGATAAGATGTATCAGGATGTGAAGAAGTTGTATTGGTGGCCCAATATGAAAACTGAGATTGCCGATTATGTCCGTAAGTGTCTTACGTGCGCCAAGGTTAAGGCTGAACATCAGAAACCGTCTGGTTTACTAGAACAACCTGAGATCCCAGAATGGAAATGGGAAAGAATAACAATGGATTTTGTCACCAAGTTACCGAGGACTTCGACAGGATTTGATGCTATTTGGGTAATAGTCGATCGATTGACTAAATCCGCACACTTTTTGCCAATCAAAGAGAACTATAGTATGGATAAGTTGACCAGGCTCTACGTGAAGGAGATAGTATCTCGACATGGAGCGCCAGTGTCTATTACCTCAGATCGAGACGGCAGGTTTACTTCAAACTTTTGGAAGTCACTTCAAGATTCGTTTGGCACGAACCTTGACATGAGTACCGCTTACCATCCACAGACCGATGGTCAAAGCGAGAGAACCGTCCAAACGTTGGAAGATATGCTACGTGCATGTGCGATTGATTTCGGAAATGGATGGGATGTCCATTTGCCCTTGATTGAGTTTTCCTACAACAATAGTTACTATGCGAGTACTAAGGCCGCACCGTTTGAAGCACTCTATGGTCGGAAGTGCCGATCACCTATATGTTGGGATAAAGTGGGAGAAGCACAGCTTATTGGTCCAGATCTAGTTCGTGAGACGACCGAGAAAATTGCTCAAATTAAAGACTGATTGAAAGTTGCTCATGACCGTCAGAAGAGTTACGCTGACGTGAGACGTAAACCCCTGGAGTTTCAGGTAGGAGATAGGGTTATGTTGAAAGTATCACATTGGAAAAGTGTGATCAGGTTTGGTAAGAAAGGAAAGTTGAATCCCCGTTATATAGGACCATTTAAGATTGTGAAGAGGATTGGTCCTGTGGCATATAATCTAGAATTGCCACCGGAGCTCAGTAGAGTTCACCCTACTTTCCACGTGTCGAATTTAAAGAAGTGTTTGACCGATGAGACTGCTGTAATTCCGCTTGAGGAGATTGAGATTGATGAACAATTGCATTTTGTTGAGGAGCCTGTTGAAATCATGGATCGCGAGGTTAAGTGATTGAAGAAGAGTCGTATTCCTCTTGTGAAAGTTCGTTGGAATTCCAAGAGAGGACCGGAGTATACTTGGGAACGCGAGGATGAGTTTAAACGCAAGTACCCAAATCTTTTCAAAGTCGGGACTAGCAACTCAAACTAAATCCGGGACGGATTTCTAAATAAGATGTATGTGATGTAACCCCCGGTACTTTTTCTAAAACTTATTGCTAGCCAGATATTTATTTTCGTACTCTGAGACACATTAAAACTTTTATTTTGTGATTATTTGGGCTTGAGAAACGTGAGATATATTGGAAACGAGAACTTTATTCCTTGATTGACTCAGCACAACCTAGAACACTCGAATTGTATTGCATTTGCCAAATTATTTGAATTATTTTGAGTTTTGGAAAAACTCTAAAGTTTATGCTTGATTTTATTGGAAAAATTATTTGGTGAACAATCGGGTCAACCTGAGTTCTAAACAAGGTCGGGTCGGGTATAATATATCTCTCTTACTCGAGTTCGGGTCAACCCGAGTGACCCGAGTTTCATTATTTTTCTTTCTAATTTGTATCTAAACACCAAAATTGTATAATTTTAAACGACTTAGACCCGGATCCCAATTGACCCGAACCCCAATTGACCCAAGTAGTGAGTTCTAAACAAGGTCGGGTTCGGGTATGTTTTTATAGCCTTGACTCGAACCCGACCAGTCAACCCAAATAACACCCTTACATCATAACTTTTAACTTATTTCATATTTTTTTTTGATTTTAAAAAATAAAAATAATAATTAGCATGTACTCAAATATAGAAATTATGTTGTCCAACAACATTATTCCAACGACATTAATAGTACCATAATATCTAACAATCGTATCAAACAAAGTACAAAACAACAATATAAAAATTCATAGAAATACGAAATGGTAGTCTTTGAAAAAAATTGTTGCAAAGGACTAAGAGATATACTGATTCTTTCATCGAAATAATTAACAATATAGTATTATTGTAAATCTAATGAAATATATAAAGGTGGGGAGGGGTGGTTTTTCGGTTTGGTTTCTCATATGCAACCAAAAACCATCCTGTTAATACAAACAAACCGTAAAAACGTTTATTTATATCTTACGATCAGTCAATGTTTTGTTGATAACAATCGTAAAATTATTTTAACGAAATAAATAAAATACGGAAATTTTCGAGCAAATAGTTTTCTAACTCATTTCACTAAACAAATAAATACATCTAGTAAAATAGTTTACATAAAGTCAAAATCATTTTTATAAAACACTTATATGTAACACTTGTTACTTACATTTTTATAAACACTTAGTTAAATCAAACTAGTTAAATAAATAAATAAATATAATGGGTAATCCATGATCCATAAACCAAAATCCAAGACCCATAACCCATGGCCTATGTGATTACATCATGCATGACATCAAAATGGGTGAAGTACATGACCTATGACCCATGACCCAAAGTCCATAATCCATGATCCAAAGTATGCTTCGCATCATGCATGACATCATGTTGGGTACCCATGACCCAAACCCATAATTGTAATCCAAAATCCGGACTGGAATTACCCAGCTCCCGAATCCTTTGGATTACACTGGTCTGATCCCTTTTCTAAGGGATCCGCTGGATCCGGTTGATCAGAGAATCTTTTGCCTATAAATAGTGAGCCACTTTTTTGTTTCTCTTTACTCCTTTTAGATACGTATTCTCTCTATACTATTACCTCTCTAAACTCATATCTAAGGATCATCCATGTAGTGTTTCTTTAGTGATTCTCTAGGTTTCTCTTAAATGCACGATCATGGCATTTTGCATAGAAGACTTGCAAGCTTGAAGATATGGGTTGCTAGGCTTCGTCATCATCATAAGATCACTACAGTGTTTCTTGTAGTAGGTTCATCTTAAGTATGTTATAGATGTGTTGTGATAGTTGATGTAGCTGGGTTGTGGTCCTCCATTATAAAGGAACTCGATATTTAGCTTTGTACTGGAAAAAGTGTAAGCTACGATGGGTTGGTTCTGTAACCCCCGGTACTTTTTCTAAAACCTATTGCTAGCCAAATATTTATTTTCGTACCTGAGACACATTAAAACTTTTATTTTGTGATTATTTGGGCTTGAGAAACGTGACATATATTGGAAACGAGAACTTTATTCCTTGATTGACTCAGCACAACCTAGAACACTCGAATTGTATTGCATTTGCCAAATTATTTGAATTATTTTGAGTTTTGGAAAAACTCTGAAGTTTATGCTTGATTTTATTGGAAAAATTATTTAGTGAACAATGGCGCAAGTTTCGTAAATTTTCAAGTCCGTTTGCTATGTCGTTTGGACCCCGGAGCGTTTATTGTTAGAAGTTTATTATGTTGGCAACATTGGCCCTTTAACTACCCATCTTACCTTACCATACCAGCCCCGTACCCCCAAACCTCCTCTACGCGCCACCACCATCACCACAGCCAACACCCCGCCACCACCAACGGTCACCACCACACCCCGCCGCCATCCTACCACCGGTAAACCACCACCCCGCCGCCCTTTTCTTTATTTTCTTTTTATTTTTAAAACCCTAATTTTTATTTTTAATTAAATCCGATTTTTATATTAAATCTTTTATAAAAATGTTTTAATATTGTTTTGAACTCAAAAACTTGTGTGGGATTTTTTTGGTTCTCGTTTGCCCCGACTCGGCCGCGACTCGGATGGACTCACCGAGTCAACTCGTAACTCGGTGAGGGTTGTGATGTTTGTTGTTGTTGTTTGATGATTGTGACGAGGGGAGTATATATTTCTTGTGTTTGTTTAATTTTGAGGGTTCGTTTGGTTTGTTTGTGGCTCGGCAGCCGAGAACCACCACCACCGAGCCATGGGTGGTGGTGGGGGAGGGTATTATATTTTTTTTGATTGATATTTTGGGTGTTTGGATTAGTTTAAGTAGTGTTTGGAATGGATTTGGATCGGAATTGGTTGTTTGGTTTGAGCCGAGGAGAGGGTATGGCTCGATTTGGATTTGGTTTAGTTTCGGGTTTATTTTTATTTGACTTGGGTTGATTTTTAGAGTTATTGTTATTATTGTGGCGATTATTTTCAGTATCGGTTTGGCTACTAAGTCTCGGGGTTATGATATGAGTTAAATGGTAAAAACTAATAAAACGGATAATAATATATATGAAATCTAAAATAAAATTGATATAGTTAAGTGGACTTGATATTGGACATATTTCTATTCTTATGACATTGTGAGCTTGAATTGGACGTATTGGATTTACGGCCTTGGTTATTTGGATATTATGGACCCTTTGGTACACGAGACGGTAGGGTATGTTAGGCCCGTAAAGATCTTAACGTACCTGGAACCCGAACAAATACGAAATGGTCGATAAAACCTAAACAATTTAATGGACTACACGAATGATATATCCAATCATATATATATATATATATATATATATATATATATATATATATATATATATATATATATATATATATATATATATATATATATATATATATATATATATATATATATTAACATTGTTTAAAAATAAAGAGTCGTTGACTCGGAAAACGTTATATAAATGGCATGTCATGCCGAAATTTTTTAAAATTCTTTATAAACTTAAATCATTTTACCAAACATTATTATTATTTCAAAACCTTTTTAATTCAACATTATTTTGGGAAAACGGGTAAAATCCGAGACTTGTGGTTTACGTGTTATTATTTATTTTTATTTGAGGGAGTTTTCCATTTTTATTTCTTTTCTTTCCATTTCTTTCGACGACTTTCTGCAAGGAGTTCTTTCGTTTTTCTTGCGTATTTGGTCGTTTCGCCGACTTATTTCTTTTCTAATTTTCTTGTCTCCCACACGAGACTTTACGAAATCTATCTTCTTTCAAATGCCATTGTATTTACAAAACTTTTACTCAAGCATTGTTTATTGAGATATTCGAGTATAGTTCTGAGTTATGCCATTTATATTGATTAGGTTGTGCTGAGGTTCATTTGCTGTGACGCATTATTGATTGGTTACTATATCTCGTTTCCTGCTACTGCTATTGATTGATGCTAAACAGTCAACTTAAATTGACCAGGTAAATGGTCAACAAAGTCAAACTCCCTAGACCAATACTCTGTGGATAGTATAGTGTGTCTCCGGGTCGTTAAGTCCCAGCGAGATTGAAATGGTGCTTTGAAAATCGTTTTTGGGAATGAGTGGCACTGAGGACAGTAGCCAAGATGATATGGAATTGATTTTGCTACTGATATTTTGGTATTCACACAATGAGATTATATTCACAAATAACAGATATACAGGTATATGCACAAATTAACAATTTGGTAACACGTAATCAGACAGAAAAGTGGGATTTGGTAAATTACAAACTACAAGGGGTGCAAGTGAAACTTTTGAAAACTTAAATTTAAAAGAAAATTGAAAATGAAAATGAAATTATAAAAGTGATTATTTTAATATTTAAATATTATTTAATTAATAAAACTATTTAAAATCTATTTTAAATCTAATTAAAATTAACTAAAAATAACAAAGATTACAAATTAAACTAAAAACTTGCAAAAATATTTTCTAAACTTAAAAATGAACTTGAAGAAAGTATAAAAAATAAAAATAAATATTTTTGTCTTTTTATGAGTTTATTATTAATTAAAAACTAATTAACTTAATTAAACTAATTAAAATTATAATTAATAGTAAATTAACTTAGAAAATTATGAGAAAATTTATAAAACTATTTAACCATCACAGAAATCCTCCAAAATTATAAACAACTTCTAAACATTATATTTAGGCTATTTTACTAATTATTTACCTTTTAATTAATTTAAATCTAATTTAAATAATTAAAATAAGAAAAATGGAAAATGAACAGTAGAAACTAAAAATATATTTTCTAAAAGTCTATTATATTATATAAGAGCTAGGAAAAATATAAAAACTAGGTTTTTATTTATAAAAACTAAATATGCTATTTAATACTTAATATTAATTGTTAAAATGGTATCCATGTGTTTTTTATTGCTTAAACATGTTCACTTAACCAATTGTAACCAGATTCAACCATTGTGAGTCCCACTTAAGCCCATTTTAACAATTAATATTAAGTATTAAATAGCATATCACTAAATATGCTAAAATTAAATCTAATAAATACTAAATGACAAAATAAAAATCTAGAAAAATTACTAAAATTACTTTAATATAAAAGGAATTTAATAAAAATATAAAAAAGCTAAGTGCTTAACAAAAATTTAAAAATGAAAATTTAAATTTAAATTACATTAAATAGAAACTATCACTTAAAATTAAATTGACTTTTCTGGATTTTTCTTTTGGAAATCTATTGTAGACCTAAAATCAAACACTTTTTGTGAAAACAACTTTTTTACAACTTTAAAATAAGCTGAGAATAAGCTAAAAATGTGTGACAGTTGACTTTGTTTGACCAAGACAAGAAATATGTTAAAATGGGCTTAAGTGGGACTCACAATGGTTGAATCTGGTTACAATTGGTTAAGTGAACATGTTTAAGCAATAAAAAACACATGGATACCACAAAATAAGCAAATAAGACCTAATTAAGCACTTTGATTCTTGTGACTTAACTGAAAATAGGACAGAGTTGGGGGTAATTCCAAGTGGGTCCCAGGGGTCTTGGGGTCAAACAAAAGGTCAAATCTTAAAGCTTACTAGGAGGGGGGTTGGGAGGAACCAAGATTAGGGTATGGGACCCACTGAGGTGGCCACAAAACCACCACCAAGTGGTGGTGTTGGTGGTGAAGCTGCTGGTGCAGAGGATAACCTCCCTCTGCAGCCTTGTTTCTTGGCTTGTGGAGCCCAGAGGAAAATTGGCAAAAATAAAAGGACCAAGGAACTTCAAAGCTGAGGTGGGGGAGATTAACTAGTAACAAGTTTCAGGTCCTAGAATTGAGCACATAAATCAAAACAAATCATGCAAGTTTTGGAAAAATCTGAGAAAGGCACTTTTTGACTTTTGATAAAAACTTTGAACTTTGACTAAGATGAATTTATACTGGATCCTATGAACTAATTAAGTTATGAAAATACACAAGTTATAAGCTAATGGGGTGGGTTTGAGGTCTCACAGCCCCAACAGTTAACTGTTAAGGGGAGATGATGGTGATTTTGACTTTTTCATGCACAAGTGACAAATTTTATGATTTAAATGAGCTATAAGGGACTAAAGTAACTTGTGGGAACAAAAACTAACATCAATGCTAGCCCTGGACACAGATTTGCAGAATAATCCAAACACCCCTATAAAATCTGCTTGTATTGATTTTCAAAGTAAAACACTAATCCAGGCCATGATACTCATTCAGAAACTTAATTTATGATAAAGTAACTTAAGATGAACACTTAAACCTGAGTAATAACAACAAAACACCAATATCCAACAATATCACAATTTGACAATGAAAATGAAAGATAAGAACATCATGAAAACTGAGAGACAAGACCAAGATTTTAATTCATATAATGACTAACAAACATTAATTAAGCACAAAAGAACAGATAAATAAGCTAAAGGAAAGAGCTACAGTAAAAATGCAAAGATTGGTTAAATTGGACTCACAAGTTGATCCTGCTGAGAAATAAGGTACCAAGATTCAAATACACTTCCTAAATGTCTCCCATGAGACTCTAAACCCATGAGAGTCCAAAATTACCAACTTTCATAGCTTCCTCTTTCTTCTTTTTGTATTTTTGATTTTTATACTATTTTTTGGATTTTTGGGAACTTTAAACTACAACTGATTTTAGAGCTTTAGAAGCTTTATAAAAACTTAAAGTTGATTCAAGTGAGTCTTATAGAACAGTAAAACAGCTCCTTAACAACAAATAAGCTATAATGAGATTTTGAATGATTTAAAGTAAAAACTGAATTCAAAACAAGTAAATGAAATTTAACAGTTGAATTACCCTTAAAGTACACTTGAAACTTGAGATTACAATTTTAAAACTAATTCTTGTTACAAGAAAATGGAAATTACATTTTAACGATTGCCAAATTACACTAAAAACATACACTATATCTAATAATTCTTCCCTGCTCCTTCTCTTTCTCCTTATAGTGACAAAGTAGAGCTCTGTGGGTCCCAGGAGTCTTTCCCACTTCAACTGAGAACCATTGGATGAGAAAAATTCAATCTTGGCCATAGGTTGATTTTGGCGCCAAAACGTGTCACACCCAATTGGGACATGTCAGGGTGTAGGAGGGAGGTTATAGGGGTGGTGGAGGTGATGGGTGATCAGAGGGGATGAGGTGATTGGCAAGTGGTGGCAAGTGGGGTAAAACCAGGGATGTATGGTGGTATTGCAGGGGGAGGGAAAGGAAGGGGATGAGGTGGTATTGGTTTGACCGGTTTTGACCAAGGGGATTTATTAAATAAAAACGGGGTGGGGTGATTGGGCTGAGGTGTGGGCTTGGGTGAATAAAAAGGATGGGCTGGATTTGTTGTTGGATTTGGATCAGGCTTAGGGGTATTGGATTTGGTTTTATTTTGAAGTAATAATAATAGGGTCCGTTTGGTTTAGGTAATTTAGAAATCACAAGGACCAAAATGTAAATAATCTGAAGTTTAGGGACCTGATTTGTATTATTCCCAAAGTACTCACAAGGGACCAAACTTGCCATAGTGTAATAATATAAGGACCTCTTTTGATAATTTCCTATTTTTGAAATTCAGGGACCTATTTTGCCAACTTGTGAAACTCAGGGACCAAACATGTAAATTCTCCAAAATTTTCACCCAAGGACCATTCCTGCCATAAATGAGAAGTATAAGGACAAAATTTGTTTTTCTCAAAGTTTTAATATCCCAGGGACCATTTTTGACAATTTTCTAAACTTCAGGGACTAAACTTGAAATTTTGTGAAACTTTGCACCAAAGGATTAATTATGTAACTTTTTGATTTAAAAGGACCTTTGGTGACTTTTTCAAGCTTTTAGAACAACCAGGGACTAGATTTGACAATTTTTGAAAGATGAGGGACTGAAACTGCCAGTTTTGCAAACTTTGTACGTTTTTTGTCTGTTTTTTGATTATCTTGCATTTGAAACATATAAAACACATTCCTGGGATATTTTCACTATTTTGATTCAATATTGAGTGTTTTTAGATGTTTTGGCAGCTCAGAAAAGGTAAAAATGATGAGTATTTACACACTCATCAGCTGTTGTTACGGTGTGATTCATAGCCCCGCTTTTTATATTTTAAATGTTTATAAACCCATGGGGTGAGGCACATGCTTTAAATGTTTTACTGAGCACAAGTATTTTTGGTATGCTTTTCCTGATGATATATATATATATATATATATATATATATATATATATATATATATATATATATATATATATATATATATATATATATATATATATATATATATATATATATATTCCTGACGATGTGCTAAGTAGCTTGTCTTGCCGGAAAGACCCTCAGATCATGAGCCATTAGTCACTTGCGAGTGAATGCGAACTTAGTTTATTGACCCTCAGACATGTGTCATATGATGTGGCATAGGAGTGACACATGCCGCCCTCACAATCCTTCCTACACTTTTTATTATAAGGCCCTTTTTATTTTAACCCATACCATATATATATATATATATATATATATATATATATATATATATATATATATATATATATATATATATATATATATATATATATATATATATATATATATATATATATTTCCTGACGATGTGCTAAGTAGCTGTCTTGCCGGAAAGACCCTCAGATCATGAGCCATTAGTCACTTGCGAGTGAATGCGAACTTAGTTTATTGGCATATAGGATTGACCATCCCGCCTGGTTGTCAAGGGCTTGGCAACGCGGGTGTACTACTTTCGATTTTGCTGGGTATTGGCAAGTACCCGGCCTTGGGGGCACTTATTATTATGAAATTCCGCGGTTATTGTTTATGTTAGTACAAAGTTACTGACGATTGGTTTGGTTAACGTTTGTGTGTCATGAGCTTAGTACCATCAACCGTATGTATGCACGTATTGCCTCTACATATTGGGTGTTACCTTGATTTCCCTGGTATTTGCATTTGTTGCTTATATCGTATGGTTAAAACCTGGTGCTCAACTTATTATTTTAAACCTATGGATTACACTCAACCTTTGTGTTGAATTTTAAGCATATGTTTCTCAGGTACTACTACTAATTAGTTTTGGAGCTTTATGACATGGGCTTGGTGGAGTGGCAAGGTCGATGGAGTCTTTCTGTCAAGGCACCTTTATTATCTTTACTATCTTTATTTCCATATCATTCGTAAAACCTTGGTGTGTCTTACTTATTTTCGGTGCTAAACTTTGTTAAATGTTTTCCGCTACTAAACTTTGTAAACTTTCCGCTGCAAACTCTATTTTTCTTTTTCCGCTACTACTTTGATTTAAGAGTCCTTGTACTCTAAACGGTTTATAATTCGAATGATATGTTTTGCAACATTTATAAACGTCCCGTGTTGTGGTCGTTAGCTATAAATGTGCTTGGTTTCTATTTGCGTAGTGCCCCTAGCATGTCATCTGCCGTATTTTGAGTTGGGGGTGCTACAGGTTCTACCGGCGTTAGAACTCGGTATTTAGCTTTGTACCGGATAAAGTATAAGCGACGTTATGAAGGCTTCTCCGCCAAGCTAAAGAGCTTGAGGGTGTGGTGTTTACGAACTCTCGAGTTAGGTACTCGGGGAGTGAAGTAAGGCAAGGAAGGTGACCTTGTAACCGAACTCCTATAAATATTTGCGTCACGGTTTTATATTTCTTTACTCTAACTCGTATTATGTTTACTCCTTATCTAACTATCAATATCATACATAAAAAAGGCTTGACATAAGTCAATCTAAATATTTTAAAATGAAGTTTTAATTGGTAAAACTATTCAACCCATCTCTTAGTTTTCTACACATCCCAAACATCAGGCTTTTGTAAAAATCAAGACCATCCTAATTGGTTTTTTATTTGGTTTGGTTTTTCTGCTTACCCCACTCAATAAACTTTATAGGTTTTAACAATAAGATTAAAAAAAATATAGTGGTTGATAGTTGATAGAAGAATGAGATTAAAGAAGATTAAGATGGGATGAGGATGTGTTTGAATTTGGGTTTTCTATTGATAGAAGAAATAGAGATAAATGGGTATTTGGGTTTGATACGATAAGTTAAAATAATTAAAATTAGAATTTAAGAATATTAATAAATAAATAAAATATAAATTAACTAGTTTATGTATCGGTAAATCAATATCTAAAAAAAAGCCAGAAAAAGATATCGACGCCAAACTGATTAAATGGGAAAACCGAAAAACAAATTAAACAAAGAAATAAAGGGAAAGCGAAAATAAATAAATAAAAACCGAAACCGAAAAACAAATAAATACAAAGAAACCAAAACCGAAAAGAAAATAAATATAAAGAAACCAAAAATAAATGAATGAAAAGGAATGTGGAGTTTGATAACACTCATTAGATCGTTTTGAGCTCTAGGGAACATAATAACAAAGATAAACAAAGTGCACAGCGGAATAATGAAAACACATTGTTATTAACAAGGTTTTACAAATACACACTATAATTCTATTCGATCACAATAGAACGTGTTATCTACCTATAACAAGGGTCAATAATATTGATCTTGCAATGTTGAACCGATCCCAAGTGGTGGAATTGGTGGTGTTTTCTTAACACATGACTGAAACATACATTAAAACCTAATGCCCTTAATCTCTTTATATTGAGAGATATTAGGGTTTACAAAGACTCCTAATTGTATTAGGTAAGTCCTTGTAGTTTTGTAATTCTTCATTCTTATTGTTTTGTATTTATCAACTCTATATAAATCCCAATAAGGGAAAAAAATAATCCGAAACCAAAAAACAAATAAATAAAAAGAAAAAGAAAAAAAAAAACGAAATACAAGTAAAAAAACTAAAAAATTAAAAAAAAAAATAAAAGAGACAAAAAGAAAATAATAATAAAAAATAATTAACTAAAAAAAAATGAGTTTATTACATAAATCGTCCCTCCGTTTGGTTACCAACGCCCTTTGGTCACATGCCTGTTTGGTTACTAACGCCCATTTGGTCCTTATGGAGATGCTCATTTGGTCAAAGAGCCAATCGTTGTAAAATGGACAAATACATTGAGAATTAAGAATGAAAGATGTAAGTGTGTGTAAACCACATAAATGATTTATATAACTAACTCTAATTTTTAAAAACATTAGTATTACTTAAACTATGATGTCGTTCGTTTTAAGTCCTTTCTAATGTCTAAGATCGTCCCTTTGAACAATCAAACTTGTTATAAGATGCTCGAACTCGATGTATTTTCCTAAACCTCTCAACTGATAATTAACTCAAACATCAAATACACGAATTACAGCAAAATGGGTAAACATGTAAACGGAGAACTATCTCTGTTCATGATACCTGGGGAAGCCGAGCCTTTTTCAATTCCATGCGGCTTATGAAGTTTTCTCTTGACCGTTTTTGTACTTTTCTCTTATCATCTCAAGATATTCACCCGACGAGGTTTTAACGCTACTATATATCTTGTACTACTCAGAAGACACTTTACCACATGATCACGTTATAAACAAGTTTTTAGGTGGCGTTTAGTTGGAAAACATTTTCTTTCATTTCCTATTTCTTGTTTTGTAG
Source organism: Artemisia argyi (assembly GCA_030686995.1). Classification (NCBI taxonomy): domain Eukaryota; kingdom Viridiplantae; phylum Streptophyta; class Magnoliopsida; order Asterales; family Asteraceae; genus Artemisia; species Artemisia argyi. Next base: position 77,402,492 of record CM060698.1, on the reverse strand, counting down.
GAAAAGGGAGGGGAGTTTGATTTTCACAAAACAATGAAAAATTTAGAAAACGCGTTTAGTTTGAGAAACATGTGTTTGTGTTTTCCATTTTCCAAAGCTAGAAAACATGTTTAAGTGTTGTTGTTTTATATCTCAATTCACTATTCACCTTAGTAATATTATAAAAACATCTTCAAAACACAAAAACAAATATTATAAACTAACCAACTAAATTATAAAATAACTAAAAAAATCTAATACGATAAAATAAAGAAATTAAAGCAGTAAAATAAAATATCAAATAACGTTTTCGTCTGTTTTTTTACATTTTCGTCCGCTATTTCACGTTTTTGTCCGTTTTTATTTGTTTTTTACGTTTTCGTCTGTTTTTTTGCGTTTTCGTCTAATTTTTTACGTTTTCGTCAGATTTTTGACGTTTTCATCCGTTTTTTACATTTTCGTCAGCTTTTTTACGTTTTCGTCCATTTTTTACGTTTTCATCCGATTTTTTGGGGTTTCGTTTGTTTTTTTACGTTTTCGTTAGATTTTTTTACAGTTTCGTCAGTATATTTTACATTTTCTTCAGTCTTTTTACGTTTTCTGTCTGTTTTTTTACGTTTTCGTTATATTTTTCACAGTTTCGTCAGTTTATTTTACATTTTCTTCAGTCTCTTTACGTTTTTGCCTGTTTGTTTACGTTTTCATCCGATTTTTTATGTTTTCGTCCGTTTCTTTACGTTTTTGTCAGATTTTTTACGTTTTCGTCAGATTTTCTACGTTTTCGTCAGATTTTTTACGTTTTCGTCCATTTTTTAACGTTTTTGCCAGATTTTTTGCGTTTTTGTCTGATTTTTTATATTTTCGTCCGTTTTTTATACGTTTTCGTCAGATTTTTTATGTTTTTGTCCATTTTCTTACGTTTTCGTCAGTTTTTTTTTTTTTACTTTTTTGTTTGAATTTGTATGTTTCCATCTTTTTTTTTTACCTTTTTTGTCAGATTTTTTATGCATTTGTCCATTTTTTAATATTTCATTTTTTATGATTTCTTCTGATTTTTACATTTTCTTTCGATTTATTACGTTTTCTTCCGATTTTTTACCTTTACATCTGTCTTCGTCTGATTTTTATGTTTTCATCTTTCATTTACGTTTTCATCTTTGATTTATGTTTTTTTAGGTTTCGTCCAACGAAAACGTAAAAAAAATAGACGTAAATGTAAATAAACGTATGTAAACGCAAAAAATGGACGAAAACGTAAAAAACATAAAAGAACGGACGAAAACGTAAGAAAACATAAAAAATCGAGCGATAACGTAAAAAATCTGACGAAAACGTAAAAAACAGACGAAAACGTAAAAAATCTAACAAAAACGTAAAAAATCGAACGAAAACATAAAAAAACTGATGAAAACGTAAAAAATCAGAGGAAAATGTATAAAATCTGATGAAAACATAAAAAATCTAACGAAAACGTAAAAAATTTGACGAAAACGTAAAAAAACGGACGATGACGTAAAAAATCAGATGAAAATGTAAAAAATTTGACGAAAACGTAAAAAAACGGATGATAACGTAAAAAGTCTGACGAAAAAGTAAAAAATCTGACTAAAACGTAAAAAAACGGACGAAAATGTAAAAAGTCTGACGAAAAAGTTAAAAAATCTGACCAAAAAAGTAAAAAAACGGACGATAACGTAAAAAGTCTGGCAAAAAAATAAAAAATCTGACGAAAACTTAAAAATGGACAAAAATGTAAAAAGTCTGACGAAAACGTAAAAAAACGGATGAAAACATAAAAAATCTGACGAAAACGTAAAAAATCTGACGAAAAAGTAAAAAATCTGACGAAAACGTAAAAAATCTTACGAAAACTTAAAAAAAATTGACAAAAATGTAAAAAATCTGACGAAAACGTAAAAAACCGGATGATAATGTAAAAAGTCTAGCGAAAAAGTAAAAAATCGACGAAAACGTTAAAAAATGGACGAAAACGTAAAATATCTGACGAAAACGTAAAAAAAAAGACGAAAACGTAAAAAATCTGACGAAAACGTAAAAAATCTGACCAAAACAGAAAAAAATAGACGAAAACGTAGAAAATTGGGCGAAAACGTAAAAAATCGGACGTAAACGTAAAAAATCTGTCAAAAACGTAAAAAAAAAGGACGAAAACGTAAAAAATCGGACGAAAACTTATTAAATATGACGAAAACGTAAAAAAACGGACGAAAACGAAAAAACTCGGACGAAAACCTAAAAAACCTAATGAAAACGTAAAAAAACGGAGGAAGACGTAAAAAAACGGATGAAAACGTAAAAAATCGAACGAAAACGTAAAAAATCTGACGAAAGCGTAAAAAAATGGACGAAAACTTAAAAAATCAGTCGAAAACGTAAAACAATTGACGAAAATAAATTTGGGGTATTTTAATGGAAAATAAGGGAAAAAAAAAAAAATGTGTTTTGTAGTTTTGTATATTAAAGTTGGAAATAGAAATTTTGTGTTTTGTAAAGAATTTTATTGAAAAACACTAATTTAAACGCGATCTCTGTTTTCCTTGTTTTCTACAAAATATTTTGTGGAAAACAAGGGTATTTTTCGTCAATTAAACGCACCGTTAGTATTCATTTCATTCTCTCCTCGATCTCTCTCTCTCTATCTCCAAACTTCAACTCATACCAAATTCAAAAGCAATCCTCCAATAATTAACTAAACCATAGCATAGACTATATATACTAAAACTAAAGCTAAAGCGTATAAACCTAACATCTTCTTCACATAAATAACCACACTAAATCATCTTTTCTCAGACTTTTACATCATCACGACTCTTCAAGGTGTGATCCACATGGAAGAAATGTACGGCTTTCATTCAACATCCAGTTACACGACCCTTCTCGAAAACAACTCATCTTTCGATCACTACTGGCCGTTATCTGGATCGGATGATTTGTTATCTGTTGCAACGGATTCGGCGTCTATTCAAACTACTCATGATGATCAGAGTTTTCATCCTAAACGTCGAATAATTAATCGAGCTCAAGTTAGTGGCTTTGATGTTGTTCATGACGATGATATGATCAAGGCGAAAATTGTGTCTCATCCTTCTTATTCTAAGTTGCTCGATGCTTATATCGAGTGCCAAAAGGTTAAGTTTGATCACTCTTCTTTGTGAAGATCAACGCGTATATATACGTGATCTAAGCAAACTTTTTTTTCTTCGATTATATTTCGAAACTTAACCATTATTGATGTTGCTGTTTGTGATACAGCTAGGAGCGCCTCCGGAGAGATCATGTTTGTTAGACGATATCCGTCAAGAAAATTACATTCGTAAACGAAACAGTATGGCCTCTACTTGTTTTGGAGTTGATCCCGAGCTTGACGTGTTCATGGTCCGTCACGATATGATATATACTAGTTATTTTTTTTTGTTACTTTAACTAATACATCCATTTTTTCTGATCGAGTCTTCATTTTTTGTCTGTCACAATATATACTTTCAACATACATGACCTTATAAACTTGTTTCTATATTTACTATGCAGGAAACTTTCTGTCATATACTGACCAAGTATAAATCCGATCTCGTGAGGCCTTTTGATGAAGCTACGGTCTTCCTTGGCAACATCGAAACACAACTACGCAATCTCAGCAAAGGTAATTAAGTTTTACAAATACTCAGATAATAATTTATCGTTTTTAATATATAAGCATAATACAGTCAGTCTACTGATATTACTAACTCGTGCTCGTTGTATACAAGTATTTATGGTACAAAAACATGGTCGATCATATATGTCGTTTAGTTCTGATAATTGTTTTGCAAGGTTTGGCAACCCATAACACAAAGTTTAAGTTGTTAGGGTTCCATGAAATGTCCTTGTGATTTCTTGCTTATTCTCTTTTTTTAATGGCTCTAGCTATAGTTAAATGAAACTTGCAGTTAAAAAAGGTTTCATGGAATGTACATACAAAACAACCGTATATTGCTCAACTAGACCATTTAAAGTTTTAATACACTCTTGGTTATTTAAAGAAGCTAGATACCTGCTGTTGATGAATACAATGTGATAAAAAAAAAGTTGTATTTTCTGTGCTTCATTTAGTCCAGTTTCATGACAGTACTGTAAAAGAGCATGGCACTTTTGTATTTGCTTGAGTATTGGTCATTTGGCAAGTAATAGATCATTTATCACATGTACTGTAGCATAGGAAATATGGTCATGATTTAAGAAAGTAACAAAGAAAGGAAAGTCAATAGATGTCTCCAATCATGCACCATTCAACAATAGTAAAACATTATAGTATTTTCTAAGTTTTGGTTGTACGTTGTGTCATGTTTGAAACTTTGGAGTGGTGGATTGGTTTCTTTTGTTTGCATTTATGATTCAAGTAGCTAGACACAAGTATAAATACTTGGTAGTTATAGTAGTTTCAGTGTATGATCCTTGCTTATATATATATATATATATATATATATATATATATATATATATATATATATATATATATATATATATATATATTTTGGTAAAAGGTCAAAAGACATGGTAAATAGATTACTCCAAAAAAGTGTTTAAGTACAAAGGATATGGATGAGTCTCATATCTTAGCCCGTTACATAGGCGAAAAACTTACATAATAAGATACTTCTTATTTTCTAAAAAAAAAAAACAAACCACTATTCAAATAATAACAAAGACAATGGCGAAATAAAATTACTTCATAAGACCTTAAAGCTCAGTGCCATACATGGCATTAAAGCATCCAAATTTTCTGGAAATCCTTGCTTATATTATTTTTGGCTATAACAAGCAAATATAATGACTGATGATATTACTGTAATAAGTTTTGCAATCCTTTTTAAGTTTCAACTGATAAATAAGTCCAGCTAAAAATAATGTAGGAGATTGCTTTATGAATAAACCTGGACATATATAATACTTAAGACAACTGATTGAAATTTAATAGATTAAAGGGTGGACAAATTAATGAATGGCTGAATGCCCATAGCATTAAAACTCTACAAATTGTGTAAAAACTAGTTACACTGTACAGTAATTTTTTAAATCTTTACTCTTTTAACTTTTTAATTCACATCCACAAATCAACTTGTTTTTCATTTTTTTAGTGTGCATGGATAATTGAGCATGGACCTCAAGGATATAAATTTTGTGCATGTGATTTCTACTTGCTAGATAAAAAGTACTACTCACTAAATTAAAAGTTCATATGCATGTATAATTGTACCTTATTTCACCTGACCCTAACATTAGGAATTGACCAAACAAGCAAATTTTTAATGAGCCAGAATGAATGTACATACTACCAGTTTGGTTTGAACTTGTAATACACTTATAGTATCCGTAAGGCCGTAAGCACCCGGCCATGTACGTACGGACTAAGATGTATACGGAGTAGTTTCCTACTGTGGATGTAGGTCGACCACACTAGAACGACAATGCAACATTAGTCTGATCTTTAAATTGCAATAGATTGTTTTCTTGATATTGAGTGCATATTGGAGAGTTCAAAAGAATAAGTGAAAAGCTTTAGTTGGTTTACTTTGTTTGTGTCAAATAAAACAGTAAAAAGTGAAGATGCTTTTATAAAAAAAGTTGATTTATGTAAACAAATCTTAGAAGTACAAATAAATATTTTGTAATAAGCACGCTGCATTTCTAATTAATACTTCCTTCACGTGATGGTACATATAGAATATAAATCAAGAATCAACTTTCCTAAAGGAGCTTATTTTGAGGTTTAATAGAGTACTTGCTGCATGTTTTTATAAGTTTAAAAATAGCAATATATAATTTGACCAAGTACGTTCTTGGTTGTGCTTTATGCCTAATTAATCAGCTTATTGTTTGTTTAAGTTCAAAGAATATTTAATTGGATTAACTTGTTTTAACAACTTATTAGCTATAATTAAACACTTAATTTCTTGCTAGTGTTAGGAGGGAGCCAAACAGTTTATGCATGCATGCTTATAAGTTAAGTTGTATTAATTAATAGAATAATAGCTTGTTTGTACCAATATATTTGAAAAGATTTAACCATGCCTGTTTAAAGTAAGGTTTTACTAATGCGTGCAGTCCACATGATAAAGTGAAATTTGATAATCACAAGTGGTTTAACTAAGCTTAGCTTCGTAATTAAACATGTAAACATTTTGTGAGTAATGCATTTTAGTCAGATAAGTTATACTGTTTGTCTCCATCTCAAATGGAGTTGTGAAGGAGATCATGCGGTTCACAACCTAATTTAACTGCCTTTTAATTGATGCATGCTTAAAGCCAATATTATAAGTAAAGCGATTAAAATTATTATCTATGTTTGGAAGTACATATTAACTTTTGGGTGTAGCTTTAATTTGTGCTCTTTGTTTACTCTCTTCACGCTTTACTTGCTAGTAAATATTCTTCTTCACTTTTAGGAATATAATCATGTGCTTAGGTTGTGTGGTGTAGCCATTATTTTGCATGCTATTGAAACTATTTCTGCAACTAGCTAGAACTATATTTTCACTATCTAAACTCGTATTAGGTTGCGCGTTAAATTTGATAGTGGATCGATAGCTCTCCTTGTAAATCTTGTCAATTTGTCACGATCTTTAGACTATTTTTAATGTAGGCGATGTCTCAATTGTAAACAAAAGTTACTCTAGGTAGTTATAAACACTGAAAGTTCGGGTTTTGGTTAAAATATATTTTGATGATAGATGTGAGAAAGAATTAGAACATATATTCTTCGTGGATGTTGACATGATATATAAGTTTTGTTAATTTGTGCATATTGCTTGCCAAATACACTTTTAATCACACAATCTATTTCTTTATTTCCATTTCTAATAAGCTCAAGGGGAAAGACGGTCGGCTGTTTAACCTTTAACCTCGTGCATAAGGATAATGTAAAAAAACTGGTACACTTTCTACTAAAAAGTCCAATTAGAATAAATAAATAACAGTAAATAAATAACAGAAAATTAAATACAGACGAAATGAAGATAAAGTAAAAGACACACACATATTAAATGATAAATAAAAGAAAGTAGTAAAAAGGTCGATATTTCATTTATTCTATTCACCGAGTATAAAACCCTTTACCCACAAAAAAGGTCAAGGCAAGAGGCTTGTGCTTAACACAATTCCCTTAAAATAGATTCGTCATATGTTTCTCAAGGTACAACGATCAAAGCAAATATAATGTCGGACATGACAAACACACAAGGACTAGAACTGACAATATTGTAAAGTTAGGCATGTAAGGGCTTATATAAAGCCTCAAGACTTCACTTGAGGGGTGAGGCTTTTGTAAATTGTAATCATTGTGTTTATTTCTCCATTTCTTCTTAATAAACACACAAGCTTTCCGTCACTCTACTCGCTCTCTCTAAAATGGTTTTCTCTTATTATGAGTCTCCCCGACCTCCCAATCTACATAGGAATCTTTATATTATCATTAAATCAATATGTGCCCAAAGAAGTCATCTTCGTGTAAAAGGAAGAAAGAATCAAAGACGAAATAAGTACACACATCTGTAAAACGCCACTTTATACCCAAATAAGTAATTCTGAATAAACCTCGTAGTCGTATAAACATTCAAGTATCAAAATTAGCCTTTGATGTTTAAAGTGAATCTTGATAAGGATTGTTTATGTGATAAGTGGTATATATTTGTTTAATTGTCGTGAAATTGGTCTTGATTTGTTGAGTTTGATTCAATGTGTTTGTGTGATTAGGGTTTGTTTGATCTTGATTAAGTTGGTGCTTGCTCGCATGAGGTCCAAAAATTGTTTGAGTAAAACTAACGAAAGGCAAAATTTGTTGATTGATATCAAGATTTCTAAACAAACACCCTCAACAGTTCCTAGTTTGGCAAATGTGGGATTCTATTCCTCATTTTCAGTTTTGCGCTTCGAGTGACCCACTTTAAAACACGATATGTCATTATATCAACTTTATTTTGAATATTTTTTAGCTTGTTGCGAAGATCTATTCAAAAAGAACACACCCACAAACTAAAAATAATACATATAGTACATATACTGTATAATATATTAAAAAGTGTTCAAATTTTGCAAAAAAATCTTTTTCGACAATTTTTTTTTTCCAAACTGGTGTGTTAGTGTTAAATTATATAAATCGAAATTGTTAATATTATTATTGTAGGTTGGAAATAGAATGTATGGATAGGGATTGAGCTAGAAGAGAGTGAAGCAAGTGGAATGGTCTAAGGATTAAGATGCAATGAAAGATACGACTTGATGTGTTGGATCTTCAATTATTTATGGTTGTAGGGCTCACCTACGAACCTATGAAAATAGATCGCTGGCTAGCTAGGTCGTGTCCTTGTTGGCAACACATCAACTTGACTTTTCATGTTAGGTTTGCCCATCTTTTTCTTTTGCAATATTTTTTTGGAGCACTAGGTGCGTTAACACTGACTTATAACTTAACTCAGTGTCATTTTAGTGCAATATCAGTTTTAACATTTTCATTTTAACTCAAAAAAAAAACACCCATTATCAGAACTTACCTTAACTCAACCATAACACCAATTTATAAATTAACTCTTTAACTATTTCATTTATTCAACAACTCAATGTTTCATTAATAACCTTAAAAATTCATTACAAAATAAAAAAAACGTTACGAATTAAAATAAATAAATAAATAAATGTTATTAACTAAAAAAAACCTGCTACTAAAACCACAAGGACTAAAGTGTAACAACCACACTACAACAAGAACTAAAGTGCAAAGTTTTCTTTATATATCATCTTACTCCTTCCTTTTTTACCACACCTGTACACACACAAACACACACACAGTGACAATATCCAAGACATCATCGACACCATCGACATCATCCAAACCATCGACACAATCCAAACCAAAGGGGGCCTTTATGTAATTTTTTTTTATTCAACATACCCTTAACGCTGCGTTAAGAGGGTAACGCATGGCGTTAACGCGCCCTTAACGCAGCCATACGGTGTGTTAACGCAGGTGATAACGTGAAAATTTAAGGTTTAACGTGGTAGGAACGTTACCACACCCATTGCTCTAATAGCTAATGATTTACGCATTCTAAAAAATTATTTGCACATTTAATGTATAAGTAGTTAAAGTAGAATGTCTAATAATATACAACTCAACTCGGGCCAAATAATTAGTTTATGTATGTAAACATTTGATTTACCCAACTCGGGCCATCAATGAGTAATCATAGTCTTGGATCCTTATAAGTCTTTGGTGGTCATATTAAATGAAACAGAACTTAGACTACTGTATGATTCTAGACCAAATAATTTATAGTTTATGATGAATTCCAATATGTGATATCCCGGATAGATCGGGTGGTCTATAGAACATTCACTTCACATGGACTTCCGTTTTTTGCGCTGCATGTTTTTTTTTTTGTTTTGTTTTTTGCTTTTGCTATCAATCAATAATGAATGAATGTACCCTCAACTACCTTAAGTCCCCACGGTCACTTTCACGCACTCTCACATGATTCTACGAGTATTTTCCTAGTCATTACTGCCAGATTATACATTGTCAAATTTCTATCAGTGATGAGCAAAGCCGGGCCTTGGCCAAGCCTTGGGCATGGCATCTTGCCTAGATCGACGACTTTTCAAAAAGCACGAGCCAGCTTGGGCTGAGCTTTGATGACTCTAATCGAGCTTTAAGGCTGATCTCAACCCAAGCTGGGGCAGTAGTTTTGTTTTGTTTTTTTTTTTTTTTTTTGAGACTTCAAATATACACAATTTATGTTTTTTTTAAGCGATCGACATCAGCAAAGTTTGTAGTACTAGTGGGAGATAGATATTACGATGTAGGAATGAGACATGTGAATAGGACAAGATCTGCTCAGGTGCACTCTTATTATAAGAATGTAAAACCTCGCATTTCTTTTTCATTAAACACGAAACATGCAACATAGATATTACTATGTAGGAATGGGACATGTGAGGATTTAAGAAATACACTAGTGTGATAAGGTATGCATGTATTCATTCTACGTACTTTCCCTTTTCATGTCGCTAATGCTAACAGTAAGTAGTGATATTCAATAGTTTGTTATTATAGTATAACTTGAAGCTGTTTATATACTTACATGCTAAAGTATTTAACCAATGATTAAAATTCAAAAAACCAATCAATAAAAAGTTAGGCAGTGTTAGACTTTTAGTTTAGTAAGGATTTTCTATGTGTTGGGATAAAAAATTTGACACATTAGCCTTGAGAAGATCAAACGATGAATATTTAAATGGTTATTTATTACTAGCTACTTGTAGGCATTTTCACTAGAGCATGGATAGAATAATGGGGCATTAATCAAAAAAGGTTTTGGACAAAAATGTTCACTTGCTAAGTTGCTAGTTTTTATTTGAAAACCTCTAATGGTTATCGATGAATTTTGATCTGATAATTAGTTGATGGTTCAGATGAAGGTATAATTTCATCGGACGAAGAAGTTAGCGGGGGAGAGACCGATAACACACAGGTGAGCCAAGAACTTAAGGATACACTTTTGCGCAAATTTGGAGGTCGTATAAGTTCCCTAAAGAAGGAGTTTTCTAAGAAGAAGAAGAAAGGAAAGCTACCAAAAGAGGCAAGGCAAACATTACTTGAATGGTGGAATTCACATAATATATGGCCTTATCCTACTGTAAGTCTTACACTTTTACATTGTTTTGATACATATTTTTTGGTACTATAATTATTAGCCAACTTTATAAATTTACAATTTCATTTTATTCATAAATGGGCCTAGTTGGGCCAAACAAGTCGAATGAGCTAGAAGTATATAATGTCATGAATTGAATGTATGGTGTATTTAACTTGGTGTAATTAGCTGCATATTGTTACTCTTTGCATTCTTTTTTTGTTAAGGAAACTTGATAATGGATGTCAATGTATAGGAAGGTGATAAGATATCATTGGCGGAATTAACTGGATTAGATCCGAAGCAGATAAACAACTGGTTTATAAATCAAAGAAAGCGACATTGGAAACCATCAGAAACCATGCAGTTAGCCGTTATGGGTGGTCTTCCGGGCCAGCATGTTTACGATGATTGAAAGCGATAAGCCTCTCCTGCTTGCTTTTATATGCATGTATACTCTCAACTAATTTAAACAGACTGTATTATACAACTTTAACTATTCAATCATTATATGCAAACTAATGACCACTTCAGTGTCTTAATTAACTTACTGAAATGCCTAAATTTCCCTCTAGTGTTAAATAACACTTTTTATACTATTTCAATTGATACTTCATTCTTCCAGCAATCCAGTATAAACAAGGATACAAAAAGATGTCGATAACACTATAGAACATAACCCACGATAATTATTTCAATCGACTAATGGGGATCGTCTTGCGCCCTTGCAGTATACTAGGGATAGCGCATAGCACAAGCGACCCCGTTAGTAAGTACTTGGGTGGAAATTTCCATGATTGCCTTAACACCTTTATGTTAAATATATGGATAAACATTAATATGTAAATGTCTAGTATCGAACCCGAGACCTCGGGATTGCACACTTTACAAACAAGAATAATGAATAATAAATATATATATGTTAAACGTATCGTATATATATATTTATAAACACTTAATGGACTAAATGGTCGTTAGTTATTAACCGTATGGACTAACTATCATTAGTAACAAAAGATATGGACTAGAATGTAACTTGGGAGTCAAGAAGGTTCTGGAACACCCCTTAGGGGTCTATGGCCGGTCGATCATGGGGAGGGGAAGCCCAACCCATGTTTGTCTTGTGCTCCAAGATATCTTCTAGTATATATACAAGGCCAAGGATTAGGGTTTCACATCTTTTGTGCACACACACAAAACCCTAAAACCTTTTCTTCCTTTGTTTCTTTCTAGGCCGATCGGCACAACCCCACTCCATAGGGTTTGGGTCGATTTTGGTTATTCCAAAACAAGTGTTTTTGTTTACTTGCATCAAACCTTTATTCGTTGGTAGTTTGTGTGTACAAGAACGAGGTAACAACATACTTTTGTTGTTATCAAGGGATCGATTAACAAAACGGTAAGGGGTTAATCATTGATCCATATAAACCCTTATTAGGGTTCTTCATATTGATAAAGACAATTGCTTTTGATTCTTGTTCGGGCTAGAATCACCACGGTACGTTCCTATTTAATTTATGTTAATCTCTTATATGTTATAGATGTTCCTACGCTTCCGCATATGTGTTTACCTATTTTATGATTGTCATGATTCTCATATTCTAACAGTGGTATCACGAGCTTGCTATAACATGTAATTGATTACATAAAACACATAAAAAACGAATTTTGATTGTTTTAGATACAAGTTTTGGATCTAGGGTTGTGTTTTTTTTTTCGAAACCCTAACCCTAATTTTGGGGGGGGGGGGGTCGATTTATTCCATGAACCCTAATTAGGGTTTGTGGTTTTATTAAAAATTGGATTAGAAACCCTAGGTTGCCTACATGTTTATGTGTTATTTGGGCGTATCCTTGACCTAATTGATAATTGTTATGCTTTGATCCGTGACGAAACATGCATGTTAGTCATGGGTTATTAATTGTTAAGCTTTTTCACATGTTTAGATAGATCTAATATTGGGGTAGACCCCATAATTATTAAAATCAATTATGTGCTATGTGGTATGTGATTAGCTTTGGCCTACGCAATTGACTTGTCAATGTATGTGGCTCACTTCCATTAAGAGGTGAAGGCCCTAGTTAATTATATGCATATAAAAACCTAGAATTGATTTTGTTAGGATATTTTCTAAAAAGATTGCATGTGGCTAATTGTTTCACCCTTATAATTGTTATGTTATTAGTTGTTTTTATTTGTCTTTATTACTTGTTTTATTGTTTGATTGTTGGACACGTTTGTAAGCAATAAAAGGGTAATTTTTCCATAAAGAAAATAATACGGACTAATAATGGTGAAACCCTAAGTGATAAAGTAAGAATCTTGCAAGGTCTTAAGTGCCGCTAGTGGTCCGATTCGCACGGTAATCAGCTCCCAGGCGAGACTAGCAAAATTCATACTTTATTACATGATTTTGAGATTGAATCCATAAACTTTTGCTTGATTGATGTTTTGTACAAATATGTTTTTAAAATTAAGTCCTTTAAGACGATATTCATAACCGTGATTTGAAGGCTTAGAAAAGAGCCTTAGAGTCTGCCTTGGTTATCACAATCTTGAATATGTCTTAAACGAATTACTTTTAAAATCATAATTGTAGAAAGTCATCTTAGAGTTTATTAAACCTCAAGTAAAACTTTGTGTATTAATTTCATGAATTGGTAATAAAAAAGTTTTGAAAACTTATGTTATAAAGATGAGTGCATGCATCTTTATACATGTTTTGATTTTCATATCAAAAATTTATACCCTAAAAATTTAAGTTACATGCCATCTAACTATAAGAAACACTTGAAGTTATTATTTAGTAAACGTGAGATGCATACTAAATTTTAATGACAAGGTAAATTTCCGAGTGTGCGTGAGACCACACATGGAGAATTTGCAGTTTCTAAGTTAGACGACTTAATTAAGTTGATGCGTGAGACCTAGAGCTTAAGGCATGAGATGGGATGAAACATGCTTACATGACAAATTGATGAATCAATTTGATGTAAATCCCATAATGATCTAGGAATTGGAAAAGTGTTTGCCAATTATTGTTTGACAGATTACCATCTTTTATACTTTCACCACTAGCAGATCAACTGATATGGTGGAATTTATGTAAAGTTGGATCCTAGATTTTCAAGAAAATATGTTGGTTATATGAATATATCCTTGGGTATTATATTTTCTTGGAAATATAAATTATCGAAAATACTAAAAATTGAATTTTGAAAATTCTTTAAATGTATTAATGCAACTCAAAACCGTAAACGTAAGTTATTCTTTTAATTGATCTACACCCGTTTGGGTTTTTTGGTTAGAGTCAATATTTACAAAAAGAATAAATATAGTCTTCTTTCCATTAGGAGAAGTGTGAGACTTAAATCCTATTCCTTTTCATGAATGAGAAAGGTATAATAGGATGATTAGAATTGTCTAAATTCTAAATACATAACTCATAGCAAACTTTAATAGTAAGAGTATATGCACCTTATGAGTTATTAAATTAGAAGCTAGACTGATTACTGCATAATAGTAAAAGACGAATTAGATTATTTTATCTAGTTGTTTTGGTTTGACCATTTACAGATACTACATACAATTGTTGGAATAGTAAATCTATAAAGGAAGAAATTGCATGCCCAGTTTTTTCAAGTTAATAGTTTAGAATGTGATGAATCACATTTATATAGTAGATTACATCCTTCTATAACCTATATAATTGTTTGAATGAGTTTTCTTAAAAGATGTAGGAAAGTAAACAAGTACACTATTTTCTTTCACTGATTGATGAAACATTTACAATATTGTCAAATTCAGTGGGAGTATTGTGTTCTTATGGCTGAATAAGGGATTATTATAATGTTCTCTAATTCAGTGGGAGTTACAAGACTTATTGTCTTGATTGTAACTTAGATTATCTTTTGAATATCTCAAGGTAATTACTTTCCAAATATAGACACTAATATTTTCAAGGATAGTCATGTACGTTTCCTTGATTGATTGAGTAAACTCTATATCTACTAAGTTATGTTAATGACACAAATCATATTGTTCAAATTAACAAACGCGTGCGTGTTGTTTATATGATACATGGTGTTGTACCATGCACAAGTGGGAGAAATCTTCATTATGTGCAAAGTACAACACATAAGTATATGATTTAAAGGACTCTCTTAACTGCAAAGTAAGAGATTATAATTATAATTAGATTAATACATCTAATCTTAGAAACACTTGGTGTTAAAATTTAGTAAACGTGAGACGCAAACTAAATATTAACAACAAGGTGAATTTCCATGTATGCGTGAGACCAACATGGATAATTTACAGTTTCTAAATTAGACATCTATTAGAACAATTGTGTCAAATAACAATACTACTTCAGCTTTAATATTTATGTATTATTGGAATGACATAAATGCATGAAGTAATATAAAACTACTTCAATAATTATGTATTCTTAGAATGACATAAATAAATAAAGTAGTGTGTTAACTTGAAAATATTATTGAAACCAAATGATGGTGTTCATGATTACTTTAATTATACATGTTTATACTTTATTGAATAGTTATAAACATGAAGTCTTTTAAGCATTACAAGACTTATAATAAAGTAAGACGTTAGCTTGTTATGGTCTTTTAATTAAGACATATACAAGAAGTCATTGAGTTGATCAATGATTAATATAGTATAGTGGGATTATAACAAGTTTATGTTTTTATAAGACATAAACATGAAGTGACTTGATTAATAAGTACTTGGGGTTATAAAGCATGCAATTGGCTTGAAAATACTATTATACCATTAAGTTGATTTAGTTGGTAAATAGGTATGCCAACAGGAATATGGTTATCTTATATATATATATTGTTAGATCTTCTCACAATATTAATTCTAATTGAAGTACCACATATGGATAGTATGTTCATTTAGGGAATCAAACTCTTGTTAGATTGTTTGATTGAAGATAACCATGATTTCTATTCTTCTAAAAGTTATCAAGGTTAGAAATTGAGTATGGATTGAATATACTCAATTAGACTCCTAAGAAGATTAATAAGACGTTATTGAATTATGAAATGTGATGAATCACATTAAGACTTAAAATTGAAGTTCTGAATTTGTTAAGTTACTTATGTGAAGGTTATTAACAAAGAGCTATCAATGCGTATTTGTAAAGTCCTAAAAGAGAAAATTGGATTATTGCTCTAATTGCTAAGTACTTATATTCTATATAATACTAAAGGCAAGTGGGAGTATTTTATCTTGATAAGATAGAATTACAAGATACATAATCTTCTAAAGACACACTAGTAAAAATCATGATGAGGCAAAACATGTAAATGATAAACCTCAAGATGATGGAATTATCATTCATAGACCCACTTGGATATCTCAGGTATTTAATTAATATGCTGATGATTATATGATGTAGTATTACCAATAATAATGAATTGAGTAAATTACTCATATTATGAATGTTGTAGATGCTGTTCATAAAGATATTCAAATTTAAAATTTGGTTTATCTTAATTCTTAATGGTTAGAGAATAAAGATGAGTTTGTTCAAAGATAATGTAAACCTAGTGGTTTAAATCTTTGTGTAAAACTCATATGGACAAAATTGTACACATATCTTAATGCATGTCTTATGACAAGATTATTAATCATACTTAAGCAATTAACTATGATTGAATACTCTTTCCTAAGCACATTAAAGATACAAAGATGGTTAATTGTCATATTTATATGAATATGAAATTTGACAATGAATATCAAAAACTCTTTCTTGAATAATTACTTGAGCGAGGACGATAAGTAATCAAAAGGAGTTTATGAATTCAAGAAAATCGTTGGAAGTGTACAAAGTGCAATAATCCATGAATGGATAAATGCATGCATCTAGGAGATTATTCTTATGATAAAATTATTAAATCTATGTTTAGGTTTATAATTAAAATAAGGTAATTTCTAAGTATTCCTGAAAGCTAGTGGGAGTATTATGTTTGATTTACTAAATCATATATGTTGTATAACATATAAGAAGTTACATTCCATATAAGTGAAATGTTAAGACTTAGTTTGGAATGAAACTGTAAGTGAAAGATTTAGAAAATAAAACATACAACCTTGGAACAAAAGGTTATTATTAAATAAACATGTGCGGTAAATAAATTCTAATAGAACATAATATATCATTTAGAAAATGGATATATATTATGAAAAGATAGAACATGAATATAAATCTAAGTTTGACTGAAGGATTTTCATGTGCATTATATTATTGTTGTATCATGCTTAAGTGCTTAATGATTTGACAATATTTGATATCCAAATTAAAAGTTATTATATAACTTGTGTAATAGATATTCTAATGAAAAATGTTTGAAATTAGAATAATGATCCTCAAACTGGAATAGCTCCTAAACATTACACATTGGATATTAAGTTTACGGAAATTTTAAGAGCATATTGTATTTAATATACAATGATGCTGATTTAATTGAGATGACACTCAATAACTAGTCATGGTAGGATTTTATCCTTGTTAATGGCCATGTAAACTAGTTGTGCTCAACTAAGAGCATAGTTGCATTATACATTAAAGAATTAGAATACTTTAAACTTTAAAATGTTTGAAAGTTTGATTATCATAAATTAGTGATTGAGGATGTCACACCATTTATGAATATTATGTGGCTATATCAAGAAAGTTGGATGAACACATACAAGAATTTCGCTTATTGAATTCTTGAAATAAGTATTCTCAAAATTACTATAGATCAAGGTTGTTGATTTATGCCTTGTCAACAAGTATGAATGACATGACTTAAGGCATAATTCATTAACTAGAATTATCATGCATTGATCTATTTAATGTTTGGATAAAGGACATTAAGCAATTTTTATTTATAATGAATTAAAGTACTTAGTACGTTTGTATTCATTAATAATAAATTGTGTCCTATATTTGCATGTTTAAATCCGTGAATAACTTATGTTATTCTAAATTGTCCATTGTCAATTAATGATATGGGAATATCATTAAACTAAGACAAATCTGAGTATTGGTTAAAAATATACTTGAAAGTATATTGATGCGTTGACATACCAATTTCACATGATATTCGATGAATTGAATATTGGACTTATCCCAATAATATGATTTAATATTTAATGTGAGAATCATATTTAAAGGTATCCTCAGACTTGAGATATCAGATAAGTGTCATGGATGTAGTGCATTTTTGTGAAGCAATCTACCGCTCACCGTAACAGGGAGTCATAAGGGTTGTTTTCAGAAGTGTTGCAAAGTTCATGGGTTATTCTTGTAGTCAAGAGAGAATTTGTTCCTTCAGATTTGTTCAGAAGTTTAATACTGTTGGGCCCCTCGTAGGGTTGACAAAATGTTTGCGTGGCCACGCCCAAAGTCTATCTGGAATACGTTCAGATGTTTTGGTAATTTTGTTAAATCATAAAGAGACGAGAAACAGAAATTTAATAAAGAACCTCACATCTTTATTAATGTGGTATTAGTAATGAAAGGATAATTATAATGATGAATCATTAAAGGTTTTTCAGGAAACCTAGCTTGGATTGAACTAGGGGCATTGGAGTGTTGCAAGACGCTAACCAATGTCATTTTACTATTAATAGATATTCAAGTGGGAGCTGTTAAATATATGGATAAACATTAATATGTAAATGTCTAGTATCGAACCCGAGACCTTGGGATTGCACACTTTACAAACAAGAATAATGAATAATAAATATATATATGTTAAACGTATCGTATATATATATTTATAAACACTTAATGGACTAAATGGTCGTTAGTTATTAACCGTATGGACTAACTATCGTTAGTAACGAAAGATATGGACTAGAATGTAACTTGGGAGTCAAGAAGGTTCTGGAACACCCCTTAGGGGTCCATGGCCGGTCGATCATGGGGAGGGGAAGCCCAACCCATGTTTGTCTTGTGCTCCAAGATATCTTCTAGTATATATACAAGGCCAAGGATTAGGGTTTCACATCTTTTGTGCACACACACAAAACCCTAAAACCTTTTCTTCCTTTGTTTCTTTCTAGGCCGATCGGCACAACCCCACTCCATAGGGTTTGGGTCGATTTTGGTTATTCCAAAACAAGTGTTTTTGTTTACTTGCATCAAACCTTTATTCGTTGGTAGTTTGTGTGTACAAGAACGAGGTAACAACATACTTTTGTTGTTATCAAGGGATCGATTAACAAAACGGTAAGGGGTTAATCATTGATCCATATAAACCCTTATTAGGGTTCTTCATATTGATAAAGACAATTGCTTTTGATTCTTGTTCGGGCTAGAATCACCACGGTACATTCCTATTTAATTTATGTTAATCTCTTATATGTTATAGATGTTCCTACGCTTCCGCATATGTGTTTACCTATTTTATGATTGTCATGATTCTCATATTCTAACACTTTATGTCATGAGAATTGCAATTCATTTGTGCGGCCAAGTTATACGAGCACATTTGTTGTAACAGTGAAAACAGACAAAAAGAAATTGATTTGAAATCGATCTCATAAAGAAGTTTACAGTTTTTGTCAAGGCAATCCAAAAAATGTTGCAATTTTCATAGGGTGGAGCTACGACCGAAGTATATGATTTCCTTTTTATGTTTTTGGCACTGATCTTTTAGTTTAATGTGGTCGTGAATTCTTCTTTCTTCATATCGGCCGTTTTCAGTTTCCCATTTGTAGCTACTCACATGTTACAATTATGTACCACTCAACCTCAGGTTGCTAAAACTCTAATAAAAAAGGTCTTCACAGATTACGAAACTACTTCATGCAGCAGAGATCAGATATTACTATTTGTTAGGATTGGGGATAGCTTAGCAGTGGCAAAAGACCAGTAGCAGCAGCAATAGAAACAACAGGTATCACAAACTAAGAATAGGAGTATATTGGGGTATGAGATCAGGAGGTTTTAAAACAAAAGTACTGATGTTTATTAGTCTGATAAGTGCTACGTACAGGTGCTATTCTACTCTATATATATTAGTTACAAACCGACTTTAGAGAAGACTCCTGATACTTCTACAACTAGTGCACTAAAGTTACCAAAACGCCCTTACATAGTACCGAAAATTACTAAAGGATTGGGGATAGCTTAGCAGTGGCAAAAGACCAGTAGCAGCAGCAATAGAAACAACAGGTATCACAAACTAAGAATAGGAGTATATTGGGGTATGAGATCAGGAGGTTTTAAAACAAAAGTACTGATGTTTATTAGTCTGATAAGTGCTACGTACAGGTGCTATTCTACTCTATATATATTAGTTACAAACCGACTTTAGAGAAAACTCCTGATACTTTTACAACTAGTGCAGTAAAGTTACCAAAACGCCCTTACATAGTACCAAAAATTACTAAACTACCCTTAGGAGTATAAGTCACGATGTCTAACAATCTCCACCTTGACTTTTAGCTCCTAAGTAACACTATATTTCCAATTGTCGATATTGAGCAAATCCAAACAGTGACGAAACTTGCTCAAAGGAACCGGTTTAGTAAACACATCCGCAGGATTGTCTTGAGTGCCAATCTTCTTCACTTTGATTCTTCTTTCCGTACGGATAAAGTGATAACGAACATCTATGTGTTTAGTCCAGTCATGGTACACTTGATCTTTAGCCAAACAAATAGCACTCATGCTATCGCAAAACACGGTCGCTTGATCTTGTGGGAAACCAAGATCTTCGATCAAACCTTTCAACCAAATTGCTTCCTTCACTGCTTCCGTTAAAGCCATATACTCGGCTTCAGTAGTAGATAAATCTACTGATGGTTGTAATGTAGCTTTCCAACTTACAACCGAATTTCCAATGGTGAAAACATAACCTGTCAAGGATCTTTTAGCATCAAGATCTGCAGCATAATCCGAATCTGAGTAGCCGACAACTAAATATTCACGTTCACCACCGTAAATAAGGCCAACATCAGATGTCCCTTTCAAATAACGAAAAATGCGTTTCACCGCATTCCAATGCTCTTTTCCGGGATGAGCCATATATCGTGATACAACACTCATCGCGTGAGCTATATCGGGCCTTGTGCAAACCATAACATACATCAAACTTCCAACAGCACTAGCATAGGGTATTCGGGACATATACTCTATTTCTGCCTTACTTTGAGGAGCACAAGCAGTAGATAAACGAAAATTTGCTGAGAAAGGAGTATTTACCGATTTTGCCGAACTCATGCCAAAACGAGAAATAATCTTCTTGATGTAACTTTTCTGTGATAAGAAAAGCTTACCATGTTTTCGATCTCGAATTATTTCCATGCCCAAAATCTTTCGAGCTGCTCCCAAATCTTTCATATCAAATTCTGTGTTGAGTAGAATCTTCAACTTATTAACCTCATCTATGTCTTTAGCCGCTACAAGCATATCATCAACGTACAAGAGTAAGTAGATAAGTGATCCCGACGCCGCCTTTTTATGATAGACACAACAATCATAAGCACTTCTACTAAAACCATGCTTTACCATAAAGCTGTCAAATCTCTTGTACCATTGTCTCGGCGACTGCTTCAAACCATAGAGTGATTTTTGGAGCTTGCAAACGTAGTCTTCTTTGCCTTGAACAACGAAACCTTCGGGTTGGCTCATATAAATTTCTTCCTCAAGGTCACCGTGAAGAAATGCAGTCTTTACATCTAATTGTTCCAACTCCAAGTCGTGATGTGCTACTAAGGATAGTAACACCCGAATAGATGTATGACGTACCACCGGGAAGAAAATCTCATTGTAATCGATTCCCTCCTTTTGGCTATATCCCTTCGCGACCAAACGTGCCTTGAACCTAATGATGTCTGAAGCCGGTAAGCTAGTTTTGTTTTTGAAAACCCACTTACAATCAATAACTTTCCTTCCCTGAGGTAGTTTCTCCAATTCCCATGTATTGTTCTTATGAAGAGATTCTATCTCTTCACCCATAGCCGCAATCCACATATCAGACTCTTTAGAAGTAATAGCCTCTCGATAAGTAGCCGGTTCAAGAGACTCCACCTCTTCAGCTACTTGCAATGCGTATGCGACATAGTCCTCAAAACCGAAACGACTAGGAGCTTTTGCATTTCGCCGAGGTCTATCATGGGCTATAGACCTATCTTCTTCATGTTCCAAATGTGGTGAATTTGGTTGATCATCTTCATCAACTACTGGTGAAGTAACATCGTGGTCCATATCTTCTGGAACAACGTGCTCCACCTGTTTAGGAACATCCTCCACCTTTTCGGAAACACCATCTTCAGGCTTCGATTCATGTTGATCTTGTTTCACCCGAAACAAGTAATCCTCATCAAATGTCACATCTCGGCTAAGAATGACTCTCCTTTCAGATGGTGACCAAATTCGATAGCCTTTAACCCCATCACCGTATCCCAAGAAAATTCCTTTCTTGGCTCTCGGATCTAACTTTCCTTCACTAACATGATAATAAGCGGGGCATCCAAAAACACGAAGCTTCGAATAATCCGCGGGCTTCTCGGACCAAACTTCAATGGGAGTCTTACAATCAATAGCGGTGGCAGGAGACTGGTGAGTGCTTATTCACTCACCTTTTCTAAGCCAAAATTGGACCAAATAAACCGAAAACTAACCAATAAGCCAAAGAATGTGTGTTTTTGTGTTTGTGAATGTGCAGGAACGGATATTTAAGAAAAGACGAAAAATCACGAGAAAATGACAAAACGGGCACGAGATTTGGAAAAGTGTGAATAAAGCCGGAGCCGGGGAAGCTAGTGGTCAAAGAGAAGTTCATATGGTCAAATAGAATCCTCAAAGTTTCAAGAATCACAAGAATGACCCTTGGTCATAAGTTTGAAGAAAGTACATTAATGGTCCCTCAACTTCCAGAAGTTGTCACTTTTGGTCCTTGTGAAGATACTTTGGGAGAATAACAACTCAGGCCCTCCAAATATCCAAGTAAAACCACAATGAACCCTTGGAATTATTTTATGAAGATTGGCAGTTGGGTCCTCACAATTTCAGATTGTGCATTTTTGGTCCCTTGGTGTAATCTATTACTACCACACCGGATCCTAAATAAAAAATTAAACAAACACAACCCAATACCAAAGCCCAAAGTATACCTAGCCCACCACCACTCTAACTTATTACCCGGTCCAATCCCTAATATTTAAACCCGATCCACCACACAGTCAAACATAATATAAAAAAATAACCAAGAGCGCCTTTTACTGTGCTTCTCCCCCACCAAAACTTACCCTGCTCCCATCACTTTCACCAAAGGTTCTAGTACGAGGTTTATGCTTCTAGAAACCATCTGACACGTTGTCAGATGTTGTCATATCTCACCCAACGTGGCTAATTGAAGCTCCCTGATTGGTCCAAGATACGTGGAATGAAGATAAGGATAGTATCAAACGGATAGATGAGGTGGGATGTCGACATTCTGAGTAGGATTGAAGATATGTGGTCATCAATTGAGCTCTAGATCCTTCTACCCAAAACCCTAGCTCACCCTGCTCTGCTATAAATACCCCCTCAATTTCACCATTTCAGTGTGTAGTTAGTAGTTAAAGTTACTCTGTCAAAATTTCTTTTAGATTGTATTAACTTAGCTTATGTAATGTTTACATTAATTTAAATAAAAGTTTTTAGTTAACCTTCAATTATCTCAGCTTATTCTATATTTTTCATTGCTTATTTAGTTTAAAGTTTGCTTCAATCTAGTTTCCAATCAACTGTTTTAGCTTAATCTCTATTATTATTTCTCAAAAATTTAGTATTTGCAGAAAAGAAATTAAAAAAAAAAAAACAGAAAAATATAAAATCATAAAAAAAATATTATCATAGATATTAGTATAGCTTTTCATAGAGCTTATTTTTCATTTTCTATACTCCACTTTAGCTGAATAGCTTCTAGTGGATGTATTTGAGTCATTAGTTTATATCAGTCAATGTCAGAATTTGATCAGAGGTTGCTGAGGTGGTATGGATATGCTGAGACAAAAGAGATGAACTCAGCCTATCAAAAAGATAGGCTTGCTTAGTGAATCCCCCTCTATTTGAGCTGAGGGGGAATTGGAGTTGTAAGTTCCATCAATTTTAATCACTGTTTCATCTAGTAGCTTATTAGTAGTGTAGATCTTAGGTTATTGCTTATTTGTTGTTGGTAGCTGCTTGTGTTCATGTTGTAGCTGCTTTAATGATAATTTGTAGTGGTGATATAGCTTGCTTAATAAATTTCATAGTTAACTGCTCTTATCTAGCATAATCTGCATAATAGTGTTCTTGATGTTCTTTGAGACATTTACCTGCTCATTTAGCTTCAATTGTGTTTAAATAATCTGTTTCATCTTTAAAATCAGTATGTATAAGGTAAAATTTAAAAGTTGTAGTGTAAACTTAGGTTTAAAGGGTTGTTTGGCATAACCTGTTTCAAAGGGCTCTTGGTGTTTTGGTGATGATATTCTTGCACAAACTGACCACACTAGGCATAAGTAGGTTAATTTAGTCTTAAAATTGGTAGCTCATAGGTTTAAAGTCAATATTGCTTTAAAATCTAATGACTGCATGCTATAACTGTTACTGTTCATCTGATCACTTGTGATCTGTTGGATTTTATGGTTGTAAATGTGTTTTCAGTGTTTAAACATTAGTAATACACACATAGGATAAGCTCTTATCAGTTAAAATTGGCTTTAGTCAAACCTAGGTTGCAATAAATAAGTCAACTGTGCAGCCTTGCTTGTTTTGTTCACTACTGATCTAGGCACTAATTGAAGGTCAATTGGTGCATTAAAATTAGGGCTTTTGTGATTTTTGTGTTCTCTGCTGGGTGGTCTAGAAGTTGCAACCTTAACTTTTCAAAAATCAGCTTATTAGAGTGCTTGTATCACTGCTTAAAGTGGGGCCTGTCAACTGCATTTTCTGTCTTATATATGCAAACAGCCTATATGCTTATTTGAGTTCCTGTGCATCTATTGGATTAAATCTTGTTCTTATAAGCTCACTTAAGTATAAAAAGCATTTGGTAAAAGTTTGGTCAACTGTGCTTATTAATAAGCACTTTTCAATAAGCTGTTTGGGTCATTAAGCACTTCCAGTGCTTATTTTCAAATTTTTATATTTTTCCTAGCCTTAAAATAATATTTTAGATTTTTCCTAAAATTTTCATAATTTTCTGAGTTTATTTGCTACTTTTCTTAATTAATTTTCATTTTTAATCACTTTTTATTACTTTTTAATTATTAGAAAATCCAAAAAAATCAGAAAAACCCCAGAAAAATCCAAAAATATTTTAGAAAATAGTTTTCAATTATTTTAGAATTTTAGAAATTAAATTTGCATTTTTCTCACCTTATTTACATTTTCTTTTAATTATTAAATAGTTTAATTAGTTTTTAATTCATAAAAAATTATTAAAAAGTCTAAAAAATATTTTTCTTTTTCTTAAAATTTTCTTTTATCATTTTTAACTTTTTAAAATTATTTTGAAGTCCGTAGGATTAGTATAGCTTAAAACTCGCGTTTTATTTCGCGCGTTACATTTAAATAATCGCGCGTGCATTCCCGTTTTTGCGTTTTAGACTTTGGTGCATTACTAGCTTATACTCTTTGCATAATTCTTAATTGTTAGTTGATACTTGAATTATTTGATCACTATTTTCCTTTTTCACCACTTTTCAAATCACGATAACACGAATCAATATTCTTGATTCCATTCACACATTCACTTGGAAACGACTCGGGTGATTCGTATTTCTTGCGGATCACTTCGATACTATACTACTATAATTATAATTGGTTTTCACGACGAATCAGAGACCTATTGATTAGATAGCAAGCCGTATTGAGTGCTTCAGCCCAATAACTTCTATCTAATCCGGCAATCAACAGTAGGCATCGAGCTCTCTCTAATAGAGTCCTGTTCATTCGTTCAGCTACTCCGTTTTGTTGAGGAGTGTAACGAACCATATAATGCCTAGCAATTCCTTCATCTCTGCAGAAGTCATCAAACACTCTAGAACAAAACTCCAAACCATTATCAGTGCGAAGACACTTGATCTTTCTTCTAGTTTGGTTCTCAATCAGAACCTTCCAATTCTTAAATTTCTCAAACGCCTGACTCTTGTGTTTCATCATAAACACCCATGTCATTCTTGAGAAATCATCAATGATTGAGAGAAAATATCGAGCACCACCAAGAGAAGGTACTCGAGAAGGCCCCCAACAATCCGCATGAAGATAATCAAGAGTCGCCTTCGTCTGATGAATTGCCTTCGAGAAACTCACCCGATTTTGTTTCCCGATGACACAATGCTCACAAAACTCCAAGTTAGCCACCTTGTGGCTGTCAAGTAGTCCCCGCTTGCTCAATATGACCATGCCTTTTTCACTCATGTGACCAAGGCGCATATGCCACAACATCGTCAAATCTAAGTTACTTTTCTCTGAAGAAGATACAGAAGCGCAACCTGTGATAGTTTCACCTTGTAAAGTGTAAAGAGAAGAAGTACCTTTTATTGCTTTCATAACCACCAAAGCACCTTTCGAAACACGAAGTACACCATTCTCACTAGTGTATTTGAAACCTTTCGAGTCCAGCATACCTAGTGAGATCAAATTCTTCTTTAGATCTGGAACATGGCGAACATCAGTAAGAGTTCTAACAACTCCATCATGCATCTTAATTTGAATTGTTCCAATGCCAACAACTTTGCACGGTGAATCGTTACCCATGAAGACATGCCCGCCATCGAATTCTTCATATGTCACAAACCAATCCCGATTTGGACTCATATTAAAAGAACAAGCAGAATCCATAATCCAAGCAACCGGTGCACCTTTATAATCAACTACTGAGAGTACCACATCGCGTTCCGAACTTGAGTCGCCATTAGCAACAGCCGCCTGACCTTTTTCCTTCAGTTTAGGACAATTGAACTTCCAATGGCCTTCCTCTTTGCAATAATTACAAGCATCTCGAGGATTTGATCCTCGAGGTCTCGACTTCGATCTATCTTTATATCTCCCTTTTCCTTTGCCTCTCTGTGTTCGATGTCTACCCCTATCATGGCCCCTATCATGACTTGTAGCTGATAAGCCGACGGGTTGAGATTCCGAAGTTCCCGATGCTTGATGACGAAGCTCTCGGGAATGCAAAGCAGATCGAACATCTTATAATGTGATGGTTTCTTTACCAATGACAAAGGAATTTACAAAGTTCTCAAATGAGGGAGGCAACGACACTAGAAGAATAAGAGCCGCATCTTCATCATCAATCTTGACATCCACATTTTTCAAATCCATCAAGATTGAATTTAATGCATCAAGATGATATTTTAATGTTGAGCCCTCTTTCATTCGTAGTGAAAACAAACGTTGTTTCAATAACAACTTGTTAGTCAACGACTTTGTCATATAAAGCTTTTCTAATTTATTCCACACACCACTAGCCGTTTCCTCATCAGCAACCTCGTAAAGAACCTCATCAGATAAAGATAGCAAAATGGTGGAATGGGCTTTTTCATCTTGTGAGGCATATTTTGCATCGGTCATATCAGCCGGTTTGGGTCCGGCTAGAGGAGCCCAAATACCTTGTTGTTTCAATAAGGCTCGAACTTTAATTCACCATAAACTTAAATTACTTTTGCCATTAAATTTCTCAATACTACTAAGTGACGGTGATTGTGCTTGAGAAGACATAATTATTCAAACGGGTTTTACAACAAAATAACCAACAATTTCCCTATTAACTACTAAGGAACAGAGACCAAAGTATAAAACCCAATCAACCCAATCCACTAAAACCAAGTTCTGGTTATTCCCAAATCCCAAGTGACAAATACCTTCAATCAATCAAATCAACTAGAAGCAAAATTCAATGGATTATGAAAAAATCCCAAAAGGAGAAGAACCACAAACCTGATTATCTTCAACAAATCGAATTAGCAAGCCACCAAACACCCAAAATCGAAATCAAATGATTGATTACCCCAAAACAATTGCAACTTGCTTCAATCGATCAAGTGGCTCTTGATACCAATTTGTTAGGATTGGGGATAGCTTAGCAGTGGCAAAAGACCAGTAGCAGCAGCAATAGAAACAACAGGTATCACAAACTAAGAATAGGAGTATATTGGGGTATGAGATCAAGAGGTTTTAAAACAAAAGTACTGATGTTTATTAGTCTGATAAGTGCTACGTACAGGTGCTTTTCTACTCTATATATATTAGTTACAAACCGACTTTAGAGAAGACTCCTGATACTTCTACAACTAGTGCACTAAAGTTACCAAAACGCCCTTACATAGTACCGAAAATTACTAAACTACTCTTAGGAGTATAAGTCACAATGTCTAACACTATTACTACTAAAGTATAATCATGGGGATTGCTAGGGGCCATCACAGTACTAGCTACAGTACTAACGGTCGTTAGTTACGGCCGTTATCTACTAACGGTCGTTAACTAATGACAGTTATCTTATTATTATTTTTTAAACTTTTTTAATATTAAAAAAAACCAACACATATTTTACGTAATTGGTCCTTCATTAACAGGTCCATTGCAAAGTTAGTCCTTCATGACTAACTTTGCAACGAAACGCTAACATAAGGACAATTTCTGTGACAAAATTAAAAAAAAATACAAAAGTAGTCCTTGAGGTTATCAATCCATTACAGAGTTAGGTCCTTGCGCTTCGCGATGGCTGGCAACGGAAATCAATAATTTTGTATTCAAAACTAATTATAATGCCCGCGCACGCGCGGGTTTTTAAAAATTTTTTTTAATCATATATTTTTATTTATTAAAAAACAAATAATTTAGTACTTGTTTTGTTTGATTTATAATGTTTAATTATAGTTTTTTATTATTAAAGATAATTATTTAAAAATTTTAATCCTATTGTTAATTACATCTCATCTATATTTTTTGTATTTATCTTCTACTTGTGTTATGGATAAATATAAAATGTTACCTAATAAGAAAATAATCTTTTTTTAAAATTATATTATTACTAAATAAGGTACGGTTTAGTTTTTTTGAAATGGAAAAGTCCCCACTTGGGGTTTTGTTTTATTATATAAAAGATTCTCGCTGCGAAACGCGGTCCTTTACACCTCGTATATCTCTATTTATGTACACAACATTCCTGCCATTGTACAAGATCAAATAGCGTTTATCATTAGAGTTTTACAAATCACTCTCCGTAAACAGTTGCATCGACAACCAATGCAAAACTATACTGCAAGACAATCCTGAAAACACCCGCCACCACGCGGCGGTTCCTCATTTACTAACTATAGGCTAACAATTTGAAAAAAGTATACAAATCTAATTTTATAATTCATAGTTGGATATGTAAATTTGTCATTCCCCACAGTTATTGCACCTCAGTACCTCACTTACAAGTTACAACCACCACAATATTATACGCTTTGCCCCGTGTGCATGGTTTTGAAGGCATTACAGTTATAGTTTTCAGTTTAAACATGCTAAAAAGATGACCCGTCTGTGCGACATACAAGCAACACAAGTAAACCACGAAATAAACTATGCTTTTATTTTTATGAGAAAATTACACCGTTGGTCCCTGTACTTGGCTCAGATTTCATACGACATCCAAAAGCGCTGATTTTTTCCTTTTTGATCCAAAATCAAGTTTTTATTACGCCGCTAGTCCAAAATCCTGACGGGCGTTAGATTTCTCAGTTAAGTCGGTCCTCACGTGCATCCCACATGAGGGTAGTTTCGTCCGATCAATTTTTCCTACTTTACCCAGCTACCACCTGACGAATTTCATCTCAAAACTTCTCTCAATTGCATATAGTTAAACCCAAATCTTTTTCCTAAAATTTTTGTTCATAAATTTCTTATGGTTGTTTAACAAAATGGGTACTATTAAATGGAAGATAATGGGCGACGATCAAGAATATTTTACTAACAAAGAGATGTATCAGAATGCAAAGGATGATTATAGTAAGTGACCTACGTTGGTTAATTATTTTTTTTGTTTTAGTTTAAATTTTGTTCGATTAGGTATAAAATGGTTCACATTCTATATTGATGAGTTCCTAATTATTGTTTGAATTTTTTGCAGAAGATCTTGCTACTTGCTTTTGTATGAGGATACACTATGGAGGAGAGTTTGACTTGTTTCCTAGAAGGGTATACCGTAATGGTAGGAAAAGTATTATTGATATGGTGGACACTGAAACGTTCTCGATTCACGACTTAGATGAAATGGTTCAGGACCTGGGTTGGACAGATAGAAAAATAATGTTTTATAACTTTCTTGAACCTGGTAAGAATCTTGATGTTGGCTTGCATTCATTATGTAGTGATGATGATGTACATTATTTAAGTAAGTTTATAGTTGAGCATAAGGTCATTGAAGTGTACATAGAACATGTAGTGTCCAAAGTAGGAACTTATTTCAAGCCATATCAGGCAATGGGTCTTGTTCTTAATGAAATAGATCAGGACAACAATGCTAGTCCTAGTAACCGTAGGCTTATTGGTAGTAGTATTTCTAGAAGAACTCGATCTAAGAGGATATTATTGGAATATGTTATTCATGAGGAGGCTGAAGTAAGTGATGAAATTAGTAGGTTTACTGAGTTACCTAATGAGAGCCAAGGGTGAATGAAATACCAACTGAAGAGTACAGGTTTACTGAGTTACCTAATGAAGAGCCAAGGGTGAATGAAATACCAACTCAAGAGTCTAGGTTTACTGAGTTACCTAATGAAGAGCCAATGGTTAATGAAATACCAACTCAAGAGTCTAGGTTTACACAATTACCTGTTAAGGAGTCTTATATTCCAGCTTTAGATGAAGAACTAGATGAGATAGATGGGGTATTTGGTAGTATAAACTTAAGTCAGTTTGGAGATAATGTTAGACAGGAACATGTAGCTGAAGATTCTTTGAGGGTAGAAGATTATGACCTACATGATATGGTTGTTGATGATAACGTTAGGGTAGGTGAAAATGAAGAAAACATTGATAATGTGGATCGTATGGATGTTGATGGTCATGCTACATTAGAGGAAACTAATGAGCAAGTGAATGCTAGTAATGTAGGTGATGATTCTGTGGGTTTAGATAGAAGTGATGATCAAATTAATGGCAATGTAGGTGGTGATCATATGAATGTTAACTTAGGTCCTGAAAACATTATTAATGATAATGGTATACCAATTATGGTTGATGATGTGTATTCACCCCATGGTCCTTTTGAGAATAATGAAGATGATGAGAGTTATGTTTATGATACTGAAAGTGAGGAGGAAGATGAGGTATTTTTTTATGAGAATAACGTTATCCATGAACCTCATGTTGATACACGTTACTGTTTTGGTAATTCAGCTAATAAGGTAGCCCATAATCTTTTCGCAAATTTAAACAATCAAGTTACAGATACCATGATTGGTGATACTCAGTCAGAAATTTTTGATTCTGATGAATTTAATAGTGACTCATGAAGAACTAGCTACTGATGTACAAAAGAAACTTAGGCGGTTAAGGAAGGAGAAAAAGAAAGACGAGTTTATAGTTAAGAAGTATTGGTTTTATGCAGGACAAAGATTTGGTTCTAGTAAGGATATAAAAGATAGAGTGTACATGCATTCCATAGAAACTAAAAGAAAACTCAAACCGATAATGAATGACAAAGTTAGAGTTAGGGCCAAATGTGAAGGTCCCATCCATGTTTTTTACCTTAACAATGGGCCATTAAATGATGGGCCTTCTGTGGATGACCCATCAAAGGTAAGCCCAAGTCGGTCCACTGGTCCAAAAACTAGGTCTAAGTCAAAAGTTGGTTCTGCAGACAAAGACAAAGGAAAGGGAATATTTGAAGACACAAGTAATCAAAGCTGCCCATGGGAACTTTATTGCACTAAAGAGTTAGGTAAGGAGACATGGATTTGCAAGACTCACCACAGTGAGCATTTATGTCTACAAAAAAGGGACATTAAAGCTTGCAACTACAAATTTCTATCATTTCAAATAATGGATGAAGTTTCTGTGGATCCAGAAATCCCTACTAAAGTAGTTCAAGATGCCCTTCAAAAGAAATGAGAAGTAAATATTTTTAGAATGAAGGCATTCAGAGCCAAGGATGCAGCTGACAAATTGATAGTGGGTGATCACAAGGCTCAATATGCTTTGCTAAGAGATTATGCTCAAGAGTTGATGACTCAAAATCCAGGGACCACAGTGAAATGTCAAGTAAAAATGCCTGAAGATCATAATTGTCCTACTAGAGTATTCAGGAGAATATATGTGTGTCTTGGTGCATTAAAGAAAGGATTCAAAGCTAGTAGAAGAGAACTGTTGGGTTGGATGGAGCTTTTATAAGTGGTCCATTCCCTGGCCAACTGTTAACAGCTGTTGGACTTGATGCTAACAATGGCATCTATCCGGTTGCTTATGCCATAGTTGAAGCTGAATGCAAAGATTCATGGGTGTGATTTTTGAACATGTTGGGAGATGACCTAGATCTACTCCAAAACTCCCATTTTACCTTCATATCTGATAGACAAAAGGTACAATACAATTTTATAATTTAAATTGGTTTGTTTTATACTATTGTATATGTATTATAATATTTCAAATTTTATTACAGGGTGTTGTTCAAGCAATGAATGAAGTGTTTCCAAGTGCTGAACATAGATTCTGCTTAAGGCATATCCACGAAAACATGAAGAAGCAATGGAATGGACTTGCATACAAGCAACTGCTATGGAAGTGTGCTACAGCTACAACACTAATTAAGTTTGAAGGTGCAATGAAAGAACTTAAGGACTTAAGTGTGGTTGCACATGACTGGTTAGCAAAGATTCCACCAGAACATTGGTCCAGATCACACTTTTCATGTAAATTCAGTTAGGTTTTGTGAAATAATTATCATGATGTAATCAATTAGTTCCTTACAAGATTATATTATTTCTGTATGTAGGAAGAGCTCATTCAGATGTGTTGCTGAATAACATGTGTGAAGTGTTGAATGATAAGCTTGTCCTTGGTAGGGATAAACCTATTATCACTCCGTTAGAGTTCATCAGGGAGTACTGCATGAAAAGAATTGCGAATGTTCAGAAAGCCATTGAAAAGTGTCCTGGTCCTCTAACTCCTACAGCCACACTTATAATGTCAAAAATCAAAAATGTTGCTAGCAATTATAAAGTTATGTGGAATGAGGATCAAAAGTATCAGGTTACTGTATCTTTTGGGGAACAATGTGTAGTTGATGTTGAAAAAAAAAGATGTACTTGTAGGAGATGGGAGATTTCAGGCTTTCCTTGTAGGCATGCAATTGCTGTAAACTGGAATATGGCTGTAAATGGCCAACCTGTGGAACTACAAGAGGCATGGGTTGATAAGTGTGATTGGTTAGAAACTTGGAAAGAAGTTTACAGTTTCAAGATACAACCATGTAGTGGGAGGGAAGACTGGAAGAAATCTCCATGTCTTACAACACTAACTCATCCACATTATCACCCTCAAGTTGGTAGGCCTAAGAAGAAGAGAGTCAAAGGACAAATGGAGGACACACCATGTGTTAAGGATGGTAAGTTGAGTAGGAGAGGGAGAACTATTAGATGTTCTTCTTGTGGGAACCCGGGTCACAATAAACAGTCATGCAAGGGTCAGGGTGGTGCAACAACTTCTGGGTCAAAAAATACAAGCACAGGAAAAGGGAAAAATGTTGAAGCTTCTGGTGGTTCATCTGGTAATCCAAGACCCCGCAAGAAAGTCAGGTTTTGTTTGGATGATTACATAGAAGGTTCACCATCTTATGTTGCAAGAGAAGGTATTAAATTCTTAGTCTTATTAAGTTGTTGTATTTTGTATGTTCTAATTATTTATCATTTGTTACAAATTTAAATGATAATGTTGATAATGCAGGTGGAAGCAACACTGCTGGAAATGACACTCCTCCTTCTGCAAATCAAAGTGGTCAAAGGTCAGGTGCATCTACTGCTACAATAGAAAGCCAAAGGCATCCTAATGCAACTCCAAGCTGTCAAAGTGGAATTTCTAGCGGAAGCAGAAGTCCTGGATCACCAAGATGGAACAGACATGCAATAAGGAATGTGTAGGACTGAAAGTATGTAAGATTTGTGTGGTTTGGGAGGTGTAGGTTGGTGAAAATAGATGAAATTCATGTTAGTTTCTAGAGAGAGAAAGAGTAGAGAGAGAGTGAAGAAAACTATGTGTTTATTAGCTTGAAACAATAAGGTTACACAAATGATTTCCCACACCTCTCATGGAGAGTCATGAGGGGTATTTATAGGCTCATCACACTACATGTTTGCCTAATGTACATAAGTAGTCCCTATGGACACAACTTACTACATATCTTGTCCAATTCACGTATGTGACGTTATCTTTATAAAAGGCGAGGCTAACAATCTCCTTCCAAGATATCGTCACACGTGAATGGTTACAATGAGACCTATAAACAAAATAGATTACAATGATAATAAACTATGTTGACGTTGTTGAAGCGCAGAGTCTCTGTGCTCTAGATACTGAGGCAGACTTGAAGTTCTTCTCTTCCGATGATCTCGACATTTGATCTTTGGCACTGACGGCACATATCCATGTAGCTCTGAACTTCAACTGTAACGGTCTAGTTAGGTTATTACTCCCTCCTAACTAGTGAGCCTTTTCTTTCTTTTTCCTGCTCCCTTCTGAACCGACAACTCTCTTTCATCACGCAGCGGATACAGTAGATTCAAAAGTGTAGAAACATGGTTGTCGTTCAGGGAGCATCATAACAATATAACTCACATAACATTGCATCCAAGTTGGTAATAAGCCCTGATGTACTCACACTACCTCTCCATTCACGATGTTAAGCACAATTCTCTCAGTCAATCCAATCATTGAAGACGAAACACTACTTCTTTCGGCATGTTCTTCTCCCTCCTGATGGTTACGAGTTATCGGAATCATCATAATGTTGTGTACATGCCGTATAATTACCTTGTACTTGATGCAATTTAGAAGCAATAACAGCTCGTTGAAGCATATTTTGTGAGTATATGTCGCAAAAATATACTCTCAATACTTTTCTCTCAAATCAACCTGTAATCAAACCTCCTTCGAATTCACCGGCTAATAGTAATGACCACATACGGAGACAACCCGATATGACCAACTTGAAAACGAAGTAAATACCCCATCTTGTGACTTAATGCTTGTACGATAGATGTGACTTAATACCTATACTAAGCACTACAACGTAACTCCTTTAAGTATGAGGTGCACGAAATATTCGCTTCTTGAACAATCCACAACTTCGTGTGACACTGAGTTCTACAACGTAACTCCTTTAAGTGATAGCTATATTGTGAGTACTACAACGTAACTCCTTTCATCAGTAATAACTAGATTGTCAAGACTGAATTTCTATATGCGCAGACAAGTTATCTTCAAAAATCGTGCATCCAACCACCCCTAGACTTTGAGATAAATAAGTACACTTTTTGAAATGCCACTTCAAAATCAAATCAATAACACCGTACAAAAACCCCGTAGTCATTTTGTTAAACGAAACAATTCTAGCCGTGAACAATGTATCCCCGTGAAAATTTATAACCCAAAATACCACTCTTAATCCAAAAATTATTAAAGCATGTGTTAAAAAAAATTCGGATAATGAGTAAATACTCAATCTCAGTCCATTCTTGCAACCTAATATGCTCAGTATTAAGCATTTCAGCCTAGTCGACAAGCAATTCCATCTTGACAGCCCAATAGAAAATAGATCCAGCCCAACAACTGATAAACCCGATCCAATCAAAGTAATACTTAATTAATTATAACCAGTTACCCTAACCCTAAAAACATATCACATTTTAGATCCGCCACCCACACCTCATCTGCTCCTCTTAACCTTTTCCTTCTCAACAATTATTTATCAAACAAAACCTCATATAATTTCATCTACCTTTGTCTCGTTGCTGCTATTATCCGAACAACAAACTCAAACACAAATGTAGCAATGACCACATCTTTCATCATTATTGTTGCTGCTCGAACACCCATGTAACTCGTTAAGTTTCTCATATAAGCTTCAAGATCAAACATTTGGTCTCGGGTAGGTGTTTCACTTTGTTTAGTTTTCATTTTTGGTTGTAACCGAATGAAAGATTGAATGAAACGTTATGTTTTTGTTCCTTCTTTAATGTTATTCGGATAGTAATTGAAGTTTGGCTTCACAAATTGATCAATGATGATGATTCAATGAAAAAAATCTTTACAAGATTTTTAAAAAAATGAATCGGTCTGAGATTAATTGTATCATCTTCGTTTTGTATGATTGGAGATGGAATAGGAGTAGTAACCGATGTTGTTTGATGAGGTTGTTATGGGATTAGGAAAGCTGTAGGTTTGATTGTTGTTGGCTTGACCTTTTTATCCTTTTTCTTCTCGTATGTTGCTTGGGATGGACTGATGATGTGAATAATAAAATGAAGTCACTTTTGAGTCTTTGGTATTTGGTCTTCATCTTCATCTTATCTTCTGTCAACTTATCGAGAATATTCAATTTATCGAGAATGTGACTTATCGAGAATGTGACTTATCGAGAATGTTACTTATCAAGAATGTGACTTACCGAGAATGTGAAAAACTTTTCAAAAAATTATAAGTTTTCGATAAGTATAAAATTCTCGATACTTAGTACATTTCGAGAATTTCTTATACAAGAAACTCCGATCACATTCCGGCGATTTTCCAACTACTATCCGGCCACTTTTTCCGATGACATTTTTTACCACAAGATAATTCACGGGTAGTACAGAAACAGCATAATATTAGTATTTTGGTAAACTCGTAATAAATGAATCTGGACTGTTTGACCATAAGGATACACCAACTCTTTTATAAAAACTGTTATAAAACTGTTCCCAAAAGAAAGATAAGAAAAAAAAATTAGATCCGAAAAATATGGGTACAAAAACAGCTTCAAACACTATTCGAACCACAAAAAATCATCAAAAAGAACACCATAGCTCTGATACCAATTGTAGGACCGAAAGTATGTAAGATTTGTGTGGTTCGGGAGGTGTAGGTTGGTGAAAATAGATGAAATCCATGTTAGTTTTTAAAGAGAGAAAGAGTAGAAAGAGGGTGAAGAAAACTATGTGTTTATTAGCTTGAAACAATAAGGTTACACAAATGATTTCCCACACCCCTCATGGAGAGTCATGAGGGGTATTTATAGGCTCGTCACACTACATGTTTGCCTAATATACATAAGTAGTCCCTATGGACACAACTTACTACATATCTAGTCCAATTCACGTATGTGACGTTATCTTTATAAAAGAGCGAGGCTAACAGAATGGCATATATAGAGGTGGTAGAGTTAGTAAGAGAGTTGAACCTGATACACCAAACAATACTTGAGCAGGATTACATTGGAGTTAGCAACTTATGTCAACTGTTTGAACATGTTTAAGACTTATTTTTATTTGTTTTCATGTATGTGGATTTGTGTTTAAGACTTGGTACTAGGCCATTGCAATTTTCAAGTCATTGCAACTTGTTGCATTGACAATATGCAATTAA
Organism: Artemisia argyi; assembly: GCA_030686995.1. Taxonomy (NCBI): domain Eukaryota; kingdom Viridiplantae; phylum Streptophyta; class Magnoliopsida; order Asterales; family Asteraceae; genus Artemisia; species Artemisia argyi. The sequence continues at coordinate 77,365,214 of CM060698.1, read as the reverse complement.
AGGCTTTTATGACTAATATTCTACATGTTTAGGTAAATTTCTGTTGGTACTAGGGGTGAGCATCGGTCCAGGACCGGACCGGACCGATAAGATCGAGGACCGAATTAGCCAAAAAGCCAAGACCGAGGACCGGACCGAATGTGGTCGGTCCGGTCCGGTCTCGGTCGGTCCGTCCGTCGGTCCGGTCCAACTAGGCCAAATAATCGGTTTTTGGTCCGGTCCGGACCGGACTGGACAAGACCGAGGACCGAATTAGTCAAAAAGCCAAGACCGAGGACCGGACCGAATGTGGTTGGTCCGGTCCGGTTTCGGTCGGTCGGTCCGGTCCGTTCGGGTCATTTGCTCAGCCCTAGTTGGTACAAATGACTTGCATAATGCAATTGAAAAAATGCAAATTATTATGACTATTTTGACAAAAACTAAGTCAACATGGTTGAAAAGTTCTATTCCCTTTGGTTGTAGTTTGCAAAAACCATTGATTGCATCTGCATAATGCAATTGAAAACATGAAAATTCTTATGACTATTTTGACAAAAACTAAGTAAACATGGTTTTAAAGTTCCATTCAATTTAGTATGCAAAAACCATTGTTTTTCAGGTTAGTGCAAAACTCAACTTCCAATTTTTAACCAAAGCAAACTGAACATGCTTAATACCATTATGTTGGATTATAATACACAAAGTTAACCCAATGAGATAATGGTCAAGTACTTATGTTTACCCATTTAAAAGTCAACAAGTAAACGTTATAATTGAACCAAGACATAAAACAATAACAATGACAATTTCACAAATGAATCAATGCTTGATACCATTGAACAAATATTTCATAAGCAGCAAAAAATTACACAGGTGATGAAATACATCTGATTAACAAAATAAAATCATAACCCAACACCTACTCTCTTCCCAACTGCTACTTCACATGTAAAATAATACGAAAAATAAATAAATAAATAAAATAATAATAAAAAACAGCTTATGATCAAGTATTTCTTCATTTTAGCAGCTTCACGTCTTGTATCATCTAGTATAACTTAGATAACATTCCTTGACCTTAATAAACCCGGGATGATTGTAACTGAGCTTGCACACATGGGGGGATCGTACCAGTCAATAAAATCACAACAACCATAGAACCTACATCCTGGATTTCGATTGGTCCATGATGTGCGAATTACTACGGTTTGTCCACACCAGCACTGCACCATTTTTTTGGAGAGCTTTTGGGGAAGAAGAAGAAATAAATAAAGTTGACTAGAGAGAGGAAGTGATTGATATAGTTGGCTGAAAAAAGAAAGGATTGTGGAATACGTTTTGCATGCAATCGAGATTTACAATAGATATATCGAGATTTGAAAAAGCATGTACACGTGTGTGGATGGAAAGAAAGTGAACAGTGACCTATTGATGTAAGGCGGTTTGCAGAGTAAAGTAGGAAAAAGTGATCGGACGAAACTACCCTCGTGTGGGATGCACGTAAGGACCGACTTAACTAGGAAATCTAACGCCCGTCAGGATTTTGGACTAGCGGCGTAATAAAAACTTGATTTTGGATCAAAAAGGAAAAAATCAGCGTTTTTGGATGTCGTATGAAATTTGAGCCAAGTACAGGGACCAACGGTGTAATTTACTCTATTTTTATTTTCTGCACTTATATTTTCAAATTATTATGTACGAATTACACGACAAATCTTTAGAAGGGGTACTTTGACAAAAGAATAGCATATACCTAAACAATGAGAGAAACATCACATGTCAGATTAAAACTCGTACCCTCATTCCTAAACCCTTAAACACGATTCTATGTCCAAGAAAACTTCAAAACACTGGAGGAAATGAATTTGATAGCTTTTATATATAAAGGAACAGTCCATAAATTTACAAGGATCAAAATTTGTATATACAAACTTCTTACTCACAAAATTCACACAATTCTAGTTGATGACCTCTTTATCACTTGTAAATCATTCAGATTCTGATCCCATTTCCTGTATCTCATTTTTATCATCTTTGTACAAATATTCTTTTTCCGATACAAAATTTACCTTTGATTTGCTACCCTCACCCTCTTCTGCTTCCCTTAATTTTTCAACACATGGTGGATACGGGTTCAATCAATCGGAAATTCGTTAACCCTTAGCTTATAAGCGAGAGTGAGAGAGTGTTACCTCGGTGAGAATTGACTATGGGAAACAGTAGCAATAGAATATGTATCATCATCATCATGGTAACGTTGTATTTTCGCCTCTAACTCACTGATTTCAATGTCGCTGACAAATGGGGGATTAGAGGGGGGCGGTAAGGGCTCATCGTCTTTTACTAGCATTCTTAGTGCCGTTGATATGGATGGTCTTAAAGATGGATCTTCTTGAGTGCACAAGAGTCCTACATGTACCACCTTTATCGCCTCTTTTTTGAAATTGCTTTTCGGATATGTGTTGAACATTAGATTGGGATCAAGTATTTCTTCTACTGTACCTAGCTGGAAATGCCTCCATGCCTATTTCATTAAGAATCCATAAGATAGAATGTTAAAATTTTGGACATATATAACCAAAAGAAATGTTTGGTCAATTATCATACTCAAGAAATTGGTCATTAAAACTGGTTTAGAGGCCTCGACTATTTTCTGACTCTAGTGGAACAAGCTATAGTAAACATTTTTGGCTCACAGCTCACTGCTCATATAAACTACTATATGGGCCCCGCAGATACTTGGTGTATAATTATGCCTCTTAGATGGTGAACGGAAGTTGGTTTCCACATTTTTCATCAAACGAAATTTTGCATAACCTCTCTTGTTATCAATAATAAGAAGAGAACAAGTACATATTTTTCATTTGATTCCATCAACCAAGCATGATTGGAACTATTTGACTCCTCTAACGCTATTCTAATAAGCAAAACTTCAGCCGGGAGAATCAAATGTTGTAAAAGGGATATCACCTTTTAATGAGATTCTTACAGCTAAATTCTAACAGCAACAATTCTAGGTTTTCAAAGATCTACTATAACAAATTTAAAGTGGTAAATTTTAGTTTGCTTTTGGATAATTCTACTTAGTTATTGTGGAAATCTCTATGCGCGAATAGAAGTATTCTTACAGCTAAATTGTAACGGTACAATTCTAGGTAAACAAAAATCAAATGTGGTTTGAAATACTTACGATTGCTACCAAGCTGTCCGAGTATTCTGAGTTTTTGCTATTGTTGTTTTGCCTGCCAGTAACTATTTCCAGCAACAGCACACCGTAGCTGTACACGTCTGCCTTTTCAGTTAACTGCCCGAGGGCTAAATACTCTGGCGCCATATATCCACTGGTAAACAAAGGGTAAGTTGTATCAATCTTTTTTTCTGGCATCTAATGATGTTGATTTTAAGTTTCTTAAACACTAGAGGTGACAAATAAGGTGGCACCAGTAATGGGTTAAAGTGGGTAATTTCAATATTTGGTTAATGTTATAGATATGAATCATATGATTGAAGTATATGCTTACAACAAAAAACCAAGTTTTTAAATAATGCACTTTAAGTGACTTTTAATACGTTCAACCCGTTTCATTTTAGCTAGCTTTTTTAGTTTGCATTTGACCCGTTAGAGGCATAGCCAAAATTGAGTTGTTTATCTCTATAAACGGGTCTAATTGCCACCATTATTAATCATGCCATTGAGGAAGAAGGGAGGATGCAGGCTACTAATATCCGTATTTGAGGATGAGGATTAAAGGAGACTTACAGTGTCCCTGCAATAGCAGTGCTTATGTGAGTCATATCTTCTTGAAAAGATCTGGCCAAACCAAAATCAGCAATCTTAGCACGAAGCCTCGAGTCCAGCAAGATATTAGGAGCTTTAATATCCCTGTGAATGATCCGATTCTTGGTATTTTCATGAAGATAAACCAGGCCTTCGGTTGTGCCAATAATAATCTCAAATCTTCTCTCCCAGTTTAGCTCCTTACCTTTCACTGCATCTGCAAAACGAAATAAGCTCATCTCATAAATGTCATGAATACTAAAACAAGTATTGAGACTTCGATAAGGTTTCGATGAGTTGTATTTACCAAAAATGAAGCGATCGAGGCTCATGTTGGGTAGAAACTCGTATACAAGAAAACTTTCTGGCCCTGAACAGTTGCATCCTAAGAGTCTGACCAGGTTTTTGTGTTCAACGCTATTGATCATATTAACTTCATTATAGAAATCGGATGCTCTAAATTTGTTGTTAATAAAAAGCCTCTTCACAGCAATCTCTCTTCCATCAGGTAGAACTCCCTGAAATTTTTTTGGAAAGTGTTCTACAATTAGCACTTGATAGCTGACGATGATATAAGAACTGTCATGTTTGTGTTTTATGAACAATTGACATATACAATGTGTCATAAGGTCCTACCTTGTAGACAGTACCAAACCCTCCTTCCCCGAGCTTATTTGTTTCGTCCCAAGAGCCGGTTGCTTTCTCAATAGTTGAGTATTTGAAGTTTAAACTACTGTCAGTAAGAATCTTTGCCAATTTCTTAGCATCATTTGAACCTGAAAACATTTATCATTCTCATTAGTATAATTTACGATTTCAGCAGAATGGTTATCTCATGATGTAGCGTTAAAAGCATGTTTTGTATCTGATATCTCGAAATTGTTTCCAAATCATTTGTACCTGCTCTCTTCTTTTGTAGCCATCTTCGCCTCCGTATATACAAAAGAACCAATAAAGCAACTATAAAAATCACCACGGCACTAACAACAGCTGCAATCACAGCTATAATCCTCCCTGAAAAGAAGAAAAAATAATATTCATCGCATGGTGGATCCCTAACGATCTATACTAATGTTCATATAACATATATATATAATGCATTTCCATCAATCCTCAATTGCATAAGAGCGTTTCAAGTTTCAACATTTCTTGCATACTTAATTGAAAAATGACCTACAAGTAGTACTTAACAAGTTGCACAATGTTGGCAAGTTCCTATAATAATTAATTTGTGAAAGAAGAGTCATTTATACCATGATTGCTGCTACTGCTTCTGACTGGCACGGGGTTGAGAAAATTTGTATCAGAATACCTCATGAAACATCCCGTATTCAACACACGCCCTTCAGACCAAGGCAAGCATTGCAATATCGACACAGACGCATTCTCTAAACAACTCCTACAACTACTCGCATTCAACGTCTTCCAACAATTCGCCAACACATAAGCCGACTCATTCACACCCCGAGTCGCCAACACTTCTCTCGCAAAATAGTCGACATTTACCAACGCGTCCCTCACAGCATTCGACACAGCCTGCCTTGCCGAACTTTCAAACACATTTCCCTTCCTTGTAGTATTCCCACAAATAGTAATATCACTAGGTCCAATATACTCGTCATAGAAACTATAATTCTGAAACCGCATAAAACAACCATCTTGATAAAGAATAGCACCAGTGTTCGGAAAACACCGTGATATAGCAAAATGTGCAGCGTCATAGCATATAATACAGTCACTTGTAGAAAGATCACCAAAGCATTGAATAAGTCCAAAAATTTCATCGGGTGGTACGCCTGTATTCCCTGATCCGAAAAGCGACGATTGCACTTGTGCACCAATTTTTTCAGTTGTTTGGATGAAGTTTTGAGAAAACACTGTTTGATTTCCTATAGTCTGATTATTACATGATAAATTTATTAACTGGTCTCTCGGAACACCTTCTAATCTATCTATAAGTAGAAGTAAGACAATAAGCATAACAACGGACGACATCATTACTGATCTCTTCATACTTTTTATAATTAATCAAACTTGTTTACACTTCGTTTGCAGAGGGAATGTAGTCTTTTTTCTGGTAGTGAGGCTGTTCAAGATGCAAAACTGTGTGTTAGGTATATAACTTTTTTGAAGTATAAGCAAAGCTAACTACTTTATACGAAGTAAGTTATAACACCCTTCCTTTATCTACATTAAATGCAACACACTAAAGTTACACATTTAATTCTACCGAATTTGAACAATATAAAGACAAAAACTAAGTGGGGTGTTCCGTGTTTGTCTTAGCTTATTTAGCTGGCTTATGAGCTTACAAATAAGCTCATAAGCCGACAAAAGTGGGGTTATAAGCATTTCCAAAAAATACATAACGTCATAAGCTAAGACAAACACCCCCTAATATCTGAACAGTTTTGCAAACAGATTAAAACATACTCTTTAATCACCTAATAATCTAATAACATAAAAATTAGGTAACATGCTTTTGCTAAAAAAATAGTCACCTAAATTTTAAGCATCAACCAGCTCAAATAAAACATAACGCCCTATAAAATTCGGCACAAATAAAAACTACATCAATTCAATCAATTTTATCACGCAATCAGCTGACTAAATCATAAATAACAAAAAATTCACTAGAAATGCAAAAGAAAAAAAATCAGTGACACACTTATTCCTTTAAAAATGTATAAACTCTTAATTCATCGTTTAAAAATATATCGAACTTTACGCGTAACAATAAACACAACAAAGTAATAACTGTCAAGTTAGATCAGATGATTATCCTTTAAAAGAAATCAAATAATACAACATTCTATTAAATTCAATCTCCAACTAACTAACTAACTAACTAAGTGAATTACACACCTATCAAGCTTCAAAATTCAAATCAAACAAAAATTACAGCAGTTTAAACATATTATAATAATAAAACAACTAAGCTAGTGAAATGAAGTGCTTCTTACCATTTGTTGTGAAATTAGGTTAAACTGAATGTGTGTGTGAATTTAATTACCATTGATTTAGGGAAAGCGAAATGATTTTTTTTTTTTTTTTTTTTTTTTTTTTTTTTTTGTAATTTAAAGAAAGGGATTGAAAGGACGGCTTATAGAAGTAGAAGAAGATTCTTCTTCTTTTTACTCAACGGATGTAGACGCTGACCATTGTTTGCTGTGGGGCCCACTTTACTCGTTTGTTTTTGCTTTACTGCTTCGTGGTTTGTTCGGTGAGATCTCCACTACTTCTTTTAAAAAGGCTTTTTTTGCTTTCACATTTCTTTTGTAAACTTTATAATTAAAAATCGAAAATATATTTGTAGTTGTAGCCAACTTTTTATAATTCATGTTATAATTTGTGGTCACTGATTCTTTTTAGCAGGTCCTTGATTTTTTTCTTATGTAATTTATACGAAGAATTGTAGTTAATTTGCTACAAAAATTGTAGCCAAACTATATTTAAAAATTTACTCATTTTCAAAAAAAAATAATAATAAAATATATATATATATATATATATATTTTTTTTGCAAAATTCAAAATTTTTACGTATAAAATTGAATGTAGACGACAGATGGATAATTTTTTTTTTTTTTTTTTTTTAAGTTATTTGAGGAGGGCTATCATTTTTAAATCAGATGTATGCAGTTTTATAAGGTTAATTTTTAAATCAGATGTATGTAGTTTTATAAGTTTAATTTTGAAACTGTTTCCGACACTTTTTTGACGATCCAAATGTATATATCAAGTGAAGATAAGTTTTAAAAGTAAATCTAAATAATAGAAAAAATAAAATAAATGGTGTCTTTTCAATATTAGTAGTTTGCAAACTTATAAAATGTTAAACAAAAAGAATACATACTAGCTTAGGTGCAAAGCTGAGAGAAACCGTAACAAACACACATTTGTCACTCGACTAGTATTTATTTTATTTTTTCTTTTTTAATTTTTAAAACGGTAAATTTTTACAATCTACATCACCTATCTCACAAAATCTATCTCACATGTCTTCAATGATACTTGAACCCACAACCTCTAGGTTGATGGGCCACCTACATACCGCTGGACCAAGAAGCCTTTGGTACTCGGCAAGTAGTATGTTTGTTTATGTTTACGTCGCCTGTATATTTTGTATTGAAAAGAAAGGCTACAGAACGAGACTTTTTAGTACTTATGTATTTTTTTAGGAAAATGATATTTATTCTTACTATTTGCGCCTACTAATCTTCCTATTTACAAGATTGTGAGAAGTGAAAAGATCAATGACTTAAATCAAAAAAGAGAGTTAACGCATGACACATGTTGTATAATTGTGTGGGTAGGAGAATGAGTATGGGGATTATGTAGGGATATAACAAGAGAAAATTCTTTAAATGCCCAAATAGTACACGTGTGTACCCCATATGCCTCAAAAAATTTCAACTTCTCTATATGCCCCATGGGCGACTCTCTCCCAAAAATTATTGGGCAACTCTATCAGAATTGTGACAAGTGTCCATTTGGTAAGTGGGGGTTTTTTTTTTAAATAGTAAATTACATATACACCCTATCGATAAAAGATGAGTTATAACCCATTTAGGGTTAACTCTTCTTCTTTCTCTCTAGCCGCCACCACCACTACACCATCACCGGCCACCCCACCGGACACCACCACCGCCCACTTTATATAATATCCTCTCTCTCTCACACCACACATTCACCAAAGCTTATCTCTTTCACTCACAGTTGCAGCACCACCTTCCAACGCCGTCACTACTACCACCAGCAGATCGACACCATAACTACGTCGTTGCTCGATCCGACACCAAAAGAGAAAGTGTGAGGGTATATATGTAATTTACACTAAAAGAGAATTAAAAAAATATAAAAACACCGTACTTTTTAGCTAAAAGACAAAATAGCAAAGTCGCCCAAGAAAGTAGGTCTCAGTCGCCCAAAAAATTAGTGGGGTAACTATGCAAGTACATAGTAGGGACACCAAAAGTGACACGTGTCACAATTCTGGAAGAGTTGCCCAATAATTATTGGGAGAGAGTCGCCTATGTGGTATTTAAGGAAGTTGGATTTTCTTGGGGCATATGGGGTACACATATGTGTACCTTTGGGGTAAAGAAAAAAATTTCTCATATAACAATACTCATTTCTTTATGGGATGACTTTTTCTGAACATTAGATAAATCACGGTAATATACATATTTAACATTTCGTCATCAATGACATACATGTAGTAAGAGCAAGCACAATGGTTACACAGGTTATAACTTAACTCAGTGTCACGTCAGCGCCACATCAGCTTTAACACATTAACCTTAACTCAGGAAAACACACCCAAAACAATAACTCAGCTTTAACTCAACTATTTTCAAATTAAACCCTCAACTAAAACTAATATTTCATTTAAATAACTAATAAAACACAACTTATATTAATACTTAAAATTTAAACATACATTAAACAAACTACAGCAAACATGAAACATAAAATACGATAATTAAACATAAACCTACGGTAATTAAACATAAATCTATGATAATTAAACATAACACTACGATAATTAAACATAAAACTACGAATCAATAAAACGAATTTCCTCACACACATATCAATACTGTTAACACACACATAAAATGGCAAACGAAATAGCTGAGGTGCAAACATCTATTCTTTCCCGATTACGCAAAGAACAAGAGAAGGAACTCAAGCTGGTTAACAATTTGCTAGGTGAGATAACTCGTTTTATAATGTAGATGCATAATCGTGCTCCTGAGGTCGAAAGGTTACGTGAGCTTCCTCAAGACCATCCAATTATTAGTGTCGGGCTCGAAGCTCTATTAAGAAATTATGAAACGGATCTGCAACTTCAAATCGCCTTAAAAATGGTTAGGGAACAAGTGTTGCAAGTGTGGGAGGAGAAGTCAGACCTAATCGACAATTACAAATCTATATAAATTGTATCGTTATTTTACGTTTCGTATGTTTTCACTTTCATGTATTGTATTTGAAATTCAATGAATCGTATCATTATTTTACTATACCGTTTAACAAATAAGGTGGGATTTTGTAATTTCTAATATCTTTAGTTCAAAATATATAAAAGTTCATAAAGGTGAAAAGTGTCAAAAAAAATTTTTTTTAACAAAATAAGCCTTAACGTGACGTTAAGGGGTTAACGCCTCGCGTTAACGCACCCTTAACGCCACAAGCTGCATCAACTAACGCACCTTAACGTGCGTTATTCACCCTTTAACGTAACCTTCCACGTTACTGCTGCGGATGAAAACAAAAAGAGGAAAGTTATTAGTCAAATTAAACAACAGGGTAACGAGAATAAAGCTGCACGTGTTTCTAAGTCAAGAAAATTTGCATGGATCATTGCTATATTTTTCGACATCTTTTGCTATAGCAAGTGTATTCCACTAATTATTTCTTCTCATTTAAATTGTCAATTTTTTTACTTGTCAACAGTCAACAGCAGAAGGATTAGTAAGAATGTCAAATACCGTTTCTCATTTTCAAAATTTATGTCCTTACAAGTTACAAACTTACAACGAACTACCTAGCCTCTAACCGTTGAATACTTTCTTGACTTTTACAAACTATAAAGTTTAGATACAAACATGATGAATCATTTATCACTTGAAAAATATTATTATTTGTTTTTGGTACTTTTACAACATGATAGCGACCAATTTATATTTGGAGATTAGGTACGTCGTCTTTTGTAGTTTAGTCAATGGTTGGTAATTTGAGGGATCCTTTTTTGGCTTGACTATAGATTTCTATTATGAAAACTAGACGAATACCCGTGCATAGCAACGGTTCCTAGCGGCAGATAATTAACGATTTGTGATATTGTGGTGAGTGTTTTGTGTAGCGTTCAAATTAGAACGTGAACATATAATGTAATTGCAAACGGTTGTACTACACGATAACTAAATTCTAAGAAAAATTCTTAACATCTATCAAACAACATATAAAAACATTTATAGTTGCGATATTGTGATAAGTGTTTCGTGTAATGTTTAGCATGAACATGAAAATATCAAAATAAACTAAAACAATAATAAAAAAAAGTTGTAATATATTGTCTAATCATAGCTTAATCATAGTACTTTTATAATTTGAATGAGTGGTTCGTGTAATGTTTCTACATTAGGGCAGTTCAGAAGTGATGGCTGCATAATAAAGAGCTGTTCAATAATATCCCAATTAACAAGCTGGCAATACTACCTTAGTACACAATTGGAACCTTAAAGTTTTATCTTTGAATAGTTCTCTTCCTATCTGGCTGCTATTCGTGTACACATCTATCTCCATTTTGTGGGTACCATTTCTTTATATCGTTACAAGTGGATATGACACATAACGTCATAGTCACAATAAAATTTTGGGGTCATGGTCCCATTTCATTTCTTCTCATATACGTGAAAATGAAAACGTTTAAATGTTGCATTACTTTAGAAAATGTCAAACATTTTGACTATGATGAGAAAATGAAGTCAAGACGGTTAGAAGAGCGACATATCTGGAGGTGGCCCATAAACACTCTGCCACGAAAACGGGATCACCCATTTACCACCTTCGTTTCCTGAACAAAATTTTCAATACACCAAATTAATTAAGCATAGAATTACACAACTGAACAAAAAGTAACAATAAAAAAAACTCATAAATAATTTGCAAGCAGCCAAAATCACCTTTAAAGGTATCAGGGCTCAGCCCCACAAGATTGCACGCTGCGTCCGCCAAATGAAAAGCGTCCGGGATGTTGTCTCCTTCAGAGCAATAACATAGCAAGCAAGTGACCTTTATACCTTTGGCCTGGGCAGTCATTAAAAGAAATATTAGACATAAGCAATTAACAAGTGTCAACCATAATGAGTACACAAATATCCCAATAAAGTAAAATTAAATGTAACTGATCTTTCACCTAATGAATATGTTTAAATGTAAAAAGTTATCCATAAGGGAGTGACTTGTTTGTTCCAATGCTATTGGGAAAACGGAATATTTAATACTGGCAATGGCATATGAGGCTCACCTTAAAGCAAGAAAACATTGCAGCAAAAGGCAAACTTGGATAGTAATCTTCTTCACCCAGATCATCTTCAAGAAGCGAAACATCATCTTGGCTAGCATTGCCTTCAGCTAAATTATCGAGATACTTCCATAGTTTCTGATTGCATCTTACTTCCGCACGCTGTCAGATGATTTGTTGTTCTCTAGAAGGTGAAGACAGATACCAAGAGCTTGGGCAGTGTGCTCCTGAGATTCACAAAATAACCAAGTCAATAAGAATCTCCATGACATGGGTCCACCTTGGCCTTGCCACAGCTCAGCCTCATCAAATGGAAGAGCACATGCAGCTTGCAGTTCAGAATTGTGAACCATTTGTCGAATTAAGGATTGGGTTCTAAGATCCTCCACATGGTTACCAGAATCATACTCAGCCTGATCCAGGTAAGCAGCTGCCTGTATCCAGTGACATCGTTTTTTAGGAAATTATTCTCAAATTAGTAAATTTGTGTCAAGTTTTCATAAAACGAAAAGATGTTAATAGCACTCACTTTTGTCACAGCTCTAAGAACAAACAGGAAAGTGAAGTACAAGTTTTCCACACGATCAGGATGTTTCAAGACACGATTATACATCAATTCAGGATTTGGACCCCACTGCAAGTGTAGCCACCAATTTGGTTAAATTACCAGCAACCACTTCCAGCTAATTGCATAAAAATTAAACTAACTTTGTACCCGAGAAAAACCCTAAAACTCTCAATTCTTTCCATTAAAAACTCACAAACTTTTACTGTAATATCTTTTATAAAAATCCTCAACTATAACAAACGACCATGTTGACTTTATTTTACTTCGTAATAAATGCTTGATGATGGGTTAATTGATTCTAGATATCTTTTCTAAATGCTAAAGATTACCTAAAGTTAAATTTTTTTGGTAGTTTGAGGATTTATTTTGGGGCAAAACCAACCAAAGGGATATTTGACCAGAAATGGTCACTTTTCCAAATTTCCTATTAAATTCCTCATAGCAATTACCAAGTCCTATTTGAGGTTACACAATGATTAATATAAAGCATTTTCCATCAACGACATTGCATACAAGCCCACAGGTAGACAACCGAAAATTCTTTACTCATTCGTAAATGCAAATTTATGGTTAAAATGATTACAACAGTTGCATTGCTGAATGTACTAATTAAACAAACAGTATATGTAGGAAACATATATCATCATAACACAAACCTTATAGCTACTCTCGTCAAGTAGATAATCTGCACCTATATGGATAGAAATTGAGGAGTGCAAACCAGATATTAGCTTGTATAGTACTTTCTTTTCTGGGCACGTCTCTCCATATGCATCTGCACAATTATGAATATCCTACAAGCTCAATATATATCACCACAAAGTAAATATACATGCATATACAAAAACGCTTACATTTTGGACAATATTCTGAGTATATAGCATCCCATATTCTTCTTGTTGATGGCCCTGTGTAACCCGTATGACGTTCAGGGTTCAATTGCAGGTTCACATATGTCATTTCACCTGCAATTTATCAAAATATCAGTTAACATTGTCCATATATGCAGCACTTGTGAAACTTAATATTGGCCTATTGGGTATTACCATTATCAGTTTCATCATCATGAGTCCATCTATTATCTATTTCAACCCAGCCATTAAAAGATTTAGCATCTAGAGTACGGTCAACTGTAGCCTCAGGCTTTCCTTCTTGACATACAGGATCATCTTTTGGAAGAATATATGGTGATGGTTTCTTAAAAGATTCTGGGAATTCATGTTCTGGAACACTGCAATCACGCAGGCGGCACATACCATCATCAGGCCAAAAGGGACAATCACACCATAACTTCACCTGTCAGAGTTACAATCAAATCATTTACTTGAGCTACTTGAAAAATGATTTTACAGAACGAGTCACTGGCCATACTAATTTTTTGGAAGTATTGGGTCGAAAAAGACCACGAGATCACATTCATGTAACTTAACGCTTCTGATTACTTCAGAAGGTAATCAGTATATACACAAATAGTAGCGGCCACGTTTTTTTTTCCATAAAGATGCCCTTTCAAAGTTCACTTAAAAAGTTTTTTCTATCACTTCCAGCAAGTCATAAAAGAAATCTAGAAAGAAAAAAAAAAAAGTTAACTCAAAAATTGAAAAAGAGAATAGCAGGATGGTTGTGTTTCTTACGAATATTTTAATCATGGTTTCGGTTTCCATTGATACAACCAAATTCGGTCTGGTTGAGCAGATTTCCGGCGTCCGATCTAAAACATAAACCATACAAATTTTAAGATCTTCAAAAAATCATGCAAAGATGTTTAAAAAAAAAAGCTTCATACCGTGTTTAACATTATTCGGTGTCAGTTTTTTAGGAGGTGTGTGGATCGTAGATTTATTATTTGTGGTGGCGGCGGCGGATTTACATAATGGTGGTGGTGGAAGTCAAAGAGAGAGGTGCCAGTTTGTGTTTTAGGTTTACAGAACATGTGTGTGTTTTTTGTTTTACATGTGTGTCTTTTAGGTTTACAAGGGCAAAATGGGAATTACATTAATTTCAGTTTTTCACTTCTTGACTTGTTGACCAAGTCTCCATTATAAGTAGTATAGATAGTTTTAAGTTATTTATTATCTATTTTGTTTTTTTATTTGATTTTCTGAAATATTAATAGTCGACTAATTAGAGAACGATTACTCTTTTAGATAACTTAAAGTCATCACGAGTGAACTTGTGTGGTCACAAAAAGACTAATTTTCTCCTCAGGATTAAATTGTTGTATTTTTTGATGAATGGGTGTTTTTAATAGTGTATTAATTGTTTTAGATGAGTAGTGTTTTTTAAGTTTTATGTGTGCTTTAAGTACTTGTAAATAATGTTTAAATACTTGTAATTTTTTGTGTATGAGTGTTTTTAATGCTATTAATGTAGAATTGATAGAATTTTGGTCTGAATTTGCCTCCATGCATAAAGTGTTGTACACTATGCTTAAAGTGTTGTAAGTCTAAAAATTTTGTACATTAAAATGTTATACACTATGCATAAAGTGTTATAGTCTGAAATTTTTTGGAGAGAGTCATTCATTTATTATAAGTAGTATAGATGAAGTAATTTACTAATTTATGGAATATACAACCACAAGATCGCTATAAATACATTGCCGGCAACTTCAAATCTTTTAAAAGATTTTAATTAATCAAATTATTAAAATACATATATACGAGCTTGTTTAGTTTGAAACTTTGAATGAATGATAGCGATATTCATATTTATATTCAAATATATATATGACTTTTTCTTTTCTTTCTTTTTATTTGTTAGGTCATGTGTAAACCTCAATACACGAGTTTGAATTGTTGTTGGTTTTCCAAACATGTTTTGTCATTATTTTGGCACGAAGTATATTCAATTGTGTTAGCTGGGTGCAGCTCGTTATAGGCACAATTCTATGCTTATAATGTCGCTATAGTTGCATCTAAGGGCGGAGCCAGAACTTTTTTGTCGAGAGGGCAAAATATGATTATTTTTAGAAACTACACTAAAATTGGTCCGGGGGGGGGGGGGGGGAAATTACAAAAATAGCCGAAAATTTTCAAAAATTTACACTACAATTTTTTTCGCTGGAGGGTCACGCTATAGCCGCGTTATAGGCACACCGTTGACGCCATAAGGCTGTTTTTTATTGATTTTCTTTTTTCTTTTCTTTTTTAATTCCAACGGTTACTATGCAATGGCTCAAAATTTCAAACACCACTTTTATCAAACAGCCAAATACAATTATATTCATACACTTTTAATCACATTAAACCAAAATGAATAACCAATCCAATAAATGGCTTATGAACAATGTGTTCCCACCACCTTCTTCGTCTGACAATTCGAGCTCCCCATGACCTGTTACACCATCATCCTCCAACTCTAGTTCGTCACAACACATACCATTTTAAGGTTTTGCAAAATTTGCTTCCCAACAACCATATATTCCCAATGTATGGTTAAATACCACAATCGTCACAACCATCACAACAACAACAAGAAGCACCACAATCATCACCAAACTGACCATCACATGAACCCGATCCTTCTCCATCTCGAAAAGGAAAAGGACTTGACAAAGGAAGAAAGCCTAAACCCAAAAAAACGGATAACGTCCATTCGATTTAAAACTACTGGCGGAAAGTTTTGTACAAATATCCGAGGAATCAAGACTTGGCATCAATCGTACTTTGGGTACATTTGGCAACAATTTGTAAGCGAATACAATCGCCATGCATTCCTCGAAAGTAACAATGACATGATCGCAAGAAAGTGGACGACTTTGACACGTGATTGTCACAAGGGGATGGCGTTATCTCCGAACATGAACGTCTTAGTGGTGAAAACGATTCCATGTGAGAAAGTTGTCGTTTACAAAAATTTCGAAAAATCTATTGCCATGCATTTATCTTGAAACATACTTCCAAATGGCATCCTACAAAAAATATTGTCCCCTGACGGCGATACCAGGCGATCGATGACGATGGTGCGGATCAAGAAGACCCGAACGAGCTATTTCTAGCTGATCCACAACCGCGACCTCCTTGCAAGCCAAGAAAAGCCAAAAACCAAAAATTGGACTCAACCATAGCAGAGGGATCATCGTCCTCTCGAGAAGCTTTTAAGAAAATGGCCCATGAGGAAATGCAACAAGATGGTGCAAAAATAGATGATTTCATCGCGTCTCAATTTGTTTTTTGAGGAATTGAGGTCTCTTACTACTAGCACCGAAAGGATGACGTAAGAAGATGTTGCTTTGACCAGCTAAATGAAATGGTAGATCCGATCCAAATATCGTTTCTACTTTAGTTTGTTTTAGTTTTTATGTATTCGTCGTATCGTATTTTATTTTCGTTGTAATCGTATTTTAAATTTAATAAAATGTGTTTGTTGTTCCTGTAGCATGAGTTAATAGGAGGGTGTTTTTGAAATTGTTGTTATAAGAATGTTATACCACAAAAACTAACTTAACACATGTATGAAAGGATAGATAACATTAGGGGTGAGCAGGAACAACACCGCAACCCGCAAAACCCATACCGCAAAAACTGAAACCGCAACAAAAACCACGGTGCAGTTCCTGAAAATAAAAAAACCGCATATTGCGGTGCGGTTTCGGTTTTCACCGAAAAACCGCACCGCAATAACCGCACCGAACCGCAAAGTCATATTCAAATATATTTTTTTATTTTTTTTCTAAATAAACCAACTAAATTTCATAATTTTTGTAGGATAAAATGCTTTTATTTATACTTTCATAATTAATTATTTCAAACGCATTTTATAGGTTATGTGGAAAACTAGAAGGGGGGTTGAATAGTTTTACGTCTTTTTAATTCGTTATAAAAGATAGTTTTAGCGTTTTCTTAGTTTTTAAAATTTAGATTCGATAATATATGATCTCAAGTCTTGCACAATATAAACAACTATCAATAAATAAGATATAACAATGATACATAAAGAAATAAATGAGAGATGGAAAGATCGAACCGCGAGACAAGAGATTTATAGTGGTTTGGCTACAAGGACACCTTCCTTGCCCTACTCCACTCCCCGAGCACCTAACTCGAGAGTTTTCTTCACTATATCAACAAGCTCCCTTATGGCAGAGAAAACCTTACACACCAATTTACACACCACAACTTCTTCACAACTAAACCACAACTTCTTCACACCAATCTACTTAACTACTAACTATTTCACGCCTATCTTCTTCACACCAATTTTCTTCACAACTAACAACTTCACACCTAGCTTCTTCACTACAATCTAATTCCTAACTTTTCTTCTTCACACCGAGCAACTAACTAATTACACAATCAATATACCTAGCACAACTATCTACAATCAAATATTCACAACAATCTTCACAAAGAGTTATGTAAATAATCTTGATGATGCACCAACAACTTGGATGTGGAGGTCACAACAAGTTGTAATACTTCTTGTCTTGGGGGATAGAAGTATTCTTCTCTTGCACTTGAGAGGATGATGTTTGAATCACTTTGAAACAAAGAATTATGTATTTATGATCAAAGGATTAAGAGAATAGAAATGTGGATCTTGAATAGAAAGTTTAGGAGTGCAAAAGGTGAGAAAATTCTGTGGGATGAACCAGTATTTATAGGGAGAAAAAATACTGTTCTGGAGCGTGGCCGGTCCCCTTAATTAGAGGCCGGTCCCCTTAATGATTAAGGGGGCCGCCTAAGGAATTAAGGGGGCCGCCCCTTCAGAACGTTGGATTTTCTTGTCTTTTAGTGGGGAATATTTTTCTGGATAAAATTTGCCATTTTTGGTTGGAAATTTGAAATTATATATTTATAATGAATTAAACATATTCTTTTAATTCCAAAAGTAATTTTATAAAAGATATAGAATGTTTAATACATTTTATAAAAATTCTAGTGATTAGAAAATTTTTCTTTGATCATGAAATGCAATAAACACTTTGTTTATTCATACCTTAAGTGATATGGATGCAAAGACAAATATTAAGCACTAAAAACTTGTTTACGTCATAAGTTTTAGATTAATGAGTTTATGCTTTGTAATTATCAAAACATAGAGACATTGTTAATATGCTAACAATGTTTTTAGACATTATTTATGTCAACAATCTCCCCTTTTTTGATGATTACAAAACCTTAAACTCATTAGGTCTAAAAAATAATTTTTAGACAAGTATTATTAGAGTTTAACATTCTCTTCTCCCCCTTTTTGTAAAATCAAAAAGGTTAATGCACCCCCTTGATGTATGCTCCCCCTCATTTGAGAGCACCAAGGGAATGAGCTATGAAAATCTTGGCTACACAAAATATTAGAAGAGAACAAGACACATATACATGCAAAGCAATAATTATACAAATAAAAATAGATTCATTCAAGCATCATAGAAAGCATTACAACATTCAATATGCTTAAGGCATATTGATTATAATAAAACAAAAGAAAAGACATAGTCCTATATTGCCTAAGAGAGCACTTGGACTTGCTTGCAACCCATGGTTGATTGTTTTATTTGCTTGAAGGATAACATAAGCATAAAGCTTAGTTGTTAGATGGAGAGGGATATGGAGTGGGGTATGGAGCGGAAGAGGTGGATCTTACGATGTTGTATCGTGTTAAGGGTGGTATGGGATGAGGACGAGTGAGGAGATATTCAATCCAAGAAATATCTTCACTCAAGTATAGGATTTGTTTTTGAAGGAAAATGCAACAAGGGCAATAGTAAGTGTGGTTTGTAACTTGATCCAAGTTGAGAGAGTGGGGTAGGCAATTGTTGTAGGGTGATGATGGAAGTTGCCCTTTGTTGCGTTGTGCAAGATGCATGGCATTGAGATCACTAAGATCATGGATTTGGGATATTTCATCACGGAATCTTTGCTTTTCCGTGGCAATGCGGAGAGAGTCATTGTGTTGATATGGATGGATTGGGTTTGTGTAGTTGGAATTGTAGTTGGATGGTTGATCAAACTTGTATGGATCATTATAAATGGTTAGTGGATGAGATGAGTGGTTTGGCATGAAGGAAGATGTTTGGCCAATGTTGTATGGTTTGTAAAGAGGATCAAATGAATGTCCTTGTAAATTTGGTGTAAAGTTTGGGAAGTAAGTGGTTGGAGGTGTTGAGTGATTTCCAACTTCATTGGTTATGATGGATTTGTTACGAGGGCTTTTTCTTCGCCAAACGGGTTTTTCCGTCATTCTTGCAAGCCTTGAGGCTTTTGGTTTTGGTTTGTTTGGAGAAGTCATGAAGGGATGAGTGAGGAGTTTTGAGGATTGGGGGTATTTATAGTGTAAGATTTGTGTGTTTATGGATGGATAAAGTTTGTTTGGGAGATTAGGACAAAATGTATTGGTGAAAAATGGGAAATGTAGGTTGAAATGGGCTAAAAAGCAGAAAAGATTCTGTAAACCCGACCATCAGATGGCCGGTCCCCTTAATGATTAAGGGGGCCGCCTTACAAAATTAAGGGGGCCGCCCATCTGGTGATTTCCAGGTTGCCAGAATTGGGTTTTTGGCCGAAAATTTGTAGAAAGGTTGTGTGTTTGGATTAGAATTCAAGCAAGTTCAATTCCTTTAGGCAATATAGCATCTAATCTAATCAAGATATAGCATGCATGCAAAAACACATAAGCAAAAAAGCAAATAAGCAACACATAATAAGCAAGAGGAGATAAGTAAAGGCAAGGGCACTTAAACTTCCTAAGGCACCTATCTTAGATCAAAGGCAAAGGCAACTAGTGAGTCAAGCATTTAGTGATGAAACAAGATGACAATGTCATGAGTGATTATGTCCTAGTGTGTGCCTATATGCAAAAAATGTGGAGTTGTGATTGTTTCGACTTCTAAATAAAAAGGAAATTCTTAAGAAACAATCCAAAATCTCCTTGATTCGATTTTTGCTCGATCATGAATGTCAAAGTTATATATTAGATTGTATACTTTGACAATTTATGTGAGAGTTTATGCATGATTTTGGAAGACAATGTTTTTAGCATTAGTCAACAAAGCAAGGAAAATGATGTTCATGTGATTCCTAGATGTGAGAATAATTTTTAAAGAAAATTGATTGGGTTTTACAAAAGTGTTTATGCAAAGAAAATAAACTTTCCCAATCTTTAATTTTGTGCGAAATAGATTCCTAAACTCAGAAGTGGAGAAGTGAAAAAGAAAAAACAAATTTTTTTTTTATCTAAATGCAATAAAATTTAGTCAACTTGTTCCATCATTCCTAATCCTAAACGCAAGTGGTTGAATAATTCACGCTTAAGGGGTTTTGTGAATATATCCGCAATGTTATCTTCCGATGCAACTGTCACACCCCCAAAATCGGGTCCAGCGGAAGCATACATGTAGCTGGGGTGTAACTCAATTGATATTACAACACTAGTTCAAAAATAGTTTGCACTTGAATCATTTAGAATAAAATAGTTAAATCAAAATGTTGATTTTTACATTGTTAAAAGTGGTGCGGAAGTAGGCCATTAAAATAGTTAAAAACGGTCCCCAAATGAATAATCAGAGTCTTCTATGACCATGCCATGCCCTGCCAAAACCTCCTGTAGCGTGCCATTGCTAAATACCTGAAAATACATGCTAAAGTGTCAACACAATGGTTGGTGAGTTCATATAGTCTTGTGAAAAAGAATGTAATGCATATGTATGAAGATTTCCCAGCAAAGGCATCGTAAATCCACTCAGTTACAAGTCCCGCCATAAGAGACTTGTAACCTGTGTGTTTACAACCCACTGCCAAATGTAATATGTTTGTAATAAATCAGTCATAAGGTTGTTGCAAAGGCATTGTAATTCCGTAGTAATAGTAGTGGAAAAGTATCGTAATTCCATAAGTAATTTTCGTATGTACAATAGCCACAAGTATAAAGTGAACCGACATAAATGTCAAAAATGCTACATTGTCTCTTAAGCTCATGACCCCGAAGCTAGACTTTGTAATGCCCCAACAGAGTGTCTACCAGGCACTCACTTGATAAGACATGAAATGCATTCGTCCCGTTGGAGCAACCCAAACACGAATGGAGGCGTCACTCTCAATAGATCTATTCACTCACTCTCGCTTAGTACTAAAATTAACGGTCCATGATATTGAAAGAGGACTTGTTATGAAGTGGTAGTAAGGCAACTTAAGCAATGTATGGAATTTGTAATACTTGGGCATGTACAAAAATAGTTGTTGCAATGTATTCTCCCCCATGGGATTTGAAATCGTATAAAAGTATAACACGAGTATTTAAGCATGTATCTCCCCCAAAGAGTTTGTAAAGTAATTAAACCAGTAAAAGTGGGGCTATGACTCACCTGATATGATGGTACCATGAACATGTAATGAGCTGAAAAACAAGGCGCGCACACTAGCCGCAACCTAATATGAATGATGAACGATCTACTTTAGATCATGAAATGATGTTATGAATGTCCATGCACATGTTCCTATACCACTCTACTCTTTGAAAAACACTTGTGTTATCAAAATATATAATCCAAGAATTTGGAAAAATATTGCTATTAGAAAATAAAATAAGCTAGTTGCAATATATATACTTATATATATATCGTATGTTTCCATGTTAGTGTTGAAATACTCGGGTTGTAATCCTTGAAATATCGCCTTGAAATGATGAAAATATACTTGTAATAACTAATATTTCATTAGTTATAAAGCTTGGTACTTAATATTATTTCTAGCTTATAAAAGTACTTCGTAGTTTTAGTGTCCATTTTTATTAAAAGCTGTCAAATAAAAATGGTTTTAGCCGATATTCAAACGTGAATATCTTTGTCGTTACTTGTCCGTTTTACTTGTTCTTTATATCCACGGTTACGTCTTAGTATGTAGTAATATATTTTGGAAAGCTCGACTCCTCCGGGTTACGTCTAAAGCCTCGTTTTGTCCGACGAAAAACGTCCAACAGCAACAAATTTTCAGAAAAATAGTTTTCGTCAATAAACTTGCAAAAATCATAACTTCTTCGTTATATACTCTTTTTAATCCGTTCTTTCGCCTACGGATTCGTTTTTGAAAGTATTTTCTAAATCTTTGGTTGAAAAGTTCCCCTGAGTTACTGAGTTTTCTGTATTTTCATTTTTGGGACAGTAGGTATAAATATATGTTCCAAAACCATTTCCAAGGTTCTAAACTAGTTTCTAACATCATCAAACCTCTTGTAATCACCACATAGCTAATCTAATCCTACCATACACCTTCTTAGGGTGTCATGGACTCCTAACCAAGTTATTATAGCAAGGGAATTCATAAATAAGAAGTTAGGGTTTGTATGTTCCATTTTTGACAAAATAAATGGTGGTATAGCTAGTTGTACATGGTTTTTAGCATGGAAATCATGTAATACATGTAATTATAAGATGAATCATGAAAAAATAAAGTTGATAACTCACTTTGAATTATGAGGTGGTTAGATGATGAGGAAAACTTGTGTTTCTTGTGTTTTTGTTGCAAGATTCTTAACTAGAATCATGAAATGAACAACTTTGATGCTTTAACTTTTGAAAAACCTTCACTTGATCATGAAATGGATGTTGGGTCATGGTTTGAGTGAAAGGGATGAAGAGAATGAGTTTTTGATCCAAAAAAATAAAATGTGTAGTGTTTAAAGTGTTTAGGCTAGATATTTTTCTAGGAAATGGCAATTTGGTAAATATTTAATCAATGTCAAGTAACTTGTGATGGGGAGGGGCGGCACATGCTGAATTTAGGAAGAGGATGTAGAAAATTTGAGTATTATCTAGTCCACGGAGTCGGTTTTGGTTCCGTTAATCGCAAACCGTAAACTGTTAAGTCGCGAAACGTAAATTCGGGCATCGTAAAAATATGAAATATGAAATAATGACTAAACTTGTCAAAATAAAGTTATAAAAATGTTAAAATTATGTTGGGTACATTTACTGAGTGATCGGGTGATTATTGTTTAGTTTTCACGAAAACCGTCGTAATATTCTTAAACTTACGTTATAAATAAAATAAATTACCAAAATACTGGGTAAATGAATTTTATGACTTTTATGATGATATAATAGGTATAGAAATATGTCGGGACCATTGTGGGAATATTTAGATATATTCGTCGTGTATAAACCGGGTGTTAACGTTTACTATAAATACTTATACGTAAAAACGTTAAATGTACTGAATATAGAAATTTGAAAATCCTGAGAGTGGTATAACATGAAAATGCTGTTATGATGATATGCAGACTATCTCCAGTCCGTATGCAGTGTTCTTAACACTAATGAAATGAATTCGCACCTAAACCAATCCGGTTACGCGAATTTGAATACCCGTAAACTAAATTTACGATGAAATGAGTAATGCAAGTGAATAGTGAAAACTTTTCCGGAAATGAATAGTGTTTAGTGAATAGTAAAATTTCTGAATGCTTCTCGGAATGTCAAACTGACACAAAAAATGATGAATAGTAAACTGATGAATAGTGTTTGATGAATAGTGTTTGATGAATAGTGTTTTCCAAAGTTCGGGAAATGACCTGAAATGGTGAGTTGTGACAGTCTTCCCCTCTAAAAGGAACTTCGTCCCGAAGTTCAGTTTATGTTGGTATCTGAGAATGTATTGGTGAAAAGGTGATGATATTCTAGAATTCCAGCGAACTCTAACGATAGGAATTCGACTCTGCTTCTACTGTTTGACCACATGGTCCATGATTTCTACTTGTTCTCCTGCAAGGTTTATGTTTGACTATGGGTTGGATTCCTTTCCAAATGAGATTATGGGTGACAATTCTGAAAAGCTGATAATACGTGGTTGTGTAATCCTGTTGCTGTTGTTCTCTAACAAGGCTCAAGTCTGACGACCACTAGGCCTACTCTGTTTGAAATATTACATGGTCCAGTGTATATCTCGGGTTTAACTTTCCAAGTTTTCTGAATGGTATCATGCCTTTCCTAGGCAGAACTTTCTGTATAACTCTGCTTACCAACTTGTAGTTTTAATGGTTTACCAAAGATCGATGTTTAAAATTTCCTAACAATTCAATAGTTTTGTAAAGGATTAACCAAAAGGAATTTGTTTATCAAAATAAGTGCCTCAGAAAAGTATTTCTTACAAGATATATGTTTTGTATAACTGTAGTTTGGAGGAAAAATCCATTTAAAAGTGAAAGTATTAAGAGGATAAAATAGTCAGGTATGTATATCTGCACAAAGGCATAGGTGTCTAACAGGTTTGGATAAAGTCTATTGGTGAGGACATGTTCAATCTATAGTCTCGGTTAAGAGGTTGAATTTATCTCTATGGTGTTGTTTTGTGAGTAATCGTATCTAAAATAATCCTGTAATTCAGTCAAGCCAATACTTTCTAGATGATGGAATTTTTGGTGATCAGGCCAATGATAGTGTTTCGAATGGTTTTGTGATATCCTGAGATTTCTGTTGAGTTTTGAATGGTCTTAATGTACCGAGAGATTCTCCTTATAGATGGTATGGAAAGTCTTTCCTAGGGAGGTCATTGATAATATCCACTTAACAATATTGGTGGTAGTGAGGGATGAGTGGCATAGGAAACTATATAGTGTCAGCTAATTCTATATTTATATGGGGATGGGGAAAGGAAATGATAGTGATGGTGAGAAGGGAAGAGACTGTGACAACTGTGACAAAATGATATTGTAATAAAAGAAAATACCGTGATGCAAGTGTATCATGCATAGACGTGAATGTTCATGAAATGAAATGATCAATTGACATACTTCCAAGCGGCGGTTCATGAGGTGATGAAAAGTATGAATGTTCTGACAACGAGGGTATACTCACACATGCATGAAACATTTGGAAAATGAGTAAAGGATTCAATCCAGACAGAATTTTATTATAACCATTCTCAGTGTTGCAAAATTCATTTCTGAGTCAGACATAGGTGGTCAGCCTATATCTCACTATCCCGGGTTGAATATAGATGATCAGTCTATATTCCACCGAGGTTCCATGAATTTTGAAATACTCAGCTCAGTCATACTAAGACTATGTCCTTCACAAATACCAAGACGTTCCGAAAGACAAAAGCAAATGACCAAACTCGAGGTCAAATGATGAAACTATGCAAGGAAAAACATAATGCGGTGATATATATGATACGTGAACATGCTTATATGAAAGACAATTATAGTAATCAACTATAATAAATGAATATAATATATATCAGATAATGAGACACAAATCTCATCACCTATGTCAGCAACTAACCACAAATGAGGCTCCAGCTTGGCAGGCAGGCACGTGACGGTCATAGGGTTAAGTTTTCTTGAAAGTAGCTATAGTCTAGGTTTTAAAAACACTTAGTTCGCTATAGCCAAAGCTCTGATGCCAATCTGTCACACCCCCAAAATCGGGTCCAGCGGAAGCATACATGTAGCTGGGGTGTAACTCAATTGATATTACAACACTAGTTCAAAAATAGTTTGCACTTGAATCATTTAGAATAAAATAGTTAAATCAAAATGTTGATTTTTACATTGTTAAAAGTGGTGCGGAAGTAGGCCATTAAAATAGTTAAAAACGGTCCCCAAATGAATAATCAGAGTCTTCTATGACCATGCCATGCCCTGCCAAAACCTCCTGTAGCGTGCCATTGCTAAATACCTGAAAATACATGCTAAAGTGTCAACACAATGGTTGGTGAGTTCATATAGTCTTGTGAAAAAGAATGTAATGCATATGTATGAAGATTTCCCAGCAAAGGCATCGTAAATCCACTCAGTTACAAGTCCCGCCATAAGAGACTTGTAACCTGTGTGTTTACAACCCACTGCCAAATGTAATATGTTTGTAATAAATCAGTCATAAGGTTGTTGCAAAGGCATTGTAATTCCGTAGTAATAGTAGTGGAAAAGTATCGTAATTCCATAAGTAATTTTCGTATGTACAATAGCCACAAGTATAAAGTGAACCGACATAAATGTCAAAAATGCTACATTGTCTCTTAAGCTCATGACCCCGAAGCTAGACTTTGTAATGCCCCAACAGAGTGTCTACCAGGCACTCACTTGATAAGACATGAAATGCATTCGTCCCGTTGGAGCAACCCAAACACGAATGGAGGCGTCACCCTCAATAGATCTATTCACTCACTCTCGCTTAGTACTAAAATTAACGGTCCATGATATTGAAAGAGGACTTGTTATGAAGTGGTAGTAAGGCAACTTAAGCAATGTATGGAATTTGTAATACTTGGGCATGTACAAAAATAGTTGTTGCAATGTATTCTCCCCCATGGGATTTGAAATCGTATAAAAGTATAACACGAGTATTTAAGCATGTATCTCCCCCAAAGAGTTTGTAAAGTAATTAAACCAGTAAAAGTGGGGCTATGACTCACCTGATATGATGGTACCATGAACATGTAATGAGCTGAAAAACAAGGCGCGCACACTAGCCGCAACCTAATATGAATGATGAACGATCTACTTTAGATCATGAAATGATGTTATGAATGTCCATGCACATGTTCCTATACCACTCTACTCTTTGAAAAACACTTGTGTTATCAAAATATATAATCCAAGAATTTGGAAAAATATTGCTATTAGAAAATAAAATAAGCTAGTTGCAATATATATACTTATATATATATCGTATGTTTCCATGTTAGTGTTGAAATACTCGGGTTGTAATCCTTGAAATATCGCCTTGAAATGATGAAAATATACTTGTAATAACTAATACTTCATTAGTTATAAAGCTTGGTACTTAATATTATTTCTAGCTTATAAAAGTACTTCGTAGTTTTAGTGTCCATTTTTATTAAAAGCTGTCAAATAAAAATGGTTTTAGCCGATATTCAAACGTGAATATCTTTGTCGTTACTTGTCCGTTTTACTTGTTCTTTATATCCACGGTTACGTCTTAGTATGTAGTAATATATTTTGGAAAGCTCGACTCCTCCGGGTTACGTCTAAAGCCTCGTTTTGTCCGACGAAAAACGTCCAACAGCAACAAATTTTCAGAAAAATAGTTTTCGTCAATAAACTTGCAAAAATCATAACTTCTTCGTTATATACTCTTTTTAATCCGTTCTTTCGCCTACGGATTCGTTTTTGAAAGTATTTTCTAAATCTTTGGTTGAAAAGTTCCCCTGAGTTACTGAGTTTTCTGTATTTTCATTTTTGGGACAGTAGGTATAAATATATGTTCCAAAACCATTTCCAAGGTTCTAAACTAGTTTCTAACATCATCAAACCTCTTGTAATCACCACATAGCTAATCTAATCCTACCATACACCTTCTTAGGGTGTCATGGACTCCTAACCAAGTTATTATAGCAAGGGAATTCATAAATAAGAAGTTAGGGTTTGTATGTTCCATTTTTGACAAAATAAATGGTGGTATAGCTAGTTGTACATGGTTTTTAGCATGGAAATCATGTAATACATGTAATTATAAGATGAATCATGAAAAAATAAAGTTGATAACTCACTTTGAATTATGAGGTGGTTAGATGATGAGGAAAACTTGTGTTTCTTGTGTTTTTGTTGCAAGATTCTTAACTAGAATCATGAAATGAACAACTTTGATGCTTTAACTTTTGAAAAACCTTCACTTGATCATGAAATGGATGTTGGGTCGTGGTTTGAGTGAAAGGGATGAAGAGAATGAGTTTTTGATCCAAAAAAATAAAATGTGTAGTGTTTAAAGTGTTTAGGCTAGATATTTTTCTAGGAAATGGCAATTTGGTAAATATTTAATCAATGTCAAGTAACTTGTGATGGGGAGGGGCGGCACATGCTGAATTTAGGAAGAGGATGTAGAAAATTTGAGTATTATCTAGTCCACGGAGTCGGTTTTGGTTCCGTTAATCGCAAACCGTAAACTGTTAAGTCGCGAAACGTAAATTCGGGCATCGTAAAAATATGAAATATGAAATAATGACTAAACTTGTCAAAATAAAGTTATAAAAATGTTAAAATTATGTTGGGTACATTTACTGAGTGATCGGGTGATTATTGTTTAGTTTTCACGAAAACCGTCGTAATATTCTTAAACTTACGTTATAAATAAAATAAATTACCAAAATACTGGGTAAATGAATTTTATGACTTTTATGATGATATAATAGGTATAGAAATATGTCGGGACGATTGTGGGAATATTTAGATATATTCGTCGTGTATAAACCGGGTGTTAACGTTTACTATAAATACTTATACGTAAAAACGTTAAATGTACTGAATATAGAAATTTGAAAATCCTGAGAGTGGTATAACATGAAAATGCTGTTATGATGATATGCAGACTATCTCCAGTCCGTATGCAGTGTTCTTAACACTAATGAAATGAATTCGCACCTAAACCAATCCGGTTACGCGAATTTGAATACCCGTAAACTAAATTTACGATGAAATGAGTAATGCAAGTGAATAGTGAAAACTTTTCCGGAAATGAATAGTGTTTAGTGAATAGTAAAATTTTTGAATGTTTCTCAGAATGTCAAACTGACACAAAAAATGATGAATAGTAAACTGATGAATAGTGTTTTGATGAATAGTGTTTGATGAATAGTGTTTTCCAAAGTTCGGGAAATGACCTGAAATGGTGAGTTGTGACAGCAACTTTTTCTATAGATATGTTTCCTTTTTGTACATTATCCCTAAGAAAGTGGTGGCGTATTTCTATGTGTTTAGTCCTAGAGTGTTGCACCGGATTTTTACTTAAATCTATCGCACATAATGGGAACATTTTCTAACCTAATGCCATAGTCTACGAGAGCTTGTTTCATCCATAGTGCTTGTTGACATGCCTTTACAGCGCTTACATATTCGGCTTCGGTGGTAGATTTTTATTTTGATTGCGTCTTTAGTATTGGGTTAGTTGACTAGCAACTAATTCCGCCCAAATCCTTCAAACCCGAGATTTTTACTTGCTTTCTAAAAATTATAAAAATACAAAAAGAATCATCTCTCACCTTTAGAACTAGTATTTAGGTTTTCTAATCCTAGCGACACTATTCCTAGATGAACGATCAATCCCCCGGTACTTGTCACTATACTATACTACAACGATCAGGTACACTGCCTGGTGGGGGTTGTAAGCTTCTCAAGATCCCTTGAGAGGTAAAGCCTGGTGCGATTCCCACTTTTCAAGTTTTTGGCGCCGCAGCCTGGGGAATAGTTATTGTCTAGGTTAGAATCTCTTTTTATTAGGTCTACTTGCTAGATTCCATTCTAGTAAGATTTTATTTTTATTTTTAGGTCTTCTTTAGTCTATCTTATTTCTTTGTGTTTTTGTTTGTAACTTTTCACCACCCGACATCATGGACAACGGGAACATCTTTGAACCCGTCATCCCACCACAACAAAACCCACCACTAGAACCCCTTAGGCCCCGAACCTTAGGAGAGTATTCCCTACCTAGCCACCAAGCCTACCGAAACACCATTGAGCTCACCGGAGCCAATGTGACCCCCTTGCGATCCGACACCATCCGGTTGGTGCAAAGCGGATGTGCATTCCATGGACTTCGTTCCGAAGATCCAAACCAACATCTTAAGGACTTCCTCAAAATCGTAGATTCCATAGACCTAGATGTTGCAACTAGAGAGACAACCCGATTACGCAAAAATGAATCTCTCTACGGGATCAAGCTAGTCAATGGCTTGAGCGTTTACCCGCGGGATCCATCACCACATGGGATGATCTCACCACTCGTTTTCTTGCTCAATTTTTCCCACCGGGGAGAACTACTAAGCTTAGAAATGACATCTTGATGTTCCAACAACGTCAAAATGAATCTCTTTATGAAGCATGGACTCGTTTCAAGGACTTACTCCAAAAAGTCCCTCATCATGGCATAGATCTTTGGCTCCAAGTCCAAATTTTTTATGACCATATCGATCTCTCCACGAGGCGAGCCATTGACCAATCGGCCGGTGGTAAGCTACGTGATCTTAGTGCGGAACAATCATGGGAACTCATAGAAGATCTTGCTCTCTATGACAACGAAAGTTGGAATGATCCCCGTGATTTGAATAAAACGGTCAAGGCAATATCTTTGCCTTCGAACAATTCTAGCACTCCCGACCGTAGGATCATGGAACTTGAGGACCAAGTCAAGTTTCTCATGAAATCTTACGAAGCTCCTAAACCTTCAAGCCAAGTGAACAAAATCACTTCTTCATGCGAATTATGTAGTGGTCCCCATGACACTCGTGATTGTGTGGAACTCTCCGGAACAGCTTTTGCGGACTACGCATCCACGCGTACCGACGAAGCGGGAGATAAGTGGTACACTTTCAAGCCTGAGCCAAACCCTTACGGTGATTCATACAACCCCTCTTGGAAAAATCACCCAAACCTTAGGTGGAAACAAAATCAACCTAATTCTTCCAATCTGCCTAATCGTTACCAACCAAACGGTCCACCATCCAACCGTACTTTCAACAACAATCCTTCTAACAACTATGGTAGTACCAACAATCTTGAAGGATTGATGTCAAAGTTTATGGCATCTCAAGAAGCTCGCATAGCTAGGTTTGAAACCGAATTCAACCAACAACAAACGGAGATGACCAACAAGATTGACAACTTGTTGAAAGCCCTCAACAACCAAGCGTTAGTCACACCTAGGAAGGACACTAGGGACACCAATAACGGAATCCAAATTAAGGATCCCTCATCATCCAAACATGTCTACTTTGTCAATGTTGTCACCATTAAGCCAATAGATAAGGAGATAGAAGAGAGTGACAAGGATGAAGTTAGAGTAGAAGCTGAGACTAAGGATGAGAGTAGGGAAGTTGAGGTTAATAGGAGAGAGGAATTAGAGGAGGTAGAGCGTATAGAAAAATACTTTGATAAGTTGCCCACCAAGGAAGAACGGAAATACCATAAGGATTTATTCGATAGTCCCGAGAGACCATATATCCTTGGCAACCCCCTTATCAAAATGGGAGACCCCTCTAACATTAGCATACCATGCTATATCGGGCACATGCATATATGGAAAGCTTACATCGACCCTAGATCCCCCATGAACATCATGACTAGGACTTATTACAATTGGGTGATGAAGAAGCAACTTAATTTTAGGATGATGCCTAATAAGAATCTGATAAGTAATTTTGCAGGAAGAGTGAAGGGATTGCATGTGATTATAGGGAATCTCACCTATGAGATCGATTTTATGATAGTTGAAGACACTCGTCCGGTGATAGATGCTTGCCTAAGCCAAATAATATTTGGAAAACCATTTGTTGAGGCCACTAGGATGAGTTATGATCCGACTTTAGGGATAGTTAGATTCAAGGAAGAGAACAATGAGGTTGCCTATCAAATGCCATACAAGATTGAGCAATACCGCCTTCTCTCTAATTTCGAAAAGGAACACAAGCAAGCGGCTTATTATAGGAATGAGGAGGATAGACGTAGAGGAGTAGAGTATGTAAAAAATAGGATGCTTGGTTTCTACAAAGAATGCTTGCAACTAGGACCGGAATACAAAACTGGTTTAGAAAACGACCTAGAGAGTGGAACCAATGATGAGGTCACGTAGTAACCCATGACCTTGAGTCTAGCTACAAGACTCGTAAATAAAGAAAAGCGCTTCTTGGGAGGCAACCCATGCTTTGTGTGATTTTATTTTTGTTTGTTTGTTATTTGCTTCCGTATGCATGCTTTATTTTTATTGTTGGTAGATCATGTTTCTAAACTAAAAAGTGGAAATACTTTACTTTGTTGTTTTGGCTTAGTCTTAACTCCACCTAAAAGTATTTTTGCAAAAGATAAGTGTAAGGGGAAACCCCAAATATGTTTTTAAGAAACAAATCGATCATGATTCTCCACAATATTAAATGAACATGTGTATTCGTATTTGTTAGAGTCAAATGCTTGTATTGAGTCATAATGAAGTTTTGCAGGATTTTCCAGGAAGTAGGACCAAGTTTTTCCAGAAATTTTCCGGAAACTTAACATAAGAATTTCTGCAGGTCACTTCTGACGGCGTCACGAGTTAACCCTTGACGGCGTCACGTGTAAAAATCTGGAAATTCTACCGGTTTTGTTTTTCTAATGGAGTCTTATGGTTTTTGTGAATTATTAAGTTTTATAATCTCCAGGAAATCTGCAAACTTCATTCCACAAGCATTATATCTTATCTTGTTTTCTAGGATTTAGTAACTTATATAGGATGCCGCCGATTTTACGCGAGGTTGTTTTGTCTATTTTCTCAGGATTTACAGGTTATGTATGACAAGAAGATGATTTACATTCTGGAAGGGAAGCTTTGATTGTTCATTTTCTTGGAGGAAGATTTAACCTGGCCACCTTATTATCCATACCAAGCGAATCAGGGGAGTATTTGATTTCATTCATTTTACTTTTTCACTTTTACATTCTTTACTTGAACATTGGGGACAATGTTCATCTTAAGTGTAAGGGGAGGGTAAAAAGATGATACCTTACATATGCACTTTCGCTTGAGTTTGTTTTGTTTAATAGTAGATATGTAATAAAACTATGAGAAATACTTGTTAGTGCAATTTTAGCGCCAAATTTAAAATTTTTTACAACATTTAGGAGTGAAACTTTAGCCATAGCAAGCGTCTCATGGATAGGAGATTGTATGACTAGCACATAACTGTATATTCAGAAAAATTTTCCACCCAAATATGTGAGGTTCGCCTTTAGATTTGATAGGAAAAGCATTTACTATTAGTGCTTATGATTGTACCGGTAGCATTTAGATTCTAGAACTTGCGTTAGTGATGCATCCCGAGACCGCTAGTGAGACTACATTGATGTAGTAGGATTTACTACATGATAAGAGGCATTAGGATCACCCTTGTGTTAAACCCGTATCATAATTACTTGACCATTTAAGTCATATTACTTGGCTAGTTAAGTCAACTAATTTTTCCCACACCCTTAGCGTTGTACTCATTTTTAGTACACGAAACCCCTAGTACACCCCTCCGAGCCTATCTTTTCGTTTCTAACTTTAAGCATTTTACTTAAAGGAAGAATTTGTTACACCCCACTTAAATGTACACCCAAATCGCCTTAGCCTTCCGTGTATGCGCTCATTTTTAGTGCATTATTGTTATTTGTTAAACCCTAAGTTAACTATCTAATTGATTACATGGTTGCTAAATTGAGTCATATCCTTGTACATATTGTTTTGGGACGATTGGGACTCATGGGTAAGTACTTATTTTATGGAATAATGGGGAAGAACATCATTTATTACCCCCATATGTACGTTAATCTTAAAAGTGCTCCAAGTGTTTTGATTTTCTTAATTCGAGTCATTAGATTAGTTTAATGTAAAGTATGTAAAGATTCAACTGTAAGGGGAATGTTTATCCCCTATGATGTATTATTTTGGATGGTCGGGTAAGAGTGTATGCACAAAAAAAAAAAAAAAAAAAAAAAAAAAAAAAAAAAAAAAAAATCAAGAAAAAGAAAAAAAATAGAAAAAGAAAAAGAAGAAAAAACATACGGACTACCATCCCGTTTCATTCTATGTTTATTTATGTTTTTTGTTATTTTTCATTTATTAGCTTAAGTCGAGTCTAGTCTTGGCTTAGCAACGCCATATTGTACATGTAATTAACCAAGATTGTTAACTCGCTACCAGTAAAACTTCCTTTATCCAACAAAACCGTGTATTTCATATCCCTACACCTAACGTTACAACCCTTTAAAAGACCTCTTTGATAGTTTATCCTAGGTGCTTACGCCATGTGGTGGAGGTTTGGTCCTTTCCCAAGCCTATGGTAATCTATTTTGCTATAACAGGTAGTGAGAGATATCTTCCGTTTCCATATTGTAATTTATACTTTATTACACCCGAGAGATGTGAGTATCTAAACACTATTTGTGAGGTGCTTGTGTATGACCTCCGTGCTTGTCTATTGGTCTTTAGTGGAACGATTATTTGTTGTAATTACTTTTATATTAGTGTTAAATGACCCCTAACTTGTCTTTTGAGTAGAATAAAAGCGCATTTGCTTGAGGACAAGCAAATCTCAAGTGTAAGGGTATATGATGAGGCGAAAAATGAACCACTTTTAGGGGGTCATTTAAGCCCGGAATTGAATTTATTTGATCAAATATTGCCCTAAATCTTTCCTTTTGTGATTTTAGGTACTTTGGGAGTGAAATCTGGAAAAGGAAGCAATTCGGACGTTTTTGGAGCATAAAAGTAAAGAAAACGCCAAAGTCTTAATTTTCCTTGCTGGGAACAGTAGGTGACGGCGTCAAGAGCAACATCCTGACGGCGTCAAGAGTAAATTCCATGACGACCCAGTACAGATTTGACGGCGTCACAAGAAAGGGCGTCAAGAGTAAAATGCATGACGGCCTGGAAAACGCTAATACATGACGGCGTCAGAAGTAGATCAAGACAGTCCGAGAAGAGTTTTGGCGGCGAGGTGACGGCGTCACAAGATTGGTCTTGACGCCGTCAGACCCTATTTCCTATATATAGTTTTCTAATTTTCACATTAAAAAGAGAGAAGTTTTGGAGAA
Organism: Artemisia argyi; assembly: GCA_030686995.1. Lineage (NCBI taxonomy): Eukaryota > Viridiplantae > Streptophyta > Magnoliopsida > Asterales > Asteraceae > Artemisia > Artemisia argyi. Next base: position 77,330,367 of record CM060698.1, on the reverse strand, counting down.
ACCCTAGGTCCGACTTTGGTACGAATTTTATAGGTTTTTCAAGGGTTCTTCGCCCTTTATACCTTTCATGTGTAATTGAGATAAGTATTCTTTAAATTCAATCAATATGTCTATGTGTTGGTTGTCTAGATCTTGTTCTTGTCTTAATTCCATCATGCTAGGCTAGATCTATCTTGTGTTTGCTTGGATCTAATGAAACCTAGATGTTAATTATGTGTTGATTACTTGTTTATAATTGTCTTGGATGAATGATTTATATGTTAGGCTTAAGAAAACTGGCAGATCTCCAAATGGTAACATGCTTGAACGTCTTAGGAAACATGAACCTATTGCACTAGGTCTTTATTGGTTGGATTTAATGCATGAGCCACTGTTTATAATCCCTATGGTTGTGCTGGGCATGGTATAGGAGAAGATAAGAGCTCATAGAATTGGGGAGTTATGTGCGATACCCCATGAATGGTATTAAGGAATACAATCCGTCATCCATGCAACTATAACAAGTAATTAACATGTAAAAGATGTCTAGGGAGTAATGAAATCTAAGTAAACACATTTTCTCCACTTATTGCTCACAACTTTAGTATAATTTATTTTCATTTCTAGTATTTTATTTTGATTGCGTCTTTAGTATTGGGTTAGTTGACTAGCAACTAATTCCGCCCAAATCCTTCAAACCCGAGATTTTTACTTGCTTTCTAAAAATTATAACAATACAAAAAGAATCATCTCTCACCTTTAGAACTAGTATTTAGGTTTTCTAATCCTAGCGACACTATTCCTAGCTGAACGATCAATCCCCCGGTACTTGTCACTATACTATACTACAACGATTAGGTACACTGCCTGGTGGGGGTTGTAAGCTTCTCAAGATCCCTTGAGAGGTAAAGCCTGGTGCGATTCCCACGTATCACCCGTATGGAACATTTGCCTATCGTAGAATGCCCTTTGGCTTATGTAACGCTCCAGGCACGTTTCAACGGTGTATGATGGCCATTTTCTCTGATATGATTGAAAAAACCATGGAAGTATTCATGGACGACTTCTCCGTCTATGGAAATTCTTTCGACTCTTGCCTCTCCCATTTGGAAAGTATGCTAATTCGGTGTGAAAACACTAATTTAGTTCTAAATTGGGAGAAGTGCCACTTCATGGTTAAAGAGGGAATAGTCCTCGGCCATAAAATATCCAAATCTGGGATTGAGGTGGATCGTGCAAAAGTTGACGTTATTGCTAAATTACCACACCCGACTACCGTCAAAGGAATCTGAAGTTTCCTTGGTCATGCTGGCTTTTACCGACATTTTATTCAAGACTTCTCCAAAATAGCCCGGCCTCTGACCCACCTTTTAGAGAAAGATGCTCCGTTTAACTTCACGAATGAATGCGTCGATGCATTTAATGTTTTAAAGAAGAAGTTAACGGAGGCACCAATCTTAGTTGCCCCCGATTGGAACTTACCATTTGAGCTAATGTGTGATGCAAGTGATTATGCTATTGGTGCAGTTCTGGGGCAACGTAAGAACAAGTATTTTTAGCCTATACACTATGCAAGCAAGACCATGAATGACGCCCAACATCACTACACAACTACCAAAAAAGAGATGTTAGCGATTGTCTATGCTTTTGAGAAATTTAGGTCTTATTTGCTTCTTAAAAAATGCATAGTATATACGGACCACTCAGCCCTTAAGTACTTAATGGCGAAGCAAGACGCTAAGCCACGTTTAATGCGGTGGGTTCTTTTGCTCCAAGAATTTAATGTCGAAATACGAGACAAGAAAGGAGCTGAGAATCTTGCTGCTGATCACCTTTCACGACTTGAGAACCCCCATCAAAGTGTTCTTGAGAAAAAGGAAATTAATGATGTTTTTCCTTTCGAGACACTTGGGAGTGTGACTAAAACTGACCAAAGTACCCCATGGTTCGCCGATTTTGCGAATTACCATGCGGGGAAATTCATTAGGAAAGGGTTGTCGTCCCAGCAAAAGAAGAAATTCTTTAAAGATGTCCAACATTATTTTTGGGACGACCCCTACTTGTTCAAAGTCTGTGCGGATCAAGTGATCCGGCGGTGTGTTCACGGTACGGAAGCCGTTGAAATTCTTAAGGCATGCCATAGTAGACCCACGGGGGGACATCATGGTGCCAATTTCACCGTTAAGAAGGTTTTCGATTCTGGCTTTTATTGGCCGACGATATATCGGGATGCCCATGAATTGGTGAAAACATGTGATTCTTGCCAACGTCAAGGGAAAATTTCTCAAAAAGATAAAATGCCGCAAAATGCGCTTCAAGTTTGTGAAATTTTTGACGTTTGGGGCATCGATTTCATGGGGCCATTCCCGTCATCTAGGGGGAACAAATACATTCTCGTGGCCGTCGATTACTTATCAAAATGGGTTAAACAAAGGCGCTCCCCACCAATGACGCCCGAGTTGTTGTTAAGTTTTTGAAAAGTCACTTTGCCCGATTTGGTGCACCTCGAGCCATTATAAGCGATCGTGGGACCCATTTTTGCAATGATCAATTTGCTAAAGTTATGCTTAAATATGGTATCACAGATCGTCTTTCCACGACTTATCATCCACAAACGAGTGGTCAAGTTGAGGTCTCTAATTGTGGTTTAAAACGTATATTAGAAAGGACAGTAGGAGAGCACCGTGCCTCTTGGGCCGACAAATTAGAAGATGCACTTTGGGCTTTCCGGACCGCTTACAAAACTCCCGTTGGGTGTACACCATATAAGCTAGTTTACGGGAAAGCTTGTCATTTGCCCATCGAACTAGAGCACAAGGCCTACTGGGCCTTAAAACATGCCAACTTTGATTTGAAAACCGCGGGTGATCACTGAAAAGTTCAATTGAATGAGTTAGTCGAACTTCGTGATCAAGCTTACAATAATTCTTTGATTTACAAAGAGAAAACAAAAAGAATCCATGATGCCAAGATCAAAGACCGCGTTTTTAACGTTGGTGATCAGGTGCTACTTTTTAACTCTCGTTTAAAGATATTCTCGGGTAAGCTTAAAACCCGTTGGTCTGGACCATTCACAATAACCCAAGTTTTCCCTTATGGTACCATTGAGTTATCTCAACAATATGGTCCCAACTTTAAGGTGAATGGTCACCGATTGAAACATTATTTTGGAGGGGATGTACCAACCATGGTAGTCCCGGATCTCCAAACTTTCCGCAAGGACGATTGAATTTGGGGATCGAGTCAAGCTACGTGACTCGAAAATCAAAAACAAAGCGCTTCGTGGGTGGCAACCCATGCTTATCCAATTTCATCATCGTATTTTCTATTTTCTAACAAATAACGTGAGGAGGGGGTGCCTCTTCTACTCTTGTGTTCTGTGATTGTTTGTGATGTTTGTTAGGATTGTCCGCAATTTATGATGACTCTCGTTCTCGTTATCTTCTCTCCGCTCGAGTTTCATTCATCGGTGCTTATTGGAAATCCTTTATCCGTGAATCTTATCGAATAACGTTTTCTTTAGCATAATTAATAAACGGCCTAGAATTTTGTTAGGATTACCTTAACCCGTAAAACATTGAGGACAATGTTTCATTCTAGTCTGGGGGAGGGTGAATCTTCGATTCGATTTTGACCTTGCATTTTTCACCATGTCGTGCACTCTTGCAACTCCGTTTTTCCACCAAAAAAAAATTAAAAAATTAAAAAATTAAAAAAAAATTGAAAATTTCAAAAATTTTTGAAGAAAAATGAAAGAAAAAGCAATGAAAAAGCACAAAAAAAAATTGAAAAAAATTCGAAAAAGTTGTGCAAAAATATAATAAAGTTTGAATAAGTGTTTTGACACCTTGTTGACTTTCTTGCTGGCGAGAGTAGGAATAAATATTTTGACTTGACCGGGCGTGTTGAGCCCTAGCTTGTTCCCTTAACCAATGATAATCACATAAGTTTGTGCTAGTTTTGTACATAAGGAGCTATAAAATGCGAATTCTTTCTTAAGAATCTGCAAGTTCCCGTACTTGACTTTATACATGCGCAGCTTAAAAGCTTTCGCTAGTCTTTTACATAAGGAGCTAGAAAATGCGAATTCTTCTTCTAGAATTTGCAAGTTTCCGTATCTGACTTTATATATGTGTGGCTGATTATCGGCTAAGTATTCGCGGGTTTCATTACTTGGAATCTTAAATTGCGAAGAGCGAGAAATGATAGAGTTTATTTAGAAGTTAGATGCTAAACGTGGAGTAGTGGTTCTCTTTAGAGCTCATGAGAGGTACTTGTGGCTTTTTACTCCCATCAGATACGTCACCCATATATAATAGATGTTATAGGTTAATTAGTGATATTTCGGTTTGAATAATATTTAGTTCTTTATTTTCTTAAGAGAATTTTTGCTTTAGAAGTTGGGTACATATCAAGGAACATAAAAAATAAGTGCAAAAAGTGAAAAAAATCAAAAGTCAAAAGTTGATTATCTATGTGGTTTTGGAGCTACCCGATAAGCTTCCATTGATGTATTGAGAAAAAAGTGAAGAAAGAAAGAAAAAAGTGAAAAGTATGAAAAATATGAGAAAAGTGAAAAAGTGAAAAATGAAAAAGTGAAAGTTGAAAGTAGTATGATGAATAAGAGCTTGTATGTAAATAAGTTGTTGGCACGTGAGGTGCATGTGGATGATTATGAATTGGACACATGAGGTGCACGTGTAGTACTCCGCAACTTATATTTCTGATATTGTATGTACCAAAATTCCTTGATGTGGACCGAATTTCTATTGCAGTGGTTCTTAAGAGAAAATGAATAACTACTTATCGTTTTAACTTAGGTATCACTATCGGACTAAAAATTATTGAAACGAGAATATATGAAGCAATTCATTTCTCAACAAAATAAAATATTAAGATACAAAACCTAGGAAATGGGAGTAAGGAGTTTCCACAAGTAACTGTTATGAGTAGTGTTAGCATCTAACTTGTAGATAAGCTGTGATCTCGTTTGTACGCTTAGTTTGGGGACTTGTGAAAAATCAAGGATGACGATTTTTATCCGTATGGTCACTTCTTAATAGAAGTGTTTCTACTCGTTGACCCTAAAAATTATTGCAAAATAATGAAAGTTCAATAAACCGTCACATATATGAAGTATGAAAAGTACAAAAAAAAAATAGAAGTGTAAGTTGAATAAAGGAATAAAAGGAAAATTTTGGAAAACGGAGCGTTTTCGGGAATAAATGATTTTATTACTTCTTTCGAACCTCCTTGCTACTTTTCAAAGTTAGTAAAAAGAGTTTTGAAATTATTTATCCCAAAGGCATGAATTGATCACATTGCGTGAGGACATGACAATATCTTAGTCTGGGGGATTTTGGTGAGTGCTTATTCACTCACTATTTTATGGCCAAATACCGACCCAAAATGACTAATTGAGCTAACAAATGCCAAGAAAACACGTGTTTTTATGTTGTGAACATGCAGGTACAGATTAATCACAAAAAGACGAAAAAACAAACGAAAACCGGAAAATCGGGCACGAGAGTGGAAGATGGTCAAATAGTCAAAGCTTGGATCCTAAAGTCAACTTCAGTCCTTCATCTATTCAGATTTGGCCGAAATAGTCCTTGGATTATACTTATGAAGAAAGTCAAATTCAGCCCTTGAAGTTTTAGAATATTACACATTGGGTCCTTAAAGTTTCATTTGCTACAAAATTGGTCCTTATATCTAAACAAGTCCAATTTACAAAAATTATCCAACACAAAATAAAGTCGAAATCTATTATACCAAAGTCCAAAGCCCATATCCAAATTATATTGCCCAAGCCCAAACAGATTCGGTCAAAATTAATACTAAGGGTCAAAGGTCAATGTTGGTCAAAGTCTTAATAATAAAACAAACGAGCCCTTTTCTTTTTTCCCCCAAAATTCCCAAAACCCAAACTAACCACAAGAACCCTAGCTCACCACAATTGGTTCAATTGACCACTCTTGTTTCAATAGACCATGATTAAGCCAATCATTTGAGTTTCTAGAACACCACACGTGACTAAGCATGTGTCAGAGAGAATGTTAGTATCTATCAGGGACACTTGGCTGCTATTGATTGGGCATAACACGTAATTCCAATCATTGGATTCTCTTCTAAGAGCTGAGTCACATGTCAGAGAGTATAAGCACACGCTTGGGACAGATGGCAAGGATTGATTGGGCAAGCCACATCACTGATTTTGATCCAAGGGCTATAATCCGTATAAAGAAGCACAAATCTCATCTGAGGGCTATGATCAGAAGGGAGAAAGCACAGAGTTGCAAGGATTGCCAACCTGGCATCAGACCCCAACCCTCTTCACTTCTGCTATAAATAGGTCTAATTTAGAGCTCGTTTGTGTGTAATTTTTAGATTAGAGAAATGCTGTCGAAATTTTATTTAGCTTAGCTTATGTAATGAGCTTACTTTTAATAAAAGTTTTTCTTTCAATAAATTCTCAGCTTATTTTTCATATTATATCAGCTTATTTTGTTTCATCATCTTTATATTCTGCTTATTTTAGTTGATAGTTAGCTCAATCTATTACTCTTATACAGTTCTTAATTCATTTCCACAAAAATAAAAAATAAATAAAAAAAATCAGTAAAATATAAAACATAAAAATATTATCATAAATATTAGTATAGCTTATCATAGAGCTTATTTTCATTTTTCAATACTCCATTCTAGCTGATTAGCTTATAGTGGAGTACTTTTGAGTCTAAAATTTCTCATAAACAAAAGTAAGAAGGATTTCCATTGTTGCTGAGGTGTTGGATATGCTGAGACAGAAAGAGATGAACTCAGCCTATCTTAAAGATAGGCTTCTGTGAACTCCCTCTGTTCTTGCTAAGGGAGAGGTTGTGGTAATTTCTGATTTGCTCTTTTGATATAATAGTAGCTGTTAGTGAGTATTTGGATGATTGAAGTACTGTTTCATTGAGATCTTTTGTTATATTGTTGCTAGGTTGTGTGTTGAGTCTGTTTGATTTTAAATTGGTGTAGCTTAATAATAGGTCTGTTTGCTTGATTGATTTTGAGTAGAATAGTTGTTTTGAGATTTAGTTTGTGGATCTGAGTTTGATTGAGTAATCTGTCATTTGTATGAATCTGAGATTTGGATATTGTGGATCTGAGATTGATCTTGCTTGAATATGAGTTACTGTTTCATTGGAATTCTAGTTGTGTAAGTTGCACATATTGATATAATCTCTTGATCTTTGATCTGATCTGCTAGTTGCACTACTGTCAGTTGCTTATATTTGTGAAAATTTGATCATCTGTAATAACTTTTGGATCAGAATTGGTGGTTAGACATTCATTGGTTTGAATAATTGATTTCTGTTTCACTGATAGCACCTTGTCAGTCACAAATTTAGTGTTTGGATCTGTCATTTATAGAGTGTTGATTGTGGTTTGAAGTTTATTATTTGAGCACAAATAAGATTAGTCTAGTGTAGAGTTAGTAAAAACCTCATTGAAATAGTAGGTAAATTTGTTATAGTCAAGTTAAAGTAATTACACATAAATAGTTAGAATTTGTAGTAAATTGTTAGTATAATTGAGCTAGCTTACAGTAGAGTAAAACTAGCTTAACATAGTTAATTAGAGGTAAGATTGAGCTGTTAGAGTTGGATTTAGTCAGGCTTTTAATGAAACAGTAATCAACTGTTACATTGAGTATTGGTTGTAGCTTTGTTGAACTTGATTAATTTTGAGATAGTTGAGGATTAGTTAAGATTTGAGTTCTGATTGAATTAGTAACTTAGTATTGCAGTTGATCAATTGTTCCTCTTGTCTTTGAGATGTGAGCTTAAATAAATAGCTTATTTAGCTTGTGAAGTGACTGTGTAAGACAATTGACTGTTTGAGAAGTCAGGCTTGCATTTCTGTTTCTGTTGTTTGAATTGCATATTAATTGATGTTCTGAGTTGTTATAGTGTATTGTCTGTATTGTGCATCATCATTGAATTTCTGTTTCTGCTTATACCTGTTCTGTTCATGATTGTGAGCTTATCGACTCATAATTGTTGCAGTTGTTGATTTCTGTGTTTGCATTTGTACATTCCTTGCATTATTGAACTCATTGCATCATTTTGAGTTTGTATTAAAAGTTTCAACAGATTAGATCACAAGTGCTTATAAATAAGCACTTGTGATAAGCAGTTTTTCTTAAATAAGCACTTTTACTATTCAAATTCACTTAAAATTTTTTATCTGAGTTCTTTTTATTATTTTAGAATTTCTGGAATTTTTCTAGATTTTTCCAACCCTTTTTACTATTTTTCTTAATTACTTTTTGATTTTATTCAATTTTAAATAGGATTTAATTACCAAAAATCAATAAAAATTCAGAAAAGGTTGTGAAAAAAACAAAAATATTTTTAGAAATTCTTTTATAATATTTTAGAATTTTTAGAATTAAATTTTCATTTTTCCACTTTAATTTTCTATTTTTCCCTATTTTTAATTCATTTTAAATTCTAAAAATCAATTTTAATTCATAGAAAATAAATAAAAAGTCAAAAAAATATTTTTCTTTTTCTTAAAATTCTTTTTAATAGTTTAAGATTTTTAGAAAATATTTTCAAGTTTGTAGGATCATTTTTCAGTAAACGTCGCGTTTTAAATAACGCGGTTGCATTTCCGTTTTTACGTTTTTCACTTTGGTGCATTATTAGCTTGTACTCTTTGCATGATTCATAATTGCTTGTGATTACTTGAATATTTTGATTGTTAATTTTCACTTTCTCACTTTTCAATTCACGGTTTTACGAATCGATATTCTCGATTCCATTCGCCTTCACTGGGAAACGACTCGGGTGATCCGTATTTTACGCGGATCACTTCGATACTATACTATATATTATATAATTGGTTTTCACACGAATCAATGGTCATATTCATTGGATTTGGGACTAATTCTCAAACATCATTTGCCTTAAATTGATTTAATTCTTCTTGCATAGCTATACCCCAACTTTCATCTTTTAAAGCCTCATTAATATTTTTAGGTTCTATTGCTGAGAGGAAACAAAAGAAATTGTTTTTATCTTGGGCTTGTGACCTAAGAGTTCTTTGGTTAAGATGTCCTATTATATTATCTAATGGATGTGATCTAGATTTTTTAACATTAACAATTTCGTTATTTCCTAAGTGAATATCTTCATTATCATTTCCTATGGGTTTTGTTTTACTAACCTCAATAGCTTCATCTTCGACTAGGTCATCATCTTCTAAAGGTGATGTTTTAGGAGGTGGTGGTGTTTCATCAAATGTTACATTTAGTGATTCTTCTACTTTCATGGAGTGTTTGTTGAGTATTATATATGTTTTACTATTTTGTGAGTATCCTAAAAATATTCCTTCATATGATTTTGGATCAAACTTAGTGAGGTAATCCTTAGTGTTTAGAATATAACATTTACTTCCAAATACCCTAAAGTAGCTTAAGTTTGGTTTTCTACCTCTTAGTAACTCATAAGGAGTTTTTCCTAGAATTCTCCTAATTGATACCATATTTAAAATATATGTCGATGTATCTACGACGTGACACAAAAATTTTTATGGGATGGATTGTTCATTTAACATTGTTCTACTCATTTCTTGTAGTGACCTATTTTTTCTTTCTACTACGCCATTTGATTGAGGAGTACGAGGAGCGGAGAAATTGTGAGATATTCCATTTATCTCACAATATTTTACGAATTGTACTTCGTTATCAAATTCCCTACCATGGTCCGTCCTAATGGCAACTATTGTGCATCCTAATTTATTTTGAATCATTTTACTAAATATTTCGAATTTTTCAAAGGCTTGGGTTTTGTCACTTAAAAACCTAGTCCACGTGTATCGTGAGTAGTCATCTACTATTACTAAGGTATATTTGTTTCCTCCATAGCTCCGCACAGCGGATGGACCGAAAAGATCCATATGTAATAATTTTAGGCACCTAGTAGTGGATACTATATTCTTAGCTTTATGACTAGCATGAGCTTGTTTTCCAATTTTACATGCATCACAAAAATGCTTGTCATATTTTAGATTAGGCAAATTTCTAACTAATTCCTTAGAGGCCAAAGATTGTATTTGTTGCATGTTAGCATGTCCTAATCTCCTATGCCACAATGAAGAGTTTTCATCTAGGGTCGTTAGGCATATCCTATCCTCAGGCTTGTTTCCTAGTTTCATAACATATATGCCACCTTTCCTAATTCCTCTACCTATAATTTTTTCATTCTTAACTATTTCGCTATCCTCTTCGATAAAAGTGACTCTACATTTATTATCACATATGTGTCCTATACTAAGTAAGTTATATGTTAAATTATCTACATGCTCTACATTTTCAATAGTAAGTGAGTCTTGAGAAATCGTACATTTGCCAATGATTTTTCCACGTAAGTCACTACCGAAAATAACGTTACCTCCATTGTATGCCTTGTATGTAGAGAATAGCTTGCGGTTCCCCGTCATGTGCCTCGAACATCCGCTATCTTTGATCCATTCGTCAGGCTCCAAGTCAATTTCTAAACATATTTCGTCGGTTTCTTTTGCCATAAAACACTTTTCGTCTCTTGGCTTTTCAACTTCTTCTTTATCACTATCACTCCATGTTCCACTAACAAATGCGCCTTGGTTTTCATAACCCGGTGGCTTTAGACATTCGCCAATGAGATGATTTGGACTTCCACATCTAAAACACTTTCTTTTACCGTAGTTGTCACTTCTATTTCTTTGGAATGGTTTTCTTTTGTCTCGTGATGATCTAGTGAATCTTCCTCGTCTCTTGAAGAATTTCTTGAATTCTCTTACGGCCATTGCATATTCTTCGTCTTCACTTTCGTCACTTGAATCATCATCATCACTAGGTTCCTTTTTGGCTTTTAGAGCAATGGATTTGGTTTGTTCTTTCTTGACTTTGACCATTTCCGAATCTCTTCTTATAATTTCTTCATGAACCTTCAAGTTGCCAATTAGTTCATCTAGTGATAAGGTCATCAAGTTCTTTGATTCTTCAATTCCCGTGACCTTAGCTCGCCATATAGGATGCAATGCCCTAAGAAATTTCCTAACACAATTTTTACTAGAAAATGTCTCATCAAGTGCTTTTAAACTTGTGATAATAGTGTTAAATTTAGCATAAGCATTATCAATTGATTCCTCTTCCGGAATCGTAATTGTTCATATTGTTGTACAAGAAGATCTATTTTATTATCTTTGACTTGGCTATTACCTTAGTGAGTAATTAGTAAAGAATCCCAAATTTCTTTGGCGGTTTTACACATAAAAATTCTTTCATATATTCTTTGCGTGGTAACGCATTATAAATGACCATTTTAGCCTCATTATTTTTTGCTAGTTTCTTTTTCAAATCATCATTTTGTTTTTCAAAAGATACCATTTCATCCATCTTAGTTTCAACATTATATTGAATAGGAGGAAAATCGCCAAAGGTAATAATATGCCAAAGATCAAGATCTTTTGATTTCACATACGTTTCGAATCTATTTTTCCAATATAAAAATTCATCACTTTCAAATAGTGGTGGTCTTTGCATAGATTGCCCTTCTAAATATTTTTCAGATTCCATAGATCGTTACAAGTTTTAAAATACAATATATTTTAAAAATCTTGCTCGACGTGGCACTTGATACCAATTGTGGAAAACTAGAAGGGGTGTTGAATAGTTTTACGTCTTTTTAATTCGTTATAAAAGATAGTTTTAGTGTTTTCTTAGTTTTTAAAATTTAGATTCGATAGTATATGATCTCAAGTCTTGCACAATATAAACAACTATCAATAAATAAGATATAACAATGATAAGTAAAGAAATAAATGAGAGATGGAAAGATCGAACCGCGAGACAAGAGATTTATAGTGGTTCGGCTACAAGGACACCTTCCTTGCCCTACTCCACTCCCCGAGCACCTAACTCGAGAGTTTTCTTCACTATATCAACAAGCTCCCTTATGGCAGAGAAAACCTTTGTTATAACCAATAATCACGTTTCGGAGGTCGCGGTTGATGAAAATACAACATGATTCTAGAGAGAGAAAGTAGAGAGAGAAAGGTGGAGAAAAAGGGTTTATATTAAAAGAGAATAAATGAAACAATACACACACTTTCCCACACCCCTCATGGAGAGTCATGAGGGGTATTTATAGGCTCATCACATCACATGTTTGCCTATATTACCATAATAGTCATTAAAGTACTATTTGTATGATATCTAGTCCATTTCTTTATGTGTGACGTTATCTTTTATAAAATAGCAAGGCTAACAATCTCCCTCCAAGATATCGTCACACATGAATGGATACAATGAGACCTATAAACACATAAACATGTAAATTACAACAATAGTAAACTATGTTGACGTTGTTGAAGCGCAGAGTCTCTGTAGTCTAGATACTAAGGCAGACTTGAAGTTCTCTCTTCCGACGATCTCGGCGTATGATCTTTGACACTGACGGCAAAGGTCTTTGTAGCTCTGAACTTCAACTATAATGGTCTAGTTAGGTTATTACTCCCTCCTAACTAGTAAAGTAAAAAGTAAAGTAATTCCCAATACCGTCTTCCACGGGTTATGGGTCCCAATACCGTCTTCCACGGTGTATGGGGGAGGTTGAGACGTAGACAACCATACCCCTACCTAAGGTAGAGAGGCTGCTTCCGGATCTACCCAAGGTAGAAAAGGACCTCCGGCCTTTTGTAGGGAGTGAGGATCGAACCCTTGACCTCTAGGTTAAGAGGCAGGGGGTTTTCCCTCCTAACTAGTGAGCCTTTATTCTTTTTCCTCTGCTCCCTCCTGAACTGACAACTCTATTCTCATCTCGCAGCGGATAAGGTAGATACTAATGAGTTTGCACCATGGTTGTCGTTGTGGGAGCATCATAGCATAACTCACATAGTATTGCAGAGAAGGTTGGTAATACGCTCCGATGTACACATCATTAGTACTTCTTCGGTTCTAGTGTAAGCACAATTCCCTCGATCAACCAACATACTAGAGATGAAACACTACTTCTTTTGGCATGTTCTTCTCCCTCCTGATGGTTGCGATGTATCGAAATCATCATACTATTGTGTGTATATGCCAAAATTACCCGTACTTTACACTTCTGATGCAATGTAGATAGACCATGAAAGCATAATTTGTGAGAATATGCTGATAGGATATGACTCTCTTTATTCTACAATCTCTTCTCTTCTCTTCAACCTTTAAGCGACCTCTTCAAATTCCAACTAGCTAGTAAATGACCACTGTATGGAGAGAACCCAATATAACCAATCTGAGAATGAAGTAAACATCTCATAGATATGTGACTTAATCTTGTACGAATGTGTGACTAAGAACCTATACTGAGCACTACAATGTAACTCCTTTAAGCATAGGTAGTGCCATATACCCAAACCAACAAACAGTATATGAAATATCCACCTCTTGGAATCTCCACAACTTCATGTGACACTGAGTACTACAACGTAACTCCTTAAAGTGATAGCTATAACCCGTGAGTACTACAATGTAACTCCTTACATCGGGTATAACTAGATAATCCAAGTCTTAATCACTATCTCTACCAGTGTTTGCCCAAACAAGTATCTCCGAAAGTCATGCATCCATCCACCTCTAGACTTTGAGATAAATAAGTACACATGCCCGTGAAATGAACTTTAAACCCAAATAAGCAATATCATACAAAAACTCCGTAGTCACAAAAATCTGATACTAGCCGTTGTCATTTGATTGTGATTCTTAATCAGGATCGTTTAAGCAATCCGAGGTGTGTTTTGGTGAAGCTTGAAATTCTATTTCGGGTGATTCGTAGTGATTTCGTATTTTCCCTCCAAAAATAAAATTGGAAAATTTTCTTGCCCATAATTTGGAAATCACTATGAAATGCAATTCTAAGGTTACCAGAAAAATTTGAGTTTTGAAATTTTTTACGCAAAATTTCACCGAAAAAATTTGAATTTCGGGCCAAAATTTTCAACGTTATACCAAATTATGAATTTCGCGTAAAAAGTGAACGTTTAGTCTCCTTTCAAAAATAAATTTTACTCAAATTTTCCCGCCAACTCGATAATCCCATCAAACTCGGTAACCTTTCAAACTCGATAACCATTCAAACTCGGCAAGATTGTCAAACTCGAAACCTACTCTAACTCGATATTGTTCCTAACTCGATAAGCTATATGAATTTGAGCAGAGTTTCGGCTTAGGAGAACCCAAATGAGACCTTACTCGACATGCGATAAGGTTGAGCCATGCCTAACTCGGCAACCATATGAAGCATATGCAAAACATGACCAAACTCGGTATCACCCCAAACTCAACCCTAACTCGAAAAACTTCAACCCTAACTCGGTATCAAAATTCTTCTCAAACTCGGTACAAAAAAATTTTCTCCAAACTCGATAGCCATGTATCCAAACTCGGTAAACGTGTATCCAAACTCGATAAGGATATTTCCAAACTCGGTAAACATTTATCCAAACTCGATAAGAAATATCCAAACTCGATAAGAAACATGCTAACTCGATAACATTTTTCTAACTCGAAAATTTTTTCAAACTCGACAAAATTTTGATGAACAGTACCAGATCCGTTTTTTCACCCAAAAACACGATTTTTCACCCAAAAACACCACGATTCGCCCCCGGTTAGCTCTGATACCACTTGTTATAACCAATAATCACGTTCCGGAGGTCGCGGTTGATGAAAATACAACATGATTCTAGAGAGAGAAAGGTGGAGAAAAGGGTTTATATTAAAAGAGAATAAATGAAACAATACACACACTTTCCCACACCCCTCATGGAGAGTCATGAGGGGTATTTATAGGCTCATCACATCACATGTTTGCCTATATTACCATAATAGTCCCTAAAGTACTATTTGTATGATATCTAGTCCATTTCTTTATGTGTGACGTTATCTTTTATAAAATAGCAAGGCTAACAACCTTACACACCAATTTACACACCACAACTTCTTCACAACTAAACCACAACTTCTACACAACTTCTTCATACCAATCTACTTAACTACTAACTATTTCACGCCTATCTTCTTCACACCAATTTTCTTCACAACTAACAACTTCACACCTAGCTTCTTCACTACAATCTAATTCTCAACTTTTCTTCTTCACACCGAGCAACTAACTAATTACACAATTAATATACCTAGCACAACTATCTACAATCAAATATTCACAACAATCTTCACAAAGAGTTATGTAAATAATCTTGATGATGCACCAACAACTTGGATGTGGAGGTCACAACAAGTTGTAATACTTCTTGT
The DNA here is from genome assembly GCA_030686995.1 of Artemisia argyi. NCBI lineage: Eukaryota > Viridiplantae > Streptophyta > Magnoliopsida > Asterales > Asteraceae > Artemisia > Artemisia argyi. The sequence continues at coordinate 77,315,054 of CM060698.1, read as the reverse complement.
CTTGGGGGATAGAAGTATTCTTCTCTTGCACTTGAGAGGATGATGTTTGAATCACTTTGAAACAAAGAATTATGTATTTATGATCAAAGGGTTAAGAGAATAGAAATGTGGATCTAGAACAGAAAGTTTAGGAGTGCAAATGGTGAGAAAATTCTGTGGGATGAACCAGTAATTATAGGGAGAAAAAATAATATTCTGGAGCGTGGCCGGTCCCCTTAATGATTAAGGGGGCCGCCCCTTCAGAACGTTGGATTTTCTTGTCTTTTAGTGGGGAATATTTTTCTGGATAAAATTTGTCATTTTTGGTTGGAAATTTGAAATTATATATTTATAATGAATTAAACATATTTTTTTAATTCCAAAAGTAATTTTGTAAAAGATATAGAATGTTTAATACATTTTATAAAAATTCTAATGATTAGAAAAATTTCTTTTGATCATGAAATGCAATAAACACTTTGTTTATTCATACCTTAAGTGATATGGATGCAAAGACAAATATTAAACACTAAAAACTTGTTTACGTCATAAGTTATAGATTAATGAGTTTATGCTTTGTAATTATCAAAACATAGAGACATTGTTAATACGCTAACAATGTTTTTAGACATTATTTATGTCAACAGGTTAATCATTGTTTGAGTTTTTAGGTCATGTTATTTTATTTTTATATTAATTTAAAGTCGATGTTTTTAAAAATCTTCACCTCATTTAACTTTTACTATTGTATAGATTTATAATTTCATACTAATACACAAACATTTTGTATATATGTTTCAACCCATTATCCTTATTATATATTTATTTTATAATAAATATATACGAAAAAATATAATTTGAAAAAAAAAAGAAAAAAAAATCTTTAGAAACCGCAAAAACCACAAAACCGCAAAACCGCAAAAATCGCAAAAACCGCAAAACCGCGCGGTTGCGGATTCTCACTTTTTAAAAACCGCAATTGCGGTTGCGGGTCAGTTTTTACCAAAACCCGCACCATGCTCACCCCTAGATGACACCCCTTGCATCTAGTACTCTAGTGGCATAACGTTACTAACTAGAATTGGACCTACACCTTTGAGTTAAAAAAAACAGTGAGCCATGCCATTAGTCCAACTCACAAAAAATAGGGGTCTAAGTGGGTGGGCATCTTTCTGTTAATGAATCTTGTTTTAAAGGATTAAGGGCTTGTTTCTTTTCTTTTTCGGATTAAGTGGGTGGACCCCTTTCTGTTAATGAATCTTAATGGGGAGGAACACCATTTGCTTTCTCAACCAATATAGACTATTTAACAGAAAAAGGAACATATTATATGTGTGACCTCACCACTATCTCCTCATTAAGACTCATTAATAATAAAAAGAAACACCCCCTAAGATTCTTTAATTTTTAATACGAACATGATATGTCATGTTGATGTTTTTGTTAGAAAAAAAATTATATGAGCTCTTTAATGTGTCACTTTTATTTTACTTAAATTTAAAATGTTACTAAAAATAACACTAACATAATCTAGCATGTTCAAATGAAACTTGAGATCATCTCACTCTTTAAAATAGTTAGAAACTCTAACTTTTGTGCATAAATTACAATGATTTTTAATTTTTATGCAAAACAAACAATATATATGTAATTTTTAAAATAAGCAAAGATGTATATGTAAAAGCATTTTTTTTAATCATATATTGGTAAAACAATTAGAGCGAGAATACATATATCTTCGATACCAGGAGATCTCAATAGAGTTGCATTTGGCGACATTGCGACATTTTAATATATCCTGGAGCCCCGTATTGAGCTTCGACTTGTTACTTCATTTACTTGTTTCTTATACATTCATTTTCGCGAGGTTCATTCAAAGCAAACCGACTTAGAATATTGTTTTCTTTGTTGAAAACGAGTTGAAAGGGAAAACCTATATAAAAGCAATAAATACACATAAATGTTCAAATCGAGTTTTCTCTAGTAACTAGTTGTGTTTCATGGAACATGAAAATTGCGATCTTCTTTTTGTCTTTCATATTATTAAAATGTAACCAGTGTCTAAGAGGTAAATTGCTTATGATTGTTATCACTGTATCGGGAAACTTCCTTAAAAGAAAGAGAACTTTAGCTTGTTTATGTTTGTATGTCGGTGAACTCAAAACTTGTATATTCAAAAATCTTGGTTAAAACTTAAAAGGAAGCACAGTTTGGCAACTGGGTACTGTAAATAAAAAGACAAAAACTGTTGGCTATACACCGGGCCTCATTGACTCTAATAACGATTAAATAAAAGAAAGCAGTAAAGGTTATGGAACGAGGCTCGTGTAAACACGATTCCCTTAAAAAAAGATTCGCCGTCTGTTTCCCAGGGTACAACGTTCAAAGCTGTTGTACAGCCGAATTCGACTTACTTGCCTGAGTAGGCGAGGTTTCGGAGCTGGCATTCGCGTCCGCAGGTCGCGCGGGCTCGCATGAGTTTCGAACTCATTTTGGCCCAGAATTCCCACAATCTGCACCCCCTTGAGCGCGCGCACGTAGGAGTAAGAGCATAGCTCACCTAAAGGAATTTGAAAGCTAGTACAAGGATTACCTTATAAACTAGTCTTCACTTCCTTTTCTAAGCGATGTGGGATACTTCCATTTTCTATATTTTGTGTTTCACTTTGAGACACGATATCTCATTCATCTTAGCTCTATTTTGGACATACTTTAGCTCGTTGCAAAGCTCTCTTGGAGGAGAACAAAACGCCCCCAAGAAACATAGATATATGTAACATATACATACATTAAATTATGTCCAAAGTTTGCAAAAAGTCAAAAGCAAATACCATTTTTTCAACAGATAGTAGTATAAAAGATGGGACCGAAAACGCAAAACTAGTGCATACAAGTAAACGGGCTAATCTTCCTTGGGCAGGCTTTAAATGTCATAACTCATAACCACTAGTAGACAAAGTATTGTGGTTGCGTAGCCATGGTTGTAGGAGATTTGAACTTAGAAATCTTTAGAAAAAAAACACTAAGCCATCGACCACTAGGAACACAATCAAATAACAATTTCGACAAAGTTGAGGGAACACAATCAAATAAAAGCTAGTCTTTGGCAGTGACAGAGAACTAGGATCGTTATATTCGTTGGGCCATTTTATTTTTTATTATTTTTTTCTTTCCTTTTATAGCAAATGCTAGCATAACATGAAAGACATTAATATGCAAGAAGGTGTCGATGAATCCATCTATCTAAAAATCTTGATTGCATGACAAAAAAATAAAATCATTCAAAACTAAATCCTAATCAAAGTTGCAACAGTTTATTTCTCAATGTATGTAAAGATGTTGAATATAAAAACAATCTATTAGAGAACAATCTCATCAAGCAATCTATTAGAATTAATTCTTTACGATTGTAATGTTCGAAGAATCATAGTTAAATGTGTGTAGTATCACAGCAGGGTCAAGAAAAATTTACTTAGGAGATATACACAATTATCAAGTTTAACTTGGCTAGGCCAAACATTTTTTCATGTACAAAACACCTTTATCATACACTAAAAAGTTTCCTTTTATGGGTTGGCCATGACCCATCCTCCTCCCTAAGTGCCTCAGTTCGGTCTTTGGACTTTTGTTTGAACTCGCTTAGTGAAATGCTAATGAGGGAGACATTTATCTTATGAGATTATATGTTTGTTTTACACTGTTTACAGTTTGCTACTAAACACTTTAATAAAGAAACACAACTTGCGGCTATAGCTAACAATATGCCACTAGTACTTGCAGCTATAGCTAAAAACAACCGCTAATTTAGTCAAATGTAGCCTAAAATTAAACTAAATGACTAATCAAAGATGAAATTTCAAGATGGTTGAGACGGTTTTAAGCTAAATTAGTACCAGTAGTTATTATGGAAACAATAATGTTATATAAACCTATTTAGGCTTACGAATAGACCTATTCAAATCATCATATCGGTATAGAGGTGGCAATTTAAGATCTATTGGTTAAAATGGTGGTCAACGATAGTCAAACTTGCTGGAAATTTGCAAATTATACCGGAAATACATGAGTTTAGTTGGATAAATATCTAGTAGAGTATGAATCTAGTTAGGTCTCCTTAAAATATTATAGATTGGTCTAATTAAGTATTTGACAGAAATTGCAATTATATAATAATTACCCAACATGTCTAAACGGGTAAAAAAAATCTTTTACCTTATTTTTTGTATTTAAAAAAAAATCAAAATCTTGCCGACCAGACCAAAACTCATCTAGACCAGACCCGGACCCATTAACCTATGCTTCTAGATGAACCATCTAGACCCGAACTTATATAGACCAAAACGCATCTAGAGTTCTAGACCCATGACCCAAACTTGACCCGACTGACATATTTTGCCACCTTTTGACATGTCATATTCACTTTCTCAATATTCATTTATTCTAAGGTTTATTATTATCGCTGACTTTTAAGACTCATATGATAAACATGATAGCCATCTACTATGATTATTTATGAAATATGAAAATGTCGAATTTTTTTTAAATCATAGTTAACATCTATTTCAAACTTGTGTGACATGAAAAGTTTAGGATATTGCACATTTTCATAATTTAATGCATTTGAAATTAAGTGAGATGTTTATAAAAATTGAAAATGCTTATATATAGTGAGGATATGTTTATAAAATACAAAGTAAAGGTGACAATTTGAGATCCATTGGTTAAATATTAGCCTAGTTGGGTAAATATCTATAAGAGGATGGGTATAGTTAGGACTCTCTAAATATTATAGATGATTCTAGTTGATTATTTGATAGAAAGTGCAAATATATAACAATTACCTAACGTGTTTAGGTGGGTCAAATTTTTTTCTTTTTACTTTTTATTAACATTTTCATTTTCATTTTTTTAAGTGACCAAAGCCCAAATAAATCCTAACCCAACCCATCTAGAACCAGACCCATGTTTCTAGAATACCCACCGAAACACGAACCCGTTTAGAACCGAACTCATCTAGACCCGTGACCCGAATCCGACCCAACCCACCTATTTTACCACTTCTAACAAAAATCTTTATAATTTAATGACTTAATTTCATAACACAATTATAAACACTAGAAGGGTACCGGCGCAATGCAGTGGCGGATACCCAGTGACTATTTTTGTGGCGAGCAAATATTTTTTTTAAACATTCCTTATTTAGTATGTCCCAAATACTTTATAACGTAGGGGTAAGGATCCAATGAGAAGAAAACTTAAAATGAGAAGAATGAGAAATAACTATAACCTCATATTTAAGATGCATCGACTTGAATTAGATGCATCTTTATTCATTTAGATGCATCACAATAAGTTTCGAAAGTGATTTTGAAGTGAAAACGATGCAAAGTATACTAGCAACAAATTTGACCCGAAGAGGACGAAAAATACATAGGTTTCGTCTAACTTGATCAAATGCATCTAATATATGTATATGCATCTACTTTTTTGCTAAAAAACATATTGTGATGCATCTAAAAGATTAAGGATGCATCTAATTCAAATTGATGCATCTCTAATGTGTAGTTATAGTCATTTTTCATCCTTCTTATTTTAAGGATTCTTCTCATTTGATCTTTAGTCTATAACGTAGTAGATATATATTTTCAAAATTAGAACGTCCAAATTATTAACAGTGTAAATAGTTAGCACTTTTGTTTTTCAAATTTTAGTATTAAATTGTTGGTTATAACTTTTATTTTTCAAATGGGATGTTACAACTTTGGGTTGTTATAATACATTTAAGTTTCAGTGTGTTACAATTCTGAACTTTTAATAGCAAAATTAATACATTTAACTTTAGGCTGAAACCTCTTTATGTGTAACTTTCTTTTTATAGAAATATTTTTGGTGTTAAAAATTTTAAGACTTTTCTTATTTAAAATGTCTTAAACACTTTATAAAAGAGTATAGATTTGGAAATGCCATTATGTCTTCATTATTTAAGGAAAACTTGATATGTAGTATAAATAAGGGCAAATAGTCTAAAAAGGCATCCAACTTGTCATCTTTTTTTTGTAGGCATTTATTTTTTTTTCCTAAAGTATTCAAATATTTTCTTAATATTTCTATTAGAGCCATATAACCGGGGATTTGACGTGGCACTTCTAATCCCGTTATTTTTTTGCTATAATAGCAATATTAAGAAAGTTTGGTACTACAATATGATTTTTAGCCCCGTTTTTTTAACCCGTTATTAAACCAAATATTACACATAATTCATTACCAACTATCCTCCCACAAACCGAAAGCTAAGACCACTTCACTTAAAACCCTAATTTTCAAAACCCCAATTTCGCATCCCCTGATTCACACAAAACCCATTTTCTATTTAAAACATAATAATAATAATAATCAAAACCCATATTTCATTCCCTCGACTTCACATCCCTTAATCAGCAGCTTTAATGGATATCCAAGAAGAAGTAGTTTTCAACATACACATAGAAGGGAAGTTTAAATATTTTCCACTAAGTTATGAAAAAGGCTCGGTTATGAATATTTATGCTTGTTCCAATGAAAAGGGTTGTTTTAGTCCAGGTTTAGATTGAGGTATTTGCAAGCCAAAGCGAAAGTGGCATATTAGCAACTTTGATTTTCATTTTTATAAGGATTGACTCTGAACTTAGCAGTTGTTGCGACTGTCTAAGTTAGCATATCACAGTTGTTGCGATCTTTGCTAAGTTTTGTTAACGACAAAGTGTAAACTTTAGTTTGTAGTAAAATATAATTTTAGTGTTAGTCTTGTATAACTAGACTTTATATTTCATGTTAAACATAACATTGTTATATTTCTTAATTTAGAAATGGTAACATGACATCATGACATGCATCATGAGCATTTATGGAAAAGTTGAGTATTTGACTTTCCATAAGACTTCTTACACATTATAGAAGATCTCTTACTCTATCTATTGTGTGTTGATTTGAAAGAAGCTTGATGTGTCATTCCTAGATATGGAAAGATTTCTTGAAGTTTTTGACTGTCAGACCTGGCGGAACCCTGGGGGTACAAGGGCGGAACCCTTGTTTTGGTTCCGCCAGTGTACTGGTTTGGTTGGCTATAAATACCAAACCACTTGCAAGAAATCTCTCATCACTAAGAGTCATAATTTACATATATACTCTCATTTATCTTATCTAACTCAGTAGCAACTCACTTGTATGATTCTCTTGTGTAGAAAGGAAGTTCACAAGTTCATCCGAGAAATTACAAATATTCAACACAACGTTGCAAGACTAGTTAGCTTTGCATTGTGTAAACTTAGTATAGTTTACACTTCATTTGATTGTGTATACTCAGTAGTGATCGGTTAATATTTTAGGCCATAAAATACATAGTGTGACAGGAGTGGTTGTACCTTTGTAAAAGAACTCGAAATCTAGCTTAGTATCGGAAATAGTGAATAGGCGACGTTAGGATTGGTTCTACCTTGAACTAGGAACCGGTACTTAGCTTTGTACCGGATAAAGTGTAAGCGACGATTGTAAAGGTTTCTCCACCGGTGAAAGGAGCTTGTTGACTAGTCCTTGAAACTCTCGAGTTGGAAACTCGAGGCGTGGAGTAGGGCAAGGAAAAAGAGTCCTTGTAGCCGAACCACGATAAATAATCGTGTTGTGGTTTGATCATTTCTTTCATTATACTTGCATATTATATATTGTCTTGTAGTTTAAATCTTTGATTAAACGTAAAGTTTCAAAAGGTAATTAACTTAAAAAGCGGTAAACTATTCAACCCCCCTTCTAGTTTTCCACAATTGGCATCAAGAGCCACGTTACTCAAGATCTTTAAAATATATTGTATTTTAAAACTTGAATCGATCCATGGATTTTGAAAATATCAGAGAAGGGAAATCTATTAAAAAGCCACCGCTATTTGAAAAAGAAAATTTCCTTGAATGGAAAAGTAAATTTGAAAACTATGTGAAATCAATTGATCAAGATCTTTGGCATATTATTTCCATTGGTGATTTTAAACCAACAAAAACAACTTTTGAAAATCAAGATGAATATCCTAAAGTTGATTGATTGGCTCCAAACGGTCAACCTAAATTGACCAAAGAATGGTCAACAAAGTCAAGCAGCCTAGAGTCAATCTCTGAGGAATATAGGGTTTCCCCCGGTCGTTATGTCCCGACGAGGTGTGAATGGCTATCAAACGGATCTGTGATCGGGTGAATTTGGACAGGAAAGGGGTTTGAGATTGATTACACTACTGAGATTTACAATGAAATAGCTTAAATAAGCTATATGAACAAGACTGGAAATTTGGAAAAACCAGAAACGTTTAAATCCTAAAACGCGTACGTTCAGTTTAAAGTAACGTGAACGTACAAAATAAAACGCGAGTTTTAAAGAAATAAAATACTTACGGATATGAAAATTACATTTTTACAATCCTAATAATATAAGAAAATTTTTAGAAAATTAAAATTAATTTTTACACTACTATATTAATTATTATTAATTAAATACTATTTTCTAATTACTTATTAATTATTTAAATTAACCTAAATTATAACTAATTATGAAATTACACTAAAAATATGAAAAATAAATTTGGAAAAATCTAAAATATTATAAAACTAATTTTCAAACTGAAAATATATTTTTAAGACTTTTTAAATAATTATTACTAATTATTAATTAATAAAAACTAATATTTATTATTAAGAATACTAAATGAAAAGGGAAAAATATGAAAAAATTACTGAAATTATTTTAAGATATAAGGAACCTAAGAAAAATATAAAATCACTAAGTGCTTAAGGAAAATAAGCAATAAGCTTCTTAAATAGAAGCTATCACTTCTTGAAAATTTGTCTTTTTTGGATTTACTTTTTACCAAACTATTTTAATACATAAAATATGAGACTTTAATAAAAGGACTTTGGCTGGAAATGAAAAATAAGCAGATTAGAAGCTAATGAGCTTGGCAGATAAGCACATAAGCTTATCAGGACTTTGAGTGATTGAAAGAGCTACTCAACAAGTAACAATCTGATTTCCCAATCCAAATTAAGATACAAATAATAGAGACTAACTTCAATTGAACCAAAACACAGGAATAAGCTCAGGGAATAGACAGTAATAAGCAGTTAAGCACTTGGTCAAAAACTAAATACCAAACAGGTCAAAATGGCAATCTGTCTAGCCTTGTGGGGCCCACAGGGGTGAATAAGGGACCAAGGCAAAGCTTATTCTAAAAAGCCAGCTAGGAGAGCTTTTCAAAAAGCTAAAGGGCAAGCCCTGAGACCCACTATTGAAGGTAGGAGAGGGCAAGGAAGTTGGGGTGTCCAACTGAGGGCAATGTGCAGGGCAATACCTTGCCCTGCAGGTGTGTTTGAGGAATTGGTGCGCCCCACAGAAAATTTGCAAAAATACAATAAGAATGGGAATCCAAAGATGAGCTGGGAGACTGCTTATCCTAAAAAGCACAAGGTCTAAAACACAATACAAAACTCTACAAAAATCTTGCAAGAAATGGAAAAAACTGAGTACATGCCATTTTGACTTTTCATGAAAACTTGATAAGTTGACTTCCTTGAACTTTGATCACATCTTACTGATTATAAATGAAGTAATAAGCTATATTTAAACTAGATTACACTAAATTAACAAATATTGTAGCTATTGTGATGGATGTGAGGTCCCAAACCCCTCACAGTTAACTGTGAGGGGGATTTTTTTTTATGATTTTGACTTGTGGGGTGTAAGAGCTTGAGGTTATGGTTTTGACAACCTAATAAGTCCTAATTAGAGTTGACTCAACCACAAGTACCAACAAAATCAACCTCCAACTCAGGGAAGTAACCTGAGCCAAACACCCCCTTTAATCTTGACTGTTGAGGTTTTGCAAAGCAAATGATGGAACAAGGCCATGAAACCGAATTCTAATGATTGGTTATGATCAAATGGACCAAAATAAGCAGAGAAACTTGAGAATAAACTACTATCACCTAGAATTCTAAATCATGTTATTTTGAGGCAGTTAACTAAAAACAACATGAGCATGATGAGACCTAATGAACAGTTAATGTAACTGAGCAACATTTTTGCACAACTACTTCCAATAAGCTTGGAAACAACAAACAACCCAGAAATTAAACAATGAAACAGTGCAAAACAAGAAATTTAGATTTTGACTTACAATGTGATCCTGTCTGAGAACTAAGGTACCAAGGCCTCCAATCTATCCTAAAACCTCCCTGAGGCATCTAAAACCATGCAGGTTCACCATCCACCATGTTCCTTTGTGTCTTTCTTGTTCTCTACTGATTTTTTATTTTTACTCTATTATTTTATTTATTTTTTTGATTTTTTTGGAATAATGAACTAGGACTTGTTTTTAATGATACTAAACTATTAGTAACTTATTAAAAAGCTAATACAAGCTTATACAACAGTAATTAACAACATTTAACAGGTAAAGGTGAGATTGAGATTTTGAGTGAAAATTGGCAAAAACTAAATTCAACTAAAAATACTTAAATTAATGCTTGAAATAAGTTTAAAATACACTAAAAACAATTATTACAACATTTTTAAGCTAGGAATTACACTGGGGAAGTAAAATTTATAAAAACGACATTAAGACTAATCTACAACTAAAAACTAAATTAACTATTACATCTCTGTCCTTCTCTTTTGGCTTTTATAGGCCTTGGAGCATGCCTCTGTCTTTCCCACTTAGCTTTTAAGCCATTGGATGGGGTGTTAATGAACAAGATAATAATGGCTTCTTAAGGACTGTTGGGACATTTGTAACTGATGAGCAGTTACCAATATGGGTCAAAATGGAGTATATTCAGGGGCTGCTTTGGGGGTCAAAATGGACCAAAATGCAAATTCTTTCAAACTTTCATTCCAAGGACTGTTTTTGATAATTTGTGACTTCCCAAGGTCCTAAGTTGACTTTTTATCCAAAAATTATTTCCCAGGGACCAAAACTGCCAAGTTTCAAAGTATAGGGACCAAACTTGTAAATTTTCCAAAACTTTTGAGATTTTGCACCAAAGGACTAAATATGACCACTTATGATTTTAAAAGGACCTTTGGTGACTTTTCTTTTAAAATATGTGCTCAGGGACTATTTTTGCCAATTTTTGAAAGTTGGGGGACTGAAACTGCCAATTATACAAACTTTGTACGTTTTTCATCTGTTTTTACTCATTTTGCATCTAAAACATATAAAACACAATTTTGGAATATTTTTAGTATTTTGATGCCTTTCTGAGTGTTTTTGTATGTTTTTGCAGTTCAGAATGACCAAAAATGATGAGTGTTTGAGCACTCATCATTGATAAAATCACTAAAGCTAAGATAATGATTTATAAAGCTTTACCAAGGATCGAATATGAAAGAGTGTATTTTTGCCAAATGGCTAATGACATTTGGAAAAATATATTAAATTTTCATCAAGAAAATATGTCAAGTCAAAGATGATCAATTTGATCTTACATATGAATTGGTAGTCTTAGAAAAACTAATAGATAGACATTTAGTTGAAATAAATACATGTGCTACGAGTTTAAATGTTTTAAATGAAGGTATAAGTGAAGATGAAAACTTGTGTCAAGCTCAAAGAGGACTTGTTTGTGAATCATGGAGTGACATGGATGAAGATGTAGACGATCATCTGGTTTGTAGTCATGAAGTTGATAAAACCACAAACAAGGTACAACTTGAAACCGAACACTTTTGCTTTGACACTTTCATCTTAGAATTCTCTAAACTAGAAAATGAGTTTAAATTTTGTGTAGCATGAACCTAAAAACAATCTTTAACAATGAACCTTCAAAATCTCTCAAGAGCATTTTTGAAATGGAAATCATGTTGAAAGATAAAATGTCTAAGCTTAAGAGTAATGTTGAAATTGATTTAGAATGCAAAATATGTTAAGATTACAAACATGAAATTAAAAGACAAAATGAAAAAGGAAAAATGTTAGTTAAATTTGAAGAAAGTTCAAAATCTCTTGAAAGATTGTTGAAAAATCAAAAGTCATTTAGAGATAAAACCGGATTAGGATTTAACTTGAATGCACCATCAACAAGTGAAACAAAGGTTGTGAAGTTTGTTAAGCCTAGAAGAAAAGTTTAGAAGTTTCTCAAATATCAAATAGAAGCTCATGTTAAAGGACAAAGGTCATTTTGTTATATACCTTTATATGTTTGACTAACCACCTCGGATTCATGAGTACTGGAGTTTCCAAGCTTTCCTACAAGTTAAGATGAAACACATTATGTTTATCCTTCTTGGTAGCATCTCTTTAGAGCTTAAATGGTACGCTTTTCTTCAAACTTACCTAGTATTGTCTCGCGCTTAGCTTAGGATTTATCGTGTGGAGTATTAGTAGGTCTTACCTTAAGTTGTTCTTTCTCTAGTAAGTTATAGAGAGGATTGGATCCTTTGTGGTCAAAGGATTTCCACATAACAATAAACGGGAGACATAAGGTGTTGCGTCTTATTTAACCCTCGGACATAGAAAATTGGAACTCTTGAGTGAATCTCACTTAATGCTTGTTTATAAGTGAGGTAACTAAGAATCACCTAAGTGATAAGATGACCAACACTTTTACGATGCTTGCAAATTCAATAAGTAAAATGCTCCAAATTTGTTTATGATATAATATCATCTAAACTCAAAGACTTGAATTGTCAATCATATCCTAAACTCTCGTTTAATAAATCTTCACATGAAGCATACAAAATGAAATAGAGTACAACAAAACATTTTAATATGTTTGAAGATAACATTGTACTCTAGAACACCAAGGTTTTGCACATAAAGATTCAACTCTAAGTTTTATGGAGACATACCTCTTGGATGGTTTTATAATAACAAATGTTATATTATTTTAAATAGAGGAACCTAATGATTCAAGAAATCGTCAAACTTAACATTCAACTAATGACCATCTTTCTTTAAAAACATCACTTTCGGTAGAAGATAACTTAGTGAAAAATCGAATAATGGTAAGATAAAAGAGCTTAGGAAATGACAAGGAAGATGAACTATTAAATAGAGAATTTGCTAAAAGATTTAAGAGTTATTTAGTAGACTTGTGTCATTAGGAACATTAGTAAAGGAACCATAAAGACATAAGCTGAAACTGAAATTAACATATGTTCTCTCATGACAAACATTGGTTTAAAACAAACATCTTGGGTATAATGCATATTTGATTAAAATGAAGTTCTGACCTTATCATCTAAATTGAAGAAGTAAAATCATAATTGGATCTTACGAAATAAATAAAGATGTTGGAAAGAAAATAAACAAAGTCAAACATACTCTGAAAGACTTTTCGCAAGCTCTAAAAGGTAAGGAATAATCACTTAGAAGACATTCCTAGTTCCTCACATGTACACAATGAATTACGTGTTCTATGTCTCACCAAGGATGAGAAAATTGAATCCGTAGATAACACTAAATAAAGTAGTATGATTGAAAGTCTACTTTACCTCACGGCTAGTAGACCCGAAGGTATGTTTAGTATTTGTCTATGTGATCGTTTTTGAGAAGATCCTAATCAACCTTGAAATTGTTAAATGAACTTTTAGATTACTGCACATTTAGAGTTACGGTATCCCAAAGGAACGGGAGTAGACACCATAGTGCATGCCTACTTGGATTATGTCGGTGACTATGCTAATAAGAAAAAGCACAAATGGTATTTGTACTTTTATTTTGACATTGTCTCACCTCATAGTTCTCTACGTAACAAACGACTCATGATACCTCAACATACTAAAGCCACGTCGGGCTGAAAAGCATGTCAACAAGTTCCTTAAGATCAAGAAGACTTTCGTCAATATCATATTCTTACTTGATGTCATCTTCGTCATTTAAGCGACAACAAAGGAAGCATCGACCTCAGTGATAATCAAATCTACTATGCTCTCACTAAACATATTGGAATTCATCTTCATCCCCTTGGTAAAAATGTTCATTGATGGACATCTCAACTAAGAAAGTTTCATATGAAAACCACATCGTCAACACTTTCACAAAACATCCTAAACGAGAACCATTCAACCTTCTTACGCTTGGCTTAGGACTTATGGAACCTACAATATAGTTTGGAACATTAGAATAAAATCACAAAAATTAAAACAAATCATTTAAGATTTTCTGCTGCAGAACCAGCGAAACCCTTAGGCATAACGGGCGGAACCCTCTTTTTGGTTCCGCCTAGTCCGCCAATTCTGCAGATGGGTTTTACCTTAAATCACAAACCAAACACTCCCTAACTCATAACCATAACTAATTCACTGCCACTATTCAATAATAAACATCATAACACACGAAAATTAGGGCTCTCTCTCAAGTATCCCTCTTTCAATCATCATTGTAAGTTTTCTTTATCCTAAGTACATGTCTAATTCAAGCCTAGGATTTCCATTCATTTACAAAAACTAAAATATTAGGGTTTATGCATAAAATTGTTGATTCATGAAAAACCTTGGTGGTGAACTAATCATTCTTTTCATTAGTTAGGAATTGCATCCTTTTATTGTTATCATGATTTACCAAACACACCAAGTACATTCTCTTTTAATTATTACTTCCCACAATTAGAACACAACTTTTCACCACATTGTTAAAAAATTATGAAAACATCATTTTCATAACATCTCTTGAATGCTAAAGAGGACACATAACCAATATGTATTTTCGGGTACATTCAATTGAAGCTACACTAAATTAGGAGCGTCTGGGTTATCTTTTGTTTTATAACAAAAACTTGCATTATAAAATGTTTTGAGCATTAAAAAGAGTCAAGATAACCACATCTCCACATTGTTAGCATATAGGAACACATTAGAACATCTACATTGTAAAAGTCATTGATCATAACTAAAATATAAAATTTCATGCTTTCTAGGAATCAACATGCCTCCCTGATGAGGCGAAAAGTGTACCGCTTTTAAGGGGTCATTTAAGCCCGAATTTGTGATTATTTGATCAACTATTGCCCTAAATCGTTCTTTTTGTTATTTTAGATACTTTTGAGGAGAAATCTGGAAAAGAAAGCATTTTGGACATTTTTGGAGCATAAAAGTGAAGAAAACGGCAAAGTCTCAAATTCCTTGCTGGGAACAGTACCTGACGACGTCAAGGATTAACACATGACGGCGTCAAGAGTGATAAAATAGGTGGAAGTGGATATTACAACGTGACGGCCTAGAACATTTTCAATCTAATTGGCCTGACGGTGTCACCAAGGCCGTCAGGGTCAGATTACATGTGACGCCCCAGAGTAGATTTACACATGAAGGCGTCAAGACTGGATCTAGGCAATACGAATTTTAACTTGGCGGCGAGTTGACGGCGTCAGAAGTTAATACATGACGCCATCAGGATGCTTTGTCTATATATATTTTTCCAATTTTTCATTGTAAAGTGTGGAACAAGTTGTGGAATACTAAAACACAAACCCTAGGTCGAATTTTCTGCTTATTGAAGGGGTTTCAAACCCTTCTTTCTTCAATGTTTGAATAAAGATAAGTTCTCCAATAATCATTCAATATGTCTATGTGTTGTTTGATTCTATCTTATGCTTGTCTTTCTTTTAACATGTTAGGCTAGGTTTTTATTGTGTTTACTTAGATGTAGTGAAACCTAGATGTTGATTATTGGTTGATTGTTTGTTTATAATTGTTACGGATGATTGTATTCGATGTTAGGCTTAAGAAAACTGGCAGACTTCCATTGGTAACTTGCTTGAACATCTTAAGAAACAGGATCGGAGGTGTACTACGATTTTTGGTTGTATTTAATGCATAAGTGAATTCTAATGATCCCATGTTAGGAGCTTTTAGTCGGCTTGACATAGGAGTGAAGTAGGATCTTATAGAGTTAGGTAATATTGTACACGGCCCTACGACTAGTATTAAGGAATATAACCCGTCATCCATACAATTGTAACAAGCTAACCAACCGGTAAAAGATATCTAGGGAGTAATGAAATCTAAGTAAACACATCTTTTCTCATTATTGTTTCCACCACATTAGCAAATTAGTTTAATTTTCATTTCTTTTATTTTATTTTGATTGCATCTTAGTTAATTGGGTTAGTTGATTAGCAACTAATTCCGCCCACTCCTTCAAAACCCAAGATTTTACTTGCTTTCATAAAACATAAAAAATACAAAAAGAATCATCCCTCACCCCTAGACCTAGTTTAGTATGCTTTCTAATCCTAGCGACACTATTCTTGAGTTGAACGATCAATCCCCCGGTACTTGTAAGTTGTAACTATACTATACTACAACGATCAGGCACACTGCCTGGCGGGGATTGTAAGCTTCTCAAGATCCCTTGAGAGGTAAAACCTGTTGTGAGGGCTCAATCCCGCTTATCAAGTTTTTGGTGCCGCAAATATGTGAGGTTCGCCTTTAGATTTGATAGGAAAAGCATTCATTATTAGTGCTTATGAGTGTACCGGTAGCATTTAGATTCTAGAACTTGCGTTAGTGATGCATCCCGAGACCGCTAGTGAGACTACATTCGTGTAGTAAGATTTACTACATGATAAGAGGCATTAGGATCACCCTTGTGTTAAACCCGTATCATAATTACTTGACCATTTAAGTCATATTACTTGACTAGTAAAGTCAATTGATTTTCCCACACCTTAGCGGTGTACTCATTTTTAGTACACGAAACCCCTAGTACACCCCTCCGAGCCTATCTTTTTGTTTCTAACTTTAAGTATCTTACTTAAAGGAAGAATTTGTTACAACCCACCCAAATGTGCAACCAAATCGCCTTAGCCTTCCGTGTATGCACTCATCTTTAGTGCATTATTGTTACATGTTTAAACCCTTAGTTAATTATCTAATTGATTACATGGTTGCTAAGTCGAGTCATATCTTGTACATATTATTTTGGGACGATTGGACTCATGGGTAAAGTACTAGTAATATGAAGTAATGGGGAAGAACATCATATATTACCCCCATATGTACGTTAATCTTAAAAAGTACTCCAAGTGTTTTGATTATCTTGATTCGAGTCATTAGTGTAGTTTATTGTAAAGTATGTAAAAATTCAAGTGTAAGGGGAATGCAAATTCCCTATGATATATTATTTTGGATGGTAGGGTAAAAGTGTATGCAATATATATATATATATATATATATATATATATATATATATATATATATATATATATATATATATTCAAAAAATCAACAAAAAGAAAAAAAATAATAGAAAAAAAAGAGAAAAACATACGGACTACCATCCCGTTTCATTATATGCTTGTTTTATGTTTTTGTTATTTTTGATGTATTAGCTTAAGTTGAGTCGAGTCTTGGCTTAGCAACGCCATATTGTGCATGTAATTAACCAAGATGATTAACTCGCCACCAGTAAATATTGCTTTTATCCAACAAAACCGTGTTTATCATATCCCTACACCTAACGTTATAACCCTTTAAAAGACCTCTTTGATAGTTTATCCTAGGTGCTTACGCCAAGTGGTGGAGGTTTGATCCTTTCCCAAGCGTATGGTAATCTATTTGCTATGACAGGTAGTGAGAGATGTTTTCCATTTCCATATTATGATATATACTTTATTACACCAGAGAGATGTGAGTATCTAAATACTATTTGTGAGGTGCTAGTGTATGACCTCCGTGCTTGTTTTTGGTATTTAGTGGAACGATTATTTGTTGTAATTACTTTTATATTAGTGTTAAATGACCCCTAACTTGTATTTTGATTAGAATAAAAGCGCATTTGCTTGAGGATAAGCAAATCTCAAGTGTAAGGGTATTTAATGTGGCAAAAAGTGTACCGCTTTTAAGGGGTCATTTAAGCCCGAATTCGTGATTATTTGATCAATTATTGCCCTAAATCGTTCATTTTATCATGTTAGGTACTTTTGAGGAGAAATCTGGAAAAGAAAGCATTTTGGATGTTTTTGGAGCATAAAAGTGAAGAAAACGGCAAAGTCTCAAATTCCTTGCTGGGAACAGTACCTGACGACGTCAAGGATTAACACATGACGGCGTCAAGAGTGATAAAAGAGGTGGAAGTGGATATTACAACATGATAGCCCAGAACATTTTCAATGTAATTGGCCAGACGGTGTCACCAAGGCCGTCAGGGTCAGATTACATGCGACGGCCCATAGTAGATTTACACATGAAGGCGTCAAGACTGGATCTAGGCAATACGAATTTTAACTTGGCGGCGAGTTGACGGCGTCAGAAGTTAATACATGACGCCGTCAGGATGCTTTGTCTATATATATTTTTCATTGTAAAGTGTGGAACAAGTTGTGGAATACTAAAACACAAACCCTAGGTCGAATTTTCTGCTTATTGAAGGGGTTTCAAACCCTTCTTTCTTCAATGTTTGAATAAAGATAAGTTCTCCAATAATCATTCAATATGTCTAGGTGTTGTTTGATTCTATCTTATGCTTGTCTTTCTTTTAACATGTTAGGCTAGGTTTTTATTGTGTTTGCTTAGATGTAGTGAAACCTAGATGTTGATTATTGGTTGATTGTTTGTTTATAATTGTTACGGATGATTGTATTCGATGTTAGGCTTAAGAAAACTGGCAGACTTCCATTGGTAACTTGCTTGAACGTCTTAAGAAACATGATCGGAGGTGTACTATGATTTTTCGTTGTATTTAATGTATAAGTGAATTCTAATGATCCCATGTTAGGAGCTTTTAGTCGTCTCGACGTAGGAGTGAAGTAGGATCTTATAGAGTTAGGGAATATTTTACCCGGGCCCTACGACTAGTATTAAGAAATATAACCCGTCATCCATGCAATTGTAACAAGCTAATCAACCGGTAAAAGATATCTAGGGAGTAATGAAATCTAAGTAAACACATCTTTTCTCATTATTGTTTCCACCACATTAGCAAATTAGTTTAATTTTCATTTATTTTATTTTATTTTGATTGCATCTTAGTTAATTGGGTTAGTTGATTAGCAACTAATTCCGCCCACTCCTTCAAAACCCGAGATTTTACTTGCTTTCATAAAACATAAAAAATACAAAAAGAATCATCCCTCACCCCTAGACCTAGTTTAGTAGGCTTTCTAATCCTAGCGACACTATTCTTGAGTTGAACGATCAATCCCCCGGTACTTGTCACTATACTATACTACAACGATCAGGTACACTGCCTGACGGAGATTGCAAGCTTCTCAAGATCCCTTGAGAGGTAAAACCTGTTGCGAGGGCGCAATCCCGCGTATCACTCCCGCAACATACTCCGATCACAAAGGTACCCTCAAGTATCTACCCAAACACCATATGATCAAAGGGCTTACTCTACACCGAGTCACTGTCTTTAAGGGGTTAGAAAAGCGTTATATATATATGAACAAATTATGCATGCATGCAAACAAACATATTATATTCCACTTTTAAAAGAAACATAGCATAGCATTAAAATATGATGAAGATAGTAGCATGATAATAGTTAAAGTCTAAGCATCATCCAAGAAATAAACAAGAGACAACATAAGTATTTCCGAATAACTCGGACAAATAACAAGCCATACAAATGTCTAATAATAATAAGTAGCAATACATCAACATCATCTACTTCTTCTTCTTCCCAATCATCTTCCTAAACATCTTTCCAACGGATTTGAATCCTCCTCGAATTTCTTCATGCATTTGTTGTTTTCGGTTGATAATGGACGTTTGACGAGTGAAGAGAAGTTCATCGGTACGTTCATGAGGAAGAGGAACTTGATACTCGGTTTCATCAAGATCAGAAAGATTATCAACAAAGGTCGTGGGGGATGGAGTACTAACACGTGAGGTGTCTTCCTCCTCATCATCATCATTGTCACGATGAGATGTAGACCCACGAGGCCTAGAAGACGAAGGAACACGAGATTTTCCTTTGTCACTTCGAGAACGACGAGTACGAACAAGAGTAAGTTAGTTCAAAGTAGGAAGGATTTGCACGTAGTAATCTCTTTGAAGAAGTGGGTAATGTTCCATGACATAACGATAAAGTCGTGTAAGGAACATACCGTAAGGAAGATTGGCATTTGGGGTGTTTTTGGCGGACATGATTCGATGAACAAAAAGATAAGCCAAATTGTAGTTCTCTTCAGCAACTACACAATATAACATGTGGGCAATGCTTGCCGTGACATGATCACGGTGACCACTAGTACCAAACGCATTCTCACGAATGAGTTCTTCCCACTTTTTCATATCATGGCTTAGATCTTTGAGGAGGATTTGATTTGCATGAATATCGACATTCTTCGACTTGATTACTCGACTAGTCGTACGACGTTCTAGTTCAAGCAGTTGACGAATGTCATCAGGACTAGGAATCTCAGAATAGTATGGGTCATCCTGAGGACGATTTCTTTCAAGAGAGGAAAGATCCCATTCATTTAAGAATACGGCTTGGCCGTTGTATGGGATTCTAAGAATTTGTCCAAATTGAGCAAGAGTAAGAGTGATGAATTGATTTTGGATCATGAAGGAAATAAGGAGATGACCATAGGAATCGGTTTGCACCGTCACTTGGCTATAGAAGTCGAGGATAAAGCGAGGAATGATTGGTTCGTTGATTTGGTAAAGACATTCAAAACGAATATTGGAGAACATTCGTTCGGTTTGATCAGAGTCATAGAAGGATGGATCGACAATTCTTCCTTCTTGAATGTTTCTATTTTCAATCGGACGATAGAAACATGCAACTGAAGGAGACATGCCGGGAGTAGAGGAAACCTTTGGAATGTATTGTTTGGTTTTGGAGACATCACCAACCGTGGTCTTAGGCATTTTCACATAAACAATATAACAACAAAAATAAAATTAAGACAAAAACAACTATCATGCATATATATATATATATATATATATATATATATATATATATATATATATATATATATATATATATATATATATATATATATATATATATATATAATTATATGCAATATATGTGGAACGAAATTCTACTTCGACACAAAAAAAATATTCTATGAAGTAGTTTCACAATGTTCCTTGTATTTTGATTTTAAACTCGTTTAGAATATATGATATCAAAGAGTATGATATCATAATTCATTTCTAAGTAAGGCTAGATATATATTAGATTATATATCTTGCTTTTTCATAAGAGTTTGACTCAGCATAAACATGTTTAAAAGGTTAAAATGTGAATTTTGGTTTTCAAAATATTTTTTTCAAGATAAACCAAACGCTCCCTTAACTAGATTAAAATAACCTAAAACATCAATATATATATATATATATATATATATATATATATATATATATATATATATATATATATATATATATATATATATATATATATATATATATATATATATATTGATTATATATCTTAATGACATCTATTGACTCTAATAGTTTTAACAAATTTTATGAGCTAATTTTAAGTTTCAAATAACTACATATAATTATAATTTGTTCATGAACCAAACGCCCATGTTGTCTTCATGAACGATTTTATAACGAATTGAGAAGTATGTTTTGATTGTTTACAACATTGAACCAATATAATGTAGTAAATTTTAACTAGTTTTTAAGAGTTATATCAACAATGTGCCTTTTGAAAAATGAAATTCAACAAGGGTTTATGGGCGATTAAAGATTTTGACAAATTGATGTGTTATACTAAGTTTGAGTTGCAATACATCATTCTAATCATATGGGAAGCATTTGGTTGTTCAATTCCTAGCTTCTATTTCACTAAAATTCGAATTAAAATAAATTTTAATAAAATACCTAATTATTGATTAGACACCAAATTGAATGAAATGTATATTGGAAAACTTACAAAAGATGTTGTTATACGTTTGGTTAGCGTTTGCCCCTTGCGAAACAACCCCAGATTGGTGATTTGGTGAAGGATTTTGATGGTTTTGGTTGTTTTGGTTCGTACCCAGCAGAGGTGAGGAAGGGAATTATGAACAAATGGAGTGTTTGGCAAAAGATTTAAGGTGGAAAACGAATTTGAAAGTATCAGATGGCCGGCCCCCTTAAACATTAAGGGGACCGCCCTCGATAACAAGCCGGTCCCCTTAATTATTAAGGGGGCCGCCCTTTTAATTTTTGAATTTTCGCGGAATTAGTTTCTGGAATAAATATATTTATACGTATATAATTAGATTTATAACATATCAAAAATACGTAAGCGTTTATTGGCACGATGATAAAATACTTAACAATTTTTAATTACCGTTTCGATAATTAAAATGTACCTTTGACAATTTTGGATAAAATGATCAAAGTGTTAAGTTGATGAGGGGTTTGAGGTGTGTTCGGGAATATGTGAATATGTGTATATATGTATAAGTATAAATGTGAGTGAATGATGGGTTGATAGGTGAGGTTTGAGAGATGATAACGGAGATAGAGTATAGTCGGCGAAATGAGTTTGTTTCATCCATAGTGTTCACGTGCGAAGGCGTTCTTACATGATAATAGTCCACCTGACTCATATCCCTTCATCATCATGAGTCTTCTAAAAGTGGACATAATAGAATTTCGTGTTGAACGTAAAAGATCAAAAGTAACACGAGGGGGAAGGAAAGGGTTCGATAATGAACAATTTTCTGGAGTTCTAGAAAGTCAACTAATGACGTATCTAGGTTATGTGCAAGCATATATATATATATATATATATATATATATATATATATATATATATATATATATATATATATATATATATATATATATATATATATATCTAATAAGTATGAGAATATATGTATATATATAAGATCAAACAAAGAGAGAAAGATAGTAAGCATTATTAATACAAACAACGTAATCAACCAAAGCATATTTAACTAAGCATGGCAATGAGTTGTGAAAGAATGGCGTACCCGGCGGTCTTCAACAAAAATCTTCAAAATCTTCAAGATGACATATAGACTTTGAAAAAGTCTATGGTGAGAAAACTTCAAGATTGCCTTAAGGAATGTTCATCTAGCTATTCGGTCCCCATTGCCTCTTTGGTCCAAAGTTGTTTGGTCCAAACATGTTTAACATTTGACTAGGATGCATGAAAGGTGGTAGTATACCCCAAGGATTGTAGCTTTGTTGATAGTTCCACATTTGATTACTATTGTTATTGTAGTTTTGCCTATTTTAGTTTCTTCTTGGTTGAGGTGTTTTAGGCCTAGGATGAGGGTTATTTGGTTTTCTAGGTGGTTGAGTTTTAGATCTTGTCTTAGGTTTAGAAGATCCTACTTCGGTTTTTAAAGACGGTTTATAAAAAGCTTTAACTTCTTCATTGTTGGCAAGAGGTATTTTTCTATCATTAATAAGTATATACTTAGGATTAGATTTTAGAGGTTTTTTTTCATTAAGTTCATTTTCGAATTTGACATTTTTAATCTCGCTTGTTGAAGCTTCGTTTGAGTTAAATCCTAAACCGGTTTTATCTCCGGATACTATTTGAATGCTTATTATTTTACTAAGTGAGTGACTACTATTTTCAAATTTATCAAGTTTGCGAATTTCTTCCCTGAGTATTTCGTTTTCACCTTTAATCTCTTGACATGATTTACATTCTTCAAAAATTTCTTTACCTTTTTCAAGTTGATGTATTTTAATTTTTAGTTCTAGTACTTCATTTTCCAATTGATTATTTATGTATTTTAGTGATTTATTTTTGGCCATTACTAGTTGTCCTAATTTGCATAGTCTATTATATTCATTATCTAGGTCTTTTTCATCTAATGATAAACTTTTATCACTAAAATATTCGGTTTCGGAACGTACCTCATTTGATGTATTCGCCATAAGACACTTCTCTTCCTTTGTCGTTTCTTTCTCATCTTCATCACTATCACTCCAAGCACCTCCAATAAATGCTCTTTGATTTTGATCTCTTGTCATCATTGGACATTTTTCAATAAGGTGATTTGGATCACCACACTTGAAACATTTCCTTTCATTCTTGTTGTTCTTGTCATCCTTACTCTTTTGAAATGTTTTCTTTTCATCATGTGGTTATCTTACGAATCTTCCTCGCCTTTTGAAGAATTTCTTGAAATCTCTTACGGCCATGGCGTATTCTTCGTCATCAATTTCGGAAGATGAGCTATCTTCGATACTAGATTCCTTTCTAGCTTTCAAGGCGATTGACTTGCTTTGCTCTCGTTTTCCTTTGACCATTTCGGAATCATTCTTTATAATTGCTTCGTAGACTTTTAAATTTTCAATTAATTCATCAAGTTGCAATGTTGACAAATTCTTTGATTATTCAATAGCCGTCACTTTAGCTCGCCATTTTGGGTGAAGAGCCCTAAGAAACTTCCTAACAAAATTCTTACTAGAAAAATTTTCATCAAGTGCTTTTAAACTTGTGATGATAGTGTTAAATCTAGCAAAAGCATTATCAATTGATTCCTCTTCCGGAATCGTGAATTGCTCATATTGTTGAACAAGTAGATCTATCTTATTATCTTTAACTTGACTATTACCTTGGTGAGTTATTAGTAAAGAGTTCCAAATATCTTTTACGGTTTCACACATAAAGATCCTTTCGTACTCTTTACGTGGTAGCGCATTATAAATAACCATTTTTGCTTCATTATTTTTAGCAAGTTTTCTTTTTAAATCATTATTTTGTTTTTCAAAAGGTACGATTTCATCTTTCTTTGTTTCGGGGTTATTTTGAATAGGTAAAAAAATCACCATTAGTAATAACATGCCAAAGATCTAGATCTTTTGACTTCACATAAGTTTCGAATCGATTTTTCCAATATAAAAATCCATCACTTTCAAATAGTGGTGGTCTTTGCATAGATTGCCCTTCTAAATATTTTTCAGATTTCATAGATCGTTACAAGTTTTAAAATACAATATATTTTAAAGATCTTGCTAGACGTGGCTCCTGATACCAATTGTGGAAAACTAGAAGGGGGGTTGAATAGTTTTACGTCCTTTTTAAATTTATTACCAAAATATTTTGTAGCTTATAAAAACTTTCGATTTGATCTCAAGTGAATTCAAGTAACAACCAATATAAGCAATTATAATCTAATAATGAAAGTATTGAAATAGAATGAAGAAAAGATAGAGTTAGAAAGATCAAACTGATTGATGCTAAACCACCAACTTATATTGACCAAAGAATGGTCAAACAAGTCAAATAGCCTAGATCAATGCTCCGAGTAATATAAGGTATCACCGGGTCGTTAAATCCCGTTGAGGTGTGAATTGTAACTTTAGCGTGCTTTGTGATCGGGTGTTTATTCACAGAAAGGTTTTGTTGTGAGAATTATTTGAATATTATTAACAGAAATAACTTAGGAAAGCTATGTGAATGATTACGGGAATTGAGATTCAGAAGGAATCACTTAAAACTTAAAAACCGTACGTTTTTCGAAAACGCGAACAAACGTACGAAAAATAAAAGTGAACGAAGTGATCTGAGAAGGCTACTGGTATGAAAATTTACTTTTTACAAACCTAATGATGAGAGAAAATTTTTGGAAATTTAAAACTAATTTTTACACTCAAATGAGCTAATGTAAGGTCCACTTTGGTGAAATCTGATGAAAATAAGTGCAATGAACAATTTTAAGCAAGTAACACACAAATAAGATAACACAATAAGTCACAAACTCAGAATAAGCACTTGGCTTATTTAGATTCTGAGACAGAATGGGACAGACTTATGAGGTCAAACAAAGTGGGGTCCACAGGTCTTGAGGTCAAATAAATGGTCAATACTACTTCCCTGGTAGGAGGGGGTTGTATGAAACCAATATGGAGGTGTGGGACCCACTGGGTTAGCCACAAACTACCACCAAAGGTGGTGGGTGAGATGGGTGGTCTGTGCACAGGGCAAGGCCTTGCCCTGCAGCTCAGTTTGAGCTTAAGCAGAAGCTTGAGAAAAAATCAATAAATTAAGACAACCATAGGGACTTGTAGTTCTACTGATAGACTATTACTCCAACAATTTTCAGATCTTAAAACCACCCACAAAATTCACAATAAATCACCCCATATTTGGAAAAACCTGAGTATGGTGTTTTTGACTTTTTTGAGAAATTTTGAGATTTGACTTTTATGAACTTGGATTGCTGATTTAATGACTTTGATTGTTATGATAAGCAGAAATGTGACCAAATTAAGTTAAAATACAAGCTTATGAAAAGGTTTGATGGTTTTTGCACTCCCAAGATCACCACAGTTAACTGTGGTGATAATTTCCCTAAGATTTTGACTTTTGTTGTGTTTGTGAACAAAAGTTTGGTTTCCCTGACCTTATAACCACCCAATAAACTTAATGAAACAAAGAGTTGCACAAATAAACAAGTAGAACAATGCAAACAGCCTACAACCAAACACTCCTTTAAAAACAGTTATTGATGAGATTTTGATTCAGACAAACATACAATACAACCTACTGATAGAAACTATTATAATAAACAATAAATGAGTAATTAAGACAATAATAAGTAGCTAAATTACTTAGAAGAGTACAAGTTAAAAAAGTGGGCTTACATAAGCCTTCCAAGCTCAGATTGCAAACCA
The DNA here is from genome assembly GCA_030686995.1 of Artemisia argyi. Lineage (NCBI taxonomy): Eukaryota > Viridiplantae > Streptophyta > Magnoliopsida > Asterales > Asteraceae > Artemisia > Artemisia argyi. The sequence continues at coordinate 77,288,489 of CM060698.1, read as the reverse complement.
AGGACCAATTGAAACAACCTAATGACCTCCCATGAGGTCCCTAACCCACAGCCATCCTTTATTAACTGTGCTCCTTGCTCATTCAACCATTGATCTCCATTTTTCTATTTTATTTTTATTTTTCTTGAATTTTTTAGTATTTTGGAAACTGAATTTAGGGTACTGATAAAAGCTTGTAAAGCTTTTAAAAAGTTGTTTTCTGAGTTTGTAAGAGCTTATGAATAGCTTAAACACACATTGGATCCTTAACTTAACACTTGAGAAATTTAAGTGGAACTTGAAAATTGAAAATGAGAATTAAACTTTAAAACAGAACTTTCATTGATAAAAAAGATTACAATACATTAAAATAAACTGAAAAACATAGAAACTAAAGATATTACACACTTAGGCTCATGTATGAGCTACAATATATATAACGAAACAAAACTAGGCCTTTTCTCTTCCCACTTGGTTCTTTTTTGAATTCTGAGAGTCCCACAAGCCTCTTGTTGACTCCTTGACCAAATCCCTGCCATTCAATTGCTTTAAAATCAATCTAAACCCTTGATTAGGATTTTGGCGCCAAAAGGGTATACGGGGCAATATGAGTGGAACTGGTGGGGGGTTGGTTTGGGAATTTATTGTGGTGGGTTAGTTTGGTGTGGACATTAATTGTGGGGGTGGCTGAGGTGAAAAAGGTGAGGAGGGGGGGGGGAAGTTTACCTGGTTTTACGCTGGGATGTTGGGGGAAGAAGATGGTCAAAGGGTCTTTTGACCCTTGTTGACTATTTGACCCTGCCTTGGCTTTTTATTAAAGAAATGAGATGGGCTGGGGGTTTAGTGGGCTTAGGGGATTATTGGACTGGATCATGGTTTTGGATTAGGATAAATGGTTTGGTTTTGGGTTTAGATATTAGGGTCCGGTTGGTTTGTTAAGTTTATGAACACAAGGACCATTTTTGTAATTTCCCATAACTTGGAGGACTGAAGTTGTGATTTCACCAAAGCTATCCCCCACACTAAACTATTGCTAGTCCCTAGCAATCTTTTTAGAAAATTTGATGGATTTTAAACTCTTTACCAAATGCCATCACTTCTGGAGTAGCCAGGTGTAAGAACTGTGGCACACCTAATAACCGTGTGATTTTGAGCAAACCACTAGCTTTCAACGAATTTGTTTAGTCTTTACCAAGAGCCGTTTGCTCCTGGACTAGCCAGCATCTTGATGGACCTAGTCAACATCTTGGTGAGCTGATTACCAATTATGGATTTTCCACTGCCTTTACCACAAACCATAATCTTGCGGGCTAGCCAACTCATTCACTTTATGGGATATGGGGAGTTGAGGAACCATACAATTTTGGGCAAATTGCAAGCCGCCAACGGATTTGAGTTATCTTTACCAAGAGCCGTTTGCTCCTGGATTAGCCAATCCCTTTGTCGGTTAGACCTGGCGGACTGATTACCACAAAAATTTTGAAATAAAGTGAAAAAATTTTGAAAATTTTGGCCAAAAACGGGGGTACTTGAAGATATATTTTGATAAAATTCGCTAGAATTCCCCCCCCCCCCCACACTTAGAAATGAATATTGTCCTCAATATTCAAAGTCCCGGCTATTATGCCGACTCTTTGAACGTAAAAAGCCAAGATTCGAATCTAACTGTGGAAATACCAAATTTCACTTTATTTCTATATATACACCTTTTTTTTTGAACTTATATACATATATACATTTTTTTCAAACAGCGGGGGGTCGGCCATTCCCCCACACTAGGTGGTAGAAAATAGAAAGAATCAGAGATACGGGTGAAAACCCGTATTGTACTATTGTTTTTGTTCATCGAGTCGCTAGCTTGACTCGATCCCCGAATTCAATTGTCCTTGGGGAAAGTTTGGAGATCCGGGACAACCATGGATGGTATGTCCTTTCCAAAGTAGTGCTTTAAACGATGTCCATTCACTTTGAAATTAGGACCGTCATTTTGAGATAATTCGACGGTGCCATAAGGATAAACCTTTGCGATATTGAATGGACCAGTCCATCGGGTTTTGAGCTTTCCCGAGAAGATCTTGAGTCTAGATTTGAAAAGAAGGACTCGATCACCAACGTTGAAAACGCGGTTTTTGATTTTTGAGTCATGAATCTTCTTTGTCTTTTCTTTATAGATCCGAAGTTCGTTTAATTCATTTAGTTGAACTTTTCTATGATCACCCGCCGTTTTGAGGTCAAAATTGGCATGCTTGAGAGCCCAATAGGCTTTGTGCTCAAGCTCGATCGGAAGATGGCACGCTTTCCCGTACACAAGTTTATAAGGCGTACACCCAATGGGTGTTTTGTAAGCCGTACGGAAAGCCCAAAGTGCATCATCTAATTTGTTCGACCACGATGCACGATTCTCACCTACAGTTCTTTCCAATATTCTTTTAATGCCCCGATTGGAAACTTCGACTTGTCCACTTGTTTGAGGGTGGTACGCAGTGGAAAGACGGTGAGTTACACCGTACTTTTGCATGACTTTGTCAAATTTGTCATTACACAAGTGCGTACCACGATCACTAATAATAGCACGTGGAGTTCCGAATCGGGCAAAAAGAGCTTTTAAAAATTTCACAACTACTCGGGCATCATTTGTGGGTAAAGCTTTCGCTTCAACCCATTTTGACAAGTAGTCAACTGCCACGAGTATGTATTTGTTGCCGTGAGAGGATGGAAATGGCCCCATAAAGTCGATGCCCCAGATATCAAAGATTTCACAAACTTGAATTGCATTTTGAAGTATTTCGTTCTTTTGTGAAATGTTCCCGTGCCGTTGACAAGCGTCACAGGACTTGACCAATTCTTGGGCATCCTTGTAAATCGAGGGCCAATAAAAGCCGGAATCAAACACCTTTTTGGCAGTGTAGTTGGGATTGTGGTGGCCCCCCGTGGGACCAGCATGGCAAGCCTTTAAAATTTCAGCGGCTTCCTGACCATACACACACCGCTGGATGACTTGATCCGCGCATATTTTGAACAAGTAGGGGTCGTCCCAAAAGTAATGTTTTACATCTTTGAAAAATTTATTTTTTTGTTCGGACGACATCCCTTTCACAATGAAGTTACCCGCAAGATAGTTTGCAAAGTCGGCAAACCATGGGGTAATCGAGTCTCCACGAAATGAAACCACATTGAGGGTTTCGAGAGGAAATGTTTCATCTATTTCCTTTTTCTCGAAAGCATTTTGGTGAGGGTTTTCAATATGGGAGAGATGATCAGCAGCTAGGTTCTCAACTCCTTTTTTATCACGAATAATGATATCAAATTCCTGAAGGAGGAGAACCCAACGGAGGAGTCTCGGCTTTGCATCTTGTTTTGCAAATAGATACTTCAAAGCCGAGTGATCCGTATACACTATGCTTTTGGTCAGAATCAAGTATGGCCGGAATTTTTCAAAAGCATACACCACAGCTAATAATTCTTTTTCAGTGGTGGTGTAATGACTTTGAGCCTCGGTCATAGTCTTGCTGGCATAGTGTATAGGCTGAAAATGTTTTGTTTTGATTTGCCCCAAGACTGCCCCTATAGCATAATCACTAGCATCACACATGAGCTCGAAAGGCAAGTCCCAATCGGGGGCAACAAGAATCGGTGCCTCGGTAAGCCTTTTCTTTAATGTTTCAAAGGCTTCGATGCACTCAGGGGAAAAGATAAAAGGAGCATCCTTTTCGAGGAGATGGGTCATAGGCCGGACGATTTTAGAAAAATCTTGAATAAACCTACGATAGAAACCGGCGTGACCCAAAAAGCTCCTAACACCTTTCACAGTCGTGGGATGAGGCAATTTTGCAATGACGTCCACTTTGGCTCTGTCAACCTCAATCCCGTTCTTTGAAATTTTATGGCCAAGGACAATGCCCTCTTTGACCATAAAGTGACTCTTCTCCCAATTTAGACATAACTTTGTGTCTTCACAACGTTTTAGCATGTTGTCTAAATGGGAGAGACATGATTGGAACGAATCCCCAATGACCGAAAAATCGTCCATGAAGACCTCCATAGTTTTCCCAATCATGTCGGAAAAAATGGCCATCATACATCTTTGAAACGTGCCCGGAGCATTACATAAGCCAAATGGCATACGTTTATATGCGAAAGTTCCATAGGGGCACGTAAAAGTGGTCTTTTCTTGGTCTTGCGGGTCAATGGGAATCTGAAAGTAACCCGAGAAACCATCGAGGAAGCAATAGTACTCATTCCCCGCTAATCTTTCGAGCATCTGATCCATAAAGGGCAGAGGAAAATGATCCTTACGGGTGGCGTCATTCAATTTGCGATAATCAATGCAGACGCGCCAACCCGTAACCAAACGAGTTGGAATTAACTCATTCTCCTCGTTTGTGACAACAGTAATGCCACCCTTTTTTGGAACACAATGAATTGGGCCGACCCAAGGACTGTCCGAGATAGGGTAAATCAATCCGGCATCAAGAAGTTTTAAAACCTCTTGTTTGATAACCTCGTGAATTTTTAGATTCACCCTTCTTTGATGTTGGACTGCAGGTTTGAAGTCATCCTCTATTAATATCTTGTGAGTACAAAACTCAGGGTCGATGCCCTTGATGTCGGAGAGTCGCCAAGCAATTGCTCGCTTATGAGACTTCAAAACCTTTATAAGAGCAGCCTTTTCCTCAACACTTAAGTCTTTAGCAATTATGACGGGTAATTTATCATCACCCTCCAGAAATGCATATTCAAGATGAGGTGGCAAGTCCTTAAGTTCAACTGCGGGAAAATCATCAGTTTTCTCAACATTTTTGACTTCCTCCTTATGAAGTGTTTGTGGTAGAACAGGAAGAGGAGAGGGATCTTCGTTTAATAACTTTTCAAGCATGAGAACATCCCCCTCGAGGTCAATCTCTTGGTTATCGATTCCATCGGGAATCGAATCACTGTTGAGATAGGCCTCAATTTCTTCTAAGATGAAGTTACTTCCCTCAAATGGAGTGAGGGAAGGAGAAGAATTGGCAATAATGGGGTGAGAAGATGGAGTGAAGTTTTCACTCGGAGAATCATCGACAAAACCTAAAACCTCTTGAGCGTACTCCTCAGACGCAACATCAATGACATCAATTCGGTTAACCGTTTCGGCATCATAATTAGAGGAGTACCTCGAAGTTTGATCGAGGTTAAACGTTACTACTTCATTACTAACACGAAGAGTTATTTCCTCTTCGTGCACATCAATTAACGCACGACCCGTCCTTAAGAATCCTCTCCCAAGAATGAGAGGAACTCGTGGGTCAGCATCGAAATCCACAACCACAAAATCTGCCGGAAAGTGGAAATTTCCCACCTTCACAAATACATCCTCGGCAATGCCAAGGGGACGAGATGTTGAGCGGTCTGCCAGCTCGAGAGTCATGCAGGTGGTTGTGAGTTCTGGAAGAGAGAGCTTTTTCCATATTGAATAAGGCATCAAGTTGATGCTCGCACCTAGATCGGCCAGGGCGAAGCACTCAACCATTCCGGGAAAAACACATGGAATGAGAAATTTTCCCGGACCTCCTAGCTTCTTGGGAAGCTTTTTCAAAAGAACTGCAGAGCAGTTTTCATTGAGCGGAGTTCGAGCCATCTCGAATAGTTTCTCTTTATTGTTCAACAGATTTTTGATTGTCGATGCGAATTTAGGCATCAACAGGAGAGCATCCGCGAAACTGATATCAAAATGAATATCTCGGAAGATTTGAAAAAACTTTTCCATTTGATGATTTGCTTTTTCGCGGAGCTTCTGGTCTTGTAACCTAGATGGATATGGTAGTGAAGTTTTAGATATAGGGTTCTCTCCAGGAGTTGTTGATGGTTCAAATACAACTCCCGGTTTTGGTACAATTCCTGGTTTTGGTACAATTTCTGGAACAACCTGAGGGTGGACGTGTGCGGTACTTCGTGGGCTAGTAGATTGCACCTTGTCCGTGGTTGCCTCAGGCTCAATTTCCACTTCCCCGGCAGCGGCGCCAAAAATTGATTGATGCTAAACCACCAACTTATATTGACCAAAGAATGGTCAAACAAGTCAAATAGCCTAGATCAATGCTCCGGGTAATAAAAGGTATCACCGGGTCGATAAATCCCGTTGAGGTGTGAATTGTAACTTTAACGTGCTTTGTGATCGGGTGTTTTTTCACAGAAAGGTTTTGTTGTGAGAATTATTTGAAGATTATTAACAGAAATAGCTTAGGAAAGCTATGTGAATGATTACGGGAATTGAGATTCAGAAGGAATCACTTAAAACTTAAAAACCGTACGTTTGCCGAAAACGCGAACAAACGTACGAAGAATAAAAGTGAACGAAGTGATCTGAGAAGGCTACTGGTATGAAAATTTACTTTTTACAAACCTAATGATGAGAGAAAATTTTTGGAAATTTAAAACTAATTTTTACACTAATTTTATAATTACTAATAATTAAATACTAATTTTCTAATTATTTTTAAGTAACTAAATTAACCTAAATTATAAATAAATAGAAAATTAACTTGGAAAAATAAAAATTAAACTTGGAAAAATCTAAAATACTATAGAACTAATTTTAGAAATGAAAATATGTTTTTAAGACTATTTAATTAATTATTACTAATTATTAACTAATTATTAATTATTTAAATTAACCTAAATTCTAATTAATTATTAAAATACCCTAGAAAAATGAAAATAAAATTTGGAAAAATTAAAAATAACTAAAAACTACTTTTAAAATTTAATTTATATTTTTTTGATTTTCTAATTAATTATTATTAATTATTAACTATTTAATAATTACTAAAAACTATTTTAAATTAAGAAAAATACTAAATGATGCAAGAAAAATCTGAAAAAATTATAGAAATTATTTTTACACACCAGAAGCCTAGGAAAATTATAAAAATGGAAATTGCTTAATAATAAGCTGAAGAATAAGCCAATTGGCTTAAATAGAAGCTACCACTTCTATTAAGTTGGACTTATTTGAGATTTTCTTTTTCCAAACTGCTTATTATAAGTTTTTAAGCAACTTTTATGAAGTGGGTTTGACTGTGGTCAAGGAAATAAGCACTTCAAGTGCTTAAACCTATGACAGTTGACTTTCTTTGACCAAGAGTGGAAATAAGCTCAAATGAGCTAATGTGGGGTCCACTTTGGTGAAATCTGATGAAAATAAGTGCAATGAACAATTTTAAGCAAGTAACACAATAAGTCACAAACTCAGAATAAGCACTTGGCTTATTTAGATTCTGAGACAGAATGAGACAGACTTATGAGGTCAAACAAAGTGGGGTCCACAGGTCTTGAGGTCAAATAAATGGTCAATACTACTTCCCTGGTAGGAGGGGGGTTGTATGGAACCAATATGGAGGTGTGGGACCCACTGGGTTAGCCACAAACTACCACCAAAGGTGGTGGGTGAGATGGGTGGTCTGTGCACAGGGCAAGGCCTTGCCCTGCAGCTCAGTTTGAGCTTAAGCACAAGCTTGAGAAAAAATCAATGAATTAAGACAACCATAGGGACTTGCAGTTCTACTGATAGACTATTACTCCAACAATTTTCAGATCTTAAAACCACCCACAAAATTCACAATAAATCACCCCATATTTGGAAAAACCTGAGTATGGTGTTTTTGACTTTTTGAGAAATTTTGAGATTTGACTTTTATGAACTTGGATTGCTGATTTAATGACTTTGATTGTAATGATAAGTAGAAATGTGACCAAATTAAGTTAAAATACAAGCTTATGAAAAGGTTTGATGGTTTTTGCACTCCCAAGATCACCACAGTTAACTGTGGTGATAATTTCCCTAAGATTTTGACTTTTGTTGTGTTTGTGAACAAAAGTTTGGTTTCCCTGACCTTATAACCACCCAATAAACTTAATGAAACAAAGAGTTGCACAAATAAACAAGTAGAACAATGCAAACAACCTACAACCAAACACTCCTTTAAAAACAGTTATTGATGAGATTTTGATTCAGACAAACATACAATACAACCTACTGATAGAAACTATTATAATAAACAATAAATGAGTAATTAAGACAATAATAAGTAGCTAAATTACTTAGAAGAGTACAAGTTAAAAAAGTGGGCTTACATAAGCCTTCCAAGCTCAGATTGCAAACCAAGGACCAATTGAAACAACCTAATGACCTCCCATGAGGTCCCTAACCCACAGCCATCCTTTATTAACTGTGCTCCTTGATCATTCAACCATTGATCTCCATTTTTTTATTTTATTTTTATTTTTCTTGAATTTTTTTTAATATTTTTGCAAACTGAGTTTAGGGTGCTGATAAAAGCTTGTAAAGCTTTTAAAAAGTTGTTTTCTGAGTTTGTAAGAGCTTATAAATAGCTTAAACACACATTGGATCCTTAACTTAACACTTGAGAAATTTAAGTTGAACTTGAAAATTGAAAATGAGAATTAAACTTTAAAACAGAAATTTCATTGATAAAAAAGATTACAATACATTAAAATAATCTGAAAAACATAAAAACTAAAGATATTACACACTTAGGCTCATGTATGAGCTACAATATATATAACGAAACAAAACTAGGCCTTTTCTCTTCCCACTTGGTTCCTTTTTGAATTCTGAGAGTCCCACAAGCCTCTTGTTGACTCCTTGACCAAATCCCTGCCATTCAATTGCTTTAAAATCAATCTACGCCCCTGATTAGGATTTTGGCGCCAAAAGGGTATACGGGGCAATATGAGTGGAACTGGTAGGGGGTTGGTTTGGGAATTTATTGTGGTGGGTTAGTTTGGTGTGGACATTAATTGTGGGGGTGGCTGAGGTGAAAAAGGTGAGGAGGGGGGGGGGGAAGTTTCCCTGGTTTTACGCTGGGATGTTGGGGGAAGAAGATGGTCAAAGGGTCTTTTGACCCTTGTTGACTATTTGACCCTGCCTTGGCTTTTTATTATAGAAATGAGATGGGCTTGGGGTTTAGTGGGCTTAGTGGATTATTGGACTGGATCATGGTTTTGGATTAGGATAAATGGTTTGGTTTTGGGTTTAGATATTAGGGTCCGGTTGGTTTGTTAAGTTTATGAACACAAGGACCATTTTTGTAATTTCCCACAACTTTGAGGACTGAAGTTGTGATTTCTCCAAAGCTTCCAAGGACCAAATATGTTACAAATCCAAAGTTCCAAAACCATTTTTTGCCATTTTCAAATTTTCAAAATTCCCCAGGGACCTATTTTGCCATTTTTGGATTTTCAGGGACCAAACTTGTAATTTTGGAAAACTTATTACCCAAGTGTAATTTTTATGATTTTTGACTTTCAAAACCTTGGGTTGACTTTTCCTTTCAAAATAAATGCTTTGGGACTAAATTTGACAAGTTTTGAAACTTGGGGGACTAAAACTGTCAATATTGCAAACTTTATACGTTTTTGCACATTTTGCATTTAAAACACATAAAACACAATCCCTGAGATAATTTAAGTATTTTGATATCTTTTTGATTGTTTTTGTATGTTTTGGCAGTTAAAATACGTCAAAAACGATGAGTGTTTGAGCACTCATCACAAACCACAACACGCGAATTTATAGTGGTTCGGCTACAAGGACACCTTCCTTGCCCTACTCCACTCCCCGAGTACCACACTCGAGAGTTTTCTTAACTATGTCAACAAACTCCTTATGGTGGAGAAACCTTACACACCTTGGCTTACACGAGTTAACGACACTAAGCTAAATGTCGAGTTCTAATCGTAGCTAGAACCAATCTCACAACTTCTTCAAGACTTCACACCTTTTTCACACCTTCACAACTTCTTCAAGACTTCACACCTTGTCAACTTCACACCTTCTTCTATGCACAACTAAGTCACAACTACTAAACTACTTTACAACACACCTAGTTTCTACAATCAACAAATTCACACAACACTTTTACAAATATCTAACACTACTACAATATGAAAATAGCTAATCACAACACTACTACAATTAAATGGATATAAAGGAGTGTTCTTCTTCTTGCACTTGAGTGGATGAAGCTTTGGATCACTTGGAAACAAAGACTTATGAATTATATGATCAAAGGATTTTTGATATAGAAATGGAGGTTGGATCAGAAAGTTTTTAGTGCAAAAAGGTGAGAAAAATATGTGGAATGATCCAGTATTTAAAGGGCCAGAAAATACTGTTCTGGAGCGTGCCGGTCCCCTTAATTAGTGGCCGGTCCCCTTAATGATTAAGGGGGCCGCCTAGTATAATTAAAGGGGCCGCCTTACTGAACGTTGGAAAAGTTTTTCTGGATAAAATTTGCCCTTTTTGGTTGGAAATTTGAAATCATATCTTTGTAGTTTAATATAACAATACCAAAAATGATTTACAAATATACATAAAATGTTAATATCATTTTATAAAATGTTATGTCTTAAGACAAGGTTTCCTTTGATCATGTAATGCATAAGATGCTTAGTTTATGCATACCTTAAGTGATATTAGATGTAGAGGTAAATATTTGTTACTAAATACTTGTTTACGTCTTAATCTTTACTTAATTTGATTTGAGTTTTGTGATTATCAAAACATAGGTTTATTGAGAAATATTAATAACGTTTTTAAACATTATTTATATCAACAAATATGTGATCGACCAGTTTTTGTACAACGAGTTTCGCAAAGACGCTGATGTTGTTGAAACATTGTGGGGTTGTGTGCAGCAGATTGAGAACGAGAAATCCAACAAGATACGTTGGAGTTTTGAAGAGAATGTGCAAGCTGCACATACACCACCACAACAACAACAATTTGTGCACGGTGCATCAAGTTCATCTGCACCAAGAGTTGTTGAGCCACAACAACATCACCTCATCTTGATAACTTTCAGCTAAGTTTTGAGAAAAATGTGAAACCTGCTGATGATGGCTGGAACTCTGAGGACGAGCGGGAGCTGAGCAGGATGGAAGCCGACTTAGAAGCAGAGAGGTTTGCGAGCTTTGATCCGTATGACAACGGTTTCCGCTCTGACAACTCGCAGACCTGGGATCACCCAGATTATAATTGAAGTTTTAGTTTTTAAATTATTATTGTAATGTTTTAATTTCTGTTTATGTTTTTATTAATAAAAATTTTACGTTTGTGTTAAAAGATCCCGCCTGAATTTTGAATTTCAAAGATCCCACCTTGTATTTAATTTTTGAATTTAAAATTTATCCCGCCTTCTGTTTGAATTTTGAATTAAAAAATATCCCGCTTCTTATATTTTATCCCCTATAAATACCAGACAATACAACACTTTTCTTCACATACTAATAAAGCATTTCACACACTCCTAAAGCATTTTACAATGAACAATCGGTGGTCAATGAAAGAAGAAGATCTGCTAGCTCGCGTATGGCTTGAAGTTAAAGATTCCGGAGAGCTTGTGAATGGACGTTCTTTTTGGACTGAAGTTACACAAAGGTTCAACAATGAGACCAATGGTGAGAACCGTAATAAAAATAGTATTACGGCTATGCGTACAAGTGAAGACCCTTGTCGTCTCAGCAATGCAAACCGAATTTATTATGAGCGCTATGGGAGAGGGATATACTATCAACATGTGTGGTTCGTTCTAAGAAACACAAATGCATTGGATAGAGACGATGAGTAATGGGAGACCCTTGTGTTATCGTGTTTTATTTGTTTTCCGTATCGCGTTTTATTTGTTTTTCGTATCGTGTTTTATCATGTAATGTCTACGTTTAATTTTTAGTTGTTTAATTCCGTATCGTTTCGTTTATGTAATATTTACGTTTTATTAATAAAATTTGTGTTTGTGTTAAAAGATGTTTTTTTTTAAAAAATAAAAAATAAAGGAAGATGATGCAATATGGGTTGCCACTGTGATGAGAGAGGTGAATATGAGTTGAAGAGAGAGAAAGCTGAGGTGGCAGCCGAAAAAATGATGCAATATGGGTTGCCACTGTGAGAATGATAATGAATAATATGATCATAAAACACACATAAGATATGAGGAAATCTTCATATTTGAGTATTTCAATCCATTGTGGTGAGCCCTATAACAAACCAAATAACATTAATGACTTTCAAAGTCATAAATTCATACTCATACACCTCCACAACCCTAAGAAAGTATCTGAATACTCTTAAAAAAAAAAAAAAAAAAAAAAAAAAAAAAAAAAGTTTGATGCCTACCAAAGTTGGATACCGTTTTCCTATAACACTAATGTGGAGGGGACGTTATCCTAAAATTTGCCCTCTAAATAAATACGTAGTAGTACTGTAATAAGGAGTGTTAATGTAGAGAGTGGCGAAGCTAGAAAATTTTTAGTGTGGGGTCGGGATTTAAATTTTTTTTTATTGCTTAATGTATAAAAAAATTTCACGATTAAAAATAGGGTCGAAACCGAATATACCGAAATTTTTTTACACAAAAACTATATACCCATACATAAAAAAAAAAAAAAAAAAAAAAAAAAAAAAAAAAAAATTCGGGGTCGGCCGCCCCCGAAAACGTTATCCTATCAACTTTATAAACGTTATCCTAAAAACCAGCAGTCTAGTTTTATTCCACCACCATGTGAAAATGATATCTTCTTCACTTTTCCAATTCTCACTTTCACCAGTCACAATAAACACCAAACGACGCCAACTTATCCACGCCTCCTCTTCTTCCGACCGGCAGGCGCTCTTTAGCCGCATTGCTCCTGTTTATGATAACGTACGCCTTAGTATATAGTATCATTTTTTCATATTATTTTCTTAATACATACATTTTTTTATATAATGACAGTTGAACGATGTGTTGAGTTTGGGGCAGCATCGGGTATGGAAACGTATGGCTGTTGATTGGACTGGGTAATTTTAATTATCTAGTGTATTATTATTATTCAGGGGTGTTTGGCATTGCGTTTTAAGTGGCACATTTGGGGGTGTTTGGCTGTCCTTATAGCTGAAATAGGATTAAGATTATGCTTTTTTTTTTTTGGCCAAACTAATCATTTTAGAGTAGCTAGCGATCATGATATACATGTTTTATTTATAGGTCATTTTACATTAATGGGTGTTTCGGAAAGCTTAAACGGCTAATGCTTGTTACATAGAAACAACTTTGGGTAAAAGCCATAAATGCTTAACGTACTTACAAAATAGACTCATTATACTTTTATTATTGTCAATATGCCTAATTAAGTTCGTATTTTTTTTTTTTTTTTTTTTTTTTTCATAATGCTTAACAAATGCTTATTTATTATGCAAAAATACTTAAATACCCTTGGATCATTATCACCACAACTCGAGTAAGGTGTCATTAGTAAGAAAAAGAAAAATTACACATATGGCTATCTCTTTCAATTCATGTTTACTAGAATAATTGTTATCTCTTTCAAACACATACTAAAACAATCACTTAGATCTTTCACGCGGCTTAAGATCCGACGAGTTATGTATGTTTGTTCCATAGTTTCGGAGGTTTCAGCGTGCTCCACTGATTTATTTTGTGTCTGTTAAGTTTGCAAACAAATACATGTTTCATGATGGAAAAAGCTTTAAAAGCATAAAAATTAAACTAGTTGATTTGATCTAAACTTAATAACAATGAAAGATAATATTAGACTTTTGGTCCGAGTTTTGCATTTGCTCAGGCCCAAAGATATACTATGACCTTCCCCCCTAGTTGTGTCGTCTTTTATTTCAAACAGATTTGGTCTGACATTACAAGTTTTCTATGTTGAATTATTGGTTTTTTCATGATAGATCAAGTTATTAAGATGTGCCTTGTTCACGAGCTTACATATAAGACACTTGAGAGCCATCTCGTCTTGATCCTTCAAATAAAAATACAAAGAGATTAAGAAAGATAATGAGTTGTGTGGTAAAGAGGAAGTGGCTAAAAGACAAATCATGGCAGATTGAAATAAAAATGGGGTGGCGTTTTATATGTGCTTTCAAGAAAGAAACTTTGACCAATTAAATAGGTGTTCTTTGGTGGTTTTTTCCCTGGAAATTATGGTGGTGGGAGGTAGGAGATGAAGATGTGGGAAATGACGAGAATACCCTTAACAAATCCTATTAGTTATGTGTAATGAAAAAAAATACGAACTTAATTAGGCATATTGACAATAAAAAAAAAGTATAGTATGTAGAATGAGTCTATTTTGTAAGTACGTGAAGCATTTATGGCTTTTACCCAACAACTTTTTACCTTATCTGCTGTAAAAACACAATATGCAGAAGATAGTGTTTTAATTGGTTTTTTTCAGCTTATTCCAGATAAGATGTTTGGCTTTATCTAAACACTCAAATGTGATTATTAGTGCTATAATGCAATAAGTTGTTTAAATAAGCTTACCCAAACACTCCCCAAGTATTCAGAATCTACCAAACACTCAAACAAAACACATATGCACATTTAGACACCATCTCTTGCAGCGCATTTTATCATGGTTGATCATGTGACTTTGATTAATCTAAATCATGTAAACACTTTCAAAGCGCAATGCCAAACAACCTTCACTTTAATACTTAAAATATAAGAGTGATTCATGTTGTTTATGTATCATTGAATCTGAATGCTATATATTGATTTGTGTTCTCTTTTGAAACTGTTATAGAGCAAAAGAAGGGGATAATGTGTTGGATTTGTGTTGTGGAAGTGGTGATTTAGCATTTCTTTTGTCGCAAAAAGTTGGGCTCAATGGTCAGGTTTGTTTATCACTCTTACCCCCTTCTTATTTGATACATTCACTTATATTGCTAATCTTTTTATCACATTCAGTATTGTTGAAACGCACATTTGAACTTTCTGCTCCTTTGGTCTTATTTTTCTTTTTATCCACAACTATCTTTTTTGCTCATCTTTACAAAGTATTAATAGCAAGGTTTCCCCTATAGATTATTGATAGCATTGATATAATTCTTGACTAAACTACGTACTGAGTTTGGATTCACTTTGTTTGGCAAGTAGGGACTATAATATTGGGTTTGGAGTATGATAAATAATTTACAGTTAATCCAATCATCTATCTATATTTGTTAATTTTGACTCTTTTTTTGTCAATTCAATGGACATAAGGCTTCAAGGGAAAATTCAAATATGAAATCCCCTAGTTAGTCACGCTGGTCAATTACGACGTATCATGCATCTACATTATCCGTGAATATGTTGAAACTAGTTTTTCTTGTTAGCGATATACTCATAATTGTGAATTGCCCACTAATAAACCTCAATATCATCACTGTTTTTCAAAATCTGCAGGTTACTGGCCTTGATTTCTCAAGAGAACAATTAGTTGTTGCTTCATCAAGGCAGCAATTACGCTCAAAACCCTGCTACCGTAACCTCAAGTGAGCATTGGTATATTTAGCTCTTGTTTGAGTAAACAGTGTGTCGGTAATTAAGTATGGATTTATTCGGTTATGTTTTATTTCCAGAGAGTAAAATACTAAAATTTGTCTTAGAATGAAACGGGTCAAGTGATTGAAGGGGTTTGAGTCCTCCAGTTTGTGTTGTTGATGCATAAAACCTCCTGAATCATTTTTATCATTCAAATAGTATATAGATTTTGTTTCATATTTGAGTGTTTGACACAATAAGTAGTTATTATTTGAGTGTTTGACACAATAAGTATTTATTATTTGAGTGTTTGACACAATAAATATATATAATATCCCTAATAGGGGAGAAGGCAAATCAAGGTGTGCCACTTTTTTTTGGCATAAAAGGTAGCCAACTTATTTATTTATTTTTTTGGCAAATTTTGGATTTTCATTAAATATTTAAAGATCATCCATTAAGTTTTACATTTCAAGTCCATTGCCGCCGCCACCACCACCACCAATCACCGTCCCCACCCACATACCAATACCACCACCGCCACCACCAACCTCACCCATCATAGTTTTACCCCAACGCTGCCACCACCAACCCCACCCATCATCGTGGTGGTAGGTGGGGTTGGTGGTGGAGGCGGTGCTTGGTAATGGTGGGGGTGGCAGGGTTGGTGGTGGCGACGTGGGTAGCGATGGTTATTGGTGGTGTGGCGGCGGCGGTGGACTTGAAATGTAAAACTTAACGGATGACCGTTAAATATTTAACGAAAATACACATATTGGCCACAAAAATAAGTTGGCTACCTTTTTGTGCCATTTGACCTAAAATAAAAGTCTTGGACAAAAAGTGTTTTAGGCTAACCCGACTTGTATAAATTATTTTTGACTTGGACCTGTTAGTCAACCCACCCCCGTTTCCCACATCTCAAATTTATGGTTCAAGTCTTATTGGTGATTAAGTTGTGTCTTGTAGGTGGGTGGAAGGTGATGCACTTGATTTACCATTTTCCGACTGTCATTTTGATGCAATTACCATGGGCTATGGGCTAAGAAATGTAATCGATAAATATAAGGCGATGAAGGAGATATATCGAGTTCTAAAACCGGGGTCCAAAGCTTCAATCCTTGACTTTAACAAAAGCACTGATGGATTTAGCACATCTATTCAGGTTTGTTTCATTCCCTGCCAACATTTGCACTTAAATCCATTGACGAACACATGTCTTGTTTTGAAACATGCTGATGCGAAAACAATTTAAATCATTTTAACGTTGGAACGTTTTGGGATTTTGTGGCAGGGTTGGATGATAGACAATATAGTTGTTCCTGTTGCAGCTGGTTATGGTCTTACAGAGGAGTACCGATATCTAAAGAGCTCAATTCAAGAATTCTTAACAGGTTTTCTTATTTTTAGATATATTGTATGATAAAAACGGGATATATTACATAAGTTAAAGTTGGCAATTTTAAACTAATCAGCTTTCATCATTTTGTCGATTATGCCCCTTAACTCTTTTTAGTAGTGGTACAGTCTTTAAACTGTTTTTTCTGTTGTGATAGATAAACTGCTTAAAAACGACCGAAAAATGTCAAGGGACTAAAGTAAACAGTTTTTTTTACTATTAGGTGAGGAGTTAGAGCATATCGCTCTAGAAGCAGGATTTTCAAGTGCTAAACATTTTGAAGTCGGTGGAGGACTCATGGGGAACTTGGTTGCCACACGATAAAAGAAGCTCAAAAATGTCCTTACAACCATTCAATTCGTGCGACGTCCAAACGATAAGTTGCATCCAAAACTTTAATCTGTGTATCTACATTTCATTCATAGAACATTTACGTCTAATAAGCTTCATATATGCATGTTTCTGTATTTCAAAACAAAGGGTTAAACAAATTGTGTCTCTTGCTTTAACTTTTTTACATATGTACAATATATAAAACACCTCCATCTCCATTATCTAATTTTCGTTATTTATATATAACACTATAGCTTCACCCAAAATAGTATATTTTAGCTACATAACGGAGTAAAAAACATATGGTCATAATTAGTGTTACCTAGGGAAGAAATGACTATGAGAAATTGTAGCAACTGAATTAGAATCATCACCGTCAGAGTAATGCAGTAGCTTTTGTGTGGTGCTGTTAAGCTCCATGGTTTTTTCGTCTATAAAAGGGGGATTAGATGGTGCGGGTAATGGTTCATCATCTTTTGCCAACATTTTTAGTGCTCTTGACATAGATGGTCTTAAAGATGGAGCCTCTTGAATGCAAAGAAGGCCTACATGTACGACTCTTATTGCATCTTTCTGGAAAATGATGTTAGGATAAGTATGCATCATCAGGTTCGGGTCGAAGAGTTCCTCCACTGTACCTTTCTTGAAATACTTCCATGCCTGTTCATCCACAAGCAACACATTATGTCCCACCATAGTTGTGACATTTGACGAATGCACAATGTCTAAAGGGTCAAAGGTGAAAAAAAAAAAAAGTTTTAGTTAAACTTCATGTAACCATTTTTTTTGCCCACAAAGTTACATTCTCATTTTGATTTATTTATTATTTTTTAATTTTTAATTTAAACCCTCAAAAATTAAATTTTCTCAATTTAAGGTAATATGTACAAGTTACTACAACAAAATGTTAATGTTGCAGTATCTTTGACCATGTTGACTTTTTTATGTCATGCCTAAGAAACCGGTACCCCAAATAATAATGGACCAAAGTTAGTTAATTTTTTACACACTCAGCCCATGCCTAAATCACTCTGCCTAAATCACTCTACAAATCTTCAAATATACTAACCTAACCAATATCATTATTTTCGGCAAGCAAAGGCTGTGACATGTAAAGTTTTTATACTTACAGTTGACAGTAAGCTATCGGTATAGTCTATAGTTTTACTTCTGTTGTTTTCCATTCCAGTGATGACTTCCAGTAGTAACACACCAAAGCTAAAGACATCAGCCTTTTCAGTTAACTGGCCATGTGCTAGGTACTCTGGAGCCATATATCCTCTATAATATTAAAAAATAAAATAACAAATTTAGCAAGAAAAGTATATAACAATGTAAGGTCGAAAGGCTAAAACAATGAGATAGTTACAGTGTTCCTGCAATGGCGGTGCTGATATGACTCCCATCCTCTTGAAATGATCTGGCCAACCCAAAATCGGCTATTTTGGCACGAAGTCGTAAGTCTAACAAGATATTAGAAGCTTTAATATCCCTGTGAATTATTCGCGTTCTGTTATTTTCATGTAGATAAACAAGGCCTTCTGCTACACCAATAATAATCTCAAATCTCTTCTCCCAGCTTAGGTCCCTTCCTTTTATTTCATCTGCAGAAGTTCTCACATTCATAATTACAGGTCAACATATGTTTGTGCTTATATGGCTCATACTTAGTTGATGCCAAACCAGGTCGGGGCGCAACACCTTTTTTCCATTACACTAATTAAATCTTCTGAATAAAATGAATGTTTAAAAGATATGGGCGACTTCCAACCCTTTTGACCTTTTAGCAAACTTTCTTTATTTGACAAGTTTAAGACAAAATACACCCCAATAGACCAATTTATAAGTAAGAAACTGAAAATGACACCTCTAAATGTGAAATGAGTGTGACTAAAAGGTTTTGAACATACCAAAAATGAAGCGGTCAAGGCTCATATAGGGTAGATACTCGTATATAAGAATGCTTTCAGGTCCTGAACAGCTGCATCCTAACAGCCTAACCAGATTTTTATGTTCAACACTACTAATCATATTAACTTCGTTATAGAAATCTTTTGCTCTGAATCTGTTATTTAAGAAGAGCCTCTTCACAGCTATCTCTCGTCCATCTGAAAGAACCCCCTGAAAGAAATATCAGTGTTTACATTAATTATGTCTAATGAAGCCTAACTGCTTGTTTAATGTGGTTGTACTATAAGGTAGTACCTTGTACACAGTCCCAAAGCCTCCTTGTCCGACTTTATTAGATTCGTCCCAATTTCCTGTTGCTTTCTGAACAGTGGTGTATTTGAAGTTCAAGCTACTGTCAGTAAGAATCTTTGCCATTTTCTCAACATCATAAGAACCTGAAACATTAAGCAATCATTAGTTTATTTTAGATATCCTGTATCGAAGTTTTAAGAGTATTCCAAAACATGATCCTACCTTTTCTCTTCTGCTGTATATATCGGCGGTTCCTTATATATAATACAATCATCAAAGCAACTGCCAAAACTGCTAAAGAACTAACAACGGAAATCACAATAGCTATTATCCTCCCTGCAAAGCCCGTAAATGAAAAAAAATATCATAAGAGTGAGAAGATTACATGCATATACCATCCCTATGGATTAATGAAAATAATGGAATTCGTCCCTTCTTGACACCATCTATGGTCCCAAAATGGTGCATTAAGGGACCATTTCCACTATTTTAACTAAACAATAGGAACAATTTTAGTCAAATAGAATGTAAACAGCTTATACTTTGCTGAATGTATGATTTTTAAAATCGTATAGAACTGTTACCTTTATTGCTAGAGCTGCTTATGACTGGTACAGGATTGAGAAAATTAGTATTCGAATACCTCATGAAACATCCTGTGTTCAAAACACGCCCTTCAGACCATGGTAAACATTTCGTTATCGAAGTAGATGCATTCACCAAACATGCCCTACAAGAATCCGGACTCAAAGTCCTCCAACATTCTGCCATCACATACACCGACTTATTAGTACCTGACACAATCATTTCTTCCCTAGCGAAGTATCCACTATTTCTTAACACGCTTGTTGCAACATTCACTACTGCCTGGCTCGTTGAATTTTGAAAAAATCTACTCTCCCTTGTTGTATTCCCACACACAATAGTATCATTAGGTCCTGTATACTGCTCAAAGAAACTATAGTTTTGAACTCTCATATAGCACCCGTCGAGATATATGCGGCCTCCTGTTAGAGGGAAGCAGCCTGGGAGATAAGTACGTATTGAAGCGTAGCACAAAATACAATCTTGTACAGAAAGATCACCATAGCATTGTGCAAGTCCATAGTTACTGTTGGGTCCTGTTCCAACAACTACTGTGGCATTATGTGAAGTTTGTATTTCCGTGCCTACTATTTCCATTGTGCGAACAAAGTTTGGGATGAAGATTGTTTGGTTGTTTTCTAACCCTCCATCACAATACATTTTAATGACTTGTGATCTTGCATCTCCATCTGATCTAGATACTAGTAATGAAATTATGCTCAACATGATGAAACTCGGAAGTGATTCTGTGGATTTCGCCATCTTGTTGAAGCAGGTTTGTTTAGCTGAAAACTTTGATAAGTTGTCAATAACAATGTTATTGATATAGAGTAGTGTGTTTAAGATTAACCAAATCTTACGACTAAAATGACAATGAAAACCATGTGTTTCGGAAGGTTGATTGAAGAGTCATCAGCATCTAGTAACCGGAAATGGGTCAAATTGTTAGTTAATAGATGGGTTGCTTTCATATATTTATGTAGTAAATTTGGTGCAGAGTAGGTGACAAAATTGAATACACATATAGTTTGTTGTAGGAGTAGACTTTTAGTCTAAGGAGGAAAAAATTTGAAAATATAAGATCAGGCTAAAAATGATCATACGCAGTATTATACGTTCTTACCTAACACTCTAGCTATATCCTCCATCAGCAGAGCCACATCGTGTTTTGGAACTAGTCACTGATACATCTTGTTAGCACTCTGTAGCTCAACGTGCACATGTGTAAGTAATACCAGACCTTCTCAGAAGTCTTCACCGACGACGGAGTATGTTTTGATTATTGTAGGCCGATGTTCCACTTTGTAGAGTTTTTTTTTAATTTTTTATAGTCGTTTTGGAAGTTATTATTATTTTCTTTTTAAAAAGTGTCCTACTTCCATTTTTTAGTGTTTGAGAAACTTTTTGCTACAGATTCTGGTTACGTGATTTTCAAATGTAGATATAACGGCCATTTTAAACATAAAAATTTGCTTCTAAAATTCAAAGAGAAATGATAAATCCTCTACCAAAACATCCTACTTATCTTCCTACTCACAGTATCCTGACAAATGTCAGAACTAACGGTTTAGATGCAGAGAAAGAATGAGTGAAAAAAAAATATAATACTGTAGTGTGTGTAGAAGGATTAGTAGGAGGCTTTTAGCAATGCTCAAAGTCAAATGATATCTTTTTCTTTTACTATCATTTTCCTATGATTTGAATAATCATGTAAGTCAAGAATAATATGATATGATGGTCACATTTGCTCTCTGTTGTATATTTAATACCATCATCGGTAACGTAATGGAATGGTCATCATTCTTTAAGGTCAAACAATTCGTGCTTCTGATTCTTAATGAGTAAGTTATCCGACTGCCATTTATTTAAAACAAAATGATGTTTTTTCTTATAGACTTTAGGCGGTTTTAGCTAAATGTATAACCACTATGGTAAATTTGTCAATATTGAAATCTTCGAAAATTGATGATGACTAAGTAACAAACTCAAGGTACGGTTACCAACTCAATAGCTAATGATATGATATACTCCATCGTTCTAATATAATAGGCGTAGCGGGTTTGGACACCAGTAAATTAGTATTTCCACACAACCAATCATTGGACTCAAATAAATAATAAATATATATTTTCTCTCTCACACACAACCATCATCTCTCACATAGTTAGAAATCTAATACTCTCTCTCCAAAAAAATCACACCAGATCTCGAGTTCGATGGTTGTTGTGGCTGTGAGATTTCACGTCAGCGGTGGTTGGGCCTCTTCGGCTGGACAACAGCGGAAAACGGCGCTCCTGGTAATTTAAACCCGCTAGCAGTCACCCATGTGTAACGTCGGTGGTGGTCCGTTAGGTTGCTTTTGGTTGGGTTGCGGTGGTCAAGCTGGTGGTGGTGCTACATCTTGTGTTGGTTGCCGGAATATTTAAAGAAAATATTTAACCATTATCAAAGTTGAAAAAGTTAAAGAAGGTTGTATTTATTAGGTATAAAATAAAGAAATGCATCGAAAACTGTAAAATAAAAGCATGTATAAAAAAGTACGCATGCCAGGGTCAAAGTTTGGTCGGATGGTGTATAAAGCACAAGACTCATATAATATAGAGTAAACTGCAAAAAATGTCTCTAAACTTTTCAAAAATTGCAAAAAATGTGCAAAAAAGAGTGCAAGAAATATCCTTAACGTTTCATTTTTCTGCAAGTTTTGCCCTTGAACCGTTACTATAGCTGCAAAAACTCAACGCTCGTTAGTTTTTTCACTTTAGTGGCTTGTAAAATGACTATTTTACCTTCGCCTACTACAAAGACATTTTTTGCAGGAACATTTTTTGAAGTTTACTATTATTTTTTATTTTTATTTTATTATTTTTTTTCATCACCGCCGCCTTCTGCCACCACCACCACCACACAACCTCTAACCTACATATTTCAATATTAAACACCCTCATTTCAAAAAGTTACATTAATGAAAACAATCAAACACACTGATTGTTATAATCGGTGAATACAAAGTCAACTCATACCACAAAAATCCTATCCCTAATCAAAACTCACACAAACCGTCACACAAAAATCTTATCAAAACACAACAAAACCATCACCCTCATTATCACAAAACACAAATCTCACAAAGAGAGATCAAACACAACAAAACTCAAGGGAGCTTAGAAGTGATACTCAGTCTGATATTTAAATTGTCAGGCAAAATGAGTACATCGGAAAGTGTTAATGGTGAAAACAGAATAGGTTTCTGATGTATGTGGGTAAGTCATGAGTTCCAAGTCGAGCGCAGTGGGCTCATAACCCACAAACCCTGAACTAACTCCCTGAAAATGTGAACTCTCTGAGGAGTCGTTGAAAAGTCTTAACCTGATACAGGTTAGTGGTGTCCCTGATGAGCAAGGTTTTGAAACCCGGGTCGACCCGGCCGGGTTAACCGGTTCGACCAGTTCCGGCCAAAAAAACGGGTCAAAACAACCCGGGTTTCTAAAACCGGGTTAAATGGTTTGACCCGCCGGGTTTTGAGTGACCCGGGTCAACCCGGTTCTCGAAACCCGTCCGGGTTTCATTTTTTTAAAATATTTTAATAAAAACCCGGGTTGACCCGGTTGACCCGGCGGTCGAACCGGTTGACCCGGTCAAAAAAATAATAATAAATTGAAAACCGGGTTGACCCGGCGGTCCAACCGGTCGAACCGGTTGACCCGGTGCCCGGTGACTCGACCGGGTCGATTTCCAACCCGGTTTTCAAAACATTGCTGATGAGTATAAGGGAGTGGGTGAAAAGTGTTCAAATCAAGTCACAACTCACAAGTCTTCAAACCCGAGAGACTACCTAAATTAGAGTCTCTGATGAAGCAAGACAGTGAAATCGAGACTTAGTCTCTGATCCAAGATGATTACGGGAAATTTCAGAGTAGGATGGTGGTGTTGAGAGGAAAAAAGGGCGTATGATGATAGTGGTGGTGGTTGTTTGGCCAGATTCGATTCGAGGGGTATGATGGTGGTGGTGACGGGGGTATGACGGCAGAGGATCTCCTTTGGGCCAGAAATGTCATTAAGCAACACATCTGGAAACACATGTACTCCAAAATAGTACCTTGACAACAGAAAACATTAAACTAGGATAACTCAGTAAAGATTGTACATAATAACGAGTGTCATTAACCAGCCGCGTTGCGGCGGGGGCATCTACAAACGTTTGCATTGGAACATATTAATGGGCGAGTTATATGTATCAATTCCGTGAGCAGCGGTCGAACTGAACATAAAAAATGCATCCGGTAGGAATCGAACCTACAACATGCATATACATATAGTATACCACCTAATTACCCTATTTCCTTTATGAGGGAAGAAACAAAAGTAAGAAACCCGCAAAAGTTATACCTCATAGAAAAAGGCTAAACCCAAAGTTATCGATACCTAAAATTGGGCCCAAGTAAGCCATTTGAACCCCACAGTAGTAAGCAGTCCAACAAAGAAAACAACTTTTTTTACAGTTTACGGTAGTAAAATTACTTTGCAAGCTTTGGAATAAAAAACATTTTTATATGCCGTTCACAAATAGTATTATTTAATAGGTCTTGGAGTTCGGTCCATCGAGAATTGTTATATAGAAGTAGAAGGCGCCCACCGCGCTGCAACAGGATTTTAGGATAATTTTAAAGTTATTTAATATGTTAAGGGTACATTTTGAAAGTTCTTTTATTTAAAAAGTATACATATATTAAACTTAAACTTTTTTTTTTTTTTTTTTTTTTTTTTTTTTTTTTTTTTTTTTTTTTTTTAAAAAAACGTACTTGCGTCAAAAGCATATCAATATTGGGTTGTTTTGTTCGTTATCGACAAACCTATTTGGTAGTAATTTTTTTATTTAAGAAACCGCGAGAGATTTATTAAATATTTGGTAAATAAAATCTGTTATATATAAAAGTAGTAATTATTAAGAAGTTCAGGGTGTGTTTTGTAAATGTTTTTTTTTATTATTTTTTTTTTTATAAATGTCTTGTTTTAATCGTGTGTGTAAGTCTATGGGAGTTATGGTGTGAAGGCAGCCAATAACCAATAGGATCGTTTTAAGAAATTCTATTTTTATGATTTTTTATTATTTTTTGGGCTTTGATCATGTGTGTATGAATCCATGGGAGTCATGGTGTGAAGGGAGGCAAGAACCAATAGGGCTAGGAGCAATATTTTATTCGTACTAAACCAACGGTAGTAGCAATATTTTAATCGTCTTGGAACATGGTCCACTTTTCTACAGTTTACGGTACTAAAATTACTTTGCAAGCGTTGGAATAAAAAACATTTTTATATGCCGTTCACAAATAGTATTATTTAATAGGTCTTGGAGTTCGGTCCATCGAGAATTGTTATATAGAAGTAGAAGGCGCCCACCGCGCTGCAGCTGGATTTTAGGATAATTTTAAAGTTATTTGATATGTTAAGGGTACATTTTGAAAGTTCTTTTATTTAAAAAGTATACGTATATTAAACTTAAACTTTTTTTTTAAAAAAAAAAACGTACTTACGTCAAAAACATATCAATATTAGGTTGTTTTGTTCGTTATCGACAAACCTATTTCGTAGTAATTTTTTTATTTAAGAAACCGCGAGAGATTTATTAAATATTTGGTAAATAAAATTTGTTATATATAAAAGTAGTACTACCTCCGTCCCATATTAAGTGTCCACTTTAATAATGCACAAAGTTTTAGGAGATTCCACTAACTAAACTCTCCACCAATCAAATATTACTTTTATCCACTAAACTCTCATCTTATTGGTTGAAAGGTACAAGTTGACATTTAATTTGGGACATCCAAAGATTCTATTGTGGACACTTAATACGGGACGGAAGGAGTAATTATTAAGAAGTTCAGGGTGTGTTTTGTAAATGTTATTTTTTTTTTTTATAAATGCCTTGTTTTAATTGTGTGTGTGTAAGTCTATGGGAGTTACGGTGTGAAGGCAGCCAATAACCAATAGGATCGTTTTAAGAAATTCTTTTTTTATGATTTTTTATTATTTTTTAGGCTTTCATTATGTGTGTGTGAATCCATAAGAGTCATGATGGTGTGAAGGCAGGCAAAAACAAATAGGCAATGCTAGTAGCAATATTTTATTCGTATTGAAACATGGTTCATTGAGAATTGTAGTATACATATAACAAGCTATATTTACATATCATGTAGTCTTCTAGATCGATCCTAATTAACATCATTAATAATTAAACAGATGAATATCTTCCACTTCTATATAAATATTATTGAATTCTGCAATAGTATGGTAAACTATTACTACCAGATGGAAAATATTGCTGATGATAAAGTCAATTCGGTTCGGTTTAGATGAATTTAAGTATGTTTTGTCAGTTTTGGGTTGAACCGAACCGACCCGAAACCGAAAACATCTAAAACATGAAACCAAAACCGAACCGACGGGCTGTCGGGTTGGCTCGGTTTTTGTCGGTTCGGTCGGTTTTGTCGGTCCGGTTCGGTTTTGGACCTTTGATGCTCAGCCCTAGTAGAGAGTGTTGGTGGTGGGAACTAAAAATAAAATCAATAGTAAACTTCAAAAAATGTTATTTCAAAAAATGTCCTTGTAGTAGGCGAGGGTAAAATAGTCATTTCACAGGCCACTAACGTGAAAAAACTAACGAGCGTTAGCCAAAATCGGATTTTTGCAGCTACAGTAACCCTTCAGGGGCAAAACTTGCAAAAAAAATAATAATAATAAAAAATTAGGGACATTTCTTGCATTTTTTCTTTACGGACATTCCTTGCAATTTTTGAAAAGTTTAAGGACATTTTTTGTAGTTTACTCTATAATATAATTGTTCACATTTTCGTTTCAACATATTTTAAATTAATTGTCTACTACTAAAAGTAGATATAAATATCTGATCTACATTACTATATTATTTTTACTCGATATTATTATTACAAACTTTAAATAAATAAATAATTAGTTAAGGGTAAAATTGTCTTTCTGTAAAAAATAAAAAATAAAAACCATAATGATTTTGCTTTTCTTAAAAAGTATATATATATATATATATATATATATATATATATATATATATATATATATATATATATTTTTTTTTTTTGGGGGGGGGGGGATTGTTTGAGTACGAATAGAATAACATTTTAACAACCATGTAACTTTTAATCGAATATCTATAACCACTTAACTTTACTAATACATATCAAAATCGTATAAAATTATGGCCCATGTCATTCACAAAATAAATTTTAACAACTAAATAAATTCATAATGGTGAGTCTGAGTCGTGGGCTTATGGCCATACTATACAGTTAAAAGTAGCTACTTTAAACGTTGTCACCTACAGCTTCTGACATGTCAACCAGTGGCCGATTTAGAAATCTAACAAAACACGTGCAACTTTTTTTTTTTCCTGAAACAACAAAAGTATGCATTTAGTACTTACACTAAAAAAGGTCCATGAATAAAAACTTTTTTCACCATGCATGTTCCTGGTGTGAATGTACTCGATTATCTTACTCCTTCCACTTATCTGGTTGAAGATACCCTTCAAGTCATCTTCCAACGTTTTGAGTCGGATTGGAAAACTGTCTTTCACAATTCCAAATCAAATAGTATAAGGGGGTGTTTTTGTAATACCTCAAATTTTACAGGTTACTTAGAACTTAGAAGCATATTATATTGCTTTTAGAATATTAGAAATGTTCTTTCGTTAATTTTCAATATAAATAAGGACTTGTTGTAACATCTCCAATTTCATGAATGCAGCGGAATTCAAAATGGGTGTTACTTTATGGCATTGCCGTTATAACAATAGAAAAGGAACTTTAATTGAGTCATTTTTAAAAGATTTATCATTTGAATTATATATGTATCAGAGTTTACAAAATAAGGTCCAATAGTTTCACGGTTACGAATTACATTAAATAAGTTTTTGAATGATAATAAATTTTTTAGCTTTTTTTAGTATCCGTGCTCCTCTGTGCCATCCTCGTGCCATTAGTATACCTGAGATAAACATACTTAAAACGGTCAACACAAAGGTTGGTGAATTAATAGAGTTTAGTTAATTTGTTGAACACAATATTGGTAATGCGAGTTTATTAGTCTCACACTCATGGTTGAAAACAAAACAGTTATTATTGCACTAATCGTTACATCGTAGCCCTAGTAGGTAATTTGCCATTATACCTATTGTTCTAAATATAGTGCGTTTGATTGCCTTAACTGGGTCAATAGAAATATGATTGTTAATTCTAATAGGCCTATTCACAATATTTGTGCTCACTAAAGCCAGTGACTAATGGTTCATGATATAGGGACTTCGAACATGGCAATCGGTTACTTAGTGCCAATAAAATATTCGGATATAGCATAAAGTTTCAAAGCATTTGTGTTTAGTTAAAAATAGCATGTATCCCCCCCCCCCCCCCAAGGGTTTGTAAAATAGTTAAACAATTGAAAATGAGGCTACGAACTCACCGTGAGTTAACGATGTTAAGGATATAACGAAATCGATGGATAAGCCAGGAAAATCTCTAAGATCGATGGATAGAAATATGATATCGTGTCTTAGGCTTTGAAATAACGATGTGGAATTTATACAAGTCTATATAAGTCTTTATATTGATCATGATGTAGTACACGGTTGGTTATAGTGATTGTGTACGTCATTATAAAAATGGCTTACTAGTTTATAAAAATGTTTTTAGTTAAATATTGCACTACTGTTCGGGCAATCATAATTCAGAGGTCATTTAGCAAACGTTTAAGGAGCTAGGACACTAGAATTCGTAAATTCAGCAACTCGTCGATACGTTTACTCAAATGAAGCCCCCATACGAAATTTCCTACTAACATAGTACTTAATATGTAAAACATATATTTGCTTACTTGATTATATGACATATTTCTCAAAATGGTCAAGTGGTTTGTGACTTTAGTTGGTCTATGCATTGATAACGATTTTTAGTCAAGTTTAGTGTCTTTCTTAAGTTATAAAAATTACAAGAGTTATAAAGTTTATAAGTTTCGAATATGGTTTCACATGTGAAAACATTATTCCAAAGGTTAAATAAACTTAGGAAAGTTTATTTTAATGTGTTATGTTACCTTTTCATAAAAGATATTACGTTTGAAAGTCACTAGATTTGGAAAAACAATATGTTTCATAACATTTTACTTTTGGTACAACAAATTTGGATTAAAAACAATCCACTTAAGTTTCGATTGAAAACATCTCTTGTTTTGCATTTTGAGGTTAAAATCACGCGAGTTTAGATGTTAAACATCATTCCGTACAACTTTCGTTTTTTACATTTTTGATGATTCGGACAGAAGGGTCTCAAAAACGCGATTTAAAATCGTTACAGAACAATTTTTCTCAAATGTCAAGTTTTCTTTAGAAATCTTTAACTAGTTACAACTTTTAATCTACAATTCCATTTTACTTGAATCCAATTCCTATGTTCTTGTTTTATTTTTCTCTTCAACTAAAAATATAATCAAAGTGATGTACTCATAAATTTGGTGATAATAACTAGCATAAATTACTTGATTTATTAGTTTTACTAACAAAACCTTTCACATAAAATCATAAGTAAATCCTTACATGTTTTTACTAGTTTTAAAGCTTTTGTACAACATGATCAATAAAACAACATATATAACATAACATATCAAGCATAAAGTCATAGTAATGAGGATGATGATCATGATTTTAGGGCCAGTTTGGTTTGTGGGTTTCCCTGGGGTTAGACTGAAAGATATATGAATTTGGTTGTTTGGTTTGTGTTAATACAAATATCGCCTAAAAACGTTATTTATATTTTACGATCTTTGCTAAGTTTTGTTAATAACAAAGTATGAACTTTAGCTATGAGTAAATCATCACTTTAAGTGTTTAAGTCTTGTTTAAACTAAGGTTTACATTTCCTTTTAAACAAAACATTGTTTTTATTTCTTAAATTAGAAAGTGTCTTGTCACATCACATTTATTTCTTAAAATAGTAATGTCACATCACATTTAGGGCAAGCTTTGTCAATATACATTTATGGTAAGAAAGAGTGTTTGACTAACCATATGTTTGCTTGCAAGACTTGTGTTTGACTAGGTGTAATGAGATGTGACCTTGTTTGGTTTGGAAGATTTATTGAAAAACCAACTGCACCCCTGACGGAACCCTGGGGGTACACGGGCGGAACCCATCTGAGGGTTCCGCCTGATCCGCCAGACCTGCAGAATGGTTTGCTATAAATACCAAACCATTTGTTAGTTTTGGGTCACCACTTTAGGACATATTTTCACATACTCTCTAAAACTAACTCAGTAACATTTGACTTGTGTGATTCTCTTATGTAGCAAGGGACTTCACAAGATCATTCAAGAAGTTACAAGCTTCAACTCTAAAGTTGCAAGTCTTGTTAGCTTGGTCATGTATAAGCTTTGGTAGTTTATACTTCATTTGTGTCATGTATGTAGAAGTGATTGGTTAGTATTTTAGGCCTCAAAATACGTAGTGTGTCGGGAGTTGTTGTACCCTTGTAAAAGAACTAACGGGAGTGGTTGTACCCTTGGTAAAGAACTCGACATCTAGCTTAGTGTCGGTAAAAGTGTAAGCGACGATAGGAATGGTTGTACCCGTGTAAAAGAACTCGACATCTAGCTTAGTGTCGGTAAAAGTATAAGCGACATTGTAAAGGTTTTCTCCGGTGGTGAAAGGAGCTTGTTGATTAGTGCTTATAACTCTCGAGTTGGAAACTCGGGGCGTGGATGTAGGGCAAGGAAAAAGAGTCCTTGTAGCCGAACCACGATAAACAATCGTGTTGTGGTTTGATCGTTTCTTTCTTTATCTTTGCTTATTACATATTGTCTTTTAGTTAGAATTGCTAGTCACATATAAAGCTTTTCAAAGAATTAAACAAGTAAAGTTGTGTTTATATCTTCAAACAAAAGTAAAGCTTTTCAAAAAACTAAACAAGCAAAGTTAGGATTATCACAAGCAAAGCTTTTCAAAGTATGAAACAAGTAAAGTTAGAATTGTTATTCACATGAAAAGCTTTTCAAAGAATCAAACATATAACGTTGTGTTTATATCTTTAAGCAAACGTAAAGTTTTTAAAGGATATTCAAGTTGAAAAGGATTTAAAAGCGGTAAACTATTCAACCCCCCTTCTAGTTTTCCACAATTGGTATCAGAGCTACGTTACTCAAGATCTTTAAAATAGAATGTATTTTAAAACTTGGATCGATCCATGGATTTTGAAAATCTCAAAGAAGGGCAACCTATTCAAAACCTACCGCTATTTGAAAAAGAAAACTTACTTGAATGGAAAAGTAATTTTGAAAACTATGTGAAATCAATTGATCAAGATCTTTGGCATGTTATTTCTTTTGGTAATTTCAAACCAAAGAAAACAAGTTTTTGAAAACCAAGATAACTATCTTAAACTTGATAAAAATACTAAAGCTAAAACAATGATTTATAAAGCTTTAGTACCGAATATGAAAGAATGTATTTTTGCCAAACGGCTAATGACATTTGGAAAAATATGTTAAACTTTCATCAAGAAATATGTCAAGTCAAAGAAGATCAATTTGATCTCACATATGAATTAGAAGTCTTAGAAATATTAATAGATAGACATTTAGTTGAGATGAATACATGTGCTACTAGTTTAAATGTTTTAAATGAAGGTGTAAGTGAAGATGATTACTCATATTGAGCTCTTTGTAGACTTGCTTACGATTCATGGATTAACACGGATGAAGATGAAGCCAACCATCCGGTTTGTGATTCTCAACTAGATAAAAACATCAAGCAAGGTACATTTTGAAACCAAACACTTTTGCTTTGACAAATTTATCCTAGAGTTTTCTAAACTAGATAATGAGTCTTCAAAATGTTTTAAGAATATCTTTGAAAAGGAAATCTTGTTATAAGATAAAATGTCTAGAATTGAGAGTAATGTTGTAATTGATCTAGAATGTAAATTATGTCTAGATTACAAACATGAGATTAAAAAACATAATGAGAAAGGAAAAATATTAGTTAAATTTGATGAAAGCTCAAAATCTTTTGAAAGATTGTTGAGGAGTCAAAGGGTGTTTAAAGATAAAACCGGATTAGGATTTAACTCAAAAGCACCATCAACTAATAAAACAAAGCAAGTAAAATTTGTCTAACCTTGAAGAGAGATTTAGAGATAATTCAATCTCTAATAGAAACTCATGATAAAAGAATTAAGATTATCATGCTCTATGCTTTTATATGATTGTCTAACCTTCTTGGATACATGAGTAATTGAGTTTCAAAGCGTGTCGTCAAACCAAGATTTCACGTGTTATGTTTATCCTCTTGATAGCATCTCTATGCAATTTAAAAGGTACACATTACTTCAACTTGACTTTGATTGTCTCTTGTTTCTAGCATTATGTGTTGGAATATGTGTTATTAGTAATACTCCAAAAAGTGTTTACTTGCTATTAGTAATAATTAAGATTAGATTCTATGCAACAAGGAATTTCGTCATTAGTACTAGTAGGAGATATAAGATGTTTTGGTTCTTTAACCATCAAGAGATAAACACGAGAAACTCTTGAGTGAATCTCACTCAACTCTTGCTTACAAGTGAGCTAACTAAGAATTTTCTAAGTGTTAAAATGTCTAACACTTTTGTGATGATTGCAAAACAAACCTTTGTTAAACAACATTCTCAAACACCATACTTTGAGTCTTAAATTGTGTTTTTCTTCAATCACTCCTTTATGATAATCTCACATAAAACACACAAGGTGAAATAAATTACATTAGCATACATTAGGATGTGTGGAAGAAAATGAGTTTTCAACATCTAGGATTTACACATCAAATATGACACTTAGTTTTATGATGTTGTACCTCTTGGACTTTTTCAAAACAAGTAGAGTTCATAGTGTCTTAAGTAAGAAAACCCAAAGAGTCGAGGAGTCGTTGAGTATAACATTTAACGAATAATCTCCCGCTTCTAAGATATCATCTTTGGTAGATGATGACTTAGTCGAAAGTCCAATGATGGCAAGACAAGTATGGTGTGCAAAACATAGGGTTCGTTTGGTAGGACGTAATGAAATGTTAAATGAATGGAATAAGCGACGTAATGAAATAAATGATGTAATGTAATAATTTATTATCATTATTAATAATGTTTGGTTAGTATGATAGGACGGAATGTAATCGATAAGAAAAAAACAAAAATAGTCATAGTTAATAAGAAGTGTATTTAATATGGTTAGTTAATGTTGGGCTTTTATGTAATTTTGATTACATTACGGACGTAATGAAAAAAAAGGAGGGAGCCTCTATGGAATGAAAATGATGGTTTTTGATGTAATGAGTGATTACATGTAATGAGTCATTGCATTCCATAATTAAAAACAAACATAATTTTCTCATTCCGTCGTAATGTTCTTTTCCATTCCTACTTTTATTACGATGTACCAAACACTATGTAAGAATAAAAGTACAAAATAACATCTTCTCACCTTGAGTCAAAACATTGAATCAAGCAAAATTGACATAAGTTATAAAACTTGATTTATAGGTCATAGTTGTGTCTAAACAAATTCAACAATAACAGTTTTTGGAATTTAGAGTAAAACAACTAGTGAAACAAAGTAAATGTTTCGAAGTAATCATGTGATTATAAGTGTCAATATTTGAAAGTCTTTTTGATAATAAAAGCAAGCTCCAAAAGCAAGGGATTTTAACTTAAAGACATTCTCAGTTACTCTCTTGTTCTCAATGGTTAAGTTATTGATGACTTATCAAGAATGAGATTAGCAAATCCGTAGGTAAAACTAATCGTAGAGAAATGTTCGGAAGACTACTTGTTCTCGTAACAATTAGATCCAACATTATGTTTAGCTTTTGTCTATGTGCTCGTGTTAAAGAAGATCCTAAAACAACTCTTTAGTTGAGCTTGTTTGGACACATCATAAGGTACTACACAACTAGGATTATGGTATCCCAAAAGAATAAGAATAGAAACCATAGTGTATGCCAAATGGAATTATGTCGGTAATAAGTTGATAAGAAAAGCACAAGTGGTACTTGCACTTTTTTACTTACTTACCCAATGATTCTCCAAAACACGTAAGGTTCTCAAATTAGTTTCGGATGGAGAAGCACATCAACAAGCTCCGCTTGAACAAGCAAATATGCGTCAACAACGGTATTCTTTTATCAACATTGTTATCTCTTCAACAAAGGAAGCATCGACTTCAGCGACAATGCAATCCATTATGTTCTTAATTGACATATTGTGATCCATCATCATCGTCTTGGTAAAAATGTTCATTGAGGAACATCTTAATTAAGAAAAGTCTTATTCGTTAACCATTCCATCAACGTTTTTCACAAAAACTCTTGAATGAAAAACATTCATCATCCCTAGGCTTAGTCGAAAACTCATAAGACCTAAAACCTTAGTTTTGAACATTAGGATAAAACCACAAAAATCAAGACAATCCCTTTTGAATTTTCCCTGCAGCCCCCACGGTACCCTCAGGCCATACGGACGGAACCCTCTTTTTGGTTCCGCCTGGTCCGCCAAAGCTACAGAATGTTTTATTTTTAATTTCAAAACCAAACACCCTCTTAACTTAATCATTCACTTTCAAACATCCATCACCCTCTCAAAAACACATAACCACACGAAATTTAGGGCTTTCAATCCAATCTCTTCAAATCCAACTAACTTTGTAAGTGTTCTAATCACAATTGCATTTTTGATTCAAGTATAACATTCTTATTTACATTCATTAACTAGAATCTTAGGGTTTATGCATAAAACTTCTTGATTCATGAAAAACTTGGTGGCTAGCCAATCATGTCTTCCATTAGTTAAAAATTGTATCCTTTTTGTTGTTACTTTGATTTGCCAAACACACCAAGTGCATTGTCTTTCAAAAATCGCAATCCAAGACTAGAACATGATTCATCACCACATTGTTAAAACAAATGAAAAACTTCATTGAAACATCACTTGCATACTATCTCTTGAATGCTAAAGGGGATACATAACTAATATGTATTTTCGGGTACATTCAATCGAAGACACATTCAATTAGGAAGAGTTTTGGTTATCTTTTGTCTTCATAACAAAACTTGCATAACAAAACAATTTGAGCATCAAAATGAGTCAAGATAACCAAGTCTCCACATTGTTTGCATATAGGAACACATTAGAACATCCACATTGTTAAAAATCATTAACATATAATTTTGTGTTTTCTAGGAATCAACATGCCTCACGCAAATAAATCCGATCACAAGGAAACTCTTAAGTACTTGCCCAAACATCATATGACCAAAGGTCTCAACAAAGTACAAGTAGAAACCTTTAAGGCATTAGAAAAACGCTATGTTCACGAAGGTAGAACAATTGATCCATCCTTTCTAGAAGGAACATCTATTCGCCAAAAATTTGCCACAATCAACTTTGATTGTCTCCTTGATATCGATGAGCCAATTTGTCCTAGGTTCATCTTAGAATTCTATGCAATCGTAAACCTTTCCACAAATGATTTTGGTAAGTTATCTTTAAACTTCACAACCAATCAAATACCAAATTTTATAGATTTGAAAGACTTAGCTATCATTTTTGGTGTCCCAAATGCGGGTACTTGTCTCTACACGGATAAGTGGCCCATTTCAAGCCTTGACTCAATTGAGCATTTTCATCCATACGACACCCCTCTAGCGAGTAAGGAAACAATTAAGGAACATCTCTTCGTTAGAACCTCTACCACTAGGAAGAATCGTTCGGGGAATATTGTAGATAAGGATCCTTTTGGTATGGAGCTCAATGAGCTTAAACCACAATTTAAGAAGTGGGAAGAAATTCTAAGAGCTAACGTCATAAGTACCATAGGAAATAGAGATCATGTAAACACATGTCTTTGCTACATGCTCTATAGCATTTCCACCGGTCAACCATTCAACTTAGCCTACTACCTAGCCAAAAGAATGGCCGACATACCCTAAGTTGGAACAACCGCTCTTCCTTATGGAATGCTTCTTACTCCCCTCTTTAGAGCAATCTCACCCATTCTTCCTAACGATAATGGAATACGCCTTGACTATTCTCTCGTTCCTCTAAGTGATAAACGAGTTTTGGAAAGTAAGGGCAAACGTACTCGCTCACCTACACCATCATCATCATCATCCGACATGAGCGAGGACGATAAACTTCCTAACTCTAAGTTACCTCCTTTAGAATACCTTCAAGCACTCCCCGTCATTGACAATGCATCCGAAGAGTTCAAGCAAACCAAAGGAATGTTCAAGTGCTTTGGAAGGTACCTAAGCAAGCTCAATAAGAAGATAGACCGGTTGTGAGAAGATTAAGGAGTGTTTGGCTTATAAATGTTTTAGAACCTTTTATGTGTTAAACTACGTGATTTGTATTGTTTTTCACTTTCATGGTTTATTACGTTTGTCGGATTATGTTTGTATGAGCTTCTATGCATAATGACAATGTTTGAGGTGTTTGTCAATTTTTATGCTTAAGGCAATTCTTACTAAGTATAGTGAAATCCTCGACCTCAAGGTCAAAGTCCTATGATATGTGTGTTTACGTGTCTAATTTTTGCATTGCCTAACCAGAAATGCATTGTCTTTTTGATTTTTGGAGTTTTCAAAAATTTTGAAAATCGTCTCGCGGGTCAAAATCGCGGACTGCCAAATTTTTCAGCCCTGGCGGATCTGGCGGTACCCAAAATTGGGTTCCGCCAGTGCATTTTCTGGGCAACCCAGAATTGGCCCAACGGACCAGACGGTACCCTCAAATGGGTTCCGCCTGTGTATTTTGAAGGTTCCGCCTGTGTATTCTGAAGGTTCCGCCAGTCACCTGCAGAAAATTTTTATCATTTTTCTTAAGTCCAAAACTTGTAAAGTGTCAAACCATTTTCCTAAGTGAGAAACATCTTCCATTAACTCCAATAACCATATTAGAACAACTCTCACTCACTAAAACAATTAGAAAGTCACTTTTAAAGGATCCTTCAAACCATTGAAACATTTTCAACCAAATCACATCCCATGATCACAAAGCATTGAGTGCATATGTTGGTCTTTCACTCCACCTTATTCCATTGGATTGACATGCAATGATTTGACATGTTAATAAAAACTTTGTAAATCATTTGAAACTTCAATCTTTGAATGGTAGAACATCAAATCCAAACACCCATTTCAACATCTTTTCCATCCTATAAATTTGAAAGTTTTGCAACAATTCAAATCACACCATCACCATCAAAACTTCTTCTCTCAAAACATCAAAACCACACCTTTGAAATGACTAAATCCAACACATCATCCGAGTCATCAAAATCCTTCTCAAAAACCACTAGGATTAGTGTTAAACCTTGTTGCTTCAACAAAACCGTCAAGTCAAGCTCATCTTCTTCAAGTGATGCTTCGCTTAACATTTCTTCACCTATCCAAGATTTCCTTAACGTCACTAACTCAACACCATCCCCAACACATTGTAATACCAATGCAATCACCTTTCAAGATTTGCTTAATCTTGATACTCCAACACCCTCTCCAACACATTGCTACACAAACATAGCCACCATTCCTCCACCAACTAGACCTTCAAGTGATTCAACATCACCTTCTCAACAAGCTCAACCAACAAAAACTTCATCACGTCAATCACCAACACTTACACCAATGGAACTTTTCCATACACCTCCAACATCACCACTACCCTATTTGGAAACATTAGAAGACCTATCACCCAAATCATCAAGTCCACCATCCTTATCACTCTTTGACACCATTGCTCAAATGAAAACCCAACAACAATATATCTAGTGAGCAACTAGATGATGAACCCCATCAACCCTCATTGGTAGAACGGTTGGCTTACCATTATGCTAGACCATCCATTTTTCCAAATGATCAAGGTCATACCCACTCACAATCATCTGTGTTTCACCCAATTTACAAAGACCTCCATGGCAATCCTTCTGGTGAACCAAGCTTCCGCCATTTTGTTCAAAACCAACAACCACAAAAACAACAACAACCATCACCACAAGAATCTTCCCAACAATGGTGTTTCGGTAGCCTTGGTGGCTAGGTCAGGAATACTCTCCTAAGGTTCGTGGCCTAAGGGGTTCTAGTGGTGGGTTTTGTTGTGGTGGGATGACGGGTTCAAAGATGTTCCCGTTGTCCATGGTGTCGGGTGGTTACGAACAAAGGCACAAAGAAATAAGATAGACTAAAGAAAACCTAAAAATAAAAATAAAATCTTACTAGAAAGGAATCTAGCAAGTAGACCTAATAAAAAGAAATTCTAACCTAGACAATAACTATTCCCCGGCAGCGGTGCCAAAAACTTGATGACGTGGGAATTGCACCAGGTTTTACCTCTCAAGGGATCTTGAGAAGCTTACAACCCCCACCAGGCAGTGTACCTGATCGTTGTAGTATAGTATAGTGACAAGTACCGGGGGATTGATCGTTCAGCTTAGGAATAGTGTCGCTAGGATTAGAAAACCTAAATACTAGTTCTAAAGGTGAGGGATGATTATTTTTGTGTTTTTATATTTTATGAAAAGCAATTAAAAATCTCGGGTTTGATGGATTTGGGCGGAATTAGTTGCTAATCAACTAACCCAATACTAAAGATGCAATCAAAATAAAATACTAGAAATGAAAATAAACTAAATTATACTAAAGTTGTGAGCAATAAGTGGAGAAAATGTGTTTACTTAGATTTCACTACTCCCTAGACATCTTTTACACGTTAATTACTTGTTATAATTGCATGGATGACGGATCGTATTCCTTAATACCATTCATGGGGTGGCACACTTAACTCCCCAATTCTATGAGCTCTTATCTCTTCCTACACCATGCCCAGCACAACTATAGGGATTGTAAACAGTGGCTCATGCATTAAATACAACCAATAAAGACCTAGTGCGCGTCGGTTCATGTTTCTTAAGACGTTCAAGCATGTTACCAATTGGAAATCTGCCAGTTTTCTTAAGCCTAACATATAAATCATTCATCCAAGACAAGTATAAACAAGTAATCAACACATATTAACATCTAGGTTTTATTAGATCCAAGCAAACACAAGATAGATCTAGCCTAGCATGATGGAATTAAGACAAGAACAAGATATAGACAACCAACACATAGACATATTGATTGAATTAAAAGAACACTTATCTTAATTACACATGAAAGGTATCAAGGGCTTGGAACCCTTGAAAAACCTGTAAAAGTTGCACCAAAATCGTACTTAGGGTTTCTCCAAACTTCTCTTTTTTTTATGTGAAAACTAGAAAACTATATATAGGAAAAGGGGTCTGACGGCGTCAAGACCAACCTTGTGACGCCGTCACCTCGCCGCCAAAACTATTCTCGGACTGCCTTGATCTACATTTGACGCCGTCAAGACTTAATCATTTCCAGGCCGTCATGACTTTTACTCTTGACGCCCTACCTTCGTGACGCTGTCAAATCTGTACTGGGTCGTCATGGAATTCTGCTCTTGACGTCGTCAAAGAGTTACTCTTGACGCCGTCACCTACTGTTCCCAGCATGGAAAATTAAGACTTTGGCGTTTTCTTCACTTTTATGCTCCAAAAACGTCCGAATTGCTTCCTTTTCTAGATTTCACTCCCAAAGTACCTAAAATCATAAAAGGAACGATTTAGGGCAATATTTGATCAAATAAATTCGAATTCGGGCTTAAATGACCACCTAAAAACGGATCATTTTTCGCCTCATCAATTTCATTCTACTACAAGGTTCGCATTGTTTGTTTACCATTTAGGTATGATGAGTGAACTATTCCTTGCTATGGTAGCATACATATATCTTGTGTGTTAGAAACTAACCTTTCATTTTGTAGGATCATTATCCATGTTTTCCTTCCTTGATACTCCATTTAGGGGAGTAGTATTCAAGGGGGAGCATGAGTATGTCATTATTCCGCTCCACAACTCTTAGTTGTGTTTTAGACATGAAATGCTTTCATGACTTGTCTTGTGCGACAACTAACCTTTTTCTTGTAGGTTCAAAATTCATGTCTCCTCTCTTGGCACTCCATTTAGGGGGAGTATCGTCTAAGGGGGAGCAACTGCTTACTTCCGCTTCGCTACTATTCTTTTTGTTTCGAAAAAAAAGGGGGAGAATTTATATATAAACTTGTTTCAAAATTTTTTTTCTTTGCATATCACATCATCTTAGCAAAAACAAGTTTTTATACTAACTTTATAAGACTTAACACTAAAACTAGTGACTTACTTATAAATAAAGTTTATGTTTTGTCATCAACAAAAAGGGGGAGATTGTTAATACAAATATCGCCTAAAAACGTTATTTATATTTTACGATCTTTGCTAAGTTTTGTTAATGACAAAGTATGAACTTTAGCTATGAGTAAATCATCACTTTAAGTGTTTAAGTATTGTTTAAACTAAGGTTTACATTTCCTTTTAAACAAAACATTGTTTTTATTTCTTAAATTAGAAAGTGTCTTGTCACATCACATTTATTTTTTAAAATAGTAATGTCACATCACATTTAGGGCAAGCTTTGTCAATATACATTTATGGTAAGAAAGAGTGTTTGACTAACCATATGTTTGCTTGCAAGACTTGTATTTGACTAGGTGTAATGAGATATGACCTTGTTTGGTTTGAAAGATTTATTGCAAAACCAACTGCAGCCCTGACGGAACCCTGGGGGTACACGGGCGGAACCCATCTGAGGGTTCCGCCTGATCCGCCAGACCTGCAGAATGGTTTGCTATAAATACCAAACCATTTGTTAGTTTTGGGTCACCACTTTAGGACATATTTTCACATACTCTCTAAAACTAACTCAGTAACATTTGACTTGTGTGATTCTCTTATGTAGCAAGGGATTTCACAAGATCATTCAAGAAGTTACAAACTTCAACTCTAAAGTTGCAAGTCTTGTTAGCTTGGTCATGTATAAGCTTTGGTAGTTTATACTTCATTTGTGTCATGTATGTAGAAGTGATTGGTTAGTATTTTAGGCCTCAAAATACGTAGTGTGTCGGGAGTTATTGTACCCTTGTAAAAGAACTAACGGGAGTGGTTGTACTCTTGGTAAAGAACTCGACATCTAGCTTAGTGTCGGTAAAAGTGTAAGCGACGATGGGAGTGGTTGTACCTGTGTAAAAGAACTCGACATCTAGCTTAGTGTCGGTAAAAGTATAAGCGACGTTGTATAGGTTTTCTCCGCCGGTGAAAGGAGCTTGTTGATTAGTGCTTATAACTCTCGAGTTGGAAACTCGGGGCGTGGATGTAGGGCAAGGAAAAAGAGTCCTTGTAGCCGAACCACGATAAACAATCGTGTTGTGGTTTGATCGTTTCTTTCTTTATCTTTGCTTATTACATGTTGTCTTTTAGTTAGAATTGCTAGTCACATATAAAGCTTTTCAAAGAATTAAACAAGTAAAGTTGTGTTTATATCTTCAAACAAAAGTAAAGCTTTTCAAAGAACTAAACAAGCAAAGTTAGGATCATCACAAGCAAAACTTTTCAAAGTATGAAACAAGTAAAGTTAGAATTGTTATTAACATGAAAAGCTTTTCAAAGAATCAAACATATAACGTTGTGTTTATATCTTTAAGCAAACGTAAAGTTTTTAAAGGATATTCAAGTTGAAAAGGATTTAAAAGCGGTAAACTATTCAACCACCCTTTTAGTTTTCCACAGTTTGTTTAAATTGATATGACGTGACTGGTGAGGGGTTTATCCCCAAATTCCCATCCCCAACCCACTTATTATGTTTTCAATATTTACACATCTTTTTTCTATTTCAAAAATCCTCAGCCACATGCTAAAGTGAGTAATGTCATATTTTTAATTTTTATATTAAAAAAAACTGCATTTTATGTAAAAATAATTAACTTTTAAAACATATGTATTTTTTCTCCCTCCACTCATTTATTTTCAAACCTATCCCAAATCTAAATTCAAATTAATCATAATCCAAATCCTAAACCCATCTACAAACCAAACGGGCCCATAGTCTTACAACTTTTGGCCTTTTAAAAAGGGAACTAAGAATTAAAGAACAAGAACTAGAAAACCACACCAATCTTGGAATTTTTCCACACCTCTGGTGCACTTATGATCTTGTGCTAGGACTTGTTAAAGAGCTTGATCTATTGAGTAGCTTGCAATCTAGCCAATGGATGAAGAAAACTAGAACTAGGATCATGTGAAACTTAACAAGAGCTTCAACAATGATATGGAAGTAATATGAAAATCAAAGATGGATTGCTCTTGGAAATTAATTGTGGCCAGATTTTT
Organism: Artemisia argyi; assembly: GCA_030686995.1. Taxonomy (NCBI): domain Eukaryota; kingdom Viridiplantae; phylum Streptophyta; class Magnoliopsida; order Asterales; family Asteraceae; genus Artemisia; species Artemisia argyi. The sequence goes on along the minus strand of CM060698.1, from coordinate 77,246,311 downwards.
GGTGTTTAAAGAAAAGAGAAAGTGAGTTAGTTCTTATAGAGAAGTGAGGAGGTTACATTCCTTAGGATATTTTGCAACTAAGGCAGTGTTTCTTTTTTATTTCTAGATTAAGTGGCTGTGGAGGCCACGTCTGTTGCAACCTCTTGTTGAGGAGGAGCTCATATTTTTTGCCTTAGGGATATAGAGGAATTAATAAAAATAAATGGGTCCTACTCTAAAAAGAAACTATTAAATTTGTGCGTGAACCCAATTCCTTAGCTAAGAGTAAAAAGAAACAGCCCCTAAGCCTTGTTATAATACACATGTATGCATCTAAACTCATCAAGGCTTATCACCAAGACACCTTGCTTGGTGACTCAACAAAAATGCCATATGACTTATTTGAGGAGGTTAAAATTTTGGATATTTATCTTGTGTTTACGGAGTGTAGTTTGATCCCGGTAATTACTAACGTTAAGTATTTAATTCGCGAAACTTAAAACCGGGTATCATAAAAATATGAAACTTGTAAATTTTTTTAAAACTTATCAATATACTCTATCTAAGTATATTAAATGAGTGATAAGTTTAACGGATCACGTAAATGCTGTTAAAACCTGAAAACGTAGGTTTAAAATGCGTAAAGCGTAAAACGTATGAAGTTTACGTAAAATGGGAAAAGTGAAATGTGACTTTTCAAATATGATTATTATGAACCTAAAAGGCTTATAATATCTATAATGTGCGTAGTCTAGTGTCGGTTGTGGGTTAAATGTTTGTTAAACGTAAAACCGGAAGGGTTAAATAGCGTTGCACGTAAATCAGAAAATGTAAAAATCCAAAACTTGTGGAAATTTCGTAAGATATGAAAAACACATATTTTTCTTGTTTAGAATATTGGATGGACATATAGGGATGTTTAAATGTCGTTTAGACCAAAACGTAAAATTAAGACATGGTTATGTGAAACTGGTTTCTTAGACGTTCGTTGCAAAAATGGCCCGATTAGTGTCAAACTTTCATGTCATCATGGAAATAGGTTAACTTATGAGAATGAAAATAAAAACATGGGAGTGAATAGTAAAATATGAGGATGAATAGTAACCTGAAAATACGAACTGTTACACTTTTCATGCAAATAGTTAACGAAAAGGGACTAATGGTGCAAAGGACTTTACAAAAAGGAATAACGGCGCAAAGATTTAGTTAAGACCAGAAATTCCCTTGTGTTTAGATAATTCAAAATGTCCAGATGTTGCCTCATATCACACGTGTGTATGTGTGTATTTTTGGTGGGAAAAAGCTAAGAAAACCTAAAGATGAAGTAATAATCCTTGTGATGATTCTAGCATGATTTTAAGGGTTTTCATGATTTTATGGGTAATTAAGTATGGATTTATTCGGTTATGTTTTATTGACAGTGAGTAAAATACTAAAATTTTTCTTAAAATGAAATGGGTCAAGTGATTGTTGGGGTATGAGTCGTCCAGTTTTTGTTGTTGATGCATAAAACCTCCTGAATTATTTTTACCATTCAAATAGTATATAGATTTTTGTCTCATGTTTGACACAATAAGTAGAATAATAAAATAAAAGGGCAAATGGCACACTATAGGTGTTTATTTATTTATTTTTTCAAGTTTGAGTATTTTCATTAAATATTTAAGAATCATCCGTTAAGTTTTACATTTCAAGTTTATCGCGCTGCCACCACCGCCATTTGCTACCACCATCACCACCACCAACCATGCCACAACCACCACCACTACTACCAAGTACCGTCTCCACCACCAACCCTACCCACCACTACCACCAACCACCATGCTAGCACCAACCCCACCCACCCACAAATTCCATCACCAACCACCGCCGCCACCCCTAACCACACCCATCATCATTTTACCCCAACATATGGACGGAGCTACGTTTTAATTTGGGTTGGCCAAGGCCTACCCCAAAATTCTCACATTTGCTACATATTTCATATTAGTAATTTAAAATTGGTCATTTGAAAGATAAATTGGCCCACCCAAAAATAACAACTTATATATAAATTAAGATATGAGGATCATAAATGTACACAAGTACTCGGTATAATTTAGGGTGCGTTTGGTTTGATACTTTGGTATGGGTTTTAAGTTTGATGTGACAATAACGTGTTGTTTGGTTCATTCTTTTAACAAAAGAAATGATAGATGGAATGAAATTTCATTCCACATCAACTTGGAGGATTTTGACAAAACCCATGGGACCCACCACTTTTTACTATCACATACCATTTTTATTTAAAATTTTAAATGATAATTTTTATTATAATTTTATTATAAAATATATCTAATAAATATATTTTCTCTCTTCAAATTTTAAACCAAATTCAAATCCTATTTAAAACCCACTTATAAACTAAACGGACCCTTAAGTTTGATTGTAGCATACATTTATCATTTCATTTATTCCAACTTGTAAGTGCTTATTTTAAAAATTATTTTATATCTTAACTTTTTTTTCCACATGTTTATAAAAGCATTATTACTTGTTAGATGCTTCAAATTAATTTGAGTGTATATTTCGTTACATTTAAGTTTGATTGTAAGATCAAAATCTTATTACATAAATGGGAGGTGATTTGCACACTCAAGAATATGATTTGGACACTCCAATTTATTGTGTATGGACATTTATACCTTCACAGTTACCATTACACTTTCTCCCATGTGAGGTTATAAATGTCAAAATACAATTAATTGGAGTGTCCCAATCATTTGATTGAGTGTGCAAATCATCTACCTACATAAATATTCTAGTTTTATAGTGCAAGTTATGTTTCGTACATGCATTGGAAATAGAAGACTAGAATATTTTATCACGATGACATTGTATTAGTTAATCACTACGTGTATACTTGGCCCACCCGTATATAAAATCGTTGCTTCGTCGCTGCCCCAACAGATGAGTGGGGTGCTTGGTAATGGTGGTGGTGGGCCTGGTAGCGACGATAGACTTGAAACGTAAAACTTAACGGATGATCGTTACCCATATTGGCCAAAAAGAAAAAGTTGGCTACGTTTTTGTGCTAAAAGAAAGTGAGATACCTTGATCGGAAATGACTCATAACTTGGGTAACTTTTCGAGCCATTTGAAATAAAATAAAAGTATTGGACAAAAATTGTTTCGGGCTAACCCGACCTGTATCAAGTTATTTTTGACTTGGAACTGTTAGTCAACCAACCCCTGTTTCCCACATCTCAAATTTATGGTTCAAGTCTTATTGGTGACTAAGTTAAAGTTGGCAATTTTAAACCAATCAATTTTCATCAATTTGTGTATTATGCCCCTTAAGTCTTTAAACTGTTTTTTCTGTCGTGATAGAGAAACTGCTTAAAAACGACCAAAAAAATGTAAAGGGACTAAATTAAACTTTATTTATTATTATTATTTTTTTTTACTATTAGGTGAAGAGTTAGAGAGCATATCGCTCTAGAAGCAGGCTTTTCAAGTGCTAAACATTCTGAAGTCGGTGGAGGACTCATGGGGAACTTGGTTGCTCACGATAAAACAAGCTAAAAAATGTCCTTACAACCATTCAAATCGTGCGAGGTCCAAAACGATAAGTTGCATCCAAAACTTTAATCTGTGTATCTACATGTCATTCATAGAACATTTACGTCTAATAAACTTCGTATATGCATGTTTCTGTATTTCAAAACAAAGGGTTAAACAAATTGTGTCTCTTGCTTTAATTTTTTTACAAATGTACAATATATAAAACACCTCCATCTCTGGTATCTGGTTTTCGTAATCTATATATACCACTTTAATTTTACCAAAAGTAGTATACATTACCTACATAATGGAGTATAAAACATAAAATCATCACGGTCATGATATTTAAACTAGTGTTACCTAGGGAAGAAATGACTCCGAGAAATTGTAGCAACTGAATTAGAATCATCACCGTCAGAGTAATGGAGTAGCTTTTGTGTGATGCTGTTAAGCTCCATGGTTTTTTCGTCTATGAAAGGGGGATTAGAGGGTGCGGGTAATGGTTCATCATCTTTTGCCAACATTTTTAGTGCTCTTGACATAGATGGTCTTAAAGATGGAGCCTCTTGAATGCAAAGAAGGCCTACGTGTATGACTCTTATTGCATCTTTCTGGAAAATGATGTTAGGATAAGTATGCATCATTAGGTCTGGGTCGATGAGTTCCTCCACTGTACCTTTCTTGAAATACTTCCATGCCTGTTCATCCACAAGCAACACATTATGTCCCATCATAATTGCGATATTTGACTAATGCAAAGGTTCAAAGGTGAAAAAGAAAAAAAAAAAAAAAAGTTTTAGTTAAATTTCAGGTAACCATTTTTTTTGCCTGCAAAAAGTGTTACATTCTCCTTTTTTTTTTTTTTTTTTTTTTTTTTTTTCTTTTTTCTTTTTTTTTTAACATGTACAAGTTACTACAACAAAATGTTCAATATATAGTTATATACTAACCTAACCAATATCATTATTTTCAGCAAAATAATGGACCAAAGTTTGTTAATTTTTGACCCTATTAGCCCATGCCTAAATCACCCTTCAAATCTACAATATATAGTTATATACAAACCTAACCAATATCATTATTTTCGGCAAACAAAGGCTGTGACATATAAAGTTTTTGTACTTACAGTAGACAGTAAGCTGTCAGTATAGTCTATAGTTTTACTTCGGTTGTTTTCCATTCCGGTGACGACTTCCAGTAGTAACACACCGAAGCTATAGACATCAGCTTTTTCAGTTAACTGGCCATGTGCTAGGTACTCTGGAGCCATATATCCTCTATAATATTGAAATAAAATAACAAATTTAGCAAGACAATGATATAACAATATAAGGTCAAAAGGCTAAGATAATGAGATAGTTACAGTGTTCCTGCGATGGCAGTGCTGATATGACTCCTATCATCTTGAAATGACCTGGCCAACCCAAAATCAGCTATTTTGGCACGAAGCCTTAAGTCTAACAAGATATTAGAAGCTTTAATATCCCTGTGAATTATTCGTGTTTTGTTATTTTCATGTAGGTAAACAAGGCCTTCTGCTACACCAATAATAATATCAAATCTCTTCTCCCAGCTTAGTTCCCTTCCTTTTATTTCATCTGCATATGTTCACAAACTCAAAATTAAAGGACTGTTCGGGTTTTAAATGGTCAAAACGGTTCAGGTCAGTTGACATGCCAACAGTCTTAATTCATTTTATAACAATTGATATATTAGCTGTGTCCAATAAGGGATATTATTACTATAATAATCCGAATCTTCAGAATAAAAACGTATATCGCAGAATATTAGTGACTCTCAACCCATTTGACCTTTCAGCAAATTTCTTATTTGACAATTTTGAGACAAAATACAACCCAAATAGACCAGTTTATAAGTAAGTAAACCGAAATTCACACCTCTAATATAAAATGAGTGTCACTATTATATATTGCAGGCTATTACAAAGTTGAAATACCTTGTATCTTGGAGTTCTAACTGGTAGGGCTGTACCTTTGGAACCTCATATTGTGTTCAGTTTGGCCTAGGGAGGAAACTGATCGAACAAATATGTATGGCTAAATAGGAGGCCTAACTGGTATGAATGTACCAAAAAGTAGGATTTCTCTTTCTGAAGGGTAAATAGCTTGGGTGGGCAGTGTATGATGGGTGGAATAGAGAGGAGTGAAAGATGATCCTTCTTGGTCCACCCAATACATTGCCAAGGAGGTTTCATTGGTCCTCCCTCAAGGAGTGCGTTCCCAACTGTGTGAAGCCATTTATGAGATGGAAATGTAGCACAGTTGGCATAGCCCTTGATTGGAGGGGTAAGGGTTCCTAATGAAGCCAATACTGCCTTGGTCATTGTGGTGGCAGGTTGAATGATCAAGGTGGGAAAGGTAACATGGAAATGTAATTAGATGGTAAATGGTGCATAAAAAAGGTGAATTGAGGCTGCAAACATATAGGCTGGAGGTAGTTTACTTGCAGACTATTGTGGATGATTAACATGCTGCTTAGTGTTATCAGAGGAAATGTTAGTATGTCTGTGTTAGTTCATATTGGTTAGTATTGTATCTGTCATATGCTTTAAAGAGATTATAGGCATGTCTATATCTCTATTGAATATGTTGTATGAGTTTCATTGTCTTAATAATATATGTTCACCTTTTGCACCAAAAAAATAAATAAATAAATAAAATGAACATACCAAAAATGAAGAGATCAAGGCTCATATTGGGTAGATACTCGTATATAAGAATGCTTTCAGGTCCTGAACAGCTGCATCCTAACAGCCTAACCAGATTTTTATGTTCAACACTACTAATCATATTAACTTCGTTATAGAAATCTTTTGCTCTGAATCTGTTATTTAAGAAGAGCCTCTTCACAGCTATCTCTCGTCCATCTGAAAGAACCCCCTGAAAGAATATAAATGTTGACATTAAATATATCTGATGAGACTCGACACAACGACGTGTTTTATGTGGTTGTCAGGTAGTACCTTGTACACAGTTCCAAACCCTCCTTGTCCGAGTTTATTAGACTCGTCCCAGTTTCCTGTTGCTTGCTGAACAGTGGCGTATTTGAAGTTCAAGCTACTGTCAGTAAGAATCTTCGCCATTTTCTCGACATCATAAGAACCTGAAACATTAAGCAATCATTAGTTTATTTTAGATATCCTGCATCTGAAGTTTGAGAGTCCATCAACATGCAGCGTACTTGTCATTCCAAAACATGATCCTACCTTTTCTCTTATGCTGTATATATCTGCGGTTCCTTATATAAAATACAATCATCAAAGCAACTACCACAACCGCCAAAGAACTAACAACAGAAATCACAATCGCTATTATCCTCCCTGAAAAGCCCGCAAATGAAAAAAAGATCATAAGAGAGAGTAGATTACATACATTTATCATCCCTATGGATTAACGAAAATAATGAAATTCGTCCCTTCTCGATACCATTTCCATATATAGTCCCAAAAGGGTGCAGTAAGGGACCATTCTCAATTTTAATTAAACAATAGGAACAATTTTAGTCTAATAGATATGTAGGAAGCTTATACATTGCTGATTCCTAAAATCATATATAACTGTTACCTTTATTGCTAGAGCTGCTTATGACTGGTACAGGATTGAGAAAATTAGTATCCGAATACCTCATGAAACATCCGGTGTTCAAAGCACGCCCTTCAGACCATGGTAAACATCTAATTATTGTAGCAGATGCATTCACCAAACACGCCCTACAAGACTCCGGACTCAAACTCCTCCAACATTCTGCCATCACATAAACCGACTTATTAGTACTCGGCACAATCATTTCTTCCCTAGCAAAGTATCCATTGTTTCTTAACGCGCCCGTTACAACATTCATCACTGCCTGGCTTGTTGAATCTTGAAAAAATCCACTCTCCCTTGTTGTATTCCCACAAACAATAGCATCATTAGGTCCTGTATACTGTTCAAAGAAACTATAGTTTTGAACTCTCATATAGCAACCGTCGAGATATATGCGGCCTCCACTTTGAGGGAAGCAACCTGGGAAATTATCACGTATTGAAGCATAGCACAAAATACAGTCTTGTACAGAAAGATCACCATAGCATTGTGCAAGTGCATAGATACTGTTGGGTCCTGTTCCATCAACTACTGTGGCGTATTGTGAAGTTTGTATTTCTCTGCCGGCTGTTTCCATTGCCTGAACAATGTTCTTGACGTAGATTGTTTGATTGTTTTGTAACCCTTCATCACAAAACCTTTTAATGATTTGTGATCTTGCATCTCCATCTGATCTAGATACTAGTAATGAAATTACGATCAACACATTGAACATCAAAGGTGTATGTTTCGCCATCTTGTAAGCAGCAGGTTTGTTTAGCTGAAAACTTTGATAAGTTGTCAATAACAATGTTATTGATATAGAGTCTAGTGTGTTTAAGATTAATCAACTCTTACGACTAAAATGACGATGAAAACCATGTTTTGTGGAAATGGTCAATTGTTAGCTAATAGATGGGTTGCTTTCATATATTTATGTAGTAAATTGGTGCAGAATACACATAGTTTGTAGGAATAGACTAGTCAAAGGAGGAAAAAATTGAAAAATATAAGATCAGGCTAAAAATGATCATACGCAGTACTATATATTCTTACCATAACACTCTAGCCGTATCCTCCATCAGCAGAGACACATCGCGTTTTGGAGCTAATCATTGATACATTTTATTAGTACTCCGTAGCTCAATGTGCACCATGTGAAAGCATGGGCGGAGATAAAGGGGGTCCGGGGGGTCAAGTGACCCGCCGGCAAAAAAATTGTAGTGTAAATTTTCGATAATTTTCGGTTATTTTTGTAATATGCCCCTCCAACGGACCAATTTTTAATGTAATTTCTAAAAAGTATCATATTTTGCCCCCTCGATAATAAAGTTCTGGCTCCGCCCCTATGTGAAAGTAATACCTGCGAAGTCTTCATCTACGACCATGGACAGACCCATGGGACACACCCGATTTGTAGTCACTTGGTGTATTTTTATTTATTTATCTTATTTTTTTAAAGTGTCATTTTTTAATACATGCAACCCCGATAATATTTTTTGCTAGTACTATAATATTTCTTTATAGTGTGTAACTTGAGTTTAGCTCAAAAAGTCTTTATCAATTTTATTATGTATGATGAAAATGAATTTAAAAATTTGTGCAAGGCCCTTTCGAAAAAAATTGTGCAACACACGTGAAAATCCCAGGTCCATCCCAGCCTATGCGGAGAATGTTTTGGTTATTGTAGGCCGATATTACACTTATTTTTCTACTTCCTTTGTAGAATTTTTTACTTTGTTATATAGTCATTTTGGAAGTGATTATTATATTCTTCTTAAAAGGTGTCCTACTTCCATTTTTTAGTGTTTGAGAAACTTTTTGCTACAAATTCTGGTTACGTGATTTCAAAAATGTAGATATAACGACCATTTTATTTTAAACATAAAAATTTGCTTCTAAAAGTCAAATGATATCTTTTTCTTTTACTATCATTTTCCTATGATTTGAATAATCGCATAAAAGTTAAGAATAATATGATAGTACGGTCGCATTTGCTTACTATCATCAATAACGTAATGGAATAGCCATTCTTTAAGGTCAACACTTTGTGCTTCTGATTCATATTGAGTTATGGAGTTATCCAGCTGCCATTTATTTAAAACAACGTAATGGAATAGCCATTCTTTAAGGTCAACACTTTGTGCTTCTGATTCATATTGAGTTATGGAGTTATCCAGCTGCCATTTATTTAAAACAAAATGATGTTTTTCTTAGGGGGAGGGAGTGGTTCACTCACCCTCTCTCCCTTAACTCACTCCCAACCAATCCCCTTGCGCCACATCATTCCTCACTTTTTTCATCACTCACTCATATTTGTAGAGGCACCACTTCACTCGCCCTTCACTCACTTCCTTTTTTTTTTCTTTTTTCTTTTTTAAATTCCATTAAAATTAAAAAAACTAAAATTCCATTATAGAGTCAAGTAAACTAGAACATGCAGGAAGGAACATAAATGCAGTAACCCATGTTTTTTATGTGTTTTGTTTCTTAGCCCAACAACAAAACCAAGTCCATAACAAATACATGTATATTTTTTTTTCGTCTTCTTCCTCCACTCCTCCAGCCGCCTGCAAATACATACATACATATATTTTTTTAATTGAAAAAGGATGCAACAATTGAAAATAAACCCCAACGGTCACAAAAAAGGAATCCAACGTTCGAAAATTCCATGCTTCCCGTGCGTGAGTTCCTCACTCAAAACAAACACCCCGTGCGGTAAGGGAGGGCCGGCGGCGGTGTTCCCGTGCATGAGGGTTCCCGCACCGCACCTCCCCGTGCCCACTCCCAGTGCTCTTATAGACTTGGTAAGTTTGTCAATATCGAAATCTTCGGAAATTGATGATGGTAGGGGTTGTTTCTTTTTTTTTGTACGGGTAGGAATAGTGGGGTCCACATCTATATTAGCATCTTAATGGAGAGAGGTTAGTATTTTTTGGCTTGTGGATATAAAGGAAGTAAGGGAAAACTAATGGGTCCTACTTAAAAAGAAATATTATTAAATGTTATGGACCCACTTCCTTAGCTAAGAGAAAAAAAAGAAACACAACCTAAGTCAAGGTACATATACCAACTTAATAGTTGTAATTGGTCAGTATGATACCAAACTAATGATATGATATACTCCATAAAATAACTGCTCACATTTTTTCACATATGTGTTTCAATGGTACCATTTATTATGTGAAAACCTCCATAACCAAAATGGTTGCAAGTTCAAGTCCTAATTAAGACATGTGAGATTGTCGTGTGTATAATGTGATATATTTAGTTATCGTTCTAAAAATACAGGAAATAGATAAAAATTGTTCACAATTTTCTTTTTAATATGTCTCAAATTAATTGTCTACTATTAAAAAAGATAGAAATATTTGATCTACATTACTATATTACCTTACTTAGTAATGTTATTACAAACTTTAAAGAAAACATTAATAATTCTAATAAGTTAAAAGTAAAACTGTTTTTCTATAAAAAGTAAGAAAAAAAATCGAATGATTATGTTTTCTTAAACAATATTCGTGCATTTTATTGTCGGGGAAAAATTATTTAACCCCAAAAATTTCAATCGAATATCTATAATCACAAAAATTTACTAAAGAGGTGCTTGTTTCTGCTTATATAGCCGGCTTATGACTTATTTGGTTTTAGGCTTATGTTTCATAAGCACATTTTTTGTGGCTTATTTTGACATTTAAGCTGGAAAATGTCAAAATAAACCATAAAAAGTGCGCTTATGAAATATAAGTCTAAAACCAAATAAATAATAAGCAGGCTATATAAGCCAGAAGTCCCAGAACAATACATATCAAATTAAATTTTAACAACTAAATAAATTGATAACAAGGGTGAGTCTTAGCCATGGGTAGCTACTTTTAATAGTTTCACGTACGGCTTTAGACAAGTCAGCCATCGGCAGATTTAGAAATCTAACAAAATGTGCGAAATTTTTTTAGATACAACAAAAGTATGCATTATAAGTATAAGTTTCAAGTGAAGAGCTGGCGAAAAGTAAAAATTACAAAACACACCTTCAACTTCTTATTATTTACAGCTTTTTTATACAACAAATTTTATTTACCAAGTATGTAACAGAAAGCTCCGATTTCTTTAATAAAAAAATACCACCAGAAAGGTCTCTCAATAACGAACAAAACGAGCCTAATATTGATATGCTTTTGACATACGTACGATTTTATAAAAAGTGTTGAAGTTTAATATATATATATATATATATATATATATATATATATATATATATATATATATATATATATATATATATATATATATATATATATATATATATATATATATATATATAGTGTAACTTTCTTACGAGAACTACTTTTATCTGCAAGAACTGCGAGAACCACTTTTTAGCCATTGGATTAATTGATCAATGGTCAAAAACGAATGTACCATTTGTGTAAATAACTAAAAGATAAGGTAGATTGGTGTAATTGTTGTAAGGGTAATTAAGGGATATCACAATTATACCCCTTTTAAAACCGTCCATATCTACAGGAAGTTAATGATTTGTTTAAACCTAAAAAAGATATGCGCCTCCCTCCCCAAAACTTCTCCTGCTTGTAATCTTTCTCACAAACCCTAGCCTCCATCAACAATCATCTCATTATTTTTTCACATCACCACTTCTTTTCATGTCTTTCAAATCATTCAACCCAAATATCCTCAATCTTCCAATCTTTCATACACGTTGCCTTACTGGGATCGTAGCTGTTAAACAAGAACAACCGATGCTCAATTCATTTATGCAATGGTAAAAAAAATATTACATTCGTTTTTAGTATTGATCGATTCTTTATTTTAATTTCTCGGATCTAATTTAATTGATTCTTCTATCTTATAAAGGTTCTTTCTTTTCTTTTCTTTATTTTTTCTCATCATTTATTTTTATAATAATGTATTCGCATAATGGGTCCATTGATTATCTATTAATTGTTGTTGACTCTTGTGTCATATAAGAAGATGACAAGCTAGATTTATTAATCGTTTTTCTTTTGACTTTGTATTATTGAAACACTCATCCTTATTATTATTTAAAATTGTTGTTGACTGCTATGTCTTATAAGAAGATGCTAGGATAGATTTATTAATCCTTTTTTCTTATTGGTGAATGTGTCGTACAGAAAGATATATGTGTTGGCCAGGTATATGGTTTTATTTTGGGCCAGAAAATGAACGAGACTAAGGGTGGTCACATTTAGGTGGATGTTGTTCAAAACATATATGTTTTAATAATGATAACAATGAGTATGCACATATATGTTCAAAACATGTATGTTTTAAAAGATGATTGCTTATAAACGGAATGCCTAAAACATGTATGTTTTTTTTTTTTTTTTTTTAGTAAGTGTAATTATTATTTTTTTCAAAGACTTTGTGTTTGCCAAAACAAGTATGTTTTCTAAAACATACATGTACTCATGAACATGTATAATTTTAATAATATTATTGTTGCTAACTTTTATACTTTCCTTTGTATCAGGTGTAATTATAAGAATGTTCAAGGCTACAAGTGTGCATATATGTCCGACTTTTTAAAAATGTTTACGGCTACTCGTGCGCATATGTCCATTTGTGTTAAATATTATTAGTGCTCACATGTATAGATCAATTAGATTCATGTATTTATGCTTTTTAGAAATTTGTATTTTAATTATATTTCAATCGATATTGAAGTTTGTATATAACATTTATGTTCTTGGTTGGTTATAAATTTCATTATATTAAAAAACCTATATGCACCTAGAAAGACGAAAAAAAACATGTATGCACTTTGACTAATTGAAAACATGTATGCACCTTGACTATTTGGGGGGAAAAAAACATGCATGTACCTTGAGATTTAAAAAAGTAATGATTAGGTATAAAAAAACATGTATGCACCATAACTATTTCAAAAGATGTTAGCAAAAAAAAAAAATAATAAAATAAAAAATCGAATTTTAAGATTATAAAAACGGGAATTATAAAATAATAATATGAAAATGTCTTTTACTATTATACCCTTTTGAATTAAATAAAAAAAATAAAATGCTATGGAGCATTAAATGATGTACATTGTGTATTATTAGTTGTAAAAAGGCGGTTCTCGCAGTTCTTGCAGATAAGGTGGTTCTCGTAAGAAAGGGACCATATATATATATATATATATATATATATATATATATATATATATATATATATATATATATATATATATATATATATATATATATATATATATATATAGTGAGACTTTCATTTCAGAACTCATATAAATGTGAGAACTTTCAGAACTCCTATTAACCAATCAAAATTTAGTAAATTATTTTATGTTTAATTTATTATATGTAATTTTCATAAAATGATATCTCATACAAACGCAAATCTACAACGAATTCAATAAAGTCTTTGTATTTTGATCCATTAGATAAGACCATGAACAGTACTTGAGAGAATTTTTACTATGTTTATTAAATCCATTTTACGCAAATCTACAATGAATTCAAGGAAAGTCTTTGTATTTCTATCAATTAAAATAAACCACGAACAATAATTTGAGAGAATTTTACTATTATTAAATGGTGTATAAGAGTTCTGTCGGTGCTCACACTTATATGAGTTCTGAAAAGAAAGTTCTCATATATATATATATATATATATATATATATATATATATATATATATATATATATATATACTAGTGTCAAAGCCCGCCCAAAGGGCGGGCATGACTTGTAATTTTATATTTTAATTTAGTAATGTACGTATATGGTGACATTTTACGGTTATTGTTTATGTTAAATATGGCATGATTTGTAATGTTACATATTTTATTTTTTTATTGTTTGTATTGATTTGTTAGTATATGTTGATTGGTAATGTTAGCATGTTGATAAGTTGGCATGAATTATAATTTACATTTTAATTTAGTCATGTACATATATGGTGATGTTTTACGTTTATTGTTTACGTTAAGTAGGGGTGTTAACGAGTCGAGCTTTTAACGAGCTACTCGAGCTCGAGCTCGAGCCTACATATTGTCAACCTCGAGTCGAGCTCGAACAAAAGATTGTGTTCGTTTAGTTAAACGAGCCGAGCTTTTATATGACAATATTCAGCTCGGCTCGTTCGAAAGCTCGTTTAGTTACTCGAGTCGAACGAGCCGATCGAACTTGTGGAGCTTAACGAGTCAAACAAGCTAATCGAGCCAAACATCTAACTTTTTTCTCAAACATTATTTTTACATTTTAATAAAGTATTGATACTTTAATTTTAATTCAAAACAATAAATATGAATATAGTAAACTTTGTTAGCTTCTAATTAGTTACTCTTCCAAAGTTATGTCAATTTTACTTTTTGGGCTTTGCTTTTATATATATATATATATTTTTTTTTTTTTTTTTTTTTTTTTTTTTTTTTTTTTTTTTTTTTTTCTATATTTTGTATCCATCTTTCTATGTGGGATCCATTATAGTTTATACTTTTGTATTTTTCATTTAGGAACAAATGACTCTATTAGTTCTAAACTTTTAAACTTTTCCTAATTCGATATAAACTATCAAGTTCGGTCTTTTATACGAGCATCTTAAGCTTGAAAGTAAGTTTATTGTAGGATTACAAAAAAAATAATTTTAAACGAGCTTCGAGCTCGAGCTCGAACAACAAAAAAATATTCTAGCTCGAGCTCGAGCCAATTTATAAAATTTTATTCGAGTTCGAGCCGAGCTCGAGCCGAGTAGTTAATAAATGAGCCTATCTCGTTTAGCCCAAAACTCGACTCGGCTCGGATCGTTAACACCCCTAATGTTAAGTATGACATAACTTGTATAATTTATTTTTTTTAATTGTTTGTATTTATTTGTTATTATATATTGCTTGATAATGTTAGTATGTTGTTAAGCAAATGTATTTTTTATTCAATTCTGAAAGAAAAAAAAAAAAATTATTGTTCCAATGATAAAAATTTAAAATAATAGAAAACAAAAATATTGTTTTTGATGACTTATTGTATTGAGAATGCATTTAGTATTTTTCAATGGATGTTTAGGAATAATAGTACATTGTGAATGAAATTAATAGCATTCTATAAACATTGATATAAACTTAAAATTATTTATTGAATATTAGTTGGAAACATTTTTCCATGCAGTATAATCATTACATTGTTTAAAGTAGCCTCACAACTACAATATCTACTATCTAATTTTTCAAACAATTGTGTTTATAATAGAGATATATATGTTTAGCTCATTTATTTATGATATTGGGAATCACAAGTATCAATAATTTCATCCACTCGATCCTCTGTGGCTGCTCGGAACAGTTAAGATTTTTCCGCTTTTTTACATTTGATCATTAGTTATGTTGATTGTCTAATAATCCATTTACATTATAACATTTGATTATTAACTGTATGATATGAACTATATTCGATTATTAGTTTTGTTGACTTTTTAATAATTTGATTTTTAGGCCGTGATGCATGTTTTTGTTGATTGTTAATTTAATTGTAGTTTTTGTTGATTAGTATTTACTAATATGTTTGGTAAATATGTTATGCATGTAGGTTGTTATACGATTTTTAGGATGTGATTTTAGTTTTAAGAGTACGGCTACAGTAGGATTTTTGACATTTTGAAAGATATATGCAATAATAGATTTGAAACTGGTTGTGTTGGGTTTTGTTAGATTTGATAAGTTGTTTTGATTGGTATGATGTATAAAAGTTGAGTTATATGATTATGGTTATTTTTGTAAAGGTGATTATTATTAAAAATTTAATAGTGATTATATTGTAATTACATTGAGATGAGTATATGTCGTATGAATTTTTTTTTAATATTTAAGTTTGTTTTTTTTTTGTATGAAGATGCCGATTGAATTTGTTGTGCAATTGATCTACCACTATGAGTATCCTGAAGAGCTTCAACTTCCTAAAGTATTTGAAGATGAGGCATAAACTGGAAACATATATTTGTACTTGTCTGGTGTAGCAAGAAACCGGAAAAAAGTTTCTGTATTAAGGTCAAGATTTGGAATTTATGAGATCAGAGGGAACAGATGGGCTGAGTTTGTTGAGGAGAATCTGAATGAACATGTGAAAGTACTGCATTTTATAGAGGAAGGAGATGACTCGTTTTACATAACAGGGTACGACATTGATGGGAAACAAATTGGAGGTTATGGAGATGGATATCAAGGCTATTATCGGTTTCAGTCACGTGTAACATCTTACCATGAATTAGGAATACATCAGGTACAAATGTTATGTTTTGAATACATTTTTTATAAACTGAATATATTGTATATACTTGTGCTTGTGGTTGATACATCTTTTAGAGAGCAACAAAATGTTTTTTCTTATTTGTACAGAGTGTAACATGATATATGTATTAATGAATGTTTGCCGTGTTTGAGTTTGCACAATTGTGTTTCGATGTTTTTTTTCTTCAGACTATTCCTGCTGATTTTTTAGCTGGTATGAGGAATGAAGGTGAAATAATGTTTAGATGTGAAGGTGATGAATTTAATGTCCATGTTAGTCGGCTGAATCCAAATGGTGGTGGTGTTCTTACCGAATACGTGTTGAACCCAGATAACTGGACTGCTTTGTGTGAAGAAAAGGATTTGGAGTTTGGTGATGTAGTAGTGTTCACGAAAATAAGTAACAATTTGATTAATGTAATGTGTTTCAACGTTGATGGAAGCAGTAACACAGATGTTCAATTTCTTGGTGCCACTCGCCTGAATGCAGTGCAACCAGTTGTAGCATATGATGATTAGAGTAAGTTTGTAATTTTAAATAAGTTTTAAATATGTTAAGTTATTTCAATGAATTGAATGGACGATTTAGATTGTTTTGTAATTGTAGTTAAGAGTTTGGCATTTTGGTTGTTATGTTGGTTTGCAGAGGACGAACGAATGTACCATTTATGCATATGGCCTGGTCATCGTGAACATTTTCATGAAAGAACCGATGTGTTTTATAAGAGGTTTTCTGAAATACTGGTGATGAGGCGAAAAATGAACCGTTTTTAGGGGGTCATTTAAGCCGGAATTGGAATTTATTTGATCAAATATTGCCCTAAATCGTTCCTTTTGTGATTTTAGGTACTTTGGGAGTGAATTCTGGAAAAGGAAGCATTTTGGACGTTTTTAGAGCATAAAAGTGAAGAAAACGGCAAAGTCTTAATTTTCCTTGCTGGGAACAGTACCTGACGGCGTCAAGAAGGATTTCATGACGACGTCAAGAGCACAAAGTTAGTGACGGTCCAGTAGAAACGTGACGGCGTCAGCACAAGGGCGTCAAGAGTAATTTTGGTGACGGCCCAGAGTAGAAACATACATGACGGCGTCAGCTTTGGATCTAGGCAGTCCGAGAACTTTATTGGCGGCGAGATGACGGCGTCAGATTTTTCCTCTTGACGCCGTCACCTCATAAAATCTATATATACTTTTCTATTTTTCATTCATTAGAGAGGAACTTGTGTGGAGAATTCTAGGGCCGAACCTAATAAACCCTAGGCCGTTTGTAACAGTATTTTCAAGGGTTTTCACCCCTTGAAACCCTTCATGTTCAATTGAGATAAGTTTTCTTTCAGTTCATTCAATATGTCTATGTGTTGTTTGAATATATCTTACACTTGTCTTGATTTTAACATGCTAGGCTAGATCTTTTGTGTGTTTGCTTAGATGTAATGAAACCTAGATGTTGATTATAGGTTGATTGCTTGTTTATAGTTGTAATGGATGAATGATTTCAATGTTAGGCTTAAGAAAACTGGCAGATCTCCATTGTGTAACTTGCTTGAACGTCTTAAGAAACATGAACCGATGTGTACTAGGTTTTTATGGTTGTATTTAATGCATGAGCGAATTCTAGTGATCCCATGTTAGGAGCTTCTTAGCCAGCTCGACATAGGAATGAAGTAGGTGCTTATAGGATTGGGGAAGTAAGTACGCCACCCCATGAATGGTATTAAGGAATACAACCCGTCATCCACGCAACTGTAACAAGTAATTAACCTGTAAAAGATATCTAGGGAGTAGTGAAATCTAAGTAAACACAATTCTCCCATATATTGTTCACACCACTATCTTAATTTAGTTTATTTTCATTTTTTGTTATTTTATTTTGATTGCATATTAGTTATTGGGTTAGTTGACTAGCAACTAATTCCGCCCACTCTTCCAATACCCGAGATTTTTATTGCTTTCATAAAATATAAAAAATACAAAAAGAATCATCCCTCACCTCTAGACCTAGTTCTTAGGTTTTCTAATCATAGCGACACTATTCCTGAGTTGAACGATCAATACCCCGGTACTTGTCATTATACTATACTACAACGATCAGGTACACTGCCTAGTGGGGGTTGTAAGCTTCTCGAGATCCCTTGAGAGGTAAAGCCTGGTGCAATTCCCACGCATCAAGTTTTTGGCGCCGCAGCCCGGGGAATAGTTATTGTCTAGGTTAGGACTTCTTTTTATTAGGTCTACTTGCTAGATTCCTTTCTAGTAAGATTTTTATTTTGTAGCTTTCTCGTAGTCTATCTTTTCTTTGTGATTTTGTTTGTAATTTGCTTCAAATGGACTTTACACTTAGACTTCTAAGATTGCAAGATAAGGTTGAGCGGCTAAGACACCAAAGAGTTCAAAATACCTCATTTAGAGACACCTATGCACCACATGAGCCTTCACCTAGGATAGTTTCATATGAGCCACCTAGCTGCATGTCATGGTTAGGCCCTACTATAATACAGGATGAACACATAGGTGACCTTGATGTGATGGAGGATTTAGCCGAACATGATCACATTGACCAAAAAGACCTAGGTTTTATGATCGATGATGATGAATCTCAAGAAACACATGATGAATCTTTTGGGCAATTTGAATATAGCAGTTATAATATTGAGGATGATCCTTATGATTCGGATATAGAAGTTAAGATGCCTAGAGAAGCACTTGAGATACTTGGGAAAATTTTAGGGTTGGATTATAATGAAACACATGTTGAGGATATAGGTGATCTTGATAAGATGGATGATAAAGTAGAAAATCCAAGCCCGCCAAATACCCTACAAGTCCTACCATCATTTGAGGCACACATGTCACCCGTGACTTACCCGGAAGAAGTAGAAGAGACTATAGGAACCCCAATAGAGGTAGAAACCTTGGACCAAGCACAACTAGAGAATATAGGTTTTAACACTTGTAGTGATGACCTTTCTTTTAGTTCTAAGGAAATTCCTAGTTTTGATGAACCGGAGCCTCAACCAAAACCATTACCTAATCTTCCATCGTTAGATGTGAATTTAGGAATTGAAATAGGTTCCGATCCACCCATCAAACCATATAGTCTGGGTAGTCTTAGGATAAAGGTAGTGGACTCTAAGCCTTGTAGAGAGGAAACCAATATAGGAGTGGAAAATGAGCTTACATGCTTACATCACCCATTTATGTTTGATCTCAAGAAACATTATAGGTTTAAACCGGGTTTATTAGGTCAAGATGGATCCACAACTAGTAGTCTCTTGAAGTTGATAGAAAATGATCCCTTTCTAGGAGAAAATCTTAATCCACCCATTAACCTGATTGAATTTGGTAAGGTTATGATGATAGGAGCACACCCCTTTGAGCATATAATTCATCCACCACTCTTACCTCACGTGGCATATTTTCACCCTAAGGGTGTGTATCGCTACTTCCACCCGCACTTAATCCTAAGTGTAGGGAAAACCTCCCCTATTTCCGTTAAATAAGGGTAGAGTCAGGCTCGTGACTCGAACAAAACAAGCGCTTCTTGGGAGGCAACCCATGTTTTGTGTGATTTTTATTTTATTTGATTTTTATTTGTTTCCGTATGCATGCTTTATTTTTATTGTTGGTAGATCATGTTTCAAACTAAATGGTGAAAATACTTTATTTTGTTGTTTGGCTTAGTCTTAACTTCATCCAAAGGTATTTTGCAAAAGATAAGTGTAAGGGGAAACCCCAAATATGTTTTTAAGAAACAAACTTGATCATGATTCTCCACGATATTAAGTGAACATGTATATTCGTATTTGTTAGAGTCAAATGCTTGTATCGAGTCATAATGATGTTTTGCAGGATTTTCCAGGAAGTAGGACAAGGTTTTTCCAGAAATTTTCCGGGAACTTAACATAAAAATTTCTGCAGGTCACTTCTGACGGCGTCAGGAAGAAATTCCTGACGGCGTCACGTGTAAAAATCTGGAAATTTTACCAGTTTTGTTTTTCTAACGGAGTCTTAAAGTTTTTGTTAATTCTTTAGTTTTATAAACTCCAGGAAATCTGCAAACATTCATTCCACACGCATTATATCCCTTTGATTCCTAGAAAGCAGTTTAAATATTTATGTTATTTTTCTAGGATTTGTTAGCATATATAGATTGCCGCCGATTTTACGCAAGGTTGCCTTGTTTGTTTTCTCAAGTTTAACAGGTTATGTTTGACAAGAAGATGATTTATATTCTGGAAGGGAAGCTTTGATTGTTCATTTTCTTGGAGGAAGATCTAACCTTATTACCATACTATCCATACCGAGCGAATCAGGGGAGTATTTGATTTCATTCTTTTACCTATTTCACTTTTACAATCTTTAATTGAACATCGGGGACAATGTTCATCTTAAGTGTAAGGGGAGGGTAAATGATGATACCTTATAGATACACTTTCACTTGAGTTTGTTTGTTTGATGGTAGATGTGTAATAAAACTATGAGAAAGACTTGTTAGTGTAATTTTAGCGCAAAATTTAAAATTTTTTACAACATTTAGGAGTGAAACTTTAGCCTTAGCAAGCGTCTCATGGATAGGAAGTTGTATGACTAGCACAAAACCATACCACTTAAAAATTTTCCACCCAAATATGTGAGGTTCGCCTTTAGATTTGATAGGAAAAGCATTCATTATTAGTGCTTATGTGTGTACCGGTAGCATTTAGATTCTAGAACTTGCGTTAGTGATGCATCCCGAGACCGCTAGTGAGACTACATTCGTGTAGTAGGATTTACTACATGATAAGAGGCATTAGGATCACCCTTGTGTTAAACTCGTATCATAATTACTTAACCATTTAAGTCATATTACTTGGCTAGTTAAGCCAACTAATTTTTCCCACACCTTAGCGTTGTACTCATTTTTAGTACACGAAACCCCTAGTACACCCCTCCGAGCCTATCTTTTCGTTTCTAACTTTAAGCATCTTACTTAAAGGAAGAATTTGTTACACCCCACTTAAATGTACAACCAAATCGCCTTAGCCTTCCGTGTAAGCACTCATCTTTAGTGCATTATTGTTACATGTTTAAACCCTTAGTTAATTATCTAATTGATTACATGGTTGCTAAGTCGAGTCATATCCTTGTACATATTGCTTTGGGACGATTGGGACTCATGGGTAAAGTACTTATGTTATGGATTAATGGGGAAGAACATCATATTATTACCCCCATATGTACGTTAATCTTAAAAGTACTCCAAGTGTTTTGATTATCTTAATTCGAGTCATTAGATTAGTTTATTGTAAAGTATGTAAAAATTCAAGTGTAAGGGGAATTTTCATTCCCTATGATGTATTATTTTGGATGGTAGGGTAAGAGTGTATGAAAAAAAAATCAAAAAAATTAAAAAAAAAAAAAAGAGAGAGAAAAAAAGAAAAACCATACGGACTATCATCCCGTTTCTTTCTATGTTTGTCTTATGTTTTTGTTATTTTTGATTTATTAGCTTAAGTCAAGTCTAGTCTTGGCTTAGCAACGCCATATTGTACATGTAATTAACCAAGATGATTAGCTCGCCACCAGTAAAGATTGCCTATATCCAACAAAACCGTGTATTCCATATCCCTACACCTAACGTAACAACCCTTTTAAAATACCTCTTTGATAGTTTATCCTAGGTGCTTACGCCATGTGGTGGAGGTTTGATCCTTTCCCAAGCCTATGGTAATCTATTTTGCTATGACAGGTAGTGAGAGATGTTTCCCATTTCCATTTTGTGATATAAACTTTATTACACCTGAGAGATGTGAGTATCTAAACACTATTTGTGAGGTGCTAGTGTATGACCTCCGTGCTTGTCTTTGGTCTTTAGTGGAATAATTATTTGTTGTAATTACTTTTATATTAGTGTTAAATGACCCCTAACTTGTATTTTGATTAGGATAAAAGCGCATTTGCTTGAGGACAAGCAAATCTCAAGTGTAAGGGTATATGATGAGGCGAAAAATGAACCGTTTTTAGGGGGTCATTTAAGCCGGAATTGGAATTTATTTGATCAAATATTGCCCTTTTGGAGTGAATTCTGGAAAAGGAAGCATTTTGGACGCTTTTGGAGCATAAAAGTGAAGAAAACGGCAAAGTCTTAATTTTCCTTGCTGGGAACAGTACCTGACGGCGTCAAGAAGGATTTCATGACGGCGTCAAGAGCACAAAGTTGGTGACGGTCCAGTAGAAACGTGACGGCGTCAGCACAAGGGCGTCAAGAGCAATTTTGGTGACGGCCCAGAGTAGAAACATACATGACGGCGTCAGCTTTGGATCTAGGCAGTCCGAGAACTTTATTGGCGGCGAGATGACGGCGTCAGATTTTTCCTCTTGACGCCGTCACCTCATAAAATCTATATATACTTTTCTATTTTTCATTCATTAGAGAGGAACTTGAGTAGAGAATTCTAGGGCCGAACCTAATAAACCCTAGGCCATTTGTAACAGTATTTTCAAGGGTTTTCACCCCTTGAAACCCTTCATGTTCAATTGAGATAAGTTTTCTTTCAATTCATTCAATATGTCTATGTGTTGTTTGAATATATCTTACACTTTTCTTGATTTTAACATGCTAGGCTAGATCTTTTGTGTGTTTTCTTAGATGTAATGAAACCTAGATGTTGATTATAGGTTGATTGTTTGTTTATAGTTGTAATGGATGAATGATTTCAATGTTAGGCTTAAGAAAACTGGTAGAATTCCATTGTGTAACTTGCTTGAACGTCTTAAGAAACATGAACCGATGTGTACTAGGTTTTTATGGTTGTATTTAATGCATGAGTGAATTCTAGTGATCCCATGTTAGGAGCTTCTTAGCCGGATTGACATAGGAGTGAAGTAGGAGCTTATAGGATTGGGGAAGTAAGTACGCCACCCCATGAATGGTATTAAGGAATACAACCCGTCATCCACGCAACTGTAACAAGTAATTAACCTGTAAAAGATATATAGGGAGTAGTGATATCTAAGTAAACACAATTCTCCCATATATTGTTCACACCACTATCTTAATTTAGTTTATTTTCATTTTTTGTTATTTTATTTTGATTGCATCTTAGTTATTGGGTTAGTTGACTAGCAACTAATTCCGCCCACTCTTCCAATACCCGAAATTTTTATTGCTTTCATAAAATATAAAAAATACAAAAAGAATCATCCCTCACCTCTAGACCTAGTTCTTAGGTTTTCTAATCCTAGCGACACTATTCCTGAGTTGAACTATCAATCCCCCGGTACTTGTTATTATACTATACTACAACGATCAGGTACACTGCCTGGTGGGGGTTGTAAGCTTCTCGATATCCCTCGAGAGGTAAAGCCTGGTACAATTCCCACACATCAACTGGCATTTAATCGTCTTGTAAGTTTTGTTATAAAGATTATGTATTTTAATTAGTTTTAGTTCACATTAAGAGTGATTGTGAGTTTTTTATTTTGTTTGTATAATTGCAGGCTATACCGGCTAAATTCCAAGGAGATAATCCAATGCACATGTACAGGAAGGCTTTGCTGAAACACAATGACCTTGAGGTTGAATTTACTGTCAGAATGGACCATCACCATGAGAATCCTGCCAGGACTAATCATGTGAACATGTATGGTGAATGGGCATGGTTTGGTCAACAATGTGGTTTTGGGTATATGAAGATGTTAAGGTTCATATTAATGTACGTTGTTACTGATTTGGAAGGTGATGAAGAAACACATTATCCATTGTTTCATGTGTGTTAAATGCACATTATGTGATGTGGTTTGTGTCTTCCTATTTTGATGGTTACGTGGTAACCTGAAAACTATTTAGAAACGTGTTTAATTTAGGGTATCTTATGTCTAATTAGTATTATGGATGGTTTGTATTAGTATTATGTAAATATAACTGTTAAGTTAAGTGTATTTGTATTATTAAGTTGGTTAATGTAAATTATGGTTGTTTGTTTTAAATTACTTGCAGATGTAAAATGGTTTTGTTACGTGTAGTTGTAATTTTGTGTTTTTCATATTAATATGCATCTCTGTTTCAATGTTTTGTATCAAAATGGGTCAGATAAGAATAGTTGTCTAACGAAGAAATAGGTTAAAATTGTCTGAATCCATTGTTGTCTGCACTTAAATATTACCCATTTTGAAGATTGCTTGTAAGCTTTGTTGCAGAACAAATGCATATGGTATTTTTTCCGTAATTGTTATTTAATCCACACTTGTTAGAAAGTAGATAATTATTTGCATTTCACATTCAATGGAGATTGTTTAAAATATTAATTTTTGATATGATAATTTAGATATTGCATGAGTATATACAAATGATAAATGATCCTTGAAGGCTGAAAGAGAGTTTACCTTAACTGCAATTGAAAACAGAGTTCCTGTTACATGAAACTAAATAGGATGCATATATGTATTCCTAAATTAAGTTATGGTCAATTGCACAAGCCATTCATATGTAGATGATGGCATCATATGTGGTTTGTCGTGCACCTAGAGGTTGATAAATGTTTCTTGAAGGCTGAAAGAGAGTTCGCCTTAACTGCAATTTAAAACATAATTCCTGTTACACAAAACTGAAGAAGATGCATATATGTATTCCTAAATTAAGTGATGGTCAATTGTAGAATCCATTGATATACAGAGGATATTCTTTTGGAAGTATAAAAGTTATTATGCTTATGGCAGTTGATTTTTATTGCTTATTGAGAAGATTGATTAGTTGTTGTCAAAGTATAATCATTCCCATTTATTTGTTTCCTTGTTCAGGCTGTAGACTTTGCTAATGTTGCAACATTATTGCTGGAGGAACTTCCCCCCATCGAAACATCAAATACCGTAAATAGAGAAGAAAGTATGTTTTCTGAACCATGTTCTTTACCATCTATTTCAGTATTTGGTTATTAAAGATTGTTTGCATATATGAAACCCAATATACGTAGTTTTGTGTAATGGTTAGATATTTAAAAAAAAATATAAAAATGTCCTGATTCAGAAAGGACGCTAAATGTTCAAAATTGGTAGAATTCCTTACTAATGTTTATTAAATTCTGAATAAAGCTTCTTTATACACAACATTTTTCGTTGATGTTGCGTAATTTCCTTCTTCGTCACAACATAAAATCTTTAATCCTTTCTTGCTCTTGACTCTTGATACCGCTACATATAGTTGGCCATGTGAAAAAACGGGTCTTTGTAAAAATAAACCTACATTTCTTAATGTTTGTCCCTGACTCTTGTTGATGGTCATAGCAAAACACAGTGCCAAAGGAAATTGTCTGCGATTAAATTTGAATGGCATCTTGTTATCAGATGGGCTTAACACCATTCTTGGTATTGCGCAAAGCTCTCCGAAATTTCCACCTGCTATAATCTTAGCTTCTATTACATTTACTCCCATCCTTTGAACTTGTAACCTTGTTCCGTTGCATAACCCTGCTCTTTGGTCAATGTTTCGCATGCACATAACTGGAGCACCGATTCTTAATCTTAAGGTATGGTTCGGAAGCCCAGGTATTTTAATATTATTTAAGAAATCTGGAGTGTAAAGTGACTCGTTGAAACTTGAATCCATATCAATCACTCCAACTGAGTCTGAACTTGCGTAAGTCTTCTCTTCCCCTTTTAGAAGATCAAGCATTCTATTGTTGACCATATCCACAAGCTCATGTGTTGGTGCAAGAATTGCCCTTTCTTGGAAATATGAAGGGATGTAAAGGTTTTTTTGCAATTCTGGGTATGTTTGTTCTATGATTGATCGTATATGATCATCTGAATCTGGAATCAACATGTCATCTTCAAAATCCACTGTTGATTCTCCATCGTTTTTCCCTCCGATTGTACCGTTGCCAATGTCTAAAATCCATTCTGCAAAATCTTGTATTTCTTTCCTTTCAGAATCATTTGTGCCAGCTTCCAACCTCATGTTAACAGTCAATTTCATGACTTTGCAATGTTGCCATAAGTATGAGGAGTTAAGAGATGAGTGTACGACATCATGCCTGCTTCCGTTTGTAATGACTGGTAGTATTTGTCTAAAATCTCCTCCAAACAAAACAACCTTTCCCCCAAAAACTTGGTCTGAAGGTTCGTAAGGTGTTGGTCTACATATGTCTCGTAATGTCCTATCGAATGCTTCATAGCAATGTTTGTGTGTCATCGGATCCTCATCCCAAATAATAAGGCTGCACATACGTATCAATTCAGTGAGGTCACTATCTCCGGGGTATATGACACATGGAATCGTCAACAACATTTATTGGAATTGCAAACCTAGAATGTGCTGTTCTTCCGCCTTCTAGCAAAAGTGCTGCAATACCACTCGATGTAACGTTTAACACTATTTGACCTTCAGATCTTAATCTAGTAGATAAAGTTTTGTATAGGTACGTCTTACCTGTGCCTCCGTATCCATAAACAAAGAACATTCCACCGCTATTTTCAATAACTGCTTCCATTATAGAACCATATATATCTCTTTGCTCACTTGTTAACGTACTATAGAATTGTTCGTGTTGGTGTCGTAATTCATCCCAATTGTATTTTCGCTCATCATAAACTAATCTGTTGAAATTCCCCATTGTGAACATCTCATTAGGATATGGCATGTTTGGTATCTGTCTCAAACTTTTATTGTTACAAAGTGGCATGTGTTCAATATACGTCAGACATATATTCTTCCTTTCATCATCTGTTAGTTCCAAATCTGTAAAATTATTATAAGAATGTTATGTATTTTATAAATTATATATAAGGAAATATATGTTATGAAAGTAGTGTATTATTTTGTGAATTTTTATTTTTAAAAGAATACCTGGGTCATTCCTTTTTCGTCGTTCAATTGGCAATACATCATCTGCCATTACTTGCCATGTTTTCTCGTAAACAATCTCCGGTCTTGACATGCTATCGGTCATAATAAGCATTACGAAAAAAGATCGTAAATAATTTCCCCTACCCCAAAAGCTGGCTTCCAACAAACCATCTATATATTCCTTGTCATCTTCTAGTAGACCTCGTACCTGACATGCTTCTTTATATGTTGCGTAAGTGACGTTTTCAAATTTCTTAAAATCAACCCAATCTTTAGGACCCCTGACCTTGTTTATTAACACTCTTAAATAGAACAGTTCTCCAAAAGCAATGGACACATGGTGCATACGACCAAGGCATGTACCTTTTTGTCTTTCAACCCATTTTCTGTCTTCTTGTCTCCACACGTAATGTTGTGGTATTTCATGATAAAGGAGTTGTTGGGATTTTGTATCTGTGTTGTTAAGTTCCATCCATGCGATAAATTTTGTATCACTCACGGATGCCTTATCCAGAGTATAATCGATACTTTGGGTTGCTTCAAATATAACAGATTGTTCACCTTCTAAGTGGAATGGCAATCTCTCAACAGGTGGGAACCTGTAATGGATGTCAAATCCAAATATTCTCCACGATGCCGCACATGCAGATAGATATCGGCAATCGTAGTATTCTTTGACCTCATCCACATCCTCATCTTCTAAACCAACAGTTGCCCTGTCTGGTCCCTTGTTTATGTATTTGAATAGGTATTTTATTGAAGCAACTTGGTTGCAATATTCGATGTTAATATGTGATTGAAAGTGCTGAAGCAATCCAGGGTTATATGGAACAACATATCCATTGTGCAAATCAATTCCACTTTTGTTTATAGTTGAACCATCGTTCCTTCTTCTATAAAGTGCATACCCACTTTCATCAATGACTGTTTTATCGTTGAACTGTTTTGGGAATTTTTTGTGCATTTGTTTTTGACTGTGCAAGGACAGCTTGGCCTTTCAGGACCACAAGGTCCATGCATCATGTGTTCTGTAACAATTTTATAAAGTTCTGGATCTTCGTTCTTATCTGGAATCTCTGATGAAATAAACCGGTCAATGTGCGCCGTTGTTTTGATCTTTTCATCTTCTTCAAGAAAGAGCAAAATATGTGCATGCGGGAGTCCTCTTTTTGAAATTCAACTGTGTAAACAGCTGTGCCAATAACATAATGTTATATATAGTATATAATGCATTTTTAAATTATGTATAATGTACTTATAACTCATATTTAATAATATAAATACCTGCTTTAAGTTGACCAAAGTAATTTTTATCTTTGAATTCTTTCATTATAGTGTCCAGTTTTTGCTTGAATACACGAGTGATATCATCCGGTCTGTCTTCAGATTTTAACCCCTTTTCTTCCATAAAACGTTCAATCTCTGGCGTGGGTTGCAAGTAAATGTAATGAACAAATCTGGGTACCCATACACCTTGCAAATTGTCATTGCGTCTAAGTAGTTTTGCATCATATACCTTGGACTACCTGTGAACGATGATGGCAATATTACCTTTTTACCTCGTAATTTCACTGCTGAGTCTTCATTTTGGGCCAACTTTGCTAATTTGTTATAAGTTTCGCTTCATAAGTCTGGTTGGTTTTTTTCAACATATGACATACGTTCAGACTCTATCATAGTGTATGCATCAACGATAAATTGTTGGCATAAGCGCCTTGCATTAAGTATCATTGACAAAGTATTCTCTCTATCTTGCAATGTGTATGCAAAATATTCCTTCATTGAGACTCTTGTTTTTTTGTTTGTTGGTGTATAATCAGTTACACCGAAATGGTATATGTCAGTGTCATAACCATCCTCACCGTATGGGAACAACAACGGATATTGGAGTGCAAGATATGATGGGTGTAGTTCACTAATTCGTTTCAGACCGCCTTCTTGCATGTGTAGTACTATGTCCCTCTTATTTGTTGCCGAATCAAAATCTCCTACAATTAGTCCTGCAACTTCCTCGGCGGTTGGTAGATTGTATTCTCTTCGGTCGCGTTCTCTTGTACCAATGAGGCGCAACTTTAATTTATTTCTTTCATTTGAATGCACAAATTGTTCTCCAGCCATTCTGAATTGAGCAATTAATGGGTTGATTGTATCGAGCATGTCACGTAAATCGACTGTTAACTGGTGGTCCAGAGGATGCTCATCTATTTCTGTTGATGTATCATAGCTGTATTGTTGAAAAATACGATATATGTTACGTATTGTAAGTTAATGCACTAAATAATTAATCGATTTTTTATATGTAAATTTAATAACTAATTACCATAAGATTTAAAAATTAAAAACCATACCTGACTCCATTTATCCGATTCTGTATTTCATTTGGTTGGTCGTAAATATATAACTGCACAAACATAGGTGGTTTGTTTGGTTCTGGTAGCAATGTACCCATTTGATGGTAATTTTGGCCCTGTATTCTGTAACAGTATGGACCACGGCCATTTGTAATCGACATGTCTTGTCTTGCGCCTAGTGAAGTGAATGAAAACATAGAATTGTAACGTCTTATATTCTCAATGAATGATTTACTTTTAGGATGGTTTCCAGTAATAAGATTCATCAACAATTCTGGAGGTTCATTTGCTTCATTACCTAATTTTACTTTCCCTCTCCCACAACACATTGAATATTTATTTGTTGTTTTATGTGTATGTCCTACCATACTCTTGGCATGCCATAGTAACGTACCACATGCTTCACACGGAAATATCGGATCCCCATGCTCAATGTACTCTGGTTAAAAAACATGTTGTAATCATTAATGTTACAATTAATTTGTTACTTATTTATGCAGTTTGGTATTGAGTTATTATTTTAATATTGTATGAAGTGTTTGTACCATTTGAGATTCCAATGAATGAATCTCTTTTTCGTGCATCGAGTGTTTTCCGTCTTCCTTGTTTTAATTTATCTTTAAGCCTGTCAGATTTCCTCTTACTACATTGGCTTCCAAATGGATTGTATTCAATATCAGCAGGTCTTAATGTTGTGGGTTGAACAACACCATCTTCATTGGTTTTTTTCTTTGGAGGTCGTCCTCTTCGTCTAGGTGTTAAATCCATTTGTGGATGTGGTTCTATCACAACTGCTTCATCTGTTTAGATTAAATTACATGAAACAAATCGATTATATACTAAATGTGCATCTATAAGTTAGTATAAGAAGCGTATGAAACGGAGTTATACTATTGATTTTGTTTGTATGTCTTAGTTCATACTTACTTGGTACATCTTCATATAGTCGTGGTCGTCCACGTGGTATGGATGTTTTTAGATCTTTCTTTTGGTGATGTCTTCCAGGACGTCGGCGTGACAAGTTAGTATCAACAGTGTGTGAGACATTAGCAGATGCATTTTGTGTGGCTGTATTAGACATGATAACTTATGCAGATCATATAAAACTTCAATGAAAATATTTGATCATAAGCTGTTTATTTTTTCTTCATTCAAATATTCTGTATACTTAAAACCATATTTTTTTTGGATATGATTTGATAGTATATATCATTAATGAAGATGTGATAATCTATAAAGGTATATAGCTTAATATTTCACACTTATCTTGTTTATATAATAACAATTTTGTCAATTTATTTTATTAATATTATTTCATATTATCTAAAACAATACACGTTTAAGAAACAAATCATTTTGAGGGAATTAATTCACAAAATATTGTGTTTCTTTTTTTTTTAAATGTCATTTTAGTCCCTTTTTTCTAGGGTGTTGATAATTATCATATATTTTTCCAATAATTGTTTTTATGTTATGTAATTATCGTATTTTTAAAAAATTTTGTTTTTGGCTGAGGTGTGCTTGATTACTATTTTGGATTACTTTATATTTCCTGTATTCATCATATAAACTTGTTGATTCCATTGAAATGAAGAAACATAATTCACTTATATAATGAAAAGGATATGTGGTGTAATTAGTTTTTATATGATAAAATAAACTTAAATGGTTTATAAATTATGTATTAATTGTAATCGTTAATCTTGTAAAGTTACCCTTAACAAAACATTCATGTTATATTCATAATATATCTGTTTTCTTCTAGTAGAATTTCTGATATTTATTATGTTAACTATAAATTCGAACAGATCTTAAATATGACTTGTAAAATTCAACATAGATAATCAACAATACTATTCGTTCAAAAATAAATAAACAATCATATGAGGATAACATTTTTAAAAGAAAAATGTATGATAATGTTTAAAACGTAATATTCAAAATCCTAAATGAAATTGGGGTGCTTCATCAAAATTCATCATCACTATCGTCAGTATCAGTTGTTTCATAATCTGTTGTGTCATCATTAATGAAGTCAGATAGATTATCGCCAGAACTCACTGATCTGATACTATATGCATCCGAATCAACTTCCCAAGCCCCGTCTTCAATGTAGTTATTGCAAATTTCTTTTCCCTTTACTTTTCCATCAATATCAACCATCTCATCAAACATGTCTTCGTCACTTACGTTATGATTCTCCAACTCTTCTACATCATGTTCTTCATCGCGCACAGTATATTTGTAATCACCTTGTTTTTTTAAAATATGAATTAGTATGTTTAATGGTTTGTTATTATTGAATAACTAATTATTAAAAAAATATATCAAACGTTAACAAATACTTAAATAACAAAAAACATGTTGAGGAGTCTTCAATAATATCTTCATCTGGAATAATATATTTTGGTTTATACTCCTTTAGATCATAGAAAGGTTCATCTAGATCATTCACATTAATCCAAACACCATCTTTAGGAATTGCATTGTTTCTAAAATCCTCATCATCTGTATCCTCGTCAAAGAGCTTATATTCTTGTTTCTTTGATGAAACAGACTGGTCTGTTCTTTTGGCACGTTTAAAAGTTATTGGTGCATCTTCATCAGATATCTTTTATGAAAAATTAAAAAAAATAAGTACATACCATCAAAACATAATTTAGTTAATTAAATTAATGCGAAACAATTGAAAATCTTACCAACGATTTATTTTCTTCATTATGATTTAAATCATTTATGTCTTCTTTTTTTTATTGTTGTTCTCATCATCTGATGAAGTTAGTTCAATGATTTATTTCTTCTTCATAGTTGGAGATTTCTTTTCATCATCTGATGATGTAATCTCAATAGTATTTTCGTTGCAAATTTTGTTGTTTTTACAGAGTCTTCGACGTTTCTTTGCTAAGTTATTAGGCTGCACATATCTCAAACTTTTAAATATTATGGAAACAATTCATAGCATTAAAAGGACTAAAACTTGACAAAAGAATTAATTATTTATACACCATAAGCATCCTGTGTAAAACATGTCAAAACACGCAAGCAAATATCTCTAATCATTTACAGAATCAAATAGCAATAGAACTATTTTATTTAGCGAAAACTAACTACAATTAATCGGAAATTACGATGGTTTCTTGTATTGAAGTTAAATTAGTTTTAGTGGTAGGGTTTGTATCAACTATATGTTTTCTGGATTTCTACATAAAAATCAAAAATACACTAATTGTTATAATATCTACCAAACGATTTATGATGTACATGAACATATGTGCATATTATACTATGAATATTGAAAAGTCATAATGTAATTAAAAAAATAAAAATACCTTCATGGAGTTTCGATTTCTCATTATGCTGATAATGTGATGAGAACTAAGAAAACAGATTAATGAATAAGTGAGATTGTGTACGTATATTTATACATGTTTAACATGTATATTAATTAGGAAAATATACATATAGATTCATATTACGAATTAAGATATGTTCTAGGCTTAGGAATTTGATATATTAAAGGAATGGATATATCTTATATCGGATTTTAAAAAATTACAATTAAAAAATTTTAAACTATAAACTTGTAAAATATAATATTTTTAATATTTGTATTTACAAATTGGTTTGTGTTAATTGTCTTTATGATGTAACCTTTTTTTATAATACATAAACATATTTATAATTACATGTTACGAATTTATTGCCTAATTGGTTTATCATTCACTTTTATTATTTTGAAAGCATTAAACATTGGAATACTAAAAACATAAATATAAAACATAAATAAAAACATAAATAAAAAGACTTAATATTATTGAAATTAAAATTAAAATACATAAAAACTAAAATTAAAATAAATTTAAAAATCTTCAAATTTAAATGCTAAATGAAGTTGATCATAATCATATGATTCAATTTTTTCATCATCAACTTCATCTGCATCGACATCAGCTTCAATGGTTGGTTTGTTTTTTTTGGATCTCCTATGATCCCTAACTTCTGTCATAAGCTCCCTATCCTTTTTCTTGGCTTCTTTCCTTTGCTTCCTTTTCTTTTCTTTTTTTTCCCTCTTTCTCTTCCCATTTTCTTTTTTTACTGCTTGTTTTTGAGCCTCCATCCATTCATACACTGCAACAATGGACTCTTCGACAGCCTGGGCATCATTATCTTGAACTACATCTGCATGCATGTTATATAAGTATTAATAAAACATAAAAATTGTTTGCGTTAAATAAAAATAAATTAAAAACATTTATTCTTCAATACCTAAGTTATCTGCAAGTTGAACAACTTCTTGATTGGCAGCCATTGATTTTTTACGCTTGAATGTAGGTAACTTTCTGATAATGTTTATAGGGAGATGGAATATAATCAATATGTCAGGTATTTATCTACAAAAAATGGAATACAAAAGGTTTAGCATTAATTACGATTTTAATATGGAAATTGCGTGTTTATTTTTTAGTAAATCCTGTGTAAAAAATTTAAAACACGTAATATATTTAAATATGTATTAGATACGGTTTATTAATTTAAAGGTTTTGAAAATACATGATAAGAATAAAATATTATACTATAACATTTTAAACATATTTATTTTAGCCTAAATATATGGAGTATAAAAATATTAATTATATCTAAAGATAAATATGGAAAATTGTTTTAAATTGATTTGTTAATTATAAATATTTTATATACTAACAGTACAAATTTTATATAAATCTTTGCTGAATTAAGCATACTAATAGCAATAATGCAACATGAAAACAAAACTTACAATGAAATAGTATTGCCATGTCAATATGCAATTGATAAATGAATATTAAACATTAGGTGTCATGCGAAGACATGATTATGAAGTAAAAAAGCATTAGCAGCTATACCACTTACATACTTTTTAAGGTTACATCAACAAATAAATCATATTTACTCACGCACAAAACATCAACGAATACATCCACGATGGTATAAAGCAACCATTCAAAATTTCATTTTCATTTATATTACTCTTAAGCATAGTTATGTCTCATTGGTTGTTATAATTCAATTGTTTGTTACATGCTTAGTAATCATAAACATACATGTTATGTTCATCCTAGTGTTAAAACAAAGTAACAACTAAAGTTCAAACAATGTATGGGCTTATACTATTGGGCTTTACACAAAAACATTTTCATATATTTAAAACCATAAAATACCATTATATAAATATTAATCCTATAAAAGACAACACATTTATTAAAAGTTAAAAAGTTTATTTAAATATGAAATAAAATTCAACTTAATATGAGCAAACAAAACTAAATCCAAGAAATTCGGAAATCATACATCTTTGTCTACATTTATTGACACCATCTTCTTATTTGATTGATTGGTATGTTCGTGTTCTTCTTCTTCATGAGTTGATTCGTCAAACAAACTACGATCTCTTTACCTACGATGAGTCTCATCAGTCTCTTCTTCTTCTTCTTCTTCATTCACATTGGCAAATGACGAAGGAAAATCATGACCAACATTTTGCTTTATAACATTTAAATCAGTTTCCTGCGTAGTTTAATATGAGTTAATTAAGAACACTATTTTTTTTTTAAATATGCACATATGTCTAAACAAATATGATAAAGGTTTTTAAGTTACCTCGTCGTTATCAATTGAAGAATTTTTTAAAACATTGCCATCTTCATCTTCATTGAACACTTCTTCCGAGGCTAATGAATCATTTTCATCATCTTCTAATTCATATTCATCATCTTCTAAATTCTAATCATCAGTCTACATTAATTTAAAATAAAAATTAGCTTCATTATAAAATTGTATTTTGTCTAATTATTTAAACAAATAAATTATATAAAAATTAATGTAGCATTATCGATATCAAACCTCATTATCCAAGAAGCCCATTTTGAAGTAGTTGATTGTATCAACATCTTCAGTCACTTTTTCTGCAAGGTATATGTGGCTGTTATTGTTGTGGTTAAACTCGGAATACAATATTTTGAAAAGATATTTTTTCCCAATAATCTGATTAAGTTCATCAGGGAAATATTGGTCGGTATCCATTCCATGCTCTTCCATGATTTCCCATGCAGTCAAAGCAGTCATTTTATGAACATTGTTGTCGAAAATGACTACTTGTGCAGTTCCACTGTCATCAACTATACGAACAATTATTTTGAACCTGTGTATGAATTTGAAAATTTTAAAATGCTTAAAACCTTTTTATTTATTTTAATCTTTCAAATTATAAATTAAAAGATTGATTTTTATACCTATAAGCAACAGCGTATGTTTCTTCATGTTTTTTTTGCAATACCACAATTATTTCTTGTTCCGTGAACTTGTTCCTGTGTTGGATGAAATAGCTGTGACTCTAGAATTGCATTCCTTGCAAGCTGTATAAACCCACCCACTTTCATATTGTATGCTATGAACTCTAGCATAAACTGCACAATATGTTTTCTGCAGTAGTTAATTAATCATTTGTTAAAAATTAAATAAATAATTTATTTAAATTATTTTCTATACATAAAAACATAACAATCTAAAATATATTTAATGTAACTTAAAATTTATAGAGTAAAAAATAACAAAACATAAGTTGTTACTTTCTTAGCGGTTCTATGCTACAAATCATGCCAACCATTCTCTTTAAACAACCTTGCATAAATTCAGAAGGTGTAACAACACGCATACCCTGCGTGTAAGATTGAATATGAAAATCATTTGCTTCATACCCTTCTTGTGCTTCATAACTGAAAAATGCAAATATTAATGTCACTTTTATGTTTACATAAAATAACATATACATTGATAAAATTAAATATAAAGTGTTATTATAAATTACCTCTCTCGGAATGAAATTAACTGAGGGATTTTCCTGTTAATATAGATCTTTGAACCAAATAGAGCATTATGTATTGCTGGTTTATCTGTAGTATTTAAAATATAAAAAATTATATAATTTCAGAAATTACATACATTGTAATTACAATTATTCAACATACACATAAATTTTATACACTTACTATCCCAATATTTAACTTTTCCAAGCATAAAAAGAATGTCTAAATGGCCAATTTCATCTAGTTTATGATCGTATTCATCCCACATGTGTGCCCAATTATCCCAAAATGTACAATCAAGCCTGTAAGATCTGCATAAAATTTAACAATATAATTATATGTATGTAAACTTTATTAACACAAAACTATGTAAACATATATTACTCACTCTGCATCTTCAATAACAACAGTCCTTCGAACTTTTGGACCTCCAGCACTGTTTACTGTAACATTATTTTCAGTACTAACAACTGTACCAATTACATCTGCAAATAAATCATCAAATTGTCAAATCAATATAAAAATGGTTTGAAATACTTTTGTTGCCAATTTAACACATATAAACATACCAACACAATCATGTTCATGATACTCATTGTTGGTGTCTAAAATGCTTGTAAATGGTTCATTTATGAAACCAATAATGTTGTCATCGATTTGTTCTATTCTTGTTACTTGGGTTCCTTTATAAAACGAAATTTTCCATCTATTTGGCAACAACGGTAACCTTCCACTGTTTTCTGCCACACCAAAATCAGATATGATATAGCATTGACCTTCTTGAATAAGTGGTTCAAACTTAAACATTAATTCTTTCTTGATATAAATCTGTATTCGATTTCCCTGAGATACACAAATATTACAAATAAATTATGTTATCAAAGCGGTGAAAAATATAATATTACATTCATTGTAAAAGAAAACTTAAATCTACATCTTGAAAAACACCATCCAAACTGTAAGGATCATGTTCTTCATGGAGTTTGTGAGAATGTCACAGAGATATGCATCTTCCTTTAATAGCCATGCTATTGGACATTGGACTGAGATGTTTAATGGCAGTAATAGTTCGATCCTTTATCACAGGTGCTGATTGAAAACTTTGAGATAAAGAAGACTGCTTTGATGATGGCCTGTCTAAATTGTAACATTCAGCTTTGCTGTTTCTTTTTGGTGGTTCATAACTTTTACCTGTTCATAAAAGAACAACATATCATAAGTAAATAATGCATATATAAAACACTAAACATACTTTTATATTAACTGAACCATACCTCTGAAACTATCACTAGATTTAAAAGAAGATGTTTGATATCCAAAATTCTCTTTAATATTTTTATTCCCTATTAATAAACATTATTCATAAACAATTATACATAAATTGATTAAATTATATAAACCAATACAACAAATAGTATACATACCATTCCTTGGATCTTTTCTCCTGTTTTGAATGTAAGACATTCTTTCTGATTCTATAATTTACATTAATTGACCATAACAAAATATATCAATATACTAATAAAAATAATTTTAAAGAATAAATAAAATATATGTTATAACACAAACATAAAATATAAAAATTTTACCTTTCTGTATCCACCCTAAATTCATAGAATGAGACCTAGAATTTGCTAAAGGAGTATCACTTTCAACCATTAATGCATCTGCAAAATCAAATACATATTCAGATTATATTTGCCAAAACATAATAATAAAAAAGAATAACAATAAATAAACAATTGATAAATTACCTTTAGAACTTTCTTTATCGGCCGGTTTATACATCTTCTTTGTTGGACAATCTGTCAAATTAAATACATAATCATAGTCAAATTAAATACATGATCATATTAGATTTTCCAAACCAATATAAAACGGATAAATTACCTTCAGAACTTTCTTTGTCAGACGGTTTATGCATACTACTTGTTCCACAATCTGATTTTTTAGATATACTCTTCCCTATAAATTAATTGTAATATCAATATACAAACTAAATACATATTATTAAAACTATATTAACATTTAACAAAAATACCTCTTGCAAAACCTGCTGAATTCAAATTTTTATTCTTAGAACTTCTTCCAGGTGTATCACATTCAATCATGAAATCTTTTGTAACTGTACTTTCATTAACACTACTTTCATCTGCATGTTGGTTATCTGAATAAAATAAAAAATAAAGAACAAAAAACATATACTTCATGTTATATATTCAGTATTAATAATGGTCAATTTTTTTTTTAATTTAAAAAAAACAGAAAACAAAAAACTTAACCTGTAGAGTTTGATAAAACCTCATTGTTTGCCTGGTCATCTGCTTTTCAAATAAACGTTATATTATATTCTTAATACTTTAACAATAGCCTTTGTTGTTTACTAAAACTTCATAATAATGTATTATAAATATATAATGTAAAAATAACCTGCAGAATCAACATTGGTATTCTTGATAATCTGGTTACTTATTCATGAATAATAGATTAACATACTCATAAAACATGAATAATCATAATAATAATTAAAAATAATCATATAATAATTACATTTAAATTTATATATATTTGTTTAAAAAAAAATGTACCTGATGAAACCATTGTTGAGATTTGGCTTTTACTTCTCCTTGTTGCTATAAAATAATCAACATTAAAATATACATAATGTTATTAGAATCAATAACTAAAGTTAGCTATTATAAACTTTTAAAATATATATACACCTGGTTTCTGAATTCCAGCAACTGTTTCAGCACCTTCAGATGTTTTCTTGGTGTTGGATCTTGAAAGCCTAAGCGACTGTCTTTGTGGCTGCATCGTTCAATATAATAGAATGAATCTACGTTACTTTATGAACACATTGGGTTCCTATAATACGATATATATACTGAAAAATTAGGGTTACAGAATAAATATTTATATGATATTATCCAAAGATATATCATAATAATTTCCATACTTATCATACAATTTAAATAACAACACAACAATATTTACCTATTAAACTACCGTATAATAAGCATGCATGTATATCTGTAAAAATTTAAATAACCATGCAAATCAGTATTATATTATTTTGTTGAAACAATGTTAACAACAAAAGACGTTGGTTCAGTGGTTAACCTTACAAATAACAAACAGGAGGTCTTGAGTTCAAATATACATAGGTATTTTTTGAAAAAATTTATATTTCCAGATATTTTCAATAATAATCGATGACATGGCACATAATATATGATGACATGGCACATATTAGTGATGACAAGGCAGTAAAACGTGATGACAAGGCATTGACCATGATTATTTGGCATTAATTCGGTCAAACGCCTCCAGTTATATATATATATATATATATATATATATATATATATATATATATATATATATATATATATATATATATATATATATATATATATATATATATATATATATATATATATATATATATGGGTAGGGATCCAGCGAGAAGAAAAATTATAATGAGAAAGATGAGAAATAATTATAACCACATATTTGAGATGCGTCGAATTGAATTAGATGCATATTTACTCATTTAGATGCATCCCAATTAGTTTCAAGAGTGATTTTGAAGATAAAAAAAATGGTGTTTATGTGGCGGTGGTGGTGATTTCGAGGTGTTAGAGGTGGTTGTAGGGCGCGTGAGTTATACCAAAAGATAGATCGTGATGAGATGGTTAAGATGGTGGTGTTGGTTTGTTTGTGGGGGCGGCGGTGTGGTGATGGTCGTCGGAAAAGATGGATGGTGGCTAGGGTTTTTGATATTAAGAAAATGGTGAAGATGAGATGAGAGAGAGAGAGGGTAGTGTTTGTTTGTATTTGTGTTGGTGTGTGATGGTAGTGTTTGTTTGTATTTGTGTTGGTGTGTGATGTCCAGGAAAAACACAAGGGACGATTTGTAATATACTCTTATAAAAAAATGGTAGTAATAATAATAATATTAATAGTAATAGTATGAGATCTGATATGATTTGAAAGTTTTCAAGTTTTGTGGTCCGAGCGTGTTTTTTAAAAAATTTGACATATGGCACGAATTTTATGACACGCAAAAATGCGAGTCAAGGATTTACAATTTATGACAGTTTTTTATGACACACAAAAATGCGAGTCATTATATTGTGTGCGTCATAAAATGCGAGTCAAGGATAGCCATTTTTCTAGTAGTGTGTGATGTGCGAAAGAGATTTTAAAAGTTTGATGGCTTATATGATGTATTAGAGGCTTAACAGAGAGGCACTGGTATTTGATTTGCGGCGTGTGTGGATAAGATAGGGTAAACGTAGCTTATGTGATGTACGAAAGAGATTTTAAAAGTTTGATGTCTTATATGATGTATTAGAGGATTAAATGAGATGCACTGGTATTTGATTTGCGGTGTGTGTGGATAAGATAGGGTAAACGTAGCTTATGTGATGTGCGAAAGAGATTTTAAAAGTTTGATGGCTTATATGATGTATTAGAGGCTTAACAGAGATGCACTGGTATTTGATTTGCGGCGTGTGTGGATAAGATAGGGTAAACGTAGCTTATGTGATGCACGAAAGAGATTTTAAAAGTTTGATGTCTTATATGATGTATTAGAGGATTAACTGAGATGCACTGCTATTTGATTTGTGACGTGTGTGGATAAGATAGGGTAAACATAGCTTATGTGATGTGCGAAAGAGATTTTAAAAGTTTGATGGCTTATATGATGTATTAGAGGCTTAACAGAGATGCACTGGTATTTGATTTGCGGCGTGTATGGATAAGATAGGGTAAACGTAGCTTATGAATTGTACGGAAGAGATTTTAAAAGTTTGATGTCTTATATGATGTATTAGAGGATTAACTGAGATGCACTGCTATTTGATTTGTGACGTGTGTGGATAAGATAGGGTAAACGTAGCTTATGTGATGTGCAAAAGAGATTTTAAAAGTTTGATGGCTTATATGATGTATTAGAGGCTTAACAAAGATGCACTGGTATTTGATTTGCGGCGTGTGTGGATAAGATAGGGTAAACGTAGCTAATGTGATGTGCAAAAGAGATTTTAAAAGTTTGATGGCTTATATGATGTATTAGAGGCTTAACAGAGATGCACTGCTATTTGATTTGCGGCGTGTGTGGATAAGATAGGGTAAACGTACCTTATGTGATGTACGAAAGATATTTTGTGTGGTTGATGGTTTATATGATGTACTAGCGGTTTAACTGAGTTGCAGTAGCATTTAATTTGCGATATATGAACATAAGATTATATAGATCTTGAACTGATTTTCAATTTTTTATAATGAAACAGATGAGCAAGAATCAGATGAAGAAGATACATTTGATAGAGATGCTATTCAAAAGGCTGCTAAAGAAAAATGGAATGAATTGTTGGAAAGTCTTATTAGTGAACATGTGGCAAAAAAGAATAAAAAAAAGCAGGAAATCGTGCTAAAGTGAAAACTGTTAAGAAGAAGAACCCCATTTCTATTGATGAATGCAACACAAGTAAAAAGAAGAATAAGGGTAAAAGAGGTGCAATAGAGATCTATTCAAAACCTGATACAACAACAGTCAAAAAGAAAAGAAAAGTGAAAATAAAAAATGAGGATGAAAGTGCGGATTCAGAAATGGCAGTTGTATCAAAGAAGAAAGGTATAAAAAAAGAAGTACAAAATAATGAACCCAAGGCTATCACTTGTAGAATGTCACCTAAAAGCTTGCAAAAGGTTTTTGTGAAATTGAGAACTTGCCAGGTGGAGGAATTAGAAAGGATGGGTTTTGGTGATTTTTATAATAATTTCGACTATTATTCTACACCAACAGTATTAGGTATGTGGGTAGTTAGAAATTTTGATTCAAAAACTTGCTCTATAAAAATGACCA
Organism: Artemisia argyi; assembly: GCA_030686995.1. NCBI lineage: Eukaryota > Viridiplantae > Streptophyta > Magnoliopsida > Asterales > Asteraceae > Artemisia > Artemisia argyi. Next base: position 77,204,032 of record CM060698.1, on the reverse strand, counting down.
ATGGAAGAAAGATTAAAATTACTAGAGAATTGGTTCGGGATATGCTGGGAATCCCAATGGGGGATATCAAAGTTGAAGCACTTGAAGAGAAAAATCTATATGAAGAGACTACAGTCAAATGGAGAGAACTTTTGGAAAGTATTGTTGTAGAAAAGAAAATTTATATAGGAAGGTTGGAGGAACATTTGTGCAGTCTGACAGAAGTTGATTGGGAATTTAGAGTTTGTTTCCTTGTCCTCTTCTTCTCCATATTTGGCCAAGGAAACAAAGATGGTCAGGTAAATGAGAGAATTATACCAATTCTCTCAAATACTGATAACGTGTCTCAAATGGATTGGTGCTCATATGTTCTAGAGTGTATGCTGAAGGAGTGTACCGGATTTAAACCAACTTCCAAATTCAGTGGACCATTACTCTTATTGGCTGTAAGTTTTCCATATTTAGTTACTCAGTGATGCACTAATAATAAAAGTATGATGTACTAATTATGATACTAAGATGCAGTAAATTTAAAATTGTGATGCAATAAGTTTGAAATAGGAATGCACTAGATAAAAAAAAGTCTGATTGACTGTTTATGATTACTATGTTTTCACACTCTCATACAATGAATTTTATTTGATGCAGCTCATATATGTTAATTCAACGACATTTGAGACTGTCAAGGTGGAAAAATCTGTTCCAGGGTTCAAAGCAAGGAGTTCAAAACTTTTGTTTGAAAGACAAAAAGAAGAACTTCAAATAGGTTTTGGTTGCCTTCCAATTGCAGAAGGTGTGGATGTGATTGAACCACCAATGAAAATGATTGGACCACCGAAGAAAAAGAACAAATTGAATAAAAAAACAAAAGAATATAAAAGGTATAATATATAAAAATGTATAACATTTTGTAAAACTTGTTTATTTCTAATTGAATTCAATGTTGATGTGCTAACAGGATACGAAGAAGAAAACGTTGTAAGTCAACTACAGACTCCAACAATTGATCTTCAACATGGTCTATATGAGACAATTGATATGGATGAAGCAAATAAAGAGTTCAAATCCAAATCTTTTGAGGTATTATTTATTAAAAAGCATTATACACTGTGTTTGCTTGATGGATTCTATGATGTACTAGAAGTTGAACTGTGATGCACTATAGATTGTACTGTGATGCAATAGATATTATATGTTTGATGGTTTCTATGATGTAATAAAGTTTGAACTGTGATGCACTATAGATTGAACTGTGATGAAATAATTTTAAACTTTTAAAAGAATGTTGCAGTAATTTAGAACTGTGATGTACTAAAACTTGAACTGTGATGCAATATAGTTTGAGCAGTGATGCACTAAAAAAAACTGTAATGAAGATATCTAATTTTGTTTATTTTAAATATTTATTTAGGAAATGAAGGCAATTATAAAAGACAATCTCATGATGTGTAATCAGTTGATGTTGGATACTGATTACAAGATGTTGATAGCTTTGAGAGAAAATGCTGAGGATCAAAATTTGAAGGAATTGGTTGAAATTAGAAAGGATATGTTTGCTAATCATATAAAGAAGATGACTTTGAGATGGAAAAAGATGATGAAGGTGGTAAAAAAAAAATAAGAAATATGTGGATAAAGATGATGAGGCAAAAGATGAGATAGATAAAGATGGTGGTGAGGATGATAATGTTGATAATGATGGGGACAATGAAAATAATAACAATGGTGGTGGAAATGATGGTGAAAAGGGTGGAAAGGATGGTGATGATGGAAACAATGGTGAGGACAATGGCGAAAATGGTGATGATGGAAACAATGGTGGAAATGATCAAATGGGTGAGAAGAATAATGAAGAACTGGGAAATGATAGTATCACTGGGGGCGAAGGTAGAAAAGAAGAGGGAAGGAAAGATGAATCGAAAGAGAACCATGATTTAATTGATTTGGAAAAATATTCTGGAAAAGGTATTTAATGAGAACAATAACTATGAGTTGCTGGGGAAAGGATTAGTTGGGACTAAAGATAACGCTATTGTTCCATTTGATATGGATTTATTGTCAACCCAAAATGGAACTCAATCATCAGATGATAATGAGAAAGAAAGACAAGAGATGCAGTATGAAGATCTTGAAGATATTGTACCTTTGCCGTTATATCCAGAACCTAAAAATATCATTTCAAGTAATAACAAAAGAAGAAGAATAAATAATGAAGAAGATGTTACACTATCACAGCTAAATTGGGCAATGGCAGGCGTACCAAGAATGAATGAAATTGAGAAGCTTGACAACTTCATGAAACAGCCAATGATGTCTACTGCAACAAAAGAGTTAACTGATGATGCTCTAAAATCAAAAAGTGAAATTGCAACTCCACCCTACCATAGTTTGAAGTTAAAGCTAAAACACAACAGTTCTCAAAACTATGATGCGGTTCTTGTGAGTTCTGTTGATAAATCAGATGTGGCAAAGGAGACAACTGTTAATGTGCTTGATGCGGTCCCTGTGAGTTCTGTTGCGCCAGAAAATTACATTCCAATATAGAAAGAACAAAAGGAAAAAAGTATTGGTGCAACAAAATCAAAGGGAGAGGGTAGAAAGGCAACAACAAAGAAAGAACCGGCAAAAAAGGAAACAACCAATGTGGAACAAGCAAAAAAGGCTTTGGGTAAAAAGGGAGTAACAAAACCTGAAATGACAAATGCTAAAAAAGCTACCACGAAAAAGCCTGAGCCTAAAGCAGATAAAGAGGATACACAAAAAGTTAAAAGAGGCAAAAAGAGAGGCGCAAATGTTATGGAAGAGACTAAAGAGGCTGATAAAGAAAAGGAAAAGTGAACAATAAAGCCCTCTAATGCTATGGTGTCGCCAGACTAAAACAGAAAAGTAATGATTTACGAAAGATGGCTTGAAGCAGAAATGAAACTAGTTGAATACATATGGAGTGACAGTTGTCCTGAAGGGTAAATTTTATTACAAATTACAATTACTGCATCAATATTTAACTGTTACTGCATAACAATTAAATATTCTACTGCATCAATGCTTATCTGTTACAGCTTCAATATTTATATGTTACTGCATCACAAGTAATATTATACTGCATCAATGCCTTACATGATACTGAATATTAAAAATGTGCAGGGATATAATTTTCAATGGAAAAGGCTTAGAATTAGAATGTGTGCTTTTCTTTAGCCTTTATCCTGAAATTGAAGTTGCTTCAAGTATAATTGATGTATGGAGCATTATACTAAACGATGAAGAGAAATACAGAGACAAACTTTTAGGACTCAGATATGTTTACTGCAGTACATCAATGCTGGTGAGTATCCATCTATATAATATACCTATTTTTAAGATGTAACTTTTTAATGCTTATAAAACATTTCATGTTAATGTAAACAGCCTCAAGCTATGGTGGAAGCTGGAAAAGATATGAGCAAAAGAAGAAAAGTGTTTGATGAGAATGTTAAAAGTGTTTTACAAAATGTAGACTTGAAGGATTTCAATGATGTTACTATGGTAAGTAAAAAATAGATTTATTATTATGAGTTTCAGAGATTTAATTTTTATTATGAATTTCAATAATGAGAATGCATGAACATGTTTACAGGTTTTCTTTCCTTGTATAAAGATGACTGAAAATGGATCAAATCATTACTATGTCATCTGCTTTAATCTGAAGAAAGGGGAAATAGAAATCCTGGACAACATCGACAATGGAATTGAAAATATCAAAGATAGATATGGGGATTATGCAATGGCTCTGGTAAGTATAACTAAAAAATACCAAGATTTTTTTTACTGCATCATAGTGATATAACTAAAAACATTTTTTTATTGCATCAAAGTATTATATATAGTGCATATAAGAACATAAGTTAGGTTAAACATAGTTTGACTGTTTCTGTGATGCACTAGAATTTTGATTGAGATGTAGTAGCTTTTAGTATGTGGCGTATGAAAATAAGTTATGTTAAACGTAGTTTGCGAGATGCGTGAAACTGAGATTGTATGCTTGACTGTTTTTGTGATGCACTAGAAGTTCAATTGAGATGTAGTAGATATTAGTATGTGGCATATGAACATAAGTTAGGTTAAATGTAGTTTGCGAGATGCGTGAAACTGAGATTGTATGCTTGACTGTTTATGTGATGCATTAGAAGTTCAATTGAGATGTAGTAGATTTTAGTATGTGGCGTATGAAACTAAGTTAGGTTAAACATAGTTTGCGAGATGCGTGAAACTAAGATTGTATGCTTGACTGTTTCTGTGATGCACTAGAAGTTTGATTGAGATGTAGTAGCTTTTAGTATGTGGCGTATGAAAATAAGTTAGGTTAAACGTAGTTTGCGAGATGCGTGAAACTGAGATTTTATGCTTGACTGTTTCTGTGATGCAGTAGAAGTTCAATTGAGATGTAGTAGATATTAGTATGTGGCGTATGAACATAAGTTAGGTTAAACGTAGTTTGCAAGATGCGTGAAACTGAGATTGTATGCTTGACTGTTTCTGTGATGCACTAGAAGTTCAATTGAGATGTAGTAGCTTTTAGTATGTGGCGTATGAACATAAGTTAGGTTAAACATAGTTTGGGAGTGCATCAAAGTGTTATATATAGTGCATATAAGAACTAAAATAAATTTAACAGAATCTTATTATTTTCACAGATTGATTCATTTATCAATTACCTAGAAAGGAAAAAGCACCCAAACATCGGAGATATTTTATTGGCGAACCCAAGACTAGTGAAGATAAAATGGATGACAAAATACAACGGAGTTGACTGTGGTATCTTTGTCATGAGGCACATGGAAACATATCTTGGCCACGAAGATTTTTGCCATACTATTCAAATGGAAGGTGCAAATCAAAAAGCACAAATCAAAATGCTTCGAGTAAAGTACATGGCAAAGATATTACTCAAAGATTTCAATCTCAAAAAGAGGGAATTAATGAAAGCAGCAGAAGCATTTGGGAAGAAGCAAGCAAAGAGCTCCAAGATTTTAACTCATATTGATGTCAAAGTCAATGAAAATTTGAAAAAGAGGTTCAACGAAACTCTAGTCAAAACATTAGGTTGATGGGAAATTTGCATTGCAATTACTTAAAAACTGATAAATGTTTTGGATATGTTTTACTGAATGATCAGTGTTTGAATGGTACTTTGGAATTTAGATAATGTTTCTATGGTTACATTTGGTTAATGGTTGAAGAAAACTAAGAACTTAATGATCAGTGTTGGTTATTACTTTTATTTATGGTTTCTGTTTAATAATTATTGCATCAATATATACTTGTTACTGCATTACAGTTCATTATGATTACTGCATCAATATATACTTGTTACTGCATCACAATTCATTATAATTACTGCATCAATATTTATCTGTTACTACATCAAATAGATCATTCATACTGATGCACTAAAACAATAATAGCATGTTGAGAAAAAAAAATATCATAAACCTTTCTTTTTTTTACAATTGAATTATTCTTTTATTTGAAAAAAAAAGAAAAACATAGAAACTTCACAATTGAATCATTCTTTTATTCGTAAAAAATGAAAAAAAAAATATAGAAAAGAATATTCATTTTTTGCGTGTAGATTCTCTCAACCTAGCTCTTTTTGTTGTATCTTGTTGCTTTGGTTTCTTCGATGGTCGCGCCTGTTGACAAGTCCTGGAATTGTGTCCTTCCTTCTCTCCACATACCCCACATGCCCTTCTCTTTGACAGTTCTTCAGCAGATACTTCGACTCTTGGCTTCATTCTTGAAAAGACACCAGTTCCTTTAGTTTTACTCTTCAATGGATTGTTCATTGTTTTTTCTTCAGGCTCTTTAACACCAAGCATTGAACAAATAACAGCTTTCCCATTCACTTTGGGAACTGTTGGAATATCAATAACAGCTTGGTTCAATAACTCTTGCATCTTTTCTTTGTAGATATGCAACTTGCTCAAGTCATGTACCAAACGATCAACAGTAGACTCAAACATCTCATATAATTGCAAAACTTCATTCCTTACTACATCTGATGCACCACTGATTCTGGGAAGAGCAAATTTTGAAGGTTTCACGTTCTTTAACCACCGTTTCTCTAAGTAGTTTCGGGGAAACTCCTTTACATTGTTCATCCTTAGAACATATAAAGCATGACGACATAACAGGCCATACGACTCATACCGATTACAGCTATAATGAAGTTTCATCACAGACTTACAAAATTCAACCTACAAAAAAAAATTTTGAAAATGATATATAAAACCTATGATGCACTAGATATATAACTGTGATGCAATATTTTCAAACTAATTGATGCACTAGATATAAAAAAGTGATGCAGTAAAATATGATACCTGATAAACGTTGTTGATGAGGTGAAAAATGATCCGTTTTTAGGGGGTCATTTAAGCCTGAATCCGAATTTATTTGATCAAATATTGCCCTAAATCGTTCCTTTTGTGATTTTAGGTACTTGGAGAGTGAATTCTGGAAAAGGAGCCATTTTGGACGTTTTTGGAGCATATAAGTGAAGAAAACGGCAAAGTCTCAATTTTCCCTGCTGAGAACAGTAGGTGACGGCGTCAAGAGTAATTCCCTGACGGCGTCAAACCTCAATAATAAAATCCGAGAGTTCATGCAGGCGTCAAGAGTTTTCCTGACGGCGTCAAAACCCCAAGAATTAAAATCCGTAGTTGATGACGGCGTCATACACAGGGCGTCAAGAGTAATTTGTGTGACGGCCTTGGCCTTGACGGCGTCAGAAGTAGATCAAGGCCGTCCGAGGAAGTATTTGGCGGCGAGATGACGGCGTCACACCTTTGTTCTTGACGCCGTCATCCCTATTTTCCTATATATAGTTTTCTAGTTTTTCACATTAAAAGGGAGAAGTTTTGGGAGAAACCCTAAAGACGATTTTGGTGTAACTTTACAGGTTTTTCAAGGGTTCCAACCCCTTGATACCTTGCATGATTAATTAAGATAAGTGTTCTTCTAATTCAATCAATATGTCTATGTGTTGGTTGTCTATATCTTGTTCTTGTCTTAATTCTATCATGTTAGGCTAGATCTCTTTTGTGTTTGCTTAGATCTAATGAAACCTAGATATTGATTATGTGTTGATTACTTGTTTATTCTTGTCTTGGATGAATGATTTATATGTTAGGCTTAAGAAAACTGGCAGATCTCCAAATGGTAACATACTTGAACGTCTTAAGAAACATGAACCGAGGCGTACTAGGTCTTTATTGGTTGTATTTAATGCATGAGCCACTGTTTACAATCCCTATAGTTGTGCTGGGCATGGTGTAGGAGGAGATAAGAGCTCATAGAATTGGGGAGTTATGTATGCCACCCCATGAATGGTATTAAGGAATACGATCCATCATCCATGCAATTATAACAAGTAATTAACGTGTAAAAGATATCTAGGGAGTAGTGAAATCTAAGTAAACACATTTTCTCCAATTACTGCTCACAACCTTAGTATAATTAGTTTATTTTTCATTTTTAGTATTTTATTTTGATTGCATCTTAGTTTTGGGTTAGTTGAATAGCAACTAATTCCGCCCACTCTTCCAAAACCCGAGATTTTAATTGCTTTCTAAAAAATATAAAAACACAAAAATAATCATCCCTCACCTTTAGAACTAGTATTTAGGCTTTCTAATCCTAGCGACACTATTCCTAAGCTGAACAATCAATCCCCCGGTACTTGTCACTATACTATACTACAACGATCAGGTACACTGCTTGGTGGGGGTTGTAAGCTTCTCGAGATTCCTCGAGAGGTAAAGCCTGTTGCGATTCCCACGCATCAGTTGTCAACGAGCTCTCTCTTCTCAAATAGGGAATCACGAACTAAATATTTTTCAATATTCTCAGTTTGAACAACGTTCAATGCAATACATAACTTATAAGAAGCAAGCATCTCATCTTGCACATCAAAGAATATAGTTCTTGTATATAGGTTAGAGGCATCTTGTTCCATCAGAAGATCTTTTTTGAATTCTAGAGTTCTATACCTTGAATCATGGTCATTCTTACGCTCAATGTACCTCTGATACTCGATACCAGTGTCGTGGTGGCTTAAGAAATCAACAAGGGAAAGATGAGGGCTGGTCCATTTACCAAAAAAATGGTTCTCACTTTCGGATCTTCAAGTTGTACGCATTAGCCCTGCCATATGAACATCACGCAAATACGCTGGTATCCATCTCTCCCTCATTTCAAACATATCAGCTAACCATTTATTATCATGGAGTTCAAAATCATTTATCATCCTATCCCACACTCTCTCAAATACTTCTGGCGAAATCTGGTCAGTCCACACAATATCGCATATGCTCTTTTTAAAATCAGGCTCACTAAATATATCAGAACCAACCTGGAAAAACAGAAACTTGTGAATATAATAGGAATGAGAATGGATATAATTTTACTGCATCAGCTTATGAAATAATTAGCGTAGCATACGCATGGATATGAAAAATTAACTGCATAACCTAAAATAAACAACTGCATCATAGGCATAAGTATAATTACTATAAAAGAAATACCTTCGTACTCAATTTCTGCATAATATGCCATATACACAGTCGATGCCTTGAATTTGGGAAGCATTCTTCAATAGCTATCTTCATAGATGGATCTTGATACGTAATAAGAACATCTGGATCCTTCCCAAAAGCATTCTTGAATTCATTAAGTAACCATATGTACGCTCCAGTAGACTCATCATCAAGCAACCCGGAAGCAAATGTAAGGCAACGGTTATGATGGTTGATACCCGTAAAAGGGACAAATACCATTTGATACCTACATTTTATACCATATAAAAATAATATATGTCAGTCAATAACAAATAAAACAGTAACTAAACAAAATTTCAGAATACGGAAAAGAATGTACTTGTTAGATCGAAATGTGGATACTATATCACCAAATGTATGGTAGTCCCTAATAGCTTATTCATCAGCCCAAAAGAGCCCAACCAAAAAATTAAAAAATGAATAATAATAATAATAATAATAATAATAATAATAATAATAATAATAATAATAATGTGATGCACTAAATAATAACAATATGATGCACTAGAGATTATAACTGTGATGTAACGAATAAGTGAATCACCTTTATAATAATTGACATAGGAGAATGAAGCTTTCGACTAAGCAACTTTTCAACAGCCATCTGAGCGTCTCGATCACCAATAAAAACACTAATTTTCTTCTTATTATTCTTACAATCACTCTTTGTAACACCAACTCTATCGAAGCCACCATACAATGGTTTCAATAACCTAAAACCGATAGCAGGACCGAAATTCGCATTCGAAACTTGGTAAAGAAAATGCTGCTTTGTATATCCCATATTCCTAGAATTCTTCATAAAAATCATATCCTTTTCTACTACGAGAGGATGGTTATGTCCTTCTTCAAGCTTAGAAACCTCATAAACATTTCTAATTTTCTTAAGAGTAAGTGAGGCTAAACAGCCACATCTAAAAGAAGTCTTCCTCCTTTTTTTCTTATTCTTAAACTCGCCAAACTTAATAGAACCATCACTGGATTCACCTTCTTTAGAGATATCATCCTTTGAATTTTTATCTACAGATTTCCCTTTTACCGGTAAACCTTCCCTTGAGCAATAGAAGTACTTTATAGTTGTCTCTTTTCCACCTGCAGCCTGATACTGTCCACCTTTTCTAACATCAAAACCGCCTTTTTTACCATAAGCTACATAGAAACTATAGGCATGATCGATTGAAACAAACTGACAACCTTCTACAGGTTTTTCACCGCAATTAGGATACCATGTCCTATTGCCATTATCGTCACAAGTATAATAACCAACATGATCTCTCACTCGAACAGTTTCGACTTCAATATCTCAAAGGATTGTATCATAGTTTTAAATATAACACATCACATATATAAAATCATTGCTGAGATTTAAAAAACTAAAAAAAACCTATCTACTAATACATCATATTCTTAAATCCACTGCATAATAATATTAAAGATAGTAATAAAATTTCAAAAAGTACAATAAAATAAATAAGTGCATCATAGAATTATTTTTAGTGCATCACAATTATAAAAAATCAAAATGCTAAAATTTAATACCAGATAAAAAAATGTACCTATAAACTAAAAACATTACAACTAATGCATCAAAATATTACATCTAGTAGATCACACATATATCAATTTATTCTATTTGAGTATGATTTGAAATTTAAATATTTTTATGACTGATATATAAACTTTGAAACTAAAAATCAAAAAATTAAAAAACAAAACACTACACTCTAATATATATTGCATCATACACATAAATATACTGCATAAAATACTTATAAGTAGCAATCAAAAAAACAAAAAAACAACAGTTAAAAAGAAATAAAGCTTGAATAAAAATTTTACTATCAGAAACTGAGGATGAACTACATTCATTATTAACAGAAACTGAGGATTCAATGGTTGATGATTGAATAGACATCTTCAAAAAAGCGGTGGTGAAGGCGGTGGATCGATTGGTGGAAGGCAATGGTGAAGACGGAGGAACACGGTGGGACGACGGTGGAACACGGTGGTGAAGGTGGGGAAGACAGTTGGGAAGGTGGGGAAGACGGTTGTGAAGCTGGGGAAGAAGATTGGGAGAAACGTGAATTGTGAGAGATGTAAAAAAAAGAATTATATAGTGTCTTGTAAATTGACGAAAATACCCCTGCAGTTATGAAAAAAGCGGGTTGGACTTTGGGGGACACGTGGCAGGCTGTGGGGGCTTCCTACACTTTTTATTATAACACCATTTTTATTTTAACCCAAACCTATATATATATATATATATATATATATATATATATATATATATATATATATATATATATATATATATATATATATATATATATATATATATATATATATATATATATATATATGTATGTATGTATGTATATTTGTACATGTAAAAGGCAGTATTGATGAGGCGAAAAATGAACCACTTTTAAGGGGTCGTTTAAGCCCAAATTCGAATTTATTTGATCAAATAATGCCCTAAATCGTTCCTTTTATCATTTTAGGTACTTTTGGAGTGAAATCTGGAAAAGGAAGCATTTTGAACATTTTTAGAGCATAAAAGTGAAGAAAATGGCAAAGTCTTAATTTTCCTTGCTGGGAACAGTACCTGACGGCGTCACAAGATTCTTAATGACGGCGTCAAGAGTAATACAAGAGGTGGAAGTGGATGACGGTCTGGTGAAAATGTGACGGCATCACCATAGGCCGTCATGGTCCAAATGTTAGTGACGGCCCTGAGCAACTTTACACATGACGGCGTCAAATGTGGATCTAGGCAATCCGATTTCATTATGGGCGGCGAGTTGACGGCGTCAGAATTTCCTTCTTGACGCCGTCACCTTGTAAAATCTATATATAGTTTTTCAGTTTTTATTCATTAGTGTGTAACTTTGAGGGTGTAACTTTGGAGAGAAACCCTAGTCCGATTTTCACAGCTTTTTCAAGGGTTTTTACCCTTTGAAACCTCTTATGTTCAATTGAGATAAGTACTCTTTCAATTCAATCAATATGTCTATGTGTTGCTTGAATATATCTTACGCTTGTCTTCAATTTAACATGCTTGGCTAGATTTCTTTTGTGTTTGCTTAGATGTAGTGAAACCTAGATGTTAATTATGGGTTGATTGTTTGTTTATAATTGTTACGGATGATTGTATTTGATGTTAGGCTTAAGAAAACTGGCGGACTTCCATTGGTAACTTGCTTAAACGTCTTAAGAAACATGATCGGAAGTGTACTATGATTTTTGGTTGTATTTAATGCGTAGGAGAATTCTAGTGATCCCATGTTAGGAGCTTCTAACGGCTCGGCATGGAGTCATGGAGGATCTTATAGAGTTAGGGAATATTGTACACGGCCCTACAACTAGTATTAAGGAATATGACCCGTCATCCATGCAATTGTAACAAATGATTAACCTGTAAAAGATATCTAGGGAGTAATGAAATCTAAGTAAACACAACTTTACCTATCATTGTTCACACCACATTAGTATAATTAGTTTATTTTCATTTTTGTTATTTTATTTTGATTGCATCTTTAGATAAATTGGGTTAGTTGGCTAGCAACTAATTCCGCCCACTCTTCCAAAACCCGAGATTTTACTTGCTTTCATAAAAATATAAAAATACAAAAAGAATCATCCCTCACCTCTGGACCTAGTTTTTAGGCTTTCTAATCCTAGCGACACTATTCCTGAGTTGAACGATCAATCCCCCGATACTTGTCACTATACTATACTACAATGATCAGGTACACTGCCTGGTGGGGGTTGTAAGCTTCTCGAGATCCCTCGAGAGGTAAAGCCTGGTGCGATTCCCACGTATCAAGTTTTTGGCACCGCAGCCCGGGGAATAGTTATTGTCTAGGTTAGGATTTCTTTTTATTAGGTCTACTTGCTAGATTCCTTTCTAGTAAGATTTTGTTTTTATTTTTAGGTTTTCTTTTGTCTATCTTATTTCTTCGTGTCTTTGTTCGTAACCATTACCATCCGACATCATGGAAGGTGGTAACATCTTTGAACCCATCAACCCACCAATTCAAAACCACCCACAAAACCCACCACTACCAAACCCACCTCCTAGGCCCCGAACTTTAGGAGAGTATTCTCGTCCTAGCCACCAAGGCTATTGAAACGCCATTGAGCTCACCCAAGGAGCCAATGTGTCTCCCTTGCGATCCGACACCATCTGGTTGGTGCAAAGCGGATGTGCATTCCATGGACTTCATTCCGAAGATCCAAATCAACATCTCAAGGACTTCCTTAAAATCGTAGATTCCCTAGACCTAGATGTTGCAACTAGAGAGTCGACCCGATTACGCCTATTCCAATTCTCTCTACGTGATCAAGCTAGTCAATGGCTTGAACGTTTACCCGCAGGATCCATCACCTCATGGGATGATCTCACTTCACGTTTGCTTGCTCAATTTTTCCCACCGGGGAGAACTACCAAGCTTAGAAATGATATCTTGATGTTCCAACAACGTCAAGGTGAAACTCTCTATGAAGCATGGACTCGTTTCAAGGACTTACTCCAAAAAGTCCCTCATCATGGCATAGATCTTTGGCTCCAAGTCCAAATCTTCTATGACCATATCGATCTCCCCACAAGGCGAACCATTGACCTATCGGCCGGTGGCAAGCTACGCGATCTAAGTGCGGAAGAATCATGGGAACTCATAGAAGATCTTGCTCTCTATGACAACGAAAGTTTGAATGACCCCCGTGATTTGAACAAAACGGTCAAGGCAATATCTTTGCCTTCGAACAATTCTAGCACTCCCGACCGTAGGATCATGGAACTTGAGGACCAAGTCAAGTTTCTCATGAAATCTTACGAAGCTCCTAAGCCTTCAAGCCAAGTGAACAAAATCACTTCTTCATGAGAATTATGTAGTGGTCCCCATGACACTCGTGATTGCATGGAACAAGTCAAGTGTAAGGGGAATTTCCATTCCCTATGATGTATTATTTTGGATGGTAGGGTAAGAGTGTATGAAAAAAAAATTAAAAAAAAAAAACATACGGACTACCATCCCTTTTTATTCTATGTTTATTTTATGTTTTTGTTATTTTTCATTTATTTAGCTTAAGTGAGTCTAGTCTTGGCTTAGCAACGCCACATTGTACATGTAATTAACCAAGATTGTTAACTCGTCACCAGTAAAGACTGCCTATATCCAACAAAACCGTGTAATTCATATCCCTACACCTAACGTTACAACCCTTTAAAAAGACCTCTTTGATAGTTTATCCTAGGTGCTTACGCCATGTGGTGGAGGTTTGATCCTTTCCCAAGCCTATGGTAATCTATTTTGCTATGACAGGTAGTGAGAGATATCTTCCGTTTCCATATTGTAATTTATACTTTATTACACCCGAGAGATGTGAGTATCTAAACACTATTTGTGAGGTGCTAGTATATGACCTCCGTGCTTGTCTTTGGTCTTTAGTGGAACGATTATTTGTTGTAACTAATTTTATATTAGTGTTAAATGACCCCTAACTTGTATTTTGACTAGAATAAAAGCGCATTTGCTTGAGGACAAGCAAATCTCAAGTGTAAGGGTATATGATGAGGCGGAAAATGAACCACTTTTAGGGGGTCATTTAAGCCCGGAATTGAATTTATTTGATCAAATATTGCCCTAAATCGTTCCTTTTGTAATTTTAGGTACTTTGGGAGTGAAATCTGGAAAAGGAAGCAATTCGGACGTTTTTGGAGCATAAAAGTGAAGAAAACGCCAAAGACTTAATTTTCCATGCTGGGAACAGTGTTTGACGGCGTCAAGAGTAACAATTTGACGGCGTCAAGAGTAAATATCATGACGGTCCGGTACGGAAATGAAGGCGTCACAAGGAAGAGCGTCAAGAGTTAAATACGTGACGGCCTGGAAAAGAATAATACATGACGGCGTCAAATGTAGATCAAGGCAGTCCGAGGATTCTTTTGGCGGCGAGATGACGGCGTCACAAGGTAGTTCTTGACGCCGTCAGACTCTATTTTCTATATATAGTTTTCTAATTTTTATTCATTAGGGAAGAACAAGTTTGGAGAAACCCTAAGGCCGAACCATATACGAATTTTACAGGATTTCAAGGGTTTTCAGCCCTTGAAACCTTACATGTGCTATTGAGATAAGTGTTTTTTTTAATTCAATCAATATGTCTATGTGTTGGTTGTCTATATCTTGTGCTTGTCTTAATTCCACCATGCTAGGCTAGATTTATCTTGTGTTTGCTTAGATCTAATGAAACCTAGATGTTGATTATGTGTTGATTACTTGTTTATGGTTGTATTGGATGAATGATTTCAATGTTAGGCTTAAGAAAACTGGCAGATCTCCAAATGGTAACATGCTTGAACGTCTTAGGAAACATGAACCGATGTGTACTAGGTTTTATTGGTTGTATTTAATGCATGAGTAAATTCTAATGATCCCATCTTAGGAGCTTCTTAGCCGGCTCGACATAGGAGTGAAGTAGGTACTCATAGGATTGGGGAGTTAAGTACGCCACCCCATGAATGGTATTAAGGAATACAATCCGTCATCCACGCAACTATAACAAGTAATTAACGTGTAAAAGATATCTAGGGAGTAATGAAATCTAAGTAAACACAATTTCTCCACTTATTGCTCACAACCTTTGTTTAATTTAGTTTTATTTTCATTTCTAGTATTTTATTTTGATTGCATCTTTAGTATTGGGTTAGTTGACTAGCAACTAATTCCGCCCAAATCCTTCAACCCCGAGATTTTTACTTGCTTTCTAAAAAAATATAAAAATACAAAAAGAATCATCTCTCATCTTTAGAACTAGTATTTAGGTTTTCTAATCCTAGCGACACTATTCCTAGCTGAACGATCAACCCCCCGGTACTTGTCATTATACTATACTACATCGATCAGGTACACTGCCTGGTGGGGGTTGTAAGCTTCTCAAGATCCCTTGAGAGGTAAAACCTGGTGCAATCCCTACGCATCAAAGTTTTTGGCGCCGCAGCCCGGGGAATAGTTATTGTCTTGGTTAGAATATCTTTTTATTAGGTCTACTTGCTAGATTCCTTTCTAGTAAGATTTTATTTTTATTTTTAGGTTTTCTTTAGTCTATCTTTTCTTTGTGTCTTTGTTCATAAAAACCTTTCCATTGACTCTTCCGTTCACTATTATGGAGAACGCGAATTCGCCAAATTTTTCATCGAATCGATCGAATCCATTACAAAATCTACCTTTTTCACTTCAAAATGACATCTTGATGTTTCGACAATATCATGGTGAATCTTTTCCCGATGCATGGACTCGTTTCAAATACTTACTAGAAAAAGTCCTTCACTATGGTCTTGATTTATTGCCTCTACTTCACTTATTTCATACTCGTATCGACTACGAAACCCAAATGAGGCTTGACTATGTAACAGATGGGGAGTTTTGGGAGTATGATGTCAAAAACGCATGGGAAAACTTTGAGATTCATGCCCAATACAGGAGTGGAACATGGGACCCAAAAAACATAAGTGTAGACCTATTTTCAATTTGGAAGGCTCAATCGAAAAGTTTGTTTAGGGATAAAAAGATTAGAGTTGAGACACCTAGGTGCATGTCATGGTTAGGCACTACCTTAATACAAGATGAACACATAGGTGATCTTGATAAAATGGAGGATAGAGTAGAAAATCTAAGCCCACCAAGTACCCCACAAGCCCTACCATCATTTGAGGCATACACACCACCCGTGACTTACCTGGAAGAAGTAGAAGAGACTATAGGAACCCCAATAGAGGTAGAAACCTTGGACCAAGCACAACTAGAGAATATAGGTTTTAACACTTATAGTGATGACCTTTCTTTTAGTTCTAAGGAAGTTCCTAGTTTTGATGAACCGGAGCCTCAACCAAAACCACTACCTAATCTTCCATCGTTAGATGTGAATTTAGGAATTGAAATAGGTTCCGATCCACCCATCAAACCATATAGTTCGGGTAGTTTTACGATAAAGGTAGTGGACTCTAAGCCTTGTAGAGAGGAAGCCAATATAGGAGTGGAAAATGACCTTACATGCTTACTCACCCATTTATGATTGATCATAAGAAATATTATGGGTTTAAACCGGGTTTATTAGGTCAAGATGGATTCCCAAATAGGAGTCTCTCAAAGTTGATAGAAGATGATCCCTTTTTAGGAGAAAACTTCAATGCACCCATTGACCAAAGTGAACTAGGTATGGTTATGATGATAGGAGCACACCCCTTTGAGCATATAATTCATCCACCACTCTTACCTCGCGTGGCATATTTTCACCCTAAGGGTGTGTATCGCTACTTCCACCCGCACTTAATCCTAAGTGTAGGGAAAACCTCCCCTATTTCCGTTAAATAAGGGTAGAGTCAGGCTCGTGACTCGAACAAAAACACGCGCTTCTTGGGAGGCAACCCATGCTTTGTGTGATTTTTATTTTTGTTTGTTTGTTATTTGCTTCCGTATGCATGTTTTATTTTTATTGTTGGTAGATCATGTTTCAAAACTAAAATAATGAAAATACTTTATTTTGTTGTTTGGCTTAGTCTTAACTTCATCCAAAGGTATTTTGCAAAAGATAAGTGTAAAGGGAAACCCCAAATATGTTTTTAAGAAACAAACCGATCATGATTCTCCACAATATTAAGTGAACATGTATATTCGTATTTGTTAGAGTCAAATGCTTGTATCAAGTCATAATGATATTTTGCAGGATTTTCCAGGAAGTAGGACAAAGTTTTTCCAGAAATTTTCCGAAAACTTAACATAAGGATTTCTGCAGATCATGTCTGACGGCGTCACGTGTAAAAACCTGGAAATTTTACCAGTTTTGTTTTTCTAACAGAGTTTTAAAGTTTTTGTTGAATTATTAAGTTTTATAATCTCCAAGAAATCTGCAAACTTCATTCCACAAGCATTATATCTTACTTTGTTTTCTAGGATTTAGTAACTTATGTAGATTGCCGCCGATTTTATGCGAGGTTGTCTTGTTTGTTTTCTCAGGATTTACAGGTTATATATGACAAGAAGATGATTATTATTCTGGAAGGGAAGCTTTGATTGTTCATTTTCTTGGAGGAAGATCTAACCTAGCCACCTTATTATCCATACCGAGCGAATCAGGGGAGTATTTGATTTCATTTGTTTTACTTATTTCACTTTTACATTCTTTACTTGAACATTGGGGACAATGTTCATCCTAAGTGTAAGGGGAGGGTAAATGATGATACCTTATAGTATATACTTGCACTTGAGTTTGTTTGCTTGATGGTAGATGTGTAATAAAACTAGGAGAAATACTTGTTAGTGTAATTTTAGTGCCAAATTTAAATTTTTTTTACAACATTTAGGAGTGAAACTTTAGCCATAGCAAGCATCTCATGGATAGGAGATTGTATGACTAGCACAAAACCGTACCACTTAAAAAATTTTCCACCCAAATATGTGAGGTTCGCCTTTAGATTTGATAGGAGAAGCACTCATTATTAGTGCTTATGTGTGTACCGGTAGCATTTTAGATTCTAGAACTTGCGTTAGTGATGCATCCTGAGACCGCTAGTGAGACTACATTCGTGTAGTAGGATTTACTACATGATAAGAGGCATTAGGATCACCCTTGTGTTAAACTCGTATCATAATTTCTTGACCGTTTAAGTCATATTACTTGGCTAGTTAAGTCAATTAATTTTTCCCACACCTTAGCGTTGTACTCATTTTTAGTACACGAAACCCCTAGTACACCCCTCCGAGCCTATCTTTTCGTTTCTAACTTTAAGCATCTTACTTAAAGGAAGAATTTGTTACACCCCACTTAAATGTACACCCAAATCGCCTTAGCCTTCCGTGTATGCATTCATTTTTAGTGCATTATTGTTATTTGTTAAACTCTAAGTTAACTATCTAATTGATTACATGGTTGCTAAGTCGAGTCATATCCTTGTACATATTGTTTTGGGACGATTGGGACTCATGGGTAAAGTACTTATTTTATGGAGTAATGGGGAAGAACATCATATTATTACCCCCATATGTGCGTTAATATTTAAAAGTACTCCAAGTGTTTTGAGTATCTTAATTCGAGTCATTAGATTAGTTTATTGTAAAGTATGTAAAAATTCAAGTGTAAGGGGAATTTCGATTCCCTATGATGTATTATTTTGGATGGTAGGGTAAGAGTGTATGAAAAAAAAAATTAAAAAAAAAAACATACGAACTATCATCCCTTTTTATATGTTTATTTTATGTTTTTGTTATTTTTCATTTATTTATCTTAAGTCGAGTCTAGTCTTGGCTTAGCAACACCACATTGTACATGTAATTAACCAAGATTGTTAACTCGCCACCAGTAAAGACTGCCTATATCCAACAAAACCGTGTAATTCATATCCCTACACCTAACGTTACAACCCTTTAAAAAGACCTCTTTGATAGTTTATCCTAGGTGCTTACGCCATGTGGTGGAGGTTTGATCCTTTCCCAAGCCTATGGTAATCTATTTTGCTATGACAGGTAGTGAGAGATATCTTCCGTTTCCATATTGTAATTTATACTTTATTACACCCGAGAGATGTGAGTATCTAAACACTATTTGTGAGGTGCTAGTATATGACCTCCGTGCTTGTCTTTGGTCTTTAGTGGAACGATTATTTGTTGTAACTACTTTTATATTAGTGTTAAATGACCCCTAACTTGTATTTTGACTAGAATAAAAGCGCATTTGCTTGAGGACAAGCAAATCTCAAGTGTAAGGGTATATAATGAGGCGAAAAATGAACCACTTTAGGGGGTCATTTAAGCCCGGAATTGAATTTATTTGATCAAATATTGCCCTAAATCGTTCCTTTTGTGATTTTAGGTACTTTGGGAGTGAAATCTGGAAAAGGAAGCAATTCGGACGTTTTTGGAGCATAAAAGTGAAGAAAACGCTAAAGACTTAATTTTCCATGCTGGGAACAGTGTTTGGCGGCGTCAAGAGTAAATATCATGACGGTCCAGTACGGAAATGAAGGCGTCACAAGGAAGAGTGTCAAGAGTTAAATACGTGATGGCCTGGAAAAGAATAATACATGACGGCGTCAAATGTAGATCAAGGCAGTCCGAGGATTCTTTTGGAGGCGAGATGACGGCGTCACAAGGTTGTTCTTGACGCCGTCAGACTCTATTTTCTATATATAGTTTTCTAATTTTTATTCATTAGGGAGGAACAAGTTTGGAGAAACCCTAAGGCCGAACCATATACAAATTTTACAGGTTTTCAAGGGTTTTCAGCCCTTGAAACCTTACATGTGCTATTGAGATAAGTGTTCTTTTAATTCAATCAATATGTCTATGTGTTGGTTGTCTATATCTTGTGCTTGTATTAATTCCACCATGCTAGGCTAGATTTATCTTGTGTTTGCTTAGATCTAATGAAACCTAGATGTTGATTATGTGTTGATTACTTGTTTATGGTTGTATTGGATGAATGATTTCAATGTTAGGCTTAAGAAAATTGGCAGATCTCCAAATGGTAACATGCTTGAACGTCTTAGGAAACATGAACCGATGTGTACTAGGTTTTATTGGTTGTATTTAATGCATGAGTAAATTCTAATGATCCCATGTTAGGAGCTTCTTAGCCGGCTCGACATAGGAGTGAAGTAGGCACTCATAGGATTGGGGAGTTAAGTATGCCACCCCATGAATGGTATTAAGGAATACAATATGTCATCCACGCAACTATAACAAGTAATTAACGTGTAAAAGATATCTAGGGAGTAGTGAAATCTAAGTAAACACAATTTCTCCACTTATTGCTCACAACCTTAGTTTAATTTAGTTTTATTTTCATTTATAGTATTTTATTTTGATTGCATCTTTAGTATTGGGTTAGTTGACTAGCAACTAATTCCGCCCAAATCTTTCAACCCCGAGATTTTTACTTGCTTTCTAAAAAAATATAAAAATACAAAAAGAATCATCTCTCATCTTTAGAACTAGTATTTAGGTTTTCAAATCCTAGCGACACTATTCCTAGCTGAATGATCAACCCCCCGGTACTTGTCATTATACTATACTACATCGATCAGGTACACTGCCTGGTGGGGGTTGTAAGCTTCTCAAGATCCCTTGAGAGGTAAAACCTGGTGCAATCCCTACGCATCATCTGGTATACTCTGTGACTTGTCTAACTCACCACTCAAACTCACTTCAACCAAACCTAACCAATTCTTCTGTGTTTCACTGTTTTTTTTCTTGATTTTGTAAAATCCCGCGAAAGAATCTATTTCTCGGTTTAAATCATAGAATTGTAAAATCTCGTGAACGATCACAAAATGTCAAGATCTTCCAACCTTGTACAACAAATAAAGGTGTTTGATTCTAATATTGCTAATATGGAATCTTTGTGCTCTAATTCGCAAGGGAGAGAGTCGCTTCAGCCACAACAAGTGCTTCACAATGCAAATGAAAGCTACATAGAATGTTTTCGACAACTTCACTCACATCTCTCGATACTTTTAGAGGGAACTGGATTCAAGATGGGATTCGAACGTGCATTTGTAACACTCTTTGGTCAAGATGTTCAGACTTTCACATGCAGAATGATTCTTAACTTAGATCAACTACAACAACAACTTGACCAAGGAGAATTTTCCAAAATGGGATCCATGGCTGCCCTTTGTGTGATCAACAAACAACTCCAAGTGTTCTTTGATTCAGAATTCACTCTGGAGTATGACCATTGTAGTGAGATGACGAAAAAGTGCTTTGCTGATCACACGGGAATTGAAGTTGACACGTTCAGAGACACACTTGTCCAGCTTATGGATAAAGTGAAAAGATTCATTAACGAAAAGGCACAGCATGTACCTGCATATGATGACAAGGTGAAGGTATGTAGGGTACAATCATGTGATGGTGTTGGTGACTCGGGTATAGCATTGTATGTTGGGTCAGGTGTCACGATATGCAAAGAATCAAAGACTGATAAGCTTGACACAACCTGCGACTCAGTGACTAGAGATACTCCAGACATGGGCACTGAATTAAAACCAGTAAAAGAGCAAGTGTCATGTGCTGAAGTACCCCTAACTGAACATCATAATGTGCTTTCTAATGAATGACTGCATACTGATCAAGTTATGCCCAGTTATGAAACATATTTGTTAAAAAAGACTGATAGCAATACCATTTCTGATTTAACAAATATGAATCATAAAGGGGGAGAAAGTGATCACGATGCTGAACGTGATGATGGGTCAAGTTCTTTGTTTACAGCTGAGTCTTTTAAATCAAATGATATGGTTGATAAAGAAACGTTTAATGAACTTTCAAAGAGATTCTTACAACTTGAAAAACATTGTATTTCACTTGAAATCGCAATGCAACAAAAGGAAGAAAGTTTTCAAACTAACCAACCATGTAAAGATCCGGAACTTCCTGATTTCCGCGAATTCTTTTTGATTAATGATTTGAAAGCTCATCTAGAAACCAAGGACTTGACAATCAACAACCTGAAAAAACGTATTACTGAGTTATGTGATATGTGTAATGAAGTTAAAGCTAAACATGACTGTAATGTTATTGAATTGGAACATAATGTGGATAAATTACGTGATGATAATGAGTCTTTGAAAATTCATTGCAAAGAACTGTGTGATTCAATCAAAGAAACGAATACTAAAACTGTTGAGCAAACAACGTCTTTGATTGCAAAATTTGATGAACTCAAAGCTCAAGTTCAGGAAAAGGGTTTCACAATAACAGCATTAAAGAACGAGCTAAGAAAAGCAACAGGGAATAGTGTGAATACTAAGTTTGCAAAACCATCAATCTTGGGGAAACCAGTTTCTCAATCAAATAGAAACCATTCCGTTGTTAGGCAACCGACTGCGTTTAGATCTGAACGACCAAAATTTTCAAAAACACGGTTTGCCTCCCAAGTTGATGCAGAACAAGTTTTGTCAAAACCAGTCACTCCACATTATTTGCCTAAGATAATTGCTTCCAGTTCCGTTAATCCTCAACATGAAACTACTCCTACTCCCAGCTCCTCTAGGATTAGTTCAAGAACAGTGTCGAAACCGAGCATTAAGATTCAAAACTCTTATGATATTAATGACTTGTACAAAACCTATGATCTAGAAAAGGCTAGGAAAAGGGCATTACTTCATAAGGATGGCATATTAGGTTCACACCCTCGTATGATGCCTCCTTGTTTATTGAGGAACATTGCTAAGACTCAACCGGTGAACTCTAGGATTTGTAGTAAGTCATCTACCATGCATAAGAAGCAGAACAAACCTAAAACTTCTCCTAGGTGGATACAAACTGCCAAATCATTGGAGACTAGGAATAACGATAAGTCTTCCAGTATGCATGATAAGCTTAGCAAACCTAGACCTTGCCATAAGTGGATTCCAACTGGTAGAATTTTTAAGGATGTCGGACTTAAGTGGATACCTACCGGAAAGTTGCTCACTGATGGCAATACCATGGTTGAACGTGAAACCCCTAAGGGTTTGGATACTGCTGTTACTAACCCATATATATGCAATCAAGTCTGTAATGTTAGTGCAGGTAGTCCTTACTCAGTTGCAGGTACATCAATCATTCGCTACATGAGAAGACTCAAAGTCTGGAGGCCTAAAGCAAGCATATCTCCTTCTTCAGGAGGTCTGAAAAGTCAATGTTGATGTATACATGCCAATGACGTTTGAACAATTCAGTTCAAGCCTCGGTCCTTATTGTCATCATTATGGCGTCTGCTGACATCACTTCAGGCCCCGTTCATCAAAGAAAAGAAAAGTGTACGCTTGAGTGTGCTTTATCTTCTGAAGTTGTGTAATGTTCTTGCTTCTGACCATTCTCATCAACAAACTTCATATTTGTTCCACGCTTGTTTAGTCTTCAAGTGGATTACCTTCATCGGATTGTATTTTTTATTATCCACTCGATCAAAAATGGCATCGTCAAATGCAATTTTTGAGGGGGAGAAGTGTGAACAGTGGATCAACCTCATATGCAATTTTTGAGGGGGAGAAGTGTGAATAAACTACATGTATTTCTATTCACTTGTTCAATAAAAAATCGCATCCTCATATGCAATATTTGAGGGGGAGAAGTGTGAATAAAATACATGTTGATTGATGCATGAAATGACTCTCCTCTCCTCCAACACCTAATGTTCCACTAAGTAAGGATGACTAAATGTGACTACGGAGTTGATTGGGTATCACGTATTTGAGATTGAAGTTGACTTTCACAAAGGTGTGATCTTAGTTTATCTTGAAGTCGGGGTTGGATGGATGAATGACTTTCAACGATAACTTGCTCGTGGTTGAGATTTAAGTTGAAGACTTGGTTTATCTAGTTACCAGCAGTCGAGGTGGATGGTTGAAGACCTGGTTAACTATCACTTTAAGGAGTTACGTTGTAGTACTCAGTGTCACACGCCGTTGTCGTTGTGGATAATCGCAAGAGGTGGTAATGTCTCCTGCTTTGGTTGGGTAGTGAGTACTTAGAGATTTTCTTGGAGCATAAATTCTCTACACCGTTCTTCCAACATTAGTGCAAGCTTAAGACACAAGAGCGGGGAACTCTACTTCAGTTTCAAGTTTGGTATACTGGTTTTCTCCATACGTGGTCATTTACTATTAGATAGTGGAAGTGAAAAGAGGTTTAATTAGGGGTTGATCTGCAGAGAATTGTTGAAGAGAATTGTTATCGACATCTACTCATGGGGTAGTGATTTGTATGTTGCTTCCAGTTGATATATTTATGTACACATAGTTATGATGATTCCGAGTGATCGTCATCATCATGGAGGGAGAATTGTGTACATTGGGGTTTTAACGAAGAACTGGAAGCATTCTATGTGAGTTGAAAATGTCGACATGACGTTCCCCAAACTAATCCGTGAAGAAGCTACAGATTATCAGTCTATGATCCACTTTACATTGTGGATGACATGTTAAGAGACTGAAGACATTCTGGGCAGAATTGAGAGATACTTCTTCAACAAGCATCAAGGTTATATCAAATGGGCCGTCAGTTTGGGAGGGAGCAAGTTAATTTATGGGCTTACTAATTGGGAGGGAGTAATAACCCAGTTAGTGAGTGTTTCTTCTGCAGTTGATTCTCACCAGATCCATCTAAGCCAAAGGTTGTTCTTCTCACAAGAATTCAAGTATATGTGCGTTAAAAGTATTGCTGATTCTGAGGTTTCAAAACCAGCAAGGGGGAAGGAGACATGCATTTGAATGCATACCGAGTACACGTGATGAACTTAATACTTCTTCTTAATTGAAGTTATGCCAGGAAGACAAATGTCATAACCGCAGAGATAACCAGTGTCTTAACTCGTGGCGTTTGGTGTATCATTCCAACTATGTGGGGGAAGTTGTCTTCTGATACTTGTGGTATGTATTACTTCAGTTTTCAGTGTGAAGAACTATGAGAAGAATATTTGGAGCGTGAGATGATATTGCTTATCGACATCTTCATAGGAGCTGATATGGTTTATGGTAAAGTGCTTCTGGTTAATGCTTCATGTACACAATGGTATGATGATTCCGATAAGATCGCAACCATCAGGGGAGAGATTTGTGTACATCAAGGACGCGCGACAGGTTCACGTGATCAGGCTTAATCAAATATTCCAGAGGTGATATCCGCAGAGATGATCAGAGCTTCAACCTGTTACTTTGGTGTCATTATTTCTTCGTCTGTTGGATACATGCGTACAATATGGATTAAGTTGGTATGTGTAACATAACTGGAAAGCATTTGGTGAAATGAAGATGTTGATATCCTATTCCCCTGAAATGAAGATGTTGTCATCATTTAACGCACATATACTTGAATTCTTGTGAGAAGAACAACCTTTGGCTTAGATGGATTTGGTGAGAATCAACTGCAGAAGAAACACTCACTAATTGGGTTATTACTCCCTCCCAATTAGTAAGCCCATAAATTAACTTGCTCCCTCCCAAACTGACGGCCCGTTTGATATAACCTTGATGCTTGTTGAAGAAGTATCTCTCAATTCTGCCCAGAATGTCTTCAGTCTCTTAACATGTCATCCATAATGTAAAGTGGATCATAGACTGATAATCTGTAGCTTCTTCACGGGTTAGTTTGGGGAACGTCATGTCGACATTTTCAACTCACTTAGAATGCTTCCAGTTCTTCGTTAAAACCCCAATGTACATAATTCTCCCTCCATGATGATGACGATCACTTGGAATCATCATAAATGTGTGTACATAAACATATCAACTGGAAGCAACATACAAATCACTACCCCGTGAGTAGATGTCGATAACAATTCTCTTCAACAATTCTCTGCAGATCAACCCCTAATTAAACCTCTTTTCACTTCCACTATCTAATAGTAAATGACCACGTATGGAGAAAACCCGGTATACCAAACTTGAAACTGAAGTAGAGTTCCCCGCTCTTGTGTCTTAAGCTTGCACTAATGTTGGAAGAACGGTGTAGGGAATTTATGCTCCAAGAAAATCTCTAAGTACTCACTACCCAACCAAAGCAGGAGACATTACCACCTCTTGCGATTATCCACAACGACAACGGCGTGTGACACTGAGTACTACAACGTAACTCTGTAGAGATGATCAGAGCTTCAACCTGTTACTTTGGTGTCATCATTTCTTCGTCTGTTGGATACATGCGTACAATATGGATTAATTTGGTATGTGTAACATAACTGGAAAGCATTTGGTGAAATGAAGATGTTGATATCCTATTCCCCTGAATAGACAATTGCTCAAGACCGCAGAGTAATGTGTACATCGGGGACGTACAACAGGGTCATGTGATCGGGCTTCATCATACATTCCGGGATTGATTACCGCATAGATGATCCGTGGTTCACCTTGTTACTTCAGGTGTTATCATTTTCTTCGGGGTTCTCGAGCTTCATTCAATGAGACTTTTTGCTTCACTTCAACTGTCTGGGGGAAGTGGTCTCATGAAGATGATTGTCGGTTTGGGGGGAAGCTACCAAAGCATCACACTGAGAAGGCACAAGTTTAGACGATTATTCATGAGCCTCGAATGCTTTGGTGGTGAATGTTTAAGAGATGTTGACTACACGTTTCTACAACAAGCCGAACGAAATCCTCATTTCGGTATTCATGTCAACATCTTCTTAAACTTAATAGTATCCTTTGTATATATATTATACCTAAATGTATATAGATATATAAAACCAACAAAAACCCATAAAAATCAGAAAATTAGAAAATCTCTCTAAAAAAAAAAAAAAAATTGTAGTAGTTTTCTTCTAAGGCATGTCTTCTGGCATCGATAACATTTACGGTCCTAGAAATGTCATTCAATAATGACACGGGTCTTTAAATGAAGTTTGAACAGAAGTTCAAAAGGTTTTTCAAAACATGCCTAAATGGCTTACAGTCATTTCAGGCTGTAACCCGGACTTAAAATATGGCTTGCAGTCATTTCAGGCTGCAACCCGGACTTAACATTATGGCTTGCTATTACTTCAGATAGCAACCCGTTTTTCACAATGGGAAAACACGTCGCCAAAAAGACGGTTGTTCCTTTTACCAGGTGATGTTCACCTAGGCACGGATTACTTTATATCCGTGTTTCTTCGATCTAATGTACGCCTCAGTGCATTATTTCTTGATAAGGAAGAGAAGTCTTCCTTTTATCGCAAATACTTTCCCTTCTATGATTTTTCCGGAAAGTATTTGTGAAAAACTTGGTGGTACCATGAAACTTTTAGAAATCAAAATGATAACATTTCATAAAACTTCATCACTCAATCAATGCCAACAATTTTGTCTTCAAAATGTTTTAAATGGGTCATTGATTGAGGGGGAGAGTGATTTCAAAATTTTATGTATCATCAAACTCTCCACTTTGTACAAAACAAAATCAACAAAACTTTGTACAAAACAAAATCAACAAAATGACTTGTGATCGTTATGTGTCAGAATGAGAAATTTTCAGAGAGTTTTCAGAAATTATCCAAACTTCAAATTGTTTGTAAACTCATCAAATCTGACACATAACAACCTCCCTCACAGATTGAGGGGGAGCAAGAAAAAGGTTCCTATTTTATCAGAAAATATTAAAATTGAACGCATTTCTCTCCTAAACGTTTTCTAAATCATTTAAATCAATTGAGATCAAAAATCTCGAAAGATTTGAAATTTTTGATCGGGGGAGAGAATGTGATTTAAATATGAAATTTGATAATCAAATGTGATCTTTTAGACTCAATAATAGGCTCCCGCATATGTGCCAAACTCTTTCGAATAACGATGCACATATTGAGGGGGAGCAAAAGGCATTTGTGGAAGTAATACCAAAGACCGACCATTTATCTTTATGCACGGAGTTATAAGGATGGTTAAGGTTAGGAATGAGTTCCCATGATCCACCAGAACTGGAAGGATCTTCCCAGGGACAATCCATAGATAGATTAGAAGTCCTTAGGAATGATTGATAAAAGGAGAAAAGTGAGAAAGGGAAGAGTGCGGACTGAGACAAAGCTAGGACTGGAACAAACCCAACAAGGTTCTAGTGATGAAGTCTCAGTAAGCACTGAAGGGGTTGAAGAATGAAAAAGAAATGAAATGAGAAAGGGTGAAAAGAAATAGCCCTCCATATATTCAACCTTAGGGCAGAAACCGGGTTCAATTCATAAGCTACTGGCGGTTACTAAGGTAACACCGGTTTTGAAGTAAGGACGTCATGGACCCAGTGACGCACTGCACTAAACTTCCCAACCACTCAAGTTCTCTTAAAAGAGCTTGTTTCAATCTCACGGGGAACCCTGTGCAATGTATCGACCGCTCATTGCGAGCTATGTTGATACCTAAAACGGGAGACACCTCCCCATTCTCCAGGAGCGGATCAAAACGCACTATTGAGTCTAGAGCCATGAGATCATCAATAAATCTCGCTAGGACACATTCCAAATATGCTTATTGTTTCACACAACGTGGA
The DNA here is from genome assembly GCA_030686995.1 of Artemisia argyi. NCBI lineage: Eukaryota > Viridiplantae > Streptophyta > Magnoliopsida > Asterales > Asteraceae > Artemisia > Artemisia argyi. Next base: position 77,175,462 of record CM060698.1, on the reverse strand, counting down.
AAATAAGATAAAATATTTAGAGTCCTACGCACTATCCTTGTGGTATTGCCTGAACATCCGAGTGATATATTCACGATGAAGATGGAAATCCTTCTAGAGCGAACATCACTCAAGCTCTTGGTAGGTGACATATGAGATCCTTCAAGGATCAAGCTTGTGACAACTGGAAAGCAACGATGGTGCGATTCAATAATGAATCAAACTTGTTCCAGGAAATGGATTGACGGATACTTTTGCAAAAACCTTTCAGTGTGCTCACAAACTAATTTTCGAGCACATTGATTGTGTATAATCTTTCAAACAAAGGTATTTTTGATGGAAATTTGATTCAAAGCCTAAAACTCTCGTCGTGTCTCAAAAATGTTTATTATATGATACGCGAGTGAGTTTCTATAAATCAATTTCTCGTCAATCAGTGAATATAAATTCACCGATTCACTCTATCGTGTTGTCTGCTTTGAGACGTTCTGGTAAGAGAACATGCTAAGTATGAATATTCCGAAGTGGATTCTTTGGAAGATTCATTACTACAAGCTGGAAATTCCTGTCAAGGAGAGTCTTCTTTAAAAGAGACTCTACCTGATCACAGGTCGGTTTTCACAAACCGGAGGGTAGTTTGTCCTCGTAGAATGAATGACAAAGCCATATTCGTTCTCTATCTTTATTGCTAACTGTTTTATTTCAGGGACACATATAAAGATGGTGTTGATAGCTCCTATTTCCAGCTGAATCGGGTCAATCCATATCTCATGCTCACACATCCTACTCACTATCAACAATGATCATGAATGATGAGAGACTTACTACAACAAATGTTGAGAGACTACCTACAACATTTCCGCAACTCTGATGCAAAGTCTCCTGATCCGCAATTCTGATGATAAGTCTCCCAATATAGAAGGGTGTGAGCATGACGGTCCTAATGTCACAACATCACATGAAGGCAATACAACAATGGATGAGCTTGGAGATTTACTATGGCTGATGATCTCAACGAAGCTCAAAGGTCACACAACTCAAAGGAATCCAAAACACAAGTTCGTTTGCTTGAAGTACAAAGTGTGCAGAAAAGAGAAGAATCAGAACCTACGAGCTACAAAGACAAAAGAATGCTTAAAGACCAAAGAGCTTAATTTCAAAGGTGACCTCGCTTAGGGGGAGATTGTTAGGAATACAAATATTCCTGTAAAAGTCTCGGTCACCTGATTATTGTATTAGCATTAAGATAGCTCGTAGTTAGTTTATGTATTAGTAAGTTAGAATTAGTTTAAGTAACACCGTGGAAGAAGGACGGGTCTTTACCCACTGTATGCCTGATCCACAGCCCGGGTGTGGGCGTTTGTAGTGTAGTATAAATACCCCTCTCCACATGTGGAGAGGGTTGGAGCTTCCATTATTCTCAATCTAATATTTCTCTTTTTCTCTCTACACTTTCTCTCTCTAGGAATTCCTCCCAACTTCTCCTCATCTCTCTACTTCTCTTATTACTATTTGATCCATATTCACAAGAACCATACATGTTATTATTGAGTTTCTTACAAAAGCTCTCAATGACCGAGAAATGGGAGCACTCCCAAGCAACACGGTCAAGAACCCGAAACTAAACGTTAATGCCATATCATCGGTTTCGTCACCTACTTCTTGTCCACAATACTATTCGGTCAATGTAATGAGCACGTGTTTCAAGCAAACCCAAATTCTTCAAAAGGACCAATTGAATAAAGCATCCGATATTAAACCGGTCAATAACATAGTTGAAACACCTCCTACACAAGACCTTGATGATGAATTCAAGGAACTCCACCTTGAACGCCCCGTCATTGATGTCTTAGCCCGTGCTCCCTACTATAGTGCCCTCCTAGAAAAATATGAGAAATTTAAATTGGGTAAAAATGGGACCGCTTTCGTTCAAAATAAGTTGCCTAAGAAGCTTGATGATCCGGGTATATTTGTTTTGCCTTGTAAGATAGAAAGATCCGAAGCTTTTGACACACTAGCCTATTTAGGATCAAGCCTCAACTTGATTCCCTTATCCCTTTTTACTACTCTTAAGCTAGGAAAGTTAGAGGAGACAGAGGTATTAATTGGTCTAGGGATGGAAGTATTGCCCACCCGGTTGGAATGATCAAGGATGTAGTTGTTCACGTAGGGAAGTTAACTATTTTAGCGGATTTTCACGTCCTAGATATGGTTAGTGACACTACATGCCCATTGTTAGTAGGGAGGGGATTTTTAGCAACCACTAGTGCCTTGATAGATTGTAAGGAGTCTAAGATAGCGGTAGGAGAAGGTGATACTTGGTCGGTTTATGATGTTAGGAAGCATAGCTACGATTGTGAGGACGAACCGATACCACATTGGGTAGAGATGAATAGGAGACCATCTAGATATGGGCCTTGGATAAAAAGAAACTTTATAGGACCTCAACGCCCATTCTATCTAGAAAAAGATTTCATCGATAAAACACACTCGGTGGAACAACTCATAGCTAGAGATGAGGAACTTGACCCTTTTAAGGACCCCCTAGTCTTTAGGAAAATGATTGAGTTCTTAAGCGTAATGCCTATCAACATAGAGATGAACAAGTGGAAAAGAGAAGGGGATAAGTGTAAGTGGAAGTGGGACAAGCCACCAAAAGAAGGTGACGGATCATGGCATATGAAGATGATTTTATATGATCCGGATGGAGAAAAGTTTGAGAGGTCATACCGTACCAAGAAAACCGATAGGAAGTTGAAACCCAAGTTTGATCCCAAAGATGTCCTCAACGAGGAGCTCACTCATATAGGATAGCCCATGACCTTGAGTCTAGCTACAAGACTCATAAATAAAGAAAAGCGCTTCTTGGGAGGCAACCCAAGCTTTTTTGTGTGATTTTGATTTGTTTGATTGATTTTATTTGTTTCCGTATGCGTATTTATTTTTATTGTTGGTAGATCATGTTTCAAACTAAATTGTGAAAATGCTTTATTTTGTTTTTAACTTCGTCTTAATTACATATAAAGGTATTTTGCAAAAGCTAAGTGTAAGGGGAGACCCGAAATTTGCTTATAAGAACGAAATTGATCATGATTCTCCACAATATTAAATGGACATGTATATTAGTATTTGTTAGAGTCAAATGCTTGTATCGAGTCATAATGATGTTTTGCAGGATTTTCCAGGAAATAGGACATAAGTTTTTCCAGAAATTTTCCGGAAACTTAACATAAAGATTTCTGCAGGTCACTTCTGACGGCGCCAGGAATTAATTCCTAACGGCGTCATGTGTAAAATTCTAGAAATTTTGCTAGTTTTGTTTTTCTAACGGAGTCTTTAAGTTTTTGTTAATTCTTTAGTTTTATAAACTCCAGGAGATCTGCAAACATTCATTCCATAAGCATTATATCTTACATTGCTTTCTAGGACTTATTAGTATATATAGATTGCCGCCGATTTTATGCGAGGTTGCCTTGTTTGTTTTCTCAGGTTTAACAGGTTATATATGACAAGAATATGATTTATTTTTCTGGAAGGGAAGCTTTGAATGTTCATTTTCTTGGAGGAAGATCTAACCTTGTTACCACACTATCCACACCGAACGAATCAGGGGAGTATTTGATTTCATTCTTTTACCTATTTAACTTTTACATTCTTTAATTGAACATTGGGGACAATGTTCATCCTAAGTGTAAGGGGAGGGTAAATGATGATACCTTATAGGATACAATTGCACTTGAGTTTGTTTGTTTGATGGTAGGTGTGTAATAAAACTAAGAGAAATACTTGTTAGTGTAATTTTAGCGCCAAATTTAAATTTTTTTACAACATTTAGGAGTGAAACTTTAGCCTTAGCAAGCGTCTCATGGATAGGAGTTGTATGACTAGCACAAAACCGTACCACTTAAAAAATTCTCCACCCAAATATGTGAGGTTCGCCTTTAGATTTGATAGGAAAAGCATTCATTATTAGTGCTTATGAGTGTACCGGTAGCATTTAGATTCTAGAACTTGCGTTAGTGATGCATCCCGAGACCGCTAGTGAGACTACATTCGTGTAGTAGGATTTACTACATGATAAGAGGCATTAGGATCACCCTTGTTTTAAACCCGTATCATAATTACTTGACCATTTAAGTCATATTACTTGGCTAGTAAAGTCAACTAATTTTTCCCACACCTTAGCATTGTACTCATTTTTAGTACACGAAACCCCTAGTACACCCCTCCGAGCCTATCTTTTCGTTTCTAACTTTAAGCATTTTACTTAAAGGAAGAATTTGTTACAATCCACTTAAATGTACACCCAAATCGCCTTAGCCTTCCGTGTATGCACTCATCTTTAGTGCATTATTGTTATTTGTTTAAACCCTTAGTTAATTATCTAATTGATTACATGGTTGCTAAGTCGAGTCATATCTTGTACATATTTTTTTGGGACGATTGAGACTCATGGGTAAAGTACTTGTTTTATGGAGTAATGGGGAAAAACATCTTATATTACCCCCATATGTGCATTAATCTTAAAAGTACTTCCAAGTGTTTTGATTATCTTGATTCGAGTCATTAGATTAGTTTATTGTCAAGTATGTAAAGATTTACATTCCCTATGATGTATTATTTTGGATGGTAGGGTAAGAGTGTATGAAAAAAAAAGAAAAAAAAAACATACGGACTACCATCCCGTTTCATTCTATGTTTGTTTTATGTTTTTGTTATTTTTGCTTTATTAGCCTAAGTCGAGTCGAGTTTTGGCTTAGCAACGCCTTATTGTACATGTAATTAACCAAGATGATTAACTCGCCACCAGTAAATATTGCCTTTATCCAACAAAACCTTGTATTCCATATCCCTACACCTAACATTATAACCCTTTGAAAGACCTCTTTGATAGTTTATACTAGGTGCTTACGCCAAGTGGTGGAGGTTTGATCCTTTCCCAAACCTATGGTAATCTATTTGCTATGACAGGTAGTGAGAGATGTTTTCCATTTCTTTATTGTGATATATACTTTATTACACCCGAGAGATGTGAGTATCTAAACACTATTTGTGAGGTGCTAGTGTATGACATCCGTGCTTGTCTTTGGTCTTTAGTGGAACGATTATTTATTGTAATTACTTTTATATTAGTGTTAAATGACCCATAACTTGTATTTTGATTAGAATAAAAGCACATTTGCTTGAGGACAAGCAAATCTCAAGTGTAAGAGTAATTAATGAGGCAAAAAATGAACCACTTTTAAGGGGTCGTTTAAGCCTAAATTCGAATTTATTTGATCAAATAATGCCCTAAATCGTTCCTTTTGTCATTTTAGGTACTTTTGGAGTGAAATCTGGAAAAGGAAGCATTTTGGACGTTTTTGGAGCATAAAAATGAAGAAAACGGCAAAGTCTTAATTTTCCTTGCTGGGAACAGTACCTGACGGCGTCACAAGATTCTTAATGATGGCGTCAAGAGTAATACAAGAGGTAGAAGTGGATGACGGTCCAGTGAAAACGTGACGGCGTCACCATAGGCCGTCATGGTCCAAATGTTAATGACAGCCTTGAGCAACTTTACACATGACGGCGTCAAATGTGGATCTAGGCAATCCGATTTCATTATGGGCGGCGAGTTGACGGCGTCAGAATTTCCTTCTTGACACCGTCACCTTGAAAAATCTATATATAGTTTTTCAATTTTTATTCATTAGTGTGTAACTTTGAGGGTGTAACTTGGGAGAGAAACCCTAGTTCGATTTTTACAGCTTTTTTAAGGGTTTTAACCCTTTAAAACCTCTTATGTTCAATTGAGATAAGTACTCTTTCAATTCAATCAATATGTCTATGTGTTGCTTGAATATATCTTACGCTTGTCTTCAATTTAACATGCTAGGCTAGATTTCTTTTGTGTTTGCTTAGATGTAGTGAAACCTAGATGTTAATTATGGGTTGATTGTTTGTTTATAATTGTTACGGCTGATTGTATTCGATGTTAGGCTTAAGAAAACTGGCAGACTTCCATTGGTAACTTGCTTGAACGTCTTAAGAAACATGATCGGAGGTGTACTATGATTTTTGGTTGTATTTAATGCGTAGGAGAATTCTAGTGATCCCATGTTAGGAGCTTCTAACGGCTCGACATGGAGTGAAGGAGGATCTTATAGAGTTAGGAAATATTGTACACCGCCCTACGACTAGTATTAAGGAATATGACCCATCATCCATGCAATTGTAACAAATGATTAACCTGTAAAAGATATCTAGGGAGTAATGAAATCCAAGTAAACACAACTTTACCTATCATTGTTCACACCACATTAGTATAATTAGTTTATTTTCATTTTTGTTATTTTATTTTGATTGCATCTTTAGATAAATTGGGTTAGTTTACTAGCAACTAATTCCGCCCACTCTTCCAAAACCCGAGATTTTACTTGCTTTCATAAAAATATAAAAATACAAAAAGAATCATCCCTCACCTCTAGACCTAGTTTTTAGGCTTTCTAACCCTAGCGACACTATTCCTGAGTTGAACGATCAATCCCCCGGTACTTGTCACTATACTATACTACAACGATCAGGTACACTGCCTGGTGGGGGTTGTAAGCTTCTCGAGATCCCTCGAGAGGTAAAGCCTGATGCGATTCCCACGTATCAAGTATTCCACAATATATATATATATATATATATATATATATATATATATATATATATATATATATATATATATATATATATATATATATATATATATATATATATATATATATATATATATAGATTTGCGTTCATTTGGTGAACATCTTAAAATGTAAAACAATAGGCATCAATAGGAATAAGCCATGTGTCATTAATTGTAAGAGATTATAAGAATTAAATTTAAATGTCTACCTAAATCAAAAGGGCATTTAGGTAATTTTCTACACCATTAAACCTATCACAATCCCTCTCATCCACCACAAAACTAAATACCAGGATCATTTTTTTCTCTTACGTTGAAACCTCCCCAATCTTGATCTCAGTCTAGAACCATTTGTTAATGGAAGATCCACCGCAAGCCTCTATCTTGGATTCTAAATCTTGATCTCATTGCTTTTCTTTCAGTCTAAAACACACCTACATCTCATGGTTTCCAGTTGAATTAATGCCGCCATCACGGTTTTAATTATCAACCAAGCACCATCATCATCGGATTCAATCCGACCCTAAAGGCCATTCTTTCGTTAGCATATTTCGACAACAATAAAACCCACACAATCCGCCTTATCCGGCGACATGATTGTGCCGGTTTCTCGTCCGCGATCGGGCACCGGCATCAGCCACTTAAGTGATGTCGATTTTGGTTTGTACCAATTGGCCCCTATCATGTTTTTGTATGCATCAGTTTGTTCTTCCGAGTTCGAAATTTGTGTTCGTTTTTGACTTTTTTTTCTTCAGTTTTTGTTGGTTGGAATAATGTATCACAAGTTTGTGTTATTTTTGTGTTTGTCTACCACTCTTATAGATATCCGAATGTTTCAGTTCATCCCTGCCACAATCGTCGGAACGTATTGTTCTACCGTTCTGCATAATTTTTCTAGTTAATGGTTTCAAGTTGTGTATCATATTGTATTTAAAGGCTAGTTGTGCATGTTTCTACATTTTATTATTGGTCATGTTTCTACCCATAACGATTTGTCCTCGTGGGGATGGGTTTAAAAAAAAAGAAAAAAAAAAAAAAAACAAGTTAGGTGTTTGTATGAATTAGTTACAAGAGACGTGTGCATGGGTTGGCTTTCAAATACCAGTTTACCAATTGGTTTCAAAATTGTGTATTTTTTTTGGATTATTTTAATAATGTATCAGTTGGATCTTTTTTATTTTATCAATCAATAATTAGTTGGTCGCATATTTTTTCTCTATATGTTGTGTGTCACAATAAAAATTGAAGTGTCACAATAAATTTAGTGTGTTATAAATAAAATATAATATGTAGTGTGTCACTAAAAAATTTGATGAGTGAATAAATAAAGTATAATATGTAGTGTGTCACTATAAAAATTGGTGTGTGTCAGTTGTGTATGAAAGTATAATATGTATAATATGTTGTGTGTCACTATAAAATAAAGTATAATATGTAGTGTGTCACTATAAAAATTGATGTGTCACATTAGTGTGTCATAAATAAAATATAATATTTAGTGAGTCATTATAAAAATTGGTGCGTAACTATAAATTTAAATAATAAAATATAATATGTAGTGTGTCACTATAAAAATTGGTGTGTATTAGATATGTATGAAATTAAATTATATATTTATATGTATCATGAGTTCATGACACTAAGTTAAAAATTAATAAAATTGGTGTGTATTAGTTATGTATGAAATTAAAGTATATATTTATATGTATCATGAGTTGATGACACTAAGTTAAAAATCAATAGCGAAATGTCTAAAATAACAACATATGTGTATAACTTAAAATAATTAAAAGTATTAAATTTGTTGCATGAACGATACACACGAAAATTCTCAAACATATGATTCTATTTAAAAAAAAACTAATGTTTCATATATTGAAACACAAAATAATACTGTAATTTTTTTATGCATGAATGATAACATCAGTAAACGGATGGTCAATCTTTTTACGCTTGATTATGATTATCGTGTGCCATCATTTTGCAAGTTTATTACAATAATGCCATTGAGTTAAATTCATTATCGTATTAATTATTATTTATAATCATCTAGGATGATTGATCTAATGGTCAATAAGTGTACATATTATATCTTATTTTAAGAGTGTACACCAAAATAACACCTTCATATATATATATATATATATATATATATATATATATATATATATATATATATATATATATATATATATATATGAATTAATATCATTTGAGGACCAAACTATTTATATATCAAGGGACTAATCTCCACCCTTCATCTTCCCTCCATCTTTATTTGATATAATTGATGAGATTAATCCCAATAATTTAAAAAACCCACTTTCATCTTTTTTTCTTTCAAATATTAATATCTTTCAAACCGTTAATTGTTAAGCGAAAAAAATATACCGTTACAACGAGCATTTAATTATCTTTCTATAGATAGGCACTTTGATATATTTTCGACAATTTTTTTTCGTGACCGAAAAAATCACATGTGATATTACATATCACATGTGATTTTACAATATTACATATCACATGTGCTTTTTTCGGCCACGAAAAAAAGTGAAAAAAATGATTTTTTTTGTCAAAAGTATATCAAAATGCCCGTCTATAGAAAGATAATTAAATGCTCGTCGCGATGGTGTAATTATTTTAGCTTAACAATTAACGGTTTAAGAGATATTTAAATTATAAAAAATGAGTAAAATATTAAAATGCTTTAATCTCAACAATTGATTTCTTTTTAGATGGATGGTGGGGATGAGTCCCTTTTGTATATAAGAAAACTTTGGTATTTAATATAACTCGTCTCTCTCTCTCTCTCTCTCTCTCTCTCTCTCTCTCTCTATATATATATATATATATATATATATATATATATATATATATATATAAGAACTTTGAAAATGCACATTTAGTCTATCAAATAACTTTACAAATTATTCTAAATCTTTTTAAAACTACAGGGGCCATATAAGTTTAAAATTTGTGTTAGATTTACATACTCAAAAACGTTTAGACAAAAAAGATAACGTTTTTTTTTTTTTTCACTCGGCCTCGAAGACACATCTCAAACAAACGGGTTACAATTTAGAACACGCTAGAAAAAATTCTCAACCGCAACGCGGCTAGCGCCAACCTGTTTGTTATATATTATAGCGCATGAAATACGATGTCCTTTTCGTGCATGGAATGTGATTAAAATAATCGTTGTTGTATTATTTATATAGTTGGATGTTGGGCTTTTGTCGGGCTGCTGTTTTGGTCCACTTGCTATCCAGTTCTTTAACTCGTTAATAGGTTCGGTAGGTACATATCGACCAGGGGCGGAGGCAATGGGGGACTAGTGGGTGCTAGGCCTCCCCCAACTAGCCCAATAAATCCATTATAATATAGCCCAAAAGCCCAATATTTGAAGAATAGTAACAATCGGCCTTTATGAATATTACCGATTCAAAATTGCATTTTTTAGGTAAAAAAATTGTAACTGCTTAAACTCAAGCGTCAAGAGGAAGACGAGTGTAACAAGTGAATAAACCGATCAAAAGAATTTTTTTTTTCTGATAAGGTATTTAATGCTTTTATTGATTTGTTCTTTTATTAATGATCACAATTACTTATTCACTTCTTTGAATCTTTGTGTCTTCAATTCTTTGAAATATTGAATTGTTATTTAATCGATAGTTTTCGTTCTTTCATTAATGATCATTTCATTCACTTGATAACTATTAAAGTATTAATTGCTTGTAGCCTTGTATGATTATTAATTTATCACTTGTTGTATTCTTGATTACATATTTGCCTTTAATTATTAATGATCGTATTAAGTATTAACTCATAATTTAAATCAAACAAAGCAAACTATTTGCTTCGATTGAATGCAAAGTCAAAAGGCAAAGTGATTGTAAGAGAAGAAATATGATAGAAACTAAGTGTTACCACACACATTTACTTTATAACAATGATGAAGTGTTAGAATTATTTGTAACAAAGTTATCTGTTATTCACTTGCTAAGTTGATGTACACATTTACTTTTGAAAATTAATGTAGCAAACAAGTTACAAACTATTTTTTTTGTGTTTTCAAAGTTATGGATTGTCATATTGACTTGTTGTTTACTTCTGATGTAAAAGTTTTATGATTTTAGGTCGACCCATGAGCAAAGAGAAGACGACTCATTTTTTTTACAAGAGAATAAAAAATGTCGTTCATGGCCCCGGAATTTAAACCCAAACCCAAACCCAAACACAACCTCAAACTAAAAAACAAGCTCAACCTCAAACTCATATCGAAACTAATGATGATAATGTTATGGGAAGAGTTACTCGGAGAGTTGAACCCGAAACAATTGGAACATCGAATTTAAATGAGGTCAAAATAGATTCTTTGATCAGTGTGCGGCCTCCAATATTGAGCTATCGAAGTAACTGGCAGATTTTCATGCTTTGATATATTGGTTAGAATTATATCTGTTACACCCCGCCAGAGGCGGAAACGCGAGGTGCGACACATTATATATACATTGCCAAAGAGATATAGTACAATACCATAATTAAAATTTAAAGGAAATGTACAACGTTACAATATTGTTTAAGCCGGCCTCGGCAAATAAAACATAAGTTGGTTTCCAAAAGATAACATTTCATTAATGATGACACGTGACGACTCCATTATTCAAAAGTCTTCTTAAATTATACTTACCAACGATCACCTGAAATGCATGAGAAAACGGGTCAACTATGAAAATAGTTGGTGAGTACACAGGTTTTATATAGTAAAAAAGCAGTTTGAAAAAGACAGTTTTCAATAATAATGCCTCGTATATAATAAAGTATGCGGCAATGCCCCAAAAGTAAATAATATGCATTCCGTAGACAGGGGAACGAGAGGCTGGCCGACCTCTAATAGCGCTATCCATACTACCTACTGCCCCACACACGGAGGCCGCACGAACGGTACGTATAAATTGGAGTGCGAACGGCAAACCAATCGGGGACTAACAATGCGAATGTACTGTTTGTACGGACAGTGCATCATAACAACTATTATATACTATCAATCAAGACTGCTCCGAACAGGGGAGACTCGGCACTGCTCCGAACAAGGGAGACTTTAAATTTGACTGCTCCGAACATGGGAGACTTTACGTCAAGAACATATAGTACATTAAGTTCAAAACAAGTCATAAATTCATAAGAGTTTAAATCAAGTTCAAAAATTCAAGTCATGTTTTAAAGGTCAAGTCAAAAGAGTTCAAAATATGCCAAATGGATCAAAATATGTCAAAGAGTTCAAATAATATAGTTTAAATTTAAGTTCATACATTCCACCCCAAATAAGTAAAGCGGTAAAAAGGGGTTTGTGTATACTCACCTCAATAAAGTCGTCTGAATAGGGTAAAGTCAAATAATATAAGTGTGCAGTTCCGACACGCGACCTATAGTAGTATAGCAAGTCTTAGCTCGTGGTTTAAATATGTAAAAAAAATGTTTGTATCATTGTTGCTTGTGTGGCATCATTTAAGTTTGAAATAGTTTTGTAAATATTGGCTATCATTGGCTTTCGGAAGTGCTTAAGTAATCATGAACAAATAATAAAAAGTATAACGAATAGTCTTTGGTTCATCCATAATCGAAAGACGATGTACGTAAAGTAGTCGCATATAGACGAATTTGAGTTATAAAAATGTCGTTTAAAAATATGTATATATTTATATATAAGCAATTATTAGTTGATGATAAAAGTATGTAAAAGTTATACTTTAAGTAATGGTTTTAATAGAGTTTATATTAGAAATACACTTTTAATATAGAACTTTTAGAAAATCGGGCATAACCCGTGTATATGTTTCAATTATACGTTGTGACCAAGTGTCACGATGAATAATATATTGTTGTTATTAAAACAAGTTTTGTTTAGTTTGAATATATCATTATATGCTATATGGATTGATGATTTGAAAACTTAAGCTTTTGACTATAGTTATGGTTTATCATATATTTATAAAATATGCCTAGTAAAATTGAGTATGTCAGAAATAATATCGAAAACGATTAGGCAAGTGGGTCGTGAACGAGCCGCGAGATAGGCCGATGAAGGCAAGTAATTTGACTCTACTTGTATCACAAATCGGGTATACATTACACCACACCATTTGTTAATGTATATCACAAAATTTTTATATCCGATTTATATTACAGTTTCAAATACACCATTTTTTTAGTCAATGGGCTTTGACCCAAAACAATTTAACACCACTAGTATAAATGGGTCACGGCCCAAAAGGAAATAAACCATATCTTGGCCTGTTGGGCCTTGGCACCAGTCCACCCCATACCAACCCAATTATAGGATTTGATTTACAAAAAAAAAAAAAATTGACTTCCTGCTTGCTTCGTAGCAGCCAAAACAAAGGAAAAAGAAATGCAGTATGTTTAACCAACGCCATTTTTTTAAACTCTCTTTCAAAAACCACAACACAAAAACAATATGGAATAAGTTTGGACACTCCTAGGATCGAACTTGAGATCTCTCGGTGTGGTAGTGTCGCAAAGATGGGCAGGCAAAGGAGCAAAACGAACATCTCACCATAAGCAATTTAACCACTATTAATCTGTATCTAAAATTACCACTTAACAAGTTTAATCTTTCCAACAACTTAAATGTTATAACCAAAACCTAAACAATTTACCCCCATCGTGATTCGACCACAACGGGTCTCGACGTAAACTCGAAAGCGACCACAATAAAACCAATTAAAATCAAAACCGAATAAGCTAATAGCAACAAAATAAGCACTACCAAACCAACAAGCCAATCGGAAAAAATAAGAACATAGCTATGCCACACAAGTTTTTATTTACTCTCAACCAAAATAGTTCCAAGTTAATGTATAAATCGACACAAACCAAATATCCATACATGGTTTACAATCGAATCAAATAACATAAATTCACAAGTTCGATTGAAAGAAGAGAAAAGTAATTGAATTAGGGTTCTTACTAACGAGTGGCGATGACTACAAAGATCAAAGGAAAATCAAGATCCTTATAATAGAGGATGAGACGATTTACAGATGTTAACAACAAGATCCCAATCTGATCTCCAAGCAAGTCCACTCACACCAACAGATCGATCCTTGAGTGCTCCGATTCTTGTGGAACTATTGTAGTGAGATGTGAATGTGTGGACTTTACTGGAAATCACTTGGTCTTAAAAGGAAAAAAAATTAAGGGAAGTCATCAACTCCCTTTTGGTCTTGGAGATTGGGAAACACCCATAAGTAGCTTCACTCCCAATCTTCCTTCAATCTCGATGGGCCTGGGGAGAAGGAGTGTGAGAGCGATTGGAGGTCTTAGGGTGAAGAGAAAGTGGTATAGCCCCTAGACCTAGAGATGGTGATGGATTTCTTTCTCTATCTTTCTTGTTTGACTGTACATATTTTGTGGAGATGTGTAGTATATGGGGATGATAACCAGGAGAAAAGAATATAAAAAATTATACCGAGGCGGTGTATAGGGTATGTTTTATTAAATGTGTTTTGTTTTTATTACAATATCGTGTACTCCGTGTCCCGTTGAGTTCCGGTGTAAATTTTGTTTTCGAGGATAGCGGGAGTGCTAAAGATATTTTTAACGAGGGCGTTTTTATAATAATAATAAAAACAAAATTTTATTAATTCCGTATAACCAGTACTGAGTTTATGCCGTTACTAGATTTGTGTCAGTACGCGTGTGACCTTGATTCTTGAGATAACAAATGTTAGAAAATATGAAATTTAAAATTTTCGATGAAAATAAATAGTAATAATATTAAAATAATAGCCCAAAAAAATACGGGTTGTTATAATATCGTTTTCATTCTAAAATTTTATATTAGCCCCCCTTAACTTGAAATCCTGGCTCCGCCCCTGATATCGACATAGATGATACCAGACAAAGATGATACCGAATTCTTGAAGCTTCTTCAAGGTTTCTTCCCCAAATCTGATTTTAATTATCTCTTATTTTTTATACACACAACATATATGGTGCCGATTTTCTGAAGCTTCTCTATAAACTTTGCGTGTGATTGATCGAAACCAGTGAATCGTTATATTTGCCAATATATACGTTTTTTTATACTTTTTATTGTTTAGTATTAAACAACAAAAAAAAAATCCTTAAATAAAAAACTTTTTCACACTACGCACGTTAGCGACAACCCGAAAGTAGCACATACTCACTAGCCCAGTTTATAACAGTAGCCCAAAAGCTACATTTATATATATATACTAAAGAAGATCGAACGGGCCGCGAATATTTTAATAATATAATTAATGGGCTAACTTCCAGCCCAATAGAGGTCACTAAAAGGGCCTGTTTCGGTTCTTATTGTATAATTTTTTCCTTTTACTTGCAGATAGAGTGTACTATGCTTTAGGTTTCGCAATATCTGAACAAAGACTTGACCAAGCTTTTGGTTCTGAAAATCTGCAAATACATTTGACCAACTCTTTGGAGCAGATGCTTCGCCCTTCAGGTATCATCGTTTGAAATTCTACACAGATACTAATCATACCTACGTTTGGGTAGATATTGTGTTTATATTTTTTTTGAAAGTAAGCTTTTACGAACAAATGCTAACCCACCGCCTTATCTGTTCAAGATAGGCACACCAAAATCTCTTCTACTCTTTCTTCAGATCTATTAGCCGGATCGTTAATTGGGTGTAAGCGATACCGTATTATTTTATACAAATCAGTTTGTATGATTAATTATTTAACTTTTTTAATATTACTTTTTTTGGTTAGAATTTGTGTAGTTCTACTCTGGCTAAACCTAAACAACTACTCGCATCTAAGAGCAGCTGTTTAAACCTGTGTTAAAGAATCTCAGAAACCATTGTATTAGTGATACATGTAACTAGCTTCATGATTGTATTTGGGTTAAGTTTGCTTTAAGTCGTATGATGATTTGTTTTATTTTTTGTTTGTAAACGAATGTTTTATGATGCTTTTCGGAACTACAATTGCTGATTATTGTTTATGAATGTTTTCGTTGGCTTGGGGATTATATATATATATATATATATATATATATATATATATATATATATATATATATATATATATATATATATATATATATATATATATATATATATATATATATATATATGATTGTACAATAAATCGTACGACCATGCCTTATGATGATGATCATAGGATATGGGGTTGTGAATGTATGTCAAGCTTGTTGTCAACCTGAAAATAAGAAATACAAAGACATTACGTTAAGTGATTGCGCAGGGGGTTGGCCCTGCGAATCACGTCCGGCGTGTGAATGAGTATATGTGATGAGAGTTGTAAGTATAAGAGGCTTATGTATGTGTTTTTGTCAATCTACCTTGCTAAATGAATCGTCCAAGCTATTTACATAGGGGGAAATAGGCCTTGGAGTGTTCTATGCTCATTCTGCGGAAATCAAGGAGGCGTTCCTTGATTTAAAGTGACTGCTATGGTTTGGGCGCGTATCAAGGGGATGATAGCTAAAGTTTAGGGAGTACATGGGGGATTTCCATGATTATAGCCACCATTAAAAGGAGATTATGGGGGAGTCCCATGATCTTGACCTTTGTCAAGGTTTTCCTTGGCTGGAAAGCCAAAAGAGGGTGTCGAAGGCCCTCTTCCTTTTGCACCTTCACTGTCCTGATCCCGAAGGACTTGTGTCTACGGTTGGCGGATTCCCCGAAGGTAACCATGTCTCGGAGGAATGGTTTTATGCTACTGAAGGTGCTCGGAAGTTGCTTTGGACCTTCAAATTATGCAGGCTCTAAGGGTGTCCTTTGACCTGTTAGTAGGGTACATCATCAAGCCCCCCAGTCGAAAGTGATAGGCATGAGCGAGTGTATATGGCTTTCAACTCGACTTTTATTGCTTGCCCTTCCATTGTTTACCTTGATTTTTCCATCCTTTTATGTTTGCATTAAATGTTTCTAATCAATGATGTACTTGCATTAGCTGTCCAACGGTACATACCTCGGTTTTCCCCAACTTCTTTTCAAAATTTTGAATGCCTTTTGAAGTTCGGAATTTTGTGGATTCTTGAGTCACGTGTACGGGCTAGATCATGGTTTGAGGTAGTATTTAATCTTTAACAATAAAACCCTAATTTTATTTTCACTTCTCCGCCCAAAATTTTACCATTCCTCTGCTCTTCAATGAATCATCAATCAACAAGGTAATAATCTTTCTTGCTAACTTCTTTATCCTTTTTCTTAGGTAGATAACATGAGTAAGGATGCCAAGCATATCATTAGGGAACAGAAGTGTACTCTATCTAAGGATGATCTTCGCGATTTCCTAAACCAGTACCCTATCCCTAAGGAATTTAAAATCATGTTGCCTACTAAAAGGCAAAACATCTTTGATGCACCCGGGGGGATATGTAGGAATGTATACTCAATCAATCGAAAAATCTAAACTTAGGATACTGTAACACCCCCAAAATTTGGTATAGCGGAAGACTTACAAGCTTTCGAGGTGTTACGGGGATTGGTAACATCACAAGTATAGATAACAAGATAGTATAGATTTGAATGTACTGAAAATCTAACATTTGATTTAAAGTTTACATTCATCCAAAAGTAATGAAGGAAAGCCCAAAAATAAATAAAAGATAGGTCCCCATAGTAAAATCAGATTTCTTGTCAATCCTTCAACCTTGCCGAATGCCAAGCCTTTGAAGTTCTAGTACATCATGCTAACATCTTAGTTTCCTGAGAAGACATGCTAAAAAGGGTCAGCTTACGCTGGTAAGTTCATAGGTTTAGGTTAAAAGCAGTTGTGGACCTGAAGAGTTAAGTGCTATGTGTGACTAGAAGCAGGTATAGATTTCGCATTTCAACATCATTCCATAACCAAATCAATTCCATAACAATCGTTATTAAGTGGTCGTAGTGAGTGAGCCCCTTGGCGGTCACTAGCCAAACAACAGTTATAGTAAGGAACCACCCATTACTACCCTGGACTAGGCCGTAAGTAGATATCTATACTTAGCTAGGCAAGAGTTATAGCAAGGGTTGCTACCCTAGTCTAAGGCAACATCTACCGCAATCTAACCTTAACCAGTCAACACAATATAGCAAAACAAAGTAGTAGCAGGTCCGAGAAAATAGTTGCATGTTGTCTCCCCCAAGTTTAGAAAGAAGTACGAGTAAAAGTGGGGCTATGAAACTCACCTCGATTCCATTAATGCACAATCATAATTAGTTTAGGAGTAGCAAGCACAATATAACCAAATAGATATAAGCAAGAAAGTAGCTAACACGTCTCGACAACTACGGACTTGGCACAACCTAATCATATAAAACTCGCCTCAATATAGTTCCAAAAGATTAACGTATTCCAATAATTCCCTGAATGTTTCCCGTTTTACTTTCCAAAATATCTATTTGATATCATTTGGTATCGTTGTGTGTGCGCGCGTTAGAGACAAAGTCTCAACTCGAGTGAACTCACGCCAAGCAAGCTTATCAATTATCCATGTACGTACAAGTAAAGTAGCACATAAAGGCATTGATGAGTGTCTTAATACTCATCATTTTTACCTAATCTGGGCTGCCAAAACATCCAAAAATACTCAAATATGCATCATAATACTTAAAATATCTTAGAAGTGTGTTTTATATGTTTCAAATGCAAAATGACCAAAAACAGATGAAAAACGAACAAAGTTTGCATAATTGGCAGTTTTAGTCCCTCAAGTTTCAAAAGTTGTCAAAACTAGTCCCTGGTTATTCTAAAAACTTGAAAAAGTCACCAAAGGTCCTTTTTGAATCACAAATTACATATTTAGTCTTTTGGTGCAAAGTTTCACAAAATTACAAGTTTAGTCCCTGTACTTTACAAAATTGACATAAATGGTCCCTGGGATGTAAAAAACTTTGAGAAAATCAATTTTGGTCCTTATACTAATCTTCTATGGTAGGAATGGTCCTTGGTTGCAAAGTTTGATGAAATTACAGATTTGGTCCCTGAAGTTTGGAAAGTTGACAGAAATGATCCCTGGACATGTAAAAATGGAAATTATCAACACAGGTCCTCATAATATTCTCACTTGGCAGAAAATACCCTTGTGAACACTTTGGGAGAATGGCAAAACAAGTCCTCAAAATTTCAGGAAATTACATAATTGGTCCTTGTGATGCTACTACACCAAACCGGACCCCTTAATATTAATAATCCAAAACCAAACCAAATCCAGTCCATACCCTTCCCAAGCCCACCTTTATTCTGGCCCATTTTACCAAAGCCCACCCAAGCACCCCTTTTGATATCAAACGTGGGGTCAAACCCACAGTCAAACACCACCATCACTGTTCCTCTCCCTCCTTCCTCACTGCAACACCAAAACCACTCACACTTTACTGGTTTCACCACCACTTGACTTCTACCTTTCCCACCTTGTCCCCCTCCACCTCCACTACAAACAGGATGCATTTAATGCCCTGAAAAACCTCCACGCTACCACAGGGACTTTTTGGTGCCAAAAGTAATTTTAAAGGCTGAGATGAAAGGCAGTGATCCAAGGGCTCTAATTTGGGATGGGAAATGCTCCAGTGGGTCCCACGAACCCTAATTGTCATCTATAAAGCAAGGGGATGTTGTATGAAGAGATAGTTAGTTGTAGAATAGAATAGGTAATCGTAGTTAGTGTAAACTCCAATCTAGTTGTAATTTTCGATTTTAAAAGCTTGTATTCTGTTATCTTAATGTAATTTGAACTTTATTCAATCTCAATTTCAAGTTTCAGTTCAATTCTCAGTTTATGAAATTTTCATTCAAAATCTCAAGTTTATTTAAATGTTGTTGTTAGTGGATGATAAGGACTCTTAAGCTCACATAAGCTCCTGACAAAAGCTTATCAAGCTTTTAGAAACTTCAAAATTCAGTTTAGTGGTAAAACTCAAAAATTCAAGAAAAATCAAGAAAATAGAAAATAAATCAAAAATTAGTGGGAATCATGATCATAGCTTGAAGCAAAGTAAATTATGGATGGCTTTTGGTTTAGAAGCTTAATGGGAAGCTTTAGGAAGTGTATTTGATCCCTGGTTCACTTTTGCTCAGCCTTGATCAATTTGTAAGCCAAGTTCTCATTTTTTGGCATTTTTACTATAGATCTACGTATTGCTATTTATCTTTGTATTTTGATGCTTATTCAGTGTTACTTAGTCATAATCTACCATAATATAGTGTACTTGTTCATAAGATTCACTTGTTGCTTAAAATCAAAATATCACAGTGTAAATCACAAACTTGACAAATCTATGTTTTCTGCTTGTGTTCTTGAAGTTTTATGCTCATTTGATCTTATTTAATCATATTATAGTCTTTGGAATCAGTTTCATGGATTAAAACCTTGTTTTGCTTTGAAAATCATCAAAACAGTAGTTTGAAGGTGTGTTTGGATCAAGTTGTTTATCTGTGTTAGAAGTTGTTTGAGTTGTTGTTTTTGCTTGCTATATGTCATACTAGGTTTTATTAAGTCTGACAAACCTAATAAACCTGTGTTTGTTCATAGGAAAGTCAAAGTCATCTTTGATCACCTCTCACAGTCCACTGTGTGGAATTTGTGATCCATAAACCCTCAAAACAGGTTAATAGTTATAGGTTTAGATCAATTTAGTTTTATTATAGCTCATTACAACTTATTCAGTAAGTAAATTAAGTTAGAAGTTCATATAAGTCAAACTAGATAGGTAATTAAAAAGTCAAAATTTTTAGGTAATGAATTTTTGAATTAAATAGATAATTTCCTGTATGCTTTAATACTTAGTTTTAAGACTTGTGCTTTTAGATAATTAATATTTAGCTGCTCATCTTTACTAGGTATTTTTGTTAATTTTTGAATAGCTTATTTAACTGCTTAATTAGTGCTTAACTTTAAGCTATTTTTAGAAAGTATGCCCTGTGCACAGGTTAATCACCATAGTTCATAAGCTTGCACAAAGCTTATTAGTGGGCCCCCGTACATGATTCTTGGCTTTTTGGAAAGCCAAGTTGCTTATCTTTCTAGATCAGGGCTTATTTCAAACTTTCTAGCTTATTAGGTAGGGCTGCAAGTAGCTTTTTGTTTGACCATATTGACTGAGTACACTGAGTACTCAGGTTTGACACCCAACTTCCAAGCCTCACCTAGACTTCATTAATAAGCCATAAGCTTAGCTTATTGGCTTATTTCATAGCTGACCTGGTCAACTTTAAGGTTCAAGTTCCATTTTGACCCCCCTCTCACTTCTATGGACCCCACAAGGGCTGGGAGTTAGCCCATTTGGCCTGTTTGGATTTCCGGTTTTGGCCAAGTGCTTATTGCTTATTCCTAGCTTATTTCCTGTGCTTCTTTGGTTCCATTGGCTTTATTCTAGCTCCTTCATATCTGTTTTAGCTTATATACCCATGTGGTAGCTTGCGGTAGCTTATTCAAGTTGCTATAAGTCCTAATAAGCTAAAATTGCAACCTGTTAAGCACTTTGACACCCAAAGTGCTTATTTTTGAGATTTAGCCAAGTCACCTTCATTAAAGTTGCTTATTTTAAGTAGTTTAATAGTTTTGTAAAAGAAAATTTAGAAAAAAAACCAAATTTAAGAATAGTGATAGCTTCTATTTAAGCCATTTGGCTTATTTTCAGCTTATTTAAAAAGCTATTCTCACTTTTATAATTTTCATAGCTTCCTGTAGTTATAAAATAATTTTAGAAAAAGTTGTAGATTTTTCACTGTTCATTTGCTATTTTTCTTAATTTAATTTAGTTTTTAATAATTAATAAATAGTTAATAATTAGTAATAATTAATTAAAAAGTCTTTAAATTATATTTTCAGTTCTAAAATTAGTTTTATAGTATTTTAGATTTTTCTCAGTTTAAATCTTATTTTTCTAGGTTTATTTCATAATTATTTGTATTTTAGGATAATTTAAATAATTAATAAATAATTAAATAATAGTAATTAATTAATAATAAATATATAAATAGTGTGAAAAATATATTTTCAGTTTTAAAATAAGTTTTATAATATTTTAGATTTTTCTAAGTTTTAATTTTATTTTTCTAGACTTATTTTATATTTTCTTATTATTTAATGTATTATTAAATAGTTAAAAATAGTTTTTAATTAATAATAATTAATTAAATAGTTGTAAAAATAATTTTAATTTTCCAATAATTTTCTTATATCATTAGGATTCCAAAAATATAATTTTCACATTTGTGAGAGTTATATTTGACAGAATTCACTTTTTATTTTGTACGTAGACGTTTATTTAAACGTAAACATACACGTTTTAAAGTTTTATGTTTTCTTAACGTTTAAATAAGTTTGTAATTGTAAGAAAATATTTTATTTTTGTTTAATTTGCATTTAAGCCATTAAGGCATTCAAATTCCTCTTTTGTTATAATTCCCGATTTGTTTTTTGTACGTACGTTTACGTAGAATTAAATTAAACGTACGCGTTTTTAGATTTTAAACGTTTCTAGGTTATTAGGTTTTACGTAATCATCCTAATAGCTTATTTAAGCTATTTTGTTTTATAAAACCTTAGTGTAATCACTCACACACACTTATACCATTTCCTGTTCATAATCACTCGATCTCAGATTCGTTTTAATACCTTCGCACACCTCGTTGGGACATAACGACCCGGGGAAACACTATATTCCACGGAAGCATTGGCCTTAAGTTGTTTGACTATTACGGTTGACCATTCACAAGTGGTTGACTTTAGCTAGACCGTTCAGGGCCAATCAAAATTTGGCGTCGCTGCCGGGGAGACTGTGCTGCGTATCGAAACGATTTGAAGTATCTGTGATTGTTGAATATACATCCATTGTATATTTATCCATCCTTGTTCATATTATTATCATATAAAAACAAAACAGTTCCCGAAAACATTTTAAAATTAGTTTTCAACGAACACAAAAACCCAAAAATATTTTCTTTCTTATTATTATTACAAATTTTTTTTTTCAAAAATACCAAAAATATTCACCTTTACCCTCCTACCTTTTTGATTCTTCATTTCTCACCCTCCAAAACCATTTGATTCTTTCTATGTCTTATTCTCACCTTCTTGTCTGTCAATGGTGTGGTAGTCGTTATAATGGTGGTAATTGCCCCAGTTGTGGCATGGTAGAGTCAGGAAACGGGTCTGTCTATAACCAAAATCCCTATTCCTACCATGATACGACTGATTCATTCCATCAGCTTCCACACCACGAGACCCAGTAGTTTTACTGTTGTGAGTATTGTGGAGGCCCTCATTACAGCTCTGATTGTCAAACTAGGAATCAGTTTGTCTATGAACAGGTTTCTTGTAACAATCATGACTTTGGTTTTCACCAGCCCTCACAATACCCAACCCCTCATCCACTTCCTCAGAATGATTTAGCTAAAGCTGAATTGATTATTAAAATGATTATGACTCAAAGTCAAGTCAACAAGACCATTCAAGATGGAATAAACAGTCTTAAGGATCTGATTCTTAGGAAACAAAAACCTCTTGTTAACTCATTTTATCTTGAGGATGAAAGTGATGAGGATGAACCAGTTGAAGAAGAAAAATCAAATGACCCTTCAGATATCTTGATAATGGGGGACAAGGAAGTCAAAGTAAATCATCTTGAGGAAATAAATGACTTTGTTCCAATCCCAAAGGTATCTGAGAAACCTTTTTATTCAACTTCAGTTGAAACTGCCTCAGTAGAAATACAGGGAGAAAATAAAATGACTGAATCACTAGCAGTAGAAATAATGGAACTTGAAAAATCCATAGCTGCTAGTCCTTCTCAACTCCCTCAGTCTGCTGTTATCACACCCGAGGTTCCCACTCACTCTCTGAGCATGGGGGACGAGCATCTTGACACAATTCCTGCAAAGGAATCTGACGAATTAATAAAGTCTAGTGTTGATAACCTTGTCCCAATCCCAAGTGAGTCACAGAGAATTCTTGATCATATGTGTGATATCCCTACCCCTCCTGAAAATCCAAAAGATCAATTTGATACTTTCTCCGATTACAGCAATGATTGTACATCTTATGGAGAAGTTGAGTATGTAGAGGCATCACTGCCTCATTCTGATGTTGACCTTCTCCTTGAGGAGTTCACAGATGAACTTACTCACATCAATCCACTTCCATTGGGAAGTGATGATGATCTGTTTGAATTCGAAACCGATCTTGGTGAAATTGAAAATCTTTTAAATTCTAATCCCAACATCGAACTTTGTGAATCATATACTGATGAATGTTCTTTACCTTGTGAAGACATCAGTCATGTGGACAAATTACCTTCTGAGCTTGTCAACTCAGAAGAAGAGAATGATGAAGAAATAATCCAAGACGAAGCTCTTCGTCTTACATTATTAAATGCTAATCTTCTCATTTCTAGAATCGAGGCTTTTATTGAAAAGCCTATTTCATCTCCTATCCCCGTTGAGGATAGTGAGCTTTTGATCAATGATTCTATTCCGGAATTGCAAACGTTCCATTTTGATCATACGGGAGAAAAGATAAGTGGTATTACCACTTCTCATTCTTATAATTCTCTTCCCGTATATGAATCATTTACTTTTGAGGAGTTCCCCAGTGAACTCACTCAAATCAATTCCGAATATGATTCATTCACCTTTGAGGAGTTCTCCTGTGAACTCACTCATATCATATCTCCTCCGGAGTATGATAACTTTTATTTTGATCTAGACATACCCATAATATGTCTAGATCAAACGAGCTTAAAAGAGGAGATTCATGTTATTATGAATTCTCCTGTGGATGATGATGAGTTAGTCCTGATATTTATCATGACTTTCTTTCTTTTCTTCATTTATCCCATGGCTTATCCTGTTCTTCACTCTTTCGGAAGTGAGGACATTATCTTTGACCCCGACATTCTCATTTATAAATTTTGAGCCGGTTACTTATCTCATCGGTGTGGAATTTTCACGTGCTTCAAATGTTTTATCCAAACATCTTGAATGAAAGTCCGATGGAGATTGTCTCTTCCACATAATACTTCCCCATGAACAAATGAATTCGGGGTCAAGTCAAGCTAGCGACTCGGTAATCAAAAACAGTAGCTTAGCATGGGTTTTCACCCGTGTGTACCACCCTAGTGTGGGGGAGTTACTAACCCACATGTTGTAAATATGTATATATCTTCAAAAAAAAATGTGTACATAAACTTAAATAAAGGCTATGAGTATTTACCTTCTTACGTTCTAAGTGTTGGTTTAACACCCGGTACTTTGAATATTGAGGACAATATTCAGTTCTAAGTATGGGGGTGGGGGGGGGGGGGGGAATTCGTTATTCTAACGAATTTAAACACATGTTCCATCAAGCACCCCCATTTTAGCCAAAATTTTAAAATTTTTTCTCACTTAGAACGCAATAAATGGTTATCAGTCCACCATGTCTAACCCACATAAGGATTGGCTAATCCAGGAGCAAACGGCTCTTGGTAAAGATATCTCAAATCCGTTCATGGCTTGCAATTTGCCCAAAATTGTATGGTGCTCAACTCACCATATCCTTAAAAGTAAAGAGTTGGCTAGCCCACAAGGTTATGTCTTGTGGTAAAGGCAGTGGAAAACCATAATTGGTAATCAGCTAACCAAAATGATTAATGCATCAAGAGTTGGCTAGTCCAGAAGCAAACGGCTTCTGGTAAAGACAAATCAAATCCGTTGACAGCTTATGATTTGCTCAAAATCATTTGGTTATCAGTGTACCAAAGTTCTTACTTGAACTGAAACATTTGGCTACTCCAGAAGTAATGGCTTTTGGTAAAGATATAAAATCCATTAAGTTTTCTCAAAATATTGCTAGGGACTAGCAATACTTTAGTGTGGGGGATTGATGAGTGTCTTAATACTCAACATTTTTACCTAATCAGAGCTGCCAAAACATCCAAAAATACTCAAATATGCATCATAATACTTAAAATATCTTAGAAGTGTGTTTTATATGTTTCAAATGCAAAATGATCAAAAACAGATGAAAAATGAACAAAGTTTGCATAATTGGCAGTTTCAGTCCCTCAAGTTTCAAAAGTTGTCAAAACTAGTCCCTGGTTATTCTAAAAACTTGAAAAAGTCACCAAAGGTCCTTTTTGAATCACAAATTACATATTTAGTCATTTGGTGCAAAGTTTCACAAAATTACAAGTTTAGTCCCTGTACTTTGCAAAATTGACATAAATGGTCCCTGGGATGTAAAAAACTTTGAGAAAATCAATTTTGGTCCTTATACTAATCTTCTATGGCAGGAATGGTCCTTGGTTGCAAATTTTGATGAAATTACAAATTAGGTCCCTGAAGTTTGGAAAGTTGACAGAAATGATCCCTGGACATGTAAAAATGGAAATTATCAACACAGGTCCTCATAATATTCTCACTTGGCAGAAAATACCCTTGTGAACCCTTTGGGAGAATGGCAAAACAAGTCTTCAAAAATTCAGGAAATTACATAATTGGTCCTTGTGATGCTACTACACCAAACCGGACCCCTTAATATTAATAATCCAAAACCAAACCAAATCCAGTCCATACCCTTCCCAAGCCCACCTTTATTCTGGCCCATTTTACCAAAGCCCACCCAAGCACCCCTTTTGATATCAAACACGGGGTCAAACCCACAGTCAAACACCACCATCACTGTTCCTCTCCCTCCTTCCTCACTGCAACACCAAAACCACTCACACTTCACTGGTTTCACCACCACTTGACTTCTACCTTTCCCACCTTGTCCCCCTCCACCTCCACTACAAACAGGATGCATTTAATGCCCTGAAAAACCTCCACGCTACCACAGGGACTTTTTGGCGCCAAAAGTAATTTTAAAGGCTGAGATGAAAGGCAGTGATCCAAGGGCTCTAATTTGTGATGGGAAATGCTCCAGTGGGTCCCACGAACCCTAATTGTCATCTATAAAGCAAGGGGGATGCTGTATGAAGAGATAGTTAGTTGTAGAATAGAATAGGTAATCGTAGTTAGTGTAAACTCCAATCTAGTTGTAATTTTCGATTTTAAAAGCTTGTATTCTGTTATCTTAATGTAATTTGAACTTTATTCAATTTCAATTTCAAGTTTCAGTTTAATTCTCAGTTTATGCAAATTTTCATTCAAAATCTCAAGTTTATTTAAATGTTGTTGTTAGTGGATGATAAGGACTCTTAAGCTCACATAAGCTCCTGACAAAAGCTTATCAAGCTTTTAGAAACTTCAAAATTCAGTTTAGTGGTTAAACTCAAAAATTCAAGAAAAATCAAGAAAATAGAAAATAAATCAAAAATTAGTGGGAATCATGATCATAGCTTGGAGCAAAGTAAATTATGGATGGCTTTTGGTTTAGAAGCTTAATGGGAAGCTTTAGGAAGTGTATTTGATCCCTGGTTCACTTTTGCTCAGCCTTGATCAATTTGTAAGCCAAGTTCTCATTTTTTGGCATTTTTACTATAGCTCTACTTATTGCTATTTATCTTTGTATTTTGATGCTTATTCATTGTTACTTAGTCATAATCTAGCATAATATAGTTTACTTGTTCATAAGATTCACTTGTTGCTTAAAATCAAAATATCATAGTGTAACTCACAAACTTGACAAATTTGTGTTTTCTGCTTGTGTTCTTGAAGTTTTATGCTCATTTGATCTTATTTAATCATATTATAGTCTTTGGAATCAGTTTCATGGATTAAAACCTTGTTTTGCTTTGAAAATCATCAAAACAGTAGTTTGAAGGTGTGTTTGGATCAAGTTGTTTATCTGTGTTAGAAGTTGTTTGAGTTGTTGTTTTTGCTTGCTATATGTCATACTAGGTTTTATTAAGTCTGACAAACCTAATAAACCTGTGTTTGTTCATAGGAAAGTCAAAGTCATCTTTGATCACCTCTCACAGTCCACTGTGTGGAATTTGTGATCCATAAACCCTCAAAACAGGTTAATAGTTATAGGTTTAGATCAATTTAGTTTTATTATAGCTCATTACAACTTATTCAGTAAGTAAATTAAGTTAGAAGTTCATATAAGTCAAACTAGATAGGTAATGAAAAAGTCAAAATTTTCAGGTAATGAATTTTTGAATTAAATAGATAATTTCCTGTAGGCTTTAATACTTAGTTTTAAGACTTGTGCTTTTAGATAATTAATATTTAGCTGCTCTTCTTTACTAGATATTTTTGTTAATTTTTTAATAGCTTATTTAACTGCTTAATTAGTGTAAGGAATTATTGAAGTTAGAAGTTATATTACTGATGGATACTGCTGACAGGTTCCTGCGGAAGCTTAGAGTTGTTTCTGCTGATGATTGGTTTCGGCGGATGCATAGAGATCCTACGGATAGAGTTAATCCGTGGATAGAACTTATGTAAATTAGGACAAGATATGTAGAATATCTTTTATTAGTTTATTATTATTTGTTTCTTGTAAGAAAGGTTAGGGTTTCCACTAGTATATAAGGAACCATAGGTTATTGCATTATGTACGAATTTTCATTACATTATTAGTGAAGTAATGTTGATCTATAGAGGATCAAGTTTAGTATACAGTTTGTTCTTATATTCTGCAATAATTACAAATTAACAGAGGTTATCTCACTTAGTCTTACTGGTGATTACATTAGTAGGCTAACGATCTATTGGCTCGAGATCTATCAAGGAGGTAGATCCCTACAAGTGGTATCAGAGCCACGAGATACTCTCTATAACTTCAACACAATCACATAACTTTTTCACTCAGTACCAATGGGAGACAAACCAGGCAGTGATGTTACTCTCTCAGATGCAAGCTCTCTCACTCAACAACTACAACAGGTGGCCTTCTCTAATAGCAATGCCAAGCTTCCTTTTCTCAGGAAGGATGAGTATGAGATCTGGGCCATGAAGATGCAAAATTGGATTGCAAGTGTTGACTATAACCTCTGGAATGTTATAGTCAATGGCTGTCGTCCTAAAAAGCAAATTGTAGATGCTGATGGGAAAATTAAGATTGTGGAACCTGTTTCTGCTGAAGAAATTCTTGCTATACAAAGGGAGAATAAAGCAAGAACTATATTGCTGCAGGCAATCCCTAATGACCACATGGGAGATTTTCATTCCATGACTGATCCAAGAGAAATCTGGATTGCAATAAAAGTTAGATTTGGGGGGAATGATGAATCCAAAAGGATGAGAAAGAGTATGTTGAAACAAGAATTTCAAGAATTCAGGATAACTGAAGAAGAGGGTCTCTACAAAGGCTATGACAGGTTTCAGAAGATATTAAGTCGGTTGAATCAGCTTCTAGCCAGACCTGACAATGAGGAGGTGAATTCTAGGTTTCTAAAGCCCTCCCTCCCTCATGGTCTCAGGTGAGTATATCATTGAAAACAAAAGGTGGCCTGGACTACCTCAGTTTTGATGACTTGTACAACAAACTCAGAGCCTTGGAAGGTGACATAAAGGGATTCTCTCCATATGCAGCAACTCCCTCTCATTCTGCATTTGTGAGCTCTAACTCAAACTATATGCCACATACCTATTCAAGTCCATCCCCAGTACCACAGGTTTACTCAAGTCCATCCACTCCAAGTCAAAGTCTTCCCATTACTACATTGTCTTTTTCAAATGCCAATCCAATAACTCATCCAAAGAGTAGTAATGTGATGGAAGATGTACTTCATTCATTTGTTGCTGAAGTTGATAAACAGCAGCAAATAGCTTATGAAGACTTTGAGTAGATTGATGAACTTGCTTTGGAAGAATTGGACTTAAAGTGGAAAATGGCTATGCTCTCCCTCAAGGTCAGAAGATTTGAGCAAAAGGTTGGTAAAAAGCTCAATGTTGATGGTAGAGATGCAGCTCGGTTTGACAGAAGGAAAGTGAAGTGCTATGCTTGTGGAGAAATTGGCCATTTTGCAAGAGAATGCACAAACAAGAAGAGTGAAGCTAATACCAGATATTCAGCATACAAGAAGAAAGAAGTGGAGGCTGGTGAATCAAAAGCCTTGGTAACTGCTATAGATGCTGGTATTGACTGGAATGAGCATGAAGATGCATCAAGCAGCTCTCCTCAAATCTCATGCATGGCTAGTTGTGATGCTGACTTCGGCCTCATGGGCATCTCTCCTCAGGTATCTACTTGTGTTTGTGATTGTGATTCTAAATATACAACTTTAAAAGAAGCTTATGATGAGTTGAAACCAAAATATAATGAGTGTTTTATTGAAGCTGCAACCTACAAAGAAGCTTTTAAAACCTTAGAACAACAGAAGATATGGTTTCAGCAAAATTAATTGACTTATGAGGAAAAGATTAGAGTTTTAAGTAGAGATTTAGAAGATACTAGCAATGAATTGAAGTTTACTAAAAAGGAAAAAGCTAGAATTGAGTCTGAGAAAGGTGTTTTACAAGAAAAATTGGATACAGAAGTAGCTAGGCATAAAGAGTGGCTAGTTTCAGGTGATAAATTATCTAGGCTACTCTATAATAGCAAGTCTGTAACATCTGAGATAGGTCTAGGGTTTAAGAAATATGTTGGTCCATAAGCAAATCACTATTTAGATAAGAAAAGTCATAATTATTCTATTCCTGTAAATTATCTTAAGGAAGGTGAGATGCATGTTGTACCAGGACCTATCAGAGGTGTATTTATGCCTACCACTAAAACCTCTGACTTTGATGGTTCACACCATCTATTTGGAAAAAAGTCTAAAGACTTACCAAACAAGTCTGAAGACTCTCCAACCATAGGAACACCTAAGCCTACATCCCATAAGATGGACTTACCAGAATCAAAGGAAAACACTGGCATTAGGATCAATGACTTCCCTGACTCTAGAAGTATATCTAGTAATGATTCTAATACATATGTCTCTTGTTCTTTCAGGGACAAGACCTCAGAGACCTCTAGTTATGCCAGCTGTGATTCCAAGACCAAGTCAGACTCACCCAAGTCCTCAATAAAGATTTCTGACAAGTCATTCTACAAGTCTGTGGACTCTGAAGTTGCTGCTGATGAAGTTCTTTCTAAGACAGCCTCTTCTGAAGACTTGTTATTTACTTCATTTGAAAACAATTCCTTTCAGTATTTGCAAAACAATTCTATTTCTGATGTTTCTTTGAATAATTCTGTGTTGAATTAGACATCTTTTGGATTTAATAAATCTTCTAAGAAGAAGAAGTGTTTTGTTTGTGGTAGCAAAATGCATTTGATTAAGGATTGTGATTTTCATGATAAGAGGATGGGTGTTTCTGTTGTTAACAATAGACCTAGACCACAGTGGACCAATTATTGTTCCAAACCCTCATCAGGTCCTCAGCCAAATTGTCCCATCAGCAGAATGAACTCTGTTCCTGCTGATTGGTCTATTCCTGCTAATAGGTCTGTTTCTGCTAGTAGACATATGAATACCAATAGAAATAGATATGGGTCAAGACCATTTTATGGATTTAACTATTGGTATGGATATAATGACCCAATGTTTATGGGAAGGGATAATTGGGATTCTGCTGAAAAGTCCTCAGCAGATTGTTCTTGGACATATAAAAGGCCATATAATTTCAAGGATTCCAGGAACAATTGTGGATCTCACTCATCTTCTTGGGTACATCATAATGATCCACAGGGCAGACTCAAGTCTTTCATGACTTAAGTCTTATAACATTTTTCATGTTGTTGTATATTAACTTCTTTTGTTGTAGGAACATCCTCTACTTAATAAAGACTTAGGTATTGTTGATAGTGGTTGTTCAAGAAGCATGTCTGGGAATCAGGAGAAGCTACATGACTTTGTTCCTTTTAATGGAGGAATTGTGAGATTTGGAAGTGGGATAGGAAGGATTTCTGGTAAAGGAACTATTAGAACTCCAAAGGTGGATTTTGAGAATGTCTATTATGTGAAGGAACTTCAAGGATTCAATTTATTCTCAGTTTCCCAAATTTGTGACAAAAAGCTTCCTGTACTTTTCACTGAAGAAGGTTGTCTCATTCTTTCCCTTGAGTTCAAAGTTCTTGCTGACAGTCATGTGCTGCTAAAGGTACCAAGAAATCATAATCTTTACACATTTGACTTGAATGATGTCAAGCCAGATGGTGATCTAGCATGTTTGGTGGAAAAAGCATCCTTGGATGAATCTACAAAATGGCACAAAAGGATGGCACATGTTAATTTCAAAGTTATCAACAAACTTGCTAAAGATGGACTGGTTCATGGACTTCCTTCCAAGATATTCACTAATGAACATAATTGTGTTGCTTGTAACAAGGGTAAGCAGCACAAAGCTTCCTATAAGGCCATTACTACTGTAAGCCCCATCTCAGAACCATTGCAGCTACTCCATATGTATCTTTTTGGTCCAACATCCATTAGGAGTATTGACCATAAATACTTTTATTTGGTAATCACTGATGCTTTCAGTAGATTCAGTTGGACATTCTTTTTGGTGACAAAAGATCAAACCTTTCAAGCACTTAAAGAATTTATGGCTCTCATTGAAAACCAACTTAACAAGAAGATCAAAGGCATAAGGTGTGACAATGGGACATAGTTCAAAAATGCTAATCTAATTGAACTTTGTGGTTTAAAGGTTATTAAAAGAGACTATAGCACTCCTAGAACTCCACAACAGAATGGGGTTGTTGAAAGGAAGAATAGAACCCTCATAGAAGCTGCAAGATCTATGCTTGCTGACTCTAAGCTTCCCACAATGTTTTGGACTGAAGCAGTTGGCATTGCTTGTTATGTATTGAATAGGGTGTTGATTACTAAACCTCATAATAAGACACCCTATGAACTCTTGACAGGGAAGAAACCTACCATTGAACACTTGAAACCTTTTGGATGTCAAGTGACTATTCTCAATACAAGTGATCATTTAGGCAAATTTGAAGCAAAAGCTGCTGAAGGGTATATTGTTGGTTACTCAGCTCATAGCAAGGCCTACAGGGTATATAACTTGGCTGCAAAGAAGATTGAAGAGACTCTTAATCTGAAATTTCTGGAGGAGAATGAAAATGTTCAAGGAAAAGGTCATGAATGGTATTTTGACCTTGATTACTTAACAGATTATTTGGGGTATGCTAGGCACCAAACTAACTCCTCTGCAGGTATACAAGTGTCATCTTCTGACAGTGCAGGTACCCTAAAGGATGATTCAGATAGTGATTCAGAATGTGATGAACCCACTATTGTTGTATCTTCTCTACCAATTCATATAGCAGGTCCTCCTAACAAAGAAGCCTCTGATGCCAAAACTGCTGATGATGTGGAAAACTCAACCTATGCAGAAGATCTTGCTAGACTCAAAAAGAAAGAACATGCAGCTGCTGAGGAAGCTAAAAGACTTGGTCTTGAATTTGCTCAAGACACTGAAGCACTGTTGAGACAAGCTGCTGTTGAAGAGAGCAGAAAACCTACTTCTGCTGATACATCAGCTGAATCAGCTGCTGATTCTGCTGAAGGCGTTTCTACTGATGACAGTTCTGCTGAAGTTCTTATTTCCACTAAAACATCCACCGACTTGGATGAACCTTATGGAAGGTTTCCAATTCCCTCAGATCTTGCCAATGTTGAGCAAAGTGAAGGCATTTTTCAGTCAGCTTCTTATGATACAGACTTTGCTCCTACACTCACCAATCTAGATACCTCTATTGATGTTCATCCTGTAACAACTAAAAGGATCAACACCATTCATCCACAAGAAAATATACTTGGTGATCCAAATGCTATGGTTCTCACCAGGAGTGCCGTTAAGAATACCAAGTTTGGGCAATGTGCATTTCTTACTTATGTATCCACTCAAAAGAGAGACAATCACACAGATCAGAAGCATTGTTTGTTTGCTTGTTTCTTGTCTCAAGTTGAACCCACAAGCATTAAACAGGCTTTAAGTGAACCAAGTTGGGTTGAAGCTATGCAGGAAGGGATGCAACAATTCAAGAATCAAGATGTTTGGGTCCTTGTTGATCTTCCTGCAGGGAAAATTGCAATTGGGACCAAGTGGATATTAAAATGCAAGAGGGATGCAAGAGGTGTTGTAGTAAGAAATAAAGCAAGATTGGTGGCTCAAGGTTTCAGACAAGAAGAAGGGATTGATTATACTGAAGTCTTTGCACCTGTTGCTAGGGTTAAGGCAATTAGATTATTTTTAGCCTTTGCCTCATATATGGGGTTTAAGGTCTATCAAATGGATGTCAAGAGTGCCTTTCTCTATGGCAAAATTGAAGAGGAGGTATATGTTACTCAACCACAGGGATTTGAAGACCCCCATCATCCTAAGAAGGTTTACAAAGTTGTCAAGGCACTTTATGGACTTCACCAAGCACCAAGAGCATGGTATGCTAGATTATCTACATTTCTTTTGGAGCATGGTTACAGAAGAGGAGCTATTGACAAGACTCTCTTCATTAAGAAAAACTCCAGGGACATCATTCTAGTACAAGTCTATGTGGATGACATTATTTTTGGATCCACAAAGGAGGAATGGTGCAGGGAATTTGAAGAATTAATGAAAGGTGAATTTTAGATGAGTGCAATGGGGGAATTAACCTTTTTCTTGGGGCTACAGGTCAAACAACAACCTGAAGGGATCTTTATCCATCAGGAGAAATATGTTAAGGACATCTTGAAGAAGTTTGACTTTGAACTTTTGAGGACTGCTACTACTCCATATGAGCCACCCAAGCTTAAAAATCCAAATGAACAAGATGAGGCTGTGAATGTTCACCTCTATAGATCCATGATTGGATCACTCATGTATCTCACAGCTTCTAGGCCTGACATAACCTTTGCTGTCAATGCTTGCTCAAGACATCAAGTCACTCCACTGACTTCCCACCTAAATGCAGTAAAGAAGATTTTCAAGTACATCAAAGGCCAACCAAAGTTAGGTCTTTGGTACCCAAGGGAATCACCATTTGTGTTGGAGGCATACAGTGATAGTGATTATGCAGGAGCCAATTTGGACAGGAAATCCACAACTGGAGGTTGTCAATTTCTTGGTAGAAGACTTATTTCTTGGCAGTGCAAGAAACAGACCATTGTGGCTACTTCTACTACTGAAGCAGAATATGTTGCTGCTGCCAACTGTTGTGGTTAGGTACTTTGGATTCAGAATCAAATGTTAGATTATGGGTTTAACTTCATGAACACAAAAATCTTCATTGATAATCAAAGTACTATTTCTATTGTTAAAAATCATATTTTTCATCAGAGAACTAAACACATAGAAATTAGGCATCATTTTATAAGAGATGCAAATGAAAAGCATCTAATTCAAGTGCTTAAAATTCATACTGATGATAATGTGGCTGATTTATTAACAAAAGCTTTTGATGGACCTAGGTTTAATCACCTAATTGTCAATATTGGGATGGTTAACCCTTAAATACTATGTTTGAGGGGAGGCATAAGCCTCAGGGGAGGCATATGCCTCAGGGGGGGATTGTACATGTTGTATTAATTATTATGTTTGCTAACTTTGTTTTGCAGGTTTATTACTAACTTTGTATATTATTATGGTTGTTCTTTTGCGTTCTGTGTGAATGTTTGGATGCAGGTTATGTTCCTGCTGATGTACACTGGTTATGATCCCGCTGATGCACAAAGCTCTATCAGTGGAAAAGATGTAAAAGACAAAATACAAGGATCTTTCATTATTAAAGAAACAGAAGGAACATCATCCACAAGATCAAACATCAGAAGTACAAGAGACACCATCTAACCACATTAAGCCAACCAAAATACCACCACCTCCCACAGCCCAACCTTCTACTCCATCTTTCTCTTTCCTTTGTCCATGTCCTTAGGATCAAGCATTCTTTTGTGGATTCCTTTGGATTGCATGTCTTTGTTCCAGAGCTTGGGAGCAGCAAGTCCAAGGACAACCTTCAATGGAGCCTTGTTTCTCTTTGAGGACTGTGGCTCTTCAGGGACAGAGATCTTTTTCATATCAGCACAAACCCTTTCCATTTCACTTGTCAGAAATGTTGTGATAGAAGTAAAATCAGGGACAACCATGGCTAGAGGAGTTGGAGCTTCCTCTGCTTTCCCTGTTTCTTCTGATAAGGTTGGAGATGGACAAAACTCAGAAGGTCCTTCACCAAGATTGTAGTATGCCTTTTGAATTTGGGGAAGGTCATATGTGGATTCAGATGAGGAATCAGAGGAAACATCAATGACTTTGGGGTTTGGTTTCATGATTTGGGTGTTGAGAAAGACTTTGATGGTGTGTTATTTGTTTACTAATGGGTTGTGAGTAGCTTATGACTTGAAGAATTCATTATAAAGACTTGATTTGGTTTTAATGTGAGTAAATGCAAGTTAATGGGAGGTAGTTGAGTCAGCAGCAATTACTAAGTGTGCAAATTGTTCAATTAATTGGATTCTTCGGATGAAAGTCAATGGGTTTGACCAAATGCTGCTGATAATATCTACTTTGTTCTCAAGTATGTTCCTGCTGATGGTTGCTATAAGATCATGTTATTCAGGGGAATGCAAATCTTTCAGAAGAATCAAATTCAAGACAAACAAGGCAAAATTTTTTTTCATTGATCATTCAGAAGTACAAAAATAGGACAAAATGATTAAAAGTTTAAAACAAACAAGACTATCAATCCTAGAATTCCTATTCTACTTTGCCTTTCCCTTGCCTTCAACTGTCTTCTTCTCCTTCCCCTTGTTGTTGATGTTGAAGATTCCATGCCACTGAGGACAGGGCAATCCAATCACAATCTTTCTTGTCTTTGGCAATGGGGAATTTGCTCTTCTTCCTCTTGATGGTCGTCTTGGATGAGAGGACTGAGGCTTCTCAGGGGTTGTGGGGTTGTAGAGTGCATCACTCTCATCATCCTCTTCATCAGAAGAAGTGAAGATTAAGGGAGACTCATTAGGATTGGGAACTCTGTTTGCTTTCTCCCATGCATTCCATTGTCTCTCCATCTCCATCTGGTATTCAGGATCGTCAATTTCAGAAGGATATGGTGGAAGATCTTCAGATGATGATGAACTTGGAGCAGGAATATCGTGTTTCTTCTTTTTGGCTTGATCTTTTGTGAGACCACGGGGACGAGTTGGAATTCTGAGTGGTGGTGGAGATGCTAGTGATTCTGATGAATCAGATGAGTCAAAAGAAAGGTTGATGATGCTCGAAGTGGATGCCATGGTTTTATTTGAGTTGGGGATTTGTAATTAGGGATTTGATTTGAATGAAGAAAATTGGGGATAATTACTCTTTATTTATAAGATGACTCCAACCGCGTGTCTTTATTACCATAAATGCGAGGTGGTTTGGAGATAATTACGGGTTCTGTGAATTTGAATAAAGAGATTTTTTCAACAATATTTGGTTACCTCTGATGATGTGATTCTGCTGATAGATTCTGCGGACAGTGCTATTGAAAGAATGGTTGACCGTAGTCAACAATTAAATGATTTATGTGGATTGACCATCTTGTATCTGCAGTTTGACTTGGTTTGTGCGGACGAGTCAGCTTAATTAGGAATTTATTGAGGCGGTTTTTGGTAAAAGTTAACTTTCCAATAATTCATACCAAAATCATTCCACGTTTGGTAACTTCTATTATTACCCACGACGTGCATATCCCACTCACAATTAACTGATTCCCTCTCGCTATAAAATTTCAAAACCATTTCAATCTTATTCAGCACTTCTAACCCTAATTTCTTCTTCTTTATCAATGGCTGAACTACTTTTCAAGGGTGATCATAACAAACATGCTTTTCTTGGTCGTGGTAAGGGTGATGAAGAGTATGTGGGAATGATCGAATTTCTCCAAAGATCCAAGATTCATTATGCATTAATTCATTATCCAAATGTTATTTATGAATCTCTGGTTGTTCAATTTTGGCAAACGGCAAGGACCAGAACTGTTGATGATGGATCAACAGAGATTGTTTCTATGGTTGAGGGGGAAGAATGTGTTGTTACTGAATCATTGGTCAGAACTCAACTACAATTGGATGATGAAGGTGGGGTGAGTGAATTAGCTAAGGAAGAAATACTTGCAGGCATTCGGGCTACTGGTTATAGTGGAAATGGGAAAGTGTGGTACAAGAATTTGTTTTGTCCTAAATGGAGGTTTTTGACACACACTTTGCTTCAATGTATGAGTTCTAAGTCTGGTGGATGGGATCAATTTTCTACAGACATTGCTCTTGCCATTGTGTGTCTTTCTCAGGGAAGAACCTTTAACTTTTCTAAGTATATATTTGGTGAAATG
This sequence comes from Artemisia argyi, assembly GCA_030686995.1. NCBI lineage: Eukaryota > Viridiplantae > Streptophyta > Magnoliopsida > Asterales > Asteraceae > Artemisia > Artemisia argyi. The sequence goes on along the minus strand of CM060698.1, from coordinate 77,137,574 downwards.
CTTGGTAATGTTAAGGATACCAAACTTAAATATTTAATGTATCCTAGGTTTCTTCAAATTATTTTAGGCATTCAGACCACTGACACTACCCATTTACCTATTAAGGGTTTAACTAAAAAGTTGTTCTCTCAAATGAAAATAGGTTATACAGGAGAACACAGACCCTTACTTCCTGCTATGTTGCTTGTTGGCAATGCTCCTGATGGAGTAGCTGCTGATGCAGCTGCTGATGCCCCTATGGGCACTGCCCCTGAAGGAGTTGCTGCTGGTACAACTATTGGTGGTCAGGTTCCTCCTGTTGCTCAAGCAATAGAGGATTCTCCTGACAGGACTGAAGTTGCTCCTGATGCAAGTGCATCAGTTGCTCCTGATGTTCAGCCACCACCCTCTCCTAGGCCACCCACACCTATATCATCACCATCTGTTGCTCATGATGAGCATGTAAATTTGTTTGTAGACTCAATTAATTATTTAGGAGTAGATAAGTCTGTTCCATCTATGTCAACCAATGTTGATCAACCTGTTGGTACATCTCAAACTACAAGACTTGTCACACCAAGTCCATTGAGACCCACTTTTGAGGATTTAGATGCAGAATTTCATATTTCTCCTGAGAGGACCAATGATGCTCCTCAAACCACAGATATCCCTGTTGGTGGAGCTGAAGGTCCTGTTACTCTCACATCTTTATCCCTTTTATTGAACAGGTATGAGGAAAAGGTTGATACTTTAGAAAATGATCTCAAGCAGACCAAGCAGACTCTTGGTAATGCTGTGGTGACATTGGTGAAGAAAGTAAAGAAGTTGGAAAATGTGATTAAGATAAAGAAGATATAGGGTGATGAGGATGTTTCAGAAGAGGCTGATAAAGTTGATTTGGAAGGCCTTGAGCTTTTAGCTACTACCACTTTGAATAGTGTTCAAAATGTTACTCATCCTACTGTGAATGTGCAAACTACTCCAACTAAGACACCATCTTCTCTTAAGTCTCAAAGGACTACTTATGTTAGAAGAAAGCATTTACCAAAGTCTCAAAGCAAGACTGATGTATTTCCTTCTGCTGATGCAACTCACCAAATGGAGTTCTCTGTTTCAGAACCTGCTGATACTAGAGAAAGATCTGATGATGTTATGCCCAGTGTACTTCCTGCTGATGGATCAGCAGATAGACCTGCTGATGACTTTGATGCTACTTCAGCTTAGGTTTCTTCTGATATGTTTTCTGTTCCTGTTACTACCATTTCTTATCATGTGGATAAGGGTAAATCTGTTGAGGTTCCACCAACTTCTCCACCAAGACAGAAATCCAAGCAGGAAATTGCCAATGACCATCTCAGTAAGACATATGCAGCCATATTGCAAGCTAAGGAGGATGCTGCTAAGGCCAAGAGAGATGAAGACTTGAAGGAATCTGAGGCTCTAGCCAGGAAGATACAAGCTGATTTGGATAGAATGGGTACACCCATTACTCATACTTTGCCTGCTGAAAGGCAAAAGGAATTGGATGAAATTGCTAAGAGTTTATCTTCTGAGCAATGGGAACAGTTGGCTTCTCAAGTTTCTGCTCAACCTGATTTGGCAAAATCTGTGCTGGGAGTTGATTATAATGATAATGATTTTGCTCAAAGGATGGCTGAAAGAGGTAAACGTTTAAAACAAGCTGCTGCAGAAAGGAAAGCTCAAGAGCTGAGGGATAAACTTTGGACAAAAGCAGAGATTAGACAATATATGAGGAATTTTGTCAAGAATCAAGGGTGTTCTATGTATGGATCAGGATGGAATCAAAATAAAGTTTGGGGTTTTACAGATACTCAACTTACTCTCTACTATGACAAGATCATCTCTAGACTTCATTCCTCAGGTATCAAAGTTCCTGATGTGTTAGAAAAGCGTGGTAGACTTATGGATAACCCTGCTGCTAAGAGAATCAAGCTTGATGGTTCTGCTGATCAGTCTAAAGAATCCACTGAGTTTTCATTTGGTGTTAAGGAGCATATTCATTCTCCTTCTGTATTGACTCAGGTGGATGATCAAGCTGATACTGTTGCACAGCCTTCTGAGGCTAAGCTTGGTGAATCTTCTGATGCACCACAAGTACAAGCATTTGTTGATACTGATGTACAAATTGCTGAGGCTAAGATTGGTGAATCTTCTGAGCCTCAAGATCCAACAATTGTTCCTGCTGAGGCCTCTGAATCAGTTCCTGATGAATCAGTTCCTGCTGACTCCATTCCTGCTGAATCAGTTCCTGCTGAAGCAGCTTCTGCTGAAATTCAAGATGACACACATAATTCTACTCCAAATACCAGGAAGAAGAGTATTGGCAGAAAAAGGAAGGCTGCTAAAGGTCTTGATCAACCAGCAGAAGACAGTACTTTTATTGAGTATGAATCTTCTGATGAAGAAGACCCTGTTGTTTGGGAAAGGGTTATTAAATGGGAACTTCTTGAGGATTCAGTTGGTAGGGGACAAATTAATGTGATTACTAGGCAAGATAATTCCACTAAGCAGTTTACTTTTCTCAGTGAGATAATTCATATGGTGGATAGACAAGATCTTGTTGCTCTCTATGGCTGGGTGACTGAATATTATCAAACTCATAAACCAGAGGGTAATGGTTTGTTTCTTCTGGGTGATTTATATGTATTATTTGATTCAGCTTTTTATGTTGGTAAAGGATACAATATCTGGAGAGGTCAAGGTTCATGGGTTGTAGATTCTTGGAAATATTTTCCTCTACCAGATGTTCATATGATCTACACTACAGCTGGCAAGACTTTGTGTATGGTACCAGGGGTAACTTATCCTATCACTTTAGGGGTCTTGAAGCAAATGCTTGATGTCAAACTCACTGTTCCTCATGATATGGTAGGTAATGATATCCATAATGCTGAACAGTTGATTAGATCTATCAGAAGAGGGGTTCTTATCAAGCTTGAATTGGAACATAGACATGGTGTAAGGATTGAGACTTATCTTGAGTAATTGTTGTGTTTGTAGTTAAAAAAAAAAAAAAAAAAAAAAAAAAAAAAAAAAAAAAAAAACTAACTTTTCTTTGTGTACTATATTTTGTTGTATACAGGTTTTCTATGGTTTTCAGCTTACCATGATGTTGACTATTCCATCAAAAAGTTGGCTAGTCCAAAGGGTACAGCTTTGGTAAAGACAAATCAAATCTGTTGATAGCTGTAATAGTTTGCTAAAAACTATTGGGTACTCAACTCACCCATGCTTAACAGCTGAGAGTTGGATGGTTGTCAATTGACCATGGATTTTTCCTTTATGGATTCCCAATAATTGGCTAGCCCACAAGAGTATGGCTTGTGGTAAAGGCTGTGGCTAACCATATTTGGTAATCAGTTGACCAAGATGATTTTTCATCAAATAATTGACTAGTCCTGAGCAAACGGCTACAGGTAAAGACAACTCAACTCCGTTTACAGCTGATGATTTGCTAAAAATCATATGGTCATCAGTGTACCATAGTTCTTAGTTGAACTCAAACATTTTGCTACTCCAGTAGTGAGGGCTATTGGTAAAGAGACATCAAATCCATTATTTTCAATGATTCACCTCTCACAGGAGTTAACACACCTGGATGTGATGAGAATAGTTTGAAACTAACATGTTTTGATGTACATTTGGTCATTTGTTGCTGCAAAGAATGGTGTTTATCAATTTGTTGTTGATAATAGAGATTCTGCTTATGAAGATTCTTTGCTGCTGAAGTCCATCCTTAATCCTTTTATGCATGTGAGATCTATCAAGAAATCTTGAACTTAACTCTGTCAAATTCAAGATTAGGGGAGGATTGTAAGGAATTATTGAAGTTAGAAGTTATACTACTGATGGATACTGCTGACAGGTTCCTGCGGAAGCTTAGAGTTGTTTCTGCCGATGACTGGTTTCTGCGGATGCATAGAGATCTTACGGATAGAGTTAATCCGTGGATAGAACTTATGTAAATTAGGACAAGATATGTAGAATATCTTTTATTAGTTTATTGTTATTTGTTTCTTGTAAGAAAGGTTAGGGTTTCCACTAGTATATAAGGAACCCTAGGTTATTGCATTATGTACGAATTTTCATTACATTATTAGTGAAGTAATATTGATCTATAGAGGATCAAGTTTAGTATACAGTTTGTTCTTATATTCCACAATAATTACAAATTAACAGAGGTTATCTCACTTAGTCTTACTGGTGATTACATTAGTAGGCTAACGATCTATTGGCTCGAGATCTATCAAGGAGGTAGATCCCTACAATTAGTGCTTAACTTTAAGCTATTTTTAGAAAGTATGCCCTGTGCACAGGTTAATCACCATAGTTCATAAGCTTGCACAAAGCTTATTAGTGGGCCCCAGTACATGATTCTTGGCTTTTTGGAAAGCCAAGTTGCTTATCTTTCTAGATCAGGGCTTATTTCAAACTTTCTAGCTTATTAGGTAGGGCTGCAAGTAGCTTTTTGTTTGACCATATTGACTGAGTACATTGAGTACTCAGGTTTGACACCCAACTTCCAAGCCTCACCTAGACTTCATTAATAAGCCATAAGCTTAGCTTATTGGCTTATTTCATAGCTGACCTGGTCAACTTTAAGGTTCAAGTTCCATTTTGACCCCCCTCTCACTTCTGTGGACCCCACAAGGGCTGGGAGTTAGCCCATTTGGCCTGTTTGGATTTCAGGTTTTGGCCAAGTGCTTATTGCTTATTCCTAGCTTATTTCCTGTGCTTCTTTGGTTCCCTTGGCTTTATTCAAGCTCCTTCATATCTGTTTTAGCTTATATACCCATGTGGTAGCTTGTGGTAGCTTATTCAAGTTGCTATAAGTCCTAATAAGCTAAAATTGCAACCTGTTAAGCACTTTGACACCCAAAGTGCTTATTTTTGAGATTCAGCCAAGTCACCTTCATTAAAGTTGCTTATTTTAAGTAGTTTAATAGTTTTGTAAAAGAAAATTTAGAAAAAAACCAAATTTAAGAATAGTGATAGCTTCTATTTAAGCCATTTGGCTTATTTTCAGCTTATTTAAAAAGCTATTCTCACTTTTATAATTTTCATAGCTTCCTGTAGTTATAAAATAATTTTAGAAAAAGTTTTAGATTTTTCACTGTTCATTTGCTATTTTTCTTAATTTAATTTAGTTTTTCATAATTAATAAATAGTTAATAATTAGTAATAATTAATTAAAAAGTCTTTGAATTATATTTTTAGTTCTAAAATTAGTTTTATAGTATTTTAGATTTTTCTCAGTTTAAATCTTATTTTTCTAGGTTTATTTCATAATTATTTGTATTTTAGGATAATTTAAATAATTAATATATAATTAAATAATAGTAATTAATTAATAATAAATATATAACAGTGTGAAAAATATATTTTCAGTTTTAAAATAAGTTTTATAATATTTTAGATTTTTCTAAGTTTTAATTTTATTTTTCTAGACTTATTTTATATTTTCTTATTATTTAATGTATTATTAAATAGTTAAAAATAGTTTTTAATTAATAATAATTAATTAAATAGTTGTAAAAATAATTTTAATTTTCCAATAATTTTCTTATATCATTAGGATTCCAAAAATATAATTTTCACATTTGTGAGAGTTATATTTGACAGAATTCACTTTTTATTTTGTACGTAGACGTTTATTTAAACGTAAACATACGCGTTTTAAAGTTTTAGGTTTTCTTAACGTTTAAATAAGTTTGTAATTGTAAGAAAATATTTTATTTTTGTTTAATTTGCATTTAAGCCGTTAAGGCATGCAAATTCCTCTTTTGTTATAATTCCCGATTTGATTTTTGTACGTACGTTTATGTAGAATTAAATTAAACGTACGCGTTTTTAGATTTTAAACGTTTCTAGGTTATTAGGTTTCACGTAATCATCCTAATAGCTTATTTAAGCTATTTTGTTTTATAAAACCTTAGTGTAATCACTCACACACACTTATACCATTTCCTGTTCATAATCACTCGATCTCAGATTCGTTTTAATACCTTCGCACACCTCGTTGGGACATAACGACCCAGGGAAACACTATATTCCACGGAAGCATTGGCCTTAAGCTGTTTGACTATTACGGTTGACCATTCACAAGTGGTTGACTTTAGCTAGACCGTTCAGGGCCAATTAGGCATGAAGAATCAATCAAGCCAAGTAGTACACGAATGGATGAAACGCCATGCAAGTTATGTCTCATATCAAAGCTATGGTCAAGAGATATGACCTTCAGATTCGATAAGTTCTCGTACGAAGGGTCAATTTCTTATCAAATTCGTAAACTTGATAAGCTTAACCATTCTTCCGTTTACTTATTAATTCCAAAATTATATCGTAAGGTATAAGTCATAAGGATGTATTTCTCATTAATAAAGTCGTCCGATACACTTGTCGAGCTCTTATTGGCTTAGTCAGTCCAATAAGTCTGATAATTAAATGGGTTGATTATATTAATGTTAAATGAATCCGTAACTCAACATTTATTGGGTCTAATAAGTAGTATATCAAATAGTACTTCTCGTTTTGCATGCACTCGAAACTTTTAATAACTCGCATTAAATAAACATTTACATTTTTAAAACCTTTCCGTTTTATTCTTAAAACGTTCCCTTTTTATTTATTAGTTCTCGTTAAATATTAAATAACTTAAACTAGTTAGTTAACCTTTATCGTTAACTTATATTAATTCCATTCATTTATTATCGTATAATATATATATGTTAAACATATACATACATATTTATAAGTTTATGAGTCGAAATTAATTATATCACAAGTTATTGTCCGTTTCGAGTCCACGAGCTCGGGTCATTACTCCCGAACTTTATAATAATCATAATGTCGAAGATCCATTTTACGGCGTTGTCGGGGTCAGCTGAGACAAAAAAAGTCAAAGTGACACCGACGTGGCACAAAGTTCACAAGTTACATCAATATTAGATCAAAATAAATAAATAACAATCTCATCTCGTAACCAAGTCCAAAACCAATAACTGCAATTCAACTTCAATCACTTGCGGCCGACTACGGCACACGTCTAACCTATCTTCGTCAACTACAAATCGTCACCCCTATAATATTAACAACAAAATATTGCCGAGACCCTATTGGTCTCAGCTTAACTCCCTCAGCACCAAACAAACCCAAACGAACCTATTAACTTTTACAGCTACAACTCCAACAATATTCCATCTCGCCAAAAATGATCAATAACCAAAATTTTGCTGAGATCGAAAAGGTCTTGGCTCGTTCTCTTGTTTTCGACAGTCCCAACATCAACAACAATAAATTACAACAACAAGTAATCAATCATAATTTGGCCATAAACAAACACCAACAACTAAAACAACAACTTCATCAACAATAGCAACACCAATATCCACTCCTACCGAGACCATAATGGTCTCGGTTTTGTCTACTCCTCTTGCCACAACCAATAACCCAAACGGACCCTCACGCTTGAGATTCCACAGCTAAAATCAATAACAAAAATAAACAATGACAACTACAAGTATACCACAAATTCGGTAACACAATTAGGACCTCAAGAATACCATGGATCAAAAGCTAATATGCCAATATCGTGAGCACAAGCTAATGGCATAGCCTATTCGAGGCACACAAACATGGACACGGATACGAAACAAGTTCCAATCATGTTTTTATTATTAAAAATCATTCCATATATTTTCTTGTTTAAATCTGAGGTAAAAGAATACAGATACATGACTCATGAGTCGTGAGTCGCGTTTACCGACCCACGGTGGCGCGTGACTTGGCCACCTTACCTTTTTCTTCGACAAAACTGATGGTGGGGGTGTTTTGAGTGATGGTGGCAGCGCGTATGATGAGTGCTCAAACACTCATCATTTTTGGTCAAATCTGAACTGCAAAACATACAAAAACACTCAGAAATGCATCAAAATACTAAAAATATTTCAAAATTGTGTTTTATATGTTTTAGATGCAAAATGAGCAAAAACAGACGAAAAACGTACAAAGTTTGCAAAATCGGCAGTTTCAGTCCCCCAACTTTCAAAAATTGGCAAAAATAGTCCATGAGCTCTTATTTACAAAGAAAAGTCACCGCAGGTCCTTTTGAAATCATAAGTTGTCAAATTTAGTCCTTTGGTGAAAAATTGGAAAAGTTTTGGAAATTTACAGTTTGGTCCCTGGAGTTTCAGTAATTGACAGATTTGGTCCTTGGTGGGATATTTTTGAAAGAAAAATCATTTTGGGTCTTTGGAAATTTACATGTGTCACTTTTAATCCCTGGATGAAAATTTTAAGAAAATTACAAGTTTATTCCCCGGAGTTTAGAAATTTGCAAAATTAGTCCCCGGGTATTTTATTTTGGAAAATATTAATTTTCATCCTTGTAATATTTATATGTTGTCAAAATTTGTCCTTGTGAATACTTTGGAATTATGGCAAAACAAGTCCCTCACTTTTGGAGAACTACAAAATTGGTCCTTGTCATGACTAAAACCAAACGGACCCTTGTTATTCCAAACCCAAAAACAAAACCAAATCCAAAATACACCCCTGATCCAACACCAGCCCACAACATAACCCCAAGCCCAATCCTACCTAAAGCCCACTACCCCTTTTATATTAAACCTGGTCATTTGACCAGGTCAAACGGTCAACACCTTGGTCAAACGACCAGTCAACACCACCATCCCCTCCACTCTCCCTGAAAACCTGCAACTGTGTTCCCCCCTCCTCCAAAGTCCTCACCAACTCACCAAACTTCAATTAATTCTTACACCAACCTCACCTTCCCCCTTCCTCATTTAATATACCTCACCAAACCCATTATCTGCCCAATCCCTGCTTTCCCGCCAAAAAGGTTTTAAACGGCCAAGATCAAGTAAAAGCAATCCAATGGCTCAGGAAGAGTGGGAAAGAAAGAGAGTGATGCCAGGACCTATTTATATCAAGAAAAAAAAGAAGAAAGCAAGTAGTTAGGGTAGAATTAGTTATAATGTAATTTTCAATTTCGAATTATTGTAAAAGTGCTTTAAGATTATGATATTTCATAAAACTTTGTTGTAATCAGCTTATATAGTGTATTTGAAACTCATTCCACTTAGTAATTTCAAGTTGTCAGTTTTAGATTCCAAAAGTGCAATTTCAAGTTTAAATTTTAATTTCTTATCAAAGTGCTTAAATCCTGTTGCTCAGTGTTTGTTTGTGCTTACATCAGCTTATTTATAAGCTCTTATAAGTAATTGAAGCATCAGAATCATTTCATAGGCAGTTACATAAAATTACTCATAATTCAAGAAAAATAAATAGAAAATAAAAAAAATGAGATAAAGAAGGAGGAAGTATGGGATTGTGAATGTTCATATGGTTTTAGAAGCTCATGGGAGCATAGGTGGTTATCTTTGGTCTGATTCTCATTTGCTTCTCATCTGGACCCTTTGTAAGGCTCACTTCCATTTTTTTTTTCATTTGCATAATCTGAGTCAAGTTGTCAATGTTGGTTATTGTTGTTTATATCTATCTATTTGTGTTCATTGTTGACTTGTATAAGTTTGTTTCTCAGTTTCATATCCCAAATCTTTGATTACTTCATTTAGATCTTCAAAACTGTCTATTAAGGGGTGTTTGGATAAGCTGTTTTCATTGTATCACAGTGGACACTTGTTGTTGTAGTTTGTTGAATCAAGTCATTTTAAGTCTCATTCAGTCTAATTAAGCATAAAAACACTAGGTTGTTTTACAAATAGTCAAAATCCAAGTTCCCAAGCTATAGCAGTTAACTGTTGGTACTTTACAATCCCAAATCATTCATACTAGTTCATTAAGAGTTGTAGTTGCATAATTCAGCTTCATATTAACATATAACATCAATCTCAGTCCATTAGATCCATCAGAAATCCATAAAAGTCAAAAGTTCTTAGTTTCATCAAAAAGTCAAAGTTCACCTTTCAGATTTTTCCAAAAGTTCACAGATTTAAATAGAATTTTGTGTTTGTTTTTATGGATTGAAACTTGTTTATATGTTATGTCTACCAACTCAACTTTAGATTCCATCCATCATCTTAATTTTGTAAATTTTTCTGTGCCTTATTTCTTTTTCCAAAGTAGGCTGCAGGGCATATGCATGCCCTGCTACACAGACATCAGTCCAACACCCCAACTTTCCTTGCCTCTCATGGCTTACCTAGTGGGACCCAGAGGATGCTTATTGGCTTTTTGAAAAGCCAATAAGCCCCTCTTCATAGTTCTTGGCTTAATTTGGAATTTGAGCTCCAATTGCTAGGGCTGCACTACCTCTCAACATTGTCCCTTTTCTGTTTGGATTTTTGGTATTTGGAACTGCTTATTTTGGCTTAACAGCTTATCCAGGGACCACCTTTGGTTGTTTTGCCATCACACAAGTCTCTTGGACATGTTTCTACCCAATTCCATCCCTGGTTCTCAGCTTTGAGCTTATTCCAAGCTTATAGCTTAGACAATTAACCAAAGTCAACTGTCTAAGAAATAAGCACTTGTTGTGCTTATTTCTGAGTTCCACCAAGCTTGTTTTTACAAAAGTTACTTGTTTCTAGGTTTAAATTAAGTTTCCAAAAGAAAAATTCCAAAAATCCAATTTAATTTTTAAGTGATAGTTTCTATTTAATGTGAATTAAATTTTAATTTTCAATTTTATATTTTTGTTAAGTACTTAGCTATTTTATAATTTTCTTAAATTCCTTTTATATTAAAGTATTTATAATAATTTTTTCAGATTTTTATTTTGTCATTTAGTATTTATTAGAATTAATCTTAGTTTTATTAATTATTAATTAATATTAAGTAATTAAATAGCATAATTAGTTTTTATTAAGTAAAACCTAGTTTTTATATTTTTCCTAGCTTTTATTTAATGTAAAATAATTTTAGATATTTTCTTGTAATTTTTACTGTTCATTTACTATTTTTCTTAATTTAAAATAGTTTAATTAGGTAATTAATAATTAATTAGTAATTAATTAATAGAAAAATCATAAAAAGACAAAAATACTTATTTTTAATTTTAAAATTAGTTTTTAGTTATTTTATAATTTTAGAAATTTTATTTTCACCTTTTTAGTATTTAATTAATATTGTATTATATTTAAGTATTTTAAATATTAATAATAAGTAATAAATAGTATTTAATTAATATTAAATAAGTAATTAGTGTTAAAATTTATTTTCTTTTTCTAAAAATTTTCTTTTATCTTGTAGTTTGTAAAAAAGTCATTTTCACCCCCTGGGGGTTTTCAGATTTCAGTTTTCACTTTTTATTTTGTACGTTTACGTTATTTTAACTGTAAATGTACGCGTTTTAGGTTTTAAACGTTTGTAGGTTTTCCACTTTTACAATCTTGTTAATATAGCTTAGTTAAGCTATTTTCTTTTATATTTCAGTAGTGTAATCATCCACAACCCTTATTTTCCCATTTCTGTCCAAATTCACCCGATCACAGATCCGTTTGATAACCATCACAACCTCGTCGGGACATAACGACCCGGGGAAACACTATACTACCCGGAGCATTGGTCTAAGCTGTCTTTGACTTGTTGAAAATTTACCTTGGTCAATATAATCTGACCATTTAGCATCGATCAAATTTTGGCGCCGCTGCCGGGGAGGTTGTGCGCGTTATTCTAAACGGTTTTGTTGATTAGTGAATCTGTATATACGTTCTTTGTATATTCATCCATCTTTGTTCATATTATCTTATTATCATATAAAAACGGTTCCCAAAAATATTTTAAATCAGTTTTCAACGAACACAAAAAACCCAAAAAAAAAATTTCCTTCTTATTTGTATATAAAATGTCTTTCCAAAAACCCAAAAATATTCATCTTTACCCTCCTACCTTTTTGATTCTCCATTTCTTACCCTCCAAAACTCTTTGATTCTTTCTATGTCTCATCCTCACATTCTTGTTTGTCAATGGTGTGGCAGTCCTCATAATGGTGGTAATTGCCCCAGTTGTGGCATGGTAGAGTCAGGAAACGGGTCTGTCTATAACCAGAATCCCTATTCCTACCATGACATGACTGATTCATTCCATCAGCTTCCACACCATGATACCCAACAGTTTTACTGTTGTCAGTATTGTGGAGGCCCTCACTACAGCTCTGATTGTCAAACGAGGAATCAGTTTGTCTATGAACAGGTTCCTTGTAACAATCATGAATTTGGTTTTAACCAGCCTCCACAATACACAACCCCTCAGCCACCTCCTCAAGACGAGTTAGCTAGAGCTGAATTGATTAAAAAAATGATTATTGCTCAAACTCAATTCAACCAGAACATTCAAGAGAGTATAAACTGTCTTAAGGATCTGGTTCTCAGGAGACAAAATCCTCCTGTCAACTCATTTTATCTTGAGGAGGAAAGTGATGAGGATGAAACCTTTGAATAAGAAATCCCTAAGGAACCTTCAGATATCTTGCCAATGGGGGACAAGGAAATCAAATTCAATCCTCTTGAGGAAATAAATGACCTTGTTCCAATCCCAAAGGTATCTGAGAAGCCTTCTGTTTCGACTTCAGTTAAAACTATTTCAGTAGAAATACAGGGAGAAAAGCATATGACTGAATCACTAGCAGTAGAAATAATGAAACTTGTAGAATCCATGACTGCTGGTCCTTCTCAACTCCCTGAGTCTACTGTTATCACACCCGAGGTTCCCACTCACTAACTGATCATGGGGGATGAGCATCTTGACACTGTTCCTGAAAAGGAATCGGACGAAGTAATAAAGTCTAGTGTTGAGGTCCTTATCCCAATCCCAGGAGAGTCACAGGGGACTCTTGAACATATGTGTGATCTTCCTTCCCCTCTTGAGTGTACAAAAGATCAATTTGAGACTTTCTCCGATTGTAGCGAAGATTGTACATCTTATGGAGATGTCGAGTATGTTGAGGCATCAGTTCCACATTCTGATGCTGATCATCTTCTTGAGGAGTTCGCTGATGAACTCACTCACATCATTCCACTTCCATCAGGAAGTGATGATGGTCTCTTTGATTTTGAAGCCGATCTGGGAGAAATTGAAAGTCTCCTATCTCGTGATCCGTCACTCACTTCTTATCCTACCAGTCCAATAGAGAATATTGATCACTTTGTTCCAGAAGCATTCAAAACTACTCTCACCAATCCTCTGTTTGAATTCAAATATGAATTCACATTGATTTCTGATAATCTAATCTTTGGTATTCAGAATGAGGATTGTGATGAGTCTACTTCGGAACATGATTTCACAGATTTACATCTTGTGATTGATTCTCTTCACGAGGAGTTCTTCGGTGAACTTTCTCATATCATATCTCCGCCGGAGTATGATAACTTCCACTTTGATCCAGACACACCCGGGATATGTCTGGATCACATGAGCTTAAATGATGAGATTCATAATACTGAAATTATGGATTCTCCTGTGGGTGAGGATGAGTTAATTATGATTTTCATCATGGTTTTCTTCCTTTTCTTCACCTATCCCGTGACGTCATCTCTTCTTCACTCATTCGGGAGTGAGGATACTATCTTTGACCCCGGCATTCTCATCTATCAATTTTGAGCCGGGTACTTATCTCATCGGTGTGGAACTTTCACGTGCTTCAAATGTTTGTCCAAACATCTTGAATGAAAGTCCGATGGAGATTCCTTCTTCCACATCATGCTTCCCCAAGGACAAATGAATTCGGGGTCGAGTCAAGCTAGCGACTCGGTAAACAAAAACAGTAGCATTTACTTAGGGTTTTCACCCTAAGTGTGGGGGTGTTACCCCTACTGTGGTTACAAATAAAGTGAAAAAAAATGGTGTTTCCACATTTAGCTTGTAATGTTGCCCTTTTACGTTCAAAGAGTCGGCATAATAGCCGGGACTTTGAATATTGAGGACAATATTCAATTCTAAGTGTGGGGGGGGGGGGGTATTCTAGCAAATTTGATCACATTTTACCTTCTAGTACCCCCGTTTTTGGCCAAAATTTCAAAAAACTTAAAATTTTTTCACTCGAGCTTCAAAATTTTTATGGTTATCAGTCCACCATGTCTAAACCACAAAAGGATTGGCTAATCCAGGAGCAAACGGCTCTTGGTAAAGATATATCAAATCCGTTGACGGCTTGCAATTTGCCCAAAATTGTATGGTATCTCAACTCGCCATATCCTAAAAAGTGAAAGAGTTGGCTAGCCCGCAAGATTATGGCTTGTGGTAAAGGCAGTGGAAAATCCATAATTGTTAATCAGCTCACCAAGATGTTGACTATTCCATCAAGAGTTGGCTAGTCCAGAAGCAAACGGCTTTTGGTAAAGACTAATCAAATCCGTTGACAGCTGGTGGTTTGCTCAAAATCACACGGTTATCAGGTGTACCACAGTTCTCACACCCGGCTACTCCAGAAGTGATGGCTTTTGGTAAATAGTTTAAAATCCATCAAGTTTTCAAAACAGTATTGCTAGGGACTAGCAATAGTTTAGTGTGGGGGATTGATGAGTGCTCAAACACTCATCATTTTTGGTCAAATCTGAACTGCAAAACATACAAAAACACTCAGAAATGCATCAAAATACTAAAAATATTTCAAAATTGTGTTTTATATGTTTTAGACGCAAAATGAGCAAAAACAGACGAAAAACGTACAAAGTTTGCAAAATTGGCAGTTTCAGTCCTCCAACTTTCAAAAATTGGCAAAATAGTCCCTGAGCTCTTATTTAAAAAGAAAAGTCACCAAAGGTCCTTTTGAAATCATAAGTTGTCATATTTAGTCCTTTGGTGAAAAATTGGAAAAGTTTTGGAAATTTACAGTTTGGTCCCTGGAGTTTCAGTAATTGACAGATTTGGTCCTTGGTGGGATATTTTTGAAAGAAAAATCATTTTGGGTCTTTGGAAATTCACATGTGTCACTTTTAATCCCTGGATGAAAATTTTGAGAAAATTACAAGTTTAGTCCCCGGAGTTTAGAAATTTGCAAAATTAGTCCCCGGGTATTTTATTTTGGAAAATATTAATTTTCATCCTTGTAATATTTATATGTTGTCAAAATTTGTCCTTGTGAATACTTTGGAATTATGGCAAAACAAGTCCCTCACTTTTGGAGAACTACAAAATTGGTCCTTGTCATGACTAAAACCAAACGGACCCTTGTTATTCCAAACCCAAAAACAAAACCAAATCCAAAATACACCCCTGATCCAACACCAGCCCACAACATAACCCCAAGCCCAATCCCACCTAAAGCCCACTACCCCTTTTATATTAAACCTGGTCATTTGACCAGGTCAAACGGTCAACACCTTGGTCAAACGACCAGTCAACACCACCATCCCCTCCACTCTCCCTGAAAACCTGCAACTGTGTTCCCCCCCTCCTCCAAAGTCCTCACCAACTCACCAAACTTCAATTAATTCTTACACCAACCTCACCTTCCCCCTTCCTCATTTAATATACCTCACCAAACCCATTATCTGCCCAATCCCTGCTTTCCCGCCAAAAAGGTTTTAAACGGCCAAGATCAAGTAAAAGCAATCCAATGGCTCAGGAAGAGTGGGAAAGAAAGAGAGTGATGCCAGGACCTATTTATATCAAGAAAAAAAAGAAGAAAGCAAGTAGTTAGGGTAGAATTAGTTATAATGTAATTTTCAATTTCGAATTATTGTAAAAGTGCTTTAAGATTATGATATTTCATAAAACTTTGTTGTAATCAGCTTATATAGTGTATTTGAAACTCATTCCACTTAGTAATTTCAAGTTGTCAGTTTTAGATTCCAAAAGTGCAATTTCAAGTTTAAATTTTAATTTCTTATCAAAGTGCTTAAATCCTGTTGCTCAGTGTTTGTTTGTGCTTACATCAGCTTATTTATAAGCTCTTATAAGTAATTGAAGCATCAGAATCATTTCATAGGCAGTTACATAAAATTACTCATAATTCAAGAAAAATAAATAAAAAATATAAAAAAAAGAGATAAAGAAGGAGGAAGTATGGGATTGTGAATGTTCATATGGTTTTAGAAGCTCATGGGAGCATAGGTGGTTATCTTTGGTCTGATTCTCATTTGCTTCTCATCTGGACCCTTTGTAAGGCTCACTTCCAAATTTTTTTTTCATTTGCATAATCTGAGTCAAGTTGTCAATGTTGGTTATTGTTGTTTATATCTATCTATTTGTGTTCATTGTTGACTTGTATAAGTTTGTTTCTCAGTTTCATATCCCAAATCTTTGATTACTTCATTTAGATCTTCAAAACTGTCTATTAAGGGGTGTTTGGATAAGTTGTTTTCATTGTATCACAGTGGACACTTGTTGTTGTAGTTTGTTGAATCAAGTCATTTTAAGTCTCATTCAGTCTAATTAAGCATAAAAACACTAGGTTGTTTTACAAATAGTCAAAATCCAAGTTCCCAAGCTATAGCAGTTAACTGTTGGTACTTTACAATCCCAAATCATTTATACTAGTTCATTAAGAGTTGTAGTTGCATAATTCAGCTTCATATTAACATATAACATCAATCTCAGTCCATTAGATCCATCAGAAATCCATAAAAGTCAAAAGTTCTTAGTTTCATCAAAAAGTCAAAGTTCACCTTTCAGATTTTTCCAAAAGTTCACAGATTTAAATAGAATTTTGTGTTTGTTTTTATGGATTGAAACTTGTTTATATGTGTTGTCTACCAGCTCAACTTTAGATTCCATCCATCATCTTAATTTTGTAAATTTTTCTGTGCCTTATTTCTTTGTCCAAAGTAGGCTGCAGGGCATATGCATGCCCTGCTACACAGACATCAGTCCAACACCCCAACTTTCCTTGCCTCTCATGGCTTACCTAGTGGGACCCAGAGGATGCTTATTGGCTTTTTGAAAAGCCAATAAGCCCCTCTTCATAGTTCTTGGCTTAATTTGGAATTTGAGCTCCAATTGCTAGGGCTGCACTACCTCTCAACATTGTCCCTTTTCTGTTTGGATTTTTGGTATTTGGAACTGCTTATTTTGGCTTAACAGCTTATCCAGGGACCACCTTTGGTTGTTTTGCCATCACACAAGTCTCTTGGACATGTTTCTACCCAATTCCATCCCTGGTTCTCAGCTTTGAGCTTATTCCAAGCTTATAGCTTAGACAGTTAACCAAAGTCAACTGTCTAAGAAATAAGCACTTGTTGTGCTTATTTCTGAGTTCCACCAAGCTTGTTTTTACAAAAGTTACTTGTTTCTAGGTTTAAATTAAGTTTCCAAAAGAAAAATTCCAAAAATCCAATTTAATTTTTAAGTGATAGTTTCTATTTAATGTGAATTAAATTTTAATTTTCAATTTTATATTTTTTTTAAGTACTTAGCTATTTTATAATTTTCTTAAATTCCTCTTATATTAAAGTATTTATAATAATTTTTTCAGATTTTTATTTTGTCATTTAGTATTTATTAGAATTAATCTTAGTTTTATTAATTATTAATTAATATTAAGTAATTAAATAGCATAATTAGTTTTTATTAAGTAAAACCTAGTTTTTATAATTTTCCTAGCTTTTATTTAATGTAAAATAATTTTAGAAATTTTCTTGTAATTTTTACTGTTCATTTGCTATTTTTCTTAATTTAAAATAGTTTAATTAGGTAATTAATAATTAATTAGTAATTAATTAATAGAAAAATCATAAAAAGACAAAAATACTTATTTTTAATTTTAAAATTAGTTTTTAGTTATTTTATAATTTTAGAAATTTTATTTTCACCTTTTTAGTATTTAATTAATATTGTATTATATTTAAGTATTTTAAATATTAATAATAAGTAATAAATAGTATTTAATTAATATTAAATAATTAATTAGTGTTAAAATTTATTTTCTTTTTCTAAAAAGTTTCTTTTATCTTGTAGTTTGTAAAAAAGTCATTTTCATCCCCTGGGGGTTTTCAGATTTCAGTTTTCACTTTTTATTTTGTACGTTTACGTTATTTTAACTGTAAATGTACGCGTTTTAGGTTCTAAACGTTTTTAGGTTTTCCACTTTTACAATCTTGTTAATATAGCTTAGTTAAGCTATTTTATTTTATATTTCAGTAGTGTAATTATCCACAACCCTTATTTTCCCATTTCTGTCCAAATTCACCCGATCACAGATCCGTTTGATAACCATCACAACCTCGTCGGGACATAACGACCCGGGGAAACACTATACTACCCGGAGCATTGGTCTAAGCTATCTTTGACTTTTTGACCATTTACCTTGGTCAGTATAATCTGACAATTTAGCATCGATCAGCGTACATGAGTGTGAGATGGTGGGGATGGGTATTAAGGGTGCGTGTAGTATAGAGGGTGAAAGAGGAGATGATGGTGGTCATTTCTATAGTGGCGGTGTAGTAGAGGGGGCGGCAGTGTGACGGTGGTGAGGTGTTGTAGCCGGCGGCTGCCATGAATGAGAGTGAGAGAGGTGTTGAATGATGAAGATGATAATGATAAAATAGGGTAAGGGATTTAGGTTTTACTAGTGTTTAGTTTGGGTAAATTGCAAATAGGTCCTTACATGTTATTTATTTATAAGCAAGGGTCAGGAGGAAAGATCAACAGTATAAAATCTTCATATGTTTTTTCCCAAAACCATCGTTCTAGCTCGTGATACATAGTAAAGGTTACTTAAAGAGAGTTATAACCTTCGTCATTCGCTTCAAAACCATTTTTCCATTAATTTGGTTATAAATACGTCAATTAAATAAAATATGACCGTTTCTCGTTTATTCTCGTTTTTATTTGGATTTCTAGTGCCGAAGTCGTGTAGTGCTTAACACAAGGTATTCGAACTGTCTAAAATTCACGTATCGCATAAATCAACCTGATTTTAGTTTACTGTTATCCATAATTTGTACGTGACGGGATACATAATTCAATCCCAAATTTCTGATTTGTCACAGCCTCCCAGCTATAGAAGAAACCCGTCCTAGGTTTCTCTTCAAGTTACTCGTTAAGGTTGAAAAGAGATAATGATAGATTCACTTGATTTCATCCTCACGTTCTCACGTGAGTGTGAGATTTTGTATCAGGATTGTTAGCAAGCTCAACGACAGAGATACAACTTAGCTTAGATCACCAGATCTTTCGCAAGTTCAGATTTCAATAGATTTCTTAATGAGATTTGACGTTCCTCATGCTGGAACAGAAGATCTAGGGATTTACAGAAGTAGTCTCTTACCGAGATGTTTTTCTGGTTTACGCTCATCGAGAGTTTTGTGTACTTCACCAAGTCCTATCGATACTATAAGTATTTCGAGTTATTGGTGATGTGTGGGATTGCGCCTACGCAAAATGTTTTACTTCTCAAGGGATCTTGAGAAGCTTGCAATCCCCACCAGGCAGTGTACCTGACCGATGTAGTATAGTGTAATGGCAAGTACCGGGGGATTGATCGTTCTACTTGGGGAATAGTGTTCGTTAGGATCAAAACTTAATTAAACTAGGTCTAGAGGTGAGGGGTGATTCTTTTTGTATTTTTATGGTTTTATGAAAAGCAAGTAAAAATCTCGGGTATTGGAAGAGTGGGCGGAATTAGTTGCTAGTCAACTAACCCAATTAACTACAAATGCAATAAAAATAAAATAAGAAGAAAGTAAATGTTGAGAAAAACCATATATGGAGAGAAACGTGTTTACTTAGATTTCACTACCCCTAGCTATTTTTCATTAATTGATTAGTTTGTTACAATTGCATGGATGACGGGTTATATTCCTTAATACCATTCGTGGGGCCGTGTATGATCTTCCCCAACTCTATAAGCTTCTACCTCTTCCTATGTCGAGCCAACAACTAGCTCCTAACATGGCCTCCTTAGTAGTCACTCAAGCATTAAATACAACCATTAAAATCGTAGTACACATTCGATTCATGTTTCTTAAGACGTTCAAGCATGTTACCAATTGGAAGTCTGCCAGTTTTCTTAAGCCTAACATCGATATCATTCATCCAATACAATTAATAACAAACAATCAACCAATAATCAATAGCTAGGTTTCATTACATCTAAGTAAACACAAAGAAAACCTAGCCTAACATGTTAAAGTAAAGACAAGCATAAGATGGAATCAAACAACACATAGACATATTGAATGATTATTGGAAGACTTATCTTTAATTAATCATGGATGAATTTAGGGTGAAAAACCCTGTAAAATTCGACCTAGGGTTTATCCCAAAGTTCCCCCAAAAGTTCTCTCCTTAATGAATGAAAATTAGAAAACTATATATAGAGACTACACGTCTGACAGCGTCATGTTGTAATTCTAACGGCGTCAACTAGCCGCCAATACTCTTCTCGGATTGCCTAGATTCAGATCTGATGCCGTCACGTATAAACCTTCATATGGCCGTCACGTGTTAATTTACTCTTGACGGCCTTGGCGTCCCAAAGCATGACGCCGTCACTCTTTAAGTCCCAAAAATATTCTGGCGTGTCTCGTGTAACTTTTTATCCACCTCTTTGCCTATACATGAAGCCGTCACCTCCAAAGCGTGACGCCGTCAGGTACTATTTCCAGCTTGATTTTGGAGACTTTGTCGTTTTCTTCACTTTTCGCTCCAAAAAAGTCCAAAATGCTTCTTTTTCCAGATTTCTTCTCCAAAGTACCTAAAATGACAAAAGGAATGAGGCAATATTTGATCAAATAATCATGACTTAGGGCTTAAATGACCCCCTAAAAGCGTAACACTTTTCGTCTCATCAATTGGTCTGATTCTATTATGAATTCGAGAGACGTGGCATAACAAGGTTTTAGCTCCTTACGTTCACTAGACGTAACACCTTATTGCTACTCGAGATTCGTAAGGTTCGCGCAAATCTTCGGCATAGTTTCTTCAATGATTGCAATTGAGTTGTATTTCTCCTTTGATCCAAATGATCTTTACAGGAGTTTCATGAATAAGTTCAGGATTAGTGAATTGGCTACAACCAGCTTCGTTCTATTAGATAGAAGGTTGGCATGTGTGGTCGCGAAGCGTCTTTAGCGGTACAACCTTGATGCTGGCGAGATCTCTATTATCTTCGGAGAGTTTGGGCAAAGGCGGATATCTCTCCCAGCCTTTTTCCAAAGTTAATAATACTTGTTACACGTTTTAGGTTCTCTTGCTCTGACTATTCATTCGAGGATGGTAGGTAGTATTCATATCATATCTCATTCCCATAGTCATCTATAGTAGTCCCTAGAATATCGACATGTGACGACTGTCTCAAATGATGGTGATAGGGGCCGGCACACTTTGCTGGGTGGGCGATTCCTTCCAGGTTTAGGTTGTCAGGCTTGTCCATATTATCACCTTCACCGATAATGAAAAAGTGAACTGGTTTAATAGGATGATCACAATTACCTAGATGGTTTTCTAACCACTATCTATTCTTGGTAATTCGGTTTACAGTGGTTTTCTTTTACTTCTTAAATGGAAATTTTGGGTTATTCAGGTGGTCTCTGGTGTTCGGCCTTCACCTTTGAAATACGTGAAACACTTACTGACATATAAAGCTAAGTCTCGGCTTGGGTTTCTAGTACCAGATATGGTAGTGGCGAAGTAATCGTCATACCCAAGGATCGGACTTATGACGGCCGTGTTCTCTATTTCCAATTAAGAGCATCTGCAACAACATTTGCTTTGCCAATATGATAACGAATTTCACAATCATAATCTCTAAGTAGTTTCGACCAGCGTCGATGTCTCATGTTTAGCTCTCTCTTTGGTCCAAGAGGTATTGTAAACTTACGTGGTCAATATTTATGATACACTTAGTGTCGTGTGGATATTATCTCCGTATCTATATGCAAAAACCACAACACCCAATTCCTAATCGTAGGTAGTGTAGTTTCCTCATACTGCTTAAGCTGTCAGAAGACATACGTTATCTCTTTCGCCCGTTTTTGACTTGCTAAGAATTTGCTGACATGGATTGCAATGTCAGTTTCCATGCTCGTTCCTAATTATCATTCCTTCTAGTCATGATACACCTTATCAGTTTTCGGGATGGTTGGATTATCCTGATTTATGCTACCCAAGCAAAATCTGGTATTGCATATTCCGTGGGGATTCATCCAGCTTTTATCTCTAAGGGATAGGGTTCTAACGGTATGTTTTGCATAAATGTTTCCCATTTTCCAACATACTGTAGATTTTTTCATAGTTGGTGATTCCTCGTCCTTGACAGTCTCGGCTTAAGCCTCAAGCATCCTAGCCGGTAAGGGTAACCTGATAGTCATCCCTAAGGCTCTGACTAATAATGGTTGCGCTCTCTCTACGTGGCCAAGAGCATTAGCAACCATGTTTTCTTTATCCGGGTAATAGCAAATTTGCAGTAGTAATCACCAGGCAGTTCTATCTAGTGAGTCTACCTTAACAGTCCGCTCTTTCTGATTCAGAAAACGTCGTAACCCTTATGGATGGTGTATACCATACACTTCGTGGGATATAGGTGTTTCCTCTAGATTTTGAGTGTAAGTACAACTGAACCGAGTGTTGACTCAGTAGTGGCGTAGCTCTCCTCGCATGTCTCGAATTGACGAGAGGCGTAAGCTACTTTCTCCGGAACACTTCACAAACTTTTATATAGAATATCACAATCTGCAACAGCACATACACTTCTTTCCGGTACAGATAGGTCAGGTGTACTATATCGCACCTACTTCCTAAGTCACGATGCTTCCTCTTCGTTTCTCATTAGTTACCCTTTTTATCATTTGGGTCAATCTTGGTTGAAGACTTTGCTATCTTGGAACATCTTTGATAAATCTTTAGTAATATTCAGTTAGTCTTAATTTTTGACGTACCTTGGTAGGAATGGTATGGGTAACTCAATCATTAATAGACTAAATCATGATGGGACTTCATGTGAATACAATTCACATGACCACGAAGTCGAACGTTCAAATTTTCAACTTTTATTCTCGAAGGATTTAGTCTATTGTTGTTCCTTCTCAAGTAGGCTTAAGGTTATTCCCCAGGTGTTCTTCGTGTTTCTCCAAAACTTCTCAAGTAGTTTAAATCATTATCGTTGGATACTATCACAACTTGACTAATTAAGGATTCGCGCACGCTATTCATGAGGTTCATGAAGGCGGCTGGGGTACTAGCTAACCAAAAGGCCTAACTAGGGGTTCATAAGTCGCAATGGCGCAAACGCAGCCTTCGGGAGTCTCTTTTCCCAGTCTATCGCTGCTGATGGTACTCGGATCACAGATCGATTCCTCACCTAGTTGTTCGAACCCAGAAGTTGATCAAAAGATGTTCGGTTTTCCGTAGAGGGCGTCCGTTCTTCATAGTGGTCTGCTCATCGTCATGTTCTAGGTCTAAGCAGTTTAAGACTTAACCAGTAGAGGTATAGGGGTAGTGGGTGTCAACTTTTAGTTATTCCTTCCATCAACTTAAAGTGTACATCCATTTCGACTCACCATCATCTATTCTCAATGGTATGCTTACTTTCCAATGTGAAGGGTAAAAATCATGTAGAATGATGTTGATTGCTACTAGCAATTGATCGGTCAGTTCTGTATCGTTCCTGACATCTATCGCAAAAATTTGACTTGAATTATGAGCCGAATATATCATCATAGTGTTTGACGTGATTGCTACGAGTAACCATGTCTATTATCCGCATACGAGGTTGCGAGTCATCAGGTAATTGTCCAATCCAAGTTTCGTCTAATCATCTGCGGGTATACTTAGGTACTAGAATGGGTAGAGTAGTGTGAAACGTTATGTGAAGAAGTTGTTCCATGAGATTAGGCGGTGTACCGAATCCTTTTGGATCTGAGTACGATGCAGGTTAAGGCGGAATTCGTAGGACATAAAAGAGTTAGAATTAGCTGAATTCGTAGGGAGTAAAAGAGATAGAATCAATGCAAAATGCGAGCTTTCAGACATAGAATGAGAAACTTAATTCTCGATAGAGGTTTAAGTAACCATTCCAGCATAACATGATACCTACCTAAATTATACACAGGTGGCCAGTCTCTATATAATTAAGGTCAAATGATGTCATGCCAAGTTTAGTTACAAGGGGTAGGTAATAAACCATTTGTGAGTTTACGGGATGCTATGATGATAGTGACGCATATAGCTTATTTATGATAGAGGTACGAAAGTCGAAAGATAACGTCGAGTAATTCGTTGGATGATGGCGAAATATGAAAAGTGCAGCGTGTATGTCTCGCCTCATGGAATAGTCATTACTTGACGTCACGTTATACTATGGTATCCTCTTACTTCTCGATTCTTCTTGGTTGTCTCCTATTTTCTTGGCTCCATAACTTCCACTCTTCTATAGTTCCCAATACCATATCAACTAGTGTTCTTTCTTTCTCCATCTAACACATACGACACTAGCCTGCCGATCCGACCCTGAGGTTGTTAGAACCAATGTATGGGTCTTAGATCTACGGTCTCTTGCTAAGTGTCCAACCTACAACACTTACGACACGTCTCGGTACACCAACCAGAGTGGTGGCGCTTATAACGGTCGTACTTAGGTTGATTCTCGTTGTATCTCTACTTTTCTCCAGCTTTGACAGCGTAAGCCTCAATGACCTCTTGTCGTCCGTCTGGCTTTCTTTCACCTTTTGAGAAATCTTCCCATGTTATCTGTTTTTCATTATCTCAACGACAGCATCACCAAGTACTGAATTCATGCGAGTCCGTGCCCAGTTTATGGTGTTGGGGAGGCTAGTTGTCTCTGCCGAGATTACACTATCTCTGAGTGGTTGAGATATTCTCGCAATGTAACGCTCGATCTTACAAGCCTCATTCTTTACCATCTCAAAGCACAACTGGACTAGCTCAATAAAGCGATAAGTGTAGGTTTGCAGGTCAATACCTCTCATCTTGTGATTCCAGGTCTTCTCACTACGTCTTGTCGTCAACCACTTCCTCAGTTGCATCTCATACCACTAAGTCCTCTACAGTATCGCGAAGTGTAGCTGACCACAAAGTAATCACGTCATTCTGGATATATGAGAGTCATTCATCAATATAGTGCTCTATCTTGAGCGATTCGGAAACGACGGGCCTGATTTGGCATGTCGATGCCTTTCGCCTCACGATTACATACTTAAATTTTCCATCTTCCTCTCCGCACCATGGAGTCAATAGTTCCTAAGCATAATCGCCTTAGATTCTCCTCAAGACATTAAATAAGTCGCCTCAATACTGGCAGGTCGGGGGTTACTATGTCGTAGTTTCATCTCACAGTGTGAACAGGGCATGCTTCGCCTTGGTTTTCCTTCTCACAATTTATCAATTCGGAATACGGGTTCAGTCTTTTCTAACCAATCATTCTAGAGCAACAACCCCTTCGATCTCACCAATCCAATTGACATATAACTTCATAACTCCTCATACGTTCCCTTACGGGCATCATTTTTGGGTCTTGAAGTTCTGGCAGAAGTGGTTGAGTGATTCGTATCAGTTAGTGTCTCGGCCACTCATTGGGCCACTAACTAATCAGTAAGTGCTCAATCCACCTTAGCATGTTTTGGCGAGGCCTGGTTGTTTGTAGCTTAGTTCAGAATGACTAGGGGTTGTCTATGACGTCCTTTGTTAATAGCTGTAGCAGGTTGTGTCCGCGTGATCCTACTAACTTTCATTTCAGGGCTGCTAATCTCTCCCAACAGACATC
The DNA here is from genome assembly GCA_030686995.1 of Artemisia argyi. Taxonomy (NCBI): domain Eukaryota; kingdom Viridiplantae; phylum Streptophyta; class Magnoliopsida; order Asterales; family Asteraceae; genus Artemisia; species Artemisia argyi. The sequence continues at coordinate 77,111,932 of CM060698.1, read as the reverse complement.
ATCGAGCTATATGATTTGGATATCGGGATAACATCGCACAAGATCTTTGATCCTCATCGCTAGAGTAATGAGATGAACTTCAATCGTGATATCAGGGATACTATCTTGCTCAACGGTTGTAGATTTTAGCTCCACTTAGCGAACAGGTACTTGAATTCATCAAACATCGGGATTTGGTGTGAGATTTCCGCACGTCCAATACGTGACTGATGGATGGTCACCGAGGTTATAGTGATAAACAACACAATTAAGGCGTAGGCGTAACTTTCAATTAAGCTCGATCATTCAGTGTCGATACAAGATTCTCAAGATTTCCTCAATGGTGAATAGAACCGGCGTTAGATGGTAACGTTATGTGATTGAGAAGCTAGGGTCTCTATCCAAGAACTTTTTGATTTAGAGTTCACATCAATCAGATTTATAACGATTCGCACTCCTGGCATAACAGTTTTAAAGTGGCTTCTTAGAAGACGCTAGATGGCATTTCAGAACAATAGGACGAATGTCCAATTGGGAGTTATTTAGTGTGGCTACATAGGAGTTCATGAGCATCACGAGAATGCGTAGAATTGTTACTATAAATAGTATGAGTGTGACGGGAACATATGAAAATGTCGCCATGTTAGAATTGAGTGGTGAGGACTGGATAGGGAGGAGACACAGTCTGTGACAACAATGTTATATAGTTATCATATTTCAAGGTATCACACACAACTTACGAGTCATAATGGTGGGTCATACGCTAATAAATTTTCTTCGACGCACTTATCGGCCCTGTTGGGTTCGTCAACCCAATGAGTCCGTTAACTGTGGCAGTTTGGTTTATTAATGTTAAACCAACCCGTAACTCAGATCATAACACAAATCTTCCAAATCAATCATACCACGTATCTCATCAATCAGCCATAATCTCAATTCAAGTGTCACACAGTTCTCAACCATACTAAATCAAGAAGTCAATGCATACTACATGATTCATAGTGTGTAGTTCTAACATGTAGTTAAGTTCTCGCGTCTAACTTCCAATATATAATCGCATTGTCTCCTCATAATATTCCAACTTAATTCGAGAGGCTTCTGCTTGGCAGCTGGCAGGCGTCAGTCGAGGATCGAATTTTATGAAAAGTGGTTATAGTTTAGGTTTTGAAAATTACCTAGTTCTTTATAACCTTGGCTCTGATACCAATCTGTAACACCCCCAAAATTTGGTACATCAGAAGACTTACAAGCTTTCGGGGTGTTACGGGGATTGGTAACATCACAAGTATAGATAACAAGATAGTATAGATTTGAATGTACTGAAAGCCTAACATTTGATTTAAAGTTTACATTCATCCAAAAGTAATGAAGGAAAGCCAAAAAATAAATAAAAGATAAGTCCCCATAGTAAAATCAGAGTTCTTGTCGATCCTTCAACCTTGCCAAATGCCAAGCCTTCGAAGTTCCAATACATCATGCTAACATCTTAGTTTCCTGAGAAGACATGCTAAAAAGGGTCAGCTTACGCTGGTGAGTTCATAGGTTTAGGTTAAAAGCAGTTGTGGATCTGAAGAGTTAAGTTCTATGTGTGACTAGAGGCAGGTATAGATTTCGCATTTCAACATCATTTCATAACCAAATCAATTCCATAACAATCGTTATTAAGTGGTCGTAGTGAGTGGGCCCCTCGGCGGTCACTATCCAGGCAACAATTATAGTAAGGAACCACCCATTACTACCCTGGACTATGCCGTAAGTAGTTATCTATACTTAGCTAGGCAAGAGTTATAGCAAGGTTGCTACCCTAGTCTAAGGCAACATCTACCGCAATCTAACCTTAACCAGTCAACACAATATAGCAAAATAAAGTAGCAGCAGGTCCGAGAAAATAGTTGCATGTTTTATCCCCCAAGTTTAGAAAGCAATAAAGTACGAGTAAAAGTGGGGATATGAAACTCACCTCGATTCCAGCAATGCACAATCATAATTAGTTCAGGAGTAGCAAGCACAATATAACGAAATAGATATAAGCAAGAAAGCAGCTAACACGTCTCAGAAACTACGGACTCGGCACAACCTAATCATATAAAACTCACCTCAATATAGTTCCAAAAGTTTAACATATTCCAATAATTCCCCGAATGTTTCCCGTTTTACTTTCTAAAATATCTGTTTGATATCATTTGGTATCATTGTGTGTGCGCCCATTAGAGACAAAGTCTTGACTCGAGTGAACTCACGCCAAGCAAGCTTATCAAGTATCCATGTACGTACAAGAAAAGTAGCACATAAAGGCATGAAGAATCAATCAAGCCAAGTAGTACACGAATGCATGAAACGCCATGCAAGTTATGTCTCATATCAAAGCTATAGTCAAGAGATATGACCTTCAGATTCGATAAGTTCTCGTACGAAGGGTCAATTTCTTATCAAATTTGTAAACTTGATAAGCTTAACCATTCTTCCGTTTACTTATTAATTCCAAAATCATATCGTAAGGTATAAGTCATAAGGATGTATTTCTCTTTAATAAAGTCGTCCGATACACTTGTCGAGCTCTTATTGGCTTAGTCAATCCAATAAGTCTGATAATTGTATGGGTTGATTATATTAATGTTAAATCAATCCGTAACTCAACATTTATTAGGTCTAATAAATAGTATATCAAATAGTACTTCTCGTTTTGTGTGCACTCAAAACTTTTAATAACTCGCATTAAATAAACCTTTACATTTTTAAAACCTTTCCGTTTTATTCTTAAAACGTTCCCTTTTTATTTATTAGTTCTCATTTAATATTAAATAACTTAAACTAGTTAGTTAACATTTATCATTAACTTATAATATTTCAATTCGTTTATTATCGTATAATATATATATATGTTAAACATATACATATATATTTATAAGTTTACGAGTCAAAATTAATTATATCACAAGTTATTGTCCGTTTCGAGTCTACGAGCTCGGGTCATTACTCCCAATCTTTATAATAATCATAATGTCCAAGATCTATTTTATGGCATTGTCGGGGTCAACTAAGACTAAAAAGTCAAAGTGACACCGACATGGCACAAAGTTCACAAGTTATATCAATATTAGATCAAAATAAATAAATAACAATCTCATCTCGTAACCTAGTCCAAAACCAATAACCGCAATTCAACTTCAATTACTCGTGGCCGACTACGGCACACGTCTAACCTATCTCCGTCAACTACAAATCATCACCCCAACAATATTAACAACAAAATATTGCCGAGACCCTAGTGGTCTCGGCTTAACTCCCTCAGCACCAAACAAACCCAAACGAACCTATTAACTTTTACAGCTACAATTCCAACAATAATCCATCTCGCCAAAAATGATCAATAACCAAATTTTTGCCGAGATCGAAAAGGTCTTGGCTCATTCTCTTGTTTTCGACAGTCCCAACATCAACAACAATAAAATACAACAACAAGTAATCAATCATAATTTTGCCATAAACAAACACCAACAACTAAAACAACAACTTCATCAAAAATAGCAACACCAATATCTACTCCTACCGAGACCCTAATGGTCTCGGTTTTGTCTACTACTCTCGCCATAGCCAATAATCCAAACGGACCCTCACGCTTGAGATTCCACAGCCAAAATCAATAACAAAAATAAACAATGACAACTACAAGTATACCACAAATTCGGTAACACAATTAGGACCTTAAGAATACCATGGATCAAAAGCTAATACGCCAATACCGTGAGCATAGGCTCACGGCACAGCCTGGTCAAGGCACACAAACATGGACACGGATACCAAACAAGTTCCAATCATGTTTTTATTATTAAAAATCATTCCATATGTTTTCCTATTTAAATCTGACGTAAGTGAACAAAGATACATGACTCATGAGTCGTGAGTCGCGTTTACTGAGTCACGATGGTGCGTGACTCAGCCTCCTTACCTTTTTCTTCGACAAAACTTATGTTGGGGGTGTTTTGAGTGATGGTGGTGGCGCGTACATGAGTGTGAGATGGTGGGGATGGGTATTAAGGGCGCGTGTAGTATAGAGGGTGAAAGAGGAGACGATGGTGGTCATTTCTATGGTGGCAGTGTAGTAGAGGGGGCGGCGGTGTGACGGTGGTGAGGTGTTGCAGCCGGCGGCTGCCATGAATGAGAGAGAGAGAGAGAGAGAGAGAGAGAGAGAGAGAGAGAGAGAGAGAGAGAGAGAGAGAGAGAGAGAGAGAGAGAGGGAGAGGTGTTGAATGATGAAGATGATAATGATAAAATAGGGTTAGGGATTTAGGTTTTATTAGTGTTTAGTTTGGTTAAATTGCAAATAGGGTCTTACATGTTATTTATTTATAAGCAAGGGTCGGGTGCAAAGATTAACGGCATAAAATCTTCATAAGTTTTTCCCGAAACCCTTGTTCTAGCTCGTGATACATATTAAAGGGTACTTAAAAAGAGTTATAACCTTCGTCATTCGCTTCAAAACCGTTTTCCATAAAATTTGGTTATAAATACGTCAATTAAATAAAATATGACCATTTCTAGTTTATTCTCATTTTTATTAGGATTTCTAGTGCCGAAGTCGCGTAGTGCTTAACACAAGGTATTCGAACTGTCTAAAATTCACGTATCGCATAAATCAACCTGATTTTAGTTTACTGTTATCCATAATTTGTACGTGACGGGATACATAATTCAATCCAAAATTTCTAATTTGTCACAGATACCCCTTCATCCCTTAGTTTGTGAGCTGTTGCAGTACTACTAGGTGCATATTTCGAGGTTTAATCCCTTTGGTTATGCAAAATTGACCACCTACATTGTAATGTCCAAAGCCTATGGTCTCGAACCTTCTCTTTTGGTTTTGAGGGGTTTTTTGAATCTTTATCCTGGTGGGAATTGGCTTACTTTGGCAAAGAAGGTTGAGTCCGATGTTCCCCCTTTGATTGTTAAACCCTTTACTAACATTAAGGATTGGAAGGTTAGTTTCTTCTATATTCAGAACACCATTGTTCCTGCTGAATACCCTGCTCTTCTTGACAAAAGATACCAGTTTGATGTGAAGCGTTTCAATGATCCTTTGCTTCATCATGTCCAAGAGGATCGGATCCTGCGTACCAACATCTTTCTCGTTACACTGTGGATGTTCAAACCTTTCCCGAGCCTATTATTTTTATGGCTGGGATTGTTGATCGATGGGAGGGGTCTCCATATGCTTCTTGAGATCATATATGATGGAGAGAGTATGTATATTTTTGTTCTCTTATATCTCATAACTTTTCTGCTGATATTTATCTTTTTCTTTCTATGTTTGCAGAGATGGCATTTCGAAACTTTGTTGGTGCTGGAATTGCTAAAGAGGTTACTTTTGTTCCTAAGGATCCGAAGGAGTTTAGTTATGGGTTTGGCTCCCCCTCTGGCTCTGTTAACAAACATGCTGCTGCTATTCTTGTTGTGCCTGTTTTGACAGTGAGCCCTTCTCAGCAGTCGAAGGAGGAGAGGCCTTTGGAGGAGGATGATACTAACCTGTTGGTTGAGAACGTTGCAGATTCTGACGACCCTCTTTCTGGGGGTGAACAGGTTGTTGTTTTGGGCTCTTCTGGCATTGCTGACAGGGTCCGCAATAGAAAGGGGACAAGTGCTAAAGCTCTAAAGCCAACTCCGAAAAGAAAACTTATGTTTCCCACCTCTCATACTAAGGCCACTAGACAGAAAGGGCCGAAGGGTAAATGTATTCTTGAATATGCTTCCGAAGATCCTGATCTGGCTAACTAGGATATCCATGGTGAGTAGTTCTTCGTTGCTTTTGGTGTTCTTTCAATTTCTATTATTCTGATCTTTTAATTCCTTCGCAGGCCTTTCCAATACCAGGGAGCTTCCCAACGCCTTCTCCTGTCATCAACTTGTTGAAAAGGTGACCCCTGCAAATTGGAAGAGTACCTTGGAGAACAAGTCTATAAAACCCAAATTTTCATAGCATGTTTAAATTACTAAAATTCCCTCCAATTTGAAATTTTGAAGAATTATGTACGTTTACCAAACAAACCCTAAATCAAAAACGGTTATCGTACAATCACAAACATGGTTATGTAACTTCAAGTAAATGACAATTGAGCTACTACAACATTTTAAGAACTCAAGAATATGAAATTTGGATTAAGAACTAAATGTTACACGCTACGTGACCTAACGGGTCCAGAAAACATTTAAAACTTGTACACAACTTATAAAATAAATCATGTAACTTATCCTAAGTAAAAATTGATCTTTTTGACTATTTGTCCATCATTATGGCCGCCCTCCCCTTAAATAAAATTAAAAATCTCATTAAAATGCATTAAATCAAAATTAATGGTATTAAAAATCATATTAACTCTCAATAACTTCCATAAACATAAAATTGATCATTCTTCTTCTCCTCTCCTCATACCAAACGACCCACACACCCATATTACACACCAAAATTTTGCTCTTTGATCATTGGTAATTATTCATACGCGTTCGTGGGAAGATTTGGTGCACGTAAGAATTTGTTTGGAAGCATTTGGAGACCTAATTCTTGCTCTTTTGTTCCATTCGACACCTATATTGATAATAGACAGGTTTGTTTTCTTCCATTTTGATTGTTGTTCATCTCTTTAATTTCCTTTCGTCACGATTATCTTGATACGTGAGAATTAAAAGATACGAATTGATATACATGAAAAAATCAAACCATAATTATAATCATGAAGGAATTGACAAACTTTGGTTATCTTGATAATATTATGGTTAGAACATGTTTGTGGTAACATTTGTAACACATTTATGCATTGGTTTGGATCGAAACGAATTTCTTCTCATTTTTATTTTGGGGTCGAGACCTATATATGACCAAAATGATTTTTGATGTTGAATTTGATAAATGTTATATGTTATGAATGTTTAATTTAGTGTTTGGATTGATTTGGTATATCATGTAATTAATTTGGTTAGTTAAAATTGATGAAAATGGAAAATGGTTTTACATATGGATTGACTTTTAATTGATTTGATGAATTCTTAATTGTTTTGATATTTGATGATGATTATATGTTTATGATGATGTTATGATAAGAATTGTATAATTAGTTTGTTAATTGTTGAATTAAAAAGGTAAATGATTTGTTGTTTTGATTATGGTTAAACATGTATAAATGAAATTAGGGTTTATATTATTTTTATTGATTAAAATAATGATGATGATGATGATTGGTGTAATGTTTATGTGTTTGTTAGGGTTTTTGGATGAATTATATATGATATTTGTTTTATAAGTTATAGGTTAATTTTGTAAATTAGAAAACTTAAGGGTGTGTTTTGTCATTTTGCATATCTCGAGTTAATTAAAATAAAGGGACCAAAATTGTAATTTTGTGATACTTGATGGATTTATGTGGTTATTTGATTAATTATGAGGTTTATATGTTAATTAGATAATTAAAAGGTCTAAATTGTAAATATGATAACTAGAGGGACTAAAAATGTAAATATGGTTTATATATACATGTCACGACCTGGAAAATGTATTAGGGACTTTATTTGTCATTTTTGAATAGTTGTAGTGCTTATGTGATAATTGTATTAATTAATGGTTTAATTATGGTAAATTAGTAAATTAAATGATTAAATTGTAACTTAGGAAACTAAAGGGTGTAAAATGTAAATTTGGCATAATTGGGTGATGTGACTTAGGTATATGTGTTATATTATTTTTATTTTCATTTTTGACCCTTAACTTGCTAAATTGACACATTTAACCCTTATTTATATAAACTTCGCAATTGAAACCCTAATCTTGGAAAACTTGTAATAATTGAAATCCTTGACATATCTAATTATGGAAACTTATTAAAATGATAAAACTAATCATATTAAATATGTCTATAATTGGAAACTTGCTAAATTGGGAAATCGGCTAATTATGGAAATCTGCTATTTTTGGAAAGTACTATTTATGAAAACTCCTTAAATTGGAAACCTTCTAAATAAGGAAAATTATTAAAAAATGGAAAGTCTTATAAAATACCTAAACTACCTAAAGTGGTAACCTACCAAATATGGAAAGTTAACTAAAATAGAAAGTTACTAAAAATGGAAAGTTTCTAAAAATGGAAAGGTAATTAAAAGAGGTAACCTATGTAAGCTGAACTCTTCTTAACTCGAATTCACTTTCTCCTAGGTCCGGTGAAGCGGGAGTGATCCATCTCTCCTTTGATTGACCTTGCTTGTTTGTTTGAACCAAGGTACAGATATTCCGCACTTTTTCAGCAAGAGTGCAACGATTTTCTCTCTCATGACCTTATCTCTCTTCTATATTATTTGCCTATATTATATTGGACTATTGATAATCGATCTTTTCATTTGAGACTTGACATTGCACCTTTGATATGGTTACATTTTAGAATTTGACCTTTGGTATATTGAACCTTTGATATTAGCCATGATATTGAACCTTGACTATATGGTTATGATCTTGTCATCTACACTTTGACTTGGACTTTGACTATTTGACCCTTCAGTATTTACCCAGGTATTAATTGTTCCCAGTTGTGGGGGGGGGGGGGGTCCATGACCATAGCATTGATGCACCGATGTTATGACTCTAGTATGGTTGGAGAGATGTACCACACCGTCCCTATTTGCTATCTGCTATGGCCATTATTATGATTATGATTTGTTTGCAGGGGTGTATGGATGCATCCTAGATTTGATTTGATATTTGTTTTGGCTACTATGATTGGATATTATATTGATTGGTGATTGGGCATGCGTGCATGCAGTCCCTTCACATTTTGGGAGCTAGCTACTCCATTGGGCTACTAATTGATTTGATATTTTTTTGGGCCTGGGTTAAAATACTGAATCCATATTCATACCCTTTATACTTAAACTTTGACAACCTTTGATTATCAATTGACACCATATGTATTTTATCTTTGCATCTATTTGTTACCTTATCTCTTTTGATCTGATTTGTTATTTGTTAATATACACTTAGCTCTTTATGCTCAGCTGCTTTTCCTTTCCTTGCGGCAGGTTCTTACGCTAGGAGTGGGGTTTAGCTTTGGGGATGAGATAGACTGGACTACCATAGAGCTTTATTTAAATAAAATAACTTTATTTCATTATCGTTTATTTCCAAATGTTGGACAATTGTAATGTACTTTCCTTTGTGTGGTTTTGGGGACGTTGGATGTTGTTTTAGTTCCCTTTGATACTCTTTGATGATTTTATTTAAGACTTCCGCTGTTTGATTTGAATATGTTTGTATCTGATGAGTCACCATAAAGTAATGTTTCTACCCTTGCCGGGTTGGGGCGTTACAATTTATGGTATTAGAGACAGTTCGAATCTTTTGGGCTTATGCCATGACCTGTGAGATTTGGGTAGACGCTAGGCTTTTGTTTTGTCTTTTATTTTTGTACTTATATTCGTATATCTTTCACTAATCGTTTGGTATCGTTCTAGATGGTGAACCCTCCAAATGTTGATGAGGTTGTTGCTCAAGCAGTAGCTGCTGCTATTCCTCAGATTCTTAAGACTCTATGAAATACTGAAGGGGATAGGAACAACAATGAGGGTATTAATATGTGGAATGAGCGTTTCAACAAGCTGAAGCCTATCTCTTTCAAGTCCACCATCACTCCTATCGAGGCGGAGGACTGGATTACTCATTGTGAAAAGTTGTTTCAGGTAGTGGGTTGTCCTGATGAGGTGAAAGCATGTATGGCCGCTTTCAAGCTTGAGGGTGATGCCCTCAATTGGTGGAAGGCTCATGTTTAGGCAAAGGATGGTGATACTTATGTCGAGACATGTACTTGGGCTGAGTTTCGTGAGACCTTTTACAAGAGGTATATCCCTTTCTCAGAACAACAGAGATATGAGAGGGAGTACGGTACGATCTACCAGTTAGAGCGGGAGAACTCAGCAGAGTACATGGAGTGTTTTCTTAGGTTGGCTAGTTTCGTAGGACCTATTGTGACTGGGGATGCACACAGACAGACTCGTCACTACAAGTGGGGTTTGAAGCATTGGGTGCTTGACCGTATTGTTAATACGGAGTATGCTGATGTGTCGATGGTTTGTGATACGACATGTAATATTGAACTATTACATGAGGGTAGAGTGTCAAATAAAAGGAATTGTGATGGGGACAGGATACTGTCTGGGTTTTCCGGGCAGTAGAACAGGGGTTTTGACCATCGAGGTCGTTTTAAGCAGAGTTTTGATCACCGCGGTCGTTCGGACCGTCAGTTTAAGCACAGGGGATAGTTTAACCGAGGACAGGATCAGGGTCAGCAGGTTCAGAGGGGTTCTGATTATAAATCTGCGGGTAGGTATGGTGACAGGTTGGGTAACACCAACCAGAGGCAGTTTTCTAGGGGCAACCAGCAAAACAGGTACTCGGGTTATGGGTCTTCGTATCAGCAGTACCGTTCTGGGAATTCGTCTGGTCAGCAGAAGCATGCTGAGATTTTTCCAACCCCACCACTTTGCCCTACATGTGGTAAGGTACATCTCGGGCCATGCTACAAAGCCACAGGAGCTTGTTATCAGTGCGGCTCCACTGATCATCGGGTGAAGTACTGCCCGATGAAGGGTAGCATTGTTCCTACATGCTCTTCTCAACCTTCTAATTCCTCCGGACGTGTTTACTCTCTTACTCGCGAGCAGGCGGATAGAGCTACAGGTACCATTACGGGTTTTCTGCATATTGGTGAGCATACCGCATTTGTTTTATTTGATACTGGCGCAACTCATTCTATTATATCTGTCACATTCTCTAAGAAACTGAAATTAACCCCAACACCATTAATTAATCCTTTATCTATTTCTACGCCCATGAAAAGTAACACCATCATTAATCATGAATTTGTAAATTGTCTGCTACGTTTTGATGATCGCATACGCCCGGCTAATCTTCTTCCGCTTGACATGTTTGATTTTGATTTGATTCTTGATATTGACTGGTTGGATTTTGATCAAGCCACTATTGATTGTCATGCGCAGAAGGTTATATTTGGAAATTTGTTTGAGCCCGAATTTGTATACTTTGGTTCTCAACCACTTCGATCTGTTAAGATCATATCCTCTTTGAAGGCGCGTACTTTGATATCCCACGGTTGTGCGGGTTTTATTGCTTCTATTCAGGACACTTCAAAGGAGAGTCCTACTATTGACAGTATTCGGGTTGTCCGTGATTTTGCCGATGTATTTCCGGAAGAGCTTCCGGGTCTCCCTCATAAACACGACATAGATTTTGGCATTGATCTGATTCCGGGTGCTGAACCCATTTCTAAGGCTCCCTATCGTATGGCTCCTGCTGAATTGAAAGAGTTGAAAGATCAACTACAGGAACTCCTAGAAAGTGGATTCATTCATCCGAGTGTATCTCCTTGGGGAGCACCTGTTTTATTTGTGAAGAAGAAGGATGGTAGTATGAGGTTGTGTATAGACTACCAGGAGTTGAATCGTATTACTATTCGTAACCGTTATCCTTTGCCTCGCATTGATGATTTGTTTGATCAGCTCCAAGGAGCTAAATGTTTCTCCAAGATCGATCTTAGGTCTGGTTATCATCAGCTTCGGGTTAAGGAGCAAGATATTCCTAAGACTGCTTTTCGAACCCGCTATGGACACTATGAGTTTTTAGTTATGTCTTTCGGACTGACTAATGCTCCGACAATGTTTATGGGTCTTATGAACCGCGTATTCAGTTCTTAACTCGACAAATTTTTTATTGTTTTCATTGACGATATTTTGGTTTATTCAAAGTCTAAGGAAGAGCACGAACATCATCTTAGTACGGTTTTGCATATTTTGAGACAGGAGAAGTTGTATGCGAAATCCTCCAAGTGTGAATTCTGGCTTAGTCAAGTTGCTTTCCTTGGTCATGTCGTATCTGCTAGTGGTATTACCATGGATCCGACGGAGGTTGAAGCTATCACTAAGTGGCCGAGACCTACTACCGTAACCGAGGTAAGGAGTTTCCTTGGTTTGGCAGGTTACTATCGGAGATTTGTTGAAGGATTCTCACAACTTGCCTCACCATTGACTAAGCTGATGAGGAAGGGTTTGAAGTTTGATTGGACCGATGAACAACAAAAGAGTTTTGAGACTCTGAAGCAGAAACTTGTGTCATCTCCTATTTTGAAACTTCCATCTGGTACAGGCGGATATCAGATTTATAGTGATGCTTCCAAAAAGGGGTTAGGTTGTGTTTTAATGCAGCACGGGAAGGTCATTGCGTATGCCTCACGTTAGTTGAAACCCTATGAGGAGAACTATCCTATGCACGATCTAGAGTTAGCTGCAGTTGTTTTTGCTCTTAAGATCTGGAGACATTATCCATATGGGGACTCTGTTGATATCTTCACGGATCATAAGAGTATCAAGTACATATTTACCCAGAAGGAGCTGAACATGAGACAACGTAGATGGTTGGAGTTACTCAAGGACTATGACACTAACATTCAATATCAACCGGGTAAGGCTAATGTAGTTGTCGATGCTCTTACTCGTAAGTCGGGTATGATTGCTAGTCTGAAGTTTGAGCCTAAGATTTTGCATGATCTTGAGCTCATGGAAGTGGAGTTCTGTTTGCCTGGGCGCGACAGTTATTGGGCAAGCTTGAAGGTTGAGTCTAACTTGATCTTGAAGATTAAGGAAGCTCAGCGTGACGACGGTGAGTTATGGGAAATTGTTCAGAATGTGGAAGAAGGGAAATAGTCTGAATTTCGGGTTGAAATGACGGTATTGTTTGGTTAGGAGATCGCCTTTGTGTTCCAAGCAATCCTGAACTTCGTGAGACAGTCATGTCAGAAGCTCACAGTTCTCCTTTCACTTTACATCTGGGATCCACTAAGATGTATCGAGATTTGAAACAACATTTCTGGTGGAATGGGATGAAGCAGGATGTGGCTTCGTATGTTGCTAGGTGTTCGATTTGCCAACATGTAAAGATTGAACACCAAAGAGCCAGTGGTCTTTTGCAGCCGTTAGAGATTCCTCAGTGGAAGTGGGAAGAGATAACGATGGATTTTGTTACGGGTTTACCGGTCACACGAAAAGGACATGATGCGATCTGGGTAGTCGTTGATCGGCTAACCAAGTCAGCTCATTTCCTACCGATCAAGAAAGGTTATGGTGTAGCGAAGTTGGCAAAAATCTTCCAACAGGAGATTGTTAGATTGCACGGCACTCCGGTTGCAATTATTTCTGATAAAGATCCGAGATTTACTTCGCATTTTTTGAAGGGGTTACATAAGGCTTGGGGCTCTCGTCTTAAGTTCAGTACCGATTTTCACCTACAGACGGATGGTCAATCTGAGAGAACTATCCAAACATTAGAGGATATGTTACGAGCATGTGCACTTGATTGGACTGGCAGTTGGGATGAGTACTTGTGTTTAGTTGAGTTTGCATATAACAACAGTTGGCACGCTAGTATTCGGATGGCACCATACGAGATGTTATATGGACGTAAGTGTAGATCACCTACTATGTGGGACGATGATGAGGCGAAAAGTGTCCCACTTTTAAGGGGTCATTTAAGCCCGAATTTGTGATTATTTGATCAATTATTGCCCTAAATCGTTCCTTTTTGTCATTTTAGGTACTTTTGAGAGCAAATTCAGAAAAGGAAGCATTTTGGACATTTTTGGAGCGTAAAAGTGAAGAAAACGGCAAAGTCTCAAATTCCTTGCTGGGAACAGTACCTGACGATGTCAAGCATTAACACAGGACGGTGTCAAGAGTGATGAAAGAGGTGGAAGTGGATATTACAACGTGAGAGCCCAGAACATTTTCAATGTAATTGGCCTGACGGCGTCACCAAGGCCGTCAGGGTCAAAATGCATGTGACGGCCCAGAGTAGATTTACACATGAAGGCGTCAAGACTGGATCTAGGCAATACGAATTTCAATTTGGCGGCGAGTTGACGGCGTCAGAAGCCAATACGTGACGCCGTCAGGATGCTTAGTCTATATATATTTTTCCAATTTTTCATTGTAAAGAGTGGAACATTGTGTGGGATATTAGGGCATAAACCCTAGACGAACTTTACATCTTTTTCAAGGGTTTCAACCCCTTGATTCTTCCATGTTCAATTGAAGATAAGTACTTATTCAAATCATTCAATATGCCTATGTGTTGTGTGATTATATCTTGCGCTTGTCTTCTCTTTAACATACTAGGCTAGGTTTTTATTGTGTTTGCTTAGATGTAGTGAAACCTAGATGTTGATTATTGGTTGATGGTTTGTTTATAATTGTTTTGGATGATTGTATTCGATGTTAGGCTTAAGAAAACTGGCAGACTTCCAATTGGTAACTTGCTTGAACGTCTTAAGAAACATGATCGGAGGTGTACTACGATTTTTGGTTATATTTAATGCATAAGCGAATTCTAGTGATCCCATGTTAGGAGCTTCTTAGCAGGCTCGGCATAGGAGTGAAGTATGAGCTTATAGAGTTAGGGAATATTGTACACGGCCCTACGACTAGTATTAAGGAATATAACCCGTCATCCATGCAATTGTAACAAGCTAATCAACCGGTAAAAGATATCTAGGGAGTAATGAAGTATAAGTAAACACATTTTCTCTCATTATTGTTTCCACCACAATTAGTTTAAGTTTTATTTTATTTTATTTTGATTGCATCTTTAGTTATTTGGGTTAGTTGACTAGCAACTAATTTCGCCCACTCCTTCAAAACCCGAGATTTTACTTGCTTTTCATAAAATATAAAAATACATAAAGAATCATCCCTCACCTCTAGACCTAGTTTAGTAGACTCTCTAATCCTAGCGAACACTATTCCTAAGTTGAACGATCAATCCCCTGGTACTTGTCACTATACTATACTACAATGATCAGGTACACTGCCTGGTGGGGGTTGCAAGCTTCTCAAGATCTCTTGAGAGGTAAAACCTGTTGCGAGGGCGCAATCCCTTACATCAAGTTTTTGGCACCGCAGCCCGGGGAATAGTTATTGTCAAGGTTAGAATTTCTTTTTATTAGGTCTACTTACTAGATTCCTTTCTAGTAAGATTTTTATTTTTATTTTTAGGTTTCTTTAGTCTATCTTTTTCTTTGTGTCTTTGTTCGTATAAGGTTTGTCTTTATGGATTTTGAGAATAAGCGTTTAGAGGTTAGCAAGAGGCTTATAGAGCATAAACGAAGAAAGAGGGAAGTTAACGCATTCAAGGGATTTAATAAACCTCTCCAGATGAAAATTGAGTTTACAAATTTCTCTCCAACCCCTGAGGAGTTAAGTTACCATAGATTCCTTTTACAACACCCCTGCTCTTCGAAATATAGGAAGAAGCCATGGATTAGGAAGCGTAACTATAGGAACATCAAAATTCCTTGCATGGTTGGGTACATGTTTAGAGAGCATACATACATTGATTTAAAAGCACCCATGAATATTATGTCTAGGCTCTACTACAATTGGATTATGAATGAAAGGTTAAACCCCAGAAAAGACCCTCATAACCCTAATCGACTATGTAATTTTGTCAGGAGAGTAGAAGGGGTACACATCTTTATAGGAAACTTCACTTATCAATGCAACTTTGTAATCCTAGAAGATGTTAAGGGCATTATAGATCCACACTTAGGAGAAATGGTCCTTGGGCAACCTTTCGTTGAGGTGACTAAGATTTGTTGTGATCATGGGAAGTGTTAGGATTAAAAGTGACGATCATTATTGAGTCAAATAGTTAGTTAAATATATTCATGTAATAGTTAGTTGAATGCTAGTCTATTTAGTTTATGTAAAAGCCTAAATGGCTTGGCCCAAAAGAAGGCCTAAGAGAAAGCCCATGGTGGCTAATGTAAAAACTATAAATACCCTCCTAAGCTTGTTAGGAAGGGTGGGAGTTCATGTTATGTAAGGTTTATTTTACACATAGTGCTCTCCACCTCTCTCTCTCTCTACTTTCTCTCTCTAGTTCTTCTATCTCTCTCTAACATCATATTCATAGGTGATAAAGCTAGATTTACGGTCCTACAAGTGGTATCAAGAGCCAAGGGATGGTTTTAGGTTGTTTTAGATTGATTTTGGGTGAAAAAAGTGGATTTAGGGCTTATTTTTCGGATCAGGTTACTGTTCATCGGCGTTTTTCCGAGTTAGGAAAGATTTTATCGAATTAAGAAAAAATTTTATCGAGTTAAGAATTTTTTTAGCGAGTTAAGAAAATTTTTAGCGAGTTATGAAAATTTTTATCGAGTTAAGAAAACTTTTAGAGAGTTAATGAAATTATTAGCGAGTTAAGAAAATTTTTAGCGAGTTAAGAATTTTTTTTTTTAAAATTTTTTTATCGAGTTAAAACATTTTTTATCGAGTTAGAAATTTTTTATTAAGTTCGATTTTTTTTTATCAGGTTAAATATTTTTTTTTTATCGAGTTAGAAAATTTTTTATCGAGTTAAAACATTTTTTATCGAGTTAAGAAGTTTTTCCGAGTTAGAAAATTTTTATCGAGTTAGCTATTTGTATCGAGTTTCTTACTTTGGCGAGTTAGTCATTTTAGCGAGTTAGCTAAAACACCTTATCGTTTATCGAGTAAGGATTTCACTTGGGTTTTTCTAAATGAAACTCTGCCAAAATTTCTCTAGCTTTACCAAGTTACCAACCTTATCGAGTTAAAAAAAAAACAAAGTTTTTTGGCAGAAAAATTTGAGTAAAATTTATTTTTGAGAGGTGACTAAACGTTCAATTTTTACGCGAAATTCAAATTTTGATATAACGTTGAAAATTTTGGCCCGAAATTCAAATTTTTAGGTCAAAATTCAAATTTTTTTGGCAAAATTTGGCGTAAAAATTTTTAAAACTCAAATTTTTCTGGTAACTTTAGAATTGCATTTCTTAGTGATTTTCAAATTTCGGGAAAGAAAATTTTCAAAATATTTTTGGAGGGAAAATTCAAAATCACTAATATCTACCATATTCGCTTTTCAATCTTCGCCAAAAACATCTAATCTTCAAATAACAACCTTTGTTATCTTCAACGATCCAAGATCAACTTTATCACACATCGTTTAACAATGGAAATGAAAATGCAAATCCAAGAGAGAGATTCAAAGAAAGTGTTTACAGTGTTCAAGTCATATGTAGAGAAGGTCATCAATATTTATGGTTATGAATGAAGATTCGATCAGGCATTTGAATACTTCATCCGAGTCCGATATCACAATTTCAAAGACAAACTCAACCAAAGCCTGAATCAACTTGAAATGCTACTTAATGAAGAAGAACTTGATACGAGTAACTGCAAGGAAGCTTTTAAAGTGATCCAAACTCAATTTCAGAGTATCTTTAACCCTTGGATAATGAACCAGTCAGAGTTTATCGATGCATTTTACCAACAATTTTAGGTAAGCTATGCGACCTTCCGAACTACATGCATCAATCAAATGGGTGACCTCGAAAAGATACTTGATGTTGTGGAAGCTGAGTTAAATGAAATTGAGAAGCTGAAACAGGAAAGAGAGCAGATTGAAAAAGATATGCAGTTAAAGGAAAGAAAGCAGATTGAAAAAGATATGCAGTTAAAAGAAAGAGAGCTAATTGAAAGAGAGATGCAGTTAAAGGAAACAAAGGTGATTGAAAGAGAGACAGAAAAAGATTTTCAAACAGAAGAGGAAACAGTCAATGAGGGAGAAGCATCTGATGATAGTTTGATTTTCACGGGAAGTGATTCAACTTCAGATCAGCAGGTTGAAAGCAGCAGTCCTAGCTATGATTCAGATACTGATGGTACACAAAGGAATAAAGCTGTTTGGGATACCAAAGATGATCATATCAGACCTACATCAGACACAGAGTTATTAGCTACGGTACAACATTCAAACAATAATGATAATATTGTTGTGTTCGATAATGTGTTTGCTCATAATCAGACACATCCTGAGCATTCTGAGTCTATTACAGATATGTGGTGGAACAAAATAATAGTAATATTACTTTTGCTACTCCAGATATGGATCCTAATAGAGGTGAGCCTGCCTAGGATGGATCTTCTTATGAACAAGATCGTGCTTTATTTGCTTCTTTAATCGATAATTTCAAACATGAACTTGAAAAGTGCAAAGAGGACAATCGCAAAGCTAAGCAAACGGATGTCTTATTGACAAAACAGCTTGAGAGATTTAATGAAATGGAAAAAGGTTTTCAAAATATAACAAAAAGAAAAGCTGAACTTGAATTTGAAAACTCAAACCTTAAATCTCAAGCTCGGAAGTTTGAAATGTATGGAGAGTCTGTCGAACCACTTTTAAACAGAAAAGAAGAACTTGAAGTTGGTTATAGAGACGCTGTTCTTCGTGAAAAATGTTCCATTCAAAAACTGGATGAACAAATGGTTCTTAACAACAGAAAGGTTCAAGCGCTTTTAAAAGAGAACTCCAATTTGAAAAGTGAAAATTCAAGGCTTCAGAAAACCAATTCAAATTTCGAGGTTGTTAACACAAAACTTGTGAATGAAAACAAAGAGTTTTTGAAACGAGCAAACGATCTTGAAAACAAACTTTGTACAATGGGACAGACATCTCAAACTTTTAACATGCTGCCTACTAAAGATAAGGAAGTTGATAAACAAACATCTGGGATTGGTTTTATGAATAATGCTCATGTGGAAAATGAAAAACCGTGTTGGTTAAACAAAGTGCAAAAATTGACACCTGTTTTGTATAACGCTGAAGATATGGGAAAAGGATTGTCAGCAGACCTTTTGTATGAGTCTCAAGATGGTTTAGAATGTGAAGAGGAAAAATGCTTGAAAGTAAAACAAACAAAAAACCCACTCTCGTACCACGGCTTTGTGTATGGTTGTACACAATTGATAGATATACCAAAACCACCTTTCAAAAGAAAAGACACAAATGTGAAAAGATTTTTCAAAGAAGCTCAACTTGCTACTTATGATGCTAATTTATGGCAAAATAAAGCAAGGAAACAGTTTTGTGATCTTAAACAGCACATTGAGCAAACGTTAAAGGTCATTTGGTTTAAGCAAGAAAACATCACAAACAACGTTTTCTCTAATCCTCTTTCATCAGATTTACGCCTTAAGATAGAAGTCAAAAAGATTTTGAAAGATGAGATTGAACCTCGTGTGAAAGATATCAACTTATGTTTTGAGTACTTTGAAAAACATCTTGTAACTGAAATGAGAGAAGATCTAAAGTACGTTCACTCTCTTGAAGACGAATTTGATGAAAAATGTTTAACTCTGGACATTCAAAAAGAATTTTTCACAAATCAAATAAGTCGTTCAAGTCAGCATCTGTCAGCCATGAGTATGAGAATGTGCATTTTGAGCAAACATCTTCTTTGAAATCTGAAAATCTTTATCTCAAAAAGAAAATCACCGAGCTTTCAAAAGAAGAAACTGATGTTAAAGCAGAATTGTCAAAAAGAACTACACAGTTTGAGAACAATCTTGCAAAACTTGAAGCGCAAAGTATCTCTTTCCAACTAAAACTGCAAGAAAAGAATGAGAAAATGTCTTCTGAAAACTCTTTGACATCGGTGCTTAAAGGAAAAGAAA
This sequence comes from Artemisia argyi, assembly GCA_030686995.1. Lineage (NCBI taxonomy): Eukaryota > Viridiplantae > Streptophyta > Magnoliopsida > Asterales > Asteraceae > Artemisia > Artemisia argyi. The sequence continues at coordinate 77,092,378 of CM060698.1, read as the reverse complement.
AGATTTTTGAAGAAAGTTATGATGATGCCAAAATCAAGTTTGATCTTGATGAACTTGATACTAAAAATATTGAGTTGGAAAATGCTGTGGCATCATTACAAAAAGAAAACGAGCATTTGAAACAGACTTACAAAAACTTGTTTGATTCAATCAAGCGGTCAAGAGTTCAGAATCAAATTTCAAACAAATTTGACTCTCAGATCACACAAAATCATCTTTTTGAAAAAGAAAAAGCTATGCTTCAAAAGAAGATTGTTGAATTGGAAAAGACGATTGCACAACAAACCAAGGATTTTGGTGATGCCAAAAATGATTTTTCAATCGAAACAGAAAAATATGAAAAATATTTTGCACATCTTGAAAATCAAAATGCTTCTTTGCAAGAAAAACTGGCATCATCAGATCATCTTTCTCTTCAAAAAGAATACAATGATTTGAGAACGTCATACAATGCCTTAAAAGCAAAGTTTGATGTTCTTAACTGGTCAAAAGGAAAATCTCATGTTTCAAACGAGTCTAAACCACAAGAAAGTGTTTCGGAGAAGGTTTACATGGGTGAATCCACAAAACAGTTTTCGAAAAAGGTTTCTCAGTTTACCACCTATTCTTTGCAAAAAGGAAGGAAGTTTTCAAAGAGACCAAATTTTTCTGAAACATTTACTCCTCAAAAGGTTTCAAAAGCAAGTGCTCATAAAGAAAAGAATCAAGGTTTTCAAACTCCATACTCTCGTTTTACTCTGGTAAAGCTAGTGTGGAAACCAAAGCAAAGCCGTTAAAAACATTTGAAATATTCATACTCTGAAAGGCTTCCGCTACAACAAAAGAATGGCTATGCTTTGAAAAATCCAAATTCTGGAAGGTTTCCATTCATCTCAAAAACGAATTTTTGAAATGAAACGCCGAGTTTCAACAATGGATGGAAAACTTCTTCTTCAAGTTTTAAAACTTCAAGAGAGACACTGAGTTTCTCAAACAAGTTTCAAAAGCAAAAGAGTTTTAAATCACCGTTTATTCCACGAGCTTTATTTCAAAATGAAACACATGTTTTCAGTCCTCGTTGGAATTCAACTTCTTTGTCTAGGATTGGCGCCGTGCTTAAATGGGTTCCAAAAGTTGTTGTCTAATCCAAAAACATAATGACTTCTTAGTATTTCAGCTAAGGACTCGTTCTTCAAAGAAAGGAAAGTGCTTAAGTTTAAACAAAGGTTTTAAATCTTTTTTGAGCACTTATCCTAAAAACATTATGGCTTATGCACACATAACAGTGTATAACCCGTGATTTTCAAAGAAAGGACCCTGTTGTACATTTCTGTGCGACAATCCTAAAAGATAAGAAGACTTCTCTTCAAAAAGCTTATCAAAGTCTTCTTAATTTTTTGAGCAAAATTTTGAAAAATGTTTCAAAAGGTTTTCAAAACTTTTCACGATGTAGCTCAAGATATTACTCCCTCAAATCCTTAATCGCTTAATTTACTCAAAATGTTCTATTTTTGAGAGGAGTAATAAAAAGAAGTTCCAAAAAGACCATGCTTAAAAGAAACTTATTCGGAATTTACAAACATCCGTTTCTCCCATAAGCTATCCAAAAAGAAAAGATTTTAATCAATTGGTATAAAAAATACCATGGATATGCTATTTTTTAGGGGGAGAAGACGTGATTAAAATGTGATCAAAGTGTTTAAGATTGTGGCTGAATCTCGTGTGAGCTCGACTCAGATATTACCAATGAATTGACGAAGCTTAAAAGTTAGTATTCGAAAGGATTTATCCAAGTAGAATGTACCGTTTCGAGAAGCTCTTTTTAGATGTGTACTTTAACGGGTCTAACTTCCTTATTTAGGAATGTTAACAACTTCAAGTTAGTTATTAGGGCTAGTTATCACCTAAAAGCTGATAATGGATCCCTTTAACTAAGCAACATAAATGTGTCCCTCGGGTATATGTCGATTAAGAGTGGATCAATTCAAAAAGTGCAAACTCCTCCCACATGTGTAAATTTCTTAAAAATCCATGAGCACATGCGAAGGGGGAGTCTTTCAAAAAAATGTAAAACTCTTGAAGTGTCAAAAAAATGTGTTTTAGATTCATAAACACTTTGAGAGATTTTCAATAAATGGTTTTGTGGCAATTATAGGATAGTCATGGAGTTATAAGGTGACTAAGGTTAGGAAAAACCGTCCTATGATCCGCCAGAGCCGGAGGGATCTACCCAAGGACAATTCCAATAGATTAGAATTAGAAGTCCTTAGGTATGATTGAGAAAAGGAGAAAATGAGAAAGGAGAAAGGAGGGGTTGAAGAATTAAAAAGAAAAGTTATGAAAAAGGGTGAAAAGAAATAGCCCTCCATATGTTCAACCTTAGGGCAGAAACCGGGTTCAATTCGTATGCTACTGGTTGTTGCTAAGGTGACACCGGTATTGAAGTCAAAAGACGTCATGGACCCAGTAACGCACTGCACTTAACCTTCTAGCCACTTAAGTTCTCTTAAAAGAGCTTGTTTCATTCTCACAGGGAACCGGTGTAATCTATCGACCTGTCTCTTAGAGATGGTTGATATTGAAGCAGGAGACCTCTCTCTAATCTCCGCATAGGAAACCAAATGTGCACTTATCGAGTCTAGAGCCCCGAGATTCATCAAAAGATATCATAGGAACAAATGATATTTCTACACTGGTTGTTCATCATTAAGGACGCCAGATGTAAACTTAAGAGTCCTACGCAGATCTTAGCAATCTGCCAGAACATTTATGAGAGGATTCACATTTGTGATTCTCAATGATTGAATGGAAATTCCTGCCAGGGTCAACATCAAATAGCCCTGACAGCAGGTCACTTCGGTAATTCTTTATGGGTTACGCTTAGTGTTCGCGGTGGTTTCAAACGGTCTACAGTCGTGGAGTGATCTCCAGCGACTCACCCATTCGTTGATCTACTTAGTAGGTCTCGTAAGCTCTCTCGGGAGTATCCGAAATGGGAACGGCCTTGGTAAGGGTTAGAAGGAGTCTTCACACTATGCTGTTGACGATCTCTAATTCCGAACCTGTAAGTACCGGATACTTTATTGCTAACTGTTTTATGCAGGTACTGATGAATGTTACTTGGAGAAAGACCATTACCATCACTCAAAGATCCACATGCTCATACCCTGCAAAGCTCTCTTCAAAGATCAAAGCAAAGCAAAGTTCAGAACGTTTCTAAGTCAAAGTCAAAGAATCTACAAACTAAAGAAACAAAGATTAAAGTCAAAGAAAAGAGAACTTCATAAAGATTCAATGTCAAACAAAGTATGAGCATGTTGGAAAAGATGTAAAGACAACAGAGTAAAGATGTTGATCAAAGGCAAGAACGACCAATCGACATTATTCAAATATCACAAAGCATGATTGGAACAAAGGGAACTAGCAAAACTATTACTTAACAAGACTCAAAGTTCAAAAAGAACAAGCTTCAAAGATCAAAGATCAAGGTCACTAAAGAGAGATCTCAATGATCACCCTTAGGGGGAGATTGTTAGCATTAGAAGTGTTGATCATTTATGTAATCAAAGAGAGATCTCAATGATCGTCCCTTAGGGGGAGATTGTTAGGATTAAAAGTGACGATCATTATTGAGTCAAATAGTTAGTTAAATATATTCATGTAATAGTTAGTTGAATGCTAGTCTATTTAGTTTATGTAAAAGCCTAAATGGCTTGGCCCAAAAGAAGGCCCAAGAGAAAGCCCATGGTGGCTAATGTAAAAACTATAAATACCCTCCTAAGCTTGTTAGGAAGGGTGGGAGTTCATGTTATGCAAGGTTTATTTTACACATAGTGCTCTCAACCTCTCTCTCTCTACTTTCTCTCTCTAGTTCTTCTATCTCTCTCTAACATCATAATCAAAGGTGATAAAGATAGATCTAAGGTCCTACAGGAAGGGAATTGTTCAGTTTACTAATGGGATAGAAAAGATCACTTTTATGATGCCTCACATGAAGGAAGAATTAAGGGGCATCGAGAATTTACTAGTTGATGTGATTCCACCCTATGAAATTAAGGATGACGGAATTGATGATGATGTTTACTATGAGAGGAGGCGAACATATTACTCAGCTTGCATGAATCTAGGCCCTGAGTACAAGCGTGATGAAAATTGGATTAAGTGTTTTGAATTAGCACAAAAGTGGGGAAGGAAAACGTAGAGTGACCTTGAGTCTAGCTACAAGACTCATAAATAAAGAAAAGCGCTTCTTGGGAGGCAACCCAAGTTTTACTTGTTTTGTTTGATTTTTATTTGTTTGATTTTATTTGTTTCCGTATGCGTGTTTTATTTTTATTGTTGGTCAATCATGTTTCAAGGTAAATTGTGAAAATGCTTTATTTTGTTTTTAACTTCGTCTTAATCACATATAAAGGTATTTTGCAAAAGCTAAGTATAAGGGGAGACCCAAATTTGTTTATAAGAACGAAAATGAGCATGATTCACCACAATATCAAATGAGCATGTATATTAGTATTTGTTAGAGTCAAATGCTTGTATCGAGTCATAATGATGTTTCGCAGGATTTTCCAGGAAATAAGGCATAAGTTTTTCCAAAAATTTTCCAGAAACTTAACAAAAGATTTTTCCAGGAACATTTTGACGGCGTCAGGTACTAAAATTCTGAAAATTTTTGCGAGTTTTGGTTAAACCGGAGTCTTAAAGTTTTTGTTGATTCTTTAGTTATATAAACTCCAGGAAAACATTCATTCCACAATCATTATATCTTAATTTGTTTTCTAGGAATTATTTTTAGTATATATAGATTGCCGCCGATTTTACGCGAGGTTTGCCTTGATTGTTTTCTCAGGTTTAACATGTTATGTATGACAAGAAGATGATTTATATTTCTGGAAGGAAGCTTTCAAAGTTCATTTTCTTGGAGGAAGATCTAACCTTGTTGACACACTATCTACACCGAACGAATCAGGGGAGTATTTGTTTTCATTCTTTTACCTGCTTTACTGTTACATCCTTTAATTGAACGTTAGAGATAATGTTCATTCTAAATGTAAGGGGGGGGGGGGAGGGTTAAATGATGATACCTTATAGGATACAATTGCACTTGAGTTTGTTTGTTCGATAGTAGGTGTGTAATAAAACTGAGAGAAATACTTGCTAGGGCAATTTTAGCGCCAAATTTAAAATTTTTTACAACATTTAGGAGTGAAACTTTAGCCTTAACAAGCGTCTCATGGATAGGAGTTATATGACTAGCACAAAAACCATACCACTCAAAACAAAAATTATTATGAATAAGGTAGTGACCATCCGAGTACTAGATTAATTGGCTAACGTGTCAGCGATCTAGTATATGACTTGGTGACCATCCGTTATGCAAATAACGCGCCAGTGATCCAAGAAATGCACTAGTGACCATCCGTTAGTTGAAGCGTCAAAGACTCGTGCCAGTGATCTACTAATTTCATACATGTGAGGTTCGCCCCTAAACTTGTTAGGAAAAGCCTTAGTGCTTGTGAGTGTACCGGTAGTATTTAGATTCTAGAACTTGCGTTAGTGATGCATCCCGAGACCGCTAGTGAGACTACATTCGTATACTTAGGATTTACTACATGATGAGAGGCATTAGGATCACCCTTGTGTTTAAACCCGTATCATAATTACTTGACCATTTAAGTCATATTACTTGACTAGCGAAGTCAATTAATTCTCCCACACCTTAGCGTTGTACTCATTTTTAGTACACGAAACCCCTAGTACCCCCTCCGAGCCTATCTTTTCGTTTCTAACTTTAAGCATCTTACTTAAAGGAAGAATTTGTTTACAATCCACCCAAATGTGCAACCAAATTGCCTTAGCCTTCCTTGTATGCACTCATCTTTAGTGCATTATTGTTACATGTTTAAACCCTTAGTTAATTATCTAATTGATCACATGGTTTCTAAGTCGAGTTATATCTTGTACATATTTTTTTGGGACGATTGGGACTCATGGGTAAAGTACTAGTAATATGGAGTAATGGGGAAGATGTCATTTATTACCCCCATATGTGCGTTGATATTTAAAAAATACTCCAAGTGTTTTGATTATCCTGATTCGAGTCATTAGAATAGTTTATTGTAAAGTATGTAAAAATTCAAGTGTAAGGGGAATGTAAACTCCCCTATGATGTATTATTTTGGATGGTAGGGTAAAAGTATATGCAAAAAAAAAAAAAAAAAAAAAAAAAAAAAAAAAAAAAAAGAGAAGACATACGGACTACCATCCCGTTTCATTTTTATGTTTGTTTCATAGTTTGTAGTTTTGATTAGCTTAAGTCAAGTCGAATCTTGGCTTAGCAACGCCATATTGTACATATAATTAACCAAGATGATTAACTCGCCACCAGTAAATATTGCCTTTATCCAACAAAACCGTGTTTCTCATATCCCTACACCTCATGTTATAATCCTTTAAAAGACCTCTTTGATAGTTTATCCTAGGTGCTTACGCCAAATGGTGGAGGTTTGATCCTTTCCCAAGCCTATGGTAATCTATTTGCTATGACAGGTAGTGAGAGATGTTTTCCATTTCCATATTGTGATATATACTTTATTACACCCGAGAGATGTGAGTATCTAAACACTATTTGTGAGGTGCTAGTGTATGACCTCCGTGCTTGTTTTTGGTTTTTAGTGGAACGATTATTTGTTGTAATTACTTTTATATTAGTGTTAAATGAACCCTAACTTGTATTTTGATTAGAATAAAAACGCATTTGCTTGAGGCAAGCAAATCTCAAGTGTAAGGGTATTTGATGAGGCGAAAAGTGTACAGCTTTTAAGGGGTCATTTAAGCCCGAATTCGTGATTATTTGATCAATTATTGCCCTAAATCGTTCATTTTGTCATTTTAGGTACTTTTGAGAGGAAATTAGAAAAGGAAGCATTTTGGACGTTTTTAGAGCGTAAAAGTGAAGAAAACGGCAAAGTCTCAAATTCCTTGCTGTACCTGACGACGTCAAGCATTAACACATGACAGCGTCAAGAGTGATGAAAGAGGTGGAAGTGGATATTACAACGTGACGACCCAGAACATTTTCTACGTAATTGGCCTGACGGCGTCACCAAGGCTGTCAGGGTCAAAATGCATGTGACGGCCCAGAGTAGATTTACACAAGAAGGCGTCAAGACTGGATCTAGGTAATACGAATTTCAACTTGGCGGCGAGTTGACGGCGTCAGAAGCCAATACATGACGCCGTCAGGATGCTTAGTCTATATATATTTTTCCAATTTTTCATTGTAAAGAGTGGAACATTGTGTGGGATATTAGGGCATAAACCCTAGACGAACTTTACAACTTTTTCAAGGGTTTCAACCCCTTGATTCTTCCATGTTCAATTGAAGATAAGTACTTATTCAAATCATTCAATTTGTCTATGTGTTGTGTGATTATATCTTACGCTTGTCTTCTCTTTAACATGCTAGGCTAGGTTTTTATTGTGTTTGCTTAGATGTAGTGAAACCTAGATGTTGATTATTGGTTGATGGTTTGTTTATAATTATTTTGGATGATTGTATTCGATGTAAGGCTTAAGAAAACTGGCAGACTTCCAATTGGTAACTTGCTTGAACGTCTTAAGAAACATGATCGGAGGTGTACTACAATTTTTGGTTGTATTTAATGCATAAGCGAATTCTAGTGATCCCATGCTAGGAGCTTCTTAGCCGGCTCTACATAGGAGTGAAGTAGGAGCTTATAGAGTTAGGGAATATTGTACACGGCCCTACGACTAGTATTAAGGAATATAACCCGTCATCCATGCAATTGTAACAAGCTAATCAACCGGTAAAAGATATCTAGGGAGTAATGAAGTCTAAGTAAACACATTTTCTCTCATTATTGTTTCCACCACAATTAGTTTAAGTTTTATTTTATTTTATTTTGATTACATCTTTAGTTATTTGGGTTAGTTGACTAGCAACTAATTCCGCCCACTCTTTCAAAACCCGAGATTTTACTTGTGTTAGCATTAAAAATTATGGTAGAAAGTGATGGTCATTCTCATTTATTGTAACGTTGTAATGTGTCGTAGTTTTTGTTATTAGAATAGTCAATGGGCCTTGGTCTTGGTAAGCTAATATGTCACAACTCACCATTTCAGGTCATTTTCCAAACTTTGACAATATACTATTCATAAATCACTATTCATCAAAACACTATTCATCATTTTACTATTCATCATTTTTTATGTCCGTTTGATATTCTGAGAAACATTTGAAAATTTTACTATTCACTGAACACTATTCATTTCCAGAAAAATTTTCACAATTCACTTGCATTACTCATTTCATCGTAAATTTAGTTTACGGGTATTCAAATTCGCGAAACCGGATTGGTTTAGGTGCGAATTCATTTCATTAGTACTAAGGACATTGCATACGGACTAGAGATGGTCTGCATATCATCAGTGGGTTATTTACATGTTATACCACTCTTAGGATTTTCAAATTTATTTATTTGATACATTTAACGTTTTTCTTATAAGTATTTATAATAAACGTTAACACCCGGTTAATATATATACGACGAATATATCTAAATATTCCCACAATGTTCCTGACATATTTCTATATCTCTTATAACATCTTAAAAGTCATAAAATTCATTTACCCAGTATTTTGGAAATTTATTTTCTTTATATCGTAAGTTTATTAATATTACGACGGTTTTCGTGAAAACTAAACAATAATCACCCGATCACTCAACAATTATACCCAACATAATTTTAACATTTTTATAACTTTATTTAGACCCGGATAACTTCGTTAACATTTATTTCTATCAAACCCGGTACCCGATTTTAACTAATAACTCAAATCTACACTTAAACTACACTCAAATTTCTAATTAAATCACAAGTACCCCAACCCCCCCCCCCCCCTAGCCTCACCCATGACCAGCCAAGCCCCCCCCCCCCCCCTTTAACCTTATGCATTAAATTTTCAATATTATACCATAAACCTCTAAAGTTATACCAAAACCAAAAACCAAAATCATATTATCACAATTTCAAGATCAAAAAGTTTTCATCCTTTCCCTTCCTCCTCTCTAACCCACGACCCAAACCCAAACTCCATGATCAAGTGACTATTTTTCAAGATTTAAAGCTACAAAGTTGTTCCTTTCATAATTCTAATCAAGAGTTTTGCAATACAAACTCAAGAAACATAAGGTTTTGCTTCATCTAATCACCTCATATTTCAAAGTAAGTTACAAAATTTATTTTCATGATTTCTTCAAGTATTTACTAGTATCATATGGTTTTCATGCTTAATTTCATACACAAGCTAGTTAAACCACTTTATTTTTGTTAACTTTTTGAACATACAAACCCTAGAATTTGTTTTAGGTACTCCCTTATTAAATTAACTTGATTAGTGATCATTAGGAACCCATGGCACCCTAAGAAGGTGTATGGTAGGATTAGTATAGCTTTGTGGTGGTTACAAGAGATTTTGGTGATGTTAGAAACTAGTTTTGAACCTTGGAAATGGATTTGTAACAAGTATATAAGCATACTGTCCCAAATTGCCCAACCCAGAAAAATCAGGAAATACAAAGTAAACTTTGGCAAAATTTTTAGAAAATACTTTTAAAAACGAAGCTTTTGGCGAAAGAACGGACTAAAACGGGTTTATAACGAAGGAGTTATGAATTTTTCAAGTTTAACGACGAAAACTATTTTCCGGAAAATTGCATGCTGTTGGTCGTTTTTCGTCAGGCAAATCGAGGCTTTAAACCTAACCTAGAGAGGCCGAGCTTTCAAAAATATATTACTACATACTAAGACGTAACCATGGATATAAAGAACGAGTAAAACGGACTTATAACGACAAAGATATTCACGTTTCAATATCGGCAAAACATATATTATTTTGGCAGCTTTTGAAAATAATAATATTACTACTACGTAGTAACTCTAGATTTATAAAAATATTAACCAAGTACCCAAAATCATAACTAATGAAGTATTAGTGAATACAAGTATATTTTTATTTCTACAAGTCGTTATTTCAAGGATTTCAACACTAACACTTATATATACGATATATATACATTCAACTAGTTTTATTTTCTAATTGCCTTATTTTCCTAAGTATTGGAAAATGTATTATTTTGATAACAACAAGTATTTTCTCAAGAATAGAGTGGTATAGGAAACATGTGCATGGACATTCACCATATCATTTCATGATCTAAATTAGATCGTTCATCATTCATATTAGGTTGCGGCAGCTAACCGTTCATTGTTGTTCATTTCACTTCATCACAGTATCATCAGTCTAAGGTGAGTTTTCATAGCCCCGTTTTCAATTCAATATTTTGATTTCAAATCCCACAGGGGAATACATTGCATCAATCATTTTAGTACGAGCCCAAGTACCAAAACATATGTACATTGCTTAAGTTGCCATACCAACTTGTTAAAGTCCCCTATTATTATCATGAACCGTTAATTCCCTGTAAGCGAGAGTGAGTGGATAGATCTATCGAGGGTGACGCCTCCATCCGTGGTAGTATTTACCAACAGTAAGCGGATGCATTTCATGTCTGTCACATTTGAGTGTTTTGGCAGAACATTCAGGAGGGGCATATATTTCATCAGTTTAGCTTCGGTGTCATGAGCTTAAGGTCTATTGTACTATTTTATGTGACTTTTGTCATGCACTTATACTTGTGGTGGCCGTATGACATTACATTTCATAAACCTATGATTATTCACCAACATTCGTGTTGACTTTTTAGCAATGTATTTTCAGGTTATTAAGGTAGCTCATGTTGCATACATTTGGACCTTCATGAAGTCGCGGAGTCGACGCGTCTCACCTTATATTTCTACACTTATGAAACGTTTGATCTTGTTTGAACTTATTTTACCTATATTGGCAACACCTTTTGGGACCTATGTTTTGTAAACTCTAAATGTTTTAATGATCAAACGATGTATTTTCCAAACGACACTTTAGGTCGTTCAATATAACTGTAACTGTGGTGCTATGACCATCACCCCCAGGTATTCCATTCCGCTGCTAAAAACAGGTATTTTGGGGGTGTGACAGATTGGCATCAGAGCTAAGGTTATAGCGAACTAGGATGTATCTTGGACCCTAGACTATAACCACATCATCATAGCATCTCATCATTTCATCATAAGTGCATAATCATGATACATGTTGTTTCATGCATACCCTGTGCGAGTTATTTATACTCATATTCGTATATATCTAATTATATTGACCTGGTTCACAAGTGACATGTCTTCAGATACTCACCCCGTCATTCTTTTACCGGATTCCGACATTGAAGATGCCTTGCCATCTTCCACTACCATTATACCACCAGTTGCACTTATACCACCATTAGCACCATCATAGGAATAGGGTTTCCTATCATCCAGCCTATACATAGAATGCCGTTTGGTAGAGTATTCAGACTTAATCTTAATGGACTTATTAGGATGGTTATTGCAAGGGAGATAGTATGTTTCTTTCCATCACTAGTAGAGCACTCACTACTCAGGCACTACCACCACCATCAGTTACTTATTACACTATTGGTCGTCCCATATTGCGTACTTTAGTTTTACCTTTTAGATATCACGAGATAGTGTGAAAGAGAGTATTATTCCATTCACTATTATCACCATCAAAACCTAACTCACCACTAGAATCTCCTCGTCAGCAATTTTATTCTCATCATCTAGGATACCACCATTGTCATTTTCCTTTTCCATTCCCACTTGCCATGAATTAGATAACACCTGGTAGATGATACCAATATCACGGACTTAACAGGAACATCCGCAGATTCCTCAGGAAGGGTTTGGAACCTACACTATCTAGGATATGATCGATGCACAACTTCAGACACTACTTCATGACTATCTCGACCTTATGATGCCATAAACCCTGGTTTCACTCAGAGGGACACCAGTAAGTCCCTATACTAGACTTATATCTTTACTAGCTTTTACTATTATCCTAGCCACAGAAAGTGTGGGACATAGTCTAAAGAACTTGTTGTCTTTTGATTGTTGTACAAACAAATATATCAAGTGTGACTCTACTATGTAAGGAATGGTTGTGCTATTTATGATATCGGTGCACGTAGACCGAAATTTTCATGTATTATATTCATGTGTTGTGAATATGATGACTTTTATTAACTATATATTCTCATGGTCTCTGATGATTTGATGAAGATAGATTTAAGCAAACCACTCCAAGCATGATGCAAGCTGCTGTTGGACAAGTCATTGCCAAGAACATAGCCACCGCCCTCACTAAGGAACTTACTCACGTGGAATTTATGGGATGCAATCCTCCCTCCTTTAGCGGAACTGGAGACACAAAGGAATTTCTCAAATGGTTCGAAGAAATAGAAGCAATATTTTGATGTGGCGACTGTCGTAAGGAAGAAAAGGTTAAGTTCGCCACATGCACTTTTCAGGATCATGCACAGGAATGGTGGACCAGACATGTTCAGATAGTGGGAGTTGATGATGCTTACTCACGCTCTTTGGAGAAACTAAGAAGGATGATGGGTATAGCCTTTTGTTTAAGAAGTGAATTACGAGCAATAGAACAGGAAACACTAAACTTTACCATGGTAGGAGACGATGTTGACAAGTACACTACCCGTTTTTACGAATTAACACGACTAGGCCCTGCAATGGATGAACCGGAAAGCAAGAAACTTGAAAGGTACATCGGGGGACTCTCCCCTAAAATTCGTATGTTGGTCATCGCATGGGAACCCGATGCCATGTCTGAAGCTATCAAAATGGCGATCGAAGCGAAGGAACTCATAGTTCGCGACAAGACATCAGGAAACAATAGCGACAATAAAAGGAAGTGGAACAACAATCTAGGTTGCAATACTACTCAACAATCACCCAAAAGACAAGAAGTGAATAGAGCTTATGCTGCAGGACCAAATGAAAGGAACGGTTACATAGGTAATCTACCCAAATGCGATAAGTGTCAGAAACACCATAACCCAGGCCGTTGTCCAGATTCATGTGGCAACTACAAGAAGATTGGTCACAACATCAGAGATTGCAGGCTTCCAACTTTGGGTGACAATCAGAAAACACCAGTAACATGTTTTGGCTGTGGAGAAGTTGGACACTTCAAGAGTGAATGCCCGGAGTTGAGAGATCTGAACTGGAGGAAGAAGTTCATGTTTTAATATATAAATCATAGTTTGAGCCCTCTAGGGATTGTACTTCTCTTTTGTATTTTCTGTTAGTACGTTGAAATAACCTAGTAGTATTAAGCACTCTTTTATCCAATGTAATACCTATCTTTTGTTATATCAGTGATAATCATAACCTTCGTTTATTCCATTTTCAATTTCAAATCGCTCAATCTTTAATTGTTTCGCAACATTATACTATTGCCTTATTAGGGATTAGGCCGATTTCATTTTTGACGGATTAGTAGATTATTACCATTCCATAGGATTTACCCATGCATCCAATAAACCATTCAACGAATTTTACTTCAAGCTATTTTACTACCCTATGGGGAAATTGTTTTACAGAATTTCTAAAGTAAGCTATTTTGTTACCACTCTATAAATTGATTTTCTATCATTACACCAAGTATTTAATATTATTACGCGAAATAATTTTCATGTTACTTGAAAGGAAATATCAGGATACCATTTTTTAATAACAATGCGTTGAGCACCATCTAAAACTTTTGAGAAAGTAATACTATTTTGACTAAATCAAGCATCGCATCATTAGTCCTCAACTATACATAGCCTGATCACCTATGTATAATTCAGGAAGGATTATGCCATGAAGAAAATTATTATTATTATTATTATTATTATTATTATTATTATTATTATTATTATTATTATTATTATTATTATTATTATTATTATTATTATTATTATTATTATTATTATTATTATTATATTATTATTATTATTATTATTATTATTGCTAATAACAATCTTCATTCGAAAGCTTTGTAAACAAAGAAACTCTTTTATAAACATCTCTTTCTGACAAACTCTCCCTGGATACTTACCCCACCTGTCACCCACTTAGCCATTAAGTTGGACTTTCCATTGATTTCTCTAGGAGAGACTTTCCATATCAAGTACTAGTAGGATTCCTCGATACAAGAAAAGCAATAAAAGGATTACAGAACTACTAAACCTAGACTAAGAAAATTTCATAACTCAACAACAATCCTAAGGTACCACGATACCATCCGAACCACCATCTCTGATCTAGTTGTCAAATTTTATCATTCAAATGTACTAGCGAGACTGAGCTATAGGATCGAACACATTGTGAAGGTACGCTAAGCAACACTATAGAAATAAACCAAGCATCCTAACTGATACTGTAGAGTGTTTTGACTAAACATGGCCTCATCTAAACGCAAACTTCTCTGTAGTGAGTTTTTGCAAAGGATAATTGATTTGAATTAAGTATATCGATATAGATTTCCCTAAGGTGTTGTGTTCTCTAGATATTTCAGATAACCTCATTTTCATACCAAGAAAGGAATCAGACCTGAACATATATTCCGCCAACATGATGATAATTTCAACGATAAACCATGTCAGGACTTAAGATAGTTTGAATACCTATGCTTGTAGTTTTGCCTAAATAGCACCAATAGGCATTATCCAACCTCAGGAAATAAACGTTAGACATCTATGCATTTATGCGAACATTTCCTATCTTACCATTTCATCCTTGTTAGTGTTTTCACTTTTAAATGAAGTTGATTCGAAAATTGCATTTACATAAATCACATACCTGGTATAAAATGATTTCTGAAATTACTATTTTGAACAAGTACGATATATGTATATATTTTTTTGGGTCAATATTTAGCAAAACCATCGTACAACGAAAAATATATAAACCTCAAACTTTGGTAAACAGTCATATTTACAACATGTTTGAAAACAGTTCCACATTTCATAACTACTAAATTTTGAATCATCGAGAAAGATAGTACTTAGTAAATCATTTGCTTCATTTTCTAAATTCATTTATTTCGAGAAGAATTTCAACCAGAACTCACAATCGCGAGACAAATTTCCAAAACTAATCACCATACTACATCGCTTATGCATTTAGGATTTTGTGATTTGACAACAAAGAACTTTGGAATATTCGATGAAGGAAATTAGGAGGAACATCATACATTAAGTACAAACGTCAGTAATGGAGACCTAGCCCAATAGGCATAGAAAGACATATGTCTTAGCATCCGTTGGAACAAAACACAAGGAATCAAAACCGCTACCTGTATTCTATCTCATTCAGATAACGCCAAGTTCGAAAGTATAACATTGTAGAATTAGTCACCAGATTCATTGTAACCGTTTCAATTATTCCTGATAAAGGTGATCGAATCACCTCAGACTTCTAGCACTCATTTTAAGATTTCCTTCGGAACCCCATTTAGATATACTCAGAGCATGAGTGATTGACTCTAGGAATGGTTGGACTAACCATTCACCATAAACCAAACTCAGTTGCAACCATAGTTATCACGCGAGCGTAAAGACTACACCATTTGATGCACTCTATGGTCGAAGTGCCAACATCCATTGACGGATCGAAATTGGGAAGAGCCCAACTTACTAGTCCAGTAGGCATTCATGAGATAACCAGGATTTTCCTACAAATCAAAATCAGTTACAAGCTCGATAAGTGTAAACCATTAAAACTTCAAGTTGGTAGCCAGATCATGTTGAAAGTTCTGCCTAGGAAAGGCAGGATACAAATCCGAAAATTTGGGAAGTTAAACCCGATATACACTGGACCATTCAATATTTCAGACAGAGTAGGCCAATAACGCTCAGACTTGAGCCTTGTTGGAAAGTAGCAGAATTACACAAACATGTTTCACAATTTTTAAATCTCAAGAAATGACTTACAGATTAGTCACTCAAAATCCAATTTGGAAAGAAATCCGACCCAAGGACAAATGCAAACCTGGTAAGAGAACCAATAGAAATCATGGACTGTTAGGTCGAACAGTTGGAACAGAGTCAAATTCCCATCGTGATAGTTCGCTGGAATTCTCGAAGAGGTCCTGAGTTTACTTGGGAACGAGAGGACCAGATGCGACTCAAATACCCACATCTTTTCACCAAACCTATTACCGAGACCAACACTAGCTGAATTCGGGGACCGAATTCCTTTTTGGGTGGGCGACTGTCACAACTCACCATTTCAGGTCATTTTCCAAACTTTGACAATATACTATTCATAAATCACTATTCATCAAAACACTATTCATCATTTTACTATTCATCGTTTTTGATGTCCGTTTGATATTCTGAGAAACATTTGAAAATTTTACTATTCACTGAACACTATTCATTTTCGGAAAATTTTTCACAATTCACTTGCATTACTCATTTCATCGTAAATTTAGTTTACGGGTATTCAAATTCGCGAAACCGGATTGGTTTAGGTGCGAATTCATTTCATTAGTACTAAGGACATTGCATACGGACTAGAGATGGTCTGCATATCATCAGTGGGTCATTTACATGTTATACCACTCTTAGGATTTTCAAATTTATTTATTTGATACATTTAACGTTTTTCTTATAAGTATTTATAATAAACGTTAACACCCGGTTAATATATATACGACGAATATATCTAAATATTCCCTCAATGGTCCCGACATATTTCTATATCTCTTATAACATCTTAAAAGTCATAAAATTCATTTACCCAGTATTTTGGAAATTTATTTTCTTTATATCGTAAGTTTATTAATATTACGACGGCTTTCGTGAAAACTAAACAATAATCACCCGATCACTCAACATTTGTACCCAACATAATTTTAACATTTTTATAACTTTATTTAGACCCGGATAACTTCGTTAACATTTATTTCTATCAAACCTGGTACCCCGATTTTAACTAATAACTCAAATCTACACTTAAACTACACTCAAATTTCTAATTAAATCACAAGTACCCCAACCCCCCCCCCCCCAGCCTCACCCATGACCGGCCAAGCCCCCCCCCCCCTTTAACCTTATGCATTAAATTTTCAATATTATACCATAAACCTCTAAAGTTATACCAAAACCAAAAACCAAAATCGTATTATCACAATTTCAAGATCAAAAAGTTTTCATCCTTTCCCTTCCTCCTCTCTAAGCCACGACCCAAACCCAAACTCCATGATCAAGTGACTATTTTTCAAGATTTAAAGCTACAAAGTTGTTCCTTTCATCATTCTAATCTAGAGTTTTGCAATACAAACTCAAGAAACATAAGGTTTTGCTTCATCTAATCACCTCATATTTCAAAGTAAGTTACAAAATTTATTTTCATGATTTCTTCAAGTATTTACTAGTATCATATGGTTTTCATGCTTAATTTCGTGCACAAGCTAGTTATACCACTTTATTTTTGTTAACTTTTTGAACATACAAACCCTAGAATTTGTTTTAGGTACTCCCTTGTTAAATTAACTTGATTAGTGATCATTAGGAACCCATGGCACCCTAAGAAGGTGTATGGTAGGATTAGTATAGCTTTGTGGTGGTTACAAGAGATTTTGGTGATGTTAGAAACTAGTTTTGAACCTTGGAAATGGATTTGTAACAAGTATATAAGCATACTGTCCCAAATTGCCCAACCCAGAAAAATCAGGAAATACAAAGTAAACTTTGGCAAATTTTTTAGAAAATAGTTTTAAAAAAGAAGCCTTTGGCGAAAGAACGGACTAAAACGGGTTAGAACGAAGGAGTTATGAATTTTTCAAGTTTAACGACGAAAACTATTTTCCAGAAAATTGCATGCTGTTGGACGTTTTTCGTCGGGCAAATCGAGGCTTTAAACCTAACCTAGAGAGGCCGAGCTTTCAAAAATATATTACTACATACTAAGACGTAACCATGGATATAAAAAACGAGTAAAACGGACTTATAACGACACAGATATTCACGTTTCAATATCGGCAAAACATATATTATTTTGGCAGCTTTTGAAAATAATAATATTACTACTACGTAGTAACTCAAGATTTATAAAAATATTAACCATGTACCCAAAATCATAAATAATGAAGTATTAGTGAATACAAGTATATTTTTATTTCTACAAGTCGTTATTTCAAGGATTTCAAATCGAGGATTTCAACACTAACACTTATATATACGATATATATACATTCGACTAGTTTTATTTTCTAATTGCCTTATTTTCCCAAGTATTGGAAAATGTATTATTTTGATAACAACAAGTATTTTCTCAAGAATAGAGTGGTATAGGAAACATGTGCATGGACATTCACCATATCATTTCATGATCTAAATTAGATCGTTCATCATTCATATTAGGTTGTGGAAGCTAACCATTCATTCTTGTTCATTTCACTTCATCACAGTATCATCAGTCTAAGGTGAGTTTTCATAGCCCCGTTTTCAATTCAATATTTTGATTTCAAATCCCACGGGGGAATACATTGCATCAATCATTTTAGTACGAGCCCAAGTACCAAAACATATGTACATTGCTTAAGTTGCCATACCAACTTGTTAAAGTCCCCTATTATTATCATGAACCGTTAATTCCCTGTAAGCGAGAGTGAGTGGATAGATCTATCGAGGGTGACGCCTCCATCCGTGGTAGTATTTACCAACAGTAAGCGGATGCATTTCATGTCTGTCACATTTGAGTGTTTTGGCAGAACATTCAGGAGGGGCATATATTTCATCAGTTTAGCTTCGGTGTCATGAGCTTAAGGTCTATTGTACTATTTTATGTGCTTTTGTCATGCACTTATACTTGTGGTGGCCGTACAACATTACATTTCATAAACCTATGATTATTCACCAACATTCGTGTTGACTTTTTAGCAATGTATTTTCAGGTTATTAAGGTAGCTCATGTTGCATACATTTGACCTTCATGGAGTCGCGGAGTTGACGCGTCTCACCTTATATTTCTACACTTATGAAACGTTTGATCTTGTTTGAACTTATTTTACCTATATTGGCAACACCTTTTGGGACCTATGTTTTGTAAACTCTGAATGTTTTAATGATCAAACGATGTATTTTCCAAACGACACTTTAGGTCGTTCAATATAACTGTAAATGTGGTGCTATGACCGTCACCCCCAGGTATTCCATTTCGCTGCTAAAAACAGGTATTTTGGGGGTGTGACATAATATGTCATGTGTTAAGTAATGTAAGCCTTTATATATAAAAAGAAACCAAGCCCAAGACCAAGCCCATGGAAAAGCCTTTTAGGGCATCTTGTTACTCACTATATAAACACCTCAAAGCTCATTTGAGGTGTGTGCTTGTGTGTGTATTGTGTGTGCCTCTATTGAATAAAAAGCTTTCTATTTCATCTTATTCTCTTTATCATCTTTAACGCCACATACATATTGCAAGTCACCATCTTTACTTCATCTTGTGCTTATATTTGTGATAAAGTTGATAGTTTTAAGGTCTTACAAGTGGTATCAATCGCCTAACAATGATTTAGGAGTGTGTGGTAATCATTTTAATCATTCTTTTTCTCTAAAGTTACGTTTTTTTCTTAAAAAACGTGTGCTTTTTTGTTAAAAAGTTTTGATTTTTACATGTTTTAGTGTTAAAGTTGTAGTTTTTATTGAAGTTTTAGTGTTTCTAAGTGTTTTGGGAAAGATTTGATCAAAAGAAACAAGTGGAAAAAGTGTTTTGGTTGAAGAAAATCGGATTTTTTTCATGTTTTGGTCATTTTACGCGTAAAAGGACACCACTAACCTTGATTTTTGCTGAAAAGTACTGTTTACGCGTAAGTTTGAAGTCAAAACCCCTTTCCTACGCTTAAGTTTAGTCAAAACCCTCTTCTTACGCATAAGATCAAATCCTACGCATAAGTTGAGATCCCACGCATAAGATCCTACGCCTAAGTTGAGTTTCTACGCAAAAGATTGGATTCTACGCATAAGATTGGATTTTACGCATAAGATCCTACGCATAAGTTCTTACGCATAAGATTTACGCAGAAGTTCCTACGCAGAAGTTGTACTCAGTACTTCCCTGACTTGGATAAGTTTGTGGAATACTTCAACTTGGGATATCTTACTCACTTGGATAAGTGTGAAAGATTTGGTTACATACCTTTCGCGTAAAAATCTTACGCATAAGCTAAACCTTACGCGTAACATAAATCTTACGCATAAACACATAGTTTACGCATAAACAACCAATTTTACGCTTAAGTTTTTCTTACGCATAAGATTACTGTTTACGCATAACTTTATGTTTACGCCTAACATTTGCTTTACGCCTAAGTTCACTGTTTACACATAAGATTCACTGTTTACGCATAAGTTTCAAGGTTTACGCATAAGAATTTGACTTTTCACGACCAAACTTCAAACGGCCATAACTTTTGAACCGTAACTCCGTTTTCAGCGAAATACCTGTCAAAACGGCCATAAATTTTGAACCGTAACTCCGTATTCATTCAACCCAAGTTTCGAAGCCTAAAAACGCTCCGGGAAGAAATTATTGAGGTTTTAAGGTTTTAGATCAAATTTTTCACCATAAAAACTTGCATCAACTTACACTAAACACAACTCCTACTTCTTTGAATCGATCCAAGATCAATTTTATCATCTATCAATGGCAACTCAGCAAGATATTCATGCAGCCGGTGCTGAAAACCGACCTCCCTTGCTGTCAAAGGGTGGATACTCACAGTGGGCTAGTCGTATGATGCGCTATCTTAAGAGAAAACCAAATGGCAAACTTCTTATCAAATCCATTATGGAAGGACCCTTCAAACCAAGACAAGTACTAGACCCTGGTGATCCAAATGGAACCCCCCCCCTAGTACAACCATACTACAGAGATCAGAATGAGACTGAGTACACTAACGAAGACAGACAACAGATTGCAGCTGATGATCAGGCATTCCATTACGTCGTTCTTGGTTTACCTGAAACCACTTATGCTACTGTTGATAGTGAAGTAAGTGCTCATGCTGTCTGGGAAAGAGTCAAGATGTTAATGTATGGGACAGACATCGAGAAACAGGAAATGGAAACACAATTGCTCAAAGAACTTCGCAAGTTTACTTCAATTCCTGGTGAATCCATAGAGTCGTACTACCACAGATTCTGTAAGATCATGAATGATTTATCGAGACACAACCTCAGTCAAACAAACATTGCTAACAACACCAATTTTCTGAATGAGTTACAACCAGAATGGGGAAGATACGTCACTATTGTTTATCAGACAAAGAATTTGCATGAAGTCACTTATGATCAGCTATATGACTTCTTGAAGCAAAATCAAGATAAAGCTAATGAATTAAGGGCTGAATTACTGGCTAAAAAGCATGATCCTCTAGCATTAATGGCTAATACACCAACACCTTTACCAGTGAACACACAACAACCATCATCATCTTCCATTCACAACTACATGCAACCATCATACATTCAACAACCAACACCGGTCTATCAACAACAATTCTACCCACAGCAACAACATGTTATTCCACAACAACAATACCTACAATTCCAAGAACCAGAATTCACTGACAATGATGAAGCTACTGCAGCCTTGACTCAAGCGTTTGCTTTTCTGACAAAGGCATTCCAAGGACGTTATTCTACACCAACTAACAACAACCAAAGGATTTCATTGAACACTCGCAACAAGCAGATTGCTCAGCCGAGTTTCAATATGGGCAACGGAGGCCAAATGGTTGGAGTTTATGGGAATCAGCAAGGATATGCCACTGGTTTTCACATGGGTAATCAGAATATACAAAATGCGGGTCAGTATGCAGGGAATCAGTATGGTCAGAATGCAGGGAATCAGATGGGTCAAATTGTTGGAAATTAGAGGGGTCAGAATGTTGGTAATCAGGCAATGGGTAATCAGAATAGGAATGTTGCAGCTCCAGTTGTTAGGAATCAGGGAAATGTGAATCAGGGTAATCCGGTAAAGTGTTTCAACTGTCAGAGTGTAGGTCATATGGCAAGGAACTGTCCTACTAAGCCGAACAAAAGAGACTCAGCGTACTTGCAGAAAGCATTGCTGTTGGCACAAAAGAATGAAGCAGGGTTTCTGTTGAATGATGAGGAGAACGATTTTATGGCTCTCATGGATGACATGGAAGATAAAGAGGATATCGATGCGAACTGCATATTCATGGCAAATCTTCAGGAAGCTAAGTATGACACAGATTCTGACACACTTCCTATCTATGACACCAGTGCACCATCTGAGGTATCATACTTCAACACATATCACAATAATGATATATTTGATATGTTTCCTCATGAGGAACAACATTCTGAGAAGCTAGCACCCACTTATGATACATACCTGGATATGCCAAGTAGTAGCAATACTCCTTCAACAACTCCAGATATGAATCATAATGGAGGCTTCGTTTCACAGCATGCTGAGAATGATGAGGACACACGTGCTTTATTTGAATCATTATTAAACAATTATGGTATTGAAATTGAGAAAGTTAAAAAGGTCAATCGCGAAGTTAAGGCCGTGAATGAGAAATTGACCACTGAGCTTGAGAGATACAAAGAAAATGCAAAAAGTTTTCAAATTGACAAAGAACGCGAGTCAGAACTTGAAATTGGTTATAAGAAGTTAGTTGTTAAAGATATGGAATGGAAAAACAAAATTGATACTCATGAAATTAGTTCAACAAAAACCATTAACTCTTTAAAACAAGAAATTTCTGAATTGACAAACCAACTTTCAAAACAAAAATCAGCTTATACCAATCTTGAAAAAGAACGGGATGAGTTGAAAAAGGACTTTGCAAAGAAAGAAGATAAACTTTTGGATGAAATCCTAGAGTCAGAACACAAGATTGCAAAACTAGAAGAATTAGTGGTTAAGTCGGGTCAATCAAGTCAAACAATGAAAATGATCTCAAATCAAACTAATCCGATTTACCATACGAAACATAAAATGGCTCTTGGTAACAAAAATCCTTGTAATCTCAAGAAAGCTCAGGAAGAACAGAATGTTTTGTATAATGGTAATGTTATCTACACCAAACATGATCCTCCCGTCGTTCGGGATTCTGTGCAAATGATGGAACTTGTCGAAGAGAGCATAACTAAAATGAAACAAAAGGATTTGAAACCCATTGATTACACCAAATTGAACAAACTTTCGGGAATTACTTTTGTTCCACAAAAAGAACCATCTGTGTTTTCCATAAAACGTCCATTCTCAAAAATGTTTTCTAAAAAGGTAGTTGCTTCCAAATCGATTTCAAACATGGAACAGATTTCCTCAAACAACACTTTTAACACAAGTGCTGTAAGGGGATATCTTGATGATCTTAAAACAAGAGTTGGGCAACTTAAAACAACTTTAGAATCGAAAACGAGACTTAATGAGATCAACTAGAATTCCACGGTTCATTTACAGATTAAAAAGATTCTTGAAAGTGAATTTGATCCTCAAATTAATAACATTCATGCTCGAGTAATTCATTTTGAACAAGCATTTTTGAAAAAAACAGCTGACTTCGTCACGGATCACAAATCCCTGATAAAGAAGGCTAATGAATCTTTTGAGCAAATCAATGTTTTGGAAAACTTAAATGATTCTCTCTTCGAAGCTGTTCTGTCTACTGATATTATGTCCATTATTTTGCAAACATATTCTGTTCAAGATGATGAAAGACTGAGAGCCGAGACCTCCGAAATTGTTTCCAAATATGAAAATGCTCTTATAAAGCTTGAAAAAGAAAATGTGTCATGTTTTAAACAACTTGATTGAAAAAAAGAAGAATGCAAGTATGAAAAATTGTCGTATGAGCGTGCCTTCAAGAACATGAAAGAGCAAAATGATCTGTTGAGGGCTCAGCTTGAAAATCAAAAAGGGAAGGGTGAGGAAACTAAGTTTGCAAAACCATCGACTTCGGAGAAACCAAATGTTTCAAACACGGTTCAAAAACCAAAAATGTCAATTTCACGGTTTGCTCCAAAAGTCGATGAGAAAAAGGATTTGACAAAACCTGTCAATCCAACACCCTTGCCCAAGCAAAGTGAAAATGAAAAGATTGTTGATAAAGGAAAAACGGTTGTTAAAACACCAAAAGTGATAGCTCCTGGTCTTTTTAGGATTAGTCCCACTAGTGCGTCTTCCTCCACATCTAAGACAAATGACGAGTGCAAGAAGGATAATTCTAAAGATTCTAGTGATGCTAAAAAGGACAACAATATAAATCCTAACGCGTGTGCCTTACCTTCTACAGGATTAGAAAGCACCTCTAGGAGTAGCAGACTAAAGCCTAGGAGCAATACAAGGAACAATAGAGTCTCGCCTGCATCTAAGAGTAGTAGCAAGAATAAAGTTGAAGAAGTAGAAGAACACCCTAGGAAATTATCGCTTTGTAATAAGAGACATGTTTTATCTGAATGTAACGTCGAAAGTACTGGTTCTAATGCATGTAATGACTCTGTTTGTTTAATATGCAAGAAATCTTTAATTAATGATGTTCATGATGAATGTGTTTCTAAGAATGTGACTGTTACGCCTGAACAGAAGTATGTTCCAAAAGGAACTAGTGCTAGATCTAGATCTATAGAAAGATTAGTTAGATTAGTTGCACGCTTTAGGTCTACCACTAGTAGTCGTATGCCTAGGAACTACCTTAAGTATTGTATGTAGAAACCTACGGGTAGAGAATTCATTCTTCAGGATGGCAAATTGAAAGTTGTTCAAAATGGACAAGTAGATACCTTCTATGAATGTGATTCAGATTTTACCCCTAACCAAATGGAACCAAATTCAAAACGGTTTCCAAATACAAACTCTTCTGTTCTTCGCAGGTTATCAAAATATGTCTTTGGATCATCGACTCGGGTTGCTCCAAGCACATGACCGGGAATTTAAAGCTGCTGATCAATTTCGTCTGGAAATTCATGGGAACTGTACGCTTTAGAAATGATCATGTAGCAGCTATTCTGGGTTATGGAGATCTTCGGTTTGGGAATTTTTTAATCACTCGAGTTTACTACATCGAAGGGTTGGGACACAACTTGTTTTCAGTTGGGCAGTTTTGTGATGCTGATTTAGAAGTTGCATTCAGGAGAAACACGGTTTTTATTAGAAATTTGGTTGGTGATGATCTTTTAACTGGTAATCGTGGTACAAATTTGTATGCTATCGACATCAACCAAATGGCTTCTACATCACCAATTTGTCTTATGACAAGGGCAACCGAAACAAAGTCCTGGTT
Organism: Artemisia argyi; assembly: GCA_030686995.1. Classification (NCBI taxonomy): domain Eukaryota; kingdom Viridiplantae; phylum Streptophyta; class Magnoliopsida; order Asterales; family Asteraceae; genus Artemisia; species Artemisia argyi. The sequence continues at coordinate 77,067,096 of CM060698.1, read as the reverse complement.
GTGGCATAGACGGTTATCCCATCTTAATTTCGACATGATCAACAAATTAGCCAAAGACAACATCGTCACCGGTCTTCCTAAGTTCAAATACACCAAAGATCACCTATGTCCATCATGCGAACAAGGAAAAAGAAAAAGAGCATCATATAAACCCAAAACCGTACCTAGTTCGGAAGCAAGGTTACATATGTTGCACATGGACTTATGTGGCCCAATGAGAGTTGAAAGCATTAATGGGAAGAAGTATATTCTTGTTATCGTCGATGATTATTCAAGATATACATGGGTAAAGTTTTTGAGATCAAAAGACGAAGCACCAGGTACCATCATCACCTTTCTGAAGCGTATCCAAGTTCTACTTCAAGCTCTAGTAAGGATTGTAAGAACAGATAATGGCACAGAATTCACAAATCAGGAGTTAAGAACCTACTTTGAAAATGTGGGAATCACTCACCAAACATCAGTTGTTAGAACTCCACAGCAAAATGGGGTAGTTGAAAGAAGAAATCGAACTCTTGTGGAAGCTGCTCGCACAATGCTGATTTATTCTAGTGCACCACTATTCTTATGGGCTGATGTTGTTGCCACTGCTTGTTTTACTTAGAACCGATCCCTAGTACATCCAAGATTCAATAAAACCCCATATGAGCTAGTGAACAACCGTAAACCTGACATCTCTTACCTTCACGTGTTTGGCGCTTTGTGCTATCCGACGAATGACAGAGAAGATCTAGGGAAGTTAAAAGCTAAGGGTGATATTGGAATCTTCATTGGATATTCAGAAAACTCGAGGGCATTCAGGGTGTATAATAGAAGAACGAAAAGGATAATGGAGACGATGAATGTGAAGTTTGACGAGATTTCACAAATGGCTTCTGAGAGATACGCTCTAGAACCCGCGCTTAATCCGGTGGCTTCTAATCAAAATGGATTAGGATCCGCACCAAACTTGCAGACTTCTGGACACATCAGTTCAGGACTCGTGCCTCAAGGAGCTCATTCAACAAACATGGACAAACCTTCAGGACAAGAACTGGAAAATTTCTTCGAGTTAATGTTTGATGAATACTATGGTGGAACTTCGACAAATGCATCTCAACAACATTCCGCTGCACTCGCTCAAAACCATCAACCACCACCACCACAAGATGCATCTACAACAATCGAAGCTAAAGCACCAACTACCTTAGCATCATCAACATCTACTCCAGCAACTCCAGTTATTGAAACTGATCTACAAAGAGTTGATGAGCAAAATCAAAACCCAAATTTTCAAGAAGAACCAACAAATAATTCAAACGATGTTGCATTAGAAGAAGAAGAAGTATTTGAAAACCCATTTGCAACAGACTCTGCTGAATCTTCTTCATGGTTACAAGAACCATCTAACACACATTCGTTAAACCCAAGGTACCCTTCTACACTCAAATGGACTAAATACCATCCAATTGAACATGTTATTGGTGAACCTTCAAAGCCAGGTCAGACAAGGAAACAACTTGCCACCGATCTCGAATTATGCATTTACATTTGCTCAATCAGCCTCAAAGAACCAAAAAACATTCGGGAAGCAATGGCAGAAAACCCATGGATAGAAGCAATGCAGGATGAAATTCTTCAATACCAGTTACATGATAGTTGGGAACTTGTTGAACGACCACTTGATAAACGTGTTCTTGATCTTAAGTGGTTGTGGAAGAACAAACTGGATGAGGAAATGACTGTAATTCGCAACAAAGCTCATCTCGTGGCTAAAGGATATCCACAAGAAGAAGGGATAGATTTCGAGGAGTCATTCGCGCCTGTAGCTAGACTTGAAGCAGTCTGGATTTTCTTAGCCTATGTCGCTCACAACAACATCACAGTCTATCAGATGGACATAAAGACATCTTTCTTGAATGGAACTCTGAAAGAAGAAGTGTATGTGAGTCAGCCAGAGGGATTCATCGACAAAGATCATCCAGACTACGTCTACAAGCTTAAGAAAGCCATTGATGGTTTAAACAAGCTCCAAGAGCATGGTATGACGAACTATCATCTTTCTTGCTCAAAAACAATTTCACCAAAGGAACGGTTGATGACACCTTGTTTATCAAAAAATTCAAAGATGACATTTTGATCGTTCAAATTTACGTGGACGACATTATTTTTGGATCAACCAATCCTAACCATTCAAAACATTTTGAAAATCTCATGAAAAGCAAATTTGAAATGTCCATGATGGGGGAACTAAAATTCTTTCTTGGTTTACAAATACATCAATCCCCTCGTGGTATTTTTATTAATCAAGCTAAATATACAATAGAGATTTTGAAAAAACATGGAATGGAAAACTGTGATTCTGTTGGTACACCAATGGTCACTTCACCAAAAATAGGTGCTGATTTGTTTGGGAAACCCATCGATCCAAAGAAATATCAGAGCATGATCGGTTCTCTCATGTACCTAACTGCTAGTCGACCCAATATTCAATTTGCTGTTTGTTTATTAGCACGGTTTCAGGCAAAGCCTACCGAACTTCACCTCAAAGAGGTTAAACGGATCTTTCGGTACCTACGAAGCACCATTAACATGGGACTTTGGTATCCGAAGGATTCGGGGATTAATCTAACAGCATTTTCAGATGCAGACCATGCTGGTGATCAAGTTACAGCAAAGAGTACATCAGGTGGAGCACAATTTTTGGGTGAAAAGCTAGTAAGCTTGGTCGTCACGGAAATAGGATTGTACTACGCTATCAACCGCCAAAGCCGAGTATGTGTCTCTATCTGCGTGTTGTGCCCAAGTTCTTTGGATGCGGACACAGCTCACAGATTATGGCTTTACTTTTGACAGAATACCTATGTATTGTGACTCAAAAAGTGCCATAGCCATCTCGTGCAATCCCGTACACCACTCAAAGATGAAGCATATCAAAGTCCGCTACCATTTCATCAAAGAGCACGTAGAAGAGGGTACTGTTGAATTATTTTTCATTAAGACTAATTACCAACTCACCGATCTATTTACTAAAGCCCTTCCAAAAGAACGGTTTGATTATTTAGTTCGACGAATTGTTATGCGAAGCTTAACTCCTGAGGAGCTAGAACGTCTTCTCGAATCTTCTTGAAAAATGTTTTCAAAATCGCTTCGCTGTAAATATTTTTGAAAAAACAAAATACAAAATTTGAAAAACCAACAAAAACAAAATACAAAAATATAAAATTTTCAAAAAAAAAATAAAATAAAATAAAAAATAAAATAAACACAAAAACAATATAAAATCCAAAAATATTCTTCTCGCGACATGTCTCTCGTATAAATCAGTATTCTGTATGTTTCTATAAATGTCATTCAACAATGATACGGACATGTACAGATGCTTGAACGGGAGTTCTTTAATGTTTTTCTAAAACATGTCGTTTCTCAAAAAATTTCTTCACAATGGCTTTCGTATACCTCTGTACGAAACCCGAACCTAATTGATGACTTCTGATTGTTTTCAAATCAAGGACTCGGACATTCAAAGATGAAATCATTTTCAATAGTTCGAGTATAAACAAACGAAAAGGATTTCAAACAAAAACTCATTTTCAAAATAGAATTCTTGAGCACTTTTTCAAGATTGTTCAAAAGATTTCTCAAAATCTCTCAAATTTAGTGCTCAAGATAACTCCCTCCAAACCCTTAATTGATTTTAAATGTGCTATCATTAAGGGGGAGTACAAAAACAAAAATGTTCCGAATTCATGCAAAATGAAATCTGTCTTTCTCTCCAAAAGCTTTTTCTTAATCAGTTGATATAAAAAATATCACAAAATGCTATTTTTGAGGGGGAGAAGACATGATTAAAATGTGATCAAAAATGTTTAAAGATTGTGGCTAAATCTCAAAAGAGCTCAACTCAGATATTACCAATGAATTGACGAAGCTTAAAAGTTAGTATTCGAAAGGATTTATCCAAGTAGAAAGTACCATTTCGAGAAACTCTTTTTAAGATGTGTACTTTGACGGGTCTAACTTCCTTATTAAGGAATGTTAACAACTTCAAGTTAGTTATTAGGGCTAGTTATCACCTAAAAGCTGATAATGGATCCCTTTAATTAAGCAACGTAAACGTGTCCCTCGGGTATATGTCTATTAAGAGTGGATCAATTCAAAAGTGCTAACTCCTCACGCATGTGCAAATTTCATAAAATTCTTGAGCACATGTGCAGGGGGAGTTCTTCAAAAGAAATGCAAAACTCTCGAAGTGTCAACAACGTGTTTTATTTATCATAAACACTTTGAGAGATTTTCACAAAAGGTTTTACGGCATGTGATCAATAAATCTAGGATAATAATGGAGTAATAAGGTGATTATGGTTAGGTTTATGTACAATGATCCGCCAGAGCCGGAGGGATCTACCCAAGGACAATTCCAATAGATTAGAATTATAAGTCCTTAGGTATGATTGAAAAAAGGAGAAAATGAGAAAGGAGAAAGAAGGGGTTGAAGAATTAAAAAGAAAAGTTATGAAAAAGGGTGAAAAGAAATAGCCCTCCATATGTTCAACCTTAGGGCAGACACCGGGTTCAATTTGTATGCTACTGGTTGTTGACACCGGTATTGAAGATAAAGACGTCATGGACCCAGTGACGCACTGCACTTAACCTTCCAGCCCTCAAGTTCTCTTAAAAGAGCTTGTTTCATTCTCACGGGGAACCGGTGTAATCTATCGACCTGTCTCTTAGAGATGGTTGATATTGAAACAGGAAACCTCTCCCTAATCTCCGCATAGGAAACCAAATGTGCACTTATCGAGTCTAGAGCCCCGAGATTCATCAAAAGATCTCATAGGAACACATGACATTTCTACACTGGTTGTTCATCATTAAGGACGCCAGATGTAAGCTTTAGAGTCCTACACAGATCTTAGCAATCTGCCAGAACATTTATGAGAGAATTCACACAAGTGTTTCTCAATGATTGAATGGAAACTCCTGCCAGGGTCAACATCAAGCAGCCCTGACAGCAGGTCACTTCGGTAATTCTTTATGGGTTACGCTTAGTGTTCGCGGTGGTTTCAAACGGTCTACAGTCGTGGAGTGATCCCCAATGACTAACCCATTCGTTGAGCTACTTAGTAGGTCTCGAAAACTCCCTCAGGAGTATCCGAAATGGGAATGGCCTTGGTAAGGGTTAGAAGGAGTCTTCACACTATGCTGTTGACAATCTCTAATTCCTCATCTGTAATTACCGGTTGATTATTGCTAACTGTTTACCTGCAGCTATACATCATCTCCATGGCGAAGGATTCCACATGCTCATACATGTAACATAAAGTCATAGGAAAGTTCTCACAAAGATCAAAGCAAAGTAAGGTTCAAAGAAAGATTCTACGCAATGTGAAAGAATCTACAAAAGTAAAGTGACAAAGATCGATGTGAAAGAACGGTAATAACAAATGCATGTATCACAAAGACTAAAGACGTATGAGCATGTTGGAATGGCGGACAACTACCACAGAGGCAGAAGTGACGAAAGGCAGATTATTCCACATCACAAAAGAACAAAGAACGATGAAAAGTCAGTCATCAAAGATCACAAAGCATGAAGGAACAAAGACAAAAGACTATTCTACTACGACAAACAATGGTCAACAACAAAGAATAAAGAAGACCTAATCACGTGGAGCATCATTCGAATGACCACCCCTTTAGGGGGAGATTGTTAGCATTAAAAATTATGGTAGAAAGTGATGGTCATTCTCATTTATTGTAACGTTGTAATGTGTCATAGTTTTTGTTATTAGAATAGTCAATGGGCCTTGGTCTTGGTAAGCTAATATGTCATGTGTTAAGTAATGTAAGCCTTTATATGTAAAAAGAAACCAAGCCCAAGACCAAGCCCGTGAAAAGCCTTTTAGGGCATCTTGTTACTCACTATATAAACACCTCAAAGCTCATTTGAGGTGTGTGCTTGTGTGTGTATTGTGTGTGCCTCTATTGAATAAAAAGCTTTCTATTTCATCTTATTCTCTTTATCATCTTTAACGCCACATACATATTGCAAGTCACCATATTTACTTCATCTTGTGCTTATATTTGTGATAAAGTTGATAGTTTTAAGGTCTAACAACTTGCTTTCCATAAAATATAAAAATACAAAAAGAATCATCCCTCACCTCTAGACCTAGTTTAGTAGACTCTCTAATCCTAGCGAACACTATTCCTGAGTTGAACGATCAATCCCCCGATACTTGTCACTATACTATACTACAACGATCAGGTACACTGCCTGGTGGGGGTTGCAAGCTTCTCAAGATCCCTTGAGAGGTAAAACCTGTTGCGAGGGCACAATCCCACGTATCAGACGAAGTAGGTGAACGGATGATTGAAGGTCTTGAGATGATTGAGATCACCAACGAAAAGGTGACTGTGGCTAAATAGAGGCTCAAGGAAGCCAGGTCTAGACAGAAGAGTTACACCAACAAGCATCGACGTGAATTAGAGTTTCAGGTTGGCGACCGAGTATTTCTGAAAGTTTCTCCTTTTCGCGGCGTTAAACATTTTGGCATTACGGGCAAGTTGAGTCCTCGTTTTATTGGTCCTTTTGAAATTTTGGAGCGTGTTGGCGAGGTGTCTTATCATTTGGCTCTTCCACCTCAGCTAGCACATGTGCATAATGTTTTCCACCTATCTCTTTTACGGGGATACAACTATCATCCTCTACATGTGGTGTCTTACCCTTTTGATCAGATTCAACCAGACATGTCACTTCCGGAAGAACCGGAGGCCATTCTTGATAGGCAAGAGAGAGTCATGAGAAATAAGGTCATACGCTTTGTTAAAATTCTTTGGAAAAATCACCCATCACGCGAGGCGTCCTGGGAAACTGAAGAGTCTATGCGAGCCAACTACCTTCATTTCTTTTCGTAGTCTGGTATGCTTTCGTTTTGGTTTTGTTACCTTATTCCTTCTTTTATTTTCGAGGACGAAAATTCTTTTAAGGGGTGAATAGTTGTAAAACCCACATTTTCATAACATGTTTAAATTACTAAAATGCCCTCCAATTTGAAATTTTGAAGAATTATGTACGTTTACCAAACAAGCCCTAAATCAAAAACGGTTATCGTACAATCACAAACATGGTTATGTAACTTCAAGTAAATGACAATTGAGCTACTATAACATTTTAAGAACTCAAGAATATGAAATTTGGATTAAGAACTAAATGTTACACGCTACGTGACCTAACGGGTACAAAAAAACATTTAAAACTTGTACACAACTTATAAAATAAATCATGTAACTTATCCTAAGTAAAAATTAATATTTTTGACTCTTTGTCTATCATTATGGCCGCCCTCCCCTTAAAGAAAATTAAAAATCTCATTAAAATGCATTAAATCAAAATTAATGGTATTAAAAATCATATTAACTCTCAATAACTTCCATAAACATAAAATTGATCATTCTTCTTCTCCTCTCCTCAAACCAAACGACCCAGAAACCCATATTACACACCAAAATTTTGTTCTTTGATCATTGGTAATTATTCATACGCGTTCGTGGGAAGATTTGGTGCACGTAAGAATTTGTTTGGAAGCATTTGGAGGCCTAATTCCTGCTCATTTGTTCCATTTGACACCTATATTGATAATAGACGGGTTTTTTATCTTCCATTTTGATTGTTGTTCATCTCTTTAATTTCCTTTCGTCACGATTATCTTGATACGTGAGAATAAAAAAATACGAATTGATATACATGAATACATAAAATCGAACCATAATTATAATCATGACGGAATTGACAAACTTTGGTTATATTGATAATATTATGGTTAATACATGTTTGTGGTAACATTTGTAACACATGTATGCATTGGTTTGGATCGAAAACGAATTTCTTCTCATTTTTATTTTGAAGTCGAGACCTATATATGACCAAAATGATTTTTGATGTTGAATTTGATAAATGTTATATGTTATGAATGTTTAATTAAGTGTTTGGATTGATTTGGTATATCATGTAATTAATTTGGTTAGTTAAAATTGATGAAAATGGAAAATGGTTTTACATATGGATCGATTTTTAATTGATTTGATGAATTCTTAATTGCTTTGATATTTGATGATGATTATATGTTTATGATGATGTTATGATAAGAATTGTATAATTAGTTTGTTAATTGTTGAATTAAAAAAGGTAAATGATTTGTTGTTTTTATTATGGTTAAACATGTATAAATGAAATTAGGGTTTATATTATTTTTATTGATTAAAATAATGATGATGATGATTGGTGTAATGATTATGTGTTTGTTAGGGTTTTTGGATGAATTATGATATTTGTTTTATAAGTTATAGGTTAATTTTGTAAATTAGAAAACTTAAGGGTGTGTTTTGTCATTTTTCATATCTCAACTTAATTAAAATAAAAGGACCAAAATTGTAATTTTGTGATACTTGATGGATTTATGTGGTTATTTGATTAATTATGAGGTTTATATGTTAATTAGATAATTAAAAGGTTTAAATTGTAAATATGATAACTAGAGGGACTAAAAATGTAAATATGGTTTATATATGCATGTCACGACCTGGAAAATGTATTAGGGGCTGTATTTGTCATTTTTGAATAGTTGTGGTGCTTATGTGATAATTGTATTAATTAATGGTTTAATTATGGTAAATTAGTTAATTAAAGGATTAAATTGTAACTTTGGAAACTAAAGGGTGTAATATGTAAATTTGGCATAATTGGCTGATGTGACTTAGGTATATGTGTTATATTATGTGTATTTTCATTTTTGACACTTAATTTGCTAAATTGACACAGTTAACCCTTATTTATATAAACTTCACAATTGAAACCCTAATCTTGGAAAACTTGTAATAATTGAAATCCTTGACATATCTAATTATGGAAACTTATTAAAATGATAAAACTAATCATATTAAATATGTCTATAATTGGAAACTTGCTAAATTGGGAAATCAACTAATTATGGAAATCTGCTATTTTTGGAAAGTACTATTTATGGAAACTCCTAAAATTGGAAACCTTCTAAATAAGGAAAATTATTAAAAAATAGAAAGTCTTCTAAAATACTTAAACTACCTAAAGTGGGAACCTACCAAATATGGAAAGTTACCTAAAATAGAAAGTTACTAAAAATGGAAAGGTAATTAAAAGAGGTAACCTATGTAAGTTGAACTCTTCTTAATTCGAATTCACTTTCTCCTAGGTCCGGTGAAGCGGAAGTGATCCATCTCTCCTTTGATTGACCTTGCTTGTTTGTTTGAACCAAGGTACATATATTCCGCACTCTTTCAGCAAGAGTGCAACGATTTTCTCTCTCATGACCTTATCTCTCTTCTATATTATTTTCCTATATTATATTGGAATATTGATATTCGATCTTTTCATTTGAGACATGACATTGCACCTTTGATATGGTTACATTTTAGAATTTGACCTTTGGTATATTGAACCTTTGATATTAGCCTTGATATTGAACCTTGACTATATGGTTATGATCTTGTCATCTACACTTTGACTTGGACTTTGACTATTTGACCCTTCAGTATTTACCCAGGTATTAATTGTTCCTAGTTATGGGGGGTCCATGACCATAGCATTGATGCACCGATGTTATGACTCTAGTGTGGTTGGAGAGATGTACCACACCGTCCCTATCTGCTATCTGCTATGGCCATTATTATGATTATGATTTGTTTGCAGGGGCGTATGGATGCATCCTAGATTTGATTTGATATTTGTTTGGGCTACTATGATTGGATATTATATAGATTGGTGATTGGGCATGCGTGCATGCAGTCCCTTCACATTTTGGGAGCTAGATACTCCATTGGGCTACTAATTGATTTGATATTTGTTTAGGCCTGGGTTAAAATACTGAATCCATATTCATACCCTTTATACTTAAACTTTGACAACCTTTGATTATCCATTGACAATTTGACACCATATCTATTTTATCTTCGCATCTCTTTGTTACTTTATCTATTTTGATCTGATTTGTTATTTGTTGATATCTGTTCACTCAACTCTTTATGCTCAGCCACTTTTCCTTTCCTTGCGGTAGGTACTTACGCTAGGAGTGGTGTTTAGCTTTGGGGATGAGAGAGAGTGGACTACCCTAGAGCTTTATTTAAATAAAAGAACTTTATTTCATTATCGTTTATTTCCGAATGTTGGACAATTGTAATGTACTTTCCTTTGTATGGTTTTGGGGACGTTTATATGTTGTTTTAGTTCCCTTTGATACTCTTTGATGATTTTATTTAAGACTTCCGCTATTTGATTTGAATCTGTTTGTATCTGATGAGTCACCATAATGTAATGTTTCTACCCTTGCCGGGTTGGGGAGTTACAATGCTGATGCATGGTTTTGGAACCTTGCAAAAGGTTTTACCTCTCAAGGGATCTTGAGAAGCTTGCAACCCCCACCAGGCAGTGTACCTAATCATTGTAATATAGTATAGTGACAAGTACCGGGGGATTGATCATTCACTCAAATAATAGTGTTCGCTAGGGTTAAAACTCAATTAAACTAGGTCTAGAGGTGAGAGATGATTCTTTTTGTATTTTTGTATTTTAAGGAAAGCAAGTAAAAATCTCGGTTTTTGGAAGAGTGGGTGGAATTAGTTGCTAGTCAACTAACCCAATATTACTACAAATGCAAATAAAATAAAATAAAATGAAACTAAAGTAAATTTGTGGTGGAAACAATAATAAGATAAAATGTGTTTACTTAGAATTCGTTACTCCCCAGATATCTTTTACCGGTTGATTAGTTTGCTAAAATTGCATAGATGACAGGTTATATTCCTTAATACTAGTCGTAGGGCCGTGTACGATATTCCCTAACTCTATAAGCTTCTACTTCATTCTATGTTGAACCGACTACTAGCTCCTAACATAGTATCACTAGTAGTTACCCACACATTAAATATAACCAATTTATCGTAGTACACCTCTGATCATATTTCTTAAGACGTTCAAGCAAGTTACCAATTGGAAGTCTCCCAGTTTTCTTAAGCCTAACATCGAAATCAATCATCCACAACAATTATAAAAAAAACCATCAACCAATAATCAACATCTAGGTTTCACTACATCTAAGCAAACACAAAGAAAACCTAGCCTAACATGTTAAAAAGAAGACAAGCATAAGATAGAATCAAACAACACATAGACACATTGAATGATTATTAGAAAACTTATCTTCAATTAAGCATGGATGGAACAAGGGTTAAAACCCATGTAATTACAGAAAATTCATCTAGGGTTTTGCACACAAGGCTTCACAAAAAGTTCCCCCTAATGAATGAAAATTAGAAAAGTATTTATAGATTTTGCCATCTGTCGATGTCACGTTATGCTTGTGACGCCGTCAACTCGCCGCTAAAATAATAATCGTATTGCCTAAATCCACTTCTGACGCCGTCACTCATTGTTTACTATGGGCCGTCTCTCTTTGTAATAGTGCGTGATGGCCTTGGCGACCCTAATGGGTGACGCCGTCATGCCTCATTTGGAAAATGTTCTGGCGCGTCAGTTGTAATTGTCAAATCCACCTCTTTTTCCAAGCCGTGACTCCGTCACTAGTAAGTCTTGACGCCGTCAGATACAATCTTGAGTATGATTTTGGAGACTTTGTCGTATTCTTCACTTTTTCGCTCCAAAAACGTCCAAAATGCTTCATTTTCCAGATTTCTCCTCAAAAGTACCTAAAATGACAAAAGGAACGATTTAGGGCAATATTTGATCAAATAATCTCAATTTATGGCTTAAATGACCCCCTAAAAGCGGTACACTTTTCGCCTCATCAAATACCCTTACACTTGAGATTTGCTTGTCCTCAAGCAAATGCGCTTTTATTCTAATCAAAATACAAGCTATGGGTCATTTAACAGTAATATAAAAGTAATTACAACAAATAATCATTCCACTTCAACCAAAATAATCACAGAAATTATATACTAGCACCTCACAAATAGTGTTTAGATACTCACATCTCTCGGGTGTAATAAAGTATATATCACAAAATGGAAATGGAAAACATCTCTCACTACCTGGCATAGCAAATAGATTACCATAGGCTTGGGAAATGATCAAACCTCCACCACTTGGCGTAAGCACCTAGGATAAAGTATCAAAGAGGTCTTTTAAAAAGGTTATAACGTGAGGTGTAGGGATATGATTGATGCATGGGAATTGCACCAGGCTTTACCTCTCGAGGGATCTCGAGAAGCTTACAACCCCCACCAGGCAGTGTACCTGATCGTTGTAGTATAGTATAGTGACAAGTACCGGGGGATTGATTGTTCAACTCAGGAATAGTGTCGGTAGGATTAGAAAACCTAAAAACTAGGTCTAGAGGTGAGGGATGATTCTTTTTATATTTTTTTATATTTTATGAAAGCAATTAAAAATCTCGGGTATTGGAAGAGTGGGTGGAATTAGTTGCTAGTCAACTAACCCAATAACTAAAGATGCAATCAAAATAAAATAACAAAAATGAAAATAAACTAAATTAAGATAGTGGTGTAAACAATATACGGGAGAATTGTGTTTACTTAGATTTCACTACTCCCTAGATATCTTTTACAGGTTAATTACTTGTTACAGTTGCGTAGATGACGGGTTGTATTCCTTAATACCATTCATGGGTTGGCGTACTTACTTCCCCAATCCTATAAGCTCCTACTTCACTCCTATGTCGAGCCGCCTAAGAAGCTCCTAACATGGGATCACTAGAATTCGCTCATGCATTAAATACAACCATAAAAACCTAGTACACATCGGTTCATGTTTCTTAAGACGTTCAAGCAAGTTACACAATGGAGATCTGCCAGTTTTCTTAAGCCTAACATTGAAATCATTCATCCATTACAACTATAAACAAGCAATCAACCTATAATCAACATCTAGGTTTCATTACATCTAAGCAAACACATAAAAGATCTAGCCTAGCATGTTAAAATCAAGACAAGTGTAAGATATATTCAAACAACACATAGACATATTGAATGAATTGGAAGAAAACTTATCTCAATTGAACATGAAGGGTTTCAAGGGGTGAAAACCCTTGAAAATACTGTTACAAACGACCTAGGGTTTATTAGGTTCGGCCCTAGAATTCTCCACACAAGTTCCTCCCCTTTATGAATGAAAAATAGAAAAGTATATATAGATTTTGTGAGGTGACAGCGTCAAGAGGAAAAATCTGACGCCGTCATCTCGCCGCCAATAAAGTTCTCGGACTGCCTAGATCCAAAGCTGACGTCGTCATGTATAATTCTGCTCTTGACCGTCACCAAAATTACTCTTGACGGCCTTGGCTTGACGCCGTCACGTTTCTACTGGACCGCCATCCATTTTGTGCTCTTGACGCCGTCATGAAATCCTTCTTGACGCCGTCAGGTACTGTTCCCAGCAAGGAAAATTAAGACTTTGCCGTTTTCTTCACTTTTATGCTCCAAAAACGTCCAAAATGCTTCCTTTTCCAGAACTCACTCCCAAAATACCTAAAATCACAAAAGGAATGATTTAGGGCAATATTTGATCAAATAAATTCCAATTCCAGCTTAAATGACCCCCTAAAAATGGTTCATTTTTTGTCTCATCATATACCCTTACACTTGAGATTTGCTTGTCCTCAAGCAAATGCGCTTTTATTCTAATCAAAATACAAGTTAGGGGTCATTTAACACTAATATAAAATTAATTACAACAAATAATCATTCCACTAAAGACCAAAGACAAGCACGGAGGTCATACACTAGCACCTCACAAATAGTGTTTAGATACTCACATCTCTCGGGTGTAATAAAGTTTATATCACAATATGAAAATGGGAAACATCTCTCACTACCTGTCATAGCACCTAGGATAAACTATCAAAGAGGTCTTTTAAAAGGGTTGTAACGTTAGGTGTAGGGATATGGAATACACGGTTTTGTTGGATAAAGGCAATCTTTACTGGTGGCGAGTTAATCATCTTGGTTAATTACATGTACAATATGGCGTTGCTAAGCCAAGACTAGACTCGACTTAAGCTAATAAATGAAAAATAACAAAAACATAAAATAAACATAGAATGAAACGGGATGGTAGTCCCTATGTTTTTTCTCTTTCCTCTTTCTATATATATATATATATATATATATATATATATATATATATATATATATATATATATATATATATATATATATATTATTTAATTTTTTTGATTTTTTTTTCTTTTTTTTTTGCATACACTCTTACCCTACCATTCAAAATAATACATCATAGGGAATGAAAATTCCCCTTACACTTTAATTTTTATATACTTTACAATAAACTAATCTAATAACTCGAATCAAGATAATTAAAACACTTGGAGTACTTTTAAGATTAACGTACATATGGGGGTAATAATATGATGTTCTTCCCCATTACTCCATAACATAAGTACTTTACCCATGAGTCCCAATCGTCCCAAAACAATATGTACAAGGATATGACTCGACTTAGCAACCATGTAATCAATTAGATAATTAACTAAGGGTTTAAACAAATAACAATAATGCACTAAAGATGAGTGCATACACGGAAGGCTAAGGAGATTTGGTTGTACATTTAAGTGGGGTGTAACAAATTCTTCCTTTAAGTAAGATGCTTAAAGTTAGAAACGAAAAGATAGGCTTGGAGGGGTGTACTAGGGGTTTCGTGTACTTAAAATGAGTACAACGCTAAGGTGTGGAAAAATTAATTGACTTAACTAGCCAAGTAATATGACTTAAATGGTCAAGTAATTATGATACGGGTTTAACACAAGGGTGATCCTAATGCCTCTTATCATGTAGTAAATCCTACTACACGAATGTAGTCTCACTAGCGGTCTCAGGATGCATCACTAACGCAAGTTCTAGAATCTAAATGCTACCGGTACACACATAAGCACTAATAATAAATGCTTGTCCTATCAAATCTAAAGGCGAACCTCACATATTTGGGTGGAAAATTTTTTAAGTGGTACGGTTTTGTGCTAGTCATACAACTCCTATCCATGAGACGCTTGCTATGGCTAAAGTTTCACTCCTAAATGTTGTAAAAAATTTTAAATTTGGCGCTAAAATTACACTGACAAGTATTTCTCATAGTTTTATTAAACATCTGCCATTAAACAAACAAACTCAAGTGAAAGTGTATACTATAAGGTATCATCATTTACCCTCCCCTTACACTTAGGATGAACATTGTCCCCAATGTTCAATTAAAGAATGTAAAAGTAAAATAGGTAAAAGAATGAAATCAAATACTCCCCTGATTCACTCGGTATGGATAGTATGGTAACCAGGTTAGATCTTCCTCCAAGAAAATGAACAATCAAAGCTTCCCTTCCAGAATATAAATCATCTTCTTGTCAAACATAACCTGTTAAACCTGAGAAAACAAACAAGGCAACCTCACGTAAAATCGGCGGCAATCTATATATGCTAACAAATCCTAGAAAACAATGTAAGATATAATGCTTGTGGAATGATGTTTGCAGATTCCTTGGAGATTATAAAACTAAAGATTCAACAAAAACTTTAAGTCTCCCTTAGAAAAACAAAACTAGTAAAATTTCCAGATTTTTACACGTGACGCTGTCAGGAATTTCTTCCTGACGCCGTCAGAAGTGACCTGCAGAAATTCTTATGTTAAGTTTCCGGAAAATTTCTGGAAAAACCTTGTCCTACTTCCTGGAAAATCCTGCAAAACATCATTATGACTCGATACAAGTATTTGACTCTAACAAATACGAATATACATGTTCATTTAATATTGTAGAGAATCATGATCAATTTTGTTTCTTAAAAACATATTTGGGGTTTCCCCTTACACTTATCTTTTGCGAAATACCTTTGGATGGAGTTAAGACTAAGCCAAACAACAAAATAAAGCATTTTCACCATTTTGTTTGAAACATGATCTACCAATCAATAAAAATAAAGCATGCATACAGAAACAAATAACAATCAAACAAAATAAAAATCACACAAAATATGGGTTGCCTCCCAAGAAGCGCTTGTTTTTGTTCGAGTCACGAGCCAGACTCTACCCTTATTTAACGGAAATAGGGGAGGTTTTCCCTACACTTAGGATTAAGTGCGGGTGGAAGTAGCGATACACACCCTTAGGGTGAAAATATGCCATGTGAGATAAGAGTGGTGGATGAATTATATGCTCAAAGGGGTGTGCTCCTATCATCATAACCTTACCAAATTCAATCGGGTTAATGGGTGGATTAAAATTTTCTCCTAGAAGGGGATCATTTTCTATCAACTTCAAGAGACTACTAGTTGGGGATCCATCTTGACGTAATAAACCCGGTTTAAACCCATAATGTTTCTTGTGATCAAACATAAATGGGTGATGTAAGCATGTAAGGTCATTTTCCACTCCTATATTGGTTTCCTCTCTACAAGGCTTAGAGTCCACTACCTTTATCCTAAGACTACCCGGACTATATGGTTTGATGGGTGGATCGGAACCTATTTCAATTCCTAAATTCACATCTAACGATGGAAGATTAGGTAATGGTTTTGGTTGAGGCTCCGGTTCATCAAAACTAGGAACTTCCCTAGAACTAAGAGTAAGGTTATCATTATAAGTATTCAAACCTATATCCTCTAGTTGTGCTTGGTCCAAGGTTTCTACCTCTATTGGGGTTCCTATAGTCTCTTCTACTTCTTCCGGGTAAGTCACGGGTGACATGTGTGCCTCAAATGATGGTAGGACTTGTGGGGTATTTGGCGGGCTTGGATTTTCTACTTTATCATCCATATTATCAAGATCACCTATATCCTCAACATGTGTTTCATTATAATCTAACCCTAGCATTTTCCCAAGTATCTCAAGTGCTTCTCTAGGCATCTTAACTTCTCTATCCGAATCATAAGGATCATCCTCAATATTATGACTGCTATATTCAAATTGCCCAAAAGATTCATCATGTGTTTCTTGAGATTCATCATCATCGATCATAAAACCTAGGTCTTTTTGATCAATGTGATCATGTTCGGCTAAATCCTCCATCACATCAAGGTCACCTATGTGTTCATCCTGTATTATGGTAGGGCCTAACCATGACATGCAGCTAGGTGTCTCATACGAAACTATCCTAGGTGAAAGCTCATATGGTGCATAGGTGTCTCTAAATGAGGTATTTTAAACTCTTTGGTGTCTTAGCCGCTCAACCTTATCTTGCAATCTTAGAAGTCTAAGTGTAAAGTCCATTTGAAGCAAATTACAAACAAAATCACAAAGAAAAGATAGACTACGAGAAAGCTACAAAATAAAAAATCTTACTAGAAAGGAATCTAGCAAGTAGACCTAATAAAAAGAAGTCCTAACCTAGATAATAACTATTTCCCCGGGCTGCGGTGCCAAAAACTTGATGCGTGGGAATTGCACCAGGCTTTACCTCTCGAGGGATCTCGAGAAGCTTACAACCCCCACCAGGCAGTGTACCTGATCGTTGTAGTACAGTATAGTGACAAGTACCGGGGGATTGATCGTTCAACTCAGGAATAGTGTCGCTAGGATTAGAAAACCTAAAAACTAGGTCTAGAGGTGAGGGATGATTCTTTTTGTATTTTTTTTTATATTTTATGAAAGCAATTAAAAATCTAGGGTATTGGAAGAGTGGGCGGAATTAGTTGCTAGTCAACTAACCCAATAACTAAAGATGCAATCAAAATAAAATAACAAAAATGAAAATAAACTAAATTAAGATAGTGGTGTAAACAATATATGGGAGAATTGTGTTTACTTAGATTTCACTACTCCCTAGATATCTTTTACATGTTAATTACTTGTTACAGTTGCGTGGATGACGGGTTGTATTCCTTAATACCATTCATGGGGTGGCGTACTTACTTCCCCAATCCTATAAGCTCCTACTTCACTCCTATGTCGAGCTGGCTAAGAAGCTCCTAACATGGGATCACTAGAATTCGCTCATGCATTAAATACAACCATAAAAACCTAGTACACATCGGTTCATGTTTCTTAAGACGTTCAAGCAAGTTACACAATGGAGATCTGCCAGTTTTCTTAAGCCTAACATTGAATTCATTCATCCATTACAACTATAAACAAGCAATCAACCTATAATCAATATCTAGGTTTCATTACATCTAAGCAAACACATAAAAGATCTAGCCTAGCATGTTAAAATCAAGACAAGTGTAAGATATATTCAAACAACACATAGACATATTGAATGAATTGGAAGAAAACTTATCTCAATTGAACATGAAGGGTTTCAAGGGGTGAAAACCCTTGAAAATACTGTTACAAACGACCTAGGGTTTATTAGGTTTGGCCCTAGAATTCTCCACACAAGTTCCTCCCCTTTATGAATGAAAAATAGAAAAGTATATATAGATTTTGTGAGGTGACGGCGTCAAGAGGAAAAATCTGACGCCGTCATCTCGCCGCCAATAAAGTTCTCGGACTGCCTAGATCCAAAGCTGATGCCGTCATGTATAATTCTGCTCTGGACCATCACCAAAATTACTCTTGATGGCCTTGGCTTGACGCCGTCACGTTTCTACTGGACCATCATCCATTTTGTGCTCTTGACGCCGTCAGGTACTGTTCCCAGCAAGGAAAATTAAGACTTTGCCGTTTTCTTCACTTTTATGCTCCAAAAACGTCCAAAATACTTCCTTTTCCAGAATTCACTCCCAAAGTACCTAAAATCACAAAAGGAACGATTTAGGGCAATATTTGATCAAATAAATTCCAATTCCGGCTTAAATGACCCCCTAAAAACGGTTCATTTTTCGCCTTATCAATGATAAACACGGTTTTGTTGGATAAAGGCAATATTTACTGGTGGCGAGTTAATCATCTTGGTCAATTACATGTACAATGTGGCGTTACTAAGCCAAGACTCGACTCGACTTAAGCTAATCAAAAACTAACAAAAAGAAAATAAAACAAACATAAAGGAAATGGGATGGTAGTCCGTTTTTTTTTTAGCATACACGCTTGCCCTACCATCCAAAATAATACATCATAGGGGATTTGTGTCCCCCTTACACTTGAACTTATACATACTTTATAATTAACTATTCTAATGACTCGAATCAAGATAATCAAAACACTTGGAGTACTATTTAAGATTAACGCACATGTGGGGGTAATAACTGACGTCTTCCCCATTACTCCATAACCTTAGTAATTTACCCATGAGTCCCAATCATCCCAAAACAATATGTACAAGATATGACTCGACTTAGCAACCATGTAATCAATTAGATAACTAACTAAGGGTTTAAACACATAACAATAATGCACTAAAGATGAGTGCATACACGAAAGGCTAAGGCGATTTGGTTGCACATTTGGGGTGGATTGTTAACAAATTCTTCATTTAAGTAAGATGCTTAAAGTTAGAAACGAAAAATATATGCTCTGAGGGGTGTACAAGGGGTATCGTGTACTAAAAATGAGTACAATGCAAAGGTGTGGGAAAAATTAATTGGCTTAATAGTCAAATAATTATGACTTTATTGGTCAAGTAATTATGATACGGGTTTAACACAAGGGTGATCCTAATGCCTCTTATCATGTAGTAAATCCTAACTACACGAATGTAGTCTCACTAGCGGTCTCGGGATGCATCGCTAACGCAAGTTCTGAAATCTAAATGCTACTGGTACACTCATAAGCACCAACAATGAATGCTTTTTCCTAAAGATCTAAAGGCGAACCTCACATATTTGGGGTGGAAATTTTTGAGTGGTATGTTTTTTGTGCTAGTCATACAACTCCTATCCATGAGATGCTCATTAAGGCTAAAGTTTCACTCCTAAATGTTGTAAAAAAATTTAAATTTGAAGCTAAAATTGCCCTAACAAGTATTTCTCTTAGTTTTATTACACACCTACTATCAAACTAACAAACTCAAGTGCAATTGTATTCTCTAAGGTATCATTATTTACCCTCCCCTTACACTTAGGCTGAACATTGTCCCCAATGTTCAATAAAAAGGATGTAAAAGAATGAAAACAGATACTCCCCTGATTCGTTCGGTGTGGATAATGTGGTAACAAGGTTAAATCTTCCTCCAAGAAAATGAACGTTGAAAGCTTCCCTCTAGAAATATAAATCATCTTCTTGTCGCATATAACCTGTTAAACCTGAGAAAACAATCAAGGCAAACCTCGCGTAAAATCGGCGGCAATCTATATATACTAAAAGATATAATGCTTGTGGAATGAATGTTTGCAGATTTCCTGGAGTTTATAAAACTAAAGAATTAACAAAAACTTAAGATTCTGGTAGAAAAACAAAACTCGCAAAATTTTTCACAATTTTACACCTGACGCCGTCAGGTTTTAATCCTGACGCCGTCAGAGTGTTCTGACAGAAATCTTATGTTAAGTTTCTGGAAAATTTCTGGAAAAACTCATGCCTTAATTCTGGGAATTCCTTCAAATCATCATTATGACTCGATACAAGCATTTGACTCAAACAAGTACTAATATACATGTTCATTTAATATTGTTGTGGTTCACGCTCAATTTCGTTCTTAGAAACAAATTAGATTTCCTTACACTTAGCGTTTTCGAAATACCTTTATATGTGGTTAAGACGAAGTTAACAACAAAGTAAAGCATTTTTCACAATTTATTTTGAAACATGAGCCACAAACAATAAAAATAAAGCATGCATACGGAAAAAAATAAAATCAAACAAACAAATAATCAAACAAATGAAACAAATAAAACTTGGGTTGCCTCCCAAGAAGCGCTTTTCTTTATTAACGAGTCTTGTAGCTAGACTCAAGGTCACGGGCTACTACGTGACCTCGTCATTGGTCAGGGTCTCTAGGTCATCCTCTATCTTTGTTTTGTATTCCGGACCTAGTTGCAAGCATTTCTTGTAGAAACCATATATCCGACTCATAACATAGTCTACTCCTCGACGTCTATCCTCATCATTCCTATAGTACACCGCTTGCTTGTGTTCCTTTTCGATGTTTGATAAAAGGCGAAATTGCTCAATCTTATAGGGCATTTGGTAAGCTATCTCATCGTTCTCGCCCTTGAACCTAACTATCCCTAGAGATGGGTCATAATTCATTTTAGAGGTCTCAACAAACGGCCTTCCAAACACTACTTGACTTAAGCAACCATCTGTTACCGGACGAATATCCTCAACAATCACAAAGTCGGTAACGTAAGTGAAGTTTCCTACAAAGACGTGCAATCCTTTCACTCTTCCTACAAAGTTACTCATCCAACCTGTGTCGGGAAATATCCTAGGTCCAAGTTGCTTTTTCATAATCCAATTGTAGTGGATCCTAGTCATAAGATTTATAGGAGAATTAAGATCGATGTAGGCTTTCCACACATGCACATGCCCAATGTTGCATGGTATGTTGATGTTGGAAGGATCACCCGTTTTGATGATTGGTGAACCAAGGACGTATGGTGTCTCGGGGTCATCGAATAGATCCTTATGGTATTCCCATTCTTCCTTGGTAGGTAACCTATCGAAATAATCCTCTACATTTTCTATTTCCTCTACCTTTTCTTCCTTATTATTCTCAACTTTCTCAATCTCATCCTTAGGTTCAATTTCTATTCTAACTTCATCGTTATCACTTCCTTCAATATTTTTATCGATTGGCTTAATAGTGACAACATTGACAAAGTGGACATGTTTTGATTATGAGGGGTCCTTAATTTGGGTTCCACTACTAGTGTCCCTAGTGTCCTTCTTTGGTGTAGTTAACTCTTGGTTGTTGAGGGCTTTCAACAAGTTGTCTATTTTATTAGTCATCTCCATTTGTTGTTGATTGAATTCGGATTCAAACTTAGCTAGACGAGCTTCTTGAGATGCCATAAATTTGGACATCAATCCTTCAAGATTATTGGTACTACCATAGTTGTTGGAAGGATTGTTGTTGAAAGTACGGTTAGGCGGTGGACCGTTTGGTTGATAACGATTAGGTGGAGTGAAAGAGTTGTTTTGGGGCATGTTTTGGTTTTGCTTCCACCTAATGTTCGGGTGATATTTCCAAGAAGGATTGTATGAATCACCGTAAGGGTTTGGCTCGGGTTTGAAAGTGTACCACTTGTCTCCCGCTCCGTCGGTATGCGAGGATGCGTAATCCGGAAAAGCTTGTTTGGGGAGTTCCATGCAATCATGAGTGTCGTGGGGACCACTACATAATTCGCATGAAGAAGTGATTTTGTTCACTTGGATTGAAGGCTTAGGAGCTTCGTAGGATTTCATAAGAAACATGACTTGGTCTTCAAGTTACATGATCCTACTGTCGGGAGTGCTTGAATTGTTCGAAGGCAAAGATATTGCCTTGACCGTTTTGTTCAAATCACGGGGATCATTCGAACTTTCATTGTCATAGAGAGCAAGATCTTCTATGAGTTCCCATGATTCTTCCACACTAAGATCACGTAGCTTGCCACCGGCCGCTTGGTCAATGGTTCGCCTTGTGGAGAGATTGATATGGTCATAGAAAATTTGGACTTGGAGCCAAAGATCTATACTGTGATGAGGGACTTTTTGGAGTAAATCCTTGAAACGAGTCCATGCTTCATAAAGAGTTTCACCTTGACGTTGTTGGAACATCAAGATGTCATTTCTAAGCTTAGTAGTTCTCCCCGGTGGGAAAAATTGAGCAAGGAAACGAGTTGTGAGATCATCCCAAGAGGTGATAGATCCCGCGAGTAAACGCTCAAGCCATTGACTAGCTTGGTCACATAGAGAGAATTGGAATAGATGCAATCGGGTCGTCTCTCGAGTTTCAACATCAAGGTCTATGGAATCTACGATTTTAAGGAAATCCTTGAGATGTTGATTAGGATCTTCGGAACGAAGTCCATGGAATGCACATCCGCTTTGCACCAACTGGATGGTTTCGGATCACAAGGGAGACACATTGGCTCCTTGAATGAGCTAAATAGATTTTCGATAGCCTTGATGGCTAGGACGGGAGTACTCTCCTAAAGTTCGGGGTCTAGGAGGTTGGTTTGGTTGTGATGGGTTTTGTGGATGGTTTTGTTGTGGTGGATTGATGGGGTCAAAGAGAATACCACCTTCCATGATGGCGGATGGTAATGGTTACGAACAAAGGAACGAAGAAAAAATAGACTAAAGAAGACCTAAAAAAAATAAAAATCTTACTAGAAAGGAATCTAGCAAGTATACCTAATAAAAAGAAATATCAACCTAGACAATAACTATTCCCCGGCAGCGACACCAAAAACTTGATGCATGGTTTTGCAACCTTGCAAAAGGTTTTACCTCTCAAGGGATCTTGAGAAGCTTGCAACCCCCACCAGGCAGTGTACCTTATTGTTGTAGTATATTATAGTGACAAGTAGCGAGGAATTGATCGTTCAACTCAAAGAATAGTGTTCGCTAGGGTTAAAACTCAATTAAACTAGGTCTAGAGGTGAGGGATGATTCTTTTTGTATTTTTGTATTTTAAGGAAAGCAAGTAAAAATCTTGGTTTTTGGAAGAGTGGGCGGAATTAGTTGCTAGTCAACTAACCCAATTTTACTACAAATGCAAATAAAATAAAATAAAATAAAACTAAAGTAAATTTGTGGTGGAAACAATAATAAGATAAAATGTGTTTACTTAGAATTCATTACTCCCTAGATATCTTTTATCGGTTGATTAGTTTGTTGCAATTGCATGGATGACGAGTTATATTCCTTAATACTAGTCGTAGGGCCATGTACGATATTCCCTAACTCTATAAGCTTCTACTTCATTCTATGTCGAGCCGACTACTAGCTCCTAACATAGTATCACTAGTAGTTACCTACGCATTAAATATAACCAATTTATCATAGTACACCTCCGATCATGTTTCTTAAGACGTTCAAGCAAGTTACCAATTGGAAGTCAGCCAGTTTTCTTAAGCCTAACATCGAAATCAATCATCCACAACAATCATAAACAAACCATCAACCAATAATCAACATCTAGGTTTCACTACATCTAAGCAAACACAAAGAAAACCTAGCCTAGCATGTTAAAAAGAAGACAAACATAAGATAGAATCAAACAACACATAGACATATTGAATGATTATTGGAGAACTTATCTTCAATTAAGCATGGATGGAACAAGGGTTAAAACCCTTGTAATTACAGAAAATTCATCTAGGGTTTTGCACACAAGGCTTCACAAAAAGTTCCCCCCTAATGAATGAAAATTAGAAAAGTATTTATAGATTTTGCCATCTGTCGGCGTCACGTTATGCTTGTGACACCATCAACACGCCACCAAAATAATAATTGTATTGCCTAGATCCACTTCTGACGCCGTCACTCTTTGTTTACTCCAGGCCGTCCCTCTTTGTAATAGTGCGTGACGGCCTTGGCGACCCTAAAGGGTGACGCCGTCGCACCTCCTTTGGAAAATGTTCTGGCGCGTCACGTGTAATTGTCAAATCCACCTCTTTTGCCAAGTCGTGACGCCGTCACTAGTAAGTCTTGACACCGTCAGGTACAATCTTGAGTATGATTTTGGAGACTTTGTCATATTCTTCAATTTTTCTCTCAAAACGTCCAAAATGCTTTCTTTTCCAGATTTCTCCTCAAAAGTACCTAAAATGACAATAGGAATGATTTAGGGCAATATTTGATCAAATAATCTCGATTTAGGGCTTAAATGACCCCCTAAAAGCGGTACACTTTTCACCCCATCAAATGCTAAGGAGGAAGTTGGGGTTATCTGGGCTAGGGAGAAGAGTAGGGAGCTCTAATATACTGAGTTGAAGTCTCTTTATGATGAAGCTACTCGGGATTTTGAGAAAAATCCTTTGGTGATTGATCTTCATTTGAAGGTCCAGGATCTTGAGTCTCAACTTAAGGATAGTTATGCTGAGTGTGGGAGGCTTAGGGTGGAGGGTTCAAAGGTTGTTGGGTATAAAGAGAGGATTAGCTACTCTTGAGTCTAAATGCTTTGGTCTTGAGGCTGAGCGTGTTAAACTTGGGGAGCAAGAGATCAAGCTGCGAGAGGAAATGGATGGTCTAAAACTTAAGTGTTCGACGCTAAAGAAGGACATAGCTGATGTGGTTTCTAAAGTTGTTCCTTATGTTTCCATGGAATTATACCATAGTGATGAGGTAGGGGCCATGGTGGGAAGTCTAGAGAATGCGGCTATTTTTCATGGGAAGTGTAAGGCTTTGGAGGAGGCTGCAAAGACAGGGGAACCTGTTGATCTTTTAAAGGTTCCTGACTACCGCCCTACTTCCGAGCAAAAGTATTAGGATGATGGGAATGTGATAAGGAAATATTTTTTACGCTTTTAAGGAGTCATTTAAGCCCTAAATCATGTTTTTATGATCAAATATTACCACAAATCGCTTTTTTGTCATTTTAGGCACTTAGGACATGAATTCTGGAAAATGCAGCATTTTGGAGCTTTTTAGACGTTTTTATGCTCAAGAATGAAGAGAACAAGAAAAGTCAAGAAAGTCAGGATTCAACACCTGACGGCGTCACCCTTTAGAGCTGACGCCGTCAGTTTATGACAAGATGGCAAGGATTTTTATGCTGAGACGCCCTAGAAGAAAGTCTAAGGTTAACACCTAACGGTGTCAGGTGTTTCTGGAGCAAGGCCGTCCCCCTTTAACACTACACGAGACGGCCCAGAACATATACAAAAGGACGGCGTCGGAGATCTCTTGGGAGATACGAAACCCTAAGACACGGCGACCTGACGGCATCAGAGGCTAAAACCTGACGCCGTCAAAAGTGTATATCTATATATATTTTCCCATTTTTCTTTCATTGTGTGTAACTTTTTATGGTGTGACTCTTGGGATAAAACCCTAGACAAATTTTCCAGTAAACTTAGGGTTTCCATACCCTTCTTTCATCCATGTTCAATTGAAGATAAGTTAATCTTTTAATCATTCAATATGTCTATGTGTTGTTTGATTATATTTTATGCTTGTCTTTCGTTTAACATGTTAGCTTAATTCTCTTTGTGTTTTCATAGATCTAATGAAACCTAGTTGTTAATTATTGGTTGCTGATTTGTTATTAGTTGATTTTAGGTGATTGATTTCGCGTTAGGCTTAAGAAAACTGGCTATTCTCCTATATGGTAACAGGCTTTAACGTCTTAAGAAACGTAATCAGATGTGTACTATGATGTTATTGGTTGTATTTAATGCATAAGTAACTGTTTATGAGGCCTTGATAGGAAGAGATAGAAGCTTATAGAGTGGGGAAGGACGTACACAGCCCCACGACTGGTATTAAGGAATATCACCCTTCATCCAAACAACTCTAACAAATCAACTAATCAGTAGGAGATAACTAGGGAGTAGTGAAATCTAAGTAAATACACTTTTCTCATCATAAGAAGTTCACCATAATTTACTTTTCTGTTATTTTATTTTATTTGCATTTGTAGTTATTTTTGGTTAGTTGACTAGCAACTAATTCCGCCCTCTCTTCCAATACCCGAGATTATTTTGCTTGCTTTCAAAAAAAAATATAAAAATACAAAAAGAATCATCCCTCACCTTTAGACCTAGTTTAGATAGCTTTCTTGTAGTCTATCTTTTTCTTTGTGCCATTTGTTTGTGATGAGATCGAATAAGTACATTTTATTACCATCATTTATCCTATTTAATTGACTTGTTTTTTATTATTTTGTATGAGAATTGGTGCCTTAATGTTTCCTTTAGTGATTCTCAGGTAAAAAATAGGCAATTAGGTGAAAGTTAATGATATTGGACGAATTATGGAGATTAATGATCAAGATTTGAAAAGTCTACTGAAATTCAAGAGATGCGTCGTATCTCTCTCAACATATACGCCGCAACATCATACTTAGATGAATTCGAAGACCATTGCCTGACTTTGAAGAATGCGTCGCATCCAATTACAACATGCGTCGCATATGAAACTTTGGTCAACGAAGAATAATCAACTTGATCTACTCCAAGATATGCCACATCTCATTTACAACATACGGCGTATCAGCTAAAGACTTCACCAAATTCTATCCAAGATGTTAAAGAACATGCACCGCATAGAGAAACAAGTTGCACCGCATCTAAAGGAGGTGTACGAATATTTCAGAATATAATAATCTTGGACCCCACGTGAAGTTAAGTAGATGCGTCGCATCTGTCATCAACATGCGCCGCATCGACCCTCAGACAGAACCTATAAATACCCCAATACAGATACGAGTTTTGTGTATAGAAACAGCCTAAGGAGACGAATTCAGTCAAAGAAGCATCACAAGACACGCCCAAAACGAAGATCTTAGAGCCGTAAGAAGGTCCTTCATGTGTATAATTCATTAAGTAGTTTTGTTTATTGTATTAGTAAGCTTTAATCCATTAGGATTGATGGGCTTGTGGCCACCATACTGCTCCCCTTAAAATTACTTTCCCATCGGTTAAAGTTTATACGATTGATGTTTTTGGTGACTTTTATTTGTGTATTGATAACCTCTGTGTTTAGTTGAGTCTTCTGGGCTGCCAGACCTGTTCCTCGCCTGCTTATCTAGTGTCTAAAAAATAGGATAAACATAAGTAATCATTCAGAGTTTACTCGCCGATAATTAGGATCCAATGAGACAGATTAGATTACGATACTCATCATATAAAACTAGCAATATAACAAGTGACAAGCTGCTTAATTATAAGGATAGGTCTTCTTACGTGTTTCTATTATCTATCTGTGTACATGATTGCTATTCACTGATTCGTTCTCATTAGTTTTACTTTTACTTTTATTAAATATGTATTAGTCTCTCAGGCTAAACCCCCGTTTTATTAGATTAGGATTGTAAAACTAACTTAGATATTAAAATACTAATTAAATCAACTAGATATTACATTCCATTCTTAGTGTTCGACACTCTACTTACCACTATATACATATTTATCGGGTACACTGCTCGTTAAGTATGTGTGTTTTAGTAATAAGTCGGCTAAATATAAATGTAAAACTTGATAAGGCTTAAACACCCTATGCTACACTGACATATCGCACGCATCAGTTTGTAAAACCATTTTCATTTGTCACTATGGCGGATGAAATTCTATTTAGATCATTGACAATTGAGGAACAATTATATTTCACTAATAGATTTGCTTCCTATCATTCCAATGAATTTTTGTGTGATCTTAGTGACATCCAAGAGGAGTTGGGGGTAAAGTTAGATGGTTTTGATGAATTCTATGCATGTGTGATTTCTATTAGACGATCATTATCAGGATCAATTCCTTTTAGTAAGACCCTTTGGATGAATTTTGAGGAAAGCTTCCTAACCATGACCCATAAGTGGAACGAATTGATGGATTCATATGAGCAAGAAGACCTAGTTTCTAAGAACATGAACTTAGAATCAAACCAAGATTCTAAGATGGTTAGTGTTGAACTACCTAGTTGCATGAGTGGGATAGATTTCACCAAAATATACGACACACATGAGGGTAGAGTTGAGCCACCTAAGTGCATGTCATGGTTAGACACTACCATAATACAGGATGAACATACAGGTGATCTTGATGTGATGGAGGATATAGTAGAAAACCCAAGCCCACCAAGTACCCCACAAGTCCTACCATCGTTTGAGGCATACACACCGCCCGTGACTTACCCGGAAGAAGTAGAAGAGACTTTAGGAATCCCGATGGAGGTAGAACCTTTGCACCAAACACAACTAGAGGATATAGGTTTGAGTACTTGTAGTCACAACCTTACTCTTAGTTCTAGGAAATTTCCTAATGTTGATGAACCGGAACCTCAATCTTTACACAACTTTCCATCCTTAGATTTACATCTAGGAGACAAAATAGGAACCGACCCACCCATCAACCCATATTATCCGGGCAATTTTAGGATGAAGGAAGCCATTCACTCACCCCCTTCACCTCACATGGCATATTTCCACCATAAGGGTGTGTATCGCTACTTTCACCCGCACTTAATCCTAAGTATAGGGAAAACCTCCCCTATTTCTGTTAAATAAGGGTAGAGTCAGGCTCGTGACTCGAACAAAAACAAGCGCTTCTTAGGAGGCAACCCATGTTTTTAATTGTTTGATGTTTTTATTTTATTTGTTTGTTTGTGTCATATATGCTTAATCATAATTGTTAAATTTTCATGTTTCGAAGAATTTGTGAAAATGTTTTATTTTGTTTTTAACCTCATATTAATTGCATATAAAGGTATTTTACAAAAAGATAAGTGTAGGAAGTTTATATTTTGTTAAAAAGAATGAAATTCGAACATAAAAAAATTAACAATTCATGATTAGCATATATTCCATCTTGTTTGTGTGTCAATACTTGTGGATATATTTTATGAGTTTCTACTTGTAATTCATTCTACAAGTATCCTATCCTTTAATTGTTTTGTTTTGTTTTTATTTCTAAGTCTGGAATTACATCTAATTGCGATTTTTCTTTGTTCGGTTTGATGCTTTGGTTTTTGTGTTTGTTTTCTTAGTTGATTACACGTTGGTGATGCATCCCGAGACCACTAGTGAGACTACATTCGTGTAGTTAGGATTTACTATATGATAAGAGGCATTAGGATAACCCTTGTTTTAAACCTGTATTATAATTATATTGACTTCATTGGTCAAGTAATTTTCCCACACCTTTGTGATGTACTCATTTTTAGTACACGATACCCCTAGTACAACCCTCAAAGCTATCTTTTTCATTTCTAACTTTAAGCATTTTACTTAAAGGAAGAATTTGTTTACAATCCACCCCCAAATGTACACGCAAATCGCCTTAGCCTACCTTGTATGCACTCATGTTTAGTAAGTTATTGTTATTTGTTTAAACCCTTAGTTAGTTGTCTAATTGGTTACATGGTTGCTAAGTCGAGTCATATCTTGTACATATTGTTTTGGGATGACTGGGACTTATGGGTAAAGTACTAGTGTTATGGAGTAATGGGGAAGAACATCATTTATTACCCCCATTTATACGTTAATGTTTTAAAGTACTCCAAATGTTTCGATTACCTCGATTCGAGTCTTTATTTTGATTCATGTAAAAGTTCAAGTGTAAGGGGAGGAAACGAGCTCCCTTGATGTATTATTTTGGATGGTAGGGCAAGAGTGTATGAAAAAAAATCAAAAAAACAAGAAAAGCGAAAAGAAAAAAAAGAAAAAGAAAAGTAGAAAAAAACATACGGACTACCATCCTGTTCTTTTTATTTTATTTATGTTTATGTTATTTCGTAATTAGCTTAAGTTGAGTCAAGTCTTGGCTTAGCAACGCCGCATTGTACATGTAATTAACTAAGAAAATTGACTTGCCACTAGTCAAATATCCCTTATCTAACAAAACCGTGTTTTCCATATCCCTACACCTAACGCTATAACCCTTTAAAAGACCTCTTTGATAGTTTATCCTAGGTGCTTACGCTAAAGTGGTGGAGGCTTGATCCTTTCCCAATCCTATGGTAATCTATTTGCTATGACAGGTGGTGAGAGACATTTCTTCCATTTTCATTTATGATATACACTTATAACACTCGAGAGATGAGAGTATCCAAACACTATATGTGAGGTGCTAGTATATAGTTTTCGTGCTTGTTTTGATTAGGGTGGATCGATCATATGTTGTAATTACTTTTATATTAATGTTAAATGACCCCTAACTTGTATTTTAATTGGTATAAAAGCTCATTTGCTTAAGGACAAGCAAATCCCAAGTGTAAGGGTATTTGATAAGGAAATATTTGTTACACTTTTAAGGGGTCATGTAAGCTCTAAATCATGTTTCTATGATCAAATATTACCTCAAATCGCTTCTTTTGTCAGTTTAGGCAATTGGGACATGAATTATGGAAAATGGAGCTTTTTGGACATTTTTATGCTCAAGAATGAGGAGAACAAGAAAATTCAAGAAATTCAGGATTCAACACCTGACGGCGTCACGCTTTGGAGCTAAATCCATCATCTTATGACAAGATGCCAAGGATTTTTATGCTGAGATGCCCTGGAAGAAAGTGTCAGGTTAACACCTGACAGCGTCAGGTGTTTCTGGAGCAAGGCCGTCCCCCTTTAACACTACACGAGACGGCAAAGAACATATACAAAGGGACGGTGTCAAAGATCTCTTAGGCGATACGAAACCCTAAGACACAGCGACCTGACGGCGTCAGAGGCTAAAACCTGACGCCGTCAGAAGTGTATATCTACATATATTTTTTGATTTTTCTTTCATTGTGTGTAACTTTTTAGGGTGTAACTCTTGCGATAAAACCCTAGATGAATTTTCCAGTAAACTTAGGGTTTCCATACCCTTCTTTCATCCATGTTCAATTGAAGATAAGTTAATCTTTTAATCATTCAATATGTCTATGTGTTGTTCAATTATCTTTTATGCTTGTCTTTTTTTAACACGTTAGCTTAATTCTCTTTGTGTTTGCTCAGATCTAATGAAACCTAGCTGTTAATTATTGGTTGCTGATTTGTTATTAGTTGATTTTGGGCGATTGATTTCGCGTTAGGCTTATGAAAACTGGCTATTCTCTTATATGGTAACAGGCCTGAACGTCTTAAGAAACGTAATCAGATGTGTACTATGATGTTATTGGTTGTATTTAATGCATAAGTAACTGTTTACGAGGCCTTGATAGGAAGAGATAGAAGCTTATAGAGTGGGGAAGGACGTACACATCCTCACGACTGGTATTAAGGAATACAACCCTTCATCCAAACAACTGTAACAAATCAACTAATCAGTAAGAGATAACTAGGGAGTAGTAAAATCTAAGTAAATACACTTTTCTCATCATAAGAATTTAACCACAATTTACTTTTCTGTTATTTTATTTTATTTGCATTAGTAGTTATTTTGGGTTAGTTGACTAGCAACTAAATCCACCCTCTTTTCCAATACCCGAAATTATTTTACTTTCTTTCAATAAAAATTATAAAAATACAAAAAGAATCATCCCTCTATAGACCTAGTTTAGATAGCTTTCAATCCTAACGACACTATTCCCCTATAGAACAATCAATCACCCGGTACTTGCCACTCACTATACTACATCGGTCAGGTATACTGCCTGGTGGGGATTGAAAGCTTCTCAAGATCCGTTGAGAATTAAAACCTTTTGCAAGGTTGCAAAACCACATATCATAATGCCTATGCCACTGCGGAGTACCCTTTCCTTGCTGAAGCAACAAAGGACCCCTTAGCCTCGATTAAAGATCTGCTCTCCAAGAAGCCTCAAAAAATTCATCCCCCTTCTCCCAGTAAGAAGACCCCTTCCAAACTTGTTACTCAGCTTGACCCTACTTCATCTAAGAATGAGTGAAGACTGTCATGTTGGCAGGTATTTGGCCCCCCAGGTGGTATGTACCCTTGAACAATATTATCTTTTGCTTCTGAAGGCTGTTGCCTTTTAAACAATTTATCCTTGTGCTCTGCTGGCCCTATGTATGGGCGTTTAGACAACGTTTATCGGCTCCGGCCTTATTATGATTAATATTTGGATACTATGTCTCAATTTGATGTGTTTTTTCTTCTCTTATCATTTTTACAACCTAAGGCTGAGCCTTATTGTGTGTATATTCTGCACCAAGAATATAGCAATCGTATAATTTGATTGCTGATAGAGGGTTGTGACCCACTCCATCTTTGTCCTTTTGGTTCGAGGATCTTAGAAGATCGCATTACCAATTAGGAAATTTAATGTGAAAAATGCGTAGGTGTTATTATTTCACCTTTTGAATTTTTGACATTTAAACTTATAATCGACTTGGCTGTGCAAATCTTTGTTATAACGTAACAAGAGATTTGGGGGAAATGTGTTTGATCATTAATTTGGTAGGGAGGATTACATCATTTTGAAAAAAATGAAAACTAAGACGCCTACCATCAATGCTTTTTCCTAAAATGAGAAGAAAGTGATACATGAATTGAAATTTTGAGTGTCTTTGAACTTGGTAAATTCTACATGTAAAACTTACGAAGATTGGTACCATTCCATGTCCTGTCGATGGGCTAACCGAAGAGAGTTTCTAGTTTGTAAGCTCCTTTTTCGTATGCTTCTGACACAACATATGGTCCTTCCCGTGTGGGCCCCAATTTTCCTTGGTACTCGGCTTTGCTTGCGCTATTTAATCGAAGGACATATTCTCCAGGCTTAAGGGTCGAGGGTCGTACCATGTTGTTGTAGTACCGTTCAATCTTTTGTTTGTAGTTTGCTTCCCTTATCAAAGCAATTTCCCTTCGTTCTTCTAATAAGTCTAAATTTTCCCGAAGCCTTTCATCATTTTCTAATACTTTGAAGTTCTGAATTCTTTCTGTTTCCACACTTACTTCCGATGGTATGACAGCTTCGGACCTAAAGGTTAGACTGAACGATGTTTCTCCATGACTTGACTTGGGATGTGTCCTGCGTGCCCATAGGACTTGCGGTAGCTCATCTACCCAACCCTGATGGCATCGATCCAATCTTCTTTCAATCCCTTTCACAATGTCCCTATTCGTAACCTCTACTTGTCCATTGCCTTGGGGGTGGTAAACGGATGTGAATGACTGTTTGATTTTTAATCCCTTGCAAAAGACTAGGAATACCCCTCCTACGAATAGTTTTCCATTGTCGGAGATTATGATGTGGGGGACCCCAAATCGACATATAATATGCTCTTATACAAATTTTTCTATGTACCGGCCAGTGACTGATGCGAGAGGTTTTGCTTCCACCCACTTTGTGAAGTAGTCAATGGCTACTACCAGGAACTTAACTCCTCTGGGAGCTACTGGCATGGGACCTACTATGTCGATGCCCCATTGACAGAAAGGCCATGCTGACATAACATATGTCATATCTTGCTTTGGAAGTTTTGGCACTTTGGCGTGGATTTGACATGCTTCGCATTTTTGTATTTTCTCTGCCGCGTCTCTGTGCATCGAAGGCCAGTAGTAACCTAACTTCATATTTTTTATGCAACAAACCTAGGTCCTGCGTGTAGGCTGTAAGATCCTTCATGGATTTCTCTTATTATATTCGAAGCTTGATTCGGCCCTATGCAACGAAGCCATGGGGATAGGAAAGATCTTCTATATAGGTTATCTCCCATGATTTTGTATTGGGGAGCCTTAACCCTTATTTTTCTTGCCAACTTTGGATCTTCTGGTAAGATGCCACTTATTAGGTATTCCCTGATTGGTATCATCCAGTTGGGACCTTCTTCAAGTATAATATCCGAGACTTCGTTCCTCATGATGGATCTTTCAGCTAACACTTCAACTAGGACCTCCTTCGTTAAGTGGGCAAATGCCATTGAATCCAATTTGCTTAGTGCATCTACTTTCTTATTCTGATTCCTTCGTACATGTTCTATGACATAAGAGCTGAACCCTTCCAACATTTCCTTGGCTTTTTGTAGATATTGTTTGATTACCGGCTGGCTTGCTTCGTAGGACCCCTTGATTTAGTTTGCCACTAGCTGTGAGTCGACAAAGATAGATAGGTCACCTACTTCTATTTCCTTAGCCAGTTGGAGGCCGGTCAATAGAGCTTCGTACTCCGCTTCATTGTTGGTGGCGTCAAATTCGAAGCGAAGTGCGTATGTATAATCTTTTCCTTCTAGGTTGACGAGCATCAGCCCTGCTCCGGATCCATCTGAACTTGAGGCATAGCTTCCAAACCTTTTCTTCCTTTTGAGGGTCTTTCTTTGCGACTTCCTTCTTCTAGGATGGTTCTGATGATGTTTCTGCCAAAATGTTTGCGAGTACCTAACCCTTAATGAAGTTTCGTCCTTTGTATTCTATTTCATGTTCTCCTAGCTCGATGGCCCACTTGGCAATTCATCCCGACTTTTCTGGCTTTGACAGTATCTGTTTGATGGGCTTGTCGGTTAGTACCGTTATTGGGTGAGCTTGGAAATATCTTCTGAGGCAACTTACGGCATGCACTAAGGCTAGGACTAGCTTCTCAAGCTCTGGGTAGTTTAGCTCGGCTCCTTGGAGGACTCTGCTAAATAATTAGATAGGGATTTGTTTTCTTTCCCTTTCTGCCATTAGTACTGCGCTGATTCTTTCGGGGGAGGTTGAGATATACATAAACAAAACCTTGCCTCGTATTGGGGCTGTAAGTGTCGGAAGTACCTCCATAAATTCCTTCAACTTTTGGAAGGCTGTTTCGGCCTCTAAGCTCCATTGGAACGTTTTCTTATCCATGCATCCCTTGAGTGTTTTAAAGAAAGGTAGGGATTGGTCTGAACCCTTCGATAAGAACCTACTCAGTGCTGCCAGTTTCCCATTCAGGCTTTGTACGTCTTTTAGGGATTTTGGGGCCTACAAGTCTGTTATTGCCTTAACCTTCGAAGGATTGGCTTTTATTCCTTGCTTCGTGATTAGATGTCCAAGAAATTGGCCTTCCTCTACTCCGAATGAGCATTTCTTGGGATTCAATTTCATGTTTATAGCCCTGAGCTGATCGAAGGTTTCTTGCATGTCTGATAGCAGATTTTCCTCACTTCTGCGTTTGATGACCATATCATCAACATAGGCCTCCAGATTCCTCCCTATCTGTTTGCTGAAAGCCTTGTCTACTAATCGTTGGTAGGTTGCCCCAGCATTTTTTAGACTGAAGGGCATCTTTTTGTAACAATAGATGCCCTTTCCTGTGTAGAAGGCTATTTTTTCCTCATCTTCCTCTGAAATTTATATATGGTGATATCCCTTATAGGCGTCCAGGAAGCATTTTAAACAAAATCCCAAAAGGGATTCTAACTTCCAGTCTATCTCTGGTAGGGGGTAACAGTCCTTCGGACAAGCTTTGTTAATGTCTGTAAAGTCAACACACATGCGTCATCCTCCATCACTCTTCATTACCATCACAGGGTTTGCCACCCACATTTGATATTTTACTTCTTTGAGTATTCCTGCATGTACGAGTTCATCTACCTCTTTGCAGGCTGCTGCATTCTTTCAGGTGCTAAGCTTCGTCTTTTCTGTTTTATTGGCTCCATATGTTTGAATTCATTTAGTTTGTGTTCTGTCCCGAAGGGTTTTCCATCAATTGTGAGTGTCCTTGGGACTCCTGTCATGTCTAAGTAGGTCCATGCAAAGACATCCTTGTTTTTAACGAGCACTTCCTTCAAATTTTCTTTTAGGTCCGCGGGGAGTTGTCTTCCAATGACCACCGTTTGTTCTGGGTACAAATCATTTACGGTGATTCGTTCCTCGACGTCTGTGCAACTTAGGATGACCTTGGGAGGTTCTTCAGGATTTTCCTTGATTTTCTTTCCTGAGTTCTCGCTTCTTCCCCCGTTGTAGCTGGAAAACACGGTTCTTATTCCGTTGGGTGTTTGGAATTTTATTGATGCATGTATGGTGGAGACTACGATGCCCATTCTTTGCATGGCTGTCTGACCTATCAATAGGTTGTAGGGAGAGTCAGACCTTACGACAGTGAAGTTTAGAGTTTCTGTTCTCGTAAGCCTTCCTTCTCCAATGGTAATTTCTAGCGGTACCTCGCCCAAAGGCCATGAGTGTTTGCATGAGAATCCCACCAAAGGTATCTTAGAATCAACCCTTCTTGATCTGATTGAGGGCTTGATCTTTAGGAAACAATGCTAGTATATAACTTCACAGGAGCTTCCTTAGTCCATGTAAGCTATGTTAACTTCCCTATTAGATATCAAGACTTTAATAACCACGGGGTCATTCAAAGGAGTCTTGCCCGAGATGGAAGGGAATGTCACTTCTCCTACTCCTTGAAACTCTTTATCTGTCACCTTCCTTTTTAGGCTAGGACCTCCTTGTCGTATCATGAGTATTAGTGCTTCGATATAAGTGGTGTCTTTTCCCAGTTGAGTGTCAGAGGTTCCTTCCTTTCTTTAGCCCCTTCACCAGGTGTGCTAATTCTCCTATCCTTACAGCCTCTTCTATTTGTTTTTTAAGCTCCCGGCAGTAATTTGTATCGTCCCCGTAGTCTTCATGAAAATGGCAAATTTTGGAAGTATCCCTGTTTCTACTTTTGCTTAACATTCGTGGAGGTGTTGTAAAGGTTTTTGACACTCTTTCTGTTGCTAGTATTTCCCTAGGGGTTTTCGTAAGGCTTCCCAGAAGTCCATGGTTTGGGATCTTGTTGTATGGGGTGAACCTTTCTCTTCTCTTGTTTTTTACCTTGTCCCAAAAGGATGCCTTCGAGAACCTGTCTTGGTTTTCTCTTTGTTCTGTCGGAGCCCCGTTGGTGGCCACTTCTTTGGCCTCGATCCATGTGTAGGTTTTTTCTATCACTTCTTCGTAGGTCGTTGGGAGGTCCGTGGATAGGAATTCTACTAGACTACGACTCCGTAGTCTATGGATAAAGCCCGAGGTACGTTGGTCTTCATGCAAACCCAATATTTGCAAGGTATCATCCGTGTACCTAGTAACGAAGGCCCGGGTGCTCTCATTCTCCCTTTGCTTTATATTGTGGACCGTCAAATGGGTCCTTGTGTACTTCTTATGCTGATTGAATTGGGATCTAAAACTTAGACTTGAGGTCGTTTAGATCCATAATGCTGCCTGGTTTCTGTCCATTCCACCAAATGCAAGCTACGACTCTAAGGGTATATGTGAACATGTGGCAAGCCACAGGCATAACCCACTTCTGCATGTGGATAGACCCTTCGAATAAGTGTAAAAAGTTATCAGGATCCCCCTTCCTATCATAGGTGCCAACGTGTGAGGGCATCTTTAACCCGTCGAGTAGGGGATAGTCTTCTATTTCTCTTACGAAGGGCGTGGTGGGCCCCGCTATTGTTGTGGAGTGGGGTGTACTCGTAGGAACAATGTTGTGAGGGTTCTGGCTTGGAGGCGTCTGATTATAGTAAGTTGGATAAATGGAGTACATGCCAAAAGGGTAAACTCCTCCATTTGCCACACGTTGGTATGTTGATGGTTGCCCGGTGGGCACATTCCCTTAGGGTTGCGGGAGGATGAGATTGTGGTGTTGTCCATTGGGGGAGAAGTACATATTTGGAGGATACCACTGAGTTTGTAGTGCATGATGCATACTGTTAGGGGAGGGGTTCCCTCCTCCGATCATAGGGATCTGTCTGACTCCCGTGTCGGAGGCCGGAGAAGACTGTGGTGGAAACCCTGTTCCAGTTTGTCCTATGTGAGCGACAAAAGGAGGGGGTAGGCTACTGTTACCCCTTCTATTAGAAGTTTCTATTTCTCTGGTTGGGGTTGCGCGGGAGGCTCCTCGAAGCCTACCACTCTTCCCCTCCACCTTCGAAACATAGGGGATCTTGTCCTTAAAGCTGACCGTGTCAGTCTTTCAGCAGAAGGCCTAGGCTCCATCTCTATTCTTCATCATAGTCTTCGCAGGAGTAATCCAACTCCCTTCGTACCTCTAAATTCCGAATTTGCCTCTTGCGTGCCCTTACTAGAGACTCTAAAGTTTCTAGGTTAGCTTCAATGAACGCAGAGCTAATCACTAGTCATGGGTTAGCTGATGTCGAAGCACGGTGGTTCGTTTCAAGTTGAGATAGGTTTGCAAGACCAGGGGAGGCTATTAGGGGTGTATTCTCTCTTCCCTGACTCATGTCGAAAATTTAGTGAGTTTGATTGACTGGTTGTAAACTTGGAAATTATGAGACCAATAGTAGCGGTCCCACGGATAGCACTACTGATTGTACAATAAATCATACGACTAGGCCTTATGATGATGATCAAAGGATATGGGGGTTGTGAATGTATGCCAAGCTTGTTGTCAACCTGAAAATAAGAAATACAAAGACACTATGTTAAGTGATTGCGCAGGGGGTTGGCCCTGCGAATCACCTCCGGCGTGTGAATGAGTATATGTGATGAGAGTTGTAAATATAAGAGACTTATGTATGTGTTTTTGTCAACGTACCTTGCTAAATGAATTGTCCAAGCTATTTATAGAGGGGGAAATAGGCCTTGGAGTGTTCTATGATCATTCTGTGGAAATCAAGGAGGCATTCCTTGATTTAAAGTGACTGTTATGGTTTGGGCGCGTATCAATGGGATGATAGCTAAAGTTTAGGGCGTACATGGGGGAGTTCTATGATTATAGCCACCATTAAAAGGCGATTATGGGGAAGTCCCATGATCTTGGCCTTTGTTAAGGTTTTCCTTGGCGGGAAAGCCAAAGGAGGGTGTCGAAGGCCCTCTTCCTTTCGTACCTTCACTGTCCTGATCTCAAAGGACTTGTGTCTTCAGTTGGCGGATTCCCCGAAGGTATCCATGTCTCGGAGGAATGGTTTTACGCCACTGAAGGTGTTCGAAAGTTGCTTTGGACCTTTGAATTATGCAGGCTCGAAGGGTGTCCTTCGACCTGTTAAATTCCTTTCACACGAAGTTTTAAGTTCCAAGTTGGTATCAATAAAAGATTCAAAGGTCTGTTTACGGATTATGATTTCAAGGTTTCTTAAATTTTAACTCTTTTTGTGAGCGGTGACGAAGGGTGTTTGGTTGGTTCAAGGGACTTACGGTTGACTCGAACAAACGTTGGTAACTTTTGGCTCGACCACATGTTTCGAAACTTCGATTGTTGTTGACAAATAATGGACTTAGGTTGGCCTGTTGATAAACAGTAGACTTTGTTGTACTAGATATGCTTGAGGATATTAAGATTCCTTTAATCCTTGGACAACCTTTCTTGTCTACTGCTAATACTAAGATAGATGTTTTTAAAAGAAAATTTTCATTGAGAGTAGGGAATAATAAACTAGTCTTTAAATGCGATAATCCTGTTAAGAGCATAATTAGAGGAGTTTAGATGATAGGATTAAGAGAACGCATGGACCTCGACCTAGAAGCTAGGTTTATGGGAGAAATTTTAGTTCATAATAGATCACTTAATCCCTATGCTTGAGACTACATTGGATTAAATGATCTTGATACACCATTAGGGATAAATGAATGATCTATGGTTGATTCTAATTCTGATATAAAAGAAGGAGAGATAGTGGATCTGCTTAGACTGAAGGTTATTAGTACTAAAAATTATGATGAGTTCGAAGGATATACTAGTTTTTGCGATTATGTTAGAAAGATCCATGTAGATTGCGCTTATAATTTGCAAATTCCTTGCATGATAGGTTACAAGCTTGTTAATGCCAACTTCTTCCCTATTTTACCAATGAATGTTATGTCTAGAGATTTCTACAACTCTATTATGAAGCAAAAGATAGAATATAAAGGAAGGAACATAGTTGGAGTGTTTATGAAAGTACCTATTTTTGTTAAAAATATTACTATTGTTACAGAATTTGCAGTAGTTGAAAACATGGATGCCTATCGTGATAAAGAAATGGGTGATGTGATCATTGGGAAGCCATTTTTAAAGGAAGTTAATGTCGATGCCTAGAGATTTGATGGAAAGATCACTTTGCAATATGAAAGCAACAAGATCACTTACATGATGCCTCGTGCTCACCCAAACCTTAAACATGCAACTAACAAGTTATGCTATAAATTTTCACCATTTCTTTTTGTAGATGATAAAGACAACTAGAAGGGGATCGAGTATCCATACCAAAAGATGCATGGATTCTACAAAGAAGTGTTGAAATTGGGAACCTGAGTACATACGAGATGAGACTGTTAGCAAATGGATCACTCGTGGACTCGTTGGTGTCAATGATGCAAAATAAGAAGCTGAACGTGAGTCTAACTTGAATACTCTGGAATAAAGAGAAGTGCTCACTGGGAGACAACCCTGATTTATCTTTACTGTTTTTTTGTGTCGAGTCAGTCAGATCTGCAGTAGATGCGGCGCATCTCCATCATAAGATGCGACATATCAACTGTACAGAGCATATCTTTTATTTTTCTGCATTTTTATTTTTCTCCACTTTATAAACTTTCTGTCAGTTTATTTAATGCGG
Source organism: Artemisia argyi (assembly GCA_030686995.1). Taxonomy (NCBI): domain Eukaryota; kingdom Viridiplantae; phylum Streptophyta; class Magnoliopsida; order Asterales; family Asteraceae; genus Artemisia; species Artemisia argyi. Next base: position 77,026,204 of record CM060698.1, on the reverse strand, counting down.
CACATCCCTGGTTAAGGATGCGACGCATCTTATTTTCTGATTCGTACTGATTCCAGGCTCGACACGGCGCATCTCATTCAATAGATGCGGCGTATCGACTGACCTGATGATTTTCAAAAAAAATTAATTTTTTTTTTATCTTTTTAGGTTTTATTTTTACTAACTACTAATAAATTATGCACCAGTTTGATTTTCTTAAATTCAGGTGTGTTATGTCTAAAATGGTGGTATACTTTAAGTTTCTATACCTTCTGTGGAGACGTCATTCATGGAGGCATGAATGCTTTCCATCCACAAGAAAGATGATCTTGCTCACAAATGCATAATGGAGGATCATACCAAGCAAATCTCAGGGGAGTTCTCCATTCTAATTCTTTTTAATTTCAATTACAAACAACGAGGATGTTGTTTAACTTGAGTGGGGGGGATGGAGAATTAGAACGTTACTTGTCCTAAATTTTTTAAAATATGCTTTAATCTATGCTTAATATGTTAAATTTAAATTTTTTCTAGCATGTTTTTGTTAAATCTAAGTTGCATAACCGTACACATAACTTCTATTATATTAGATTGTGAGAATTGAGCGTATTCATTTCCAAATATTTTACCCAAATTCCACAAAAATATGAGTGTGCCGGTGACTTGTAAACTTTAGAACTTGGCTTGTATACTACTCGAGACCACCATAATGAGTATTATTGATATAATTGGAGTGACTTGTCTAAATTGGTAAATTTTTAGGATTACACCCAAAAAGCCTTTATATGTTATGTGTTATTAACTAACTACATTGGTTAGTTAACCCCCGTATAAAACCCTTTTGTTTACTCTCATTTTTAGAGTAAGATACACCTAGAAAAACCCTCAGAGCGATTCCTTTCGTTTCTTACACCTGGGTTAAATGTTTCGTTACACATTTACACCTTAGCCTACCCTGTAGATTAATGTCTGTCGTTAGTTGCTTTAGGCAAAGTGTGTTTCCTTGTGTTACATGTGTTCGTGTGCGTAAATTCATTATATTTGGTTAGGTCGAGAAATTGCACAATGCAATTGGAAGTGAAAGTAAATATTGTATACTTTTAGTTTTGATTTTTGTGTGTTTACTACTTTCACTATTATCGTTATTTCTGAAGTTATGAAAAGTATGGAAAAATTATCCAGAGTTATCGTTATAAGTGATGTGGTAAAATTTTACACCATTTATGTTATTAGTATATTAAAATAAAATCGAAAAAAAGAGAAAAAAGAATAAAAGAAAAAGAAAGAAGAAAGTTGGTAGTTTGTTATAAACCAACTGATGTAAAGCTTTGTATTAAGTGGTTGATATCGCCCCTATTATTGTTGTACTATATTTATGGATTGAATGGGAGTTGGAAGTTATGGGAACGCCAACTAAGGATTGTTCTTTGTTTAAGATTTTATTGAGTATAATTCGTGTCTACTTAAAGCGTGAGTTACAAGTGTCAAAAAAGTGAGTTATTCAATGATATGAGTCTTATTCATGGGATGGTTGGGAAAGTGATTAACCACACATTAGGACTTAATCTATTTGTTTGTTTATATTTTTTATTTTACACCAATTTATATCCTAAATGTTATCCATACCCAACCGTATTGTTATATTCGTTGTTAGCTTTCGAGCATCCGGATATAGTAATGGCTAAGTAATAATGTTAAATGTATGAATAAGGTAGTGACCATCCGAGTATTAGATTAATTGACTAACGCGCCAGCGATCTGGTGTGTGACTTGGTGACCATCTGTTATGCAAATAACGCGCCAGTGATCCAAGAAGCACATTAGTGACCATCCGTTAGCTGAAGCGTCGAGGACTCGCGCCAGCGATCTACTAAGTTTGTGCAGGAAATATTTGAACAAAGCTAGGTTAAACCCTTAAGCCTTAAAACCCTTTTTACCGCTTTAGACTTGTCATCCCTTAGCTTTAGTGGTGGAGATGTGTATACTTGCCAAGCATATGATAGAATATTCTTCACGACCGAGCAATTGAGCGAATTAGATTAGTTGAGAGATTTAGAGAGATATCTTATTTCTAGTTCGTTAAGTGTTTGGTTGTGTGATTATGATTAAACGAATAAATGCGTAAATATAAAAATACATCCTAATCTCTTTTAGGATACATTTTCATAATTATAATATAAGGTTTACTTGCGGACAAGTAAAGTTTAAGTAGGGGGATATTTGATGACATAAAATAAGTACATTATATTGTCATCATTTGTCCTATTTAATTGACTTGTTTTATTATATTTTGTATGAGAATTGGTACTTAATCATTTACTTTAGTAATTCTCAGGTAAAAACAAGCAATTGGTGAAACTTGGCGATTTTGGACGAAATATGGAGATAAATGATCAAGATTGATAAAGTCTACTGAATAGAAGGAGATACGCCATATCATTCTAACCAGATACGTCGCATCATCATGCTTAGATGAATTCGAAGACCATTGCCTGACTTTGAAGCATGCACCGCATCTAATTTTATCATGCGCCGCATATGAAACCTTGGTCAACGAAGAAGAAACAACTTCTTCTACTCTAGATACGCCACAACTCATTATCAACATGCGCCGTATCATTATCAAGACTTCACCAAATACAATCCAAGACGCTGAAGGACATGCACCGCATAAAGATTCAAGATACGCCGCATCTGAAGACGGTGTACGAATATTCCAGAATATATTAATCTTGGACCCCACGCGAAGTTAAGCGGATGCACCGCATCTACTTAGTTAATGCGCCGCATCTACCCCTCTGACAGAAACTATAAATATCCCAAGACCTAGACGAATTTTGTGTGCAATTAAACCCTAAGGAGACGAAGATCTTAGAGCCGTAAGAAGGTCCTGCATGTGTATAATTCAATAAGTAGTTTTTTTTATTGTATTAGTAAGCTTTAATCCATCAGGATTGATGGGCTTGTGGCCACAATACTGCTCCCCTTAAAATTGCTTTCCCATCGGTTAAAGTTTATATGATTGATGTTTTTGGTGACTTTTATTTGTGCATTGATAACCTTTGTGTTTAGTTGAGTCTTCTGGGCTACCATACATGTTCCTCGCCTGCTTATCTAGTGTCTAGAAAGTAGGATAAACATAAGTAATCATTAAGAGTTTACTCGCCGATAATTAGGATCCAACGAGACAGATTAGATTACGATACTCATCATATAAAACTAGCAATATGACAAGTGACAAGCTACTTAATTATAAGGACAGGTCTTCTTACGTGTTTCTATTATCTATCTCTGTACGTGATTGCTATTCACTGATTTGTTCTCATTAGTTTTACTTTTACTTTTATTAAATATGTGTTAGTCTCTCAGGCTAAACCCTCGTTTTATTAGATTAGGATTGTAAAACTAACTTAAATATTAAAATAATGATTAAATCAACTAGATCTTACGTTCCATTCTTAGTGTTCGACACTCTACTTACCACTATATACATATTGATCGGGTACACTGCTCGTTAAGTGTGTGTATTAGTAATAAGTCGGCTAAATATAAATGTAAAACTTGAAAAGGCTTAAATACCCTATGCTACACTGACATATCGCACGCATCATGTTTTTGGCACCGTTGCCGGGGAATGAATTTTTAATATCTGTTTATTTGATTAGTATTTTAATTAGATTCTAACCACTAACTTTGTTGTATATTAGTATAGATTGCATTCATTGTATATTTTGCATATTTGTTTTCTTGTTTGTATGTTTTCTTATTTTCTTTATTTTCTGTTTTGTGTGTTTGTTTTTCTTTGTTTTTGCATATTTTTGTTTTCTGCATTGTATCATTTGCATTCTGCATATACTTTGATCGTTTCACTGCTTTTGTGCAAGTTAGTGTATTTTCAGGATGATGGATGGATCTAGCATCCCTATGGAAGATTACATCCTGAACCTAACTGGAAAAGCATGTTGGGATTACCAAATCTTCGATGACTGGAAGTTTTCAATAAAAGGTAAGACGAGTAAGTAACTCAGTGAAGGTAACATTGGGTGTCTTCGATTCTTTGAACTTAAATTCTCAGCTATCATTTACACTGATTCACTTAGCTATAAAGAGAGTCCTTCACAAGACTCCTTACTTAAATTTGATAATAAAAGTGAGTTATTTTTACCTACTACTGATTATTGCAAGGGTATGTCTGAAAAGAAAATTTTTAAGAAACGTTTTGCTAAAAAGGAAAATTTTGATATACTAAAAATTGATACAAACTTATTTTCTTACAAATCACCTAAATTTGAAAACACTGAAATCAACAACGAAAGTTGTGACTTCAGTAATAATTTCTCAGACATAGTTCTATGTAATATATCATCTCCAAATCATGATCTCGATTTTGATAAGCTTAAAGCGTCATTTATTTCTAACCATGGAATGAATTATTATTTAGTAAACAATGAGATTATGATTCGTAATAAAACGGTTATACCAATTATTCTTTATTTGAATTTATTTATGCCATATGGTATACCGTTTGACCCCAAGTTGGTATACAAGGAAAAGTGTTGGGGAAGCCAAGGTACAATACAGCGCTTCTATCTAATCAAAGTGCGGGATCCCTGACCTATGATAACAAATTGACCAGTCAACTAATTAAGATAAATACGGCGCGTCTTAATTATGTAATACGCCGAATCCTTTACACTTTCACCAGAGTAGATATTATTTTTAGATACGGCGCATGAGGAGTTCATAATGCGCCGCATCTTGAAATGTCTATATAATGCTTCACATTTTCAGCCCTAATTCGATAAAATATTAAAACACCAATTCATAATCCTCTATAATTATCGATGGGCTACACTATTTTCTTAATTCCTTATTACTCCCGATCTATTATTATTCGTGATTTTACTATTTTAATTCTCTTTGATGCAATTTGTTCATGATACATTATAATTGGGGAATGATTAAAAATCCTTTTTATAGCTTGGAATTATAATTAAACCCATGATTTATTACATGAGTCGGAAAAATTGATTTTGGATTTACTGAATATTGGAGTTCTGAACTTATTTTGATGACTTAGCTAATTAGGTAAAAATCAGATTTTCGTTGTCGATCTATGTAATATACTGAAATGCGGCGCATATCTCAATTAATGCTCTGTATCCCCTGTTTCAATAAGATACGACGCATCTAATTTCTATCATACGCCGCATTATTAATAGAGTACCAATTTATCATACTAAAAATTTTCTTGTAGATGATTTTTCAACGCATGAAAACTTGAATGACGGTCCCTCTTTCAAAACAGACTCCTTATGGAGCCCTATATCATATCGTATCAACAAATTCTGGATATACCCATTGTCGTATTATCAGGAATTGACAACCATTCCTATGGAAGGATTACGTGCATTGGATGCAGTTCCACCTGCGTACTATGCGCTCTTGGGAAAGTTAACACCATCCTTCCAGGAACTGCTGACTTAATATTCCTGTATATTTCTTAATATTATTATTACAATAATATAAGTCTTGATTATACGCCAGCTTATAGTGAAGGGACATCGGAAGCTGACCTTAAACGAAGATAATTGAATATTGATGCTCATGTTTGTTTTATCTTTATTTATATATTGTTAACTTCTTAATTGTAATGATCTTAGATCTCTAATATTAATATATTTGGAATATTTGGTTGATTTCTGATTTAGCTTTAAATAACAAGTATGGCATTAAGTTCAGCACTCTTTTAATGATACAAACAAATTCAAACCTTGAGGGAATTCAAGAAAGTGTGAGTAATATCAACAAAATTTGTCAATTACAACAGACTGTTAATAGTCTGTTTGGTAACCACATGCGCCGCATCTAGTAAAACATATGTGAGTATGTGACGCATCCTATCTTTTATTTTTATTTTGTTTTACTTTATTTTATTCCGTACCAATTCCAGGCTCGATACGGCGCATCTTCTTCAATAAGATGCGGCGCATCGACTGACCTGATGATTTACAGTTTTATTTTTATTTTCTAACCACTAATGAATTTTGCACAAGTATTGATCTTCTGAAACTCTGGTGTATAATTGGTGGTATTTATATTTATTGCTCGCAAATGCATAATGGATGATCAAACCGAGCAAATCTCAAGGGAATTTTTCATTCTAATTCTTTTTAATTTCCTGTTTTTAATTTTTAATAAACAACGGGGATGTTGTTTATCTTAAGTGGGGGTATGGAGAATTAGAACTTTTACTTAACTCTTACTTGTTCTTATTTTTCAAGAATATGCTTTAATTTGCGCTTAATATATCAAAATTAAAAAAAAAAATAGCTTGTTTTTGTTTAATCTAAGTTGCATAGCTACACACAAGACTTTATTTTCTAAAATTATGATTTCAAAATTCACAAATCTATGAGTGTGCCGGTGACTTGTAAACTTTAGAACTTGACTTGTATACTATTCGAGACCACCATAATAAGTATTATCTTTATAATTAGAGTAACTTGTCTAAAGTGGTAAAATTCTAGGATTACACCAAAAAGCCTTTATATGTTTTGTAATATTAACTAACTACACTGGTTAGTTAACCCCCATATAAACCATTTGTTTACTCTCATTTTTAGATTAAGATACCCCTAGAAAAACACGTAGAGTCATTCCTTTAGGACTTATACACCTTGTTATTATGTTTCGTTACACCTTACACCTTAGCCTACCCTGTAGATTTAAGTCCGTGGTTAGTTGCTTAGGAAATGTGTGTTTCCTTGTGTTACCTGTGTTCGTGTGCGTAAATTCATTATTTTTGGTTAGGTCGGGAAATTGCACAATGCAATTGGAGTGAAAGTACATATTGTATATTTTTAGTCAGTTTTTCGTGTGTTTACTACTTTAACTATTACATTATATCTGAAAGTCTGAAAAGTAAAAGATTATTATCCAGAATTATTGTGATGGTATTGTGGTGAGATTTTACACCTTTAGTAATAAAAAAAATCAAAAAAATGAGAAAAGAAAAAGAAAGAAGAAGTTGGTAGTTTATTTAAACCAACGATGTAAAGTTTTGTATTAAAGTGGTTGATATCGCCACTATTTTTGTATTATATTTATTGATTGAAATGGAGTTGGACGTTATGGGAACGACAACTAAGGATTGTTTATTCTTTGTCTAAGATTTTATTGAGTATAATTCGTGTCTAACTAAAGCGTGAGTTACAAAAGAGTCAAAGCGTGAGTTAATCAATGATATGAGTCTTATTCATGGGATGGTAGGGAAGTATTCTAACCACACTTAGGACTTTAATCTATTTGTTTCTTGTTTTGTGTTTTTATTTTACACCAATTTATATCCTAAATGTTATCCATACCCAACCGTATTGTTATATCCGTTGTTAGCTTTTGAGCATCCGAATATGATGATGGCCAAGTAAGAATATTAAATGTATGAATAAGGTAGTGACCATCCAAGTATTAGATTAATTAGCTAATGCGCCAGTGATCCGGTGTGTGAATTGGTGACCATCTGAGTTTAAGATTGATTAAATGATGCGCCAGCGATCTGGTGTGCAAGACCATCTGAGTTTAAGATTGATTAAATGATGCGCCAGCGATCTGGTGTGCAACTTGGTGATCATCCGTTATGAAAATAGCATGCCAGCGATCCAAGGAACACATTAGTGACCACGCATCATTTGAAAGATCAAGGACTCGTGCCAACGATCCATGAAGCATACTAGTGACCATCCGCTAGTTAAAGCAGGGAGGACCCGCGCCAGCGATCTACTAAGTTTATGCTGGAAATGTTCAAAAAAAGCTAGGTTTAACCCATGAACCAAAAAACCCTTTTTACCGCTTTAAACTTTTTACTCCTTAGCTTTAGTGGGGGAGATGTGTATCCTTGTCAAGCATATGATAGAATATTCATCACGTCCGAACAGTTAAATGATTAGATTTGCTTTTATCAATAATATATTTTGTTTCTAATTGGTTAAGTGTTTGGCCGTGCAATTGTGATAAAACGAATAAATGCTTAAATGTAAAAATATCCTATCAAGGATACATTTTCATTATGTTTATTCTAAAGGTTTACTTGAGGACAAGTAAAGTTCAAGTGGGGGGATATTTGATGAGATCAAATAAGTACATTTTATTACCATCGTTTATCCTATTTAATTGACTTGTTTTATATTATTTTGTATGAGAATTGGTGCCTTAATGTTTACTTTAGTGATTCTCAGGTAAAAACAGGCAATTAGGTGAAAGTTAATGATATTGAACGAATTATGGATATTAATGATCAAGATTTGAAAAGTCTACTGAAATTCAAGAGATGCGCTGTATCTCTCTCAACAGATACGCCGCAACATCATACTTAGATGAATTCGAAGACCATTGCCTGACTTTGAAGAATGCGTCGCATCCAATTACAACATGCGTCGCATATGAAACTTTGGTCAACGAAGAATAATCAACTTGATATACTCCAAAATATGCCGCATCTCATTTACAACATGCGGCGTATCAGCAAAAGACTTCACCAAATTCTATCCAAGACATTAAAGAACATGCGCCGCATAGAGAAACAAGTTACGCCGCATCTAAAGGCGGTGTACGAATATTCTAGAATATAATAATCTTGGACCCCACGCGAAGTTAAGTAGATGCGCCGCATCTGTCATCAACATGCGCCGCATCGACCCCTCAAACAGAACCTATAAATACCCCAGACAGATACGAGTTTTGTGTACAGAAAAACCCTAAAGAGACGAATTCAGTCGAAGAAGCATCACAAGACACGCCCCAAACGAAGATCTTAGAGCCGTAAGAAGGTCCTGCATGTGTATAATTCATTAAGTAGTTTTGTTTATTGTATTCGAAAGCTTAAATCCTTCAGGATTGATGGGCTTGTGGCTACCATACTGCTCCCCTTAAATTGCTTTCCCATCGATTAAAGTTTATATGATTGATGTTTTTGGTGACTTTTATTTGTGTATTGATAACCTCTGTGTTCAGTTGAGTCTTCTGGGCTACCATACCTGTTCCTCGCCTGCTTATCTAGTGTCTAGAAAGTAGGATAAACATAAGTAATCATTAAGAGTTTACTCGCCGATAATTAGGATCCAACGAGACAGATTAGATTACGATACTCATCATATAAAACTAGCAATATAACAAGTGACAAGCTACTTAATTATAAGGACAGGTCTTCTTACGTGTTCTATTATCTATCTGTGTACATGATTGCTATTCACTGATTCGTTCTCATTAGGTTTACTTTTACTTTTATTAAATCTGTGTTAGTCTCTCAGGCTAAACCTCCGTTTTATTAGATTAGGATTGTAAAACTAACTTAGATATTAAAATACTGATTAAATCAACTAGATATTACGTTCCATTATTAGTGTTCGACACTCTACTTACCACTATATACATATTCATCGGGTACACTGCTCGTTAAGTGTGTGTGTGTTAGTAATAAGTCAGCTAAATATAAATGTAAAACTTGATAAGGCTTAAACACCCTATGCTACGCTGACATATCACACGCATCAGTTTGTAAAACCATTTTCATTTGTCACTATGGCGGATGAAATTCTATATAGATCATTGACAATTGAGGAACAATTATATTTCACTAATAGATTTGCTTCGTATCATTCCAATGAATTTTTGTGTGATCTTAGTGACATCCAAGAGGAGTTGGGGGTAAAGTTAGATGGGTTTGATGAATTCTATGCATGTGTGATTTCTATTAGATGATCATTATCAGGATCAATTCCTTTTAGTAAGACCCTTTGGATGAATTTTGAGGAAAGCTTCCTAACCATGACCCATAAGTGGAACGAATTGATGGATTCGTATGAGCAAGAAGACCTAGTTTCTAAGAACATGAACTTAGAATCAAACCAAGATTCTGAGATGGTTAGTGTTGAACTACCTAGTTGCATGAGTGGGATAGATTTCACCAAAACATACGACACACATGAGGGTAGAGTTGAGCCACCTAAGTGCATGTCATGGTTAGACACTACCATAATACAGGATGAACACATAGGTGATCTTGATGTGATGGAGGATATAGTAGAAAACCCAAGCCCACCAAGTACCCCACAATTCCTACTATCGTTTGAGGCATACACACCGCCCGTGACTTACCCGGAAGAAGTAGAAGAGACTTTAGGAATCCCGATGGAGGTAGAACCTTTGAACCAAACACAACTAGCGGATATAGGTTTGAATACTTGTAGTCACAACCTTAATCTTAGTTCTAGGAAATTTCCTAGTGTTGATGAACCGGAACCTTAATCTTTACACAACTTTCCATCCTTAGATTTACATCTAGGAGACAAAATAGGAACCGACCCACCCATCAACCCATATTATCCAGGCAATTGTAGGATGAAGGAAGTCATTCACTCACCCCCCCCCTCCCTTCACCTCACATGGCATATTTCCACCATAAGGGTGTGTATCGCTACTTTCACCCGCACTTAATCCTAAGTATAGGGAAAACCTCCCCTATTTCTGTTAAATAAGGGTAGAGTCAGGCTCGTGAGTCGAACAAAAACAAGCGCTTCTTAGGAGGCAACCCATATTTTTAATTGTTTAATGTTTTTATTTTATTTGTTTGTTTGTGTCATATATGCTTAATCATAATTGTTAAATTTTCATGTTTTGAAGAATTTGTGAAAATGCTTTATTTTGTTTTAACCTCGTCTTAATTGCATATAAAGGTATTTTACAAAAAGATAAGCGTAGGAAGTTTATATTTTGTTAAAAAGAACGAAATTCGAACATAAAAAAATGAACAATTCATGATTAGCATATATTCCATCTTGTTTGTGTGTCAATACTTGTGGATATGTTTTATGAGTTTCTATTTGTAATTCATTCTACAAGTATCCTATCCTTTAATTGTTTTGTTTTGTTTTTATTTCTAAGTCTGGAATTACATCTAATTGCGATTTTTCTTTGTTCGGTTTGATGCTTTGGTTTTTGTGTTTGTTTTCTTAGTTGATTACAGGTTATATTGGACAAGAAGATGATTTATATTTCTGGAGTGAAGCTTATCATGTTCATTCTCTTGGAGGAAGATTTAACCATGTTATCACATCGTCCATAACGAGCGAATCAGGGGAGTATTGGTTTCTTTCATTCTCATTTATTTTTACTTTTACATCTTTTATTTAGAACATTGGGGACAATGTTCGATTTAAGTGTAGGGAGGGTAAATTAGGATACCTTAGAAACTATAACTCCACTTGATTTTTGCTTTGTTTAATAGTGAATGTGTAATAAAACTAAGAGAAATACTTGTTAGGGTAATTTTGGCACCAAATTTAAAATTTTTTGCAACATTTAGGAGTGAAATTTTAGTCTTAATAAGCGTCTCATGGATAGGAGTTATATGACTAGCACAAAAACCGTACCACTCAAAAAAATTTCACCCCAAGAATGTGAGGTTCGCCTTTAGATCTTTAGGGAAAAGCATTTATCTTTAATTCTTGTGAGTCTACCGGTAGTATTTAGATTCTAGAACTTGCGTTGGTGATGCATCCCAAGACCGCTAGTGAGACTACATTCGTGTAGTTAGGATTTACTATATGATAAGAGGCATTAGGATAACCCTTGTTTTAAACCTGTATTATAATTACATTGACTTCATTGGTCATGTAATTTTCCCACACCTTTGCGATGTACTCATTCTTAGTACACGATACCCCTAGAACAACCCTCAAAGCTATCTTTTTCATTTCTAACTTTAAGCATTTTACTTAAAGGAAGAATTTGTTTACAATCCACCCCCAAATGTACACCCAAATCGCCTTAGCCTACCTTGTATGCACTCATCTTTAGTAAGTTATTGTTATTTGTTTAAACCCTTAGTTAGTTGTCTAATTGGTTACATGGTTGCTAAGTCGAGTCATATCTTGTACATATTGTTTTGGGACGACTGGGACTTATGGGTAAATTACTAGTGTTATGGAGTAATGGGGAAGAATATCATTTATTACCCCCATTTATACGTTAATGTTTTAAAGTACTCCAAATGATTCCATTACCTTGATTCGAGTCTTTATTTTGATTCATGTAAAAGTTCAAGTGTAAGGGGAGGAAACGAGCTCCCTTGATGTATTATTTTAGATGGTAGGGCAAGAGTGTATGAAAAAAAATCAAAAAAACAAGAAAAGTGAAAAAAAAAAAAAAGTAGAAAAAAACATACGGACTACCATCCTGTTCTTTTTATTTTATTTATGTTTACGTTATTTCGTAAGTAGCTTAAGTTGAGTCAAGTCTTGGCTTAGCAACGCCGCATTGTACATGTAATTAACTAAGAAAATTGACTTGCCACCAGTCAAATATCCCTTATCCAACAAACCATGTTTTCCATATCCCTACACCTAATGCTATAACCCTTTAAAAGACCTCTTTGATAGTTTATCCTAGGTGCTTACGCTAAAGTGGTGGAGGCTTGATCCTTTCCCAAGCCTATGGTAATCTATTTGCTATGACAGGTAGTGAGAGATATTTCTTCCATTTTCATTTGTGATATATACACTTATAACCACCCGAGAGATGAGAGTATCCAAACACTATATGTGAGGTGCTAGTATATAGTTTCCGTGCTTGTTTTGATTAGGGTGGATCGATCATATGTTGTAATTACTTTTATATTAATGTTAAATGACCCCTAACTTGTATTTTAATTGGTATAAAAGCTCATTTGCTTAAGGACAAGCAAATCCCAAGTGTAAGGGTATTTGATAAGGAAATATTTGTTACATTTTTAAGGGGTCATTTAAGCCCTAAATCATGTTTTCATGATCAAATATTACTTCAAATCGCTTCTTTTGTCATTTTAGGCACTTGGGACATGAATTCTGGAAAATGAAGCTTTTTGGACTTTTTTATGCTCAAGAATGAAGAGAACAAGAAAATTCAAGAAAGTCAGGATTCAACACCTGACAGCGTCACGCTTTGGAGCTAACTCCGTCATCTTATGACAAGATGCCAAGGATTTTTATGTTGAGATGCCTTGGAAGAAATTGTCAGGTTAACACCTGACAGCGTCAGGTGTTTCTGGAGCAAAGCCGTCCTCCTTTAACACTACAAGAGATGGCCCATAACATATACAAAGGGACGGCGTCAAAGATCTCTTAGGCGATACGAAACCATAAGACACGGCGACCTGACGGCGTCAGAGGCTAAAACCTGACGCCGTCCGAAGTGTATATCTATATATATTTTTTGATTTTTCTTTCATTGTGTGTAACTTTTTAGGGTGTAACTCTTGCGATAAAACCCTAGACGAATTTTCTAGTAAACTTAGGGTTTCCATACCCTTCTTTCATCCATGTTCAATTGAAGATAAGTTAATCTTTTAATCATTCAATATGTCTATGTGTTGTTCGATTATCTTTTATGCTTGTCTTTTATTTAACATGTTAGCTTAATTCTCTTTGTGTTTGCTTAGATCTAATGAAACCTAGTTGTTAATTATTGGTTGTTGATTTGTTATTAGTTGATTTTGGGCAATTGATTTCGCGTTAGGCTTAAGAAAACTGGTTATTCTCCTATATGGTAACAGGCTTTAACGTCTTATGAAACGTAATCAGATGTGTACTATGATGTTATTGGTTGTATTTAATGCATAAGTAACTGTTTACGAGGCCTTGATAGGAAGAGATAGATGCTTATAGAGTGGGGAAGGACGTACATAGCCCCACGACTGGTATTAAGGAATACAACCCTTCATCCAAACAACTGTAACAAATCAACTAATCAGTAAGAGATAACTAGGGAGTAGTGAAATCTTAGTAAATACACTTTTCTCATCATAAGAATTTAACCACAATTTACTTTTCTGTTATTTTATTTTATTTGCATTAGTAGTTATTTTGGGTTAGTTGACTAGCAACTAATTCCACCCTCTCTCCCAATACCCGAGATTATTTTACTTTCTTTCAATAAAAATAAAAAAAGAATCATCCCTCACCTTTAGAACTAGTTTAGATAGCTTTCAATCCTAACGACACTATTCCCCTAGAGAACGATCAATCCCCCGGTACTTGCCACTCACTATACTACATCGGTCAGCTACACTGCTTGGTGGGGATTGAAAGCTTCTCAAGATCCCTTGAGAAGTAAAACCTTTTGCAAGATTGCAAAACCACACATTAGAATGCCTATGCCACTGCGGAGTACCCTTTCCTTGCTGAAGCAACAAAGGATCCCTTAGCCTCGATTAAAGATCTGCTCTCCAAGAAGCCTCAAAAAATTCATCCCCCTTCTCCTAGTAAGAAGACCCCTTCCAAACTTGTTACTCAGCTTGAGCCTACTTCATTTAAGAATGAGTGAGGACTGTCATGTTGGCAGGTATTTGGCCCCCAAGGTGGTATGTACCCTTGAACAATATTATCTTTTGCTTTTGAAGGCTGTTGCCTTTTAAACAATTTATCCTTGTGCTCTACTGGCCCTATGTATGGGCGTTTAGACAATGTTTATCGGCTTCGGCCTTATTATGATTAATATTTGGAGACTATGTCTCAATTTGATGTGTTTTTTCTTCTCTTATCATTTTTACAACCTAAGGCTGAGCCTTATTGTGTGTAAATTCTGCACCAAGAATATAGCAATCGTATAATTTGATTGCTGATAGAGGGTTGCGACCCACTCCATCTGTGTCCTTTTGCTTCGAGGATCTTAGAAGATCGCATTACCATTTAGCAAAGGTAATGTGAAAAATGCGTAGGTGTTATGATTTCACCTTTTGATTTTCGACATTTAAACTTATAATCGACTTGGCTATGCAAATCTTTGTTATAACGAAACGAGAGATTTGAGGGAAATGCATTTTATCATTAATTTGGTAGGGAGGATTACATCATTTTGAAAAAATGAAAAATAAGACGCCTACCATCAATGCTTTTTCCTAAAATGAGAAGAAAGTGATACATGAATTGAAATTTTAAGTGTCTTTGAACTTGGTAAATTCTACACGTAAAACTTACGAAGATTGGTACCATTCCATGTCCTGTCGATGGGCTCACCGAAGAGAGTTTCTAGTTTGTAAGCTACTTTTCTGTATGCTTCTAACACAACGTATGGTCCTTCCCATGTAGGCCCCAATTTTCCTTGGTACTCGGCTTTGCTTGCGCTATTTAATCGAAGGACATATTCTCCAGGCTTGAAGGTCGAGGGTCGTACCATGTTGTTGTAGTACCGTTCGATCTTTTGTTTGTAGTTTGCTTCCCTTATCGAAGCAATTTCCCTTCGTTCTTCTAATAAGTCTAAATTTTCCCCAAGCCTTTCATCGTTTTCTAATACTTTGAAGTACAAAATTCTTTCTGTTTCCACACTTACTTCTGATGGTATGACAACTTTGGACCTAAAGGTTAGACTGAACTATGTTTCTCCATGACTTGACTTGGGATGTGTCCTGTGTGCCCATAGGACTTGCGGTAGCTCATCTACCCAACCCTGACAGCTTTGACCCAATCTTCTTTCAATCCCTTTCACAATGTCCCTATTCGTAACCTCTACTTGTCCATTGCCTTGGGGGTGGTGAACGGATGTGAATGACTGTTTGATTTTTAATCCCTTGCAAAAGACTGGGAATACCCCTTCTACGAATTGTTTTCCATTGTCAAAGATTATGATGTGGGGGAACCCAAATAGACATATAATATGCTCTTATACAAATTTTTCTATGTGTCGGCCAGTGACTGATGCGAGAGGTTTTGCTTCCACCCACTTTGTGAAGTAGTCAATGGCTACTACCAGGAACTTAACTCCTCTGGGAGCTACTGGCATGGAACCTACTATGTTGATGCCCCATTGACAGAAAGGCCATGCTGACATAACGGATGTCATATCTTGCTTTGGAAGTTTCAGCACTTTGGCGTGGATTTGACATGCTTCGCATTTTTGTATTTTCTCTACCGTGTCTCTGTGCATCGAAGGCCAGTAGTAACCTAACTTCATAATTTTTTATGCAACAAACCTAGGTCCTTCGTGTAGGCTGCAAGATCCTTCATGGATTTCTCTTATTATATTCGAAGCTTGATTCGGCCCTACGCAACGAAGCCATGAGGATAGGAAAGATCTTCTGTATAGGTTATCTCCCATGATTTTGAATTGGGGAGCCTTAACCCTTATTTTTCTTGCCAACTTTGGATCTTCTGGTAAGATGCCACTTATTAGGTATTCCCTGATTGGTATCATCCAGTTGGGACCTTCTTCGAGTATAATATCCGAGACTTCCTTCTTCATGATGGATCTTTCAGCTAACACTTCAACCAGGACCTCCTTCGTTAAGTGGAAAATGCCATTGAATCCAATTTTCTTAGTGCATCTACTTTCTTATTCTGGTTCCTTCATACATGTTCTATGACGTAAGAGCTGAACCCTTCCAGCATTTCCTTGGCTTTTTGTAGATATTATTTGATTACCGGCTGGCTTGCTTCGTAGGACCCCTTGATTTGGTTTGCCACTAGCTGTGAGTCGACAAATATAGACAGGTCACCTACTTCCATTTCCTTATCTAGTCGGAAGCCGGTCAATAGAGCTTCGTACTCCGCTTCATTGTTGGTGGCATCAAATTCGAAGTGGAGTGCGTATGTATACTCTTTTCCTTCTAGGTTGACGAGCATCAGCCCTGCTCTGGATCCATCTGAACTTGAGGCATAGCTTCCAAACCTTTTCTTCCTTTTGAGGGTTTTTCTTTGCGACTTCCTTCTTCTGGGACGGTTCTGATGGTGTTTCTGACAAAAAGTTTGCGAGTACCTGACCCTTAATGGAGTTTCGTCCTTTGTATCCTATGTCATGTTCTTCTAGCTCGATGGCCCACTTGGAAATTCGTCCGGACTTTTCTGGCTTTGACAGTATCTGTTTGATGGGCTTGTCGGTTAGTACCATTATTGGGTGAGCTTGGAAATATCTTCTGATGCATCTTGCGACATGCATTAAGGCTAGTACTAGCTTCTCTAGCTCTGGGTAGTTTAGCTCGGCTCCTTGGAGGACTCTGCTAAATAATTAGATAGGGATTTGTTTTCTTTCCCTTTCTACCATTAGTACTGCGCTGATTCTTTCGGGGGAGGTTGAGATATACATAAACAAAACCTTGCCTCGTATTGGGGCCGTAAGTGTCAGAAGTACCTCTATAAATTCCTTCAACTTTTGGAAGGCTGTTTAGGCCTCTGAGCTCCATTAGAACGTTTTCTTATCCATGCATCCCTTGATTGTTTTAAAGAAAGGTAGGGATCGGTCTGCACCCTTTGATAAGAACCTACTCAGAGCTGCCAGTTTCCCATTCAGGCTTTGTACGTCTTTTAGGGATTTCGGGGCCTACAAGTCTGTTATTGCCTTAACCTTCGAAGGATTGGCTTTTATTCATTGCTTCGTGATTAGATGTCCAAGAAATTGGCCTTCCTATACTCCGAATGAGCATTTCTTGGGATTCAATTTCATGTATATAGCCCTGAGCTGATCAAAGGTTTCTTGGATGTCTGATAGCAGATTTTCCTCACTTCTGCTTTTGATGACCATATCATCAGCATAGGCCTCCAGATTCCTCCCTATCTGTTTGCTGAAAGCCTTGTCTACTAATCGTTGGTAGGTTGCCCCCGCATTTTTTAGACCGAAGGGCATCTTTTTGTAACAATAGACGCCCTTTCCTGTGTAGAAGGCTGTTTTTTCCTCATCTTCCTCTGACATTTGTATCTGGTGATATCCCTTATTGGCGTCCAGGAAGAATTTTAAATGAAATCCCGAAAGGGATTCTAACTTCCAGTCTATCTCTGGTAGGGGGTAACAGTCCTTCGGTCAAGCTTTGTTAATGTCTGTAAAGTCAACACACATGTGCCATCCTCCATCACTCTTCTTTACCATCACAGGGTTTGCCACCCACATTTGATATTTTACTTCTTTGAGTATTCCTGCCTATACGAGTTCATCTACCTCTTTGCAGGCTGCTATGTTTCTTTCAGGTGCTAAGCTTCGTCTTTTCTATTTTATTGGCTCCATATGTTTGAACTCATTTAGTTTGTGTTCTGTCCCGAAGGGATTTCCATCAATTAAAAGTGTCCTTGGGACTCCTGTCATGTCTAAGTAGGTCCATGCAAAGACATCCTTGTTTTTTACAAGCACTTCCTTCAAATTTTCTTTTAGGTCCGCGGGGAGTTGTCTTCCAATGACCACCGTTTGTTCTGGGTACAAATCATTTACGGTGATTCGTTCCTTGGCGTTTGTGCAACTTAGGATGACTTTGGGAGGTTCTTCAGGATTTTCCTTGATTTTCTTTCCTGAGTTCTCACTTCTTCCCCCGTCGTAGCTGGAAAACATGGTTCCTATTCCGTTGGGTGTTTGGAACTTTATTGTTGCATGTATTGTGGAGACTACGATGCCCATTCTTTGCATGGCTGTCCGACCTATCAATAGGTTGTAGGGAAAGTCAGACCTTACGACAGTGAAGTTTAGTGTTTCTATTCTCGTAAGCCTTCCTTCTCCAATGGTAATTTCTAGCGGTACCTCGCCCAAAGGCCATGAGTGTTCGCCTGAGAATCCCACCAAAGGTATCTTAGAATCAACCCTTCTCGATCTGATTGAGGGCTTGATCTTTAGGAAACAACGCTCGTATATAACTTCACAGGAGCTTCCGTAGTCCATGTAAGCTCTGTTAACTTCCCTATTGGATATCAAGACTTTTATAACCACTGGATCATTCGAAGGAGTCTTACCCGAGATGGAAGGGAATGTCACTTCTCCTACTCCTTGCAACTCTTTATCTTTCACCTTCCTTTTTAGGCTAGGACCACCTTGTCGTATCACGAGTTTTAGTGCTTCGATAGAAAATGTGTCTTTTCTGAGTTGAGTGTCGGAGGTTCCTTCCTTTCTTTAGCCCCTTGACTAGGTGTGCTACTTTTCCTATCTTTACAGCCTCTTCTATTTGTTTTTTAAGCTCCTGGAAGTAATTTGTATCGTGCCCGTAGTATTCATGAAAATGGAAAATTTTGGAAGTATCCCTGTTTCTACTTTTGCTTAACATTCGTGGAGCTGTTGTAAAGGTTTTTTCCATTCTTTCTGTTGCCAGTATTTCCCTAGGGGTTTTTGCAAGGCTTCCCAGAAGTCCATGGTTGGGGATCTTGTTGTATGGGGTGAACCTTTCTCTTCTCTTGTTTTTTACCTTGTCCCAAGAGGATGCCTTCGAGAACCTGTCTTGGTTTTCTCTTTATTCTATCGGAGCCCCGTTGGTGGCCACTTCTTTGGCCTCGATCCATGTGTAGGTTTTTTCCATCACTTTTTCGTAGGTCGTTGGGAGGTCCGTGGATAGGAATTCTACTAGACTACGACTCCGTAGTCTATGGATAAAGCCCGAGATACGTTGGTCTTCATGCAAACCCAATATTTGCAAGGTATCATCCGTATACCTAGTAACGAAAGCCCGGGTGCTCTCATTCTCCCTTTGCTTTATATTTTGCACCGTCAAATGGGTCCTTTTGTACTTCTTCTGCTGACTGAAGTGGGATCTAAACTTAGACTTGAGGTCGTTTAGATCCGTAATGCTGCCTGGTTTCTATCCATTCCACCAAATGCGAGCTGCGTCTCTAAGGGTACATGTGAACATGTGGCAAGCCACAGGCATAACCCACTTCTGCATGCGGATAGACCCTTCGAATAAGTGTAAAAAGTTATCCGGATCCCCCTTCCCTTCATAGGTGCCGACGTGTGAGGGCATCTTTAACCAGTCAGGTAGGGGATTGTCTTCTATTTCTCTTACGAAGGGGGTGGCGGGCCCCGCTATTGTTGTGGAGTGGGGTGTACTCGTAGGAACAGTATTATGAGGGTTATGGCTTGGAGGCGTCTGATTATAGTAAGTTGGATAAATGGTGTACATGCCAAAAGGGTAAACTCCTCCATTTACCACTGGTTGGTATGCTGATGGTTGCCTGGTGGGCACATTACCTTAGGGTTGCACGAAAATGAGATTGTGGTGTTATCCATTGGAGGAGAAGTACATATTTGGAGGATACCACTGAGTTTGTAGTGCAGGATGCATACCGTTAGGGGAGGGGTACCCTCCTCCGATCATAGGGATCTGACTGACTCCCGTGCCAGAGGCCGGAGAAGACTGTGGTGGAAACCCTGTTCCAGTTTGTCCTGTGTGAGCAACAAAAGGATGGGGTAGGCTACTGTTACCCCTTCTATTAGAAGTTTCTATTTCTCTGGTTGGGGTTGCGCGGGAGGCTCCTCGAAGCCTACCACTCTTCCCCTCCGCCTTCGAAACACAGGGGATCTTGTCCTTAAAGCTGACCGCGTCATTCTTTCAGTAGAAGGCCTAGGCTCTATCTCGATTTCTTCATCATAGTCTTCGCTGGAGTAATCCAACTCCCTTCGCACCTCTAAATTCCAAATTTGCCTCTTGCGTGCCCTTACTAGAGACTCAAAAAAGTTTCTAGGTTAGCTTCAATGAATGCAGGGCTAATCATTGGTCCTGGGTTAGCTGATGTCGAAGCACGGTGGTTCGTTTCTGGTTGAGATAGGTTTGCAGGACCAGAGGAGGCTATTGAGGGAAGGTTGTTGGAATCATTCATGGGTATTGGTGTCAAGGTCAAGAATCCCAGCAGGGGTGTATCCTCTCTTCCCTGACTCATGTCGAAAATTTAGAGAGTTTGATTGACTGGTTGTAAACTTGGAAATTACGAGACCAATAGTAGTGGTCACACGGATGGCGCCA
Source organism: Artemisia argyi (assembly GCA_030686995.1). Taxonomy (NCBI): domain Eukaryota; kingdom Viridiplantae; phylum Streptophyta; class Magnoliopsida; order Asterales; family Asteraceae; genus Artemisia; species Artemisia argyi. Next base: position 77,005,491 of record CM060698.1, on the reverse strand, counting down.
CTGATTGTACAATAAATCGTACGACTAGGCCTTATGATGATGATTAAAGGATATAGGGGTTGTGAATGTATTCCAAGCTTGTTGTCAACCTGAAAATAAGAAATACAAAGACACTACGTTAAGTGATTGTGCAGGGGGTTGGCCCTGCGAATCACCTCCGGCGTATGAATGAGTATATGTGATGAGAGTTGTAAATATAAGAGGCTTATGTATGTGTTTTTGTCAACGTCCCTTGCTAAATGAATCGTCCAAGCTATTTATAGAGGGGGAAATAGGCCTTGGAGAGTTCTATGCTCATTCTGTGGAAATCAAGGAGGCGTTCCTTGATTTAAAGTGACTGCTATGGTTTGGGCGCATATCAAGGGGATGATAGCTAAAGTTTAGGGCGTACATGGGGGAGTTCCATGATTATAGCCACCATTAGAAGGCGATTATGGGGGAGTCCCATGATCTTGGCCTTTGTCAAGGTTTTCCTTGGCGAGAAAGCCAAAGGAGGGTGTTGAAGGCCCTCTTCCTTTCGTACCTTCATTGTCCTGATCCCGAAGGACTTGTGTCTTCAGTTGGCGGATTCCCCGAAGGTAGCCATGTCTCGGAGGAATGGTTTTACGCCACTGAAGGTGTTCAAAAGTTTCTTTGGACCTTCGAATTATGTAGGCTCGAAGGGTGTCCTTCCACCTGTTAAATTATTTTCACATGAAGTTTTAAGTTCCAAGTTCGTATCAATAAAAGATTCAAAGGTATGTTTACGGATTATAATTTGAAGGTTTCTTAGATTCTAACTCTTTTTGTGAGCGGTGACGAAGGGTGTTTGGTTGGTTCAAGGGACTTACGGTTGGCTCGAGCAAGCGTTGGTAACTTTTGGCTCGACCACACGTTTCGAAACTTCGATTGTTGTTGACAAATAATGGACTTAGGTTGGCCTGTTGATAAACAGTAGACTTTGTTGTACTAGATATGCCTGAGGATATTAAGATTCCTTTAATCCTTTTACAACCTTTCTTGTCTACTGCTCATACTAAGATAGATGTTTTTAAAAGAAATTTTTCATTGAGAGTAGGGAATAACAAACTAGTCTTTAAATGCGATAATCCTGTTAAGAGCATAATTAGAGGAGTTTAGATGATAGGATTAAGAGAACGCATGGACCTCGACCTAGAAGCTAGGTTTATGGGAGAAATTTTAGTTCATAATAGATCACTTAATCCCTATGATTGAGACTACATTGAATTAAATGATCTTGATACACCATTAGGGATAAATGAATGATCTATGGTTGATTCTAATTCTGATATAAAAGAAGGAGAGATAGTGGATATGCGTAGACTGAATGTTATTAGTACTAAAAATTATGATGAGTTCGAAGGATATACTAGTTTTTGCGATTATGTTAGAAAGATCCATGTAGAATGCGCTTATAATTTGCAAATTCCTTGCATGATAGGTTACAAGCTAGTTAATGCCAACTTCTTCCCTATTTTACCAATGAATGTTATGTCTAGAGATTTCTACAACTCTATTATGAAGCAAAAGATAGAATATAAAGGAAGGAACGTAGTTGGAGTGTTTATGAAAGAACCTATTTTTGTTGAAAATATTACTATTGTTACAGAATTTGCAGTAGTTGAAAACATGGATGCCTATCGTGATAAAGAAATGGGAGATGTGATCGTTGGGAAGCCATTTTGAAAGGAAGTTAATATCGATGCCAAGAGATTTGATGGAAAGATCACTTTGCAAGATGAAAGCAACAAGATCACTTACATGATGCCTCGTGCTCACCCAAACCTTAAACATGCAACTAATAAGTTATGCTATAAATTTTCACCATTTCTTTTTATAGATGATATAGATAACCAGAAGGGGATCGAGTATCCATACCAAAAGATGCATGGATTCTACAAAGAAGTGTTGAAATTGGGAACCTGAGTACATACGAGATGAGACTGTTAGCAAATGGATCACTCGTGGACACGTTGGTGTCAATGATGCAAAATAAGAAGCTGAACGTGAGTCTAACTTGAATACTCTGGAATAAAGAGAAGTGTTCACTGGGAGACAACCCTGATTTATCTTTACTATTTTTTTGTATCGAGTCAGTCAGATCTGCAGTAGATGCAGCGCATCTCTATCATAAGATGCGGCGTATCAACTGTACAGATCATATCTTTTATTTTTCTGCATTTTTATTTTTCTGCACTTTATAAACTTTCTGTCAGTTTATTTAATGTGGCGCATCCCTGGTTAAGGATGCGACGCATCTTATTTTCTGATTCGTATTGATTCCAGGCTCAACACGGCGCATCTCATTCAATAGATGCGGCATATCGACTAACCTGATGATTTTCAAAAAAATTTAATTTTTTTTATCTTTTTAGGTTTTATTTTTACTAACTACTAATAAATTATGCACAAGTTTGATTTTCTTAAATTCAGGTGTGTTACGTCTAAAATGGTGGTATACTTTTAGTTTTTATACCTTCTGTGGAGACGTCATTCATGGAGGCATGAACGCTTTCCATCCACAAGAAAGATGATCTTGCTCACAAACGCATAAAGAGCATCATACCGAGCAAATCTCATGGGAGTTCTCCGTTCTAATTCTTTTTAATTTCCTGTTTTTAATTTCAATTACAAACAACGAGGATGTTGTTTAACTTAAGTGGGGGGATGGAGAATTAGAACGTTACTTGTCCTAAATTTTTTGAAATATGCTTTAATCTATGCTTAATTTGTTAAATTTAAATTTTTTCTAGCATGTTTTTGTTAAATCTAAGTTGCATAACCGTACACTTAACTTCTATTATATAAAATTGTGAGAATTGAGCGTATTCATTTCCAAATATTTTACCCAAATTCCACAAAAATATGAGTGTGCCGGTGACTTGTAAACTTTAGAACTTGGCCTGTATACTACTCGAGACCACCATAATGAGTATTATTGATATGAGTGACTTGTCTAAATTGGTAAATTTTTAGGATTACACCCAAAAAGCCTTTATATGTTATGTGTTATTAACTAACTACATTGGTTAGTTAACCCCCGTATAAAACCCTTTTGTTTACTCTCATTTTTAGAGTAAGATACACCTAGAAAAACCCTCAGAGCCATTCCTTTCGTTTCTTACACCTGTGTTAATATTTTTGTTACACCTTAGCCTATCCTATAGATTAATGTTTGTGGTTAGTTGCTTTAGGCAAAGTCTGTTTCCTTGCGTTACCTGTGTTCGTATGCATAAATTCATTATATTTGGTTAGGTCAAGAAATTGCACAATGCAATTGGAAGTGAAAGTAAATATTGTATACTTTTAGTTTTGATTTTTGTGTGTTTACTACTTTCACTATTATCGTTATTTTTGAAGTTATGAAAAGTATGAAAAAATTATCCAGAGTTATCGTTATAAGTGATGTGGTAAAATTTTACACCATTTATGTTATTAGTATATTAAAATAAAATCGAAAAAAAGAGAAAAAAGAATAAAAGAAAAAGAAAGAAGAAAGTTGGTAGTTTGTTATAAACCAACTGATGTAAAGTTTTGTATTAAGTGGTTGATATCGCCCCTATTATTGTTGTACTATATTTATGGATTGAATGGGAGTTGGCCGTTATGGGAACGCAAACTAAGGATTGTTCTTTGTTTAAGATTTTATTGAGTATAATTCGTGTCTACCCAAAGCGTGAGTTACAAGTGTCAAAAAAGTGAGTTATTCAATGATATGAGTCTTATTCATGGGATGGTTGGGAAAGTGATTAACCACACATTAGGACTTAATCTATTTGTTTGTTTATATTTTTTATTTTACACCAATTTATATCCTAAATGTTATCCATACCCAACCGTATTGTTATATTCGTTCTTAGCTTTCGAGCATCCGGATATAGTAATGGCTAAGTAATAATGTTAAATGTATGAATAAGGTAGTGACCATCCGAGTATTAGATTAATTGACTAACACGCCAGCGATCTGGTGTGTGACTTGGTGACCATCCGTTATGCAAATAACGCACCAGCGATCCAAGAAGCACATTAGTGACCATCTGTTAGCTGAAGCGTCGAGGACTCGCGCCAGCGATCTACTAAGTTTGTGCAGGAAATATTTGAACAAAGCTAGGTTAAACCTTTAAGCCTTAAAACCCTGTTTACCGCTTTAGACTTGTCATCCCTTCAGAGAGATATTTTATTTCTAGTTTGTTAAGTGTTTGGTTATGTGATTATGATTAAACAAATAAATGCTTAAATATAAAAATACATCCTAATATCTTTTAGGATACGTTTTCATAATTATAATATAAGGTTTACTTGGGGACAAGTAAAGTTTAAGTAGGGGATATTTGATGACATCAAATAAGTACATTATATTGTCATCATTTATCCAATTTAATTAACTTGTTTTATTATATTTTGTATGAGAATTGGTACTTAATCATTTACTTTAGTAATTCTCAGGTAAAAACAAGCAATTGGTGAAACTTGGCGATTTTGGATGAAATATGGAGATAAATGATCAAGATTGATAAAGTCTACTGAACAGAAGGAGATACGCCGTATCATTCTAAACAGATACGCCACATCATCATGCTTAGATGAATTCGAAGACCATTGCCTGACTTTGAAGCATGCGCCGCATCTAAATTTATCATGTGCCGCATATGAAACCTTGGTCAACGAAGAAGAAACAACTTGTTCTACTCCAGATACGCCACAACTCATTATCAACATGCGCCGTATCATTATCAAGACTTCACCAAATACAATCCAAGACACTGAAGGACATGCGCCGCATAAAGATTCAAGATACGCCGCATCTGAAGAACGTGTACGAATATTCCAGAATATATTAATCTTAAACCCCATGCGAAGTTAAGTGGATGCACCGCATCTACTTAGTTAATGCGCTGCATCTACCCCTCTGACAGAAACTATAAATATCCCAAGACCTAGACGAATTTTGTGTGCAATTAAACCCTAAGGAGACGAAGATTTTAGAGCAGTAAGAAGGTCCTGCATGTATTTAATTAATTAAGTAGTTTTGTTTTATTGTATTAGTAAACTATAATCCATCAGGATTGATGGGCTTGTGGCCACCATACTGCTCCCCTTAAAATTACTTTCCCATCGATTATCAGTTTATATGATTTTTTTTTTTTTTTTTGTTATTTGTATATGTCCTTTGATAACCTCTGTATCTAGCTGTGTTTTGCTTTGGCTGCCACACCTCCTCCACGCTTATTTATCTAACATCTAGAAAGTAAGATAGGCATAAGTGATCATTAAGAGTTTACTCGCCTATATTTAAGAACCAACGAGAGAGAAGAGTTTACGATACTCATCATATAAAACTAGCAATAAAACAAGTGACAAACTACTTAACAACAGGACAGGACTTCTATCTGTATCTATTATCTATCTGTGTACGTGTTAGTCTTTCGATGATTCGTTCTCATTAATTTTATTAGTTTAATTAAATACAAATATGTGCTAGTCTCTCTGACTAAAACCCCCTTGCGTGAGATTAGATTGTAAAACTAACTTAGTATATATAAAATACTGATTAGATTAATTAGATATTCGTTCCACTCTTAGTGATCGACACTCTACTTACCACTATATACATATTGATCGGGTACACTGCTCGTTAGTGTGTGTTATAGGAATAAGTCGGCTAAATATAAATGTAAAACTTGACAAGGCAAAATCACCTATACTATACGTGACATAACACACGCATTACCTAACAAGATTATTTGATAATTACTACGCCAAAAATAATACCACCATTGAGAGGTAAGATAAGGAATACATAACATAAAGATTTAATCAATAACATCATGATTATATTAAAACACCAAGGTTATATAAGTTATCACACAAGAAGAAACACCACACAGATGAATTATACACAATCACAAACCACCCACACCACAAGGAACTGAGACTTCCCATATTATTCAGGTTATGTGTTGGAGTCAATCACCAGTTGCATTTGATATTATTTAATTGCCTACAACCACACTCTCACAGGTGAGTTCATAGTCCCACTTTTTACATGTTTTACAAATATGTGGGGAGATACATGCTACACCTAGAACACAAGTATTTGTATATGTATGTTTATCTTGAATGATTATTGCATAAGACACTCTAGTTGCCCCTTGCATATGAAAGTCCCTTATATCATGAACCTTAGTCACTTACTAAGTTGTAAGTGAACGTGAATATTGTGAATAGATCTATTTGGTTGACAACCCATTTGAGCTAGTCCGAGATATTTCCTCTGTGATAGTCGGATAGATAGCCAGATGCACATTATTTGAGAATACTACGAAAATGGCAATGTTCCTACACCAAGGGCCCCTATATTATATCATTTTATGAAACCACACGTTAAGATTGAGTTCATGAGACTTATGGCAATATGCATATGAAACACCTCACCACACTTGAAATACTTATATTGTGTTCAAAATGATTATTAAATATAAACACTATGGATTCACTCAACAATTTTGTTGACTTTTTAGCATGTTTATCTCAGGTAATTAAAGCAGGCACATGAAGGCATGGAGTGGCATTTGACCTAGAGTTTGTGGTGTGAAATAAAATAAAGCAGTCATGTCAAATAAATTATGTCACTTTTAATTGTTCTACTATTAAAACACTATGGTATTTGAATTCAATAAAATGACTATTAAAATGTCCCTTTGGAGTCGTTTTCTATGATTATGACTATGATCCTCTACCTAACACCACAATTAGACTTCCGCTGTGTAATCAAATTTTAGGGGTGTTACACCAAATTGTAGGTACCAAATCTCAACAACTCCTTACCCTTTTTGAACAAATCGCAACCACGAAACAAGCCAAATTGCAGCGAAGAAACTCTTAACGAGAACCAAATCGCAATGAAGAAACTCACCGAGAACCAAATCGCAATGAAGAAAAATTCATCAATCTTCAAATATAACCACCAAATGACTCATATAACACCAAGAAACAATACACAGTGATCATCTAAGCACAAAAGTACAACCTTTCAACAAATCTAACCGCAAACAAAACTCAAATCTTGATTTTTCATTCTTTTATATTCGAACCAAACAAGAAGAGAAAAAAAAAGGATGAGCCACAAATCCGTGTACACACAATCAATCTAACCAAACCAAGGCTCTTGATACCAATTGTAAAATATCATAAACACATAGCACACTACGAATCAAAGATTAGGCCAAATACAAAGAGAGAGTTTAGAGAGAGTTTAGAGAGAGAAGTTGGGAGTTTTCTAGAGAGAGAAAATGTGGAATATTAGATTAGAATGAAAAGCTCCAACCCTTCCCATGGGTGGGAAGGGCTATTTATACAAGACATAAAAACAACTCTAGTAGGCTATGGACCGGGCTGACAGTGGGTAAAGACCCGACCCGACTCCATGGTGAAATGATATCTACACTATTATGATTAAGACTATTTAAAACTACGAGCTACTTAATGCTAATAGATACTCGGGGTAACCGAGTCTTTCATATGAATATTTATATTCCTAACCCCCATATTTGGCCAAAAAGAAAATTTTGGCTATATTTTTTAGCCAAAAGAAAGTGGGACACCTTATCGGAAATGACCCATAACTTGGGTAACTTTTTGTGCCATTTGACCTAAAATAAAAGTCTTGGACAAAAATTGTTTCGGGCTAACCCAACCTGTATCAAATTATTTTCGACTTAGAACTGTTAGTCAACCAACCCCTGTTTCCCACATCTCAAATTTATGGTTCAAGTCTTATTGGTGATTAAGTTGTGTTTTGTAGGTGGGTGGAAGGTGATGCACTTGATTTACCATTTTCTGACTGTCATTTTGATGCAATTATTGTTGCACTTTTAATTATATAAGTCTTGTAGGACATTTGTAATAACGCAAAGCCAAAGGGCTGTTTGTGTTAGTTTAGATAGTTAGTAACCGAATAGCAGTTAAGTTAGTTAGTTAGTTAAATTGGTTAGTTAGTTATTCGGTTATATGGTAGTTATGTCGGTTACAAACCGAATGGATGTGTTGTTTGGTTCATAACCATTCGAACAGGCACAAGGAAAGGGATACACCCTTTCGTACTCTATAAATAGGAGTCATATCTAAACATTTATAAGTGTGTCTCATCAGACAATGTAACCATGATTATGTTGTTAATACTAATAAATCATTCTTGTCAATCTTGTTTGATATATATATATATATATATATATATATATATATATATATATATATATATATATATAGATCCTGGAAAATATGGAACCTGTGAAATTTGAACATGTAATTTGAGACTACATGAAAAGGTGCATGTAATTGGAGACTACATGATTGAAGGTTCGAATGATAAGACTTGGAATGAAGTTTGGTATGTTAGTAACAGTTACAAGTTTCATATATGTCCAAGAAGAGTATTGTTTAAGAAAATCAAATACAAATTCAAGATGATTTGTAAAGAAAAGATTGAAAAGAAATTCATATTTTCTTATGGAGTTGGTGATGCTGCGGTGAATACAAAGGATGGAGAAATGGTGATACCAAATGTCCAATACACTCCTGAAGTGTCATTGAACATATTGAGTTATGATCTGTTAGAGAAAAAGGTTACATGGTGAAGACTGACAACAACATGTGCAACATAAAGTACATGTTTTATAAAGAAAAGGTTGGGACAGAAAGGTCACAGAATATAGGCAACAATGAACAAGTTTGGGGACCAAGGCATGTAATCACAGAACACAACAAGTACATGGAATAATATTTTGAATCATTGGATCCAAAAGATGAGTGTTCTCTAGTTAAAGGCCTAGAAGATCTAAGTTGTAATAGGACAGACACCCAAGATTATGTTGATGATGAATATATAAGTTGGAATGGCACACTCTATGCTTTGAAGGTAAACCCATTTAACAGATTCATGTCATTTGTTAATTTACTCAAGAAGGACAGTGTAGTGTATAACAATTGGGAAGTCTTCAGTAGAAAGTATATAGAGATGGTGAAGTGGTTCTACTTAGTATATCTTAATTATGATGTATTAGACAAGATACCACCTGTTATTGGAGTGATAGAATTGAATCTGCTTAGTTTACACAAAATTGTGGATAGCCTTGGAGGCTATGTGGCTTTCACTTTTAGTGATAAGTGGAAAACCATTGCAAAACTACAAGGCCTAACAAGTGAAGAAGGAAGTGCAGTACAAGATTGTTGCAGGAAGTTCATAGACTTGATAATGGTTTACCATGACACTACACAAGTACCCTGGATAGAGAAGCCAAAAGAAGAAGTGGGAGAAAGCAGTAGGACTGCAGAAGATAAAGGCCCACAAGGCTTGCAGGATGGAGCAGTTAGGGATGGAACACAAGAACAAGGAATGAGCAGGTTTGGTGTTAGGATGGATGGCAATGAAGAACAAGAAGCACAAGTAACAAGCAGTCAATAAAGCAATGATTTTGACATCATTGTTTGAAGAAATGGAAGCAAGATCACTCAGATATTTGATACTAAATAATTAGGGGGGGGGGAGATGTTGACCCTGTAATGTATTTAGATCAAAGTATTTACTTTAGTACCTAGTATTTATATAAGACAATGTTTGTGTATTATTATTTCATGTATGGGTCAAAGTTCAAGTCTGCATAATGGGTCAAAAGTGTTAACCCAAACGGCCCTTTATGCAAAGACAGTTACATAGTTAGTATGGTTGACAGTTATTCTCCAAAGATTGCAATGCTTGGTGATAATTGTCTATAGAATCATTGTGTCATTTAGAGTCTGTAAAAATATGTTTTCTTCCATAGAAAACATATAACAATTCACTATCTATATATTTTACATTTGCAGTAACTCTTGTCCATTTTATTTACTGTTTTATTGCATATTCACAATTCCCACAAACACAGAACCACCATGGTCAATTACAAACATATTATCAAATCAAACCATGTTGGCAAAATGTCACACCCCCAATTTACCTGAATGGCAGCGGAATGGAATACCTGGGGCGTGACTGTTCATAGCATCACAGTTACAGTTACATTGAACGACCTAAAGTGTCGTTTGTAAAATACGTCGTTTGATCATTAAAAATATTCAAAGTTCACAAAATAAGGTCCCAAAAGGTGTTGCCAATTTAGGTAAAATAAGTTCAACAAGATCAAACGTTCATAAGTGCAGAAAAATATAGTCAGATGCGTCGTCTCCGCGACTCCATGAAGGTCCAAATGCATGCAACATGAGCTACCTTAATAACCTGAAAATACATGCTAAAGTGTCAACACGAGGTTGGTGAGTTCATAGAGTCTTGTGAAAAAGAATGTAATGCATATGAATGAAGATTTCCCAGCAAAGGCCTCATAAATCCACTCAGTTCCAAGTCCCGCCATAAGAGACTTGTAACCTGTGTGTTTACGACCCACTGCCAAATATGTTTTGGTTTGTGTGAATAGAATAATGCTTGAATCTAAATTCAAAGATAAGTGTAGCAAAACCGCTATATAAACAATTTCTAACAATGAAGTTATACAAACAATTTGATGATGTTGGTGAGAAATCATAGTTTATAAAATGATATGTTATACGGCAACCTCAAGTATAAATGCATGACAAAAGTCACAAAAATAGTACAATAGCCCTTAAGCTCATGACCCCGAAGCTAGACTGATGAAATATATGCCGCTCCAGAGTGTTCTGCCAAAACACTCTAAAATGACAGACATGAGATGCATCCGTTTGACTGTTGGTATAAACTACCACGGATGGAGACGTCACCCTCAATAGATCTATCCACTCACTCTCGCTTACCGGCAAATTAACGGTCCATCATAATAATAGGGGACTTTAACAAGGCAGCTAACTTAAGCTATGTACATAATGTTTCATACTTAGGCCCGTATAAAAATGATGATGCAATGCATTCTCCCCCGTGGGATTCAAAAACAATGAAAAGGTATATGCGGGTTTATATGTAAAACGAGCATAAAGTTGAAAACATGTAATTGAGCATGTATCTCCCCCAAAGATTTTACAAAACAAGTAAAAGAGTAGGGGCTATGACTCACCTCGAAATGATGATACAAGGATGTGAAATGATAGGGACAACAAGGAGCGAACACTATCCGCAACCTAATATGAATGATAGTGATCTACTTAGATCATGAAATGATGTAGAAAATATGCATGCACATGATACCTATACCACTCATAACTTGAAAATACTAGTTATAGTCATAGTAAAATATATTCCATACTTGAGAAAAATAAGTCTTAACTAGACTTGTAAATACTTGTCGTAATATATCGTATATAGAATGTTAGTGTTATATTCCTTACTTTGGGAAACCTTGATATAACATCTAGTAGCCGTAAAAATAAACTTGTAATCACTAGTACTTCATTAGTTAAGGATTTGGCACTTTGATAGTATTTCTAGAAAATCTAGAATTTAGTACGTAGAAGTATTATTATTATTATTATTTCTAGTTAAAAGATGTCAAATTATATAAGATTTTGCCTATATAGAAACGTGAATATCTTTGTCGTTAAACTTGCAAAAATCATATCTCCTTCATTATAAGCTCGTTTTAGTCCGTTCTTTCGCCAAAAGCTTCATTTTTGAAAGTATTTTCTAAATCCTTGGTTAAAAATTTCCCATCATCTACTGATTTTCCCACGTTTTCAAAATAGGGACAGTAGGTATATATATAGTTTCAAAAATTAATTATAGGGTTTCAAACTAGTTTCAACTTCAATCAAACCACTCTCAATCACCACAAATCTAGTCTAATCTTACCATACACCTTCTTAGGGTGTCATGGGTTCCTAAACATCATAAATCAAGTGGATCTAACAAGGATCTAACTATAATCTACTTCTAGGGTTTCAAAGTTAAAAGTTTATAAAATAAAGTGGTATAACTAGCACATGCATGAAATATAGTATGAAAACCATATGATCATAATAAATACTTGAAGAAATGATAAAAATAAATTTTGTAAACTTACTTTGAATGAGTTAGGTGTTTAGATGATGAAAACCTAATGATCCTTGAGTTTATATTACAAAACCCTAACAAGGACAACTATAGGGACTAGATTAGAGCTTGATCTTGGAAAAATTATTGTTCTTGCTTGTTTTTCTTGTTTAGGTCGAGCACCATCAAGAGAGAAAAGAAAGAAAGTCTTCTAGTTTTGATCTTGTGAAATGAATGAAAAAATGTAGGTTTGTGTTTTATATTTTCTATCTAGACAAACTATGACAAATCTTTAATGAGTTGGGATGATTTTTCAACATTGTAAGATGATTAGTATGGAGGGGGGGCAACATGGAGGGTTGTTGAGACTTAGACCTTGATAGATCTTTTGAGCACTCGTGGATCGTTAGTTATGTTAATTTAATCACTAACACACTAAAAGATAATCTCTGTAAATTGTATTTTAAAGCGGAAACAAACACAAGTTTTAACAAACGTATACTAAGAAGAATTGATCCTCTATGGATCTTTCAATAATAATCAAAGTGTTTTCTAAAAACCTATTTTTTTCAATACATAATCATATGTTCCTTTTATACACAATGAACCCTAAACCGTTTCACAAGAAACGTATATTCTAAAACTTCTAAAAGATATGCATTATCTCTTCCTAATTAAACTCATGCATATCCTAACTATATTTCATAAAATACGGAATAACTATATCCGCAGAAACTAATAATGCTGAAACTAGTCTTCAGCAGATACATATCTTCAGTAGAATCTGTCTCTTCAGCAGATTCCTTCAGCAGATTCCATCAACAGAATTCTTACTTAGCAGAATTCCCAACAATCCTCCACTAATCTTGAATTTTACATGGTTAAGTTTAAGATTCTTGATAGATCTTTAAAATTACATACCCAGAGGATTGAAAATGCACACCAGTAGCAAAGAATCATCAGTAGCAGGATCTCTATGATCAGCACATACTTGAAAACTCCATTCTTTGCAGCAACAAATGACCAAATGTACATCAAAACGAATTAGTTTCATACTATTCTCATCACATCCAGGTGTGTTAACTCCTGTGAGAGGTGAATCATTGAAAATAATGGATTTGATGTCTCTTTACCAATAGCCATCACTACTGGAGTAGCCAAATGTTTGAGTTCAACCAAGAACTATGGTACACTGATAACCATATGATTTTTAGCAAATCATCAGCTATAAACGGATTTGAATTGTCTTTACCTGTAGCCGTTTGCTCAGGACTAGTCAATTATTTGGTTGATTAAATCACCTTGGTCAATTGAATACCAAATATGGTTTTCCACAGCCTTTACCACAAGCCATATACATGTGGGCTAGTCAATTATTGGGAATCCATAAAGGAAAAAGCCATGGTCAATTGACAACCATTCAAATCTCAGCTGTTAGGCATGGGTGAGTTGATTACCCAATAGTTTTTAGCAAACTATTACAGCTATCAACAGATTTGACTTGTCTTTACCAAAGTTGTACCCTTTGGACTAGCCAACTTTTTTGATGGAATGCTGTCATCATCATGGTGAGTTGATTACCATTTGTTGTGTGGTAAAAACCAACATCATAACCTGCATACAACATACATAATATGAAACAAATCTGTTAGTTTTTTTTTTTAAATAAAAAAATAAATACAAATATACAACATACTATCCTCTAGTAGTTCTTGCAACTCTGATCTTTGATTTAAACACCTTAATCAAAGATTCAGCAAACAGTCTAACATTACCAACAGGAGCAGGAGGAATCTCTAACTTTTGTAACAGCATTTTCTCCATAAGAGGCACTGTTAGAGGATAAGTCTTTTCAATAAACATTATCACCCTGATCCCATTTGTAGTCTCCAACACATGGACATAAGGAATAGGATAAAACTTCCAGCTTTGAACTTTCCACTTATGATTGTTCTTCCATACATCATAACCAGAATCATCTGAAGAACTAGAATCCATAAGTACTCTCAAATCTCCCAAAAGATATAATCCAGCACCTTCAGGAGCATGAGTAGTATAGTACTTAGTTACCAAATCATATAAAATGTTCAAATCAGTATGATCCACCAGATGTAGAATATCTTGTAAAAAGGTGAATGACAAAGAAGTTTTATCAAGTCTATAAATGGTATTAATCTGACCATTCTTAGACAATTCTCATCTAACCAAAATATCTCTTGATCCTTCTGGCCAATCATCAGGAGAACCTTCTTTGATAAAAGAAGCATCAGGAGCATTGATATCTATAACCCTATGCACTTGAGGTGTATGAGAAACCTTCATCTTAGCCATTCTTTTAGCTCTTCTACCAGGAATATACATAGAAGAAGGTTCTGCAGTATTTATATCTTCAGCAGATACATCTTGTGCAACATGAGTTTCCACTGATGGAATATCAAAGTGATCATCAGTAGAATCCTGAGTAGAATCCAGTGCAGCAGATTCATACTGTGCATCCATTTCCATCCTAATCTTCTTATCTCTAGCAGCTGCAAGCTCTGCTTCTCTTATTTTAAGCTCATGAAATCTTGCCATTTCAGCTTCTTGATCAGCTTGCATCTTTTCAGCAGTCTCTGCACCTAACCTTTCTTCCTCCATTTGTTTTCTTGTTCTCTTTCTAGAAGGGGGATCTTCTGCAACTACTTTAGCTTTACCTTTATCAACACTAGATGAAGTAGTAACATGAGTTACATCAGCAAAAATATCAGGTAAAGGTACTTGATCATCAATAGAACAATTCATATCCATATGAGAACTAGTATCAGCAGATTTAGTAGGCACATCAGTAAAAACAGCTCCATCAAATTGAACTTCCGTAGAATGTGAGTCTGCATCAGCAGGAAGAATAGTAGGAACAAGCTTTGGAGTACCCATACCATCCTTGTCACATCTAGCTTTGATTCTATTATACTGTTTAACCAATTCTTCATCAGAAAGAGCCCAAACTTCTTTTCTAGTCCAAGCATTATTATAAAGTGCACTACTCTGACTCTTCACATAAGTTCTCATATAGTCCCTTTGTTGTGCTTGAGTCATGGGTTTATCCTTTTTTGCCTTGGCAATTCTTTCAGCTGCTTCTCTCTTCCTTCTTTTCATGATTTCAATCAATCCAGGAAGTAAATCCTCATTATTATCATCTTCCTCTTTCTTACCAAGAATATCTTTAGCCAAACCATGAATAGCAATCACTTGTGCACCAATATTCATCCAATCTGCTTCATCAAAGTTTGGAATTGCTGCATCCAATTCTCTTTGTCTTTCAATAGGCAGAGTAGAAATATACTGAGATTGAGCAGATTGAATCTCTTTTTCATATTTAGCTTGCTCTTGATTGGCCAAGTCTGTGCTCTTCTTGTAATCTTCCCATTCTTTCAAAAGTCTAGCTTGCTCAAGTCTTTCTTCTTCTGTAACAATCTCATCCTCACTCACTCCAACCCCTTCAACAACATCATCATGAGAAATATCCAAATCTTCTATAGGATCAGCATTTAACTTTTGAACATTTGAATCAATTAGATTATCAGCAGATCCTTGAGGTTTGAGGGTTTCAGTGATGTCATCAGGAGAAACTTGCTTAAGAACAGATGTATCATGAACAGGGGAATCCATATACTCTCTTCCTGCTACAAAGAATGTATCTACTGATGCATG
Organism: Artemisia argyi; assembly: GCA_030686995.1. Taxonomy (NCBI): domain Eukaryota; kingdom Viridiplantae; phylum Streptophyta; class Magnoliopsida; order Asterales; family Asteraceae; genus Artemisia; species Artemisia argyi. The sequence continues at coordinate 76,989,809 of CM060698.1, read as the reverse complement.
AACCACATCAGTAGTCTTGTCAGCATCAATGGTACTAGATGGTTGTTTCTCCTTAAAAGTATCAGCAGCTTCTGTCATAAGAATATCATCACCACTTGACATCATAGAAGATTCAGCAGATTGCTTTGTCAAATATTGTCTTCTATTTCTTCTGCTGAAATGAACTGTTGGCTTAGGTTGAGATACTTCAGCAGCTTTGGGAGAAAGAACATGTGACTGTCTAGCAACTTCAGCCAAAATTTCAAGAGAGTCCAAATTTCTCTCCCGAGGCACTTCAGCAGTATCTATTATCACATTGCTTTTCTGCTGCTGAGTCAATTGTGCCTCCAAATCTTGAACTTTACTTTTCAGCTTCTCAATTTCACTACCAAGAGTAGACTTGGTATCAGCAAGCTCCTTTTGAAGATCATCAGTCTTTCTCATATACCTACATAACAAATCATGTACAAAGGTGAGAGTAACAGAGTCCTCTGCTCCACCAACAGATTGCTCAGTGGTAAATGGAGCTTCATTGAACCTTTCAGAAGACATATACATATGTACAACATTGGGAGAGCTTTCATCAACTGGCTCTCTCACTGGACTAGGTGTAGGTAATCTAGTGATCTCAGGCTCAAAAGGCATAGGTACCTGTGTACCAAGAGACTGAATTGTCTTTTCATTCTCAGGAATAAGCTCATCAGGAGCAACCTGAGAGGGTGATGGAACAGGACTAGGTGACCTATGGGCAGGGAAAGGTGGTGGTAAGTCAGAAGAAACAGGTAATGGTTCAGCAGTTGTAGCAGGCCCTTCCTCATTTACCACTGAAGGATTACCATCAGCAGCAACACCAGAAGATGATGGATGACCATCATCAGCAGCATTTTGAGAAGGAAAATTGCCAGCATTATCACCCTCAACTACATCATCATTTCTCTGTGGCAACATAGCAGCCAACAGAGGATGATGTTCCCCTTTATAGTTTGTTTTCATTGAGGCAAACAACTTAGAACCAAGACTCTTAACAGGCACATGAATCCTATCTTCAGTGGTTATGTCTAAAATTATTTGCAAAAACCTAGGGTACATTAAGAACTTATGTTGTTGTTTCTCAATATTTTCTAGCATATTTTCAAAAATGAATTTTTGAGAAATTATAAGTTAAACCCTTAGAGAGACAGACAATACCATAACCCAATTGTAGAGAGAATTGATCCCATCCACCACACTTGTTGCTTAAACATTGGAGCAGCAAATGCACCAAATACCTCCATTTGGGACAAAACTGATTCTTCAGCCACTTTGTTGTGTCAGTGCTTTTATAACCAGCTTCCCTCAGCCCAGCAAGTATTTCTTCAGTATTGGAGTGATAAACACCATTCTCATCATCCAACTGAAGCTTCGTCCTGATTAACCCTTCTGTCACAACATACTCAACACCTTCAATTTCAGCAACAATCTCTGTGTCAGATCTCTTCCTTGCAGATGCCTAAAATTGCTTCACCATTGATTCATAAATCACATTGGGAGAGTGTGTCAAAGCATAATGAATCTTTGAACGCTGTAGAAATTCCACCATAGAATCAAACTCTTCATGACCCTTAGCCTTTTTCAAAATAGCATACTTGTTATGATCTTCCTTCAATTGAAGTTGTGCCATTTGAATGATTTTGCGTGAGTCGGTTATGAATTACTAGAAGAATGATGGGTTTAAATGGAGTGATAAGAGAATAATTTAGTTTAGTCAAAGATATGCAAAGTAGGTTAAATTCGGAAGTTCCCCAATCATGGTCAAAATTATCGGAACTAACTGTTGACCAAGTCTGACGTGTAACGCGGAACCCTACAATTTCAAAATTTCCCTTCAGCAGAAATGAAGGTCAAATCTGCTGATGAATGGTCAATCAGCAGAAACCAAGCAAGGGTAAAAATATCTACGGTGAATATCTTGATTTTTACTGTGCCACCCAACTCGCATTTATGATCATAACGCCTAAACTTTGCCTATTTAATTACCCCCAAATCACACTTCACATATATCAAATTAACCCCAAATCATCTCAAACCCTAATTTCTCAAATTAATCCCAATAATTCATCAAAAACCCTCCAATCACCATGTCTTCCAATCCAATCATAATTACCATCTCATCAGATTCTTTTGATGATGAAGAATCTTTGACATCACCTCCTCCTCTCAATTTACCAACAATCCCACGAGGTCTGACCAAAGAATAGGCCAAAAAGAGAAAACATGACAAACAACCTCCAAGTCCCTCATCATCAGAGGTCTTTGGAGACCTTCTCTCGGATTTGGATGATTCCTTTAATGAACAAGAGAAGAAGTGGAATGCTCTAAGATGGGGTGAACCAAGTGAAATCAACAACCCTAATTTCTCCAACATACCTAATGTTTCTCCCTTCATTTGTACCTCTTTGAAGGAGGAAGAAGAAGATTTGTCATGTAGCCCTCCTTCTACACCAGAGAGATCTCAACCGCGTACAAGAAAGGCTAACCCTCCACTTCCAAAATCACGAGGAGTGGTGCTTGGTCTTCCTGCTCCAAGATCTGGTGCTTCCTACCATAGGAGCAAGGGAAAGGGCAAGGAGGCAGAGGTGAAGGGAAAAGGGAAAAGGAAAATGGATTAGAAGGTGCCAAGAACCTAAAGATATAAAACAAGGTTCTTGAGCATCTTCATCGTCGTTTCATCAATCCTTTCTTTCCATTTTCATCTTCATCTTCATCATCGTAATGATTATGCATATCCTACTGGTCATGCATATCCACTTCAATAGATGATAGAAACTAGACTAATAGGATTGAACTTGTCTTCCATTTTGTATAGGATTGAACTTTGTATTGAATGAACTTGTCTTACATTTTGAAGGTGTTTATCAGTTGTAATATGTTCCTTGAATGAAAGAAAAATCATTTTCCAATTTTGAGCTTTGTATTTCTTCATCAGTAGAAACACCAATTCTCAGCATCATATGTACTTTAGAGGAAACAAGTATAAAAATCAATGACACCTTCCAAACAGACAACTTGATAATTAACTTCTCAAACTTAATGGCATCCTGCAAAATAGACACAGACTAACACACAAACCAAACAAACTTACAATACATTAGTTGGTTAGTATTAAACTCAAAATTATACAAATGATATACAATTTTACAACAACAATCCTCCCCTGAGGCCTATGCCTCCCCTTAAATTGTGCATTCAAGGGTTAAGCATACCAATATGGACCACTAGGTGTTGAAACCTAGGTCCATCAAAAGCTTTGGTTAACAGATCTGCCACATTGTCATCTGTGTGAATTTTAACCACCTTTATCAAATGTTTTTCATAAGCATCTCTTATAAAGTGGTGCCTGATTTCAATATGTTTGGTTCTATTGTGAAAAACTGGATTTTTAACAATACAAATGGTACTTTATTGTCAATGTAAATGGTGGTATTCATGAAATTATACCCATAATCCAGCAATTGATTGTCACAACTCACCATTTCAGGTCATTTTCCAAACTTTGACAATATACTATTCATATATCACTATTCATCAAAACACTATTCATCATTTTACTATTCATCATTTCTTATGTCCGTTTGATATTCTGAGAAACATTTGAAAATTTTACTATTCACTAAACACTATTCATTTCCGGAAAAAATTTCACAATTCACTTGCATTACTCATTTCATCGTAAATTTAGTTTACGGGTATTCAAATTCGCGAAACCGGATTGGTTTAGATGCGAATTCATATCATTAGTACTAAGAACATTGCATACGGACTAGAGATGGTCTGCATATCATCAGTAGGTCATTTACATGTTATACCACTCTTAGGATTTTCAAATTTATATATTTGATACATTTAATGTTTTTCCTATAAGTATTTATAATAAACGTTAACACACGGTTAATATATATACGACGAATATATCTAAATATTCCCACAATGGTCCCGACATATTTCTATATCTCTTATAACATCTTAAAAGTCATAAAATTCATTTACCCAGTATTTTGGAAATTTATTTTCTTTATATCGTAAGTTTATTAATATTACGACGGTTTTCGTGAAAACTAAACAATAATCACCCGATCACTCAACATTTGTACCCGACATAATTTTAACATTTTTATAACTTTATTTAGACCCGGATAACTTCGTTAACATTTATTTCTATCAAACCCGGTACCCGATTTTAACTAATAACTCAAATCTACACTTAAACTACACTCAATTTCCAAATTAAATCACAAGTACCCCAACCCCCCCCCCCCCCTTGCTCACCCCTAACCGGCCACACAACCCCCCCCCCCCTTTAACCTTATGCATTAAATTTTCAATATTATACCATAAACCTCTAAACTTATATCAAAACCAAAAACCAAAATCATTTCATAACACTTTTAGAAAAAAAAAAAAAAACCATCTCATCTCTTTCTCTTCTCATATACACGACCAAACCCAAGGACCAAGATCAAGTGATTGTTTTTCAAAGATTTAAAGCTACAAAGTTGTTCCTTTCATCATTCTAATCAAGAGTTTTGCAATACAAACTCAAGAAACATAAGGTTTTGCTTCATCTAATCACCTAATATTTCAAAGTAAGTTACAAAATTTATTTTCTTAATTTCTTCAAGTATTTACTAGTATCATATGGTTTTCATGCTTAATTTCATGCACAAGCTAGTTATACCACTTTATTTTTGTTAACTTTTGAACATACAAACCCTAGAATTTGTTTTAGGTACTCCCTTGTTAAATTAACTTGATTAGTGGTGATTAGGAACCCATGGCACCCTAAGAAGGTGTATGGTAGGATTAGTATAGCTTTGTGGTGGTTACAAGAGATTTTGGTGATGTTAGAAACTAGTTTTGAACCTTGAAAATGGATTTGTAACAAGTATATAAGCATACTGTCCCAAATTGCCCAACCCAGAAAAATCAGGAAATACAAAGTAAACTTTGGCAAAATTTTTATAAAATACTTTCAAAAATGAAGCTTTTGGCGAAAGAACGGACTAAAACGGGTTTATAACGAAGGAGTTATGAATTTTTCAAGTTTAACGACGAAAACTATTTTCCGGAAAATGTCAAGCTGTTGGACGATTTTTGTCGGACAAATCGAGGCTTTAAACCTAACCTAGAGGGGCCGAGCTTTCAAAAATATATTACTACATACTAAGACGAATCCGTGGATATAAAGAACGAGTAAAACGGACTTATAACGACAAAGATATTCACGTTTCAATATCGGCAAAACATATATTATTTTGGCAGCTTTTGAAAATAATAATATTACTACTACGTAGTAACTCTAGATTTCTAAAAATAATAACCAAGTACCCAAATTCATAACTAATGATGTATTAGTGAATACAAGTATATTTTTATTACTACAAGTCGTTATTTCAAGGATTTCAACACTAACACTTATATATACGATATATATACATTTCGACTAGTTTTATTTTCTAATTGCCTTATTTTCCTAAGTATTGGAAAATGTATTATTTTGATAACAACAAGTATTTTCTCAAGAATAGAGTGGTATAGGAAACATGTGCATGGACATTCACCATATCATTTCATGATCTAAATTAGATCGTTCATCATTCATATTAGGTTGCGGCAGCTAACCGTTCATTGTTGTTCATTTCACTTCATCACAGTATCATCAGTTTAAGGTGAGTTTTCATAGCCCCATTTTCAATTCAATATTTTGATTTCAAATCCCACGGGGGAATACATTGCATCAATCATTTTAGTGCGAGCCCAAGTACCAAAACATATGTACATTGCTTAAGTTGCCATACCAACGTGTTAAAGTCCCCTATTATTATCATGAACCGTTAACTCCCTGTAAGCGAGAGTGAGTGGATAGATCTATTGAGGGTGATGCCTCCATCCGTGGTAGTATTTACCAACAGTAAGCGGATGCATTTCATGTCTGTCACATTTGAGTGTTTTGGCAGAACATTCTGGAGGGGCATATATTTCATCAGTTTAGCTTCGGTGTCATGAGCTTAAGGTCTATTGTACTATTTTATGTGACTTTTGTCATATACTTATACTTGTGGTGGCCGTACAACATTACATTTCATAAACCTATGATTATTCACCAACTTTATGTTGACAATTTTCGCAATGTATTTTCAGGTAACTAAAGGCATTATCATATTACATGCATGGAGTCACATTAGGGTGTACCAGGGATGACGCACTACATTTTGGATTTTTCATGCACCTGAGTAAATTATCGTTTGACATTTTCTGAACTTGTTTCTGTAAACGTTTCAACCTTTGGGACCTATGTAATATCACTCTGAATGTTTCAATAAATCAAACGATATGTTTTCAAAACGACACTTTAGGTCATTCTATATAACCTTGTGACAGATGTGATGCTATGGACAGTTACACCCTCAGGCATTCCATTCCGCTGCAGGTCAGTTAAATTGGGGGTGTGACAGATTGGCATCAGAGCTAAGGTTATAGAGAACTAGGATGTATCATTGACCCTAGACTATAACCACATCATCATAGCATTTCATCATTTCATCATAAGTGCATATGTGTGCATATGTATTGTTTTTAGTGATTTCATTACATGGATTACTCATTTCATTTCATTTCATATTGTTGTCTCAGAACCATGTCTTCAAGTTCCCACCTTATTGTACTTTCTTCGGATACCGATATAGATGATGTCATGTCTACCAATGTTGTTGTACCACCTGTTCCCCTAGTACCTGTATTACCACCCTTAGCAGTAGATGATGAGACTGAACCATTTGAGTCGGATGAGACTGCTCCTACACCACAGATATCCCCCTCTGCACCACCACATGTGACACGTGCATCTACTGTTACACCATCTTCCAGTACTTCCACTATTCCTGAGCCTTTACTCATGTTTCCCCGTAGGAAAACAGTTGTAGGTGCGAGAAAGAGTGTGCGTTCTGTCACCTCTACCTTTAGGGTTCCCACTATGCCTACACCACCTACATCACCAGTCATGTGTGCTACTACTACCACTCCTACTTCACTTCTGCCGCTCAAGAAGCGGGATAGGTTCACCTTATCAGCCTTACCTAGTAGTGATACTTTAGATCTCCCACCACCACCAGTATACCACATAGGTGAGAGTTCGAGGGCAGCTGCTGCTAGAGTGTCGACTACAGTTACCATAGATACCCATGATAGGTTGACGATTGCAGAGAACCGAGGGACTGCATTAGAGCTCAGAGTGGAACATTTAGAGGAGATCATAGTGATGATGGACAAGGAGATTCGTCGACTTCGAGGTGGATCAGGAGGAGCACCAGGAGGTGCCTAGATGTGTACTCGTATTTATATTAGCTTTTACTGCTTTTCCTAGTCCCGAGGTGTGGGACATAGTTCAAGAACTTGTAGTCTTTTGGTTGTTGTACAAACAAATATATCAAGTATGACTCTACTATGTTGGAATGGTTGTGCTATATATTATATCGGTCCATGTAGGCCAAAATTTTCATGTATTATATTCATGTGTTGTGATTATATTTATGATGTTTCGTGGTTGCTCCTTATTGTTATTGTATTTATACATGTCGTGGTTGTATTTATACAGGTTGTGGTTGTATTTATACTTGTTGTGGTTGTATATATACATGTTGTGAGTGTGTACATTTTGGTACGATGACTATTTCTGTTATAATTATTCTTATGGTTATTTTCCATTGTAATTTATCATAAGTATGGCGCCAAGGAAAGGAAAGACTACACCGAAAACACCAGCTATGACACAAGCAGCTATCCACAAGTTGGTCAGGGATAGTATAGCAGAAGCTCTAGAGACTGAGAGAGCTGAGGTTGCTGCTAGGGCTGCTGGGGCTGCTCCTAATACTGGGGCGGTTGAACAACCCACTACTAGGCGTGAATGCACTTGGAAGGATTTCAAGATTAGTGATCCTGTCAAGTTTAAGGGCACTGAGGGAGCGGTTGCTTTGATCCGCTGGTTTGAAAAGACGGAGAATGTATTCCTCATGTGCAACTGTCCGGATGTCAGCAAGGTGAAATTTGCTACAGGTATGCTGCTGGATGAAGCCATGTCATGGTGGAATTCATATGCTCAGCCTATTGGTATGGAGAATGCCTACAAGCTCACTTGGGATCAATTCAAGAAATTGATGACAAAGAAGTTTTGCCCTCGTACTGAGGTGCAGAAATTGGAGGCAGAGTTCTACCAGCTGGTAACAAAAGGTGATGACATCGAGACCTACTTCAGGAGGTTTCAGGAGTTGGCTGCACTATGCCCAACTATGGTTCCTGACGATGAGAAAAAAATGGAGAACTTCACTGGTGGACTGCCTGAAAGCATCCGAGGGGATGTGATGTCTTTTGATCCCCAATCAATGGAAAAGGCTATTCGTATAGCTCAGAAACTTATGGTTCAGGTGTTGAAAGGAAAGTCTGCTGTTATCAACAATAACCGTTCAAACAACACCAACTACAACAACACTCGAAACAACAACAACTATAACAACAACAGAAACCGCAACTACCTCAATAACCGAAACAACAACTTCAACAATAACAACAACAACAAGAGGAGGTTTGACTACAACCAAGGTGGAAATGCTATTCAGCCACCACCTAAGAGGCAAGAAGTGGCAAGGGCCTATGCTGCAGGACCAAATGAAAGGAAGGGTTACATAGGAAATTTACCCAAGTGTAACAAGTGTAAAACTCATCATAACCCTGGGAATTGTCCTAGAGCTTGTGAAAATTGTGGAAAAGTTGGTCATCCAACTAGGGACTGTAAAGCACCACGTGTGGGGAATAATCAGAACCAACCAGGAGCATGTTATGGTTGTGGAGAGTTGGGTCATTTCAAGAACAATTGCCCAAAGAGGAAGGATCAAGGAACTGGAAATCAGGGTGGAGTAGCTCGAGGAAGGGCTTATGTTATGGGAGGAGAAGATGTCAGGGAAGACCTGAATGTTGTCGTGGGTACGTTCCTTGTTAATAATCGTTATGCATCCATTTTATTTGATTCAGGAGCAGATAGAAGTTTTGTTTCACTTACATTTGCACCTTTACTCAACATTGAACCAACTACCTTAGACATTTCCTATATTGTCGAACTAGCCGATGGTTCTTTAGTTAACACCAACACCATTGTCCGTGGTTGCACTATCAATTTCCTAAATCACCCATTCAATATAGACCTCATGCCAGTAGAACTTGGAAGTTTTGACGTAGTTATAGGTATGGATTGGTTGTCTCGACATCGTGCAAGGATCATTTGTGATGAAAAAGTTGTTCATCTTTCTTATGGCGGTGAAACTTTAGTTGTTCGCGGAGAGCGAAGTGGAACTAGACTCAGTATCATATCATGCATTAAAACAGAGAAGTACATAAAGAAGGGTTGTTATGCATTCTTGGCTCACATCACAGAAAGGAAGTCGGATGAGAAACGACTTGAGGATGTGCCAATTGTTAAGGAATTTCCAGAAGTTTTTCCAGAAGAATTGCCAGGACTGCCACCTACACGCCAAGTTGAATTTCAAATTGAATTAGTGCCAGGAGCTGCACCAATTGCACGAGCACCGTATCGACTTGCACCTTCTGAGATGCAAGAGTTGTCGAACCAATTACAAGAACTTTTGGACAAAGGATTCATTAGACAAAGTTCCTCGCCTTGGGGAGCACCAGTCTTGTTTGTCAAGAAGAAAGATGGATCTTTCAGAATGTGCATCGACTACCGTGAGCTGAACAAGTTAACAGTGAAGAATCGTTATCCACTACCAAGGATTGATGACTTGTTCGATCAGCTACAAGGTTCCTGTTTTTATTCCAAGATTGATTTAAGATCAGGTTACCATCAACTCAGAGTTCGGGAAGAAGATATTCCTAAGACGGCATTCAGAACACGTTATGGTCATTATGAGTTTCAAGTGATGCCTTTTGGATTAACGAATGCACCTGCCATATTCATGGATCTCATGAACAGAGTGTGCAAACCATATCTTGATAAGTATGTAATTGTATTCATTGATGATATCCTGATTTATTCCAAGAGTAAGAAAGAGCATGAAGCACACCTCAGAACAATCTTAGAACTACTCAAGCAGGAGCAATTGTATGCCAAATTTTCAAAGTGTGATTTTTGGATACAAAGAGTTCAATTTCTTGGTCATGTCATTGATAGCCAAGGACTACAAGTCGATCCAGCAAAGATCGAGGCAGTTAAAGATTGGGCTACGCCCAAGTCTCCTACAGAAATTCGCCAATTCTTAGGACTCGCAGGATATTACAGAAGGTTCATAGAAGGGTTTTCTAAGATAGCAAAGTCATTGACTAAGCTGACACAAAAGAACCAAAAGTATGAATGGGGAGAGAAGCAAGAAGCTGCATTTTAGTTACTGAAGCAGAAGCTTTGTAGTGCACCAATTTTGTCACTACCAGAAGCTATTGAGAACTTCGTGGTATATTGTGATGCCTCACATAAAGGACTTGGAGTTGTGCTAATGCAAAACGAGAAGGTGATAGCTTATGCATCTAGACAGCTTAAGAAACATGAAAAGAATTACACTACACATGATTTGGAATTGGGTGCAGTAGTTTTTGCACTCAAGATTTGGAGACACTATCTTTATGGTACAAAGTGCGTAGTGTTTACTGACCACAAGAGTTTACAGCATATACTTGATCAGAAAGAGCTCAACATGAGGCAACGTCGTTGGCTAGAATTGCTGAGTGATTATGATTGTGAAATTAGATATCACCCAGGGAAAGCAAACGTTGTAGCAGATGCACTTAGCAGGAAAGAACGACTCAAACCTTTGAGAGTCAGGTCATTAGGAATGACTATTATCTCACCATTACCATCAAAAATTCTAGAAGCTCAGATTGAGGCTCTCAATGAGGAAAATAGACCGCAGGAGAAACTTTATGGTATGCCAGAAAACAAGAATGGCTTTGTTAAGAGAGCAGATGGAGTGTTATGCTTCAAGGATCGAAGTTGGATACCACTCTATGGTGGAGTACGAGATTTGATTATGCATGAATCACATAAGTCAAAGTATTCTATTCATCCAGGTTCTGACAAGATGTATCAGGATCTCAAAAAGCTTTATTGGTGGCCGAACATGAAAGCAGAAATAGCTAGGTATATCAGCAAATGCCTTACTTGCGCTAAAGTGAAAGCTGAGTGCCAGAAACCATCAAGATTACTTCAACAACCAGAGATTCCACAATGGAAGTGGGAACGCATTACAATGGACTTTGTTACTAAACTTCCTAAGACGTTAGGAGGTTACGATGCAATTTGGGTAATTGTTGATCGTCTTACCAAATCAGCCCATTTCATACCCATCAAAGAGACTTATTCCATGGAACAACTTGCCATACTTTATGTCAAGGAAATAGTCTCAAGACATGGAGCACCAATTTCTATCATTTCAGACAGGGATAGTCGCTTTACTTCAAACTTTTGGAGTTCATTACAAGATTCCTTTGGATCTAAGTTAGACATGAGCACTGCTTACCATCCACAGACTGATGGTCAGAGTGAGGGAACTATACAAACACTGGAGGACATGCTGCGGGCATGTGTGATTGACTTTCGAAATGGTTGGGCTAACCATTTGCCATTAATCGAGTTTTCTTACAACAACAGCTACCATTCAAGCATTAAAGCAGCACCATTTGAGGCACTTTATGGTCGTAAGTGTCGATCTCCAGTCTGTTGGGCCGAAGTTGGTGATGTACAATGTACAGGTCCAGAGATGGTTAGAGAAACAACAGAAAAGATAATACAGATTCGAGATAGGCTTGAAACAGCTAGAAGCCGACAGAAGAGTTACGCAGATGTTAGACGCAAACCATTGGAATTCCAGGTTGGAGACAAGGTCATGTTGAAAGTCTCGCCTTGGAAGGGCGTGATACGATTTGGAAAACACGGGAAGTTGAACCCGAGATACATTGGGCCATTCAAGATCCTGGAAAGGATTGGTCCATTAGCTTACAAGCTTGAACTACCATCAGAACTTAGCAATGTACATAACACATTTCATGTCTCAAACCTCAAGAAATGCCTTTCAGATGAATCATCCGTTATACCATTAGAAGAGATCCAGCTAGATGACAAACTTAACTTTATGGAGGAACCAGTTGAAATCATGGACCGTGAGGTCAAACAGTTGAAGCAGAGTCGAATTCCGATCGTTAAGGTTCGCTGGAATTCTCGAAGAGGTCCTGAGTTTACTTGGGAACGAGAGGACCAGATGCGACTCAAATACCCACATCTTTTCACCAAACCTACTACCGAGACCAACACTAGCTGAATTCAGGGACTGAATTCCTTTTTGGGTGGGCGACTGTCACAACCCACCATTTCAGGTCATTTTCCAAACTTTGAAAATATACTATTCATAGATCATTATTCATCAAAACACTATTCATCATTTTACTATTCATCGTTTTTTATATCCGTTTGATATTCTGAGAAACATTTGAAAATTTTACTATTCACTGAACACTATTCATTTCCGGAAAAATTTTCACAATTCACTTGCATTACTCATTTCATCGTAAATTTAGTTTAGGGGTATTCAAATTCGTGAAACCGGATTGGTTTAGGTGCGAATTCATTTCATTAGTACTAAGGACATTGCATACGGACTAGAGATGGTCTGCATATCATCAGTAGGTCATTTACATGTTATACCACTCTTAGGATTTTCAAATTTATATATTTGATACATTTAACGTTTTTCCTATAAGTATTTATAATAAACGTTAACACACGGTTAATATATATACGACGAATATATCTAAATATTCCCACAATGGTCCCGACATATTTCTATATCTCTTATAACATCTTAAAAGTCATAAAATTCATTTACCCAGTATTTTGGAAATTTATTTTCTTTATATCGTAAGTTTATTAATATTACGACAGTTTTCGTGAAAACTAAACAATAATCACCCGATCACTCAACATTTGTACCCGACATAATTTTAACATTTTTATAACTTTATTTAGACCCGGATAACTTCGTTAACACTTATTTCTATCAAACCCGGTACCCGATTTTAACTAATAACTCAAATCTACACTTAAACTACACTCAATTTCCTAATTAAATCACAAGTACCCCAACCTCCCCCCCCCCCCCCCCCCTTTAACCTTATGCATTAAATTTTCAATATTATACCATAAACCTCTAAACTTATATCAAAACCAAAAACCAAAATCATTTCATAACACTTTTAGAAAAAAAATAAAAACCATCTCATCTCTTTCTCTTCTCATATACACGACCAAACCCAAGGACCAAGATCAAGTGATTGTTTTTCAAAGATTTAAAGCTAAAAAGTTGTTCCTTTCATCATTCTAATCAAGAGTTTTGCAATACAAACTCAAGAAACATAAGGTTTTGCTTCATCTAATCACCTCATATTTCAAAGTAAGTTACAAAATTTATTTTCTTAATTTCTTCAAGTATTTACTAGTATCATATGGTTTTCATGCTTAATTTCATGCACAAGCTAGTTATACTACCTCCGTCCCATTATAAGTGTCCACTTTGACTTTTTTTAGTCTTTCTTATCCAATTTTGACCATAAATATTTTTATTGATGTTATATAATACTTGATGAAAAATATATGAATGGATTAGGTTTTAAATGCCTTTTCTATTGGTATAATTTTCATCAAGTATTATATAACACAAATAAAAATATTAATGGTCAAAGTTGAACAAGAAAGACTCAAAAAAGTCAAAGTGGACACTTATAATGGGACGGAGGGAGTACCACTTTATTTTTGTTAACTTTTGAACATACAAACCCTAGAATTTGTTTTAGGTACTCCCTTGTTAAATTAACTTGATTAATGGTGATTAGGAACCCATGGCACCCTAAGAAGGTGTATGGTAGGATTAGTATAGCTTTGTGGTGGTTACAAGAGATTTTGGTGATGTTAGAAACTAGTTTTGAACCTTGAAAATGGATTTGTAACAAGTATATAAGCATACTTTCCCAAATAGCCCAACCCAGAAAAATCAGGAAATACAAAGTAAACTTTGGCAAAAAATTTAGAAAATACTTTCAAAAACGAAGCTTTTGGCGAAAGAACGGACTAAAACGGGTTTATAACGAAGGAGTTATGAATTATTCAAGTTTAACGACGAAAACTATTTTCCGGAAAATGTCAAGCTGTTGGACGATTTTTGTCGGACAAATCGAGGCTTTAAACCTAACCTAGAGGGGCCGAGCTTTCAAAAATATATTACTACATACTAAGACGAATCCGTGGATATAAAGAACGAGTAAAACGGACTTATAACGACAAAGATATTCACGTTTCAATATCGGCAAAACATATATTATTTTGGCAACTTTTGAAAATAATAATATTACTACTACGTAGTAACTCTAGATTTCTAAAAATAATAACCAAGTACCCAAATTCATAAATAATGATGTATTAGTGAATACAAGTATATTTTTATTACTACAAGTCGTTATTTCAAGGATTTCAAATCGAGGATTTCAACACTAACACTTATATATACGATATATATACATTTCGACTAGTTTTATTTTCTAATTGCCTTATTTTCCTAAGTATTGGAAAATGTATTATTTTGATAACAACAAGTTTTTTCTCAAGAAGAGAGTGGTATAGGAAACATGTGCATGGACATTCACCATATCATTTCATGATCTAAATTAGATCGTTCATCATTCATATTAGGTTGCGGCAGCTAACCGTTCATTGTTGTTCATTTCACTTCATCACAGTATCATCAGTTTAAGGTGAGTTTTCATAGCCCCGTTTTCAATTCAATATTTTGATTTCAAATCCCACGGGGGAATACATTGCATCAATCATTTTAGTACGAGCCCAAGTACCAAAACATATGTACATTGCTTAAGTTGCCATACCAACTTGTTAAAGTCCCCTATTATTATCATGAACAGTTAATTCCCTGTAAGCGAGAGTGAGTGGATAGATCTATTGAGGGTGACGCCTCCATCCGTGGTAGTATTTACCAACAGTAAGCGGATGCATTTCATGTCTGTCACATTTGAGTGTTTTGGCAGAACATTCTGGAGGGGCATATATTTCATCAGTTTAGCTTCGGTGTCATGAGCTTAAGGTCTATTGTACTATTTTATGTGACTTTTGTCATACACTTATACTTGTGGTGGCCTTACAACATTACATTTCATAAACCTATGATTATTCACCAACTTTATGTTGACAGTTTTCGCAATGTATTTTCAGGTAACTAAAGGCATTATCATATTACATGCATAGAGTCACATTAGGGTATGCCAGGGATGACGCACTACATTTTGGATTTTTCATGCACTTGTGTAAATTATCGTTTGACATTTTCTGAACTTGTTTCTGTAAACGTTTCAACCTTTGGGACCTATGTAATATCACTCTGTATGTTTCAATAAATCAAACGATATGTTTTCAAAACGACACTTTAGGTCGTTCTATATAACCTTGTGACAGATGTGATGCTATGGACAGTTACACCCTCAGGCATTCCATTTCGCTGCAGGTCAGTTAAATTGGGGGTGTGACATTGATTCTGAATCCATAGAACCTGTCCACAGCAATTAGCAGCAGCAACATACTCTGCTTCAGTAGTAGAGGTAGCTACAATGGTCTGTTTCTTGCATTGCCAAGAAATCAGTCTTCTCCCAAGGAATTGGCAACCTCCAGTTGTGGATCTCCTATCCATATTTGCCCCAGCATAGTCACTATCACTAAATGCTTCCAGCTTAAAAGGAGATTCTTTTGGATACCAAAGACCTAATTTTGGTTGGCCTTTCAGGTACTTAAAGATCTTTTTGACAGCATTCAAGTGAGAAGTAAGTGGAGTGACTTGGTGCCTTGAACAAGCACTCACAGAAAATGTAATATCTGGTCTTGAAGCAGTCAAATACATCAAAGAACCAATCATGGACCTGTACAAATGTACATTCACAGGAAGATCAGGTTCAAGATTATTCTTTGGTTTGGGAGCTTCATAGGGAGTAGTGGCAGTCCTGACATTCTCCATATCAAATTTCTTCAACATATCTTTTACATACTTGTCCTGACTAATAAAGATACCATCAGGTTTCTGCTGAACCTGTAATCCCAAAAAGAAAGTGAGCTCCCCCATGGCACTCATCTGAAATTCTCCCTTCATCAACTCCTCAAACTCTCTACACCATTCTTCTTTTGTGGAACCAAATATGATGTCATCCACATAAACCTGCACAAGAATGATATCCCTGGAGTCTTTTTTAAGGAAGAGAGTTTTGTCAATGGCACCTCTTCTATAACCATGCTTCAGCAGAAATGTAGAAAGCCTAGCATACCATGCTCTTGGTGCCTGATGTAGTCCATAGAGAGCTTTAACAACCTTATACACATGATCAGGATGATCTGGGTCTTCAAAACCCTTGGGTTGAGTCACATAAACCTCCTCTTCAATCTCACCATACAGAAATGCACCTTTGACATCCATCTGATATACCATAAAGCCCATGTAAGATGCATAGGCCAAGAATATCCTGATTGCTTCAACTCTGGCCACAGGTGCAAAGACTTCATCATAGTCTATACCTTCCTCTTGCCTGAACCCCTGAGCTACTAACCTTGCTTTGTTCTTCACCACAATACCCCTTGCATCTCTTTTATTCTTCAAAATCCATTTTGTCCCAATTGCAAATTTACCATCAGGGAGAGGGACCAATATCCAAACCTGCTGATTCTTAAACTGCAACATTTCTTCTTGCATTGCTTCAAGCCAACTGGAATCAGCAAGTGCTTGAGGAACACTGGTTGGCTCTATCTGAGATAGGAAGCAAGCAAACAGACAATGGTTGAAGTCTGTATGATTGTCCCTCTGTTGATTGAAGACATAGGATATGAAAGCAACTTCACCATATTTAGTTTTCTTCACAGTACTTTTTGTCCAAACAGGTGCTTGAGGATCTCCAATAACCTTAGATAGTGGATGAGCAATATTAATCCTCTTTGTTGCTGAGGGGTTGACATTGATTGTGGTATCAAGGTTGTTGACAGTTGGTCCAAACTCAGTATCATAGGAGGCTGAGTTAAAGATACCAGGCTTGGGTTGATAATGACCAAGATCAGAAGGACTTGGAAATCTTGTAAAAGGCTTCTCCAAGTCTGTATACACTTCAGTAGAAATGGGAGATTGTGCAGCAGGACTATCAGCAGTTTTTATCACATCAGCAGAAACAGGAGAACCTTCAGTAGAACTGTCAGCAGCATCCTTGTTTCCACTGACTGCTTGTGCTGTTTGTTGAAGTAAGGCATCAGTCTCTTGTGCAACCTTTTCACTGAGTCTCTTAGCTTCAAGAGTAGTTGCATGTTCTTGCTTCTTGAGTCTAGCAAGATCCTCAGCATAATGTGACTCATCTTCTTGTTCTTCAGCAGAATAATTACCTGCAACATGGTTAGGTGGAAAAGAAGGTACAACAATGATTTGTTCATCTTGCTCAGAGTCACCTTCTGAGTCATCATCCAGGGAACCTGCAGGGTTAGTACTTGTATCTTTGGTACCTGCATTTGGATTAGAAACATGCCTAGTGTACCCCAAGTAATCAGTCAAATAATCTAGGTCAAAATACCAAGAATGACCTTGTCCCTGAGCATTAGGCTGATCTTCTAGAAATCTTAGGTTAAGGGTCTCCTCTATCCTTTTGGCATTCAAATTGTAAACCCTATAGGCCTTGCTATGAGCTGAATAACCCACTACATAACCCTCATCAGCTTTTCCATCAAACTTTCCCAGTATATCAGTGGTAATCAAAATGGTCACTTTGCAACCAAAAGGTTTAAGGTAATGAATGTCTGGAACTTTCCCAGTGAGAAGTTCATAAGGTGTCTTGACATGAGGTCTAGTGATGGATACCCTGTTCAGAACATAGCAAGCAGTATTTATTGCTTCAGTCCAAAACATAGTGGGTAACTTAGAGTCTGCAAGCATGGATCTTGCTGCCTCTATTAAGGTTCTATTTTTCCTTTCAGCAACCCCATTTTGTTGTGGGGTTCTTGGAGTGCTATAGTCCATTTTTATCCCTTTAGACTTACAGAATTCTATGAAAGCAACATTTTTGAATTCTGTCCCATTATCACACCTAATTCCTTTAACCTTTTTATTTAGCTGGTTTTCAACAAGGGTAATGAATTCTTTTAAAATAAGAGTTGTTTCATCTTTAGTTCTCAAGAAGAATACCCAGCAAAACCTACTATAATCATCAGTGATAACCAGGCAAAAGAACTTATGATCAATACTTCTGATAGGAGTTGGACCAAACAGGTCCATGTGCAGCAACTGAAGAGGTTCTGAGATGGTGCTCATAGCTGTTATGGCTTTGTAAGAGGCTCTGTGTTGTTTTCCTTTGTTGCAAGCAACACAGTTGTGTTCATTGGTGAAGACTTTTGAAGGAAGGCCCTGAACAAGACCAAGTTTAGACAACTTGTTAATGGTCTTGTAGTTCACATGAGCCATTCTTCTGTGCCATTTTGTAGACTCATCCTGGGAAGCTTTGGCCACCAAACATGTCAGATCACCTTCTGGCTTAACATCATTCAGATTGAATGTGTACAGGTTGAAGGTTCTAGGAACTCTTAGCAAAACAGTTGTATCTTCTGGAAGTTTGAAGTCCTTGGAAAGCACAAGACATTCATCCTCAGAGAAGAAAACTTTATTCTTGGTGTCACAAATTTGTGATACAGAGAACAGATTAAAGTGCTCAAGTTCCTTCACATAATAAACATTCTCAAAATATAACAAAGGTGTTTTAATAGTTCCTTTCCCAGTGATTTTGCCATCTCCACCACCAAAAGTCACATTTCCTCCACCTTCTATAGGCACAAAATCATGCATCTTGTCCTTGTTCCCTGACATACTTCTGGAACAACCACTATCAACTATTCCTACTTCAGTACTCTTCAGGGGATGATCCTACAATAACAACAAAAATATACAAGAATTAGTACACAATGGAGACTCAAGTCATTGCTGACTTGAGCCTGCCTTGTGGATCATAAGAGGTAGGCCATGTAGATGTTTTAGAACCACCATTGTTCTTGGGCCTGTATTGCAAATTAGATCCCTTCTTTATCCAAGAACAACCTACTGAGGGCTTCACAGCAGTATCCCAATATCTTCCACCCACATTCATAAAGTCAAACTGTCTAGGCCAATAACCAGTATGAAAGAAAGAACTAGTGGGTCGTTTAATAGATCTATTGCTAGTTCTTCTCCATGAAGAATGTGTTTCAGCAGAATTGTGTTTCTGCTGATGTGGAACAAAAGATGGTATATCATTAACATTCTTCCACATTTGCCTAGGTTGTCTAACACATGCACCCATTCTTTGCTCATGAAAAGTACAATCCTTAATCAAATAAAATTTACTTCCACACACAAAGCATTTCTTCTTTTTAGAAGATTTATTCAAAGTGAAAGATGTTCCATAACATGAAAAAGAATTCAAACCACAAACATTAACAAAATTGTTTTTAACAGAACTAGAAACATTGTTTTGCAAAGAATTAAATAACAAGTCTTCAGAAGAAACTGTCTTGTAATCAGCAGTAACTCTAACAGGCTTGTAGGGAGTCTTGGGTGATGGCTTGGGTGTGGTCTTGGGAAGGTCTGACTTTTCACTTGAATCGCAACTGGTATAAGTAGTAGACCCTTGGTCAGAAGACTTGTCACTGTCAGAACAAGAGACAAAGTCAGTAGATTTAGAAACAGGGTCTGACAAGTCACTTGACTTTTTGCCATAAAGATGGTGTGATCCATCAAAGTCAATTGGTATGGACAAGTCTATAGGCATGTGTTCTCCTCTAATAGGTCCATGTACAGCATTCATTCCCCCTTCCTTAACATATTTTACAGGTTCTTGAAATTGTAAGACAGGTTCAGGGTCTAAAACACTAGATATATCAGGGTAAGTTAACTCCTCTGGATCTATATATTTATCATACCCTAAAGCTTTTCTAGACCTAACAGATTGAGAACTGTTAAGTAATTTCTCTAAATTTGAAGCCCCTTTTTGCCACTTCATACGACCATCCACTTCTTTATCTAACTTTACTTGTAATTCTTGTTTTTCTTTTTCAATATCAGATTTTTCTTTCTCAGTTCTTCTTAAATCAATCTTAGCACATTCTAAATCACTTTCTAAGACTCTTATCTTTTCTTCATATTTAAGCTGATTCTTTTGAAACCAAACCTTCTGTTTTTCTACAGTTTTTAAAGCCTTTTTATAGACCTCAACTTCTACATAACACTCATTGTATTTTGGTTTCAATTCATCATATTCTTGTTTAAGCTCATTATATCTTACACTACATCCAAAAACACAATTGTGTACCTGAGAGATGCCCATCAGGGAGACTTGCTCCTTCTTATCCTCAGATGGAGAGTATGCCAGCATATTCACCTGTTCAGAAGTAGATGCATCATCTTCATCAGGCTCATGAGCTGCCCAATTGATATGTTCATCCATAGTGACCAATGCCTTGGAAGGTACAGCTTTAGAAGTTCCTGATTCCAATAGATATGAGCCATATCTAACTTCATCACCAGTCTTTCTGTCCTTGCATTCTCTTGAGAAGTGGCCCATCTGACCACAAGTGTAGCACTTAACCTTCCTTCTGTCAAATCTTGCTGCATCTCTTCCATTAACACCAAAGTTTCTGCCAGACTTGTTCTCAAACCTTTTGATGTTCATAGAAATCATTGCTAACTGCAATTTCAAGTGCATCTCCTCCATCTCCAATGGATCCACCTGTTCAAAATCCTCATAAGCTAGAAACTGATGATGTTCATATTCAGCCACAAAAGAGTGAAGAACATCTTCCATGATATTACTGGATTTTGATTTAGGAGTTGGTTTAGTATGGGTGTGAGTAGATGCTGCTGAGGTGTAAGAGCTTGAGGCATGATGCACCGGATTGGATGTGGTGCTAATAAAGGCTGAGTGAGTGGATGGACGAATGGGACTTCTAACATCAAGCTCAAGAGATTTAAGCTTGTTGTAGAGGTCATCAAAAGAGATCATGTCCAATCCACCTTTAGTTTTAAGAGCAATGCTAACTTGCAACCAGGATGGTGGCAAAGATCTTAGAAACTTGGCATTGCAGTCCTCATTATCTGGCCTAGCCTTCAACTGATTAAGTTGACTCAAGATCTTGTGGAACCTGTCATAACCTTTGTGGATTCTTTCTTCCTCAGATATCTGAAACTCTTGAAACTGCTGCTTCAGCATTGACTTCTTCATCCTTCTTGACTCCTCATTCCCACCAAATCTAGCCTTAATGGCCATCCAAATGTCCTTGGCATCTTCCATAAAGTGGAAGTCACCCATGTGGTCATCTGGAATAGCCTGAAGGAGAATTGTTCTAACTTTATTCTCCCTCTACACGGCTAGAACTTCTTCAGCAGTTTTGGGACCTACAATGGTCGCAACCCCATCAGCATCTTTGATGTGTTTCTTCAAGCCGTTGCCCTTACGAACAACTTCCCAAAGATTTCAGTCAATGTTTGTGATCCAGTTTTGCATCTTCATGGACCACAATTCATACTCCTCTGCATTCTTAAGGTATGGAAATTTTGCATTACTGTTTGAGAGATTGAGTTGTTGGAGAGAAGTGATGTTTTGGTTCTGAGTAGCATCAGATTCATCATCTGTTCCAGGCATTGTTTTTGGTTGTTTTTTATTGAAAGGGTGTAAGATTGATGTTTCTTAGTATCACAGAGACTCTCCCGAGGCTCTGATACCACTTGTTGAGACTTAGACCTTGATAGATCTTTTGAGCACTCGTGGATCGTTAGTTATGTTAATGTAATCACTAACACACTAAAAGATAATCTCTGTAACTTGTATTTTAAAGCAGAAACAAACACAAGTTTTAACAAACGTATACTAAGAACAATTGATCCTCTATGGATCTTTCAATAATAATCAAAGTGTTTTCTAAAAACCCGTTTTTTCCAATACATAATCATATGTTCCTTTTATACACAAGGAACCCTAAACCGTTTCACAAGAAACGTATATTCTAAAACTTCTAAAAGATATGCATTATCTCTTCCTAATTAAAATCATGCATATCCTAACTATATTTCATAAAATACGGAATAACTATATCCGCAGAAACTAATAATGCTGAAACTAGTCTTCAGCAGATACATATCTTCAGCAGAATCTGTCTCTTCAGCAGATTCCATCAGCAGAATTCTTACTTAGCAGAATTCCCAACAAGGGTGGAAGAAAAGAGTGCATTGTGTAAGAAGTTAGTAGGTATTTGGTAGTATATTAGTGTTTATAGGTAATACCGGGTACCGAGTTAACTAAAAATAAATTTTAACGGAGTTAACCGGGACATAATAAAGTTATAAAAATTGTAAAAATATGTCAGGTATAAATATTGAGTGTTTGGATAATTATTATTTAATTTCTACGAAAACCGTCGTAATTTTATTAAACTTACGATAATAATTAAATAAATTTCCAAAATACCGGGTAAATTAATATTAAAATTTTTATATTATTATTATGAGTATGAAATTATACTAGGATCATAGTCGGGAGTGTCGGACGTGTTAGTCACATTTATTAATCGCGTGTTAACGTTTATTTAAAAATAAATATACGTAAAACGTTAAATATACCAAAAATATTAATGTAGATATTCTACGAGTGGAATAGTATGCAAGTGCCATAATGATGATATGCAGACTATTTCTAGTCCGTATGAAATGTCCCTAATGATAATGCATAAATTCGCACCTGAACCAATTCGGTTACGCGAATTAAAATATCCGTAAACTAAATTTACGATGAAATGAATAAAGTATATGAATAGTGTTTTCTCTCCGGAAATGAATAGTGTCATGTGAATAGTAAATTTTTTGATCGCTTCTCGGAATCTCAAACTGACACCAAAAATGATGAATAGTAATCGGTGAATAGTAATTGATGAATAGCAAATTGTCGAAGTTTGGAAAATGACCTGAAATTACGAGTTGTGACACAAAAGGCCTGTGACACAGTGGTATCAGAGCCACGGTCGCTCAGATTCATAGGAAAGGCCAACACCTAGAATTGATCAAGGATTCTACATAGGGAGATACTTACTAAGGGAAACACCAAAGAGGGTGTATCAATGGAATACTAGAAGGAAAAGCATCTCTCCAAAAGGGAAGGAGATGCTTGTGAACAAAGTATTGGAGAATGAAGCATACAATGATTCCAAATTGAAAGAGAAACAAAGGAAGGAAGTCACTGTGAAAACCAAGAGAGAAAGGAAATCAGGATGCTACATTTGCAAGCAAAGAGGACATGTTTTTTGGGCATGTGAGAATAGGAAGAAACTCTTTGTGGCTGAATCACAACAAGAACCAGAAACAACAACACATTGGTGAGACAGGAAGAAGGAAAGAAAGAGACACGGAGAAGAGCATGAAGACTCGAAGAACAAGACTTAAACAATTAGGGGGAAAATGTTGCACTTTTAATTGTATAAGTCTTGTAGGACATTTGTAATAACGCAAAGCCAAAGGGCTGTTTGTGTTAGTTTAAATAGTTAGTAACCGAATAGCGGTTAAGTTAGTTAGTTAGTTAAATTGGTTAGTTAGTTATTCGGTTATATGGCAGTTATGTCAGTTACAAACCGAATTGGTGTGTTGTTTGGTTCATAACCATTCGAACATGCACAAGGAAACGGACACACCCTTTCGTACTCTATAAATAGGAGTCATATGTAAACGTTTATAAGTGTGTCTCATCAGACAATGTAACCATGATTATGTTGTTAATACTAACAAATCATTCTTGTCAATCTTGTTTGATATATATATATCGATCCTGGAAAATATGGAACCTGTGAAATTTGAACAATTACCATGGGTTATGGGCTAAGAAATGTAATTTTCATATAGGCGATGAAGGAGATATATCGAGTTCTAACCAAAGCTTCAATCCTTGACTTTAACAAAAGCACTGATGGATTTAGCACATCTATTCAGGTTTGTTTCATTCCCTGCCAACATTTGTACCTAAATCCATTGACAAACAGGTCTTGTTTTGAAACATGCTGATGCGACAACAATTTAAATCATTTTAACATTGGAACGTTTTGGGACTTTGTGGCAGGGTTGGATGATAGACAATATAGTTGTTCCTGTTGCAACTGGTTATGGTCTTACAGAGGATTACCGATATCTAAAGCTCAATTCAAGAATTCTTAACAGGTTTTCTTATTTTTAGATATATTGTATGGAAACGGGTTACATTACACAAGTTAAAGTTGGCAATTTTAAACCAATCAATTTTCATCAATTTGTCTATTATGCCACTTAAGTCTTTAAACTGTTTTTTCTGTCGTGATAGAGAAACTGCTTAAAAATGGCCAAAAAAATGTCAAGGGACTAAATTAAACATTTTTTTACTATTAGGTGAAGAGTTAGAGCATACCGCTCTAGAAGCAGGATTTTCAAGTGCTAAACATTCTGAAGTCGGTGGAGGACTCATGGGGAACTTGGTTGCTCACGATAAAACAAGCGAAAAAATGTCCTTACAACCATTCAAATCGTGCGAGGTCCGAAATGATAAGTTGCATCCAAAACTTTAATCTGTGTATCTACATGTCATTCATAGAACATTTACGTCTAATAAGCTTCATATATGCATGTTTCTGTATTTCAAAACAAAGGGTTAAACAAATTGTGTCTCTTGCTTTAATTTTTTTTACAAATGTACAATATATAAAACACCTCGATCTCTGGTATCTGGTTTTCGTAATCTATATATACCACTTTAATTTGATCAAAAGTAGTATACAACTATACATTACCTACATAATGGAGTAAAAAGCATAAAATCATCACGGTCATGATATTTAAACTAGTGTTACCTAGGGAAGAAATGACTCTGAGAAATTGTAGCAACTGAATTAGAATCATCACCGTCAGAGTAATGCAGTAGCTTTTGTGTGATGCTGTTAAGCTCCATGGTTTTTTCGTCTATGAAAGGGGGATTAGAGGGTGCGGGTAATGGTTCATCATCTTTTGCCAACATTTTTAGTGCTCTTGACATAGATGGTCTTAAAGATGGAGCCTCTTGAATGCAAAGAAGGCCTACGTGTATGACTCTTATTGCATCTTTGTGGAAAATGAGGTTAGGATAAGTATGCATCATTAGGTTTGGGTCGAAGAGTTCCTCCACTGTACCTTTCTTGAAATACTTCCATGCCTGTTCATCCACAAGCAACACATTATGTCCCATCATAATTGCGATATTTGACTAATGCACAATGTCTAAAGGGTCAAAGGTGAAAAAATAAAAAATAAAGATAGTTAAATTTCATGTAACCATTTTTTTTTTTTTGCCCGCAAAAAGTGTTACATTCTCTCTTTTTTTTTTTTTTTTTTTTTTTTTTTTTTTGGTTAATTTTAAAAAAAAACCCTAAAAAATTATTTTTTTCTCAATTTAAGGTAACATGTACAAGTTACTACAACAAAATAGAGTTAGTTATATACTAACCTAACCAATATCATTATTTTCGGCAAATAATAATGGACCAAAGTTTGTTAATTTTTGACGCTATTAGCCCATGCCTAAATCACCCTTCAAATCTTCAATATATAGTTATATGCAAACCTAATCAATATCATTATTTTCAGCTAGCAAAGGCTGTGACATGTAAAGTTTTTATACTTACAGTAGACAGTAAGCTGTCAGTATAGTCTATAGTTTTACTTCGGTTGTTTTCCATTCCGGTGACGACTTCCAGTAGTAACACACCGAAGCTATAGACATCAGCCTTTTCAGTTAATTGGCCATGTGCTAGGTACTCTGGAGCCATATATCCTCTATAATATTGAAATAAAATAACAAATTTAGCAAGACAGTTATATAACAATATAAGGTCGAAAAGGCTAAGATAATGAGATACTTACAGTGTTCCTGCGATGGCGGTGCTGATATGACTCCTATCATCTTGAAACGACCTGGCCAACCCAAAATCAGCTATTTTGGCACGAAGTCTTAAGTCTAACAAGATATTAGAAGCTTTAATATCCCTGTGAATTATTCGTGTTTTGTTATTTTCATGTAGGTAAACAAGGCCTTCAGCTACACCAATAATAATATCAAATCTCGTCTCCCAGCTTAGTTCCCTTCCTTTTATTTCATCTGCATATGTTCACAAACTCAAAATTAAAGGACTGTTCAGGTTTAAAATGGTCAAAACGGTTCAGGTCAGTTGACATGCCAACAGTCTTAATTCATTTTATAACTTTTTATAATAATTGATATATTAGCTGTGTCCAATAAGGGATATTATTACTATAATAATCCGAATCTTCAGAATAAAAACGTATGTCGCAGAATATTAGCGACTCTCAACCCATTTGACCTTTCAGCAAATTTCTTATTTGACAATTTGAGACAAAATACAACCCAAATAGACCAATTTGTAAGTAAGTAAACCGAAATTCACACCTCTAATATAAAATGAGTGTCACTATAGACGGAGCCAGTATCAAATATGACGGGGTGCACAAAAAAATTTGAATGGTAATACTAGAAACACATTTCGATGGACCGGGTGCATTTAAGATAACTTTAGAAAAAATCGATGTTTTTTTCAAAAATTAACACTATATCGAAAAAATCCATAGGGTGCACGGGCACCCGCGGGAACCCCCTTGGCTCCGTCCCCTATTCTATATTGGAGTTGAAATACCTTGTATCTTGGAGTTCTAACTGGTAGGGTTGTACCTATGGAACCTCATATTGTGTTCAGTTTGGCCTAGGGAGGAAACTGAACAAATATGTATGGCTAAATAGGAGGCCTAATGGGTATGAATGTACCATAAAGTAGGATTTCTCTTTGTGTAAGGGTAAATAGCTTGGGTGGGCAGTGTATGATGGGTGGAATAGAGAGGAGTGAAAGATGATCCTTCTCGGTCCACCCAATACACTGCCAAGGAGGTTTGGTTGGTCCTCCCTCAAGGAGTGCGTTGCCAACAGTGTGAAGCTATTTATGAGATGGAAATGTAGCACAGTTGGCATAGCCCTTGATTGGAGGGGTAAGGGTTCCTAATGAAGCCATTTACCTGTACTGCCTTGGTCATTGTGGTGGCAGGTTGAATGATCAAGGTGGGAAAGGTAAGATGGAAATGTAGTTAGATGGTAAATGGTGCATAAAAAAGGTGAATTAAGGCTGCAAATATGTAGACTGGAGGTACCTTACTTGCAGACTATTGTGGATGATTAACATGCTGCTTGCTATTGTGTTATCAGAGGAAATGTTAGGATGTCTGTGTTAGTTCATATTGGTTAGTATTGTATCTGTCAGATGCTTTAAAGATATTATAGGCATGTCTATATCTCTATTGAATATGTTGTATGAGTTTCATTGTCTTAATAATATATGTTCACCTTTTTGCACCCAAAAAAAAAAAAAAAAAAAAAAAAAAAAAAACTTTTGAACATACCGAAAATGAAGAGATCAAGGCTCATATTGGGTAGATACTCGTATATAAGAATGCTTTCAGGTCCTGAACAGCTGCATCCTAACAGCCTAACCAGATTTTTATGTTCAACACTACTAATCATATTAACTTCGTTATAGAAATCTTTTGCTCTGAATCTGTTATTTAAGAAGAGCCTCTTCACAGCTATCTCTCGTCCATCTGAAAGAACCCCCTGAAAGAATATAAATGTTGACATTAAATATATCTGATGAGACTCGACACAACGACGTGGTTTATGTGGCTGTCCTGTCAGGAAGTACCTTGTACACAGTTCCAAACCCTCCTTGTCCGAGTTTATTAGACTCGTCCCAGTTTCCTGTTGCTTGCTGAACAGTGGCGTATTTGAAGTTCAAGCTTCTGTCAGTAAGAATCTTCGCCATTTTCTCGACATCATAAGAACCTGAAACATTAAGCAATCATTAGTTTATTTTAGATATCCTGCATCTGAAGTTTGAGAGTCCATCACATGCGGTGTACTTGTCATTCCAAAACATGATACTACCTTTTCTCTTCTGCTGTATATATCAGTGGTTCCTTATATATAATACAATCATCAAAGCAACTACCACAACCGCCAAAGAACTAACAGAAATCACAATAGCTATTATCCTCCCTGCAAATCCCATAAATGAAAAAAAGATCATAAGAGAGTAGATTACATACATTTATCATCCCTATGGATTAATGAAAATAATGATATTCGTCCCTTCTCGATAGCATTTCCATATATAGTCCCAAAAGGGTGCAGTAAGGGACCATTCTTGCAATTTTAATTAAACAATAGGAACAATTTTAGTCAAACAGATATGTAGAAAGCTTATACATTGCTGATTCCTAAAATCATATAGAACTGTTACCTTTATTGCTAGAGCTGCTTATGACTGGTACAGGATTGAGAAAATTAGTATCTGAATACCTCATGAAACATCCGGTGTTCAAAGCACGCCCTTCAGACCAAGGTAAACATCTCATTATTGTAGCAGATGCATTCACCAAACACGCCCTACAAGAATACGGACTCAAAGTCCTCCAACATTCTGCCATCACATAAACCGACTTATTAGTACCCGGCACAATCATTTCTTCCCTAGCAAAGTATCCATTGTTTCTTAACGCCCCCGTTACAACATTCATCACTGCCTGGCTTGTTGAATCTTGAAAAAATCCACTCTCCCTTGTTGTATTCCCACAAACAATAGTATCATTAGGTCCTGTATACTGTTCAAAGAAACTATAGTTTTGAACTCTCATATAGCAACCGTCGAGATATATGCGGCCTCCACTTTGAGGGACGCAAACTGGGAAATTATTACGTATTGAAGCATAGCACAAAATACAATCTTGTATAGAAAGATCACCATAGCATTGTGCAAGTCCATAGATACTGTTGGGTCCTGTTTCGTCAACTACTGTGGCGTTATGTGAAGTTTGTATTTCTCTGCCGACTGTTCCCATTGCGCGAACATAGTTCGTGACGTAGATTGTTTTGTTGTTTTGTAACCCTCCATCACAAAACATTTTAATGACTTGTGGTCTTGCATCTCCATCTGATCTAGATACTAGTAATGAAATTACGATCAACACACTGAAAATCACAGGTGTATGTTTCGCCATCTTGTAAGCAGGTTTGTTTAGCTGAAAACTTTGATAAGTTGTCAATAACAATGCTATTGATATAGAGTCTAGTGTTTAAGATTAATCAACTCTTACGACTAAAATGACGATGAAAACCATGTTTTTTGGGAAGGTAGATTGAAGAGTCATCAGCATCTAGTACCTGGAAATGGTCAATTGTTAGCTAATAGATGGGTTGCTTTCATATATTTATGTAGTAAATTGGTGCAGAATACACATAGTTTGTAGGAATAGACTAGTCAAAGGAGGAAAAAATTGAAAAATATAAGATCAGGCTAAAAATGATCATACGCAGTACTATATATTCTTACCATAACACTCTAGCCGTATCCTCCATCAGCAGAGACACATCGTGTTTTGGAGCTAATCACTTGATACATTTTAGAGCCAAAGGTGTGATGGCTAGCTTCATCTCCTCATTTGGGTCCCACGGGTGTCACATCACGCCAACACATTTTCACAACTAACCCTCTCCTCACTCACAACTAACCTCAACTTACTCATTTGGAGTCCACCACTTAAAATTTTATTTTTTTATTCATTTCATTAAATAAACTAAATTCATTTCATTAATACTTAAAATAAAATAAAATACAATAAATATTACACACAACTAAAAATAACGTAACAAAAAAAATACGATACGAAATAAAATACATCAATTTATAACGAAAAAAAAAAAAAAAAAAAAAAAAAAAAAAAAACGTTCTCTCTTTTTTATTAAAAAAAAAGTATAAATAACAATTTTGTACCTAATTTCTTTAAAAAATAATAATATAAAAAAAAAACGTGTCTTCTTCTCCAAACACACACAATTTACAGATCTGAAGAGAGAAAAAAAAAAAAAAAAAAAAAAAAAAAAAAAAAAAAAAAAAACATTCACAAATTGATGCTACACTTTCCCTTTTTGTCAGTAAACTTTGCTCGTCGTCTACACGAGGAGGGGAGCTACAACGAGCAAATTGATGCTCCACGTAGGAGTGGCGAAGCTCCACAACGAATGGCACATTTGGCTCTTATTAGCACTCCGTAGCTCAACGTGCACCATGTGAAAGTAATACCTGAGAAGTCTTCACCTACGACCATGGACGGACCCATTTGGGAAACCCGATTTGTAGTCACTTAGTGTAATTTGTTTTTAAAAAGTGTCATTTTTTAATACATGCAACCCCCGATAATATTTTTTACTACTATATTTCTATATAGTGTGATGTGCTCACGGTGTGTACAAGTTTTAAATTTAAAAACACGATTACCGGATCTAGAAATAACACATACGAGCAAGTGAACTCGTCCGTTATAGCAAGATTGGGTTGGTAAGTCGGGATCGTTCACAGGGATTTGTGAGTGATTCTAAGCGTAAGTTTAAAAAGTAAATCTCTAATACTAGCGATAATGATTATAAGATAATTCAAATGATTAAGAACTACACTTGCTTAGACTAGTTAACTACTCATAAGAAAAGCATGATTGTGATAACTTCCTTAACATGTTGGTAATTAGAATTAGTTTGTGTTCTAATCTATTGTTTCTACAAGTTAAACCTTCGTCAAGATTTTAGTTTATAAAAACAAGCATTAGGTTTGGACCAATCAATTCAATATCAATTCAAGGTTCATAAAGTTGAATTAACAACCTTAAACACAAAAATAGTTTCTCGTTTAATCAAATACTCTTAAGAAATGGTCAATACAAAAGGTAACCGAATCATAGACAACAAAGTTACAATTGATTATAAACTACTAAAACTTTCGACCAATTAGGCGTTTACAACAAATCCGATTTGATTAACAAAAAGTATTCTCATTACAATTACACCTTAGTTTCTTTGTTTAGTCAAGAATAATTATGGTGAAAAACAATCTTTCATAGACAAAAGATTATAACTAGTTGAATGATAACAACCCTTTCGGCCAATGATATTATAAGCAACTAGTTAAACTTGACTCAACAAATGTCACTATGAAACTTTAGTCTAATTGGGTTTTAGAATTAACTTGAAATTGAATTAAAACATGTTATCACAATCATAGACTAATCATTAAGTAATTAACATCATCTAAGCAAATGCAAAAAGGTTACTAGCCACTCATAGCAAACATGAACATAAACTCAGAATATTGAACATTAGAAATCATGATTAAAGTCTTACAAATGTTTGGAATATGATTACAAATGAGTAGGAAATGATTTCCTAAGTGTTGGTGTTGACTTCTTTGAGAATTTGACCTCCGGATGTTGACTTTTTGGACTTCCAATGCTTCCTGAACTTTTATGGACGAATTTGAGAACTTTGAGACTAGTAAAGGATTGCTTTGTTGTTGTATGTTGATGGTGTATTGAGAAATATTGAGTTGTTTTTGTTGTGTCTTGAAATGAGATTACAAAGCCTCTATTTATACTACTCCTCAAGTCTAGGCTCATCAATGCAACAACTTGGCCTCCAAGGTGAATAGAAAGACCTAGAATAGCAGAGAGAAGGGACTAGAATCGGGTAGAATGAGATAGAAAACATTTTGCAAAATTTTAACGAGCTGACCAACCGATCGGTATCGGGCTCTGACCGATCGGTTGGTTGTGACCTTTGCGACTAACCGGTCAGTTGGATTCATAACCGATCGGTTGGATGTGACAATTCCTTCTAACCGAACGGTTGGTTGTGTTCTGACAGCAACAAACTTGGCTCTTCGTTCTTTGTCCAAACTTGATTATTCCTTGTCAACGAACTTTGGAATGATGAAAACTTGGATTCTTCTTTGTGTAATGCTTGAACGAATTGAATCTCAAGATGGGAATGACAAATCCTGCATTTCCTTCACTTTTTCTTCCTTTTTCCTGTTTTTGGCTACAAATGCTTGCAAACACACTTTGATACAATTATGGTACAAAAGCATATAAAAATAACCGAAAAACATACGAATAACGCCACTAAAAACATGCACAATTTGAGCGTTATCAAATCCCCCACACTTGAACTTTGCTTGCCCTCAAGCAAATCTAGAAATAAAATATCATCCACATGGTACTTCAAAGATGTTTTGGAAAAATGTGATGCAAATCTTCCAAGTACAAGTACAAGTTAGATTCATCATTTTTGAGCTTAGATGATTGAAACATTGAGATGTTTGACAATACCCAAATGATTTTCTTGCTAGATAAACATTACTAATCACCTCACGAAAAAGGAATAAGATATAATTCACTCTAAACACTCATTTTTGGGTGAAGTATAAGAGAAATCACACTCATTGCTCAGTCATGATTTAAATATTACCATAGGTTTGTACAAGAAACATAACTACACCGTCAAGGAGTAAGCACCAAGTATTCATATCAAAAAGGGCTTTTATTCGGGTTAAAGGCTAAAAAGGGATAATAAGGACTTTCGTTCAACTATCTTATGTAAAACAAAATAGATCACTGGCGCGAATTCTTGTATCAAAACAACAGATGGTCACTAAGGATATCCTTAAATTGCTGGCGCATTGTTATTTCCTCAAGAAATCGGATGGTCACTATATGTCATACACTTGATAATTTTACTTGAGTCAAGGATAGGAATAAGACATGGGATAAATTTATAGAGTGTAAATGATAAAGAATATACAAAAATAGTCAAAGTCTACTAACCGAATGTTGCTAGCTATTCTTGAACCACTATCATGTACTTCTTTAGAACTCCATTTTTGAGCGAACAATACTTAATACTATAGCTCATTGGCTATTTTATTCGATATATACTTTTTTTTTTTTTTTTGAACATAACATGAACATAAAATCACTTGTCACCATTCTACTTTGATGACTTATTCTTAACTTTGTTTTGATCACTTCTTTCGGAATTACTACTTTCTTCATACTTCATGATTTCCCACATAACATCCAACTTGTCATATAGCTAGCAACCAACTAAGACTTGACTAAGGGTAGGGCTAGGTTAAAAAGTGTAAAATCTTTTTGTATTTTTCTGGATTTAATCAAAAGAAAAGATAGGCTCAGAAGGTGTAACTAGGGGTATCTAGCATTAAAAATGAATGCTAACAAAAAGGT
Source organism: Artemisia argyi (assembly GCA_030686995.1). NCBI lineage: Eukaryota > Viridiplantae > Streptophyta > Magnoliopsida > Asterales > Asteraceae > Artemisia > Artemisia argyi. Next base: position 76,956,531 of record CM060698.1, on the reverse strand, counting down.
TATATTGGTGGTTAACTAGTCAATGAAACTAGCTAAAAATTTAAAATGGAAGGCTATTTGGGTTAGATCCTAAGATTGCCTCTTATCACATATGCATACTTATATCACAAGAAATGTGATCTCACAACGGTCTCGAAATGATTTACAAGCACAAGTTCTAGAATAAATAAAATCACCGGCACACTCATAAAAAAAGATTTAAGCATAAATAATGTATGTTATATAAGAAATAGGCTCAAATCCTTACAATTTAGTGGAAAGGTTACAATATGTGCTAGCTAATGTTATCGATCCCAGAATGGATTGCAATATTAATCGGGACACATCTCAAATTTCAAAAGTTACCATTTTTACCAGTGGATGGATCCAGTTATTCTAATATATTATCCTAAAAGCGTGAAAACAACTAGATCACCAGGGCAGCAAAATTTAAAATTAAACTCGAAATTTACGGAATATTCTTATTTACCTATTCACCCCCCCCCCCCCCCACACACACACACACTTAAGTTAAGCATTGTCCTCAATGTGATAAACGAACTTCAAGGTATGAAAATAGGGAAATAAGAAAATGAACCGTATTTTCTTTCGTGATTCTTTATTCCAAGTGTCCAAGTTTTCTTCATCATTTCCTGTATCAATCTTAAAACAAACAAACAAACACAAGACTATATGTTTTATTAAAATTAGTGAAACACCCCCACACTTAAGTTAAACCAAGTGATTTAAACTTTGGGGTATAATCACTGAAAATAAACTAAGAATTAAAAATAGCAAACACACGGGTTGCCTCCCGAGAAGCGCTTGTTTTATTTACGAGTCATCAGCCTGACTCAAACTTCACAAGAACTACGCTGATGCGGTTTGGGATTTCCTTTTAGGATATTTTGGTATGAACAATACGTTTTCTACCACAATTCCTTCTCCAGTTTCATCTATATCTTCCAATATGACTTTTTTCCATGCTCTAGGAAGAGCATCATAGATAAAACCTTTTTCATGTGCCCATGGTATATTTTCCATATGGGGTGCCATGAATGTGATAGCTTCGTATTCAGATTCGGGTGGATATTCAATAGAAATTTTGCTCATTTGCTCCTTATCATAATACAACTTAATGCGGTGACCATTAACAATGAAACTTCCACCATGCTTGTCATAGAGTTCGACATATCCAGATGGAAATCCATGTTTCACTATATATGGTCCCATCCATTTGGGTTTGAGCTTAGGAGCTTTGAACTTATATTTCATATTGAAAAGCAGAACTTTATCCTCAGCTTTGAATTCTTTTCTGATTCTAAGCTTTCAGTCATGATAAGTTTTGGTTCTGGCTTTGTATAGCTTGGAGTTTTCATAGGCTTGGAGCCTCAATTCATCGAGTTCATGCAACTGCAAAAATCTTTTCTCTCCAACTACTTTTAGATCGGGATTACAATTTCGTAATGCCCAGTAAGCATGATGTTCAATTTCGAACGGCAAATGACATGTTTTTCCATACAAGAGTCTGTATGGTGTTGTGCCAATTGGAGTTTTATAAGCCGTACGAAAGGCCCATAGAGCGTCATCGAGTTTCCTCGACTAAACGGAAGGATTGTCTTTAACCATTTTTTCGAGTATTCTTTTTAATGCTCTATTAGTATTTTTGACTTGTCCACTGGTTTGTGGATGATATGCTGTAACAAAACGATGATGAACTCCATATCGTTTCATGATTTTCTCCATTTTTTTATTACATAAATGGGTTCCTCTATCACTTATTAAAGCTTTAGGGATTCCATAGCGAGCAAAAAGCTTTTTGAGAAAATTGACAATAACTCGCGCATCGTTTGTGGGTAAGGCTTCAGCTTCAGCCCATTTGGAAAGTAATCAATTGCAACGAGAATATATTCGTATTTGTGGAATTTAGGAAATGGTCCCATAAAATCGATTCCCCAAATATCGAATATTTCGCAAACTTGAATGCTCTTTTGAGCATTTCATCTCTACGAGAAAGACTACCGGATTTTTGGCACGCATCGCAGTTTTGAACAAGAGTATGAGCTTCTTTGAAAATTGTTGGCCAATAGAATCCAGCATCAAAAACTTTTTTAGCTGTGGTGGTAGGACCGTAATGTCCCCCTGTTGGGCCATGATGGCATTCATCAAGAATTTTTCTTGTTTCTGCTCCAGAAACACATCTTCGGATCATTCCATCGGGACACATTTTGAAAAGAAAAGGTTCTTCCCAATAATAGTGTTTTAAATCCGAAAAGAATTTACTTCGTTGAGCATGAGTTAATCCTTTCTTGAGAATATTTCCACCAAAATAATTTGCAAAATCTGCAAACCATGGTATTTCCTCTTCATCAACTTTATCGATGGTTATAAGAGTTTCATCGGGGAAATAATCATCAATTTCATCTTCCTTTAATTCTTCCAAATTTGGATTCTCAAGACGAGACAAATGATCGGCAGCAAGATTTTCTGCTCCTTTCTTATCTTTTATTTCGATATCGAATTCTTGGAGTAGTAAAATCCAGCGGATAAGAAGCGGTTTTGCATCTTGTTTAGCAAAAAGATATTTTAGCGCTGAGTGATCGATGAAAACGACTATTTTGGAAAGCACGAGATAAGATCTGAATTTGTCAAAAGCAAAAACTACGGCTAACAATTCTTTCTCCGTAACCGTATAATTTTGTTGGGCGTTGTTAAGTGTTTTGCTAGCGAAGTATATAGGACGAAAATGTTTTCCTTCACGTTGTCCTAAAACTGCTCCAACAGCAAAATTGCTTGCGTCGCACATAAGCTCGAATGGTAGTGATCAATTAGGTGAAACCATAATCGGAGCACTAGTCAATTGACTTTTTAGTGTTTCAAAAGCTTTAATGCAATCTGCATTGAAATCAAAAACAGAATCTTTTTCAAGAAGTTTTTTCATAGGACAAGATATTTTTGAAAAATCCTTTATGAAATGATGGTAGAAACCGGCATGTCCTAAAAAACTTCTAACGGCTTTAACGTTAGTTGGAGGTGGTAATTTGGTGATAATATCAATTTTTGATTTATCAACCTCCATTCCTGAACTTGATATTTTGTGTCCAAGCACAATTCCTTCGGTTACCATAAAATGGCATTTTTCCCAATTGAGAACAAGATGTGCAGCTTCACATCTTTCGAGCATTTTGTCTAGATTTGAAAGACAAGCTTCAAAAGAATCTCCAAATACTGAAAAATCATCCATGAAAACTTTCATAGATGTTTCGAGCATATCTTGGAATATAGCAATCATACACCTTTGAAAAGTGGCAGGTGCATTACAGAGACCAAAAGGCATACGCCGATAAGCGTAGGTTCCAAAAGGACATGTGAATGTGGTCTTTTCTTGATCAGAAGGATCAATGGGAATTTGGAAATAACCTGAAAAACCATCGAGGAAACAAAAGTATTTGTTGCCTGCTAATCTTTCAAGCATTTGATCCATGAATGGGAGAGGAAAATGATCTTTCCTGGTGGCTTTGTTCAATTTTCTATAATCAATACAAACTCGCCATCCAGTGACTGTTCTAGTAGGAACTAATTCATTCCGTTCGTTGGTCACTACAGTCACTCCTCCTTTCTTGGGAACACAATGAACAGGACTCACCCAAGGACTATCTTCAATGGGGTATATGATTCCAGCGTCAAGAAGTTTAATGATTTCTTTCATGACAACTTCTTTCATGTTGGGGTTGAGTCGACGTTGTCTTTCAACAACAGGTTTAGCACCTTCTTCGAATTTGATTTTGTGTTTACAGAAATCAGGGCTAATTCCTGGGATGTCAGAAGTTTTCCACGCAAAAGCGCGTTTATGCTTCTTAAGAACTGAAATGAGTTTTTCTTTTTGATCATCCTTGAGCAACGAAGATATGACTACAAGAAGAAGTGAATTCTCCTCCAAGTAAGCATATTCAAGATTATTTGGAAGTGGTTTAAGCTCAAGATCGGTGGGTGGTTCTTGAAGAGATGTCTTGATCCTCATTTGATCATTAATGGTAATTTCTTCGAAATTCTCCTCAACTATTTCTCCTTCCTCAACTTCTTCATCATCTTCTTCAAATTTAACTTCCATAAATTCAGCGAACTCTTTATCAAGATTCGTTTCATTTATTTTCTCAGAAGTGGTTGTGAAAGGATCAGAATCGTCAAGTAATGCATCCAACTCTTCCTCAGTGACTTCATTGATTACATCGATGTTAAAACAAGTGTCATCACTAGTATATGGATATTTCATTGCTTTGTCGATTAGAAAGGTAATTCTATCTTCTCCAACTCCTAGATTGAGTTCTTTGCCTTTAACTTTGATTATGGCATCAGCGGTGTTTAGGAAAGGTCTTCCTAAGATTAAAGGTACTTGTCTATCTTCCTCCATTTCTAAAATTACAAAATCCACAGGAAAAACAAATTTACCAACTTGGACAAGCATGTTTTCGGCAACCCCAACAGGATATTGGTATGTATGGTTGGCTAATCGAATACTCATCTTTGTAGGTTTCAAAGTATTGATGGAAAGTTTAGAATACAACGAATAGGGCATCAAATTAATACTTGCACCGAGATTGGCTAAAGCATCGCATGTGATGTTGTTTCCTAACGTGCATGGGATTAGAAAACTTTCGGGATCTCTGAGTTTTGGTGGAACTTTGTTCTCAATAATGGCTGAACATTCTTCATTGAGGAAAGCAGCGGATATTTGCTCTAACTTATTTCTGTTATTAAGAAGTTCTTTCAAAAATTCCCCATATTTGGGCATTCCAGCTAGAACATCAACGAGAGGTATATTGAGTCTAACTTCTTTGACCATCTCAACAAACTTCTTATAACGTTCCTCTTTTTTTCTCTTTTCTAAGAGCTTGTGGGTACGGAATTTTTGGAGTGTATGCTTTGAGTGGTTGGGTTGTTTCTTTGGTTGGCGTTTCAGTAATATCTTCCTTTTCTGCTTCAGCTTCTTCTTCACTATCATCATCGATGACTTGAGTTTCATTGGGATTGACTGGTGGATCGTAAGAAAGACCACTTCTTGTGAATACAACATTGATATGCTCATTTCTGGTAGGTGGTGGACGATAAGTTTTGTCATTTGATCCAGAAGGCTTTGGGTTGGATTGGGTATTACTGGGTAATGTTCCAGGTTGTCGTGAAGAAAATTAATCAGAGAGTCTACCAAATTTTTGTTCAAGATCCTGAATAGAAGCTTGATGATTTTTCTGACCTTGCTCAACTTTGGTTTTGAGATTTAAAAATTGGTTTTTAACAAATTCATTTGTTGATCTTTGAGCAGTCACGAAATCTCTCATCATTTTTTCGAAATCAAATTCTTCTGGTTTTTTGTCAGAGTTTTATGGATTCGGATTGTCTACTCATGGTTGAGAATCACGGTTGTTATCCCTTTGGCGATCTTGCCAATTTACAGAATTTCTTCCGTAATAATTACCATGAAAACCTCCTCCACGGTATCCTCCTTGAACATAATTGACTTCCCCTTCTTTGGGTCCAACCATGGGTTGGTCGTCACATTCGGATGAAGTGTGATTACCTCCACAGTTGTTGCAACCTTCTCGCATTTCTTTCATTTCTCCTTTGATATCTTTGTATTGCGAGTCAATTTTGGAAGTTAAGGCTTCCATTTTCTCCATGAGTTTAGAAGTATCAGAACTTTCGGCAAAAGCAACGGTTTTTCGTAAGGGTTTGGTTTTGGAATCTTTTGACCAATCGAGTTTAAGAAGCACTCGATCTTCAAGCAATTGATATGCCTCGTTGGGAGTTTTGTAAAGAAAAATTCCTCCAGCATCAAGAATTCCTTGAGATGTTTCATCAAGTCCATGGTAGAAGATTTGGATAATGGTTCCTCGTCCTAAACCATGTCCATGACAACTACGAAGTAAATCTTTCATACGAAGCCAAGCTTCGACAAGAGATTCATTGGGGTTTAGTGTGAAAGCACGGATTTCTCCCATGAGACGATCAAACATGGCAGGTGGAAAGAATCGGCTTACAAAAGCTTGCCTCATCTCCTCCCAAGTATTGATAATTCCTGGGGTTAATTCGTTATACCACACTTTGGCATCTCCGGTGAGTGATGATGGGAAAAGTTTGAGTTTAATGGCGTCGACATTGGTATCGCCATATCGAAACATGCCGCAAATTTCTATGAATTCGGCAATGTGTTTGTGAGGATCAGCCCTCGAACGGCCATCGAATTGACGGTCTTTGATCATAGAAAGATGGTGTCCCTTCACAGTGAAGTTGTCACCAAGGTTAACAGCAACAATAGCAGCTCCAGGAGTGGGTGCTACGGTTCGGTTTGTGGCCCACATGGGTTGGTCATCGGCCATTGGAAATGGTTGATTGAGATTTGTAATGGGATGTTCTTTTGAAAGATTAACAAACCAATTGACAATAGAGGAAGATATCCTTTTACGAAACAAACTTTCGGGATCGGATAAAGGTGTACTAAGCTTTTTGGCAGTGGAACGAGTGTTCATACAATTACCAAGAGAATCAAGGCAATTTTCTAAACAAACAAACAAACAAAAAGAAAAATTTAAAAATCAGAAAAAGTAACCATTCGGTTGGATGAAATACCGAACGGTTGGTTGTCTCGGAAAAATTAAAATCTGGGAAACCGACCGGTTGGTTGAAAAACCGAACGGTTCGATTGAACAATTTGAAATACCGATCGGTTGGTTGAAATACCGATCGGTTGCTTGGCTCAGATTTTTTTTTTTAGAAAATGAACAAGAAAAGAAATTGAACTTTAAAACTTATAGAAAACACAATCAAAATCCCCGGCAACGGCGCCAAAAACTTGATGTGCTCACGGTGTGTACAAGTTTTAAATTTATAAACACGATTACCGGATCTAGAAATAACACATACGAGCAAGTGAACTCGTCCGTTATAGCAAGATTGGGTTGGTAAGTCGGGATCGTTCGCAGGGCTTTGTGAGTGATTCTAAGCGTAAGTTTAAAAAGTAAATCTCTAATACTAGCGATAATGATTATAAGATAATTTAAATGATTAAGAACTACACTTGCTTAGACTAGTTAACTACTCATAAGAAAAGCATGATTGTGATAACTTCCTTAACATGTTGGTAATTAGAATTAGTTGGTGTTCTAATCTATTGTTTCTACAAGTTAAACCTTCGTCAAGATTTTAGTTTATAAAAACAAGCATTAGGTTTGGACCAATCAATTCAAGATCAATTCAAGGTTCATAAAGTTGAATTAACAACCTTAAACACAAAAATAGTTTCTCATTTAATCAAATACTCTTAAGAAATGGTCAATACAAAAGGTAACCGAATCATAGACAACAAAGTTACAATTGATTATAAACTACTAAAACTTTCGACCAATTAGGCGTTTATAACAAATCCGATTTGATTAACAAAAAGTATTCTCATTACAATTACACCTTAGTTCCTTTGTTTAGTCAAGAATAATTATGGTGAAAAACAATCTTTCATAGACAAAAGATTATAACTAGTTGAATGATAACAACCCTTTCGGCCAATGATATTATAAGCAACTAGTTAAACTTGACTCAACAAATGTCACTATGAAACTTTAGTCTAATTGGGTTTTAGAATTGACTTGAAATTGAATTAAAACATGTTATCACAATCATAGACTAATCATTAAATAATTAACATCATCTAAGCAAATGCAAAAAGGTTACTAGCCACTCATAGCAAACATGAACATAAACTCAGAATACTGAACATTAGAAATCATGATTAAAGTCTTACAAATGTTTGGAATATGATTACAAATGAGTAGGAAATGATTTCCTAAGTGTTGGTGTTGACTTCTTTGAGAATTTGACCTCCGGATGTTGACTTTTTGGACTTCCAATGCTTCCTGAACTTTTATGGACGAATTTGAGAACTTTGAGACTAGTAAAGGATTGCTTTGTTGTTGTATGTTGATGGTGTATTGAGAAATATTGAGTTGTTTTTGTTGTGTCTTGAAATGAGATTACAAAGCCTCTATTTATACTACTCCTCAAGTCTAGGCTCATCAATGCAACAACTTGGCCTCCAAGGTGAATAGAAAGACCTAGAATAGCAGAGAGAATGGACTAGAATCGGGTAGAATGAGATAGAAAACATTTTGCAAAATTTTAACGAGCTGACCAACCGATCGGTATCGGGCTCTGACCGATCGGTTGGATTCATAACCGATCGGTTGGATGTGACAATTCCTTCTAACCGAACGGTTGGTTGAATACCGAACGGTTGGTTGTGTTCTGACAGCAACAAACTTGGCTCTTCGTTCTTTGTCCAAACTTGATTATTCCTTGTCAACGAACTTTGGAATGATGAAAACTTGGATTCTTCTTTGTGTAATGCTTGAACGAATTGAATCTCAAGATGGGAATGACAAATCCTTCATTTCCTTCACTTTTTCTTCCTTTTTCCTGTTTTTGGCTACAAATGCTTGCAAACACACTTTGATACAATTATGGTACAAAAGCATATAAAAATAACCGAAAAACATACGAATAACGCCACTAAAAACATGCACAATTTGAGCGTTATCATAGTGCAACTTGAGTTTAGCTCAAAAAGTCGTTATAGAGCAAATTTTAGTATGTATGATGAAAATGAATTTAAAAATTTGTGCAAGACCATTTCGAAAGTAATTGTGCAACAGCCACGTGAAAATCCTAGGTCCATCCCAGCCTACGCTGAGAATGTTTTGATTATTGTAGGCCGATATTACACTTATTTTTCCACTTTCTTTGTAGAATTTTTTACTTTTTTATATAGTCATTTTGGAAGTGATTATTATATTCTTCTTAAAAAGTGTCCTACTTCGACTTTTTAGTGTTTGAGAAACTTTTTGCTACAAATTCTGGTTACATGATTTAAAAAATGTAGATATAACGACCATTTTAAACATAAAAATTTGCTTCTAAAAAGTCAAATGATATATTTTTCTTTTACTATCATTTTCCTATGATTTGAATAATCGCATAAAAGTTAAGAATAATATGATAGTACGGTCGCATTTGCTTACTATCATCAATAACGTAATGGAATAGCCATTCTTTAAGGTCAACAATTTGTGCTTCTGATTCATATTGAGTTATGGAATTATCCAGCTGCCATTTATTTAATACAAAATGATGTTTTTCTTATAGACTTTGTAAATTTGTCAATATCGAAATCTTCGGAAATTGATGATGACTAAGTCAAGGTACAGTTACCAATTGTTAAGTCAATATGCTACCAAACTAATGATACGATACACTCCATAATATAATTGTTCACATTTTTTCACATAAGAGCTTGTGTTTCAATTGTACTCTTTATTGTCGGAAAACCTCCCTGAAAATTCAAGTCTTGATTAGGACATGATGATTGTGATTTGTACAATATGAGATAGTTAGTGGTTGTTTAAAAAAAAATGTTCACTTTGTCTACTATTAAAAAAGATATAAATATTTGATCTACATTACCATATTACCTTTACTTAGTAATGTTTTGACAAACTAAAAAAAAAAAAAAAAAAAAAAAAAAAAAAAAAAAAAAAAAAAAAAGTTAACAATTCTAATAAGTTAAAGGTAAAACTGTTATCCTATAAAAAGTAAGGAAAAAAAATCAAAATGATTATGTTTTCTTAAACAATACTCGTATATTTTATTGTCGTGAAAAATTGTTTAACCACAAAAATTTCAATCGAATATATATAATCACAAAATTTTACTAAAGAGGTGTTTGTTTCTACTTATATAGCCAGCTTATGGCTTATTTAGTTTTAGGCTTATGTTTCATAAGCGCTCAATTTTTTTTGCTTGTTTTGACATTTTCCGGCTTATATAAGTTCATGGTCTCAAAATAAGCCACAAAAAGTGCGGTTATGAAACATAAGTCCAAAACCAAATAAGTCATAAGCGGCTATATAAGCCGAAACAATACATATCAAAATAAATTTTAACAACTAAACAAATTGATAACAATGGTGAGTCTGAGCCATGGGTAGCTACTTTTAAATTTTTAATAATTTCACGTACGGCTTTTGACATGTCAACTATCGGCAGATTTAGAAATCTAACGAAATGTGCGCATTTTTTTTCTGAAACAACAAAAGTATGCATTATAAGTAGAGGAAATTATCCCTGCAGGGAACTTATTTGCTGCAAGGTATACACGGGGGATCAATTGTGTAAAATTGTAAAACTTGAGGTCTATATGTGAAAATGTTAAAATCTATGTTTCAAAGAAAAGCAGGTAACTTCCTGCTGCAAACAGCAGCAATGTTATCCCGTTTTCATGTGTGGAATGTGATTAAAACAATCGTTGTTGCATTATTTTAATCTTTAGATGTTGGGCTTTTGTCGGGCTACTGTTTTGGTCCCCTTGCTGTCTAGTTCTTTAACCTGTTAATAGGTTTGGTAGATACATATCGACATATATGATACCGAATTCTGGAATCTTCTTCAAGGTTTCTTCCCCAAATCTGATTTTAATGATCTCTTATTTTTTATATACACACACAAACATGGTACCGATTTTCTGAAGCTTCTCTCTATAAACTTTGCGTGTGATTGATCAAAACCAGTGAATCGTGATATTTGCCAATATATATGTGACCCACATAGTGATTTTCTGAAGCTTCTCTCTGTTGATTTGATGAGTCTTCTTCCACGGTTACATGCCACATAGTGAGCTCCTTTTGCTTCGATCATGTATTGGTATTGCGAAACTCTTTTTTGGTTTAAGGACTTGTCAACCTGTACACATGGAGGAAGCAGCCTTGTTCTTTGACAAACGGTTGCGTGGATCGATAGAAAACATGGTGATTTGTGGAGGGGCCTTCTTTAGAGACTTACAGTGGCGACTCACTTCTTTACCCATTCAATTTGGTGGTTTGGGTTTGTACTCGGCAAAAGTGCCTTCCTCTTATGCTTTTGTGGCCTCGAGGGCCCAATCTTGGGTGCTACAAGATCATATCTTACGGGAGAGTGGCATATGTGGTATGGATGATGATTATATGTGTGCTCTAGATTGTCTTCGTAATACGATTTCAAGCTTTGATTTTAGTGGTTTCACTAATAAGGACACCGCCCCCTCTAAACCCCAACAAACATTAGCGAGTGCATTTTTTAGTGAAATGGTCAAGGATATGGAAGTCTACTTCGACATGACTCTGAGATAGAAAGTAATTTTTGAGTGTCTACAGGCCCCACATGCCCAAGATTTTATACTAGTTATCCCCATTGACGGGCTAGGTCAACATATGTCGCCGGTGGAATATCATACTATCCTTAAGTATCGTCTTATGATTCCTTTATTTCCAGTTGATGAGATATGCCCAGTTTGTCACAAGGCGTGTTTGGATTCCTTTGGGGAACAAGCAGTTCATTGCAAAGAGCTCCCGGGCTTCAAGTACAGACACGATATGGTTAGGTATGTCCTTTTTGACGTTCGTAGGCGTGCTAGGATCTCCGCCAAGAAAGAAGCACCTGTGAACTTTTTGACTAGCCCGTTGGATGGAAGCTCCACACTCAAACCAGCAGACGTTTTAGTGTTTGGATGGGTAGGAGGAAAACATGCATGTGTGGATCTAACATGGGTTTCTCCTCTTGTAGGTTTGAGTAGTCGGGTTTTACAGTAGGACAAGCTGCTTTGAAAGCTGTCTCGCACAAAGTGACAAAACACAAGAAAGCGTGCATTGAAAATCAACATGTTTTTATTCCTTTTGGATTTGGTACTTTTGGTTTCTTTGCACCTGAGGCTGTGGAGCTCCACAACAGAGTCCAACGAGTTATGCATAGCAATGTTATGACACCTAGATCTGCAAACGTAGTTTTTAAAAGAATTGGCTTGCAATTCAAAAAGAGCTAGCAGCGCAGCTTGTTACTTGTTTGCCTTGCACCTCTATGTAAATCGAAAGAATTAATATACACTTAAGTAACTCAGTTTATGAATAAAAAAAATATACATTTTTTTATACTTTTTATTGTTTAGTATTAAACAACAAAAAAAATCCTTAAATAAAAAACTTTTTCACGATACGCATGTTAGCGACAACCTAGAAGTAGCTCATATTCATTAGCCCAGTTTATAACAGCAGCCCAAAAGCTACATCATATCATATATCAGATGAAATCTCTTTCTTTGGAGACCATTGATCACCCATGGAAACTTGTCACAACATTAACACTATATATAAAAATTGCCATCGTCTCATCCTCTTTATACATAGTTTTCCATCGTCCTTTTCATTTCTTTATCACATCTCTATCCTTTTTACTTTGTCTTTGTTCTAATAACACCACAATACATGGCAGACATAAATAATCCCAATAAGTATCCTTTTATTTATGTTTGTATACAAACATACACATAAGTAACAAGTTTGTGTGTGTATGTATGTATCATGCATACACATACACATACTAATCGAACTAGATCCAACATGGATCTAAGACTGTGAGTGTTAAGAGTTTTCGAGCTAAAAACTATCCGGATTAAAAATAAACTCAAGAGATTATACGTGTTGGTCAAAGCCAACTACAGGGTCGATCCGTGTTATTTACTCTCCTAATTTCATTAGTTTCTGGTGTGTACTGGCAAGTATAACAACTAACAAGGTTTAATTTTGGAACAAAACTGGTCATTTTCCAACAAAAACCCAAAAGAATTGATCACTAAAACCCAAACTAATTGACCCACATACCAACTGTTTCGAGCCTAATCTATTACTGTGCTACTTTTCATTTAGAGAAATTTACGACGCTGGTCGCTGGATCAATTTTACACCACTTTGCATAGTTTGGGCTACTTGTTGCTCCGTCACAAAACTAGACATTTATTTTGTTACGCCCATGGTTAGGATATATTATTATGTTTAGGATAAGTGTTTGAGTCGTATTAGGATAAGTCTTCATGTTAGGATAAGTCTTCGTATTTGTGAGATTATCTCATAACTAGTATTTAATGTTTTACCATGAATGAAAGTCATTAAGCTTTGTCAAATAAAAATATATCTTGTCTTCTTCTTCTGTTCTTAAGGAGCTCGCATCACGCTTGAAGGGGTGCTACTATCGATACAACCTTAACGGGTCGTATCATATTCCGCCTCAGAATGGGAAAGGAGACCGCTAATGAGAGTGAACTAATAATATAACTCCTAGTTAATAATCTAAACAAAAGAAGGCTTTTTTAAAGAATTTGATCCACGCGGATAACACAAAGGAGGCCGGGGTGGTCCCGTACTCTTGTTAGTAAATCGTTAGAGCATGGACTCATATACACTTAGAGTAAACTAAACAATACTACAAAAATACAAATACATTTTTTAAGAACCGAGTACATTTATAAAAGATCGAGGTTTTTAATAAAATTAACACTACAGCATAAAATTTTATGAGTGTCCGGAGACCGGCCTTTTTAAACTCGCACTGATTTCGTCACCGGATACACGTGACTTGAAGTTATCTTAAATATATTGTCATATTCGATAAAATATGTTAACAAAAGGTGACGCGTGGAGATATATACTCGTTTGAGGGATAGTCAAATTAGTTGGAAGTATAGTATAGGCTCATTGAATATTCAGTTTATACAATCTTCTTCACAGGTTCCTTTTCTAAATAGACGCGGATCAAAAGTCCATTTAATTTCTTTTACTTTTCCTTATCTTTCACCGGTAATGATCGCTATTACTTTTACATTTCTTAAAATACATAATTTATATAAATATACATCATAAAATACTCCCACACACACTCAAAAATCAAATATAAAAACATTTAGAGGCCCACTTTCACACTATAGAATAGAGGTAACGAGTCTCACCTCTATTGCCTCTTTTTTGCATTGCTCACGCAGTCACGCGTGAGGTTTGATCTAGTAATGGTGTCACTATTGAATTAGGCGATCCAAAAATATATTAAAAGGAGTGAGGATGTGCCTCACGCTTTACCATTACGTTTAGTCTTACATCACTAGAGTTTTTTTCCTTAAAATTTTACCACAAAAATGTTTATTCTTAATGCATTATTTTTTTCTTAACCCACAACTATTTAGTTGAAGAACTTCTTAAATCTCACACAATATGTATCATTGAAATACAGGCTCTTTTGTTTAAAAAAAAATAATAAAATACAGGCCCTTAGGTTCTTAATGCATAATTTTAAAATAAATACTATTTATTTATGGCTATGATGAAGGGTTTTTTTTTTTTTTTTTTTAATACATGATATTGTTAAAATGGTCTCTCGTATGTACACCTTACAAAAGATCTACTTGAATTTTCTTCCAAATTCTCCTACTTCCCACCCAGTCTATAAGTGGAAGTTGCATGTCACCTTCCATTCATTGTGATCCAGAGAAAAAGCGAATCTAAAAGAAAATATCTAGCTAACTTTCATGATTTTTTATTTTATTTTATTTTTTATTTTTTTATTTTTTTTATATATATATATTTTTTTTTTTTTTTTTGAAAGGCAGCTGCTTAATGTGATTTGAACAGCTTCTCTAGCAAAACAAAAAACTGCTTAGTTCGACAAGTCTCACTTACTACATGATGGTAATATCAGCTCATACATCTTTGATTCTCATTGCTTCGATCATAATCATACTAGTTACTAAATCAGAAGCCGAAGCAAGATCACAAGTCATCAAAATAACATGTGATGGAAAACGATCAAACTTTTTTCTATCGAAACTTGGCCGGCATGATGGAAAACTTAGCATGAACAATGCGAACTTCACGTAATGGGATAGCACATGTAGGCACTGCAAATTAGGGGTGGCAATTTTCGAGACGGCACGATAAACGACACGAACCCGACACAAAGTTAAACAGGTTTGGGTTAAGGATAAAATAGGTTTGGGTCAAAAACAGGTCAACCCGTCTAACCCGTTTAATAAACGGGTCGTGTTTGGTTGAGCAAGTGTTAAACAGGTCAACACGTGAACCCGTTTAAGTATATAAGGCTCTAAAATTAAAATATATAACTTAGTTTTAATGTTAGATATGGATTAAATGTATTTTGTTATATTCTTAATATATGAGTTAATTATGATTATAAATCAGATTTTATTGAAATTGACGCTTATTGGTTATAACTCAGATATCATTGAAATTGTCGTATAGTTATTTGTATGTTATTTTTATCATAGTTTAGATCCTTATATCATTTTTGCATTTAAGCTAGTTAAATCAACAAACCACCTATCTTATTCACTGCTGACCTATTTACTTAAATAGGTTAAACGGGTCACAAACGGGTTACACGTGTTATGCAGGTATGGGTTAAGGTTAAGCTTCTTGACACGATTAACAAATGGGTTGTGTTTGGGTTGATGTTATTTCAACCCGCCAACCCGTGAACCCGAATAGGTCAACACGAACACTACTCAATTGCCACCCTTACTGGCGCACTAGACCCGATAGTAACTATGGGCTTGCACAATGCTATGGTGACCTTTCATCAGATGATTGCATCTTGTGCTATGCAGAAGCTCGTTTTGTTCTTTCCAGTTGTTTTTCAAACAATGGTGGTCGAGTTTATTTTGATGGTTGCTATATGAGATTCCAAAACTATAGTTTTTTCGAGGAGTATACGGGGCCTAATGACACTATTATTTGTGGGAATACAACTAGGAAGAGTAGACCATTTGAAGATACAGTAAGGCAAGCGGTTTCTAATGCAGTCACCGATTCCTTAAGAGATTACAATAAAGGCTACTTTGCAAGGGAAGATATTCTGGTGTCGGGTAATAGAAACACATCAATTTATGTGATGGCAGAATGTTGGAGGACTTTGACTCCGGATTTGTGTAGAGTATGCATGATGAATGCATCTGCTTCAATAACGAAATGTTTACCTTGGTTTGAGGGGCGTGCATTGAACACGAGGTGTTTCATGAGGTACTCTGTCACCAACTTTCTCAATCCTCGTACAGGTAACTAAATTTCTTATTTCATTCCATTGATTACCCATGTTGCTAAGCGAAAGAAACATAAATGAAATACTTGACTAAAAGGATGCTGTCACGTACAGTAATCAGAATATATAGTGAAAGAAAATACAGTCACACGTAATGTGTCACAACTCGTAATTTCAGGTCCTTTTTCAACGTCGAAATTTCATTATTTATCTCGGAAAGTTACTATTCATCATTTCAGAGTCAGTTTGAGATTCTGAGAAACGTTCAGAAATTTTACTATTTATGTAACACTATTCATTTCCGGAAGGAAAACACTATTCACATTCATCATTCATTTCATCGTAAATCTAGTTTACGGGTATTTAAATTCACGTAACCGGATTGGTTTAGCTGTGAATTCATGCATCATCAGTAGGGACACGTCATATAGACTGGAGTAGTCTACATATCATCAGTAACATCATCAGCACTTTAGATCATGCAAGGATATGCATTATTTTCATTTACATATGCTTAATTTGTAATTAACGTTACCACTCAGTTTTTACTACTAACATATACCCGACACTCCCGAATACGATCCTAATATATGTTCATACTCATTATAATGATATAAACATTATATTATTAATTTACACGGTGTTTTCAAATCAACTGCTACGTTTTCCGGTCGGAGCTTAAAACTCCGTCGGTTTGCGATATTTCAACCCGATAATTATTTTAACACCCGATTCTCATCTGGAATGTAATTTCATGATTTTTACAACTTCGTCATATTTTATTTCAACTCGTCACAATTTATTTTTAGTTAACTCGGTACCCGATAACACCCAATACACAACCAAAACTAACTAATACTTGCACTAGGTGGACAAGATCATTAATTAGCACACAAACACATTCCTACCACCCTTGTTTCATGCCAACATGCCCCTTTGATATTTCTAATTGACCTTTTATTTACCAAAATACCTAGCTAATAGATATGTATTGGAATACTTCAAGTATACTTTTCATTTTACTTCCTAAATATCAAGAACACATAACTAGCAACTCTCTCTTTCTCTCCATCCATGGTGGTCGGCCAAACATAGAAGAAGAAGGATTTCATCACCAAATTTCAAGCTTTATTATTTTCCTAGATCCATTAGTCTATTCTTTCAAGGTTTTGAAATAAAAATCTTTAGACTAATTAGGTATATTTTGCTACAAAACTCTTCAATCACTCTAGTAAGTGTTCTAATAATTTTCCTACTCTTACATACTCCTACTTGATATATTTTTATGTTCTAGTACAAAAACATGCAAGTATGTTATGATCCATACCACTTTAATTGATTTTTTCTACATATAATGGGTTTTTGATTTTCCTATGATTATTCCCATGAAACCCACCAAAGTTGGTGATGTTTAGGACCCCATGACACCCTAAGAAGGTGTATGGTAGGATTGAGTACTTGTGGAGTTGATTTGAAGTAGTTTGGTTAAGTCTTGAACAAGTTTGGAACCAAGAAAATGAGTTTTAAACACTATTAGAAAGTTGTTGTCCATTTTTGCAAAACGTGGAAACATCAGGGGTTAATGGGTAATTTTTTACCAAAGATTCAGAAAATACTTTCAAAAACGAAGCTATGGGCGAAAGAACGGATAAAAACGAGCTTATAACGAAGGAGATATGATTTTTCAAAGTTTAACGACGAAAAACTATTTTCTGAAAATGTTACGTGCTGTTGCACGAATTTCAATGGACAAAACGAGGCATTAGACGTGTTCTATAAGAGCCGACTTACTGAAAATATATTAGTATATGTTAATACGAAACCGTGGATATAAAGAACATAAGAAACGGACTTATAACGACCGAGATACAAGCTTTTAAAACTCGTCGTACGCTATACTTTTTTCATCAGCACAACACTTTGGAAAATTTTTCTAAGTATTAACCATTTCGCCAAGTGACCATGTTCAACCCCACTTTTCTCATTGATAAACCCATTTCTGGAAAATTTATATCATTGACAAAAAGTTAGTTCACCCAGCCTAGTTTTCAAAACATCCAACCGTTTGTCAAACGGATTAATAACGAATAACATATGGCCTTCTAAACTTTTTCGAAAACTACCCAGAATCTGCCAAAAAAGCCCAAACACCTCACTTCACGGCTATTTTTCTTTATGAATGAGATCCGTATGGACAAAAATTCAGTGTTACGACTTTTAGATAATGTGAAAAACTTCCTAAAACTACTAAGCTTCTTTCCTAACTCTTAATATTCAATATTTCGCGACCAGTTTTGCGAGGCCATTTTGGTCATATTTTCAAGGTATGAAAAGTGTCATTTTACGACGAAAACATTATATTTACCGATAAAACACCAAATAAGGATCGTGGAGTACCGTTTCAACATATTTACATGAAAAGTGTTTATTAACTTAACGAGACGTCAAAAATGTATTTTTCGACGATAAACATTATTTTCAAATTTCACGAGTGGTATCGATAACATACGTATTTGCATGTGTAGCATCATTTCATTTCTTACATTAGAGCCTATCATTCATATTAGGTTGCGGTTAGAGATCATGCCTCATCTCAGTGTATCCACTTTTGTCATCGTAGCTATCGCACCAGGTGAGTCATAGTCCCCCTCTTTTACCATTTTATAAATGTTTTAGGGGAGATACATGTTCAATTACATGTTTTCAACTTTATGCTCGTTTTACATTTAAACTCACTGTTCGTTTTACAATCAAACGCCATGCTTGTTTTACTTGTAATGTGACTTGTCTCTTAAACATTATTATTTATTTATATGACCTCATTGTCATCATTGTTTATATGGCCTCATTGTCATAATCGTTTATATGACCTCATTGTCATCATCGTTTATATGACCTCGTTGTCATCATCGTTTATATGACCTCATTGTCATCATTGTTTATATGACCTCATTGTCATCATCGTTTATATGGCCTCATTGTCATCATTGTTTATATAACCTCATTGTCAAAAATTGTTTATATAGCGGTATTGCCACACTTATCTTTGAATCTAGATACAAGTATTACTTTTGTTCACATAAACCAGATCATATTTGTCAGTGGGTTGTAAACATACAGGTTGCAAGTCTTGTATGGGCGGGGCTTGGAACTGAGTGGATTTACGATGCCTTTGCTGGGAAATCTTCATTCAAATGTTTTACATTACATTCTTTTTCACTAAACTCTATGAACTCACCAACCTCGTGTTGACACTTTAGCATGTATTTTCAGGTATTAAGCAATGGCACGCTACTGGAGGTTTTGGCAGGGCATGGCATGGTCATAGAAGACTCTAATATTCATTTGGGGACCGTTTTTAACTATTTTAAGGGCCTAATTCCGCACTACTTTTAACGATGTAAATTCAATACTTTTGGTTAAACAATTTTATTCTAAATGATTGAAGTGAAAACCATTTTTGTACTTGTGTTGTGATACCAATTGAGTTACACCCCAGCTACATGTAACCTTTCGCTGGACCTGATTTTGGGGGTGTGACATAATGTTGCAACATGAGCAGTAAATAAAGTAAAATATATTGTAGTTTGGGCTCTGGAGTAGGTGCCGGTTAGGGCTCATAAGAGAGAAGAATTCTTATGAGAAATTGGTTAGGAATTTGTTGCCATGAAGATCATTTTTTTTCCCATTAAAGTAATCCCATTAGAAAGTAGCATATATACAAACTTAAAGACATTCTAACAAGGTAGAAATTTTCAATTCATCTAGAAATTTAGAAATTTACTTGGATGCATAAAACAAAAGCTACTAATTATTATTAGTCACTATGCACATTCTTCATCATGTGACTTTAACAAATAGGATCAAGCATAGTTAGGAAACTTACAACATAAGGGATCTATTAAGGTGAATATCATATATAATCTAATTTTAGTGGTAAAAAGTCGAAAATGTCCTTCACGACTTCTGCTGGAAGACATACAATATGTGGTACAAATGTTATTTTCAGGGAAAGTTATTACCTGACATAAACTTTTGCAACCACCTCTAATGTTAAGTTTCGGTTAAAAGCCGACGACAACAGGAATTCAATAAAAAAGAAGAAATCACATCTAAGTGTGATCTTGCCAATTGTATTTACCCTGGTTGTGTTCGGCTTCACACTCATAGTATATGCTTGGAGAAAGAAGAACAAATCACATTGTAAAGGTAAGTTAAACAAATAAAGAAAACTTGGTCTTTGTATAAGAATTTAGTCAATTAATAGTGAAGTGGTATCGTTTGTGTACTCACAATTTAGCAACTCAAGTAAACAAGGACCTGAAGCAAGATTCGGACCTACCATTCTTCAGCTTGAATGAAGTAGTTAAGGCAACTAGAAATTTTTCAACCCATAATAAGCTCGGGCAAGGAGGTTTTGGTGCAGTATATAAGGTAAAAAAATCTTGATAAAAATCCAAATAAGAGATCCATTTACTTTAAAGGTTTTTGGTTCTCTAATGCTTTTACATATTTACATTGTGAAAAGTTATTTCTGAGAAAGCATTATCATGTGATTCTATATACATCTGCAATAAGTAGCAATGATTAAAAAAAAAAAAAAAAAAAAAGTGTATCTTAACTATAAAAAAAAAATGATCTTCAGGGTGTTCTTGAAGAAGGAGGAGAAATTGCTGTCAAGCGGCTATCAAAGACATCAAGGCAAGGACTCTCTGAATTCCAAAACGAAGTTACATGCATTGCTAAGCTTCAGCATTGTAACCTTGTGAAGCTTTTGGGATGTTGTGTTCAAGGAGAGGAAATGATGTTGATTTATGAGTACATGCCCAATAAAAGCTTGGACTCATTTTTATTTGGTTGGACATTAATTCTGATAATTATATAAGATCAGAAACTTTATTAAATTCATTGCATACTCTGTATTAATTAACAGTCAATACAAAATTTTGTGGCAGATAAAAATAACTGCGTGTTACTTGATTGGCCTCAACGCTACCACATTATCAATGGGATTGCTCGAGGACTTCTTTATCTCCATCAAGATTCCAGACTTAGAATAATTCACAGAGATCTAAAAGTGTCACAACTCGCAATTTCATGTCCTTTTTCAGACGTCGAAATTTCATTATTCATCTCGGAAAGTCACTATTCATCATTTTTAGAGTCAGTTTGAGATTCTGAGAAGCGTTTAAAAATTTCACTATTCACATGACACTATTCATTTCCGAAGGGAAAACACTATTCATGTGCATCACTCACTTCATCGTAAATTTAGTTTACAAGTATTTAAATTCGCGTAACCGGATTGGTTTAGCTGCGGATTCATGCATCATCAGTAGGGACACTTCATACGGACTAGAAATAGTCTACATATCATCACAATAGCATTTGCATAATATTCCACTCGTAGGATAATCAAATTAACATTTTTGGTATATTTGACATTTTATGTATGTTTATTTTTAAATAAATGTTAACACGCGATCAATAAATATGACTAACACATCCGACACTCCCCACAATGGTCCCGATATATTTTTACACCCCTTACAACGTCACAAAGATTATAAAATTCATTTACCCGGTATTTTGGAAATTTATTTAATTCATATCATAAGTTTAATATAATTACGACGGTTTTCGTAGAAACTAAACAATAATCACTCAAACACTCAATACTTGTACCCAACATATTTTTACCATTTTTATGACTTTATTATGTCCCGGTTAACTTCGTTAAAATTTATTTCTAGCAAACCCGGTACCCGATTATACCTAAAACTAACTAAATAACACATAACTACTTATAACAAATCACAAATAAATCTCTAGACACCTTCATTAATTAGCCCACAAATCTCCTACTTCCCCCCCCCCTTTTTTTCCGCCCCCCCCCCCCCCCTAATGTCCAAAACCACTTGATTTCTTTGACTAACAAAAATACTTCAAGGATTTAAGATATTTTCTACTTCATTTGAACATGTTCTCAACAAAATAAACTAGCAACTATCATTTCTTTCTCTCTTCTTCCTATGATCGTCCAACCTTCAACAACAAGCAAGAATCATTAATTTTTCAAGATCAAGTATTAAACAAGCTCATCTAGTACTCTTTGTTAGGGTTTTGAAAGAAAAACTCAATGTTTTATAGGTTTTCATCTCCAAAACTCACTAATCCTTCAAAGTAAGTATGTCAAACTCTTTTTCATAATTTTACCAAGTTATTACAATGTTCATATGATTTGTATACAAGATTTACATGCATGTGCTAGTTTATACCACCCCTTTTATACTTTTATAACTTTTAAGCCCTAGAAATAGATAATATGGAAACCCTTGGTAGATTAAATTGGTGGATGATGTTTAGGAACCCATGACACCCTAAGAAGGTGTATGGTAGGTTTTGGGATATTTGGTTATTATTTGGATGGATTTGGACAAGTTACAAACTAGGAAAATCGATTTTTGAAACAATATAAAACCTGCTGTCCCAAATCGCCAAATCCAGAAAACTCAGGGACTCAGGGGTAACTTTTGACCAAAGAATTAGAAAATACTTTCAAAAACGAAGCTTTGGGCGAAAGAACGGATAAAAACAAGCTTATAACGAAGGAGATATGATTTTTCCAAATTTAACGACGAAAAACTATTTTCTGAAAATATACTTGCTGTTGGACGACATTCGACGGACAAAACGAGGCGTTAGACGTAACCTAGAGGAGCCGAACCATCAAAAATGTGTTAGTATATGTTAATACGAAACCGTGGATATAAAGAACGAAGAAAATGAACTTATAACGACAAAGATATACACGTTTCAAAACCGACAAACTCTATTATTTTGACAGCCACTATTAGAAATAATATTCTAACGTACTAAAAACTATATTTTCTAGTAACAACATTGAAGAGCCGTATTCCTTACCCATTGAAGCACGTATGACCAAAAGTTTATTTACCCGACTATTAGATGTCATTTCAAGGTTTTCAAGCGATGAATTAAACACTAACATTTTATGTACAATATATTACAACTAGTTTTGCAAGTCTAGTTAAACATATTTTTCTCAAGTTATGGAAAACATTATACTTCAACAATAACCATTATTTTTAAGTTACGAGTGGTATAGACATCATGTGCATGTACATTCACTACATTACTTCATAATCTAAGTAGATCATATTCATTCATATTAGGTTGCGGCTAGTGTTCGCGCCTTGTTGTCCCGATCATTTCATCATCATTGCACCATCATATCAGGTGAGTTTTCATAGCCCCCGTTTTCAATTCAATATTTTGATTTCAAATCCCACGGGGGAGAATACATTGCATCATTATTTTAATACGGGCCAAAGTATCAAATTATGTACATTGCTTAAGTTACCGTATTACCATGATAAAGTCCCCTATTTATTTATCATGAACCGTTAATTTCCTGTAAGCGAGAGTGAGTGGATAGATCTATTGAGGGTGACACCTTCATCCGTGGTAGTTATACCAACAGTCAAACGGATGCATTTCATGGCTAACATCATTAGAGTGCCTGGTAAAACACTCTGGTGGGGCATGTACTTCATGAGTCAGCTTCGGTGTCATGAGCTTAAGGGCTAATGTACGATTTTATTAATTATGTGACATTTGGTCATGCACTTTATACTTGTGGTTACCGTAAAAGCATTTCATTTACATAAACCTATGATTTCTCACCAACATTATTGTTGACCGTTTTTAGCAATGTATTTTCAGAAAATTAAGGTAGCTCATGTGGCTTGCATTTGGACCTACATGGAGTCGCGGAGTCGACGCGTCTCACTTTATATATATTTTCTGCACTTATGAAACGTTTGATCTTGTTAAACCTATTTTACCTAAATTTGCAACACCTTTTGGGACCTTATTTTGTAAACTCTGAATAATTTTTAATGATCAAACGATATATTTTATAAACGACACTTTAGGTCGTTCAATATAACTGTAACTGTGATGCTATGGCAGTCACCCCAGGTATTCCATTCCGCTGCTAAAACAGGTATTTTGAGGGTGTGACAAAAAGCGAGCAACATTTTACTTGATTCAAACATGAACCCAAAAATCTCAGACTTTGGCTTGGCTAGAATGTTCAAAGAATATGAAACCGAAGCTAACACAAACAAAGTTGTTGGTACACCGTAAGATTTTATTACTTATACTTTTAATTTAGCCTTAAAGATATTTTACACATCATTACTGTTATGCATGTACTTGTGTTCCCACTTGGCTGGAATAGATATAATCCTAACTCATTCCTTTTGCAATCCTACCACTTCCAAGAGTTATAGCATGCTTCTCAACTTCAACCTCCCAAAGTTGGAATGCTTTCAAGTTAGGCATGGTTCATTGTTGATATACTCTAAAGTTGGAATGGTATCATGGTGGAATGCTCTTTGTTTGGCCTATAAATAGGAGCATTCTTGGCTTAAAGAGTATACAAAAGATTGTTGTATGTGATTTCACATACTTGTACCTTTAGCCATTTTATTGTTCCATGTACTATCTCCACATTTTAATCCATATCTTAATAGAAGTTTACTCCTTTCGACCGTGGTTGTAGGTCGTTCAAAACCGAATGACTGAACCACGTAAATACTTGTGTTGATCATTTTACTTGTATCATATTTGTTTCTTTAAGTTGCCATTTTCCGCTTTGTGACTAATATGTGACATTGGGGGTTTCATTATCATTAACATTATAATTGGACTTCATTGCGCTGCAGAGGTTACATTTCTCCAGAATATGCAGCAAATGGGCTTTTCTCAATAAAATAAGATGTATTTAGCTTCGGTGTTTTGGTGTTGGAGATTGTGAGTGGGAAGAAAAACAGAGGATTCTCTCATCAAAGTCACCACGATAACCTTCTTGGGCACGTAAGTTCCATAAAATAGGACTCAGTCTCCTAAAACTTGGTTGATACGAATTTACCTTATCTTATTTATCTTTCAAAAATTGTTTAGGCATGGAGATTGTACAAGGAAGCCAAGCCCCTGGAACTGGTTGATGCAGCTTTAGGGGACTCGTGGAATGTTTCTGAAGTGCTGCAATCTATTCATGTTGGTTTATCATGCGTGCAGCAACAAGCAGACGATAGGCCATATATGTCGTCTGTGGTTCACATGTTGGGTGGTGAGGGTGCATTGCCTATGCCAAAAAAACCAGGGTTTTTTACAGACTCTACTCTAATAACGCCACCAAATGTCTCAGCTTCAATCAATGAAGCCACACTTTCACAATTAGATGCTCGATAATAGACAAATGGCATTGTAACTTACCTGTATTGGAAGCTCCCAAGCGAAGAAATTTAACCTCATTTCCGAATGTAAGAAAACTGCTGATATTATTAGATGCTCGGTAATATCTTTGTTAGTGTACTACTTTCCTGTGTATCTATAGTGGTACATTACTTCATTTACCCAAGTTTTAATTCGGTTAAGTCAATACTCATTACTCCCTGTATGCTTATATGAAGTGATCTGAACATCAAGGATAACATTTAATGCATAACATGATTGAAGTGTGAAAACAAATTGCCAGAACACATAGAGATGACAACGGGCGAGGAAAAATCCGCGGCCCGCGAATACCCGCCCGGGATCGGTGGGTAACCCCGTCAAATTTTCACCCATAGATGCTTCGTGGGCTGAAAAGTGATCCCGATGGCGGGTGGCGGGTAACGTATACCCGTTGCGGGTAAACCCAGCCCGCAAACCTGTGACACCCGTATAAAATACACGTGGTTACCCAAACAAGCGCTAAGTATAAATAAAGTCATGTAATTATCGGACAAGGGTAGAGACTAGATTGATATAAAATACTAACTACATAACTAACATATTGTTACCTCGAGTAGAAGTGACTGTCGGAAACTGTAGCAACCTAACTAGAATCATCACCTATTCGGCGATGCAGTAACTTTTGTGTGATGTTGTTGAGTTCCATGGTTTTTTGGTCTATAAAAGGGGGAGTAGTGGGAGCCAGTTATGGCTCATCATCTTTTGCTAACAATTTACAGTACGTTGACATTAGTGGTCTTAAAGACGGAGCTTCTTGGATGCAAAGAAATCCTACGTGTACCACTCTTAATGCAGCTTTCAGCAACAAGTGATTATCAGTAGCCTTAACAAAAAATCAACTATTGGTTCTTTAATGGCGTATGTGACTACCAAATTAGGAATCCAATTGCCTATAACTCAAGTAAATGGTGTAAAGATTTTCAAGACTTATACATGAATGGATACATTATACACACAAATCATGTGAGCGAAAGCAAAAAAATCAAAATTTACGATACAATACAATAAATTATGGGAAGTTTCTTCCTCCATAGTGTTTACCTTGGGAAGATATGACTCTGGGAAATGGTAGCAACTGAACCAGAATCATCCTGGTTAAAGTAATGATGTAACTTTTGTGCGATATCATTAAGTTCCATGGTGTTTTCGTCCATAAAAGGAGGATTAGAGGGAGCTGGTAACGGTTCATTATCTTTTGCCAACATTTCTAGTACTGTTGACATGGATGGTCTTAAAGATGGATCTTCTTGGGTGCAAAGAAGTCCTACTTGTATAACTTTTGTCGCGACTTTCTGGTAGTTACTATTAGGATAACAATGCATCATTAAGTTTGGGTCGAATATTTCCTCCACTTTATTTTGCTGAAAATGCATCCATGCCTGTTTTATCCACGAATAATAGTTAGAAAATATAGAAAATAAAGTTCATAAGAATATTTAAAATTTTTTTTTTTTTTTTGTAAATCATACTTACGATTGCAACTAAGCTATCAGTATATTCTAAAGTTTTGCTTCTGTTGTTTTCCATTCCAGTGACGATCTCAAGCAGTAACACCCCGAAGCTATAGACATCTACCTTTTCGGTTAATTGACCATGGGCTAGGTACTCTGGAGCCATATATCCTCTGTTAACATAAATAAAAGAACAAATTAGTGACCACCTTACTAACAGGAATCACATAAAAATGTAATGCACTCTAGCCGTGTCTAAAAAAATACACTTTTCTTTTTGCACTGACAAAAGTGATCGAACTTTCCAAATTTCAGGTTTAGGGGAAACCAATGCAGTAATGGGTATCAGATCAAAATGATTATGTGACCTTTCATGTGTCGTTAACCTTGACCATGTTGACTTTTACTTTTTTTTTCTGACTTGACACGTGAAAACCAGTAAACGTATAGAATTACCTTATAATATAAGCTTATGAAAGTTTGGATTTTTTTTCTGTGCAAACAAACTTAAATCCTCAAGGAAGAAACGTATCCAAACTTTATTATGTTTTCTGCAATATGTTCTATATAGATATGTTACCTGTTTCTTTTATTATCTATTTATCTGCAAAGGATGAAAGGATCTTGCAGATTAGTTAAGTAAGGTGTGATTTTGAATGCTCATGCTTAGGCTCTTTTCTAGCATGCACCTTTTCTCGTATACAGTGAATTAAAATTACAATGGTGGGTCGAAAATAAAGGTACTCACAGTGTTCCTGCAATGGCGGTGCTGATGTGGCTCTTATCATCTTGAAAAGATCTGGCTAACCCAAAATCAGCTATTTTGGCACGAAGCCTCAAGTCTAACAAGATATTAGCAGCTTTAATATCCCTGTGAATGATCCTGATTTTGGTATTCTCGTGTAGGTAAACGAGGCCTTCTGCTGTACCAATGAGAATATTAAATCTCTTCTGCCAGTTTAGGACCTTTCCTTTTGTTGCATCTGTAAAATGTTTATACAACCATAAATACATCTCAAATCAAAAGGATAAGATTGGATTAAACTTTGGTCCAATTTATAGTATTGGTATCTAACTTTACAGGCCAGAAAAAAACATCAAGGTTTCACGAATTTCGATTTAAGGTAATCTGAGCCGATAAGCGTTATTTTGATGGTTATTCTGGCCTAAAATAAGTTGGTTATCTAAGAAGTTAGCCATATATGAAATAACGACCATGACAAAATTTTAACTAACCAAAAATGAAGTGGTCGAGACTCATGTTGGGTAGATATTCATATACAAGAATGCTTTCAGGTCCTGAACAGCTGCATCCCAGCAGTCTAACCAGATTTTTGTGTTCAATACTGCTAATCATGTTAACTTCATTGTAGAAATCGGCTGCTCTGAATCTGTTGTTGAAATATAGCCTCTTCACAGCTATTTCTCGTCCATCAGAAAGAACTCCCTGAAAGAAATATCATTGTTAACATTATATATCTAAAACATTTTTAAGTCACAAAAAGGTTTATCAGGATAGACTTGACTTTGACGATGTGTTTGTAGCAAACGTGGCAACTCAATGTATGTTTTTATGTCTGATTTCTAAAACATGTAAAACTCATATATTAGCTTAAAAGCTGGAAACGGGTCGAATTAGTCAAAAAGATCATATGAATAGAAGATCGTCCAAGTGTACTTTAATGCGTAAAAGTCATATAAATCATTGTGCTCAAATACAACAAATAAATCACAACTAAAAGAACTCAAAATTTGGTAAACACAATTTAATAAGTACTTATTACCCGTTTTACAATACCCTTTACCCAACCCATTATCACCTCTAGATTAAGGTTTAAGCTAAGAACCTTGTAGACAGACCCAAACCCTCCTTGCCCGAGCTTATAGGACTCGTCCCAGTATCTAGTGGCTTTCTCAACAGTGGAGTATTTGAAGTTCAAGCTACTATCCTTAAGCGTCTTTGCCAGTCTTCTGACATCATAAGAACCTAAAACGATAAGATTTCAGTAGTTTAGAATTGCATTTTACAACATGATCAAAAGATGTAGTTTGAGATATACCTTCCCTCTTCTTCTGTATATATCTGTGTTTCCAAATATACAAAACAATCATCATAGCAACCGTAAGAACCGCTACAGAACTAACAACCGAAACTACAATAGCAATTATCTTCCCTACAAACAAATAACTCTTCAGTTAGCAACTTGTAAAAGATATGATACCAAAATTAATGATTCGATAGTTCTATTCAATCTTATAAGTTATTAGTTTGTTACCTCTATTGCTAGAGCTACTAAGGTCTGCAGATACAGGATTGAGAAAATCAGTATCCGAATACCTCATGAAACAACCCGTGTTCAATGCACGTCCTTCAGACCATGGTAAACATTTGGTTATTGAAGCATATGCATTCTCCAGACACGCCTTACACAAGCTCGAATTCAAAGTCCTCCAACAGTCTGCAAGCACATACACGGACTCATTTCCAGTGCCAGACACCAGCATCTGTTCCCTAGCAAAGTAATCGCTGTCTTGTGATGCATCCGTTACAGCTTTCAAAACTGCCTGTCTAACCGTATCTTGAAATGGTCTACTCTTTCTTGTCATATTCCCACAAAAAATAGTGTCATTAGGCCCGCTAATCTCTTTATAAAAACTATAGTTCTGGACACGCATAAAGCAGCCATCAAGATAAATTCGACCACCATTGTTTGGAAAACAGCCGGGAAGAACAGTACGAGCTTCTGCATAGCACAACATGCAATCCATTGATGAAAGGTCACCATAGCATTGTGCAAGTCCATAGTTACTATCGGGTCCAGTGCCTACATGTGCTGTCCCATTACGTGAAGTTCGCATTTGTGCTCCCACTTTTTCCATCATGCCAACAAAGTTTGGCATGAAAAGAGTTATATTGTTTTCTCTTTGATGCTCACATGTCATTCTGAGGACTTGTGATCTTGCATTGGCTTCTGATCTTGTTGTTAGTTGTAGTATTATGATCAGAACAATGAAAATTGTGGATATATGTGATGAACTATGCATCA
Organism: Artemisia argyi; assembly: GCA_030686995.1. NCBI lineage: Eukaryota > Viridiplantae > Streptophyta > Magnoliopsida > Asterales > Asteraceae > Artemisia > Artemisia argyi. Next base: position 76,926,776 of record CM060698.1, on the reverse strand, counting down.
TGCGTCAATCAAGTGTTATGGATTCAAGTTGTGGACAAGAATGTGTGAGTTTGTTGGTAACGAAATCAACCAAAAGACCGAAAATATATAAGATTTCGATTTACCATGTGTTGGCATATATAAACGTGATAACATAAAATGAATCATTATGTGAAGAAGGTGCTAAAGTTGGGAAATCATGAACAATTTAATAATAAGCAGAATCAGAATATGTTGATTTTGTTAGGTGTTTCTAGGTAGCAAATAAAATCAACAATGTGATAAGTCAAATAATGTCATGTGAAAATCCATGATATGCAATTCGAATGGTCACATATTTATTTCCCATGTTAGCATTAACTAAGGATTATTATCTCTAGTTTTAATATTTGTTCTATTAGTCTTCCTAGTGTAATCATGGGATGGTTACACCTTGTGGTTGTCATTTTCCTTTATATATAAACTCTTGAAGTAAAATGGAAGATAGAAGATTATTATCAAAGAGAACTGTGGTTCATTCTCGCCCTAAGAGAATACTACATATATTTTCATTTCAAGCTCTGACTCAGACCTATTAATTGGTATCATGAGAGCTGTAGCAACAAACAAGGAACGAATTGAGAACTTGGAGGCAGCGTTGGGACAACTCCAACATGGAATTGATCAGCAACTGGTTTGCCGATGAGTTTCAACACTTGGAGGACCTTGTGATGAAACTTTTGATGCGAATGTGACTACCCACTAGCGATCTGATTGCCTATGACACAAGTAAATGATGTGACAATGTCCTAAACATATCCGTGAATGGATGTACGAATGAAAAAATGAAAAACAGAAAACTGATGAGTATATAACAATGTACAACAAAATAATAAAGTATATATGTCTTTGTTGCTTAATCTAGGAAACACACTAATGACTAATGCCCCTACATGATAATATACAAAACTAATACGTATTACAGATCTTTTGAAGCACCGTCACTATTCTAGGAATCGATACCTTGTACACACAAATCATGTGAAAAAAAAAAAAAAAAAAAAAAAAAAAAAAAAAAAAAAAAAAAAAAAAAAAAAAATCTAATTTTAAGATACATTACAAAAAATATGGGAATTTCCTTCGTCCATAGTGTTTACCTCGGAAAGAAATGACTATGGGAAACGGTAGCAACTGAACCAGAACTATCCGTGTTAAAGTAATGTTGAAACTTTTGTGTGATGTCATTGAGTTCCATGGTTTTTTCGTCCATAAAAGGGGGATTAGAAGGGGCAGGTAACGGTTCATCATCTGTTGCTAACATTTTGAGTACCGTTGACATTAATGGTCTTAAAGATGGATCTTCTTGGGTGCAAAGAAGTCCTATATGTACCACCTTTATTGCCTCTTTCTGGTAGTTGCTATTGGGATACAAATGCATCATTAAGTTCGGGTCGAATATTTCCCCCACTTTATTTTGCTGAAAATGCCTCCATGCCTGTTTCATCCACAAATATTAGTAAGGAAATATCTGGAAAATAAAGTTCATAGGAAGGGATTTTTTTTTTTTTTTTTTTTTTTTTTTTTTTTTTTTTTTTTTTGTAAATTATACTTACGATTGCAACTAAGCTGTCGGTATATTCTGAAGTTTTGCTTTTGTTGTTTTCCATTCCAGTGACAACCTCAAGCAGTAACACGCCAAAGCTATAGACATCTGCCTTTTCGGTTAATTGACCATGGGCTAGGTACTCTGGAGCCATGTATCCTCTGTTGACATTAAAAGAAATGAACAAATTAGCGGACTCTTCATTACAGGGCAATATGCATAAAAATGTAACACACTCAAGCCATAGTTAGGAAGAGTGTGTGTTTTTCTTGCACCGACAAAAGAATCAAACTTTCCAAAGATTTAAAGGAATTAAACCCGGTTACAGGTTACTTGGTCAATACGAAAATGTGGCCGTTGATGTGTCATGTTTGTCTTATTATTTGCTAAGGATCTTATAGATGGGTTGAGTAAGGTATGCTTTTAGATTCTGAATGATCATGTTTTAGTTCTTTCAAAGCATGCATCTTTTTCATACACAGAAACATTGTATTACAATGGTGGGTCAAAAATAAGGTACTCACAGTGTTCCTGCAATGGCGGTGCTGATGTGACTCTTATCATCTTGAAATGATCTGGCCAACCCAAAATCAGCTATTTTGGCACGAAGTCTCAAGTCTAACAAGATATTAGCAGCTTTAATATCCCTGTGAATTATCCGGATTTTGCTATTCTCATGTAGATAAACGAGGCCTTCTGCTGTACCGATGAGAATATCAAATCTCTTCTCCCAGTTTAAGACCTTTCCTTTTGTTGCATCTGTATAAAGTTTGCAAAATCATTAATACATCTCAAATTGTGACATTCATGATTTCCTTAACTGAAGCAATAAAAATGGGCGACTAACTTTGGTCTGGTTTTTATTTTCAGTAACAAACTTATTTTGGTAGAAAGGACATCAAAATTTCACAAATTTCGATTTACAGTAATCTGGCCTGATAAGTGGCCAAAATAATGTGACAACCAACATGTCAATAAAATTTAACCAGGTTGAGCTTTTTTCCTAACGTGGGCCAGAAGGCCTTATATCACGCAGTCAGGCTTAAATCCAAATATTTGAATCTTTGATGGTTATTCTTGCCTAAGATAAGTTGATTATCTATGCAGTTAGCGAAATAAGGAATAACAATCATTTGCAAAATTTAACTAACCAAAAATGAAGCGGTCGAGACTCATGTTGGGTAGATATTCATATACAAGAATGCTTTCAGGTCCTGAGCAGCTGCACCCCAACAGTCTGACCAGATTTTTGTGTTCAACACTGCTAATCATGTTAACTTCGTTATAGAAATCTGCTGCTCTGAATCTGTTGTTGAAATACAGCCTCTTCACAGCTATTTCTCGTCCATCTGAAAGAACCCCCTGAGAGAAATATCATAGTAACATTAACATTTATGCCACAAGAAAGTTTATCTAGTTAGACTTGACATTGATGATGTGTTTGTAGCAAATGTGGTGATTCAATTCATGATTTAATGTCTGGCAGCAAAAACACGTAAAACTGATATACTTGCTTAAAAGGGAGCGGGTCGAATTACTCAAAAGATCAAAAGTCGTCCAGAGTGTATTTAAATGCCAAAAGGCTAAAACCTTATAAATCACTGTGTTCTAAGAACGATCAATTGATTACAATTGAAATAACTCAACTTAGTAATCATACTGAAAATTACTTGTTACTGGTTTTAAAATACCCTTACCCAACCCTCATAATATCACCTCGAGGTTTAAGTACAAGGTACGAACCTTGTAGACAGTCCCAAATCCTCCTTGCCCGAGCTTATTGGACTCATCCCAATATCCAGTGGCTTTCTCAACAGTGGAGTATTTGAAGTTCAAGCTACTATCCATAAGCGTCTTTGCCAGTTTTTTGACATCATAAGAACCTGAAACATTTAGACATAATTAGCTCATTACACGAATACAGCGGACTAAGTATGTTGTTAGTTGTTACTAAAAACTTTTAAAATGTATGAATTATACCTTTCCTCTTCTTCTGTAGATATTTGTGTTTCCAAATATACAAAACAATCATCATAGCAACTATGAGAACCACCACAGAACTAACAACCGAAACTACAATAGCAATTATCTTCCCTACAAAACCAATAACACTTCAGTTAGCAACTTGGAAACGGACGAAAATAAATAATTGCTATGTAATATCATGAATTATAATTTTGTTACCTCTATTGCTAGAGCTGCTTATGGCTGCAGGTACAGGATTGAGAAAATTAGTATCCGAATACCTCATGAAACAACCCGTGTTCAATGCCCGTCCCTCAGACCATGGTAAACATTTCGATATTGATGCAGAAGCATTCTCCAAACATGCCCTACACAAGCTCGAATTCAAAGTCCTCCAACAGTCTGCAAGCACATACACGGACTCATTTCCAGTACCAGACACCAGCATCTGTTCCCTAGCAAAGTAATCGCTGTCTTGTGATGCGTCCGTTACAGCTTTCAAAACAGCCTGTCTAACCGTATCTTGAAATGGTCTACTCTTTCTTGTCGTATTCCCACAAACAATGGTATCATTAGGCCCACTAATCTCTTTATAAAAACTATAATTCTGGACTCGCATAAAGCAACCATCAAGATAAATTCGAGCACCATTGTTTGGAAAACAGGTAGGAAGAACAGTACGAGCTTCTGCATAGCACAAAGTGCAATCATCCGCTGAAAGGTCACCATAGCATTGTGCCATCCCATAATTACTATCAGGTCCAGTGCCTACAAGTGCTGTCCCATTACGTGAAGTTCGCATTTGTGCTGCTATTTTTTCCATCACGCCAACAAAGTTTGGTATGAAAAGAGTTTGATTGTTTTCTCGTTGATTATCACATGTCTTTTTGATAACTTGGGATCTCGCTTCGGCTTCTGATCTTGTTACTAGTTGTATTATTATGATCAAAGTAACTAAAATCAAGGATGTATTTGATGCATTATCCATCACGCATTAACCAAGTGGTTCTGAGTTCAAGTTGTTGTCCAGGTAGTCCAAAAGTGTGCGAGTTTGCTGCTAAAAAAAATCGACAGAAGGACCAAAATATATATCCTTTAGATTGATCATATAATGACATAGAATGAAACAATGTGTGAATAAGCTATGGTGTGAAAATGGGAAATCATGAACACTTTTAAAATAAGCGGAATCAGAATAAGGTCATTTTGTTAGGTGTTTACAGGTAGCAAATAAATAAAGTCAACAATAGGCACCGACTATGATTACTGTTGACTTTCATACTATGTTCACTTCATTCATATTTGTATTCTTGCTACAATATTTGACCCAACATATATAGTACTATTGTTAAGGTATTATTCAGACTAGGGGTGTAAACGAGCCGAGACAACTCGCGAGCAACTCGAGATCGACTCGAAAAATACTCGATTCGACTCGATTTTAAACGAGCCGAGACAACTCGCGAGCTACTCGACTCGACTCGATTACACATTTACACCCAATATATATATATATATATATATATATATATATATATATATATATATATATATATATATATATATATATATAGGGGTGTAATCGAGCCGAGACAACTCGCGAACAACTCGAGATCGACTCGAAAAATACTCGACTCGACTCGATTTTAAACGAGCCGAGCTCGAGCATGTCATTACTCGGCTCGACTCGGCTCCTTTACACCCCTAATTCAGACAGGTAAGAAACAATTTTGTTGTTTGAATTGTTTTATCACAAGTTGGAAATGTCATTTTTGTTGTTTATGCCTATTAGTAAAAAAAAAACAAGCACTAATTTAATATTATGTTTAAGTAGTTGATAACTTGTGTTTACAACTAGATAAGATCAAATCAACCAGCATTTGACTTGGAGCCCACAGACATTGGGCAAGACAAAACATGCCACCTCATACTTCCGAGCGGAAAACCCACCTTCTTTCTTTGTACCGGTTGCAAACAAGGATCTAATTCATTTCAGTCAAAAAGATGAAGCTGATGTGATGTTAAGATGGCTGACCAAATCTGTTAAAACTTAAAAGGGCTTCTGCTCCCTCCACCATTTACTTAATATTTTTACATTTTTACGTAGAAGTGAAAATGTTTATTAAAACTAATGAAATATTGACACCCATATTTAAGCTAGCAATCATTTTTTTTAACTTTCTCATTGGGACTTATAAGAATGAGAATCAAGTAGTCTTTATGCTTTTGCAACATTTATCACTCTAATATTTTAGGTATAGTACAAGTAGCTTATGTATTATCATGTTTAATGTTATAGTTGCAATTAAATGCGTGGGCCTATGAACAAGTGAATTACGACATATATAAAGACAGTGGTGACCATTCAAACCAGAATATAATACGTATCACATTTCAACAACCCTTAATCAGATTGTGGGCCAAGGGTGTTGACATATTAGCAAATGCTATGTGCTGTACAATTGTACAAAGATGTAAGAGTTAACTACAGTTAGGGTCTCTGTGGTTTACCGGGTAATTCATTTTCAGTTTAACGGGGTTTGATCTAAAGTGAAACCCACATTTCGGGTTTTTGTTCATTTTCCGTTAACTGTCGGTTTGACCAATTAACTACTACGCTATAAATAAAACAACATTGCATGTCTAACTCGTGTGCCTAAATATATGTCTAATGTTATGTGACACAATTCTATTGATTACAATAGATGAACGTGAACCCACTACTTCACAAACTAATAAGACACTTCCACATACATAAAATTAGTCATCCATTTAGATCTCCTAATCATTTTCCTAGCTAAAATACATTTGTTTTGATATTGTAAAATGACTTAAATACCCTCCAATTCATTTTTCATTATTTATTTATTTATTTATTTATTATTATTATTATTATTATTTTATAAAACATCACTTTTTTAGAAATTTACAGGATTTATAAAAATTAGTGGAAACCGAGATACTATCTGAGCCCTTACTCTTTTAGTTATAGCAAAGTTAATTCTACTAAAGATATGAGTAGTAGCACGTGCATCAATGTCTTGAGACACATAAAATTTTCGGATTCGCTTCAATAAGGTCCCGCATCATTCTCAAGTTTCCCAAAAGAAAAGAATGAGAATGGGAGAAACTCATATCCAATATTTGCGCACTTAGTCTCATACTTGACGCGTTTACATTGTGCGACCACAATCACCGCAGGAACAAATACAAAATCAACCATGCCAGTTTGCGTCAAAGGTGATGACCCTGTCAGATCAACACATACATCAAGCTCTCCGTCCCACGAGTAGAGCAACATATCAGCTGGACGTAAGGGTTTGTCCCTTTCTCCACTAAGCCCAATATCAACTTCTTTACAAGCTGAAATCCCCGAGAACAAATATCAGCGATGTTTAATAACAATAAAACTAGCGCACGATACAGCATGGTTCCTATAAATATCCCTCGTAAAGACCTTGGAACAAGCTGAGCACGGATCTGAACAGAGAATATGGGAACACCTAACCGATAGCACAACACACATCGGCTGGTTGTTGTGGTCGCAGTAGTGGTCGGATTTTATAGAGAGAGGAAAAGAGTGAGGGTGTGGATGTGTGTTTACGTTGTGAGAAAATGATAAAAATGTAAAAGAGTGTATTGTGTGTTAGTTGATGGACATGGGTTCATCAGTTTTCTTTAATAAAATACATAAAGTGACAAAAGTACCTTCCCATTAACTATCGAACAAAGTCAATTAACGGAGTTAGAAAAAAGGGGTGATATATACACCACTAAAAGTGATGTGCATACTACCAATCATGCATAGCGGTGTTGTATTGTGTGCATCACTGGTGTGATTTAATGGTGAAAGAATCAAAAAGCGTGGCGTACATGTTAACACTCTAGAAAAAATGAACCAAACCTGAAACGAGTGTTTCACTTTTGAACCAAACTTGAGACTTTAAAAAGTTAGACCGAATCTGAAGTATACAACAAATCACAAGGGTCAAAAATGTAGTTAACTCAAGATTTAAATAATGTCGCTTATACATGACACATTCGTTTCAGATCACGACGACTTCACATCATTTACAAAAACTTGTATACACAAACATATTCTATGTTATAGAAAGTGCTGGAAAATGACGTCTGTCTATTTTATAGTTTGAAATATAATTTATCCATCACCAAATAATTATGAAAACACACATTTGAATATAGATAACTAGTTTAAGGTCTGGCCGTTAGCCGGCTAGCTAAAAGTTTTATTATTAAACATAAAAATATAATACAAACATGATATAAAAATTTAATACGCTAAATGTAAAAATTTAGTGTGCGACATGGTATAGTGAACTCTTATTCCCGACTTTTAGTTGTTTTTATAAAGATAGATGTATTATTATTATTATTATTATTATTATTATTATTATTATTATTAACTTATCATGGTCGCTTAAACATAAGAGTATCTTAGTCATATAACAAATACTAACTGATAGATGATCAAAACTGGTTATATTTACATGCGAAAAAAACTTTTGATGAATGACGTTAACGAAATACCGTAAATTTTTAGAAAAAATAATGTACATGAATAACTCATAGACTTAAAAAATAGACTTGACTCGTACTACATATACAACATACCTACTTCAACCGGAGTGAGGTATGGGTCGCACATATTCAACATATGTCATAGTTATTTCTTTCTTTTTATTACTACCGATCATTTTGACATATGTTTCACTCTACTTCTTACGATCATTTTAAAGTCTATGAAACACTTTTCCTGTTATTCATGTGTATTTATTAGTTAAAGCCTACACACATTTCAATCCAATAGTTCCAAATTCTTAGTTTTGTCAAAGAACTTCCGCGATCACATAGTTTCTACAACTTTGTTGTAGCACAATGTCATCTTAACAAGTTCTTAACAAAGTGACTTAGAGTGAAACCTACGCAACAAATAATATTGTTTCTACAAGTACTCGCACTAAAACAACTGTCACCGAATCAGCAATTTATGCTTCATGATTGTCAACTAAATCTAACTAAATACCCAATTATGAACAGCTAACACACCATGTAAGCTGGTTTATACAACTCAAACCAAACAATAATACGTAACAACAAAAGAAATGTTATAGGCTGTGGGCGCTGTCTTTTTTTATTTTTTTTTTCTTGGTGGTAATATATTGTGGGCTTTCGGAGGAAAAAAAAAGGTTAAATTTCGTATCATATAATTCACACCTTAAACTACATTTCTATAATAAAAATCTACCAAGTAGACTATAAACAATAAACTACCAACGACTTTTCTAACTTTTTAGAAAGAAGTATAAAAATTAAACTAAAAGCAAATTGCAAATCAAACACCGCCGCTATCATTCAGTCAAATTGCAAGCGCAGTTTTACAATTTTGAAAGTGCAATCTTAGTTCATGTGAGAAACTTTTGTGTGCAATTATCGTCTTTCGGCACGCACTTTTCCATATGTTCCATGCTAGGAATGATAAATTGCACATCAAAGTTCCTACATAAACTACACTTGCACTTTATAAGGTAGAGTCCCAGAATGTTCATGTAAATTGGTAACCGAGGATGTACTCTCTTCCGGTATATAATAATAGTCTTACTTTTCAAAAAAAAAAAAAAAAAAAAAAAAAACTACACTTGCACTTTCGAAGTTGTAATAACGAAAGGGACTGTTCTTGCAATTTACTCTAAACTAAATGAAATGATGTTTCTTACACATCATTCTGCTAGCTACCAATAACTACAAAGCACGTGAAGAATTAATGATCACTTCTAATCCATTTACATCAAACTATATTTCATAAAACTAAACAAATTTATACAGATCAGAGCTGAGTACATACCTTGTGAATTGTGATCACCACATTTATATCATGAAATCAAGCTTTGGAATGAAATGAAACTTTTGTTCCTCTTGAAATATATACTTGCAGCGGATATAAGAGGTAGCTGAGAATTTTGTTAATGTGTATATAGATAGTTGGATACAGGATCTGTACAAATAGAATTTTGTTGAATCAAACTGCGTTTAAAAAAAAGAAGTGTGTGAGGAAGATTGAGGTTCAGGTGTTACGTTGTATACATAAAATGGTATTCGAGAAGCCGAGTTTTATGGATTGTTAAAAGTCTCTGTGGGACCCACTCGTTTTATTTTCTTACATGTTTTACTTTTAGTTCTTTTAGAAAGTTGTAAAACAGGTCCTTTGACTATACCTTATATTGTGATTTTAAACTTCTTTTCTCAAGATGATTTTTTTTTTTTTTTTTTTTTTTTTTTCGAGCTAGAGTTGAAATATTACATCAATATCTTATCCGTTGGGGTATGAAGAAGGTTGAATATAGACAGTCATAAGTATAAGTTTACTTTAGAAAGATTGCTTCGAAAAAAAAAATAATAATAAAAAAAAATGAACTTATGAAAAACTAAAAATGAGGTTGAATAGTTTTACCAATTTTTCATTAATTATAAAAGTTTACTTTGTGAAAAACTTAGATTCAATCCTTTGTGAAATCAAGCAACAACAATATGAATACTATGATACAACTATTAAATACAAATAACAAAGATAAGGAGTAAGAGATGAAAAGATCAAACATAGACAAAGAGATTTATAGTTGTTCGGTTACGAAGCTCTTCTTCGCCCTACTCCACTCCTCGAGTACCCAACTCGAGAGTTCTGAGCACTATGTCAATAAACTCCCTTCAGGCGAAGAAAACCGTACAAGATCGCTTATCACAATTTCCGACACTAAGCTAAATGTCGAGTACTGATCTAGCTAGTACCAATCTCACTCACGATCTACACGATCCTTACTAATCACACAATCTACAAGATCAACACGATCTCCCCTAGGTCCACTTGATCTATACTCTCTCAACACAATCTACACGAGATCCACACGATCTTCACAAGATCACAATAATCTACACAAGATGACTAAACAAGATGAAAGACAACTTAATGTATGTCACGATACAACAAGTACGTAACAAGTATTAAAAGTGCACTGAGCTAATGCTACAATACCTTGTAGTTTCTTGATACTTTGTGTTCTTCTCTTGCACTAATAGAAGAATGAAGGTGATCACTTGGTTTGATGATTGGATCACTCTTAAACAAAAGAAAACTATCTAAATGATCAAGAAAATGTAAATGTGATTGAGGGATTTGACTCATAAAGTTTTTTATGAAAAAGGATGACCAAAAACTGTGAAATGGTCTAGTATTTATAGGCAAAAAAAATCTAGCCGTTACAGTAGGACGGCACCACTAAACCTTGGACGATACCACTAAATTTAGTGGTGCCTTGGGAATTAGTGGTACCATGCCAGACAAACACGCTTCATTTTTTGTTTTTAGTGGTGAAGGTTTATTTGAGGAAGTTTGGAGCTGTTTTGGGGGAAAATAGCTGTTGGAAGATTCAAACTTATTTTTTGAATTAAAACATTTCTTTTTAATTCAAAAATAATTTGTAAAATGTTTGTCCTTACCTAGAGTGATTTACATAGAAACGGGATATTTCGACTAAAAACTTGTTTACGTTAATTTTGATGCAAAGTGTTTTTACATTTTGTTATCATCAAAACGTAGAGATGTCGAAAAATAGAAATAACGTTTTTAAACATTATTTATATCAACATAGCTGAAATTTATTTTGAAAAAAATTATACGCCAAACATGTCTCCTAGTTACTGTTTCATACAATTGCCTTTAGACTTCTTATGCATCAACTTTTTTTAAACTAGCTATATGCGTATTCCGATCTAAATGCTTTTGGTGCATGATAATGAGTAACCTAAGTCGAAAAAAGAAGTTCAAATAAGAATGATTTGACTAAAAGTAAGTCATCAAGGTTCAATTTTTTTTTTAAGAAATAGTCATGTAAGCTTAACTAACGTTTTAATCAGATCAACCCGGTTGAACCTATCGGTTAGCGGAAGCTAGTTTTGAGGGAAAAAAATGGTTACATCAGGATCTCAGTAGGATGAGAAAAGGAAAACAGATTTTAAAACATTGAGCTTACCTATTGCAAAATTGAAACATAAGCAAGTGCGTTTATAAATTTAGTTTTACTTCTGACATATAATTGGTGATTCATGCCTAACATAATACTACGTATAACAAAATAGGTGCAATGTGTTTTCTCGAGTTAGAGCGCTGGGTATGGTAACCCGGCGTTACGCTGATGTGGTGCGGTGTTACCGTGCGTTACCATACCAACGTTTGCATGTTGATGGTGGCGTTATGCTGCAAGTTACCACAATAAGTTGCTACTAAACGCCTATGGAGACGAAAAAAAATACATATTCCCCTTAAAATGGCTATTTTTGTTTGAATTTAAAAATAAATTACAAAACAGCCGTTTACATTTTTTCAAAGTTAATTATAATTTTTTCAAATAACCACCTATGTATATTACTATCTAACTATTTTTCACACAAATAATTCAAGTTCAAACCCTCTCTACCAAAACCTTATTCCTTCATAAAGGATCCGAATCAAAGTGACAAAGAACATAAGAACCTTTCCGATGTTGATGACAAAACCGACGCTTACTTTATGATGTCCGTCTGCGAGTATAACCAACGATTACAAGCAAAAGAAGCTCAACCTTTTCGATTCACCCGTAACCCGATCTACCGTGAACATAAGGCTGCTGAGATACGTTTGATTGCTGACTATTTTAATGGAGGTTGTAAGTATCCGTCATCCTATTTCTGAAGAAGATATCGTATGAGCCGGAAACTATTTCTAGAAATAGTCGAAGGTATTGAATCTTATAATGTCGATCCTCTTCCAAAGCATTTTAAATTCTTTCAAGTCCGACCCGATTGTACGGGTCGAATGAGTATAAGTGTTATTATGAAATGCACATCCGTCAAACGCCAATTGGCATACGACACCACACCCGATGCGTTTGATGGATATTTGCAAATGGGTGAGCATACCGGACGTGATTGTCAGGATAATTTTAAAATGTGCATTATTGAGTTGTTCAGTCTGGAGTTTTTAAGAAAACAAAGCTATAAAGACATTCAAAATCTATATGCAAGACATGAGCTTGTTCATGGCTTCCCGAGAATGCTTGGTAGCATTGATTGTATGCATTGGGAATGGATAAATTGTCCGGTGTCATGGCAGTGACAATATGGTAGGGGAAATAAAAAAAAAATACCCAACTATAATGCTTGAAGCTGTTGCTTCGCACGATTTGTGAATTTGGCATGCATTTTTTAAGGTAGCGGGTGCGAATAACGATATCAATGTTTTAGATAATTCTCCATTATTCAACAACATTCTTGATGATGTCGCCCCTATAGCTCCATTCGAGGTAAATGGAGTTGAGTTTGAAAAGGGGTATTACTTAGCCGACTGAATTTACCCACAGTGGGCTACTTTTGTTCAATCGTTTTCAGTTGCACAAGACGATAAACATAGTTTCTTTAAAAGGCGACAAGAAAGTGCACGAAAGGATGTCAAACATGCTTTTGGTGTTCTCCAAGGACGTTGGGGAATAATACAACAACCGGCACATCAATACCAGGTCGCCAAGATACTTATAATCATGTATTCGTGCATCATATTGCATAATATGATTTTAAACAATAAAAAATTTACAATAAGTGAGTATAATAAAATGTGGTTGAATCCGGTACCACATAGGCAACAAAGGTGGATCGACAGATGTGATGTCCAACGTCTAAAGACAAAAGAAATGCGTGACAAAAATATGCATCTTGATCTCCAACGACGGCTTATGGAGCATATTTGGCGAGAACGTGGAGATGGAGACGAAGAAATGAAGATTAGTCTCCAGCACATGTTTTTTAAATTTATGTATTAGTTTTTAAATTTTCGCATGTTGTTTAAATTTATGTATTAGTTTTTAAATATCCGCATGTTTTTTAAATTTATGTATGTTTTTTTTTTAAGTATTTGTAATTTGTATTAGTATTTAATGAATAAATATTAGTTAAGGGTTTATTTAAGGATTGAAATATTAGTTAAGGGTTAATTTGTAATTTGTATTTTTTTTTTAAATGGTGAGTCTCAAAAGGTGGTGTCATGATAAAGTTTTTTTTTTTTTTTTTTTTTTTTTTTTTTTTTTTTTAATTATTTTAAGTGATGTAGCATTGATGTGACATCACTTTTTTAGTGTTATGATGTTATTATACCTGGGGCTCTTTGAAGGTGTTTAAGATTGCTTATTGTTTATGTTTTTCTTGCTTATGTGCTTTTTCTTTAAGAAGAAAGGCGTTTTTTTTAATCCAAACATCCCAGCTTTTCTGCTTTAAAAAAAGAAAAAAAATGTTTTTCATAAACAGGCTAGGAGCTACCTATTTCGTGTTAATTATATGATATTGAACTAAAATGACTTTTTACTCTCATATTTTTTTGAAACTTTTTTTTAATGAACTTAGATTGAAAATTTATATTAAATTAATTATTTTAACAATTATATTTCAATTCTTATAAAATAAGCAAAACTACACACTAGTTTCAAAAGTACTTTTTTTATAAGTGGTTATTTTTAAGCAAAATCACAAGTAAAAACATAAGCAATCACAAACACTCACTTAAGAGGTGTTTGTTTAAGCTTACATATGAGCTTATGAGTTTATTTGATTTCAGCTTATATTTAATAAGCCTCAATTTTGTGGCTTATTTTGAGACTTATGGGCTTATATAAGTTTATTGTATCATAATAGACTTATATAAGCCCACAAATCTTAAAATAAGCCACAAAATTAACGCTTATGAAATGTAAACCAAAAAAGAAATAAGCTCATAAGCCACGTATAAGCTTAAACAAACACCCCCGTAATAAAATACAAGTACGTTGTATGTTACAAGTTATCTCTTGTTTTTGCGTGTTTATCAATTTGATATAGACTGGGTTGTTTTTTCATACCTCCTTTGTGATCACGTAGTAACAGTAATACTTAAAAATGTTTGTTTATTACTCCGTATGATATCTGAATAATAAATTTTCCAATCCATACTAAACGGAGAGTAAACACCAAATTTGTCCTTATGATTTGTTCATTTTGACACAAACTATTTATGTCAAAAGTTATTGGCATTTAATCATCTTAAATTTAAATTTATAAAACTTATTTTTATAGCAAAAACTTTTTGTATATTTAATATAGCAAAAATTTGTAGTAGTTGAAACGGTTGGTTAAAATCATCTCTGTAATTCCTAACGTCTTGCTAGTTTTTCTTTTATAATAAATCGCCGTTCAAAAAAATTAATGAACAAACACTTCATTACACATTTTCTAAGATTAAAAAGTTAGAAATTCAAATTTTTGGTGGACAAGTAACCCTTTTTTTATTCTGGATAATGGACCCAAAGTTTACTTGGGAGTCTTAGTGGGTTTGCAAATGGAATTGGCCGAAAAGTCCTCATAATCCACAATTTGTGCTTCTAGAAGTCGTCCAACTCTTACTTACGTAGCTTTCAACCTTTCACTGATACGTTTTCTAGACTTTTTAAACCAGCTTATTTTAATGATTTTTTTTTTTTTTTTTTTTTTATTTGTAATTTAATAAGGATGCTTGTTAAAACTAAATATATCTAGATTATTAGTAAATGTTAATGATTGACATCCAAACAAACACAGATTAAGCATATCCATAATTGATTACTTAGTATATTTTGTGTTACTTTGTACCCATACTTTAGATGATTATAACTAGTTAATGAAATAACTTGGCCAGTTTGTATGTTCGTTCGCGTTGTTTGTTAGGTCATTAGTTGTACGCGTTATTTTTTTTGGTGAAATCGGGTTGAGATCAAAGAATCCAAGATATACTATCATTGTCATTTTAATTCACTTGAACATTCACTCTAATCCCTATAAAATATAAACGATCAAACGCAAAAGGCCAACCCTCGTTTTTTTCAACAATATTTAGAAGGGAAACTGATCATCTCACGAGTCACGACCCACAACCAACATGTTGTCTAACAATTTTATAATCTGAATTCACGATATCATATCAAGTGTTGAAACTGATTCACTCACAAATGAAGCATTGGGATGAAGTTCATCGATCTTTTTGGTATGATTATATACAACAACAACAACAACAACATACCCAATCCCGTGAAGGCGAGGTATGGGGGAGGTAGAAATGTAGACAGGTCCTACCCCTACCCCAGGTAAAACCTGGGAGTAGAGAGACTGCTTCCAGGGAGACCTCCGGCACGTGCACCAGCGTGAGTGATAGAGAAACTAAAAGAAGCAAACAACAAACAAAACAGAGCACCAAAACAACAAACATACAGAGCACCAAAACATATAAAAACAGAGCATACAAACATAGCACCAAAACAAGCAAACAAACAGAGCACCAAAACAACAAACAAGGGGCAAGACAAACAAAACAAGCAAACAGAGCAAGAAGGGCACAAGATAGAAAGCACAAGAAAAGCCAAAAACAAAAACAAACACACCAAAGCAAGAACGCAAAAACAAGCGGGCAAAAGGCCAGAGGAGCAACACAAAACAAAGCAAGGCAACGCAAGGGTGCTAAAGCTAAGGTAAAGCAAAGGGAAAAGAGGCACCACTAGCCTACTACAAACCTAACGAGGAAGAGCAAAGGGGCCAATACACCTAAAGTGCAGAGTGCAAACTAAACCTAAAAGGCAAAGGGGCAGGGCAACAAAGGGAAGAGACTACCCTTCCGACACTACCCGCAAGTCCTAATCCTAGCTCTCCACGCATTCCTATCTGAGATCATGTCCTCGGACAAGAGGAGCTCCTTCATGTCTAGCCTAAGTCGATCCTCCCACCTGAGCTTAGGTCTTCCCCTCCTCCTCAAACCGTCGACCATCAGCGCTTCGACTCTCCTAACCGGTGCTGTTTGTGGCCTCCTCCTGACATGACCGAACCACCTCAACCTTCCTTCTCGCATCTTCGAGATTATAGTTTCAACTTCAAGTTCTGCTCTGAAAGCTCCGTTCGAGATCATGTCAAGCATCGTCTTACCACAAATCCACCTTAGCATCCTCAGGCTTGGGCTTTTGTGATAGGCCAACATTCTGACCCGTACAAGGTAGCTGGTCTGATAGCCACCTTATAAAATTTGCATAATGTTGTATTCTCGCAATTCATTTGCATAAGAGTAATGTTATACACGTAAAATTCACATGTCATGGACTCACTGGATGAATTTATCGATTCACTTTATCAAATTTCTATCAAGTATTTTGGCCCACCAGGCCAGGAGAGTTGCCCGGAGCTATTCCTTATAGGGTGGACAATGGCTGGTGCCAAAAACCACCCGAGGCCAGGGTGTCCTCGTCAATCTACACCTTTTGTGGATTTTTGGGTATATATGGAATTAGAAACTTAGAAAAAGAGTAAATTACATGGATGGTCCATGTGGTTTGTCCAAAATAACAATTTTCGTCACTCGAAGTTTAAAGTTACACTGGTAGTCCCTAAGTTGGTAAACAAATAACACCACCGGTCCTTCAGTTTAACTGGTGTTAAGTAGTTCCGTTATAATTTACACATTAGCCCCTTTGGTTAAATATCGTTGCATCGTTTATCCTTAATAATAACGGCTATTTATAATTTAAAGTTTTCATACATTTTTATCCGTTTTTACACATTTTCGTCCGTTTTCATTCGTTTTTATCCGTTTTCGTCCATTTTTATACATTTTTACCGTTTGTATACGTTTTCGTCTGTTTTTCTTACATTTTAATACGTTTTATCCGTTTTCATCCGTTTTTATCCGTCTTTACATGTATTCATCCATTTTCATATGTTTTTATCCATTTTTATACGTTTTCGTCCGTTTTTCTTAAGTTATCATTCGTTTTTATACGTTTTCACCTGTTTTCGTCCGTTTTTATACGTTTTCTTATGCTTTTATCCATTTTTATACGTTTTTTACCGATTTTATACGTTTTCGTCCGTTTTTCTTACGTTTTCATCCGTTTTTATACGTTTTCACCCGTTTTCTTACATTGTCATACGTTTTATCCGTTTTTCTTACGTTTTCATCCGTTTTTATACGTTTTCACCCATTTTCTTACATTTTCATACGTTTTATCCGTTTTCGGCTGTTTTTATATGTTTTTATCCGTTTTTGTCTATTTTTATATGTTTTCGTCCGTTTTTATACGTTCTTATCCGTTTTTATACGTCTTCATCCGTTTTTTTACGTTTTCGTCCATTTTAGGTCTTCTTAAGTTTTTATCCATTTTCAGACATTTTCATCCCGGATAAAAATGTATGAAAGCATACAAAAACATATGAAAATGTAAGAAAATGAATGAAAATGTAAGAAAACAGGAAAAATTGTATAAAAACGTATGGAAACGTATGAATATGGATAAAAGTGTAAGAAAAGCGGAGGAAAACGTATAAAAACGGTCAATGACGTATAAAAACGGACGAAAACGGATAAAAACGTATGACAACTTAAGAAGAACGGAATAAAACGTAAAAAAATGACAAAAACGTAAAAAATGGTTAAAAACGTATGAAAATAGATGAAAACGGATAAAAACGTAAGAAAACATATAAAACGGATAAGAACGTATGACAACTTAAAAAAACGGAAAAAAAGTTACGAAAATGTATGACAACTTAAGAAAAACGGCCTAACACGTTTAAAAACGGAAGAAAATGTACGAAAACATATAAAAACAGATGAAAACAGATAAAAACGTAAGAAAACGGACGAAACGTATAAAAATGTAAGAAAACGTGTGAAAACGTATAAAAACGGATAAAAACGTAAGAAAAACGAACGAAAATGTATAAAACGGTCAAAAACTTATAAAAACGGACGAAAACGGATAAAAACGTATGAAAACGGATGAAAACATGTAAAAACGAATAAAAAAGTATGAAAACTTTAAATTATAAATAGCCGTTATTATTAAGGATAAATGAATAAATGATGCAACTATATTAACCAAATGGGTTAACGTGTAAATTATAACGGAACTACTTAACACCAGTTAAACTGAAGGACCGGTGGTGTTATTTGTTTACCAACTTAAGGACTACCAGTGCAACTTTAAACTTCGAGGGACGAAATTTGTTATTTTGGACAAACCACAGGGATCATCCATGTAATTTACTCTTAGAAAAACCTAACATTTCTTGGCATGCATATATGTTTGACAAATGATTTTACTAAACCAGCCGTGTATACTCAATTTGGTCATCTCATTTTTTATTTTTTTTTTCCAAAACTAGTGCCGTGACTGCCATCCAACAGTTGCAAAACGAACAATTCTAATATGACGTGTTCGTCGGCCAGCAGCTATAGAAGACCCATTGGTAAATATTCGTCGTTGGTTGAAATTAACAACAATGGAATATTGTGACTAGACATTAGGAAATGGATTCTTCTCACGAGTTTTGGAATATTGTCACAAAGTCAAAAAAACTGGGTCATAGCCTTGCTTATCATTTGTGGTTGACTTGATTAGCTTTGGAAGATAGGAATAAACTTTTTTTGTTTTTAGTTTCTGGTTTTATTTACATGTATCAATTACTCGAACAGTCGAGTTCAATAAAGATTAAATGGACAAATTTTGGCTATTAATTTTTTATATATATATATAAAAAAAAAAAAAAAAAAAAAAAAAAAAAAAGCTCACCTTTCACTTTCTTTTTTGACAAAATAAAAATATCTTAGAAACGATGAATGATACACTATCGCAACGAAAATTAAAATTTTTTATTTTTCAGTAGACGGTAAATTCGACAAACTTTTATCTATTTACTTATGTATATTAAATATTAGACAATACGAAATCACATGTGATTTATGTAGCGAGTTTTAAATTACATGTGATTTTTCATATCACAAATCATATGTGATTTTATAAGGCACATGTGATTTTTATGGGCTTAAATTTCAATGCTTAAAAAAAAAAAAAAAGAAAAAAAAAAAAGAAAAGTTTGTCGAAAATATATAAAAGTATCCCATTAATGAATGATGATTTTATGCTCAACATGATAATGTAATTAGTTTTACTTAACGATCAATAGTTTACAAGATATTTAGTTTTTAGAAAAGATAATATAAGTGAGTTTTTTCATCTTAGTTAAAAAATAAAAAAAAATAAAAAATAAAAAATGAGCGACTAGTATTATCTCATTTAATCTTTGATTTTTTTTAACCGTTATTGAACCAAACTCTTTAAAAAAGTTAACTTTTAAACATCTAGTTGGGAATTTTATACAAGTAGTTACAAGTGAGTGAAAAGAGATATGATAGTTCTTACCCATAAAAGGGTATCTAGAAAACATTACATAAGCACACGTCAAGTTGTTAATCTTTTAACTAACTAAAGATAGCAAAATTCAAACAAAAACTTTTAAAAGCTTTGAGAAAAACTGCACGAGACACAAATATATTTGAAAAAAAATCATATTTGCATGGAATTGATTAATATATATATTTTTTAAAACGGCTAGTTAGTAGTTAGTAATTCGAGTCGTGCAGTGACATCCAAGCGGCTAGTATGTCTTTCTCTAACCTTCGCCTTTGGAGAATAAACCTCACTCTTTTTTCCCGCTTCGCTTAGGAGGAAACCCCCATTAGCAAGCCTCGAACCAGAGACCTTCAAGGGAAACAACCCCAAGATTACCTCTGGTGGCCACTTGATCTAGACCAAGGGGGCGTTTGATTTCGACTTAATTGACTTAATATGAATAAAACTGGATTAATTAAGTCGTAAGAAAACTGTTTTTTTTTTTTTTTACTTAATAATAAAAGTTGACTTAAAATATTAAGTAATAAAACTGAGGTTGTCTGTATTAAGTCATCTTTTAATTAAACATGACTTAATTAAAAAATTAAACAAACAAGCCTCAAGTGGGTATGGAATTGATTAACATAACTAACCCATACGACTTCTTTTATACCTAATATCCAAATTTACGGAAAACTTGTTTTCGAATACTGAAGTTTAAAAATGACTTCATCTAATAAAAGTTCAAAGTGATTGATATGATTAGATGAATTTACATGCCTGTGAAAATATTATTTAGATATTCATATATGTAGGAAGAGAATGGTGCCTATTAGTGATCACATGGGTAGATTATAGTATCCATCTACCATGATTAAGGGCATGATTTGTGAACTAATCAAGTTCATCAAGAGACACCTACCTAGACTTTAGTATTAATTTCAGATTTAGGATTTGTAATCTTGACTTCACATTAAATCCTTTCAAAGTCAACATACTATACTGCTATGATAATTTTTCTTATGCTAAAAAGAGGCTCTAAAATATTATTACTATTAAAATGTGTATAATGCAATGATATGAGTTGAACAAGATATATATTTTTTGGCTCTTCATGAAACCGAACGTATCCTTGAAATTTATTATACAATTCATCAAAGGATGAATTGAGTATGAGAATAATGGATTGGGTTGACTTAAATTGATCTGTCAACAATTAATCAGCTTAGTAACCATCGGAAATGGCCAGAGCAGGCTTAGCCCCGTTGGGCCCCCATTGTCACACGAATGAGCATGAATTGGGTTGAGTTAGATTTATCTGTCAAACAATTAATCGGCTTAGTAAACACCGGGCAAAAGACAGAACCAGCTAACCCCGTTTAGGTTAGTTCGCTCAATGGACCTAAACGAGTTTAGAATGTCGGGTCAGATTCGAGATTACTTTGGCCACGCTATTTTGGGCCTTTTAGGCATGGTACTTTTAGGCCCAATTCTTGCATGCGAATTTCTTTTGTAGTGCTATAGGCTATATAGGCTAAAAGTTTGGACCAATACTAGAAAAAAGCCCAACACTAAACTTGACTCCTAAGTCTCCATTAAAGGAGGGATCCCAAGCGGTTTTGCATTAGGTAGGGGTGTTCATCGGTTCGGTTTGTTCGGTTAATTTTTTTTTCTGGGTCAAACCGAAAACCGAACCGAACCGAATTCAAATTTAATTCAACCGAACCGAAAACCGAACCGAATAACCGAAAACCGAACCCTTATAACCGAAAACCGAACCGAATAACCCGAATTACATAATTTTAATTATTTTTTCATTTAATTATATATATTTTTAGAACAAATTTTTTTCAAGCTTAAATAATGTTATATTTATACTAAAAAAGACTTTTAGTGATTATTTTTATATATATTACATAAAAAATATATATCTATTTTAATATTTTCGGTTTTCGGTTTTCATTGCCAAACTCATATCCAACCTGATAACCGAATATTTAGTTCGGTTCGGTTCGATTTTGACCAATTCGGTTCGGTTACGAATTCGGTTTGATTTTTTCGGTTCGGTTCGGTTTCGGTTTTCGGTTATTGTGGATATTGCCCGATCCATGAACACCCCTAGCATTAGGAGTTGGTTTGAAAAGAAGCTTTTGAAACGCAATGCACCCATGTAAACAGGGACGGAGCCAGGACCAAATATGATCGGGTGTACAAAAAATTTTGAACAATAATACTAGAAACACATTTCGATGGACCGGGTGCATTTAAAATAACTTTAGGAAAAATCGATGTTTTTTTCTAAAATTAACACTATATCGAAAAAATCCATGGAGTGCACGGGCACCCGCGGGAACCCCTAGCTCCGTCCCAGCATGTAAACAAGATACAAGGTTAATACAGATGCTAAACAAGCATCTCACACCGAAAAGGCGACACACAATTGTCTAGTGTTAATGGCTTGTTAGGTATTAAATAATTAACGACTTTCCGTTAACTATCGAACACAAACGTTTGATAAACTCATTTGACTTATTCAAACAATATAATGGATCTACTAAAATTAAGTAACAATTTATTTTCAGCAAATATGATTCCAAATGCTAGGTGATGTACATGTTGGGGAAAGTGACAACAAAGGATAACTTGCATTGTTAGTTCATTGCATCTTCTTTTTGTGTTTGTTCTGTAGTAAACATACTTTAGCAAATCAGCATGTTATCAAATATCAAATCTCATAAATTTTTTGTAAGTCTTTTTTAAAAGGGTTCTGATTACTTTTATTAATCATAGGAAATGTGAACTTACTACTATTATGTGTCTTTTTAATTAACGCTAATTCTTATTCATGATTCACGAATACTTTTGTAATTATGATCAACGGGATTACTAAGCTTATGTAATGGAATGTGATTTGTGCACTTTTTATTTTAATTTGCACACTCAACGTACAAGCAGCTAAAACAGACTATAAATAATGTACAACTATGTACTCCGTAATACTTAGAGAATGCACAACCATAACCTAGAACCGGCGTTAAGGCCCTTTTTAACGTGTGTTAAGGGGCGTTAGCCCTTGCATGCAACGGCGTTAAAGCCGCGTGAATACGGAAAGTTAACCCCTTAACTCAGCGTTAAGGGTGTGTTGTGTAAAAAAAAAAAAAAAAAAAAAAAAAAAAAAAAAAAAAAAAAAAAAAAACTTTTGGGCCATCTAAAGTTTTTAATTTTTTGATTAAAAGAAAATGTATATTACAACCCCCCCCCCCCCCCCCTCCCCCTAGTTCTTAAACGGTATAGTTGAGCGGGATAACTAGATTTAAATTCATAATTCAAGGTTCAATACAACACAAGAAAAATATACAAAGTAAGAAAAACGATCCAAATAGTAAAGTTTTTAGATATGTTTGTAATTGTCGATTAGATATGACTTATCTTCCCACACTTGCAATACTTGTTCCTGAACCATCTTCAAGGTGACATGAAGTTGCAGATCTGTTTCATCGTTTCTTAATAAAGTTTCTAGATCGATCCTGATAGCTGGATGGTCTTGCGACAGCTCACGCAACCTTTCGATCCCTGGAGCACGATCCTCCTTCTGAAGCAAAATTCGAGTTATCTCACCTAGCAAATTGTTAATTAGTCTTAGCTCTTTTTCTTGTTCATTTCGTATTCGTGTAAGGATACTCCTTTGCACCATAGATGGATCGTTAGCCATAGTGTTTGTGTGAGAATATGAAGTCTTGTTAAAGTGGCATTTATAGGGGAAACTAGCTGTTAGAGGATATTGTAACAGAAACTAGTCGTTAACCATTTTATTGAGATTCAAACTAGCCGTTAGACGGTACAACATAGGGAAAAAGATAAACACGATACGAAAAATAAATAAACACGATACATAAATAAATAAACACGATACGGGAAACAAATCACACAACACCATTAAGCATTTCAACGATTCCATGTGTGGTTGTTTCTCAGAACCTCCCACACGTGAACGTATTGGAAGCTTCTCCCATCATAGCGTTGCTGAAAAATAGTCTTTGCAATATTGAGACGATCACTGTCAGAGACCCCGATTTTAAGCTGTAACTGATTGTAAATAATGTTGAATTTTTTAGATTCGCTGCTGAATCTTATCCATTTGCCCGTGACCATATTTTTGTTACGAACCACACCGTCAGATTGATCGTTAAATCTTTCAACAACCCTGTTGCAAAAAGAGTTTTCATTGTAATTGTAGATTGCGTCTTCGGAAACCGCAATCCAAACTTCAGCTAGCAATTGTTCTTTTTCTTTTGACCAATGATTATTCATTGTTAAATGGTTTAGAAGTGTGTGAAGAATAGTATGTTATGGTATGTTACTTATATGGGATTATAGAAATTTGAAAATCATAATTCAAATTTCAAAACCGAGCGGGAACTTCTCAAAATTCAAATTTCAAAAAATGCAAGCGGGCTAAATTCAAAATTGAAAAACAGAGCGGGATAAATTCAAACATACAAACAAGCGGGATAATATTTAATATTGAAATTGAAATTGAAATTGGTAGGGCAGGATAAACTTAAAATTTAAATTCAAATTCAAATTCAATTTGAAATTCAAATTTCAAACATTTATCTATATATAGCCTTATACATTGGCTTGTTTATACACACACAACACACACAAATCATACACAATTCACAAACAATTCATACAACAATGTCACACAACACTTCACCAGATAATGAATCAGTTTACAACACCCCACCAGAAGATCTGTTTCCAGTATTCTCAAATGACAATCCACCACAAAACACTCCACCAGAAGATCTATTTCATGTATTCTCATATGACAATCCACCACAAAACACTCCACCGGAAGTTCTGTTTCCACCGGCAAACAATCCACCACAAAACCGACCCAATACATTTGGGTTGACTGATGAAGAACTCTTCCAGTAAGATATGCAAGTCTTGTTACAGGTTCAAGAGGAGGAAGAACGTCAGGCAAAAGCTCATGAGGCGCGGGCAAAAGCTCGTCAGAATCGGTTAAACCGTGAAGCAGAATCCCAATGGGATTTGGGGTTAAACCATGTGCTATCAGAGTCTTCGGCTTCGAGTGACGAGGGCTATGTCTTAGATGATTCGTTTTCTTGATTCGTAGTTTAATGTTTTGTAATACCGTATCGTTGTTTAACGTTTTAAACGTAGTTTATTTTAATCGTACGTTGTATTTCATAGTTTATGTTTAATGTTTGATGTAGTTCGTGTTTTAAATTTAATGTGTGTTTAAAGTTTAAGTATTAATATAAGTTGTGTTTTATAAATGTTGTTTTAGTTATTAAATGAAATATTAGTTTTAGTTTAGGGTTGAATTTGAAAATAGTTGAGTTAAAGCTGAGTTATGATTGAGGATTTTTTTTATAAGTTAAAGTGTAAGTGTTAAAGCTGATATGACATTGTATTAAAATTTAACCTAGGTTATGAATGTGAGTGCTCTCTCAAGTTGAGTGTGCAAATCAATATTTATATTCAATTAAATATGGGATGCCCTATAAAGACGGGGGGACAAGGGTGTCAGCCCCTTGTCTCCTTGTTTTGTCCCCCTTTTTTCCCAGCGCAGCCCAGTTTCTGTTCCGTATTTCTGACAGTTTTAACAGTTTGACATATTAAACTTTATATTTTTTGTTCCGCACTTTCAGGTTTATAGCTTTTTGATATAAACAAAATTATAAAAATAAAAAAAAAAATAAAAAAAAAAAAAAAAAAAAAAAAAAAAAGGCACAAAATGCCAAAAAAGTCAAACCCCCGTTAGAATAAAAAAAGTACCCCCGTCCTTATAACTCATGCCTTAAATATTTGAAGAATTTATGGAAGAAAGAATCTTGGATCTATCAAATAATAACGTAATCTAAAAATTGCACCACACCATTTTTGGGCCCAGAGTTTCAACATATAACAGTGGACCTCCTCATGCTATGAGCTGATTGGTTGTCGACATGTTTTACGATATCTGAAAATAATTTTGAAGGGATTTGCTACCCTGTGTCTGGTGTTATTTTTTAACTTGTAAATAAATGAAAATTTTGAGTGTCTTAAGTGAAGGATTTTGCTAAACACCGCTCATTGAGCAATTCTTAAGGCATATTATATAATTTTTTTTTTAAATAATTACTCATTTAATGTACAATAAATAAATATGAAAATTAACTTAAATATATGATATATTTGATTTAACAAATTTCAAATTTCTTTTCGTATAGTAATTTTAAAGTTTTTTAAATAATTTTTATTAAATGTACTAGTTATAATTCTTGCGCACGCGCGGGTTTTTTTTTTTTTAAGTTTTTTGAATAACATATTTTTATTTATTAAAAAATAAATAATTTAATCTTTTTTTTGCTTGATTTATGATTTTTAATTATAGTTTTTATTATTAAAGATAATCATTTAAAAAGTTTAATCATATTGTTAGTTGCATCTTATCTATATTTTTTGTATTTATCTTCTACTTGTGTAGTATATCAACAAAACGAATTTAGAAATTTATAAATTAAAAAATAATAATTAATTAAAATATTACTTAATAAGCAAATTTTTTTTTTAAATACGAAAGTCCCCATTAGAGGTTTTGTTTTATTATATAAAAGATTTTTTATTCAAAAAGGAAAATTTGAATGTATTAACAACACGTTAGATGTATCTATCTATACTAATAAACCAGAATAATTTACAACTCAATAAAGCACCATTTGTAATTAATTCGCTGATGTGTCTCGAATCTGATTGGTCGATGATTTAATGCGTACAAGTAGTCTATGCATCCATTTTATATAAAAACTTCCGTAAAATACAATTTTTGATAAATAATGAAATAGCATTACATTTTTAAGAAACTGTCACACCCCCAAAATCGGGTCCAGCGGAAGCATACGTGTAGCTGGGGTGTAACTCAATTGGTATTACAACACTAGTTCAAAAATGGTTTTTCACTTTAATCATTTAGAATAAAATAGTTAAATCAAAATTATTGAATTTACATCGTTAAAAGTAGTGCGGAAGTAGGCCCTTAAAATAGTTTAAAACGGTCCCCATATAAATAATCAGAGTCTTCTATGACCATGCCATGTCCTGCCAAAACCTCATGTAGCGTGCCATAGATTAAAACCTGAAAATACATGCTAAAGTGTCAACACGAGGTTGGTGAGTTCATAGAGTTTGTTTAACAAGTAAAGTTTATAGAAAAATGATCACACAGCAAAGGCATCGTAAATCCACTCAGTTGCAAGTCCCGCCATAAGAGACTTTCAACCTGTGTGTTTACAATCCACTGCTAAATAGTTTAGGTCTAATAGTCAAGCACCCGTGGTCAATAATAAGTCACAATATAAGCACCACATATAAAATAAGTCAAGGCCGCTCCGAACAAGGGAGACTTTATAATGTTGCTCCGAACATGGGAGACTTGAAGTCACTCCGCCACCTAGGCAAAGAATTATTAGTCACTCCACCGACTTGGTGAAGAATTATTAGTCACTCCACCATGGCGAGAATTATTAAAGATGCTCTGAACAGGAGAGACTTAGCACGCTCCACCAATAAGGCGAGACTTTAGATCAAGAACGCTCCACCAAAAAGGTGAGACTTTGCACGCTCCACCAAAAATGGCGAGACTTTAGGTCATAGTACGTACGGTACATTAGGGTCAAAAGTTTAAGTCAAGTTCAAAAGTCAAGTCAAGTTCAATAGTTCAAAACAAGTTATAAGGTCAAATGAGTTCATAATAGTTCCAGGTTCAAAACAATGTTCAAAGAGTCAAGTAGTAATTCATGTAAAAACGAGCATGTATTCTCCCCCAAAAAGTTAACAAAACAATTTAAAAGAGTAGGGGCTATGACTCACCTGGTACGATAGTTACGAAGACAAAAGTGGTTACACAGAAATGAGGTCCGATCTCTAACCGCGACCTATAATGAACGAATGATACGATCTACTTAAATTATAAGGGGATGCGATGAATGTACATGCACATGAAGCCTATACCACTCGTAGTTTGAAAATAAGCGTTGGCGTTGATTTATAGTGTTTCCATAACTTAAGAGAATATGTGCTATTAGAAGTTGTCAAATATATATATAGTTCGCCTAGTTTCAAAAGTGTATATCTTGGTCGTTTTAAGCTCATTTTACTCGTTCTTTATATCCACGGATTCGTTTTAGTATATACTAATATATTTTTGGTAGTTCGGCTCCTCTAGGTTACGTCTAACGTCTCTACTTGCCCGTCGAAAACTGTCAAACAGCATGCAGTTTTCAGAAAAATAGTTTTCGTCGTTAATATTGAAAAATTCATATCTCCTTCGTTATAAACTCGTTTTAATCCATTCTTTCGCCAAAAGTTTCGTTTTTAAAAGTATTTTCTAAATCTTTGGTCAAAAATTACCCACCACCTACTGATTTTCCCACGATTTCAAAATAAGGACAGTAGGTATAAATATAGTTTCAAAAATCATTTTCCTAGTTTCAAACTTGTTTCAACTTTAACCAAATCACTTTCAATCACCACAAATCTAGTCTAATCTTACCATACACCTTCTTAGGGTGTCATGGGTTCCTAAACATCATCACCAAGCTACTCTAACAAGGATCTAACAATAATCTATTTCTAGAGTTCAAAAGTTAAATATATACATAAATGAGTGGTATATACTAACATATGCATGTAGATCTTGAATGGAAATCATATGATGATAAAAATAACATGAAGAAATTATGAACAAGAGTTTGACAACTTACAAGAAAGATTTGAGATGATTTGGATGAAAATGAACAAGAAACCTAGGGATTTTTACCACAAAACCCCAACTAGATCATGATTAGAACTTGATAAACACTTGGGTCTTGAAAAGTTTATGGATTCTCCTTGGTTCCCTTTCTTGGCCGATTATACACAAAGGAGAGGAAGAGAGAAAGTTTGCTAGTATTTTTGAGGTGTTAATGAAAGAAAATGTGTGAAAGGAAGGAGTATATATATGGCTAGATGTAGTCTTGGTCAAAATACAATTAATGTGGTCTTTGGTCTTGGTCCAAGGGGGGGGGGGGGGGGGGGCAAAAGGAGTGAAATAAGGAAAAAAAATGTGGCTAGTTAATGTTTATGTCTAGTTATGTAAGTATTAGTTAGATATTTTGTACATTGTGTGTTATCGGGTACCGAGTTAGCTAAAAATAAATGTTAACGAGGTAAAATAAAATACGACGAAGTTGTGAAAGTTGTAAAATATTATTCCTGATGAGAATCGGGTGTTAAAATAATTATTGGTTTGAAATATCGTAAACCGACGAAGTAATAAGCTCCGACCGTAAAATATGGTAGTTGATTAGAAAACACCGGGTAAATTAATAATATAATTTTTATATTATTATAATGAGTATAAAAATGTGTTAGGACCATAGTTGAGATTATCGGATCAATTATTCATAGTAATAGTTTATAGGATAACGTTTATTAGGTTGATAATCGTACGTGTACAGAAATGACGCAACTCACGTATAAATGACAAATTTTCTCCGGAGGTGAATAGTGTTTTATGAATAGTAAAATTTTAAAACGCTTCTCAGAATCACAAACCGACTCCGAAAAAGATGAATAGTAAAATGATGAATAGTGATCGATGAATAGTAACCGATGAATAGTAAACGTGAAAGTTCGGGAAAAAACCAGAATTTACGAGTTGTGACAGTCTCTACCCCTTAAGGGAACTTCGTCCCGAAGTTCAGTTAAAGTGGGTCTCTGAAGTGTTATAAAGGTGAAGATTCATGAGATGAAATGACCAGTTGACGTGCTTCCAGGCGGCGGTTGACGAGGTGATGAAAAGTATAAGCGTTCTGACAGCGAGGGTACACACACACATGAATGAAACATTCGGAAATTGAGTAGAGGATTCAATCCAGACAGAATTTTATTATAACCATTCTCAGTGTTGCAAAATTCATTTCTGAGTCGGATATAGGTAGTCAGCCTATGTCCCACTATCCCGGGTTGAATATAGGTGACTAGTCTATATTCCACCGAGGTTCCATGAATTTTGAAATACTCAGCTCAGTTATACTAAGACTATGTCCTTCGCAAATACCAAGACGTTCAGAAAGACTAAGGCAGGTGACCAAACTCGAGGTCAAATGATGAAACTATGCAAGGGGATACATAACGCGGTGACATATATGATACGTGAACATGCTTATATGAAAGACAATTATAGTAGTCAACTAGAATAAATGAACATAATATACCAGATAATGAGACACAAATCTCATCACCTAAGTCAGCAACAAACCACAAGTGAGGCATCATCTTGGCAGGCAGGCACGTGACGGTCATAGGGTTAAGTTTTTCGTAAAAGTAGCTATAGTCTAGGTTTTAAAAACACTTAGTTCGCTATAACCTGGCTCTGATACCAATCTGTCACACCCCCAAAATCGGGTCCAGCGGAAGCATACGTGTAGCTGGGGTGTAACTCAATTGGTATTACAACACTAGTTCAAAAATGGTTTTTCACTTTAATCATTTAGAATAAAATAGTTAAATCAAAATTATTGAATTTACATCGTTAAAAGTAGTGCGGAAGTAGGCCCTTAAAATAGTTTAAAACGGTCCCCATATAAATAATCAGAGTCTTCTATGACCATGCCATGTCCTGCCAAAACCTCATGTAGCGTGCCATAGATTAAAACCTGAAAATACATGCTAAAGTGTCAACACGAGGTTGGTGAGTTCATAGAGTTTGTTTAACAAGTAAAGTTTATAGAAAAATGATCACACAGCAAAGGCATCGTAAATCCACTCAGTTGCAAGTCCCGCCATAAGAGACTTTCAACCTGTGTGTTTACAATCCACTGCTAAATAGTTTAGGTCTAATAGTCAAGCACCCGTGGTCAATAATAAGTCACAATATAAGCACCACATATAAAATAAGTCAAGGCCGCTCCGAACAAGGGAGACTTTATAATGTTGCTCCGAACATGGGAGACTTGAAGTCACTCCGCCACCTAGGCAAAGAATTATTAGTCACTCCACCGACTTGGTGAAGAATTATTAGTCACTCCACCATGGCGAGAATTATTAAAGATGCTCTGAACAGGAGAGACTTAGCACGCTCCACCAATAAGGCGAGACTTTAGATCAAGAACGCTCCACCAAAAAGGTGAGACTTTGCACGCTCCACCAAAAATGGCGAGACTTTAGGTCATAGTACGTACGGTACATTAGGGTCAAAAGTTTAAGTCAAGTTCAAAAGTCAAGTCAAGTTCAATAGTTCAAAACAAGTTATAAGGTCAAATGAGTTCATAATAGTTCCAGGTTCAAAACAATGTTCAAAGAGTCAAGTAGTAATTCATGTAAAAACGAGCATGTATTCTCCCCCAAAAAGTTAACAAAACAATTTAAAAGAGTAGGGGCTATGACTCACCTGGTACGATAGTTACGAAGACAAAAGTGGTTACACAGAAATGAGGTCCGATCTCTAACCGCGACCTATAATGAACGAATGATACGATCTACTTAAATTATAAGGGGATGCGATGAATGTACATGCACATGAAGCCTATACCACTCGTAGTTTGAAAATAAGCGTTGGCGTTGATTTATAGTGTTTCCATAACTTAAGAGAATATGTGCTATTAGAAGTTGTCAAATATATATATAGTTCGCCTAGTTTCAAAAGTGTATATCTTGGTCGTTTTAAGCTCATTTTACTCGTTCTTTATATCCACGGATTCGTTTTAGTATATACTAATATATTTTTGGTAGTTCGGCTCCTCTAGGTTACGTCTAACGTCTCTACTTGCCCGTCGAAAACTGTCAAACAGCATGCAGTTTTCAGAAAAATAGTTTTCGTCGTTAATATTGAAAAATTCATATCTCCTTCGTTATAAACTCGTTTTAATCCATTCTTTCGCCAAAAGTTTCGTTTTTAAAAGTATTTTCTAAATCTTTGGTCAAAAATTACCCACCACCTACTGATTTTCCCACGATTTCAAAATAAGGACAGTAGGTATAAATATAGTTTCAAAAATCATTTTCCTAGTTTCAAACTTGTTTCAACTTTAACCAAATCACTTTCAATCACCACAAATCTAGTCTAATCTTACCATACACCTTCTTAGGGTGTCATGGGTTCCTAAACATCATCACCAAGCTACTCTAACAAGGATCTAACAATAAT
Organism: Artemisia argyi; assembly: GCA_030686995.1. NCBI lineage: Eukaryota > Viridiplantae > Streptophyta > Magnoliopsida > Asterales > Asteraceae > Artemisia > Artemisia argyi. The sequence goes on along the minus strand of CM060698.1, from coordinate 76,894,789 downwards.
CTATTTCTAGAGTTCAAAAGTTAAATATATACATAAATGAGTGGTATATACTAACATATGCATGTAGATCTTGAATGGAAATCATATGATGATAAAAATAACATGAAGAAATTATGAACAAGAGTTTGACAACTTACAAGAAAGATTTGAGATGATTTGGATGAAAATGAACAAGAAACCTAGGGATTTTTACCACAAAACCCCAACTAGATCATGATTAGAACTTGATAAACACTTGGGTCTTGAAAAGTTTATGGATTCTCCTTGGTTCCCTTTCTTGGCCGATTATACACAAAGGAGAGGAAGAGAGAAAGTTTGCTAGTATTTTTGAGGTGTTAATGAAAGAAAATGTGTGAAAGGAAGGAGTATATATATGGCTAGATGTAGTCTTGGTCAAAATACAATTAATGTGGTCTTTGGTCTTGGTCCAAGGGGGGGGGGGGGGGGCAAAAGGAGTGAAATAAGGAAAAAAAATGTGGCTAGTTAATGTTTATGTCTAGTTATGTAAGTATTAGTTAGATATTTTGTACATTGTGTGTTATCGGGTACCGAGTTAGCTAAAAATAAATGTTAACGAGGTAAAATAAAATACGACGAAGTTGTGAAAGTTGTAAAATATTATTCCTGATGAGAATCGGGTGTTAAAATAATTATTGGTTTGAAATATCGTAAACCGACGAAGTAATAAGCTCCGACCGTAAAATATGGTAGTTGATTAGAAAACACCGGGTAAATTAATAATATAATTTTTATATTATTATAATGAGTATAAAAATGTGTTAGGACCATAGTTGAGATTATCGGATCAATTATTCATAGTAATAGTTTATAGGATAACGTTTATTAGGTTGATAATCGTACGTGTACAGAAATGACGCAACTCACGTATAAATGACAAATTTTCTCCGGAGGTGAATAGTGTTTTATGAATAGTAAAATTTTAAAACGCTTCTCAGAATCACAAACCGACTCCGAAAAAGATGAATAGTAAAATGATGAATAGTGATCGATGAATAGTAAACGTGAAAGTTCGGGAAAAAACCAGAATTTACGAGTTGTGACAGAAACTCATTAAATAGTTTGACAAAAAAAAACAGTCAAACATAACTGTTTCGAGACATCCTTTACACGCTCCTCCTTCACACACTCTCCTCCTTCACACGAAAAGATCGAATTGTCTCTGCTAATTTTAGGCAATAATTAATGGCTTAATGCATTAATTTTGTTTGTAATTGTTCTTCAATAAAACTGATAAACCATATCACATTCGAATCAATCCACCCAAAAACTTCAAACCCTAAACTAGGCAATGATCCTTAAAATTATCCCCAAACCTATTATTGGTTTCGGTTGTAAGTTTCTTCCCATCATTTTTTTAATACTTTATTTTTTATACTTTTTAATGGCTAATTATGTTTATGTACATATCTCAAAATGTGCAAACTAGGTTTTTTTTTTTTTTTTTTTTTTTTTTTTTTTTTTTTTTTTAGTATTGTATGTTTAATGATTAATTCATTTTGGTTAATGAATAATTTTTTTAAGATTGATTTATATATATTCAGTTTGACACCCGAAACTAATTATTTGGAATGTTTATTTTATAATTGGGCAAACATTATTTTAGGAATTAGAGCGTGAATTTGAATGTGTATTCCCAATTTTAGTAGCAGACTTTTATTTTGTTCTGGGATTGAATCATAAAATTTAAAACCTTCTAGAAATAATTAGCCCTAATTTTTAGAAATTCCCTATATAATGGTTAACAAGTTTTACCAAAATGCTCACATCCTTCTTCCTACACTTAAAGGCACCTATCATAAAAATAAATGGCTCAATTCGAGCGAATGTCATTAAACACCTCAATCACATTATGTTTCAAATCATATGAAAAACAATCATATCAAAATTGGTGATGATCCTGATACTAGGCAAAACTATTTTGGGTTTTGATTGTAAGCTTATTTTTATAATTTTTCTAATAATTTATTCTTTATATATGTTTCTTCTTGATTTTGATTATATTATTTAGGACTAACTAATGATGGTGATGACCCTAAAATTGGGGATGACCCCGATCCGATGCAAAACTATTAAGTATTTTTTTCTTTCTAATCATGTTCTCAATCTTCTCCTTAATTTTGTTACGATTTGATTTATTCTGTGTTTTTTTATTTAATTTTGGCTATAGAATTTGATCACATATGAATTGCTTAATTTGTTCATGAATTGATTTTGTTTGTGTCACTGTTTTTCTTATTGCAGGCATAGTATGTTAGAAACTCAGGTAATTGTGTGCCCACAACATATTTGATGAAATGATTATGAAATCAAATTGCTTTTCATTGCATCTACATATTTATTGTATCGTGTTTACCCTTTTTTGCATTTTATAATTTATGCCTCAAATGTTGTTACTTTTGATTGTAGGTTGATGTTGTTTTAAAGCTAATTCCGGGATTGGATCATATCATAAAACCTAAGATCGAGTTATTCATCGCAATAAAAGCAATTTTGAAATGAGTAAGTATCTTTCTCTTTTATGACATTACCTTAATGTTATAATCTATTTTTGAAGGTAGAATTGATTGGCGAAGATTAACCAGGTTTGTCAAGCTTTATCACTCTGCCATTGAATTATATGCTTTATGATAATGATAATGAAATGATATATACATGCTATGTATTTAACAATGTTATGCTTATTCGTATTAAGTATTTTTTTTAACAATGTAACTATGCAAATTTTGATTTTTCTTGCAGAATTCAATGTAGCAAATTAAACAAGTTATGGATATGGGCATCCTCACATTGTCGAAGGGGTAATTCTTAGTTATTAAATGTACCTATATATTTACAGATATATCTTTAATATATGATGGTAGCGTATATTGACATATGGTTATTTTTTATAGGCATATATGTGGGGTTTTGACATTCGCATCTGGCTTAAACATCTAAATCCATTAGCATGGCCTGAAGTACTTCGATAATTTGCTTTATCTGCTGACTTTGGGCCTCAGTTGAAAAAAAGATGAAAGTCAAACGTTCTTCCTTGCCTAAAATGGATGAGGTTCATTCCATTTGTTCTTCTATTTTAATTATTAGTGTTCCTAAATTTAAAGTTATGTAAAAATTATACAATTTATCAATTTTATCAGTTTTAGTAATATATTAACCAACTTACCAACGGTTTAAATGGATCAAACTTGACAAAGACCATTACTACAGGGGTGCCCATGGGATTATTCTTGGTACGTAATGACTATAATTGCACCATTGTCTCCTACTTATTAGAGTATTTAAACATTTTCTGAAGTATCATTACATATTGCATATGTTTTAGTCAAGTATATTATTTCTATTATATAGTGTCGTAAGTAGAAAGTGAATTGTTCATCATATTTAGTTTAATGACCGAAAGCCTTTCAACCTCTTTAAGCATATTTCTTTAACTTCAAGCAAATTGAAACAGTAAAACATTTGAAAAAAATATCACTTGGAAAGCTGCTATTTTTACACCTATGTCGCAAGCATTAGGATAGCATTTCTCGATTTTCATAGAAAATCAGATCATCTAGGAAACATGCTTGCGTTGAGTAGCTGTAAAACTAATTTAAATCGACCCATTCATAAGAAATTGTATCAAAATGGCCAATTAACTTGAATTTTTTGTTCGGCAGGGAGTCTTTCAAACTTCTATGAAGTTTTTAAACTATTGAAGCCTGCTCAGTTCTTATAGAGGTAAATTACACGTTCCAGTGTTATTCAGCTTACCATATCACGTTGAGTAATAGTTGGTAAAGAGATATAATTGCTAATTTAAACTTTTGCAGCATCCACAATCATTTCTTGCAACCATGGAAGAGCGCATAGGAGAGGCCACATATGGCATCTTTCCCAGTGAGACGTTGGTACGTGTGCAGTTAGTATTATATGGTTGAAAGCAAATATTTTTTTTAAGGAATTTCCCGGATGGCTTATGCTTGGCTTATAAACCAGAAGAAGGCACTGAGTTTGCCGAAGATGCAAAGGTGATAGACGAATCTTGATGTGTCAAGTGATGAGCCTGACCCTGCACGCTTTCCACACCAGTTCTTAACAGTTTTTTGTCCAGCTTCTTTTATTGTCTCATCCACTATTCAAGCCCATATATTACACACTGGTCATAACAGTCCTTTGTAAGGTATGATTGCTTCTATTTTTTTGTAAGGTTTTATTGCGAATAATGAATGCATAACATATTAACCACAGTGTTTTAATAGTTTCTTTCATGAGCCTTCCTTGCAGTTGTAGCTGGTGCTGGTCACGCCCTTTTCGATAGAATAAGTGAGTTATATATGGAGTGTATGACACGCCTCATTATTTGGTCTCACATCATTTGTAAGTTCACTTCCTTATTTAAATTCCATTTGTACTTATATATGATGTTATTGCAGATCAAACTATTACTCTATCTCCTTGACTGTTATATATCTTAAGTACAATAGCAACCACTTTTAATGCCATTTATACTTATATATGATGTTATTGCAGATCAAACTTTCAGTTTATCTCCTTGACTGTTATATATCTTAAGTACAGTAGCAACCACTTTTAATGCATACATTTTGAATAAAATTTAGGAAGATTAGGGTTATGGTTCAAGGGTGTGGTTAAAGGGGAGTGGTGTAGTTCAAGGGGTGTAGTTCGATGTGGTTGAGAGGTTGGGTTCAGAGGGTGTGGTTCGGAGTTGTGGTACAGATTGTGTGGTTTAGAGCACTAACCGAGCTGCTGCCGCCCGAGCAACAGGTAAAACAGTTTTGGATTTTGATTGAATTGTTTATTTATTTTATTTTATTTTGTTTTATTTTCTTATAATTAGGTTAAATTGAAATACGGGATTATGAGGTTATTGTGACCTTATTGTGTGGTTCAGAGCACTAACCATGTCTCTGATACCAATCTGTAACACCCCCAATTCAATGATGCAGCGGAATTCAACTTGGGTGTTACTCAACAGTCATAATAATAGAAAACGATCTCTAACTGAGTCGTTTTAAAAAGACTTATCATTCGAATTTATTCAAATATATCAGAGTTTACATAGTAAGGTCCCAAAAAGGTTCCATGTTACAAAATACATCAATATAAATTCTTTTGATGTTTTATCGAATGACAAAATATATTATAGCCTTCTTCATTTAGTCTGTGCCCCTCCGTGCCATCCTTGATCATCATGGACCTGAAATACATGCTTAAGAGGTCAACACAAAGGTTGAGTGATATTCATAGAGTTTGTTAAGTATTTGAACACAATATGTTGGTAGTGTGAGTTAATTAGACTCATACTCATGTTTGGAAAACAAAACAGTTATTATCATTTACTAAGCTTATGACACCAAGACGTTAACGGGTACCAATATCAATCGGCGGAGTTATCCCGGTAGGTACTTTGCCGACATACCTAAGTTTCAAATATAGTGCATTTGTTTGAACGTAATCAATACAAATGGGATTCGTCAAACCCAATAGGCCTATTCACAATACTCGCGCTCACTATTACTAGTGATTAAATGGTTCATAATAAGGGATGTTAGATTAGCAAGGATGGTACTTAGTGATAATAAACAATCAGACAAGCATACAATTTGAAAGCATTGCGTTCGGTTAAAATAGCATGTATTCCCCCCAAGGGTTTGTAAAACAATTAAGAGATGGAAAGTAGGGCTATGAACTCACCTTAAGTTATGTAGTGAGTAGTGAAAATAGTAGGTGAATCGCGAAGGTCTCTACGAGCAACCTATAATAGAATGTTGCGACTTAGGATTGGAGTAAAGAATATGAAGAATTTCCTATATATATCTTGCATTTAGTTCATGATGTAGTACGTAGTGTATAATGTAAGTCTTTGAATAAAATAGTTTATGAACATGTATAGTTTGTATATCGCTTACTACCGTTCGGGCCGACATAATTCAGAAGTCATGTAGTAAACGTTCGAAGAGCCAAGACACTTTAAATCGTAAATCCACAACTCTTCTCGACGGTTTACCCATATGAACTCCTTACATGAGGCTTCCTACTATTGTAGTGTTTGATAAAATATATAAGTTTTGATCCGAAAAGTTACATGTCCAAGTAATTTAATAAACTTAGGAAAGTTTACTTTCGAATGAAGATTGTTATTAAAATGAGTTTCTTAAATCTTGTATGACAATTACTTGTAAGATCTCATGGTTCTTTAGATGGAGTAGATCCAAATTGCATGTTTAAATTATCGCTAACTCTTTAGCTCACGTTTTTGCCTTGGTAAATTTATATGGTCTTTAGCCCATGGCTTCGCCGTGACCTTGGTCATTGTTCCATGGTCTTGAGACTCAACCTTGGATTTAGCCATGGTTGTGGTCTTGGCTTTAGGTCATTAGACCTCTTGATCTTATTAAATCATAACCATAATATAGTAACTTTGGTATATAAAATAGCTGTTAAGAAACTGAAGAAAATCTCATTCGTTATTGGTTTTCTGGATACGTGCTCCTGAGTTTTTGAAGAAAACATCATTCCGGACAACTTTCGTGCTTTAACTTTTTGATGAAACGGAACAGAAGGGCCTCTTTTTGCATGTTTAATTCTGTTACAGAAAGGTTTTTGGCAGTTTTTCCGTAAAGTTTTGGTAACTTCAAATGGTCATAACTTTTTACTCATAAACTCATTTTAGGTGGTTCAAGTTGCTATGGTTTCCTTGTTAAGTCCTCTACTACAATATGTAATTTTCCAATATCATACTTATACCATTTTGGTCGAATCTCTCCATGAAAGTCACTAGTTATCTTGTTTAATGAATATAAGTTAACATATATTTACTATAACTTGTTTTACCAAATTTTATACATCATGAACCTAGTAACAAGACAATATATAGTATGATTGAAATATAAATAGCATGAAAATGATATTTAGCAAGTAAATACACTAGAGTTTTCTTACAACTTTTGGCTTTCAAATGAAAGGTAAATAACAAGTAAGGAAAAGGATTTGATTGATTTATGCTTCACTTCACACTAGCACTCCTTCTACACTTGTATTCTTGAAGGTGAGATGATGAAGGTTGAGGTGTCTTAAGTGTATTTCAACTCAAGAGAAATCACCAAAGTTTCTAGGGTTTGAAAGTATTTTGATGAATCAAATCTAAACTAGGGTTTATGTTGTTGAAACACTTGTATCTTGCATGAAACTTGGAGTAAATTTGCTAAGGATGAGATGTTTGTGTGTGTGATGGTGGACGGCAAACAAAGGGGGGAGGGGGTATTTATATGCCTTTGAGGAGGTTACTTTCATTGACTTAGTCAACCCTTGGAGGCCAAGTTGAACACATGCATGCAATCTAAGGCCTCCTAGCATGAGATCATGCCACAAGGGTGATTCCCCCCCCCCTAGAGGCGGTTCAAGATGGATAAGGGGGGAGTGACTAGATTTTGGATGAGTTATCTTAGTTATGTAGTTAGTTTTGACTCCGTGAAATGCTAACCGTAAATGATTAAGCCTCAAAACGTAAAATCGGGTATCGTAAAAATGTGAAACTTGAAAGAATGATTAAACTTGTCCATATACTCCATAATAAAATATAAAATAAGTGGTAGGTTCTATTGGGGTGCTTAAACCCTGCTAAAACTGGAAACACAGGTCTAAAACGCGTAATACGTAAAATGTACGAATAATGTGTAAAATTGAGAAAAGTAATATGTTAATTTTCTAATAGGATAAAAATGAATTAAAATGACTTATAATGTCTAGACTGGGCTCAGTCTAGTGTCGGTTGGTATTTAATGTCTTTTAGACATAAAACCGGAAGCCTAAAAATCAAGGAATGATTTTTGGTCAATGGAGGAGGGAAAAATATGTTGACTTTTCCAAATAATGTGAAAACTCAAATCGTCTTAGAAACGCGGTGCAGGTATAGGCTAAGGTTACGGCTAAGTAAAAGTGCTGAAAATGTAAGTTTTCTGTTTCTTACGGTCCAAGGTCTATTTGGTAACATTATTTTTAGTCATGATTAATTCTCTAATTAATCATGAGTGTATCAAACATTTATCTGATGAGGGGAAAAATAACGCGGTTGATTTTCGTTGTGCGTAGGATTTTCAAACTACGTTTAACCTAAACGTGTAATTCCTTAATAACTTTCGCGAAAATTATCTGGTAAATGTCAAACTTTTATTTTACCATAGAAATGATTTATCATACGTGAATATGAAATAAAAATTAAATTCCAGAAAATGAATAGTAAAAATGAATAGTGAAATTTCCGGGAATAGAAGTTAACCTGAAAAATGTGAATTGTTACAGTCTCCACCCCATATGAGAGCTTCGTTCCGGAGATCAATTTGCGTTGGGGGTAGAAGCTTCGTTGGTAAAAAGATGTGGGTATTTTTGACGTATCTGGTCCTCTCGTTCCCATGTGTATTCAGGACCACGACGTGAGTTCCAACGAACTTTGACAATTGGAATTCGGCTTTGCTTGAGTTGTTTGACCTCTCGGTCCATAATTTCTACGGGTTCCTCGACAAATTGAAGGTCGTCATTGAGTTGAATTTCATTGAGTGGAATCACGAGTGATTCATCTGACAAGCATTTCTTTAGGTTAGATACATGAAAAGTGGGGTGTACACTACTGAGTTCTAATGGAAGCTCAAGTCTGTACGCCACTTGACCAACCCTGGCTAGGATTTTGAATGGTCCGATGTATCTTGGGTTTAGTTTACCTCGTTTACCAAATCGTATCAAGCCTTTCCAAGGTGATGCCTTCAGCATAACCCTATCTCCGACTTGGAATTCTAGGGGTGTGCGTCATGTGTCGGCATAACTTTTCTGTCGACTTCTTGCGGTTTCTAATCGACTTCTGATTTGCACAATCTTATCTGTTGTTTCTCGAATGAGTTCTGGACCAGTGAGTTGAACTTCTCCCACTTCAGCCCAACAAGCAGGTGAACGACACTTTCGACCATAAAGTGCTTCAAATGGAGCTGCTTTGATACTTGTGTGGTAACTGTTGTTGTAGGAAAATTCAACTAATGGTAGATGAGTATCCCATCCTTTTCCAAAGTATATTATACAAGCTCGAAGCATGTCTGCTAGCGTTTGAATGGTTCGCTCACTCTGACCATCGGTCTGAGGATGATACGCTGTACTCATGTCTAGATTTGTTCCAAAGGCGTCTTGGAGTGACTGCCAGAAATTGGAGGTAAATCTACCATGTCGGTCAGATATGATGGATATTGGTCCACCATGTCTTGAGACTATTTCTTTGATGTACAGTCGAGTAAGCTGCTCCATTTTGTAAGTCTCTTTGATTGGTATAAAGTGTGCGGATTTTGTGAGACGATCAACTTTGACCCAGATGGAGTCATAACCGCTTGATGTCTTTGGGAGCTTGGTAATGAAGTCCATAGTAATTCGTTCCCATTTCCACATAGGAATCTCTGGTTGTTGCAATGGACCGAATGGTTTTTGATGTTCGGCTTTTACTTTGGAACATGTAAGACATTTGCTAACGTATGTTGCAATATCGGCCTTCATGTTTGGCCACCAATAGAGTATTTTAAGATCATGATACATCTTATCAGATCCTGGATGTATGGAGTATTTAGATTTGTGTGATTCATGCATGATCAAGTCTCGTAGGCCACCATAAAGTGGTAACCAACTCCGACCTTGGAAACATAGAGTTCTGTCTGAACGGGTTTCAAATTTCTTCTGTATCATGCCATCCAATTTTTCCTTTATGATGTCTTCTTGTTTCACTGCCTCAGCTTGAGCGTGAAGGATTTGAGCAGGAAAGTTTGAATTTATGGTTAAAACTAAGGCTCGGACTCGTAGTGGTTTAACCCGTTCCTTTCGGCTCAGGGCGTCGGCTACTACGTTTGCCTTTCCTGGGTGATAACGAATGTCACAGTCGTAATCACTTAACAGTTCCAACCAACGACGTTGTCTCATGTTTAGTTCCTTTTGGTTCAAAATGTGTTGTAGACTTTTATGATCACTGAACACAGTACATCTAGTACCGTAAAGATAGTGTCTCCAGATTTTTAGTGCAAAGACTACAGCTCCTAACTCTAAGTCATGAGTGGTGTAATTTTCTTCATGAACTTTGAGTTGTCGTGAAGCATAAGCCATGACCTTATCACGTTGCATCAACACGACACGTAAACCTTGGTATGATGCATCACAGTAGACTACAAAATCTTCGATCCCATCTGGCAATGCTAGAATAGGGGCACTACAAAGTTTTTGTTTGAGGGTTTGGAAAGCTTCTTCTTCATCTTCATCCCACACGTATTTCTTGTTTTTCTGAGTTAGCTTGGTCAAATATTTTGCTATTGAGGAGAATCCTTCAATAAATCTTCGGTAATACCCAGCTAAACCCAGAAATTGACGAATTTCTGTAGGTGTGGTAGGTGTTGGCCAATCTTTGATAGCTTCAATCTTAGTGGGATCGACATGTAAACCAGTTTTGTCAATCACATGCCCAAGGAATTGTACTGATTGAATCCAAAATTCACATTTGGAAAACTTTGCATACAATTTCTCTTCCTTGAGTAATCCTAAAATTGTTCTCAGGTGTTCTTTGTGTTCCTCCTCATTTTTGGAATATATGAGAATGTCGTCTATGAATACGATCACGAATTTGTCCAGATATGGCTTACACACTCGATTCATGAGATCCATGTATACTGCCGGTGCATTAGTTAATCCAAATGGCATCACTTGGAATTCATGGTGACCGTATCGTGTCCTAAAGGCTGTTTTTGGAATGTCTTCTTCACGAACTTTAACTTGATGGTAACCTGATCGTAGGTCAATTTTTGAGTAATAGGTTGAACCTTGTAATTGATCGAATAAATCATCAATTCTTGGTAGTGGGTATTGGTTCTTTATGGTTAATTTGTTTAGTTCACGATAGTCGATACACATTCGTAATGACCCATCTTTCTTTTTCACGAATAAAACTGGAGCTCCCCAAGGTGAGGAACTGGGTCGAATAAATCCCTTGGCCGAAAGTTCTTGTAATTGATTTGATAGCTCTTGCATTTCTGATGGTGCTAGCCTGTAGGGTGCGCGGGCAACTGGCGCCGCTCCTGGTATTAAATCAATTCTGAATTCTATTTGATGATTCGGTAGAAGTCCTGGTAAATCTTCCGGAAAGACTTCAGGAAACTCTCGGGCGATAGGAACATCTTCAAGACTCTTTTCATCAGATTTCTTTTCGGTTACGTGGGCTAAGAAAGCATAACATCCTTTCTCAATGTACTTCATGGTTTTGATACTTGAGATGATGTTTATTCGAGTTCCACTTTGATCACCATGGATAATCAGAGTTTCATTGTCACAAGGAATGTGAACAACTCTTTCACCACAAATGATGTTAGCTTGATGTTTAGACAACCAATCCATGCCAATGACAACATCAAAACTTCCGAGTTCGATTGGCATAAGATTGATGTTAAATGGATGATCTAGGAGATTAAGGGTACAGTCTGGGATTACGGTATTAGTATTTACTAAGTTACCGTTAGCTAGTTCAATACTGTAACTAGTGGTTAAAGTGATTGGGGTGATACCAAGTAAAGGCGCAATTCTAGTAGATAAAAAGCTCATATCAGCACCAGAATCGAATAAGACTTTAACAGGAATGTTATTGAGTAAGAACATACCAGTAACCACATTCGGGTTTTGCTGAGGTTCTCCATTTCCCATGACGTAGGCTCTACCACGAACACCTCCGCCTTGTGGTCCTTGGTTTTGAGGACAGTTGTTCTTGTAATGTCCTCTTTCTCCACACCCGAAACATGTAACTATCGGCTGAGTGTTAGCCCCAGTAGCTACAGCCTTGCCTTTACAATCTTTGGCAAGATGTCCTGGTTTTTGACACTTGTTGCACTTGGCCGGGCAGGGACCTGCATGGTGGTAGTTGCACTTGGTACACTGTGGTAGAGTCCCAGTGTATCTACCTCCAGTTGGCGTAGCAACATAAGCCGTTGCGGCTTCTTGTCTTTTGTTTTGCTGGTTTTGATGGTTGTTGTTTCGAGTTTGGTTGTTGTTGTTGTTGTTGTTGTTGTTATTCCCACGGTTACCATCCCATGGTCGCTTGTTGTTGTTGTTCCTATTATTATTGTTGTTACGGTAGTTGGAGTTGTTGGCATTGTTGTTGGTGTTGTTGGTATTGTTGTTGGTTTGTCTTCGGGTTTCTGCCGTACGCACCACCTGATCCATGAGGCTGCGAGACAACCGCATAGCTTCATCAAGTTATGTGGGATTTGTTGCGGTTATATTCCCTTGTATACTTGATGGAAGTCCCCAGATATACCGTTCCAACAATTTCTCTTTTGTTGAAACCATTGTTGGACACAGTATCCTCAATTCTTGGAATCGACGGTTGTAAGTTATGATGTCATTTCCCTTAACAACATGATCTCAGAATTCTACCTCTAACTTCTGCATTTCACTGCGAGGGCAGTACTCTTTGACCATCATCTTTTTCAAATTATCCCAAGAAATCTTATAAGCATTTTCAATGCCCATAGGTTGAGATATTGAATTCCACCATGATAATGCCTCATTCAACAGTGTACTAGTGGCATATTGCACTTTATCACTCTCAGCACATTTACTGACCAAAAATACCGACTCCGCTTTTTCAAACCAGCGGGTCAAACCTACAGATCCTTCAGTACCCTTGGTGAGTGCTTATTTACTCACCATTTTATGGCCAATTACCTACCCAAAATGACTATTAGAGCTAACAAATGCTAAGAAAACATGTGTTTTCATGTTGTGAACATGCAGGTACGGATTAATCACAAAAAGACGGAAAAATCAAGCAATAACCGGAAAAACGGGCACGAGAGTAGAAGTTGGTTAAATAGTCAAAGCCGGGGATCCAAGAGTCAATTTTAATCCTTCATCTATTCAGACTTGACAAGATTAGTCCTTGGATTATACTTTTGAAGAAAGTCAAATTCAGCCCTTGAAGTTTCATTTATTACAAAATTGGTCCTTGCAATTTCATAATACTACATATAAAATTAAATGTGAACAAGCCTGGTCAAAAAAAAACATCACTCAAGCCCAAAATCCAATTTCCTAATACCAAAGCCCATCCAACCTAAATCAATACCCGACCCATCCATATCCGGTCAAAACCACAAGTCAAAATAATTTATAAAATTTACCCCATACACTCCCGCCCCCCTTTTACCTCTAATACCCAGAAATGACTATTCACTGAATAGTAACCAAGAACCCTAATTACCCCCAATTCCCAATTACCCATTTCCACTCCAATTAACCTCGTATTAAGGGTACGATTGACAATTCCCACACCCCTTACACCCTGTCAGAGTTTAACAGCAAAGGAATGACAAGTGGCAGTTGTGGATTGGTCTGAACGCGTCACCACAAGGAATACTAAGCTGTGATTGGTCCAATGGAGTCAGAAGGGATCTATCAACGAATATTCCAAAGAAGATTCCATTTCCAGAAGGTTCAGAGATGCTCCTCACTCCTCAGCTCATGGCTATATAAGCTCCCTCATTTCTCTATTTTGAAGGTGTTAGTCAGTAGGTTAGATATAAGGTTAGCTTAGGAGTAGTATAGAGTAGTTAATAGAGTAATGAATTGTTGTTAAATTTGTTTTTAGAATATATTGTAATCATTTAAAAGTTTAATAATAAAAGTTTTTAGTGTAATTGTTTTCAATTCATGTTCATTTACTGAAACCTGTTTTCAATTAGCTGTTATTAAATTCTCTTTAAGCTTTAATATCATTTAGATCAGTTTTTCAGTAGTTCATTCAAGCTAGCCATTAGCTTGTAGAGAGGTTTCTGTTTTGTTCCTGCTTATATTGGTTATAGTGGTTTTGGTCAACGAAAGTCAGAGTATGAAGATGTTAATAAAATGGTGTTTGATTCATGATTCTGAGGTGGTGAATGGTTGCAGAGGTGTGTTTTAAGCCTATCTAAAGATAGGCCTTGGCTGGAAGTTCACCTTATTTCAGTTAGGGTTTAAAATCTGTAAGGTCTCATTTCCATTGCTAGTTTAATAATGCATTTGTTGAATTTTATAGTATAGATCTATGAGAATTAATAGTTAATGTGAATTTAGCTTTGTTTAGTCGTAATTCATCTTAGCTAAGTAGATTGTTTCATTATATAGTGGTTTGCACTTATTTTGATTAAGTTTTTTCAACTGCTTTGATATTAGTTAGTTGGTGTTTCTAAGTTCTAGTGATTATTTGCTGCAAATTGATGTTCAGTTAGCCTCTTCTAGTGATATCTCATTTGGATTGATAATTAGTTCAGTAGTTATGGTTTTATATCTCAATAAGTTAGTGTAACTGCCATTTTAGGGGGCGTTTGGTTCAGTCTGAATTACTGTAGTCTTGTTGTTATTGTATGCTTACTTCTGTCTCAATAGTCCCTAATAGGTAGTACTAGATCAGTAATAGCATCCAATTGATAGGATTATTCATAAAAGTCAAAAATAGCTTTTAAATTTCACTACTACTTTCATTTTTGTCATCAGATCTTGCATAGCTTATTCATTCATTGCATTTTATGTTGGTAAATGTAATTTTAATGCTTAAACAAGTTCATTTCACATCTAGGAGTAGTTATAATCTGTTCAAATTAGAATTAGTCAAAGTTTTATTGCGCACAAAAAGTCAAAGTCAGTTAGCAATAGGTTTTTGGTATGATTTTTGATAACACTTGTAGGCTTCATTAATAATTAGGAATAGATATAGTTTGTTGATTTGTGTTCCTGAGTAGCTAGTTTATCATAATCAATTAGAAAATCTAAGTTTAGAACTGAATTGCTTATTGAAATCATAGTTGGTAGTTGGCTGATTAGGCAATAAGTTCCCCTGCACCTTAGGTTCTGGCCTACTTTCATGGCATCTTTTAGAGTAGTTGTAGATAGTATTAGAATGAGTTTTTTGGTTTTTAGCTTCTCAGAATAGTAGTATAGCTTTTGCCCCTTTAATTTTCTGGTTTAGAGCTTTTTAGGATAGCTTATTCAGGCCTGCTTATTAGTTGTGTAGCATAGCTTTCTGTTTTTGATCTTGGGCTGCAAGTGCTCTTTTAAGCTTGAGGTTGAGTTTTATTGGTCTTTCTGAGTTTATTAGCAGTTATATGAGAGTTGTGTATGGTCTGCTTCTCTTGGCTTAATCATTTCCTTGTCCTGCTCATGTTTAGCTTATTATATAGTGCTTATTGCTTGCTTCTTGTGTTTCTGTGCTTATAACTGATCATTTCTTAGCTTATCTGAGTTCATAATAGTATAATACAATTGTGGTATCATTTTGGTTAAGTTTTGTGGCAAGTGCTTATAAATAAGCACTTGCCATAAGCTGATTTTGCTTGAATAAGCACTTTTGCTTAACTTTTTCATTCCAAAATTTTTCTGCAAGCTCTCAATATTCTTTTAGATTTTCTATAAATTTTTCATAATTTTCTGAGTTCATTTACTATTTTTCTTAATTTCTCTTAGTTAAAAGTCAATTTTAAACCATTTTAAATAATAAAAGTCAAATAAAAAAAATCAGAAAAAGCTTTGAAAAATACAAAAATATTTTTAGAAATTCTTTTATAATATTTTAGAATTTTAAGAATTAAATTTTTATTTTTCCACTTTATTTTTTTATTTTTCTTTATTTTCAATTCATTTTTAATTCAATAAATAGGAAATAAATTCTAGAAAATAAATAAAAAGTCAAAAAAATATTTTTCTTTTTCTTAAAATTCTTTTTATTTGTTTAAGATTTTTAGAAAATATTTTCAAGTTCGTAGGATCATTTTTCGTTATACGTTACGTTTTCAATTTTACTGTTGCGTTTCCGTTTTTACGTTTTTCATTTTGGTGCATACTTAGTTTGTAATCTTTGCATATTTCATACTTGTTTGTAAATATGTGAATTATTTAATTGATATTTTTCACTTTACCGCTTTTCACGACACGATTTCGCGATTCGATTATTCGAGATTCCATTCTATCTTCGTTGGGAGAACGACCCGGGAAATACTTTCACCGGTATTTCTTCGGAATAATTATATACTATACTAAAACGATTAAATCAAAATGGCGCCGCTGCCGGGGAAGGTCGAAGTGAGTTTTTGAATATTCGTTTTGAAAAATCGTGTTTTGTTAAGCCTTCCTCTATTTTGTATATATTTTTATAAAAATATAAAAATTGAAAAATCCAAAACACTTTTCCTAAAGTGTTTACAAAAATACCAAAAAAATAATAAAGTTATAGCCTCGACTCGACCGAAAGGAGGAGCGTTGTAAACCAAATAAGCCTAACAACATAAGAAAAACGTGAAATTAGTTGTTTATCGGATTAGTTCATTTCTACAATCGAATAAGCGGGAAATACGGAAGCTTTGACATTAAATTGCAAGCTGAAGAGAGATCCATTCTTCTCTCCCGTCCCGTCGCGAGTAGATTTGAAGGAAACGGTTTCAATTAACGTAACGTTTTACAAAAAAGAAAATAAAAGAAAATAAAAGTTTTTGTGATTTGTTTTTCTATAAATATAAAAACAAAAAAATAATCTTCTTATCCTCTAAAATTTGATTCTTCTTCTTAAACCCTCTCACGTTTAATTCTAATGGATCCGATTTGTCTTTATTGTGGAGAACCGTTCTTCGGAGGGTTGTGTGTGTGGTGTACGTGCGACGAATGTGGAGATAATATTCGTGATGGCGTTTGTTTGAATTGTAATTCTCATACGTATGATCAAAATTCGTTCAACAATTCGTTAAATATTCCCGATTTTTATACACCACCACCACCTTCGTTTTATTGCTATAATTGTGGAAACCCTTCCGAAGAAGGAGCACCGTGTGGACAATGTTTTTGTAACCAATGTGGATACGCTAATTGTATGTGCTATGCCCCGAGTGCTGAAACGTCTTACGCTTGTGATACGAGTTTTGATAATTATCCTCAAAATGATTTCAATCCTCTTTATCAAAACTCTTATGAGCAAGACCCGTATTACAATGGTGATTCATTTCAAAATCCATCGAGTTTTGAAAATTGTGGGGGATCGTTTGAAAATTCTTATTATGAACCTAATTCTTGTTACGATTCTAATGGTTTTTACCAACCCCCACAATCTTCCAATTTTTCTAATCAAATTTTGGAAATCAAATCAATGATCGATAAGTTGAATGAGATGGTGGTTAATCATATGACATCTACTCCCGAGCCTAATGAGAAATCGATGGAAGAACCTCTTGTTGAAGAAAGAAAATTTCAGTTTTGTGAGTGTTGTTTATACGATGATAGTTCCACAATCACGATCAATCTAAATCCTCAAAATGATTCTATCTCTTATCCCGTAGAACCCGAGGACTCTCTAACAATGGGGGACGGGCCTCTTGACACTATTCCGGCAACGGAATTTGACGAATTCAATAAGTCAAGTGTTGAGAACCTCGTTCCAATCCAAAGTGAGTCCGGGGAAAATTCTAACGGTGATATGGAATTGATTGTTAATATTACACACGTCGATGAAGAAATGAATATTGCCGAATTGTTAGCAGAGGAGATCCGAACTTTATACGTTGATAAGGTCAAAGAAGACGTCTTTGATTCATCTCCGGATCCCACTCCATCCTCTGATCCTCTTATATCCGATTCTTTCCATCCTTCTTTCACACCGGTTGAGAGGAGTGATGTCTTTTTAGATGAGATCGAGGCATGTCTTGCTAATGATTCTATTCCGATAATGCTTAACGATGCTAATTTTGATCCGGAGGAGGATATTCGTTTACTTGAAGAATTATTGAATGAAGATCCGTCAACTTCTCTCCCTCCGATGAGCAATGAAGATTTAGTTGAAGTGGAAAGTTATACCGATTCTCACAATGAGTAAACTTCGAGTGATGAAGACTCTTGTGGTGATATCGATGATGATGATGAGGATGATGATGACCTCATTCCGAGGGTTTCCGAAGCATTCAATAAGACTTTCACGAATCCGTTATTTGATTTTGAATCGGATTTTTATCAAATTTCAAATAATCCGCTCTTCGATATTCTTAGTGATGAGTCTGAAATGGAACCCGAGGTTCAGGACTCACATGATATGTTTGATTCTCCTCAAGAGAAGTTCTCCGATGAACTTGCTCATATTATTTCTCCACCGGAGAATGATCCTTTTTGTTTTGAGGAAGATCCAGACCCGGGGGGAGATGTTCTCAATCATGAGAATTTTCTTATTGATGATTTAACCCCGACCCTCCCTCCCGTGGTATTTGTTGAAAAGGGCGTTGATGATAAATCTGCTTTAGACGATGAAGAATGGATTTTAATTCATATAAAAATCTTTCTACCATTCTTCACATTTGATGTGATTTCTCTTATCCTTCACTCCACCGGGAGTGAGGATACCGTTTTTGATCCTGGTATTTCTTTTGCCAAGTGGCCGTTTTCTCTGCTCTCCCCAAGGACAATTGAATTCGGGGATCGAGTCAAGCTCATGTGACTCGGTTAACAAAAACAAGCGCTTCGTGGGTGGCAACCCATGCTTATCCAATTTCATCTTCTTATATTTCTATTTTCTAACACCTAATGTGAGGAGGGGGTGCCTCTTCTACTCTTGTGTTCCGTGGTTGTTTGTGATGTTTGTTCAGGATTGTCCGCGATTTATGATGACTCTCGTGCTCGTCTTGATGCTCTTCCTTTACTCGAGTTTCATTCATCGGTGCTCTTGGAAATCCTATATCCGTTAAATCTTATCGACTAACGTTTTCTTTGGCATAATTAATAAACGGCCCTAGATTATTGTTAGGATTGCCTTAACCCACAAAACATTGAGGACAATGTTTAATTCTAGTCGGGGGGAAGGGTGAATCTTCGATTCGATTTGACCTTGCATTTTTCACATGTCGTGTACTCTCGCAACTCCGTTTTTCCTAAAAAATGAAAAAAATTGAAAATTTTGAAAATTTTTGAAGAAAAATCAATGAAAAAGCACAAAAAAATGAGAAAAAGTTCGAAAAAGTTGTGCAAAAATATAATAAAGTTTGAATAAGTGTTTTGACACCTTGTTGACTTTCTTGCTGGCGAGAGTAGGAATAAATATTTTGACTTGACCGGGCGTGTTGAGCCCTAGCTTGTTCCCTTAACCAATGATAATCACATAAGCTTGTGCTAGTTTTGTACACAAGGAGCTATAAAATGCGAATTCTTTCTTAAGAATCTGCAAGTTCCCGTACTTGACTTTATACATGCGCAGCTTAAAAGCTTTCGCTAGTCTTTTACATTAGGAGCTATAAAACGCGAATTCTTCTTCTAGAATTTGCAAGTTTCCGTATCTGACTTTATATATGCGTGGCTGATTATCGGCTAAGTATTCGCTGGTTTCATTATTTGGAATCTTAAATTGCGAAGAGCGAGAAATGATTGAGTTTATTTAGAAGTTAGATGCTAAACGTGGAGTAGTGGTTCTCTTTAGAGCTCATAAGAGGTACTTGTGGCTTTTTACTCCCATAAAATTGTTTCACCAATATATAATAGATGTTCTAGGTTAATTAGTGATATTTCGGTTTAAATAATATTTAGTTCTTTGTTTTCTTAAGAGAATTTTTGCTTTAGAAGTTGGGTACATATCAAGGAACATAAAAAATAAGAGCAAAAAGTGAAAAAATCAAAAGTCAAAAGTTGATTATCTACGTGGTTTTGGAGCTACTCGATAAGCTTCCATTGATGTTGACAAAAGTCAAGAAAGAAAAAAAAAAATGAAAAGTATGAAAAAAGTGAAAAATGAAAAAATTGAAAGTTGTAAGTATTGTTGAATAAGAGCTTATGTATAAATAAGTTGTTGGCGCGTGAGGTGCATGTGATAAGTGATTAGTAATCAGTCACATGAGGTGCACGTGATCGTACTCCGCAACTTATATCTTTGATATTGTATGTACCCAAATTCCTTGATGTAGACCGAATTTCTATTGCAGTGGTTCTTAAGAGAAAATGAATAACTATTTATCGTTTAAACTTAGGTGTCACTATCGGACTTAAAAGTATTGAAACGAGAAAATATG
This sequence comes from Artemisia argyi, assembly GCA_030686995.1. Taxonomy (NCBI): domain Eukaryota; kingdom Viridiplantae; phylum Streptophyta; class Magnoliopsida; order Asterales; family Asteraceae; genus Artemisia; species Artemisia argyi. The sequence goes on along the minus strand of CM060698.1, from coordinate 76,874,702 downwards.
AAGCAATTCATTTCTCAACAAAAATAAAATATTGAGATACAAAAATCTAGGATATGGGAGTAAGAAGTTTCCACAAGTAACTGTTATGAGTAGTGTTAGCATCTAATTTATAGATAAGCTGTGATCTCGTTTGTACGCTTAGTTTGGGGACTTGTGAAAAATCAAGGATGACGAATTTTAACCATATGGTCGCTTCTTAATAGAAGTGTTTCTACTCGTTGACCCTAATAATTATTGCAAGATAATGAAAGTTCAACAAACCGTCACAAGAATAAAGTGTGGAAAAGTACAAAAATAAAAGTGAAAGTGGAATAAAGGAATAAAAGGAAAATTTTGGAAAACGGAGCGTTGTCGGGAATAAATGATTTTGTAATCTCTTTTGAACCTCCTTGCTACTTTTCAAAGTTAGTAGGAAGAGTATCAAAATTATTTATCCCAAGAGCGTGAATTGATCACATTGCGTGAGGACACGGCAATATCTTAGTCGGGGGGATTTTGGTGAGTGCTTATTTACTCACCATTTTATGGCCAATTACCTACCCAAAATGACTATTAGAGCTAACAAATGCCAAGAAAACATGTGTTTTCATGTTGTGAACATGCAGGTATGGATTAATCACAAAAAGACGGAAAAATCAAGCAATAACCGGAAAAACGGGCACGAGAGTAGAAGTTGGTTAAATAGTCAAAGCCGGGGATCCAAGAGTCAATTTTAATCCTTCATCTATTCGGACTTGACAAGATTAGTCCTTGGATTATACTTTTGAAGAAAGTCAAATTCAGCCCTTGAAGTTTCATTTATTACAAAATTGGTCCTTGCAATTTCATAATACTACATATAAAATTAAATGTGAACAAGCCTGGTCAAAAAAAAACATCACTCAAGCCCAAAATCCAATTTCCTAATACCAAAGCCCATCCAACCTAAATCAATACCCGACCCATCCATATCCGGTCAAAACCACAAGTCAAAATAATTTATAAAATTTACCCCATACACTCCCGCCCCCCTTTTACCTCTAATACCCAGAAATGACTATTCACTGAATAGTAACCAAGAACCCTAATTACCCCCAATTCCCAATTACCCATTTCCACTCCAATTAACCTCGTATTAAGGGTACGATTGACAATTCCCACACCCCTTACACCCTGTCAGAGTTTAACAGCAAAGGAATGACAAGTGGCAGTTGTGGATTGGTCTGAACGCGTCACCACAAGGAATACTAAGCTGTGATTGGTCCAATGGAGTCAGAAGGGATCTATCAACGAATATTCCAAAGAAGATTCCATTTCCAGAAGGTTCAGAGATGCTCCTCACTCCTCAGCTCATGGCTATATAAGCTCCCTCATTTCTCCATTTTGAAGGTGTTAGTCAGTAGGTTAGATATAAGGTTAGCTTAGGAGTAGTATAGAGTAGTTAATAGAGTAATGAATTGTTGTTAAATTTGTTTTTAGAATATATTGTAATCATTTAAAAGTTTAATAATAAAAGTTTTTAGTGTAATTGTTTTCAATTCATGTTCATTTACTGAAACCTGTTTTCAATTAGCTGTTATTAAATTCTCTTTAAGCTTTAATATCATTTAGATCAGTTTTTCAGTAGTTCATTCAAGCTAGCCATTAGCTTGTAGAGAGGTTTCTGTTTTGTTCCTGCTTATATTGGTTATAGTGGTTTTGGTCAACGAAAGTCAGAGTATGAAGATGTTAATAAAATGGTGTTTGATTCATGATTCTGAGGTGGTGAATGGTTGCAGAGGTGTGTTTTAAGCCTATCTAAAGATAGGCCTTGGCTGGAAGTTCACCTTATTTCAGTTAGGGTTTAAAATCTGTAAGGTCTCATTTCCATTGCTAGTTTAATAATGCATTTGTTGAATTTTATAGTATAGATCTATGAGAATTAATAGTTAATGTGAATTTAGCTTTGTTTAGTCGTAATTCATCTTAGCTAAGTAGATTGTTTCATTATATAGTGGTTTGCACTTATTTTGATTAAGTTTTTTCAACTGCTTTGATATTAGTTAGTTGGTGTTTCTAAGTTCTAGTGATTATTTGCTGCAAATTGATGTTCAATTAGCCTCTTCTAGTGATATCTCATTTGGATTGATAATTAGTTCAGTAGTTATGGTTTTATATCTCAATAAGTTAGTGTAACTGCCATTTTAGGGGGCGTTTGGTTCAGTCTGAATTACTGTAGTCTTGTTGTTATTGTATGCTTACTTCTGTCTCAATAGTCCCTAATAGGTAGTACTAGATCAGTAATAGCATCCAATTGATAGGATTATTCATAAAAGTCAAAATTAGCTTTTAAATTTCACTACTACTTGCATTTTTGTCATCAGATCTTGCATAGCTTATTCATTCATTGCATTTTATGTTGGTAAATGTAATTTTAATGCTTAAAAAAGTTCATTTCACATCTAGGAGTAGTTATAATCTGTTCAAATTAGAATTAGTCAAAGTTTTATTGCGCACAAAAAGTCAAAGTCAGTTAGCAATAGGTTTTTGGTATGATTTTTGATAACACTTGTAGGCTTCATTATTAATTAGGAATAGATATAGTTTGTTGATTTGTGTTCCTGAGTAGCTAGTTTATCATAATCAATTAGAAAATCTAAGTTTAGAACTGAATTGCTTATTGAAATCATAGTTGGTAGTTGGCTGATTAGGCAATAAGTTCCCCTGCACCTTAGGTTCTGGCCTACTTTCATGGCATCTTTTAGAGTAGTTGTAGATAGTATTAGAATGAGTTTTTTGGTTTTTAGCTTCTCAGAATAGTAGTATAGCTTTTGCCCCTTTAATTTTCTGGTTTAGAGCTTTTTAGGATAGCTTATTCAGGCCTGCTTATTAGTTGTGTAGCATAGCTTTCTGTTTTTGATCTTGGGCTGCAAGTGCTCTTTTAAGCTTGAGGTTGAGTTTTATTGGTCTTTCTGAGTTTATTAGCAGTTATATGAGAGTTGTGTATGGTCTGCTTCTCTTGGCTTAATCATTTCTTTGTCCTGCTCATGTTTAGCTTATTATATAGTGCTTATTGCTTGCTTCTTGTGTTTCTGTGCTTATAACTGATCATTTCTTAGCTTATCTGAGTTCATAATAGTATAATACAATTGTGGTATCATTTTGGTTAAGTTTTGTGGCAAGTGCTTATAAATAAGCACTTGCCATAAGCTGATTTTGCTTGAATAAGCACTTTTGCTTAACTTTTTCATTCCAAAATTTTTCTGCAAGCTCTCAATATTCTTTTAGATTTTCTATAAATTTTTCATAATTTTCTGAGTTCATTTACTATTTTTCTTAATTTCTCTTAGTTAAAAATCAATTTTAAACCATTTTAAATAATAAAAGTCAAATAAAAAAAATTAGAAAAAGCTTTGAAAAATACAAAAATATTTTTAGAAATTCTTTTATAATATTTTAGAATTTTTAGAATTAAATTTTTATTTTTCCACGTTATTTTTCTATTTTTCTTTATTTTTAATTCATTTTTAATTCAATAAATAGGAAATAAATTCTAGAAAATAAATAAAAAGTCAAAAAAATATTTTTCTTTTTCTTAAAATTCTTTTTATTAGTTTAAGATTTTTAGAAAATATTTTCAAGTTCGTAGGATCATTTTTCGTTATACGTTACGTTTTCAATTTTACTGTTGCGTTTCCGTTTTTACGTTTTTCATTTCGGTGCATACTTAGTTTGTAATCTTTGCATATTTCATACTTGTTTGTAGATATGTGAATTATTTAATTGATATTTTTCACTTTACCGCTTTTCACGACACGATTTCGCGATTCGATTATTCGAGATTCCATTCTATCTTCGTTGGGAGAACGACCCGGGAAATACTTTCACCGGTATTTCTTCGGAATAATTATATACTATACCAAAACGATTAAATCAACCCTTAAACTTTATGGGTTCGCATTTCAAGTAGGAAATGAATGAGCAACCCTTAGGTACTGAAGCAACATTTGTCACTGGAGGGCCAATTGGGTTTGGTCCTCCAGCGTTAAGGTTGGCAATTCGGGCAGCTTCTTCAGCTCTAGCAACTTCCTCCGCTGCGGCGGCTTCAGCGGCTGCTGCAGCATCAGCAGATGCTGCAGCTTCAGCAGCTATGGCGGCTTCAGCAGCTATGGCGGCTTTAGCGGCTGCTGCAGCTTCTGCAGCTACGGCTGCTCGTTCAGTGGTGAGTGCTGCGTTTACACTGTCTTTAACTAGTTTGCGAATAGCAGCTTGAGTCATTGCTGGTGCTGTCTTCTTCTTTGGCGCCATGATTCTATTATACAAAAGATACGTCGTAATTAGAGAGTTGTGAAATAAGCAGAATGATAGGATAATAATGTTGGAATTTAAAAGCATAACACATGATAGTATAAAACAAGAGTTTTATTCATATAACGTTGATTGATTTACAAAATCGAAACCTATTACAAGCTTCTTCAAAATTTACTAACTGATACTTTCAGTTTAGTAATTACAACGTTTCTACTATCGCTAGCTATTACATGGATTTCATAACATTTACTAACTGATACTAATCAGTTTAGTAGTACAAAAGATAACTAGTACTAGAACACTAGTCTAACATAGGTTGGAGGTTTGTTGTAGTACGGACGGATCTTTTTCTCCACATGTTGCTAGAACATCTATACTCTCATTGGGGCGGTTTTCTCTGACATCTAACTGGTATAGCTTTTGTTGTATGGCACACATTTGAGATTGCATTCCATGTATCTCATTCTTGAGTTGATACTGGTCGAAGTTAGCAACGTCTAATCGGATTTCTGTTGTAGTTAGGCGGTTTTGTAGTTCGTGAATTTGTGCCGCATCTTGGTCTTGAGCTCTTTCAACTAATGTAAGTCTATCCTTGACGTCTTCTAAGCCGGTCAAGGGATCCAAGACTATGTCCCCAACATGAGTCAAATCTCTCCTCACATAGCTCATATCAAGTTTAAACCAATAAAGGTCTTGCTGAGCGTTCATGGCATCCATTTTGGCTGAATTAACCTTGGATACATATTCATTCATTTGGTGTGTCATGCTTTGAACTTTACGTTGAGCTAGGTCGAGGCCTTGTTTTAAGGAATATATTTCATATTGGGCAGAATTTACGAACATAGGTGTGAATCTGGATGTTCCGCCGACCTCATAAGTGAACTTTGGAACTTGAGTAGGAGTAGTATGATTAGGTTCGGAGGAGTTTGGTGATATAGGAGGTGGTGATGTTAATGGTGATAGTGATCGCACAACCATTGGTTCAATGTCTATGTCCATTTCAGGTTCTTCGTCCGGATCTTCTTCGTAATCATCGATGTCATCGATGTCTATGTCCATTTCAGGATCTTCGTCCGGATCTTCTTCATAATCATCGACTAGATCCACGTAAGGTTCTTCTTCGTCGTCGTAATCAAGTGCTTCAAAGTAAGGATCGTTGGGTCCGGGAAGAAATGGTAAATGAGCGGGCATAGCAGGAAGATGATCGGGAGATGGAGGTACAGACATGATGTCTACAATGAGTATTATGATGTCAAAAATAAATCTAATGTTTATGGGGAGTGCTCAAAATATGACAAGTGTGTATATAGCAATATACTAATATGATCATGTAGCATAACATGTTTAATAAGTCCATAATCGTCTGGAGGATGGAAGGCACGAAGAGCGGAAGGCTATAAAAATGTTTTTGCTTGTATTTGTAGTTATAGTTTAGGTCTCAATTAGACCCGTTTCTCTATAACCATGTCTCTGATACCAATCTGTAACACCCCCAATTCAATGATGCAGCGGAATTCAACTTGGGTGTTACTCGTTAGCACAACAGTCATAATAATAGAAAACGATCTCTAACTGAGTCGTTTTAAAAAGACTTATCATTCGAATTTATTCAAATATATAAGAGTTTACATAGTAAGGTCCCAAAAAGGTTCCATGTTACAAAATACATCAATATAAAGTCTTTTGATGTTTTATCGAATGACAAAATATATTATAGCCTTCTTCATTTAGTCCGTGCCCCTCCGTGCCATCCTTGATCATCATGGACCTGAAATACATGCTTAAGAGGTCAACACAAAGGTTGAGTGATATTCATAGAGTTTGTTAAGTATTTGAACACAATATGTTGGTAGTGTGAGTTAATTAGACTCATACTCATGTTTGGAAAACAAAACAGTTATTATCATTTACTAAGCTTATGACACCAAGACGTTAACGGGTACCAATATCAATCGGCGGAGTTATCCCGGTAGGTACTTTGCCGACATACCTAAGTTTCAAATATAGTGCATTTGTTTGAATGTAATCAATACAAATGGGATTCGTCAATCCCAATAGGCCTATTCACAATACTCGCGCTCACTATTACTAGTGATTAAATGCTTCATAATAAGGGATGTTAGATTGGCAAGGATGGTACTTAGTGATAATAAACAATCAGGCAAGCATACAATTTGAAAGCATTGCGTTCGGTTAAAATAGCATGTATTCCCCCCAAGGGTTTGTAAAATAATTAAGAGATGGAAAGTAGGGCTATGAACTCACCTTAAGTTATGTAGTGAGTAGTGAAAATAGTAGGTGAATCGCGAAGGTCTCTACGAGCAACCTATAATAGAATGTTGCGACTTAGGATTGGAGTAAAGAATATGAAGAATTTCCTATATATATCTTGCATTTAGTTCATGATGTAGTACGTAGTGTATAATGTAAGTCTTTGAATAAAATAGTTTATGAACATGTATAGTTTGTATATCGCTTACTACCGTTCGGGCCGACATAATTCAGAAGTCATGTAGTAAACGTTCGAGGAGCCAGGACACTTTAAATCGTAAATCCACAACTCATCTCGACGGTTTACCCATATGAACTCCTCACATGAGGCTCACTACTATTGTAGTGTTTTATAAAATATATAAGTTTTGATCCGAAAAGTTACATGTCCAAGTAATTTAATAAACTTAGGAAAGTTTACTTTCGAATGAAGATTGTTATTAAAATGAGTTTTTTAAATCTTGTATGACAACTACTTGTAAGATCTCATGGTTCTTTAGATTGAGTAGATCCAAATTGCATGTTTCAGTTATCGCTAACTCTTTAGCTCACGTTTTCGCCTTGGTAAATTTATATGGTCTTTAGCCCATGGCTTCGCCGTAACCTTGGTCATTGTTCCATGGTCTTGAGACTTAACCTTGGATTTAGCCATGGTTGTGGTCTTGGCTTTAGGTCATTAGACCTCTTGGTCTTATTAAATCATAACAATAATATAGTAACTTTGGTATATAAAATAGCTGTTAAGAAACTGAAGAAAATCTCATTCGTTATTGGTTTTCTGGATACGTGCTCCCGAGTTTTTGAAGAGAACATCATTCCGGAAAACTTTCGTGCTTTAACTTTTTGATGAAACGGACCAGAAGGGCCTCTTTTTGCATGTTTAATTCTGTTACAGAAAGGTTTTTGGCAGTTTTGCCGTAAAGTTTTGGTAACTTCAAATGGTCATAACTTTTTACTCATAAACTCATTTTAGGTGGTTCAAGTTGCTATGGTTTCCTTGTTAAGTCCTCTACTACAATATGTAATTGTCCAATATCATACTTATACCATTTTGGTCGAATCTCTCCATGAAAGTCACTAGTTATCTTGTTTAATGAATATAAGTTAACATATATTTACTATAACTTGTTTTACCAAATTTTATACATCATGAACCTAGTAACAAGACAATATATAGTATGATTGAAATATAAAGAGCATGAAAATGATATTTAGCAAGTAAATACACTAGAGTTTCCTTACAACTTCTGGCTTTGAAATGAAAGGTAAGTAACAAGTAAGGAAAAGGATTTGATTGATTTATGCTTCAATTCACACTAGCATTCCTTCTACACTTGTATTCTTGAAGGTGAGATGATGAAGGTTGAGGTGTCTTAAGTGTATTTCAACTCAAGAGAAATCACCAAAGTTTCTAGGGTTTGAAAGTATTTTGATTAATCAAATCTAAACTAGGGTTTCTATGTTGTTGAAACACTTGTATCTTGCATGAAACTTGGAGTAAATTTGCTAAGGATGAGATGTTTGTGTGTGTGATGGTGGACGGAAAACAAAGGGGGGAGGGGGTATTTATATGCCTTTGAGGAGGTTACTTTCATTGACTTAGTCAACCCTTGGAGGCCAAGTTGAACACATGCATGCAATCTAAGGCCTCCTAGCATGAGATCATGCCACAAGGGTGATTCCCCCCCCCCCCCTAGAGGCGGTTCAAGATGGATAAGGGGGGAGTGACTAGATTTTGGATGAGTTATCTTAGTTATGTAGTTAGTTTTGACTCCGTGAAATGCTAACCGTAAATGATTAAGCCTCAAAACGTAAAACCGGGTATCGTAAAAATGTGAAACTTGAAATAATGATTAAACTTGTCCATATACTCCATAATAAAATATAAAATGAGTGGTAGTTTCTATTGGGGTGCTTAAACCCTGCTAAAACTGGAAACACGAGTCTAAAACGCGTAATATGTAAAATGTACGAATAATGTGTAAAATTGAGAAAAGTAATATGTTACTTTTCTAATAGGATAAAAATGAATTAAAATGACTTATAATGTCTAGACTGGGCTCAGTCTAGTGTCGGTTGGTATTTAATGTCTTTTAGACATAAAACCGGAAGCCTAAAAATCAAGGAATGATTTTTGGTCAATGGAGGAGGGAAAAATATGTTGACTTTTCCAAATAATGTGAAAACTCAAATCGTTTTAGAAACGCGGTGTAGGTATAGGCTAAGGTTACGGCTAAGTAAAAGTGCTGAAAACGTAAGTTTTCTGTTTCTTACGGTCCAAGGTCTATTTGGTAACATTATTTTTAGTCATGATTAATCCTCTAATTAATCATGAGTGTATCAAACATTTATCTGATGAGGGAAAAAATAACGCGGTTGATTTTCGTTGTGCGTAGGATTTTCAAACTACGTTTAACCTAAACGTGTAATTCCTTAATAACTTTCGCGAAAATTATCTGGTAAATGTCAAACTTTTATTTTACCATAGAAATGATTTATCATACGTGAATATGAAATAAAAATTAAATTCCAAAAAATGAATAGTAAAAATGAATAGTGAAATTTCTAGGAATAGAAGTTAACCTGAAAAATGTGAATTGTTACAGTCTCCACCCCATATGAGAGCTCCGTTCCGGAGATCAATTTGCGTTGGGGGTAGAAGCTTCGTTGGTAAAAAGATGTGGGTATTTTTGACGTATCTGGTCCTCTCGTTCCCATGTGTATTCAGGACCACGACGTGAGTTCCAACGAACTTTGACAATTGGAATTCGGCTTTACTTGAGTTGTTTGACCTCTCGGTCCATAATTTCTATGGGTTCCTCGACAAATTGAAGGTCGTCATTGAGTTGAATTTAATCGAGTGGAATCACGAGTGATTCATCTGACAAGTATTTCTTTAGGTTAGATACATGAAAAGTGGGGTGTACACTACTGAGTTCTGATGGAAGCTCAAGTCTGTACGCCACTGGACCAACCCTGGCTAGGATTTTGAATGGTCCGATGTATCTTGGGTTTAGTTTTCCTCGTTTACCAAATCGTATCAAGCCTTTCCAAGGTGATGCCTGATGAGTTCCTAAAAACTCATCATTTCTGTTCCATTTTAAATACGAAAACAGTTAAAAAACACACAGAAATACTACATAATACTATAAATATCTTTGAATTGTGTTTTTATACGTTTCAGGTGCAAAAGGACTGAAAACAGAGGAAAATTGACAAAGTTTACATAATTGTCAAAATCAGTCCCTGAACTTTCAAGAAATGTTAGAAATGGTCCCTGGGAAAATTATTTTGGAGAAAAGTCAACAACAGTCCCTCAGGAATCATGAAATAACAAATTTAACCCTTGAAGTTCAAAATTTGCACAAATGGCAAAACAGGTCCCCCAAGTTTCAAAACCTGACAGTTTTAGTCCCTGGAAGTTAAAATGAAAGAAAAGTCAATTTTAGTCCTTGGGAATTCACAAAGTATCATAATTAATCCCTGGATGAAAAGTTTGAGAAAATTACATAAATGGTCCCTGAAGTTTCAAAAATGGCAAAAATAGTCCCTGGGTATTTAAAAATGGAAATTTATCAAAATATACCCTTGTACTATTCATAATTGACAAAACAATTCATTTTTGATTAACTTTAGGAAAATTACATTTTTAACCCTCAAACTTTTAAAATTGACAAAAATGGTCCTCGGTTATTTTTAATTTTAGAAAAATCAAAATAATCCTTATATTATTCCAAAATTACAAAAATGGTACCTTTTGCAAAATTTGGAATAATTACATTTTTAGTCCTTGGAATTTTCAGATTTTACAAATACGTCCTTGGGCTATTATCTTTCTAAAAATAAAAATACCAAAATCCAATACATAAATACCAAACCTGTTACCACTTTGGGCCCAAAATAATACCTAAAGCCCACACTACCCGACCCCAGCCCAACCTGTGAATAATAACCCAGGGATTTGGTCAACCCTGTGTTGACCCGTCCCCTAACTCATCACCCTGCTACCTCATGCTCCTCTCCACCTCCATCTCCACCACCAGCTTCCACTTTCCACCTCACCAGCCCTCTGTCATTCCCACAACAAACCCACCTCCTAGGTTTACCCTAGGAGGTGACACCTGCTACTACCCACACCCTGCCACCATCCCCTACCCTGTAAAACTCTCCTCAACTATCACATCCACCACCCCTTAGCTACCATTCTCACCCAATTGACCCTGCAACCTCCAAACCCACCAATTAAACACCTTAACAGCTCCCAATTGCAAAAACAAATTTTGGCGCCAAATTTACTTTTGAACAGGTGTTGATAAAGAGGACACATGGAGCTCAATTGGAGAGTGGGATTTACTCCTTATGACTCAGGGAGCTAAATGAAGCTATAAAAAGGAGAAGAGAGGCATAGTAGCAGAGTACTTTTGGCCTTAAGCCATAGTCACTAGTTTTATTTTCATGTCATTTACTGCTTTCATTTACTTACAATGTCATTTATATGCTTTCAGTTTTGTAAATGAATCTTGACAAAGTTTAAATACAAAGCTATTTACAGTCTTAGTTTTATAATCTTTAATTTCAAGTTTTTAATTTAAATGTCATTTAAATATTGTCATTTACATTTCTGTTTGATCAAAGATGTTTAGAGGACTCTATATGACACTACATAGGTCTTAGTAACCTTTTGCAAGCCTGTAGAAGCCATTAAATAGATTATGATCTTTTAAATTAGAAAATACTAAAAAATAGAGAAAATCATTGAAAAACCAAAAATAGCAAGTTAATAAAGGAAATGGAGATGCAGTGGTGAATTTGGAGTTCAATGGGTATTAAGAGCTTATTGGTAAGCTGATAGGTGTAACCTTGTTCATTGTTTCCATAATCTCAGCTCATTTCTAATTTGTAAGCATTTTCTTTAGTTATTGTATTTTACTGTTCATGATCTTATATTCTTTAATTTTCATGTTTTGTTGTTTATTTGTTATGGTTTAATGTTTTTAAGTCATAATATTGTATGTTTATGTATTAGTTTGAGTTGTTGCTTAGATTTCATTTTTAACTGTGAAATTTGATTATGAGTAATAGTTGTTAGTTGTTATTTAAATTGTTGTTTATATGTCTATTCTGTCTTGTTATATGTTATTATAGAGAATGGAATCAGGTTCAAATGCTTATTCAATGAATACTTTGAATTTCATGTGACAAGTGAATATTTGAAGGACTGTTTGGATTTGTTTAGATTCAGGGTTATGAGATTGATTGTGATGTTTATTTCTATGTCTGCATGACCACTAGGCCATTTGAGGGCTTGACAACTCTTTAAGCTCAGAGGTAATGTCTTTCATGGACAAATCCTATTTCAAAATATTCTTGTTGCTCACTGAATGGTTACTGTCTAATCTGTGGTATATGGATGCTAGTAGTATTGTTCTTGTTTGATTGTGTGTTACTAGTTGTCCATTAACTCAGATAAGTGATCATTTTCAAGTCTTTATATGTGTAAAGTCAATTTTCCTTTTTAACTGTCTCAATTTCATGTCTGTTATAGATTTGTTGTCCAAATCTTAATTATGTGTTTAAATGTTAGTTATCTTTGTTTAGTTCATGTTTATTATGTCTTAAACATCAAAATCAGTGATTAAATTCAGATCAAAGTTGATGAAAGTCAACTTTGATCATAAACTATAAAAGTCAAAATTACCACAAACCTGATTTTTGATTAAATGTTTAATTTTAGTGTGCCTTTATTATTAAGTTTCTAGTTTATTGCTTTTAGGGTTTCATAGTTATGTTGCTTATCTGTCTATCTTATTTTTGTTGAATTTTAGTTTCCATGTTTAATTGCTTAATCTTGTGCTTATTTAAGGGTACTTTTGCCCTGTCTCACAGCCTCAAGGCCATGATCACAAGCTTGCAGCTTGTTGATCATGGAGCTTGAGCCTGTGATTATTGTTGTTTATGGAACCCTTTAAGCTTGTTTGTTTATGTTTATACTTATTTTATGCTTATCTGCTTATTTGGTCAGTTCTTTCTCCCTACCTTTTTGTCACTTTACCCTCAACACACTGAAGCAAACAGTGTGTTGAGCTGTAATTCCCCAAGCCCTCACAAGCTCCTTACTGAGCTTGAGAGTGTGATCCTTGGCTTTGTGAGAAGCCAAGGTATCCAACTCAACCCTTCAATGTAAGTTGAGGTTGTGCTGGCTTATTTGATAAGTCAAATGAGAGCTTTTAGTTTGCCCACTCACAACAAGTAACTGAGAATTCAGTTACTTTACACCATTTCCTAGAAGCTCTCATAAGCTCATTAGTGAATATAAATTTGTGTGGTTTAGTTTCTTATGAAGATAATCTACCCATCTTCATGTTCCTGTTCTCTAAATTCCCTTTTCAGCTCATTTAATGAGGCTGCAAAGGAGCTTTATCTTGTCACAATTTTGAAAGTATGCTGAATAATCAGCATACTTGCCCCAACTTCATAAGCTTGCAACAAGCTTATCATTAGGACTTAGCCTGTATAATTTGGTTCTAGTTGGAACTTATCCACTAAACTCCATGATTCTGAGCTTTAATCCTATCTTGCAGCTCATTTATCAAGGCTACAAGCAGCTTCTTGTTTGTTCCATTTTATGTGTATCTGGGAATACCCAGTATGCAGTCAAATGGGTGCCTTTTCATAAGCCTCTCACAAGCTCCCTAGTGGACCCCACTAGGTGAGCTTGGGCTTTTTGAGAAGCTTACCAGACCACCTTGCTACTTCAACCCCTACTTTGGCTTTTTAAGCTTGTTTGACAAGCTTAAATTACCAAGACAAATGGTTGCAAGGGTGTTTGGGACTGCATAAAACTGGGAATAGCTTATGATGCTATATGAGCTTATGGGTCATTCCCAGTCCTAATGCTTGTACATATCTGTTTAATAAACTAATACAAATCTATTTTATTCTTTTTATTTCCTATGTGAGCTTATACAAAGCTCCTTGAGCTTTCATTCCATCCAAGTCAAGCAAGCTTGACTGTCTAAACCTTAGGCTCACATATGGCTCATTTGAGCCATTACATTGCACACTCATGTTCATACTTGGCCATTTGGCCTGTGTGCATGTTTCTTTTTCTTTCTTTTGCTTTGCTTTGCCCTTTTCAAGCTCAATTTAAGCTTCTGAGTCAACTGTGAGTCCATAAGCTCACTGATTGATCTCATAAGCTTGTAAGCAACTTATTTCTTGGTATGTACAGTTCCATCTTCTTTAAATATGTATTATATATATATATATATATATAGTTCCAGAAAAACAAAAAGCCAAAAAGAAAGTCCCTTTTAAAGCTAAGTGATAGCTTCTATCTAGAAGCTTTATTACTTATTTGCTTACTTAAAGCTTTTTCACAAGCTCCTCAGAAGCTCAATATTGGATCATATCCCTTGATCTTTAGCTTTTTGAAAAGCCCTCCAACTCAGCTTTCCATATCAGCCTTCATTTTGAGCTTATAAGCTTATTTCATGAGCTTATTTTGCCCATAATGTTGACTGTAAAGAGTGTTGGGTTGACTGTGAGAGTTGGAATTGCTTATTTTTGATTATATCTTATTCCTTCAGCTTATTTAAGTTGATTTAGCTTATTTTAGGTATATATAACTTAGTTGTAGCTTAATTATCCATATGTAGCTTATTTGAAGCTTTTAGCTTAGTAAAAATCCAAGTTGAGCTTATTTAAGCCAACTGAGCCACAAATAAGCTCACACAGAGCTTATTTGGTTTTTATAAAAAAATTTCCTTTGTTAAAGTTTCTTATAAATAGCTTATTATTAAGCTTGTAAAGAAAAAAATCAAAAAAATAATTTTTTGGTAAAAAGGGGTGAGGCAGGGTCGAACCTGAGACCTCCCCCTTATGAGAGTGATAGTTTGTACCTGGATGCCAGTCGCCCTTGGGTCTTTTTTCATTCACTTCTCACTAAATCTAGTACTTAATATAGTTTAGGCTTATTTGGCTTATATAAGCTATTTAGCTTATAACAGCTTATTGGGATAAGCTGGTGCCTTCATATTTTTTTCCCAGCTTCTTTAACATGTAATATACTTCCTGTAATTTTTTTACATTTTTTACTGTTCATATACTATTTTTAATAATTAAAACAGTTTAAATACCTTTTAGTAAATAATAAATAATAAATTAGTAAAATTGCTTATTTATAATTATTATTAACTTTTTATATTTTTTATGGATTCCTGAGATGGTTAGGAATTTTTATAAAAAGTTTTATAATTTTATAAATAAGTTTAGTATGTATAATAGTTAATTTAGTTTAATTAGTTTAATTAATAAATAATAGTTTTTAATTAAGTTTTCTTATTTCTGTATATAAAATATAATTTTTATATTTTTCTTAGCTTCTTATAAGTATATTAGAATTATGTAAAAAGTTTTAGATTTTAGTTTGCTAATTTAGTATATATAATAATTAAATAATAATAGTAGTAATTAAATAAATAGTAAATAATTAATAGTAAATAGAATACTTGTATAATAAATATATTTTTAGTTTCAAAATTTCTTTTATATTATTTTAAACTTTTCTAAGTTTTTGTTTTATTTATTTAGGTTTATTTTACATTTTCTTAGTGTTTAGATAATTAAATAATTA
This sequence comes from Artemisia argyi, assembly GCA_030686995.1. Taxonomy (NCBI): domain Eukaryota; kingdom Viridiplantae; phylum Streptophyta; class Magnoliopsida; order Asterales; family Asteraceae; genus Artemisia; species Artemisia argyi. The sequence continues at coordinate 76,859,527 of CM060698.1, read as the reverse complement.
GTAAATAAATAGTTTTTATTAATAATAATTAATATAACACTTGTAAATATTATTTTAAATAACTTTGTAAATATAGTTAGTTATTTTATTTCTTTTTAATTTGCATTTAAGCCGTTCAGGCATGCAAACTTCCTCTTTGGGAAAGTTTTGTTTTATTCGTTACGTTTACGTTTCTTTAAACCTAAACGTACGTTTGTAAATACTTTATTATTTTAGGGTTTCTGATTGCACATTTCTTAAACTGTGTAGCTGTGACAGAGCTAGTACTATTCACATTCCAGTGTTAGTCATTCAGATTCCCATTTTTCTATATACATATTATTTCAACACAATTACAAGTCATGGTACTATCACGCACACCTCGTTGGGACATAACGACCCGGGGATGTACTTTTCTGTACTCACGTACTTTTCTGTGCTTAAACTCCCACGGATTAACTTTGCTAGTTCCTCCCGGGCTCCATTTAGATGTTACGGTTGACCGTTCACCAGCGGTTGGCTCGTGTGATAAATAAGTGACGGTCCGGGAGGAATCAAATTTTGGCGCCGTTGCCGGGGAGGTTGTGCTGCCTACTATGACTTGTATTTTGTATTTTGTTGAAATACCTATCCTTGTTTGTATATTAAACCTTATCATTCAACTACCGGGCTGTCAGGACATATTTATTACAGTTAATCATTCACAAGTGATTAGCTAGCGTGGTAAACTTGACACTAGCCTGGGAGGTAGTGATTACACCTACTATATCATAAACAATATAAAATACAAAAATATTTTTCCTTTGCACACAACTTGCCCAGTTTGATAGTCCCTCAGTTACAACATTTGGTTGTTGGCTGTTTAACCACAGTTGCTGAGCTCTGTCAAACCCAGATTCCCTTTCGAGGGGCGGTTGTTAGGATTTTCCTTTTCTTTGTATATACATATATAAAAACTTAAAAATACAAAAACATTATAAAATTAAAAATCAAAAAGATTCTTCTTACCTTTTCTAAGTTTCCTTTACACAAAAGGATTCTTAGGCTCATATTACTGTATGAGCATTCATAATTCTGTGAGTGGCAATCCCACTCCAATTTCTCAACCAATCTTTGAGTGGCAGTCCCACTCAATTTCCCCAAGAACCAATTAATTCGGGGTCGAGTCAAACTAGCGACTCGGTAATCAAAAATTAGTGTGGGGTAGAATACCCACATATTGTATATATCTTGAAAATGTAATAAAAAATTGTAAATACAGAAAAATAAAATAATTGTTGTGTTACCCTACTTAGCTTTAAATATTATCTTTTTTACGTTCAACGATTCGGCATAATAGTCGGGATTTTGAATATTGAGGACAATATTCATTTCTAAGTGTGGGGGGGAAATTCTGGCGAATTTGATCAATTATATACCCTTGTATGCCCTTTTTCCCCAAAATAGGCCAAATTTTAAAATTTTTTCATTTGGTATTAGTACACAACATATGGTAATCAGTCCACCTTGTCTAAACCACAAAAGGATTGGCTAATCCAGGAGCAAACGGCTCTTGGTAAAGATATCTCAAATCCGTTATGGCTGACAATTAGCCAAAAATTGTATGGTATTCAACTCACCATATCCTTAAAAGTGAAGAGTTGACTAGCCCACAAGGTTATGGCTTGTGGTAAAGGCAGTGGAAAACCATAATTGGTATTCAATTCACCAAAGATAATATTTATAATTTATCTAAGAATTGGCTAGTCCAGAAGCAAACGGCTTTTGGTAAAGACAAAACAAATCCGTTGACAGCTGATGATTTGCTTAAAATCATATGGTTATCAGTGTACCATAGTTCTTACTTGAACTGAAACATTTGACTACTCTAGAAGTAATGGCTTTTGGTAAAGAGATCTTAAAACCATTAAATTTTGAAAACGGGTTGTTATTGGATTATAGATTGCTAGGGACTAGCAATGTTTTAGTGTGGGGTATTGATGAGTTCCTAAAAACTCATCATTTCTGTTCCATTTTAAATACGAAAACAGTTAAAAAACACACAGACATACTACATAATACTATAAATATCTTTGAATTGTGTTTTTATACGTTTCAGGTGCAAAAGGACTGAAAATAGAGGAAAATTGACAAAGTTTACATAATTGTCAAAATCAGTCCCTGAACTTTCAAGAAATGTTAGAAATGGTCCCTGGGAAAATTATTTTGGAGAAAAGTCAACAACAGTCCCTCAGGAATCATGAAATAACAAATTTAACCCTTGAAGTTCAAAATTTGCACAAATGGCAAAACAGGTCCCCCAAGTTTCAAAACCTGACAGTTTTAGTCCCTGGAAGTTAAAAATGAAAGAAAAGTCAATTTTAGTCCTTGGGAATTCACAAAGTATCATAATTAATCCCTGGATGAAAAGTTTGAGAAAATTACATAAATGGTCCCTGAAGTTTCAAAAATGGCAAAAATAGTCCCTGGGTATTTAAAAATGGAAATTTATCAAAATATACCCTTGTACTATTCATAATTGACAAAACAATTCATTTTTGATTAACTTTAGGAAAATTACATTTTTAACCCTCAAACTTTTAAAATTGACAAAAATGGTCCTCGGTTATTTTTAATTTTAGAAAAATCAAAATAATCCTTATATTATTCCAAAATTACAAAAATGGTACCTTTTGCAAAATTTGGAATAATTACATTTTTAGTCCTTGGAATTTTCAGATTTTACAAATAGGTCCTTGGGCTATTATCTTCCTAAAAATAAAAATACCAAAATCCAATACATAAATACCAAACCTGTTACCACTTTGGGCCCAAAATAATACCCAAAGCCCACACTACCCGACCCCAGCCCAACCTGTGAATAATAACCCAGGGATTTGGTCAACCCTGTGTTGACCCGTCCCCTACCTCATCACCCTGCTACCTCATGCTCCTCTCCACCTCCATCTCCACCACCAGCTTCCACTTTCCACCTCACCAGCCCCCTGTCATTCCCATAACAAACCCACCTCCTAGGTTTACCCTAGGAGGTGACACCTGCTACTACCCACACCCTGCCACCATCCCCTACCCTGTAAAACTCTCCTCAACTATCACATCCACCACCCCTTAGCTACCATTCTCACCCAATTGACCCTGCAACCTCCAAACCCACCAATTAAACAACTTAACAGCTCCCAATTGCAAAAACCAATTTTGGCGCCAAATTTACTTTTGAACAAGTGTTGATAAAGAGGACACATGGAGCTCAATTGGAGAGTGGGATTTACTCCTTATGACTCAGGGAGCTAAATGAAGCTATAAAAAGGAGAAGAGAGGCATAGTAGCAGAGTACTTTTGGCCTTAAGCCATAGTCACTAGTTTTATTTTCATGTCATTTACTGCTTTCATTTACTTACAATGTCATTTATATGCTTTCAGTTTTGTAAATGAATGTTGACAAAGTTTAAATACAAAGCTATTTACAGTCTTAGTTTTATAATCTTTAATTTCAAGTTTTTAATTTAAATGTCATTTAAATATTGTCATTTACATTTCTGTTTGATCAAAGATGTTTAGAGGACTCTATATGACACTACATAGGTCTTAGTAACCTTTTGCAAGCCTGTAGAAGCCATTAAATAGATTATGATCTTTTAAATTAGAAAATACTAAAAAATAAAGAAAATCATTGAAAAACCAAAAATAGCAAGTTAATAAAGGAAATGGAGATGCAGTGGTGAATTTGGAGTTCAATGGGTATTAAGAGCTTATTGGTAAGCTGATAGGTGTAACCTTGTTCATTGTTTCCATAATCTCAGCTCATTTCTAATTTGTAAGCATTTTCTTTAATTATTGTATTTTATTGTTCATGATCTTATATTCTTTAATTTTCATGTTTTGTTGTTTATTTGTTATGGTTTAATGTTTTTAAGTCATAATATTGTATGTTTATGTATTAGTTTGAGTTGTTGCTTAGATTTCATTTTTAACTGTGAAATTTGATTATGAGTAATAGTTGTTAGTTGTTATTTAAATTGTTGTTTATATGTCTATTCTGTCTTGTTATATGTTATTATAGAGAATGGAATCAGGTTCAAATGCTTATTCAATGAATACTTTGAATTTCATGTGACAAGTGAATATTTGAAGGACTGTTTGGATTTGTTTAGATTCAGGGTTATGAGATTGATTGTGATGTTTATTTCTATGTCTGCATGACCACTAGGCCATTTGAGGGCTTGACAACTCTTTAAGCTCAGAGGTAATGTCTTTCATGGACAAATCCTATTTCAAAATATTCTTGTTGCTCACTGAATGGTTACTGTCTAATCTGTGGTATATGGATGCTAGTAGTATTGTTCTTGTTTGATTGTGTGTTACTAGTTGTCCATTAACTCAGATAAGTGATCATTTTCAAGTCTTTATATGTGTAAAGTCAATTTTCCTTTTTAACTGTCTCAATTTCATGTCTGTTATAGATTTGTTGTCCAAATCTTAATTATGTGTTTAAATGTTAGTTATCTTTGTTTAGTTCATGTTTATTATGTCTTAAACATCAAAATCAGTGATTAAATTCAGATCAAAGTTGATGAAAGTCAACTTTGATCATAAACTATAAAAGTCAAAATTACCACAAACCTGATTTTTGATTAAATGTTTAATTTTAGTGTGCCTTTATTATTAAGTTTCTAGTTTATTGCTTTTAGGGTTTCATAGTTATGTTGCTTATCTGTCTATCTTATTTTTGTTGAATTTTAGTTTCCATGTTTAATTGCTTAATCTTGTGCTTATTTAAGGGTACTTTTGCCCTGTCTCACAGCCTCAAGGCCATGATCACAAGCTTGCAGCTTGTTGATCATGGAGCTTGAGCCTGTGATTATTGTTGTTTATGGAACCCTTTAAGCTTGTTTGTTTATGTTTATACTTATTTTATGCTTATCTGCTTATTTGGTCAGTTCTTTCTCCCTACCTTTTTGTCACTTTACCCTCAACACACTGAAGCAAACAGTGTGTTGAGCTGTAATTCCCCAAGCCCTCACAAGCTCCTTACTGAGCTTGAGAGTGTGATCCTTGGCTTTGTGAGAAGCCAAGGTATCCAACTCAACCCTTCAATGTAAGTTGAGGTTGTGCTGGCTTATTTGATAAGTCAAATGAGAGCTTTTAGTTTGCCCACTCACAACAAGTAACTGAGAATTCAGTTACTTTACACCATTTCCTAGAAGCTCTCATAAGCTCATTAGTGAATATAAATTTGTGTGGTTTAGTTTCTTATGAAGATAATCTACCCATCTTCATGTTCCTGTTCTCTAAATTCCCTTTTCAGCTCATTTAATGAGGCTGCAAAGGAGCTTTATCTTGTCACAATTTTGAAAGTATGCTGAATAATCAGCATACTTGCCCCAACTTCATAAGCTTGCAACAAGCTTATCATTAGGACTTAGCCTGTATAATTTGGTTCTAGTTGGAACTTATCCACTAAACTCCATGATTCTGAGCTTTAATCCTATCTTGCAGCTCATTTATCAAGGCTACAAGCAGCTTCTTGTTTGTTCCATTTTATGTGTATCTGGGAATACCCAGTATGCAGTCAAATGGGTGCCTTTTCATAAGCCTCTCACAAGCTCCCTAGTGGACCCCACTAGGTGAGCTTGGGCTTTTTGAGAAGCTTACCAGACCACCTTGCTACTTCAACCCCTACTTTGGCTTTTTAAGCTTGTTTGACAAGCTTAAATTACCAAGACAAATGGTTGCAAGGGTGTTTGGGACTGCATAAAACTGGGAATAGCTTATGATGCTATATGAGCTTATGGGTCATTCCCAGTCCTAATGCTTGTACATATCTGTTTAATAAACTAATACAAATCTATTTTATTCTTTTTATTTCCTATGTGAGCTTATACAAAGCTCCTTGAGCTTTCATTCCATCCAAGTCAAGCAAGCTTGACTGTCTAAACCTTAGGCTCACATATGGCTCATTTGAGCCATTACATTGCACACTCATGTTCATACTTGGCCATTTGGCCTGTGTGCATGTTTCTTTTTCTTTCTTTTGCTTTGCTTTGCCCTTTTCAAGCTCAATTTAAGCTTCTGAGTCAACTGTGAGTCCATAAGCTCACTGATTGATCTCATAAGCTTGTAAGCAGCTTATTTCTTGGTATGTACAGTTCCATCTTCTTTAAATATGTATTATATATATATATATATATAGTTCCAGAAAAACAAAAAGCCAAAAAGAAAGTCCCTTTTAAAGCTAAGTGATAGCTTCTATCTAGAAGCTTTATTACTTATTTGCTTACTTAAAGCTTTTTCACAAGCTCCTCAGAAGCTCAATATTGGATCATATCCCTTGATCTTTAGCTTTTTGAAAAGCCCTCCAACTCAGCTTTCCATATCAGCCTTCATTTTGAGCTTATAAGCTTATTTCATGAGCTTATTTTGCCCATAATGTTGACTGTAAAGAGTGTTGGGTTGACTGTGAGAGTTGGAATTGCTTATTTTTGATTATATCTTATTCCTTCAGCTTATTTAAGTTGATTTAGCTTATTTTAGGTATATATAACTTAGTTGTAGCTTAATTATCCATATGTAGCTTATTTGAAGCTTTTAGCTTAGTAAAAATCCAAGTTGAGCTTATTTAAGCCAACTGAGCCACAAATAAGCTCACACAGAGCTTATTTGGTTTTTATAAAAAATTTTCCTTTGTTAAAGTTTCTTATAAATAGCTTATTATTAAGCTTGTAAAGAAAAAAATCAAAAAAAATAAATTTTTGGTAAAAAGGGGTGAGGCAGGGTCGAACCTGACACCTCCCCCTTATGAGAGTGATAGTTTGTACCTGGATGCCAGTCGCCCTTGGGTCTTTTTTCATTCACTTCTCACCAAATCTAGTACTTAATATAGTTTAGGCTTATTTGGCTTATATAAGCTATTTAGCTTATAACAGCTTATTGGGATAAGCTGGTGCCTTCATATTTTTTTCCCAGCTTCTTTAACATGTAATATACTTCCTGTAATTTTTTTTTACATTTTTTACTGTTCATATACTATTTTTAATAATTAAAACAGTTTAAATACCTTTTAGTAAATAATAAATAATAAATTAGTAAAACTGCTTATTTATAATTATTATTAACTTTTTATATTTTTTATGGATTCCTGAGATGGTTAGGAATTTTTATAAAAAGTTTTATAATTTTATAAATAAGTTTAGTATGTATAATAGTTAATTTAGTTTAATTAGTTTAATTAATAAATAATAGTTTTTAATTAAGTTTTCTTATTTTTGTATATAAAATATAATTTTTATATTTTTCTTAGCTTCTTATAAGTATATTAGAATTATGTAAAAAGTTTTAGATTTTAGTTTGCTAATTTAGTATATATAATAATTAAATAATAATAGTAGTAATTAAATAAATAGTAAATAATTAATAGTAAATAGAATACTTGTATAATAAATATATTTTTAGTTTCAAAATTTCTTTTATATTATTTTAAACTTTTCTAAGTTTTTGTTTTATTTATTTAGGTTTATTTTACATTTTCTTAGTGTTTAGATAATTAAATAATTAGTAAATAAATAGTTTTTATTAATAATAATTAATATAACACTTGTAAATATTATTTTAAATAACTTTGTAAATATAGTTAGTTATTTTATTTCTTTTTAATTTGCATTTAAGCCGTTCAGGCATGCAAACTTCCTCTTTGGGAAAGTTTTGTTTTATTCGTTACGTTTACGTTTCTTTAAACCTAAACGTACGTTTGTAAATACTTTATTATTTTAGGGTTTCTGATTGCACATTTCTTAAACTGTGTAGCTGTGACAGAGCTAGTACTATTCACATTCCAGTGTTAGTCATTCAGATTCCCATTTTTCTATATACATATTATTTCAACACAATTACAAGTCATGGTACTATCACGCACACCTCGTTGGGACATAACGACCCGGGGATGTACTTTTCTATACTCACGTACTTTTCTGTGCTTAAACTCCCACGGATTAACTTTGCTAGTTTCTCCCGGGCTCTCGCCCTTTTATCACGGTTAACCGTTCACCAGCAGTTGGCTCGTGTGATAAATAAGTGACGGTTCGGGAGGAATCAATGCCTTCAGCATAACCCTATCTCCGACTTGGAATTCTAGGGGTCTGCGTCGTGTGTCGGCATAACTTTTCTGTCGACTTCTTGCGGTTTCTAATCGACTTCTGATTTGCACAATCTTATCTGTTGTTTCTCGAATGAGTTCTGGACCAGTGAGTTGAACTTCTCCCACTTCAGCCCAACAAGCAGGTGAACGACACTTTCGACCATAAAGTGCTTCAAATTGAGCTGCTTTGATACTTGTTTGGTAACTGTTGTTGTAGGAAAATTCAACTAATGGTAGATGAGTATCCCATCCTTTTACAAAGTATATTATACAAGCTCGAAGCATGTCTTCTAGCGTTTGAATGGTTCGCTCACTCTGACCATCGGTCTGAGGATGATACGCTGTACTCATGTCTAGATTTGTTCCAAAGGCGTCTTGGAGTGACTGCCAGAAATTGGAGGTAAATCTACCATCTCGGTCAGATATGATGGATATTGGTGCACCATGTCTTGAGACTATTTCTTTGACGTACAGTCGAGTAAGCTGCTCCATTTTGTAAGTCTCTTTGATTGGTATAAAGTGTGCGGATTTTGTGAGACGATCAACTATGACCCAGATGGAGTCATAACTGCTTGATGTCTTTGGGAGCTTGGTAATGAAGTCCATAGTAATTCATTCCCATTTCCACATAGGAATCTCTGGTTATTGCAATGGACCGGATGGTTTTTGATGTTCGGCTTTTACTTTGGAACATGTAAGACATTTGCTAACGTATGTTGCAATATCGGCCTTCATGTTTGGCCACCAATAGAGTATTTTAAGATCATGATACATCTTATCAGATCTTGGATGTATGGAGTATTTAGATTTGTGTGATTCATGCATGATCAAGTCTCGTAGGCCACCATAAAGTGGTAACCAACTCCGACCTTGGAAACATAGAGTTCCGTCTGAACGGGTTTCAAATTTCTTCTGTATCATGCCATCCAAATTTTCCTTTATGATGTCTTCTTGTTTCACTGCCTCAGCTTGAGCGTGAAGGATTTGAGCAGGAAAGTTTGAATTTATGGTTAAAACTAAGGCTCGGACTCGTAGTGGTTTAACCCGTTCCTTTCGGCTCAGGGCGTCGGCTACTACGTTTGCCTTTCCTGGGTGATAACGAATGTCACAGTCGTAATCACTTAACAGTTCCAACCAACGGCGTTGTCTCATGTTTAGTTCCTTTTGGTTCAAAATGTGTTGTAGACTTTTATGATCAGTGAACACAGTACATCTAGTACCGTAAAGATAGTGTCTCCAGATTTTTAGTGCAAAGACTACAGCTCCTAACTCTAAGTCATGAGTGGTGTAATTTTCTTCATGAACTTTGAGTTGTCGTGAAGCATAAGCCATGACCTTATCACGTTGACTACAAAATCTTCGATCCCATCTGGCAATGCTAGAATAGGGGCATTACAAAGTTTTTGTTTGAGGGTTTGGAAAGCTTCTTCTTCATCTTCATCCCACACATATTTCTTGTTTTTCTGAGTTAGCTTGGTCAAAGATTTTGCTATTGAGGAGAATCCTTCAATAAATCTTCGGTAATACCCAGCTAAACCCAGAAATTGACGAATTTCTGTAGGTGTGGTAGGTGTTGGCCAATCTTTGATAGCTTCAATCTTAGTGGGATCGACATGTAAACCAGTTTTGTCAATCACATGCCCAAGGAATTGTACTGATTGAATCCAAAATTCACATTTGGAAAACTTTGCATACAATTTCTCTTCCTTGAGTAATCCTAAAATTGTTCTCAGGTGTTCTTTGTGTTCCTCTTCGTTTTTGGAATATATGAGAATGTCGTCTATGAATACGATCACGAATTTGTCCAGATATGGCTTACACACTCGATTCATGAGATCCATGAATACTGCCGGTGCATTAGTCAATCCAAATGGCATCACTTGGAATTCATGGTGACCGTATCGTGTCCTAAAGGCTGTTTTTGGAATGTCTTCTTCACGAACTTTAACTTGATGGTAACCTGATCGTAGGTCGATTTTTGAGTAATTGGTTGAACCTTGTAATTGATCGAATAAATCATCAATTCTTGGTAGTGGGTATCGGTTCTTTATGGTTAATTTGTTTAGTTCACGATAGTCGATACACATTCGTAATGACCCATCTTTCTTTTTCACGAATAAAACTTGAGCTCCCCAAGGTGAGGAACTGGGTCGAATAAATCCCTTGTCCGAAAGTTCTTGTAATTGATTTGATAGCTCTTGCATTTCTGACGGTGCTAGCCTGTAGGGTGCGCGGGCAACTGGCGCCGCTCCTGGTATTAAATCAATTCTGAATTCTATTTGACGATTCGGTGGAAGTCCTGGTAAATCTTCCGGAAAGACTTTAGGAAACTCTCGGGCGATAGGAACATCTTCAAGACGCTTTTCATCATATTTCTTTTCGGTTACGTGGGCTAAGAAAGCATAACATCCTTTCTCAATGTACTTCATGGTTTTGATACATGAGATGATGTTTATTCGAGTTCCACTTTGATCACCACGGATAATCAGAGTTTCATTGTCACAAGGAATGTGAACAACTCTTTCACCACAAATGATGTTAGCTTGATGTTTAGACAACCAATCCATGCCAATGACAACATCAAAACTTCCGAGTTCGATTGGCATAAGATTGATGTTAAATGGATGATCTAGGAGATTAAGGGTACAGTCTGGGATTACGGTATTAGTATTTACTAAGTTACCGTTAGCTAGTTCAATACTGTAACTAGTGGTTAAAGTGATTGGGGTGATACCAAGTAAAGGCGCAATTCTAGTAGATAAAAAGCTCATATCAGCACCAGAATCGAATAAGACTTTAACAGGAATGTTATTGAGTAAGAACATACCAGTAACCACATTCGGGTTTTGCTGAGGTTCTCCATTTCCCATGACGTAGGCTCTACCACGAACACCTCCGCCTTGTGGTCCTTGGTTTTGAGGACAGTTGTTCTTGTAATGTCCTCTTTCTCCACACCCGAAACATGTAACTATCGGCTGAGTGTTAGCCCCAGTAGCTACAGCCTTGCCTTTACAATCTTTGGCAAGATGTCCTGGTTTTTGACACTTGTTGCACTTGGCCGGGCAGGGACCTGCATGGTGGTAGTTGCACTTGGTACACTGTGGTAGAGTCCCAGTGTATCTACCTCCAGTTGGCGTAGCAACATAAGCCGTTGCGGCTTCTTGTCTTTTGTTTTGCTGGTTTTGATGGTTGTTGTTTCGAGTTTGGTTGTTGTTGTTGTTGTTGTTGTTATTCCCACGGTTACCATCCCATGGTCGCTTGTTGTTGTTGTTCCTATTATTATTGTTGTTACGGTAGTTGGAGTTGTTGGCATTGTTGTTGGTGTTGTTGGTATTGTTGTTGGTTTGTCTTCGGGTTTCTGCCGTACGCACCACCTGATCCATGAGGCTGCGAGACAACCGCATAGCTTCATCAAGTTATGTGGGATTTGTTGCGGTTATATTCCCTTGTATACTTGATGGAAGTCCCCAGATATACCGTTCCAACAATTTCTCTTTTGTTGAAACCATTGTTGGACACAGTATCCTCAATTCTTGGAATCGACGGTTGTAAGTTATGATGTCATTTCCCTTAACAACATGATCCCAGAATTCTACCTCTAACTTCTGCATTTCACTGCGAGGGCAGTACTCTTTGACCATCATCTTTTTCAAATTATCCCAAGAAATCTTATAAGCATTTTCAATGCCCATAGGTTGAGATATTGAATTCCACCATGATAATGCCTCATTCAACAGTGTACTAGTGGCATATTGCACTTTATCACTCTCAGCACATTTACTGACCAAAAATACCGACTCCGCTTTTTCAAACCAGCGGGTCAAACCTACAGCTCCTTCAGTACCCTTAAACTTTATGGGTTCGCATTTCAAGTAGGAAATGAATAAGCAACCATTAGGTACTGAAGCAACATTTGTCACTGGAGGGCCAATTGGGTTTGGTCCTCCAGCGTTAAGGTTGGCAATTCGGGCAGCTTTTTCAGCTCTAGCAACTTCCTCCGCTGCGACGGCTTCAGCGGCTGCTGCAGCATCAGCAGCTGCTGCAGCTTCAGCAGCTATGGCGGCTTTAGCGGCTGCTGCAGCTACGGCTGCTCGTTCAGTGGTGAGTGCTGCGTTTACACTGTCTTTAACTAGTTTGCGAATAGCAGCTTGAGTCATTGCTGGTGCTGTCTTCTTCTTTGGCGCCATGATTCTATTGTACAAAAGATACGTCGGAATTAGAGAGTAGTGAAATAAGCATAATGATAGGATAATAATGTTGGAATTTAAAAGCATAACACATGATAGTATAAAACAAGAGTTTTATTCATATAACGTTGATTGATTTACAAAATCGAAACCTATTACAAGCTTCTTCAAAATTTACTAACTGATACTTTCAGTTTAGTAATTACAACGTTTCTACTATCGCTAGCTATTACATGGATTTCATAACATTTACTAACTGATACTAATCAGTTTAGTAGTACAAAAGATAACTAGTACTAGAACACTAGTCTAACATAGGTTGGAGGTTTGTTGTAGTACGGACGGATCTTTGTCTCCACATGTTGCTAGCACATCTATACTCTCATTGGGGTGGTTTTCTTTGACATCTAACTGGTATAGCTTTTGTTGTATGGCACACATTTGAGATTGCATTCCATGTATCTCATTCTTGAGTTGATACTGGTCGAAGTTAGCAACGTCTAATTGGATTTCTGTTGTAGTTAGGCGGTTTCGTAGTTCGTGAATTTGTGCCGCATCTTGGTCTTGAGCTCTTTCAACTAATGTAAGTCTATCCTTGACGTCTTCTAAGCCGGTCAAGGGATCCAAGACTATGTCCCCAACATGAGTCAAATCTCTCCTCACATAGCTCATATCAAGTTTAAACCAATAAAGGTCTTGCTGAGCGTTCATGGCATCCATTTTGGCTGAATTAACCTTGGATACATATTCATTCATTTGGTGTGTCATGCTTTGAACTTTATGTTGAGCTAGGTCGAGGCCTTGTTTTAAGGAATATATTTCATATTGGGCAGAATTTACGAACATAGGTGTGAATCTGGATGTTCCGCCGACCTCATAAGTGAACTTTGGAACTTGAGTAGGAGTAGTATGATTAGGTTCGGAGGAGTTTGGTGATATAGGAGGTGGTGATGTTAATGGTGATAGTGATCGCACAACCATTGGTTCAATGTCTATGTCCATTTCAGGTTCTTCGTCAGGATCTTCTTCGTAATCATCGATGTCTATGTCCATTTCAGGATCTTCGTCCGGATCTTCTTCATAATCATCGACTAGATCCACGTAAGGTTCTTCTTCGTCGTCGTAATCAAGTGCTTCAAAGTAAGGATCGTTGGGTCCGGGAAGAAATGGTAAATGAGCGGGCATAGCAGGAAGATGATCGGGAGATGGAGGTACAGACATGATGTCTACAATGAGTATTATGATGTCAAAAATAAATCTAATGTTTATGGGGAGTGCTCAAAATATGACAAGTGTGTATATAGCAATATACTAATATGATCATGTAGCATAACATGTTTAATAAGTCCATAATCGTCTGGAGGATGGAAGGCACGAAGAGCGGAAGGCTATAAAAATGTTTTTGCTTGTATTTGTAGTTATAGTTTAGGTCTCAATTAGACCCGTTTCTCTATAACCATGTCTCTGATACCAATCTGTAACACCCCCAATTCAATGATGCAGCGGAATTCAACTTGGGTGTTACTCGTTAGCACAACAGTCATAATAATAGAAAACGATCTCTAACTGAGTCGTTTTAAAAAGACTTATCATTCGAATTTATTCAAATATATAAGAGTTTACATAGTAAGGTCCCAAAAAGGTTCCATGTTACAAAATACATCAATATAAAGTCTTTTGATGTTTTATCGAATGACAAAATATATTATAGCCTTCTTCATTTAGTCCGTGCCCCTCCGTGCCATCCTTGATCATCATGGACCTGAAATACATGCTTAAGAGGTCAACACAAAGGTTGAGTGATATTCATAGAGTTTGTTAAGTATTTGAACACAATATGTTGGTAGTGTGAGTTAATTAGACTCATACTCATGTTTGGAAAACAAAACAGTTATTATCATTTACTAAGCTTATAACACCAAGACGTTAACGGGTACCAATATCAATCGGCGGAGTTATCCCGGTAGGTACTTTGCCGACATACCTAAGTTTCAAATATAGTGCATTTGTTTGAATGTAATCAATACAAATGGGATTCGTCAATCCCAATAGGCCTATTCACAATACTCGCGCTCACTATTACTAGTGATTAAATGCTTCATAATAAGGGATGTTAGATTGGCAAGGATGGTACTTAGTGATAATAAACAATCAGGCAAGCATACAATTTGAAAGCATTGCATTCGGTTAAAATAGCATGTATTCCCCCCAAGGGTTTGTAAAATAATTAAGAGATGGAAAGTAGGGCTATGAACTCACCTTAAGTTATGTAGTGAGTAGTGAAAATAGTAGGTGAATCGCGAAGGTCTCTACGAGCAACCTATAATAGAATGTTGCGACTTAGGATTGGAGTAAAGAATATGAAGAATTTCCTATATATATCTTGCATTTAGTTCATGATGTAGTACGTAGTGTATAATGTAAGTCTTTGAATAAAATAGTTTATGAACATGTATAGTTTGTATATCGCTTACTACCGTTCGGGCCGACATAATTCAGAAGTCATGTAGTAAACGTTCGAGGAGCCAGGACACTTTAAATCATAAATCCACAACTCATCTCGACGGTTTACCCATATGAACTCCTTACATGAGGCTCACTACTATTGTAGTGTTTTATAAAATATATAAGTTTTGATCCGAAAAGTTACATGTCCAAGTAATTTAATAAACTTAGGAAAGTTTACTTTCGAATGAAGATTGTTATTAAAATGAGTTTCTTAAATCTTGTATGACAATTACTTGTAAGATCTCATGGTTTTTTAGATGGAGTAGATCCAAATTGCATGTTTAAGTTATCGCTAACTCTTTAGCTCACGTTTTCGCCTTGGTAAATTTATATGGTCTTTAGCCCATGGCTTCGCCGTGACCTTGGTCATTGTTCCATGGTCTTGAGACTCAACCTTGGATTTAGCCATGGTTGTGGTCTTGGCTTTAGGTCATTAGACCTCTTGGTCTTATTAAATCATAACCATAATATAGCAACTTTGGTATATAAAATAGCTGTTAAGAAACTGAAGAAAATCTCATTCGTTATTTGTTTTCTGGATACGTGCTCCCGAGTTTTTGAAGAAAACATCATTCCGGAAAACTTTCGTGATTTAACTTTTTGATGAAACGGAGCAGAAGGGCCTCTTTTTGCATGTTTAATTCTGTTACAGAAAGGTTTTTGGCAGTTTTGCCGTAAAGTTTTGGTAACTTCAAATGGTCATAACTTTTTATTCATAAACTCATTTTAGGTAGTTCAAGTTGCCATGGTTTCCTTGTTAAGTCCTCTACTACAATATGTAATTGTCCAATATCATACTTATGCCATTTTGGTCGAATCTCTCCATGAAAGTCACTAGTTATCTTGTTTAATGAATATAAGTTAACATATATTTACTATAACTTGTTTTACCAAATTTTATACATCATGAACCTAGTAACAAGACAATATATAGTATGATTGAAATATAAAGAGCATGAAAATGATATTTAGCAAGTAAATACACTAGAGTTTCCTTACAACATTTGGCTTTGAAATGAAAGGTAAGTAACAAGTAAGGAAAAGGATTTGATTGATTTATGCTTCAATTCACACTAGCACTCCTTCTACACTTGTATTCTTGAAGGTGAGATGATGAAGGTTGAGGTGTCTTAAGTGTATTTCAACTCAAGAGAAATCACCAAAGTTTCTAGGGTTTGAAAGTATTTTGATGAATCAAATCTAAACTAGGGTTTCTATGTTGTTGAAACACTTGTATCTTGCATGAAACTTGGAGTAAATTTGCTAAGGATGAGATGTTTGTGTGTGTGATGGTGGACGGAAAACAAAGTGGGGAGGGGGTATTTATATGCCTTTGAGGAGGTTACTTTCATTGACTTAGTCAACCCTTGGAGGCCAAGTTGAACACATGCATGCAATCTAAGGCCTCCTAGCATGAGATCATGCCACAAGGGTGATTCCCCCCCCCTAGAGGCGGTTCAAGATGGATAAGGGGGGAGTGACTAGATTTTGGATGAGTTATCTTAGTTATGTAGTTAGTTTTGACTCCGTGAAATGCTAACCGTAAATGATTAAGCCTCAAAACGTAAAACCGGGTATCGTAAAAATGTGAAACTTGAAAGAATGATTAAACTTGTCCATATACTCCATAATAAAATATAAAATGAGTGGTAGGTTCTATTGGGGTGCTTAAACCCTGCTAAAACTGGAAACACGGGTCTAAAACGCGTAATACGTAAAATGTACGAATAATGTGTAAAATTGAGAAAAGTAATATGTTACTTTTCTAATAGGATAAAAATGAATTAAAATGACTTATAATGTCTAGACTGGGCTCAGTCTAGTGTCGGTTGGTATTTAATGTCTTTTAGACATAAAACCGGAAGCCTAAAAATCAAGGAATGATTTTTGGTCAATGGAGGAGGGAAAAATATGTTGACTTTTCCAAATAATGTGAAAACTCAAATCGTCTTAGAAACGCGATGCAGGTATAGGCTAAGGTTACGGCTAAGTAAAAGTGCTGAAAACGTAAGTTTTCTGTTTCTTACGGTCTAAGGTCTATTTGGTAACATTATTTTTAGTCATGATTAATTCTCTAATTAATCATGAGTGTATCAAACATTTATCTGGTGAGGGGAAAAATAACGCGGTTGATTTTCGTTGTGCGTAGGATTTTCAAACTACGTTTAACCTAAACGTGTAATTCCTTAATAACTTTCGCGAAAATTATCTGGTAAATGTCAAACTTTTTTTTTACCATAGATATGATTTATCATACGTGAATATGAAATAAAAATTAAATTCCAGAAAATAAATAGTAAAAATGAATAGTGAAATTTCCGGGAATAGAAGTTAACCTGAAAAATGTGAATTGTTACAGTCTCCACCCCATATGAGAGCTCCGTTCCGGAGATCAATTTGCGTTGGGGGTAGAAGCTTCGTTGGTAAAAAGATGTGGGTATTTTTGACGTATCTGGTCGTCTCGTTCCCATGTGTATTCAGGACCACGACGTGAGTTCCAACGAACTTTGACAATTGGAATTCGGCTTTGCTTGAGTTGTTTGACCTCTCGGTCCATAATTTCTACGGGTTTCTCGACAAATTGAAGGTCGTCATTGAGTTGAATTTCATCAAGTGGAATCACGAGTGATTCATCTGACAAGCATTTCTTTAGGTTAGATACATGAAAAGTGGGGTGTACACTACTGAGTTCTGATGGAAGCTCAAGTCTGTACGCCACTGGACCAACCCTGGCTAGGATTTTGAATGGTCCGATGTATCTTGGGTTTAGTTTTCCTCGTCTACCAAATCGTATCAAGCCTTTCCAAGGTGATGCCTTCAGCATAACCCTATCTCCGACTTGGAATTCTAGGGGTCTGCGTCGTGTGTCGGCATAACTTTTCTGTCGACTTCTTGCGGTTTCTAATCGACTTCTGATTTGTACAATCTTATCTGTTGTTTCTCGAATGAGTTCTGGACCAGTGAGTTGAACTTCTCCCACTTCAGCCCAACAAGCAGGTGAACGACACTTTCGACCATAAAGTGCTTCAAATGGAGCTGCTTTGATACTTGTGTGGTAACTGTTGTTGTAGGAAAATTCAACTAATGGTAGATGAGTATCCAATCCTTTTCCAAAGTATATTATACAAGCTCGAAGCATGTCTTCTAGCGTTTGAATGGTTCGCTCACTCTGACCATCGGTCTGAGGATGATACGCTGTACTCATGTCTAGATTTGTTCCAAAGGCGTCTTGGAGTGACTGCCAGAAATTGGAGGTAAATCTACCATCTCGGTCAAATATGATGGATATTGGTGCACCATGTCTTGAGACTATTTCTTTGACGTACAGTCGAGTAAGCTGCTCCATTTTGTAAGTCTCTTTGATTGGTATAAAGTGTGCGGATTTTGTGAGACGATCAACTATGACCCAGATGGAGTCATAACCGCTTGATGTCTTTGGGATCTTGGTAATGAAGTCCATAGTAATTCGTTCCCATTTCCACATAGGAATCTCTGGTTTTTGCAATGGACCGGATGGTTTTTGATGTTCGGCTTTTACTTTGGAACATGTAAGACATTTGCTAACGTATGTTGCAATATCGGCCTTCATGTTTGGCCACCAATAGAGTATTTTAAGATCATGATACATCTTATCAGATCCTGGATGTATGGAGTATTTAGATTTGTGTGATTCATGCATGATCAAGTCTCGTAGGCCACCATAAAGTGGTAACCAACTCCGACCTTGGAAACATAGAGTTCCGTCTGAACGGGTTTCAAATTTCTTCTGTATCATGCCATCCAAATTTTCCTTTATGATGTCTTCTTGTTTCACTGCCTCAGCTTGAGCGTGAAGGATTTGAGCAGGAAAGTTTGAATTTATGGTTAAAACTAAGGCTCGGACTCGTAGTGGTTTAACCCGTTCCTTTCGGCTCAGGGCGTCGGCTACTACGTTTGCCTTTCCTGGGTGATAACGAATGTCACAGTCGTAATCACTTAACAGTTCCAACCAACGGCGTTGTCTCATGTTTAGTTCCTTTTGGTTCAAAATGTGTTGTAGACTTTTATGATCAGTGAACACAGTACATCTAGTACCGTAAAGATAGTGTCTCCAGATTTTTAGTGCAAAGACTACAGCTCCTAACTCTAAGTCATGAGTGGTGTAATTTTCTTCATGAACTTTGAGTTGTCGTGAAGCATAAGCCATGACCTTATCACGTTGCATCAACACGACACCTAAACCTTGGTACGATGCATCACAGTAGACTACAAAATCTTCGATCCCATCTGGCAATGCTAGAATAGGGGCACTACAAAGTTTTTGTTTGAGGGTTTGGAAAGCTTCTTCTTCATCTTCATCCCATACGTATTTCTTGTTTTTCTGAGTTAGCTTGGTCAAAGATTTTGCTATTGAGGAGAATCCTTCAATAAATCTTCGGTAATACCCAGCTAAACCCAGAAATTGACGAATTTCTATAGGTGTGGTAGGTATTGGCCAATCTTTGATAGCTTCAATCTTAGTGGGATCGACATGTAAACCAGTTTTGTCAATCACATGCCCAAGGAATTGTACTGATTGAATCTAAAATTCACATTTGAAAAACTTTGCATACAATTTCTCTTCCTTGAGTAATCCTAAAATTGTTCTTAGGTGTTCTTTGTGTTCCTCATCATTTTTGGAATATATGAGAATGTCGTCTATGAATACGATCACGAATTTTTCCAGATATGGCTTACACACTCGATTCATGAGATCCATGAATATTGTCGGTGCATTAGTTAATCCAAATGGCATCACTTGGAATTCATGGTGACCGTATCGTGTCCTAAAGGCTGTTTTTGGAATGTCTTCTTCACGAACTTTAACTTGATGGTAACCTGATCGTAGGTCGATTTTTGAGTAATAGGTTGAACCTTGTAATTGATCGAATAAATCATCAATTCTTGGTAGTGGGTATCGGTTCTTTATGGTTAATTTGTTTAGTTCACGATAGTCGATACACATTCGTAATGACCCATCTTTCTTTTTCACGAATAAAACTGGAGCTCCCCAAGGTGAGGAACTGGGTCGAATAAATCCCTTGTCTGAAAGTTCTTGTAATTGATTTGATAGCTCTTGCATTTCTGACGGTGCTAGCCTGTAGGGTGCGCGGGCAACTGGCGCCGCTCCTGGTATTAAATCAATTCTGAATTCTATTTGACGATTCGGTGGAAGTCCTGGTAAATCTTCCGGAAAGACTTCAGGAAACTCTCGGGCGATAGGAACATCTTCAAGACGCTTTTCATCAGATTTCTTTTCGGTTACGTGGGCTAAGAAAGCATAACATCCTTTCTCAATGTACTTCATGGTTTTGATACATGAGATGATGTTTATTCGAGTTCCACTTTGATCACCACGGATAATCAGAGTTTCATTGTCACAAGGAATGTGAACAACTCTTTCACCACAAGTGATGTTAGCTTGATGTTTAGACAACCAATCCATGCCAATGACAACATCAAAACTTCCGAGTTCGATTGGCATAAGATTGATGTTAAATGGATGATCTAGGAGATTAAGGGTACAGTCTGGGATTACGGTATTAGTATTTACTAAGTTACCATTAGCTAGTTCAATACTGTAACTAGTGGTTAAAGTGATTGGGGTGATACCAAGTAAAGGCGCAATTCTAGTAGATAAAAAGCTCATATCAGCACCAGAATCGAATAAGACTTTAACAGGAATGTTATTGAGTAAGAACATACCAGTAACCACATTCGGGTTTTGCTGAGGTTCTCCATTTCCCATGACGTAGGCTCTACCACGAGCACCTCCGCCTTGTGGTCCTTGGTTTTGAGGACAGTTGTTCTTGTAATGTCCTCTTTCTCCACACCCGAAACATGTAACTATCGGCTGAGTGTTAGCCCCAGTAGCTACAGCCTTGCCTTTACAATCTTTGGCAAGATGTCCTGGTTTTTCACACTTGTTGCACTTGGCTGGGCAGGGACCTGCATGGTGGTAGTTGCACTTGGTACACTGTGGTAGAGTCCCAGTGTATCTACCTCCAGTTGGCGCAGCAACATAAGCCGTTGCGGCTTCTTGTCTTTTGTTTTGCTGGTTTTGATGGTTGTTGTTTCGAGTTTGGTTGTTGTTGTTGTTGTTGTTGTTGTTATTCCCACGGTTACCATCCCATGGTCGCTTGTTGTTGTTGTTCCTATTATTATTGTTGTTACGGTAGTTGGAGTTGTTGGCATTGTTGTTGGTGTTGTTGGTATTGTTGTTGGTTTGTCTTCGGATTTCTGCCGTACGCACCACCTGATCCATGAGGCTGCGAGAAAACCGCATAGCTTCATCAAGTTATGTGGGATTTGTTGCTGTTATATTCCCTTGTATACTTGATGGAAGTCCCCAGATATACCGTTCCAACAATTTCTCTTTTGTTGAAACCATTGTTGGACACAGTATCCTCAATTCTTGGAATCGACGGTTGTAAGTTATGATGTCATTTCCCTTAACAACATGATCCCAGAATTCTACCTCTAACTTCTGCATTTCACTGCGAGGGCAGTATTCTTTGACCATCATCTTTTTCAAATTATCCCAAGAAATCTTATAAGCATTTTCAATGCCCATAGGTTGAGATATTGAATTCCACCATGATAATGCCTCATTCAACAGTGTACTAGTGGCATATTGCACTTTATCACTCTCAGCACATTTACTGACCAAAAATACCGACTCCGCTTTTTCAAACCAGCGGGTCAAACCTACAGCTCCTTCAGTACCCTTAAACTTTATGGGTTCGCATTTCAAGTAGGAAATGAATGAGCAACCCTTAGGTACTGAAGCAACATTTGTCACTGGAGGGCCAATTGGGTTTGGTCCTCCAGCGTTAAGGTTGGCAATTCGGGCAGCTTCTTCAGCTCTAGCAACTTCCTCCGCTACGGCGGCTTCAGCGGCTGCTGCAGCATCAGCAGCTGCTGCAGCTTCAGCAGCTATGGCGGCTTCAGCAGCTATGGCGGCTTTAGCGGCTGCTGCAGCTTCTGCAGCTACGGCTGCTCGTTCAGTGGTGAGTGCTGCGTTTACACTGTCTTTAACTAGTTTGCGAATAGCAGCTTGAGTCATTGCTGGTGCTGTCTTCTTCTTTGGCGCCATGATTCTATTGTACAAAAGATATGTCGTAATTAGAGAGTTGTGAAATAAGCAGAATGATAGGATAATAATGTTGGAATTTAAAAGCATAACACATGATAGTATAAAACAAGAGTTTTATTCATATAACGTTGATTGATTTACAAAATCGAAACCTATTACAAGCTTCTTCAAAATTTACTAACTGATACTTTCAGTTTAGTAATTACAACGTTTCTACTATCGCTAGCTATTACATGGATTTCATAACATTTACTAACTGATACTAATCAGTTTAGTAGTACAAAAGATAACTAGTACTAGAACACTAGTCTAACATAGGTTGGAGGTTTGTTGTAGTCCGGACGGATCTTTGTCTCCACATGTTGCTAGCACATCTATACTCTCATTGGGGCGGTTTTCTTTGACATCTAACTGGTATAGCTTTTGTTGTATGGCACACATTTGAGAGTGCATTCCATATATCTCATTCTTGAGTTGATATTGGTCAAAGTTAGCAACGTCTAATCGGATTTCTGTTGTAGTTAGGCGGTTTCGTAGTTCGTGAATTTGTGCCGCATCTTGGTCTTGAGCTCTTTCAACTAATGTAAGTCTATCCTTGACGTCTTCTAAGCCGGTCAAGGGATCCAAGACTATGTCCCCAACATGAGTCAAATCTCTCCTCACATAGCTCATATCAAGTTTAAACCAATAAAGGTCTTGCTGAGCGTTAATGGCATCCATTTTGGCTGAATTAACCTTGGATACATATTCATTCATTTGGTGTGTCATGCTTTGAACTTTACGTTGAGCTAGGTCGAGGCCTTGTTTTAAGGAATATATTTCATATTGGGCAGAATTTACGAACATAGGTGTGAATCTGGATGTTCCGCCGACCTCATAAGTGAACTTTGGAACTTGAGTAGGAGTAGTATGATTAGGTTCGGAGGAGTTTGGTGAGATAGGAGGTGGTGATGTTAATGGTGATAGTGATCGCACAACCATTGGTTCAATGTCTATGTCCATTTCAGGTTCTTCGTCCGGATCTTCTTCGTAAACATAGATGTCATCGATGTCTATGTCCATTTCAGGATCTTCGTCCGGATCTTCTTCGTAATCATCGACTAGATCCACGTAAGGTTCTTCTTCGTAGTCGTAATCAAGTGCTTCAAAGTAAGGATCGTTGGGTCCAGAAAGAAATGGTAAATGAGCGGGCATAGCAGGAAGATGATCGGGAGATGGAGGTACATACATGATGTCTACAATGAGTATAATGATGTCAAAAATAAATCTAATATTTATGGGGAGTGCTCAAAATATGACAAGTGTGTATATAGCAATATACTAATATGATCATGTAGCATAACATGTTTAATAAGTCCATAAACGTCTAGAGGATGGAAGTCACGAAGAGCAGAAGGCTATAAAAATGTTTTTGCTTGTATTTGTAGTTATAGTTTAGGTCTCAATTAGACTCGTTTCTTTATAACCATGTCTCTGATACTAATCTGTAACACCCCCAATTCAATGATGCAGCGGAATACAACTTGGGTGTTACTCGTTAGCACAACAGTCATAATAATAGAAAACGATCTCTAACTGAGTCATTTTAAAAAGACTTATCATTCGAATTTATTCAAATATATCAGAGTTTACATAGTAAGGTCCCAAAAAGGTTCCATGTTACAAAATACATCAATATAAAGTCTTTTGATGTTTTATCGAATGACAAAATATATTATAGCCTTCTTCATTTAGTCCGTGCCCCTCCGTGCCATCCTTGATCATCATGGACCTAAAATACATGCTTAAGAGGTCAATACAAAGGTTGAGTGATATTCATAGAGTTTTTTAAGTATTTGAACACAATATGTTGGTAGTGTGAGTTAATTAGACTCATACTCATGTTTGGAAAACAAAACAGTTATTATCATTTACTAAGCTTATGACACCAAGACGTTAACGGGTACCAATATCAATCGGCGGAGTTATCCCAGTAGGTACTTTGCCGACATACCTAAGTTTCAAATATAGTGCATTTGTTTGAACGTAATCAATACAAATGGGATTCGTCAATCCCAATAGGCCTATTCACAATACTCGCGCTCACTATTACTAGTGATTAAATGGTTCATAATAAGGGATGTTAGATTGGCAAGGATGGTACTTAGTGATAATAAACAATCAGGCAAGCATACAATTTGAAAGCATTGCGTTCGGTTAAAATAGCATGTATTCCCCCCAAGGGTTTGTAAAACAATTAAGAGATGAAAAGTGGGGCTATGAACTCACCTTAAGTTATGTAGTGAGTAGTGAAAATAGTAGGTGAATAGCGAAGGTCTCTACGAGCAACCTATAATAGAATGTTGCGACTTAGGATTGGAGTAAAGAATATGAAGAATTTCCTATATATATATATATATATATATCTTGCATTTAGTTCATGATGTAGTACGTAGTGTATAATGTAAGTCTTTGAATAAAATAGTTTATGAACATGTATAGTTTGTATATTGCTTACTACCGTTCGGGCCGACATAATTCAGAAGTCATGTAGTAAACGTTCGAGGAGCCAGGACACTTTAAACCGTAAATCCACAACTCATCTCGACGGTTTACCCATATGAACTCCTCACATGAGGTTCCCTACTATTGTAGTGTTTGATAAAATATATAAGTTTTGATCCGAAAAGTTACATGTCCAAGTAATTTAATAAACTTAGGAAAGTTTACTTTCGAATGAAGATTGTTATTAAAATGAGTTTCTTAAATCTTGTATGACAATTACTTGTAAGATCTCATGGTTCTTTAGATGGAGTAGATCCAAATTGCATGTTTAAGTTATCGCTAACTCTTTAGCTCACGTTTTTGCCTTGGTAAATTTATATGGTCTTTAGCCCATGGCTTCGCCGTGACCTTGGTCATTGTTCCATGGTTTTGAGACTCAACCTTGGATTTATCAATGGTTGTTGTAACACCCCCAATTCATGGATACAGCGGAATTCAAACTGAGTGTTACTCGACGGCACAACAGTCACAATAATAGAAAACGAACTCTGATTAAGTCGTTTTAAAAGGTTTATCATTCAAATTATATAAATATCAGAGATTACAAAATGAGGTCCCAGATGGTTCCATGTTTACAATTTACATTAAATGAGTTTTTGAATGATAAAATTTATAGCCCTCTTGAATATCCGTGCCCTTCCGTGCCATCCTTGATCATCATGAACCTGAAATACATGCTTGAGAGGTCAACACAAAGGTTGAGTGATATTCATAGAGTTTGTTTAATGTTTGAACACTATATGTTGGTAGTGTGAGTTATAGGCTCACACCAATGGTTGGAAAACAAAGATGGGCTATGTTGTTATACGCCCGGAACAGTTATTATCAATTACTAAGCTTATGACACCAAAACGTTAACGGGTACCAATATCAATCGGAGGAGTTATCCCGGTAGGTATTTTGCCGTCATACCTAATGTCTCAAATATTAATGCATTTGTTTGAACTTAGTCAATACAAATGGGATTCGTCAATCCCAATAGGCCTATCCATAATACTCGCGCTCACTATTGCTAGTGATTAAATGGTTCATAATAAGGGATCTCGGTTTGGCAAGGATGGTACTTAGTGATAATAAACAATCAGGCAAGCATACAATTTGAAAACATTGTGCTCGGTTATAAATAACATGTATTCCCCCCAATGGTTTGTAAAACAATTAAGTAATGGAAAGTGGGGCTATGAACTCACCGTGAGTTGGATGATGTATAATGAGAATGATGGATATGCCGTAAGAACTTCTACGAGCAACCTAGAATAATTGTTGCAACTTAGGTTTGGAATAATGTCTAAGAATATGAAGAATTGCCTATGTATATGTCTTGCATTTAGTCCATGATGTGGTATGATGTATAGTGTAAGTCTTTGAAAGAAATGATTCATGAAACATGTATGTTTTATATATATCGTTTACTACCGTTCGGGCCGACATAATTCAGAAGTCATGTTAGTAAACGTTCGAGGAGCCAGGACACTTTAATTCGTAAATCCACAACTCATCTCGATGGCTTACATAATGAACTCCTCACATGAGGCTCCCTACTATTGTAGTAGTTGATAAAATATATATGTATAAGTTTTGATCCGAAAAGTTACATGTCCAATATTTGAATAAACTTAGGAAAATTTACTTTCGAATGAAGATTGTTATTATAAAGAGTTACATAAATCTTGTATGACAATTTCTTGTAATGTCTCATGGTTCTTTTAGATGAAGTAGATCCAAATTGTATGTTCAAGTTATCTCTAACTTTCTAGTTCATGTATTTTGCCTTGGTAAGTGTATATGGTCGTTAGCTCATGTTTTCGCCTTGGTATGTTTATATGGTCTTTTAGTCATGGCCTTGCCATGACCTTTGGTCATTGTTCCATGGTTTTGAGACTCAACCTTGGCTTTAGCCATGGTTGTGGTCTTGAATTTAGGTCATTAGACCTCTTGGTTATACTAAACCATAACCAAATCATAGTCATATGAGTATTTTGAAAGGGCTGTTAAGTATATGAAGAAAAATCTCACTCGTTAAGCGTTTTCAGGGCTCGAGCTTCTTTGCTCCTAAACGAAAACGTTGTTCCGGACAACTTTCGTGTTTTAACTTTTTGATGAATCGGACCAGAAGTACCACTTTCAAAATGGCAGAATGCAAAACAGTTTGTTTAGGCAGTTTTGCCGCAAAGTTTTGGTAATTTCAAATGGTCATAACTTTTGGCTCGTATACTCGTTTTAGGTGGTTCAAATTGCTATGGTTTCCTTGTTAGGTCCTCTACTACAATATGTAATGATCCAATATCATAATTTTACCATTTTGATCAGGTTATACCAAGAAAGTCACTAGTTTACTTGTTTAAATAACTTAACTTAACAATCATTTACAATAACTTGTTTTACTCATTTTTATACATCATGGACATGATCACAAGACAAAATATAGCATGAATGATATGTAAATAACATGAATATGATATTTAACAAGAAGTATGTTAGGGTTTTGCTTACAACTTTTGGCTTTCTAAGAAAGGAAGTTAAGAACAAGGATTAGGACTTTGATTGAGCAAGCTTCTCTTTTTGCAATCTTTGATAAACCGAGGTTATTTGAAGATTATAACGACGCCTTCTTGAAAGTCCGAATCTATTTGAAGATTATAACTACGTCTTTTTGGAGACTTTAAAGTTATAACAACTTTTCTTAGAAAATTTCCAAGATTGAAGATCAAACACTAGTTTTCTTTCAAAAACTAGTTAACTTTCTTATGAAATATAAGAAAAGTGCCTTAGGTTTTAGGACTTGAAGGTTATAAGAAGGTGTGGTGCAAGTTTTTCTATGTGTTTTAGTTGGCTATTTATAGGATGAGAAAACTAGTTAACTACATATTGGGTTAGAATTTAACCATGGTTAGTTTAGACACTTGTAACCATCCTAGAGATCAATGGTCAAGATCAAGCCTCACATGGGTGACTCCCCCCCTATGGCGGTTTCAAGATGGATAAGAAGGGATGAGTTGGTTTTTGGATGAGTTATCTTGGTTATGTAGTTAGTTTTGACTCCGGGAAATGCTAACCGTAAGTTGTTACGTCACAAAACGTAAAACCGGGTATCGTAAAAATACGAAACTTGGAAGAATGATTAAACATGTCATTATACTCCATAATAAGATATAAAATGAGTGGTAGGTTCCATTGGGGTGCTTAAACCCTGCTAAAACTGGAAACACGGGTCTAAAATGCGTAATACGTAAAACGTACGAATAATGTGTAAAATTGAGAAAAGTAATATGTTACTTTTCTAATAGGATAAAAATGAATTGAAATGACTTATAATGTCTAAACTGGGCTCAGTCTAGTGTCGGTTGGTATTTAATGTCTTTTAGACATAAAACCGGAAGCTTAAAAATCAAGGAATGATTTTTGGTCAATGGAGGAGGGAAAAATATGTTGACTTTTCCAAATAATGTGAAAACTCAAATTGTCTTATAAACGCGGTGCAGGTATAGGCTAAGGTTACGGCTAAGTAAAAGTACTTAAAACGTAAGTTTTCTGTTTCTCACGGCTCAGGGTATATTTGGTAACATTATTTTTAGTCATGATTAATTCTCTAATTAATCATGAGTGTATCAAACATTTTTCTGATGCGGGGAAAATTAACGCGGTTGATTTTCGTTGTGCGTAGAATTTTCAAATGACGTTTAACCTAAACGTGTAATTCCTTAATAACTTTCACGAAAATGATCTGATGAATGTCAAACTTTTATTTTTCCATGGAAATGATTTATCACTCATGAATATGAAATAAAAATTAAATTCCAGAAAATGAATAGTGAAAATGAATAGTGAAATTTTCGGAAATAGAAGTTAACCAGAAAATGTGAATTGGTACAGTCTCCACCCCTTAAGGGAACTTCGTCCCGAAGTTCTATGTGTGTTATATGTTGGAGTGGTGTCGATGAAGAAGTCTGGTTACTTATGAGGACTAGAGTCTGGAATTACCAGTGATGTAGTTTGATTTGTCTCAGAATACGGTGTGTCAATAGAAATGATAACATAGTTGAATATCAGTAGAGATCCATATAATAGTCGAATATCAAAGGAAATTGATATAGCAGTCGATTATTAATAGAAATTGATATAGTAGTTGTACAGAAATTGATATGGTTGAATATCAAAATAGAAATTGATATAGTTGTCAAGTATCAATAGCAATTGATATAGTAGTTGAACGGAAATAGCAATTGACATAGGAATCCAATAAATGGAAATTGTTATAGTAGTCGAATATCAATGGAAATTGGGATAGTAGTTGCAATCATAGCCTAGTAGGTAATCTGTTGTTGTACCTAGTGTTTATTGACTTCATACTTATGTTATTTCGGATACAAATAAGCCCACTTGTTTATAATTCTTTATTTACATAGAGAGGCATCCCAAACAATGTAAATAGGGAAATATAAACTTATGGTTCGGTGATTTACAATTTCTTTATTTAAACGAAAAGGCATCCAATCCATTCAAATAATTATAAATCATCCTACTTAAGAATTCCCAACACAACATTCATACTTAGCCGGTGAGTTACAAGGTAGTGTATTACGAGATGATACTGGTGTTCCAAAAGTACAAGATGAATATTCAATCTTGTAAAGCTGATGAGGGTGCTTGTGGTGTAACTATGGATGATTTGAGCTTTAAAAGTGTATCAAGATCTGTTAATGAGCTTGTGGTTCCAACAGTTGTGAAGATAATGATGTGATATGTTGATGAACAAAAGTGTGTAGTGTATGCTTAACATTAATATTCTTAGGCATAGATGTTGAGTTTGTTTTGAAAATCTTAAGAGATTTTAAAGGTTTATGATGGAATGGTATCCTTAGGACCTAAACAGGATAGTACTTCTACGGGATGAAGAGAAGAATTGATAACTATCCCAAGATAGTAGTTCGGATTATCTCATAAATGAAAACTTTCAAGAATGAAATTAGGTAGTACAAATAAGGTGTTAAGATTTCGCTGAGTGGTAAGGCACTATCGTGTCTCTAGATTGTTTTAAAGTATTCTGGTGGTTTATTGAGTTCATGTAGGAAATCAATCTAAACATAACCCTAGTACAAATATTCTCAGTATTTGAAAATTTTAAGTCGAATATAGTTAGTCAGACTATATTCCACTGTCCCTAGGTTAAATATAGGTGACTAGTCTATATTTAGCCAAGGTTCGATAAAATTTTGAAATACCTAAATTAGGTATACTTGTGATATGTCCATTGCTTTCGGGAAACTGTCCACTAAACAAAGGCGATGTCGAACCCTTCAGTTGCAAGTCCCGCCCATACAAGACTTGTAACCCATGTTTTCATATTCCATTGCATAGAAGATAGTAAGGGTAGGTACGTGTGGAAAGGAAGTTTTAAGTAGTTCTAAAATAGAACATACTTGGCCAGGATCACGAACTTTTAATAATGAAGGTTTCAGAAGAAAACTTTGATGAATGTAGGGCTGAACTTCAGCTTTTGTAGGTGATGGATTTGTTTGTCCTTTAAAAATCTCATATTTCTATTTAGAAATCGATAGATTGTGATGGGTTTTTGATGTCATATGAAATGATATTGATGATGTGATGGAATGATTCTAGAGACCATTGCGCAAAACACAATGTCTCGAAAGTAGGTTAAACCATTGTGTGACTCAAAACATTTGAGAAATGGTTAAGACCATTGTATAATACAATGTCTTGGAAAATGAATGAGACCATTGTATCTCACAATGTCTTGAAAAATGAATGAGACCATTGTATCTCACAATGTCTTGAAAAGTGTATGAGACCATTGTATCTCACAATGTCTTGAAATGTGAATGAGACCATTGTAATATACAATGTCTTGGACATATAATGTTTGGAGTAGGAACATGATTGGGAGAGCGTGGCTGTGCCGAAATGCCTTAGAATAGGCATACACAGATATGTTTAGTCCATTGTTTAGATAAATGATTGAAAATAAACCGAGTTTATATATCAATATACTAATATGTTTATGTAGCATAACATGCTTACGGGAAAATGCTCAAATATGCTAAGGGTACATATATCAATATGCTAAAATGTTTGTGTAATATAAAATGCTTAATAAGTCCATAATCGTCTGGAGGATGGAAGGCACGAAGAGCGGAAGGCTATAAAAATGTTTTTGCTTGTAATTGTAGTTATAGTTTAGGTCTCAATTAGACCCGTTTCTCTATAACCATGGCTCTGGTACCAATCTGTAACACCCCCAATTCATGGATGCAGCGGAATTCAAACTGAGTGTTACTCGATGGCACAACAGTCACAATAATAGAAAACGAACTCTGATTAAGTCGTTTTAAAAGGTTTATCATTCAAATTATATAAATATCAGAGATTACAAAATGAGGTCCCAGATGGTTCCATGTTTACAATTTACATTAAATGAGTTTTTGAATGATAAAATTTATAGCCCTCTTGAATATCCGTGCCCTTCCGTGCCATCCTTGATCATCATGAACCTGAAATACATGCTTGAGAGGTCAACACAAAGGTTGAGTGATATTCATAGAGTTTGTTTAATGTTTGAACACTATATGTTGGTAGTGTGAGTTATAGGCTCACACCAATGGTTGGAAAACAAAGATGGGCTATGTTGTTATACGCCCGGAACAGTTATTATCAATTACTAAGCTTATGACACCAAAACGTTAACGGGTACCAATATCAATCGGCGGAGTTATCCCGGTAGGTATTTTGCCGTCATACCTAATGTCTCAAATATTAATGCATTTGTTTGAACTTAGTCAATACAAATGGGATTCGTCAATCCCAATAGGCCTATCCATAATACTCGCGCTCACTATTGCTAGTGATTAAATGGTTCATAATAAGGGATCTCGGTTTGGCAAGGATGGTACTTAGTGATAATAAACAATCAGGCAAGCATACAATTTGAAAACATTGTGCTCGGTTATAAATAGCATGTATTCCCCCCAATGGTTTGTAAAACAATTAAGTAATGGAAAGTGGGGCTATGAACTCACCGTGAGTTGGATGATGTATAATGAGAATGATGGATATGACGTAAGAACTTCTACGAGCAACCTAGAATAATTGTTGCAACTTAGGTTTGGAATAATGTCTAAGAATATGAAGAATTGCCTATATATATGTCTTGCATTTAGTCCATGATGTGGTATGATGTATAGTGTAAGTCTTTGAAAGAAATGATTCATGAAACATGTATGTTTTATATATATCGTTTACTACCGTTCGGGCCGACATAATTCAGAAGTCATGTTAGTAAACGTTCGAGGAGCCAGGACACTTTAATTCGTAAATCCACAACTCATCTCGATGGCTTACATAATGAACTCCTCACATGAGGCTCCCTACTATTGTAGTAGTTGATAAAATATATATGTATAAGTTTTGATCCGAAAAGTTACATGTCCAATATTTGAATAAACTTAGGAAAATTTACTTTCGAATGAAGATTGTTATTATAAAGAGTTACATAAATCTTGTATGACAATTTCTTGTAATGTCTCATGGTTCTTTTAGATGAAGTAGATCCAAATTGTATGTTCAAGTTATCTCTAACTTTCTAGTTCATGTATTTTGCCTTGGTAAGTGTATATGGTCGTTAGCTCATGTTTTCGCCTTGGTATGTTTATATGGTCTTTTAGTCATGGCCTTGCCATGACCTTTGGTCATTGTTCCATGGTTTTGAGACTCAACCTTGGCTTTAGCCATGGTTGTGGTCTTGAATTTAGGTCATTAGACCTCTTGGTTATACTAAACCATAACCAAATCATAGTCATATGAGTATTTTGAAAGGGCTGTTAAGTATATGAAGAAAAATCTCACTCGTTAAGCGTTTTCAGGGCTCGAGCTTCTTTACTCCTGAACGAAAACGTTGTTCCGGACAACTTTCGTGTTTTAACTTTTTGATGAATCGGACCAGAAGTACCACTTTCAAAATGGCAGAATGCAAAACAGTTTGTTTAGGCAGTTTTGCCGCAAAGTTTTGGTAATTTCAAATGGTCATAACTTTTGGCTCGTATACTCGTTTTAGGTGGTTCAAATTGCTATGGTTTCCTTGTTAGGTCCTCTACTACAATATGTAATGATCCAATATCATAATTTTACCATTTTGATCAGGTTATACCAAGAAAGTCACTAGTTTACTTGTTTAAATAACTTAACTTAACAATCATTTACAATAACTTGTTTTACTCATTTTTATACATCATGGACATGATCACAAGACAAAATATAGCATGAATGATATGTAAATAACATGAATATGATATTTAACAAGAAGTATGTTAGGGTTTTGCTTACAACTTTTGGCTTTCTAAGAAAGGAAGTTAAGAACAAGGATTAGGACTTTGATTGAGCAAGCTTCTCTTTTTGCAATCTTTGATAAACCGAGGTTATTTGAAGATTATAATGACGCCTTCTTGAAAGTCCGAATCTATTTGAAGATTATAACTACGTCTTTTTGGAGACTTTAAAGTTATAACAACTTTTCTTAGAAAATTTCCAAGATTGAAGATCAAACACTAGTTTTCTTTCAAAAACTAGTTAACTTTCTTATGAAATATAAGAAAAGTGCCTTAGGTTTTAGGACTTGAAGGTTATAAGAAGGTGTGGTGCAAGTTTTTCTATGTGTTTTAGTTGGCTATTTATAGGATGAGAAAACTAGTTAACTACATAT
Source organism: Artemisia argyi (assembly GCA_030686995.1). Taxonomy (NCBI): domain Eukaryota; kingdom Viridiplantae; phylum Streptophyta; class Magnoliopsida; order Asterales; family Asteraceae; genus Artemisia; species Artemisia argyi. The sequence continues at coordinate 76,826,351 of CM060698.1, read as the reverse complement.
TGGGTTAGAATTTAACCATGGTTAGTTTAGACACTTGTAACCATCCTAGAGATCAATGGTCAAGATCAAGCCTCACATGGGTGACTCCCCCCCCCTATGGCGGTTTCAAGATGGATAAGAAGGGATGAGTTGGTTTTTGGATGAGTTATCTTGGTTATGTAGTTAGTTTTGACTCCGGGAAATGCTAACCGTAAGTTGTTACGTCACAAAACGTAAAATCGGGTATCGTAAAAATACGAAACTTGGAAGAATGATTCAACATGTCATTATACTCCATAATAAGATATAAAATGAGTGGTAGGTTCCATTGGGGTGCTTAAACCCTGCTAAAACTGGAAACACGGGTCTAAAACGCGTAATACGTAAAACGTACGAATAATGTGTAAAATTGAGAAAAGTAATATGTTACTTTTCTAATAGGATAAAAATGAATTGAAATGACTTATAATGTCTAAACTGGGCTCAGTCTAGTGTCGGTTGGTATTTAATGTCTTTTAGACATAAAACCGGAAGCTTAAAAATCAAGGAATGATTTATAAAATCAAGGAATGATTTTTGGTCAATGGAGGAGGGAAAAATATGTTGACTTTTCCAAATAATGTGAAAACTCAAATTGTCTTATAAACGCGGTGCAGGTATAGGCTAAGGTTACGGCTAAGTAAAAGTACTTAAAACGTAAGTTTTCTGTTTCTCACGGCTCAGGGTATATTTGGTAACATTATTTTTAGTCGTGATTAATTCTCTAATTAATCATGAGTGTATCAAACATTTTTCTGATGCGGGGAAAATTAACGCGGTTGATTTTCGTTGTGCGTGTAATTTTCAAATGATGTTTAACCTAAATGTGTAATTCCTTAATAACTTTCACGAAAATGATCTGATGAATGTCAAACTTTTATTTTTCCATGGAAATGATTTATCACTCATGAATATGAAATAAAAATTAAATTCCAGAAAATGAATAGTAAAAGTGAATAGTGAAAATGAATAGTGAAATTTCCGGAAATAGAAGTTAACCTGAAAATGTGAATTGTTACAGTTGTGGTCTTGGCTTTAGGTCATTAGACCTCTTGGTCTTATTAAATCATAACCATAATATAGTAACTTTGGTATATAAAATAGCTGTTAAGAAACTGAAGAAAATCTCATTCGTTATTGGTTTTCTGGATACGTGCACCTGAGTTTTTGAAGAAAACATCATTCCGGAAAACTTTCATGCTTTAACTTTTTGATGAAACGGACCAGAAGGGCATCTTTTTGCGTGTTTAATTCTGTTACAGAAAGGTTTTTGACAGTTTTGCTGTAAAGTTTTGGTAACTTCAAATGGTCATAACTTTTTACTCATAAACTCATTTTAGGTGGTTCAAGTTGCTATGGTTTCCTTGTTAAGTCCTCTACTACAATATGTAATTGTCCAATATCATACTTATACCATTTTGGTCGAATCTCTCCATGAAAGTCACTAGTTATCTTGTTTAATGAATATAAGTTAACATATATTTACTATAACTTGTTTTATCAAATTTTATACATCATGAACCTAGTAACAAGACAATATATAGTATGATTGAAATATAAAGAGCATGAAAATAATATTTAGCAAGTAAATACACTAGAGTTTCCTTACAACTTTTGGCTTTCAAATGAAAGGTAAGTAACAAGTAAGGAAAAAGATTTTGATTGATTTATGCTTCACTTCACACTAGCACTCCTTCTACACTTGTATTCTTGAAGGTGAGATGATGAAGGTTGAGGTGTCTTAAGTGTATTTCAACTCAAGAGAAATAACCAAAGTTTCTAGGGTTTGAAAGTATTTTGATGAATCAAATCTAAACTAGGGTTTCTATGTTGTTGAAGCACTTGTATCTTGCATGAAACTTGGAGTAAATTTGCTAAGGATGAGATGTTTGTGTGTGTGATGGTGGACGGCAAACAAAGGGGGGAGGGGGTATTTATATGCCTTTGAGGAGGTTACTTTCATTGACTTAGTCAACCCTTGGAGGCCAAGTTGAACACATGCATGCAATCTAAGGCCTCCTAGCATGAGATCATGCCACAAGGGTGATTCCCCCCCCCCCCCTCTAGAGGCGGTTCAAGATGGATAAGGGGGGAAGTGACTAGATTTTGGATGAGTTATCTTAGTTATGTAGTTAGTTTTGACTTCGTGAAATGCTAACCGTAAATGATTAAGCCTCAAAACGTAAAACCGGGTATCGTAAAAATGTGAAACTTGAAAGAATGATTAAACTTGTCCATATACTCCATAATAAAAGATAAAATGAGTGGTAGGTTCTATTGGGGAGCTTAAACCCTGCTAAAACTGGAAACACGGGTCTAAAACGCGTAATACGTAAAATGTACGAATAATGTGTAAAATTGAGAAAAGTAATATGTTACTTTTCTAATAGGATAAAAATGAATTAAAATGACTTATAATGTCTAGACTGGGCTCAGTTTAGTGTCGGTTGGTATTTAATGTCTTTTAGACATAAAACCGAAAGCCTAAAAATCAAGGAATGATTTATAAAATCAAGGAATGATTTTTGGTCAATGGAGGAGGGAAAAATATGTTGAATTTTCCAAATAATGTGAAAACTCAAATCATCTTAGAAACGCGGTGCAGGTATAGGCTAAGGTTACGGCTAAGTAAAAGTGCTGAAAATGTAAGTTTTCTGTTTCTTACGGTCCAAGGTCTATTTGGTAACATTATTTTTAGTCATGATTAATTTTCTAATTAATCATGAGTGTATCAGACATTTATCTGATGAGGGGAAAAATAACGCGGTTGATTTTCGTTGTGCGTAGGATTTTCAAACTACGTTTAACCTAAACGTGTAATTCCTTAATAACTTTCGCGAAAATTATCTGGTAAATGTCAAACTTTTATTTTACCATAGAAATGATTTATCATACGTGAATATGAAATAAAAATTAAATTCCAGAAAATGAATAGTAAAAGTAAATAGTAAGCTTATAACAAAGTTGTTACATATGGCTTATTCATATGACATAAGTTGAAGATAATAAGCTTATAACAACAACAACAACAAAAACAAAAAAAAAAAAAAAAAAAAAAAAAAAAAAAAAAAAAGCTAATAAGCTTTTTCAAATAGAAATAAGGCCTTAAGGCAGAAAATCAAGGTTAGTGTTTCGGATACCTTATATTTGCAGTACCAACAACTGATGATTACCTGGACGTAAACGCATTGCCAAACACTCCCTAAGTGATTGTGTCATATAATGAAACATCATATATGTTGCATTTAAAAATTTGTTTTGCAGGTAAGCACTAGGATGGTGTGTATTACTTTTGAGAAAATAATAGAGTATATGTAAGTGTATTTTTTTTTTATGATCATATATTGGCGTTAATATTGGGGTCTTTGCCACAAGTTATTAAGCACACATTTTAACTTGGAGGGTGTTTGTATGAGTGTGTATAGTGGCTTGGAGTCCGAGTAATGAGTTTAGTATCACGAAAATAGTGGTCGCATTAGTGTTGCAAGATTTACAATTATTTATAAGTTTGACTAATATTTAGATGATCGAAAACTTGATCACTTGAAAAACTACTAAAATAATCCAATTTGCATACTTCATTGGGTGCAGATTCATCGTTTCAGATACTTTTTAGTTTCTACTTAAACAGTTGGCACATCAGAAATCAAATTGATATCTGTTTCAACTATTTGATGTTAAAGGTTTATGCTATGCAAGGTTAGCCATTACTAAATTTGCATAGACATCTTTGAACATTTTGATGGGCTGTAGTGACTTCCTGCTTTTATGCTGGTATGATTTGATGCACAGTGAAGAAGGAACCAACATCATAAACACCACATCATAGATTGCAGATACATCTTACTTCATTCTAAGGGGCTGTTTGGCGGGGCAACATGCTATGTTTGCAACCATGGAGGGCGTTTCCTGTTTTTCGAGTACGTACCTATCTGATCCTTATATAAGCTTATCTTTGGGCAAGGTATGATTATAAAGTTTGTTCATCTTTATTAATTTAATGATGAAATTGTGTGATTAGGTTTAGGATACAATTTGAGGCTGATTGGAAGAAAAATTGCTACTTTTTTTTTTTTTTTTTTTTTTTTGAGTATATTCAACTCGAGTTTATTTTTTGGCAGCAGTGACAATCGAGAAGACTAAAATTCCTGATGTTGATTTGCAAACAGGCTTTAATGCATTGGCTATCGGTGACTCGGTGTTGCGACACAACTTTCGTTTTAGAGGGACAATTTGTAAGAAGTTGTCTTTTTGTGAAAAAAATGTTCAAAAATCTTTCCATGTTACAACAGCAATGTTCTATAGTATCTATCAACGTATAGCTTTATGTCAATGATCCTTTGTAATTTGTTATATACTATATATATTCTTACGATTAAGAGCCTAAGTGACAGATATGTAGCTTCACGTCTTCACATCTTAAGGGGTTAGAAACAAGTTTGTCCAAGCATTCAGTGTGAATGTTTTTGAATATTTGTGATTTTGGTAATACAGAAAAAGGTTAAGAAAAGACCAATGGCAGTGATAGTGTGGTTTACATCTGGATGGGGCTAATAGAATTGTTCTGCTCATTGCTATATATAATTTTCTTTAGTTTTTCATGATATTGCTTGCTTAGTGCTTACTTGATTTTCTTTAGTTTTTCATGATATTGCTTGCTTAGTTTTTCATGATATTGCTTTCTTTAGTTTTTCATGATATTGCTTGCTTAGTGCTTAATCGATTTTGATTTTGATTTTGTTTATTTTTTTTAAACTACCGAGCGGTTTTATAGACTTAGAAAATAAGAATTGTTTTTCATACATGTGTTTTTTTTGTTATGACACATCAATATTTGCATTATATTTTTATATTATATTTTTATTATGACACATCAATATTTGCATTAGATTGTTATATTATACTAGCAGGGTACCCGCGCGTTGCAGCGGCGGGTACCCTGAAATAAATTTTTTTGATGAATAATGTATTTTAGTTTATTATGTTCTTTTTGATAATAAATTTACGAATATCAAGAATTTCGTATAGCCTGTGCCCGTTTTGTTGGTCCCGTTTACTTGGTTAATAGTAACCAAGGAGTTAATCTAACCAAGTTCCATGACTTTTAAACACAGATATACATATGATTAACAAAGAAAACGTAAAGATAAGAGACAATATTTTTCAACGTTTAATTCTTTATTAGAAGTTAATAAAAAAGAATTATACCCAAGTGTTTGCGGAACAACACTTGGGATTGAAATGACAAGTATGGTAATGATTCCTCTCCAAACCCAAACAAGTTTGAGTGACAACTAAAAGGTCCTACTGAGCTATCTCAGGGACTATGTTGTTCTTTGGAGGAGTGAAAACAGTTTGTGAATGTTTAAGCATTAATTGCACAAACTTCGCTTTTACTCCTCACTTATGCTATCTATTTATACACAAGTAAATTTCAACATTACTGATAAAGACAAATTGATGACCTAAGCTATTGGAGACAAAATACATTACGTATTTTGTCTCTGTTACATTTGACTAAATTGGGTAAAGGACAATGTGCCTTTCTAGTGCACAATGATGACACCATCCTGACTTGATGCCATTCAGGAAAAGTTTGACTTCAGGTTGATAAGGACACCTGTTGACACGTTCAAACTTTTCCCGCCTTGTCCCGCCCATTATTCAGTCTTCAGGTCTTCAGTCTTCAGTACTTAATAGTTGCTTCGAGGATTCCTGGGGGTTCAGTGAGTTATTGTCATCCTCACTGAACCCATCATCCTCTTCTTGGCTTAGATGCCACTCACTGAGTTTCGCCTCACTGATTGGAGAACCTTTCTTCTTAGGCTTGGTCTAAGTATCCTGAAGATGACTCACTGAGTAACTGTTCACTCAGTGACTTGAAGTATTTACGGATGTTAACACTTAGATTATTTTATGTCTAAATCCTAGTTAGAGGAAGCTTGGGGAATTCAGTGACCCAACACGTTTGGGCTCGAACTCGTTGGCCCGTGCCTGTTCCGGCTCGAGCCCGTTTGGTCCGCGCCCGTTCGGGCTCAAGCCCATTTGGCCCGTTGCTCGTTCGGGCTTGAATATTTGTATAACATGCTTTATTATTTGTAGTAGTGAAATTTAATGAAGGAATTATGTTTAATTTGCTTATACAATATGCTTGATAATTTGTGTTTCTTATGTAAGGGGTGTTTTAATAACTGTATTAATTGTATTTATTGACCAGTTAAATAATTGACTACATTAAATATCATTAATGTAGTGTTTCGTTGTATACTATGCTTCTTGTCTTGTACGTCTGAAAATTATGTGCATTAAAGAGTTGTACATTATGTTTCTTTTCTTGTAAGTAATAGTCATTATAGTTATTAATAACATTGACAACTTTAATAACATTAATGTTGTAAGTCTGAAAATTACATCATGCTTATTTTGTTGTACACTATGTTTATTTTGTTGTAAATCTAAAAATTGGTTGCAGCTATTGTACATTGTGTTTAAATGGTTGTAATTTTTGGTGAATGAGTGTTTTTTATAGCATTAATGTTGTTTGATAAAATTTTAGTCTTAAAATGACACAACGCTTTATTTTATTGCACAATATGTTTACTTTGTTGTAATTCTAAAAATTAGGTGCATTAAAGTGTTGTAAATCATGCTTAATTTCTTGTAAGTTTTAAAATTTTGGAGAGAGAATCATTCATGTTTTATATGTAGTATAGATTTTCATTTTACTTTACCTATTTGTATAGACGTACAATAATGTATGTTGATTAAAAATTTGTATGTGTGAAAATCACCTTCCAATAAATATCAAGTCAACACTTAAGTGTGTGTTTATTTGTTGGAAGATGAGAAATTTTTCAGAAACGTTTTTTAAGAAACACATAAAAAATAAAAAAAAACGTGTACAAAATGAGTATTTTCTGAAATTTCTATACTGAGAATAAAAAAAATCAGTTTCCTGCTATTATAACTATTGGTTAGAGAACTTGAATTTAGAGTTTTCTAGTTTTCAATAGGTTCTCTAAAAAAAAAAGAGTTATTCCATTTTCAAGAAAAAATTAATAATAAAAAAAAAATTAGAAAAATTTTTCTACAAGTGATTTTTTGATAGTATATTTATTTTTTTTACTTTTTTTTCCGCTTAAGCATAGAGGCCGTATGTCTTGTAATTGGTCTGATTCGTTAAACTATCATTTGTAATGCTAGCATCTTGCTAGTTTTTTTCAAAAAAAAAAAAAAAAAAAAAAAAAAAAAAACAATTAAATTCCCTAGTTCTATTTATGCATACGGTATGTATTAGATTTTTAGAAATGTAAATGTAATAGTATAACAATGAAAACAAGAGCGTAAACAAACATAACAAAAGTTTAAATAAACAGCTGAATGTAATAAGAGTATGTTTTTGTGATTTTATGCAATAAAACAGTGGTTTAAATCAGGGGCGGATCTAGCTTGAAAGCAGGGTATGCATGTGCATACACTGTGTAAAACTTTGCTAGTGTAAAAAAAATCTGGTTTTTTTCAAAAGTAACTTCAAAATGCAGTGAATATTTATAAGTGCGCGCCCTCCAAAATACATGGAAAACATGAGTACATACCTTAAAAGTAAAAAAGAAAGAAAAAGAAAATGAGAAAAAGAAGAAGAAGATGAAATGCTGGTAATGTTCAGTGGCGTTGTTGAAGAAGAAAGGATGAAGCAATATAAATTTAAATAATAGCATTGTTAATAGTTTCTTTCACTGGCACACTCAACTCAATTTTATAAATTTGCATGTATTAGACAGTTTTCTTTTAATCGAGTTTTGTTTATTTTTGGGTTTCACTAATATTTAACAATTAGTCGGTTGGTAATATCTATTTTGTTATACTTGCTCGCATATTTAAGGTTAATTGTTCGATGATATTTAGATGTGAAACTGCAAGTGTAATACTTTTAGTAGCCGGCCACTTAGCCTTATTTTAGTATTTCGATATAGTTTCTGATTAATATTTACACATTCGTTATCAAAGTTATTAACATCATACAACATAATATAAGATAAGCTTTTGTTTGTGATCTCGAGTAATACCAAAACCAAACCAATTTTTAACTTCAAAAACGAGTCGGACTACCTAATTCAATCTCTAATAACCCAAACTTGACATATTTAAATCAACTTTTATAACTAAGATCCAAAAAACATAACAAACCCGTCGAATCCAAATCTCAAAAAACCCGTCCCGAAAAAAGCAACCCAAAAACTGAATTTGTTAATAGCTCTAATAAAAATTGTGCATACCCTTATTTGAATTCCCATCCGCCACTGGTTTAAATAAATTTTATGACGCAAATAATGTGCAAATAAAGTAATAAACACAAGATACCTCGTGACACTACGTACACGTTTTTTATACTTTCAGTCTTTATTGGAGAGATATTTTCTAAAAACTAAAAAAAAAAATCCAACATGAATACATCCTCTTTGAGGGGGGTTAAATAGAAACTTTTTAAAATAAAAGTGCTTTTCTTTACTATAAATACAAAGTAAGAAAATAAATATCAATGATGTGAGGGGCCACTTATGCCGGACACTTTTGTCAAAGTCCTGTTAATTTAGGATCATAAACACGTGATAAAGCTTCATTATCCGTGCCGTTCATGCGTGCATTGTGACACGTGTCTTAGCTTTTAGTTATGTTGAAGTTACACTACTTGCCCCTTTAAGTTTAGTTTTATATACACTTTATGGTTCTATTGTTAACTTAATTGCAATGACATCCATTAAAAAGTGTATTGCACATATAACAGAATAAGGCATGTAAAGTCAGCAATGATTAAAGCCATATACGAGTGTGTATGAGGTATGCGACTGCACATGCTTTTAAATTTAAGAGACCTCCAAACTTTCATATATGTTAATTTACGTGTGCAACACGTTTTTGTGAAATTTGTTTATATGTGATTTTAAATCTTTAATTCGAGTACCGAAGAAAGGAAAGAGTGAGATGGTGGTTTTTTTGTTGTTCCCGCGAAGCGAGGATGATTCGACTTGTGATAAAATTACTCCAATACAAAATGTTGCTTATAATTTAACTAATATTTGTATTTAAGGTTTCAATTTTTTGCTTGCCAGTTTGCACATGACCTTTAAAATCATAAAGACTACACTATCATAAATGGTAAAGCATCTTGTCCAGGGATATATGAGTCTATACTTCATACTAGTCGAGCAAAAGTAATAAACTATGAATTAGGACTTCCAAAATATGAACATCATACCCAAAATCTTTAATTCAAAACAACTCATATGATGCTCTGTAGTATGCAAAGTTTAAGAGCACAAGTTCATAGATGATGATGCGAGCAAAAAGATCATAATACACATTGTACAATGTTTGAAAACCTTACAAAGTAAGATTATTTGCTTGAGTTAAATCTCAAAGCTTATAAAATAGATATTAATCTCACGTCAATCACTTATGTCATACCATAAAAGCACATTTACAACAAACAAGGTAACCCAAATGAGATTAAACCAAAACTATAATTCATATCAAGCATAATTGTAGTTAAAAAACAATAACTACAATAAATTTGCCGAGGGAATTTGAGCTTTTTTATTCTCATGTAGCTGTCATAAGTAATACTTAAGTGATTATTTCAGGACTTTTCTCTTTACATTCCAAGACGTTCACTTGTGTGTCTTTTCTGAAACCTTCGGGACACCTTACCACTAGGCTGATGTCTCTTCCCTCACGTTCATTCACTTAACTTAACATAAAACAATTTATCTTATAGCTAGTGCTGTTGTCGTTCTGTGGCATGTCACAAACGATTTAGTGGTCGTTCAAGCATTTTGCTTGAGGTTAATGTAGTATTTCAGTCACATCCCATTATACTTAACTTTCTGTGAATAATATATTTTACCAGGATAACCCTTTACCACAAAAAAAAAAAAAAAAAAAAAAAAAAAAAAATTTCTCAAAACCAATCCAAAGAGAATATTTGACAAGTATATAAAAATTGAAGGTCTTCTCCATAAATCAACACAAACAACAAGGACTCCAACCGTAATTATATTTTAACAATTTAGTAGTTAAAAAAAACCGTATTTTAATCTTCCCCAAAAAATCTGAGCTCAAATAATACTCCCTCCACACCACTCTTCAACCTCCGTCACTCATTTCATTTCAATCCCCATAATTCCGTCCAAAAGGTAACAGCATTCTTTTATCTCACATTTTTACTCATTTATTTCCCGTTAAACTTATAAATATAATAAAGGTACTGATTCTTGCTTCTGTGAATACGTTTTGTTAAACAGTGACAATCGAATAGAATAATAATGAGCAATTCAGTTATAGGACACAACACTACTACTTTGCTTCATTCTACGGTTTTAAAGCGTCAAAGTTATTCTCAAGCAACGTCTCCGATACGTTGCAACTCTTCCGCTGCTTTATTATCCTCCGATTTTCGCGCTAGGAAGCTCACGCTGCCAAAATCGGGCTTGCGAAGGTGTCGAGCTCTTTCGAGTAGTCTTCGCGCTGTTTTGGCTACCGATCAGGCTTCTGAGGTAGTTTTTTTAAAAGCGTTTGGTAAAATAAGTGCTTCTAGTTTAGTTTTACGAGTTAGTAGCCGTTTGTTTTATAAAAGCGTTTGATAAAATGAGGTAAGCGCGCTTCTGGTTTAATATATGAGTTAGTAGGAGTTGTTTGTTTTATAAAAGCATTTGATAATATAGATGTAGCTGTGGTTATTAATTGTTATTTTATAAGCGCTTCTAGTTTGATTTTATGTGTGTGGTTGTTTGTTTTATACCGTAAAAGCGTTTGATAATACAGGTGTAGGTGTCATTATGAAACGTCAAATGATATTTTGGCTATGTTTGGCAAAAGTGCAAAACTAGTAGTAGCTTTTACCACTAGCGGTTAATAGTGGCTGTATGTTTTATAGAAGCGTTTGAGCATTCATTGACACGCCTAATTGTATGCCTAAACCTACGTGGCAACACATTGACCCACTTCTTCACAAACTAGTAAACCACTGCCACGTTGAATATGTTAGCAGTTAGTAATAGTTTGTTTTATGAAAGCGTTTGGCAGTATACGTGTAAGTATTTAGGGTCCGCTTGGTTTAAAGTGGTGAAAGGGAAAGGGAAAGGGAAAGGGAAAGGAATGCAAAGGAATGAGTGAGGTGGGTAATCAATACCTTACCCCCCAATTTACTCTATAATGGTTGATTACCCACTACCGGGTAATCAATACCTTACCCTTCCCCAACCAAGCACCATTATTTGATATACGTGGGCCCTTTTCATTTCCTTACCCATTCCCCACCCTCCCTTTACCCCCCACCAATAAATGTCAAAATGTACGCCCTTCTAAACTTATATGTTATGTTGTGAAGTATTATTCTAGTACCTGTTTACTTTTTGTTGAGCTTTACTTAATATGATAATTTAATGCTTATACTTTTTGATTATAGGTGTTGTGTGCATCTTACACAATGAATATGTTAGTGTAGGTCTAAAGGCTATAAAAGTATTCTTATAATATATTGGTATGTGTGTTTTTTATTCATAAAGTTAAACTGCTAATTTGCTGTGTATTGTTAGATGTATATCTTTTAGTACTGTGTTTTCTTTCTTCGTGACATGCTTAATATAGGGTAAAATTACTAAATTAACATTGCTCTTTTAAAAGATTAGATGCATAAATCAGCGGACATTTTATTTACGTTAGTTTAAACAAGAGTCCCACTTGTGTTCCCTTGAACATCAGGATTCACAACTACAAGTTATGACTTTCCATAGAAGACATGATATTCAAACTGCATTTTTGTTATGGGTCCAAAAAAATATCTTAGTTTGCAGGTCACGACTGGTCGTATGATTTAATTAGCTTGCGCGACTTAAGATTCTGGATTGTTAATGTGGGCTCAGTAGGCTGGATATACAACCGCCTTTATTGTATAGCTGCTGATATCCGATATCACGCGTTACATTAGTTATTATTTCATGCTTATTTAACTAGAGCTTTGCATCAAAGGTGAAAATGTTGCCAATTTGGGTACATGGATAAGTAGGCTACTGAGCAAAATATCTGAGTTAACGCCTTATGTACAGCCTCCATTACCAGATGGCAGATGCATTTTGTCTCATGGATTGTAAACACTAATTTCGGTACATGGTTTAATGGTCTTTTTTCTATTCTTGTAGCAGTTGGGAGAAAAGTACATTCTTGAAGGAGATATTGAAATGCAGGTATTTATGGATTAAGATATGAGATATACTGATATACATGTGGCTACCTGAATACTTAAATAGGACGCATTCTCAATATAAATTTTCAGTAATTAACAAAGTTTACATATTTCTGTGTACAGGTCGATGTTAAGGTCTCCTCTATTCCAGTGGTAGAGATTAAACTCACTAACAGTAGTGACCATCTATATCTACATTGGGGTGGTCTAAGGAATTTAAAGGAGTAAGTTGTGCCTCTTTGAAAATATGTATGATTCTACTAGGCCTAGCATTTGGTTACATCGTTTCAAGAGCTTATTTTTTCTTCCTTCCAGGAAATGGGTACTTCCCAGTCGTCGTCCTGAAGGGACTAAAGTATATAAGGATAGGGCTCTTAGAACTCCCTTTGTAAAAGTAAGTTACAGTTTTATTTATATATCAGATACTGCATGAGGACAGTATATTGTTTCGCATCAACACCAAACTAATTTATGTCAATTATTCTTTCTTCTAGTCCGGTTCCACTTCAGTTGTGAAAGTAGAGATTGATGATCCTTCACTTCAAGCTCTAGAGTTTTTAATAGTAAATGAAGCGAAGAATAAATGGTAAGCTTATCCTTTTTAGACTTTTGGTGTCCGAGCGCATATCCAATTGTAACTCAATCTCCCTGTCCCTACTCCACTCCCAATTAGGTACAAAAATGATGGCCAGAACTTCCAAGTTAAGCTGTCTTCAAATTCAAGGGATAAGCCAGTTTCTAATGTAGTAATTCCAGAAGACCTTGTACAAATTCAAGCATTTCTGAGATGGGAGAAGAAGGGGAAACAAATGTATTCACCTGAACAGGAAAAGGCAAGTATATTTCAAAGATATTTAATATAGGTTTATTAATCTAGTTCATCTGCTTATTGTGTAGCTTTGTTACTACTTATAATTTGGTGCTCCATTCATATTTGACTTTGGGGTCTCAGTCAATGTATTCTGACTTGCCAAATTAAAAGTGGTGAATGATTGTGTCAAAATCACCATTATGCTTGCATATCTGTCCAGTTACCTTAAGTCCCATATGTTGCATTGCAATGAACCGATAATTCCATCCACATTTCATAAGGTATTTAAAAAGATATCCTAATGTTACTGTATGGTGCTTCTATACCGGGTAGATTACTTGCATATATGTTTTGCAATTTTGTGTTCACAGTAATCAAGTAGTTGAACAACAAATCACAGGTGGAATATGAAGCAGCTCGTGCAGAGTTATATGAGGAAGTCGCTAGGGGTAATTCCATAGAGAAAATACGAGCAAGGCTAACCAAAAAAGATGATACAAGTTCCAAACAAGTTACCGGTGCTTCAGATGGAGAGAAAAAAACTATATCTCAGAAGCCAGTGGAGAAAAGAACTTATTCCAGTCAAAGGATTCAGAGGAAGAAGAGGGACCTCATGCAACTTCTTAGTAAACATATTCCAGTTTCTTTGAAGTCTGTAGAGGAAAAAGTTTCCATGGAACCGAAAACTTTGTCTGCAGTAGAACTATACATTAAGTCCATAGAAGATAAAGATGTAAATGTTATAAACAAAAAGACATATAGAATTGATGACGCAGAGCTTTCGGTATGATCTCGTTACTCTATTGGTGTTTTTTGGCATTAAAGTAGATGTGGTAAAATGTGTGGGTTGGGCTACGGGTCAAACTACGGATTGAAGCCAAACACTTTTTGCCTAATATAAGAGAATTAGTTTTTCCACAAATGTTGTTTTTAAGAGAATTAGTTTTGCAATCCAAAAAGGGCTAGTTGCGCAGCTTGTTGTTGGTTTGCCTTCCAACTCTATGTAAATCCAAATTAATTCATGAAATAAAGGTTCTCCATTCTTTCAAAAAAAAAAAAAAAAAAAAAAAAAAAAATCTTTTATATATATTAGTGTGTCAGATATGATAAAAAAATTAATTGTAATTATTGAATACAATGATTCAGGAGGTTTTATGCATGAAATTCACTTTGGGTGACCATCAACTCATTCCTTTTCTAAGTTCTAACGTTTTTTACCTGTTTGATCTGTTAGAGATAAATATAAGTCGAATCAAACCATTCATCAGTCAATGGGTTGAAATTGCCATTTTCTACTGGAAAGTAGTTGCAATTTATCTGAAGCCTATGTTATGTTGTAGGTACTTGTAACAAAGGATTCTAGCAAGATAAAAGTTCATGTAGCTACAGGTTTCAAAGAGCCACTCACCCTTCACTGGGCATTGTCAAAGAATTCTGGCGAGTGGCTGGCAAGTTTCCGTATATATTAAGCTAGTTGCATTGTAGCAAAACAGATTATGATCAAGTTTCTTAACATAAACTGATGCACATATTTCAGGCACCACCCGAAAATTCGTTACCACAAGGGTCTATTCCCGTAGCTTCAGCTGCTGACACACAGTTTTTTTCTACTATCTCTGTTGATGGTTCTAATAACAAGGTCTTCAAATAGATGTGATATCTGAATATATTTTTATGTTATTACCACTACAATCATGGCTGAATTCCTGCATATAACAGATACAGTCATTAGAATTAGAAATTGGAGAGGGCAATTTTGTTGGGATGCCGTTTGTTCTTTTCTCTGGTAAAAGATGGATCAAGAACAATGGTTCGGACTTTTATGTTGAATTTGGTGGACCCAAGAAGGCAATAAAGGTTCCACTCTATCTAATCTAATGAATAATTATAGTTTACATGCAATTTCTTCCCTGTTCTTAAATTCCTTCCATTTCTTTTCATTGTCTTTTTCCGTATTGAAGGAGGTCGGTGACGGGAAGGGTACTGCTAAGCCCTTGTTAGATAAAATATCAAGGCTGGAAAGTGAAGCACAAAAGTCTTTTATGCACAGGTCAGTACTTTGCAGATGTTATTCTCCTTTATCACACATATTTTGCTACTGTCAATTGTTAACTGAGACATTTTTAAAGCTGCAAACCTTGTGTTTTTTGTTATAGTCATTCACGACGATATCCCTAGTATATTCTACATGTGTGCAAAGTGATTTTTTATTTTTTATTTTTTTTGGGGGGGGGGGGGGGGGGGGTAAAAGTGACATATATTAGAACCAAAATTATAAAAAGAGACGCTATGGCATTGCAAAACGGAAATGCTCTATGTAGAAGTCTTGCAGGCTAAGAATCTTAATCAATTTGCTAGGTTTTAGTGGAAATGTTCACATGATCATTAAACATATCAAACCAAAATTATAAAAAGAGTCAAGCTATGGCATTGCAAAACGGAAATGCTCTATGTAGAAGTCTTGCAGGCTAAGAATCTTAATCAATTTGCTAGGTTTTAGTGGAAATGTTCACATGATCATTAAACATATCAAATGTGTCATTGTGAGCGGCATATATACTCCTTGTTACTCCATTTTTCTTCAACCTTCATAGCGAAATTCATCATGAAATCTTCCTGCCCGTTTCAGATTTAATATTGCAGCAGATTTGATGGAAGAAGCCAAGAACACTGGTGAGCTGGGTCTTGCAGGAATACTTGTATGGATGCGGTTTATGGCCACAAGACAGCTAATCTGGAATAAAAACTACAATGTAAAGCCACGGTAAGCCGTGGAGCTGAACTTACTTTACATGTTTATTTACACCCATATCTCTTGTTAGATATAGCTTCAGTCGTCTCTGACGTATCACATGTAACAAATTTGTTTCTTCCAAAAAATGGACCTATTTTCAAGGATCATCCTAATTTTTGGCATGGTCTTCATCTACATGTTTGGTGCAGTGAGATAAGCAGAGCTCAGGATAGGCTCACAGACTTGCTTCAAAATGTTTATGTAAATTATCCACTATATAATGAGCTTCTGAGAATGATCATGGCAACTGTCGGACGCGGAGGTGAAGGGGATGTTGGGCAGCGTATTCGGGATGAAATCCTGGTGATCCAGGTGGCGCAACATTCTTTGATATGTTCTTGCAGTTTAATTTGCATCCATAAATCTTCAAGTGAAGCTAATATTAACCTATTTACCAACTGTAGAGAAACAATGATTGTGCGGGTGGAATGATGGAAGAGTGGCATCAGAAACTGCATAATAACACAAGCCCTGATGACGTTGTGATCTGTCAGGTATCTTGCATGTGAAGCTAGTATACTCTTTGAAACTTGTGATATACTAGAAATGCTGACAGATTGTTGCTTGTTTTGTTGCAGGCGCTGATTGATTATATTAAAAGTGACTTTGACATGAGTGTTTACTGGAACACACTAAATACAAATGGAATAACAAAAGAAAGACTTCTAAGCTATGACCGGGCCATTCGCAATGAGCCAAAGTTCAGGGGAGACCAAAAAGACAGCCTCTTACGCGATCTGGGGAACTACATGAGAACATTAAAGGTTTATACTGATTTCCGATAACTTTTGTTTTAGCTCAATCTTTTGCAGGCTCTCGGAGTAGACGTGAAAAACTGGGCGGTTGTGGCAGGTTGGGTAATGGGTATTTTTGGCTACCTCCAAACAGGTTGGGTTTGACCTGAAAACGTATATCCACAATAATTTTACCTTTTTATGAATAATTCCCGTGTCAAATATGTATACCAATATATATCATAATTCTAACAATAGTAACTATTAGAATAAAAGTTGTAGAGGTTTTATACACTTACAAATGTACTTTGGGTGTCGCTCATTTGACCCATTTCCTTTTGAGCTCTTTTTTATTTGTCCGTTTGACCCGTCAGATATCACATGTAACTAGAATCGACCCCATTCATAATAAAATAGGTTGAAGTTATCACCTCTACCTCATATCTTTCTCCCATTCTTATCTTGCGCAGGCAGTTCATTCAGGTGCAGATCTCGAGTCTGCAATACAGAACTGCATGGGCTATAAATCTGAGGTAATACCAGTATTTTGGTTATGTCCCTCAACATGATAAGTTATATGCTCTAAATTAATAAAAAAATACTTAATTTTTTGCTGTTAATGTTTCAAAATGTTAGGGACAAGGATTTATGGTTGGGGTGAATATAAATCCCGTCTCTGGTCTGCCATCTGGATTTCCGGTAATACTCTTTTGGTTGTCATCTTTAGTAATGTTAATTATTTAGGGGGGAATTTTCTGAACTTCATTATTTCTATTTCAAACAGGAATTGCTACAATTTGTTTTAGAGCATGTTGAAGATAAAAATGTGGAAACCCTTCTTGAGGTACTCGAAAGATCCTTTCAAGCTTCAGTGCCTAACTTCTTGCACATAAGAACCATTATGCATCCATTTCTCTTGACATAATAAAAACATAATGATCTCTTTTTCTTCCAGGGTCTGCTAGAGGCACGTGAGGAACTTAGGCCATTATTGTCCAAACCAAATGATAGACTCAAGGATCTGCTCTTTTTGGACATTGCCCTAGATTCAACTGTAAGGACAGCCATTGAAAGGAGCTATGAGGAGTTAAACAATGCAAAGCCAGAGGTAAACCATATTTGCAGTAGGTTTTATTTCTGGTTTTACCCTCCTAGTGTTGTGTGTTTTATTAGCACAACAATACATCTCATTCAAACCCCATTATACATTCTAAATATCTCATTATTGACCTCAATGTTTTGCAGAAAGTTATGTATTTAATCACTCTTCTTCTTGAGAACCTCATTCTCTCATCAGACAACAATGAGGATCTGATTTATTGCTTAAAGGTAATTTCAGTAACCAGTTCAATCCTGTCCTTTTTTCATTCTTTGTGTTAGAGGAGGATAGTAATATTGTTAACTGAATTAATTTCATTTTCTTTAAGCATTATTGATTTTCTATGTTATCATATAAAAATAACCTTTTTTGGAACCATTTTGTTACCAAATTGAGTGCTTCAAATTAAAAGAAATAATAATAAATTGTGTCTATTTGCTTTGAAGGGGTGGAATCAAGCAATAACCATGCTGGAGACTGGAGATGGTAGCTGGGCATTATTTGCAAAATCAGTCCTTGATAGAACCCGCCTAGCTCTTGCAAGCAAGGGAGAGTTTTATAACCAACTACTGCAACCTTCTGCCGAGTACCTTGGGGCACGGCTTAATTTGGACCAGCGGGCGGTAGGATTTGATGACATGATTTTTTTTGTTCGCTTTTAAATATGGATGTTGTGCTAGTTATAAGAATATATATATGTTGATTCATGTTTTTGTCCTTTTGGGTTATATAAGTTGTAACTACCTTGATCTAACTTGCTCTGAAAACCAATGCAGGTAAGCATATTCACTGAAGAAATGATTCGTGCGGGATCAGCTGCTCCTTTATCATCATTGGTTAATAGACTTGACCCTATTCTTCGCAATGTGGCTAATTTGGGAAGGTTCGTTTTATTGAATAATCACAAACTTAGATAATTACAAGCTTTCCAGATTCATGTTAGCTTATGAAATGCTCAACTTAGTAATTTAAAATGGTGTCATTCAACCATAAGCAGCTTTTTATTTGAACTTGCCTTCCTGTGAACAGTTGGCAGGTTATCAGCCCAGTTGAAGCTGTTGGATATGTTGTGGTTGTTGATGAGTTACTTACTGTTCAAAATAAAACTTATGAATCGCCTACTATTTTAGTGGCAAAGTCTGTGAGGGGAGAGGAGGAAATCCCTGATGGTGCAGTTGCTGTAATAACACCTGACATGCCGGATGTTTTATCCCACGTATCTGTGCGAGCAAGAAACAGCAAGGTATTTGGCTAATGTGGGATTTAGAAATGGAAATTTTGACCCATTTACCTACGAATGGGACGATTTAACCCTGTCATCATATAGTATTTGATATAAAATACCTACCTATGAGGCATTGCTTCTGAAGATTATTTGCAATGTTCCCTTATAGGTTTGCTTTGCAACATGTTTTGATACCAATATTTTGGATGATCTTCGAGCAAAAGAAGGGAAACTGTTGCAACTAAAACCTACATCAGCTGATGTAACATATAGGTAATGTCATATCCTCCGTCCTTTAGTAAATCTTTCTATTTCATCTCTATCAGCTAGTGGAACTTACTCCCTCTCTTCCCTGTGTGTGGATGATATTAGTGAGGTGCGGGAGGGTGATCTGAAACAATCAAATAACTTGGAAGAAGTTGGTCCATCTCCAAGTATAAAATTGGTCAAAAAGGAGTTTGCTGGTAAATTTGCTATATCATCAGACGAGTTCACGAATGACCTGGTTAGGATTATACTGTCTAACCTTATAATACTATCATTTACATTATTATATAATTGACTTTCTTTAACTTTTTTAGGTTGGAGCTAAATCACGTAATATTGCTTACCTTAAAGGAAAAGTCCCATCTTGGGTTGGGATTCCTACTTCTGTTGCATTACCTTTTGGAAGTTTTGAGAAAGTTCTTTCTGATGAACTAAATAAGGTACTTCATATTTGTAAATTATGTCCATGTGTTGAGATGATTTTAGCAATTCCTGTTGGAAGGGTTGCAACTTTATAAGACAGTTTTGTGTATGCAGGTTCAGCTAACTTCACTCTTCTGTCTCAGTTTGATCGCTTTATGATATAACTTATAACTTTATAAGCACCAAAAGCTTATACATGTTATGCAAAAATTTGCAGGGGGTTTCTGAAAAGTTGCAAATATTGAAGGAAAAATTAGCAGCAGGAGATTTTGGCGTCCTTGAGGAGATTCGCAAGACTGTTTTGGAACTTGTTGCACCTCCCCAGCTTGTAAGTTTCGTGCCTTTTTCTAAGCTGTTAATGATGCTCAGTTAGTAGTATAAAGTTAACAACTGATAATGGCAATGGTTATTATAGGTACAAGAGTTGAAAAACGTAATGCAAAGTTCTAATATGCCATGGCCTGGGGATGAAGGTCAGCAGAGATGGGAACAAGCATGGACTGCTATAAAGAAGGTTAGTGAAACACGTTTTCTTATATGTAGTGGTGAACGATTAGCAGATCAAATGGGTTGGCAGGTGCCGAAAATGTATTTTTACTGCATAAAACCTCCTAAATTATCTTATACAAAATTAAATTATTATTGAAATATTAAGCTTTTTGTAATTATATATGATACACTGCTTATAAATTAAAAATGTTTTGGACCCAAACCGACCTGTGTTGAACCCCACCATAATTGAACTGTGTTGAGTTGTTGACCCGTTAACCAACTCACGTTTTTTGCCACCTCTAGTGATCTATGATGGCAAGAGTACTTTTTCTATGCCACTTAACTCTTAGAAAGGTCCTAAACCGTGCTTGCTCTCTTGATGTTAGCTCCAAATTTGGAACTAGCTCATTTTTCCGGTTATATAAGAGTACCATGATAACTGGAAACTGCATAAGTGCACAGAATACCGAATAACTAGAAACTGCCCACTTGTAATCGCACATTCTTTACTGAATGAATTTTCGCACTATAGTAATATGATAACCTATCTACCATTTCTCCAGCATTAGGTTTAGAAAGTCTAAGATGGACCATCACTTCACAACACACCCTAATATATATGAGGAATGCATTTGGTTGTCATTTTCCAGGTTTGGGCTTCAAAATGGAACGAGAGAGCATACTTCAGCACAAGAAAAGTGAGACTAGATCATGACCTCTTATGCATGGCTGTCTTGGTTCAGGAAATAATCAATGCTGACTATGCATTTGTTATTCACACCACAAATCCATCTTCTGGAGATCCATCAGAGATATATGCCGAGGTTATTTAATCTAACTTCTTTTATAACTTTAGTCATATTAAATTACTATTCATCATGCGCTTGACCACATGACCATTGTTCAAATAACGATAGCTTTCCATCTCAAACTAATTGCTACTTTCCTCATTTGTCAAGTTTAAACTTAGAATATTGATTTTGGTCTAAAATGCACCCCTGGTTATTCATTCAAAGGCTACTTTTCCTCGGATCCAGAAAATTACAAATTATTAGATGTGGAATTATAACTTAGAGTTTATAACTGTTTTTTATTCTACAGGTTGTAAAGGGCCTTGGGGAGACTTTAGTAGGAGCTTATCCAGGTCGTGCATTGAGTTTCATTTCCAAGAAAGACAAACTAGATTCTCCTAAGGTACATAATATAATTTTTGTCTCAATTTGGCTTGTAAAATGCTGCTAATAAATTTACTTCACTAGGTAATTTATGAATCATTTAATAAAGTCCTATCAATGCCATTGGCTGCAAACATGTAGCTCAGCCTTGTAGATACCATGTCCAACTTTTCGTTTTGTGCTACTGTTATCGTGTGTTACATAATAGTAAAATGCCATTTGCTTATGAAAATGCTGAATTTTGCAGGTTCTGGGTTACCCTAGCAAACCAATTGGGCTTTTTATAAGAAGATCCATCATTTTCCGATCTGATTCCAATGGTGAAGATCTAGAAGGCTATGCTGGCGCAGGACTTTACGATAGGTAAATAATTACTTCATTTGTAAACTATTCCATTTTACGTTTTCATTTTTATGAGTTTCAAAATTTCCAGTTTTGAATAAAATTATTGCAAAAGTTTTCCATCTGCCCCACAACTTATGTGGCTCACTAGGTAAAATTTTATATCTGCCCCATTGGCTAATGTATCATTAATTATGTAAAAGTTTTATGTTGAATTTTGATGATTAAAGACAAACATCCTAATTGTCACCCTTTTCATGCAGTGTACCAATGGACGAAGAAGAACAGGTGGTACTTGATTACTCATCAGACCCATTAATAGTTGACGCAAACTTCCAGAAATCAATTCTCTCAAGCATTGCTCGTGCTGGAGATGCTATTGAGAAGTTATATGGATCTCCACAAGACATTGAAGGTGTAGTAAGAGATGGGAAAATCTATGTGGTCCAAACAAGACCCCAAATGTGATCACAATGTGTATTTATGTCATTTGTTCAATCAGTCCATAGAAATATAAAAAATAAGTTATAAGAATAAATTGATTATGCTCAAAGTGTTGTCATGAACATAGCTTAATTAACTTGTTAAGTAAATGTAATCTTCTTTATATATCATTTTTTTTTTTTTTTTTTTTTTTTTTTTTTTTTTTTTTTTTTTTTTTTAAATCTTTTCATCTTTCTTTGATATTTGTAAGTTGCAAAAGCTACATCTACTTTAGATCAGTTAACTTTCCCTAAAAGTTAAATAACTATAGTCCCATACTCCCATTCCCACATGCAGAGTTGCACTTGCACACACACACATGTTTAATTGGGCCAAAACATAAAACTCGTACATGGGCTAACAAGTCTTGGACTGCCACACATGTTGGACTAAGAAAATATTGAGCCCACAAACTTACAATAGCAAAAGAAACGACTACAACATCGGTAGCTACTAGAAAAACACTATAAAAAGAGATCGACATATTCGTCTTAATGTTTTTGGCTTCCCTTGTGTCGACTTCTTATTTGTTTGACGATCAAAGATTTTGTGGTAAACTCTAACTCTGCTTGTAATTATGTAAACCTTATAAAAATTAGTTCTTAGTTCTACTAGACTAGTGCATAATGCAATGAGCTTGTGATTGTGATTTTGTTACTAAGCTAGCTACTTTGTAATTTCGCATATGGTAATTTTTTATTTTCGATTCTTAGTGTAATTGCTATTTAATTCGCACAGTAAGTAGTTCATAATGGAATTGATCAAGTCTTGTAAATTCGTTACTAGGAACAAGTGTATTTAACTCCTTAGTATTGTATTTAACCATTGCTCGTTTAGTGTTGTTATACTATATATAAGCTTAAAAGTTAAAAGTCAATTTCTCAAATGCAAAGGGATTGTGCATGCAACAAACAGTTACAGTAATATATAATAGCCATAGTATTTTATTGGAAAAAAAACAATGTTGGATCAAGTTGTTAACACCCTTTCCTCTGGAGACAAAGGTCAAGGGTTCGATCTTCACCTCTTGCAAGGCCGGAGGTCCTTTTCTACCTTTGGTAGAACCGGAAGTAGCCTCTCTACCTTAGGTGGGGGTAAGGCTGTCTACATCTCAACCCGTGGAAGACGGTATTGAGAGTTACTTTACTTTATAGTATTTTATTGAAACATGATGTTTCAAGGTTATGAGTCGCGGCATAATTGGGTTCCAACCATCATGTTCGTTCGGATCATGACTGTTGGCAACAGTCGCACTTATTCAGGATTATAGTTGTAAGAACCCGAACAGTCACAATCTTTGAATCACCGCAATGGTTCAAACCAATATACTTGTTTTGTTCCCACCTGTTCAAGGGATGTGGTTTTTGGCAACCAAAAAAACACGTCCCAAAAATTATGTTACTCTTATACAAGGTAGCTAAACAATCATGTCTAGACCAAACCATAATGTTTAGTTTTTTTAAATCCCTGAAACACTAGATGGCCTTTTTGGCATATTTTGATGGATTCAATTAAAAAAAGAACCATAGGCTAGACGTAAATCAATAGAAATAAGAAGAGCTGATGATTTAGAAATACTGAATCGTAAATAGAGTTCAGGTTCGATTCCATAGATAATATAGGTCGGATTGTCTATAATGATAGACAAATGAAAGATTTTCTCAAGATTCTTAGCTCAGGACCCACTACTCGTCGTATTTGGTTTGGTATTGCTACCGCGCATGACTTCGAGAGTCATGATGATATTATGGAGGAACGTCTTTATCAGAATATTTTTGCTTCTCACTTCGGGCAATTAGCAATAATTTTTCTGTGGACTTCCGGAAATTGAATTAACGCCATAATATGTGAGGAATAGTTTTGAATACTCATGTCTAATTGGCCCAAGCTATTTTGAAAAAAAACTAAGACCATATGAATTTCCAACATTCAATGGGAGACCAGTGAACTCTTGCTAATTGACAACTTAACCACAATTTGGTTAACCCTGACTTTGCTATTAATTATGTAAACTCTAAAGTTAGCTGTTAGTTGTTGGAAAATTTAGTGCTCTTGAGGGATCAATTCACACCTGGTAATGGGTTTGGAGGTATGGAGTATACACCTATTTGGTCACTGAATCCCTTGACTCAAGAGTGGTTATGTATTGTTTCTGTTGATGGTATGATTCTATTGTCAGTGGATACTGCTGTTAGTTTCCACTGCTAGTGTTATTTTACCACTGACAGTTTCCACTGCAAGTGATATTTTACCACTGCTAGTGTTATTTTACCACTGACAGTTTCCACTACAAGTGATATTTTACCACTGCTAGTGATAATGTTTCCACTGATAACCACTGTTCCCTATTATTATGGAAAGTATTATGTTATAATTAATGGGCCGTTAATTATACATAATTCCATGGGCTAGGGTTTTGAGTATTCTCTATTATAAATAGAGATCACATCATTCTGCATGAATATACGTTTTACAATACGATTAACACAAAACCCTAAACACTTCTATACGCATCTGGTTCTTGGTTTGTGCCTAAAACAAGAACTTCACTTGGTCTTATCCCATAGAGATATTCGTGTAACCCAGACATAGGGTCGAATAGTTTCTATTGGAAAGTGATACCACGATTTCAAGTGAATATCCGGTACCTTTATTGATTATCTTAACCCTAATCTGGGATCTGTTTACAAATAACAACCAACAATCAATAGAAACTATTAGTGATAATCAATGGCTGCTGTTATGAGACAAATGGCTGCTAACTTTTCCAAGTTGGAAAAGTTTGAAGGTGTTGATTTCAGAAGGTGGCAAAAGAAGATGCACTTCTTATTGTCAAGTATGAATGTGGTGTATGTTCTCACGACTGAGATTCCAGAAGATCATGGAGATGATGCTACTATGGATCAGATGAGGGCAAGGAGCAAGTGGGAGAATGATGACTACATATGCAGAGGTTTAATTCTCAATGGTATGTCTGATTATCTATTTGATATTTATCAGAATGTTGAAACTTCTCAAGAACTATGGGATTCCTTGGAAGCCAAGTATATGGCTGAGGATGCATCAAGTAAGAAGTTCCTTGTAAGTAATTTTAACAATTACAAAATGGTTGATTCAAGACCAGTCATGGAACAATACAATGAACTTCTTAGTATACTTGGTCGATTCACACAACACAAGATGAACATGGATGAGGCTATTTCAGTCTCTTGTATCATCGATAAACTACCTCCCTCTTGGAAAGATTTCAAGCATATGCTTAAGCATAAGAAGGAGGAGTTAACTCTTGTTGAGTTGGGCAGTCACTTGCGCATTGAGGATTCACTCAAAGCTCAAGACATTGACAAGCCAAAGAGTAGCACTGCTACTGGTCCATCAGTTGTCAATATGGTAGAGCATAACAACTCCACCAAGTACAATGACAACAAGGGCAAGCGTAAGCATCAAGATAACACCAAATCTGATCTTAACAAGAAACCTAAGGTGACTTGTTGGAAGTGTGGGAAACCTGGACACTTTAGGAAAGATTGAAAGGGTGGTAAAGTTGGAAACAAATCCAATGGATCAGGCACAAGTGGAGGGAATGGTAACACTAATTCTCTGAAAGGTCAGAATGTGTTTAATAAGTCTTTTAAGATTTATTATGTTACATATATATCTGACATTTACTTTGTGCAGGATGATGATGTTGCGTGGTGGGTTGACTCTGGAGCAACAATTCATGTGTGTAAAGATAGAAGCTGGTTCAAGACCTATAAGTCAATGAATGATGGTTCTATTCTTCATATGGGAAACGAGTCAACTGCCCTGGTGCATGGAAAAGGATGTGTTAAGTTGAAGTTTAGTTCTGGAAAGATTGTTTCTTTATTTAATGTTTTACATGTTCCTGATATTAGAAAGAATTTGATTTCTAGTAGTGTTTTGAATAACTGTAGTTATAAACAGGTTATTGAATCTGATAAGTTTGTTTTATCTAAAAATGGTGTGTTTATTGGTTTTGGTTATTTATGTAATCAAATGTTCAGACTTAATATTGTTCATGATAATATTGATTCTGCTTTTATATCTACATCTAAACTTTATGATTCAAACCTATGGCATGCAAGACTTGGCCATGTACATTTTAAAAGAATGCAAGATATGTCTAAGGATGGGTTAATTCCAGCCTTTGATATGAACACTGAAAAGTGTAAAACTTGTATGTTGAACAAGATAACTAAGAAACCTTTTCAAGGAGTAAAACGTGAAACTAAAGTTTTGGAGTTAATTCACAGTGACCTTTGTGATTTACATGCTACTCCTTCTTTGGGGAATAAGAAATACTTTGTGACTTTTATTGATGATGCTTCTAGGTTTTGTCATGTTTATTTATTACATTCTAAAGATGAAGCATTAGATAAATTTAAAGTATTTAAAACTGAAGTTGAATTGCAACAAAGTTCCCTGATCAAAAGATTAAGGACTGATAGGGGAAGTGAGTACATGGATACTCTGTATTTTCAGTCTGTTGGTATAATCCATGAAACGACTGCCCCTTATACTCCTCAGCAAAATGGTATTTCTGAAAGGAAAAACAGGGTGCTGAAGGAGATGGTTAATTCCATGTTGTCCTATTCTGGGCTGAGTCAAGGGTTCTGGGGTGAAACTATGTTAACAGCTTGCTATTTATTAAATAGAGTTCCCAACAAAAGGAACAAAGTTACCCCTTATGAACTTTGGACTAAAAAGAAACCTAACCTTAATTATCTTAGGATATGGAGTTGTAGGGCTGTTGTAAGACTCCCTGATCCAAAGCAGAAAACTTTGGGTGAAAGAGGCATTGAATGCATCTTTGTTGGATATGCTGAGCATTCCAAGGCATATAGGTTTTATGTTATAGAACCTAATGAGTCTGTTTCAATTAACTCAATAATTGAATCAAGGGATGCACTATTTGATGAGAACAGATTCTCATCTATCCCTAGACCAAGTCAAAGGATTCCAAATGAAACCAATGACAATGGTGTTTCAGAGGTTCCTGCTGATGAGGTTCCTGCTAATGAGGTTCCTGCTGAGGTTGTGGAACAACAACCTGAACCTGAGCTCATAAGGAGCAATAGGGTGAGGACTCCAAAGTCATTTGGACCTGAGTTTCAATTATACTTAATTGAAGGTACAAGGAGTGAGGTCTCTAACCAATACTCCTATTGCTTCATTGTGGAGGATGATCCCAAAACATTTGAAGAAGCAATGAAGTCCCAGGATGTTGCTTTCTGGAAAGAAGCAATTAATGATGAGATGGACTCCATCATGGGTAATAACACTTATGTGTTGACTGATCTACCACCTGGTTGCAAACCTTTAGGTAGCAAATGGATTTTCAAAAAGAAAATGAAGGTAGATGGAACTGTTGAAAAGTTCAAGGCAAGATTAGTTATTCAAGGCTTTAAACAAAAGTCAGGAATAGACTACTTTGATACTTATGCTCCAGTGGCACGTATCAGTACCATAAGATTGCTAATTGCTTTGGCATCAATTCACAATCTGATTATTCATCAGATGGATGTGAAGACAGCTTTCTTGAATGGTGATTTAGATGAGGAGGTTTACATGAACCAACGTCAGGGCTTCATCATGCCGGGCAATGAAAACAAGGTGTGTAAACTGATTAAGTCTCTTTATGGACTAAAACAGGCACCTAAGCAATGGCATCAAAAGTTTGATGAAGTGGTTTTGTCTAGTGGTTATTTACTTAATCAAGCTGACAAATTTGATGAATCTGGTAAAGGAGTCATCATTTGTCTATATGTTGATGACATGTTGATCTTTGGCACTGACCAAAATCAAGTTAATCTTTCAAAAGATTTTTTGTCATCAAAGTTCTCCATGAAGGATATGGGGGAGGCAGATGTTATACTTGGCATAAGGATTAAACATGAAAGTAACAAAATTTATATCTCTCAGTCTCATTACATTGAGAAGGTGTTAAGGAAATTTAATTACTTTGATTGTACTCCAGTGAGTACTCCTATGGATACAAGTGAGAAGCTAATGCCTAATACTGGCAAAGCTGTATCTCAACTTGAGTATTCTAGGGTAATTGGCTGTTTGATGTATGCCATGACTTGTACAAGACCTGATATTGCTTTTGCTGTGGACAAACTGAGCAGGTATACTAGTAATCCTAGTGCTCATCATTGGCAAGCAATTCAGAGGGTCTTTAAGTATTTGAAGAGAACTATGGATTATAGACTCTCATATACTGGTTATCCTTCAGTATTAGAAGGATACACTGATGCAAGTTGGATCAGTAACACTGAAGACAATTCGTCTACTAGTGGCTGGGTATTCCTACTTGGTGGAGGTGCAATTTCTTGGGCATCCAAGAAACAAACTTGTATTACCAGTTCAACCATGGAATCTGAATTTGTGGCTTTAGCTGCTGTTGGCAAAGAAGCTGAATGGTTGAAAAACTTGCTTCTTGAGATTCCTTTATGGCCTAAACCTATAGCACCTATTTCTATCCGTTGTGATAGTGCTGCTACATTGGCAAAGGCTTATAGCCAGATGTACAATGGGAAGTCTAGACACTTAGGTGTTAGGCATAGCATGATTCATGAGCTTATCATGAATGGGGTGGTATCTATAGTGTTTGTTAAATCTCAACAAAACTTAGCTGATCACTTGACGAAGGGTTTGGCTAAAGACTTGGTTTTGAAGTCTGCTAAAGGGATGGGTTTAAGTCCAACTTAGTCACTGAATGCAAGGATACCCAACTCCCTTCTAAGGAAACTTGGAAGCTGAGTTCAATGTGGAAAGCTGATCATTTAGTGGACTGAAGCACATGTATCACAAACATCCCAAGGTTGTGCTTGTTACCTGCTGAAAGGAGGATGAAGTCTTCACTTCTTAATGGTTAATTTTCTTTGAAAAAGTGCTAAGCAGGAGCATGAATTAAAGATGAACCACCTATGTAAATGTTGAAGTTTTGCCGCTTCAGGAAGCTTTGGACTTTTAGCTTTTACAACATTTATGAATTGGATATGGACACATGGCTTGCATAGTGTCAGGAGTATTCTAATGTTTGAAAACTTGTGTGTATTTATCATCAGGTATTCAAATGGGTTGAAGGGTTCAATTCTTAGAACACCCTGATTCTCGAATATTTGAAAGTATATGTACTAATGTGGAAATTCAATCCTCAGGATATTTTCATTTATGCACTTGTTTTGGTTTGTGTTTGATTTTTCATGCAAAGGAAGAGAACTAAATTTGGGGAGGATTGTTGGAAAATTTAGTGCTCTTGAGGGATCAATTCACACCTGGTAATGGGTTTTGAGGTATGGAGTATACACCTATTTGGTCACTGAATCCCTTGACTCAAGAGTGGTTATGTATTGTTTCTGTTGATGGTATGATTCTATTGTCAGTGGATACTGCTGTTAGTTTCCACTACTAGTGTTATTTTACCACTGACAGTTTCCACTGCAAGTGATATTTTACCACTGCTAGTGTTAACATTACCACTTCTAGTGATAATGTTTCCACTGATAACCACTGTTCCCTATTATTATGGAAAGTATTATGTTATAATTAATGGGCCGTTAATTATACATAATTTCATGGGCTAGGGTTTTGAGTATTCTCTATTATAAATAGAGGTCACATCATTCTGCATGAATATACGTTTTACAATACAATTAACACAAAACCCTAAACACTTCTATACGCATCTGGTTCTTGGTTTGTGCCTAAAACAAGAACTTCACTTGGTCTTATCCCATAGAGATATTCGTGTAACCCAGGCATAGGGTTGAATAGTTTCTATTGGAAAGTGATACCACGATTTCAAGTGAATATCCGGTACCTTTATTGATTATCTTAACCCTAATCTGGGAACTGTTTACAAATAACAACCAACAATAGTTGCTATTATGCATAACACCTATGAGTTTGTGATTGTGAATTTCTTATCATGGTTAACTACTTTTAGTTTTCCATAAGCTATTTTCTATTGTAGTTTTCTAGTGTAATAGTATATGTTACTGATGTCACACACAAGCGTAAACGATAGCTATTTCATAACATGTACTCTATTTGTTTAAGGTTGACTGTTGAGGGTAACTATTTGAATTATATATAAAATTTCAGCTCAATCGTGTTGTTTAACGACTTAAATGGAAGAGCTTATCCCTGATATCTATGAGAAAATTTTGGTAAGATTGGATGTGAGGAGTCTCATTAAATGCAAGAGTGTGTGTAAGTCGTGGAAATCTTTGATCTCCGATTCTCATTTCATCAAAGCTCACTTGAATCGTAGTAATAACAGTAACGAAAATGGATATAAAAGGATCGGTGAGGCTGTATTTCTAGAAACCAGTGATTTTGGATATCGTATTATTGGCTCTTCGTATGGGCTAGTATGTTTCACCGATGGTTATGAACTACTAGTAGCTAATCCATTGACTAGAGAAGTAAAAGCGGTACCAAATCCCTCTCACCACGTAAAACCGTTTCCAGATCCAAAAGCATATTAAAATGAAGACGACTACTCGTGTTGGGGATTTGGTTATGATTCCCTCAGAGATGACTACAAGGTTGTATGTGGGGTCAGGAAAGGTAAGGGCCGAACATACTTTCAAGTGTTTTCTCTCAAATCAAATGCTTGGAAGGATATTGGAAAAGCGAATTATACACGTGACGTACTTCAATATGAAGCTGGTGTCTTATGCAATGGGGCGATTCATTGGGTTATGAATCCTAATACTCAAATTAGAAAGCAAGTGATTTTATCTTTTGATTTATCCAAAGAGAAATTTAAAGAAATATCCCAACCCGCTTATCAAAGGGAGTGTAATATAAGAGTTGGGATTATGGAAGAATGTCTATGCATATGTTACTATATTCGCAATGAGGCATGTGTAATGAAGAAGGACAATGCAAAACACTCTTGGGAAATAGTGGATAATTTCGAATTAATGGAAGAATATGGAGGTAGCTTTCATGAAGTGACTAATTACGATCCTTATTGGTGGAATGGTTATATGTGGTTTATCGGTAATCGGAAGTTTACAGGTGGCCCTCGTATCGTGGAGAGTCTTGTATCTCCTCATCTTAAAGCTGAAAATGAATAGGCTAGGTGGGTTCTAAGTCCCGTTTGGTTTGTTGTAATCGGACGTAATTTGATGTAATTGTAATTTAATTACATTACGTAGTGTGTTTGGTTTACATAATGGATGTAATTGTAATTCAAATTACATTACGTAAGCTGTTTGGTTTGCAATGTAATTGTAATTCAATATTTCCAATTACATCAACGGAGGGAATTCAAATTACATAGCAAGTTGGATGAAAAGTTTTAAATTACGTTGTAATTCAGTATTTTATAATTCAAAGCATCAGTATTTATAAAATATTATTAATATTATTATTAAAAAATATTTATTATTATTATTATTATTATTATTATTATTATTAAAAAATATTATTATTCTTTATTATTATGATTATGATTATTATTATTATTATTATTATAAGTAATATTATTATTATTATAATATTAATAATAATATTATTATATTACTTTTATTATTAATAATATTTTATTATTATTAATATTTTATTATTATTATTACTACTATTATTATTAAAAAATATTAATTATTATATTATTTATTATTTAATAAATAATAATATTATTAAATTATTTATTATTTTATTATTATTAATATTTTATTAATATATTATTATTATTATTATTATTATTATTATTATTATTATTATTATTATTATTATTATTATTATTATTATTATTATTTTCTGAATTACATTACGTTGCGAGTCAACCAAATAGAATGACAGATTTCATCAATTACAATTTCAACAGATTACAATTACAACACATTCCAATTCTTTGAATTACAACTCATTCAAATTACAATTCATTTCAAAA
Source organism: Artemisia argyi (assembly GCA_030686995.1). NCBI lineage: Eukaryota > Viridiplantae > Streptophyta > Magnoliopsida > Asterales > Asteraceae > Artemisia > Artemisia argyi. Next base: position 76,794,316 of record CM060698.1, on the reverse strand, counting down.
ATTACAATTCCTTCAAAAACATTCTCAGAACCAAACGCACCCTAATTGTATCGTGGGGAGCCTTAGGGAGTTGGCAACACACCCCTCACCCCATCAACCTTCACTCACAAACAACCAATCCCCTTATGCCACATCACCCTCCCACTTTTTCCTTCACTTACTCACTTTTTGTTGGCATCACACCCCTCACCATTCACTCACTTTTTTTTCTTTTTTCTTTTTTAAATTCTATTAAAATTTATTAAAAACTAAAATTCATTGAAATTAAATAAACATTACATAATATTATTAAAAGTCTAAAATTCCATTAAAACTTAAAAAACGTTACATAATATTATTAAAACCATAAAACTAAACTCCTACAAACTACATGGCCACCCGTATTGTGCGCATATCTGGCGTTTCTTGTTGATGACGAAAGCCTTAAAAGCCGGGTTTGTGATATTGTCATGCGGATCCATAAAGAACCTCATGTCACGATTCATTACCTCCCCATCAAGAAATTTGAAATATTCGTCGTCTTTTTTCTTTTGCACCTTCAATTGCTGCTGCATTAAACTTCTCTTTTCGGCCGTGTAACTTGCAAGGGTATCACGCATCGAGCTTCGGCTTGAATCTTCAGAAATCGTCTTTTTTTTGCCTTTCGATTGACGTGATGGAGTAGGGTTCTCGTTGAGTTTCGGTAAGTCACAGTCGAAATCTTCCACGGTTATTGGCGTCTCGCTTGTTGGTGTTTGAGCGCTACTTGACTCCGACGACTTTCTTTTCTTGCTCGATCCCGTGGATTCCGCACCCTGATTAACCAATGGCTGTTCTTTCCACTTTCGTTGATCTTTGAGAATGTGTCACGCTTTGGTATGCGCGAAAGCTTTGTTATATTGTTTTTCAAAATCGAGTTGGGCTCTCTCATAAACTTGAAGATCGTTGCATCCACTTTCTTTCAAACGTTTCTACAAAAAAAAAAAGTATATATGAAACAAAAAAAAAGTATATATACGAAACAAAAAAAAACAAGTATATATATGAAACAAAAAAAAACAAGTATATATATGAAACAAAAAAAAAACAAGTATATATATGAAACAAAAAAAAATATATATACCGCTTGTATGTAGTAACCGTTGAACGCATCGATCATTTGATACATAGGAGTCCATTTCGAGTTCAATTGATGATGAGTGCGTTCGGTTCTCGGGACAAGGCTTTGAAAATGAATTAGAACTCGCTTCCAAAATCCCATCTTTGTTTGACGGTCGCCAACAACTTTGTCCACCGAAATTTTAATCCAAGACTTAGCTAACGCCTCTTCCTCATCGGGCGTCCAAATCTTACTTGGTTTTTTTCCACTTTTAGGTCGCGGCACCTCTTCGACCTCTTCGACCTCATCGACTTGTTCCTCTTCTTCATCAATTGGTTGTATCTCGGGTACCACATCAACATTGTCGAAATATTTGTCATCTTCGTTATCATCATGAATGGGTAACGGTTCACTAACCCGCTCACGCCTTTTTTGTTGGTTATAGCGTGGCTCATATGGGTCAAAGTTACTAGGCATTTGCGGTGGGGGTTGTTGGGTATATTGATAATCAAACGGCTCAAAGTTTGTAGGAAGTTGTGGGAGGGGTTGTTGGGTGTAGAAAAATGGTGGAGATTGCGGGTACATTTGTGTGCGGTAACCGGGTTGTGAAGAAGATTCGTGACCGGTTTGTGATTGAACTCGAGGACGACTTGCGCCTCTCGATCCACCTCTTGATCCACAAACATTTTTTCTCGGATCTCTATTTTTTCTTTGACTCCATTTTTTGTAGGCTGTTTTTTTTTTTTCTTTCTTTTTTTTTTTTTTTTTTTTTTGCTCATTTCAATTTTTGAACAAGAATATATGGGCAACCAAAAATTAAATCCGTTAGTCCCAATTTAAAGCTCCAAACGGTCAAAAATTAATGGCCCAACGTACATTTTTCAAGCGGTGAGCTTTACCGCAAAAACACCACCCCGTGCGGTGGGAGTGCACCGACGGCGGTGTTCCCGCACGGGAGTAACCCCCACCGTGCCTCCCCGCACACTGCCAAGGGCCTTATAATTTCTTGTTGATGTTTATGATGATTGCCCCGTTAATAAATATTTAGTTGGTTTTTGATGTTTTGCCATAACTATAAGTTCTTGTTTTGCCATATTCTCTCGTGGTTACAAACAAGATCGTGATTGTCTGTAATTTATTTGATTAACAGAACTTAATGTTTGTTAATGATCAAATTTGTTAAGATGGCTAAAGACAACACGGTCTTTAAAATAATTTTGATAAGGGTTATTAAGCTATATACAGGTCAGATTATGGCTATCAAGTTATTTACGGATCAAATTGGGTTAAAGCCAATTACGAGTCATGGGTTTAGAATGTGACTCTAGTCAACTCTCTCTTTTTTTTTTTTTTTTTTTTTTTTTTTTTTTTTTTTTTTTTTTTTGATCTGTTGGAAAAGCAAAGGGTGTTTATATGGGTGTTTGTTTGTTTTTTAACTTTTGAATTCTGTAACAAGTGGTTTTTTTGGTGTTTATATGAGTGGTATTGGTTTTCAAACAATTGGGATCACTAAAAAAATAAAAAAATAAATAAATAAATAAAAATGTTGATTCTGTAAAATATTGTAAAATAGTCAATTTTTTAAAAAAAAATCAACACTTTTAAGTGTAAAAAAATATAAAATTTCTTCGCGCTTTTATTTGTAACATCCAAATTTTCTACACTTTGAGAAAATTTAGGTGTTACATGTAACCTACGCACCTACAGGTGTAGATATTTTTTTAGATTTCTCAATATTTAAAAGTATGAACTTTTTTCGACACAACTATAATTGTGAAAAAACTATTGTTTTACGATTTTTTTTTCACACTTATTAATTTAACCAATTTTTACACATCATTAAGTGTTAATAAACTAATAAAATTTTACACACTTTTGAAAAGTGTGAAAAAAAGTTTTTTTTTTTTTTTTTTTTTTTTTTTTTTTTTTTTTTTTTGTAGTAGTAGTAGATCTGCTATAAATGCAAGTTTAAACAAGAATGAAAATAAAAAAAAAAAATGAAAAGAAAAAATATTTGCTGAAGGTATATCAAAGTGACTATCTATAAAAAGATAATTAATGCTTGTTGCGATGATATATTTTTTTTCGCTTAACGATTAACGGTTTAAAAGATATTAATATTTGAAGACAAATATTTAAATGGGTTGGTTAAAAATGAGTGCCGGGTTAGAATGGTCCCATTAGTTGTGGTGTTTTACTATTTGTGAATAGACCCCAAGTTTGATCCTTGCCAAGTTCATTTTTACATAGGGTTGAGTTATAATCACGGTGGCTAGTTTTTTAGTTTAACGGGGTCTACCCCTTAGGGTAGTACTTTCTTTTTTTTTTTTTTTTTTTTTTTTTTTTTTTTTTTTTTTTAAATGTTGTGTGTTGTGTTTAAAAATATATATTGTATATGTATAATATTTTGTATATTTGTGTTTAATAATGTTTTGTATATGTATAATGTTTTGTATAATTGTAAAACCTCGCAAAAATCCATATAATTAAAAACGTTTAATTATATAAATAATCTCTGTCATTATTGTAATTACCATTTTTACGGGGAAATTTAAAATTTTCTTTGTATATTAAAATGGTCACGATTACGATATTGCAAAATTCGTCAAACGATAAAACAAGTTCACGACACAATTAATAAAATAAATATTTCATCTAATCCTAACTTAATACTAATTACAAAACTAACTAAACTTAATTAAAATTAATTATAACCAAAGTGGGCCTTTAATAAATTCCAGCCCAAACACCCTTCTCGTCACTGTTCATCAGCCCACAAACAAGAGCCCAATTTCCCTTTTTATTTCAGATTTCCAGTCGAGCAATTCATCTCCAAAATGCCTCTGTATTTTTCGATTCCTAAATACAACATGTCCATATTTTTGTATCTCCTAATTGTCTACCCACCAAAAAATTAGGACGCCAAATTTTAGCTTCTAAGACGAACGTTTGATACGTTTAATAGAGGCAAAGTGTTTGGCCAAATTCCAACCCAATCGATATATAATAAATTCAAAACTCAACCGTTTTAAACCCGGATTGTTTCTATTCGATCCTAATAATTATTCCATCATGTTTTCATGTTAGTAACCATGTTTCATCAGCTTGTAACCAAGTTCTATGCCAAAAACCAAATCGTGTACCCAAATATAATACTAGTCGACATATATATTACAAACTCAATTCCCATTTTGCTTCCCTCACTCTCACAAACCTCTTAAAGTATTATATGTCAGTAAAATCTATCCAAATATCCCTGCCATGAATAGTTGGAGCAAGTAGCATGAAGAAAAACTCGACATAAACTCCATACGTGTTATATACCCATATATATTTCCTCATTCGTTCATCACCTCTCACACTTAACTTCTTTCTACATTTTTACATCTCTCTCACCCTCAAAAGAGTCTCAAAGACCAGAAGTCATCACCATACTTCAATTCCAATTCATTCGAAATATGGGTTTATATATATGTGTAGTATATATTGATTTTATATGCGTATAACATATCTTTCCATTTCACATCTCATCTTCATCTTCTTTCTATATTCTCTCTATCTCTTTTCATCATTTAGAAACTCCAAGAAGACCAGAATTGAGTCGCATATTCATTTGGAAGCAAACAAGTAAAAATCGAGTTATATAAATATATATAAATCGTTACTTGGGTTTTTAAACGAACGTGTGAATTCTTGTGTTTTCTTCCCTTTCACTCGACTCTCTACCACCCTAGAGGTGTTGTAAGTCCTCACGCTCTCTTTTCAATTCGTTTCCCACGTTATTATATGTCCATGCATCATATATTATTTTTACGAAAGTATTTAGTTTCATATATATATATATATATATATATATATATATATATATATATATATATATATATATATATATATATATATATACATACGTACGTACAAACATATAGCACCACAAACGTGACTAGCCTCTATCTTGGAAGGCCTAGGAGTCACGTAGCACACTTGTTTCACGTTTATTTTTACGTTACATGCATCACACGAACTTATTTTGAAACATATATCAAATGTATAAAAAGGTTACAAAACATAGAAATAATTCTAAGTCTTTTAATAATAAAAATACGTCCTAAGTCACTTATAAAACCGTCTTTTATCTCACAATTTAGCGTAACAAGCATGTCATATTTTTACACCATCTAATAGACACCATGGCTAGCTACAACTTTCGTATAAATAACATGTAAAAATAACCACGTCTCGACACTCTAAATCGACCAAAGTAAATTGCAAAACTCGTATATACCAAAAACACTTAGAAATTTTCTAAGTCTTTTTACCCAGAAAATAGTTTCAGATCGCGACCAAAATGACCCTTTAAAACTCAATCCGATTTAATAACCACCCAATCTTTTTACACAACCTATTTCTCCTTGCTACAAGCTACAAGTTTCGTGTTTATACTTTGTAATAATAAGCTCGTTTAGACCCTTTAAATTGGCCAAAGTAAACCACAAAAACTCATTTTTCAAAAACTATTTATAAAGTTTAATGGACTGAAAAGCCCAATAAGCTGAAAATAAGCTCTCCGTATAAGCTGGACCAAAAAGCTATTTTGATATGATTTTATAACATTAAAAATGAGTCTAGGGACAAGCCCAACTTGTCTCAACGCTCACGGATTTTAAAACGTTAACGGGCCTTTAATTTAGCTCGTTAAAGCCCATTTATTGAAAAATAAGCTATTTTTGTAAACAAGCAGTTGAAATAAGTTTTAATAAGCTTCAATAAGCTCCAGAAATTTTAAGATAATTTTTCCCATAATTTTTGAACGTTTGGAGTAAAAATGTAACGCGACGACACCTAGAAGGACTAATATTGAAAACTGTGAAAACTAAGGATTAAAACTGTAAAAACAGAATTATTAAGGTAGAAAATAATTTATTATTAATTTCCAAGCTTAGATTATAATATTGGACATGTAGTGGACTATAATTGTAAATTATATATAAAAAGGACTAACGGTGTAACGCTAACGCCGTTAGTATAAAAAGTGTAAAAATTGGAAAAGGACAAGGACTACACATAATCTATTTGACATTCTTATTTTATTTTCTATTTTTCGGCAACCATCACGTCATATGCATTTTATTACGTTTTATATATATGTATATTATTTATTTTTACGTTAATAATATATATAACGATATTTAAAAAGTTAATATTTTTACTTACGATTAAAAAGGTAAAACTACGATGGATATTTTAAATAAAGTATTTTAACATATCATGCATGACATAATAATTTCACTGCACATCATCTATTCGTCATAACGAATAATAATTATTCGTTATTCATTCGTATTTACCAAATAGTATTTGGTTATATTCTCTGATAAATTTATTTATCAGGTTCTGTGTCAAAGACGTTTCCATAATCGTTTCCATAAATCTCATCCTATCTTACTTTTCATCATTTCCAAATCAATCCAGGTGAGTCATAGCCCCATTTTAAATAATTGTTTTTAACTCATTGGGGGAGATACATGCTTACATATACTTTGATAACTTGATAAGTATATGAAATAAAATAAAATACATGATTCAAATCAATTTCCTAATTGATATTAAAATAATATAAATTGTGATTTAAAATATGTTAATGTTTCCAACGTGATTATTGTGATATGTGAAATTATATTTATTGATGAATTACTTGACTGAAATATTGATACTCATATGAAAATGTTTTCAATTCGATTATTGTGGTATGTGATATACATGTGTTACTGGAGAAATATTCAAATTGAATTTATGATACTCAAACGATATATTTTCAAACTGAATTTCTGATACTCAAACGATATATTTTCAAACTGAATTTCTGATACTCAAACGATAATATTTTCAAACTAAATTTCTGATACTCAAACGATAGTATTTTCAAACTGAATTTCTGATACTCAAACGATACTGTTTTCAAATTGATTACTGTGATACGATACTTGATTACATGATGTTATGCTAAATGAGCCCATAGGTCCTTGATATTGCCTAAGTTAGCTTATCGCCATATAGTCCCACAATCATGAGCCATTAATCACTTTAATGTGAGCGCGAATATAGTGAACCGATTCGAAACTTGTTTTGGATTGACCTCCGATCCCACTAATACTTGACGGAATGCCATTATGCATGTGGTTAGTCGTATTAGTCGTGATACACTATATTTGAGACAAGTAGGAATTGGCAAATCACCTACGAATAGAGGGCAAAATCTGTCATTGATTTGATAGAACACCCCCTTTGTTAACGTCTTGCGTGTCATGAGGCTTGGTGCAATATCTATAAAGGAAAGATATATGTATTCAACATATATTTAGATACACCTGTATAGGTTTGACCATACGTGAATTGTATATCTGATTGATTTAGTATCATGAGTTTTCAGCTCATGTTAAGATTATTGATTATTTATTGAATGTGATTGAATATTTATATGATTTAATTGTGATTATATTCGATACTTGTTTCGTTACTGTTTGTATTTTATTAATACCAAATATTCCTGAAATCTAACAAAATAAAGGGTTTTTCCTAAAACTCTATGAACTCACCAACCTTTGTGTTGACACTTTTAAGCATGTGTATCTCAGGTAATTTAGCGGAGCAGGACAAGACACGGAGTGGGCATTTATTACTCTGATAAATTAAAATGGTGTAAAAATCAAATTTGTCATTTTTACAAGCCTTTATATCTTTTCATAAGATTTTAAATCAAATGGTTCATCTTTTATCAAAATTATTATTTGAATGTCAAATAACTTTCAAAACGTTTCGTTTAAATCGTTTTATGTGGTTAAAACTTCGATCCTCACCGTAACACCCAAATTACTTTTCCGCTGCGACAAACTTTAAAAATGGGGGTGTTACAATAATTATTTTATTTGTATAATAGCACGTTAAATATTACCACGTTAAATAACTGCAACAACAACTGTTATTATTAAATTAAACGACAACGTTATACATATTATTTAAAAACAACAACATCTATGACATATGAAGATTATTCATCTCATTTAAAGGATCATGGAGCCGGGCAATTGACTGACAAGCGTGATCCTCAGGATTCTTTGTCATTTCTAACTCCATTTCCAGCACATTTATTCTTGCCTTCAACAACTTGTTCTCATTTTTTGTAGCAACGCAGTTTGAGCAATGCGTTGAAGAAGAGGGTTAATTAAAGTGCTATGCTTCAAATTTATCTTTTCACGCGAAGTATCGACACCCATAGTCTTTTGTACCTGGCTGTTAAATGTTAAGAAAATAATAAGAAATGTATTTTTAACAAACAAATTATTTACATAACTAAGCAAACGTATGATTATTTACCACTGAAAGAGGACATGCATAAAACAGTCGCCCACGACTACTGATGAGTGCTCAAACACTCATCATTTTTGACGTATTTAAACTACCAAAACATACAAAAACATTCAAAAAGTTATCAAAATACTTAAATTATCCGAGGGATTGTGTTTTATATGTTTTAAAAGCAAAATGAGCAAAAGCAAATGAAAAACGATCAAAGTTTGCTATATTGGCAGTTTCAGTCCCCCAAGTTTCAAAACTTGTCCAAATTAGTCCCTATGCATTTATTTTGAAAGGAAAAGTCAACCCAAGCTTTTGAAAGTCAAATTTCACAAAATATTACACTTGGGTCATGAGTTTTCAAAAATTACATGTTTGGTCCCTGAGTTTTCAAAAATGGCAAAATAGGTCCCTGGGAATTTTGAAAAAATGAAAAATGCAAAAAATGGTTCTTGAATATTGGTGATTGGCAAATTTGGTCCTTGGTAGCAATTTGGAAAGTACACTACTCCAGCCCCTCATCTTTGAAAGAATAACAAAAATGGTCCTTGTGATTTAATATATACCAACCAAACCCTTATTATTATTTCCAAACCCAAATCCATTTCACAAACCAAACCCCAGGCCTGATCCAACATCCCCAGCCCATGTCCCTTTTTAATATAAAAGCCACGCAGGGTCAAACAGTCAACCGGGTCAAACACCCGGTCAAGTCCTTCTTCCCCCAACACTTAACGCAAAACCAGGCTCATGTCTCCCCCCTCCTCACCTTTTTCACCAACCAGCCTCCACATTTATTACCTCTCATCTACCACACCAACCCCCACCACCACAATAAATACACCCTCGCCTAATCCACTAATTTTACCTCGATTTGTTTTTGGCGGGAAATCCTAATCAAATGCTAAGAGTGATCAAAGTGAAATTGGATGGCTGGGATATGGTCAAGGGGTCAACACAAAGACTTTGGGACTCTCAATTTGGACCAGGAAGCCATGTGGGAAGAGATAGGTCTTATTTTTATGTCGTATTATATATTAAGCTCATAGACGCCTTAGAATGTGTGTAATATTGTAGTTTTAGCTTTAGTAATATTGTAATTTACCTTTGTAACTCAGTTTTTAATCAATGAAAGCAAGTTTTTAAGTTTATTTTCTGTTTGAATTTTCAAGTTCCATTCAAATTTCTCAAGTGTTAATTCAAGGTTCTAATGTGTGTATAAGCCATTCATAAGCTCTTGTAAACTCAGAAAACAAATTTTTAGATGCTTTACAAGCTTGTGCTAACTTCCTAAATTCAGTTTCCATAAATACTAAAAAAATTAAGAAAAATAAAAATAAAATGAAAAAGATGGAAAAAGGTTGAAGAAGCTTGGAGATTTGTTGATTCTGGATTGCTTTGGGTATTAGTGGTTTGTGGAAACCAATAGGAGTGTTACTGAGTTCTTGGTTCATGATCTTAGCTTGGAAAGCTTTTGTAAGTCCTTGGTTCCATTTTTCATTCCACTGTGTTTGTGCTTAAATCTACTTAACTTTGAATCTTTTGTGTTTATTAGGTGTAGTTAAGTTGTGTTGTAGCTTAATATTGGATAGTTATAGTTTGGATTTGCTTGTTGCTCATTGTACTTATTTAACTATCACTTTGCTAATATCTAGTGATTCTAAGTAACTGTAGTCTAAACCTGTGTTTTTTAGTTCATAATTATCTATTATTGCATAACAAATCAGTAAGTAGTGGTTTTGTAGGTTTGAATCTTATTTGGCTTCTAAAAACTTCAAATCAAATCTGTTAAGGGGTGTTTGGTTTAAGCTCATCTGTGGTACTCTAGTTGCTTTGTTGTATAAATCTGTGTTTCATTGAGTTTCTTGGTTGAATATAAGGTCAGGGAATCCATCTCCTTGGTCACAAATACACCCAAAAGTCAAATTCATAAAAAATTCATCACCACAGTTAACTGTGGTGATATTTGAGTCCAAAAACTCATCAAGTTGGTCATATTACAGTTTAACATAACACTCCAAGTCATTAAATCAGTCACCAAAGTTCATCAAAGTCAAATCTTAAAGTTTTCTAAAAAGTCAAAAGTGTAAGTTTCAGATTTTTCCAAATATGGCTTGATTTGTTGTGAATTTTGTGGGTGGTTTTAGGTTCTGAAACTTGTTGAGGTTGTTATCTACCAGTAGAACTTTAGATTCATGCCATGGTTTGATTTTTGTAATTTTTTAGTGGACCAATTTACCCCTGGAAGACACTTGCAGGGCAAGGGTCTGCCCTGTGCACCAGCTGACTCAGTCACAACCACCACTTTGTTGGTTCATTGTGACCACTCTAATGGGTCCCACTGACCAAATCTTGTCCCATTCAACCCCCTCCTACCAGGGTTGAGGTATTGACCCTTTGTTTGACCTAGAGACCTGTGGACCCCACTTTATTTTGCCTCACAAAGCTGTCCCAACTTCTGTCTCAGAATCACAATAAGCAAAGTGCTTATTGTGGATTCTTGGCTTATTCAGCCACCTTATTTGAGCACAACTTGCTCAATATAGTTCATGTAACTCAGAGGAACCATATTTCATCAGTGTGGACCCCACACACTCCCATTTGGGCCTAATTCCATTTTCAATCAACCAAAGTCAACTGTGTGGACAAATAAGCACTCAAGTGCTTATTTCTGAGCTTCAATAAAAGTGTTTTTGTAAAAGTTCATTGTTTTTATTAGTAAATTAGTTTGGAAAAAGAAAAAAACCAAAAAACCAACTTTAATTTTAGTGATAGCTTCTATTTAACAGAAATTATCATTTTAATTTTCTTTTTAGCTTATTTATAAGCAATATAACATTTTTATATTTTTATTAATTCTCTTTTAGGTTAAAGTAATTTTATAAAATTTTCCAGATTTTTCTTTTGTATTTTAGTGGTTTTTAGAATTAATTTTAGTTTAATTAATTATTAATTAATATTAAGTAATTAAATAGCATAATTATATTTTATAAAGTACAACCTAGTTTTTATAATTTTTCTAGCTTTTATATAAGTTAAAACATTTTTATAAATTTTTCTAGAATTTATATTGTTCATTTTTGATTTTTTATAAAACAAATAGTTTAATTGGTAATTAATTAATAATTAGATTAATAATTAGTAAATTAGTTTAAAAATACATAAAATCAACTTTTTATAATTTTTTAGGATTACTATGATGGTTAATTAGATTTGTAAAAATTTTCTTAATTTTCTAAGCCTTTTCGGTATTTTTAATAATTCTAATTAGTTTAATTAGTTAATAAATAGATAATTAGTAATTAATTAATAATTAACAATTAAAAAGTGTAAAAATAATTTTTCTTTTTCTTAAAATTTTCTTTATTTGTTAGGATTGTAAAAATAATACTTTTACACTTATAGCCCCTTCTGTTCAGCAGTTGTACTTTCCTTCACGTCTTTCAGTATACGTTTTTGATTAAAACGTACATTTTTAGGTTTTAAATCGAATCTTCTTAATCTCAATTCCCGAATCAATCACGTAGCTTTCCTAAGCTATTTCTGTTAATAATTTCCAAATAATTCTCATAACCAACCTTTTCTGTGAATAATCACCCGATCACAAAGCACGCTCAGTCACAATTCACACCTTGTCGGGATTTAACTACCTGGTGATACCTTATATTACCCGGAGATTGTTTCTAGGCTTTTTAACTTTGTTGACCATTATTTGGTCAATATAAGTTGACGGTTTAGCTCCAATCAATTTTTAGCGCCGCTGCCGGGGAGGTGTGCGCGTTTCTACAGCGTCTTTTGAGATTAATGTTATCTCACCATCATCATTGTACAAATACCACCACTTGTGTAAATTTTCAAAATCAAAACACAAAAAAGTCATTAACACTTTTCCTAAAGTGTTAAAACACCAAAAAAAATTAAAAAAAAAACAACAAAACATATCGTAACGTTTTCTGATTCGGTTTTCTTTTAAGGTGATTCTTAAAGAAAAACGATTTTAGATTACGTGAAGATTCCAAAAATATTGTCCAAATAGTTTTTATCCCTAGTGCATGCGCACTCGTTCTTCAAGGTCCACTAGCCCATTACGTGAGCTTGTCCGGAAACCTCGAAGACCTCGTCGACGTTCTGCACCAACAGTCGGATCTGAGATCCGTACTGTTGTCACACCCACTGTTACCATGGCGGAAGACCACCCCATGTGTGAGCTTCTCCAAGCACCCATCGAGGGTTACGGAGATGCCATTGTTGTTCCAGCCATCGTGGCTGATAATTTTGAGCTCAAAACCGGGTTACTCAATCTTGTAACCTCAAGTCAATTCTACGGTTTTGAGAGGGACGATCCTCATGCTCACATTCGATGGTTCAATAAAATCACTTCGACCATCAAGTACAAGAATGTCCCTTGTGAAGCAATCAAACTTCTTCTCTTCCCATTCTCCCTGGAGGGACAAGCTCGAATTTGGCTTGAAAAACAACCTCCACGATCTATTGAGACATGGGAAGATCTTGTGAAAAAATTTGTGAATGAATTCTTCCCACCTTCCAAGACCACGAGTCTTAAGAACGAAATCACCAAGTTCACTCAAAAATACGATGAATCTTTTGGTGAAGCGTGGGATCGTTTCAAAGAATTACTTCGCAAGTGTCCATATCATGGTTTCTCAGAGTTGATGCAACTCGATACTTTCTACAATGGCGTGAGCCAAGCTGATCAGGATTCTCTCAATGCCTCCGCGGGAGGTAATTTCTTGAGTAGAACCACAAAAGAAGCTTTACAAATCATAGAAAACAAGTCCAAAGTCCGCTCTACACGAAGCAAACCGATTGTTTCTCAAATCAATGCGGGACCTTCTTCTTCATCTTCTGTGAGTCAATCTAGCACGGATGCTAAGCTTGACAAGCTCACTGAAGCGATCCAAGCTTTGGTTCTCGCCCAAACAAAGAAAGTTTCATTTCCACAACATCCTCCCCCTGCTGAGGTTAAAAAAGTGGAAGTCTGTGTGACTTGTGGTGGGCCGCATGCCTACTACAATTGCACGGCTACTGATGGTACTCCATATGAAGCTCATGCTGTTGTCGGGTCCCAAAATCAAGGAGGCAATCAATATCGCCCTCCTATGGACCCGAACTATCGTCCTCACCATTATCCTAGACCTCCCGGTTTTAATCAAAACCAAAATGTCCAAAACCGTGGCCAAAATCAAAATCGAGTGAACCAAGGTTATCAAAACCAAGGTAACTTCAATCAGGGTCACGGTTTCCAAAATCAAAACCAAGGTTTCCAAAATCAGGGTTTCCAACACCAAAATCAAGGAAACTTTAACCAGAACCAAGGTCAGGGTAATTTCAATCCCGGGAACTTTCATGGAAACAATCACCAGAATCAAGGAAATTTCCATTATCAAAACCAAGGAAATTTCAATCAAGGTCCCAATCAGAACAATCGAGCTCAAAATCTTCCATATCCGAATCAAGCCATTGTTCCAACCGAGCCTTCATCTGATGAGTTGTTAAAACAATTCATGAAGTCCCAAGAAGAGTTGAACAAGTTGCTGGTCAGCCAGATTTCTGATATCAAGAAGTCTTTAAATGATCAACCCTCGGGCTCATGTACTACTTTACCGAGCAACATGATCGCCAACCCGAGGGGCGATGCTAAGGCGATCACAACATGAAGTGGTGCTTCATATGATGAACCCGCGATTCCTACTACCTATTCTTCATCTCCTCCAAAGGTAGTGGATCGTGAACCTGAGGTGACAAAGGACAAGGTGCAAACTCCTAGCCCACGAAGTACAGCACATGTCCAACCTCAGGTTAATCCTGAAACCAGATGTAAGCCTGGAGTTGTCTTTGAACCACCAGAAACTCCAGGGGATAACCCAAAATCCAAAACTTCTATTCCTTATCCATCACGTCTCAATGAACAAAAGCTCCACGAAAAAGCTAATCACCAAATGGATAAATTTTTCCAAATCTTCCAAGATTTGCACTTTGATATTAGCTTCGCGGACGCTATTCTCTTGATGCCCAAGTTTGCATCGATAATCAAAAATCTGTTGAGTAATAAAGAAAAACTCTTTGAGATGGCAAGAACTCCTCTGAATGAGCACTGCTCAGCGGTTCTCTTGAAAAAGCTTCCTGAAAAGCTTGGAGACCCCGGGAAATTTCTCATTCCTTGTACTTTCCCGGGTATGGTTGAATGCTTCGCCTTAGCTGATTTAGGTGCTAGCATTAACCTGATGCCATATTCTGTGTGGAAGAAACTCTCTCTTCCCGAACTCACTCCCACGTGCATGACTTTAGAGCTTGCCGATCGTTCGATTTCTCGTCCTCTTGGCATTGCCGAGGACGTATTCGTTAAAGTGGGAAAGTTCCATTTTCCGGCAGATTTTGTGATTGTTGACTTTGATGCCGATTCTAGGGTCCCTCTCATTCTTGGAAGGGGATTCCTTAGAACTGGGCGCGCTTTTATCGATGTATTCGAGCATGAGATCACATTACGTGTTGGGACGGAAGCTATTACCTTCAACCTAAATCAAACTTCGAGATACTCCTCCAATTATGATTGTGAATCGGTGAATCAAATAGATGTCATCGATGTTGCTGCTGAGGAGTATGCTCAAGAGATTTTAGGTTTCATTGATGATTCTTTGAGTGAAAATCTCACTCAATCTTCTCATCCCATCATAGCCAATTCTTCTCATTCCCTCACTCCGTTTGAGGGAAGTGACTTCATCTTAGAAGAAATTGAGGCCTTTCTCAAAAGTGATTCGATTCCCAATGGAATCGATAACCAAGAGATTGAACCCGAGAGGGATATTCTCCTGCTTGAGAAATTATTAAACGAAGATCCCTCTCCTCTTCCTGTTCTACCACAACAACTTCATAAAGAGGAAGTCAAAAATGTTGAGAAAACTGATGACTTCCCTGAGGTTGAACTTAAGGACTTGCCGCCTCATCTTGAATATGCATTTCTGAAGGGTGATGATAAATTGCCCGTCATAATTGCTAAAGACTTAAGTGTTGAGGAAAAGGTTTCTCTTATAAAGGTTTTGAAGTCTCATAAACAAGCAATTGCTTGGCGACTCTCCGACATCAAGGGCATTTACCCTGAATTTTGTACTCACAAGATTTTAATGGAGGACGACTTCAAACCTGCAGTCCAACAACAAAGAAGGGTGAATCCAAAAATTCACGAGGTTATCAAACAAGAGGTTTTAAAATTCTTGAGGCCGGATTGATTTACCCTATTTCGGACAGTCCTTGGGTTAGCCCAATTCATTGTGTTCCAAAAAAGGGTGGCATCACTGTTGTCACAAATGAGGAGAATGAGTTGATTCCAACTCGTTTGGTTACAGGGTGGCGTGTCTGCATTGACTATCATAAGTTAAATGACGCCACCCGTAAAGATCATTTTCCTCTGCCCTTTATGGATCAGATGCTCGAGAGATTAGCGGGGAATGAGTACTATTGCTTCCTCGATGGTTTCTCGGGTTACTTTCAGATTCCCATTGATCCGCAAGATCAGGAAAAGACCACTTTCATGTGCCCCTATGGAACTTTTGCATATAAACGTATGACATTTGGCTTATGTAATGCTCCGGGCACGTTTCAAAGATGTATGATGGCCATATTTTCCGACATGATCGGGAAAACTATGGAGGTCTTTATGGACGATTTTTCGGTCATTGGGGATTCGTTCCAATCATGTCTCTCCCATTTAGACAACATGCTAAAACGTTGTGAAGACACAAAGTTATGTCTAAATTGGGAAAAGAGTCACTTTATGGTCAAAGAGGGCATTGTCCTCGGCCATAAAATTTCAAAAAACGGGATTGAGGTTGACAGAGCCAAAGTAGACGTCATTACAAAATTGCCTCATCCCACAACTGTGAAAGGTGTTAGGAGCTTTTTGGGTCATGCCGGTTTCTACCGTAGGTTTATTCAAGATTTTTCTAAAATCGCCCGGCCTATGACCCATCTCCTTGAAAAAGATGCTCCTTTTATCTTCTCCCCCCGAGTGCCAACAAAAAAATAAATTTTTCAAAGATGTAAAACATTACTTCTGGGACGACCCCTACTTGTTCAAAATATGCGCGGATCAAGTCATTCGGCGGTGTGTGTATGGTCAGGAATCCACTGAAATTTTAAAGGCTTGCCATGCTGGTCTCACGGGGGGCCACCACAATCCCAACTACACCGCCAAAAAGGTGTTTGATTCCGGCTTTTATTGGCCCTCGATCTACAAGGATGCCCAAGAATTGGTCAAGTCCTGTGACGCTTGTCAACGTCACGGGAATATTTCACAAAAGAATGAAATGCCTCAGAATGCAATTCAAGTTTGTGAAATCTTTGATATCTGGGGCATCGATTTTATGGGGCCATTTCCATCTTCTCATGGCAACAAATACATACTCGTGGCAGTTGACTATTTGTCAAAATGGGTTGAAGCTAAAGCTTTACCCACAAATGATGCCCGAGTAGTTGTGAAATTCCTAAAAGCTCTTTTTGCCCGATTCGGAACTCCACGTGCTATTATTAGTGATCGTGGTACGCACTTCTGTAATGACAAATTCGACAAAGTCATGCAAAAGTACGGTGTAACTCACCGTCTTTCTACTGCGTACCACCCTCAAACAAGTGGACAAGTCGAGGTTTCCAATCGGGGCATTAAAAGAATTTTAGAAAGAACTGTAGGTGAAAATCGTGCATCATGGTCGGATAAATTAGATGATGCACTTTGGGCTTTCCGTACGGCTTAAAAACACCCATTGGGTGTACGCCTTACAAACTTGTGTACGGGAAAGCGTGCCATCTTCCGATCGAGCTTGAGCACAAAGCCTATTGGGCTCTCAAGCATGCCAATTTTGACCTCAAAAGTGCGGGTGATCATAGAAAAGTTCAACTAAATGAATTAAATGAACTTCGTGATCAAGCTTACGAGAACTCTTTGATCTACAAAGAAAAGACAAAGAAGATTCATGACTCAAAAATCAAAAACCGCGTTTTTAACGTTGGTGATCGAGTCCTTCTTTTCAACTCTAGACTCAAGATCTTCTCGGGAAAGCTCAAAACCCGATGGACTGGTCCATTCACTATCACTAAGGTTTATCCTTATGGCACCGTCGAATTATCTCAAAATGACGGTCCAAATTTCAAAGTGAATGGACATCGTTTAAAGCACTACTTTGGAGAGGACATACCATCCATGGTTGTCCCGGATCTCCAAACTTTCCCCAAGGACAATTGAATTCGGGGATCGAGTCAAGCTAGCGACTCGATGAACAAAAACAATAGCACAGTACGGGTTTTCACCCGTATATCTGATTCTTTCTATTTTCTACCACCTAGTGTGGGGGAATGGCCAACCCCCTGCTGTTTGAAAAATGTATATATGTATATATAAGTTAAAAAAAAAGTGTGTCTATATATAGAAATAATGTGAAATATGGTATTTCCACAGTTAGATTCGAATATTAGCTTTTTTCGTTCAAAGAGTCGGCATAATAGCCGGGACTTTGAATATTGAGGACAATATTCATTTCTAAGTGTGAGGGGGAAATTCTAGCGAATTTTATCAAAATATATCTTCTAGTACCCCCGTTTTTGGCCAAAATTTTCAAAAATTTTTCACTTTATTTCAAAATTTTTGTGGTAATCAGTCCGCCAGGTCTAACCGACAAAGGGATTGGCTAATCCAGGAGCAAACGGCTCTTGGTAAAGATAACTCAAATACGTTTATGGCTTGTGATTCGCCTCAAACGGTCAGATAATTATTAGTCAACCACTTGTGAATGGTCAACCATAAAAGTCAAACAGCTGAGGCAAATGCTTCCATGGAATACAGTGTTTCCCCGGGTCGTAATGTCCCAACGAAGTGTGCGATGTTTTATTGAAAACGAATCTGTGATTAGTGAACGTGAACAGGAAAGGGTATAAGTGTGTGTGAGTGATTACACTAGGGTTTTAAAAAGTAAAATGACTTAATTAAGCTAATGGAATGATTACGTGAAAGCTAGATATCTAAAACGTTTAAAACGTACACCAAATTAAAAGCAGACGCGATTGCGTACTGAGAAAAAGGTGAGTTTTAAGAAAAATAAACTACAGGGGTTAAAAATGAAAATTCTATAAACTTAAACTTAAAATAAAATTAAATTAAAAAGAAAACTATTTTTTAGATTATTTTATTGTTTATTATTAATTATTTAATTAAAACTAATTTAATTTAAACTAAAAATGATAAATACTACAAATTAAACTAAAAATTTACAAAAATAATTTCTAAACTTAAATTAGAACTTGAAGAAAGTATAAAAAAATAAAAATAAATGTTTTTGTCTTTTTATAGATTTTCTATTAATTAAAAACTATTTATATTAATTAAACTATTTAAACTATTTTAAATTACAAATAATACTAAACTAACTTAGAAAATTATGAAAAAATTTAAAAAACTATTTTATGACTTATAAAAGCTATAAAAAATATAAAAACTAGGTGTTGCTTTATAAAAATTAATTATGCTATTTAAAACTTATTTATTAATTAATTACTAATAAAACTATTATTAATTCTAATTAATACTAAAAGACAAAATAAAAATCTGAGAAAATTATTAAAAATACTTTAAACTAAAAGGAAATTAATCAAAATATAAAATTACAAATTACTTAATAAAAATCTAAAAATGAAAATTAAAATTAAATTAAATTAAATAGAAACTATCACTTATTTTTATATTTGATTTTTCTGGAATTTTCTTTTACAAATATATTTATATATTATATATTAGTAACTTTAATGAAGGAACTTATTATATAGCTTATTAATAAGCTGTGTGGGATAAAAAATCCTTAACAGTTTTGATTATGGCTTATTAGAACTTGTCAAATTTTGAATAAGCTATAATTAAATCACACAGAGCACAATAAGTATACTACTAACAATATTATATGGAAATAAGCAGAAGAAAACCAAATAAGCACACTTAATAAGCTA
Source organism: Artemisia argyi (assembly GCA_030686995.1). Taxonomy (NCBI): domain Eukaryota; kingdom Viridiplantae; phylum Streptophyta; class Magnoliopsida; order Asterales; family Asteraceae; genus Artemisia; species Artemisia argyi. Next base: position 76,774,881 of record CM060698.1, on the reverse strand, counting down.
TGAATTACAATTAAGATATTGGCCAAAACCTGAGAACCAAACAGTCCAAATATGCACCTTTGGACCTCTGTGGGGTCCACAGAAGTGAAAGAGGGTCCAATTTGAGACTTGACCTGCCAAGGGTAACTGGCAAGGTACAAAATAAGCCAATAAGCTCTGCTTATTGCTTATTAATAAGCTCTGAGGGAGCCTTGGAAACAAGCTCAATAGACAGAGTTCACACAGACCACTTGGTGAACCAAGCCAATAATAGGCATGGGTTAGGTGGTCAACTGTGATCAAAAGTCCAAGATAAGGTCTAATCTACAAAGTTGGCTTATTGGTGTTTCCAATAAGCCAAGAAGTACAAGGTGGGACCTATTAAGTAGCAAAATGTAGACCTGTGAACTTGGGTCTCAACACTGATTGACTCAGTGTGAGGTCTGAGGTCAGGGTGAGATATGAGACCAAATAAGCTAAAACAGACAAGCTAATCCACAAAATAAGCTAAGGATTTAATAATACTACTAGTAAGCTATTTAAAAACCAAAGGAATGGCTGTGGGGTCCACTGGTTAAGCCACAAAGGACCAATGAAAATGGCTTAAATCCCTGGTGCAGGGCAGGGTTCACCCCCTGCAAGTGTCTTTGGGGGTGTGTAGGGCCCACCAGAAAATTAGCAAAAATAAGATGAAGGTAGGATTCTATAGATTAGGTGACAAACTTTAAATCCTAAAAATATCAAGTCCTAAAACCTAGTACAAAAATCACATTAATTCTTGGAGTTTTTGGATTTTTCTGCATAAGTAAAATTTGACTTTTTATGAAACTAACCTAGGTTGACTTTGGTGAATTTATACTGACCCCTAATGACTTAATAAGTTATAATAAGCTATTTGAGTACTAGAATAAGCTATGTTACCTAGATATACAATGATATTATGAATATAAGACCCTATATCCTACACAGTTAACAACTTAAAGAGATTAAAAAGGAATTTGACTTTTTAAACAAGCAAGATTGTATTTTATGACTTATATGATCTAATATGAACCTAAGTAACATGTCTCAGCACCTTGCAACCAATGACACACACAAGAACATAGAGTAACAAGCTGAACCAAACACCCCTTAAAAACATTGATTTCTTGATTTTTAAAGGATTCCACTGATCAAGGCCACAACACTAAATCCAATGGTTATAAATTGATGACATATGATCATTTAAGCTCAGAAACACTAACAACAACAACAAACATTCACAAATCAATATTAAGTTAAATTGACAGTGGTAATGAAAAACCTAGCAACTATGACTTTTAATGAACAAGCTGGTTATTTTAAACACTAATTAAGCTAATATACAACAAATAAGCATAGAGAAACAAAGAAATCAATAGATTAGCACATCTACAGTAAATTGCTAGAAAATGAGAAATGAGCTTACAAATTGAACCAAGCTTAGAACTGATGAACCAAGGACTGTGAACCAACCTAACAACCTTCCACAAGGTTACTAATACCAGAAGCAATCCAAAATGCACCTTGCTCAGTCCTTCTTATTTCTCAAACACTATTTTTTATTTTATTTTCTTATTTATTTGATATTTTTCTTATTTATTTCTTTTATGATCTAAACAGATAATCAAGGCATTCTAAGACTTATTCAAGCTTTGTCAGAGCTAATATAAGCTTAAGAATCCAATATCAACAACAAATAACAACATACAACTTTTTGAGACTTTTGAAATTTAATGAAAATGCTTAAACTGAGATATCCAACTGAAAACTTGAAATTGAGATTAGATAAAGTTTAAATTACATTAAGATGACAGGCTACAAGCTTTTAAATTTAAAGATTACAACTAAAATGGATCTTACACTAACTACGATTACACTACTCCTAATTTACACTAATACTCTTCACCACAGCTTCCTTGCTTCATTATAACGACTTCTAAGGCTTTGTGGACCCACTGGACTAATTCCCACCACATCTTGACCGTTGATAAGGTCTGAGTAATCCACACCGTTTAAATATCTTTTTGGCGCCAAAGTCATGGGGGCAACTGTATATTGCGTGGAGAGGGTATTAGGGAATTTAATGAACTTTGGGGGCTTGTGTGAGGTGGAGGGTGAGGTGGTGAAGAGTGGGGAGCAAGTTGTGGACAGGTGTGGAGTAGTAGCAGGGTGAGGTGGAGATGTAGGGGATGACTGGTAAGGGTGGTTTGGTTTTGTTGACCGGGCGTTGACCCGTTTTAATATTAAAGGGTGGATTTGTTTTGGTGTTGGGCTGGTATCACATGGGCTTGGGTAATAGGATAGTGGGTGGGCTGGATAGTTTAGGTTTAGTGGATTGGGATTTTGGTGGTATAATAATAAAAGGATCCGTTTGGTTTTTAAGAAATTACAAGGACCAAATTTGTAATTTAAGCAAAGTTGAGGGGTGTGAGTTGCAACTGTTCCAAAATTATTCCTAAGGTTTTTCTTGCTAAGTGTGAATAGTACAAGGGTAGTATTTGATATTTTTCCATTTTTTATTTCCCAGGGACTATTTCTGCCAAACTTGCAAAATTTGAGGGACCTTTTTGCAATTCCTCCAAATTTTTCACATAAGGACCAAACCTGCAAAGTTAAATAAACCAAGGACCATAAATTGATTTTTCTCAAAGTTTTTACATCCCAGGGACCATTTATGTCAATTTCCAAAGTATAGAGACTAAACTTGTAATTTTACGAAACTTTGTACCAAAGGACTAAATATGTAACTTTGTGATTAAAAAGGACCTTTGGTGACATTTTCATGTTTTTAGAATAACCAGGGACTAGTTTTGCCAATTTATGAAACTTGAGGGACTGAAACTGCCAATTATGCAAACTTTGTACGTTTTTCATCTGTTTTTGCATATTTTGCATTTGAAACATATAAAATACACTTTTAAGATATTTTAAGTATTTTGATGCATATTTGAGTGTTTTTGTATGTTTTGGTAGCTCAGATTAGTATAAAATGATGAGTATTTAGACACTCATCAATCCCCCACACTAAACTATTGCTAGTCCCTAGCAATCTTTTGAGAAAAACTTAATGGATTTGAAAAACTCTTTACCAAAAGCCATCACTTCTGGAGTAGCCAGGTGTAAGAACTGTGGTACACCTGATAACCGTGTGATTTTGAGCAAATCACCAGCTGTCAACGGATTTGATTAGTCTTTACCAAAAGCCGTTTGCTTCTGGACTAGCCAACTCTTGATGGAATAGTCAACATCTTGGTGAGCTGATTACCAATTATGGTTTTTCCACTGCCTTTACCACAAGCCATAATCTTGCGGGCTAGCCAACTCATTCGCTTTTTAGGATATGGCGAGTTGAGGTACCATATAATTTTGGGCAAATTGCAAGCCATAAACGGGTTTGAGTTATCTTTACCAAGAACCATTTGCTCCTGGATTAGCCAATCCTTATGTGGTTTAGACATGGTGGATTGATTACCATTTGTTGTGTTTAGTGCAAAGCACTTCCACTAAGTGAAAAATTTTAAAATTTTGGCTATTTTGGGAAAAAGGGCATACAAGGGTATATAAGTGATCAAATTTGCCAGAATTTCCCCCCCACACTTAGAAATGAATATTGTCCTCAATATTCAAAGTCCCGGCTATTATGTCGAATCCTTGAACGTAAAAAGATAACATTTAAAACTAAGTGGGGTAACACAACAATTATTCTGTTTTTTTATTATATACAATTTTCAAAGTTTTTCAGATCTATGTACAAAATGTGGGGCACACCCCCACACTTAGGTGGTAGAAAGGGGTAAGAAATAGGAGTGGGGTCCACTTACAGAATTATGAAGAATTTATTAGTCTAAGGATCCTTTTTGAGCGTAGGAAACTTAGAAAAGGATACGAAGATTCTTTTTAGATTTTAGATTTTATTTTATTTATTTATTTTTTATTTTTTTTTAAACTTTTTTTAGAGGTTTATATATATATATATATATATATATATATATATATATATATATATATATATATATATATATATATATATATATATATATACACAAAGAAACGGTTAAAAATGAAACCTAAATGAGATTTTCAATACATGAAACTGTAATAACCTAATCTATCTCATTCCAGGGATTGGGCTATGCATATCCAACCCTTTTTAGTGTAGACCAGTGATTAAACCAATCTAAACCTAGGAATATCAAGATTAGGAAAATTGACAGTCAAAAGTATTTTCAATCCACAAGTAGATTTCAACCATTAAAATCTTTTTGTATTTTATATTTTATAATATTTTTGTATTTTTATCTTTTTTATATATATATACAGAGAAAAGAAAAATCCTAACAACCGCCCTTCGAAAGGGAATCTGGGCTTGACAAAGCTCAGCAACTGGAATCCGACAACTGAACAATCAAATGTTCTCAATAGAGGAGTTAACAAACTGCGCGTTTCCGCCCCTTAAAAGGGAATCTAGGTTTGTAACGTCTACCAAATTGTTTTCAAAACAGCCAACAACCAAATGTTGTAACTGAGGGGTCTATCAAACTGGGCAAGTTGTATGCTACAAAAAGGAAAATATTTTTGGTTTTTTGTGTTCGTTGAAAACTAATTTTAAAATGTTTTCGGGAACTGTTTTTGTTTTTATATTTTAATAATATGAATAAGGATGGGTAAATATACAAGATAAACAACATTTAAACTAATATGCAAGATTCTAGGGTCTAACAACATCACAGTGCTCATGTTGAGATGATCAAATGTCAAATTGACTTCTAACATGCTACACCACTTAATTGAAGCTATCACTGAGTCAAAATAATCATATATGGCATATATCAAACAAGAATAACACCCTACACAACCTCTAACATAGTTAAACCATTAGATCCAAACAACCCTTAAATGAAACCTAATTGAGCTTTTCAAAGCATAGAACTGTATAAACCAATTTCATCAAATCCAGGGGTCACAATTTGTCAAATTAGACCCTTTTAAGCATAAACAAGTAGTCACACAGCTTAAGCCTAGGATTATCAAAAATTATGTATATTGACAGTTAAAATACCATTTCAAACCATAATCAAATTTCAAAACATCAACACCTAATATTATGTTAAATTATTATTTAAGAAACAACAAATAAATAGGAAAGGTAAAAGATGGTAAATATACAATGAACGTGTATTCAGGTTCACTAATACGCAAAATCGTTTAAAATAAGCGCACAACCTCCCCGGCAGCGGCGCCAAATTTTGATTCGCCTCAAACGGTCAGATAATTATTAGTCAACCACTTGTGAATGGTCAACCGTAAAAGTCAAACAGCTGAGGCAAATGCTTCCGTGGAATACAGTGTTTCCCCGGGTCGTAATGTCCCAATGAGGTGTGCGATGTTTTATTGAAAACGAATCTGTGATTAGTGAACGTGAACAGGAAAGGGTATAAGTGTGTGTGAGTGATTACACTAGGGTTTTAAAAAGTAAAATGACTTAATTAAGCTAATAGAATGATTACGTGAAAGCTAGATATCTAAAACGTTTAAAACGTACACCAAATTAAAATCAGACGCGATTGCGTACTGAGAAAAAAGGGGAGTTTTAAGAAAAATAAACTACAGGGGTTAAAAATGAAAATTCTATAAACTTAAACTTAAAATAAAATTAAATTAAAAAGAAAACTATTTTTTAGATTATTTTATTGTTTATTATTAATTATTTAATTAAAAACTTATTTAACTATTTAATTAAAACTAATTTAATTTAAACTAAAAATGATAAATACTACAAATTAAACTAAAAATTTACAAAAATAATTTCTAAACTTAAATTAGAACTTGAAGAAAGTATAAAAAAATAAAAATAAATGTTTTTGTCTTTTTATAGATTTTCTATTAATTAAAAACTATTTATATTAATTAAACTATTTAAACTATTTTAAATTACAAATAATACTAAACTAACTTAGAAAATTATGAAAAAATTTAAAAAACTATTTTATGACTTATAAAAGCTATAAAAACTATAAAAACTAGGTGTTGCTTTATAAAAATTAATTATGCTATTTAAAACTTATTTATTAATTAATTACTAATAAAACTATTATTAATTCTAATTAATACTAAAAGACAAAATAAAAATCTGAGAAAATTATTAAAAATACTTTAACCTAAAAGGAAATTAATAAAAATATAAAATTACAAATTACTTAATAAAAATCTAAAAATGAAAATTAAAATTAAATTAAATTAAATAGAAACTATCACTTATTTTTATATTTGATTTTTCTGGAATTTTCTTTTACAAATCTATTTATATATTATATATTAGTAACTTAAATGAAGGAACTTATTATATAGCTTATTAATAAGCTGTGTGGGATAAAAAATCCTTAACAGTTTTGATTATGGCTTATTAGAACTTGTCAAATTTTGAATAAGCTATAATTAAATCACACAGAGCACAATAAGTATACTACTAACAATATTATATGGAAATAAGCAGAAGAAAACCAAATAAGCACACTTAATAAGCTATGAATTACAATTAAGATATTGGCCAAAACCTGAGAACCAAACAGTCCAAATATGCACCTTTGGACCTCTGTGGGGTCCACAGAAGTGAAAGAGGGTCCAATTTGAGACTTGACCTGCCAAGGGTAACTGGCAAGGTACAAAATAAGCCAATAAGCTCTGCTTATTGCTTATTAATAAGCTCTGAGGGAGCCTTGGAAACAAGCTCAATAGACAGAGTTCACACAGACCACTTGGTGAACCAAGCCAATAATAGGCATGGGTTAGGTGGTCAACTGTGATCAAAAGTCCAAGATAAGGTCTAATCTACAAAGTTGGCTTATTGGTGTTTCCAATAAGCCAAGAAGTACAAGGTGGGACCTACTAAGTAGCAAAATGTAGACCTGTGAACTTGGGTCTCAACACTGATTGACTCAGTGTGAGGTCTGAGGTCAGGGTGAGATATGAGACCAAATAAGCTAAAACAGACAAGCTAATCCACAAAATAAGCTAAGGATTTAATAATACTACTAGTAAGCTATTTAAAAACCAAAGGAATGGCTGTGGGGTCCACTGGTTAAGCCACAAAGGACCAATGAAAATGGCTTAAATCCCTGGTGCAGGGCAGGGTTCACCCCCTGCAAGTGTCTTTGGGTGTGTGTAGGGCCCACCAGAAAATTAGCAAAAATAAGATGAGGGTAGGATTCTATAGATTAGGTGACAAACTTTAAATCCTAAAAATATCAAGTCCTAAAACCTAGTACAAAAATCACATTAATTCTTGGAGTTTTTGGATTTTTCTGCATAAGTAAAATTTGACTTTTTATGAAACTAACCTAGGTTGACTTTGGTGAATTTATACTGACCCCTAATGACTTAATAAGTTATAATAAGCTATTTGAGTACTAGAATAAGCTATGTTACCTAGATATACAATGATATTATGAATATAAGACCCTATATCCTACACAGTTAACAACTTAAAGAGATTAAAAAGGAATTTGACTTTTTAAACAAGCAGGACTGTATTTTATGACTTATATGATCTAATATGAACCTAAGTAACATGTCTCAGCACCTTGCAACCAATGACACACACAAGAACATAGAGTAACAAGCTGAACCAAACACCCCTTAAAAACATTGATTTCTTGATTTTTAAAGGATTCCACTGATCAAGGCCACAACACTAAATCCAATGGTTATAAATTGATGACATATGATCATTTAAGCTCAGAAACACTAACAACAACAACAAACATTCACAAATCAATATTAAGTTAAATTGACAGTTGTAATGAAAAACCTAGCAACTATGACTTTTAATGAACAAGCTGGTTATTTTAAACACTAATTAAGCTAATATACAACAAATAAGCATAGAGAAACAAAGAAATCAATAGATTAGCACATCTACAGTAAATTGCTAGAAAATGAGAAATGAGCTTACAAATTGAACCAAGCTTAGAACTGATGAACCAAGGACTGTGAACCAACCTAACAACCTTCCACAAGGTTACTAATACCAGAAGCAATCCAAAATGCACCTTGCTCAGTCCTTCTTATTTCTCAAACACTATTTTTTATTTTATTTTCTTATTTATTTGATATTTTTCTTATTTATTTCTTTTATGATCTAAACAGATAATCAAGGCATTCTAAGACTTATTCAAGCTTTGTCAGAGCTAATATAAGCTTAAGAATCCAATATCAACAACAAATAACAACATACAACTTTTTGAGACTTTTGAAATTTAATGAAAATGCTTAAACTGAGATATCCAACTGAAAACTTGAAATTGAGATTAGATAAAGTTTAAATTACATTAAGATGACAGGCTACAAGCTTTTAAATTTAAAGATTACAACTAAAATGGATCTTACACTAACTACGATTACACTACTCCTAATTTACACTAATACTCTTTACCACAGCTTCCTTGTTTCATTATAACGACTTCTAAGGCTTTGTGGACCCACTGGACTAATTCCCACCACATCTTGACCGTTGATAAGGTCTGAGTAATCCACACCGTTTAAATATCTTTTTGGCGCCAAAGTCATGGGGGCAACTGTACATTGCGTGGAGAGGGTATTAGGGAATTTAATGAACTTTGGGGGCTTGTGTGAGGTGGAGGGTGAGGTGGTGAAGAGTGGGGAGCAAGTTGTGGACAGGTGTGGAGTAGTAGCAGGGTGAGGTGGAGAGGTAGGGGATGACTGGTAAGGGTGGTTTGGTTTTGTTGACCGGGCGTTGACCTGTTTTAATATTAAAGGGTGGGTTTGTTTTGGTGTTGGGCTGGTATCACATGGGCTTGGGTAATAGGATAGTGGGGGGGCTTGGATAGTTTAGGTTTAGTGGATTGGGATTTTGGTGGTATAATAATAAAAGGATCCGTTTGGTTTTTAAGAAATTACAAGGACCAAATTTGTAATTTAAGCAAAGTTGAGGGGTGTGAGTTGCAACTGTTCCAAAATTATTCCTAAGGTTTTTCTTGCTAAGTGTGAATAGTACAAGGGTAGTATTTGATATTTTTCCATTTTTTATTTCCCAGGGACTATTTCTGCCAAACTTGCAAAGTTGAGGGACCTTTTTGCAATTCCTCCAAACTTTTCACATAAGGACCAAACCTGCAAAGTTAAATAAACCAAGGACCATAAATTGATTTTTCTCAAAGTTTTTACATCCCAGGGACCATTTATGTCAATTTCCAAAGTATAGGGACTAAACTTGTAATTTTATGAAACTTTGTACCAAAGGACTAAATATGTAACTTTGTGATTAAAAAGGACCTTTGGTGACATTTTCATGTTTTTAGAATAACCAGGGACTAGTTTTGCCAATTTATGAAACTTGTGGGACTGAAACTGCCAATTATGCAAACTTTGTACGTTTTTCATCTGTTTTTGCATATTTTGCATTTGAAACATATAAAACACACTTTTAAGATATTTTAAGTATTTTGATGCATATTTGAGTGTTTTTGTATGTTTTGGTAGCTCAGATTAGTATAAAATGATGAGTATTCAGACACTCATCAGCTTGCAATTTGCTCAAAATTGTATGGTACCTCAACTCGCTATATCCCATAAAGCGAATGAGTTGGCTAGCCCGCAAGATTATGGATTGTGGTAAAGGCAGTGGAAAATCCATAATTGGTAATCAGCTCACCAAGATGTTGACTAGGTCCATCAAGAGTTGGCTAGTCCAGAAGCAAACGGCTTCTGGTAAAGACTAATCAAATCCGTTGACAGCTGGTGGTTTGCTCAAAATCACACGGTTATCAGGTGTACCACAGTTCTCACACCTGGCTACTCCAGAAGTGATGGCTTTTGGTAAAGAGTTTTTCAAATCCATTAAGTTTTCTAAAAAGATTGCTAGGGACTAGCAATAGTTTAGTGTGGGAGATTGATGAGTGCTCAAACACTCATCATTTTTGACGTATTTAAACTACCAAAACATACAAAAACAATCAAAAAGTTATCAAAATACTTAAATTATCCCAGGGATTATGTTTTATATGTTTTAAAAGCAAAATGAGCAAAAACAAATGAAAAACGATCAAAGTTTGCTATATTGGCAGTTTCAGTCCCCCAAGTTTTAAAACTTGTCAAAATTAGTCCCTATGCATTTATTTTGAAAGAAAAAGTCAACCCAGGCTTTTGAAAGTCAAATTTCACAAAATATTACACTTGGGTCATGAGTTTTCAAAAATTACATGTTTGGTCCCTGAGTTTTCAAAAATGGCAAAATAGGTCCCTGGGAATTTTGAAAAAATGAAAAATGCAAAAAATGGTTCTTGAATATTGGTGATTGGAAAATTTGGTCCTTGGTAGCAATTTGGAAAGTACACTACTCCAGCCCCTCATCTTTGAAAGAATAACAAAAATGGTCCTTGTGATTTAATATATACCAACCGGACCCTTATTATTATTTCCAAACCCAAATCCATTTCACAAACCAAACCCCAGGCCTGATCCAACATCACCAGCCCATGTCCCTTTTTAATATAAAAGCCACGCAGGGTCAAACAGTCAACCGGATCAAACACCCGGTCAACTCCTTCTTCCCCCAAAACTTAACGCAAAACCAGGCTCATGTCTCCCCCCTCCTCACCTTTTTCACCAACCAGCCTCCACATTTATTACCTCTCATCTACCACACCAACCCCCACCACCACAATAAATACACCCTCGCCTAACCCACTAATTTTACCCCGATTTGTTTTTGGCGGGAAATCCTAATCAAAGGCTAGGAGTGATCAAAGTGAAATTGGATGGCTGGGATATGGTCAAGGGGTCAACACAAAGACTTTGGGACTCTCAATTTGGACCAGGAAGCCATGTGGGAAGAGATAGGTCTTATTTTTATGTCGTATTATATATTAAGCTCATAGACGCCTTAAAATGTGTGTAATATTGTAGTTTTAGCTTTAGTAATATTGTAATTTACCTTTGTAACTCAGTTTTTAATCAATGAAAGCAAGTTTTCAAGTTTATTTTCTGTTTGAATTTTCAAGTTCCATTCAAATTTCTCAAGTGTTAATTCAAGGTTCTAATGTGTGTATAAGCCATTCATAAGCTCTTGTAAACTCAGAAAACAAATTTTTAGATGCTTTACAAGCTTGTGCTAACTTCCTAAATTCAGTTTCCATAAATACTAAAAAAATTAAGAAAAATAAAAATAAAATGAAAAAGATGGAAAAAGGTTGAAGAAGTTTGGAGATTTGTTGATTCTGGATTGCTTTGGGTATTAGTGGTTTATGGAAACCAATAGGAGTGTTACTGAGTTCTTGGTTCATGATCTTAGCTTGGAAAGCTTTTGTAAGTCCTTGGTTCCATTTTTCATTCCACTGTGTTTGTGCTTAAATCTGCTTAACTTTGAATCTTTTGTGTTTATTAGGTGTAGTTAAGTTGTGTTGTAGCTTAATATTGGATAGTTATAGTTTGGATTTGCTTGTTGCTCATTGTACTTATTTAACTATCACTTTGCTAATATCTAGTGATTCTAAGTAATTGTAGTCTAAACCTGTGTTTTTTAGTTCATAATTATCTATTATTGCATAACAAATCAGTAAGTAGTGGTTTTGTAGGTTTGAATCTTATTTGGCTTCTAAAAACTTCAAATCAAATCTGTTAAGGGGTTTTTGGTTTAAGCTCATCTGTGGTACTCTAGTTGCTTTGTTGTATAAATCTGTGTTTCATTGAGTTTCTTGGTTGAATATAAGGTCAGGGAATCCATCTCCTTGGTCACAAATACACCCAAAAGTCAAATTCATAAAAAATTCATCACCACAGTTAACTGTGGTGATATTTGAGTCCAAAAACTCATCAAGTTGGTCATATTACAGTTTAACATAACACTCCAAGTCATTAAATCAGTCACCAAAGTTCATCAAAGTCAAATCTCAAAGTTTTCTAAAAAGTCAAAAGTGTAAGTTTCAGATTTTTCCAAATATGGCTTGATTTGTTGTGAATTTTGTGGGTGGTTTTAGGTTCTGAAACTTGTTGAGGTTGTTATCTACCAGTAGAACTTTAGATTCATGCCACGGTTTGATTTTTGTAATTTTTTTTAGTGGACCAATTTACCCCTGGAAGACACTTGCAGGGCAAGGGTCTGCCCTGTGCACCAGCTGACTCAGTCACAACCACCACTTTGGTGGTTCATTGTGACCACTCTAGTGGGTCCCACTGACCAAATCTTGTCCCATTCAACCCCCCTCCTACCAGGGTTGAGGTATTGACCCTTTGTTTGACCTAGAGACCTGTGGACCCCACTTTATTTTGCCTCACAAAGCTGTCCCAACTTCTGTCTCAGAATCACAATAAGCAAAGTACTTATTGTGGATTCTTGGCTTATTCAGCCACCTTATTTGAGCACAACTTGCTCAATATAGTTCATGTAACTCAGAGGAACTATATTTCATCATTGTGGACCCCACAGACTCCCATTTGGGCCTAATTCCATTTTCAGTCAACCAAAGTCAACTGTGTGGACAAATAAGCACTCAAGTGCTTATTTCTGAGCTTCAATAAAAGTGTGTTTGTAAAAGTTTATTGTTTTTAGTAGTAAATTAGTTTGGAAAAAGAAAAAAAACCAAAAAACCAACTTTAATTTTAGTGATAGCTTCTATTTAATAGAAATTATCATTTTAATTTTCTTTTTAGCTTATTTATAAGCAGTATATCATTTTTATATTTTTATTAATTCTATTTTAGGTTAAAGTAATTTTAGAAAATTTTCCAGATTTTTCTTTTGTCTTTTAGTGGGTTTTAGAATTAATTTTAGTTTAATTAATTATTAATTAATATTAAGTAATTAAATAGCATAATTGTATTTTATAAAGTACAACCTAGTTTTTATAATTTTTCTAGCTTTTATATAAGTTAAAACATTTTTATAAATTTTTCTAGAATTTATATTGTTCATTTTCTATTTTTTATAAAACAAATAGTTTAATTGGTAATTAATTAATAATTAGATTAATAATTAGTAAACTAGCTTAAAAATACATAAAATCAACTTTTTATAATTTTTTAGGATTCCTATGATGGTTAATTAGATTTTTAAAATTTTTCTAAATTTCTAAGCCTTTTTGGTATTTTTAATAATTCTAATTAGTTTAATTAGTTATTAAATAGATAATTAATAATTAACAATTAAAAAGTGTAAAAATAATTTTTCTTTTTCTTAAAATTTTCTTTATTTGTTAGGATTGTAAAAATAATACTTTTACACTTATAGCCCCTTCTGTTCAGCAGTTGTACTTTCCTTCACGTCTTTCAGTATACGTTTTTGATTAAAACGTACATTTTTAGGTTTTAAATCGAATCTTCTTAATCTCAATTCCCGAATCAATCACGTAGCTTTCCTAAGCTATTTCTATTAATAATTTCCAAATAATTCTCATAACCAACCTTTTCTGTGAATAATCACCCGATCACAAAGCACGCTCAGTCACAATTCACACCTTGTCGGGATTTAACGACCTGGTGATACCTTATATTACCCGGAGATTGTTTCTAGGCTTTTTAACTTTGTTGACCATTCTTTGGTCAATATAAGTTGACGGTTTAGCTCCAATCAACTACCATCTTGCCAGGATTTCCGTTCTACAATAAATCCTCTATTACATCAGCACCAGAAAGGATTTCTTTGGCTCATCTGACCAAAGAATTTGCAAAATAATTTACGTCAGCAATCAATAATGTTATTACTAATTTAAACAAAGTAATAATAACTGGTGCAGAACTAACACTCTACAAAAAAGCAGACTTTTAAGTTTCAAGCAATTAACATTTAAATGATGTTGAATAATCATTTACAACATTTTCAAACAATTAACATTTAAACGATGTTGAATAATCATTTACAACATTTTCAAACAATTTACATTTAAATAAATGAATAATCATTTACAACATTTACAAACAATTTATATTTAAATAAATGAATAATCATTTACAATATTTACAAAATACATCGATGGTTATATATTGTATCCCATTCGTTTGCAATTGGCTGTTTGAACCACCTCCATTGTGGGTGGTAATGTGGTAGATCTGAATCTATGTCTATATTGAGACAAATGTAATGAGCACCACTGTTCTCCCCCACACGCGCAATCACAATGGGGTCAATTCCAGGTGATAAGTTTGGAGCAGAAAATAGGGGTAAACATGTGAACCAACCATGACGGTCTATATATACAAGAGGTCGGTGAATAGCTGAAGCGATGACAAGACCGTTATGTGGCATCGTCATCCAGTAATCTTCAGGCGCTGGTCCATTAAACCAGTTTAATGTATCACGAAGGTGGTAAAAGTCTTCTTGCCCCCACATACTCACGTAAGTTACACTATGTCTTTGTAACTCTTGCATTAACATGTATCTAGCATCGGCCCACCTATTTTGGTCTTGCACAATCCAATGGGCAATGCACCGAAACCCACAATTTCCGTCACCTAGCACATTATTTATACTTATTACCTGTGGACGGAAAATCTCTGGAATGCGCTCAATAAAATCCTCGCTATCCTTATCTCCAACGTAAAATATGTGTCTTATTTTTTGACCCGTGTACGAACTATGTCTTGCAGACTCTTTGGCGCGTTTCGGGACTTTCGTGGATCTTAAATTTGTGCTTCGTCGGTGATTCATGGTTGGCACATCATTCAAGTCATTCAAGTCCGGGACTTCATTCAAGTCCGGAACTTCATTCAAGTCCGGGACTTGTGTAGCCTTGCCCTTTTTGTCCTTTGCGCTCGGACGTCCACGGGTATTTTTTTGAATAGCTGGTTCACGTGTGTCAGCAGATTCAGGTTGGAATATATCTCTTAACTTCGTTAACATATTCTTCTTGACAAACGATGTTGATTTGCTAAAAATATTCTTGAATTGTCGCATGCCATCGTTAAACGAAGTATCATCATCATCATCATCATCATCATCATCACCACCACCATGTTCGCTGGAAGAGCCATCTTTATTCGGGGGCCTATTGATAACAGGCCACGGAACAGATAGGGTTCTCCAAAAAATATCAACTCGTTCCAGTGGAATGGGGCATCCTGAATTCAATTAAAGTGACTTGTATAAATTAATGATATTAATGTGGAAAACAACTTGATAGTTATAAATTTAATATACTTACCATGAATAACATAGATTTGCATCTCGTGAAAGCATGGTAGTCCGTATATTGCCCGATTCTTATGGCTACATTCTTCTGGGGTGATCGACAGGTGGAGTTCTTTGTGCATGAGGTTCAAAGCATGTTTAGAAACTTTATACGTTAATTCGTGAAATAGTGGTACATCACACTTAATTAGTTTCTCGTTCATGCTTCTATTGAAAGTCTCTTTTATCGCATCTTCTTGTGTTATGAGAATCTTATCGACCGACCTCAACAACCTGTCTAATTTGGACTGTGTGCCGTCCAAATATAATTTCAACAACGCGTGGTGAGCCTCAACTCTGCACGTTGTTGTCTGGCCGTAGGATTTATATCGGTCGGTAATATACGAGACAAACATGGGTGCGTAATCTTGCACCCATTTATGCAGATACAAAGCGACATTTGAAAAAAACAATGAATTAATAAAAGGTCATTCGGGTGCATATTTATTAAATAATTAAAAACAATCAATTAATAATTAAGTACCCTGATGGTTGACCAATAGCTCTTGTAGGCGTCGATAACATCGCTCGAACGATTCGAAGGTCGCAGCTTTAACCATCTAATCCCATCGGTTTTTAACGGACTCATAGTCAATACCCCCATCTGTGAATTTATTTTTGCAAAACTTAAGTATGTTTTGCTGTATATGCCATCGACAGAGTAATTGGTGAGCGTCAGGAAATTCTGCTCTTATTGCCCCAACTAACGCTAAATCTCTGTCAGTGACGATAACACGTGGGTAATATCTTTCGCCAATCACTTGCTTCACACGTTGCAATACCCATCTAAAATTATGCCCTTGTTCACTGGATAAAAAGCTATACGCCATTGAAAATGTTTTGTTTGTTGAAGTTAGTCCAACAATTTCCAACAACGGCAATTTAAACACCGTGGTATTGTACGTGGAGTCCATCAGCATGACTTCAGGGAATGTACACCATATAGCATACGACGTGGGGTGCACAAAAAATAGCTCCTCAAGCTCGTTGGTATGCTCATTTACCCTCGGGTACCATGTATACCCTGATTCTTGCAAATGCGAGTAAAAGACTTGAATTGGAGTTTTATCACCTACTCTGACTCTTCGGAACTTATCTTGTGCGTTATATATAGTTCTAACGCTAGACACGTTATCCGGATTACGACCCTTTATTGTCGAAAGTATATTAAGTGGTCGTACGTTATAATCTGTCAATTCTCTGACCAAACCCAACTCATCATCCTTTAATCGCATTGCATATGGCACACCATGCAACGACTCTAGCATATCATGATTATGCGTATCATCCTTCACCCTCAATACCCAATAATTTTTTGTTCGATGATATTTCGCATTTAATCTGAATGGACAACCAGTTTTACATGTTTTAGTTTTCCGTCTGCCACTACCTTGAGGTACATACGTCCCACCCTTTGTACACCTGTAATTGATTTCGTTCATATGACCATCTTCTGATTTAGTTCTATCTTTAACAATTATAAAACCGAGCTCACGAGTTATATTTTGCGCCCACTCAGCTACTTCCTCGTGAGAACCGAAAACCTGAAAATACATAACATTTTTTACTAATACATTTGTTTTAGTTTTTATTACAACTTTTACATTTTTACATTTTTATAACTACTTTTTTACAACTTTTACATTTTTACATTTTTATAACTTACATTTTTACTTTTTTTATAACATTTTTACATTTTTATAACTTTTTTTTACATTTAAAATTTATAACTTACATTTATAACATTTTTACATTTTTATAATTTTTTTACATTTTTAAAATTTATATTTTACATTTATAACATTTTTACATTTTTATAACTTTTTTATAACATTTTTTTTTACATTTTTTACATTTATAACTTTTTTAAATTTATTACACTACATTTAAACCTTTTACCCCTTTTACATTTAAAAAAAAATAATAAAAACGTAAAAACGCGTTTGTGGGGGACCCACGCACGCGTTTTACGTGTACACCCTCACCCCTCACACATACTCACACCCACTCACTTGTTTGTGTGTGTGTTATTCTCTCTCTCTCTTTTCTCTCTCTTATTTCTGGGTTAGATTTGTTAGATCTTTGAGGGTTTTTGTTAAATTAAACTTATAATTTGTGATGTTTATTGTGATTATGTGTTTATTTCATGTTTAATTAGCAAGATCTAAACAGTCAATTAAAAAACGCCAAATTTTTTTATTTAGGGTTTAGGAAAAATTCATCTGTTTCTTGGTGATTTTGTGATGTTTATTGTGATTATGTGTTTATTTCATGTTTAATTAGCCAGATCTATTTGATTATTAAAAAATGCCTAATTTTTTTATTTAGGGTTTGGGAAAAATTCATCTGTTTCTGGGTGATTTTGTGATGTTTATTGTGATTATGTGTTTATTTCATGTTTAATTAGCCAGATCTATTTGATTATTAAAAAACGCCCAATTTTTTTATTTAGGGTTTGGGAAAAATTCATCTGTTTCTGGGTGATTTTGTGATGTTTATTGTGATTATTTGTTTATTTCATGTTTAATTAGGCAGATCTATTTGATTATTAAAAAACGCCCAATTTTTTTATTTAGGGTTTGGGAAAAATTCATCTGTTTCTGGGTGATTTTGTGATGTTTATTATGATTATGTGTTTATTTCATGTTTAATTAGCCAGATCTATTTGATTATTAAAAAATGCCCAATTTTTTTATTTAGGGTTTGGGAAAAATTCATCTGTTTCTGGGTGATTTTGTGATGTTTATTGTGATTATGTGTTTATTTCATGTTTAATTAGCCAGATCTATTTGATTATTAAAAAACGCCCAATTTTTTTATTTAGGGTTTGGGAAAAATTCATCTGTTTCTGGGTGATTTTGTGATGTTTATTGTGATTATGTGTTTATTTCATGTTTAATTAGGCAGATCTATTTGAAGGATTTGGTTATTGAAACTGCTTTAGCAGTTGTGATTATGTGAAATTGCCGGAGTTGTGTGGGTGCAAATGGGTAGGTTAACACCTTGATCTGCCACCTTTGAGTGGTATGAAAACCTGCTCTGGCCTACCCCAGTCCATAGGCTCTGTGTGGTTTCTTGGCAAACTGCTTATGTGCTTATGATAAAAAAAAAGTGCTTATGTGCTTATTGCACACAAGCAAACCATTTGCACACAGGCTCAGATTAGACCCCGTTATTATATACTTTACGGGTTGGGTTATATTCACTCTGGCTAGTTTTTTAGTTTAATGGGGTGATGAAAGTGCTTATGAATCTGAAAATAACAAACTGCTTATATGCTTGATAAGCAGTTTGTTATTCAAAAAAAAAAAAAAAACTGAGATAAGGCAATGATGATTTAAATAAAACATGATTTTGGCGTGGCATTTCCGACTGGACGGCAAAATAAAACTTAATTTTGCAACTTTCGATGTTGCAGCCATATATGAGTTAACTTGCTTATGTGAAACAGCTTATAATCTGAGCCTAATGTTATCTCTTATTAATGTATAAAATGGTGATTACCTGTTGTGTGTAAAATGGTGATTGAGACATATCTGCACTTGTTTCTTTGTGGTTTGTTACTTGCGGCTTTCACTTGCAGCTTGTGTTTCACTTGGCTTGTGTTATAACCCAACCCTATCTGTAACTTGTTCTAAAAAACTAGCCACCGTGTTTATAACCTAACCCTATCTGTAACTTGTGGTAACTTGGGGTAGTACTTTTGCTTTGTTTGTGGTGATGGTTACTTTGTGAATATGCCTTGTGGTGGTGATGGTTACTTTGTGAATCTGCCTTGTAGTGAGGCTCAATATATCATTTGGTTATTTCACTACCTACCTCCCCTTGTGACTTCCTGCAGTTTGGGAATCTTACTTTTGCTTTTGTTACTTGGCTTGTGAGGAATCTGTGCACTTCCTGCAGTTTGGTATTGTGCCCCTTGTGACTTCCTGCAGTTTGGGAATCTTACTATTGCTATTGGTACTTGGCTTGTGAACATTGTGAGAATTGTGAAACATGTGTTGTGCATTCTGTGCACTTGGTTGCAATCTGGTATTGTGCATTCTGTTTGTGTGCAATCTGCACTTGGACAAAAAAGGCGATGACGAATGGTTTTTAAAACCGAATGCCATGGCAAAGTGATATTTTTATCACTTTGCAACCTTCATTATCCGAGCCTAAAACTTTTTTATAACTTGTGCAAATGGTTTTCTAAATCGGCGATGATGATTACGTGTTAATCTGAGCCTTTGTGCAATCTGCTTGTGTGCTAAATGCAAGTGTGCAATCTGCTTGTTGCTTATAACTTGTGTGCTTATGCACTTGGACAAAAACTAGTTGTGTGCTTATGCACTTGGACCAAAACTGCTTGTGTGGAATACTGCTTGTGTACTAATTTCGGCGATGATGATTGTTAATCTGAGCCTGTGTGCAATCTGCTTGTGTGCTAAATGCAAGTGTGCAATCTGCTTGTGTGCTTATGCACTTGGACCAAAACTGCTTGTGTGCTTATGCACTTGGACAAAATTTAACAAAAAAATACACAAAGTGATATCAAAATAAAAACAGCAAACAGACAAAAAAAAAATAAAAAAATAAAAAAATAAAATAAAAAAAATAAAAAAAAGTACCATGAACAATACCATGAACAGTACCCCAGATGGGTAGACCAGGTTTGGCAGAAGGGGTAGACCCCGTTAGTTTAGGGCAACCCTTTACATATTATCCGATTTTAGCTTGTTTGTAATACGTCATGTCATCACAAAATGTTGAGGTGGATCCATGTCATCACAAAATGGTGAGTTGGATTTACGACGTGGCATGGTGGCTTGTCATGCTCTCTTCTCATATATAGTCAGTATTGCAAAACAATGCCTACAAGGCCGATTAATCGCCGTATAGGCGTTACAAGGCCACCAACCTTTTCAATTTGTGTAAATTGGTCAAACAAATCAGTCAACCGTGGTTAACGACGGTTAATGACGGTCAACGGTGGTCAAACTTGTCCAAAACCTGCAAACTTTGTCGGAAATACCCAAAACTCGCCATAAAATTGTTTAATAAGTTATAGTCGGTGTTTATATCTATTACAAGATTTTTTTAAAGAAAAATCTTGCCAAAAATACCTAAAATTTGCCGGAAATAGCTAAAACTTGCCAGAAATACAGAAAACTTGTCGAAAATGCCAATCCGATTAATCATCTATTAATCCCGCCTAGATCGATTACAAACTACAGACGGGTCGACCGCCCGACTAACGATTCACGATTTTTGCAACCTTGTGTATAATAGAGATTAATTATGAAATTAGAGGAGATACGAAATTAATCAAAAAAAGACAAAAAAAAATATAGAAATTAATTTATCTCTTATTATAAAATAATTAGAAAAAAATGGGTTGAAAATGAATTATCGGAATTATTTGTTCCTTAATTGGATTTCAGTGTATACATGACCTCCGATTCGTCAAAACTTATGTTGCTGATATTACTAAGGCCTCTTGGCCCAGTGGTATGTAAATGGCCTATCAATGTAGAGGTTGTGGGTTCAAGTCTCTTTTGAGACATGTGAGATAGGAGGTGTAGGTTGTAAAAGTTTGCCGTTAAAAAAAAAAAAAAAAAAAAAAAAAAAAAAAAAAAAAACATGGATCTTGTATATATGTCAATTACGCAATCAAAAAAGTTCAAAAAAAAAAAAAAAAAAAGAACACAATCAAAATTTGATATACTTTAACGAGAACACTTGAACAAAATAATTTTATTGGTATGGAATTTTTATTTAGCGTTTGCAAGTAGTACATCTACAAACAGAATCGAAACCCCAAGAACCTACCGCGCATCTACCATTAGTTCCACCTATAGCTTCACACTTCTTAATGCAACAACTTGTTGGGCATTCATGGTAACACCCCCCTAGCGTTTCCTCGCTGCAACTAGCAGCCATACTCAAGTTCGTTGCATCTATCTGCAAATTACCAACATGGTCTGTTGGAGCCAAATCCCTTGCCATCAAGGTACAAATTTGCTGAGAAACTGCATTCATAGATCAATACATCAACATTCAAATAAATAAAACATATGTAAAACACAACTTCAAAATATAATGCTATAAATGACAAATTAAATTACCTAGCAAACATAAGAGGATGGTCATTTTCTTGCTCAACATTTTGGAGCTAAAATTAGTTTGGCAGACGTTTTTATAAGTTGCAATGGAAATTGATGATATGGATTAACTGGTTGATATGCGATCCTTTTATAGGCATAAAATTTAAGTTGGTCATAAGATTAATGAATGGAATTACCATAAAGGATATTGATTTACTCATGTTGAAGCTAAAAACAGCTGTCACGTTGGGGAAATGTTTTTATTCGCTAAATAAAATATAAGATATTTAATTACCATAAAGGATATTGATATACGGGATATTTGATATAACGATGTTTTAATAGGAATGTATTTAGGAGGAAGACATCGGCGAGAATAAAAATTAAAATGAGCCAGCGCCAAACATAGCCTTACTAGCATGGTGCCCGCGCAATGCGACGACAGGTACCTTATGACTATATTTTGTGACGAACAAATGTTATTAGCTTACACTTTTTTTCTAATAATAATTGTACAAATAAATGATAATTTAAGTTAAAATAAGTTTTTAACAATAACAATGCAAACCATTTCTTATCCAAAATAAACATAGGGTCCAAATGAAAGAAAGGAACATATGTAGCATCTTTGAAATATAAGTTAAAATAGACGTCATTACAAAAAGATATATAATTTGGCATAAACACATCCAATTATTGATATGTATCATTAGTTGCAACGTCTTTATTTGTAGATATCAGGGTACTGGTGCGTTGAAGCAACGAATACCCTGTAACTAAAATCATCGGCGATCAAAATTTTTTGATTTGTAATTTTTCTTTTGCAATAACTGTACCGACGAGAACACTTTTATGTTTTAAGCGATAACAAATTATTGCGTATAAAAGTAGTAAAGTATACACATGATATTATGGGCCAACATTGAGGTGATAGATAATATTACAGAAGTAGGATGTTCAAAATGGTGATTGCTTGTAGTCAGGGGTGGAGCTATGTTGTAAATAGTGGTGGGAAAGGCCCCCGATAAGCCTCAAGCAGAGTAGCTAAATGGGTAGAAAAAATGGTTCAATTTGTTGCCAAAAATCATAATGCCCTCAACTCAGAAAATAAAGTGCCCTCTACTAGAAGGCAAAACAACATTTGCATCTTGATTTCTTGTTTATGAAATAGTGAGATGGAAAAGAAATGGTGGAAATGGGAAATAGGGAGGTGAAGTTGAAGAAGAAAGATATTGTTTTAGATTTGGGAAAGTAGATGACAGTAAGTAATTAAATATAATAAAATATCTATCTACTTATAATTGGTACTACTTGGCACTTTAAATTAGGCTATCTATACTAGGGCTGCAATCAAGTCAAGCTTTTATCAAGTAACTCGAGCTCGAGCTTGAGCTTGGCTCGATCGAGTCAAGCTTTTATCAAGCTCAAGCCCAAGCTCAAGCCCTAAAATTAGCTCGAAATATTTAACAAGCCAAGCTCAAGCTTTGGATAGCTTGGCTTGAGCTCGTATCAAGCTTTTATCAAGCTTTAATATAGATATTTTCATATAAATTTCATATAAGTTATTAGGAGCAAATTTGGTTATTAAGCTAATTATAATTTATAAAGGCTTAGTTCGTAAATATTGGATAATGTATTCTAGAAACCTTCAACCCTACCAAACGTCCAAACGATTTGTATTCTAATGATCTAATCGAAGCGTTTCCTCAATCTCCTCCACTCATTCAACCACCAAGTCCAAAGTTTCTATTTTTTTTTCCAGAAGTATTCGTAAGTTCAGTTATCGATTTATCATTATCAAGATTTTTAATTTAATAATCTTAAGTGTTGCATCATCAATCTATATTATATACATGTATCTGTGTTTTTTATCTTGCCATTGTTAAGTGTTAGCATCATCAATCTATTTACGCAAGTACTCCATATGTAAATATTTACGCAAGTATTACTTAATATTGTGTTTCTACTGTTGCTTAGTTAAAATACATATACTTATTGTTGAGTTTAGCCATTAAATAAAATATTTTTGTATTCATTCAAGCTTTTCAAGCCAAGCTCAAGCTTTGCTCGAACCTACTCAAGCCAAGCTCAAGCCTGGATGATGAAAGCTTGACAAGCTATCAAGCCAAGCTCAAGCCAAGTGTTTTTCTTTCAAGCCAAGCTCAAGCCTTGTTGAGCTTGAGCTCGGCTCGACTCGATTGCAGCCCTAATCTATACTACTTATAATGGAAAAATGGTAAAAGTGAAATGTTGAGTTTTCAACAGGAGAGAGAAAAATTATGTAATTAATACTCTTATTAAAACACCCCATTACTTAAAAGTACAATGAGTTATTCACATTGTACAACCAATTAAAAATATATCTACCAAACTAAATACAACCAATTAAACAATTAATACAAATAACAAACCGGGTTGACCCGGGACGCTTCTAACCCGACGGGTTGAACCGGTTTAATTTGACCCATTTTTTACCCAACCAAGCAAGTTGACCCGATTTAAATCGACAAATTTTTCTACCTGAATGGTTCAACCGGTTGAACCACCCGGGTCGAACCGGGTTTCAAAACATTATGTTTAATTCTCAAATCTTCAATCTTTATATCTACCAAATTAAATACAACCAATTAAAACAATTAATACAAATGACAAACCGGGTTGTCCCGGGACGCTTCAAACCCGACGGGTTGAACCGGTTTAATTTGACCTGTTTTCGACCCAACCTAGCAAGTTGACCCGGTTTAAATCGACAAAATTTTCGACCGGAACGGTTCACGCTTCAAACCTGACGGGTTGAACCGGTTTAATTCAGTGTTGCAAAAATCGGCTGAGGCGGCCGATTAATCGGCGATTAATCGGCCTCGGCCCTGGAACTTGTAGGAAATTCCAAGGTAATCGGCCGAGTCAAGAAAATCGGCCGATTAATCGGCCAAAAATCGCAACTCGGCCCCCGAACGCCTCGGGACCGATTCACGATTTTTGCAACATTGGTTTAATTTGACCCGTTTTTGACCCAACCAAGCAAGTTGACCCGGTTTAAATCGACAAATTTTTCTACCGGAATGGTTCAACCGGTTGAACCACCCGGGTCGAACCGAGTTTCAAAACATTATGTTTAATTCTCAAATCTTCAAACTTTATATCTACCAAATTAAATACAACCAATTAAAACAATTAATACAAATGACAAACCGGGTTGACCCGGGACGCTTCAAACCCGACGGGTTGAACCGATTTAATTTGACCCGTTTTCGATCAAACATAGCAAGTTGACCCGGTTTAAATCGACAAATTTTTTGACCGGAACGGTTCAACCGGTTGAACCACCCGGGTCGAACCGGGTTTCAAAACATTATGTTTAATTCCCAAATCTTCAAACTTTTATTATTTTTGATTTATAACTTATAAAAAAAATTTTATCAATAAACTATCTGTCGCTATAAAATCCCGTTGCTATGCACGGGTACTCGTCTAGTATATATATACCTTTTAGGGTGCGTTTGGTTTAATACTTTGAAATGGATTTAAGTTTGACGTGACAATAATTTGTTATGTAGTTCATTCTTTAAATAAAACTAGCAGGGTTCCCGCACGATGCAGCTGCGGGCACCTTGTAATTTAATTTTTTCGATTAATAATTTATTTTATTTGTACGTTTTTTGGCAATAGCTTTACTGATTAGTTTTTTATAGCAAAAGTTTGATGAAATTTTGCTTTGTTTGTATTATTTATTTATTATTTATTTTATGTTTTTTTTTTAGTAGTTTGTTTGGTTTGTACAATATGTGAACATATTTTAGTTTATTATGTTCTTTTTGACAATAAATTTACGGATATCAAAAATTTCGTTTAGCTTGTGTCCGTTCGGGCTCAAGCCCGTTTGACCCGTGCCCGTTCGGGCTCGAACCCATTTGGCCCATTGCCTGTTCGGGCTTAAAAATTTGTATAATATGCTTTATTTTTTGTATTAGTGACATTTATTGCAGGAATTGTGTTTAAGTTGGTTGTACAATATGCTTGATAATTTGTATTTCTTATGTAAGAGGTGTTTTAATAAGTGTATTAATTCTATTTATTGACTATTTAATTAATTGTATTTAATATACATAATGATCAATTTTAAGTCATTAATTTTAAATTTTAATGGCAAAAACAAAGTGATGTGTACTTTAAGCTTCTAAACTTGTAAATGTCTAATTATATTTCATTTATGGTATTAATTGTCTAATTGTGTTTGAATCACTTGTACTTTAAACTTCTAAACTTGTAAGGCTTAATTTTAAGTATTCTAATTATAGTAGTCATTTATGCATTATAAGATAGTTAGATAAATGATAGATTGAATCAAATTTCATTCCACATTAATTTGGAGGGTTTGTCAAAACCCGTGAGACCCACCACTTTCTACTCTCACATACCATTTTTATTTAAATTTTGAAATGATATTTTATTACTATAATTTTATTATAAAAAACATTTAATAAATATATTTTCTCTCCCCAAATCCTAAATCAAATCCTATTCCAAACCCAACTATAAACCAAACAGCCCCTTAGTTTTTTACTTGGTTGTTAATTTGTTACGTTATAGATCGATAAAATGAAGTCTTCAAATCTTAAGTTACGTTTTTATTCTCCAAACTAATTTACGCCAAGTTTTCTAAAGAGAACATTATATTGTTATTAAAAAAAGTGATTTAGAAAAGCCAATACTTTAATACATGTTTAACCATTTTCATCGTGTCTTAGTGTTAGTTGAGCTTATATATTGAGAATAGACAAGAAATGACTTGTTGTTATTTAACTTAAACTTGACGAAATAACACTTGTAATTGGGTCCAATTTATTAAAACCAGCTCGCTCATTTAGAATTTTATTAAAATAAGTGGTTTTCACGTTTAGTTAAAAACCGACCCAACTCACTTAGAAAGCTTTACTAAAAAAAATTAACCCGACCCGACATTAGCAAAATCTGTCACTTAGAAATACCTTCTATTTAGCATGTTGCCCCCTCTGATTAAAGTTTCTGGCTCCGCCACTGCTTGTAGTCACAAGTAGACACGAGACAGTGTAATAAGCTTCATTATATTTGTTACGGTGTAAAAATATAAATGTCATAATTACTTAAAATTATTATATATTATAAATATTTGCGGATTATCAAATTGAAAATGTATTTGTATAATTTAAAGAAATAAAATTACTACAAATATACACACCCTTTGAACCTTATTATTATTATTATTATTATTATTATTATTATTATTATTATTATTATTATTATTATTATTAATTTTTAATTCTTATTCGAAAATAGTTATTGTTATTATCATCTTGTTTGACTATTGTAAAGTTTTCAAGTACTTTGGACTTTTAAGTATGACTAAGGATCAAATGAGAAGAAAACTTAAAATGAGAAGGATGAGAAATAATTATAACTACATATTTGATATGTATCGACTTGAATTAGATGCATCCCTAGTCTTTTAGATGCACCATAATATATTTTCTAGCAAAAAATTAGATGCATATACATATATTAGATGCATTTCATCAAGTTAGACAAATCCTATACATTTTTCGTCCTCTGCGGGTCAAATTTGTTGTTAGTACTACTTTGCATCGTTTTCACTTCAAAATCACTTTCGAAACTAATTGGGATGCATCTAAATGAATAGAGATGCATCTAAATCAAGTCGATGCATCTCAAATGTGTGGTTATAAACTTATAATTATTTCTCATCCTTCTCATTTTAAGTTTTCTTCTCACTGGATCCTCTTTTAAGTATTACGTAAAGATGTTTATGTTTCAACTTTCAAGTACTGAATTCCATGTAGTGTACTAGTGTTATGTCAACGCCCCCAACCCCCGATGATGCAAGATATGAATTTGATAATGCTTATTTTTCTTATATGACTTTGGGGATTATGGAAGAATGTCTATGCATATATCGTAGTGATTTTCATTCCAATAACGTATGGGCCGGTAATGCCATTGCGATGAAGTCAAATGGTTTGCATTCTGTTATCTTCTCCATGAATCACGATTCTGAGCTAGTTAATATGGTTTGAAAATAGACTCTTTTTTTAGGACACAGAACCAATGTATATATGCCCTTTTTTAAGTTAAGTGCTTTTATTGTAACTATTTCACTCATTCTATTCAGCTAACCAAGGGATGCCCTTGAGTGCATGCAAGAGTTGATGTTGAAGTACCACATTGACGTGCCAGAGTTTCTTATAAGCATATGATTACATTTTTATAAAGGAAAAATGTGGTATGATATTTGTAGATGATTATGTTTGAATTCGGATTTTTGGTTTTCACATATTCCGTATGTCGTTTGAACTTTGAAATGTGCTGTTATGTTTTATATTACTATGATTTTTGTAAGGGATCTAATTATTCTCTTATGGTTACGAGATCTTAATTGTCATTTGGTTCTAGTATATATTCAACTTATTTTATTGCATCTTCTTGTTGCTTCAAATGGTTGAGTTTGTTAGGACTAGCTGTCAATAATCAATTGGGCACTTGTGCTCTCATCTTAGCCTAATGAACAAACTCTGGTTAGTTTATTCGCTACGAGCCATATTACAGATTAATTATTGTAATGTAGTAACATTCTTAAACATACATAATAAAATAACAACATAGGAAAACATATGGAAAGTACACAGACATAACCACACAATCATATCTCAAACACCGTTAACATAAAGAAACAACCGTATCTTGTTCAACTCACGAAAATGATGGTGTTATCGTGCACTCAATGAACAGAAGGGCATGTCAATGTTAGATTACGGACATTATTTTAGTAGTCGTATGTTAGGATCGAACTCGAGATCACGGGATTGCACACTTTACGTATGAGAGTTAAAGTTTAATAATTAAATGTAAAAGCTTATATTTAATTATTTATTACACAAATATATATAATGATTATTTAGTATGTAAGATAAATGACTAATGATCATTAGACGAATATAAGGAAAGAATGTGTATGATTAATTGGTAAGTCAAGAAGCATCCGGAAGCCCCTTGGGCCTTGATCCGATCGGCCAAACCAAAAAGGAGGGCACCTCCTTTGTTTTCTTGAGCTCCAAGTTTCATACACTATATATACAAGGCTTAGGGATTCATTGTTTGTATCTCTCGTGCACACACACAAACCCTAAACTTGTTTTCTTCTCCTTGTTTTTCTTGTAGTCGATCAAACAAACACCCTTAAAGGGTTGATCGATTATCTTTATTAAACAAAAGGTTTTGGTTTAATTTTGTGTTCTAAAAAACTAGCATTACTTTAACTTGTTTTAGTACGTGTGTACAAGAACGTGATTCAAACATACTTTTGTTTGATTCTTGGATTGAATTACAAAAGAGGTAAGGGGTAATTCTTATAATCCACATAAACCCTTATTAGGGTTCTTGATTTGAAGATTGCTTTATTGATTCTTGTTCGGTCTAGAATCACAAAGGTATGTTTACTATTTATTATTGATTAATTAATTACATGTTATATGATCTTGTTATAACGCTTTCGCATATGCTTACTTGATGTGTTTGGTTTATTTATATATGATTGTCATGATATTATAATTCCAACAGTGGCATCTAGAGCCGTTATAATGTGTAATTAATTATCGAAACGCATAAAAATTGAATCTTGATTCGTTTAGTTACATGTTTTTAGGGTTTTTTGATTCCTAACCCTAAATTTTTAATTGGGTCGATTTAGACCTTTTAGGGTTTTAGGGTTTTGGTTTTGATTTTTTTTTTAATATGATTAGAAACCCTAGGATGTCATGTAATTGGTTATGCGTTTTAGTAAACGATCTTGGTGCAATATGTTAATTGTTAAGCATAATCCATGAAAAAGTGCATATTTGCATGAATTTTATTGTGTGATAATTTAAATGGTTTAAATTGGATATATGAATTAATTGTTAATTTATATCAAAACATGTAAATTTATTAATAGATGTTGAATTGGGGAACACTCCAATATTAAGTAATCAATTATGTGCTATGTGGTATTTGTTTAGTTTTGGCTTACGCAATCGATTTATCGATGTATGTGGCTCTTTTTCCTAGAAGAAGAAAGCCTTGATTGAATAAATACGTTATACACCTAGACTTGATTATGAATAGGACTATTGAATAAGATTTGCATGTGGCTATATGTTTCATACATATTTAATTGTTATGTTATGTATATGTTTATTTAGTTGTTTTATTTTTTATTTTTTATTACTTGTTTTTGTTTATTATTATGTTTGACATGTTTATAGACGAAAAGGGTAATTTTTTGAATAGAAAAATAATATGGACTAAATAAATGGCGAAATTGTTTTGGTTTTAAGAGTAAATTTCAAAGGATTGGTTGATTGATGTTTTTGTACATAGTGTGCGAAAGGCGGACCGAAGGTTGCCATCCAATGTACTTATAGAGAGGGGTTTTTAAAGCTCATGCACCTACCGGTTCTCTACAACTGCTTGGTTGCCGACTCTAGACTTACCTATATCACTATATTACGTACATTGTCATCTTAAGGGTGAATTCACCACAATTCCACAATGATTATCCGAAACACTAAGCCTTAGGGCTTATGCAAAAGTACGATATAGTAGACGATAATTGTTGGTAATTCTTTAATTGGTGAACCCGATACCTCAATCAAAACTTTGTTATTTTACTCTTAGTAAATTGGTAATAAAAATGTTTTATAAAACCAATGTTATGAAGTTGTATGCATGCTTCTTCATACATTATTTTGATTACACGTCAAAATTTAATACCCTTATAAATTAAGTCGAATGCCATCTAATTAAGAACACTTGAAGATGTAATTTACGTCATGTGAGAACTTGGTGAGATTAT
Source organism: Artemisia argyi (assembly GCA_030686995.1). Lineage (NCBI taxonomy): Eukaryota > Viridiplantae > Streptophyta > Magnoliopsida > Asterales > Asteraceae > Artemisia > Artemisia argyi. The sequence goes on along the minus strand of CM060698.1, from coordinate 76,744,733 downwards.
AATGGAGAGGTAAATTTCATAAATTCATTGCTAGCAGATCAACTGATGTGATGGATTTATGAGTTTGCAGTTTTTAAGTTATATGACTTAAATTGAGTAGGAAGTGAGATCTTGGACTCAAGGCATTAAGATGGGGATCAAACATGCTTACATTACAAAAGTTTTGTGATTGTAAATCCCATAAATCTAGGAATTGCAATATGATATTGGCAATTATTGTTCGACAATTACCTTGTTGAATACTATCATTACTAGCAGATCAACTGATGTAATGGTACTATGTCAATTAGGATCCTAGCTTTAAGAAAATACTATGGTTTATATGAATATTTACCAATGGCTATTTTATTTTCTTAAAGATCTAATTATCGAAAATACTGAAATTGAATTTTGTAATTCGTTTTAATGTATTAATGCAACGTTCAAACCATAAACGCACTTTGGGCTTTGGTAAATTGATCTAGTTATGTTTTCAAACAAATGTTTGATTAAGAAATATTTACTTAAAAGACAAAAGAGGTCTCCTTTCTATGAAGGAAGAGTGAGACACAATCCTATTCCTTTTCATGAATGAGAAAGGATAATAGGAATATTAGATATGTCAAAATTCTAATATAACTCATAGCAAATTTTTAATGGTTAAGAAAATTGCATACATTTTTCATAGGGATTTTATCATCCTCATTCGGTGATTAAATTCTTAGTAACAAATATGATATTTGGTTAACAGAAAATTATGTATGACATTTTATGAGTTATTATAATTAGAAGCTAGACTAATTACCGCATAATGTTTAAAAACAAACTAGTTGTTTTGACTATTTTAAAGGTACTACATACATTGTATGATGGTAGACCTATTAAGGAAGAAATTGCATGCCCAATTTTTCAAGTTAATAGCATTTGGTGGATAGTCCATCATTTACGTAGTAGAATACACTATTTAGTGCATAAGTAATTGTTACATATGTATATTCAAAGGTGTAGGAAAGTTAAAAACACACTATTTTCTTTCACTGGATACGAAACATTTACAATGTTGTCAAATTCAGTGGGAGTAATGTGTACTTATTACTGAATAAGGAATTATTGTAATGATCTTTAATTCAGTGGAAGTTACAAGCTTTGACATCTTGATAGCTAAAGAAAATTACTTTCCAAGTGTAGAAACTCATATTTTTAAGGATAGTCTTGTACGTTTCCTTACTAGACATTGTTGTTCTACATCTACTTGTTATGCTTAAATCTATGACACAATCATATTGATCACATAAACAAATGCATGGCATGTTGTTTATCAACTATATGAGGTTGTTCCATGCACAAGTGGGAGAAATGTTATCTTTAATGTGTGCAAGAAACAACTCATAAAGATATGATTTAATGGATTCTCTTGACTACAAGGTAAGAGAATAATGTTCTAATATGAATTATACTAAGATAATTCTAGAAACAATTGGTGTTACAATTTATGTTATGTGAGAGCTTAGCTAGATTGCAACAACAAGGTGAATTTCATATTTCATTACTAGCAGATCAACTGATGTAATTGAACTATGAGAATTTGCAGTTTCTAAATTATAATAATGTTCTAATATGAATTATACTAAGCTAATTCTAGAAACACTTGGTGTTACAATTTATGTTATGTGAGAACTTAGCTAGATTGCAACAACAAGGTGAATTTCATATTTCATTACTAGCAGATCAACTGATGTAATTGAACTATGAGAATTTACAGTTTCTAAATTAGATATCTATTAGAACATGTGTCAATATGTTATCAAGACTACTTTAATTAGTATATTTATGAATTCAAGGAATGACATAAATTAATTAAGTAATCTAATGCTACTTCAATCTGAATATTTATGTGTTCTTTGAATGACATAAATAAATGAAGAAATAATGTTATTTACATTATTATGAAGTAATAAATTAACTTGAAATTACTATTGAAACCAAAAGATGGTGTTCATAATTACTTTAGTTAAACATGTTTATGTTTCATTGTAAAGATATAAACATAAAGTCTTTTAATTGTTACAAGGCTTATAATAAAGTAAGACGTTATCTTGTTGTGTTTTTTTAATTAAGACATATACATGAAGTTATTAAATTGTTAAATAACTTATAACGTATAGTGGGATTATAACAGTTTATGTTTTCTTGTAAAGACATGGACATGAAGTGACTTTGTAAAAAGTACTTGTGTTATAAAGCATGTAATTGGCTTGAAAATTATTATACCATTAAAATGAATTAGTTGGTAAATAGACAAGTCAAAAAGAAATATGGTTATCATATATATTGTTAGATTGTCTTACAATATTGATACTAATGAAATACCAAATGTTTATGATATGTTCAGTTAGGAAAATCAAACTCTAGTTATATTGTTTGATTAAAGATAACTATGACTTCTTTTCTTCCAAAAGTTATCAAGGTTAGAATGTTGAGTATGACTTGGACATATTTAAGTAAACTCCAACATAGAAGATTAATAAGACATTATCATATGATGGAATGTGATGAATATGATGAATCACATTAAGTCTTAAATTGAAGTTCTAAATTGATTAACTGCTTATGAAGAGGTTATTAACAAAGTAAAGTTAGGAACTATCAATAAGTATTTGTAATATCTCAAAAGAGAACATTGTAGTGTTTCTTTATTTGCTAAGTATTTAAAGATAGTCTTTAAATTACTAAAAGCAAGTGGGAGTTTTGATCTTTAAAAGATAAAATTACAAGATACATAATCTTCTAAAATACACTAGTAAATATCATGATGAAGTTTGACATTTGAATGTTAAATCTCAACATGATAATAAAGTTTGATATTTAAATGTTAAATCTCAAGATGTTGGAATTCTCATTCATAGAATAGAAATATATCTAAGATATTTGATGAATATGCTGAGGGTTATGATTTACAGGATTATTGTAAACCTGATAATCATCATGCTACATTACCAATTATGAAATTGGGTAAAGTACACATGCTATGAATGATTAAGATGCTGTCCATAAAGATAATCATTTAAAAAAAAAAAACTTGGTTTATCTTAATAGTTAGACTAGAAAATGAAGATGAGTTTCTTTAAAGATATGGTAACCCTTGTGGTTTAAATCTTTGTATAGAAATCATATGGACAAAATTGTGCACATATTTAATGTATGTTTTATGAAAAGATTATTAATCACACTTAAGGAATTAATTGTGATTGAATATTCTTTTCTAAATACATTAAATATATATATATATATATATATATATATATATATATATATATATATATATATATATATATATATATATATATATATATATATATATATAAAGATTATGATTGTCATATTTATGAAATTGACAATGGAATATCAAAACTCTTTCTTGAGTGATTACTTGAGCGAGGACGATAAGTAATCAAAAGGAGTTTATGAATTCAAATAAATCTTTGAAAGTGTACAAGGTGCAATAATCCATGGATGGATATATGCATGCATTTAGAAGATTAATCTTATGTTTAATTTTTAAATTCATGTTTTGATTTATAATTGAAATAAGATAATTTCTAAGTATTCCTAAAAGCTAGTGGGAGTATTATGTTTAATTTCTTAAATCATATATGTTGTAGAACATATAAAAAGTAATATTCCATATAAGTAAATGTTAAGTATTAGAATGGAATGAAACTTTACTTGTAAGATTTAGAAAATAAGACATACAACCTTGGAATGAATATTGTTGAAACATGAGCGGTAAATAAATCTAATATAACATGATATATTATTTAGAAAGTCTAAATAGATATGTATGGCATGAATAAAATCTAAGTATAACTCATAGATTTTTCATGTACATCATGTTTTGTTGTATCATGCTTGATTACAAGATGATTTGGCAATATTAACATCTAATTAAAAGTTATTAGATAACTTGTGTAATATTCTAATAAAAAAATATGTTTGATTATAGAATTACATCCTAAATCTGGAAAAGCTTCCAAATTCTATAAATGAACAATTTTTCAATTGTTGTGAAAATTGTTATAGCCAACAAACTTGAAAGTTTGAAGGGCATCAAATATTACACAATAGATATTAATGTTTACAGGAAGTTTTAATAGCATATTGTTGTAGCATACAATGATGCTAATGAAATTGAGATGACACTCAATACTAGTTGTGGTAAGGATTTCATCCTTGACTATATATACTAGTTGTGCTTACTAAAAGCATAGTTGCATTATACATTAAGAGAATAAGAATACTTCAAACTTTTAAATGTTTGAAAGTTTGATTATCATAAATTGGTAGTTAAGGATGTCACACATTTATGAAATATGGCATTATCAAAATAGTTAAGTATGCATATACAAGAACTTCAATAATTGAATTCTTGAAATAAGTATTTTTAAAATTCCAATAGATCAAAGTTGGATGATTTATGCCCTGTCAACAAGTATGAATGTCATTACTTGAGACATAATTCATCAACAAGAGTTATCATGCATTGATCTATTTAGTATTTGGATAAGGGATGTTAAACAATTATTATAATAAATTAAAATACATGGTATGTTTAATTTATAACATATTGTATCCCATATTTGTATATTTAATCCATGAATAAATGTTATTCTAAATTGTCCGTTGTCAGTTAATAATATGGGAGTATTATTAAATCAAGACAAATCTGAAGGTTGGTATAATATACTTAAAGTATATTGATGCGTAGTCATGCCATTTCAGATGATATTCAATGATACCGAATATAGGACTTATCCCAACTACATGATGTTATTTTATGGATTTTGTTATTAAGTAAATCATGAGAAGTTATCCTCAGACTTGAGATGCAAGATAAGTGTCATGAATGTAGTACATTTTTGTGAAACAACTTAACGCTATACGTAACTGGTAGTCATAAGGGTTGTTTTCAAAAGTGTTACAAAGTTTGTGGGTTTTGCTTGTAGTCAAGATAGAATTTGTTCTTTCAAATTTATTTTTGGAGTTTAATACTGTTGGGCCCCTCGTAGGGTTGGTAAGATGTATGTGTGGCCACACCCAAGATCTCCCCTGAATATGTTCAGAAGATTTGGTAATCTTGCTCAATCACAAACAACGAGAAACAGAATGGTTAATTAAGGAATGACTTTAATCCATATCCTTATTGACATGGTATTAGAAACAAAAGGATAATAATAATGAGAAATCATTAAAAGGTTTTTCCAGGAGCCTTACTCGAGATTGTACTAGAGGCATCGAAGTGTTGCTAGACGCTAACCGATGTGATTACACTATTAAAATATGTCCAAGTGGGAGCTGTTAGATTATGGACATCATTTCAGTAGTCGTATGTTAGGATCGAACTCGAGATCACGGGATTGCACACTTTACGTATGAGAGTTAAAGTTTAATAATTAAATGTAAAAGTTTATATTTAATTATTTATTACACAAATATATATAATGATTATTTAGTATTTAAGATAAATGACTAATGATCATTAAACGAATATAAGGAAAGAATGTGTATGATTAATTGGTAAGTCAAGAAGCATCCGGAAGCCCCTTGGGCCTTGATCCGATCGGCCAAACCAAAAAGGAGGGCACCTCCTTTGTTTTCTTGAGCTCCAAGTTTCATACACTATATATACAAGGCTTAGGGATTCATTGTTTGTATCTCTTGTGCACACACACAAACCCTAAACTTGTTTTCTTCTCCTTGTTTTTCTTGTAGTCGATCAAACAAACACCCTTAAAGGGTTGATCGATTATCTTTATTAAACAAAAGGTTTTGGTTTAATTTTGTGTTCTAAAAAACTAGCATTACTTTAATTTGTTTTAGTACGTGTGTACAAGAACGTGATTCAAACATACTTTTGTTTGATTCTTGGATTGAATTACAAAAGAGGTAAGGGGTAATTCTTATAATCCACATAAACCCTTATTAGGGTTCTTGATTTGAAGATTGCTTTATTGATTCTTGTTCGGTCTAGAATCACAAAGGTATGTTTACTATTTATTATTGATTAATTAATTACATGTTATATGATCTTGTTATAACGCTTTCGCATATGCTTACTTGATGTGTTTGGTTTATTTATATATGATTGTCATGATATTATAATTCCAACAGTAAAGACATTGACCCACACTTCATTTACATGCCCACTGATATGCGAGGATGAGTTGTACTGTGCAATATAGAATACAAGCTTTTTTCTTCAGAAACCGAAATGTTTTTCCCATAAATTTTTTTTGTCAAGCTACAAGAAAGTGATGATTTTTCTTTATATATGTTACTGTATTATTTTCAGCAAAACCCGGAAATGTTCTAACTGCTATACAACGGCTTTTCCAGTTGGAAATATATGTAAATTTAATTGCGGGGAAGGCATTGGAGGCTTTGATGGAAGATACATGTTTACCAAATAGTCTAAACCATTTGATGTTGATGTGAGTATAGTAAAGTGAGGTTTTGTTATTTGTAATTTAGTGTTATCTTCATTGCAATTTTTAACTTGGTTTCCAGCATGTATGTTTCTTGTTTGTATCAAAAAAATGCATGGATTGCCTATAATTATAAAAGTAAAACCTGTGAATCCGTCATGAGTAGATTTATTGAAGGAGGTTCCACCCATGACTCGAGTAGATATCCAGGACGATTCGTGGTAGAGTCGAATCTCGGGTATTGATGGTAAAACCGAGTACTGAGGGGATACAGTTGCATTCACATAATAGTTTATAAATGGAGTAATACACACATATTTTACCCATTTTTTTGTGTTTGATAATATTTGATGTTTGTATGTGTGTATACACTTGAGTATATTTTGCAAGTGTTGCTCTATGTGTCATATGCAACTATTTATATTAGAAAAAGTCGTGATTTAGTCTGATAGTAATACTATTCAATAACTATAACTAAATAATTTGCATGTAAAATTAGCTGATAATTTGAATGTATACTAACTACATTAACAAGGTGTTAAACTCAATAAAAATTGAAAGGGTTCATGAATTAATGAATACAAAGACTTTCACATAAAATTCTTTACTGTATACTGAAAACATGCCAGTAGAAAAAAGTCGTTTTTTATATGTAACTTGTGTCTCAATCATATGAATTTGTGGCACTGTTTTGTAAATGATTATGCTAAAACCTGGATTTCCACTTATCTCCTATTCCCTACGTAACAAGAATTCTGCAGTTGTTATTTCAACATTTTATTCACAACTCACAAGAATTCTGAGACGAAACGATGTATTACCAATACCTCGTTGGCATTTAATTTGGCAATGCCCAACTCAAGGGAGGATTAGACAAGGCCCAATCAAATTGGCCCATTTAAAGTTCATTTTCATGCCCTACTCTCATGATCATAAATTTTAATCATATTCAATACTGCGGTTCGTTTTAAGCGTGAATTGAAGGTACGTGGAGTTTTTATAGTTAACGAGACGACATGCAGAACCCGTGCTACGCACGGGCTAATAATCTAATTGTTAATCGTGTATTCTTTCTGTATATTGGCGAGTGTATACTTAATTATGGTTTAGTATATCGTATGAAATGTTTTAACTTTCTTGTATAAAAATTGAAAGGTGTTTGTTGTTGTTTTGGTTTTGTGGTGTTGTATTCTATATATGGGCTTTTGGTTATTAAGTTGTGATGGCTTTGTTTCTTTTGGCCTATTACTTATTTGCATGATAAAAAAATGGTTTTGTTTCTTTTGGTCTATTACTTATTTACTTAGCCCTACAATACTTGTCTATTAGATGGTTTTTGCATGATAATATGAAGCACACGGGGTTTATCTAATTTGTTATAGTTTAATGTGCGTTAAATATTTTCTTTATTAATTTTGTAAGTTAAAGTTTGTGTAATAATGTATATATAATAATGACACATAAACTGTATAAAAATCGTTACAAACCTTTTTAGCTTCATCTCATTTTAATGTACAACTAATTTTATTGAAAATTAACATTATAAAGTCTAACTAATATTAATAAATCTTATCAATAAACTCGATTCTAAATAGCTAACTAAATGAATATTAATTAACACATTATTAATAATACCTAAAACCAGTGTTGCAAAAATCGGCCTACAAGGCCGATTAATCGGCGATTACAAGCTGAACGGCCTTGGACCTTGGAGCGAATTACAAGGTAATCAGCCAATTAATCGGCCTTGGACCTTGGAATCGGCGATTAATCGGCCAAAAATCGCTACACGGCCCTCGACCGCCTCGGGACCGATTCACGATTTTTGCGACATTGCCTAAAACCTTTGGACTCCACTATCATATCTTAACATAATTTTTTTTAATTTACAAATGGGTTTGAGCAAAAATTATATACTTTTTCTTTTATATTCATTATTCAAGTTGCATGCTTACGTAAACTAATCATGCTAAAAAGTATCATTTAACCATTTAAATGTTGCTTTACATACATGCTCGTGCACATTTTCTTTAATCAATTCGCACATGTGAGCTACATCAATAGAAAATACACATAAATTACTTGTATATGAAAATGCATTAACATAATACATACATACATATATATATATATATATATATATATATATATATATATATATATATATATATATATATATATATATATATATATATATATATATATATATATATATATATATATATATATATATATATATATATTACATTAAGTTAAATCATCAATTATTCTTGCAACCTTTTCAACTTCATCTCGATCCATAACCGAATTTTAATTGTATACTAATTACTAAATATCATGTGATAAATTTCAGCAAGCCTTGCACTTCCATCTCGATGTTGTATATACTTCACATTAAATGCACCGGTTTTGTTTTTCGATAAAAGTTTTGTTGGGAATTATTCTATCAGTTACCACGGCTAGTGAAGAAGTTACAACTGCAAGAAGATTGTACTTGCAGTGGAAACTCATTACCACTGCAAGAACAAATATTACCACTGCTCACTTGTTAGCTGTTAGAGAAATGCGTATTGATAAACATAGAAAAGATTTTGTGTATATCTTATTCTATTAGTATTATATTTATCTTGTACAAGAGGACTCCTTGTTCTATAAAAGGAGATCCTAGATGATAACTTAGATATACGTTTTCTTAGAGCTTCAAGGTGTAACCCTAGTGATATCTCAGATCACTCGTATTATTATTATTAATAATATTGGAGCTAGTTGTTTTGTTATATTCATTGTTCACACATTAATCTGTTTCACTTACAATTAATCTTCTAAGTATCATTAAGTAGATTCCGCATACTTAGTGATATCACTCAAAGTATCATTATCAACACAAGTTCAAGGTGTACACGATCCAACAAGTGGTATCAGAGCGAGGCTTTGATATTTTGATTTAGAAGATCCAATGGCAGATTCAAAAGATACAATGGAGACAGAAACAAGCCAATCTAATATTGCTGCAAAGCTTCCCAAGCTTAAAATTAATGACTTTGAGATGTGGAGGCTTATGATTGAACAATTCTTTATGGTTCAAGACTACACATTATGGGAGATCATAACGTGTGGAAATTCATTCAAACCTGGTACAACTGTTGAGACAGTTGGTGGCAAGCCAGTAACAAAAGTAAATGCTGGTCCAGTTACAAATGATGAAAGAAACCAACTTAAGAATGATTTGAAGGCTAGAGGTTTGCTATTGATGGCTCTACCCAGAGAACAAGTCCAGGCTTTTACCAAATACAAGGATGCAAAGACCCTCTTTGATGAGATATGTGAAGTATTTGGTGGTAATGACTATACCAAGAAAACTCAAAAGACTTTACTGAAGCAGACCTATGAGAATTTCGGCTCATCAAGCAATGAATCTCTTGATAGCATATTCACAAGGCTACAAAAGATTGTAACTCAGCTGACTGCTTTTGGAATAGAGGTAGAAAAGGAAGACCTCAATCTTAAATTTTTAAGAAGTTTACCTGCTGAGTTTGATACAAATGTTGCTGTATGGGAGGACAAGTCAGATCTTGAGACAATGAAGCTTAATGATGTGTACAATAACTTCAAAGTTATTGAACAAAGACTTAAGAAAGCTGGCAAGTTAAAGACAAGTTCTGCAGGAGTTGCACTCATATCATCATCAGGTAATGACAGTTCTGATGATGAAAGTGACAGTGATGATGACAGTGGTAACATGATTGTTTCCACTGGTAATGGAAATGTTTCCACTAGGAGCTCAAAGAAGCAGATTGCAGGACTAAGTGATGCTACTTTCTATGCCTTTATATCCAGCCATGTGGGTGGTTCAATCCTCAATCATGAGGACTTGGATCAAATTGATGAAGATGATATGGAGGAGATGGACATCAAATGGCAGGTAGCATTGCTCAGCTTAAGATCAAAGAAGTTCTGGAAGAAGACAGGGAGAAAGATTCATATAAGTGGAGATGAGACTGTAGGTTTTGATAAAAAGAAGGTGGAGTGCTATAACTGTCACAAGAAGGGGCACTTTGCAAGAGAATGCAGAAAACCAAGGAAATCTGACAATAAGTCAACTTGGTACAAGAAGGAAAAGGCCAAAGAACCTACAACAGAAGAGCCAAAGGTGCTATTGGCTATTGATGGAGTAAGCTTTGATTGGAGCTTTATGGGTCAGAATGGAGAAGATGATACAGAATCTGCAATGCTAGCCACTGAGCATGCACTCATGGCTTTCTCTGACTCTGAGGTATATACTGATAATGCTTGTTCTAAAAACTGTAAGGCTGCTAAAGAGTTAGAGGTTTCTAAAACACAATATGATGAACTGATGCTAGATTTACATCATACTAATTATAATTTAGCAAATCATAAAAGAGGTCTAGGTGTTTTAGAAAAGCAGATAGAGCATTATAGGGCTAATGAATCTAAGTTCAGAGATGATATTGCTGTTTTAAAAAGAGACTTAGATTTTTATCTTGAAGTAAATAAAGCTCTTAGGGAAGAGATTGAGAAAGTTAAAAAGGCTAGTGAGAATATTGAGATTACTAAGAAAACTCTAGACCATCAATCCAAGAGCATTGACAAAATTTGGGAAGCCCAAATTGTGAGCAAAGCTAAATCAGGTCTTGGATACAATACTGTTCCACCACCTCTAAGAGGTGTTCCAGCACCTCCTGGTATTGATCTTGCTCACACAGGCTTAGAAGAGTTTCAGGATCCACCCATGACCTATGGACCAAAATTTGTTAAACCAGTTGAAACTGAAAAGGTTCAGGTTGAGGTTGAGACTTTTGATAGTGCTAGTGACTCATCTCTTAAAGATGAATGTTTGAATGTTGAGTCTAAAACTAGTGTTACTGAAAATGTTAAAGTTGAGGAGTGTAAAAGCATTCCTGAAGAAGTTAAAGAGAAGCCTAGAACACAGTCAAATTTCACTAGGTCTACTACTAGGTATGCTGAAATGTACAGGGATAGGCCTAAATCTCCTAGAGGTAACATGAGAAGTTGGAATCATGTTAAAACTAGACAGTTTGGTAGTGACTTTGTGTTTTACAATAAGGCTTGTCACATATGTGGTAGCTTTGACCATTTAGCTAAAGACTGTACCTACCACATGGGAAGAAGGGAAGTTTTTACAAGGGTGAATAGATCAAATTCTAATAAAATGACTCACCCAAATCCCCTAAGCAAAATGGTTCCCAGGTCTGTTATGCTTAACACTGGCATTAAACATGTTTCCACTGCTAGACCAGCAGTTACCACTGCCAGAAGTAATAACAGAGTTTATCCTAAGTCCCCTGTTACTTCTTTTGTTAAATCTTACCAAACAGGGAAAAAGACTTATTTTGAAAAGAATGATCACAAGAACCAAATGTGGAGACCAAAATTTACTAATCCAGCAGTTTCCACTGCTAGGCATGCAGTTACCACTGCAAGACCAATTGTTTCCACTGATGTTCAAAAGAAAAGGGTAAAATTGGGAAAAGCTGTTAAGGCCTCAGCTCGTTGGGAATGGAAACCAAAAGGAACAACAAACAATCCCAATGGTGTATCAATGACCTTTGATAGATATAATTATATTGATACACGAGGCAGATCCAAGTCATTTGTGGCTTGGGTCCCCAAAAGGTACTAATTCCTTTATATTGTGTGCAGGGACATTCAAAGACAAAAGAAGATCAAGGTTATTCAGATAGTGGATGTTCCAAGCATATGACTGGCAACAAGGCTTATCTTTCTAATTTCAAATCACTTGATGGGCAAGCTGTCAGTTTTGGAGGAGGAATTGGTGGAAAAGTTTCAGGCAAAGGTACTATCAAGGCTGGAAACTTGGACTTTGAGAATGTATACTATGTACCAGAACTCAAGTACAACCTCTTCAGTGTGTCACAAATGTGTGACAAGAAACACAGAGTTCTATTCTCAGAAGATGAATGCTTTATCTTATCTAAGGATTATAAGCTACCTGAAGAAAAAGACATTTTGCTTAAAATTCCTAGAAAAGGTAATCTATATAGCATAGACATGAAGAAGATAGTAGCTAAGGATGATGTTACTTGTTTACTTGCAAAAGCCACTCTGGATGAATCTATGCTTTGGCACAGAAGACTTGGTCATGTTAATTTCAAGACTATCAATAAGATTGTAAAAGATGGTCTGGTCATAGGATTACCTCAGAAGAGATTTGAAAATGATCAAACATGTGTTGCTTGTCTTAAAGGAAAGCAACACAAAGCTTCATGCAAGTCCAAGACAGTTAATACTATTGATCATCCACTCTACATGCTACATATGGACTTGTTTGGTCCTACTTCTGTTAGCAGCATCAATTTGAAGAAGTATTGCCTTGTTGTGACTGATGATTTTAGCAGATTTACGTGGGTTTTCTTCTTAAATACCAAGGATGAAACCACTGACATACTCAAGACTTTCATCACTGAAGTTGAAAATCAGACTGAAAAGAAGATAAAGATCATCAGATGTGACAATGGGACAGAGTTCAAGAATAGAGTAATGGATGACTTCTGCAGAGACAAAGGTATTAAAAGGGAATTTAGTGTTGCTAGAACACCTCAGCAAAATGGTGTTGCTGAAAGAAGAAATAGAACACTAATTGAGGCTGCAAGAACTATGATTGCTGATTCAAAGTTACCAGTGACATTTTGGGCTGAAGCAGTTAACACTGCTTGCTATATTCAAAATAGAGTATTAGTGGTCAAGTCAAAGAACAAGACACCGTATGAGCTTTTCAGAGGAAGACCCCCACTTTTGGATTTCTTGAAGCCATTTGGATGTCATGTCACAATTCTGAATACCATTGATCATTTGGGAAAGTTTGAAGAAAAGGCAGATGAAGGTTTCTTTGTTGGTTATTCCATGGTTAGTAAGGCTTTTAGAGTCTACAACTTAAGAACAAGAAAGATAGAAGAGAATTTGCATGTTCAATTTCTTGAAAATAAAGCTAATATAGCAGGTTCAGGACCTGAATGGCTATTTGATCTTGAGACTTTATCAAATACCATGAATTATGTTCCTATTGCTTCAGATTCAAGTGATGTTGATCTTGAAGATTCAGAAGATTTTATTGATGATGATGAATCTTGTCAAGATGATGAGGATGACAAAGATCAATTTGTTATGCCAATTTGGGACTTTGAAGCTAATGCAGACTTACAACCTTCACAACCTTCAAAGAATACTAGTCAGGAAGATGAATTTGTGAATTTTGATGTTCTGCATGATGATATTCCTGAAGACAGTGGTAATCCTACTACCACTGCAACACATGATGTTTCCACTGAAGGTCCAGCTGTAGAAAATATAGCTCAGGAGACACAAATTGATGATGTTGAAATCACAAATATGCCATCATCATATGATATTCCTAACACATCACAGTCTACAATTCATAAAGCTCATCCAATTAAGAATGTTATTGGTGAAATTAATTCAGGTGTGAAAACAAGAAGGCAAACAAGGATGACAGATGTTCATGGGTTCATAAGTGAAGTCTATGAGTCCAAGAATCATATTACCAAGAATGAATGTTTATTCTTCTGCTTTCTATCACAAATGGAGCCTAAAAATGTTTATATGGCTTTAGGAGAATCAAGCTGGGTTGAAGCTATGCAGGAAGAGCTATTGCAGTTTAAGCTTCAAAAGGTTTGGGTTCTTTGTGACTTACCTGATGGTATGAAAGTGATTGGTACTAAATGGGTGTTCAGAAATAAGAAAGATGAAAGAGGCATTGTCATCAGAAACAAAGCTAGATTAGTTGCTCAAGGATACACTCAAGAGGAGGGTATTGATTATGAAGAAGTTTTTGCTCCTGTTGCAAGGCTTGAGGCTATTAGACTATTTCTAGCTTATGCATCATTTATGGGCTTTACTGTCTATCAAATGGATGTTAAGAGTGCCTTTCTTTATGGTACTATTGATGAGGAGGTATATGTTGCTCAACCTCCAGGCTTTGAAGATCCACATCACCCCAACAAAGTTTATAAAGTAGTCAAGGCTCTTTATGGTCTACATCAGGCTCCAAGGAAGTGGTATGAAACCTTAGCTACTTATTTAATGAATAATGGGTTTCATAGGGGCAAGATAGATCAAACTTTGTTTATCAAGAAAGATAAGGGTGATATACTACTTGTTCAAGTATATGTTGATGATATTATCTTTGGATCAACTAAACCAGAGATGTGTAAAGAGTTTGAGAAGCTGATGAAAGATGAATTTCAAATGAGTTCTATGGGGGAACTCACATTCTTTTTGGGGCTGCAAGTTCAACAGAGTAAAGAAGGAATTTTTATTAGTCAAGACAAGTATGTGGCTGAGATTATTAAGAAGTTCAAGTTCACTGATGCAAAATCTTCCAATACCCCTGCTGACAAGACCACTCACTTATTATTGAAGAATGCTAGTGGTGTAAATGTGGATGTGCATACTTACAGGTCAATGATTGGCTCTTTGATGTATCTTACTTCTTCAAGGCCAGACATTATGTTTGCTGTGTGTGCCTGTGCAAGATTTCAAGTGACTCCAAAGACATCTCATATGACTGCAGTGGAAAAGATTTTTCGATACTTGAAGACATATCCTAGTCTGGGATTGTGGTATCCAAGGGAATCTCCTATGGAGTTGATTACCTACTCAGATAGTGACTATGCTGGTGCAAGCTTGGATAGAAGGTCAACCACAGGAGGATGTCAATTCCTTGGATGTAGATTGGTGTCATGGCAGTGCAAGAAACAGACAATGGTTGCTACTTCAACTACTGAAGCAGAATATGTTGCAGCTGCTAGTTGTTGTGCTCAGATCCTTTGGCTTCAGAATCAACTCTTGGATTATGGGTACAATTTCATGAACACCATCATCTATATAGACAATAGTAGTACAATTTGCATTATTAAGAATCCTGTGCAACACACTAAAACTAAACATATTGAAATTAGACATCACTTTATTAGAGATTGTTTTGAGAAAAAGCTCATTAATGTTGTCAAAATTCATACTGATGACAATTATGCTGATTTATTAACAAAAGGGCTTGATGTGGGTAGGTTTCAGTACTTGGTAACAGGTATTGGAATGCTTAATCCATAAATTCTTGATGTCTAATACTTTTTAGTGTAGCAGGATGGATTTTAATGTACTATTATTGTTTGTATATGTATGAATGGCTTTTCACTAACAATTCAGCTCAGTGGAACCTATGCATCACACAGTGGAAAGATTTGCTCTCACAGTGATAACAAGGAAATAGAGAAGATCATTTATTTATTGCTTAACAAAGGTTGCAGAGTACATTCTTTTCAAAGACTACTTCAAAACACATGTCCATAACATACAACCTAACAACCTAAGATCTTCAGACACTACATAGGCTTCTTTCCTTTGCCCTCATATGTATGCTTGCTCTTAGCTGGCTTGTTCCTCTTCTCATCAAAGGATAGTTGCTTCCTTGGACATGCAAGACCAAGCACTTGTGGTGGAGGTTTCAGATCTTTTGCAGACTTTGATGACTCTGGCCACTTCATGTTGCTTATGGCAGTTTTCAGGGCAGTTGTAAGTGCTTTTGGCAGTTCCTCAGACAGGTTGAAGGTTGGATCATCTTTCTCTGAATCAACATCAACAGATGGAGCTGATACAGTTGTTGGTGGAAAGTATCCACTCCATCCAGTAGAATGCTCCTCAGAATCTGAGTAGTAGCTGATTGCTTCATCTGAAGAATCATCCGAGGAGATATAGATAAGTGGAAACCAACTCATGATAATGTATGGGATTATGTTTCTTGAGGGATGTTGTTGATGAAAGATAAAGGTTTTTGATCCCTATTTATATGCAAAGTCAAGGTTTATGGCTAATTAATGAAGATTATTTACTTCCATCCGTTTTGGTAGGTTGAAGAAGTTATTATGGAAAATATCAAGTTGCCTTTGGAGCAATTAATGTATAAATAGTAACTTGGGTTTACTATTTTTGGTTAAGATTGGATGGTTACTTTGAATGGAGTTATAAGATGTGTATCTTAAGACACATAACAAATGGTTATTGATTCACCATGTCTAATCCACATAAGAATCAACTAGTCCTGAGCAAACGGCTACAGGTAAAGACACATCAAATCCGTTCATGGTTGATAGTTTACCAAAAACTAGGTTATCAACTCACCATACATCTTTGTGATCAAGAGTTGGCTAGTCCATAGCAAACGGCTCATGGTAAAGACATATCAAATCCGTTGATAGCTGATAGTTTGCTAAAAACTATAATTAGAGCATACAATTTTACATGTTTTACTTCTCATTGCTCTTTGAAAAACTCTTTTGATTTTTACCACTGCAGGTTCACAGTTACCACTGACAGTGTAAACTTTTTCTTTGGAAACACTTCATGTGTCTGATTTTCACGAATTAGATATAGGTTGTACAGTTTCTATGCCTTATGATGCATCTCTCTCAGAAGGTAATACATCTGGAAGTGCTGAAGGTAGTATGTTACCAAAAGGAATTGATGGAACTGTGTACCCCATTCTCTTAACAGATGGATACTTATTGATGGAAGGACTTCTGAATTTTTTCTGATTATGCTGCTTATTGATGGAGATTCTTCCAAACAGGGGAGGATACAAAATTTTGATAATAATGATCAGATTCAGGGGAGGTTTGTCTTCAGCATGGTTTGCTCTCAGCATGTCAAAGTTAAGAGTGAATGCAGATAATGAGAAGGTTAGATCTTTGATTCAGAAGATATATGATCAAAGTGTAAGAGCAGATAAAAGATTAAGAAAAACAAGATAAGTGTTTGGAAGAATTCCCATATCCTCAGGTTTATTGTATACTTGAAGAAACTTATTGATTTACTAATAAATCATAAGTTTAGGGGAGGATTGTTGGGAATTATTCTATCAGTTACCACGGCTAGTGAAGAAGTTACAACTGCAAGAAGATTGTACTTGCAGTGGAAACTCATTACCACTGCAAGAACAAATATTACCACTGCTCACTTGTTAGCTGTTAGAGAAACGCGTATTGATAAACATAGAAAAGATTTTGTGTATATCTTATTCTATTAGTATTATATTTATCTTGTACAAGAGGACTCCTTGTTCTATAAAAGGAGATCCTAGATGATAACTTAGATATACGTTTTCTTAGAGCTTCAAGGTGTAACCCTAGTGATATCTCAGATCACTCGTATTATTATTATTAATAATATTGGAGCTAGTTGTTTTGTTATATTCATTGTTCACACATTAATCTGTTTCACTTACAATTAATCTTCTAAGTATCATTAAGTAGATTCCGCATACTTAGTGATATCACTCAAAGTATCATTATCAACACAAGTTCAAGGTGTACACGATCCAACAAGTTTGAACTTTTGCTTATGTTTAAAACTCAACTTTTTTATTTGATATTACAATTTACAAACGGATTTAAGTCAAAATTATGTATTTTTTTCCTTTCTATTAATTACTCAATGTGATATTTTTAATATGTCGTATTTTGCTATTATGGCAAACTCATTTAATTGGCGTAAATATTAGTTTCTCACTAATGATTCTACATATAGAAAAAGAAAACACTTTGCGATGCGCGACCCTTCTTCTTTTCAATAATAATTCAATTGCACACGATAAATTCATTATAATATTTCTCAAAAAGCATTCGAAAGGAACTACTTACATAAACTAATCAAGCTAAAAAGTAACATTTAACCATTTAAATGTTGCTTTACATACATGCTCATGCACATTTTCTTGAATCAATTCGTACATGTGAGCTACATCAATAGAAAACGCACATAAATTACTTGTATATGAAAATGCATTAACATAATACATATATCTATATATATGCTTATCTATAACAATCACCTAAATATGTAAGAAACAAAGAAGATAGTTGGTATCTCAATCTTTGGTTCCATTTATCTGAGCATGCATGATCTTGTGTGATTTTCATAGTACCTGCATATGATAACTAAATTAAGAAAAAAAAGAAGACCAAGTTAATTACAAAGATCTAAAAGATGTTTGAATCATCTACAAAATGTTGCAAAAGATAATTTACATACCGCTACCAACAATCAAAGATCTAAAAGATGTGTGAATCATCTTCAAATGTACATACTAAATGTGATTTTTGCCGGTTTATATAGGCATGAATTAGGTTAAATCATTAATTATTCTTGCAACCTTTCGCAACCCTTGCACTTCATCTAACCGACTTTTAATTTTATACTAAATGTCATGTGATCAATTCGGGTAACCCTTGCACTTCATCTAACTGTCTTTTAATTCTATACTAAATGTCATGTGATCAATTCCGGCAACCCTTGCACTTCATCTCCTTTCATGATTGTATAGTTATTATGAGGCTGCATTGAATTCCGAGCATTAGCTATCTTGTACTCTACGCAACTACTAAACGACTCAAACTTGTTTCTAACTCTAACAACTCTATCATCATAACTCCACATTAAATTTAGGGACTGAATCTTATAGTATTATAGATATTCATACAGTATATACCTAAAGCATAATTGGGTTTGAACATTTGTCATATATAAATTGATTATTCATAATGGACTTGATCAAGTCATTCAAATATGAACAAGTGTATATAACTCCTTAGTATTGTATTTAACCATTGCTAGTTTAGTGTTACAGTACTATAGGCTTAAAAGTGTATTAGCAATTTCTCAATTGCAAAGCGATTGTGCATGCAACAAACAATTAATACTCCATAGGATTATATGAAGACATGATGTTTCAAGGTTCTGAGTCGACGGCATAATTGGGTTAGAGCCATCATGTTTGTTGGGTTCATGAATGGCTGTCATTGGCAGCACTTATTCACGATTATATGGAGTAAAAGTTGTAAGAACCCAAATAGTCACAACCTTTGAATTACCACAATGGTTCTATCTTATAAGACACGTACTCAACCCAATATACTTGTTTTGTTCGCCCTGTTCAAGGGATGTTGTTTTTGGCAACCAAAAAAACGCGTCCCAAAAATTATGTTACCCTTATACCTGGTTGCCAAATAATCATGTCAGGACCAGGGTAAGGATCCAGTGAGAAGAAAACTTAAAATGAGAAGGATGAGAAATAATTATAACCACACATTTGAGATGCATCGACTTGATTTAGATGCATCTCTATTCATTTAGATGCATCCCAATTAGTTTCGAAAGTGATTTTGAAGTGAAAACGATGCAAAGTAATACTAAAACCAAATTTGACCCGGAGAGGACGAAAAATGTATAGCATTCGTCTAACTTGATGAAATGCATCTAATATATGTATATGCATCTAATTTTTTGCTAGAAAATATATTATGATGCATCTAAAAGACTAGGGATGTATCTAATTCAAGTCGATGCATCTCAAATGTGTAGTTATAATTATTTCTCATCCTTCTCATTTTAAGTTTTCTTCTCATTTGATCCTTGGTCGTCAGGACCAAAGCATAATGTTTAGTTTCTTGAAATTCCTGAAACACTAGATAGCCTTTTTACGTATATTCTGATGGATCTAACTGAATTAACGACCATGAATATGCGATGAATAGTTTTGAATACTCTGTCTAATTGACCCAACTATTTTGCAAGAAGCAAAGACAATTTGTATTAGCAACATCCAGTGGGAGACCACGTACCACTGAACTCTTGTTGACAACTTGACCACAATTCGGTTAACCCTTTACTTAGCTTGCAATTATGTGACTCTAAAGTTAGTTGTGATTGTGAAGATTACCAGGTTAGCAACTTTATAGTTTTGTAATATGCTACTGATGTCACAGAAAAGGGCAAACAATAGCTATTAGATAAATATGCATTTGTTAATTAAGGTTGATTGTTGAGGGTACTTATTCAAATTATATATATAATTTCAGATCAATTGTGCTGTTTAACGGTTTCAATGGCAGAGCTTATCCCTGATGATATCTATGATAACATATTCCTAAGATTGGATTCAAGTAATCTCATTAGTTGCAAGAGTGTGTGTAAGTCATGGAAATCTTTGATCTCCGAATCTCAATTCTTCAAAGCTCATTTTTGTTGGTACAACATATTTGTAAGGTTGGATGTGAGGAATCTCAGTAGATGCAAGAGTGTGTGTAAGTCGTGGAAATCTTTGATCTCCGGATCTCATTTCATCAAAGCTCATTTGAACCGTAGTTACAACAGTAACGGAAATGGACATAAAAGGATCGGTGAGGCTGTTTTTCTATGTCGTAGTGATTATGGTTATTCTATTATTGGCACTTCATATGGTCTAGTATGTTTCACTGATGGTTATGAACTACTAGTAGCTAATCCGTTGACTAGAGAAGTAAAACCGGTACCAAATCCCTCTAACCACGTAAAACCGTTTCCAAATCCAAATGAATATTTCAACTATGACGACTCGTGTTGGGGATTTGGTTATGATTCCCTCATAGACGACTACAAGATTGTATGTGGGGTCCCGAAAGGTAAGGGCCAAACATACTTTCAAGTGTTCTCTCTCAAATCAAATGCTTGGAATGATATTGGAAAAGTTAATTATACACGTAACGTAAATCAATATGAAGCTGGTGTCTTGTGCAATGGGGCGATTCATTGGGTTATGAATCCAAATAGGAATTTAAAGAAGGAAGTGATTTTATCTTTTGATTTATCCAAAGAGGAATTTAAAAAAATACCCCAACCTGATTATGCGAGATATTATAAATTAGATAATCGTTGTTGTTTGCTTAGAACTTTGGGGATTATGGAAGAATGTCTATGCATACATTTCCTCATTGGCAATAAGGCATGTGTAATGAAGAAGTACAATTCAAAACAGTCTTGGGTAATGGTGGATAACTGCCAAATAAAGTATGAATCTGGAGGCGGCTTTCGGGAAGTGACTTATCTTCATGGTTATATGTGGTTTATAGGTAATCGGAAGTTTAGAGGTGGCCCTGTTGTCGTGGAGAGCCTTGTATCTCCTCATCTTTTAGCTATGAATAGCTTATGATGATTGCCTCTTTTAACATATGTATTGGTATTGATCAGTCATAATGCAGCATTACCTTGGTTATTGATGTTTTGCCATAACTATAAGTTCTTGTCATTTGGCACATTATTTACACATATTCCTGATTAATTTTTATTTAGATTGCTGGCTATGTCATTCTCTTCTTGGTTACAACAATATCGTGATTGTCGGTGATTTATTTTATTGACAGCACTTAATGTTTGTTATGATCAAATTTGTTAGGATGGTTAAAGACAAGACGGCCATTAAGCTATTTACGGGTCGGATTATGGTTGTCAAGTTATTTACGGATCAAATTGAGTTAGCCAATTACAAGGGGTTTGGAATGTGATTGTAGTCATCTCAACATTTATCTTTTTTTGGATCTGCCACCCATTTCAATTGAAGGGGAGAAATGTAAGAGATATGCATTTGAAATGTGTGGTTTTTGTTACTTCAATTCTCACGCTTGTCATTTTAGTTTTATATCTCATTCGATCCTAAGTCTTAGTTTTAAAAGTAACAGATTTAAGAAAAAGTTGGGCTTGAAATAAAATATAACAGAATTTTGCTAAACCAAAACAAAAGCATAAACCATTTAGTTTATGGTCGGGTCGGTTCAGTTTTGAGCAGAAAACTGTTTTGGAAATACGGTTCAGTTTTGCATGCTCGTACCTACTTGGGCTTAAAAAATGGGGAGGATTTGGCAAGGCTCAATCAAATTGGCCCGTTAAAGTCCGTTAATGACCCAGGGTTATTTAATGTTGATCATAATTGAACCTATTATAATTGGTCTGGTGTTAATAAGCAATGCTAATACCTACATATGTTGCTTCATTGTATCTTGGGATAGAGAGCATCAATCTCCTTGAAAATATTAAGTAGTAGACTATATATGAAAGTCGTTTCTACAAATGTTGGCCATTGTTCTAGAACACCAAACACAAGAAGGCCTTTTTAGCATGATATCATGGATCTAGTCAAAGTAACGTATACAAAGTTGCGATGATGAGTTTGGAATATCATGTCTAATTGGCCCTCTGAATAAGAGACATCCTAATGTTTTGTTCCCAGTTATGTAAACTCTAAAGTTGGTGTTAGTTGCATATATAATGCATGCGTTTGTGATTGTGAATTTGTTATTAGGTTAGCTACTTTATATTTTTCCATAAGCTATAATAGATTTGTTACTGAATTTTGCACACTAGAAAGTTTTTTATGCGTAGATGTCACATGACAATGGGAAATAATAGCTTTGAGCTAAATATAAATTTATTTGAGATTTATTGTTGAGCGTGATTATTAAACTTTTGTATAAAGTTTCAGTGTGATATCGTGTTGTACATGTTTCACGGCTTCAATGGCAGAGCTTATCCCTGTTGATATCTATGAGAAAATATTGGTAAGATTGGATGTGAGGAATCTCATGAGATGCAAGAGTGTGTGCAAGTCGTGGAAATCATTCATATCCGAATCTCGTTTCATCAAAGCTCATTTGAACCATAGATACGACAGTAATGAAACTGAACATAAAAGGATCGGCAAGGCTGTTTTTAACCATTGCCTTTTCAATTATTTTTCAAAGAACAAAATTATTGGCTCTTCAAATGGCCTCGTATGTATCACTAGTTTTAATGGTGAACTTCTAGTTACTAATCCCTCAACTAGAGAAGAGAAAACGCTGAAAAAGCCCTTTATTTGGCTATGTGTCATGTTTGGGATTTGGTTATGATTCTCTCACAGATGACTACAAGGTCGTATTAGGAGTCATGAACGTGACGACCGAACATGCTTTCAAGTGGTTTCTCTTTAATCAAATGTTTGGAATGTTATTGAAGAAGCGAATTACATACAAAAACCATTACCAAGAGTACCTGAAACTAACATGGTTACTCATTGACAAATCTATATGTATGGTTTCGAATAGATTGGTTATGCTACCATTTTGCAATTTTTAGCTTGGTTTCCAATATGTATGGTTTCGAATATGTATGTTTCCCATATGTATGTTTCTTGTTTGCTATAAAAAGTGCATGGATTGCCTATAATTATAGAAGTAAAACCTGTGAAATCGTCATGAGTATATTTATTGAAGGAGGTTCCACCCATGAGTAGATGTCCAGGACGATTTGTGGTAGAGTCGAATCTCGACATCCTGTACTGATATTAAAACCGAGTACTGTGGGGATACAGTTGCATTCACATAATAGCTTATAGATAGTACTATTAAGCTAAGTAATGCATAACCAGGATATGCACACATATTCTACCCATTTTGTGTTTGATAATACTTGGTGTTTGTATGTGTGTTTACACTTGAGTATGTTTTGCAAGTGTTGCTCTATGTGTCATTTGCAACTATTGATATAAGAAAAAAGTCGTTTTCTAGTCTAATATTAATATTCAATAACTATAACTAAATAATTTGCATGTATAATTAGCTTATAATTTGAATGTATACTAACTATATCAACAACAAGGTGCTAAAGTAAATAAAAATTGAAAAGGGTTCATGAATTAATCAATACAAATACTTTCACAAAAAATTCTTTACTGTATACTGAAAACATGCCAATAGATTTTAATTATATTAGAAACAAAAAAATTTCAGGAAAAAAAAATAATAAAATGCGTTTGCCGGGAGTCGAACCCGGGTCTATTGCTTGGAAGGCAATTATCCTAACCGTTGGACTACAAACGCTTACTTGAAATAACATTCATAAATTAATTATATTTGTGCGCAGGGAAAAAGAAAAAAGAAAAAAAGAAAATGGATTGTTATAAGTTATAACTGTGTTGTCGAATAGTTATAATGCCCGCGCACGCACGGGGTTTTTTCTAATTTTTTAATAATGTATTTTAATTATTAAAAAATAAATAATTTAATTTTTGTATTGTTTTATTTATGGTTTTTAATTATATGTTTTAATTTATTTTTACGTTTATTTGCAGCCCATATGAAGATGATGTTGAATTGGAAGGTTAACCAAATGTCCAAGAGTGTTCCGATTGAATTTGAGGATGTTATGAATATTGGTATTAGTTACTCTGCTTTACCTAAAGAAAGAAAGCTTGTTGATGTGGTGTTCACCGGTGATTAGCAGGAAAGTGTATGTCGTTCTTTGTCGTTTTCTGATATGAAACTTCTGATTATATCACCTAAGGAAAGCGGGAATTTGTTTTTTGGTTTTATATTTTATATGTGAGTTATTTATTTTTGAAATTAGATGCGTTCAATCAGTTGAATATTCAAATGTTGTTGGTAGTGTCGAAATGTCATTCATTGCCGAGTTTAATGGTGGTGTTGAGAGCACAGGATACCTAGTATAATTTTAGTTTTTTGTGAATAAAACATTAATGTTCCAGTATTAAGTTTCTTTGTCTTTTTTTGTTATCAGAATAATCACTTAAATACAAAACTACGTTTGAATTATCAAAGAGAGCAGTTAAATATTCCTACTGAAAAATGTTATGTTTTAACTATGACCAGTAAAAGAGTACTTCTCGTTTGCCTCGGGAAACATATGCTTATCACAAATTTATAGCCCAAACGAACACTAATCCAGTAGCCACCTTGTTTGGTTAAGATTCCTATCGAACAATGTTATGAACTATGACCAGTAAAATATATAGTACTTCTCGTTTGCCTCGGAGAAACATATGATCTCACAAAATTTTAGCCCAAATGAACACAAATCCAATTGCCACCTCGTTTGATTCTCGTCACTGGTAAAATATACTAATATAAACAACATATGCTAAGACAAAATGTATAGAGTTTACTGTATAAAAGTTGACTATATAATTACAAAAGAGATTGTAAAAAAAAAATATTGCAATACATTGCATCACATGCTAAGCCTTCAGAAGCGAAGTTCAGTTTGTTCCGGGGACTTTGCGAAGAATCATCAACAGGATCAAAACTAACAACCTGCTTTCCCTTTGTCTTTTTCGTGGGGCCAAAAGCCCCAAGCTGTTTTTGTTATTACATCAATTAATATAATGTTTTAAAAAAAAACCAAGATAAGAGTGCATGTGTGTGTAAGCAAATAACTGCACAAGCAAGAAACCATTAATGTGATCTAGTTTCAAAACATGGAAAGTGACCGACCAATAAATTCTATCGGGTGAACCAAACATATATAGCTCCATCGAATCCAGGTGATCCTTCTTTCGAAGGAATCAAAGAAGCATATAACTATTGTTTATGTTAATAAGTAAGTTAAATGATCACTACATGTCATTACCCTATAATTAAAGGGTTTTAGGAATTTGCTTATTTTTTGCTCATTAACCACTTAAGTGCTTATTTTTTAGCGGATAAGCAGTACGTTTGGATCACTCAAAACGCTTGTGCTTATTTTTTTAGTTTAAGGTAAAATAAGCAGGTGATGGTTTAAGAAAAAGCTAAAGTTAGTATATATAAACAATAATAAGAACAACGCAAAGGGGATCACTTTAGTGTCACACCAATCATACCAGTATTATGCAAGCCTATCTGCTGTGTGGCTGCTTTCCAATCTTGTAATTTCTTCTTCGGCTGTAGCAATGTCCGTCATTATCCCTTCAACCTACATTATACGCAAATTAATATACAACATAATCACTGCAATTAGCATCAACGTGCAAATGAAAACTTACATTTTCATTGGCCACACTTTCCTTGGGGTGGATAGTTTTCAATGTAAACATGGTGTAGTACATCCACCATAGCATATGCCATACCTTATTAATATCTCAATCACTTATACCAACATCACATTTTCCACTAACCATGATTGAAGTGCTTTTTCCTTCTCCGATCATATAAGCCCTATTTACATAGTAATTATTTTAGTTGAGCAAAAAGCTAAAGGAACAGAAATTAAAGTAGATTACATAAAAGAGGTATCCTCCAAAATGTAAACTTTATAAAATAGAATGTCAATAATACTTGTATGCAACATATGCTACATGTCTCCAAACATTGTTCTTTTATATTGTCATGTCATCCGGATATAATCGAAGTTGACAATTAACATACGACAACTCACTAATAACATAGCGACACACGGGGTTGACTTTTGCTTTAATTATTATTTCTAAACATTGTACTTTTACAATTTTACCCGACCCGTTTAGTCACTAACATTTTTCCCAAAGTGAAAAAGTCCATTTGTCTATTCAATTTGACAGCAAAAGAGAACTTTTAGTCACTGTGTTTTATACGACTTGTTTAGTCACAAACATAGAGGACACACACGTAGAGTAATTGGTTGTAGCCTATTTCGGTTCTTAAACATGTTGTTTTATAATGACAATATGAGTTAACTAAATGGGACTTCATAGTTAATGAATAAGCAAATTAAGTGGAATCATATAAACTGTTAATATTTTAATTGTAATTTCTATTGTGCTAGTGGAGATGCCTGTAATATGTCCCACTTTTGTGATCGCGCTACACCTTATGTATGCTTCTCTTCTACACCCGGTAGATGTTAGCATATACTACGTATAAAGGAATGAGCGAAAGGACCATTTCTTCTTTGGCATTGTCCATTTATTTGTGCGGGTCATTGTAACTATTTAGTTTAAATATACTTATGTTGCTTTCCATAAAATTAATCTAAATGTTAGAGAATAAAAAGAGCCATTAAAGAAAACTAAAGATAACACCTCCTCTTTACAGCTTTTGGTTGCAGTGTTTGAGTGTTTTTGTAGAATGACTAACCTTGTTACCATTGCTCTCAGTGTCAAGCGTTAGACCTCTAACACATTTTTTTGCTTAAATAGGCATTGATGTCTACCTGTAATAGTTCAGCATAAAATATTAGGATTATACTTACTTCATCTGCATGAATTCTAAGAGCTACATTGATGTCTACCTGTAATAGTTCAGCATAAAAAAATGTAAGACTAAATATGAAGGATAAGACATCTATATTTTCACAAGGAAACCGTGACATATTATAGCATCCACATATCTAAAACATTAAGGAATCATTAAACCAAAATACAATGTATTTGAACAACTTCTTAGAATTTAAACTCATCTATATGCATTAGACTTTAAAGGAAACTTCTTATCTTTACATTCGATTATAATGGAGAGAATTAGCTTAAGGTAATAATTTTGATGTATAATTCTTATCATAAATGTTAAATTCCTTCTAAACCAAAATACTGTTTATGTTTTTATTAGAATTCACAATTTTTTTCAACTCAACTCAACTTATAAATCACATATAATCTTGAATCAAACTTAGAAAGCACAGTAATAGATATTACAAGAAACCTAACTAAAGCTTTATTGACATTACAATCATATCCCACAAATATACAATAAATTACAAACTTTATCATAAAACTCACCATTAATTTACTAAGTGTGGATGGGTTTGAGCCCTGATGTTGAAAAAATAACACAAAATCAAACTTGTTGATTTAAAAAAACGATTTCTTCTAGTGTTTTGGGTTTATTGGTTATAGCAATTAACATATAAAATTTAAAGACCCAATAGAAAAGAATCTAAAATAAAATTAATAAACAAAAAATATCGATCTTTAAAAGATGAGTTACATGTTGATTTCGAAGATGGGGTCTTTTTGTGGTGGTGTATCCCGCTGACAATACAGTAGTTTTTTTTTTTTTTTTTTTTTTTTTTTTTTTTTTTTTTTTTTCTGTTTTGTTGTTTGATGAAAAAGGTATAAGAGTCCGTAAACAGATTCTTCAAAACAGATATTTGTTGTTTGATGAATAACCTTCTTCAAAAAAGGGTCTATTCTCCTCGTTCATCAGAATCTCTACGAGGAGAGGAAACGATTGGTGTTTGTGGATGTTTTGTTCGGTTATTTGGATGGACACATAACTTACTTTTAAAAATCGGAATCTAATTATTGATGATGGTGGATGTTAATCGGAATTTAATTCTTGGTGATGGTGGATGTTGACTTACTTTGATTGAAACAAAGCGTAGGTTAGTGTGTGTGTTTTTTCCCAGGCAATTGGGCCTTATCTTCCGCTTTTCTAAATAATATACACTTTTACCATCAAAATATCAAAAGTTAACACTCCAGCCCATGTGTATGTTACTACTTTTTAAATATAAAAGTATAAAAACGTTTTTAATACACTTTTTACACAAAAATGGTAACTTTTAAGGTTAATTTGATAATTATGAAACTTTTTTAAAAATCAAAATAAAAAAAAATTACTAAAAGAGGAATGAATTGATTTTTTTGAAATGGAAAAATTCCAATAGGGGTTTTACTTTATTATATAAAAGATTAGTTAGTATTATTATGCGACCACAGTTATATATAGTAACTATATACTACTATTATTTGTTGGCTTCATACAACGGTGTTTAAGCATATTTTGAAAAAACTAGACGAGTAACCGTGCATAGCAACGGGATTTTATAGCGACAGATCGTTTAGTGATAAAAAAAGTTTATGGTTTATAAACGAAAAATAATAAAAGTTTGAAGATTTAGAGATTAAACATAATGTTTTGAAACCTGGTTCGACCCGTTCTGGACAAAAAATGGGTCGATTTAAATTGAGTGAACCCGACGGGTTGGGTCAAAAACGGGTCAAATTAAACCGGGTCAACCCGCCAGGTTTGAAGCGTCCCAGGTCAACCCGGTTTTCGATGTGTATTAATAGTTTCATTTTGAAATATATTTTTTCGTATGGCTTTTATTAGTTAGACGAACCGGTGGCGACACCGGTTCCCGGTTGAACCCGTTGGTCCGGTCCAGTTTTCAAAACTATATGTACCATCAACTTGTTAGCTTGTATGAAGCTTTGTGTGTTTTATTAATTTGTATAATGTGTACAATAACATTAGTTAGTGTGTTAATTATTTTATATTTAGATTATGTTGTTGCTTGTTTAAATTATACATTGTGAAAATTTTATTGTACTTTTTAGTAAGCCGTGTTTTAATTGGTTGTTTTTAATTTTATATATATACTTTTAATTGGTTGTACAATGTGAATAAATTATTGTACTTTAAAGTTATAGGCTGTTTTAATAAGAGTATTAATTATACTATGCATTTCTCTCACCTTTGACTTTCAAGATTTCACTTTTCAAGATTTGACCATACATTCTTTATAGCGACAAATAGTTTATTCGACAAATAGTTTATTCATCAAAAAAAGTTTATAAGTTATAAATGAAAAATAATAAAAGTTTGAATATTTAGGAATTAAACATAATGTCTTGAAACCCGGTTCGATCCGGGTGGTTCAACCGGGTGAACCGTTCCGGTCGAAAAATTGGTCGATTTAAACCGGGTCAACTTGCTAGGTTGGGTCGAAAACGGGTCAAATTAAACCGGTTCAACCCGTCTGGTTTGAAGCGTCCCAGGCAACCCGGTTTGTGATTTGTATTAATTGGTTGTATTTAATTTGGTAGATATGTTTTTAATTGGTTGTACAATGTGAATAAATTATTGTACTTTTAAGTAATAGGGCGTTTTACTAAGAGTATTATTTATATTTCATAATTTCCTTTAATAAGATTTTTCAAGATTTTCACTTTTCAAGATTGACCATTTTTTCAAGATTAATCATTTTTCCTTTATATGTAGTATAGATATGTAAGTTTATATCGTAAGTTATCTTTGTATCACTATTAAATTCATAGTGGACCTTTATCTAATGGTAAATTGCAAATTTAGTCACTAATGTTCTCCAAAAATGCAAAAATGACACCGACAGAAAAAAGTATGCAAAAACGCCATCAACATTTCATTTTTTTGCAAAAAAGACACCGAGACCAACTTTTTACTACCGCCCGTTAGTTATCCCGTTAGTCAAAGGTATTATCGTCATTTCACTCGTTCCCCACCTTTGACTAGACAAACTTTATTTCAATGACAAAATTTGCAAATTCTTAACCTAAGTTTGCAGCCAAAACACACGTGTCAAACGAAGAGATTGTCTCGGGGTTTTTTTCAACGACTAAATTTGCAACGTCAAACATTTCCCTCCCAAAGTAACACGGCAAACGAAACGATTGCATAGGGACTATTCATTTCCGTCTATATTCCGCTTATTTAAACGCACCAAACCACACACACATTCCACCAAAAACACACATAAACCTAAAGAACAAAACCACTGACGATGGCTATCTACATTGGTTCCAAGGAAGAGGAGTGGAAAAAAGTTTTAAACAGCTATTATCTAATGGATTTAGTTCTTGATGGTTATGGCGCTAATCCAATTGATGAGTATGGTTCTTATAGGAAGATACTGAAAACAGATTCTTACTTGGCTGAGGAAACAAGATGGTTACTATGAGATGCTTTTGGGTGATACGGAGGAGGAGGAGAAGCAAGAGACTGTGGATACGGGTTTACCACAGTTTGATGAGTTGGAACAGAGGATCTCCCATCTTGAAGATGTTTATGTTTCAATTTTTATGTTTGTTTTTCAATTTTTATGTTTGTGTTTTAATTTTGGATCTTTATGTTACCTGTTTACAATTTTTAGTTTACCAATTGCATATGTAGTATAGTGTAGTGTTTGGAATAACCGAATTTGACTATTAAAGTTAACATATTTTTTGATGCAAAAGGTGAATTATATTAGATACCAAAATTTACATTATGAAAATAATCATAAACTGAAATTGGACATAACCCAATTCTGTAACACCCCCAAAATTTGGTACAGCGGAAGACTAATCAAGCTTTCGGGGTGCTACGGGGATTGGAATCCATCACAAGTAATAAAAGAACGAGATAAAGTAAACATAAGGAAAAACAAAACCAAACAGGGCTTTTAGAGTTTACATTCATCCCAAAATATCCAAAGTAAGGCCCAAATAGATTAAACATAGGTCCACAAATACATATTAGAGTTTGAGAAATATAGATCCTTAAACCAGTTTGCCATGCCAAGCCTTCCAAACCAAGCATCCCAAGTCATCACTTAATTACCTGAGAAAACGTGCTAAAAGTCAGCTTTCGCTGGTGAGATCATGGGTTTAAACTCTTAATTCAATCAAGTGGACATATACGCAAAACACTTGCTAGCTAGACTAGGCCTCAAATCACTAAAACAAACCTATAGGTGCACACTATAGTCCAAAACCAATCAAATCAATATGCATTCGCAAGGATGCGACATGCCCAACATTCGAAAGGATACCACATGTTCATACATTCGTAAGGATACGACATGCGCTATAACCTACCTAGTTCTATAAGCATAGCAAGTTTTAAATAAACAGCAATAATAGTCCACATAAAACAATTTGCATGTTTCTCACCCCAAGTATTGAAAACAAAGTTCAAAGGTAAAAGTGGGGCTATGACTCACCTCAAGTCCAAATATCAACACAAAAACCGGTAGAATCAAGAAGTATAGCAACTCAAATGACGGCGACTACGGACTCGGCACTTCCTAACAATATAAACTCTTCTCAGAATCATTTCCTCAAAATCAAATATTCCCAATCCCGAACGTATTTCTTTTTATTTTCCAAAATCCATTTCTCATATTCATTTTGGCATTTGGTATCTACGTGGGTGGAAGGTCGACTCAACACAAGCCAGGGAACACATCAACGGAAAAATAATAATAATGCAATCTATAGGTCTAATATTGGCCCAATATATTATTTAAATAAATCATCGAAGTTTACCAAGTCCGTCGGCTTACTAATCCTCCACAACTTATTTACCTAATATATTATTCCAAGATCATACCAAATCCTAAATCACATAGCACGTAGATTTCTATATGCTAAGTTTTTAAGTTTAATAAATTTCCTAAATATATCGTCAAACTTACCGAATTCGTCAATTCGGTAAACCTCACAAAATATTTAGTAGCTTATTATTCCGCACTCCTACCACAACCTAAAGGCGTCGTAGGATACAATACCCGTTAATAAACCCTTTTTATATGACTAAATAGGTCCCATTTAATCCGTCGATTAAGTAAGTTATATAGTTATATGAAATGAATCTATTAACGTCACACATCCGTGACAAGCACAAAAGTCAACGATTAATAAAATGGCCCACTTGGATTCAAGTGCCCTAGATCTCATATAACTCGTAAGTTCTCGTTTTATTTTCCAAAAGCTTATTTTATTCGTAAGACATTTCACGTTATATTTATATTTCTATTTATAATAGTTTAATTATAATAAAGTTTCCGACATTTATTATACTATTTTCATAGTCTAATACATATCGTCAACATCATTATTTTTATTACTCGTGATAACTTATTTATAATATACGCACTTATGTAAATATATATACGTTTACACATTTATATATTTATATAAATGTTTATATCGTTAATATAAGTTATTACGAGTTTTTATTTGTTTGTTTAATTATAATTTCTATCGAGTTATAAAAGATGAGTCACATGTCCGAGTCATCACTCTCGGCTCATTGTCCAAATCCAAATGTTAAGGCGTTTTGCCGAAGTCAACCGTTGACTAGAAAGTCAACGTGACTCCAACTCGCACAACCATTAGTCCAAAGCAATTTCGTCAATACCACAACTCCGTCATTAGTCCCATATCACAGACTACAACAATAGGGTCCGACTACGGCACCCGACTAATCCTATCTCCGTCAAACTAAATGACCATCTCTCAATCGGTCCCCAATTACCCTTCGACAACAACTCCACAAAATATCAAAGTCCATTGCCGAGACCACAAGGTCTCGGCCTTACCACTCCTCTCGGCCCAAAGTAAACACAACAATAACAACAATAATAATACAACAACAATAAGAACCACGATAATAAAAATACACGGGTCAAAACATCAAGCCAAACACGAGCCGAAAGACCCACTTGGGTCTCGGTTTACTTTGCGAGCCATAAAAACCAACCCCGAGACCTTGAGGGTCTCGGCTAGGCTCAACCCAAGCACCAATCATACCAATCGGACCATAGGGTCACGGTAAGCTCATCCGAGCCTAAAAAAATAACCAAACGGACCCTTGAGGTCACGTTGTGCTCAAATGAGCCAATAATCAAGACACCGAGACCATGAGGGTCTCGGCCTAGCTCCACCGAGCCTCAACATCAATCCAATCGATCCCAATAAATCAAATTCGAGCACTAAAAGTTCGTGAGTCGACACCACAAGGATACCATTATTTTTATAATAAAACCCTTTTTATTTCTTGTAAATCCAAACCCAAATCGACAAATTAAACCGGGTTTGACTCGGATTTGTCAAACCCGACGTGTATAAACGCGTTTCTCACCTTCAAATCAAATAGAAACAAAGAAAGAGTGGTGGTGTGGTGGTGTGTACGCGGCGGTAGATCAAGAAAACGGTGGGGGTTTGCTTTTTGGGGCGCGTGTGGTACAACACACGAAAGAGAAAGGTGTGGAGAGTGTTTTATTGGTGGCGGTGTATGGTGATGACCGGCGGTGGTGAGGGCGTTGGTGTTGCAGGTTGGCGGCGACAAGAGGGAGAGAAGAGAGAGTGTTGGTGATGATGATATGTGAGGGTATTGGTTAGGGTTAGGGGTATTATACCCGATTTTTACACTATGGTCCATCTAGTTTTATTTTTCCGTTATAAGCCACAAAAACTTTAGTTATTAGGAAATATTATTAATCGGTTTTTCCCGTAACACGATTACTCGTTCTCAAAAGTATTAAATGTCGCCAAAAATATTCGTACACGTCGCCATTAATTTCCACATACACTTCCCTGAAGCTTTTAAATATTAAAACGTTCGTTTAATGTATAGATGCGACCGTTATCCAAAAGTTTTAAGTTCGTTAGGTTTTCCTAGTGCCGGAGTCAACGTAGTGCCCAAAAGATGCCTCAACAATAATTCACGATATAAATTTCATAATAAATCAACAATTCAAATTTAATTCCACATAAACTTCATAATTTAAAACATCGGTTTAAATTTCACAAATTCATTGCGAATAAAATTCCAAATATTTAATTAAAACCAAACGTTAACGTAATGCGGGTTTTAAAAGTCTCCCTAAATTGCCAGTTGTCACAAATTCATATACAAAGACTTAATGAAAACAGACTAAAGCTAGCCTACTTATGTCTGATACAACCATTAACTATGTTTGATGAACACATCTCAGACCATGCACAAACAGAGGAGCAACAACTAGTTACTTATCTTCTTGCAACTCCATATCACGTATCTTCTTGCAGATTCTTCACTTGGTTTTTCAGTAGCAGGTTCTTCACTTGGTTTTTCAGTAGTAGATTCTTCACTTGGTGCTTGACTTGGGCATACTCCACTTGCTGTTTCAGTTGCATTTGGTTCACTTTGTTCATCACCACTGCCCAAGTAAGCACCAACTCTAGTAGATGCATTAATACCTAAGCCAATCACATGCTCACTATTATCGGTTGTAGTTGTGTTTTCCCTTGTAACACCACTTCTACCAGTTTTCCCTTCAAAAGACATTAAAGACAAACATAGAGTACAAACATATAATCTAAAAGACATGATCATTAACATAATTTGTATTGTTTAAAGATCAGTGCATAACACATGAACAACTTGAAATTGCAAGCTCATCAGTTGACTTCTTCTTTTTTGTTGGCATGTCAACTTGGGGTTTGTGAATAGGTGGTATTATTATTGTTTTAAACTCAACGAATGGCCAGAAGTAGCTGCCACAACATGGGTTGATGTCAAATGAGTATCTATGTGCCCATGTTTCTAGTCTGTAAGTAGCATGAACCCACTCTTCAGGTATACCAACTCCTCTTCCATTCTCATTCATGTAGTTTATTGCAGCCACAACGTGTTTACATGGTATTCCAGTTAGCTCCCACTTCCTACAATGACACTCCTTTCTATCCATGTTAACAACACACTGATCCTCGTAAGGCACAAATACTTTATATAAAGAAGCTTCAATCCATCAACAATGCAATAAGTAGCTTCTTTTTTATAGCATCAAACATGGCTTTCATAGTAGGAGTAAGCTGTCCAACCTTCTTTTCTATTAGTTGCTGAACTAAGACAATCCTCTTCATCAAGTACTCTCTGATATATTCAAGACAAGTGATGATGGTTCCATCTCTAACATCATTTAGCTGCCTATTGAACACCTCACATATGTTGTTTAAGAGTAGTCCACATTGGGCTTTGTCTGTTAAACAAATAACACATTATATATTACTATATGATCAATTATCAGTATGCTTTTGTCCATTGCAACTTAATGAATTACCTGAAAAATGTGATCGGCTCCATTGTTCAGCTGGAATATTCATCAACCAATCATAAGGAGCAGAATTGTAATACTTGAGATGATCCATCTCTTTGTTGAATCCAACAACAGTAGTGACTCTAGCTGCCTTCCAAAGCATGTCCTTGTAAACACCTCCTTTAAAATGTGACTTCATATCCTCATGAATATGCTTAACACATAACCTGTGTTCAGCATTTGGAAACAAACTAGCAATGGCTTGTATCAATATCTGTGAACAGATGGACGGTGTTAAAACTTTACATGTTCTCATTGTGCATAAAACACATGATTAATTATAGAATAGAAATGTGCACCTTTTGCCTATCAAAAATGAAAGTGAACTTGCAGTTGGTTTGTATACTAAGATCCTCTCCTAGTAGTTTCAAAAACCAACACCAAGTTTCCTTATTTAGTGCATCAATTACAACATATGCTACTGGATAAATCCCATTGTTTGCATCAATCCCAACTGCTGTTAGTAATTGACCTAGAAAAGGACCTGACATGAAGAATCCATCTAATCCTAAGAATTCTCTGCCATAAGCTATGAAACCTTGTTTCATAGCTCCCAAACACACATACACCCTTTTAAAAGTTCTTGTTGAATTCTATGGATTTGGTTCTAGTTGTACATCAATCCTAACAGTGGTGCCTGGATTTCGATTAACCAACTCTTGGGCATATTTTCTAAGCAGTGCATAATGTTCCGTAAAGACTGAACTATTTTTACATTCTTTAGTGCATAGCATATCATACTTACTTACGGGAACATCTTCAAGTATTAGCTCATCATCATCATCATCATCAAACACTTCATCATCATTTGGATTATAATCCAAATCCTCTGAACCACTCTCGCCACTCTTTTCTTCTATTTCAGTATCCACCTCTACTTCTTTCACATTTCTCATATGACCACATACAATTATAAATTCATAACATTAACAACAAATATAATCTTTTTTTAAAAACCAAGAACAATATTGAAGTAAACAGAAAAAACGCATTGTGTTCTTACCGTACTGTGCAAAGGCAAGGACGATCGATGTAATATAATCGGAACTATACGTCAATGAGAATTGTATCTGAATAGGTGGTCGGGTTATTATGGTAACGAGTTAGAGTGGCGGAGCTAATGAGGGTTGTATCTGAAGATAAATGGGTATATTAGTCATTGCATATGTATTTACCCTTGACTAACGGGAGTGAGCAAAAAGTTGGTCTCGGTGTCTTTTTTGCAAAAAAAAAAAAAAAAGGGAACATGAATGGCGTTTTTGCATGCCTTTTTCTCTCTGTGTCATTTTTGCAATTTTGGAGAACGTTAGTGACTAAATTTGCAATTTACCCTTTATCTAACTATCTTATAAAGCACAAACCACTTTTGTGGCATTTAATGATTAAGACAATGAAATTTTAAAATTCAACAATACAACTAACAAAGCAAAATGTACAATTAAATTAAACACTAAGACATTACAAATATCTATACATAGTGTACAACTTTTTAATGCACTGATATTACAAACTTGAAAATTGAAACATACAAACAAAGAAACATATTATACAACTTTTTAATGCAACAAGACATTAAATGAACACATAATTAATACTTCAATTAAAACAACCCGTTACTTAAAAGTACAATAATTTATTCACATTATACAACAAATTAAAAGCATATATAACAAATTAAATATAACCGATTAAAACACTCAATTACTAAAAAGCATAATAATATTTTCACAATGTACAATTTAAACACGATACAACATAATACAAAGTATAACTAATTAAACACACTAATTAATGTTATTTTTAAAACACCCATAAAATAAAAAGTACATATTAATATGTTATTATACGCATTGCACAAACTAATAAAACACACAAAACTTCATACAAGATAACAAGTTGATGGTACATATAGTTTTAAAAACCGGATCGGACCAACGGGTTCAACCGGAAACTGAAGTCGCCACGGTTTGGCTAGCCAATAAAAGCCATCCGAAAACGAACCGGAGAGGACCCGTTGGAATCGATACAAACGGGTGAACTAGGCCTCATTGGGATCTATATCTCTGGTTTATAGTTACAAGGTACCAACGTTGCTAGTGATGTTTAAAATGTTGATAAAACAATTCCAAAAAACAAGATTCGGTCTTGTGGTTTACACCAAATAACACTGTTAGTACTTATTTTATTTTAATTACGCCAGACATACCTATTTTTGAAACTAGTAACCCAGACATTCCCTATTTTGGATGGTTCTCAGTTTCTCTGCTAAGTGTTAAAATAATATTTTCACTGTTAGTCACTCCGTTAATATATTTTGTGTCGTTAGTCCTCATTTTTTAAAATAAATTAAAAAGGGGCAGGGATCGAAGTTGGGTCTTTTACTTCACAAAGTAACACCCCAACCACTGGACTAAGTGTCCAGTGGTGTAAATATACCGTTTCACATTTTTTAACCTTTTTCGTTGGATTTAATATCCGTTTTTATATGTTTTCATACGTTTTGTCCATTTTTATATGTTTTATACATTTTTGTGCATTTTTATACGTTTTAGTCCATTTTTGTAAGTTTTCTTACGTTTTTGTTCATTTTTATACGTTTTCGTTTGTTTTTATACGTTTTTGTCCGTTATTATACATTTTCATCCGTTTTTATACGTTTTCATACGTTTTTATATGTCTTCGTCCGTTTTTATACATTCTCATTCATTTTATAAGTTTTATACGTTTTCATATGTTTTTGCCCGTTTTATACATTTTCATTCGTTTAATACATTTTCATCCATTTTTATATGTTTTCATACATTTTTGTCCATTTTATACGTTTTTGTCCATTTTATACGTTTTCATCCGTTTTTATATATCTTCATACGGACATGTCCATTTTTATACGTTTTTGCCCGTATTTATATGTTTTTGTCCTTTTGTACGTTTTCGTCTTTTTTATACATTTTCGTCCATTGTTAAACGTTTTCCTGTGTTTTGTCCATTTTATACGTTTTCCTCTGGTTTTTCCTACGTTTTTAAATGTTTTTATATGTTTTTGTCCATTTTTACATGAAAATTGTTAATATAAATAATGTCAAAAATGTCATCTGCATTATTCGATCTCTATACGTTTTGATAATCACAAAATGTAAACTCACGTTACGTAAAAATTTACTTGATAAGTTTTTAATCGAGAAAGTTCTTTTCGACTACAACATCACTTAAGGTATGAACAAACAATGTACCAATTTAGTTAAGTGATCAAAGAAATTATTTTTCCTTAAACCTCACATTTTTATGTGACAAAACATTTTTATATAAAGTATTTTTATATTTATAAAGAAATAATAAATTTCAATTCGAAATCTCCAATAGTTATTTTTCCGGCCCAAATCAGTTAAATTTTCACCAGATAAACATTTCACTACATCAGGACAAAAATAGGAGCCTCTTGAGGGACGGTTCCTTAAAGGGGTGACAGTCCCTTATATATTGGGGATCGTCTATTTTTAAGGGATCGTCCTCCGCTCCTCCTGGTGTCTATAAATACTGCACTGTTCCAACAGAAAAATTCACCTCTTGAGCACTTAAACTTTCTGTCTTCCTAAATCTTTACAAACTCTCTTCTTTGATCACATTAACGTGTTGTAAGTTGTTTACAAGTGATCACATCAATCCTACCTCAAAGTGTAAGAGAAGAACACTCGTATTCGT
This sequence comes from Artemisia argyi, assembly GCA_030686995.1. Classification (NCBI taxonomy): domain Eukaryota; kingdom Viridiplantae; phylum Streptophyta; class Magnoliopsida; order Asterales; family Asteraceae; genus Artemisia; species Artemisia argyi. The sequence continues at coordinate 76,705,296 of CM060698.1, read as the reverse complement.
CAAGAAATAAAGTGTTGAAGAATAGCCATTTACCTCCTAACATTTGTTACATTTCTCTTCTCAATCTAAACTCTCTATATCTTGATTCTTGTTTAATTGAGTAGATCCGACTTGTGTGTAAACTCGGAATTGTGTTGTGTGTAAATTCGGACTTGGTGTTGGTCCGTAAGGTGATTGTGTTGATTCAGACTAGGTGTTGGTCCGCATTGTGTTGTGTGTAGCGGTTGCTATTGTGTGTAGTATTGTGTAGATTGGTTCTAGCTATGATTAGGACTCGACATTCCGTTTAATGTCGTAAATTGGTGTAAGAGAAAGTGTACAGTTTTCTCCGCCATAAGGGAGCTTGTTGATATAGTGTTTGTGAAAAACTCTCGAGTGTGATACTCGAGGAGTTGAGTTGGGCGAGGATAGAGCTTCGTAGCCGAACCACTTGTAACACCCCCAATTCATGGTTGCAGCGGAATTCAAACTGGGTGTTACTCGACGGCACAATAGTCACAATGATAAAAAACGAACTCCAATTGAGTCGTTTTAAAAGATTTATCATTCAAATTATATAAATATCAGAGATTACAAAATGAGGTCCCAATTGGTTCCATGTTTACAATGTATAATAAATGAGTTTTGAATGATAATAAAATTTATAGCCCTCTTGAGTATCCGTGTCCTTCCGTGCCATCCTTGATCGTCATGAACCTGAAATACATGCTTGAGAGGTCAACACAAAGGTTGAGTGATATTCATAGAGTTTGTTTAATGTTTGAACACAATATGTTGGTAGTGTGAGTTATAGGCTCACACCAATGTTTGGAAAGCAAAATAGGTAGGCTATGTTGTTATACGCCCATAAAATGTATTATACACTAAGCTTATGACACCAAAACGTTAACGTGTACCAATATCGATCGGCGGTTTTATCCCGGTAGGTATGTTGCTGGCATACCCAGGTCTCAAATATTAATGCATTTGTATGAATGTATTCACTACAAATGGGATTCGTCAATCCCAATAGGCCTATTCACAATATTTGCGCTCACTATTGCTAGTGATTAAATGGTTCATAATAAGGGATCTCGGTTTAGCAAGGTTGGTACTTAGTGATAATAAAACAATCAGGCAAGCATACAATTTAAAAACATTGTGCTCGGTTAAAAATAGCATGTATTCCCCCCAAGGGTTTGTAAAACAATTAAGTAATGGAAAGTGGGGCTATGAACTCACCTTGAGTTGGATGATGTATATAGATATAAGTTTTGATCCGAAAGGTTACATGTCCGATATTTGAATAAACTTAGGAAAGTTTATTAGTACATGAAGATTGTTATTAGGGTATGTTTCATAAGTTTTGTATGACCATTTTCTCTTGGGAATATCTCATGGTTCCCTTTTAAGTGAAGTAGATCCAAATTGCTTGTTCAAGTTCTCGTCAACTCTTTGTTTCATGTTTACGCCTATGAAAGTTGGTATGGTCATTTCGTCATGGCCTAGCCATGACCTTTGGTCCTTGTTTCAAGGTCATGAGACACAACCTTGGCTCTAGCCATGGTTGTGGTCTTGATTATAGGTCATAAGACCTCTTGTTCCTTTCAAAGTATAACCATAATCTTGTGACTTTCGCCTAAAAATGGGCTGTTTAGAATTTGAAGAATTTTATCACTCGGAAAGTGTTTTTAGGTCTCGAGCTTCTTTAAACCTGAACGAAAACGTCGTTCCGGACAACTTTCGTGTTTTAACTTTTTGATGAATCGGACCAGAAGTGGGACTTTCAAAACCCAAATTTGATCAGAATGGTATTTGGCAGTTTGCCGCAAAGTTTTGGTAACTTCAAATGGGCGTAACTTTTGACTCGTATACTCGTTTTAGGTGGTTCAAATTGCTACGGTTTCCTTGTTAAGTCCTCTACTGTAATATGTAATGATCAAATATCATATTTTTACCATTTTGATCAGGTCTTACCAAGAAAGTCACTAGTTTGCTTGTTATAGTAACTTGTCTTATCAATCATGTACAATAACTTGTTTTACTCACTTTTATACATCATGGACATGAATACAAGACATAATATAGCACAAATAATATGTAAATAACATGAATATGATTATTTAACAAGAATCATGTTAGGGTTTGGCTTACAACTTTTGGCTTTCAAAGATGAAAGGAAGTTAACATGTAAGGAAAAGGACTTTGATAGACTTGCTTCAACCCACTTCACTTCATGCAATCTTTCTACTCTTGTAATCTTGAAAGATGGATGATGAAGGTTGAGGTGACTTGAGTGGATTCAAACTTAAGAGAAATCACCAAGTATATGAGGTTATGGAAGTGTTTGATGAATCAAAACCTAACTAGGGTTTATGTGTGGATATTGCACTTGATTTCTTGCACAAAACTTGAAGTAAACTAGCAAATGAGAGGGTGTTTGTGTTGTGAACGACTAGGAGGGATGGGGAGGGCTTATATATGAGTTTAAGGAGGTGCTAGGAAGGTGCTAAGAAGTTGCCTTAAGGAGGTGCAAGTATTTAGGATATTTTCCAACACTTGGAGACCAAGTTCACTTAGTATACATGTATCCTAAAGTCTAAGGCTTATCATAAGCCACCAAGGCATGGTGAAGCTTCATATAGTCGGCCATATGGTGGATAGGGTGACTAGATGCATAAACTTGGTATTATCTAGCTTACGGAGTGAGTTTTGGTCCCGGTAATTGCTAACGGTAAGTCGTTAAGTCACGAAACGTAAAACCGGGTATCGTAAAAATACGAAACTTTAAAGTATTGTTAGACATGTCCATATGTCCCATAATAAAATATAAAATGAGTGGTAGGTTCCATTTGGGTGGTAAACCCTGCTAAAAACTGGAAACACGGGTCTAAAACGCGTAATACGTAAAATGTACGAATATTGCGTAAAATTGAGAAAAGTAAAATATTACTTTTCTAATAGGTTATAAATGATTTAAAATGACTTATAATGTCTAGACTGGGCTCAGTCTAGTGTCGGTTGGTATTAAATGTCTTTTAGACATCAAACCGTAAGCCTAAAAATCAAGGAATGACTTATAACATCAAGGGATGATTTTTGGTCAATGGAGGAGGGAAAAATATGTTGACTTTTTCTAATAAGTTGAAAACTCAATTCTTTTTAGAAACACGTTTTGTGGTGGAACGGTTAATCGGCCATACGGTTAAGCGTGCTCATGCGAGAGTAGTACAGGCTTGGGTGACCTGCCGGGAAGTCTTTGGTCATGTTTTTCGCAGTCACGATTAATTTTCAAATAAATCATGAGTGTGTCAAACATTTTTCTGATGCGGGGTCACTTAACGCGGTCGAGTTTCGTTGTACGTAGAATTTCTGAATGACGTTTTACCCTAAAACGTGTAATTCCCTGTAATTCCTTAATAACTTTCACGAAAATGAGCTTATGAATGTCAAACTTTTAATTTGCCATGGAAATGATTTATCACTTGAGCCTAAGAAATAAAAATCAAATTTCGGGAAAATTTTCGGGAAAATGAATAGTAAAAGTGAATAGTGAAATTTCCCGGGAATAGTAATTATCCTGAAAAATGTGAATTGTTACAGTCTCTACCCCTTACGGGGAACTTCGTCCCGAAGTTCTGTGTGTATCATATGTTGGAGTGGTGTCGATGAAAAGGTGTGGTTACTTATGAGGACTAAAGTCTGGGATTACCGGTGATGTAACTTGATTTGTCATTTCAGTGTATGGTGTAGGATGAGGCTTACTTTTATATAGGAAAGGTATGGTAATAGTCGAATATCAAAGTAAATTGATATAGCAGTCAAATATTAATAGGAATTGATATAGTAGTTGAATATCAAAATAGAACTTGATATAGTTGTCAAGTATCAATAGCAATTGATATAAGAATCGAATCATGGAATAAGCGTTGAACATGTGGTTGGACCAAGTCCTGTTTGAATTGTACGGCTGCCCATGCATATGGCTACATGGCTTCGCAATGAGTTTGGTACGACTGCGCATGCGTATGGTTACATGGCCCCGTAATGAGTTTGTTTGTTATTGCACTATCATTATGAAAACCAAAATGTAAACCTCGTACTAATGGAAATTGGGATAGTCGTTGCAATCATAGCCTAGTAGGTAATCTGTTGTTGTATCTAGTGTTTATTGACTTCATACTTATGTTATTTCGGATATAAATAAGCCCACTTATTTATAATTCTTTATTTACATAGAGAGGCATCCCAAACAATGTAACTAAAGGAATATAAACGTATGGTTCGATGATTTATAATTTCTTTATTTAAATGAAAAGGCATCTCAATCCATTCAAATAAGGACATTATAAATCATCCTACTCAAGAATTCCCGACACAACATTCATACTTAGCCGGTGAGTTACAAGGTAGTGTATTACGAGATGATATTGGTGTTCCAAAAGTACAAGATGAATATTCAAACTTGTAAAGCTGATGAGGGTACTTGTGGTGTAACTAAGGATGATTTGAGCTTTAAAAGTGCATCAAGATCTGTTAATGAGCTTGTGGTTCCAATGGTTGTGAAGATAATGTTATGATATGTTGATGAACAAAAGTGTGTAGTGTATGCTTAACATTAATACTCTTAGGTATAGATGTTGAGTTTGTTTTGAAAATCTTAAGAGATTTTAAAGGTTTATGATGGAATGGTATCCTTAGGACCTAAACAGGATTGTACTTCTACAGGATGTAGAGAATAATTGATAACTATTCCAAGATAGTAGTTCGGATTATCTCATAAATGAAAATTTTCAAGAATGAATTTAGATCATACAAATAAGGTGTTAAGATCTCGCTGAGTGGTAAGACACTATCGTGTCTCTAGATTGTTTTAATGTATTCTGGTGGTTTATCGTGTTCATGTAGGAAATCAATCTAAACATAACCCTAGTACAACTACTCTCAGTATTTGAAAATTTTAAGTCGAATATAGTTAGTCAGACTATATTCCACTGTCCCTAGGTTAAATATAGGTGACTAGTCTATATTTAGCCAAGGTTCGATAAAATTTTCAAATACCTAAATTAGGTATACTTGTGATATGTCCGTTGGTTTTGGGAACTGTTCACTAAACAAAGGCGATGTCAAACCTTAAGTTGCAAGTCCCGTCCATACAAGACTTGCAACGTATGTTTTCATATTCCATTGCATAGAAGATAGTAAGGGTAGGTACGTATGGAAAGGAAGTTTTAAGTAGTTCTAAAATAGAACATACTTGGCCAGGATTACGAACTTTTTATAATGAAGGTCTCAGAAGAAAACTTTGATAAATGTAAAGCTGAACTTCAGCTTTTGTAGGTGATGGATTTGTTTGTCCTTTAGAAATCTCATATTTCTTGTTTTGAAATCGATAGATTGTGACGGGTTTTTGATATCATAAGAAATGATATTGATGATGTGATGGAATAATTCTAGAGACCATTTGCACAAAACACAAAGTCTCGGAAGTAGGTTAGACCATTGTGTAATTCACAATGTCTGGGAAGTAGGTTAGACCATTGTGCAATTCACAATGTCTGGGAAGTAGGTTAAACCGTTGTGTGACTCAAAACATTTGAGAAATGATTAAGACCATTGTATCATACAATGTCTTGGAAAATGAATGAGACCATTGCATCTCACAATGTCTTGGAAAATGAATGAGACCATTGTATCTCACAATGTCTTGGAAAATGAATGAGACCATTGTATCTCACAATGTCTTGGAAAATGAATGAGACCATTGTATCTCACAATGTCTTGGAAAATGAATGAGACCATTGTATCTCACAATGTCTTGGAAAATGAATGAGACCATTGTATCTCACAATGTCTTGAACATATAATGTTGGAGTAGGAACATGATTGGGAGAGTGTGGCTGTGCCGAAATGCCTTAGAATAGGCATACACAGATATGTTTAGTCCATTGTTTAGATAAATGATTGAAAATAAACCGAGTTTATATATCAATATACTAATGCTTACGGGGAAATGCTCAATTATGTTTAGGGTACATATATCAATATGCAATTATGTTTGTGTAGCACAAAATGTCTACGGGGAAATACTCAAAATGGGTACATATGAATATACTAATATGTTTGTGTAGCATAACATGCTTACTAAGTCCATAATCGTCTGGAGGATGGAAGACACGGAGAGTGGAAGGCTATAAAAATGTTTTTGCTTGTATGTGTGGTTATAGTTTAGGTCTTAATTAGACCCGTTTCTCTATAACCATGGCTCTGGTACCAATCTGAAACACCCCCAATTCATGGTTGCAGCGGAATTCAAACTGGGTGTTACTCGACGGCACAATAGTCACAATGATAGAAAACGAACTCCAATTGAGTCGTTTTAAAAGATTTATCATTCAAATTATATAAATATCAGAGATTACAAAATGAGGTCCCAATTGGTTCCATGTTTACAATGTATAATAAATGAGTTTTGAATGATAATAAAATTTATAGCCCTCTTGAGTATCCGTGTCCTTCCGTGCCATCCTTGATCGTCATGAACCTGAAATACATGCTTGAGAGGTCAACACAAAGGTTGAGTGATATTCATAGAGTTTGTTTAATGTTTGAACACAATATGTTGGTAGTGTGAGTTATAGGCTCACACCAATGTTTGGAAAGCAAAATAGGTAGGCTATGTTGTTATACGCCCATAAAATGTATTATACACTAAGCTTATGACACCAAAACGTTAACGTGTACCAATATCGATCGGCGGTTTTATCCCGGTAGGTATGTTGCTGGCATACTCAGGTCTCAAATATTAATGCATTTGTATGAATGTATTCACTACAAATGGGATTCGTCAATCCCAATAGGCCTATTCACAATATTTGCGCTCACTATTGCTAGTGATTAAATGGTTCATAATAAGGGATCTCGGTTTAGCAAGGTTGGTACTTAGTGATAATAAAACAATCAGGCAAGCATACAATTTAAAAACATTGTGCTCGGTTAAAAATAGCATGTATTCCCCCCAAGGGTTTGTAAAACAATTAAGTAATGGAAAGTGGGGCTATGAACTCACCTTGAGTTGGATGATGTATATAGATATAAGTTTTGATCCGAAAGGTTACATGTCCGATATTTGAATAAACTTAGGAAAGTTTATTAGTACATGAAGATTGTTATTAGGGTATGTTTCATAAGTTTTGTATGACCATTTTCTCTTGGTAATATCTCATGGTTCCCTTTTAAGTGAAGTAGATCCAAATTGCTTGTTCAAGTTCTCGTCAACTCTTTGTTTCATGTTTACGCCTATGAAAGTTGGTATGGTCATTTTGTCATGGCCTAGCCATGACCTTTGGTCCTTGTTTCAAAGTCATGAGACACAACCTTGGCTCTAGCCATGGTTGTGGTCTTGATTATAGGTCATAAGACCTCTTGTTCCTTTCAAAGTATAACAATAATCTTGTGACTTTCGCCTAAAAATGGGCTGTTTAGAATTTGAAGAATTTTATCACTCGGAAAGTGTTTTTAGGTCTCGAGCTTCTTAATACCTGAACGAAAACGTCGTTCCGGACAACTTTCGTGTTTTAACTTTTTGATGAATCGGACCAGAAGTGGGACTTTCAAAACCCAAATTTGATCAGAATGGTATTTGGCAGTTTGCCGCAAAGTTTTGGTAACTTCAAATGGGCGTAACTTTTGACTCGTATACTCGTTTTAGGTGGTTCAAATTGCTACGGTTTCCTTGTTAAGTCCTATACTGTAATATGTAATGATCAAATATCATATTTTTACCATTTTGATCAGGTCTTACCAAGAAAGTCACTAGTTTGCTTGTTATAGTAACTTGTCTTATCAATCATGTACAATAACTTGTTTTACTCACTTTTATACATCATGGACATGAATACAAGACATAATATAGCACAAATAATATGTAAATAACATGAATATGATTATTTAACAAGAATCATGTTAGGGTTTGGCTTACAACTTTTGGCTTTCAAAGATGAAAGGAAGTTAACATGTAAGGAAAAGGACTTTGATAGACTTGCTTCAACCCACTTCACTTCATGCAATCTTTCTACTCTTGTAATCTTGAAAGATGGATGATGAAGGTTGAGGTGACTTGAGTGGATTCAAACTCAAGAGAAATCACCAAGTATATGAGGTTATGGAAGTGTTTGATGAATCAAAACCTAACTAGGGTTTATGTGTGGATATTGCACTTGATTTCTTGCACAAAACTTGAAGTAAACTAGCAAATGAGAGGGTGTTTGTGTTGTGAACGACTAGGAGGGATGGGGAGGGCTTATATATGAGTTTAAGGAGGTGCTAGGAAGGTGCTAGGAAGTTGCCTTAAGGAGGTGCAAGTATTTAGGATATTTTCCAACACTTGGAGACCAAGTTCACTTAGTATACATGTATCCTAAAGTCTAAGGCTTATCATAAGCCACCAAGGCATGGTGAAGCTTCATATAGTCGGCCATATGGTGGATAGGGTGACTAGATGCATAAACTTGGTATTATCTAGCTTACGGAGTGAGTTTTGGTCCCGGTAATTGCTAACGGTAAGTCGTTAAGTCACGAAACGTAAAACCGGGTATCGTAAAAATACGAAACTTTAAAGTATTGTTAGACATGTCCATATGTCCCATAATAAAATATAAAATGAGTGGTAGGTTCCATTTGGGTGGTAAACCCTGCTAAAAACTGGAAACACGGGTCTAAAACGCGTAATACGTAAAATGTACGAATATTGCGTAAAATTGAGAAAAGTAAAATATTACTTTTCTAATAGGTTATAAATGATTTAAAATGACTTATAATGTCTAGACTGGGCTCAGTCTAGTGTCGGTTGGTATTAAATGTCTTTTAGACATCAAACCGTAAGCCTAAAAATCAAGGAATGACTTATAACATCAAGGGATGATTTTTGGTCAATGGAGGAGGGAAAAATATGTTGACTTTTTCTAATAAGTTGAAAACTCAATTCTTTTTAGAAACACGTTTTGTGGTGGAACGGTTAATCGGCCATACGGTTAAGCGTGCTCATGCGAGAGTAGTACAGGCTTGGGTGACCTGCCGGGAAGTCTTTGGTCATGTTTTTCTCAGTCACGATTAATTCTCAAATAAATCATGAGTGTGTCAAACATTTTTCTGATGCGGGGTCACTTAACGCGGTCGAGTTTCGTTGTACGTAGAATTTCTGAATGACGTTTTACCCTAAAACGTGTAATTCCCTGTAATTCCTTAATAACTTTCACGAAAATGAGCTTATGAATGTCAAACTTTTAATTTGCCATGGAAATGATTTATCACTTGAGCCCAAGAAATAAAAATCAAATTTCGGGAAAATTTTCGGGAAAAATGAATAGTGAAATTTTCCGGAAATAGTAATTATCCTGAAAAATGTGAATTGTTACACCACTATAAATCTCCATGTCTTGGATTGATCGTTTCTTCTCTTTACTCTTCTATACTTCTTACTTTGTTGGTATTGTTTATATTCTTTGTGTTGATATCACATAAACTTCAAATCTAAAAGTTTTTGAAAAGTAACGTGAAAAAGGCTTTAAAAACGTAATTAAAGCGTTGAAAGTAGGTTTTTAAGGTCGGGATCCTACCTAGGATCGTTTTCGTCTTTGTAAGATCGTGTTCGTAAGATCGGATCGAGATCCTAAGATCCTACTATGATGTCATTTTTATAATATTCTTTGAAATATTATTAAAATATACAAATTATTATATATTATAAACACAAAATTATATTAATGGTTCATGAAAATGTTGTCCTAAATTCTGAGTATAGAATGTTTAAGAAGAATCGAATGTTGTTTTTCAAATTATATAAAATAGAAAAATCCAAAATACATCCATGTGCTTTGCCCTAATCCCGCTTTACATCCTCGTGCTTTTTTTTTACAAAACCATCCATCCGTTAGTAAAGTTGGCACAAAAACATCCCTCCGTTATTAATATCAGTTAATGAGGACTAACGATGCAAATGATTTTCCATTATCTCCTAACAAGAGTTAAAATATTTGCATCGTTAGTCCTCATTAACTATAGAGTTAAAATATTTGCATCGTTAGTCCTCATTGAGTTAAAATATATGCATCGTTAGTCCTCATTGACTATTCTTACGTTTTTATCATTTTTTGTCCGTTTTTCTCATGTTTTCATAGGTTTTTATTAGTTTTCGTCCGTTATTATTCGTCTTCATCCATTTTTCTCATGTTTTTATCCGTTTCTTCCGTTTTTCTCACGTTTTCATACATTTTTATTTGTGTTCATACACTTTTATTCGTTTTCGTCTATTATTCTATGTTTTCCTCCGTCTTTCTTATGTTTTATCCATTTTCATCCATTTTTATACATATATTATGTATGAAAACGGATAAAAATATATGAAAATAGATAAAAACGTATGAAAACTTGACATTGATAAAAATGTTTCTGCATCAATTTTAAATCACGATTTTGACCCCTTTCTGGTCCGAATCATCAAAAGTGAGAAACACTAAAGTTTTCAAGAATAATATTTTACATCAAGAATCGCGAGATTTTAACTTACAATTGCAAAATAATGGCTGTTTACTACCAAAACTTAAACGATTTTTGACCAAATTCATAACTTATACACTAATAACTCTTGTAAATCTTATAAGTTTGATGATTTACACAAGTTATAACTTATAAGATTTATAAGAGTTTATAAGTTTATAAGTTATGAATTTATTCGAAAATCACTTAAGTTTTGGTAGTAAACAGTCAGTGTTTTTCAATTTTCAGGTTTTGGTAGTAAACAGTCAGTGTTTTTCAATTTCGGAATGATACAAAGATGGTAATTGTCATACTCATTTTCATGAATAATGAAATTTGACAATGAATTATAAAACTCTTTCTTGTATAATTACTTAAGTAAGGACGGTAAGTAATTAAGAGTTTTATGAATTTATAGAATATTTGAAAATGTACAAAATGCAAGAATCCAAGTATGAAAAATGCATGCATCTAGGAGATGAGTCTTACGTTTAAATATTAAATTCAAGTTTTGAATTGATAATTAAAATAAGATAATTCCTAAGTATTCCTGAAAGATAGTGGGAGTATTATGTTTATTTTCTTGAATCATATATGTTGTATAACATATAGGAAGTAACATTCCATGTAAGTTAATTGTTAAGACTTAATTTGGAATGAAACTTCACATAAAAGATTTAGGAAGAAAAACATATAATCTTGTAATACATGTTTATTATTATAAACATATGCGGTAAATAAATCTAATAAAACATGACATATCATTTAGAAAGTCTAAATGAATATATATCTTTTGATTAGATAAAACATGAATAAAATCTAAGTTTGACTCTAGGATTTTTTTCATGTACATTATATTATTGTTGTATCATGCTTGAAAGCAAGATCATTTGACAACATTTGATATCCAATTGAAAGATATTAGATAACTTGTTTAATGAATATTCAAATGAATATGTTTGGACTTAGAATAACGATCCTCAGCCTGGAATTGCTCATATATTCTAAGTATAAATAATATGGCAAATTGTTGCGTAATTATTATAGCCGACAATAAATCTTGAAAGATTGGAAAGCATCAAACATTACGCAATGGATATTAAGTTTACGGGGTTTTATAAGAGCATATTGTTGTTTGGATACAATGATGTTTGTTTAATTGAGATGACACTCAATACTAGTCATGGTAGGATTTCATCCTTGTTAATGGTCATGTGAACTAGTTATGCTTAATTAACTAAGAGCATAGTTGCATTATACACTAAAGAATAAGAATACTTTAAACTTTAAAAGGTTTGAAAGTTTAATTGTCATAAATTGGCGGTTAAGGATGTCACACATTTATGAAATATTATGTGGCATTATCAAGATAGCTGAATGCACACATACAAGAAATTCATTAATTGAATTCTTGAAATAAGTATTCTCAAAATTCCGATAGATCAAAGTTGGTTAATTAATGCCTTGTCAACAAGTATGATTGTCATGACTTGAGGCATAATTCATCAATTAGAATTATCATGCATTGATCTAGTTAGTACTCCCTTCGTCTCAATTTATTTGTCCACTTTTGACTTTTGAAGTCTTTCTTTTACAACTTTAACCTAAAATATTTTCTTTTGTGTTATATAATACTTGACGCAAAATATATGAATAGATTGCGTTTTAAATATATTTTCATTTGGTATAATTTTCATCAATTATAATATAACACAAACAAAAAAAATTTAAGGTCAAAGTTGAAAGGAAAAGCATGCAAAAGTCAAAAGTGGAGAAATAAGTTGGGATGGAGGGAGTATTTGGATAAGGGATGTTAAGCAATTATTATTTAATAATGAATTAAAGTACTAGGCATGTTTGTTTTCATTAATAATATATTGTATCCCATATTTGCATGTTTAAATCCATGAATAACTTGTGTTATTCTAAATAGTCTGTTGTTAATCAATCATATGAGAATATGATTGAATTAAGACAAATATGAGTTTTGGTAGAATATACTTATTTATATTGATGCGTTGGACATGCCAAATTCACATGATATTCAATGAATTGAATATATGACTGATCTCAACAGCATGATTGTACTTATGGATCTTTGTCATTAAGTAAATCATGAATATTTATCCCCAGACTTAAGATACCAGATAACTGCCATGAATGTAGTGCATTTGTGTAAAATAGTCTAATGCTATCCGTAACTGGTGGTCATAAGGGCTATTTTCAGAAGTGTTGCAAAGTTCATGGGTTTTACTCGTAGTCAAGAGAGAATTTGTTCTTTTGAATTTGTTTGAATTTTTACTACTGGGCCCCACATAGGGTTGACAAAACGTTCAGATGATTTGAGAATCTTGTTCAATCAGATATAACGAGAAACATAATAGTTAAATAATGGAATGACTAAGATCCATATCCATATTTAACGTGGTATTAGTAACAAAAGGATAAGTATAATGATGAATCTTTTTCAGGGAAACCACACTCAGGGTCGTTCTAGGGGCATTGGCGTGTTGCTAGACGCTAACCAATGCCACTACCTATATTAAAATATCTCTAAGTGGGAGTTGTTAGTTTGTGGATATATTTAATATACATATGACCGGCTTCGAACACAAGCCTATGGGATTGCACATGTTGCATATGAGATTTAGTTATATTAAGTCACGAAATATATATATGGTCGAACAAGGAAAAAGGAAGGAGTTGAGTGTCAAATTTTAGAACTTAAGGAAGTACTAGCAATGACTTGTTGGACAAGGTTAAATGCTATATAAACACACCCTCTTGGTCTCATTTGAGTGAACTTGCTCAAAAAAACAAACGACACAAAAATACATTATCCCTAAAACTCGTCTGACACCATACAATGCGGTAGGTCCACGGTTAGGCCTATTTATTAGGCCCATTTATCATTTTTGTAATGAATATCATAATTGTATGCTGTATTCATGATGCATGAATGTATATAGATTGCATAGTTTTACTCATCACATGCATATCTATACGTAACACTTTGAATGCAAAGTGTTATTTCTTTTATCCTTGCCAGACAATCGGTATTAATGTATTATATATCCTTATTGGATATATAATGTATTATATAGGTCCACGGTTAGGCCTATTTATTAGGCCCATCTATCATTTTTGTAATGAATATCATAATTGTATGTTGTATTCATGATGCATGAATGTATATAGATTGCATAATTTTACTCATCACATGCATATTTATACGTAACACTTTGCATGCAAAGTGTTATTTCTTTTATCCTTGTCAGACAATCGGTATTAATGTATTATATATCCTTATTGGATTCAATCAAAACCAAGAAAATTGTGTTTCGTTGTTTCTCATATTCACAAAAGAACAAAACAATATTTACTAATTTTGTACTAGAAAAAAAATAATAGGAGACCTAAATGTATGTCTAATTTCATGTCTAAATTTATTTGACACGATCTTGTTGGCTTGTGAAAAAGTTGGTCCCTTGACTACAGCCTACAGGGTGATGCCACATAAGTTTAAACATAAATTTAGACACATCTTTTAGGCCTCCCAACCACCCTTCTTTTGTACTTATGTCATCGAATATTGAATACATTCATTCTTTCATTAATAATTGCACATACCTCTATTTGTTTTGTATTCTTAAAATACTTGTCAGCTTTAGTAGTTTGTGGTAGAAGTAATTTATCAATAAAAGTATTCTTTTCTTTCTTAAGAGTTCATAGTTGTCATCGTCTACTAACGGTTAAAGAGTGTATCATTTTAGATCAAATAATGGGCAAGAACATAACTACTGATTCTTGCTAAGATAGATTAAGGCTAGTGTATTAGTTCAAGACAACAAGTTTCTTTCATTTAATATATACTAAGGTACACTCGGTAAAGTGTCGGATTACATGTAATGCATAACCATTTAAAGGTTAATTCTATGTTTAATCAGTTTTCTTTTTGTGGAAGTTATTTAACATAATTAATTAAGATTCACATTTCGCAAACCTTGTCCATTTCAACTTATTGTCGTGCCACCGACACAGATGATATTATGAGGTTTTGATATTTAGGGAGAAGCTTCGCTCCATGTTCACAACATTTATAGCAGCCAGAAACAAACAATATTAGAGGATGCAATCAGTAGAGCAATTAAATAATATGAAAGCAACTTCTAACGATCTCCATCTTTGCTTTAAATATGAAGCCATGCATGATTCTTGTTTTATTCATGGCTGAATCATTAATATATATCCTCTTAGTTTACTGGCCGGTGCTCGCGCGTTGTCGCAAGGGTACTCGTGTAATCAAATAACCTATAAAATTGACGCATTACAATCATCTTTATACATTATAATAGTACATGCACAATGCATCAAAACCAAAAAGGGAGAAAGCAACAATGGTGGTGTTTTGGTCAGTGTTCTAAAAGGCGCGCCAAGGCGCCGCAAAGGCGTGAGGCGTGGCCTCGCCGAAATGGACCTTGGCGACTGATCTAGGCGTGTAGTAAAAAGACGTGAAATAAGGCGCGAAAAGGCGCACCTTTTTGTTAGACGTGACGCCACTTTTTGAACCAGTTTGTTTTTTATTTTAAAAATTTTTGAACTATTTTGAACTAGTATTTGGAATTTGGGCTATTTGATATATGGGTCAGGTAATTATATAGTAAGTAGTAGTCTAAATGTCTAATTTTTTATATAATAAAACAAAACTCCTATTTGAAATTTTTCATTTAAAAAAAAATGCATTCATACCTTATTTAGTAACAATTTTATTTAAAAAAAATATTATTTTCTTATTAGGTAACATTTTATATTTATCTATAACACAAATAGAAGATAAATACAAAAAATATAGATAAGATGCAATTAATAATAAGATTAAAATTTTTAAATAATTATCTTTAGTAATAAAAAACTATAATTAAACATCATAATTCAAACAAAACAAAGATTAAATTATTTATTTTTTAATAAATAAAAATATATGATTCAAAAAATTTTAAAAAAACCGCGCGTGCGCGGGCATTATAACTAGTATACTATGAGTAATATGATCTAAAATTATAAATACATAAATCTATAAATATTTTTTTGCCGTTTTTGTGACGCCTTAAGAAACGCAAAGGCTCCGCCATGGCGTATAAGATTTGAGGCGCGGTCATGCCGCCATGCCAAGCCTCACGCCTTTTATAACCTTGGTTTTTGTACACAGTATAGAGATGGCACGTCATAGTCGGTGGTAATGTGAAGACAAAATTAATGTCAATTAATTATTAGTATTGCAAACACGTCATGATTGACTTCACCATCTCAAGCCAACATCTCTTCTTTTACTATTTTAACAAATTGTACATAATCATTTTCTAAAATGAATATATCATCTTTTAATGATAGTTTTTATATTAAAGCAAATAACCTATAATTAATGTGAATTTAAAATTATTTGACCGAAAGTTAATAATAGTTATTTACTTAATTGTATATTAAATGTTTTCGATCACAATCATTTATATTATTAATTAAATTAACAAAATTTCATTTTAAAGATAATGTAAGTTGCTAATAAAGTTGCTAATATTAGTATTTAACTAAATCTTTTCAAATAGATAAGTGTATAATCTGAATTTTTAGACCTGCAAATTATAAGTAAGTTCTAAATGTAATATAAAGTAGTATAGATAAGAACAACACTTTTAACGTAAGTCATCCTCCATGCATCTATTTAGTTGTGGGCTTAAATATGACCAACTAAAATATCTATTCACATTTATTCACGTTTTAAAACTCACGATTTTCCATAAACAATTTATATATACTCCTTCATTCTTTTCTTATATATACGAACTTTTTTTATTATTATTATTTTTTAATTTTTTATTTTCAATATTCACTTAAGATCTTATTGTTTGCTGCCATGGAAAAAAAATGGCATCTCTTTTTAAGGTTGATTGGCGGCCACGAGAGGGTACGTACCAGCTGAGGTGGTTGAGTTGTTTGGGTATGCTAACCTGTATTAGTTGTCCACTAAGGTTTATGGCTATCTTTTAAGAGTAACACTCTTTAGTTAGCCAAAAGCTTAACAAATTGAACTATCTAGTTAGTTGAATATTCACCAAGCTACATAATCATATGATACTCTTGCAATATCGTTTAGCCACTCTTGCACTACCGTTTACCCATTTATGGGTTGTGCGTATGCACAGCCAAAGATATGCCTAGTCAAGTTTAAGATTTTCATAAATACTTTTTAAGCCATGAATAAAACAAGACTCATGCATGGCTTCATATTTAAAGCAAAGATGGAGATGGTTAGAAGTTGCTTTCATTTTAGCACTTCCCTCCTAAATTCCTAATCAAGTTTAAAATTTCCATAAATACTTTTTAAGCATTATAACTAAAAAGCAATATTTACAATTATTCAAAGCAAAAATACATCAATTCAACAAATACAATTAATACTCTTCTTAAATAACCTGCTAACTCAAAAGTACAACCATTTTACCACATGCAATCTAAACCCTAGCATTTAAAAAAATTTAACAATATATTAAGTTATGTCCGAACTTTCAAAATAAGAAAGAAATAATAATAATATATAATAAAAAATTGAGAGTGACCTTAGATAAGATAATAAATGTTTTCAAAATTTCAATAGTTTATCGTGAATGTAAAAAAATTATCGCCAACTCTAAGCATATTGTCACCATAAGTATAATAATAAACAAACATTATTCATCGAAAATATCAACTACAAGTTACCTGTCGCCGTAACGCGCGAATACTCTGATATATATTATATTACAATAAGAATGGGACATAACATGTCTAACTAGTTGATAGTATATAACACATGTAATTTGAAATAATCCGCAAAAATCATCATTGTGGTTTGTTCATGTTTACAATAATACTCCCCGTTTGAAATTTTTAGTAGTTATCATTCCTTGTTGCACATAACTTCAACATTTTATAGGGGTGTACATGGTATTGGAACAAGAACGAGAACCGGAACCAGATCAATGGAGAACCGTAAACAAGGGGAAGATGGAACCGAAAATCGTACCATGTTTTCGGCTCGATTTCGATACCAGAACTTTGAGTAATTCCCGACAAATATTAAAATGTCTAAAAAACTAGACTTTGTATGTGTGACATATTCTGTTACGAGTTAGAACTACCCGAATGTCATAAAATGAAAACTAGCATTACAACAACCTGTAGAACTAGCAGGTAAAAAACACATTTTTTCGTTTTCGATCATACATAAAGAAAAGCTATAACAACACAAACAAAAACAAAAAAATGTCTCGAACAATACAAATTGTTCCAGTAGTTCCAATGGTTAACAATAACCTAGACAAAAACATATTTATATAAGTTAATAGTTGTTTAAAAGTATCAAGAACACACATTTATGTTCCAAACTTTCAAAACTAGCGAACGCTTCATTAATTGTTTATTACTATTTTTAAGGTTGCATGTACACGAAGTCCCGAACAAAACCCTTCAATTTAATTCTTCTCAAAACAGTTGGTTTTTTTCGAGAAAGTACCAGATCAGGATTGTTCCGTCCCAAAAACTGAAATTTGAGAATACTAGAAACTATAAATCGGACCACAATTCTAATACCCCGGTTTGGTTCCTGGAATTTTTTGAACACATTCCCTCGGTGTGAAAAGGTACAAAGTAGGGGCTTCGTTGATTTTTTATTTTTATTTTTATTTTTTTAGCTTGATTATTCAGAGTGTGTAGTCTTAACATGAAAGGTGCATTGATGAGTACTTCTCTATCAAATTTACCTATCTATTTAACCACTAGCTGCAGCATTATAAACATCTCTACTCTCTAGTGGAGTAACTCAAAACCTTGAACGCGTAGTAATTTTTAGATTTGAGATCTACACCATAAATATAATAATTCCTAACTTTAATTACTCAAACGTCTATTCAGTAATTTAATGACACTAGCCCTACATGCATTATGCAGATGTGGCAACCTGCTCATAAATCATATACTACGTAAAATTTAACTGAAACTTCAAGATATTTGGGTGTTCTATGTGATACTTACTTTAATATCAAGAACATTGTATTATATAACTAATATGTATATCAATCTACAAATGTTAACATAATTTGATATACTTACAATTGGATATATAAAATCATATACCATGCAATTCACTTTTCTTGTAGTTACTTCCACAAATACGAGATTTTCATTTATTTTATACTGAGAATAGCTATAACATACAATTCACAATATTACTTGTAGTAGAGATCACCACACATACACACCAAAGAACCCAAAGCAACCTAAAAGAAAGCTTTGTATAATCTCATTTTTATGGTACGTTTAGCCTGATCTATGACTCAAAATCGCAAAGAAAGCTTTCTTCATCATCACCAGCTTATACGCAGTACCAGCACCTTTATGGTCTATAATCTTGCTGTTATTCATCCCAAAACACATAACTGAATCAGGAGATTGACCTCCATACATGTGTCCATCATCAAACGAAGAACCAAAGCTTGAGAAATGACGCCGCCTTGACGAGTACCCTTTGGAAGATGGAACTGTGCTACGCATTGATGATGACCATGAAAATGATGATAGAGAGGAGGGTGAGGATGTTGGCACGTATCTTTTCTTGACAAGATTATTGTTCAACAAGAGATTGTAGAGTAGTTTAGATTTTTGGTAATATTTACTTTTTTTGGGTTTCTTGTGATTGTTACCAGGGTTTGGTGTGTAGTATGAAGGAGGGGGAGTGAGTGGGGGGATGGAAGTGCCATGAAAATGGTGTTTAGGTGTACCCGGTTGAATTTCCCAAGTAAAAGGTACGGAACTTGAAACATTTCCATAATAAACTCTGAAAGATGGGTTTGCAACTGAATTCTCTTTGGTTAGAAGTTTAGAAAAGATTGGGTCATCTTTCTTGATAGTTAGAGACATTTGTGAAGAATCTGGACTACTACTACTAAACATCTTTAAGTTTGAGTTTTAGCAAAATATAGAGTGAGAAACAGTGTATCTTTGAAAGTGTGGAGGTTGAAGCACACACGGATTTGAAGTCATGTTATGAATAGGTAATGAGTACATTTATATATTCTTACGAGTAGATTTTAAAATGAAAAACAACAGGGACCAATAGATGTGTGACAAGTGGCACTTTTATTGAGAATTAAATTGAATTAATTAATTAACCCAAAAGGGTAAAATAGGTATTTGACACATCCTTATATTCTAACCCAATGCAAAATAAATGTCGACTTTAACTCTAGTTATTTTACAACGGCAAATTTACACACCATGACACCAACTTAACTCTCAGCGTACTTTGATTGCTTTCTATTGGTGAAAATTGTATTTAAAGATCTATAGCATATTGTACCTTAACAAAATACTCTCTCCGTTTCAAAATAATTGTTAGAAGATAAGAATTAAAAAGTTTAATAAAACTTGTGTGATTTTAATTTTTAATCATTTAAAGAGAATATTTCCCTACTATATTCTCTAGTTTTTACTTAAAAGGAAAAGTGGACAATTATTTTAAGACATCCCAAAATAAAAATATGAATAATATTTTTGAGACGGAGGTAGTAAGATATAAAAAACCGCAGACAACATTTATAAATATCTAATCTATCTATGTATTCTAATAAAATGGAGTTCTGTACCACCCTTTGAAGCATCCTGCTAATCAATGATCTGACGTGTCTGCAAGGAGAGAGCATCGATATCTTTGGTAGGTACAATCATACGCAAGCCATCTATGTAGCTTCTTCAATACACTTTCTCTAATGTGATTTTTTGGTATGTATTAATACTTTAATTTTCTGTTTCTTTTACCCATTTAATGTTGATTCAATTAAATTAGTCGGTTACAATCAATCAACATATTAGTCAAACAAATCAACCCCAAAAAATTGAGATCCGATTTGGTTGAAGCTGTGAAATCCTCTCCAAGAATAATTACGAATCCCTAAAATTTGTAAGTAATTTTAATTTTTAGGGTTTTTTTTTTTTTTTTTAATTTAATTTACTTGACTTTCAATACGTGTTAATCTTTATATTGTTAACTTTGTGTGGACATTGGAATAAATTGACATGTTTATGAATTTATAATTATATGATTATATCAGAAACGTAAGAATAATAATTTAGGATTCGTATTTTAGATGAAATTATAAGAGATTTAAGAATTTAATACATTATAGAAGCTTTCACTAAGTTTTTATAGAATTCTGTTATTTTTTTTTAATAATTTTGCAATTGACTTTTAAAGATGTTAATCATGGAAATCAATCAAATTATTAAAACCCTTCTGATATAATCAGTCTGAAAATTAGGTATTTGCACACTATAAAATGAAGGAGGTATTGGTGGTAAAGGAACTCATCAAAGTTCATCTATTCACACCACATTATAAACTAAACAAACAATGTCGACTTTTGTATCTGGCTATATCAATGATCTGTCCACTGTTAAGGACAACATCAAGTTACGAGTCCGCGTTTTGCGTAGCTTGATGCAACCTGTTTTTAGCAAGCCTAATATCTCCAACATGGAGATGATTATTGTTGATGAACAGGCAAGTCATTTTTAATATTCTTTGGTTCCATAATGTTTCGAAGTCTATGGTTATGTGATTTTGTATCTTATGTAATATCTAAATCATTTTTATGCCAGAATACACGGATGCAAGCAACCGTCAGGCAGGCTTTGGTGAATGGGTTCAAACACCAATTAGAAGAGGGCAGTGCAATAACACTTCAACGGTATAGTCTGGGTGAGATCCAACCCAAATATCGAATTGTTAAGAGAGGTTTGTGCCTTTCCTTCATATCAAACACCATAATTGAAAAGTGTTCTGATTACACTGGATCATTGTATGGGTTTGACTTTCGACCCTTTAGAACCATTACCGATATGAGAACAGAAGAAGATGGCCAGTTTGGTATGTATTGTCGTTATATTCTATACAAAAAAACGGATACATTGTGTTACCGTAGACACTAACTAAAAGGTTATTGCACTACTGAATACTAATTTTTCTGTGTTGGTTCAGATGTGATAGGCCGAGTCGTTGCTTGTGAAGACTTGGACAATTATGATAAGAATGGACGGGCTGGGAAGAAAAAGCCAATAACGCTTATTGATCCAGAGTAAGTGATTATGATATTGTTTATTTTGAAAGCTCACAAATAAACTCTGTTCATTTATTAATTTTTTGTGTCATCCATATTTACTTATGCCCTGCGCACAAGATGGATATTATTTAGGAATACCACATAGAAAGAAATCGGGACAACCGGCCACTGGAGACGATGACAAAACAGTTACTATGCGAGAGTGGTTTAAATATCAGATAATGGACCGTCCTAATAGAGAGAATTTATTTGTGCGTGGAGGGCGTCTGTTTCAGCAATTTCTTGTGGATGGTTACACTATGATTGAGACAGAGCGTTTGTATTTTCATCGCGCCAAACAATCAAAACTTAGGTGTGACACGTACTCAAATGTCCGTCAAAGCATTGATAGTGGGAATTCAGGTCCGTCCTTAATTGGAAAGCCTATCATTTTTCCTTCTTCGTTTACTGGTGGCCCAAGGTACATGCAACAAAATTATATGGACGCCATGGCGTTGTGTAGGTGGTATGGTTGTCCAGATTTGTTTATAACGATAACATGCAATCCTAAATGGCCCGAGATAAATAGATGTATGCGAGAGCATAACCTTGAAGCCACAGACCGCCCTGATGTTCTTACTCGAGTTTTTAAAATGAAACTTGACCAATTGATAAAGGATGTTAAAGAGTTGTGTTTGTTTGGCCGTATTCAAGTAGGTATGAGTATAATTTTTATCACTTTTCACATTTACTTTTACTATTCTAATGAGATGATGTGTATAATTATGTGGTTGAATAATACGCGTTAACTTGAACAATATTTTGCAGTGGTGTACACCGTCGAATTTCAGAAAAGAGGATTACCGCACGCACATATCTGTTTGTTCTTGCATAAGGATGACAAGGTGCCAAATGCTGAACATATTGACAAACATATATCTGCTAAGATATCTGATCCAAATGAAGATCCCGACCTCTACAAATTGGTTTATGATTTTATGATGCATGGTCCATGTGGTGATGACAACGAGAATCAGGTGTGCATGGTTGATGGAAAATGTATGAAACATTTCCCAAAAAAGTTCCAACAACACAGTTCTGTCGACTCTGAAGGGTATCCTATTTATAAAAGACGTGATAATGGGAATCATGTTGTTAAGAGTGGACATAAGTTACATAACAGTTATGTCATACCCTATAATGTGATGCTTCTGAAACGTTATCAATGCCACATTAACGTTGAATGGTGCAATCAGACGGGATCAATCAAATATTTGTTTAAATATATAAACAAAGGTCCCGACAGAGTATCGGCACAATTGTATGAACCAGCTGGCATGGAAGGTGTTCAAGAAAATGCTAAACCTGTGGACGAGATTAAAGCTTTCTATGATTGCAGGTACCTTTCTGCATGTGAAGCTGCATGGAGAATGTTTGGCTTTGAGATTCATTACAGAACACCTTCTGTCGAACGGCTATCATTTCATCTCGAAGGCGAGGCGCCAGTTGTATTTGATGAGAAATCTGACCTTGAAACCGTTATTCACAAACCGACAGTTGGTGCATCAATGTTCGAAGCCTGGATGCAGATGAACCAAAAGTTTCCCAAAGCAAGGTTGTTAACGTATGCTGAGTTTCCAACGAAATACGTTTGGAATGCTCCTAAAAGAATATGGACAGAAAGGAAACAAAGATATGCGATTGGCAGAATTCATAATGTTCCAATTTCAGCAGGAGACGCTTACTATTGTAGGATGCTACTAAATAGTCAAAAAGGATGTCGATCGCACGCTGAAATACGAAAAATTAACGGTATAGTTTATCCTACTTACAAGGAAGCTTGCTATGCAGCTATTCTTTTAGAAGATGATCGGGAGTATATTGAAAGTATTAAAGACGCAACACATTGGTCCTCAGCTGACCATTTACGTGACCTCTTTGTTACATTGCTATCACAAAAGGAACTTGACACACCTTTGAGTGTTTGGTTACAAACTTGGCATGTACTATCAGAAGATGTCGAATACAAGAGGAGTCTTCTTTTAGGGATTCCAGGTACAAATTACAAATTACATCCATGATACTATATTCTTTAACACATTTACTATTACATATTCTGTTATAGAGTAGTTTAGATAGTCTGCTACAATACAAAAGTCCTATAACATTTACTATTATTTGTTAGCTAATTTCTTAATATATAATTGACTGCAAATACCTCACTTAATTTCATGTAGGTTTGCAACTGAGTGAGGATGAGAAAAAAAAAATGTTTGTTTGTTCTGGATCGAACAACTTATGAGAGCCAGAGGAACTACTTTGAAGCGTTTTCCTGAACTGCCTTATCCGGATGATACATACATATCGGAATTTGGTAATAGGCTTATATATGATGAGTTACATTATAACCCATCAGAGCTACAATCAAAATATGAAACTCTATATTCCACGTTAACCAGTGAACAGAGGAGCGTCTACGACACCATCATGACCTCCGTTGAACAAGGAAGAGGAGGTACTTATTTTGTATATGGATACGGAGGTACTGGCAAGACCTATTTGTGGAAAACACTTTCAGCGGGTATTAGAAGAAAGGGTGACATAGTCATAAACGTTGCATCGAGTGGCATCGCATCTTTATTGATGTCAGGAGGCCGAACAGCTCATTCCAGGTTCCATATCCCTATTAATATTGATGAGACCTCTACTTGCACAATATCTCCTCAAAGTGACATGGGAATGTTGTTAAAGAAATGCAAACTTATAGTTTGGGATGAAGCTCCCATGACAAATAAACTATGTTTTGAGGCTTTAGATAGGACTTTGCGAGATGTCCTACGTAAGGGCAGGTATGACACGTGTGAAACGCCATTTGGTAACATGACCGTAGTATTCGGTGGTAATTTTAGGCAGGTGCTTCCCGTTATTCCAAAGGGTTCACGCCAAGACATTGTTGGTGCATCCTTAAAGCAATCGTATTTGTGGGATAGCTGCAAAGTTTTAAAATTAACCGCTAACATGCGTCTCACAGTTGGATCACGACCTGAAGATGTAAATGAGATAAAGGAGTTTGCAGAATGGATAGTTAAAGTAGGAGACGGAGAGCTTGGCGGACCAAATGAAGGAGAGGTTTTGATCGATATACCCGAAGAAATTTTGATACACGATACTGATGAGCCGGTACAAGCTATTATTGATTTCACTTATCCAAACCTCTTGAATCACATAGATGATCCCTCTTACTTCCAAGAAAAGGCCATTATTGCTCCAACAAATGAAGTGGTTGATACAATAAATGATCATTTGTTGAAAACGTTTCCTGGTGAAGAATCGGTTTATCTAAGTTGTGACAACATAGACAGATCTGAACGTGGGTCTGCCATAGATCACTCAGTTTTTTCACCAGAATTTATCAACGGACTTAAGTTCTCTGGTGTTCCTAACCATAGGCTTGCGTTAAAGGTAGGTGTCCCAATAATGTTGCTCAGAAATATTAATCAATCTCAAGGATTATGTAACGGGACAAGACTTCAAGTGACTCGATTAACAAGAACGTCTATTCAAGCCCAAATAATTAACGGTACACATTTTAGAAATAAGGTTATCATACCAAGGTTGAAAATTACTCCATCGGACAAACGCTTACCTATGAAGATTGTTAGGAAACAATTTCCTGTGTCCGTCTCATTTGCCATGACGATAAACAAGAGCCAAGGATAGTCCATTTCAAAAGTTGGTTTGTATCTTCCACGTCCTGTTTTCACACATGGGCAATTATACGTGGCTCTTTCACGCGTCAAAAGCAAAAATGGTTTGAAAGTTGTTATTTGCGATGACGATGGTCATCTAACAAACACGACCACAAATGTAGTCTACAAAGAGGTTCTCCAAGGTCTATGAATCTCAAGTTTTTAAGGTATGTACTAATACACATATATTATAATTGTTGGTACGATTGTTTTATATGGATTATAAGTTACAAAAAAAATTTGCTTACACTTTTTTTTTATTAGGTGTTTGGAATATTTTCATTGGGTTGCTGATTACATGCTTTTTGTTTTGAAGACCAACAAGATTCAAGCACGCGTCCATGGACATTTATTGAAATAACAAAATCATAATTCACAATTCATGGCTTTTATTACATTAGTTTTCACAACCGTTGTACTATTTTCATATCATTGACTTATTAGTGACTATTCCATTCAATTACATGCTTTTGTTTGATTACGCGTATCTTTGCTAATTGTTTGGACATGCTTCATATTTTCTTTTGCATAATCTCTTCTAAAACCCCGTGGATGCCACGGGTCTATAAGCTAGTACTATATATAATGCACAAATAAATCTCTCTCCAAAATTTTCAGACTTACAAGAAATAAAATATGGTTTACAACATTTTAATGCACCCTTTTGAGAATTACAACAAAACAAGCATATGGTACAACAAAAATAAACGTGGAGTCATTTTCAGACCACTTTTCTATCAAACAACATTAATGCTATTAAATAATAGTCATTATAGTCATTAAAATACACCTTAAGTGAAAAATACTATCTTATAAGCATTATTTACAAGGATTCAAAGCACACATAAAGCTAAAAAAAGAATACCCACCTAATACAATTAATACACTATTAAAAACACCCCTTCATTAAAAAATACAAAATTTCAACCACAAAGTACAATATAATTAACACATTATTCGAGATTCAGCAACAGCCTAAAACATGAATATGTTACTTTTGCTTTTGCTTCCACATATATCCGGCCTCTATTTTTTCACATCTTTCAGATTCATCAAGATGTTTACCTTGATAAAAAAACAATTCATGAAAATCGGTTAAACTTCTTTTTAGTATTCGAAAAAAAAAAAGAGATAAAAAACAATGTTTCCATCCTCCTTTCTTTCGGTTTAACAAGAAAACAAGAAACGAAATACAAAACCGCACCTACCCGAGACCTTTAGTAGATCTTGAAGTCGAAAACATTTGTGTTTCGTGGGTTCGTGTATTGGCTGTGAAAGAAGCCAAGAAAGAAAACAATGAAGTTTACTTGTTGGTGATTCGAGTGGCTATAAGAATTAAAGGGACGAACATTTGTTTGTTAAGTGAAGTGTTTATTTGTGAAGTGGATGATACGAGTTGGTGGCTGCAAGTAGAGAGAAAAAGTGACTGATTTTTGTGTCTGCTGGTGTTGTGATAGAGTAAAATTAGGATAAGCAATTCAGGGTTAGTTTTTTATATTGAAAGTTTAGGTTTTGGGCTTAAAATTATCTAAATTTGACTTGGGCCTAGAATATTTGGTTGAGTTGGTATAGTTAAATTGGTTTAACATAAAACAAATGGTTGTGTAGTATATAATTCGAACCGAATTTGGCTAAAAGATTAATTTATGTATTTATATATTTTTTTATATAAACACCTATGAACATATTAAAAGAATTATTTTTGACATTCTCATTTCTTTTTCGCTTAAACTTCTATACTAATTATGAGCTTCTATTATATAATTGTTCAACCCCACCAGAGTGTTATGATTATTGAATATTGATGCTTTACGAGTGGCTTATGATTTAAATTTATACAAATATTATAAAAATTACGAAACAAAAAAGCTACAATTAAAAAAATGAAAAAATACGTCGGCTAAAAATCAACCCTGCTGTAACACACGGTATAAATTAAAAATATTGGCTAACCACAAAATTAGTTACCAGGTACCCGCCGCCGCATTGCGCGGGTACCCTGCTAGTATATGTTAATGTCTGATGTACTTCGTATGTGATAGCATGCATAATTAAATTATAGTCCCTTAAATGATCAGTTTTTCTTACGTAAAGTTTGTAAACATGCCAAGATTGTAAGCATACATGTGCACGATACTTACTTTGTAAAGCATCATGGTATGTTCGCCAGAAAATAGTAAATACAGTACATCTATAAGTGACAGATTTCTACGAAAGTGAGCTAGTCTCGAAATAAGATGAAATATCATTTTCTACTATGACGATTCACGAGTATCAGACTCACCCAAAGTTTCAAATTCGTGGGGTTCAACTCGGCGACTATATAAAACACCATTGACATGATCATGCATGAGATCTATCCATGTTCATCAAGTCGTCAACTTTGCCTTGAAAAAAAAATGCTATAACATGCTTTCTTAAATTCTGTTTTTCTTGTTAATCTATCATTAAAGATAAAGGCAATATAACACAATATACAATGATGCGATATAGTTTTCGTAATGATACCCCTTCAATCCTTTCCACTATTGTCTTGTTTTGCTTGTTGTTTTCGCCTGTTTTTTCGCTGAAGGTTTTTAAAGATTTTCGGCAAGAGATCAAAACTTCTTTGCCAGGCAACAAGATGAAATTAATTAATGCTCGTCTTAAGAAGATCAATAAGCCCTTTGTTAAGTCAATTAAGGTACTACCACAAACTCTTTTTGTTGGTTTATAAAGCATTTTATATTCTTTCTTATATTTTTGCTGTTAGTACTACTACATTGTTTATATAGTTATTTATGTATAATCAGAGTCCCGATGGCGATACAATAGATTGTGTCTTGATATATCTTCAGTCAGCTTTTGATCATCCAGAGCTTAAAGGAACAATGCCATTGGTATATTTAACTTAATATTCATAGTTAATTACATTTTGGCTCATATATGTTAGTATCATACTTTGAATCTTTTATCTTAACATTCACACATATGTGCAGTTCTGCAGATTGATATGCGTGTGTCAATACACAACTAAGTTACTTGTAGTTTGTTTGCTTATTGTCTAAACACATGATAATATTTAGGATCCACCAAAGTTACCAAAAGGACATGATAATATTGGAGTCGAATCAGAAATCAAACAGTTATGGAGTTCAAAGGGTGAATTATGCCCAAATGGAACAATTCCGATTAGAAGAACAAACGCAAATGACCTTTTGCGATCTATTTCAATTTCTAATTTTGGAAACAAGATTAGTACAACAGATGTCTCACATGCGAAAAGCAATGAGGTACATACTTTATTTTCTCATTTCTCTTTAAGCTAGAACAGTTATTGTAATCAATACCCTGAAAGATTATGTAATATACAACAATAACAATACACAATCCCACCGGAGCGAGGTATGAGGACTAAACTACAAGCATATGCACTTGTAATATATGCTACGGAGTATAAATATACTTTTAAGAAAAATAGTTGTAGCATCATAAATGGTTTTCTTGCAAGATTAAAACAAAGTCGCTTATTATTATTATTATTATTATTATATACATTCTAATATACCTTGATATGATATGTTTGCAGTATGCAATTGGGATTGTATCACAAGGAGAATTTTATGGTGCAAAGGCCCATCTAAATGTATGGGCACCAAATGTTACTGGAAATGACTTAAGCACTTCATCAATTCGGATTATTAGTGGAGATCCAAAACTTGCAAGCGCTTTATCAGTTGGCTGGGAAGTATGTTCAATCATCTTTTTCCAAGAATTTGTTTATATTTGTATGCAGTTTACAATGATGTTTATTGTGACAGGTTAATTTAAACATACACGAAAATAATGATCCGAGACTTTACATTTCTTGGACTGTAAGTTCGGCTGCATATTTCTTTTCTTCCTAAACTCTGATCCAATGTTACTTATTTTTTCTTCAAATAATACCTTTTTAAATAATAGTAACATCTAGTATTAGATAATTTCAGTATCAAGGAGCTAGTTGCCACTACTTGGAATGTCTAGGGTTCGTCCAAATCAATCAAAAGGTTTGCCTTGGAGCTGCTATAGATCCAATATCAACATATAATGGTCAACAATGCTCATATGTATGATCTGGAAGGTATTCATTTGATTAATCACGTACTCAAATGCACTACAAATGAATTCCAATTTTCTATGTCTCTTCTTTGGATGGAGAATAGGTATGCTCGGTCCGCTCTAAACTGGATAGTTTTGTTAGGTCTTTTTGGGCTTCTTCTTGTTACGCATTTTAGTTTTAACAAAAATTCTTTTCAAAGAAGATTACTCCAGGCTTGATTTATACAGTAGTATTTAATTCTATAAAATTTAATATTGCAGGATCCAAAAACTGGTGACTGGTGGTTGAACGTGGGGAGCGAAGTGATAGGATATTGGCCACAAAAGCTATTCCCAGACCTTACTGAACGTCATGGGGCAAAGACAATCGTATTTGGAGGAGAAGTTTATTCTGATAACTCGGGTAAGCACACGTCAACCCAAATGGGCAGCGGTCGCTTCCCGGATGAAGGACCTAAAAAATCAGCGTACATGGGGAATTTGGAAGTGGTTAATCGAGACAATCACATAATTCCTGTGTCCAATCTAATTGTATTAGCAACTAAATCTAGCTGTTATAATGTTAAAAAAGGGTATAGTGATGTTTGGGGTAACTATATATATTTTGGAGGACCTGGAAACAATCGTAATTGTCCCTGAGAATATGTTGTTGGATACTATATAACATTTACTATCCATATAAAAATATAACTTTCTCGGATTATGGCCCCTGTGCACTGTGCAGTTACCACTCTACAGATGCCCAAAGTCGGCTGCTATGACTTTTATAGTGGTCATTAGGTCTGAGTCCATCATATCATTGAACATTTGTGCACATCTTACTCGAAGAAATATCTTTGTTGAAGGCTTTCAGGTGTTACAATATGAACCTGTGGCATCTAGCTCAGCGACCTCTTTTGCTTGATGGGCTAGTATAAAACATGAAATTGTACTGCAAATTTGTTAACACAGTGATACCAAAGAGTTGCATATCCATTAACTATCTTGTCTTTTTATTACAAACTAGCTAAGTATGTATGATGTATGCAGATTGTTATTGTTGATAAAGATGTAAATATATACAGATCAGATTGATTGTCATAATACAATCATTATAATGCAGTGAGTTTTTGGAAGATATTCGAGATTTACTTGCCATGTACTTATTTCCAAGATCTCTACACATATAGAAAAATAAATCCATATATACTTATTATTTTCTATATTAATCATCAAATAAAAAAGATTAACATCAATTCCATCTAGAAAATGAATACCCAATCCTTATGGAATTAGATTAATGAATTAAATTCGTTACCGCAATTAAAGGCACATATCACCATAACAGGAGCTGTAGATAAAACTACATCAGAAATATGAAAATCAAGTCACTTTTTATTAACTTCTTATGGAATTCAGTAGTTCTATCCATTAAGTTGTCAAATTTATACTAGAAAAATTCTAAACCTATTTTTGTTTTGATTTTATCATAAAAGATTTAATCAAACAACAACATATAAAACACAATGACGTGGCCTAGTTTTTCTCATGAGATTGCTTCAGTCATTTCTGCTTGTATATTGTTTTCCTTGCTGTTTTTGCCCATTTGTGCGTCAACAGGCTTCAATGATTTCCGGAAAGATAATGGAACTTTCATGCCAAGTAACGAGTCAAAGAAGATGAGGTTGATTAATGCTCGTCTTAGGAAGATCAACAAGCCTTTTGTTAAGTCAATTAAGGTAACACCAAAATTTTGTTGGGTGGTTTCTAAAGCTTGTTTTACATGTACTTTTGTTAATTTAGTTTTTTTAGCTCTTAATTACTTTTGTTTTTTGTTAAATTAGAGTCCAGATGGTGATATAATAGATTGCGTCTTGTATCATCTTCAACCAGCTTTTGATCATCCAGAGTTAAAAGGAAAAATGTCACTGGTATACTTAATGCTTATAAATTTAATAAGTTTTTAGAAATATGTTTGTTGAGTTTGATTAGACAAAATAATTAGTTTCTTAACGTATTGCGTAACTAAATAATAATGAACAGAGTCCTCCAGAGTTACCGAAAGAGCAAGACAATAGTAGAAATGAATCAAAAATTATCAAGCAGTTATGGAGTTCAAATGGTGAATCATGCCCAAATGGTACAATACCAGTTAAAAGAACAAGTGCAAGTGACATTTTGAGATCCGATTCAATTACTAAATTTGGAAAAAAGTTTAGTTCAAAAGATATTCCGATTCCGGATGGCCATGAGGTACATAACCTTTTTCATACATGAATTCTGAACGACATGCATTGTAAAACAATTGGTATAATTTGTTGGCAGCATGCAGTAGGTTATGTAACACAAGGAGAATATTATGGAGCAAAGGCACTTTTAAATGTATGGGCACCAAATGTTGTTGGATATGATTTTAGCATTTCACAAATTTGGGTTATGGCTGATCTTCTAACTCGCGATGTCAACACTGTTGAAGCTGGTTGGCATGTAAGCGCAATTTTTTTTTTTTTTTTTTTTTTTTAATTATTATTATTGTTCGATGTGAATTTGAATATGAATGTGTGTTCTTGACAATATAGTTTGTTTCGACAGGCTTACCCCAGCCTACATAATGATAACATCCCCAGACTTTTCACTTATTGGACTGTAAGTTCTATCTCACAAAACTAACATATCTAGCTACCAGATTTAAGTATTTTCCATGCAGTAAGTACTAAGAATATGAAACTAAAATATTACAGCCTGATGGTTATCGATCTGGTTGCTACAATCTCGTATGTCCAGGATTTGTTCAAACCAATAGTAAGACTTGTCTTGGAGCGGCAATTGATCCACTATCAACATATGATGGTCAACAATTCGATGTCGCCTTTTTTATTTTGAAGGTAAAATTTTAATCGCCATGTGCACTACAAAGTAAGTATAATTTCGTGATCTTGTATATCAGGCCTTTAAACGACTATAGTTTCGCCTACTTTCTCTGAATTGTAATATTCTTGCTTTCTTTTGACATTTCACAACCAAAATAATATTATTAGCTCATTAGCAATCATATAAAACATTCTTCATTTTTGAGCTCGATACTTTTTGAATTGTACAGTATGCGTTAAAGCATAATGTACTTCAGAGTTGTTGTATGTATTCATCCTTTTGAAACTTCTCATATCTAAAACGTATTTTTGGCTTTTATTTTGATGATGATTTTTCTAGGATCCGAAGAGCGGGGACTGGTGGTTAAAGGTGGGAGATGAAGTGATGGGATACTGGCCACAAACTTTATTCTCTGGCCTTCGTTATAATGCAACGGCGATTGAATATGGAGGAGAAGTGTATTCAGCAAACAAGGATAATCATACGTCCACCCAAATGGGCAGCGGTCACTTCCCCGACGAAGGTTTTGGGAAAGCAGCGTATGCTAGAAACTTGGAAGTCGTTGATCATGACAATAATTTAATTGCAGTGTCTAATTTAAAATTATTGGTAGAGAAACCTAATTGTTATGATGTTAAGAATGGTTATAGTGACACTTGGGGTAATTATATCTATTTTGGCGGACCTGGAAATAATCCAAATTGTCCTTAAGAAATTGCTGGATGTTATTCATTCTTTGTTACCAATACACAAAACATGAATCTCATTATTGGATTATTACTTTGTTTTCTTTTGATTTTGATGATAAAAAAAGTTAACAGTATGTTTTAGCGTCTGATTTGTCAGGATTTAATCTAACATGAATAAAATGTAAGATACTTTTGTATACATAAGAGCATGGGAAAATTGTCTAAAAATACATTCAACTTGCCACTTTTTATTATTGTATGCATTGAATTTTTTTATTTTTTTTTATTTTTCTTATTGTATACACAAACTTTGTTAATCTTACTATTGTATGAATACACTAACTTTGTTAAGCTTACTATTGTATCAATAATTAGAGTGCTTAATCACTGCCACGTCATAAAACAGGCGTATTATTGAAACAATAGTAAGATTAACAACGTTTGTGTATACAATAGGAAAAAAAAAAGTTCAATGCATATAATAGTAAAAAATGGCAAGTTGAATGTATTTTTAGATAATTTTCCCTAAGAGCATCTCCAATGCAGTAATAATTTTAATTTTTCAACAAATTATTAACTCATTAGCTCTGATGCAAAAAATTAATTCTCAGTCTTATTATTAAACTTACTGTTGTAATATATCTCCAGTCTAATACTAAACTGATGACAGCACCAACGTAGCACGAATACACCAACGAAAACACCAACAACAGCAACGAACACGTACGTACAATTAGGCCTGCAAAAGGAACAAACAAAATAAGAATGTACTGCACGGGATATCGATGTCCTTTAAATTTTATACGACGCCCGTTTGAATTGCTGCAAGCCAACAAGTCGTACAACCCAGAATTTATGCAGAAACAATGTTGAATTACAGCAGAAACTGTTACAACACAAAGAAAGTACGTAGTAGCTAATTTTGATGGATGTTCTTAGTTTTCTAGTGTATTTGACGAGGTTCTCCAATGATCTCTTTACAGGGACTAAGAAAACGGGACTTGTAAAATTATTACCCAAGGGAGGGACCAAATAAGTGACATTGAGCAAAATAATGTCCATTTAGGTGAATGGTTGCTCACCAATTAAGAAAACCTTGTATCAATATGACATATTAAGTCTGTAACCAAGTACAATTTGAAACAAAAATGCATAGTAATAGATTAACGCTATTGGGTTTTGTCGCAAACTTTACACCGCTGCCACTAAAAGCGGGTACTCGGCTAGTAACTTTATTATAGTGTTAAATATCACACTTATAAACTCACTTAATTTCATTATATTGTTTCTTACATAACTTTCTCAACCTTTGTATATTTCCAACGTACACATACTTCCTCACACAACATTAAATTTTCAAGCGCTTAATCTTCTTCATTGCAATAACCCTTCTTTGCATTGGAGATGCTCTAAGGGCAACATAATTTAATTTCATCTATTCTTGACAAATGACAATATAACTTTATCATAATTATAGGTAAATTGGATTATGAAATATGATTTTTTGGATACCACCAGATTTTGTGAAGTAACCGCAGTTTAATGGCGTAAATTTGACACAGTAGACTTCGAGCCAATAAGCTTAAACGCAACTTGCCCATGACATTGAGTTAATATTGTACAGGAGTTTGATTGGTTTTCGTAAGGTTTAGCGGTTATAGACATTCTACCCAGGGTCTTTTGTAACACATTAATTATCATCGTTATACAAAAGGAGATCCTACATGCTCGTGCGTGTAGTTTAATCTGTGAACCAGTTAAACCACCTTAGATGGTATGTTGTTTAAGTGTCCAAGAATGGCAGTAATGCAGCATAGAGGTGTCAAACTGAGACTCTGTGAGGGTCAGCTATCGAATCTAAACAAGGCCAAGTCTAAATAGTTTTTTGGTGCAAATGGTGAATATTATATTACTTCTCAAAGAATGTACATCATAAGAATTGAGATAAAGATTTGGACATCTCCCAAATATTATACAAAGCTACAACAGACATTACAATTATGCATCAATTTTATCAGACATCAGGAACTCATATCTGATAGTTCATACTTTCTGTCTTCACATTCTTCATTCCAAAAGATCCAAATTGCACTCTAGCAGAAACCATGCCAACTTAGACCTTTAATTCACCATTGAATAGCACCTACCATCTAGCTACATTTCCTTCTTCCTTCCACCATAACCACTCAACCTGCCACCACAGTGATTAAGGTAGAAAAGAAGAGAGGCATCACTAGAAACCCATAACCCCTCCAA
The DNA here is from genome assembly GCA_030686995.1 of Artemisia argyi. Taxonomy (NCBI): domain Eukaryota; kingdom Viridiplantae; phylum Streptophyta; class Magnoliopsida; order Asterales; family Asteraceae; genus Artemisia; species Artemisia argyi. The sequence continues at coordinate 76,670,028 of CM060698.1, read as the reverse complement.
TCAAGGGCTCTTCCAAATGTGCTACATTTCCATCTTTACAAATGGCTTCACACATTTAGAAACACTCTCCTTGAGGGAGGACCAACCATTACCTCCTGTTCCTATGTATTGAGAGGACCAAGCAAGTTCATCTTTTACTCCTCGTTATTCCTCTCATCATACATAGGCCTTCAAAGTCATTTATCCTTCACAAAAGGAAGCCCTACTTTATGGTACATCCTTACTGTGATAAACCTCCTATATAGCCTTCCTAATTTCCTCCCAAGGCCAAATTAGGAACAACTATGAGGCTAATATAGGTACAGTTACACAGATAGGACTCCAAGATACAAGGAACCTCACATTTGTAATGACTTGCAATATATAACAGAAACAATATTTGAGTTTTGTTTCTGTTAATCATGTATCCAAACACTCCTTTAAGGAACAAGGAGTATATCATAGATCATTCTGACACACTTCATCATCTAAATCATACTGCTCTTTTCCAAAAAATCACTTCAAAAACTTCTGCCACATGCCCCTTATTACACTCTTTCATTCATAACAACTTCCCATTTCTTGCATACCTCAGCAACTTGTATAGACTTTTTCAAAGTTAAGCTACATAGCTTGATCCTCACATGGTTAATCACATTAAGAGTCAACTCTTTGCTGTTAATCTTCTCATCAGTGAACAATCTTTTGTTCCTCTCATTCCAAATGAAATAAACACAGGCAGCAAGAATTATCCTGCTCAACACACTCTTGATAGATCTGTTATGCTTGACACTAGTCATTCTGATCACTATTTCATCCCATTTATCAGGAATAGAATCCATACTTGCTTTATCTTTTACTGCTTTCCAGACCTTGATTGAGTATGAACATTCAAAAAATAAGTGATTGAGAGAATCCAAACATTTACCACAAAGTGAACACTCCATTTCCTTATCAGGATACCATTTCTTCAGTCTTTCTTGTGTTGATAACCTTCCAAGCATAGCAATCCAGAGTATAAATGAGTGTTTGGGAGTACAATTAGAAAACCACACAATTTCATACCATTCTACTTTGTCACCACATTGTCTCAGATCCTTCCATGCTTTATTAGTTGAGTAATTACCACACTTCTCATCATTAGTACTCCACAAATACTTATCAACAGAATTAGAATCTAAGGTGATATTAGGTATAATTAGGAGAATGGAGTAATCATTGCACCAATTATCAGGCTAAGTCCATTTCCCGTTGCATACCATTTCATTGACTTTCATACTTTGACTCAGACCAGCTTGATCAACAACTTCCCTGGGTATGAAGTTACTCAAAGGATTTGGTCCCCACCACTTGTCATGCCACAGAAATATACTTGCCCCATTACCCACTTGGCACACAATATGTTTCCTCAACTTGTTCCTTAAACTAAGAATTTGTTTCCAACCATAACTAGCATTCTGTTCACTCTGCACCATCCATATACTCTCTTCTTTCAGTCTTGTCCCATATATCCATTTAACCCAAATTGATTCTTTCCTGCTTGCTACATTCTAAAGGTGCTTAGCCATAATAACTTCATTCCATTGTTTAAGATTTTTTATGCCTAATCCACCTTCACTTTTAGGGCTACATATTAATTTCCAGGCAACTTTTGCTTTTCCCTTAGACAGCTCACCTTGGCACCAAAGAAAGCCTTTGAGGAGCTTATCAATATCTTTGATGACCGCTTTAGGAAGCATAAAAACAGATGCCCAATAGACTTGCATTGAGGACAATATAGAAGCTATTAATTGCAATCTACCTGCATATGACAAGAGCTTATTCTTCTAGTTACTTACTTTCTCTTTCACATTATCAATTAGACACTTGCAATCTGTGAATGTGAGTTGTTTAGTGACCAGTGGAACACCAGGGTAGGTAACAGGTAATCTCCCAATTCTAAAAGGTAAAGTTGCCAGAATGCTTTGTTGAACCTATTCTTTAACATTTCCAAAAAAAAAAAACAGTGCTTTTGTTGATGTTTGGCTTCAATCCAGAAATACTACTGAACATTTCGAGGGCTGATTTCACCACATTAACAGAATAAAGGTCACCATGACAGAGAACAAGCAGATCATCAGCAAAACAAAGATGGGATATTTTGAGTTCTTTGCATCCCCAATGATATTTGAACTTACTATCCTCCTCAATCTGTTTGTGTAGTAAAAGAGTAAAAACTTCCATTACTAGTGTGAAGATGTAAGGAGACATAGGGTCCCCTTGCCTCAAACCCCTGCCTACTTTGAAATAACCTGCTCTTTCATTATTGACATTGATTGTAAATGTGGCACCTCTACACAAACCATTAACCATCTGATCATTTGACTAGGGAACCTGTACATATGTAAAATATTCTCCAAAAACTCCCAATTTGCAGTATCATATGCCTTTTGTATATCAATCTTAAGAGCAACTCTTCTAGCACCCTTCTTCCAGTTGTATCCTCTAAGCAACTCTTGAGTTAGGAGAATATTATCAGTGATTTGTCTTCCTGAAAAAAAATGTTTGAAATTTGGGAATCTTAAAATTTGATTGGGGTTTATAAACCCAAAAATGATATACAAGATCTTAAAATTTGGGAATCTTGCTAATTTGAACAAAATGAACGTACATTAATTATTTGAAAAGGAAGAAGACCTATATAGCATGTGGTAATGTATATATCAACCCAAAAGAACAATCATCAAATGTTAAACCAACAAAGGAATTTAAAAGTAAAAGCCTATATAGATGTTGACTTTCAATATACATAAAGTATTAAAGTCCATTCCAAATTAACTTTTCAATTCATTTCATTACCATAAATGGATTTATTTGTCAAATAAAGCACATTATTAATTAGTTGATTATATTACCTTTGAAGTTATTCGTCAAATACCAACATTAAATTCACAATTTTTCCAAAATTTGAAATTTAGTATAATTCCACCAATATATAATATAATGACTGTGGGATAATATTTTATCTGTGAAGAACACCATAACATACAATAATGATGCAGGCCATTTATGTTTTTGTCTTGTTGTTTTCGCTTGTTTTCTCATCGAAAGATTTCATAGATTTTCAGCAAGAAAACGAAGTTTTCATGTCACGCAGCGAGTCAATGAAGATGAAGTTGATTAATGCTCGTCTTAAGAAGATCAACAAGCCTTTTGTAAAGTCAATTAAGGTAATACATTACTTTTATCTATTAGTTTATAAAAAAACAATCTGCTGTACATGTTTTATGTTTTGTTAGATTAATTACTTATTGATTTTTTTCTTATGTTGAATCAGAGCCCAGATGGTGACATTATCGATTGCGTCTTGTTTCATCTTCAGCCATCTTTTGACAATCCAAAGTTAAAAGAAGCAATACTATCGCTGGTATACTCAAATCATTCATCTAATTACTTTAAAACTCATGATTAATAAAAGTATTCGATAAAAGGTTTATTTTATGTTCACATACACATAAGGTATGTAGCAGTCTATGCAATGACTATTGGTGTATTGTTTGTTATTGAATTTTGTTTTCAAATAAACAGGATCCACCAGAGTTACCAAAAGGATATGATAACACAAGACCGGAATCAGAATTCAAGCAGGTATGGAGTTCAAACGGTGAATCATGTCCAAATGGAACAATTCCGATTAGAAGAACAAGTGCAAGTGAAATATCGAGATCCATTTCCATTTCTGAATCTGCGAAAAGAAGTCGAACAAAAGTTAACCCACGCCACATGGTAAGTTCTTAGTAATGAAATTTAGAACAAAACACATGCAATCACATTATAGTAATTCTTTACATTTTAATATCCTCGTATGATATGCTTTTTAAACCAATTGTTTCCGACCTTTTGGCCGACTAATCCACGGGTTTGAACCCACTATCATATAGACTCAAATCTTGGTACGATATGTAATTTGCAGCACGCAATAGGATATGTGACACTAGGAGAATTTTATGGAGCAAAGGCTTTTTTAAATGTATGGGGACCAAATGTTACTGGAAATGATTATAGCATTTCACAAATTTGGGTTATTGCTAATGCTCCTAATCATGGTGTCAATACCGTTGAAGCTGGTTGGCGTGTAAGTTGGATACAAAATATTCTTAAATTAAACATGGTTCTTCTATTTTCAAGAATTTGCTTAAATATATATAGTTTATGTTATGACAGGTTTTTCCAAGCATGTACAAAGATAATGCTCCAAGACTTTTCACTTTCTGGACTGTAAGTGCTATGTTTGATAATCAATTTCTTAGCATTCTTGTTTTTATTACTACTAAAAGTTTGTAAAAAAAATTACAGCCTGATGGGTTTAGATCTGGTTGCTACAATTTGCAATGTCCGGGGTTCGTCCAAATAAGTAGTAGAGCTAGCCTTGGAGCTGCATTGCATCCAATATCAAAATATAATGGCCAGCAATATGAGACTCTCTTCATGATCTGGAAGGTAAATACTTAAATAATTAATTTATAACTTGTTTTCTCTATCATAACAGAACTACGGTTGTATGTAATCTATGTTTGATGTTGATTTTGTTAGGACCCGAGGAGTGGGAACTGGTGGTTGAAGGTGGGAAGTGAAAATGTTGGTTATTGGCCCCAAACTTTATTCAAAACCCTTCGTGACCACGCAACGAAAATTGAATATGGAGGAGAAGTTTATACTGAAAACTCGGGTAACATTACAACCCAAATGGGCAGCGGTCACTTACCAGATGAAGGATTTGGAAAAGCAGCGTTTGCCAGGAACCTGGAAGTGTTTGATCAGAATAACCAACTAGTACCGGTGTCTAATAAAGATTTATTAACACACAAATCTATGTGTTACAATGTAAAAAAAAGGTACATCGGTGCTTGGGGTAGCTATATCTTGTTTGGAGGACCCGGAAACATTCCAAATTGTCCTTGAGAAATGTTGGATACTATTCATTTCATTGATATTATGCAAAACATAATTCTTTTTTATATGACTAGTATATATAACGCATGATATTATGCAAATAATGTTACCAAGGAATTGAAATGTATAGTACTTGATCAACTTGGCAATTATTGCAAATTAGCTATCGCATAAGTACAAGAACAAAGTATTACACGTACATGTAATGGCTGGCATACGTTAAAAGGTGGAAATTTAAACACGTTAAGTTAGTTAGATATTTACTAGCAAAGCATTTGTGTGTTGCAACAGCGGTATCCAGTAATTAAAACTTTTGATGAGAAATATTTTTTTAGTTGTATGTTTCCTGATATAATACTTTACAAATTATGACAATTTTAGGTTTGAACAAAAATAACTGCTATCAGACTAACTCATATAAAAACTATAAATTACTCTCATGAAGTTGCGGTAGCCGGGGTAATATTATGAATGTATGAGGTCAAATTGGTTGGCATTGACTTATAGTCGTTAGTGAGTAGAAGAAAATGACAATTTCTTACATTTATATGGTACAAAAATATACACCTGCTAATCACAAAACATTATATTTTATTTTAGGTTTTTTGTACCATATCGTTTTAAAAAGTATATTTGCATCATTTAAAGAAAAATTAGTTCTACAAATATACACCTTTTGACAAAAGTTCGGTATAGATCCAAAATTTGTCATAGAACCGGATATGTGACCTCGTCCATCCATCTCAATTACCATGTACGGTTATGATAAATCGCTTTTTTATATTTTTTTCTCAATTAATGAAAGGGTAACGTGGTCAATTCCCTTCCACATATTTCATCTCCCATCTACTACGGTTACCATATAATGCATTTCACCTCTCACATATTTCATCTTCTCTCACACTCAACAAACACTCATTAACTCCATTTCGAAACCCTAATTTGTGCCCTAATTTCTGTTCTCATTTATGAATAATGGATGTTCGAGACGAAATATCATGGGATAAGCGCATATTGAAGGTCGAATCATCATCTGTTCGTGCTGATGATACTGTTGCTGGTATTTTTTTTCTTATTAAATAAATTAGATATTGAATATAATGATCTTCTTAGTAGTTTGTAGTTGTTGATGTTGTTATTGATGCTTAAAGTAGTTTATAGTTGTTTTTAGTTTTAGTTGATTTAGTTGTTATTGATATTGTTTTAGTTGATTTAGTTGTTATTCATGCTGTTAATTTTTTGATGAAAATCACATATGATTCCTTTTTTATTGATTATTAGATATTGAAGGTTTTGAAAAATAAAAACTTGAAATATAATTCGTTTGGTATCCCTGTTTGTGTTTGTGTTTGTGTTTGTGTTTGTCGAGTTCAGATTTACTTTTGGTACCAATGTTGTTTTAGCAGTGAACTAGGATTTGAATGGTGGATTTGGGTCTTGATTGTGGTAGTTGTTGATGGTGTTGTAGCTTATAAAAGGGACACGAGGTTCGTTTGGTTTGTTGTAATGACTAGGGTAAGCCGAGACCATTAGGGTCTCGGCAATGGGATGTTGTAGTTGTGGTTATTGTCGAGTGCTATTGTTCTTGATGTGGATAATGTTGTTGTGCATTGGCTGCCGAGATAGAGTGAGCCGAGACCACTAGGGTCTCGGCCATGTAGTTGTTAAACATGGTGTTATGTGTCCGTGTTTTAGTTAAGTTTGTTTAGTAATTAGTTTCATTATTTCAGCTTATTTCAGCCTCAAATCCTTAAAATACAAAAACAGTTGATATATAAAGGGTTGTTTGGAACAACTTGACTTTTAGGGTCAAACCTGTTTGTTGCATAAAATTTGATTTCTATTAGCTCTAATTTGATAGTAGTAGTAAGTTGGAAGTGATTTGTATCTGTTTTAAGTAGATTGGTAGCTTTTGCATGTGTGACTTGATATTTGGATCATCAATCAACTTATATCAGATCATATAGGGGAATTCAGTTAAGTGCATTATTAGTAGTTAAAACTTGTTCTTCATAGTTTCATATTCGACATAGATAGCATTTAAGTAGATTGCATCACAGCCTAGAGCACTTTTAGCTTATACTAGCTTTTCTTTGCACACTTTTAGCTTGAATAGGTCATCATTAGCTTAAATACAAAATCAAGTAGTTCAAATTCAAGTTACATAGTTTTTCAAAAAGTTGAAATTTCTAAAACATTTTTCATGGTCACTTACACTAGATCTAATTTTGGTGCTTAAATGTTTTTGGAAATCCTTAAAAAGTGAATTTTTGTGATATTTGGTTGCTTGTGTACATTAATCAAGAAGAAAATAAGATTTTGGAACTCATTTGGGTGTTTAAAATTAAGCTACAATAGTGGTCAGTGGTCATTTGGGTGCCCTGCACCAGACCTCAGTTGTTGACCCTAGCTTGTTCACAAGCTCATTCCAGCTTATCCAATTAAGCTTATGGTTTGACTGTTGGTTTTCTGAGTAGCCTATACTACTAGCTTCTCATATTTGTGCTTTGTTTTCACTTTTGAGCTTATTTGGAGTGTTTAATTACACCTGCTAGTTGGATTGTTGTTTTGCATACTTGCTCATTGTTCAACAAGTACCCTATCAGGCATGTGTTTTTGAGTGTTAATTGTTTCAATACTTGTTCATTAGATATGTGGTTTTGCATATTAGCTCTTTTGTTGTTGTTGCTTATGTTTTCCTGGTTTTATTCGGTAGCTTATTGATCTAAGCCCTTTTGACTAGCTAGTGTGTTTTAGTTATGTCATTGTTTTAGTTACGCTATTTGAAGTTATGTGTCACTGTAATGGTTGTTCTGTTGTATGCTTTGAACAAGTTATACAGCTGTAATGTGATTTTCAGATAATCACATGTGATTTTCAGAGAATCACATGTCATTTTCAGAGAATCACATATGATTGTTTTTTATACAGCTAGGCTTACTAATCCATGTGATAATTTATTGCAGGTGAAACTACTAAAAAGACATCTGGCCGTCAGAAATCTATTGTAAAAGCCAAAGGAAAGGAAAAAGCAAATGAAATAGAAAAATCAAAGGAAAAAGCAAACCCTCCCGTCAAAGCAAACCTTCTCGTCAAAGCAAACCCTCCCGTCAAACCAAACCCTCCCGTCAAAGCAACCCCTCCTGTCAAACCAAACCCTCCCGTCAAACCAAAGCATACTATGAAGCTTAATCTCACGGCTGCAAAGGAAAGTTTAGCAAAGGAAAAATTAGCGAACGAAACCAAACCAAACCAAACCAAACGCTCCTTCCAATCAAAAGGTTCTTGTCAAACCAAAGCAAACTAAATCAAATATCGTCGAAGCAAAGGTAGTGTCGAAGCAAAAGTCGTCGAAACAAGAGGAAGAGGATGAAGAAAGTTCTGATGAAGAGGTTTATGGTGAAGAGGGTTCAGATAGTGATGTGGGTTCTGATGATGAGGGTTCAGATAATGAAGAAGATGGTGAAAAGGTAGCTTCAGATGAAGAGCGTGAAGAAGAGGGTTCAGAGGATGGAGAGGATGGGGGTTCTGAAGAGGAGGAAGGGGATGGGGTTTAGAAGAGGATGGTGGTTCTGAAGAGGATGAGGGTTCAGAAGAGGATGACGGTTCAGAAGAGGATGGAGAGGACGAAGGAGATGGTGAAGAAAGTGATAAGTTAGAGGATGAAGAGGCTTCGGATGATGAACACGAGGAATACAAAGTTAAGAAAACTTAAAAGGATGAGGAAAATTAAGATGATGAGGAAAGTGAAGAGGATGAGGGAAGTGATGAGGAAGTTGTTAAGAAGGTAAAATCAAAGAGTGTTGATAATAGGAGTTTGATAATGCTAAAGGAAAAAGGTAGAAAGAAGGTTTCTGAGTCTAAGAAAAGAAAGCAAGTTTCTTATAAAAAGAATGTTCCAAAGTCAAAGAGAATGAAGCACGTTTCTAAAGAAAAGAAGGCGTCTAAGCATAAGAAGAAATATGAATCATCTTCCTCTTCCTCTGAAGATGAGAAACCTTTAAATAAGAAGAAGCGTTTAGTGAAGAAGAAATACGAATCATCTTCCTCTTCCTATGAAGGTGAGAAACCTTCAAAGAAGAAGAAGCGTTTACTAAAGTCTAAATCAAAGAAAGAGAAGATAAAGGATTCGAAGAAGAAAAGGAAGAAACCTTTAACTGAAGAGCAGAAGAAGAGGTTGGTGTATCTGAAGGAGTTCAAAAATATGAAATCAAGTACTGTACTTAGGACCTTGTGTGCTGCCATCCGTAACTTGAGAGTTGACATGGAATCTTTCCTGTCGGGTATTGGTTTTAGCTCTTTGTTCAATATTGACATGGATACAATGCCATATCGGCTTGCTAGATTTGTTGTGACTAGCTTTGATAGCAAAAGTTATGAGTTTAAGTTGGATAAGGGGACGTTTGTTGTTACTTCTAAGAAAGTACATGAGATTTTAGGAATAACACTTGGTGGTAAATCTTTGTTTGATTTACCTGAGAGATTTCCTGATGACCCGTTTATTAAGAAGTGGTTTAAGAAATTTGGTAATAAAAATTTGAAGGATATCCATCTCCCTGATCTTGTTTCAATGTTGGTGAGTGCAAAGAAAGTTGACTTTATGTTTAAAGTCAACTTCCTCATGCTATTTGCTAACACAATGTGTCTTGTTGATACCATGAGGGGGTTTCTGAATTTGACTGTGCTTAAACGTATTCAGGAAGATACAATAATCTCATAAATTGACTGGTGCGGGTTTCTTCACAATTGTCTTCAATACAGTCAACTTCCAAATACTGGTTCTGGCTACTACATTGGGCCAATCGCCTTCTTAATTGTAAGTTTTTACCTTTCATGTTTTTATATTTTGTTTATTGTAATCTTACTATTTTATTGTAATCTTACTATTTTTTGTTTATTTTTACAAGCTCTTGTACTTTGATTCTACAAAGTTCGAATCGTTTCCTATTGTACGTGTACGGCCTGCATAAAAAACAAGAACACATATGCAATGAAGAGACGACAAGATCTTGAAAGTAAAGAACAAGTCATTGGAAAGCTTGAATTGCATGGAGAGTGGACTGAAAATGAAGCTCGTGAAATAGAAGGCTTTGTTGTTGGTGATGATGTTAGAAGTCGGCCTCGTTTGGACTATTTTCCACCTGCAACTGACAAACAGGTTAGTAGATGAAATCACGTGTGATTTGTTCATGAATCACATGTGAATTTTTACAAATTACATGTAATTCATGAACAAATCACATGTGATTTTTTAGAGAATCACATGTGATTGTATGTTTTGGTTATACAACATTTTCAAAGTTCAGGACTCACCTTAATGGGGTGTTTGGGATTGCTTAGTTGAGTGTTTATGTGGATTTGCAAGCAGATATGTTTATTAGTGATTATGTGATTTTGACAGAACTAGAATAGAATGCAATTTTGGAACTCATATAAGAGATATTGCTTGCAAAGACCAAAATGACCAAACATCTAGGTAAGGTCTTAGAGGGGGGGGGGGGGGGTATGCCAAACTCTTTGTCGGACTAATGAAATATACGCACAATTCTAACATGTGAGTAATTATATAATAAATGGCAGACATTGTGAATCTTGTGTGTATGCTTAACATGTGTAGTCGAGATCACGTTTTAAACAACTTAATTATTAGTTTATTGTGTATTTATACAACAAATAAACAGTCTAATATGTTTTGGAGGACAGATTGCTTAGTTGAGTGTTTATGCGGATTTGCAAGCAGATAAGTGCTTAAACAAGTAATCTCAGATTGCTTATTTTGGGCAGTTCCGTGTTTTTGTCTACTACCTATCTATTTATATTCACGAAATAAGTAGATTCTGATAAGCATGTAAAGAGATACTTAAAATTACTTTTTAGTGAATCACATGTGATTTTCAGAGAATCACATGTGATTTTCAGAGAATCACATGTGATTTTCAGATAATCATATGTGATTTTTTTTATACAGCTAGGCTTACTAATCCATGTGATTCTTTAGTTTAATGCAATTTTTAGTTTTTTAAGCTTTTAGTTATTTGTAATCATCCTAGGCATGGTTTTTAATTATTCATGAACAAATCACATGTGATTTTTGTTTTTAGTTATTTGTAATCATCCTAACCATGGTTTTTATATGATTTTTAACTTTAGTTTTATATGATTTTTGTTTTTATATTGCAGATTTTTTATCAGAGGATTGAAGAAAAGCTTTCAATAATATCTGATGAGAAGCACGTTCTTGAAGATATTTTGAAACATGCCAATTCAGAGTATCCGAGCGATAAGAATGTGCTTCTACTGTATGAGAAGTATGTTGAACTTTTCAAGGAAACTATGTCACTTGATCAAGAGGAAGTTCATGTTGATGATTTTTCCCAAGAAGATCATGAAAAGAATGAAGGTGGTCCGAAAAAAGACAGTGATGGTGGTCAGAAAGATGGTAGTGAGAAAGATGATGGTGGTCAGAAGGATGGTAGTGAGAAAGGTGATGGTGGTGAGAAAGGTTATGGGGATAAAGATGATGCTCAAGATGAAGAGATAATTGAAGTTGGAAGTTTCACGCAATGGCTTGAAGAAAATTATGATATGGTTGGTGATGTGATTGATATTATTTCTGAAGTTTATTATGATGTACTCTATCTATCTTAGAAAAAATATAGTTTCTTCTTTTTATTCTAATTTTTTAAAACTAAATATTTGTTTCAATTCATGGACTACCGAATGATGATCCTCAAGCTGCTCAGGTGGCTATTATAGATGGTCCTCGGACTCCTGAAGGAATGGTCACTCGTGTTTCTAAAGGAAGCCCACGTTCTCCAAATCTTAAGAAACGCGTTGTCAAACCATCTTCGTACTTGTGCTCTCCATACATGAATAAGAAGACGGTAGTAATTACTAACATTCAAAAGTTGGAGTTCATGTTGGGAAAGAGCTTATTTGCAATGCAGGGTGAGAAGCTGTGAGTTTAAATTCATTATATTTATAAGTTTTGGAGAATCACATGTGATGTTCTTATACTGACATGTGATTTTCTTATAGTGAAAAGGTTTTTGAAAGTAGTTCTGGCGACTTTGAGGTTTCGTCTGTGTGTTTGAACATGGAGACGTTGGCACCAAGCTTGTGGGTAGATTCTAATGTTGTTGACTGCTGGGGAGGAATGCTTAACTATGAAGAGAATTGTGAAGAAACCCGCACCAGTCAATTTCTGAGATTATTGTATCTTCCCGAATACGTTTTAGCACAGTCAAATTCAGAAACCCCCTAATGGTATCAGCAAGACACATTGTGTTAGCAAATAGCATGAGGAAGTTGAGTTTAAACATAAAGTCAACTTTCTTTGCACCCATCAACATTGAAGCAAGATCAGGGAGATGGATATCCTTCAAATTTTTATTACCAAATTGCTTAAACCACTTCTTAATAAACGGGTCATCATGAGATCTCTCGGGTAAATCAAAAAAAGATTTACCACCAAGTGGTATTCCTAAAATCTCATGTACTTTCTTAGAAGTAACAACAAACGTCCCCTTATCCAACTTAAACTCATAACTTTTGCTATCAAAGCTAGTCACAACAAATCTAGCAAGCCGAGATGGCATTGTATCCATTTCAATATTGAACAAAGAGCTAAAACCAATACCCGAAAGGAAAGATTCCATGTCAACTCTCGAGTTACGGATGGCAGCACACAAGGTCCTAGGTACAGTCCTTGATTTCATATTTTTGAACTCCTTCAGATACGCCAACCTCTTCTTCTTCTCTTCAGTTAAAGGTTTCTTCTTTTTCTTCTTCGAATCCTTTATCTTCTCTTTCTTTGATTTAGACTTCAGTAAACGCTTCTTCTTCTTTGAAGGTTTTTCATCTTCAGAGGAAGAGGAAGATGATTCATATTTCTTCTTCACTAAACGCTTCTTCTTATTTAAAGGTTTCTCATCTTCAGAGGAAGAGGAATATAACAACCCACAAAATTCATCACTATCATTTCCACTACAAATACCTATGTCACATATCTCACAGGTAAATTTTTGCTCTTTATATGCATTCATTACCTTCATGACTCTCTAGACTTGCTCACGTATCCACACAAGCCAAATATCTCTACCCACACATCCTATAAACCTCTAGTATGTCAAGCATAAGATCACAACAACACAACAATAAGTAATCTACCAATCTAACCCACTAAACTCATCACAAAACCCTAATCTAACCCTAATTAAGTCCTAATCAGATCGATGTGTTCACAAAACCCTAATTGCTTATCTAAACCCATTTGAAAGTGTTCAAGGCTTATGTATGAGTTACCTTAGGAACAATAGGATATCTTAGCACCCTTAGACCCTAGTACAACCCCCAAGAGCTTAGGTACAAGTCCCTTAAGCACAAAACCATAACTAGGTCATAACTTCCCGAAATTAGGTCTAAACTATCCAAAAAGTTCACCATAAGCTACCACCACTTAGTATAAACCTCTTAGGACCTAGGGTTAGTCACTAAACACTCATAGGAACTAATCTAGGCACTAAACCCTAAGATAGACCACAATCTCCCACTAATCCAAATTAGGATAAAACTAAACCTAAATTAGTTAAAACCTAAACATAAGCACCTCAACCTAGCACCCTAGAACCTTAGTCATGCTTAGCACATACCCTAGCACCTGTAAGAACCCACACAAGGAGGTGCATCACCTCCTTTTCACCACCTTAAGCCCGCGGCTAAACCACCATCACTACCGTCCTACTCCGCCCCCAGCTACACCATAGCCTATCCTCATCACCCCTTAGACCCTCCACGACCTCCCCTAGCCTTCCTTACTCAGCAACCCCCCTCCTCGACACCACACCACCACCTTTGCCACCTAAACCTCTCGCTAACCCTATAAATACCCCCGTACCCTCTCCATTACATTTCACACCTTTTCTTCTCTCTTTACCACTTAAAATCTGTAGTTAGTAGTCGTATTAGGACCCTAGTAGCCTTAGAAGTCGAGTAGTATAAGCCTTGAACCCTTGTCGAGCTTAGTTTTGCCCTAGGAAACCCTAAAACTCTCGTACACCCACTTCTGGTGTCGTAAGCTTTCTTTACTTGCTCTCTTAGATTAATTACAGTCCTAGGATAGATATTAGATGCCTTAGATCACATAGGAACCCTTGCCTAAGCCTTGATCACTAAAACATGCTAATTTTCTTTTTAAAACCCTAATTATGCACTAAATACTAAATATACACTATAATACCTTATAATAAGCTATCAGCTAGTTTAAGTAACTTAAATAAGCTAATATTAGTTAAACATAAGTTAGCAAAACATTTTGTTTTATAAAAATATAGTTTGCATGGAATTAGGACTAGTTTTGCAAAGTTTTCCATGCATAGGGGTATATATGGTAACTTTCTGAAAATATTAAGTCTAGGAACTATTTTTGACATTTCTTAGAAGTTATAAGTATAAGGACCTGATTGTACAATATTTTGCACTACCAGGCCTTCGATGGTGATCAAAGGAAATGAGCGGTGTTGTGATTACGCCAAGCTTGGATATAACCTGAAATAAGAAATACGAAAACACTACATTAAGTGATTGCGCAGGGGTTGGGCCCTGCGAACCACCTCCGGCGTGTGAATAAGTGATCGGTATGAGAGTTTAACTATAAGCGTAGTAAAGTATGGTGTGAGAGATTGCATACCAGATTTATCATCGTCCAGGACTATTTATAGGGGAAGAAAACGGTCCTGGAGAGTGGTCACACGTTTGAGAGAGATCATGGGGGCGTCCCATGATTAGTGGTAACCGCTAAGGGTTAGTGTCCCACTCCTCCGGGTTTAGCGGGAGTGCTAAAGAGGAAGAGGCGACGTGGGTAAGACTTGGTCTCCTCAATATTGGACTTGGCATTGTTCCATCCATAAAACTTATCGAGAGATACCCCAAAGGGCTTAATCCTTCGATTGGCGAATTCCCACTTCGTAACTAGATCATTGATGATTAGTTTTACGCCAAAGAAAGTTTTAGGAGGCTAGCCAGAGCCTTCAATTATGTAGGTTACGATTAGACTCGAAGGGATGTCCTTCGAGCTAATCGGAGGGTACATCATCAAGCCCCCCAGTGGAAATTTAGATATGCGCACAAGAATATGTGGCTTTCAACTCTATCGGCAAGTGAACTAACCGTGTTAGCTCGTAGGACCCTGCAAAAGAAATTAACGTCGCAAAAAACGCAATAAATGCGCTTAAATACCCTCTAACTAACTTGCATTATATCCCCACTTGCCAAAGCCTCGGTAATCCCATACGTCCCGTTACTTTTTAATCCCAATTTGAAATCCGAATTAGATCATGAGGGACACGTGTACGGTGAGTAACAAAATAAAAAGCGATATAAATTCGTTTCCCCCAAACCCTAATTAACTTTTCACTGCGCCCAAAATTCATCTTTCTCACTACGTGCGATCAAAACACACATAGTAGTATCTGACATTATCTCTTGCAAGAAAAAAGGTAAATTTCTTCCTCGTTAAACTATATTGTATCGTAGAAGTATCAGTCTTCGTTAAACAATATGGCAAAAAATAACAAATTTATGATTAAAGAACAGAAATGTACTTTATCAAAAGATGAATTACGTGCTTTTCTGGAAGATTATCCCATTCCAAAAGAATTTAAGATTATGCTCCCTAGTAAAAATCAAACGATATTTGATGCTCCTGAGGGATATGTAGGTCTGTACACCCATGCCTTTAAGTTGTCAAACTTTAGAATACCAATCCACCCTTTGATTTTAGAGTTTATGCAATACTATCAAGTACACATATCTAGGTTCAACCCCTTTGGTCTGGCCAAGTTGACGACATTCATTGTGATGTGTAAAGCTTATAGATATGAGCCTACACTAACAGTGCTTAGGGGTTTTACGAACTTGTACTCGGATGGGGATTGGTTGACTTTGGCAAAAAGAGGTGACCCTGATGTTCCAACCATATTGTTAAAGCCCTTTACAAACGTAACAGACTGGAAAGGGAGTTTCTTTTACATACAAGATACAATAGTACCTCCAGAGTACCCTGCTTTGGTGAACGAAGCATACAGGTTTGATAAGAAACGTTTCAACGATGAGTTACCTTATACTGTTTGAAGGAATCCATTGTACCAGCGTCTTGTTCGCCATCCAGTGAATGTTCAGTCTTTCCCCGAGCCCATTCTGTACATGGCTGGTATTGTTGACCATTGGGAGGGTTCCCCTATGAAGCCTGAAATTTTTTGTGATGGAAAAAGTATGTATACTCTTTATTAAAATAAATTTGAACAACTTATCTGATGATATTTATCTGTTTTCTTTCGTGTTGCAGGAATGTCTTTCCGAAATTTCGTTGTTGCCGATGGTGCTAAAGAGACGAGCTTCCTTCCAAGGAATCCTGAGGAAGTTAGCTATGGAGTTGGTTCACCCTCTGTGTCAGTTAATAATCAAGAGGATGATGCAAAAATGGTTGATCCCATAGCTTCCCTGCAACCTTCCAAACCAGACAAAAAAATCGAAGCCCATGGTTGCAGAGGAGACTTCTCAGTTGGTGGAGAATGTTGCGGAGTCCGATGACCCTCTCTCCGAGGATGATCATGTGACTATTATTGGCTCATCTTCTGGCATAGCTGACAGGGTTCGAAACAGGAAAGGTACGAGTGCTAAGCCTGTAAAGCCCACTCCCAAAAGGAAATTGATTCTGCCAACACCTCCCTCCAGGAACACCAGGCAGAAGGGTCAAATCATTACCAAGAAAGCTGCTGAAGCGTTGGATGAAGATATCCATGGTAAGTATATGTGCTATTGATTAGACAGGGATGTTTGTACATGTCTTCTAATTGATTGTATATTACTTAGGTCTTCCGAATACCAAAGAGCTTCCTGATGCCTCTGCTTGCCATCGCCTTGCTTTGCATATCACCCCTCCGAGCTGGAAGTCTGTGCTAACCAACATGCCCATTGAGGAGTTGTGTGATCTACACAACAAAAGCTATACAAGGCAGGCTGTTCAGGACAATCATCTTAATTCTCGAACAAGGGAGGTGGTACGAACCCTTGCTTCTACTACAGAGAAAATGGATGAGATTTTGGTAAGATAGAAGAAGAAGGATCAGGAGTTTGCAGAGGTTCAAGCTAAGTGTGAAGAAGCTTTGAGGGATATTGAGCAGAATCCCCTTGTACAAGACCTTCGTTCTGATATAGCAGGGTTGGAGAAGGAATTAAACAAAGTGAAGGTGGAGTGTAAGAGGCTTCGAAAGGAGGAGGCAAAGGTCGTGGGTTACAAGGAAGAAATTGTTGAGCTGGAGATCACGTGTGGGGACCTCGAAGAAGAGAGGACGAAGTTGGGTGAGCTGGAGGTCAAGCTTCGCGAAGATTTCGATGGCCTCAGGCGCAAATATAATGCGCTTAAAAGAGATAGGGCTGCTGTTGTTTCGAAGTTCATCCCATACATAGCCATGGAGTTATATCACAGCGATGAGGTAGGGAAGATGATAGGTGATGTTGTCAATGCTGCCATCTATGATGGGAAATGTACTACTTTGGAGGAAATTGCTGCAACTGGAAAGTCGGTGGACTTATCTGAGGTAACCTACTACCGTGCCACTCATAAAGCAGAGTATGATAATGCAAGTGATAGCGTAGGGATTGCACTAGGCTTTACCTCTCAAGGGATCTTGAGAAGCTTACAACACCCACCAGGCAGTGTACCTAATCGTTGTAGTATAGTATAGTGACAAGTACCGGGGGATTGATCGTTCAGCTAGGAATAGTGTCGCTAGGATTAGAAAACCTAAATACTAGATCTAGAGATGAGGGATGATTCTTTTTGTATTTTTTATATTTTTTAGGAAAGCAAAGTAAAATCTCGGGTTTGAAGGATTTGGGCGGAATTAGTTGCTAGTCAACTAACCCAATACTAAAAATGCAATCAAAATAAAATACTAGAAATGAAAATAAACTATATTAAACTAAAGTTGTGAGCAATATGTGGGAGAAATGTGTTTACTTAGATTTCACTACTCCCTAGATATCTTTTACACGTTAATTACTTGTTATAGTTGCGTGGATGACGGATTGTATTCCTTAATACCATTCATGGGGTGGCGTACTTACTTTCCCAATCCTATGAGTGCCTACTTCACTCCTATGTTGAGCCTGCAAGAAGCTCCTAACATGGGATCATTAGAATTTACTCATGCATTAAATACAACCAATAAAACCTAGTACACATCGGTTCATGTTTCCTAATACATTCAAGCATGTTACACAATGGAGATCTGCCAGTTTTCTTAAGCCTAACATTGAAATCATTCATCCAATACAACCATAAACAAGTAATCAACACATAATCAACATCTAGGTTTCATTAGATCTAAGCAAACACAAGATAGATCTAGCCTAGCATGTTGAAATCAAGACAAGCACAAGATATAGACAACCAACACATAGACATATTGATTGAATTAAAAGAATACTTATCTCAATAGCACATGAAAGGATTCAAGGGTTGAAAACCCTTGAAAAACTGTAAAATTCGTACAAGGTTCGGCCCTAGGGTTTCTCCACACAAGTTCCTCCTTAATGAATGAAAATTAGAAAAATATATATAGATTTTAGGAGGTGACGGCGTCAAGAACAAATGTCTGACGCCGTCATCTCGCCGCCCAATAATTCCTCGGACTGCCTTGATCTACATCTGACGCCGTCACGTATACACCTTATGCAGGCCGTCATGAATTTAACTCTTGACGCTCTTCTTGTGACGCCTTCATGTTTGTACTGGGTCGTCATGTTTTTTACTCTTGACGCCGTCATACACTGTTCCCAGCATGGAAAATTAAGTCTTTGGCGTTTTCTTCACTTTTATGCTCCAAAAACGTCCGAATTGCTTCCTTTTCCAGATTTCACTCCCAAAGTACATAAAATCACAAAAGGAACGATTTAGGGTAATATTTGATCAAATAAATTCAATTCCGGGCTTAAATGACCCCCTAAAAACAGATCATTTTTCGCCTCATTATATACCCTTACACTTGAGATTTGCTTGTCCTCAAGCAAATGTGCTTTTATTCTAATCAAAATACAAGTTAGGGGTCATTTAACACTAATATAAAAGTAATTACAACAAATAATCATTCCACTAAAGATAAAAGACAAGCACGGAGGTCATACATTAGCACCTCACAAATAGTGTTTAGATACTCACATCTCTCGGGTGTAATAAAGTAATATCACAATATGGAAATGGAAAACATCTCTCACTACCTGTCATAGCAAAATAGATTACCATAGGCTTGGGAAAGGATCAAACCTCCACCACATGGCGTAAGCACCTAGGATAAACTATCAAAGAGGTATTTTAAAGGGTTGTAACGTTAGGTGTAGGGATATGAAATACACGGTTTTGTTGGATATAGGCAGTTTTTACTGGTGGCGAGTTAACAATCTTGGTTAATTACATGTATAATATGGCGTTGCTAAGCCAAGACTAGACTCGACTTAAGCTAATAAATGAAAAATAACAAAAACATAAAATGAACATAGAATAAAAAGGGATGGTAGTCCGTATGTTTTTTCTCTTTTCTTTTTCTATTTTTTTTTTCTTTTTCTTGATTTTTTTTTTTTTTTTTTTTTTTTTTTTGCATACATTCTTACCCTACCATCCAAAATAATACTTCATAGGGGATGAACATTCCCCTTACACTTGAATTTTTACATATTTACAATAAACTAATCTAATGACTCGAATTAAGAAAATCAAAACACTTGGAGTACTTTTAAGATTAACGTACATATGGGGGTAATATATGATGGTCTTCCCCATTACTCCATAAAATAAGTACTTTACCCATGAGTCCCAATCGTCCCAAAACAATATGTACAAGGATATGACTCGACTTAGCAACCATGTAATCAATTAGAAAGTTAACTTAGGGTTTAACAAATAACAATAATGCACTAAAGATGAGTGCATACACGGAAGGCTAAGGCGATTTGGGTGTATATTTAAGTGGGGTGTAACAAATTCTTCCTTTAAGTAAAATGCTTAAAGTTAGAAACGAAAAGATAGACTCGGAGGGGTGTACTAGGGGTTTCGTGTACTAAAAATGAGTACAACGCTAAGGGTGTGGGAAAAATTAATTGACTTTACTAGCCAAATAATATGACTTAAATGGTCAAGTAATCATAATATGGGTTTAACACAAGGGTGATCCTAATGCCTCTTATCATGTAGTAAATCCTACCACACGAATGTAGTCTCACTAGCGGTCTCGGGATGCATCACTAACGCAAGTTCTAGAATCTAAATGCTACCGGTACACTCATAAGCACTAATAATAAATGCTTTTCCTATCAAATCTAAAGGCGAACCTCACATATTTGGGTGGAAAATTTTTCTGAATAGTACGGTTTTGTGCTAGTCATACAATCTCCTATCCATGAGACGCTTGCTATGGCTAAAGTTTCACTCCTAAATGTTGTAAAAAAATTTAAATTTGGCGCTAAAATTGCACTAACAAGTATTTCTCATAGTTTTATTACACATCTACTATCAAACAAACAAACTCAAGCGAAAGTGTATCTGTAAGGTATCATCATTTTACCCTCCCCTTACACTTAGGATGAACATTGTCCCCAATGTTCAAGTAAAGAATGTAAAAGTGAAATAAGTAAAACAAATGAAATCAAATACTCCCCTGATTCGCTCGGTATGGATAATAAGGTGGCCAGGTTAAATCTTCCTCCAAGAAAATGAACAATCAAAGCTTCCCTTCCAGAAAAATAAATCATCTTCTTGTCATACATAACCTGTAAATCCTGAGAAAACAGACAAGGCAACCTCGCATAAAATCGGCAGCAATCTACATAAGTTACTAAATCCTAGAAAACAAAGTAAGATATAATGCTTGTGGAATGAAGTTTGCAGATTTCCTGGAGATTATAAAACTTATAATTCAACAAAAACTTTAAGACTCCATTAGAAAAACAAAACTGGTAAAATTTCCAGATTTTTACACGTGACGCCGTCAAGAGTAAACTCATGACGCCGTCAGAAGTGACCTGCAGAAATTCTTGTGTTAAGTTTCCGAAAAATTTCTAGAAAAACTTGGTCCTACTTCCTGGAAAATCCTGCAAAACTTCATTATGACTCGATACAAGCATTTGACTCTAACAAATATGAATATACATGTTCATTTAATATTGTGGAGAATCATGATCGGTTTGTTTCTTAAAAACATATTTGGGGTTTCCCCTTACACTTATCTTTTGCAAAAATACCTTTGGGTGAAGTTAAGACTAGGCCAAACAACAAAGTAAAGTATTTCCACTCTTTAGTTTAGAAACATGATCTACCAACAATAAAAATAAAACATGCATACGGAAGCAAATAACAAACAAACAAAATAAAATCACACAAAGCATGGGTTGCCTCCCAAGAAGCGCTTTTCTTTATTTACGAGTCTTGTAGCTAGAATCAAGGTCATGGGTTACTACGTGACCTCATCCTCAAACGTTACATCTTCCTCACCAATCATTTCATTATTATTTTCTTGATAATGTTTTACACGTTGTATGTTAACAGTAAATTCTCTACCTTCATCGTCTAATAACACAACGGCTCCAGTTCTAGAGGAACTTTTCACCGTAAATGGTCCATACCATCTAGACTTGAGTTTCACTGGAAATAATCTTAACCGAGAATTGTACAATAGGACTTTGTCCCCTTCTGAAAATTCCTTGGGTTTCTTAATCCTTTGATCATGCCATCTTTTTGCCCTTTCTTTATATGTAATGGAAGACTCATAGGCTTCTAATCTAAGCTCATCAAGCTCGTGTAATTGCAAGAACCTATTGGTTCTGGCAATTGTATAATCTAAGTTACATGCCTTAAGCGCCCAATAAGCCTTATGTTCTAATTCTACTGGCAAGTGACATGCCTTACCATACACCATGCGAAACGGGGTCGTTCCAATAGGTGTCTTGTAGGCGGTTCAGAATGCCCATAAGGCTTCGTCGAGTTTAAATGACCAGTCTTTTCTATTCTGACCAACCGTTTTTTCAAGTATTCTTTTAATAGCCCTATTTGTGTTTTCGACCTGGCCATTGGTTTGTGGATGATAGGCGGTGGAAAACCGATGGGACACTCCATACCTCTTCATGACCTTCTCTATTTGCGCATTGCAAAAGTGGGTCCCCCTATCACTGATGAGGGCTTTAGGAATCCCGAATCTAGCGAAAAGCTTTTTCTAAAAATGAATAACTACCCTGGCATCGTTGGTCCTAAGGGCTTGTGCCTCTACCCATTTCGAAACATAATCGATGGCAACTAAAATGTATTCGTTCCCCCCTGAAGATGGAAAGGGTCCCATGAAGTCAATTCCCCAGACATTGAAGACCTCACATACTTGTATAAAATTCTGAGGCGCTTCATCCCTGTGTGATATGTTCCCGGCCCGTTGACATGCATCGCATGCCTGTACCATTTCTTTGACATCACGGAAAATTGTGCCAATAGAATCCCGCGTCGAAATTTTTTCGGGCGGTGGTACTTATCCCATGATGCCCTCCAGAGGGACCAGAGTGACATTCCCTCATAATCTTCACTGCCTCACTTTCCGAAACACAACGTCTTATTATTTGGTCAGGACACCTTCGGAATAAAAATGGTTCATCCCAGAAGTAGTATTTTAACTGAGAAAAGAACCTTTTTCTTTTGTACTTAGTCAAGTGTTCTGGAACGAGTCTACTTGCGAGATAGTTGGCAAAATCGGCGTACCAAGGTTCCAAATCAATCATTGACATGAGTTGTTCGTCAGGAAATGAATCCCTAATCTCACACCTATCGTGCTCATCCAAGGGGTTTTCAAGACGAGATAGATGATCAGCGGCCAGATTTTCTGCCCCCTCTTATCACGAATCTCAACATCGAATTCTTGTAACAACAAGATCCACCGAATTAGTCGTGGCTTAGCATCCTGCTTAGCAAAAAGATATCGAAGAGCCGAGTGATCAGTGAAAACGATTGTCTTTGAAAGGACAAGGTATTGCCCGAATTTGTCGAATGCGAACACTACGGCTAACAATTCCTTTTCGGTGGTGGAGTAATTCTCTTGAGCGGAATTCATGGTTTTACTAGCGTAGTAAATAGGTTGGAATAGCTTGTCACGCCGTTGGCCCAATACAGCCCCGACAGCAAAATCGCTAGCGTCACACATGATTTCAAACGGTAACTCCCAATTGGGTGTAATCATGATTGGAGCTTGTGTGAGCTCCTTTTTTAAGAGATCGAATGCATCCTTGCATTCTTGGGAGAAATCGAATGGAGCATCCTTCATGAGCAATTGAGTCATTGGCCGAGCTATTTTGGAGAAGTCTTTGATGAATCTCCGATAAAACCCGGCGTGCCCCAAGAAGCTCTGTATTGCTTTAACAGTCGTGGGGTATGGTAACTTAGATATAGCTTCAACTTTAGCTTGGTCCACCTCTATCCCATTCCCTGAGATCTTATGCCCTAACACAATCCCTTCTTTCACCATGAAATGACACTTTTCCCAGTTTAACACCAAGTTGGTTTCCTCACAGCGTTTAAGCATTTTTTCTAGATTAGCAAGACAGCGGTCGAAGGAGTCCCCGAAGACCGAAAAGTCATCCATGAACACTTCCATGCTGTCTTCCATAAGTTTGTGAAAGATTGCGGTCATGCATCGTTGGAAAGTGGCGGGGGCATTACATAGCCCAAAAGGCATCCTTTTGTAGGCGAACGTTCCATAAGGGCAAGTAAACGCGGTCTTTTCTTGGTCCTCAGGTGCTATGGGAATTTGAAAATACCCTGAGAATCCATCCAAGAAGCAATAGTACTCGTGCCTAGACAACCTCTCTAACATTTGGTCAATGAATGGTAAGGGAAAGTGATCTTTCCTCGTGGCATCATTGAGCTTTCGATAGTCAATGCATACCCGTCATCCAGTGACTGTTCTCTGGGGTACCATCTCACCCTTGTCATTCTTAACTACAGTCATTCCACCCTTCTTAGGTACAACATGTACAGGACTGACCCATGGGCTATCCGAGATTGGGTAGATCAATCCTGCATCCAGAAGTTTGATGACTTCTTTCTTTACCACTTCCTTAATGTTGGGGTTCACCCGCCTCTGGGGTTGCACGGTAGGTTTATAATCTTCTTCCATGAGAATCTTATGTGTGCAAAAAGTTGAGTCAATCCCCTTAATGTCGGCTACACTCCATGCGAGCACTCCCTTATATTTCTTTAGGACCTCTAAGAGTTTACCTTTTTGTTCATGTTCGAGGGAAGAGTTTATGATTACCGGCAGTTGGTCCTCTCCCTGAAGGAAGGAATACTCTAAATGGATAGGAAGTTCCTTAAGAGCTAACTCAGAAGGTTCGATAATAGAAGGCTTAAGCTTGTTTTCGGGCTTTCGAAGCTCGAGATGCTCCGTTGCCTCTAGTCTAGGATAGAAGGAGACTGCACCAACATCCTCCATCTTTTCCACCTCTAGAAAAGGCAGAAAACTCTCATCCCGTAACCAGCCTTCCTCGATTTTTTCATCAACACAACTATCAATGACATTTGTGAGTTCATCGACCTCCCCAATGAAATAGAGCCGGTTAGCTGCTTCGAGAGAGAGATTCATTGAGTCCATAATGTCGAAGGTTGTGCTATCGGTTCCCACTCGCAAGGTTAACTTGCCGTCATAAACATCAATGACTGCACGAGTGGTAGCAAGAAATGGTCTCCCTAAGATGATGGGTACCAAGTCATCCTCCTCCATATCTAGGATTACGAAGTCGACCGGGAATTTGAATTTCCCAACTTTGACTAGCACATTCTCGCATATCCCTACGGGGTACTTGACTGATCTATCGGCTAGTTGGATGTTCATACGGGTAGGCTTTAATCCAGAGTATCCTAATTTAAGGAACATAGAGTGAGGCATGATATTGATACTCGCCCCCAAATCGGCAAGAGCATTCTTTATTGATAGAGATCCTATGGAGCAAGGCAAGGTGAAGCTGCCTGGATCGTCTACCTTTTTTGGTAGCCCTCGATGGGTCACCACTGAACATTCTTCCCCCAGGGTCACAAGACCCTCAAGTTTCTTTCGGTTAGCGAGTAGTTTTTTAAAGTATGCGCTATACTTCGGCATGTGATAGCAAGCATCAAGGAAGGGTATGGTGACTACTGAGTCTTTTAGATATGACAAGAATCTTTTATTATCATTCTCAGTTTTCTGGTTTTTTAATCGGGATGGGAATGGGATTCTCACAGGTTGGTTAGGTGGGGTTGATGGGGAAGGGGTCGTCAAGGGAGGTTGGTTGGGAGTCTCGCTGCCCACATCCTCCTCCTCCTCGTGAGGCTTGTTTGGATCGGGAGTGATGGGGGACGAGCTCGGGTAAGGGGGTCCTTAGTTGTTGTTCCAGCTCGAGTGGTTATCGCGAGCATGGGGTCTTTTTGGATTACTGATGGCATTTCAAGGTTATCGAGGGCTGAGTTAAGCTTGTTGAACCATTCTCCAATGTCATTCTGCTGCTCGTCAACAAGTTCGTTAAGACCTTTTAATTGTAAGCCTTTTTCTTGAGTGAAGTGACCAAGGTAGTCTTCAAATGTGCTCCTGATTTCGAATTCAGGACCTTCCTCTCCTTCTTTTCTTTTTACCAGAATCCCCCAGAGGGTGTAATCGTCATTTTGGTAAAAAGGCAAAAGGGAGGGATCAGCATAGATGTCACCTCCTGACAAACATGCATGTTCAGTCGTGGTTTCTCCTCCACATTCCTCTACCTCATGCGGGCCCCCACAGTAGTCACAGATCAAGTAAGGATTTGAAAGTTGTTTAGGTAACTGCGACCCAGCTAGGTACTCCATTCTTTTGTGAATTTTTCTTAACCGATCTGAAGTGATTTCAGAAATGCTGACAGTCGACTCAGGTTCATCCCAAGTGTCATCCTGGTTTTGAGCATATTCTTCAATCCTATCCCATCCTTCTTCGGCACTAAGATTGGCTAATCTCCCTTTTCTAGATTGGTTGATCCCATTCCAATCATTAGAGGAGACACTGTCGTAGAAGATTTGGACCAAAAGCCAAAGTTCGATGCCATGATGGGGAACTTGTCTTATTAAATCCTTAAATCTAATCCACGATTTATGGAAAGGTTCTTCCTTCCCTTTTCGGAAACGGAGGATCCTATCTCTAAACGCTGAGGTTTTTCCAGGTGGAAAGAACTTCTCATTGATGATTAGTTTTACGCCAAAGAAAGTTTTAGGAGGCTAGCCAGAGCCTTCGATTATGTAGGTTACGATTAGACTCGAAGGGATGTCCTTCGAGCTAATCGGAGGGTACATCATCAAGCCCCCCAGTTGAAATTTAGATATGCGCACAAGAATATGTGGCTTTCAACTCTATCGGCAAGTGAACTAACCGTGTTAGCTCGTAGGACCCTGCAAAAGAGATTAACGACGCAAAAAACGCAATAAATGCGCTTAAATACCCTCTAACTAACTTGCATTATATCCCCACTTGCCAAAGCCTCGGTAATCCCATACGTCCCGTTACTTTTTAATCCCAATTTGAAATCCGAATTAGATCATGAGGGACACGTGTACGGTGAGTAACAAAATAAAAAGCGATATAAATTCGTTTCCTCCAAACCCTAATTAACTTTTCACTGCGCCCAAAATTCATCTTTCTCACTACGTGCGATCAAAACACACATATTAACATCTGTCATTATCTCTTGCAAGAAAAAAGGTAAATTTCTTCCTCGTTAAACTATATTGTATCGTAGAAGTATCAGTCTTTGTTAAACAATATGGCAAAAAATAACAAATTTGTGATTAAGGAACAGAAATGTACTTTATCAAAAGATGAATTACGTGCTTTTCTTGAAGATTATCCCATTCCAAAAGAATTTAAGATTATGCTCCCTAGTAAAAATCAAACGATATTTGATGCTCCTGAGGGATATGTAGGTCTGTACACCCATGCCTTTAAGTTGTCAAACTTTAGAATACCAATCCACCCTTTGATTTTAGAGTTTATGCAATACTATCAAGTACACATATCTAGGTTCAACCCCTTTGGTCTGGCCAAGTTGACGACATTCATTGTGATGTGTAAAGATTATGGATATGAGCCTACACTAACAGTGCTTAGGGGTTTTACGAACTTGTACCCGGGTGGGGATTGGTTGACTTTGGCAAAAAGAGGTGACCCTGATGTTCCAACCATATTGTTAAAGCCCTTTACAAACGTAACGGACTGGAAAGGGAGTTTCTTTTACATACAAGATACAATAGTACCTCCAGAGTACCCTGCTTTGGTGAACAAAGCATACATGTTTAATAAGAAACGTTTCAACGATGAGTTACCTTATACTGTTCGAAGGAATCCATTGTACCAGCATCTTGTTCGCCATCCAGTGAATGTTTAGTCTTTCCCCGAGCCCATTCTATACATGGCTGGTATTGTTGACCATTGGGAGGGTTCCCCTATGAAGCCTGAAATTTTTTGTGATGGAAAAAGTATGTATACTCTTTATTAAAATAAATTTGAACAACTTATCTGATGATATTTATCTGTTTTCTTTCGTGTTGCAGGAATGTCTTTCCGAAATTTCGTTGTTGACGATGGTGCTAAAGAGACGAGCTTCCTTCCAAGGAATCCTGAGGATGTTAGCTATGGGGTTGGTTCACCCTCTGTGTCAGTTAATAATCAAGAGGATGATGCAAAAATGGTTGAGCCAATAGCTTCCCTGCAACCTTCCAAACCAGACAAAAAATCGAAGCCCATGGTTGCAGAGGAGACTTCTCAGTTGGTGGAGAATGTTGCTGAGTCCGATGACCCTCTCTCCGAGGATGATCAGGTGACTATTATTGGCTCATCTTCTGGCAAAGCCTACTCCCAAAAGGAAATTGATTCTGCCAACACCTCCCTCCAGGAACACCAGGCAGAAGGGTCAAATCATTACCAAGAAAGCTGCTGAAGCGTTGGATGAAGATATACATGGTAAGTATATGTGCTATTGATTAGACAGGGATGTTTGTACATGTCTTCTAATTGATTGTATATTGATTGTATATTACTTAGGTCTTCCGAATACCAAAGAGCTTCCTGATGCCTCTGCTTGCCATCTCCTTGCTTTGCATATCACCCCTCCGAGCTGGAAGTCTGTGCTAACCAACATGCCCATTGAGGAGTTGTGTGATCTACACGACAAAAGACACACAAGGCAGGCTGTTCTGGACAATCATCTCAATTCTCGAACAAGGGAGGTGGTACGAACCCTTGCTTTTGCTACAGAGAAGATGGATGAGATTTTGGCAAGATAGAAGAAGAAGGATCAGGAGTTTGCAGAGGTTCAAGCTAAGTGTGAAGAAGCTTTGAGGGATATTGAGCAGAATCCCCTTGTACAAGACCTTCGTTCTGATATAGCAGGGTTGGAGAAGGAATTTAACAAAGTGAAGGTGGAGTGTAAGAGGCTTCGAAAGGAGGAGGCAAAGGTCGTGGATTACAAGGAAGAAATTGCTGAGCTGGAGATCACGTGTGGGGACCTCGAAGAAGAGATGACAAAGCTGGGTGAGCTGGAGGTCAAGCTTCGCGAAGATTTCGATGGCCTCAGGCGCAAATATAATGCGCTTAAAAGAGATAGGGCTGCTGTTGTTTCGAAGTTCATCCCATACATAGCCATGGAGTTATATCACAGCGATGAGGTAGGGAAGATGATAGGTGATGTTGTCAATGCTGCCATCTATGATGGGAAATGTACTACTTTGGAGGAAATTGCTGCAACTGGAAAGCCGGTGGACTTATCTGAGGTAACCTACTACCGTGCCACTCATAAAGCAGAGTATGATAATGCAAGTGATAGCGCAGGGATTGCACCAGGCTTTACCTCTCAAGGGATCTTGAGAAGCTTACAACCCCCACCAGGCAGTGTACCTGATCGTTGTAGTATAGTATAGTGACAAGTACCGGGGGATTGATCGTTCAGCTAGGAATAGTGTCGCTAGGATTAGAAAACCTAAATACTAGATCTAGAGATGAGGGATGATTCTTTTTGTATTTTTTATATTTTTTAGGAAAGCAAAGTAAAATCTCGGGTTTGAAGGATTTGGGCGGAATTAGTTGCTAGTCAACTAACCCAATACTAAAAATGCAATCAAAATAAAATACTAAAAATGAAAATAAACTATATTAAACTAAAGTTGTGAGCAATATGTGGGAGAAATGTGTTTACTTAGATTTCACTACTCCCTAGATATCTTTTACACGTTAATTACTTGCTATAGTTGCGTGGATGACGGAATGTATTCCTTAATACCATTCATGGGGTGGCGTACTTACTTCTCCAATCCTATGAGTGCCTACTTCACTCCTATGTTGAGCTTGCAAGAAGCTCCTAACATGGGATCATTAGAATTTACTCATGCATTAAATACAACCAATAAAACCTAGTACACATCGGTTCATGTTTCCTAAGATGTTCATGCATGTTACACAATGGAGATCTGCCAGTTTTCTTAAGCCTAACATTGAAATCATTCATCCAATACAACCATAAACAAGTAATCAACACATAATCAACATCTAGGTTTCATTAGATCTAAGCAAACACAAGATAGATCTAGCCTAGCATGTTGAAATCAAGACAAGCACAAGATATAGACAACCAACACATAGACATATTGATTGAATTAAAAGAATACTTATCTCAATAGCACATGAAAGGATTCAAGGGTTGAAAACCCTTGAAAAACTGTAAAATTCGTACAAGGTTCGGCCCTAGAGTTTCTCCACACAAGTTCCTCCTTATTGAATGAAAATTAGAAAACTATATATAGATTTTAGGAGGTTACGGCGTCAAGAACAAATGTCTGACGCCGTCATCTCGCCGCCCAATAATTCCTCGGACTGCCTTGATCTACATCTGATGCCGTCACGTATACACCTTATGCAGGCCATCATGAATTTAACTCTTGACGCTCTTCTTGTGATGCCTTCATGTTTGTACTGGATCGTCATGGTTTTTACTCTTGACGCCGTCAGGATTGCCTTCTTGACGCCGTCATACACTGTTCCCAGCATGGAAAATTAAGTCTTTGGCATTTTCTTCACTTTTATGCTCCAAAAACGTCCGAATTGCTTCCTTTTCCAGATTTCACTCCCAAAGTACCTAAAATCACAAAAGGAACGATTTAGGGTAATATTTGATCAAATAAATTCAATTCCTGGCTTAAATAACCCCCTAAAAACGGATCATTTTTTGCCTCATCAGCAAGCAACCTCCTCGCAGCTGCAGAGTACCCCTTCCTTGTTGATGCTACCAAAGATCCCATGGCTTCGGTTGAGACGCTTCTTTCGAAGAAGCCACGTAGGGTGAAGCCTATGGCTGTGAGCAAAAAGAGCACTCCTGTGAAGCCTGCATATGTGAAAGCAACTCCTGAGGAGCCCTTATCTCCAAAGTTGGCCATCGAGAAGCCTCAGTCTCTGGGTAAGAGTTCTGCTGTGCAGCCATCCTCTCTGAAGGCTGATTCAAAAGAAGCTTCCCCCAGCAAGGTCAGTCCTGAAGCCCCCCAAGTTCAGCATGAAAAACTCACGTCTCCTGGTAAGTGAAGGATGCAGTGTTTGCAGTTATTTGACCCCAAGGGTGGTATGTACCCTTTAAAACAATGTTTGTTTTATGCCATATGGTTTCTGAACAATTTATGTTTGTACTTAGACAATGTGGAGCATCTTTTGAGCAGCGGAAGGTATGTGCTGCGTTAGTGTGTAGGATATTAAGTATCGTAGGTGGGGAGTGATTTCCCTTACCTTTTATGTTTACGCTATTTGGGCTTCGGCCATCTTTGAACAATTTGTGTTTTTTGGGCTTCTGCCCTATGCTACGTATTTTAGCATAATTTATATCTACGAATGACGGGTGGTGTTCCGCTTTTGTTATTATGCTTTTCTTTTCTAACGTTATTTATTAACGTTGATATACAACCTAAGGCTATAGTAGATGCATAACCTTATTGTGTGTATTTTGAACCAAGATTTTATAGCAATCGTATAATTTAATTGCTGACAGAGGGTTGCGACCCGCTCTGTCTTCATCCTTTAAGTGCGAAGGGCTTCGCATTCCCTAAGACCATTGAGGAAAGTTAATGTGAATTGTATTGGATGTTTAATAGCCTACAAGATATGAGTATCTTGTATCATCCTTCGAACATTGAACTTGTAATTACTTGGCTGAGCAAATCTTTCTAGTTATATGTGACAAAAAATTCAAGGGAAATATGTGATATCATTAAGTGGGTAGGGGAGGATTACATCATTTGTACAAATGAATACTAAGACGCCTACCATTAATGTTTTTTTCCCGAAAGAGAAGAGTTTAATACATAATAAAAAAGTGTAAGTCTTGTGCGTAGAACTTACGAAGGATATGGCAAGTAGTTTGTACGCCGTAGGAGGGTAGTTACTTTTGACTCATTCCATATATTCTTCCTCGGAGTATGTTCCATTTCCTTTGTTATTATAAACGGCCTGCATATTGATTCGGAGCGAGAGAGGTTTGTTACTTTGTCAAAGCTTGTTGCTCCGTTCCGAGTCCGAGACGTTCTTGGTTTTGTGGGACTGAACGTGCTTCTGTATCATATATGCGGTGTTCTTCCTTTAGTTTAGCGTGGAGGACTTTCTTGTTGGAGGACATACTTGATTCGCATGTTTCAGCTGGTTCATTGCTTTGTCCTTTGAAAGGACCGTTTTCCCCATATTCTATGTTATATTCTTCTAACTCTTTAGCCCATTTGATCATCCTCCGCGTTCCCTCAGGGTTCAGGATTATCCTTTCGAATGGTTTATCTGTGATTACTCTGATAGGGTGGTCTTTGAAATACCTTCGGAGACGTCTTGTGGCATGGATTAAGGCCAGGATTAGCTTTTCCGCTGTTGTA
The DNA here is from genome assembly GCA_030686995.1 of Artemisia argyi. Classification (NCBI taxonomy): domain Eukaryota; kingdom Viridiplantae; phylum Streptophyta; class Magnoliopsida; order Asterales; family Asteraceae; genus Artemisia; species Artemisia argyi. The sequence goes on along the minus strand of CM060698.1, from coordinate 76,638,146 downwards.
TAGCTTTGTTCCACGTACGGTAGAGCTCTGCTTACAAAATATATTGGTATCTGTAGCTGTCCTCTTTCTGTGAAGAGCATGGCACCGATCTCATCAGGGGACATTGCTATGTGTAAGAACAACACCTCTCCTCTGGTTGGGAGTGCAACTGTTGGTAAGATCTCCATGCAATTCTTCCATCGTAGGAAGGATGTTTCAGCTTCCTTGATCCAAGGGTATGATAAGTCGCTAATGACCTCATTGCGGACTTGTAGAGAGATGAAGATCTATTGACGCCTTTTGACAGGAATGCTTTCAGTTTTTCCAAGTCATTTTGTAGGCTTCGAGTCTCCCCTTGTGTTCTCCACGTTTGTCTTTTTGCAGAGGTTTCCTCATTTATTGGGTTGGTTCCAATCATTTGCCTTACGAACGGGCGTTCGTTTGGCCCTTCCTTTTCAATGCCGAAAGAACACATTATTGGGTTTAGCTTTAGGTTGATGTTCCTTAGTTGTATGAGGGTTTCTTCTACATCGTGAAGGAGGTCTTCTTTTGTCTTGCTCTGGGTGACTAAGTATTCGCCGTGAATTCTTAGGTACCTCCCTATCTATTTTTCGAAGACCATTTGGATCAGCCTATTGTAAGTGGCTTCGATGTTCTGTAGGCCAAAAGGCATGCGTCTAAAGCAGTAGGAGCTACTGCCTACATGGAAGGATGTTTTTTCTTCATCCTCATGTGCCATCTATATCTGATGGCATCCCATGCTGGTATTAAGGAAACATTCCCAACGAACTCCAGGTGGTAGTTGCTGCTCTCTTTCTGGCGAATAGCTTCCTTTTTGGCAAGCTTTGTTGATGTCTTTGAAATCAACCTTTAGTATCCCTTCTCCATTTCTCCGTTGGGCTACGATTGGGTTAGTAACCCATTGTGGATTTGATACCCTTCGAAGTATTCCTGCAGCTGTGAGTTTGTCTACTTCTTACTTAATTGCTGCGTTTTGTTCATGTGTTACTTGAAGAGGTTTCTGCCTGACTGGTTTGATGTATTTGGATTCATTTAGCTTATGCTCCGTGTTAAAAGGTCTGTCGTTGATCGTGAGCGACCTTGGAATTCCTGTTGTATATGAATATGTTCCTACAAACACATCCTTGTAGGCTTCGAGCAATTTTTCCAATCTTTTTCTGAAAATGGTAGGCAGTTGCTTTCCCATTTCCACCTTTCGTATTGGATGGGGGTTGTCTAGTGCTACATACTCCTTGGGGTCGGAGCCTCCTCTGATGTTTATTGCACACCGTTGATTACCATTTCACTTATCCTTTTGGGCTTCCGGGCATTTCTCTTCGCGATAGCTAGAGAATATGGTTCCGACACCATTGGCTGTTTGGAACTTCACCGTTGCATGAACTGTAGAGACCACAATACCCATCTTTTGCATAGCGGTTCGTCCGATTAACATGTTGTAGGGTGATTTTGACTTTACGATGACGAAATTGAGGGTTTCCGTTCTTGCAAGCTTTCCACTTCCGAGTGTAACCTCCAGAGGTATTTCACCTAAAGGCCATGATCGTTCCCCCGAGAAACCTACCAGGGGCATTCTTGACTCTACTCTCTTGGATTTGACCGTAGGGTTGAGTTTTCTAAAGCAATGTTCGTAGATTACTTCGCAAGAACTCCCACAGTCCATATAAACTTTATTGACCTCTGTGTACGATACTTTGACCTTAATGATCACTGGATCCTTTGAAGGGGACTCTCCCATTTCGGATGGGAATGTTATTTCCCTTGTAGCGTAAGCTTCCCTCTCGGAGGGTTTTCTCTTTAATCGGGGGTATCCCAGCGAACCATTAGAATAGGAGCTTCCTGGGGGTATTATCTTTTCCCAGTTGCGTATCTGTGGCTTTCTCTTTGCCCTTTCTTATCCCTTTTACGAGGTGCGTTAATTGCCCGGATTTTACTGCTTCTTCTATATGCTTTTTTAACTCTCGACAGCTGTTTGTTTCATGGCCAAAGTCCTCGTGGAAGTGGAAATATTTAGTAGTGTCTCCATTTTTGCTTTTTCCTATCATGCGAGGGGGTGGCTCGAAGGTTTTCACGGCCTTCTCTGTCGCTAAAATCTCCCTTGGAGACTTTGTGAGGTTTCCTAATAAACCATGGTTCGGACCCTTGTTGTAAGGGGTGAACCTATTATGGTTTTTGTGTTTGTTCTTCGATCCTTCCCATGAAGATGGTTTTGTTCCTTTGTTGTTCTCCATCGGAGCCCCATTAATGGATACCTCTTTGGCCTCTATCCACGTGTATGTTTTTTCCATCAGGCCATTATATGTTGCCGGAAGGTCTGTGGATAAGAATTCCACAAAAGTCCGGTTGCGTAGGCCGTGGACGAAGCCAGAAATTTGTTGTTCTTCGTGTAAGCCTAGGATCTGTAGAGTTTCGTCGGTGTATCTAGTAACGAAATTCCTCGTGCTTTCATTCTCCTTCTGCTTAATGTTGTGCACTGTGAGATGTGTCCTTGTGAACTTCTTTTGCTGGCTGAAGTGAGATCGAAACTTAGCTTTCAAATCATCAAAGTTGATGATGCTTTCTGGTTTATGTCCATTCCACCAAATACATGCGGAATCCAGAAGGATGTATGTAAACATGTGACAGGCTACGGGCATGACCCATTTCTACATTCAAATGGCTCCTTCGAACAAATGTAGGAAATTGTATGGATCCCCTTTTTCGTCGTAGGTGCCTATATGCGAAGGCATCTTTAGGCCATCCGGCAATGGATAGTCTTCGATCCATCTCACAAAGGGTGTCGAAGGGCCAGCGGGCTCCGCGTACGAGTGGGTGTAAGGTGGTATGTTCATAGGGATGCCATGATATGGATTATGAGTAGGGGTATCCCTGAAGAAGGTTGACCAGTGTAGAGAGAATGAGGAGTACTCGTATTTGGAGGGTAACCAGGATACATGGTATATGGAGGGTATATCATGGGGTGATTATAAGGTACGGCCATTTGTGAGGGGTATTGACTTCCGAGTTGCCCATTAACGGAGGGATAAATGTTTGAGGGGTAATTTTCACCCGGGAACTGAGGATACAAGTTGACGGGGGGAAAACTTCCTCCTGTGTTGACCGATCCCGGATTACCTCCCACACCAGATCCGTGGGAGGGCTGCTGTGGAACTCCTCCTTCGGCCCTTCCTAAAGGTGCTGCTAATAAGGGAGGTAAGTTTACCTCCGTGTTCTCCTTCTGTTGGCTTCTTCCATGAGAACCTTCAGTAATGGCCCCTTCTCTCCTCGTGGGAGTTCTTTCAGGGATTCCCACGAAGCCCACATTCCTTCCTCCAGCCCTTCTACCCGTAGGAGACCCAATTCGCAGGATGGGGTGTTGAGCCCTAGTTGTCGAAGGTCTTGGCTCCATCTCAATTTCTTCATCATATTCGTCACTGGAATATTCTAACTCCTTTCGCATCTCCGTGTTTCTGATTTTTCTCCTTCGAGCTCTTAATAAGGACTCTAGCTCTTCGTAATTAGCATCGACAAAGGTGGGGCTAATGGTGAGCTCTGGATTGGCTGACGTGGATGCGCGATGGTTGGGAGTTATTTCAGGGTGAGATCGTGTGGTGAAGGTGGAGGCCGTGATTGGCGGAAGGTCGTTGATGTCAGTTGCGGGTAAAGGGGTTAAAGACGAAAAACCCGGTGGGGGTGTAATTTCTCTTTCTGGATTCATGCCGGAATAATAGTGGGTGTATTTGACTTGGTTATTTTACTTGGAAATAACGGGACTAATTGTAGCGGGTCCTACGGATGGCGCCACTGATTGTACAATATTTTGCACTACCAGGCCTTCGATGGTGATCAAAGGAAATGAGGGGTGTTGTGATTACGCTAAGCTTGGATAGAACCTGAAATAAGAAATACGAAAACACTACGTAAAGTGATTGCGCAGGGGTTGGGCCCTGCGAACCACCTCCGGCGTGTGAATAATTGATCGGTATGAGAGTTTAAGTATAAGCGTAGTAAAGTAAGGCGTGAGAGATTGCATACCAGATTTGTCATCATCCAGGACTATTTATAGGTGAAGAAAACGGTCCTGGAGAGTGGTCACACGTTTGAGAGAGATCATGGGGGCGTCCCATGATTAGTGGTAACCGCTAAGGGTTAGTGTCCCACTCCTCCGGGTTTAGCGGGGGTGCTAAAGAGGAAGAGGCGACGCGGGTAAGACTTGGTCTCCCCAATATTGGACTTGGCATTGTTCCATCCATAAAACTTATCGAGAGATACCCCGAAGGGCTTAATCCTTCGATTGGCGAATTCCTACTTGGTAACTAGATGCCTTCACTTGTCCTTTTCTGAGTTGTGCTTTCCTGTGTGAGACAAAAGGATGAGCTGGATCACTTGTGCTTCTTTTCAATTAATTACAACAATTGGATTAAAGTAGAAGCCATCTCAGCCCTCATCTTCAATTTTGGCGCCTAAAAGGAGGTGGATTGCCATCGTGGCAGTGGTATCCCATGAAGGGGGTGGTATCATGTGAAGGTTGGGGAAGATAGTGGGATATGCTTTTGAGGAGGGGGGAGATGGTGATTTGTTTGGCGTATAATGGAGAAGCAGGGTGGGGAAGAAGGGTTGTTTGTTTGACTGGTCAGAGTTGGGAGATAGGGTATACGTTTATATTAAAAACGTAAACAGGTTTTGGGGTTGGGCTTGTAGTGGTGTTGGGCCAGGGGGGGGGGGGTATGGTTTAGATTGGAATAAGGGATTGGGCCAAGGTGGTGGGGTTTTGTTTGGTTTAGTAATAATAAAGGATCCGTTTGGTTGCACTTAAATAACAACAAGGACCAATTGTGTAAACTTCTGATTTTTGGGGGACCAAGGCTGGCAATTTTCCAAAGCTATTCCAATGACCCTTCTTGACATGTTACAACTTTCCAAGGACCTTTTTGATGATTTATTTCCAAAATAAGATATCCGGGGACAAAAATTGACAACTTTGCAACTAGAGGGACCAAAATTGTAACTTTTCCAAAAAATTTCGTCCAAAGATCATTATTTGGTAGTTTTTGATTTTTAAGAACTAGGTTTGAATTTTCTTTCAAAATAAACGCGCAGGGACTAGTTTTGACAACTTTCGAAAGTTGGGGGACTGAAACTGCCAATTATGCAAACTTTGTTCGGTTTTCATCTGTTTTCAATCATTTTGCATCTGAAACATATAAAACATGATCTTTGGGATATTTGATGCATTTCTGAGTATTTTCTCGTGTTTTGGCAGTTAAAATACGGTAAAAATGATGAGTATTTACACACTCATCAATCCCCCACACTTGAGTATTGCTAGTCCCTAGCAATCTTTTGTGAAAACTTAATGGATTTGAAGTCTCTTTACCAAAAGCCATTACTTCTGGAGTAGCCAAATGTTTCGGTTCAAGTAAGAACTATGGTCCACCTGATAACCATGTGATTTTGAGCAAACCACCAGCTGTCAACGGATTTGATTTGTCTTTACCAGAAGTCGTTTGCTTTTGGACTAGCCAACTCTTGATGGACACAGTCAACATCTTGGTGAGTTGATTACCAATTATGGTTTTTCCACTGCCTTTACCACAAGCCATAATCTTGCGGGCTAGCCAACTCTTTCACTTTTTAGGATATGGCGAGTTGAAATACCATACAATTTTGGGCAATTTGTAAGCCATAAACGGATTTGATATATCTTTACCAAGAGCCGTTTGCTCCTGGATTAGCCAATCCTTTTGTCGTTTAGACATGGCGGACTGATAACCACAAAAATTTTGAAACTCAAGTGAAAAAGTTTTAAAATTTTTGCCAAAAACGGGGTACTAGATGGTAAAATGTGATCAAATTCGCTAGAATACCCCCCCCCCCCCCCCCCACACACACACACTTAGAATTGAATATTGTCCTCAATATTCAAAGTCCCGGCTATTATGCCGACTCTTTGAATGTAAAAGGGCAACATTACAATCTAAATGTGGAAACACCATTTTTTCACTTTATTTGTAACCACTGCAGGGGTAACACCCCCACACTTAGGGTGAAAACCCTATAAGCATGCTACTGTTTTTGTTTACCGAGTCGCTAGCTTGACTCGACCCCGAATTCATTGGTTCTTGGGGAAGCATGATGTGGAAGAAACAATCTCCATCGGACTTTCATTCAAGATGTTTGGACAAACATTTGAAGCACGTGAAAGTTCCACACCGACGAGATAAGTACCCGGCTCAAAGGAATGATACATGAAAATGCCGGGGTCAAAGACGGTATCCTCACTCCCGAAGGAGTGAAGAAGAGAAGACGTCACGGGATAGGTGAAGAAAAGGAAGAAAGTCATGATGAAAATCGTGATTAACTCGTCATCACCCATAGGAGAATCCATAATTTCTAGATTATGAATCTCATCATTTAAGCTCACATGATCAAGACATATCCCGGGTGTGTCCGGATCAAAATGGAAGTTATCATACTCCGGTGGAGATATAATATGAGAAAGTTCACCAGAGAACTCCTCGCTAAGAGAATCAATCACAAGATGTAAATCTGTGAACTCATGTTCCGGAGTAGACTCATCACAATCCCCAATCTGAGTACCAAAGATTGGATTATCAGAAATCAAAGTGAATTCAGATTCGAATTCAAACAAAGGATTGGTGAGAGTCGTTTTGAATGCTTCGGGAACAAATTGATTATCATTCTCTATTGGACTGCTGGGATCAGAAGTGAGTGACGGATCATGATATAAGAGACTTTCAATTTCTCCTAGATCGGCTTCAAAGTCAAAAAGATCATCGTCACTTCCCGTTGGAAGTGGATTGATGTGAGTGAGTTCATCGGCGAACTCCTCAAGAAGATGATCAGCATCAGAATGTGGAACTGATGCCTCAACATACTCGATGTCTCCATAAGATGTGCAATCATCATTAAAATCTAAGCAAGTCTCAAAATGATCGTTTGAACACTCAAGAGGGGAAGGTAAATCACACATATGATCAAAAGTCCCCTGTGACTCTCTTGGGATTGGGACAAAGCTCTCAACACTAGACTTTATGAATTCGTCCGATTCCTTATCAGGAACAGTGCTAAGATGCTTATCCCCCATGTTTAGAGAGTGAGTGTGAACTTCGGGTGTGATAACAATAGACTGAGGGAGTTGAGAAGCACTAGCAGTTATGGATTCTTCAAGTTCCATTTGATCAACGGCTAGTGACTTCGTCACATTATTTTCTCCCTGATTTTTCATGGAAGGAACCACAACTGATGAATTTGATGAGCCTTGACGAATATCAAGGGTATCTTCATCATTACTATCGTCATCGTCATCGTAGATGATAGTTTTACGCATTCGAAATCTTACTCTAGCTGCTTCTTCAGCTAGTATTTCTTTGTAAGACTTCGGATGAGGTTCTTCCGGAGCAGGTTTGTTAACCAAATCCTTAAGGTCATTTAAAGTATTTAAAACATTTTGCAAAAGTTCTTGAGGAAATGGTTGAGGTTGTGTTTCAAAAGTTTGGTATTGTGGAGGTTGGTCATGATAATTGTTGTCACAAGGAAAAAGATTCCTAGTTTGACAATCGGTGCTAAAATGCGGACCTCCACAATACTCACAACCGTATTGTTGTGAAGTTGGTGCATTTTGAAACGATTCGGCATTGCAATTTTGATAACACGGATTATGCTCATATGAAATGAAATTATTTTGTGGCTCATTGCAAAAGCTCGGATTAAAATCGTAAGCGAATGAATTACTCGAACCACAAAACAAACAACTTCCGTTTTGAATATCATTACCACATCGTTCACATGTACACCAACGACATGGCAACCCGAAAAGCGGCTCACCACAACCGACACAAGGAATAAAAGTCAAAGGTGGGACAAGTGGTGTGCTCTGAGAGCTAGGAATTTCCACCACTTCCGTTATGGTCTCCGGTTTTTGATCTTGATAAACGTGAAGATTAGGCAAGTCGTTCTTTTCAGTCATTGCTCTATGCTCTGTACATTTGCTTGACAAACCTTTAACTGTGAATCCTGAAAGGTTAGGATCAATTCTTGATGGTTTGTCATTAATAGCGCGTATCTCAGGCAGTGATGGGTAATTGGAAGAATTCGGTGAATCATCGAGAGAATTTGGATGTATGAACAAATTGCACGTAGTGCAAAAGCTGTTACTACAATTATTTCCACACTTCTCACAAATACACCGGAAACAATGATAGCCATTCTCAATCGGGCTTTTACAGTGAAAACACGTGTAGCCGGGAGACGCCATAAGAATTATACATGAGAGGGGTATAAGAAGGTAGAATCAAACGGATAGAAGGTAAGGAAAAATATTTTTGGGTTTTTCGAAAAACACATCAATTAAAACGAGACCAACTCAAAAAGACAATTGTGAACTTAAACCAATAATCACAATGTAAATGGCTTCTTTGAAAAAGGTACACCAATTCACAAGGATACAATGGCAAGTTTTAATCTTTTGTTTGGGAACTTATTAATGTTCACACCCCCAGTTGGTAGGTGTTCTGCCTTGGTTCTCGGCGGTTATTTTTTTTTTTTTTTTTTTTTTTTTTTTTTTTTTTTTTATGTTTCTTTTATTTAACAAGAAAAACGGAAAATGTTTTTGTATTTTTTATATGATAAATATATATACAAAAGAAAAGAAAAATATTTTTGTGTTTTATAAGTTTTTGAAAACGATAACTTCTTGACGAAGGTTCTACAAGTCACTAATCGTTGAAATCATAACGATATTGTCGCAACACAACCTCCCCGGCAGCGGCGCCATTTTGACATTGCGCTTTTGAGTGCGTATCAAAAATATACAAGGTAAACGTGAGTGGAATTCACTAATCAACCTTTAGGAAAAGGAAGACTTGCGAAAACTCGTGAATACAATATATATGTGATACCGGGTAAGTGATTACCCGGGTCGTGTCCCAACGAGGTGTGAATGGGCAATATCGTGTGAGATTCGAGATTAAAATGCTTGTAAGGAATGGTCGAGAGATTATTTGGTATTGTGGAATTACGAGAAATTAAATAACGTATGAAAAATAAAATAAAAGCAATAAAAATGCAAATCAAACAAGGAATGACAAATAAAACTTAAAAACTATTTAGAATTCTACGGGAATGAAAATTAGGAAGCTAGGGAACCCTAAACGTAATCTAATTTTAAAAACGTACAAGTTAATTTAAGAAAAACGTGAGTGCACGAAATAAAAAGTGAAATTTAAGCTACAAAGGTCCTACGGGTTCACGAACAATTTTCTAACGCACTAAATGACAAAAGAAAATTTAAAAAAAAAAAGAAAATTAATTTTCCAATAAAAATTCTATTTATTATGGATTTAATACTATTTTAACTAAATTAAATTCTAATAATTGATCTAACAATCTAAAAAATCTGAAATTTCTCTGGAAATTAGTTTATACTAACACTAATTTAAGAAAAATACTAAATCAGAATAAGCCAACACAGATAAGCTGTAATAAGCTCAACAGTAAATTAAGCTATTCAAGATAACAAGAAGACACCCTTTGTTAAATATCAAACTTTGAGTTATTCTTATGAAAAGAAGTCCCAAGGGCGCTGGTATGTGTGTCGTTTGTGAGCTGTGAGATCCAGGTTCGAATCACATTAACCACATTTTTTGCAAACATTTTTTTTTTAGTTTTTCTATTAACAAACATATTAAAAACATACAAATGAACAAATTTTATAACTAAAACTATTACTAAAAAGCAACAGAGAAGCAGTTTAAAAGGGACATGAATCAATAGTTGGAATAAAGCTAAACTAAAGAAATTTAGGAAATTAAAAAAAAAAAAAAAAAAAAAAAAAAAAAAAAAAAAAAAAAACCCTTCAAACAAGCTACTATAAGCTATACTAGGAGGGGTGTTAAGCAAAAGGGCATAGGGGAATTTCTAATAAGCTACAAGGAAAATGATCAAGCAGTGATAAGCAAATGGCAAACCTAATAAGCAAAGTTCAAGCAAATCCTAAAACCTATGGCTGCTATGGGGGCTGTAACTGACAGGCTATGTTTAAGAAGTAGAATGAGCTTATTAAATGATAACCTAAAACTAAATCAAGCTCAAAAGGTACTGACTACCCTAACTAGCTATGACTAAACAAAAAAAAATAAGCAAGGACAACAACTAATAAGCCCACAATATGTAATAAGCTTAAACTCCCAAATAATCATGAACAGGTCCAAAAAAAGGGTGTTTGAATTCAAAAATAAGCTGGAAACAATAAGCTAATCCATAGAAAAAGCCAATGTTCATGAACTCAAGCCACCAATTATCGTGATGAACAAGTTTGAGCCAGATTAGAGCTTATTAGAAGCTGCTAATCTAGGTGTGTTTGGACAGGTAAATCGACGCGGGCCTGATAGGGGGTGTCTTTGCAGCTCAAAATTAAGATGCTCAATAAGCTTATAACCTTGAGATAAGCTCAATTATGATAAACATGTATTGCTAACTACTTGTAAACAGAAAATCATGCGACAAATTCTATTCTACTTAACTGAATCTGAGATCAAAGAGACAAATTATGAACTGATGCAGAAACAGTCTTGAATGGCAACTTTGGAGGTTAAAATAAGCTACAAAAAAAATCACAAAAATAAAATAAAAATAACAGCATAAAGTTAAGCTGGAAAATAAGTTGTAAACTAAATTTTAGACCTAAAATCCTAATAATGAAGAAACTAAAAACCTTGGAATGATAGGGTTTGGGGCTGCAAACATGTTGATAGCAGTCGCACAAAGTGGGTCAAAAGGTTCACAAGTGGGTGTATGCATAAAACTTTGAACTCAACATGAAAATGCTCTTAACTCAGGATAAAAACAACAACACGAGCATCATAAAGCTAGTGATTAAGACCTAGGCTGCCTACACTAATTTGAAAACATGAAAATCTGAGAATCCATGAAATAACTTTGAAACTTATGGGCAATGCTACAATTAGTTTTAAAACTACGAAATCGATTAAAATACGGTTGTACCAAACTGATTTAGCAACTAAGATTGACCAAAACTAAATTTAACCACTAGTGCCAAACACTCCTAAAGAAGATACCTGATGAAACTTTTAGAATAAAAACAAAGATTTGAACTATAATTCGAACAAGAAATTGTGAACTAGGCTTAAACTAACTTAAAAAGGCAATAGTGAAACAGAATTTATGACAAAAAAATAAGCAGTAGAAAAGCTATGATAACAGAAATTTTCGACTTTCATTTGATTGAATAAAAGAGTACAAAAGATTTAAAAAAACTAAAGATACTGAAACTAAAACTAAACCCTAATTGCCTTTGAGGCTACACCATCATTAACTATTTATACTTCAATTTCTAGGGTTCCACTGCCTTCACTTGTCCTCTTCTGAGTTGTGCTTTCCTGTGTGAGACAAAAGGATGAGCTGGATCACTTGTGCTTCTTTTCAATTAATTACAGCCATTGGATTAAAATAGAAGCCATCTCAGCCCTCATCTTCAATTTTGGCGCCTAAAAGGAGGTGGATTGCCATCGTGGCAGTGGTATCCCGTGAAGGGGGTGGTATCATGTGAAGGTTGGGGAAGATAGTGGGATATGCTTTTGAGGAGGGGGGAGATGGTGATTTTTTTGGCGTATAATGGAGAAGCAGGGTGGGGAAGAAGGGTTGTTTGTTTGACTGGTCAGAGTTGGGAGATAGGGTATGCGTTTATATTAAAAACGTAAACAGGTTTTGGGGTTGGGCTTGTAGTGGTGTTGGGCCAGGGGGGTATGGTTTGGATTGGAATAAGGGATTGGGCCAAGGTGGTGGGGTTTTGTTTGGTTTAGTAATAATAAAGGATCCGTTTGGTTGCACTTAAATAACAACAAGGACCAATTGTGTAAACTTCTGATTTTTGGGGGACCAAGGCTGGAAATTTTACAAAGCTATTCCAATGACCCTTCTTGACATGTTACAACTTTCCAAGGACCTTTTTGATGATTTATTTCCAAAATAAGATATCCGGGGACCAAAATTGACAACTTTGCAACTGGAGGGACCAAAATTGTAAATTTTCCAAAAAATTTTGCCCAAAGATCATTATTTGGTAGTTTTTGATTTTTAGGAACTTGGTTTGAATTTTCTTTCAAAATAAACGCGCAGGGACTAGTTTTGACAACTTTCGAAAGTTGAGGGACTGAAACTGCCAATTATGCAAACTTTGTTCGGTTTTCATCTGTTTTCAATCATTTTGCATCTGAAACATATAAAACACGATCTTTGGGATATTTGATGCATTTCTGAGTATTTTCTCGTGTTTTGGCAGTTAAAATACAGTAAAAATGATGAGTATTTACACACTCATCAGTGTCATCACAGATTCTGTTTTACAGAATCACATGTGATTTTGTTAAAAAAATATTGTGAATCACATGTGATTTTCATTAACTTAAAACCCTAAAAATCTAAATAAGCAACAAAATAAGCTGAATAACATGTGTTTTACCTTAAACCCCTAAAAACTAGCTGAATCAAATGTGATTTACCTTAAAAACTTAAAAATCTAAATAAGCAACAAAATAAGCTGAATCATATGTGATTTACCTTGAATAATAGATGTATTTTCTTCCATAAGCTCAGCCTCCATAATCTCATCTGAATTTTCAGCAACCGCAAGTTGAACATCAACTAAATCAGATACAACCACATGATTTTCATCGACTGCAACTTGAACATCAACTAAATTTGTTTCGCTTAGCTGATTACTACCCATTTGATGACGATGTATTGACGGTGATGACGGCGTACTGATGGTGGTGACGGCAGATTGAAGCCGGTGACGGCGGATTGAGGGTGGTGATGGAAGGTGGTTATCGGTGGTGGATTGAGATGGTTTGTCTATGTGCTTTTTCCCCTAAATTTTTTTGGGGGAAAAATGAAGGTTACGCTCGTTTTTTTTTTTTTTTTTTTTTTTTTTTTTTTTTTATTATTATTTATTATTTTATTTTATTTTTTTATTATTATTTATTATTATTTTTTTTTTTTTTTTTTTTGCCCTTCAAGTGTAAATAGATGATTTGATCTCAGCCTTTGGATCAAATTGAATTGGATGGTTAAGATTGGTTGTATGGTTTTATGACAAATGGTGATTCTTTAGGGATCTCAACTGTACACCTTTTAAAGTTTGATTTTTGTTGTACCTGTAGGCATTGTTCAAATCTTGTTTTATTACATAGGTGTAGAATTTAAGTAAAAGTTAAAAAAGGAAAAAGAGGGCGTAAAAGTATAATCTAATGGTCTAGCTAACAAAATCTAAGAAAACAGTTAACAAAATCTAATAGCCCAATTACTAAACGACATAGGTAAAATCACAAAACGACATAGGATAGCATAAAACGATGTCGTTTTGATTTGTTTTTCATCCTAAACAGCATCGTCCGCACATCTAATGTATGAGTAACAAAGGAATATAAAAGTAAAAGCTTTTTTAGATATCAAAAGGCTTGTGTCCTAATGGTACCTCTTGTTGTGTGAGAAGCTCCTCAATCAAAATAGTTGCGGGTTCAAGTCCTGCTTAAGACATGTGAGATAATTTGTTGTGTGTATTTGTAAGATACTTAGTTGCCGTTAAAAAAAAATATATATATATATATATATATATATATATATATATATATATATATATATATATATATATATATATATATATATATAGATGTTGACTTTCAAATTAACATAAAAAGTCCATTATAATTCATAATGACATATTTAATTCATGAGCATTAGGTTAAAGTAGGGATTAGCACGGTATCGGTACCGTACCGAATTAGTGGTACCGATTTTTTCCCGAGCATAAATTAGTGGTACCGGTACCGTACCGAACGGGATTCGGATACCGGTACTCGTATCGGTACCGGTACCGGGAAATCGGGTTTTTTAATATTTTTTTTTTCGGGAATTTCCCAATTTGATACCGGTCCCCATTCTTTTTAACTTTATTTCGTAGTCCCGGTACGTAACTGTATATCGGGAATCGGTACGGTTCCGGTACGATTCCGGTTCGGTTCCGGTACGGTTTCGGGATTCTGGTCGAAATGCTCGTCCCTAGATTAAAGGGATTTATTAGTCACATTACTAGATTAAATGCCTTAACTTAAATGGATTTATTAGTCGCATTAATAACTGATTTCTTATAAGATGAGATTACTTAACTTTACAGTTATTGGTCAAACGCCAACATTTAATTCTCAAATTTCTCCAAAATTTGAAATTTGGTATGAACCGATCAATATATAAAATCATGAATGTGGCATAAAAATTTATGCATGTGAAGAACACCATAACATACAATGATGCAGACCATTTATATTTTTGTCTTGTTGTTTTCGCTTGTCTTTTCATCGAAGGGTTTTAAAGATTTGCAGCAAGAAAACCAAGTTTTCATGTCAGCCAGTGAGTCATTGGAGATGAAGTTGGTTAATGCTCGTCTTGAGAAGATCAACAAGCCTTTTGTTAAGTCAATTGAGGTAATGCATAATTTTGTTTGTTAGTTTATATAACAAACTGCCGGACATGTTTTATGTATTGTTTAGAAAAATTACTTATCGATTTTTCTACGTTGAATCAGAGCCCAGATGGTGATATTATAGATTGTGTCTTGTTTAATCTTCAGCCAGCCCTTGATCTTCCCAAGTTAAAAGGAGCAATACTTTCAATGGTATATCTGAATCATTCTTTATAACTGATCACTTTTGAACAAATGTACTTTTTATATTGTTATCTTGTGTGTTCAATGTTTTTATACGTTAGTGAGACCTACATCATTGTATAAATGAATAATAATAAACAGAATCCACCGGAGTTGCCAAAAGGATATGATAACACAGGAGTGGAATCAGAAATCAAGCAGATATGGAATTCAAACGGCGAATCATGTCCAAATGGGACAATTCCCATCAGAAGAACAAGTGCAAGTGAAATTTTGAAATCTATATCAATTTCTGAATTTGCAAAAAGAATTCGAACAAAAGATATCCCACCATCAAATGGCCATGAAGTAAGGTTTTAGTAATCAAATGAAAAGATAAAACACAAATCACAGTATAATTCTTTACAATTTAATATCTTTGGTATAATATGTTTGCAGCATGCAATAGGATATGTGATACCAGGAAAAGTTTACGGAGCAAAGGCACGGTTAAATGTATGGGCACCAAACGTTGTTGGGAATGATTTTAGCATTTCACAAATTTGGGTTTTTGCTGATGTTCCTGATCATGGTGTCAACACTGTTGAAGCTGGTTGGCATGTAAGTTGGATACAAAATATCATCAAGGGTTCTACTATTTTCAAGAATTTGCTTATATATAGCTTATGTAATGGCAGGTTATCCCAAGCATGTACAAAAGTAATGACCCAAGACTTTTCATTTACTGGACTGTAAGTGCTATGTTTATTTATTAACTTCTCAACATTCTTGTTTTTGTTACTACTAAAAGTTTTTAAAAAATAATTCTACAGCCTGATGGGTATAAGTCCGGTTGCTACAATTTGCTATGCCCGGGGTTCGTCCAAATCAGTAGTAGAGTTAGCCTTGGAGCTGCATTTGGTCCAGTATCAAAATATAATGGGCAACAATATGAATCTGTCTTCATGATCTGGAAGGTGAATACTTAAATCATTTACTTGGTTATTACTACTTGTAGCTGTTCGAAAAAAGTTATTACTTTTTTTCTTTGTCATAACTGAACTATGGTTGTAACCTACATTTGATGTTGATTTTTGTAGGATCCGGGGAGTGGGAACTGGTGGTTGAAGGTGGGAAATGAGTTAATAGGTTATTGGCCGCAAACTTTATTCACAGACCTTCGTGATCACGCAACTACAATCGAATTTGGAGGAGAAGTTTATTCTGAAAACTCGGATAATCACACATCAACCCAAATGGGTAGTGGCCATTTCCCAAGCGAAGGATTTGGAAAAGCAGCATTTGCTAGGAGCTTGGAAGTGGTTAATCAGGACAATAGTCTTACCAGAGTGTCTAATCTAAATTTATTAACAGACAAATCTAGTTGTTACGATGTAAAAAATGGGTATAGTTTGGGGTAACTATATCTATTTTGGAGGACCGGGAAACAATCCTAATTGTCCCTGAGAAAATGTTGGATACTAATCATACTATTCATTTCACTGAATCATTGATATAAAAAAACAGAATTTCTCTTTTATATGACTAGTATAACGAATGATACTATGCAAATTGCCTAACTCACAATATACAAACCACAAACTATCTCACATGGACTTGAACCCACAACCATTTTGATTGGGGAGCTTCTCACACAACAATGGATCCCAAGCCCTTTGGTAGTACATCAATTGATGACTAATTCAAGCACTTTCAACTGTAGTGCAACTGTGATATGTATGCCGTTAAAATATAAAGCAAAATCTGGGTCTTGACATTTAAATATGTTCCGGTTTAGTAACTCGAAACAAAATTACACAGTACCTGAACTATACAGCATGTTGTTAATGTATATACATTTACATTTCAGCATGTACAAAACGTAATGATATAAAGGGGAAACCCAAGTTGAGTACCAAATAAACACCAAAATGAATCAGTTTAAGCTAAAAGTCTAAAACAGCTGTTTTACAACACGTTATTACTACTTCAAGATTTAAAATGTTATTACTACTTCAAGATTTAAAATGCAAACAGCCAAGACATGAAACTTTTAACAATAAGCTTCACATCTTTCATTTCAAACAAAAATTGCATACAATCTCTTTAAAATTAGAACTTACATCAAACTGATATAGTTTCAAGCAAAGTTTTACCTTCACTGCTCAACTCAATATTCTCCATTTTGACCCTACGTCGCAAGACTGGAGTCGTTTTTCCAGCTGATGCATATATCCTTATCAAAGATTCCAATACTTCACTGCCAACATTATCATCAATCTTACTCAAAATCCCCACAAACCCTTCTGCACCATCAACATCTTTACTACCCTCAAAATGTGCCATAAATTTCTTAACAACCGCAGTATCCGGGACCCACTTTTGACCATTTCCTCTACCCGTCGAAATAGCATTATCAATACAATTAACTGCGGAGTCAATCTCACCTTTCTCCAAATAATAATTCATGAAAATTTCCCATGTTTTAGCATTAGGTTTCGCACCTCTACGTCTTGATAACTCTTTCAGTTCTTCAGCTTTTTCAAACAAATCAGACTTAATATAACCTCCTATAAGAACATTTGCAACCCGAATATCGTAAGTTGAACACACCGATACCCATTCTCTGAAACATTTTTCTGCCCCCGGTAAATCATTTAATTTGACCAAAACCTGGATCATATTTAAATAACTAATATTTGCAGTTTTGGGGAAAGCTAGTTTTAAAGAACGCCATACACGATAAACTTCTATTAAATTACCGGTCTTCCCGTATAAGGTAATTAGATGCTGAAAAGCAGAAAGATTCTTATGGGAATTCTTCTTTTCTAACTCCTTTAAACCGTTCTCTGCTTTGCTGGTCAAACCCGAGTCAATGTAGATTGATGCCAAATTGGAATATGTTGTCCAATCAGCGGTAAATTCATCATCCCGCTTCATTTCATCAATTACACGTTCAACCCCTGAAATATCATTCATCTCAGCATTGGCCCTCATCCAGATGTTGTAGGTCAAAGTGTCGAACTTGACGTCAGCTGCCTTCATTTCCATGATAAATTCCGGGATTCTTTCGGGTTGACCAGTTTTTTCATATAGAGTCATCATGCAATTATAATGAACTGAAGTTAAATTCAAGTTCAGTTCTTTCATTTTTTCAAACATGGACTCTGCTTTATCTGTCATCAATTCTTTGCAGTAGTGGTTTAGAAGTGGACCGTATGTAAAGTGGTTTTTTGATTGCTCTGGGAGATCAATGAAATAAGCCTCTGCAGCACTTATGCCTCGTGTTTTTGCAATAAGGTCAATATGTACAGCTTGATCACTGACCGTCTTGTTCATGCCCCTTTCTGCCATTGTTTCTGATAGCTGTGAGCAGCAAAAAAAAAAAAAAAAAAAAAAAAAAAAAAAAAAAAAAAAAAAAAAAAAAAAAAAAATCAATATTGAAATTATTTTAAAAGATAAAATAAATTGTCGTGTGATGAATACATCAGGGTATGACTAGCAAGCATCAGAATAGATGACAAAAGATGTTTTTAAGGCTTGCTGCAGGCCCGAAACTACATGTTTACCTTCTACTATAATCTGCTTCAAATGGCTACTATTACAGGAGATTAGAAAACCAAAACTTCTATAGTTTCTATATGGTCACAATGTTGGCAAAAGTTTGACATCATTCTCAAGTAGACTAAGTCAGAAATAAAAACATGATTAAAAATAAAACCATAAAATTAGTAGGCAAGGCTATCGCTAACATTCTCCTAGAGAAAGCTCAGAGTCACAGTATTCATATAGATCTATTATTCTAATACAAGATGACAGAAGAAAACACGATAACGAGCTTATGTTAGAGTGCAATTTGAACTTTACTTATTAGTAACTTCCAATCATGAAAACGGATACTTTGGCACATACACATTCTGTTTACTAACACATACATTATTTGATGTGCTTCTAGACAAAAAGGCCAGTAATTGAAGACAGCATTAAGCATCATTTTATAGCAAACACTAAACTTGATTTACTCAGTGAAACATAAAAACCATTCATGATCCTTGGAATAGATGACTTTAAAGAATAACTTCTCAAAATTTCTAGGCTTTTAACTACTTCACGTGCCTTACCCAGCACAAAGGATTAGCCTTATAAGTTATAACTTATAAGCACAGATATTTCCAAGCATGATTTTGCAATAGCTTCTAAAGTTGAGCTAGTCATTACTTAGTACCCCAATTTATCTATCGAGTGACTATCGTTCTCCGCTTATGTTATATATGTAGGAAAAAACAAATGATCCTGTATTTAGAGTATTAAGTTCGTCTAAATTCAATGATTCATTCCTAAACAAGCACTACAAAAAAGGTGCAACAATTATAATAGTCAGACTAATTCTGAAACAGAATCGTACTCTCTGAACATTCCAACACTTCAATAACCACACACGTGATGACCTTACTAATTACTATTGACCTTAGTAACTAGTTATGCATATGCACACCCCCGCAATGGTAACCCAATAGTCGGAAACAAGCAGCATAAAACGAAGCTCACAGGTCCAAATCCCGTCTCAATGTCAGCTATTTACCTCTCACATGTTAGCCGTGGGAACAGTCAGTGGGGTCTACCAAAGGGTCGGTTTCCATTTTAGTTACGCAGATAACTCAAGTTCAAGTACGAAACAAAGCACTACTTATTAACTCAAATTTCACCATCCCAATTAATAACATTCTACGTGCTTCATATTGACAATACATTATAACAACCTAAAACAAAATAACTAACCGGTGATGAGTCGCTCTATAACATTTGAGTATCCGAATAACTCATACTACACACATTTCATCATTTCATCGCTAACTTACACAACAATTAAGATCACCTTTTTTATGACCTTATTAGCTTATTAAAATTTGAAAAAGCAGATGAGCTCACTTTTTTAAGCTTACAAGCTTATCGCCTTAAGCTTATGGCGTTAGCCATAATCTGAATCTAAAGCTTATAAGCCGAAAAGGCAAGCTTATTGGCTTTTCCAGATTTTTATAAGCTAATAAGCCCGTAAAATAAGGTGATTTAAACACCCCCTTATGATCTATACATTGAATAAATAATTGATCCTAGATCTAAAACGTTAAGTTCAGAAAAATTCAGTTATAAATTTCTAAATGAGCAATGAAACAGTCATGATAGCGAGAATAACTTGAAGCTTCAAATACAAACTATAGCACTACTCACTAAGGGGGTGTTTGGATCACCTTATTTTACGGGCTTATCAGCTTATTAAAATTTGAAAAAGCACACAAGCTCACTTTTTAAAGCTTACGAGCTTATCACTTTGAGCTTATGGCGTTAGCCATAATCTGAATCTAAAAAAGCTCGTAAGCCGAAAAAGGTGAGCTTATCAGCTTTTCAAAATTTTAATAAGCTGATAAGTCTGTAAAATAAGGTGATCCAGACACCCCCTTAACGAGTAGTGCTATAGTTTGTATTTAAAACTGAATGTATATGTATATGTAAATACTAATTGAAATGTATATACAAAAGAATTATTTAATTATATAAAAAAGAAAAAGTACCTTTAAAGCAGGGGCAAAATGTTTACGATGACGCAAGAGCTTAACAGTATGATCAACCTCCCATTTATAAGCCAACTTCCTAGACTTAACAAACTGATTCAAATTCCGCCTGACATTAACTTCTTCTCCACCGTTTTTAAAAAGCTTTCTATACAAAGCTTCTTCGACGTATTTTTTAGCTGATCTCTTTGTTATGCTTTTTGTTTTTCCAAATCGTTGGATCATTAAAGATGTCGACATTTTTGGTTTGATTGATGGGGTGTTTGGAATTGGGGATTTAGGGTTTATGAAATGAGGTCTCTGTGTGGGTGCTTGATGTGCCTGTGTTCGATGGGCTTGGGCCTTTTAGTGATTTGGGCTTTTTGTTAAGTGGGTGTTCGGTTTTATGTCATAAATGATTTGATATCTTTTATATAATAAAACAAAAAGGAATTTGAATTCATACTTTATTTAGTAATAATTTTATTTAAAAAAAAAATATTTTTTATGTAATATTTTATATTTATCCATAACACAAGTAGAAGATAAATAAAAAAAATATAGATAAGATGCAATTAATAATAGGATTAAAATTTTTAAATAATTATCTTTAATAATAAAAAAAACTATAATTAAATATCATAAATCAAACAACACAAAGATTAAATTATTTGTTTTTTAATAAATAAAAATATATGATTCAAAAAATTCTAAAAAACTCGCGCATGCGAGAGCATTATAACTAGTGTATAAGAACAGCTCATTAACAACTACATTAACTGTTAAGTAGCTTATCGGCTTATTATTATTATTCTTTTCTTTTTGGTAATCATGGGTTTCCGTCTCGACATTGTGAGCCGACTAATCCCACGGCGACTACCCTTTTTGAATAGCCCGGAGTCGGCGCAGGTGAACCTCCGTGGCCACAAGGGGATTAAAATAAGATGATCCAAACCACCCCCAACGAGTAGTGTTGTAGTAGTTTGTATTTGAAGTTTTGAATGTATAATAAAAATTAAACTTCTAACTATAACGGCTAAAAAGGATTAATGAGTTATGTCATTTGGTAAACGACTCAATTAAAATACGGGTCTTACTAGAGGATTAACACTACTACATGACAGGGCTATAGCGACGGATTTTTCTGTCGGAAATCCGTCGGTACAAGTGGTTTCCGACGGATTTGTGACAAAAACAGTGCGTCGCATAATCTATAGTCGCTAATTAGTTTCTGTCTGAATTATGTCGCATAATTCTGTCGCTAATTATAATGAGTTATGTCATTGCAACTCAACATGATCAATTATGTTTTATCACAACTCATAAAAACTTTGGTCGACTTTCGACCTGTTATCTTTCTACATAAATCTACCACATGATCGATATCGATAGAATGATGAGTGATATGTAAATAGGAAGTGAGGAGACAACAATCACTTCATCAATTGAGAAAGTAAACCAAAGAAAAAGTGAGGTCATTGCATTAAAGTTTATATATATATATATATATATATATATATATATATATATATATATATATATATATATATATATATATATATATATATATATATATATATATATATATTGTTACCATTTTCTATTCTTATCTTAGGAGGAGATAAAGTAAGACAAATTGTTTATTTTGTAGATTGATATGGGAAGTGGTAAACCCTTTATATGTTTTTAGCTTGAAGAAGAAGCAAGTTTTTCAATAAAGAGGTTCTTGATTGTGATGAAAACTAAAAAATTTCAGAATTTTTCTACTTGAATTACTGAAAAGTTTAGTATCATAAAAGAGGTGACCAAGAGGTAATTCGTCTATGCTTTGTATATATGGATATTTAAAGGGTTAATAGATTTGAGGATGGTGACACGTTATGTTAACTACTTAATAAAAGGGACACATTATGGACAACTTTTATATGTTCAACCCATGATTTAAGTCGTTTAACATGGAGGAAATGAAATTTGATTGTGATTCCTCGATATAGCTTTTCTGGAAAAGCAATAAGCAGTTAATGAGTTCATATAAGTGATCCTATACGCCCCCTTTGGACCCTGTGGTATTCTTGATTGGTGTAAATTTCGCGACATTCACATAGCAAAAGTTAAAAGTTATAATGTAACAACATCATGCTCAATAAACGATTTCTTTTACTATTTTTTTAAATGATAGCATATTTTTAAAGTAATGCATATTTTTAATGAATGGTAAAATGGTAGCATGTTAAGTTATACTGTCTAAATGTCCTTTCTTCACTCACAAAAGCATCCTTTACAAGGCTTTACACCTAAGTCTCAGTTACTAATGAATACGTGCTTTTGCATTTGATTGTTTTTTGTGATGGTTTCATGTATGTTGAATGCTTACGAGCTCTTGGAAGGCGGTATGGATTTGATAACCGATGCGGAAAAATTAATGTCAGACTTGCTATCTTATCCATTTCATGATACACTATCAATGTTACTTGCTGAACGTTCGCGTGTCTGCTTTAAACTGCTGGTGGACCACCAGGTTTGTGCTTCTTTATAAATTATAAATGTATATCAAACAATACTCTAATTGGAATATCTTAATCGTAGATGATTAGTTTGTAGGTCTTTTATTAAAATTGGCTGGCACTAATGAAGAAGGGGGTGTAAGTACTACTACGACGATTGCGTGAATTACATTTTTTGCTATTTGAAGGTAACTGTATTAGGACCCTCGGATTTTAAATATTTAGTTTATGCAATGAAATCATACATACCAAATGCAACCATGGTTCACTTATGATGCTTCGGCCCATTAGCGTTTCGTTAGATAATCCTATAAAATTTCTTGATCAACTCGAGCTTATTGATGGTGAAGTTGTCAAAATATTAGCTATTGTATTGCAATAAAAGAGTATTTAGTACTTACATGAGTATGTCATATAGAATGATTTTTAAGTATCATCTGCACATTGTAACACGCTTCAAAGAATCAGAGTCATATTGGATTTTCTTATATCTCATATGTAGAAGCATTGTAATTATCAAATGGTGTTCTAGAACAAGTGGGTGTTCTGGAACAAGTGATATACATGACTGGGTGGTGAGAACATGTAACACCCCGTGCCCGCTTAGACCAAAAACTAAAAACTTTTTACGCGGAAACGTTTGATCTTTACGGACATCTGGTTACTCTTTTGACCACTGACAAAAATATATAAACATTCAGACCTTGAGACTATTTTTAAATAAAACTAGACTCAATTACCTTCAAAATGACGGGTGGGACGACCCGTGACTCGTTACGTATTAAAAGATATGATTTTTCAAAAACCGACAAAATCTGTCCACTGTTCACACCGAAATTTGGTGTCCCAAAACCGAAATTTGGTATGTTTCATACCGAAATTTCCCCCTTTCACACAACAAACAACCCATACCACCTTATTTTCACACCAAACTCACCCAAAACCATTTACATAATCAATTAACCCGTTTGCTACCCAAAATGGGTAAAAACACACTTAACCCAAACACCCCTTTTTCTGCATAATCCTTTTATGCTTCTTTCGACCCATTTTCCGGAAAAACAACTTCTATGACTCGATAATTAACGAAAATTTCTAGATTCACTTATTATATCCTTGGGCTCATTGATGAGTGTGTAAATACTCATCATTTTTATCATATCTGAACTGCCAAAACATCCAAAAACACCCAAATACGCATCAAAATACACAAATTATCCCAAAAGTGTGTTTTATATGTTTTAGATGCAAAATGTTTAAAAACAAATGAAAAACGAACAAAGTTTGCACAATTGGCAGTTTCAGTCCCTCAAGTTTCAAATATTGACAAAACTAGTCCTTGGAAGTTTAAAATGAAAGAAAAGTCAACCCAAGGCATGGAAAAGTCAAAAATTATGAAAAAATGATCCTTGGGTAAAAAGTTTGAGAAAATTACACATTTGGTCCCTCAAAATCCAAAACTGGCATAAAAGGTCCCTGGAGTTCCAGAAAATGACAGATTTGGTCCCTGGTGGGATAATTTTGAAAGAAAAAGCATTTTGGGTCCTTGGGAAGTTACAAAAATCACTTTTGATCTCTGGATGAAAAGTTTGAGGAATTTACATGTTTGGTCCTCATAGTTTGGAAAATTGACATAATTGATCCCCGGGAATTTTAAAAAGTGGAAAGTATAATTTATGGTCCTTGGGATATTTTAACATGGCAAAATTGGTCCTTGAACTATTTTGGAAAGTTGCAATTCAGGCCCTCAATTTTCAGGACTTTACAATTTTGGTCCTTGTTGTTTCCTAAAGTTACTAAACCAAACTACCCCTTTCATTTTAAACCTGATCCATGTAAACACCACCCCAGCCCATGTACCCTAGCCCAACTTCCCACAAGCCCACACCCTAATATAACCAGGGTCAACCATAGTCAAACCCACACACCTTATCCCTTCCCCCTCCTTGATTCCCGCCTGCAAAACAACACACCCCATCATCACAAACCCAACTCCCCCTCTGCTACACTCCACCCTCCCCCTTGCACCCTCCTCCAAAAGCTACACTCCAAAACAACTCCCTGGCTTCAATTATTCGAAGAAACGGCCAAAAATCATTTGGGCGCCAAAACTAATCAAAGGTCAAGATTGAGAGTGAATGATCCTATGGTCAATAAGATGCTGGGAAAGAGACAAGGAACAATCAGAAACCCTAATTGGAGCTATAAAAGGAAGCAGAGAAGCAGTGGAGAAGTTGGTTAGATTATTAGTGTAAAATTAGTTTATTTTTCAAGTCTTGTAATTTCATTTTCAATCAAAAACTCAGTTGTAATGTATTGCAATTATTGATAATATAAGTCATTATTTCAGTCAATTCAAGCTCAAATTTAAATTCTCAGTTTCATTAAAAATACAAAAAAAATATATAAAGAATAAATAGAAATAAAATGAAAAAAGAAGAAGAAGGTATGCAGAGCTGATGCAGACAATGGAATGGGTTTTAGTACCTTGTGGAAGGCTTTAGGTGTGTTCAATGGTTCTTGGTTAATGTGAACTAGCAGGATTGCAATTTGCACATTGTGAGCCACCTTCTCAAACTTTCATTTAAACTGTTCATAAGCTTAATATAGCTCAACTGTGTATTATTATTGCTTATTCAGTGTCACATTGTGAGATGATGGTTTAAAATTCCAGGCTTGTTTGTTAGATTCCATTGGTAAAAAAATTTGCAGTTTAACTGCCAAACTAGCCTATTGCAGTATCTGAGGTGTTTGTGGTGTTGACTCATGTGTCTAAGGTTTATTTTGAGTTTCTTAATTATAACTAGTAATTAGAAATCAGTTTTGTAATTTAAATTACTCTCTTGATTTGGAAGTCACCATAACAGTTACACTAAAGGAGTGTTTGGCTAGGACTGTTTCAAAGCACTCAGAGTGGAGTTTGGTGGTTGTTTTCAGTTGATATATGTTACATTAGGATTATTTAATCTGGTCAAGTTTTAAAGTCAGTCTCTTGTTTGATAAATAGTCAAAACACCCTTTAATCTTCATTATATAGATCACTGCTAGGATATTAGGCAGTTTAATAGTTGATTTAGGTGTATTGCTTGTTTATTTAATGTAATCTACGCTCATATTAGTTAAACATCTCATTTTTAGTAAGCTAGATTGAATCAAAGTTCAAGCTAGTCAACCTTAGCTCATAATTGAAAAAAGTCAAATTGCATGGTTAGCTCAGTAATCCAAATCTTGGGGAAATTTTCATGCTCTCAATTCTCATCCTAATGACCTGAATTTTGGTTTGAAGTATCCTTGGCAGCTTGAGATTCTTGGAATATTTTTCTTATAATTTTTGGGATTTTATTTGCTAGCTTTTTAGTGGCTTTAAGTTGGCTTGTGAGCAAAAGGGTGCCCTGCACCCAGTTTTCAGTTCTGACCCATGCTTTTCAACCCACCACATCTTACTCATTAATTGGCCAATTTTCTTGAAAATTGGTGATTTGTGTAGCCTGATACTCTGTTTTGTTGGTTGTGCTTTGTGTTTGGTTTTAATTGCTTATCTGAACTACGTATTTCACTCTTTTAATTGCCTCTTGAACCACAATCTTAATCAGCTCTTCAGTATATGCTTAGCTTATTGATTTCATGATTCTGTGAGATGATTGTTGTTAGGATTGTTTTCTTTAGCTCATTTAAGTTATTTTAAGTTTGTGTACACTTGAGCTCACGCTGGTTTATGCTTATGTGCTTAGTTTGCTAACTGCTTATTTCATAATCTCACTTGTACTTTTGCTGTCTGACCCATTTTCCCAAGGTCACAATAAGTTCAATCCTTGAGCTTTGTGCCTGTTTTTGGGTGTTTTGAGTAGCCCTTGTGGCTAGGTTGTGGTGCATGCTCTTGTTTTTCAATTAACTGCTTATCTTGCTACTTTGTTCTGCTTATTCAATTTGCCTCATCATCACTTGAACACTGAAGTCAGTGTAGGATGCCAAGATTGATAAGCTCCCTCAGAGCTTATTAGTGGGCTTAATCTTGTGAATTTGAGCTTTTTGAGAAGCTCATCTGTCATACTTTAAGGTTCCAGTGGTTACTTGCATTTCCAAGCTTACTAGATAAGCTTGCTTTATGCTTATTGTTTGTCCCATTTGCCAAATACACTGAGCACTCAGTGTATTTCAGGCCTTTTCAAAAGCCCCTCATAAGCTCACCTGTGGGTCCCCCAAGGTGAGCTTGGACTTTTTGAAAAGCCCTTCCACCCAGCTTGCTAGTTCCAACTCATTTTCAGGCTTATCAGCTTATTCTCTAAGCTGAATTTAGGCTTGTAAAAAGTTGCAGCCTTGCTGAATCTGTGGCCATTTGGGTTTGCTTATTTGCTCTTGTGGCTTATTCAGCTTTTGATTCTTGTTGTTTCTACTTCATATCAGTCCACATAAGTTGTTTACAACTTATTTTCCTGCTTGTGTTCATTGGATTGCTTATTGTGAGCATTAATCCTCATTTAGAAGCCAAAAGCCAACTGTTTAGCTTATTTGGACTCACACAGCTTATTTCCAACTTCCACACAACTTGTTTTCACAAAAGTCCCATATTTTTAGTAGTATATTAGTTCCATAAAAGAAAAATCACAAAATCATCAACTTTTAGAAAGTGATAGCTTCTATTTAAGCCATTTTGGCTTATTTTCTGCTTATTTATAAGCAATTTTCATTTTTAAATTTTTATTAGGCTTCTTTTTAGTTAAAATAAATTTAGTAATTTTTCCAGATTTTTTTTCTAGTTCATTTGGTATTTTTAGTAATTAATTTTAGTTTAAAATAATTAAATAATTAGTTTTAATTAATATTAAATAATTAAAAAGTAGAAAAAGTAGGTTTTCTGTTTTAAAAATAGTTTTATAATATTTTAGATTTTTCTAAATTTAATTTTCATTTTTTTAGTTAATTTCATAATTAATTAATAATTAATTTAATTTAGTTAATTAAAAAGTAATTAGAAATTAGTAATTAATTAATAGTAATTAATTAAATAGTGTAAAAATTATTTTTCTTTTTCTAAAAATTTTCTTAAGTCATTAGGATCATAAAAATATAATTTTCACGTTCGTAGGACTTTATTTGCTCACGTTTCACTTTTATTTTTGCGCGTTCGCGTTATTTTTAATTCAAACGCGCGTTTTTAGGTTAACTTACGTTTCTAGATACTCTGATCATCAGTAATTGTTTCAATAGTGTTTATAAGTTATTTTCAATCATAATCCCGTAGTATAATCACTCAAAACAAATTTCTGATCCTCCTGTTAAATCACCCGATCACTTTAAACGTTTTTAAATACAATTGCTTACCTCGCTGGGACATAACGACCCGGGAATACACTGTACTCCTTGGTTAGTTGGTTTTAGAAGTTTGACTAGGTTGACCATTACCTGGGAAACTTAGTTGACCGTTCAGAACCAATCACTCATTTCCATATAAAAACAATTACCGGTTAACCCTCGGGATATTACTTTCTAAAATGACGGGTTTTGTGCCAAAACCCGTTTTAACCCAATTCATGACATAAGACACATATGACTTCCATAACACCTCAAACTTAACCAAAATTGTTATACTAACATAATAGAACGTTTACATACTTGACCCGTTTACAACCCAAAATGGGTAGAAACACGCTTATGCCAAACACTCCTTTAACTTTCACTAATAACCCATAAAACATACTTTGACACATCAATTGACTACTCAATCATTACCACATCTTTGACATAGATTTTACAACACGTAGAAAGACTCTCGGGGGTACAACCTTGACTTGAGCTCGGTATTCTACCTAGCTCTACTATCTTACCCAAGTCCTTCTACATTCGCATATCCAACCTTAATCCTTATCCAAGCAATCCATAAAAGCATGCCAACCTACAAAATGGTTAGACAACTTAACCATAAGCTTTCGCTTAGTAAGTAAAACGATCATAACATACTATTACACTTCAATCAAACATATAAGCATCACAATATCAAACACTTACTTCACGGGTCTCATACCCTAAGTCTTACTCAAGCACATACACATCAACTTACTTAATGACAACATATCATCACTTAGATTACAACATCGCCACACTTAAACATAATCACAAGTCCATTAATACTAAGCACATATACATAACACATACATGTTAGAAATCCATATAATAATATGTCATCATCATTCTACTTACCTTAGCTCCAAGCTAAGTATATCAAGCCAATATTACCATCATCATCAACATCATTACTAGTCATCATCATCACTACTATCTTCCATCATCATCATCAATCTCCATAATTAACCAAAACTTGGGATTATCTTTGCTAGAACTTAACTTTCATCACTTAGAACCATCAAGCCTAAAACTTATGGTTTCCCTCCCTTTCTTCCTTCCAATAATCGGACCATCAAACACACCTTAGAATGGTGTGGAATTCTCTAGAATTCCCTAGATATAACTAGTTAGGCACAAGTTTGGGCCTATGGCAAGAATGGTCCTTCTAGTCTCTTTTCTATTACTTTGGCCACAACCAACGTATAACATATTTATGCTTGACAATATTAGTCCCTCAAGTTACACATCATAACTTCCCAAAACTATATTAGTCATACTTTGACTATTAGTTTGACTATCGGGTTTGACTGCAACTCAACATTCGTTGACTGGCCAATCACGTAAGGCCCTTAGTCCAATTCATCTAGGGTGGGGTCCAAGTACCTGGGAAACGGGTCTAACAATTCTATCCCTCTTATTTAGATTTCGTCCTCGACATCTCTCGTCTATTACTATCCAAAACTAAATCTTAACATAACAACGTCTTATTCTCATGCTTTCTAAGCCATTACCTTGCAACGATCTAAATGATCTTGCAAAGTCTAAACTTGCTATACTTAATCATAATTCATATTATACTATAGGCAACACTTCTCATTACAAGCTTATCTAAAATTTACCACAATTGACGACTAGTCATATGAAAAATTAACTGTTTTGACTTTATATAAGTCAAACTTCACACTATCATCACTTCATTCACAAATGCACTATATGACCTTAAATCATATACCGGCCAAAATTACACTTTACACAATATCAACACTTATCTACTTCCAAAAACCGGTAACTTATCTCGCAATATATACATAGTACCATATAAACGGCACTTCCAAAAACCAAATCTACGCATTACTAAAGCAATCTTCTTGTTAAGTTGTGGGAATTCCACCCATCATCTTATCAACTTAAAGCAAAAAAAAAATCATTCTAGGCGTCTATCTTAAGGTTCATATGGGACCTTAATGCCGCTACAAGCTTTTATATCTAACGAGGTTGGCTGTTGGCCGCCGCGTTGCGGCGGGGCGTTGTTTCATGCCTTTGATCATTGCACCAGTGAGAGTTTATGTATTTGTCTAACGGGGTTCAATATTTTTGTCCAATATCAATGATGCTTTAGGTTTGTTAACTGTTGCACCAACCCGAGCGACCGAGCAAATGATAGGAGGGCTTGAAAACGCATAACCCACACGTTGTGGTGAAGTGTTTATGTACAATGGTATCGTATGCAAAAGCAGTGCACACGAAAAGAGCGTGTTGAACGGGTTTGGCAACGAACATGGCATGAATAATACCTTTTTTTGGAATATGTGTTGATATGGATATTAAGATCTTGTGATTCATGTTTAATATTTTGTGGGATACCATATTAGTTTAGGCTGTGGTAATATTTTGGTTTATTGTTGATCAGTTGGTATCTGCATCTATTATGTTTCTTTAATTTTTTGTTGGAATCTTGTATTGAAATTGGTGGAAGTTGAGTTGCTGGTTGCTACTTGTTTAAAAGTTATAGCATAATGAGCTATTGTTCATAACATTACCCATAACGATAGTCTTCTGTTCTTTTTTTATTTTTTTCCTTTTTTTTCTCTTGTGAAGCGTGTCCATTGTTATTTTGGTGCCATGGACGTCCACAATATTTCATGTTCCTCTTTAGATTTGGGACAAAGAACAATAACAACATAAATGGTAATTGAATAAAACTTGATTTTGTTTAATTCCAACAATAGTCTAGCAAATAGTATATACGCTCATTTATCAACTTTAATGATGCAGAAAGTAATCTTGACTATGATCAAGGCCCCACAAAGTAATCTAAATTGGTTTTTCTTTTCAATAATGGTGAAGGATTCATCATAGAAGATCAGCTGCCGAAATCAGTATCTTGAGATGTTTCACATGCTGGAGGGTTCAACACAGAAGACAGGCATCAGTATTTATAATGTGACGAAGCCATTCCTTTTTCAAAAGTTGACTCAAGGTTTACTCGCCTAACTCATTCAACTCGCACACCATTTGCCGTTCCTGATCAAGCCAACGCGTTTGACCAACCCGATCCGTTTGCCTTCAGCTCTTTTGCATACTTTTTTCTAAGATTCAACCTACAAAACATCACATTACAACCCATCATAGTTTAACTCATATATAGCCTATACAACCAATTAGAAATACCGGTGATGACGAAGTTGAAGCATATATATAATAATTTATACATTAGGCACTTGTTATGCTAATTTGGGATGTTTTTGGATTTTTGTTCTCTTGTAAGTTAAAATACACCATTCTTTACTGATACTCTTCAAAATAGTTCTCGTACAAAAATAACCAATTTTTTCTCATGAGTGTTCTATCTCAGGTCCTCAGCAACATAGCCCATTCACTTATTCGGGCAATAAATGTGATATATTCTAATCAAGTCGTGTACATTCTTTCAAAGGTAAAGAAGAGTAACCTGGGTTGTGCATCAAACACGTTCATGTATTTGATCTATTGCCAGACTGAACTCGGAATGTGCTGGACTGGAAGAGAGAAAATGCTAATGTTTCAGGGGTGTCACTCTAATCAGCAAAAAATGGGTAAATATATATATATATATATATATATATATATATATATATATATATATGGGGGACTTTCTTACGAGAACCATTTTATCTGCGAGAACTGAGAGAACCATAAAAAACATGCATGCACGCTTTTTAAAATAAAATAAAAATACATGCAAATCATCAATAATCGTAAGCATCCACCTATGTTCTTCAATATCATTATGAACTCATCATCTTTTTTCACAAAAACCTTACCCACGGCCACAATATTGTCATTGCACGTCTTATAAGAACATACATGCACACCTTCAAAGAAAAATTTTGTATTTTCAATTTCTTATCAAATTTTTTAGAACAAGTATGTTTTTTTTAAAACATATGTGTTGTTTTTAAAACATATGTGCAAAAATACAATTATCGAAGGCGTGCATGTATGTTTTTGGTGGTTCTCTCAGTTCTCGCAGTTAAAATGGTTCTCGTTTGAAAGTTACACACACACACACACACACACACACACACACACACACACACACACACACATATATATATATATATATATATATATATATATATATATATATATATATATATATATTGCGGTCACTTGCTACTACTCTTCTTCTCATAGACGTGACAATCATTGTTGTGGTGTCCCATGACATCATTTTGACAATGAATTCATCACATGATATATGTGAAATTGTCATTCAACAGTAGATCAATAATCTGCAGTGTATAACATGTCATAATCAGTACATTTCGCAGTCTAAACAGCTATCATTCACTAAGTACTGTAACCCTATTCATCTACATTAGGAAAAGAATAGGATTATAACCTCTGATGATAAAGTAAATTGGCATATGTCACCCAGAGTAGTTGCATTAACACAATCCGAAAGGAAAAAGAGATGTTCACTTGGCGTGGGCCGTTGGACGTTTTCGAGTGTTATTTCTACACAAATATTCAGTACAATCTTCTGCTTGTTCATTTATGCCTGCAGTACTTTAACCCTGAAAAAATTAGTCAATCCACTTGCCTTCAGTAGCTGTACGTCTCTGGCTCTATTGTAAAAATCGGTCTAGGCGGCCGATTAATCCCCGCATAATCGCTGATCGCTCACTAAGCGCCTTGATTTATCATAATCGTCCTATTTAATCACTTTGGTCAAAGGTCGCTTAAAAATAGGTCAACAAACCGATTAATCGGATAAAATAGGTCTAATCGGATTAATCGGACAAAATCGCTTAAAACTCGGTCAACAAAATCGCTTAAAATCAGTCAAAATCGCTTAAAAATCGGTCAACAAACCGGTTAATTGGACAAAATCAGTCAAAGATCGCTTAAAAATAGTCAACAAACTAAGTAATATCTATGTTTGACTTTAAACTTTGAAAAATTATGTATTATGTTTATATTTAAACACTTGAAATATTTGAACTTTGATGCATTATGCTTATCTAATACATATAATATAATATAATATCTAAAATTACAATTTTGTGCATAAAAACTCCAATCCGATTAATCCCCGACTAATCCCCGCCTAACCGATTAATCGCTAGGCCCTACCCGACCGCCTCACTAGCGCCTAGTGATTTTTACAACCTTACTCTCTGGTAGATGCTGGAATGTACAAAAATGGAATCCTTTTTTAGTTCTTACTCGTATCTGCAAGAAGTCATTGTAAAAACTAAGCAAACCTTAAATAACCGTTAATATTTCATATCGACATATATTACGTTTGTACACTAAGAAGAACACCAACCTTACACTTACCGAAAGGCGGTCAAGTCTCATGATATCGCAAATCCTTAAAAATCACCAAATTTTAAATATTATCCTAAACTTCAAATACTCATCTCATCATTGTTATCAACCTCACATGTTCGCTTGAAGCTGTGAAGTAGCAATAATTATCACCGTTGCAGGCATTCTCCTGCGTAGAGAAGCAGAAAAGATTTGTTTAGCATAGGCGAAAATCATTATAGTTACGTATAACAGAAAAAAAAAGATCATACCTGCGTAGTATCTTCCAGTAAGATTTTTCAACGCTTTTGGTGCATATTATTCGTCCCTAAACTGAACGTATGAAATGGCCAGTCATAAGACACGTAATTCATTTACCTCATGTTGAATTGATGCCTTCGGCCCAAAATTAATAGCGACACGTACATCAGTAGCAGCTTTTGTAATAGTAACTCGGAAACTATAGATAATATAAGAGTCAGGAACCATTATTCGCCGAATGTAATATAGAATACATGTACAGCAAATTACCTGTAACGGATTGGTATACGACATCAACAGGTGTGTGCGTACCAGCTGAATTAGCATATGTCTTCTGATTGACACCTATAGAAATAAAGGAATATGGTTTTTGAACCCGGCAATAACAACGAACTCGAAATATTGAGAATGTCCCAAAAACCATAAACATCTGGATTCCCAGGCACGTTTCTTTCGGCCGGTACGTGTGCTCACGTTATGTAAGCTTGTATCTCGGCGCCGAAAATCAGCTGCAACAATAAAGACAACGAATAGGTCAGTATCAGTTATTTTGGCAGGTAAGCGAAAAGTATAAATTCTATACAAATTAACGCACCAGATGATAATCTCCAAACATTGGTGACATTCCATGTACTATAGACTGTTGAGAAGTAGAATTGCTACCAGTATCTATTTTGACGCCTATACAATTACCAGATTATAAAATACTCCCTTAGCAAACACAAACGTGCGCGATACATGTATGGAAGAAACGTAGAAGTTAATTGTTACCTCCAACTGTTTGGGCCATTCTGCGTGCTGAAACTGTTAACAAATGAATCGCCACCAGTGTCTATATTAACACCAATACAGTTAACAGAATATGGAATACTCCATTAGGAAACACAAACATAAACATCACATGTATGTAACAAATCTCAAAACTTATGAAATGCTAGACGCAATTGTTAAAAAAAAATAAAAAAATAAAATAAAATAAAAAAAAGTGGCACCTTCAATTGGCCCACTTGCAGGTGGCAGTAGTAAAAATTGCTCGTTCAACATGTCCGGTACCTGTCCAAAAAGATCAAAAATTATTAGCAAGATCTTAGGTAGCGGACCTAATAACACTCACAACATACGCGAATTAACAAACATAAATCAATACACCGCATTTAGTAACATTTGGAAAATAAATGATAAAACAAAAACCAAACTACAATGACAAAAGATACAACAGTAGCAGTCTAGCACGAACCACAGGACAGAGTTTACAGCAAAAACCTAAACTAAAAAACACAATATTCAAGAATATCAGTTACACATATACAAACAACTCACATGGCGTATAATGATTAGCATCACTCTATGTATAATCTATTTTTATAAGAATAACACAAATCAAATAAAGAAAAAACAAAAAGCACAAACCACAAAGACCAAGCCAAAAAGAGACCTAACATAACACATTAACACCTAAGATGCCACCAAAAGGCGGTCTAACCTGACCGAAAAGCAATATAGCTTCACTCGAAACTACAACCGAAAAGACAGAAACATGAAAGTTAAAGTAACCTAATACGAAACATAAACTTACCTAATGTATGTTGTAGTGTGTAGCCCGGTCTGTGAAAATCCAACAACCTAAAAGACACAAACATGTTGAATAATTATTCATATTAGGCTGATTTAGGCTGATTGGATGATTGGATGATTAAAAATTGTGGAAAACTAGAAGGGGGGTTGAATAGTTTGCCGATTAAAATCTTTTTAACTTGTTAAGTTAGCTTTGAAACTTTCCGTTTGATCAAAGATATATTTACAAACACAATATATAACATGCAAGTAAATGAAAGAAACGATCAAACCACAACACGAGTATTTATCGTGGTTCAGCTACAAGGACTCTTTTTCCTTGCCCTACGTCCACGCCCCGAGTATCCAACTCGAGAGTTTCTTTCACTAGTCAACAAGCTCATTTCACCGGCGGAGAAAACCTTACACGTCGCTTATACTTTTACCAACACAAAGCTAAATATCGAGTTCTTTTACAAGGGCACAACCACTCCCGTTAGTTCTTTTACTAGGGTACAACAACTCCCAACACTCTTTGTATTTTGAGGACTAAAATACTAACCGATCACTACTGAAAATACACAATCAAATGAAGTGTAAACTACACAAGTCTACACAATGCTAAGCTAACAAGTCTTGCAACGTTGTGTTGAATACTTGTTACTTTTAGTAAGCTCGTGAATCTCTTTGCTACAAAAAGAAACTTCACATATGAAATGTTAAGAGGTTAGATGAAAGAATGAATGTGTGTGTAAAATGTAGTGTCAAGTGATGAGCCAAATTTTAACTTGTGGCTCAATATTTATAGCCAAAACCTTCTGCAGGTCTGGCGGATCAGGCGGACCCCTGAGAAGGGTTCCGCCCGTGTACCTCCAGGGTACCGCCAGGCTTGCAGTTGGTTTTTGAAATAACTCTTCAAACCAAACAAGGTCTTGTCTCATAACTCCTAGCAACCAAACAATGTCACATCTCATAATAACAAGTCAAATACAAAGCTTGCAAGCAACAACAAAGTTAGTCAAACACATTTCTTTCCATAAATGCATAATGACAAAACTTGCCATAAATGTGATGTGACAATTTCTAATTTAAGAAATAAACTTGTGTTGTGTTTTATGAAATGTAAAATGTAGCAAAAGTCTAGTTTATGCAAGTCTTAAAAACTAAGATTATGTTTTGCTTAGAAACTAAAGTTTACATTTTGTCGTTAACAAAACTTAGCGAGGATCGTAAAATATAAATAACGTTTTTAGGCGATATTTGTATTAACAAAAATCATATGGAATAATAATTCAATACCTAAATCCAGATTCTAATTCATTAAAAATCAGAAACAAATTATGGTGAAAAAATTAATTAGACGATTATTAAGAGAAAGTGTAATTACATCAACGGTGTCCGGTTAGTCTCCATCTTTCTTTGACCGAAGTATTTTGCAAAAACCCTAATCCACAGAAACTTATCTCCTGAAAAAAGCATATGTATCATGTATGTCTCTGTTTTTGGATAAGAAGAGAATCAGGCGGTGACATGTCTGTTCCTTAATAGTTAATACCAAAGAAAAAAAACGGACTAACATTCGGGCTGGACCAAGCAGAGTGGGCTGGGCTATAATGACGAAAAGTAAGTCCAAAACGACAGACCTTGCGTCGTATTTGCCGGTACATTATATATATAGTAATTTGTTCTTATAACGTCTAACTTGTTTTAGTTTTCACTTTCTCATATCTCTACCCGTATTCATGTCATATCGGCTACACATAAGCCCACTCATTTATAACTCTTTACTTATATAAAAAGGCGTCCCAATCTATGCAAGTAAGGAATTATAAACTTATGGTACGGTGATTTACAATTTCTTTATTTAAATGAAGAGGCGTCCCAATCCATTTAAATAAGGAGATTATAAATAATCCTACTCATGTACTTCCGATACAACAATAATACTTACTTTACTTTCCATCTTTTCTAGCCCTGGATCCAATCTCACTAACCTTTCATCCATGCCATAAAGGTAAGCTAACAACCATGCCGCGAAGGCAAGCTAACAACCATGCCATGAAGGCAAGCTAATAACCATGCCGCGAAGGCAAGCTAACAACCATGCCATGAAGGCAAGCTAACAACCATGCCGCGAAGGCAAGCTATGCCATCCCGAAGGATGCCAAAACACATGCCAAAAAGGCAAGCTGGGCTATCCCGAAGGATACCCAAAACTAGAGCATTGGATCCAAGCTATATCTAACTTATCATCTTTACTCACTTTATCTTTCATGTACTTTTATCATTAAGTACACGCTATCATTTCAACGCTTCTCATTGCCTTAAGCAATTTCAACATTCGCTACCATGTTTACTTTCATCTCGACAAGTTTCTATATATATCACTTGCCAATTTAATCACACTTGCATTCCACAATGCAATCTATCATTTATTCGTCAACTCAAAGTTGACTCATACATTCACTACGTGGCATATTTATTTTAGAAAAATTCTATATGATGTTTGTCCATTTACAGTTTACACATTCTCTATATGTCCTTACCACACACTTTTACTATTATCCGTCAACCCTTGTTGACCATGTTCACAACTCATACTATCACTTCATTTAGTCTACTCAACTTTACACATATAAGCCTTACATAGGCTTATTTCATAACATTTTCATTAATCTCATCACATACTAACCAATATATAAACATGACTATACTCATGTTTTACAATTCTTCTAGCGCACTTCATATCACTTATGAATTCAAGCACAATCTATGTCTCATTCATCACTTCTAGTTATCACGCTTAACCATTTACTTACTAACACATTTTACTTATCATGTTTTATATATAACATGATCTCATCACATCTTAACCGTATACCTTAACTTTTCTTATTTTAATTAAGCGTGTAAGACTTATGCTTCAAGCATATACTCATTGTTACATCTAATCGTTCATGTCTCACGAAATATGCATTCCAATGCATCTATCTCAACTCATACACTTCTGTGAATCGTGCTCTCAAGCACATCACATAAAACTTAGACATATAATAAACTACTACCATAGACTTAACGTCACATAAACAATAGCACTTAACACTTATCTAACAAGTGTTAAAAAATTCATAATCATAATCAAATCATATAGTCTATGGCCCGTACATCACATTGAACAATCAAACTATATCTAAGCATCAAAATTCTAACTAGCCGCAAGCACTAGTCTACCTTATAACTAAGGCATCATAAAACCTTACTCCACTTACTAGCCCATCTCTAATACCGTTTAGCATTAATACTCGCATTCTATTACCATACTATCACATAATCACATCATAATCACCGGCACCAACGGAGGTCCATGGTTAACTAATCATTTAAGCATTTCAAGTCCTCCACGGACTTACATCTCATAAACATCAACACTATATCATACATCCATCACTTATCATCTATAAGTTCAACTAGCATAAAACATAATCCGTCTCACTTAACAATTACTTTTCCGCATTACTCAAACTTATGGCCATCGCAATCTACGAGTGGTTTAAGACTAGGAAACCTATAGTGGAAACCTAATTCACTTAAACCTGGCTCTGATACCAATTTGTAACACCCCGTGCCCGCTTAGACCAAAAACTTTTTACGCAGAAAAGCTTGATTTTTACGGACATCTGGTTACTCTTTTGACCACTGACAAAAATCTATAAACATTCAGACCTTGAGACTATTTTTAAATAAAACTAGACTCAAT
Source organism: Artemisia argyi (assembly GCA_030686995.1). Classification (NCBI taxonomy): domain Eukaryota; kingdom Viridiplantae; phylum Streptophyta; class Magnoliopsida; order Asterales; family Asteraceae; genus Artemisia; species Artemisia argyi. Next base: position 76,599,224 of record CM060698.1, on the reverse strand, counting down.
TACCTTCAAAACGACGGGTGGCACGACCCGTGACTCCTTACGGATTAAAAGATATGATTTTTCAAAAACCGACAAAATCTGTCCACTGTTCACACCGAAATTTGGTGTCCCAAAACCAAAATTTGGTATGTTTCATACCGAAATTTCCCCCTTTCACACAACAAACAACCCATACCACCTTATTTTCACACCAAACTCACCCAAAGCCATTTACATAATCAATCAACCCATTTGCTACCCAAAATGGGTAAAAACACACTTAACCTAAACACCCCTTTTTCTGCATAATCCTTTTATGCTTCTTTCGACCCATTTTTCGAAAAAACAACTTCTATGACTCGACAATTAACGAAACTTTCCAGATTCACTTATTATATCCTTGGGCTCATTTCCATATAAAAACAATTACCGGTTAACCCTCGGGATATTACTTTCTAAAATGACGGGTTTTGTGCCAAAACCCGTTTTAACCCAATTCATGACATAAGACACATATGACTTCCATAACACCTCAAACTTAACCAAAATTGTTATACTAACATAATAGAACGTTTACATACTTACTTGACCCGTTTACAACCCAAAATGGGTAGAAACACGCTTATGCCAAACACTCCTTTAACTTTCACTAATAACCCATAAAACATACTTTGACACATCAATTGACTACTAAATCATTACCACATCTTTGACATAGATTTTACAACACGTAGAAAGACTCTCGGGGGTACAACCTTGACTTGAGCTCAGTATTCTACCTAGCTCTACTATCTTACCTAAGTCCTTCTACATTCGCATATCCAACCTTAATCCTTATCCAAGCAATCCATAAAAGCATGCCAACCTACAAAATGGTTAGACAACTTAACCATAAGCTTTCGCTTAGTAAGTAAAACGATCATAACATACTATTACACTTCAATCAAACATATAAACATCACAATATCAAACACTTACTTCACGGGTCTCATACCCTAAGTCTTACTTAAGCACATACACATCAACTTACTTGATGACAACATATCATCACTTAGATTACAACATCGCCACACTTAAACATAATCACAAGTCCATTAATACTAAGCACATATATATAACCCATACATGTTAGAAATCCATATAATAATATGTCATCATCATTCTACTTACCTTAGCTCCAAGCTAAGTATATCAAGCCAATATTACCATCATCATCAACATCATTACTAGTCATCATCATCACTACTATCTTCCATCATCATCATCAATCTCTATAATTAACCAAAACTTGGGATTATCATTGCTAGAACTTAACCTCATCACTTAGAACCATCAAGCCTAAAACTTATGGTTTCCCTCCTTTTCTTCCTTCCAATAATCGGACCATCAAACACACCTTAGAATGGTGTGGAATTCTCTAGAATTCCCTGGATATAACTAGTTAGGCACAAGTTTGGGCCTATGGCAAGAATGGTCCTTCTAGTCTCTTTTCTATTACTTTGGCCACAACCAACTTGTAATATATTTATGCTTGACAACATTAGTCCCTCAAGTTACACATCATAACTTCCCAAAACTATATTAGTCATACTTTGACTATTAGTTTGACTATCGGGTTTGACCGCAACACAACATTCGTTGACTGGCCAATCACGTAAGGCCCTTAGTCCAATTCATCTAGGGTGGGGTCCAAGTACCTGGAAAACGGGTCTAACAGAACATGAGTCCCAACAGAAGGCCAGGCGAAAAGGATATGCTAATCTTTCTTTCAAGGACAACCAGAAGGAATTCGGAGGTCAAACTCCTTGAAAGATTGCAGTTTAACTTTTATGTATGGGTCATTAAAGTTATATTCAAGTTTAGTAGAAAAGGATTTTGTTACAAGTGTGAGCTATTTTAATATTTGAAATGTCAGAATCATGGCTCCATGAAATTATTCAAGTGAGTACCAGAAATACCATAAAATGAAACACAATTATGAGTCCGAGACTCTTATCTGTTATCCTACATTTTCCCACTATCAATTTATCAAGTATTTGTACTTCTAGTATTAGTATATTAATCTTCTTTTGTGCAATATTCTATTTGTGAAATTCTGCATTTTTTATTATTTTTATTTTATTAGTTTATTTATTTATTTTTTATGTTTCTACATTAAGTCGTCGGCCGAGCACTTCAGAATCCCAAGTGGAGTAATATGGTTAAACGGCTATGCGCTATAACAGGCAAGCCAATTAAAAATAGCAGACCCTCTAAAATGAAAATTACATAACAGCATAGCATTGCGTAAAAACAACTGACAGAAAAAGTTTTGCAAATAATGATTCTAATTATACATTAGTTTTTACATATGAAGCTACAACTGAAACCTCATTGTGTGTAACATTAAAACTTTCCTCAAAAATATCAATGAACTTTTATCGACACTTTATCATTAGGCATAACTTTACAATCAAAACCAGTTTCGTTAACACATTCAAACCTAAAGCAAATCATACATAACAAAGGGATTGGATCAGATTTCTGGCTTGGATTCCCTCTGTTGAAAGAGAATCGTAAAATGCGCTCAGTTATTTCATATTCGATCATCTGGGGAAATAATCATCACTTCCAATCTCTCTTTATAACATTTTTATAACAACACAGACTAAACTTTATACAAAGAAGTATGAATTTAAACAATGGATCAGATTTCTGGCTTGGAATCTCCCTGTTGAAAGAGATTCTTAAAATGCGCTCAGTTATTTCAGTTTCGATCATCTGGGGAAATAATCATCATATCCATCAATAATATAAAAAAGACAAGGTGTCATATAGCTAGACCAAAATGTGACCAAACAAGTCCAAAATGTAAGTTTGAAACACAAATACACCAATTATACTATCGAGTACTATGTTACTCCCATAATAGCATAATCAGAGTATACGTCTTTCAAAATTGAACTTTTAAACTGTCTAATATGGCTAATAAACCTTGATACAGAACAGACAAAAAAAAAAAAAAAAAAAAAAAAAAAAAAAAAAAAAAAAAAAAACCCATTGTAAAAACTCATAACAATAAACTACAATTAACTATCTAATCGGCTCAATCTCAACGACTACTCAATTCCTCTGTTAATCAGTAATTCAGTATTTCGATGGAAAGCGACAATGTATTAAGTTATTAAATGAATGTGCCAGGAGACAGGTAACAATCGATGCGATTAAATTCACATCGAGCTGTTTAATACTGGTAACAATTTTCAAAAATTACTTTAATTTATGCTCCGGAAACTTGAATTTCACTCATTGAATATAAGTGAGTTCACCATTATGAAGCAACAAAAAAAAAATCTTAATAAATAATAAAATGTTTCGAAACCACAAATGAAGAGTCTACTAAAGAATAATAATTAGTAGATGTTTTATAAATTATAAAAACAGAGGAGATCTGGTCGTTAAATTATTTTTTGATATAGGCTTTCGTTGACACATCCACCGGTAACTGGTGAACGTAATCAAAAGCACGTGACGAAAACTGGAGGACTTACTCACACTGTTTTGGTTGTGGTGGATTGCGGCGGCTAATGAGTGGTGTGGCCTTTAAATAAACCAAAAAGTATATAATACTGTCAAGAATCAAAAACTTTTGACAAATTTGTTTATTATGAGCAACAATTTCCAAATCTAAGAACCAAAAAACAGAGGGACCTCAATGCACAATATGGTTTCACGAAGTCAAAACAAATAACCATAGCTTCGATGAAAATAACTGAACTAACTAGAAAAAATTTACAAAAAAAATTGATACTTTATGCTTTTTGTTTGCAATATTTCCTATGCGCATGAACAACATTTTTCCAGGTAAGCTATTGCTTAAAGCTTATCAAACCATATATCACACTCAAATCCATCAACATTTTGACACCCAAATTGGTTACAGTTTTGCCCCGTACTAGGCAAACTAATTAAAATTATTACAACCTCAAAATACCTAGGGTAACAATCATTTTAATAGAGTAAAAGACTTTTTCTATCTCATAACAAACTAGCAACCAGAACAAGTTAAATAAAAATCTAAGTATTGACTTTTTAACATTATTAAAACTGAAAAAAAGAGATTGGATCAGATTTCTGGCTTGGATTCCCTCTGTTGAAAGGGAATCGTAAAATGCGCTCAGTAATTTCATATTCGATCATCTGGGGAAATAATCATCACTTCCAATCTCTCTTTTTAATTTTCTTATATCCAAACAAACTAAAACTTAATAAAAAAAACTAGTAAAAAAATTAAAAATAGATCAGATTTCTGGCTTGGAATCTCCCTGTTGAAAGAGATTCATAAAATGCGCTCAGTTATTTCAGTTTCGATCATCTGGGGAAATAATCATCATATCCATTTTAATCATTTGGGATTTCATAGCTACACCTAGATGTAACCAATCTAAACCAAATGCAAATTAAAAGCAAAAACAAATTATGAAACTATTTAAATGACATAATTTGGAATCACTTTTAATTTGCTTTTAAAATATTAAAAATTGGCTAAATCTTGATATAAATGCAAAATCCCTTAAAAAATATCTCCATGTCTAAATTAAACATAACTCATAACAATAAGCTACACCTTCATATAAAAATGAAAAATCCAAACACGGAGTAAAATTAACTATCGCATCGGCTCATACTCAACACCTACTATTTTCAAGCGCTGGTAATCAGTATTTTCGATGCAAAACTTAAATAAAACGACGACGTTAAACAAATTGAATTTGTAAGCTTACATAGAATTAAATATGGCTGCGGTTGTCAGAGATGGTGGTTGAGGGCTTATGTGAGATATGATGTATGTTTATATAGGCGCAAGGCGAGGCTTGATAAACCCTAATTTTGGTTTTTGGTTATTTACTCAAATGCCCTTATAAAGAAGCTACTAAGGGTGAGCAAACGGACCAGATGGGCCGGACCGACTGACAAAACCGACCGGACCGACCATATTTGGTCCGGTCTCGGTATAGGATTTTCATAATTTCGGTCTCGGTCCGGCTTAAAAATGGACCGAGACCGGACCGACCACATTCCGTCCGGTCTCGGTCTAGGTTTTTCGCCGGATTCGGTCCCGGTCCGATCCAGTTTTTCTCGGTCCGGTCCGGTTTTTGCCCGATGAGCACCTTTAAAATCGAATATCTAATTTGGTTCGGTTTGGTTTTAGCTAATTCGGTTCGATTCAGTTTCAGTTTTCGGTTCCATTGAGTATTACCCAAATCGTGAACACCCCTAGGCTAAGGGGAAGAATTTCTCCGAAATATTTAAATCGATGGAAAACTCTAACCCATGTATCTTTTGGGATGTCGAACTAGTCCTAGGCAATGACATGTTCTAGTGACATTTAGCCGAAAGTTGGGATTGAAGCAAGCAATATATGGTACTTATAACTTGTCAAAAGTTTCTTTTGGGTTGAAGCAAGATTATAAGTCGAAAAGGAAGATCGGCCTAAAGGTGCATTTTTTTAAAAATTATTTCAATCTAGGGTTTTCTCGTTAAGCTTATAGATTGGACCGGAGATTGTATGAGTTAGTTTTGATAAGTACAAATTTTGTGACTTATTTAAGGAGACGTGGTTTTACGTAAAAGGTGTAGTGTTTTGGATGCTCATAATTTTTGTTGTCGTTTGACCTCGCCAACTATAATAAACTAATCCAAACACTAAGCATGTGCTTATGAACTTATTATTTGTAAACAAACACCCTTCAAAATTATGTTGTTACAGTTACAAAACGATCTGTGTTAAGGGCCTCCACAATCTCTACAACCTTGGGACAGAGGGACTACTAATTTGGAAACTTCTTGTGCTCTCTCAATTTTTTTGTGCTGTTTTTTTGTAACTTACCAATTTAAGCTTAAACTATATTTTAAGCCATATCAAATGTTGTATATAAATACTGGAAATCAAACAATAAACCAAAACATGAAATATGTTAAATAAAAGATTTCCAATTCATAAGAACAGCCTAACCCATACAAAATTGTTCACTCAACAAAGTGCATACAAAAGTTTCAGCAGCAGAGTAAGGATTTGATACCAAAGTTCTTGTAAATTAAACTGGTCAAAAGTAAGTAAAGTAGCATTCCCTTTTAACATATGAAAACTAAATTTGGCTCGTTTAACGTAAACCAGATGACTTGTGAGAACTAGTTCTGCTCGCTTGGTATAACTCGGGTCACCACACCAACCGCAACAGTTGTCCCTGATGATCTTAAAAATACCCTCCCAAGACCTCTGCTACTTGAAAATTCATCCACACAAACATCATCTTGCAGCACCACCTGAGTGGGACCAACATTAGTCAACAAATTTAAAAGCTCATGAACTGAAGGGTATATGCTATAGTTGTCCTACTTTGACTTCAATCTTATAAGAAAAGAGCAAAGTCGATTTAATTAAATTTGATTAGACCTTTGAGAAAAAGAGACTAAAATTGCATACAATGAAAACTGGCGTACATATGTCAAAAAGGAAGTCTTTGATTACTAGATTATAAAAAGCTGTAAATTACTGTTATGTGGATTAATACGTGCACTTTAATCTTAACAAAATAATATATTTATCGTCGCAAACAGCCATCCCTAACTTTCCTGTAAATCTAAGACATCAAGATGAAGGGAGAAGATAAACAAACCTCAACTATGGCACTTTGCTTTGCTAACAGAAACCGTGGCGACTTCTTTGTTACTTTTCCCGTCTTGGAATCAAGCAAAGACACCATCTTTGTAACTCTTGCTGCTTCCCTAGCGTGATGTATATGAAACTCCAACTGCTCATTCAGAGTCCCAACACGAAATCATTAACACATACAGCCCAGTCATACAAAACAAAATAAAAATACACATGACATATAACCTGATATCTTCGCTATGATCTCTAAAAGTATAATATATATAATAACTATTTAGAAATTTATTTGAAAAAGTGGTTCAGGAGGTTGTAGGCACTAATATACTTTTTTGATTTACCAATTTCACCCATTAACGATTAAACATAACCAATATCTATCAGTTCACAAGTGAAAAAGAGTTGAAACAGCAGCACGTTACCTGAGAGCCAATCATAATTGGTATTTGGACATCCAAAACAAGAATCTTCAACTCCAAATGGTTTGAGACTGCCACTGGGAAATCTGGGTGACACAATACACCACCAGACATAACAGAGGTTGCATCAATACCTTGTAAACTAACAGCTACACTGTCACCAGCTCTTGCAATGGTACATGGCTGAGAATCACGTTCTAATGAACGCACTGTTGCAATTTCTCCTGAAGGCAGAACGAGAACCTACAATAAAACCATAGATAAATAGCAGTAATTAGAACTAGAAAGTATGGCAAGCCTTTCAGCAAGTAAAGATAAATTATGTGATAATTTTTCTTTGTTCTGTTTTGTGACAGTTGCATAGAAAGGTGTTTAATTTTATTCAAATTCTGTTCCAAGTAATATAGCATTTTCTCCCATAATATGGCAGAAACTTCGACAAAGATTTTACATAATGTAACAAACTTAAAAAGGGGAAATCCATTTTGGTTATCCTAAGAGAAGTTGGTTAACTTTTTATGCAAACACACCATCAGTTGTTTCTCAGTTTTCAGCAAAAGTTCAATGAACTTTTTTTGTATTGCAACATGTCAAAGGCCATTAAATATATAGTAGTTGTACCTTGCTTCCATTACGAAGAGCCCCAGCATCTAGCTTCCCACATACAGATACCTGACCTTGAGATGTCAGTTTAAGGACATCACATATTGGCATTAGTAGAGGCTTGGAGTATTCTCTAGCAGGAGGTTGAAGAGCATCTATAGCCTCCAAGAGACTAGGCCCCTTGTACCTGTAGCATAACCACCAAAAAAATTGATTTACTCAGAAACTAACCATGTTACAAAACAAGTCATCTATTATGCATTTATACTCCAATACTTGCATATTCTGTATGGAGTTATGGACAGCTACTAAAAAAAAAAAAAGAAAAAAAAAAAAAAACAAAAAAACAAAAAAACAAAAAAACTAGATGTCGCAAAATGGCAGATTGTAACAAATATGATTGTATAATTAATATAAAAACTACTTTTTGTTACTGAAACTATTCTAAGAGGTTTAATGCAAAAGAAAACACTTTGGACAAACTCTCACCCATTTGACCCATGACTTAGGATAAAATGAGAAGAAATTTTAAAATGAGAAGGATGAGAAATAACTATAACCATACATTAGGGATGTATTGACTTGATTTAAATGCATCCCTAAAATTTTAGATGCACCATAATACATTTTCTAGCAAAAAATTAGATGCATATACATATATTAGATACATTTCATCAAGTTAGGAGACTACTATGTATTTTTCGTCTCCTGCGAGTCAAATTTGTTGCTAGTACTACTTTGCATCGTGTTCACTTCAAAATCACTTTCGAAACTAATTGGGATGCATCTAAAAGAATAAAGATGCACCTAATTCAAGTCAATGTATCTCAAATATGTGATTATAGTTATTTCTCATCCTTCTCATTTTAAGTTTTCTTCTCACTGGATCCATACCCACCTTTGACCCATTTCATAAGTGGCTACGAGTAATATTTTGATTTTACCCATTGACCTGTTCGAAATGAAACATAATCCGACCTGACCCACATACACTTGCCACCTCTATAACAGAATAAGTAAGAAAAACATCTTAGAATAATTAATGAACCAAACAATCAAATCAATAATTAAGAGAACTAACCATGACAGCAAACGTGAATCAGAAGCTGGTCCCACCAAATTTTGATTTTCCATAGCACTCAACGGAACCCACGACACTGAAGAATCTCTATAATTACAAGACCGAAGAAACGTTCCAAGTTGCAACTTAATAGCATCGAAACGTTCCTTTGAGTACTGAACGGCATCCATTTTATTCACACACACAATTAATTGGTCAGCACCAAAACTTCTAATCAGCAGTGCATGCTCCCGTGTTTGACCACCTCCAATTTCAATACCTGCTTCAAATGCACCAATCGATGCATCTATAACTAATATTGCTGCATCTGCTTGTGTTGCCCCTGAGATCAGGTTTGGGACAAAATCTCTATGACCCGGTGAGTCGAGAACCACAACATGATATTTATTGGATTTGAAGTAAGCAACAGCCACCGTCATAGTTACCCCTCTTTCTCTTTCTTCAGCACTCTCATCCATTGCCCATGCATACGCAAATGACCCTTTACCCTGATTTTGATTTTTAAACACAGAATGAGTCATAAATCATGCATCCAAGTTATATAGAATAACTATTAGTGGCAATTTCAGCTTGTTAACTACTTTCCTTACTAATGGATCCATTCAGGTTGAATTTTATTTCAAACTAGTATAATAAAAAGGATTAGCTTCAAAGGACACAGGTAGAAACTAGCCCAAAGTGTACTATTAATGATAAGTCTTCCTAAATCATTAAGGTATGTTGGATAGATTTATGTAATCATATTTTGCATGGGACAAAAAAGTGTTTGGGCTGGCCCGGCCAGTTTTGATGTAAATACAAAATGACTAGATAACAACCCGCTAATTTTACCTGTGCCTTGGCCTCTTTTTCGTATTTGTGCATTTGTTTCTGTGATATTTGACCCAGAAGATGTAGCAGCCTTCCTGAAAGTGTCGACTTTCCAGAATCAACATGGCCAACCTAAAAAATCAGATAAATCATACATGTTATTAGCACCTTAATCACCCCTAAATAAATCATTTTGTAGAATTATAATGTAGCACTTACAATAGCTAGATTTAGCTGAGTCAAACTATCTTTGGTTTGGTCAGGTAGCATCCAGTTTTCAGGCTTGAACTGTGAACGAGGTACTTTTGCCTTGTCAGGAATTTTGGAATTGTCAGATTTCACGCTCATGGTCAAACTGGTCATTTCACTGGAAAGACTATGAGTTTGTGTCTCAGATACTGAAGCATGATTATTCTCTTCTACATGTTGAAATTTATCCTTCGAATTCAATGGTGCTGATACGGAGGAAGGTTTAGCACTTGACGACATGGCGGAAGGTTTAGCAATTGACTTTGAGTTGCCATTGTTTATTGCTTTATTGGAAGGAGCATTAGAAGTTGACGGTTTGTTGAGGTCTGGTGCCACTAAATAAATGGGGAAAAAAATGTCAGATTCACTACAAACTCTAGATATTTTTAAAATTCATGTTTTTATGTATGTACGACCAAATCAGATAAAGCATCAACATTTTACATCAGGGATGGTTAGTATTATCTAATAATGAGCCACATGATACATATACATGTTAATATACATCATGTATTTATGTAAGTGTATTTCACGCATTATTTCATCCTGGAAATTAGATCACACCTTTGGAACCTATTCTGTAAGATCGCAAGCCCATAGTAACCAAATCATCAGGAGAGGAGATATCAAACTTGAAAGGGGCTGAAAGAGTCAAAACAGGCAAAGTCCAGGGATTACTAAAGTAGGTTAGTTATTTGATATGACTTCATTTTTGTCATATAGAAGGCCATCTATGTCAAGATCATGTGCAAACCTATGTTTATTTTGTAATGCTTCTCAGAAACGATGGCTTTATGTAAATCATGAAATTGTCCTCGCATATTTCCATGCAAGTGGGAAAAAATGTCTTCTTTTGTTGAAGATGCATCTTTTAACCGACATGGTGATGATGAGAAAAGAGACTTTGCCATCACTGATGCGCCAGAGTTCATGCATATGCCACCAACTGCATTAGACAAATCTAATCTATGAAATGGAAACCTAATAGAATAAAGATCCTAGTTCCAAAAGGTATGTACGCTCCCTAGATTTCAAGTTATTATTCAGCATATATACTAGACGCACATTTATAGCAAACATGTCTATATGCTTCCCCTTACCCTGCTCCGGCAGGATTGGGTTTTGTTGTTGTTGTATATATGTCTATATGCTTGTATGCTTTTGTATTAATGTATGCGGCTATAGTTATATATGCTTCTATACGGTTATATGGTTTGTCTTTTCTTTCTCTCACAACACATGCACACACACATATATACTTATTCCACTCTTGCCAGGGGTTTTATTGGAAGCAGTCCCTTCACCCTCGGGTAAGGGTGTGACTCGACTCTACATCCTATCTCCCCCATCCCGGCTTCAGCGGGATTGGGTATTGTTGTTGTTGTATATATGATGCTCATTTTGTCAAATACTAAGACGTCGACATTCAAAAACACAGAGAGTGAAAGGACCAAATTAATACAAAACAATTATGAGGGACTAAAAACAAGAAGATTCATACCTGTACTTGATTGGCCATTATTAGAACTTCTGATCAAAGGGTTGCGAAGGACACCACAGATATCACATGATGACATATAGTCCTCGTTATCATATGTACATATGGGGCAGCGCCAAACATTTTGTCGAATGATTTCCTTTTTAACTTCAGGTTTTATTTCAGGTGAATCCCAACCTGTAAAAACATATCCAATAAATTAAAAAAAAAAGGGTTAACATTGGTTCTAAAATATCATGATGTGATATAATGAACGCATGGCTATTTTTAAACTCATAAGAAAAACGGCAAGTCAAAGAAATTACCAGACTCGGGTTCATCTACGCCATTGTTATAATTATAATTATAATCATAGCTTTCATCAGGGTAATCTTCATCGTAATCATAGCCATCATCATAATCAACTCCATAGTTTATTTTGCGCGGCATTTTCTAGTTTAAATAGAAAACCAAATCTCTCATCAGTAATAAATCATTAAGAGAATATAGATTAGTGGACCACAATACGCAGATTAAATTACAAATCAAAACCAACGACAAAAACTCAGAAAGAAAAAGTACCTTAAGTTTATTGTAGACCGAATCAAATCAAATGTTAATTAGCTAGATATGATACGATAAGTAACAAACTGCCAATATGTCAACAGAATTTGATAGCATAAACCACCAAGACAACGCTTATTCTCCTACTTCAAGCCGATTATCCAATCGACTTAAATATTGAATTCTTGATTAGATACCGACAAAATATCCTGCTCCTGCCACATATATACAGAGGGTTACTTACTGATTAAAAAATTACCTCGACTACTAAAATGATCATTGATAACAGATTTATAGCTTTGTGACCATTAATAGATAATAATTACTCCGTACATGATTAACTGAAAAAGCATAGGACCGTTGCACCAATAAGCACCCAGTTAACAAGCTGAGTTTTTTTTTTTTTTTGGTATACTATGCGACTTATATAGAGCTACAGCAAAACTATAGACGATACAAGTTCGACTTTATGGCATCAAACTAACGTTTTATAACAAAAACTAGTTAATTAAACAAATGATTCAAGAAGAACTCAATGACGGACTGACCCATGTACCCACTACGCATATCGATGACGAAAACATAACAAAGTTGCTAACACAGAATGCTTGTATCAAGCACTCAATGTTCATGTATTCACATGTCACAAAGCACACTCGTGTTACTACCAAAGAAAGTATGCTAATTGTAAATTATCAATTTTCACAGACTTATGCTATGTTTGGCAAAACTAGCAGGGGTAGTTAGCTACTAGCCGTTTGTTTTATAAAAGCATTTGGTAATATAGCTGTAGTGATAGACTGATAGTTAAACGGGCAAACGGTGTTACCCCAAATGTGTACCTAGTGCGGTTTCAACCCGAGACCTCTTGCGAGGACTTTAAGTGCCTAGTGCTTTACCACTAAGCCATTCGGTGATGGTTATATAGTGTAAACCGGCGTGAAAAGCTCAACACTAGCGTGTTTCGAATAGGAGTGTTTAAACAAGCATTACATTCAAAACGCTCAAAAAAGCTCGTCGCAAACAAAGTAAATTATATATAACAGCTACAAACTATTTAGTATTTAAAAATTAACTATACTTACACTTTTAATTAAGTTAGGTAGCTTAAATTTTTATTATTATAAAAAAAAAAAAAAAAAAAAAAAAAAAAAAAAAAAACATTATTATGAGTTCCAATAAGCTAAAAAACTAGGGATTGAGTAACTTTTCAGCAAATAATTACCGAATAACATAAAATTAAAGCTGGTAGGGAGTAGTTAATTTAATTAAAAAGTTGAGTTAATTTGGATGAAATTAAATAAACGCAAAACATGTATGAATGAAACATATAATAATTGGATATAAAAAGTGTTATTTAGATTAAATTGATATATAAAAAGGGATTAGAGAGATGTTACCAGTGTAGAGTGATTTTGCAGAAGAAGAACAAAGGGTGTGAACGAATTTATATAAATTGTTTAGCAAGAAGAATGGTTTTAGATAGTCGGCGATTGAGTGGTTGCTGAGTGATGAATTGATCGACCAAGGAGAGGAGGGGCTTCGATTGTTCGAGATACGTTTTTTATTCTTGTTAGGTGGAGATATAGGTTTCTTTATGTCGATACTTTTTTTTTTTTTTTTTTTTTTTTTTTAATCTTTCAAGTTTTGAGTGTCATGTGTATTTATTATTATATCTTTACGTTTTTTAACATCGAAAGGTCAAATAATCATTGGATATGAACAAAATATATACAAAAGTCAAAATTTAAAAGGTTTATGTTTTAATAGAAAAATAAAATAAAAAATAAAATGGACAAATTAAATACATTTTTTTATTATCCTTTTTTTCTCTTTAAAGACCAAGTTGAAACAATATTCAGTTGCTTCATGTGAACCGCATAAGTTGGAATTAAACTCATGACCTATTCGATCAAAAATCAATTGTTTTTCGATCTCACAAAAACATTTGTGTTAATCAAATAAGCACATTAAGGTTGGCCCTAAAGTGCAACCAGTGAGGTTTTTACTCTCTATGAACAAATTTGTTGAAATTCATAGTTTATGAAAATTGTGATTTTGCTATGGTTAATGTTGAAAGTTACAATATAGATAGTAGATACTGAAACTCAACAAATGTAATTATAGAAAATGAATATGGTTAACTGGTTAAGGAAATCTAGCGGTTTATACAAAATTCATGTGAGTTTAATGTATAATTTTCGCTTAAGTTTGAAGAGTTATGATTTGCAATAAGACGGCATCATGCATCCCAAAATAGTTATCAAGCGGCACTACTATACTCCAAGGCATCATACATCTGACATTTTTGGAGCTTTCACTAGGTGTTTACCCCGCACGGCACGAACAAGAAAGGACAAGTACATTTGTTTTTGTAATAATATGAAATACGTGGCGTAAAAGAAAAAGAAAATAAAAGTGTGAGTGATGGGTAGTGACCAACTACGAGGATCGAGTGCGATGAGGTAACTATGGAATAAAAGAATGTGATGTTAATACGAAAACCGGCAGGGACAGAGCCATCTTATGGCTTGGATGAGCCATGGCCGTATGTATTTGTAAAGCTAAATTGTTTTAGCCCACCTAAAATATAAAGTCAATTGAAAATTTGAAGTTACAGAAGTTTTGATCCTCAACGAGTAAAACATTTTTTTGCAATTGATTTTTATTTTTGTTTTGGCCCATCCAAAAACAAAATCCTAGCTCCGTTACTGAAAACGGGTGAAAGGAAGATGTGACACAACCACGCTCATACCACAAACTAGGTAGGCAAACTTGTTAAGAAAAGCCTCCTACAATCCTAATTCTTTACATAAGATTTCTTAAGACTTTAATTACAACATCTTATTCTATATAAAAGCCTAGTTGATTGGTCAAGTTTCTTGATTGCCTATCTGACTTAGCATTATTACTAATATACAAAGCGAACTAAATGTCGATGCCCAGAGTTTTCCATAAGATACATTATCATCTCATCACGAGCTCCCGAAAACCTCTTAAGTTCCAACATTATACGAAAATACACTACTAATTAATTGATTGTGATACCAAACTAGACATGACAAATTGAAAATATATCCTTAGAACACGTTAACAAATTAACACGGCCGTGCAACTACATATATATTTTTCTGAACTGCAAGCCCGTGAAACTAAATCCATACGCGTATATGATGCTTACAAAACAAGGAGCAAAATATACCTTGACACGAAATCGAACTCAAACTGAACAAACTTGGATTACTTGTTGATACCTTCGCACACGAATGCTCTCTTTCAATAGCGTGAATGAAGCAACAGAAATACAGAATGATAGATATCGATTTGTAATTTATATATTTGGTGAAACTTTGCCTACAAGTATGATAATCCCATGCGATATATCCTTAAACCTCCTCAACACGTAATTGCTTTTAGATGATGTTTCATTTAGTTACACTTTGACCCCTTCACTTTTCATCATTGATGTATGTAACCCCTCTAACAGTTACAGAGTATTTTCTAATTTCAGTTACTTAAAACAAAGACTTGACATTATATTTAGTTAAGTTTTAAGGCGCTCTAATCATGTCTTTTAACTCTTTCATGAAGTGATTTTATACTTTATAAGTTTATATATCATACTAGCTTCAAGACCCACTCGATGGGTGGGCTAGCTATATCAGTTTATTCAATTAATATATATTAATAAAATCAAAACATCAAAATACCATACAAATACACATTCAATTTAAAATATATATATATATATATATATATATATATATATATATATATATATATATATATATATATACATGATGTAAGAAATATATGTATCATTATCGGTGTCTACCGAATCATCCTCATATTCTTTAACATATCAACAAAAAATTGATTCTTATGTATTGATAATGGACTCAACAAAAGAATGTTACATAGGCCTTTTTCATCAGTCTAAAAATGTAAAGCATTGAGATTAAAGTTTGTGGTGACAGAGGGTGACCCATTCCTCCTTCCAACGACACCGATCACGCAAACGAACGGGCTTCACATAAAGATCAATGGCATGCATCGTAAGTACTCCTAAAACTATGATAGATTAAGTATATGATCTGTAGAAAACATGTGTTGCAAATTATTAAGCTCAAGTAATAAGAGTTTGCTAAATGTGCAGTGATAGTTTAAATCTTTTATATCGAAGGTGCCACCTGGTTCATAACAATAACATGAATATTCTTCAAATCAATGAATGTGATTGATTCGCCTTAAACTAGTTATCTTTTATTTCTCAACCACTTGTGAATGGTCAATAGTAAAGTCAAACTAATCAAAGGCAAATGCTTCCGTGAAATACAGTGTTTTCCCGGGTCGTAATGTCCCAACGAGGTTGTGATGATTAAAAACGAATCTGTGATTAGTGAAAGTGAACAGGAAATGGTATAAAAGTGTGTGTGTGTGTTTAACTAGGGTTTTATAACTTAAAATAACTTAGGAAAACTAAATTAACGATTACGTGAAACCTAGGTATTTAAAACGTACACCAAATTAAAATCAGACGCGATTGCGTACTGAGAAAAATGTGAGTTTTAAGAAAAATAAACTACAAGGGTTAAAAATGAAAATTCTATAAACTTAAACTTAAAATAAAATTAAATTAAAAAGAAAACTATTTTTTAGATTATTTTATTTTTTATTATTACTTATTTAAATAAAAACTATTTAACTAATTAATTAAAACTAATTTATATTTAAACTAAAAATGATAAATACTACAAATTAAACTAAAAACTTATAAAAATATTTTCTAAACCTAAAATAGAACTTGAAGAAAGTATAAAAAATAAAAATAAATCTTTTTGTCTTTTTGTGAGCTTTTTATTAATTAAAAACTATTTATATTAATTAAACAATTTAAACTAATTTAAATTACAAATATTATTAAACTAACTTAGAAAATTATGAAAAAATTTATAAAACTATTTTATATTATTTAGAAGCTAGGAAAAATATAAAAACTAGGTGTTACTATATAAAAATTAATTATGCTATTTATAACTTAATTATTTATTAATTATTAATAAAACTATTTTTAATTCTAATTAATATCAAATGACAATATAAAAATCTAAGAAAATTATTTAAATTACTTTAACATATAAGGAAATTAATAAAAATATAAAAACACAGATTACTCAATAAAAATATAAAAATGAAAATTAAAATTAAATTATATTAAATAGAAACTATCACTTAATTTTATATTGTTTTTTTCTTGAATTTTATTTTACAAATATATTTTATACTTAAAAATAACTAACTTTTGTAAAAACAATAATTTTAGAACTTATTAATAAGCACTGTGGAAGCTTATTGCTACCACAGTTGACTTTGGTTGACTAAAATGGTAAATAAGCTCAAATGAGCTTATGTGGGACCCACCTTGGTCTATTCTGATCCTAATAAGATAGTTGGACTTGTCAAAGCTTAAGTTGGTCAAATAAGCTCAGTAGATAAGCTAATAAGCCCAATTAAGCTATTCCAAAATCTGTTTTGAACTCAGAATGGGGACAAGGTTCAAGGGTATTTCTAGGTGGGGTCCACTGAGGTACAGGTCAAACCAAAGGTCAATCTAGGTAGCCTACTAGGAGGGGGTTCTATGGAACTGATCTTGAGGTCTGGGGCCCACTATGGTAGCCACAAACCACCACCAAAGTGGTGGTGGTGTGGTGATGTACTGATGTGCAGGGGAGAAGGTCTCCCTGCAGTTGTGTTTGGGCACAAGTGGGGCCCAAAATAAAATTGCTAAAAATACAAGGCTTGTGAGAACTTAAAGATGAGGTGGTATACTACTAAACCACAAAATTTCAAGACCTAGATCCTAATAATAAAATCTACAAAATTCCCACAAGTTTTGTGAAAATCTGAGAATATGCAATATTGACTTTTTATGAAAATTGGTATTTTGACTTTTATGAGATTCTAATGAGCTTAACTGACTTAACTAGTTATAATAAGCTATTATTAACCTAAATTAAGTTAAAACTATATCTTATAAGCTAAATGGTAGATTTGTGAGACAAATATCCTTGACAGTTAACTGTCAAGGAATTTGGTTTTGGATTTTGACTTTATACTACTTGAGACCTGAGTTTTAAACTTCTAATGACCTAAAAATACTAAACTAAGCATACAAGAACCAAAAACAACAATAGAAACTCAGAACCTAGATGTGAAATACCCTAATCCAAACACCCCTACTAAACTTGTTATTAAGATTTTGTAAAGCAAATGGTGAACATAAGCCACCACACTGATTCCTATTACTATATTATAACTATATAAGATTAAATGAACCTGAATCAAGCACGACACAAGCAGAAAAACACAAGTTTGTCAAGAATGAGTTTTCCACTGTGAAATTTCAATTTTTAGCTCAAGCTTAATCCAATGAACACAACACTGATTATGATTAATATTACAACTTAACAATACTATTTAAACATGAAAACATAAAGATTGAAACAACTAAATTACTAGAACAGTGAAATGGTAAAATAGATTTAAAAACTTACAAAGGGTCCAACTGTGATTTGAGAAACCAAGAACCAATGAACCAAATCAATACCTAGTATCCCCCATAGGATTCTATTACCAATTTCAATCCAAGTGACACCTGCTCCACTTCTTATCCTTCTTCTTCTTATGATTTTAATTTTTTTCACTATTTAATTTGATTTTCTTGGAATTTTTATATTTAACTGCTAAACTGAATTCTGAGCTATCTAAAAACTTTGATAAGCTTTATCAGAGCTTAAAAGGACTTATGAGTTCATAAATCAACAACAACAAACAACATACAACTATGTGAGATTTTTGAGAATTTTATGAGAAAGCATAAACTGAGACAGTAAATGAAACTTGAAATTAACTTTAATTGATGATTGCAATACATGAAATTAACTGAATACAAGCTTTTTAATTGAAATTACAACTAGAATTTAAGGATTACACTACCTACGACCTACTTAAACTAAACCTAAACTAATAATATTTCTCTTCTGCCTTATTTCCCTTTTGTAGCCACTTCCAGGGTTTGTGGGACCCACCTTGACATTTCCCACCACTTTAGAGCCATTGATTGTGTCTGAATCATCCTAGCCATTTAAAACACCTTTTTGGCGCCAAAAGGTCTTGGGTGTCAGTTTGTTGCGTGGAGAGGTTTTCAAGGGAATTAAGGTGTTTTGGGAGCATGTGTGAGGTGGAGGATGAGGTGGTGAGAGTGGGGAGCAAGTAATGGTGAAACCAGAGAGGTGGATGGTGAGGTTTGGTGTCTGAGTGAGTAGTGGTGGTATTGGGAGGGAAAAAGGGATACGGGGTGGTTTTTGGTTTGTGTTGACCGGTTTTGACCATGGGGTGGACTGGGTTGTAACTGGGCTTAGGGAATGGGCTTGGGAAAGTGGGTGTTGGGTTTGTTTGTTTGTATTATTTTTGGTCCGGTTTGGTTTTTTTAACTAATAAATCACAAGGACCAAAGTTGTAATTAGCTGAAAGTTGAGGGCTGTTTGTGGCATATTTCCAAATTAATCACAAGGGTCATATTTGCCAATAATGAATAACCCAAGGACTAAAATTACACATTTTTCCATTTTTAAATATTAAAGGACCATTTATGTAATTTCTGGATTTTTGAGGGACTAAATATGTAATTTCCCAAAATATTATCAAAAGGTCCAGTTTTGTAAAAGTTGAATAGTATAGGGACCTTAAATGATAATTTTTCATTTTGAACACCCAGGGACTGAAACTGTCAAGTTTGAAACTTTGAGGGACCTGTTTTGCCAAACTGTGAAACTTCAGGGACCAAACATGTAATTTTACCAAACTTTTCACCCAAGGACCATTCCTGCAAAAGATTATTAGTATAAGGACCAAAATTGAATTTCTCAAAGTTTTTACATCCCAGGGACCATTTCTGTCAATTTCCAAAGTATAGGGACTAAACTTGTAATTTTGTGAAACTTTGCACCAAAGGACTAAATATGTAACTTTATGATTAAAAAGGACCTTTGGTGACATTTTCATGTTTTTAGAATAACCAGGGACTAGTTTTGCCAATTTATGAAACTTGAGGGACTGAAACTGCCAATTATGCAAACTTTGTACATTTTTCATCTGTTTTTGCATATTTTGCATTTGAAACATATAAAACACACCTTTAAGATATTTTAAGTATTATGATGCATATTTGAGTGTTTTTGTATGTTTTGGCAGCTCAGATTGATATAAAATGATGAGTATTTAGACACTCATCAATCCCCCACACTAAACTATTGCTAGTCCCTAGCAATCTTTTGAGAAAAACTTAATGGATTTGAAAAACTCTTTACCAAAAGCCATCACTTCTGGAATAGCCAGGTGTAAGAACTATGGCACACCTGATAACCGTGTGATTTTGAGCAAACCACCAGCTGTCAACGGATTTGATTAGTCTTTACCAAAAGCCGTTTGCTTCTGGACTAGCCAACTCTTGATGGAATAGTCAACATCTTGGTGAGCTGATTACCAATTATGGTTTTTCCACTGCCTTTACCACAAGCCATAATCTTGCGGGTTAGCCAACTCATTAGCTTTTGAGGATAATGGGGAGTTGAGGAACCATACAATTTTTGGCAAATTGCAAGCCATAAACGGGTTTGAGTTATCTTTACCAAGAACCGTTTGCTCCTGGATTAGCCAATCCTGTTGTGGGTTAGACATGGAGGATTGATACCATTTATTGCGTTCTAAGTGAGAAAAAAAATTTTAAAATTTTGGCTAAAATGGGGGTGCTTGATGGAACATGTGTTTAAATTCGTTAAAATAACGAATCTCCCCCCACACTTAGAACTGAATATTGTCCTCAATATTCAAAGCACCGGGTGTTAAACCGACACTTAGAACGTAAGAAGGAAATATTACATAGCCTTTATTTAAGATGTATATACATACAATTATTTTTTAGATAAAACTTCTTAAATAGAAGCTATCACTATATGTACTTTTTTTTTTTTTTTTTTTTTTTTTTTTTTTTTTTAAGATATATACAACATGTGGGGCATCTCCCCCACACTAGGGTGTTACACACGGGTGAAAACCCATGTTTTTGCTAATGTTTTTGATTCCCGAGTCACTAGCTTGACTCGACCCCGTATTTGATTCCTTTTCTCCCAAACTGTCAGGTTTATCACGCAAGCTAACCGCTTGTGAACGGTTAACTGTAATAAAGAAGTCCTGAACAGACCTGGAGAAAAAGCAATTTAAAAATCTATGGGGAAGTAAGTGGAAGAGACAATCTCAATCGGACTTTCATTCAAGATGTTTGGATAAACATTTGAAGCACGTGAAAGTTCCATACCGATGAGATAAGTAACCGGCTCATAATTTATAAATGAGAATGCCGGGATCAAAGATAATGTCTTCACTCCCGAAAGAGTGAAGAACAGGATAAGCCACGGGATATATGAAGAAAAGAAAGAAGGTCATGATGAAAATCATGATTAACTCGTCATCTTCAATTGGAGAATTCATTGTTTCATGAATCTCCTCATCTTCAATTGGAGAATTCATTGCTTCATGAATCTCCTCATTTAAGCTCGCTTGATCAAGACATATTATGGGTATGTCTAGATCAAAATAGAAACTATCATACTCCGGTGGAGATATGATATGAGTGAGTTCACAGGAGAACTCCTCAAAGGTGAATGATTCGTATTCGGGATTGATTTGAGTGAGTTCATTGGGGAACTCCTCAAAAGTAAATGATTCATAAACGGGAAGAGAATTATAAGAATGAGAAGTGGTGATACCACTTATCTTCTCTTCCGTTTGATCAAAATGGAACGTTTGCAATTCAGGAATAGAATCATTGATCAAAACCTCACTATCCTTGACGGGGATAGGAGATGAAATAGGCTTTTCATTAAAAGCCTCGATTCTAGAAATGAGAAGATTAGCATTTAGTAAAGTAAGACGAAGAGCTTCGTCTTGGATTATTTCTTCCTCATTCTCTTCTTCTGAGTTGACAAGCTCAGAAGGTAATTCCCCCACATAACTTATGTTTCCACAAGATAAAAAATAGTTCTCATCAGAATCAGAGAACATCTCAGTATGATTATTTGGAAAGACAAGAGGGGGAGGGATATCACACATATGTTCAAGAATTCCCTGTGACTCTCTTGGGATTGAGACAAGGTTCTCAACACTAGACTTTATGAATTCGTCCGATTCCTTTGCAGGAACAGTGTTAAGATGCTCGTCCCCCATGCTCAGAGAGTGAGTGGGAACCTCGGGTGTGATAACATCATACTCAGGGAGATGAGAAGGACTAGCAGTAATGGAGTCTACAAGTTCCATTATTTCTACTGCTGGTGATTCAGTTATATTCTTTTCTCCCTGCATATGCATGGAAGGAGTCTCAACTGATGAACATGATGAGGTATCATCACTTTCATCATCCTCATTGAGAAAAAAAGCATTTTGAAATTTAGTACGTGTTATAGCTGCTTGTTCTAAGACTAGTAATTCTTCCATGCTTCTTTCGTCTCTAGCAGCATGTTTTTCAGCAAGTAATTCCGTGATAGATTTATCACGAGAATATTGAGTGAGTGGAGACTGTGGGGGTATGGATGTGTCAAAACTGGAAGGTTGACATTGATCATCATTATCAGGACCCCCACAATATACACAAGAAAAACTTTGTGCATTGTGAGACGACATATTAGCCAACTCCTCCTTAAGATCTTTAAGTTTCTCAAGAACCTCTAGACAAGGGTCTTGCTGGATGTGAGGAGTTGCTTGGTTTATTTGGCACTGTGGAGGTGGTTCTTGAAACGAATAGTCATAATTGTTACAAGGAAATGGATTCCTTGTTTGACAATCAGAACTGTAGTGTGAACCACCACAATACTCACAACAGTTAAACTGTTGAGTCTGGTTTGGTGTATTTTGATACGAAGCATCATTGAGATTTGGATAATATGATTCTTGCTCGTATGAATGTGATGGGTAGTTGGAAAAATTTGAGGAGTTGTTGAATGAGTTTTGAATAGGATCATAAGCAAATGAATTACTCGATCCACAAAACAAACAACTCCCGTTTTGGATATCATTACCACATTGTTCACATGTACACCAATGACATGGAAAACCGAAAAGCGGCTCACCACAACCGACACAAGGAACAAAATCTGGAGGTGGGACAAGTGGTGTGCTCTGAGAGCTAGGAATTTCCACCACTTCCGTTATGGTCTCGGGTTTTGGTTCTTGATAAACGTGAAGGTTAGGCAAATCGTTCTTTTCAGTAATTGCCCTAAGCTCAGTACGTTTGCTTGACAAACTTTTAACCGTAAACCGTGAAAGATCAGGATTGATTTTTGAAGGTTTAGGAGCATTTGTGAGCTCAGGTTTTTGGACAACCGTGGTTTGGACGTATTTAGCACCTCCATCGTCAGAGGAAAGTACAAGGTCCTTAGTCACCTCGGTTTCTCGTTCCATTTCCCTCACTGGAGAGGGAATATGAATCAATGGTCTATCATAATCAACATGACATCTCGATATTTTGGACAAGGCCACAAGTTTCTCAACTTTGCTTTTACAGGCCCTTTGTTTAAAGAAATCGTCATCGAGAGATGCCATTAGAATTAATTATGAGATAAGTGGAAGAAGGTAGAATCAAAGGGTTTTGGGGATGAGAAATGAAGAATCAAATAGGTAGGGGTATAAAGGTGAATATTTTTGGTATTTTTGAAAAATTTTGTAGTACTAATAAGAAGGAAAATATTTTTGGGTTTTTGTGTTCATTGAAAACTGATTTTAAAAAGTTTTCGGGAACTGTTTTTGGTTTTATATGATAATAGTATGAACAAGGATGGATAAATATACAATGAACGTGTATTCAGGTTCACAAATACGCAAAATCGTTTAAAATAAGCGCACAACCTCCCCGGCAGCGGCGCCAAATTTTGATTCGCCTTAAACTAGTTATCTTTTATTTCTCAACCACTTGTGAATGGTCAATAGTAAAGTCAAACTAATCAAAGGCAAATGCTTCCGTGAAATACAGTGTTTTCCCGGGTCGTAATGTCCCAACGAGGTTGTGATGATTAAAAACGAATCTGTGATTAGTGAAAGTGAACAGGAAATGGTATAAAAGTGTGTGTGTGTGTTTAACTAGGGTTTTATAACTTAAAATAACTTAGGAAAACTAAATTAACGATTACGTGAAACCTAGGTATTTAAAACGTACACCAAATTAAAATCAGACGCGATTGCGTACTGAGAAAAAGGTGAGTTTTAAGAAAAATAAACTACAAGGGTTAAAAATGAAAATTCTATAAACTTAAACTTAAAATAAAATTAAATTAAAAAGAAAACTATTTTTTAGATTATTTTATTATTTATTATTACTTATTTAAATAAAAACTATTTAACTAATTAATTAAAACTAATTTATATTTAAACTAAAAATGATAAATACTACAAATTAAACTAAAAACTTATAAAAATATTTTCTAAACCTAAAATAGAACTTGAAGAAAGTATAAAAAATAAAAATAAATCTTTTTGTCTTTTTGTGAGCTTTTTATTAATTAAAAACTATTTATATTAATTAAACAATTTAAACTAATTTAAATTACAAATATTATTAAACTAACTTAGAAAATTATGAAAAAATTTATAAAACTATTTTATATTATTTAGAATCTAGGAAAAATATAAAAACTAGGTGTTACTATATAAAAATTAATTATGCTATTTATAACTTAATTATTTATTAATTATTAATAAAACTATTTTTAATTCTAATTAATATCAAATGACAATATAAAAATCTAAGAAAATTATTTAAATTACTTTAACATATAAGGAAATTAATAAAAATATAAAAACACAGATTACTTAATAAAAATATAAAAATGAAAATGAAAATTAAATTATATTAAATAGAAACTATCACTTAATTTTATATTGTTTTTTTCTTGAATTTTATTTTACAAATATATTTTATACTTAAAAATAACTAACTTTTGTAAAAACAATAATTTTAGAACTTATTAATAAGCACTGTGGAAGCTTATTGCTACCACAGTTGACTTTGGTTGACTAAAATGGTAAATAAGCTCAAATGAGCTTATGTGGGACCCACCTTGGTCTATTCTGATCCTAATAAGATAGTTGGACTTGTCAAAGCTTAAGTTGGTTAAATAAGCTCAGTAGATAAGCTAATAAGCCCAATTAAGCTATTCCAAAATCTGTTTTAAACTCAGAATGGGGACAAGGTTCAAGGGTATTTCTAGGTGGGGTCCACTGAGGTACAGGTCAAACCAAAGGTCAATCTAGGTAGCCTACTAGGAGGGGGGTTCTATGGAACTGATCTTGAGGTCTGGGGCTCACTATGGTAGCCACAAACCACCACCAAAGTGGTGGTGGTGTGGTGATGTACTGATGTGCAGGGGAGAAGGTCTCCCTGCAGTTGTGTTTGGGCACAAGTGGGGCCCAAATTAAAATTGCTAAAAATACAAGGCTTGTGAGAACTTAAAGATGAGGTGGTATACTACTAAACCACAAAATTTCAAGACCTAGATCCTAATAATAAAATCTACAAAATTCCCACAAGTTTTGTGAAAATCTGAGAATATGCAATATTGACTTTTTATGAAAATTGGTATTTTGACTTTTATGAGATTCTAATGAGCTTAACTGACTTAACTAGTTATAATAAGCTATTATTAACCTAAATTAAGTTAAAACTATATCTTATAAGCTAAATGGTAGATTTGTGAGACAAATATCCTTGACAGTTAACTGTCAAGGAATTTGGTTTTGGATTTTGACTTTATACTACTTGAGACCTGAGTTTTAAACTTCTAATGACCTAAAAATACTAAACTAAGCATACAAGAACCAAAAACAACAATAGAAACTCAGAACCTAGATGTGAAATACCCTAATCCAAACACCCCTACTAAACTTGTTATTAAGATTTTGTGAAGCAAATGGTGAACATAAGCCACCACACTGATTCCTATTACTATATTATAACTATATAAGATTAAATGAACCTGAATCAAGCACGACACAAGCAGAAAAACACAAGTTTGTCAAGAATGAGTTTTCCACTGTGAAATTTCAATTTTTAGCTCAAGCTTAATCCAATGAACACAACACTGATTATGATTAATATTACAACTTAACAATACTATTTAAACATGAAAACATAAAGATTGAAACAACTAAATTACTAGAACAGTGAAATGGTAAAATAGATTTAAAAACTTACAAAGGGTCCAACTGTGATTTGAGAAACCAAGAACCAATGAACCAAATCAATACCTAGTATCCCCCATAGGATTCTGTTACCAATTTCAATCCAAGTGACACCTGCTCCACTTCTTATCCTTCTTCTTCTTATGATTTTAATTTTTTTCACTATTTAATTTGATTTTCTTGGAATTTTTATATTTAACTGCTAAACTGAATTCTGAGCTATCTAAAAACTTTGATAAGCTTTATCAGAGCTTAAAAGGACTTATGAGTTCATAAATCAACAACAACAAACAACATACAACTATGTGAGATTTTTGAGAATTTTATGAGAAAGCATAAACTGAGACAGTAAATGAAACTTGAAATTAACTTTAATTGATGATTGCAATACATGAAATTAACTGAATACAAGCTTTTTAATTGAAATTACAACTACAATTTAAGGATTACACTACCTATGACCTACTTAAACTAAACCTAAACTAATAATATTTCTCTTCTGCCTTATTTCCCTTTTGTAGCCACTTCCAGGGTTTGTGGGACCCACCTTGACATTTCCCACCACTTTAGAGCCATTGATTGTGTCTGAATCATCCTAGCCATTTAAAACACCTTTTTGGCGCCAAAAGGTCTTGGGTGTCAGTTTGTTGCGTGGAGAGGTTTTCAAGGGAATTAAGGTGTTTTGGGAGCATGTGTGAGGTGGAGGATGAGGTGGTGAGAGTGGGGAGCAAGTAATGGTGAAACCAGAGAGGTGGATGGTGAGGTTTGGTGTCTGAGTGAGTAGTGGTGGTATTGGGAGGGAAAAAGGGATACGGGGTGGTTTTTGGTTTGTGTTGACCGGTTTTGACCATGGGGTGGACTGGGTTGTAACTGGGCTTAGGGAATGGGCTTGGGAAAGTGGGTGTTGGGTTTGTTTGTTTGTATTATTTTTGGTCCGGTTTGGTTTTTTTAACTAATAAATCACAAGGACCAAAGTTGTAATTAGCTGAAAGTTGAGGGCTGTTTGTGGCATATTTCCAAATTAATCACAAGGGTCATATTTGCCAATAATGAATAACCCAAGGACTAAAATTACACATTTTTCCATTTTTAAATATTAAAGGACCATTTATGTAATTTCCGGATTTTTGAGGGACTAAATATGTAATTTCCCAAAATATTATCAAAAGGTCCAGTTTTGTAAAAGTTGAATAGTATAGGGACCTTAAATGATAATTTTTCATTTTGAACACCCAGGGACTGAAACTGTCAAGTTTGAAACTTTGAGGGACCTGTTTTGCCAAACTGTGAAACTTCAGGGACCAAACATGTAATTTTACCAAACTTTTCACCCAAGGACCATTCCTGCAAAAGATTATTAGTATAAGGACCAAAATTGAATTTCTCAAAGTTTTTACATCCCAGGGACCATTTCTGTCAATTTCCAAAGTATAGGGACTAAACTTGTAATTTTGTGAAACTTTGCACCAAAGGACTAAATATGTAACTTTATGATTAAAAAGGACCTTTGGTGACATTTTCATGTTTTTAGAATAACCAGGGACTAGTTTTGCCAATTTATGAAACTTGAGGGACTGAAACTGCCAATTATGCAAACTTTGTACGTTTTTCATCTGTTTTTGCATATTTTGCATTTGAAACATATAAAACACACCTTTAAGATATTTTAAGTATTATGATGCATATTTGAGTGTTTTTGTATGTTTTGGCAGCTCAGATTGATATAAAATTATGAGTATTTAGACACTCGCCTTAAACTAGTTATCTTTTATTTCTCAACCACTTGTGAATGGTCAATAGTAAAGTCAAACTAATCAAAAGCAAATGCTTCCGTGAAATACAGTGTTTTCCCGGGTCGTAATGTCCCAACGAGGTGTGCGATGTTTTATTATAAACGAGTTTGTGATCGAGTGAATGTGAACAGGAAAGGTATAAAGTGTGTGTGTGTGTTTAAACTAGGGTTTTACAACTTAAAATAACTTAATTAAACTATTGAAATGATTACGTGAAAGCTAGGTATCTAAAACGTAAAAACGTACACCAATTTAAAATCAGACGCGACTGCGTACTGAGAAAAAGGTGAGTTTTAAGAAAAATAAACTACAAGGGTTAAAATTGAAAATTCTATAAACTTAACTTAAAATAAAATTAAATTAAAAAGAAAACTATTTTTAAGATTATTTTATTATTTATTATTAATTATTTAATTAAAAACTATTTAACTATTTAATTAAAACTAATTTAAATAAAACTAAAAATTATAAATACTACAAATCAAACTAGAAACTTATAAAAATATTTTCTAAACCTAAAATAGAACTTGAAGAAAGTATAAAAAATAAAAATAAATCTTTTTGTCTTTTTATGAGCTTTTTATTAATTAAAAACTATTTATATTAATTAAACTAAATAAACTATTTCAAATTACAAATAATACTAAAATGACTTGGAAAATTAAGAAAATTTTTATAAACCTAATTAACCATCATAGGAATCCTAGAAAATTATAAAAACTTTATTTTATGTATTTTTAAACTAGTTAACTAATTATTATCCTATTTATTAATTAATATCTATTTAAACTATTTAAATTATGAAAACTATTAAATGAACAGTAAAAATTCTAGAAAAATTACTAAAATTATATTATGACTTATAGAAGCTAGTAAAAATATAAAATATAGGTGTTCCTATGTAAAAACTAATTATTCTAATTAAAACTTATTTATTGATTAATTACTAATAAAACTATTTTTAATTCTAATTAATACTAAAAGACAAAATTAAATTCTGAGAAAATTATTATAATTAATTTAATATATAAGGAAATTAATAAAAATATAAAAATACAGATTACTTAATAAAAATATAAAAATGAAAATTAAAATTAAATTGTATTAAATAGAAACTATCACTTAATTTTATATTTGTTTTTCTTGATTTTTATTTTACAAAACTATATTATACCTAAAAACAAGCAACTTTTGTAAAAACAATATTTTTGTAGCTTATTAATAAGCACTGTGGAAGCTTATTGCTTCCACAGTTGACTTTTGTTGACTGAAAAGGTAAATAAGCTCAAATGAGCTTATGTGGGACCCACTTTGGATATTTGTGGTTCTAATAAGATAGTTGGACTTGTCAAAGCTTAAGTTGGTTAAATAAGCTCAGTAGAAAAGCTGGTAAGCCACAATAAGCTAATCCAAAACTTAAATAGAACACAGAATAGGGACAGACTTTTGTAGCTTAATTAAGTGGGGTCCACAGGGATTCAAGTCAAACCAAAGGTCAATCCTAAGAGTCTACTAGGAGGGGGGTTCTATGGAACTGATCTTGAGGTCTGGGGCCCACTATGGTAGCCACAAACCACCACCAAAATAAATGGAAAATATAAGGTTAATAACTTCTATGCTGAACACTTCCATGCTCTGTACCAACACGAACCAGAGCTTAACTATTCTTCATAACTCTGCACCAATCCAAATATTTGACGCCTGTAGTAGACATATTTTTTAATAGTCCTGAACACTTCCATGCTGAAATTTGAAGTAAAAAAACCACGAAAATAAGTTAATATTGTCGAATTAGTGATTATGCTACAAACTTATTTTGTAAATATATACCTGAATAGACCCACGGTACCCGTCTAGAGATTTTGCTACGTGGAATGGAGTTTCTATGATAAATCATTATTCTTATATACAATATCTGAATATTACCCAATAAACAACATTGATAACACTGGTTTTCAAGCATATATGCTTACCATTGCCCCCAAAAACTGCCACAAAACTTTCCTTGAACTTCCTTCATATTAGAGAGTATAAGTAAGGGAGATAGTCGTACGTGTGAGTTTTTGCAGTTAGTATTGCTTTTACATAATGTTAAGCAGAACCACGAGCATGGTCAACATGTTCTACACATGAAATCCTATTGTAGATCTATTCATTACAAAACAAATTTAATACTAATATTAACTTAGACATAACCAATGTGTGGTGGTAGTTGATTAGTTTTAGGAAGAAACATACTTTGAGTGGGAATGCTGCTACATCACCTAATATACCAGGCATGTTGCTTCGAAACAGATCATCAATCTCCATACCGCCAACAGATGTATTTAAACCAACAACATTATCAAAGACTGACAGCAGGTTTTGCTCCAATACCAATAACAACCTGAAATGATTAAAAAGTGTCTTATAACCCATTATGAGTTTTTGCTCACACGTAAGTTCGCAAGAATGTCAAGTAAGCCAACAACATTATCAAAGACTGACAGCAGGTTTTGCTCCAATACCAATAACAACCTGAAAAGATTAAAAAGTGTCTTATAACCCATTATGAGTTTTTGCTCACACGTAAGTTCGCAAGAATGTTAAGTAAAATTACCAAATCTGCTTCAATGGTAGATCCATTTGCAAGCTTAACAACAATATTACCATGAGCACCAACTACCCAGATATTGATAAAGGCACTGTGTGAATAAAAAAATATGTGAAATAAAGATTATGCATGTGGGAGTTTGTATGTAGAGTAGGTGATGAGGCGAAAAGTGTACCGCTTTTAAGGGGTCATTTAAGCCCGAATTCATGATTATTTGATCAATTATTGCCTTAAATCGTTCCTTTTGTCATTTTAGGTACTTTTGAGGAGAAATCTGGAAAAAAAAAAGCGTTTTAAACGTTTTTGGAGCATAAAAGTGAAGAAAACGACAAAGTCTCTAATTCCTTGCTGGGAACAGTACCTGACGATGTTAAAAATTAACACATGACGGCGTCAAGAGTGATAAAAGAGGTGGAAGTGGATATTATAACATGACGGCCCAGAGTATTTTCAATGTAATTAGCCTGACGGTGTCACCAATGCCGTCAGGGTCAAAATACAAGTGACGACCCAGAGTATATTTCTATATGAAGGCGTCAAGATTGGATCTAGGCAATACGACTCTTAACTTGGCGGCGAGTTGACAGCGTCAGAAGTCAATACATGACGCCGTCAGGATGTTCTCCCGGCTTTGACTTCTTGACCATCTTCCACTCTCGTGCCCGTTCTTCCGGTTTTCGTGTGATTTTTCGTCAATTTCTTAAATATCTGTACCTGCATGTTCACAACATAGAAACAAGTGTTTTCTTGGCATTTGTTAGCTCAAATAGTCATTTTGGGTCGGTATTTGGCCATAAAATGGTGAGTGAATAAGCACTCACCAAAATCCCCCAAACTAAGGTATTGTCGTGTCCTCACGCAATGTGATCAATTCACGCTTTTGGGATAAATAATTTCAAAACTCTTTTTACTAACTTTGAAAAGTAGCAAGGAGGTTCGAAAGAATTAATAAAATCATTTATTCCCGAAAACGCTCCGTTTTCCAAAATTTTCCTTTTATTCCTTTATTCTACTTACACTTCTATTTTTGGACTTTTCTTACTTCATACTTGTGCCGGTTTGTTGAACTTTCATTATTATGCAATAATTTTTAGGGTCAACGAGTAGAAACACTTCTAATTAAGAAGTGACCATACAGATAAAAATTGTCATCCTTGATTTTTTACAAGTCCCCAAACTAAGCGTACAAACGAGATCACAACTTATCTACAAATTAGATGCTATCACTACTCATAAAAGTTACTTGTGGAAACTTCTTACTCCCATTTCCTAGGTTTTGTATCTCAATATTTTATTTTGTTGAGAAATGAATTGCTTCATATTTTCTCGTTTCAATAATTTTTAGTCCGATAGTGATACCTAAGTTAAAACGATAAGTAGTTATTCATTTTCTCTTAAGAACCACTGCAATAGAAATTCGGTCCACATCAAGGAATTTTGGGTACATACAATATCAGAAATATAAGTTGCGGAGTACTACACGTGCACCTCATGTGTCCAATTCAGAATCATCCACATGCACCTCACGCGCTAACAACTTATTTACATACATAAGCTCTTATTCGATACAACTTTCAACTTTCACTTTTGGCACTTTTCACTTTTTTCACTTTTCTCATATTTTTTCATACTTTTTACTTTTTTCTTTCTTTCTTCACTTTTTTCTCATACATCAATGGAAGCTTATTGGGTAGCTCCAAAACCACATAGATAATCAACTTTTGACTTTTGATTTTTTTTTCACTTTTTGCTCTTATTTTTTATGTTCCTTGATATGTACCCAACTTCTAAAGCAAAAATTCTCTTAAGAAAACAAAGAACTAAATATTATTCAAACCGAAATACCACTAATTAACCTAGAACATCTATTATATATTGATGACGTTTCTGATGGGAGTAAAAAGCCACAAGTACCTCTCATGAGCTCTAAAGAGAACCACTACTCCATGTTTAGCATCTAACTTCTAAATAAACTCTATCATTTCTCGCTCTTCGCAATTTAAGATTCCAAATAATGAAACCAGCGAATACTTAGCCGATAATCAGCCATGCATATATAAAGTCAGTTACGGAAACTTGCAAATTCTAGAAGAAGAATTCGCGTTTTCTAGCTCCTGATGTAAAAGACTAGCGAAAGCTTTTAAGCTGCGCATGTATAAAGTCAAGTACGGGAACTTGCGGATTCTTAAGAAAGAATTTGCATTTTATAGCTCCTTGTGTAAAAGACTAGCACAAGCTTATGTAATTATCATTGGTTAAGGGAACAAGCTAGGGCTCAACACACCCGGTCAAGTCAAAATATTTATTCCTACTCTCGCCAGCAAGAAAGTCAACAAGGTATCAAAACACTTATTCAAACTTTATTATATTTTTGTACGACTTTTTCAACTTTTTCTCATCATTTTTTTGTGCTTTTTCATCAAAAATTTTGAAATTTTCAATTTTTTCAATTTTTTTATTTTTGGTGGAAAAACGGAGTTGCAAGAGTGCACGACATGTGAAAATGCAAGGTCAAAATCGAATCGAAGATTCACCCTCCCCCAGACTAGAATGAAACATTGTCCTCAATGTTTTTACGGGTTAAGGTAATCCTAACAAAATTCTAGGCCGTTTATTAATTATGCCAAAGAAAACGTTAGTCGATAAGATTCACGGATATAGGATTTCCAAGTAGCACCGATGAATGAAACTCGAGCGGAGAGATGATAACGAGCACGAGAGTCATCATAAATTACGGACAATCCTAACAAACATCACAAACAACCACGGAACACAAGAGTAGAAGAGGCACCCCCTCCTCACGTTATTTGTTAGAAAATAGAAATTAAGAAGATGAAATTGGATAAGCATGGGTTGCCACCCACGAAGCGCTTTGTTTTTTATTTCCGAGTCACGTAGCTTGACTCGATCCCCGAAATTAATTCGTCCTTGGGGAAAATCCATGGAAAAATAATCTCACTCGGGCTTTCGTTCAAAATAGTTTGAAAAACATATGATTTAGTTGAAAATTCCATCCCGAAGAGATAACCGATGGTATTTTAATATTGAAAACTTTGAAAAACGATACCAGGGTCAAATACAACATCCTCACTCCCTACTGAGTGAAGGATAAGAGAAACCACACCAAATGTTACAAACGGTAAGAACGTCATGATAACAATCTTGAAAAACTCATCATTATCAAAAGAAAATTTCATAATTGGAAAATTATGAATTTTATCATTTGAACTCATTTTAAACTCTTTTCCGGGTGGGAGGGTTGGGATAAACTTTTCTTTAAAACTCTCATTTTTAAGAACTCCACCCGGATCATGATCAACTTCAAGATCAAAACTGAATCTTTCATATTCAGGTTCAGAAAACTTTTTAATTTCACATTCAGATTCATCAAAATGAAATGACTCAAACTCCAGAAGAGAGATAAAAGCATGAGAAGTGGTACTGCCACGACTCGTCTCTTCCGAGTGATCGAAATGAAAAGCTTCAAATGTCGGATCAGAAAAATCAGGACGATAAGTGGGATTGCCACTTATTTCCTCAGTCGTATCGAAGGTAAAACTCTCAAAGTCTGGTAAAAATTCCTCGAGCTCGTACTCAAGAGGATCATCAATTATAAGCTCAATCTTCGTCTTAACTTTATCCGGAGGGATTAACAGTTCTTCGTTCAACAAATTATCAAGAAAAATAATATCCCCCTCCGAATCAAAATAAGATTCGTCAGTCTCAGAAATCGGAATCGTTTCAATTGCAAGAAATTCATCGACCTCTTCCCAAAGAGAATCATAATCCTTAATCGGAGGAAATGATGGGGAAGAGTCGGAGACGAAAGTTTTAACAAAATCATCAAAGGTATAATCACAAACATCGATGCTTTTGACGGAGTACTTCTTCAATTTCGAAGCATCGGCTTTAAAAATCATAATATCGTCATCATGTCGTAAAGTTAGAGTAAACTCAAAATGGTCTACTAGGGCTTTAGCGGTTCGTAAAAACGGTCGCCCTAGTATTAGAGGAACTCTCGGATCAGCTTCAAAATTGACAACAACGAAATCTGCCGGAAAAGTACACAAATTCACACGAACAAAAACGTCCTCAGCAATTCCAACTGGATGAGTGATCGATCGATTAGCAAGCTCCAAAGTCATTCTCGTCGGTTTAAGAGCCCCCATTCCAAGTTGTTCATAGATCGATAATGGCATGAGATTAATACTCGCACCCGAATCGACCAAGGCGTTGCAGACGTCTTGATCTTTCAATGAGCAAGGAATGAGAAACTTTCCCGAGTCACCAAGCTTTTCGGGAAGCTTCTTGAGAAGAATCGCGGAACATTGAGCATTTATCGGCGTTTCGGCTAATTCAAGCAATTTCTCTTTATTACTTATGAGGTTTTTAAACATTGAAGCAAATTTCGGCATGTACACAAGAGCATCCATAAAACTTATATCAAAGTGCAATTTTTGAAAAATATCCAGAAATTTTTCCATTTGTTTTTTAGACTTTGCACGGAGCTCTTCATCGTTAAATCGTGATGGATATGGCAATTTAGACTTGTATTTCACATTATTCTCAAAAACGACTTTTTCTTTTGACTTTTGGACAACCGGAGGTTGGACGTTTTCAGCTCCTCCATTATTAATAGGAGGAACCGGGTCTTTTGTCGCCTCGGTCTCACAGTCTACTACCTTAGGCGGATACGAAGAAGAAGAGGTAGTAGGAGCTGTGGGTCCATCATATTGAGCACCACTGCGAGTTATGATCGCCTTAACTTCGCCTCTCGGGTTTGCGATCGTGTTGCTTGGCAAAGAAGTAATACCTGAACCCGAGGGTCGATCATTTAAACGCTTGTTGAGATCATTGATTTGAGTTGCGAATAATTTCGTTGTTTCATCTTGTTTAGCAATTAAAGCTTGTTGACCTTGAATCAATTGTTTAATCAACTCTTCCGTGGGCGACGGATTTGGAATAGCAGCTTGATTTTGATTATTAAAACTTTGCCTACGGTATTGAAAATTGCCATTGTTTTGATTTCCATGATTATTATTCTGAAAATTCCCATTGTTTTGAAAATTATTCCCTTGAGGCGGGCCTTGGTGGTAATTTCCCCGATTTTGATTTTGAAAATTCTGATTTTGTCCTTGAAAACCATTATTTCCACGGTTGTGATTTTGATTGTTATTGAACTGATGATTACGGTTTTGCACATTTTTATTCTGATTCACTTGATTTGGTTGATCAAACCTGGGTGGTCCAAGGTAATTGCTAGAACGGTAGCTGAGGAGATTACGGTCTCCTTGAGGTTGTGGGTAACCGTTGCCACCCATATTCGCAGCATACACGTTCGCTTGAGCAAAGCCACCGGAGGCTGGGCATTCAAGGTATGAATGTGGACCACCACAAGTTTCACAAACGATATTGACCATATTAACTTGTGTGTTTTTTACTTGATTCGGCATCATTTGGTACATTCTTAGCATAGCCGTCGACAAATCGTCAAGTTTTTTATTCAAGACGGCTAGCTCGGGATTAGATGAAGAAGAGTTTAGAGTCGCAGTCAATCTTATTGGCTCATTCCTCTCGGCTGAGGAATCCCAATAGTTGTAATGGGCTGTCATATTCTCGATTAGCTCGTAGCAATCCTCAGGACGACGTTTCATGAAAGTACCACCAGCTGCAGCATTGATCGTGTCCCTATGTCGTAAAGTCAATCCATTATAAAACGTATCAATTATTGTGACGAGAAGCATATTATGATTTGGACAACGATCAATGGCAAGCTTGTAAAGCTCCCAAGCCTCAAACAAAGACTCATCGGGGAGTTGTCGAAAATTGCTAATATCATTCCTCAATTTCGTCACCATCGATGGTGGAAAATACTTCGCCAGGAACTTGGAAACCATTTCATTGAAAGTATGAATTGAGTTCCTGGGAAGGTGATCAAACCACGCGGTGGCATGATGCGTAAGAGAATAGGGGAAGAGAGAGAGATGGAGGGCGTCATCGGAGACCCCGTTTTGCTTTATATTTTGGGTGACGGTTAGAAACTTATCGAGATGCTTATTTGCATCGTCACCCGGTAGTCCGTGAAATTGGCACGAATTTTGAACTTGTTGTATCATGTGGTGCTTAAGTCCAAAATCCGTAGCCTCAATATTTAGAGGGGCAATCGGGCCACCTCTACCATGCATCGTGGGTTGGCACAGCTCCTCCATCGTTCGGAGATCAGGAGCCGGCATGTGTTGGTTTTCATCACCACCCACCGGAGGGTGTTGATTATTCATATCCATTTCCTCAACGTTAAGGAAATGGACACGGTGTGTGTGTCGTATTACCCTTTCGGGATTTGACAAAGGTGATATAAGACTCTCAAAAGAAGAGCGGGTGTGCATACACCAAAAGCAAAATTATAAAGAAAAGAAAAAGAAAAAGGAAAATCTTTTTGTTTTTTATATTTTTCACAAAAACTTTTTATTTCTTTTGTTTTTCTTTTCTTAAAACGTAATGTTAATCGAAAACCGTTTCTTTCAAAACCACGCGCGACGGGACGGGAGAGAAGAATGGATCTCTCTTCAGCTAGCAATTTAATGTCTTAGCTATCCATATTTCCCGCTTATTCGGTTGTAGTAATTGAAATAGTCCGATAAACAACTAAATTACGTTTTCGTTATATTGTGAGACTTTTTTTTTGTTTACAACGCCCTTTCTTTCGATCGAGTTGAGGCTGTAACTTTTATTATTATTATTTTTTTTTTGTATTTTGTAAACACTTTAGGAAAAGTGTTTTGAATTTTTCAATTTTTATAGAAATTTATATACAAAGTAGAGGAAGGCTTAACAAAACACGATTTTTCAAAAAGATATTCA
This sequence comes from Artemisia argyi, assembly GCA_030686995.1. Classification (NCBI taxonomy): domain Eukaryota; kingdom Viridiplantae; phylum Streptophyta; class Magnoliopsida; order Asterales; family Asteraceae; genus Artemisia; species Artemisia argyi. The sequence goes on along the minus strand of CM060698.1, from coordinate 76,561,857 downwards.
AAAATTCACTTCGGCCTTCCCCGGCAGCGGCGCCAAAAATTGATTCGTCGTGAAAACCAATTATATAATATATAGTATAGTATATCGAAGTGATCCGCGTAAAATACGGATCACCCGAGTCGTTTCCCAACGAAGGCGAATGGAATCGAGAATATCGATTCGTGAAATCATGAATTGAAAAGTGAGAAAGTGAAAAATAGCAATCAATATATTCAAATAATCACAAACAACTATGTAATATGCAAATAGTACAAGCTAATTATGCACCAAAGTGAAAAACGTAAAAACAGAAACGCAACCGCAAAATTTAAAACGTAACGTATATCGAAAAATGATCCTACGAACTTAAAAATATTTTCTAAAAATCTTAAACTAATAAAAAGAATTTTAAGAAAAAGAAAAGTATTTTTTTTGGCTTTTTATTTATTTTCTATGATTTATTTTCTATTTATTGAATTAAAAAGTAATTAAAAATAAAGGAAAATGTAAAAAATAATGGGAAAATTATAAAATCTAATCTAAAAATTCTAAAATATTATAAAAGAATTATCTAAAATATTTTTGTATTTTTTTAGAGCTTTTTCTAATTTTTTATGGATTTTTGCTATTTAAAAAGTATTTAAAATGAGTAAAATCAAAGAAATATTAAGAAAAATATCAAAACAACTTGGAAAAATCTGGAAAAATTCCGGAAATTCTAAAATAATAAAATTGAAAAGCTGAACTGCTTATTCTATGAAAACTGCTTATCACAAGTGCTTAATAATAAGCACTTGTGAATTAAGCTAATTGAAACTTGACACTAAGACTAAATATGATGCAATAAGCTCATAAGTGACAGATAATGATCAAATACAAGCTCAGATACAACAGATGACCAAAAAACTATGCAATAAGCTCAATATGTTAAACAGATATGAAACAAATTAGACCAGAAGTAATCTGATCAACCACAACACTAATACCACTAAAATAAAACTCATAATTAATCACAAATTACAGATACAAGAACAAGAACAATATAGCAGGCCTAAGTGTCAAAACAGTTCCCTGTCCCAACACTGTTTATTAACAGATGCAAATAGTATTTCAAATAAGCTCAAAATAACCAGCTCTAGGGGACAAAAGCACAACTGATAAACAGAGAAACAATTTAAAACTACTATAAGACCAAAAACTTATGAATGCTAATCTAGAATTAAACAAGCTCAGCAGCTATGACACTATAATGCAATGCAACAGTTGACTAAAAAGAAGCTTTTATTAGGATGACTTAATCTAAATTCAATTCATCAAAGCTACTTCTAATAGTAATAATAAGCTAGTTTACAATTGGATAAAACTATTGTGACTTATAAGGCAACTACTGCTACAATTTTACTAACTGCTTTCAATTTAGACTAACTGTTAAGCTAATTTCTAAACTAACTTGACTATTTAAATGAATGACTAGCAGTTTTTAAAACTCAAACCAATATCTCTACTCTAATATGACCTGTATATGCTCAAATAACAGCAATCAATCATCATCAACTCTCAGTAATAAACAGATCCAAACACTCCCTTGGTATGACAGATGCACTATTGAAACTGTTACAGACTCCACAAATCTCACATCCACAACACTATACAACTAATTATCTCTATATTATACTCTATGAGCAATCAATATTCACTGATTCAATCAGAGAATAACAGTCTCAGATCTAACTCAAATATGAAGCACAGTCACACAGATTGATCTAATTATCAACAATATATCTCAACTACACTAACAACTAATTATGAATCAGAAAACTTAATCACAACCAAATCTGCTACTACAATCTCAAATAAAACAATAACTACAACTTATTTCAGCAAGCTAAATCAATTAATCAGTAACTAAATCATTACACTAAAATCTACTCAGATGCAATAGAATAGTACTGAAATCAAAAGGTTACCAAACAAATCTCCCTCAGCAAGAACAGAGGGAGTTCACAGAAGCCTATCTCTAGGATAGGCAGGTTCTTCCTTAGCTAACCAAGCTTATCCAATTACACCACAACCACCACTTGTTCACCTTCTTTTGAATGAAACAGTACCAAGTAAACCACAAGCTATCAAAGCTTGTATATACTATATATAAGATGAATTCAGCTTATTGAAGATCTAAATCACTGATTTGAAATATTTTTTTATTTTATTTTTTATAATTTTCTGAATTTTTTTATTATTTTGTTTATTTGAAATCTTATTGAATGTATTAAAAAGAGAAGTTGATTAAGCTACTTTGAAAACAATTAGAATTTCTTAATAGAAAATAATCTGAGATTAAGTTATAATAAGCTAGTTATAAGCTAACTTGAAAACAGAATAAGCAATAATAAGATGAATGATAAGCTGAGATTAAAGGAAATAGAACTTTTATTTAAATTCAAAAGAAAAATTACAATTACTAAACTAGATTACATAAGCTGAATATATTTTGACAGAGTTTTGTTACACTAAAAACCTACACACTAATGAGCTGAAATAGAGACCTATTTATAGGAGGAGTGAAGGGTAGAGGTCTCATTGCCAGGTTGGCGATCCACACCTCTCTTGTGCTTCTTCAGTCCATCTTATAACCCTTGGATACGTTTTGTGTTACTTTGATCAATCAATAGCCCTTGGATCAGGATTTAAGACGTGGCCTCACCAATCCAACTCTGACACCTGTCCCCAATCGTGTGCTTATTCTTTGTCCTTGTCAGAGTTTCTAGAAGCTGAATCCAATGCCCAAAGAATGATGTGGTGCAGCCAATAGTAAGCAGCCAAGTGTCCTTCTTAGCTCAATATTTTTCTCTGACATGTGCACAGACACGTGATACCTTCTAGAAATACCAATGATAGGTTTATTGATGGTTAATTGGTGTGGTGTGATGATTTGAGCTTGATTGGTATTCTAGGGTTCATGGTGTGTTAGGGAGTTCTGGGTATTGGGGAAAAATTGGGGAAAAGGGCGTGTTTGGTTTTTTTATTGTAACATTTGACCGGATTATATGAACCTTTGACCCTATTGACCGAAATTATGGGATGGGCTTGGGTTATTGTATTTGGGCTATAAGAATTTTTGGACCAGGCTTGTTTGATAAATAAATTTTAACCTTGAAACTTATAAGGACCAAAAATTTAAAATCCAAAATATCAAGGACTAATTTTGTAAACTTCCAAACTTCCAAGGGTTGAACTTGACTTTTCTTCAAAAGTAATATCCAAGGACTATTTCTGTCAAATCTGAATAGATGAAGGACTGAAGTTGATTTGAAAATCCCGGCTTTGACTTCTTGACCGTCTTCCACTCTCGTGCCCGTTCATCCGGTTTTCGTGTGATTTTTCGTCAATTTCTTAAATATCCGTACCTGCATGTTCACAACATAGAAACAAGTGTTTTCTTGGCATTTGTTAGCTCAAATAGTCATTTTGGGTCGGTATTTGGCCATAAAATGATGAGTGAATAAGCACTCACCATCTGTCTATATACATTTTTCCAATTTTTCATTGTAAAGTGTGGAACAAGTTGTGAAACATTAAAACGTAAACCCTGGGTCGAATTTTCTGCTTATTGAAGGGGTTTCAGACCCTTCTTTCTTCCATGTTTGAATAAAGATAAGTCTTCCAATAATCATTCAATATGTCTATGTATTGTTTGATTCTATCTTATGCTTTTCTTTCTTTTAACATGTTAGGCTAGGTTTTTATTGTGTTTGCTTAAATGTAGTAAAACCTAGATGTTGATTATTGGTTGATTGTTTGTTTATAATTGTTACGGATGATTGTATTCGATGATAGGCTTAAGAAAACTGGCAGACTTCCATTGGTAACTTGCTTGAACGTCTTAAGAAACATGATTGGAGGTGTACTTCGATTTTTGGTTGTATTTAATGCATAAGTGAATTCTAATGATCTCATGTTAGGAGCTTTTAGTCGGCTCGACATAGGAGTGAAGTAGGATCTTATAGAGTTAGGGAATATTATACACGGCCCTACGACTAGTATTAAGGAATATAACCCGTCATCCATGCAATTGTAACAAGCTAATCAACCGGTAAAAGATATCTAGGGAGTAATGAAATCTAAGTAAACACATATTTTCTCATTATTGTTTCCACCACATTAGTTTAATTTCATTTATTTTATTTCATTTTGATTGCATCTTTAGTTAATTGGGTTAGTTGGCTAGCAACTAATTCCGCCCACTCCTTCAAAACCCGAGATTTTACTTGCTTTCATAAAATATAAAAAAATACAAAAAGAATCATCCCTCACCTCTAGACCTAGTTTAGTAGGCTTTCTAATCCTAGCGACACTATTCCTGAGTTAAACGATCAATCCCCCGGTACTTGTCACTATACTATACTACAACGATTAGGTACACTGCCTGGCGGGGATTGCAAGCTTCTCAAGATCCCTTGAGAGGTAAAACCTGTTGTGAGGGCGCAATCCCGCGTATCAGTAGGCTGCAAGTGAAAGTGCGGAGAACCTCGACAAACTTAACACCATTCTCTTGGTATAGTTCTTCATATTTTTTGGGCCTATAAAGAAGTAAACGACCTTGGAAGAAGATGATCTTCTGGAAATATGACCTATTATTGAATATTTGATGAGATCAAATAAGTACATATTATTGACATCATTATCCTATTTAATTGACTTGTTTTATATTGTTTTGTATGAGAATCGATACTTATTTGTTCACTTTAGTAATTCTCAGGTAAAAACAAGCAATTGGTGAAAGTTGATGATTTTGGACGAATTATGGAGCTAAATGATCAAGATTGGAAAAGTCTAGTGAAATCCAGGAGATGCGCCGTATCATTCTCAACAGATAAGCCGTAACATCATACTTAGATGAATTCAAAGACCATTGCCTGACTTTGAAGAATGCGCTGCATCTAATTATAACATGCGCCGCATATGAAACTTTGGTCAACGAAGGATAACCAATTTGTTCTACTCCAAATATGCCGCATCTCATTTACAACATGCGGCGTATCAGCTAAAAACTTCACCAGATACTATCCAAGACGTTAAAGGACATGCGCCGCATAGAGAAACAAATTACGCCGCATCTAAAGGCGGTGTACGAATATTCCAGAATATAATAATCTTGGACCCTACACGAAGTTAAGTAGATGCGCCGCATCTATCATCAAGATGCGCCGCATCGATCCCTCAGACAGAAGCTATAAATACCCCAAGACAGATACGAATTTGGTGTGCAACAAAACCCTAAGGAGACGAATTCAGTCAAAGAAGCATCACAAGATACGCCCCAAACAGAGATCTTAGAGCCGTAAGAAGGTCCTGCATGTGTATAATTCATTAAGTAGTTTTGTTTTATTGTATTAGTAAGCTTTAATCTATCAGGATTGATGGGCTTGTGGCCACCATACTGCTCCCCTTAAAATTGCTTTCCCATCGATTAAAGTTTATATGATGTGTTTTTGGTGATTTGTATTTGTGCAATGATAACCTCTGTGTTTAGTTGGGTCTTTTGGGATACCATACCTGTTCCTCGCCTACTTATCTAGCGTCTAGATGGTAGGATAAACATAAGTTGTAACACCCCAACCCGTATAAGGGTCTAAAGTGTAACATTATGGTGTCTATTCAGAACATAAAGCGCAAGCAGAAGACTTAGCTCAATGAATTACAAATCTTGAGACTAAAAGGACTAATGAAACAAATACAATCAAAATCAACTTCTAAAAGAAATGAAATAATAAATCTGAAATAAAATCCATGAATACTAAGGTAGGGTTGGTCCACTAAAAGCTCATACTTTCATCACTCAATCCCAGCCTCCAACTTGATACCTGCCGCAGGGAAAAGAAAATGCGGTTGAGCTAACGCTCAGTGAACAGATATAAACATATGAAAGGTAACTGAAAATAAACGAATAAACAAACAATCCAATGAGAACCTGCTAAGATACAATGTCATAAAGAATATGAAGGGTCATATGAAAATGGTAATTAAAGAATAGTCCAGAAATGGTAAAAGGGATAGTAACAAAATTTGCTCAGTACCAGAACAATCAATCAAACATTTCATATCACAATTCATTATACCATCAATTCATAAGTTGTACAAGGAGGGGAGACCTCTCAAGTACAAGAAGTGAAATGGAGTGCATGCCACGCACTACCAGTCACTAAGTCAATCAGTATCCAATCTTTCATTTAGCCTAGGATGCATCCATACACTCCCTACAAAACAGAATACATATGCAAGTACGAGACTCTACATACATATACAGAATGGCCATATGCACCATAATCATTAAAACAGAAGGGAACGCGGTGGATCAATCACACCTCCATAAAAAGTGTCATGCCATTGGTGCCTCAATGACATGGCCATGGTACCTTCATGACTAGATAATTCTTTAGGCAATGGGTCAATTCAAATGGTTCAAAACAAATGGATCTTAAAAATGGGATCATATCAGATGAATCATAACAAAAGAATCATATCAATAGTTCAAATCAAAGGGTTCATATCATAACAACGAATCAAAGTCAAGGAATACAAATCACAAGAAACCTTTACTGATAAGATGTAGAATATCTGTACCGATACGAAACAAACAATAACAATAGTACATAGAATCAGAACCCTTACTGAGAAAGGGTAGAATATCCGTACCAATACGAAATGCAAATGAAATTGTAGAACCGTAGAGGGGGTGAATACAGTTTCTTCGGCTTTTTGGATGTTTAGAAACTTTAAGCCAAAGAGAACTCCTAGTGGTTGTACAATAATCCAACAACCACCAACACAACCAAAGTATTTAAAGCAAGTAAAGAACACAACGATATATACTAGTTCGGGATGGGGGGTTTATACCATCCGTACGTCCAGTTGGAATCCGCGACTCCGATACTATTCACTAGTATAATCCTTTCGGTGGACTACAAACCGTTACAATTCACTCCACCGATATTCACCAATATCGATGCTCACAAAGAAGGAGTTACTCACCAACGGTATTCCGCCCTCGGAAACCACCCAAAGAATCTCACGATTCGACTTTACCTAAGATCACAAAGATCACTACCAAGACTTCCACCCGGAAGTATCAAACCCCAACTAGATCTCCAATGATCTCGGCTTGGTCACCAAGACACAAGACTTCCCTTACAAACAATTGAATGAATGAATGTTTGTTTATCAACCAAGTCCTAACCTAACCTAGAGACTCGATTGTAATAGAAAGGGTAAAGATAAGAACACCCTCGACACAATCACAAGAGTGGATTAGGTTCTTGTGATTCTTCCCTTGCAAAGATATGTGTTCTTTCAAAGATGTTAGTGTGAAAATCAAGAACACAAGATTAGGGATAGAGAGATTGAGAGATTTGAGAGTGTTTAGAGAGAAAGAATCTAGAGAGAAAGAATAATGGCAAGGGGTGAGGAATACAATAGCCAAGGGTGGTATTTATAGGCCAAGAACCCAAGCTTGGGAATTTTTACAGAGGTCGGCGCGTCACCCGCGCGTCAACGCGCAGGCAGCGTGCCAGGCGTCTGTAATTTTTCCCCAAGTGTTGGGCGTTTGGATCTTGTAAATACCTATCCTTGCTAAACCCCCAATTGTACTTCACACTAAACCTTAACATTAATCATTCCAAGGTTTACCAACTCAAATAGCCTATTTGGAAATCATTTATGAAGTGCTTAAAGAGAAACCAAATTACCAAGGGTTTAAAGTGTAGATTGGGTAATTTGGAAGGGGTAGAAGTGTATCTCCTCATATGGCATAGAAAAGAGAGAAAGAATATGCCAAGGAATATTCCAATGCTTGGGGGAAAGAATGTGATGGAGGGTTGAGATGAAATGGTTTGAATTGGATGGCTAGGATCAAAGGGAGCGTCCCTTGGTTTTCAAATAATTTGGCATGTGGAGAAATGTGGATGGATGAGATGATCTCATTAGAAATGGATGGCTAAGATCAAGTATGCCTAGGTTAGGGTTGAAGAGGATATTCCAAGGAATATGCTTTGCTTGGGGGAAAAAGAGAAATGGAGGGTTGAGATGGTTTCATTTGAAATGGATGGATGAGATCAACACCATGTGGTGATATAGAGATGAGGGGTTGGATAGATGGTTGTGATGTGTTGTAATTTGAAATCAATGGCTAGGATGAGAGGAGCCATATTAGGGTTTCCAACAATTGGCATGTGTTGAAAATGAAGGGTTGGGATGTGTTCTAAGGGAATGGATGGTTAGGATGTAGTGTGTAAGGGAATATGTAAGGGTGTAAGAGATTGTGTAAGAGAATATTTGATTTGGATATGATTGGTTTTGTTTTTTTTATAAATGGGATTAAGAGAGGATTAAGGGATAATCTAATTGTCATTAAGAAGAAAAGGTTTAGACAATTAAGATTATAAGTTGAGAAAATCATAGGTTACTTATAAGTTCAGGTAACACAACGTCGAGAATCCATAGTTTCATATCTCATGACTTTCCATGACTCGACGTTCTCAACTAATACCTTGGTTCAAACAAGTTAAGTGCTTTGCCTTGATGTAAAGCATAACCCAAGTGGGAAAGGATGCGTTTACGCAAAGTGACCTTTGACTTAGTTTGACCAATAAGGGAGTAAACCCGTTACGTAATTAGAGAAGACGTAAGCACGGGATATGAGCATATGGATGCTTCAACACGATGTTACGTGAAATATACAAGCTCCCTAAGTTTATAATAGCCTTGGCTAGAGGCGGTAGTTAGAAAACATGAGTTGGCATTTTCCCGTAAATGGGTGTTCTAAAAATAGGATATCTCAAATCTCAAAACTCGTTTCGAGTGTTCCCAATTAAGCACAAAACATATTCATACCTGTATTGAAAAATCCACATTTGTCGGGTAAGGGGAAAGCCGACTTTCAAAATTCGCCCGGAACCATACAGACTCCTGGCGCGTCACCCGCGTGTTGACGCGCGGGCAGCGCACCAGGAGCAGACATTGGCTCCGGCGATTTTGAGCTAACGTTTGTTATTTTATGTGTTTCGATGGTTTATTTGTCATCATTGAAACATAAAGAGATCTTGATCATGTTGCCTCAACAATCTCCCCCTTTTTGATGATGACAAACAAAAACCGAAAGCAAATAAAATTACCAAACTTAGCGAAGACAAAGCGCGCCTTTGGTGTAGCTTGCATCTTGACCTTTGCCTTGTAATTTGGTGAAGCCTTTAACATTACTTGAATGGTCTTCACGCATCTTGCTTTCTTTGATCTTGCTTTCTTTCTCCCCCTTTTGTCGAATAAAAAAGGTGGGACCGAATGTGCTCCCCCTTGAACATAGCTCCCCCTAGATCGTTGCTCCCCCTAGATCGTTGCTCCCCCTTGTTTCAAGGCGGGGATCCATGGGTCAAGAGCCTCATCTTTGTGGTGGCCTAGCTACACATAGAAATCACAACATGCAACCAACAAAGAAATCCTCACATGTGAAAGTTTCAAAATGGGTTAGGTTACCATTTGGAGACTTGCAACATGGGTTAGTCCATAATAATATGACAAGTTATATAAGTTCCAAAAGATTGCATTTCATTCCAAGCATACATGAACAAAATATGCTACACATTTTATTATACAAGAATTATCCTAGTACTTTATCTAAAAGCACTATACTAGTACTTGATGACAACATAAAGATGTGATGTCTAGATTCCTAGGTTTGTGCCTAGGTTGAACTCTTCTTTCATTATCTTCCCTTTCCCATTCTCCTTATCATCTTCCAACTTCCTATTCATTTTGGACATAGTGGCAAGCAATTCCATGATTCCTTCATGGATGGACAAGAGCATTACCCTAAACTTAATCCTTGATTCTTTGAGAGCATTGACCATATGTGCGTTGTTTTCACAACAAATGGAGTACTCATCTTCACACAACCTTGGACTTAATGGTTCCTTGATTAAGTCCCACACTTCACTTTCCGCAAATGTCCTTAACTCATATTCAAACTTAATCCTATCATCACCTTCCTTCTTCATCACATCCTTGAATGACCTTTTCAATCTCTTAGAGCTCTCCGGGTATTGATTACCTTGATTATTGTTAACGGAACCTTCCGAATGAGATATGATTCCTATTGTGAGTGTTATTTTCTAAAGTGTGATGGAGGAAGTTGTCTGTTCTAAGAAAAGTCTCTAGAGATTTAAAAGAGGATGAAGATGTGAAAAAGGGAGTTATTATCCAATGGTTAATACAAAAGGTTACATGATTATTTGTGAAAAGCAGGAGTTTGGTGGAGCATAATTAAAGACTTGTACTAAAGATTCTTCCACCATTTCCTATTTATCATTTATATCCTCATCATCTTCTAGTAATCTCATTCCCAATCCTAATCTTAAATAATTGAATTGATCTTTATCTAAGGGTTTTGCTAGGATCTTAGAGATGTTGTCACCACAAGGAATTTTCTCTATGGTGATATGGTTCTTAGTGATGTTGTCTTTTAGAAAGTGATGTTTAATTTCAATGTGTTTCGTGCGAGGGTAATCAATTGGACTTGAATTTAGATTGATAGAGCACGTATCGTCACATAGTATAGGTACTTTGTTTAATATGACGTTATAATCAACAAACACTTGCTTCATCCATAACGCTTGTTGGCAAGCCCTTCCTGCCGCAACGTAATCGAATTCCGTTATGGAGTTGGCGAAAGAAGTTTGTTTCTTAGAAAACCATGATGTTAAACAAGCACCTACAAATGTGCATATTCCACTAGTGCTTTTCATATCAACTATATCTCCCGCATGATCCGAATTGGCATAAACCAATACTTTTACCCCTGAATCCTTTGGATACCAAAGACCTAGATGTTGAGTTCCCTTAACATACCTAAATATCCTTTTAACGGCCTCTAAGTGGGAGATTTTGGGATTTTCTTGAAACCTAGCGCAAAGGCAAACACTAAACATTATATCGGGCCTACTTGCCGTTAGATAAAGCAAGCTTCCTATCATACCCCTATACTTAGTACTATCAATGGATTTGTTGTCATTGTCTAGGGTGAGAACTCTTTTTCTAGAGATAGGGGTTTTTGTAGCCTTAGAATTTTCCAAGCCAAACTTCTTAAGCATTTCACCAATATACTTAGATTGATTGAAAAATATCTCATCACTTAATTGCTTGATTTGTAATCCTAGAAAGAAACTAAGTTCACCCATCATGCTCATTTCGAACTCATTATGCATTAAGTTTGCAAATTCATCGCAAAGCGATTGGCATGTTGACCCAAAAATGATATCATCTACATATATTTGAATAATAATAAGATGTTGTTCTTTTGTTTTAGTGAACAAAGTATTATCTACCATACCCATTTTGTACTCATTAAGCAAGGGAAAAGATTGTAACCTATCATACCAAGCTTTAGGAGCTTATTTAAGTCCATACAAAGCCTTTTTGAGCTTATAAACATGATTAGGTTTTTGAAAATCAATAAAACTGGGAGGTTGTGCAACATACACTTCCTCTTCGATGACTCCGTTTAAAAATGCACTTTTCACATCCATTTGAAAAAGTTTAAAATTATGACTACAAGCATAAGCAATCAGAATTCTTATAGATTCTAATCGGGCAACGGGTGCGTATGTTTCATCATAATCAATACCTTCTTGTTGGTTATAACCTTGAGCTACTAGTCTAGCCTTGTTCCTACATACTACACCATTTTCGTCAAGTTTATTTTTAAAGACCCACTTGGTTCCTATAATAGTGTAACCACTAGGACATGGGACTAAGATCCATACATCGTTTCTTAAGAATTGATCTAGTTCTTCTTGCATTGCCATGACCCAATTTTCATTTTTTATGGCTTCCTTAATGTTCTTAGGTTCTATGGTTGATACAAATGCAAAGTCATTGCTTTTGTCTTGGGCATGTGATTTAAGGGTTCTTTCATCTAATTCTCCTATGACTTGATCTATGGGATGATCTCTTATTTCCTTAATATTTTTCACTCTAGGTAGTATTTCCTCTAGATCGTTATTAGATAATTCAATCTTATTTTGACATGCATCTTCTTCTAAGATGTCATCATCAACTAAAGGCAATGTTCTAGATTTTGGGGGAGTTTCATCAAAGATTACATTATATGATTCTTTAACTTTTAAGGTTTCCTTATTTAGCACAATGTAGGCCCTTGATGTTAGTGAATAACCTAGAAAGATCCCATTGTAATTACTAGTATTGTTAGAGTTTTCTAATGAGTTGAAGATTAAGCATTTACAACCAAAAACTCTAAAGTATTCTAGGGATGGTCTTTTACCTCTAAGAATCTCATAAGGTGTTTTATTAATGATTTTTCTAATCAAGACCCTATTAAGTATGTAAGATGCGGTTTGTACGGCATGACACCAAAACTTTTGAGGTATGGATTGTTCATTTAACATAGTGCAACTCATTTCTTGTTACGTCCAGTTCTTCCTTTCCACAACTCCATTAGATTGAGGAGTGCGAGGAGCCGAGAAGTTATGAGATATACCATGTTTATCACAAAAGACTCCAAATTGAATTTCATTATCAAATTCTCTACCATGATCCATTCGAATTGAAACAATTGAACATCCAAGTAGGTTTTGCAAATTTTTCCCTAAGGCTTTGAATTTATTAAATGCTTCATTTTTCATTTTTAAAAATAGTGTCCAAGTGAATCTTGAGTAGTCATCCACTATTACCAAAGTGTAGAAGTTTCCTCCATAACTTTGAATAGCAGATGGTCCAAACAAGTCCATATGTAATAGTTCTAAAACTTTTGATCTAGAAATCATGTTTATAAGCTTATGACTTGCATGGACTTGCTTACCTACTTTACATGCATCACAAAAATGATTATCAAATTTTTCTTTAGGTAATTTCCTAACTAATTCCTTAGATGCAATGTTGTGAATTAATCGCATGTTAGCATGACCTAATCTCCTATGCCATAAGTTTGAATTATCTACAATGGATGCAAGATTAATAGTGTGATTGCAAGACACATTACCTAGTTTTGTATCCTTCTCCTTAGGGATGATTTCGAGTAAGGTATGCATAACGTCAACATCATTACAAGGTTGAGATCTTGAAAGTTGCCTTTCCTTAGAGCATACCTAACATTTGAAGTGCATCTCAAAATTTTGGTACCCATTGTTTCTTGGGTCCGACATGGTTAGCACATAAAAAGCCCAAGTTGAAAACTCTTGGGTCTTGAAGGAATAAATACAATTGTTCAATTCCATATTTTGAAAGGGTAGACCAAGGATTGTTTTGAAAATATGTTTTGTTTTGAAATATGAATCTTTCATATCTTTGATCTAAAGAATATGGTCTCATGTTTGGGGTAGGTAGGAGAGGTCTTTGGTCAATTCTAGCATGAATATATTTAAGACCATTGTATGTACCAGGGTTGTAGTATGGTTTTGTGGTTTTTCTCCATACGATGGGTCTTTGATTATGTTGAGTATTTGCAAGAGGAACTTGAGTATTGATTGGTTTGATAAAACTTTTAGTTTGAATAATTCTTTCTCCCAGAATCCTGGCACGCTTCTGGCGCGTTGACGCGTCAACCAGCGCGTCGGATTCGGAGGATTTGAGAGCTTTATTTTCATTTACTTTCTCAAAATTTAGGGTTTTAGCTATATTTTTGGAAGTGGTTTTCTCGTTATTTGCAAATTCAAGACCTTCCTAATTTTGGGACGTTTCATTTAAATCATTTTCACTTTTTTTGAGTTTTGTAGCATTTAATGACTTTTGTTGAAGTTCTGAGACTTCTTCACTCAAAGAGACATCCTTAAGTGTAAGGTTTTCACAATTTTTACATGGTTCAACATTCTCATGTAGAGTGACAAGTCTCTTTATTTCAATTTCAAGTTCATTATTTTTGTGAAGAGCTTTAGAAAGTTCCTTTTGAAAAGAACGTTTTTCCTTCATAGTTAATTTTAATTTTCTAAATACTTCCTCATAGTTATTAAGTAATTCCTCATTCTCCACTTGCAATTCATTTATAAAAGAAGTTTTACTAGTAGTAGGGTAATGTTGTACCTCATGAGACTCAATTGCCATAAGACATGTTGCTTCCTTGCTTGCTTGATTGCCTTCTTCATCGTCACTTTATACAGCACCAACAAATGCTTTGTAATGTAGAGGATTTGGACAATCACTAATGAAGTGATCTTTTTCACCACAATTGAAGCATCCATTATCACGCTTTGAGCCTTGACCATTCTTGTTTCTACGATCATTAGTGCGGTTATCAAGCCGATTCCTTCGTTGAAACTTTCCACCTCTTCTAAAGAACTTTCTAAAATTCTTAGCCATGAGGTTGAATTCGTCATTGTTCATTTCTTCTTCATCACTTTCTTCAAGGCTACCACCAATGACACTTGTATGACTTTTAGTGACTTTAGATTTAAGTGCCAAATATTTCCCATTTTCCTTTTTGTTTTTGGTCACAACTTTGTCACTTTCAAGAATCATTTCATAAACTTTGAGATTCCCGATAAGTTCATCTAGAGTAAGCTCTGCCAAGTTCTTTGCTTCTTCAATAGCCGTAACATTAGGTCGCCACTTCACTGGAAGAGCACGAAGGAATTTTCTAACATGATTCTTGTTGTAAAAGCTCATATCCAATGACGTGAGGCTTGTGATAATAGCATTGAATCGTGTATAACCATTGTCAATGGTTTCTTCTTCCAAGATTACAAACTTCTCATATTGTTGAATGAGTAAGTCAATCTTGCAATCCTCAACTTGTGAGTTCCCTTGATGAGTGATGATGAGAGAATGCCAAATCTCCTTGGCAGTTTTGCACACATGGACTCTCTCGAACTCTCTTCGAGGTAGAGCAGTGTTGATCATCATCTTAGCCTCTTGATTTTTGACAATCTTCTTCTTCTCATCTTCTTTGAGTTCCGAATATGGCTTCTCAACCATCAACTTGGTTTCCGAATCAAGCATCATGAAAACAAAGTCTCCGTTTTGAATGACCTCCCACAAGTCAAGGTCCTAGGTAAACCAAACCCTTCAGTTTCTAGCAAAGGTGGTCTTTACATAGAACATCCCTCTACATAGTTCTCTTGAGCCATGGATCTATACTCTACTTTACCAAAAATCTTAGTTAGGATTTTAGATTTTTGGGAAAGAAGTTTTTGACTTAAAATGACTTCTCGGGAAGGCTTTAATGCTCAAAAACCTGAGTATACCGCTCTGATACCAATTGTAGAACTGTAGAGGGGGGGGGGGGGGGTTGAATACGGTTTCTTTGGCTTTTTGGATGCTTAGAAACTTTAAGCCAAAGAGAACTCCTAGTGGTTGTACAATAATCCAACAACCACCAACACAACCAAAGTATATAAAGTAAGTAAAGAACACAACGATATATACTGGTTCGGGATGGGGGGTTTATACCATCCGTACGTTCAGTTGCGAATCCGCGACTGCGATACTATTCACTAGTATAATCCTTTCGGTGGACTACAAACCGTTATAATTCACTCCACCGATATTCACCAATATCGATGCTCATAAAGAAGGAGTTACTCACCAATGGTATTCCGCCCTCGGAAACCACCCAAAGAATCTCACGATTCGACTTTACCTAAGATCACAAAGATCACTACCAAGACTTCCACCCGGAAGTATCAAACCCCAACTAGATCCCCAATGATCTAGGCTTGGTCACCAAGACACAAGACTTCCCTTACAAACAATTGAATGAATGAATGTTTGTTTATCAACCAAGTCCTAACCTAACCTAGAGACTCGATTGTAATAGAAAGGGTAAAGATAAGAACACCCTCGACACAATCACAAGAGTGGATTAGGTTCTTGTGATTCTTCCCTTGCAAAGATATGTGTTCTTTCAAAGATGTTAGTGTGAAAATCAAGAACACAAGATTAGAGATAGAGAGATTGAGAGATTTGAGAGTGTTTAGAGAGAAAGAATCTTGAGAGAAAGAATAATGGCAAGGAGTGAGGAATACAATAGCCAAGGGTGGTATTTATAGGCCAAGAACCCAAACTTGGGAATTTTTACTGAGGCGTCTGTAATTTTTTCCCAAGTGTTGGGTGTTTGGATCTTATAAATACCTATCCTTGCTAAACCCCCAATTGTACTTCACACTAAACCTTAACATTAATCATTCTAAGGTTTACCAACTCAAATAGCCAATTTGGAAATCATTTGTGAAGTGCTTAAAGAGAAACCAAGTTACCAAGGGTTTAAAGTGTAGATTGGGTAATTTGGAAGGGGTAGAAGTGTATCTCCTCATATGGCATAGATAAGAGAGAAAGAATATGCCAAAGAATATTCTAATTCTTGGGGGAAGAATGTGATGGAGGTTTGAGATGAAATGGTTTGAATTGGATGGATAGGATCAAAGGGAGCCTCTCTTGGTTTTCAAACAATTTGGCATGTGGAGAAATGTGGATGGATGAGATGATCTCATTAGAGATGGATGGCTAAGATCAAGTATGCCTAGGTTAGGGTTGAAGAGGATATTCCAAGGAATATGCTTTGCTTGGGGGGAAAGGAGAAATGGAGGGTTGAGATGGTTTCATTTGAAATGGATGGATGAGATCAACACCATGTGGTGATATAGAGATGAGGGGTTGGATGGATGGTTGTGATGTGTTGTAATTTGAAATCAATGGCTAGGATGAGAGGAGCCATATTAGGGTTTCCAACAATTGGCAAGTTTTGAAAATGAAGGGTTGGGATGTGTTGTAAGGGAATGGATGGTTAGGATGTAGTGTGTAAGGGAATATGTAAGGGTGTAAGAGATTGTGTAAGAGAATATTTGATTTGGATATGATTGGTTTTGTCTTTTGTATAAATGGGATTAAGAGAGGATTAAGGGATAATCTAATTGTCATTAAGAAGAAAAGGTTTAGACAATTAAGATTATAAGTTGAGAAAATCATAGGTTACTTATAAGTTCAAGTAACACAACGTCGAGAATCCATAGTTTCATATCTCATGACTTTCCATGACTCGACGTTCTCAACTAATACCTTGGTTCAAACAAGTTAAGTGCTTTGCCTTGATGTAAAGCATAACCCAAGTGGGAAAGGATGCATTTACGCAAAGTGACCTTTGACTTAGTTTGACCAATAAGGGAGTAAACCCGTTACGTAATTAGAGAAGACGTAAGCACGGGATATGAGCATATGGATGCTTCAACACGATGTTACGTGAATTATACAAGCTCCCTAAGTTTAGAATAGCCTTGGCTAGAGGCGGTAGTTAGAAAACATGAGTTGGCATTTTCCCATAAATGGGTGTTCTAAAAATAGGATATCTCAAATCTCAAAACTCGTTTCGAGTGTTCCCAATTAAGCACAAAACATATTCATACCTGTATTGGAAAATCCACATTTGTCGGGTAAGGGGAAAGCCGACTTTCAAAATTCGCCCGGAACCATACAGACTCCTGGCCCGTCACCCGCGCGTTGACGCGCTGGCAGCGCGCCAGGAGCAGACATTGGCTCCGGCGATTTTGAGCTAACGTTTGTTATTTTATGTGTTTCGATGGTTTATTTGTCATCATTGAAACATAAAGAGATCTTGATCATGTTGCCTCAACAGAAATAATGTCTAAAAGTAAGACTGAATATCCGTACCTTAATGCAAATGAATAGAAAGCAAACGAATGAATGAACACAAGGAACAATGTTACGTCTTCTTCAATGAATCTACACAGATTATGGTTCATATAATACTTATTAGTTACTTGGATTACTCGTATTAGGGTTTCATTCCATTTTTAGTATCTTACCACATTTAGTCAACTTAGGGTTTAACGATATCATTCAAGTCATTTAGGTTACGATCATTAATGATTAGGTCTAGGTTAATAAAACACATCAATTAGTATTAATTCACAAAGAACTAAGTTTCTTAACAATTTTATGATTTTAGTATACTTTTACCTTCATTTAACGAATTTTCAAACAATACCAGAATTCAAAATAAAAATTCACAAAAATTCTCACAGGAGCTTTAATCTCTTAAGAGTCTACTTGAATTTTCCCAGAATTTATGACCAAGTGTAAATACCCTTTCAAAAATCATTTACCAAAACAGGTCCAAAAAATGAACTGCAGAAACACCCTGAAAGTTTGCATTTGATAGACATACCAATACCTTTTTGAAAAATCCAAAAAAATGCCAAGAAGTCCCACATAATCCAAACATTACCCTTGTAAAAGGAGAGCTCCTAAATCAGTATGGTTTGAAAATGAAAAATAAAAAACTCTAACTGAATTTTAGACTCGATTACTCAGCTTTGACACTTAATCACATAAAAATAAAAAACATGACCAATAAAATTCCGATTCCCTTCAAACCAATTGGAAAACTTAACTAAGACATTAAACTAGGTTTACAAGTAAAGAACCAGTATTATACTCTTATAAAACTCAAGATATTGCGTTCACATATTCAGCCTTTAAAACTATTCCGTTCAAATACCTGTTTTAAACCATCATTAAACATGTTCTATTTATACAACGCACACGAGACCTATATATAACACAAGACCTTATTTAATTATCATATTAACACACATGTTTCCAGCCTTTGGTGATCACACACACATCATATCGAATTCAAACAACATGATACGAATATTTATAGGTCGATTAGGATAGGGTTTATAACAAATCGAATTGGAGTTATATCCATGATTTTATGTGACTTTCTTTTAGGTTTTTTAGTGTGTTTTCAAAACATAATTGTGTTGAATGGATTAAAGATCAAGATGAGGTTACCTTGAGATGGATCGAATGACGAAAAGAACAAGAACAGGTCTCACGAACAAACCCTAATCATGAACAACCAGCCACTATTACCCACGATCATGAACTCCCTTCTTGATCACACGAACACAGCAGTAGTATGGCTTTTTTTTAGAGAGAAAATAGTGTGTGTGTGTGTGTGTGTGTGTGTGTGTGTGTGTGTTTTGATACGTATGGAGGGAATGGGTCAAAGGGATGGAGCGTTTTCTCATCCGAATTCTTAGGAGGGAGCGTATATAACATAAGGAAGGTATTAAAGAATTTTAATGATATTGATTAGGAATTTTTAATGGGTCGGTTACAGAACTAAAAGGGGGTCGAATTTTGTAGACTTTTTAGGATTAGGAAAGTTAATTTTTGTAGTATTTATCAATTTATTATTTATATATATCATAAGTTATTTAATTATTTTGTATTTTAAAATGTAGGCATAATATATCAAAGGTATTATTTTGAATACTTATCAAATAGTTTTTAGGTATTTACATATTTGGCGCAACAATTTATAAAATTTCAAATTTATACCGAAATTTAGGTTTCTGAATTTTAGGGTTTTACATAAGTAATCATTAAGAGATTACTCGCCGATATTTAGGATCCAGCGAGACAGATTAGATTACAATACTAATCATATAAAACTAGCAATAAAGCAAGTGACAAGCTACTTAAACCATATGACAGGTCTTCTACGTGTCTTTATTATCTATATGTGTACGTGATTGCTCTTCACTGATTTGTTTTCATTAGTTTTACTTTTCTGTTTAATTCAAGTCAGTGCTAGTCTCTCAGGCTAAACCCCTTTTTATTAGATTAGATTGTCAAACTAACTTAGATATTAAAATACTGATCAAATCAACTAGATATTACGTTCCATTTTTAGTGTTCGACACTCTACTTACCACTATATACATATTGATTGGGTACACTGCTCGTCAAGTGTGTGTGTTAGTAATAAGTCAGCTAAATATAAATTTAAAACTTGATTAGGTAAAATTAACCTATGCTACACTGACATACCCAACGCATCAAGTTTTTGGCGCCGTTGCTGGGGAATGAATTGTTAATATCTGTTTATCTGATTAGTATATTAATTAGATTTTAACCGCTAACTTTGTTGTATATTAGTTTAGATTGCATTCATTGTATTTTCTTGCATATTTTATTTTCTTGTTTGTTTGTTTTCTTATTTTCTTTATTTTCTGTAATTTTTTGTTTTATTTATTTATTTTTCTTTTCTTTTCTGTATTACTGCAGTCTACTGTATTTTGTTGATCCAAACGATGCGGCGTATCTGATTTATCAGATACGGCGCATTGCGTTTTTTATTTTTATATACAGCGTTAACTTAAAAATTCGAAGTGCGGCGCATCTATCCCCTAGATACAACGTATTTTGTTTTTAATCGGAAAATTTTCAAAACCCTAACGAGATACGACTGATGCGTAGGGATTGCACCAGGCTTTACCTCTCGAGGGATCTCGAGAAGCTTGCAACCCCCACCAGGCAGTGTACCTGATCGATGTAGTATAGTATAGTGACAAGTACCGGGGGATTGATCGTTCAGCTAGGAATAGTGTCGCTAGGATTAGAAAACCTAAAGACTAGGTCTAGAGATGAGGGATGATTCTTTTTGTATTTTTATATTTTTATGGAAGCAAGTAAAAATCTCGGGTTTTAAGGAGTTTGGCGGAATTAATTGCTAGTCAACTAATCCAAAACTAAGATGCAATCAAATTAAAATACTAAAATGAAAATAAACTAAATTATACTAAAGTTGTGAGCAATATGTGGGAGAATTGTGTTTACTTAGATTTCACTACTCCCTAGATATCTTTTACACGTTAATTACTTGTTATAGTTGCGTGGATGACGGATTGTATTCCTTAATACCATTCATGGGGTGGCGTACTTACTTCCCCAATCCTATGAGCACCTACTTCACTCCTATGTCGAGCCGGCTAAGAAGCTCATAGCATGGGATCACTAGAATTTGCTCATGCATTAAATACAATCAATAAAACCTAGTACACATCGGTTCATGTTTCCTAAGACGTTCAAGCATGTTACACAATGGAGATCTGCCAGTTTTCTTAAGCCTAACATTGAAATCATTCATCCAATACAACCATAAACAAGTAATCAACATATAATTAACATCTAGGTTTCATTACATCTAAGCAAACACAAGATAGATCTAGCCTAGCACGTTGGAATCAAGACAAGTAAAAGATATATTCAAACAACACATAGACATATTGAATGAATTAAGAGAAGACTTATCTCAATTGAACATGAATGGAATTCAAGGGATGAAAACCCTTGAAAACACTATAAAATATGACCTAGGGTTTACAAAGTTCGGCCCTAGTTTTCTCCATACAAGTCCCTCTTTTATGAATGAAAAATAGAAAACTATATATAGAGTTTGATAGGTGACGGCGTCAAGAACAAATGTCTGACGCCGTCATCTCGCCGCCAAATAGTTTCTCGGACTGCCTAGATCTGGGTCTGACGCCGTCATGTATACCCCTTGTGCAGGCCGTCACCAAATTAACTCTTGACGCCCTTGTTGTGACGTCTTCAGGTTTGCACTGGGTCGTCATGGATTTAACTCTTGACGCCGTCAGGATCTTCCTCTTGACGCCGTCAAGTACTGTTCTCAGCATGGAAAATTAAGTCTTTGCCGTTTTCTTCACTTTTATGCTCCAAAAATGTCCGAATTGCTTCCTTTTCCAGAATTCACTCCCAAAGTACCTAAAATCACAAAAGAAACGATTTAGGGCAATATTTGATCAAATAATTTCAATTCCGGGCTTAAATGACCCCCTAAAAGTGGTTCATTTTTCGCCTCATCAACGACGCATCTGTTTCGACAGTTGCGGTGCATCTATTTATTTATTAAAAACAATTTTTCGAATTTATTAAACTAAGATACATCGCATCTATTTTTGCATATACGACGCATCGTTTTTCTGAATAAAAGTCAGATTTAATTTATAACGTAATAAGATACGGCGCATCCTACTTTTGGGATATGGCACATCGTTTGCAGACATCACCAACTTTTATTTTTAATAATCGCTTCCTTACTAATTACGATTATCTTCTATCGGGCAAATCCTACTGATTGACTTGCCTATCATGACAAGGATTATTATGGAAGATATCACCATGAGCGAGTACTTGACTATGGAGGGAATGGAGACCTTGAGATGCACAAGTTATCCGATTAAGATACTATGGACATTGGAGAATGACAATGATTGCGAAAATTATGAAATTAACTTAAAAAAGTTTCCAGCAATACGTATGGGCGATAAAAACTCAGAAAATTCAGAATGGGAAAATGGGAAACTCTATCCAATTTTGGATGAGACCTATGATGCTATTAATTGCAACTCACCACTTTTTGACGAATTGTTTGAATCAATATCTCACACTTCTGTGCATATATGCTCTATTAAGACTTATGAAATTGAAGAAGTTGATTTACTCACAATCGATGCTGTTCTATTTACTTGGTTTGGACTACTATTGAAGAAGATGAAGGCCTATGATAGAATCCAAATGATTGGTTTGGACTACTATTGAAGAAGAGGAAGGGAGATTTCGAATTGAATACATGAGAAATGATAATGTGGAGCATAAAGAGGAAAAGTTCGAGACTTCAAAATCTTCTTATATGACATTCTACGGATTAGACAAAAGTGATCTTGACGAAGAAAGGATGTATGCTGAGACTGAAATCTTGTTCAATAAGAAGTTGGTAAGATTAATGGATATTTCTTTGGAGGATTGGCTGAAGCTTAAATATGGTGATCCGAAATATGCTCCGACACCCGAAGTTAAACACGTAATAACGACATGGTTGTTACGTAGCTTTAAAAAACAATTCAATGAATTTATGGAAATTAGGAAAAGAATGCTAAGTGACACGAGCTTTGATGTCAATTACGACCCTAATGATGATGATTTTTCGGATTGGTTAGCTAGTAAATTCAACAACCATAAAACCATGGATCGCGCCACTAAAAATGTACTTTAGGTCTATTGGATGAGAGGAGAAGATGAAGAAACGGAAACGGAAAATGAATTGTTATTTGATGGCTCTACTTTAACGGATAATATGGAAGAATTGTTTAGCATTGACATCGACGCGTTTGACTACGAAACACCATTATGTAAACAATTCAAGGAATTCAACTATCTTCTTCAAATCGATATTGGTGTACTCACGGAAGACAAACCTCGATTCATGAACGATGAGTATTTGAAGAATACATGGTATTATGAATGGAACAATCAGGTACCGTGGGTGGATAATGAGCCTTGGCTTGAATATGAAACTTGGGACCAACTACCTCACAATATAATCCATACATGTCAACCATTTCGATTCAAAGATGGGCGAGCTGAATGGCCCACTTGCAATTAGAAAACTGAGAATCGGTGTAACGGAGGAAATCTCCCTGGACTATATAGCACCGGATACTGGACTTATTGCGAAAGCTTCAACTGGTATGAAGAGCTAGAAGATGGGGACTTGAAAACTCATGCTCTAATGGCAAGAGCTCTTCTTATCAATTAATATGAAGAACAAGAAAGTGAAGAAACCAAATTTCGCCATTGGCTTGCGCAATGTTTTGAGAATTATAACACGCTTAATTGTGAACTCATGATGCACTTAGAAGATCACTGGTGGAATCAACGTGACAAGGAAGCATCATTTGATGACACATGGAAGTGCCACGAACTTCAACACTCTGAGCATGACGAATGTGAAGAAGATGTTGATGCGTTAATGAAACAAAATAGAAGCTGAACGTGAGTCTAACTTGAAGACTCTGGAATAAAGAAAAGTGCTTACCGGGAGACAACCCGGATTTATCTTTATTGTTTTTGCTGTCGAGTCTGTCAGACCTGTAGCAGATGCGGCGCATCTCCATCAATAGATGCGACGTATCTACTGCGCAGGTCATATATGTTTATACTTTTTTTTGCATTTTATTTTCTGAACTATAAACCTTCTGTCAGTTTATTTAATGTGGTGCATCCCTGGTTAAGGATGCGACACATCTAATCTTTCTGACCCGTACCAATGCCAGGCTCGATACGGCGCATCTTCTTCCATAAGATGCGGCGCATCGACTGACCTGATGATTTACAATTTTATTTTTATTTTTATTTTCTAACCACTAATGAATTTTGTACAAGTATCGATCTTCTTAAACTCAGGCGTATAATTGGTGGTATTTATATTTGTTACACTTTCTGTGGATACAAGAATAATGAAAAGCCGAATGCCTAACATCCACATAAAATACTGCTTGCAAACACATAATGGAGGATCAAACCGAGCAAATATCAGGGGAGTTTTGCAGTTCTAATTCTTTTTAAATTCCTGTTTTTAATTTCAATAAACAACGGGGACGTTGTTTAACTTAAGTGGGGGGATGGAGAATTAGAACACTTACTTGTCCTTATTTTTCAAGAATATGCTTTAATTTGTGCTTAAAATATCAAAATTAAATTTTTTTTTTAGCATGTTTTTGTTTAATCTAAGTTGCATAGCTGCACATAAGACTTTATTTTCTAAAATTGTGATTTGAGTTTATCAAAAATTCACAAATCTATGAGTGTGCCGGTTACTTGTAAACTTTAGAACTTGACTTGTATACTATTCGAGACCACCATATTAAGTATTATTTTTATAATTTGAGTGACTTGTCTAAATTGGTAAAATTCTAGTATTACACCAAAAAGCCTACTTATGTCATGTGCTATTAACTAACTACACTGGTTAGTTAATCCCGTAAAAACCCTTTTGTTACTCTCATTTTTAGAGTAAGATACTCCTAGAAAAACCCGTAGAGCCATTCCTTTAGGTTTTATACACCTTGTTATTATGGTTTTCGTTACACCTTACACCTTAGCCTACCCTGTAGATTTAAGTCCGTGGTTAGTTGCTTAGGCAAAGTGTGTTTCCTTGCGTTACCTATGTTCGTGTGCATAAATTCATTATCTTTGGTTAGGTTGGGAAATTGCACAATGCAATTGGAGTAAAAGTACATATTGTATATTTTTAGTCAGTTTTTCGTGTGTTCACTGCTTTCACTATTACGTTATGTCTGAAAGCCTGAAGAGTAAAGAAAAATTATCCATAATCATTGTGATGGTAATGTGGTGAAATTTTACACCATTAGTTATTTTATGTTTATGTTTAAAAAAATAAAAAAAATGAGAAAAGAAAAAGAAAAAAAAGAGTTTGAAGTTTGTTATAAACCAACATTGTAAAGTTTCGTACTAAGTGGAAGATATCGCCACTATTGTTGTATTATATTTATGGATTGAAAGAGAGTTGGCCATTATGGGAACGCCAACTAAGGATTGTTTATTCTTTGTTTAAGATTTTATTTAGTATAATTCGTGTCTACCTAAAGCGTGAGTTACAAAAGAGTCAAAGCGTGAGCTATTCAATGATATGAGTCTTATTCATTGGATGGTAGGGAAGTATTCAAACCACACTTAGGACTTAATCTATTTGTTTCTTGTTATGTATTTTTTTATTTTACACCAATTTATATCCTAAATGTTATCCATACCCAATCGTATTATTATATCTGTTGTTAGCTTTCGAGCATCCGGATATGATGATTGCCAAGTAAGAATATTAAATGTATGAATAAGGTAGTGACCATCCGAGTATTAGATTAATTGACTAACGCGCCAGCGATCTGGTGTGTGAATTGGTGACCATCCGAGTTTTAGACTGATTAAATGATGCGCCAGCGATCTGGTGTGCAACTTGGTGACCATCCGTTATGAAAATAACGCTCCAGCGATCCAAGGAACACATTAGTGACCATCCATCATTTGAAAGGTCAAGGACTCGCGCTAGCGATCCATGAAGCATACTAGTGACCATCCGTTACTTGAAGCATCGAGGACGCGCGCCAGCGATCTACTAAGTTTATGCAGGAGATGTTCAAGCAAAGCTAGGTTTAACCCATGAACCAAAAAACCATTTTTACCGCTTTAGACTTGTTACTCCTTAGCTTTAGTGGGGGAGATGCGTATCCTTGTCAAGCATATGATAGAGTATTCATCACGTTCGGACAGTTAAATGAATAGATTTGCTTTTATTAAACATATATTTTGTTTCTAATTGGTTAAGTGTTTGACCGTGCAATTATGATAAAATGAATAAGTGCTTAAATATAAAAACATCTTATCAAAGATACATTTTCATTATGTTTAATCTAAAGGTTTACTTGAGGACAAGTAAAGTTCAAGTGGGGGGATATTTGATGAGATCAAATAAGTACACATTATTGGCATCATTTATCCTATTTAATTGACTTGTTTTATATTGTTTTGTATGAGAATCGATACTTAATTGTTTACTTTAGTAATTCTTAGGTAAAAACAAGCAGTTGGTGAAAGTTAATGATTTTGGACGAATAATGGAGCTAAATGATCAAGATTGGAAAAGCCTATTGAAATCCAGGAGATGCGCCGTATCATTCTCAACAGATACGCCGCAACATCATACTTAGCTGAATTCGAAGACCATTTCCTGACTTTAAAGAATGTGCCGCATCTAATTATAACATGCGCCACATATGAAACTTTGGTCAACGAAGGATATCCAACTTGTTCTACTCCAAATACGCCACATCTCATTTACAACATGCGGCGTATCAGCTAAAGACTTCACCAGATACTATCCAAGACGTTAAAGGACATGCGCCGCATTGAGAAACAAGTTACGCCGCATCTGAAGGCGGTGTACGAATATTCCAAAATATAATAATCTTGGATCCCACGCGAAGTTAAGTAGATGCGCCGCATCTATCATCAAGATGCCCCGCATCGATCCCTCAGACAGAAGCTATAAATACCCCAAGACAAATACGAATTTGGTGTGCAACAAAACCCTAAGGAGACGAATTCAGTCGAAGAAGCATCACAAGACATGCCCCAAACAGAGATCTTAGAGCCGTAAGAAGATCCTGCATGTGTATAATTCATTAAGTAGTTTTGTTTTATTGTATTAGTAAGCTTTAATCTATCAGGATTGATGGGCTTGTGGCCACCATACTGCTCCCCTTAAAATTGCTTTCCCATCAATTAAAGTTTATATGATGTTTTTTTGGTGATTTGTATTTGTGCATTGGTAACCTCTGTGTTTAGTTGAATCTTCTGGGCTACCATACCTGTTCCTCGCCTACTTATCTAGCGTCTAGAAGGTAGGATAAACATAAGTAATCATTAAGAGTTTACTCACCGATATTTAGGATCCAACGAGACAGATTAGATTACGATACTCATCATATAAAACTAGCAATAAAACAAGTGACAAGCTACTTAAACCATAGGACATGTCTTCTACGTGTCTTTATTATCTATCTGTGTACGTGATTGCTCTTCACTGATTTGTTCTCATTAGTTTTACTTTTCTGTTTAATTCAAATCCGTGCTAGTCTCTCAGGCTAAACCCCCTTTTATTAGATTAGATTGTAAAACTAACTTAGATATTAAAATACTAATCAAATCAACTAGATATTACGTTCCATTCTTAGTGTTCGACACTCTACTTACCAATATATACATATTGATCGGGTACACTGCTCGTTAAGTGTGTGTGTTACTAATAAGTCGGCTAAATATAAATTTAAAACTTGATTAGGTAAAATTAACCTATGCTACTGATGCGTTGTGTAATGTCAGTGTAGCATAGGGTGTTTAAGCCTTTTCAAGTTTTAAATTTATATTTAGCCGACTTATTACTAACATACACACTTAACGAGCATTGTACCCGATAAATATGTATATAGTGGTAAGTAGAGTGTCGAACACTAATAATGGAACGTAATATCTAGTTGATTTAATCAGTATTTTAATATCTAAGTTAGTGTTACAATCCTAATCTAATAAACGGGGGTTTAGCCTAAGAGACTAACACAGATTTAATTAAACATAAAAGTAAAACTAATGAGAACGAATCAATGAAGAGCAATCACGTACACATATAGATAATAGAAACACGTAAGAAGACATGTCCTTATAATTAAATAGCTTGTCACTTGTTTTATTGCTAGTTTTATATGATGAGTATCGTAAACTAATCTGTCTTGTTGGATCCTAATTATCAATGAGTAAACTCTTAATGATTACTTACGTTTATCCTACCTTCTAGACACTAGATAAGCAGGCGAGGAACAGGTATGGTAGCCCAGAAGACTCAACTAAACACAGAGGTTATCAATGCACAAATAAAAGTCACCAAAAACATCATCATATAAACTTTAATCGATGGGAAAGCAATTTTAAGGGGAGCAGTATGGTAGCCACAAGCCCATCAATCCTGATGGATTAAAGTTTACTAATACAATAAACAAAACTACTTAATGAATTATAAACATGCAGGACCTTCTTACGGCTCTAAGATCTTCGTTTGGGGCGTGTCTTGTGATGCTTCTTCGACTGAATTCGTCTCCTTAGGGTTTTTCTTCACACAAAACTCGTATCTGTCTTGAGGAATTTATAGTTTATGTCTGAGGGATCGATGCGGCGCATGTTGATGACAGATGCGGCACATCTACTTAACTTTGCGTGGGGTCCAAGATTATTATATTCTGAAATATTCGTACACCGCCTTTAGATGTGGCGTAACTTGTTTCTCTATGCGGCGCATGTCCTTTAATGTCTTGGATAGTATCTGGTGAAGTCTTTAGCTGATACGCCGCATGTTGTAAATGAAATGCGGCGTATTTGAAGTAGAACAAGTTGATTATCTTTCGTTGACCAAAGTTTCATCTGCGGCGCATGTTATAATTAGATGCGGCACATTCTTCAAAGTCAGGCAATGGTCTTTGAATTCATCTATGTATGATGTTGCGCCGTATCTGTTGAGAGTGATACGGCGCATCTCTTGAATTTCAGTAGAATTTTCAAATCTTGATCATTTAGCTCCATAATTCATCCAATATCATTAACTTTCACCAATTGCTTGTTTTTACCTGAGAATCACTAAAGTAAACATTAAAGCACCAATTCTCATACAAAACAATATAAAACAAGTTAATTAAATAGGATAAATGATGCTAATAAAATGTACTTATTTGATCTCATCAGCTACACTGACATACCCAACGGATCAATATTCAATAAAGTTAAAAGCATATATGATCGATAGAATGTGTACTATTGAAAGTTATCATTTCAGATAAAATGTTCGATGCAACCCTTAAAGTGAGTCATACACGAGATAAGCAATTTAGCATCATATGTGAGAACAAACAACATTGGAGTAAATTCTTATAGTTGTGTCAAGGTTCCATCCAACAGCAGCAGCTGCAACTTCCATGCCAATATAACCACCACCAATCACAACTACATTTTGAGCTTTCGCCTAACAGATCATTTAGATCATAATGGATAACTAAGGATTTCCTAAAATCATATTGGATACGGGATACAATTCACAACCCAATGCACTTAAAAAGAGTAAAAAGAAACCATTACCACTGATAGCATCAACAACATCCCATATATAGTGAACACCAGGTAAGTTTCCACAAATTTTATCCAGAAATCTGCAACAACACTAACCTAGTGATTTCAAATAAACAACAATTCATTTATTGAGATAAAATAGGGACAATTCTTGTTGAAAGGTATTTTATGCAATTTGCATCATCTGTGTTGTTTTTAAAGTATATTGATACAAAGATACATGTTATAAACAGAATTCACTTATGATTAGGTATAGAACCATGTTACTGGAATATTGATTTCCAGCAATTTTTAATAACAGAATTCACAAAGATACATGTTTAAGGACCTTTGTATCTTATATCCTTATTGCTCAAACAACTACAACACTTTAGGCTTTATACATGATATCAAAAACAGAACCGTGCCATTAACATATTTCGAAAACCATACCTTCAAAAAGGTGCAAGTATATCACCGGGATAGGTCTCCTTAAGCCCCCTCCTCTTTATGTTTTGAAAAGCGGAGTTCGGTAAGAACTGCATAAACAGTCAAAATGACAATAAGGATATAAGATACAAAGGTCCTTAAAAGCAGTAATAAGTCCTTTTCACGTAGCTGACAAAACATAAAGGTTATAGGAGAAGTTTCAAAAAATATTATGGAATTCTGGAAGATGAATATCTTAAAAGTACTTACGCTACAATTACTACATCATCCCCGAAAACGGAACTCCTTTAGTAAGCAACACCATCACTGCACAGGCTGATGCCTGGTTTCAAAGACAATAACATCGACCGCTATAAGTTCAATTTGTGCCTTAGTCTTTTAATAATACTTTAATAATCTTTTAAGAAAAAAAATTTATCTGCACTCTTTGAAACGAAATTAACTTAAGCATTTTGTCACAACACAAAAGCAACCATGTAAAATTGACATATATCTTGTCACCAACACAAAAGCAACCATGTGAAATTGACTTAAACATTTTATCGAATATCTGATGTGTAACTAAATTATTATAACTTTAATCCATTACCAAATAGATTAAAACAACCAAATTTGCAAAGCACATGAATGTGACTTTAATCCAACCAAATCCCCCAATTTGTTTGGGAAAAAAAATTACAAAATATATTATAACTTTAATCCAAGCACAATTAAATTGATTATATATAAATTGAATGCACATAACACATAAATTATAAAAGCTAATTCATGAATGCGATTTCCCCCAATTTTTTGCTAGGGTTTTGCTACAACACAATTAAATTGAACATAATCAAAGCAAAATATATTACAAATTGAATCAAAATAAAATAGCTGTAACATGTTATTTAAATCGAAATCCTAAAAAAATGGAATTAGGCGCTACTTACCAATTGTTGGGTGTGGACATCATAAAATTCACTTGCATAGTCATATAACGACTATGTTTTGTTTGGTGATTTTGAATAGTTCATAGTCATAGAACGAATTCAAATTATAACTGGTTTTTTTTAATCGATAATGGTAACTGAACTGTTTTGGAGGTGTTTGCAAGTGGCGTGAAGGTATAATAAAAGAGAAAATTGTTCGGATCTTGAATAAAAAATTAATTAACTTTCCTTATTTTCAGAATTTATTGTTAAACGAATTGATTTCAAATTTTGTGAAAACTTGCTATTAGTAGTGCATTTCCACGTATCATTCTTTTAGAGTTTTGGAGTGATTTTTTGCCTCTAAAAATAGCAATTAAACTTGTGTTTTATATAGGTTGGGAAGCTTGGTTGTCTTTCACACGGTTTTAGTAGATTTAATTAGTGTAAGGTAGTGTTTGATAATGACTTAAAGAGCCTTAATTTATAAATAAATAAATTTGTTAAGTCATTAATTGAGTGTTTGTTTGGTGCTTAATTTAATCGGACGACCTTCTAGAAAAAGCAATGGGAGGTCTCTGTCGTCACTTTTATCATACTTTTATATATTTACCATCTCAGTTATTAACCTCTAATTGAACACTTATTTCAAATAAAATGGTATAACAATAAAATTTTCTAATTCAGACATTTTATTCAACACAAAAAACAAGCAACCATTTATTCATTTACAGACAAACAACATATATCCGGACAAACACTTTATAACAGGACTTAATAAAAAAAAAAAAAAAAAAAAAAACTAAACAAATAGACCGTAAAATAGGTCTGACTAGAGTGTGCCTATTTCTTGGCTTTAAAAAACAACTTAGACGATTACATTCTGCAATGTAGTGTAAGATCAATATGGTTAGAATTCAACTTTATATCCAAAAATGTCTACATTATAATTTATACTTTAACTAGGGGTCGATCATAAGTTTTGTTGAACTCTTTTATTTCATATTTTCATGAATAACAATTAATTAAGTTGGGCCGGGTCTGATTCTGGGCCATAGTTGTGTTATTGGGCTTTTGTAATGTATACATTTAGTCCTACTCCTTTTATTAGATTTTAAGCTAGATTGTTATTTGGAGGCTAAGTATATGCTTAAACTTTTACGAAGTACTTCATTATTTTGACAAGATTATGATGTTTCAACTTTCTAGTGTTCGGTGTGTTCAATTTACCATGATGGTGCATATTAGCATAACAAATTTCAACACATATTTCACTTTGGTACCTTGAGATCTCATTGCCATCATCTATATAATCGTAGTCGCTAGTACACCAAATGTTTTTCATTTGTTATGCTTTCTTAGTTTATTTACCTCATACTAAAACATCCATATAGTTCAACTCCTAATCGACTTGACTATTTACTACATAACTTTTTTCTATATCGTATGTGATTCTTGGTGTCGGTTCTTATTTCTACGTATCTTTTTTTCAATTTTCTCCTTTTAGCAAGACTTTGTTTGCACTTTCTGTAATGGGCTAAGCATATGGGCCCACAAAATATAGTAATGGAAAGTAGGCCAGGCTAAGGGCCCAGATGAATTTAGTACAACCCACATGGCGCCACGTGGTGTAACCTTAAAAGTCCAAGATGAGTACGGTTCATACGGTTTTCATGTGCTTTTTGCCAGACTAATTGATAGCTAAAAAATGTTGTACAATAGTTGTACACAAGTATTTATCTAGTTTCACACAATGAGGTTTTGTACTTTTGTGATTATGGATTGGATCTCATCACTTGGACATTCTATTGCTGAAAAACATAAAAACCTACTGTATGTTGTGAGATAGTTAGTTGTCGTTCAAGAAAAATAAAACATTCAGACTATGTTATGTTGAATCATGAAAACCTTGTGTGATATAATGTACATTGCTCAACTAATATTATCATCTTATATGTTATAGTGGTCAAAATGGTTGAAAAGATTATACAATA
This sequence comes from Artemisia argyi, assembly GCA_030686995.1. Lineage (NCBI taxonomy): Eukaryota > Viridiplantae > Streptophyta > Magnoliopsida > Asterales > Asteraceae > Artemisia > Artemisia argyi. The sequence goes on along the minus strand of CM060698.1, from coordinate 76,529,189 downwards.
ACAAAACATATACACAAGTCAAACTTAAAGGATGTCACATTTGATCATTGTCTAAAAGTATGTCACATTGTCACTACATGCAATTGATCCGTATACTTTTTATAAATGTCTTTTAACAGCCAACTGTTGCATTAAGTATTTAAACACAAAAAAGATGAAGCTCAAGTAAGTGTATACTGCCTCATTTTGATTATTATACCACAATCAATTTTATTATCTTTATAAAAAAGTCATTGAACATGGGAAATTGACTAAAACTAATATCCTTTTTTTCGTCTTTTTAAAAGCACAAGCATGATAAATAGAGTCACTTATGCAAAGTAGTTGATAGTTACAACTTACAACCGTTATTTGGAAAAGGGTTCTAGCCTTTTAAATTCTTATAAAAATTAGTTACTTAGCAATTAAATTTTAATCAAACTATGTAAATGTAAATCGTTAATGTAAGGGTAGTAGTAATATGAACGAACTTTATTAATGCGAAACAGAGAATGCCGACAGTTAAAAGAAAGAGAAAAGTGTCGGTGCCTCTAAATCTGGTGTACTAAACATAGCTTTTAATACATGTTTCGTTTTTCTCATCGCTATTATTAAATAGATCGACTTGTGTTTTTTTGTCTTTGTAGTTTGTAGGTGATATATGTTCAAAAAAAAAAGTTTGTAGGTGATATGACAAATTGATTTATCAAGTACTGTATATTGTATTATTGTGCACGTAAAATTTATTACTGTACGAGAGATTTGATTTTTACAAGGTGTTCATCGCTCACGCGTTGCGACGGGATTAAAACGATTTTGTAAGTTTAAATTGCGATTTATAAATGTTTGATAATATCAGGGACGAAGTTAGGATTTGACATTGGTGGGATTGGGGGTGGGGGGTTGTTACTTTTTTTCTAAAACAACAACGATATTATTATGTGTAGTGTGCTATGAAATTACAAGTATTCATTTTGTATAGTATGTGTAAACTTTCTGTTTATAATAATCGAAACACATAAGAAATTTATGTAAACTATCAATAAAATAGCATACTGCTATAAAAATTCATATAATAAAAGGTGAAAGAAAAACATAAACATAGTTATGTGGGGACTACATAGTAGAAGACAACAAAAACTAACGATTAGAGAACAATTTGTTAATAAAGGGGGCAGAACGTTAAGGAAAGATTATATATAACGACCGTTTACTACATATCATGTTTAATATCTTTTTTCTTATAAGTAGAATTGTATGTATGCATTACCTATATCTATCACCATGCTGTATTGTAAGAGTAGAAGGTGTGACACGGGAAACAAGCAAAAGAAATCACCAACACTGTGTTTCTTAAGATTTGTTATTAAAGAAAATGAAAGTAATGTAAAGTAACATTTTCTTTCTAAATTTGGAGGAAACACTTTACTTTAAAGATCAATAAAAATATGTTAACTCTAATTTCATTTTATTTTCTTTTTCTCTTTAAGTAATACTTGAGAACACAAATTCTTCTTTTTCTTTTCATTTTCTTTCTTTTTCCTTCTTAACTCTAACTCGAGAACACAGTGCAAAAGATACTTTTTTCCTCCCTTCGAAAGGAAATGAACATTAAACATAATAATAATAAAAAATGCTGGAGTATAGTCCCGAAGACAAATATTAGAGTGAAGAGAGAAAAAATATATAATTTATTGTGTTATGAGTAGATAAATGTGTTCTGGAGGTATTTCTGAATAATAAAAAATCAAAAACTTAATGAAAGAGAGAACATGTTACAATGGTTGAAGGATACTTGAAGGAAAAAATTTAGGAGGGAGACAAAGTTGATGTGGCGAGGGAAAACCCTCACCACACCCTCCACCCTAATGATATACATACGATGTAGTACATAAACTTTCACGATATAAACACGAACTTATCTAGGTTATAAATTCGTAATTAACTTGCATATAACCAAATAATGATGTCCACATCATAAAATTTAATGTTAATTCAATGAGATTGCATAAATTTGAGTGAAAAGACTCGCTCTTTCCAAGTGTTAGAACAGAAAAACTCATCCGTTTACACGTTATGAATAGGAAAAAAAATCTAACTCAATCACAAATACATAACATAAAGTCTTGAATCATACCACATTGATTCAATAGATAACAAATACATAACAGAAAGTCTTGAATCAATGTTTGAATACTTAAATATGAATTAGCATAACACCACTGTTAAAATGCGCACCCAAAAAAAAAAAAAAAAAAAAAAAAAACCATACCAGGTTTGGTAGAAGCGTCAGTTTCAACTGCGGAAATCATTGTTGTCTTTCTCTAGCTGTTTAGCACGCCTATTTTGAAACCATGCTGCAAACAAATGTGATTGAGTACATGGTAGTGAGTAAATGTGAGTGAAACATATTATCCGTGACATGTTAGAATTTCGTACTCATATAACCTTGGGTGGTTAGCCGTGTGCGTCCAGTTTTCTCACTAACCTACATCTCTATTAAAATCCTCATCAAGTTCCTGCTTATCATCATGAGTGGTGTCTTTGACATATAAGTATATAACTGATCCAAAGAGTCCCGAATCCTGAAAAGAGCGTTTGGCATAACATCAACGACAATTCTAAAGTAGCCAAACAAATTGGAATTGGGCCACAATACCCAGTAGGGTAAATTTTAGGCTAACAGAAGCTTACGTCAGCATGACGACATGCAATCAAAGCGGTGACAGAAAAATCCAATAGCACACCTCCCGCAGAGAAAGCATAGTGGATTACACCTAGTAGCAACGAAGGCCATGTTGTGACCGAGTCTGATCCAGTCTGCTTTGTCTGAGATCCCGAGTTCTTCATCGTTCGTTTAAACTACAAAAAAATAAAATAAAAAATAAAATAAAATAAAAAAATCATGGAGATCTTTTTAAAATAATAAAGCTTTCTTTTACTTTTATTTTTGCGGAAAAAGAGATTGAAATTGCGTACCTGGACAAAAAAATGTGCACCAGTCTTCGAGTAGGCTAGCCGGCGGAGTTATATACTTATATGCAAACAGGAGAACAAACTGAAGGCACGCCTATCGGATAAAGAAAAATATTTCGACAACCTGACCATATTAATTGGCTTCGGAAGCTGTTATAAAAACAAAGTTTCCTGTTTAGTACGCATGACTTCTTATGATTTCCCCTTAGTTGTTCCATTTATTTATTAAAGAATTGAAGAAAAGGCCGTTTATATATATGTACAGAAATAAAAATTGGTTGAAACGTACCGCTTATAATGGTGATATTGTAGGTTGGAGCCCCCAAAAAAACGACCTCAATATAACTACAAACACCAATTCAAAAGGCGTAGCCCTGCAAAGACATGGAGGAAAGTGAATGTGCAAATAATTTTAAAACTTACAAACGGAAACATGTATCAAGTAACCAAATACATACAAAAACATGTATTAAGTAAGTAACCTACATCTTCTTTTCCAACTAAATCCCATCCATAGAAATTGTAATCAATTTCTTATATGACGTGTTACTGTATATATGTTTAGCTAATTTGGGTACGAAATTCAAACATTAACAAAAAAACTCAAACTATAACACAATATTCCATTCTCATAAACTCAAAGTTCACCTTTTATATCTTTTTCGGGCTCATGTTTGTACTATATAACTCATCACTACAACCAGAAATTAGTTACAATCTCCTCTAAATACTGTTTGGACACTTTACTCACAAACTGAATACGAATTTCTTACAACAAATAATCATTTACATTTTACGTATGTCTTTATCTATAGCTAAAGGGGTGTTTCTTTGAGCTTACATATGGGCTGATGAGCTTATGTGACTTTGGCTTATATTTCATAAGCACAAATTTTCTGGCCTAGGTTTGTTTGTTTAAGCTTATTTATGGGCTTATATATTTTCGCCTTATGTTTTTTAAGCGACATTTCTTTGGCTCATATTGGAACTTATGGGCTTATATAGGGTGTTTGTTTTAGCTTATTTCATTTCGGCTTATGTTTCATAAGGCCAACTTCTCTAGCTTATTTTGAGATTTATGAGCTTATATAAGCTTATTATATCGTAATAAACTTATATAAGTTATAAGTATCAAAATAAGGCAAAGACTTCTGGCTTATGGAATATAAGCCAAAATCAAATAAGCTTAAGCTCATAAGCCTACAAAAAGCTTTAACAAACACCCTTCATAACAAACTTACCACAATCATGCGCCTGCGGCTGTGCTTCGTAGCAATCAAATATAAAAACTTACGTAAGTAAAAAGAAAGAAGCTAACGAATGCTTCTGAAATTTCTCTGTAACCTACAACCATGAAAAGACTTCATTACAATCATTATACAGTTGTAAACGATATATTTAGAAATCAATGTGACATTGAATTGAAAATATAGACTCGTATAAGATTACTTTTCTGTTATAAGCTGAGGCAACATTGCATGTCCATTCCTAAGAGATTACCGCCATTTTCAGCTTCCAAACCTTTCGAAATGATGCTTTCATACTGAGTTTTGGTGGATCGACAACATAAACACCTGAAATTCACAATTTCGAGCTGGTTAACTTTACCGCTAAAAGATTGAGGTGCCTAGTTAAATAAAGTGTTCAATTACTTATCTGAGCAAAATGGTTCAATTAAGTGTTCAAAAACTTCGTCACCAAGGTTACGCCTAACGAATTCTTTAACATATACCTGACAATCCAACATCCTAAACAGATATAGAAATAGTTGGTTATTGGATATATGTTACAGATAAGGAGCTTGAATGACCTTGGGCAATCATGCCCCTTGGCTGTTGTTGGCATGTGGCACCGAAGAATGTGTGGCATCACTGTTGACCATAACTGAAATGACAACAGGAATGACTATATCAGTATCCATAGTAGCATAAACAAAAAAGCATTTGAGAGGAAGAACAGAAACGACACTCACGATGCAATGGTATTCAACTTGAAATGGTATTCAAACCCACCAACTTTCATCACAGCCTATCAAACTACTATAACAGTAAGACCCTTAACAGGGCAAACATAACAAAGGTAGGAAAACCGCAATGGCTAACGTGAATCTCAAACTCTGAACATCTACAATAACATATAACCCACACCATCAAAATCTTAAACATCCTGAAAACTAACAATACAACACATAAATCATACAAATAAACCTAGAATCCATCTAATCTAAAGACAAAAAATATAACCCCTAATTTTTTTCATACAACTTTGATGATTACAATTTAGGGTATGATTTTTACCATAAACCCTAAATCTGAAATTCGACAAAATTAAATACAATTAAACCCAAGGGCATGCAATGTTCACCTGGTATAATCGGTCGTTCATCTTATCTTCGAGTTAACAACAACCCACACCTCAAGAAACAACCATAACTCCAAAATGATACCCCTCGCTCTTCTATTTTGACGATCTCAGAGTGTGCCTGAGAAAAATCTGGAAACTTTGAGATCGTATAAAGGCGGTGGATATGTATGTGTAGTGGAGGGCCAAAGTAGACACAAAGATCACGTGCCAAAATAAGCCCCCCCCCCAAAAAAAAGCAGGGAACCCAACAGCATACATGACGTCGTTCGTGATGCTGTTTTATAAATATAGTAATAATAAATACTGAAGGGGCACTCTTTACGATTTTTAGTCAATTGGTCAAAAGATTATTCATAATCATAACAAATTCTACACTTTCTCGTAACTTCAAACTGATAAATAATAAATGAAAAAGTACTAAATTCATGCACTTTTCTTCTTTGCAAAAAAGCAACTCATAAAACATACTACTCGCTCCGTCTCATAATTATAGTCCACTGTTGATTTTTTAAGTATTTAGTTTTCAACTTTGACTTTAAATATTTTTATTTGTGTTATATATTACTTGATGTAAAATATATGAATGTATTGAGTTTTTAATGTATTTTCAATTGGTTTAATTTTTATCAAGTATTATATAACACAAATAAAAGTATATAAAGTCAAAGTTGTCAAATGAAGACTTAAAAAGTCAACAGTGAACTATAATTATGGGACGGATGTAGTAGTTTTTTATAAATTAATAAGTAATAGAGTAGTTGTATTGAAAAAAAAGGTATTTCCGTAATTAGAAATTTCTTAATTTTTTAGGATTGGAATTTAATGCAACTATTTTTCTATAAAAAAACGTAACTTGTAATAACAAAAACTCAAGCTCATTGATTTCACATGGTTTGTAAACCCTAGGAAGAGTTACGTTGTTGTCCAAAAGCATGCTGCGTACTCTATTTGCGAATATGGATGAATATAAACAACACCTACTATATTTGGAAATTACTTTAACAAATAGTCGAATAACTATACGTTTTGCAATAACTTTAGTAACACTGTGTACTCGAGTCGGATTAATGGAAGAAAATGAAAGAAAGTGAAAAGGTTTACTCCTACATTGTGTTCTTGAGTTTTACTTAAAGGAAGTAAAGTGAAAATGTTTACTCCCACATAGTATTATTTGAGTGATTTTGAAAATAAAGTGTTTCCTCCCAAAAGTAGGAGGAAAATGTTACTCCCACTTTACTTCCCCTTTTCTTTATTATGAAAACTCAAAAACACACCGTAAATGTTTGCAAATTATTTCATCATGTTTAAGGTAACCAGAATTCTATAAAGTATTACAAGAGATCCATGTTATGTCATACCAATAACTTCTAATTTTTTTATTTTGTTTTATTTATTTATTTTTTAACTATGGTTTATTGAACTTTTGACCAACTAATTTATAAAGTTTTGAATACATCGTCACACATATTCAAACTAAGTAAATGCTTTTCTTTTTCAGGTTATTGGTGTGGTCACTTTAAAGTTGTTTACACATAGCAGGAATTGAACATGCGACCTCACACATTTTAATTATATTAGTTAAAAGTCTTTTGCCACTAGGCCACCTATGAGTAGGGGTGACAATTCTCGACGCGACACGAAAATGACACAAACCCGACACGAAGTTAAACATGTTTGGGTTGAGGATAAACAAGTTTAGGTAAAAAAACATGTCAACCCGTGTAATCCGTTTAATAAACGGGTCGTGTTTGGGTTGAGTAAGTATTAAACAGGTCAACCCATGAACCCGTATAAGTATATAAGCCTCTAAAAATAAAATATGTGGCTTGTTTTTTTATGTTGGATGTGGACTAAATGTATTTTGTTATGTACTTAATATGAGTGCATTACGATTATAACTCAGATATCATTGAAATTGACATTTATAACTTAGATATATTATTGAAACTGTCGTATTGTTATTTGCATGTTATTTTTATCATATTTGAAATTCTTATATCATTTTTGCATTTAAACTAGTTGAATCAACAAACCACAACGTTATTCACTGCTTGACCTGTTTACTTAAACATGTTAAACGTGTCACAAATGGGTTGCACGTGTTATTCAGGTTTGGGTTATGGTTGAGTTTCTTGACATGATTAATAAATGGGTCGTGTTTGAGTAGAAGTTATACTAATTAACCCGTCAACCCGCGAACCCGAATAAGCTAACACGAACATCTACCTATGAGTATTTAAAAAGGACGTAATTACCACTGAACCAAACTATACTTTGTTTAAAAAAGTTGTGATATTGGATTAAAAAAAAAGAGTGCAACATGTGGATTTTGAGCGGGTCACTTTCCTTTAGGCACGCTTAATTGCGAAGTTCTAATGGAATCCGGTACATAGTGCTAGTTATCGATGTTTCAAAGCATATGCATTAGAATGTTGTGTTTATAAAAAAATCTAAGAACTACGACTATTTAAGACATAAAAATTATTTCGCTGTTATTAAAATAAATATGTTTTTTTTATAAACCTCGTGAATGTTAATATGCTATCAAACAACTTACAAACTCAGGTAAACAATCTTTGTCGGCAGTATAGTGCACTTGTAATGTTTTTTCTTTTTAAGAATTAGAAGTACGTACTATTTTCGTTAATAACATTGATACTATTTTCATTAATAACTTGTAATGTTTTTTCTTTTTCGTGAATGTTTTTTCTTTTTAAGAATTATAACATGATTGTAAGAGGTAGATGTGGGACTATTTTCAGCAATATTGTTAACCGAGTGTTTAGAAGTTCTAACTGTGAGAATGTATTATCGTTAGATGTGGGACTATTTTCAGCAATATTGTAAACTGGGTTAATATTAATCTGTAATTGTTCTTTTTGTTGTATTTGTTTGTTTTAATCGATATGAAGCTGGTTAATACTTTTCGTTTTTACTTTCTGATGTAACAGTTTGAGGAGTAAGACAAGGACAGTTGCCAGTTGAGTCATGTCACGTGCAAATATGAAGATATTCATTTCTTGTAAATCGTAACCAGATTTGTGTTTAGAACGAAAATATTTGTGTTTTGAATATGAGATTACTATGTGTAAACCTGGAAAATATTTATGTTTTGAATGTGATTACTGGGTGTAAACCTGGAAAATATTTGTGTTTTGAATGTTATAATGTGTTTAGAACCTTGGAATATAAAAAGTGTTAACTGTATAGCTTTACTCCATTACATAACTGTATAGTCTTTGGTTAATGTTGAAAAAGTACCAATTGCCTGTATAGTAGTATCATTTGGGGATACAAAAAGTGTTATTTATGAATTAGCTTTACTCACTGATCATTTAGTCACTAAAAGTGAACCTTTGTTCACTATTAGTTGTAAAAGAAAGTGGCTAAAACATTTTAAATAGACTTTGGTGTAAAAGAGATTTGACACCTTTGCCTACTAAAAGAGAATAGTTACTAAAAATTTGACCCTTTTGCTTACTAAATATTGTGTAAGGATAGACTTTTAGTGATGGCTTCAGTAGTGACTGTTTTCTTTTTAGTCGGAGTTGCCAAAATAGCTTTTAGTAACTATTTTCTTATCTTTTGCTCACACTTGAATTAGTGAGCACATGTCACAAATTTTTTAGTGTACGTAAAACCATTTTAGTAATAGTGATAGTTCATGTTTTTTTAAGTATATACTTTATTTATCATCTTTCTAAAAAACTATATAGTAGTATTTTGTAAATGCCCAAACCAATACAAAATGAAATTTTCTGGAGTAATTTTTAATACTTGATCCATTCTCGTTGAATTGTTACACTTACATCATACTGTAATTCATTTCCTCTATTTTAGAGATCGATCATTAGTTTCTACTTTCTTGTATGTCACTTTGAAATGTTAACGTCAATCATCTATTAAAGAGCTGTTTTGCATTTACTTCCTTTCCCTAGCAATCTTCATATTAATGATCTTATTTTTTCTCCTGGTCCAAGTATTAAATTTTAGTGCACCTTATCAACCATATTTTGAGTTCATAACTAGTATTTCAATGAGTTAAGTTATTTGTTTAGAGCTTGAGGTACGCTTGGCTAGTAGGCCTCGACCCTCGTGCCATTCTTCAACGCTAGCTTGTGGCGTGAGAAGGGCACCAAGGCGTGGTGACCAAACCACACCTTTGATGATTTATTTTTTGTTTTTGTGTTATATTGGGTTATGTATGTGTCAGGGGTGTCCTGTAACACTAGAAATGAAAGGAAAATATTTTGTGCTGAGTTATATGTATTTGTGTTATTAAAAAAAAGTGCTGAGGTGCTAGGCTGCAAGCACTTTTACTCGTGATATCAGACCCATAACACCATGGATACCTTGTGCTCTTAGCCTTAAGACGACAAATTAAGGGTCCGAAAATCAGTATGATGATGTCAATTGAATCGACACTTAAGAAATTGACATAATACCTTAGCAAATCCGACACAGGAAAACAATGAAATGTTCCAACGAATCAACATCAACTCGTAAGAATCTAGATTTGTTGTTGATGTGACCAAAACATAAACAAACATACTCTTTCAGATTTCAGTTATCCAAAGTATGAACATCTGTTGGTTTGCGTCATCTATAGCATCAAGGAAAACTCGTATAAGCTTTAGAAAAACGAAATTTATTAAATAGAACGACTTTTAATATTTGTCTAGCTATTGCTAATGTCTTAATTATATATTCCTCCATTGAACGAACAAACATCACAATATCAAAATAATTGATTTAAAACTTGTTCACTGACCAACATTGTATATGTCAAAATCTTAGATGTTTTACCAAAATCTCAACATAATTAATTGTCTACTATAATGTTCATTAAAAGAATGCTTAAAACTTTATAGTCTTTAATATACATATAAAAGAATAAAAGATGCAACATAAGTGTGTCACAACTAAAAAAAAAAAAAAATCAAGAATAACTAGTACAAAATTACAAAGTTTTCACCACATTTTCCCCATAATATTCGGAAAAATGAGGTACAAAACAGTTATACGACCATACCATATTCATACCGGTATTAACGAAAACATAGCATTTTTTTTTGGAACGGTTATTTCGGAGAAATCCTTGACCAATTCGAAACCCGATGGGGGAAAACCTTCAACTTAAGCCGCCCGAAGGCACGACACTTAATTTGAAGTAAACCCTGCCTTCTCCAGATTCGAACCCTAGTGGGTTGAAACCTTCATTGAAGGACTTTGAAAGCCTAGTATCAACAGACCCTGTAGTCAAAGAGGACTTCCCGGATGGTCACCCATCCGGTACTACTCTCTTTGTGGCACACTTAACAAGTTAAGTGTTTACCACTAGATGGCCCAATAAACTTATTTTTATCATTTTTCTTGGTTTTTTTAATATTTAATATATCTTTCTCTAATGAGTTATTATTGCATGAGTGAAGTAACATGTGCCTTTGGATGTACTCTCAAAATTCAAGTATTAATACTCTCATTCTTCACTCATTTTAGTACACATTCTTTTCTTTCAATTCTATCTCTCAAGAGGGAATTGAAGAAAAAACAAACATGGCATTGCCAATCTTTCTTCTTCTTGCTCTCATTGCACCTAGCTCAATTTTCTCTACACCAATACAACAAGATCCTACACTTGTTGTAGAACATGTCCATAGGTACACTCAGAATCCCCACATTTTTATATTTCACTATTGTAATTGGTTTCAATCCTTAAACCATTCATAATTTTTTTTGTGATCTCAATTAAAGGTTATAATGCATGTTAGTATATGTTAATGTAATGCTAGTTTCTTGCTAGTTACTGTATTATTTATTTGTATGATACGCATCGAGTATATGTATTTTTGCTTTGAAAATTAGTTGGTGAGTCTCATTATTATAAATGTTTGATGTTGAAATATGTACAAACATATTGCAATTTTTAATAAATATTACTTTTTTTGAAAAAGCAAATCACCTAAAAAGTTTAATTTACTACCTTCTAAACTAACTAAATGTTTTCACTTGACAATGCAGGAAGATAAATGAATCTAGGAGGAACATGGGATTTTTGTCATGTGGGACAGGAAATCCAATTGACGACTGCTGGCGATGTGACAAAAATTGGGAAAAGAATCGCCAAAGATTAGCTGACTGCGCAATCGGGTTTGGAAAACACGCGATTGGTGGACGTGATGGTAAAATATACGTAGTCACAGATTCCAAAAATGATGACCCCGTAAACCCTAAGCCCGGAACCCTAAGATACGGTGTGATCCAAAATGAACCATTATGGATCATTTTTGCACATGACATGACTATCAAACTCAAAGAAGAGCTATTGATGAATTCATTTAAGACCATCGATGGTCGTGGCGCAGATGTTCATATCGCGGGTGGACCATGCATTACAATACAATACGTGACAAACATAATCATACATGGTGTCAATATTCATGATTGTAAACAAGGAGGAAATACGGATGTTCGAGACTCGCCTGACCATTACGGGTTTAGAACGATTTCGGATGGTGATGGGATATCGATTTTCGGAGGAAGTCATGTTTGGGTAGATCATTGTTCGTTGGCTAATTGTCATGATGGGCTAATTGATGCTATTCATGGTTCTACTGCCATTACAATATCTAACAATTATATGACACATCATGATAAGGTTATGCTTTTGGGACATAGTGACACATTAACTTCGGACAAGAATATGCAAGTTACTATTGCATTTAACCATTTTGGTGAAGGTCTTGTCCAAAGAATGCCAAGGTAAGTCTTACAAAAGTTATTTTGTTATTTTAGTATTTTACATACCCATAAACTTTATTTTTTACACAATGTACAAAAAGCAATTTTTTTATAAGTAGGGGAAGCAATCATGTGACTATGTTGCACCCATTATTTTATTTTTCGAACATGAACTTGATGGTTTAAGTGAAATAAATCATCAAATCATTTGAATAATGAATTTCTCGTGATACATATAGATGTAGACATGGGTATTTCCATGTGGTGAACAATGACTATACTCATTGGGAGATGTATGCAATTGGAGGAAGTGCTTCACCGACAATTAATAGTCAAGGCAATAGATTTCTTGCTCCAAATACTGCAGATAACAAGGAAGTGAGTACCATAAAAGTTCTAATAATTACAAGTTAAATTTATTGATTTTACCTAGCTAAAAAGTTCTAACAATGTGTTTTTAGGTGACGAAACGAGAAGAAGCGGGAGAGGATGAATGGAAGAGTTGGAATTGGCGTTCGGAAGGTGACCTTATGTTAAATGGTGCATTTTTTACACCATCGGGTGCGGGTGCATCCAAGAGTTATGCAAGAGCATCGAGCCTAAGTGCAAGACCATCTTCCATTGTGGGCTCAATCACGGCTAATGCTGGTGCGCTTGGTTGCAAAACAGGCTCTCGATGCTAGTCTTGAACCCCCACAAGTCCTTATGTTTTTTTTTTTTCTAAGTTAACAGATAGAGATATCCTGTTTATACCTTTATATTGTCATTACTTCTTATATGCAAAATTTTTTGCACTTATAGTTAGCCTGTTTGTCTGTGCTCATGTAAGAAATTGTAAGGAGTTCAATTATGAACCCTTATTGAAACAGATGAATCAAGAGCTAATTAATTAAAAATGTTATGCTTGTCAGAGATTTTAATTATCGTTATGGTACGTTAAACATTACTCCGTATGTTTCATATGTATCCAAATCAGTCATTAATCATTTAATTCATATGATGATATGGCAAGGCCGGCTCCCTTTGGTTCATATAACAATAATAGATGTATCATGCATGATAGATGATTTGCACACTTCAACGAAGTATTAATTGACACATTTAAAAATACAAGTATAATGAGCATCCTGTCATATATGTATAACTCTTTAAAGTATAAAATGAAGTGTGCCAATCAAGAGTTAGAGTGCGCAAATTACCACTCATCATGCATATATAGATCACAAACATATAATCCAAACAAATTGTTTTACATGAGTTTCAAGATCGAGCAACATTAACCCGTAAGAATTAAAAATAAAAAAATAATAAAGATGTCTAAAAACATGTTTAATTATATGTCTAAAATTGTGTAACAACAATTTATTGGTTGTAGCAGCTGGAACTACTCTTTCACAAACCAATAAACTGTTGTCAGTTTTAGGCATTAGGCATTGTTTTAGACATCTCTATCATTTCTCTTAAAATATTAGTCACTCACATTTTTAGAGCACAATTCGTTACAACATAAAGATTGCGGACTACATTTTTATAAACTGTCGATAGGAGAAAAGTAGCAACGAGCTAAAAATGAGGGGTCCGATTGTCACAAGGGTAGTTACACGATTCTATATAAAACAAAAGTTTTTTTTCTTTCTACCGCTAAGTCCGCTATCAATAATCCAATTAAAAGACAAAAGCTTAATACTATTATATTGAGAATTTTGTTTTTTGGCCGCTTGATTGAGAAATTAGTCCTATTTTTAAATTTCCATTAGTAGCAAATTATAGTTTGAACAAATGAATTACATCATCTAAATTATGGAGAGACATATTATTGTATCTTTACTATACTTTTTGTGTATAAAAAGAAGGGTTTTGTATTATCTCCAACTTTATATCTGCATTTTGTTATAAGAAAAACATACCCCATGCATGTGAGATTTTATAAGTATAAATTACACAAAAAACAACAAAATTATAACCAAATTCTCACATGAAAATTGGATAATATAGTTCAAAAAGGTTATCAATAATTGAGAATGAAAAATTATTACACCGACTCATGACACGTACAACACACTAATGCGTTGTGCAATGCATTAAATTCTTTCACAAAGAACCCATCACTTTAGTAGATCTAAAAATAAAACACAAAAAGAACAGAAAATAAACTTTACAAAGGGAAATCAAATAAAAGGAAATGCATTCAATTTGGTCATACAAAGTCAATTCTCTAGGTAGACCTAAAATACTGAATGAGATCGATATAAAAGGAAATTATATAGAGTTTACGAAAGAAATGTAAAAGCACAAATGTATAGGCACTTGTGCATGAAATGCATTAAATTCTATCATAAATAAGAGCCTACGAGTTTGGTAGACCTATATAACTACCAACAATAAGAGAAGTTATACCGTACGTTGATAAAATTAACTAACATGAGAATCCAATGAATCTCGTGTTTGTTTTTTTAAAGGCATTACATTCTTTTTGTAACATTAGTGTAAGCTTTCTAATTAGTCACGGGACAAGTACTAAAAGCAATCGGGCGTACAACTTTTTCTAAGCACGATATAAATAAAAACATGCAATAAAGAGTAGTACATTTAGTTGGTTGGAAGTTGTTATATTCAGAGGGTAAACGGTTATTCTAAAAGCACAAACAATTTATGCAGATAAAAATTTCTTACACGTAGCCGTTGGGATTATGGTTACCATTTTCACAATACAAATGAAAAAAGCGAACTTTTCGTCTATTAACTATCTAAAGTAGTAACCAAAACACAACTTTTGGAGTGGTTGTATTTGAAGAAATCAATAATTTTACGAGAGTTAACAATACTTCTTCAGTATCTCGTGACACCACTGACCTCCTAGCTAATTGTGCCTTTGCGTCTAACTAATTAAATATTTAATGTGTGAGTTTAATAGTTTATGGACTTACTACAACAACAAAAACAACACGTAATGTTCGCGGTGCGGCAGATGAGGAGTTTATGCATTCGCTGTTACGAGAAAACTGTCATGACAAACGTTGAAACATATAACCAAAACAATTTAAGTCAAGTCTTCTGTTATGTGACGAAAATATGTGAATTGTTGAATATGCTTAACTACTTCTCAACGTATGTTAGTTGAACTTTTTGAACACATTGTTCTATTAAGAAAGGGATATGTGTGTATGTGTGGATACACAGTTTATTCGAAAATGTTAAAAGAAAACTTTAATTTATGTACATGTCATGCCTGATGAAATTCGTTTCATAAAAATGTACCAAATCGGAAACGAAACTATTCTAATTATAACCTACTGAGTTAATATGTCTCAAACGAGCCTTAAAACAAATATACTAGATTACTTATTTTTTGAACGACGATTATATTAAAAAACTAAGGAGAGGGAAAAGAATTACAAAAGTGGTGGTGAAAGAGCATACGGATTGTTATACCACTCAATCTAATTAAGCAATGATATTTTACATCTACTCAAAATCCAGTTGTACGAGAGCATCTTCATCTCATTGAAGAGAAGGTTTTTGTTCGGTTGTTTTTGGAAAAAAAGTCATGTTGTTTCTAAATATCAAAATAGACCATAAGGTTGTTTGAATAACCACGTCGAAGAAATTAGAGTGTTTAGGCTCAAGAGTACTCGATCTTCCAATTTGATAACATCACAAAAGGTTGTTGATGCACACGTTCGATATTCTCCACCAATTCAAGATGTTCTTCCAAATGTCTACGTAATCACACAAGAGACGAAAAGGTGGTCTCCAATCCCCATCACATATCAGGCATCTAATAGTTCACTCTAGTAGGCAATCTCCTGTTTGAAACAAGCCAAGTGAGGATGTTAACTTTGGATGGAAGCCCCTTGTTTCATCTGATCGGTTGATCCACTAAAGAGTTCGTCATATGGGTGATAAAGGAACACATGTTCTTAACCGAGAACAATCTTGAGTTATCAAATATCCTATAGTTGCTTAATAGAAATGTATCAAAAACTTGATGAGGAACGGGACGGAGAAAATTGTAATTGTTTGGGCTAATGAACAGATTTTTTTTTTTTTTTTTTTTTTTTTTTTTTTTTTATTATTTATTATTATTTTTTTATTTATTTATTTTCTTTTTCATCATCATAGATATCAGTATATATTTTAATTTATTCCTGTACACAAGTCACATAACACTACACAAAAGACTTGTTAAAAGAGAGTGAATACTCTTTTGTATAGACCACCCCACAAGATGAGACATGTAACATGGCTTAATAAATTAGGTGGTCATGTAAGTATGACAGATCAATAAATACTAAAACTAGAAAAACTAACCCCTATCCTACTTATTCCTACCCCATCTTATCTTTATCTCCTGATCTTCAATTATTTTCATTGAATTTATGATTCAATGTGTTTTCTATATTAAAATCATAGAAGACTACAAGAGTACTCATGCATGTAGTTTGATATGTCATGATATATTATGTACTTACCGGGTACATGGTTTGTTTCAAATAATACTTTAGGGCTTTATATTATTAAGGACAACTCATGTATTAAGGGGTGCCGGTGAACCGCATGCGTCCACACACATTTTTCTTCCGTAGCACGTAATTCTCAAAAAAATGAAATTACATATATACTCCACTAAATTTTGCATATTTATATATTTTCTCAAAAGAAAGTGATACTTACACCACTTTTTTTAATGCACACACCACAATGTTACATCATTAATGCACATGTTACAACATGCTTAAACATTATTGTATAATATCCATCAAAAACTTGAATTTTGAGGAAATACGCAAATATACAAGTTTCATTTAGTATATATGCAATTCCCCTTATGAAAACCTTGTGTTTTTGTGAAACTCGGGTATTATACACGGTTTTTATGTTACAGTTTTTAACGGGTTGTTAGTTGTTAGTGGTCCATGTCCGGCAGTAACATCCAATTGAGCAGTATGCTGACCTTGAGATCCCGTCTGCTACTCCTTTATTGCCTGAAATGGTAAAAGTCCCGAGTGAGACTCGAACTTGAGACCTCTCCTAGCCAAACATCCCCTTTCCACGGCACCTTAAGGAAATCTTGGTGACAAACTGAGTTAGTCCAGTTGGTTGAGCCTGATAAGTTGTAGACACGATTCTGCAGTTGTAAATCAAGCATCGTCAACGGTTATCAACATTCTGCATAAACATAACAAAATCGAATCGAATTTCTAACACGAACTATGCATGTAAACACACATACGTACAACGTTTTGTCATAAATTTATGGTTGATAGAAGTTTTGTACTCCCAATGCGAAAGGCTTAAATGTGTCACGACACTCTCACCACATGCTCTCTTTTCACACACCAAACAGCTCGCTATTTAATGAAATCCTTTCGATCATTCCATGTGAGTTTTCTGCCGTGTCAGGAAGGATGGCTGTTTATTTTTTATTTTTCCTTATCTTATAAAAAGTAACATTTATGCATGTTATACACTTCTGCAATAAACATTTATAAACCGATGAACAAGTATCTTGGGTAACATTGGACTAGTAAAAATTTCTAAATCTGAACTAAAAAGAAAGCTAATCAAAGTGGCATTGTGACAACGATTAAGTTTTTAATAAAGTGGAGCATAAAATCCTTGTAGTTTGTTCAATTATTTTTTCCAAACAATTTTGACAAACTTTCTGAAAAAATCTTCCATTAAAATTCAAAAAAGCATAATTTTGGAGCTGACTTTCTAAGAATAATATCTGCCTATAACTTTTGACATGAGTGATTATTCTCAAAATGAACAAACTAGGTCTTCAAATTTACTCTTTAATACAATATTTTCTTATAGGCGATATTTTTTTAGTATCTTTTACTAAAAAATGTTTGCTAGAACTGTAAAAATTATAGATTTACAGGTGAACATACGCCTACATTATATGCGTCATTCAAATGATCGATAAACATGTAAAAAAAAAAAAGGTGTTATTAACTAAATTTCATACCCTTAATTAGATCGTTATTCTTTCATACGAAAACAATCGGATGAAAAAGCTATATATTTTCTATTGTAAAGATTAAAGCATGCAATTAATAGATATAGATAAGACCATCGTAGGTTCATGTCTCGATTAACACATATATGACGGTATCAAGGTTGCGATGACGAGATTCTTATCATGCGGCGTTACATACATTCAAAAGAGACATAAGTTTTCATTAAGTAAGATTAACCACAATTGGTAACACGACGAACATAGGTTGGGAAAACAAGCACAAAGGAATTGAGTGCAAAATTATTGGCAAGCACAAGAGCCCACCGCCACAAGCACATGTTAAATCAATTACACTCAGGTTGTACTTACCCCAACACACATAATTGCTAGGTTACAAGAAAAGCTTAAAGCATAAAAGTTGTCATCCAATGTTCATGGTCTATTGTATCCGAACCGACACTGAACAGGGGCCAGAGCCAGGATGTTGAAACAAGATGCCTTCGACCACACATAAAGGGTCATCGCCTAGCTAGATGTAATGTGTTTTGCTTTAAGTTTAGATGAGCTAATAATTTTATTTCACATCTAAAGTGTAGCTAAACACTGTTTAAACGAACTTGAGTGCTCAAAAAAAGTGTATGTTGCCGAAACTCAAAAAAAAAAAAAAAAAAAAAAAAAAAAAAAAAACGAAACATCTTATAAAAAATTATTTTGGATGGTTACGTTATACCTAAGTGCTCAAACCAAATCCGCGGACACAAGGTCAAATGCACTAAAAAAGGTTAATAAAAAGAGCCTGAAACTGTTTGCCAAGAAAGAGGCAATCACACAATAAAAGTGCTTTGCCAGTACTAATTTGGTAGAGTTTAAAAACCAACAGGACCATCTGAACCAATGCTGTGATGCGGATGTGTTCCTACGTAGAGCAAAACTTCAGTTAAGTACCTAAAAACTAATACTCCAATGGAGTAATCTTCAAGATCATCTTGGCGACTTGTGTGGCAAGCAAGAGTTGCTGTTGATAAGAGTTTTAGATACATTTTGCTCACGCATGTTGTTTGTGCCAGCATCATTACAATCTATGCCACAACAAGGATTGTTGGCCTACATACCATACCGTTTATTAACTAAAATTCATGCTAATGCAATAAGAGTATAAGACAGATATTTACAATAACATCATTGTAAGATGCTAAAAATGTACTACATATTACTACCATAATTACCCTTATTTGCTGAGATTTTACTGCAAACAGTATTTCAATGGGTTGCAGAGACCACTATTCTCTGCAAGCGCAATGGGGACAAAATCTAAATTAAAGCATCTGCAAAAGCCCTGATGGCATATTGTACAAGGTAAGATAAAACTTGTTTGTTAAAAAAGTTTAGAATCGAAGACGTAGCCTGTCCATTTAGTGCAGAAGATGATTGCTAGCATGTTTGTAAGCATTAGATAATTTGGTTTGTCTAATGGGCGGTTGGTTGAGTTGGGTAATGAACGAAACGGTCTCAGGTCAATATCAATAATTTATTATGCAGGTTAAAATGGGCGGGTTAGCCCAAACATATTTTGTTCCCCTTTTTTTAATATGATATGATTTAGAAGGTGTGTGGCTAAAAGCTTATTTAGGGAGCATTAAGTGGCTGTATGATACTAGCTTAAGGTTACCGAAACACCCCATTAAGTGGCTGTAAGCATTAAAATATACTTCAGGACACTAGCAACCCGCTCCTTATAAACCAGCTTTTTTATGTCTACCCATTAAATCAAAAACCCGAATCAACTTATTAAACATTACATAAATATCTCGTCATTAAACACGGAAGAAAAAAAATTAAAGTAAAGGTCGGTAAGCTAACGATACATGTTCAAATCCTGAATTTCTATATGTTGTTTCCACTGCAGTTGAGCATGAAATTTTTGCTGCTCCACCACCATACTGAGGATGAGATTTCTAGCAACACATAACACATCAGGGATGCTGCGTTTCATCTCCTTGATCATCATTTTGCTACCTGATTTATCAGAAAATTATAGACCAGCAAATATCAGAAACTGGAGTTAAATCAACCCATTTCACAATATTTTTGTTCAAATGAACTTAAGAATCTACCTTAAATAAAACTAATATAAATTCCCTAGACATGTTAAACTTACACCCACGTATAAATATGGCTACAGCCTTTGTTCATGTTGGTGTCGTCTTGCACTACTAATAGCTCTTCTAGTTGTTGTGATACTAATGTGACATGGGCCAAATACACAGACCACACTTTTGTTCATTAGGCTAGAATGAGAGCACAAGTGCTCTCATTCTAAGAAATTACATTATATCAACAACAGAAACAAAACTAGAAGATTCATAAAATCAGATGTCAGGATCTTTTATCATAAGAAAATGAGTAGAATAATAACACCAAAATCCAAAAGGATATAAGACATAACTAGCAATCTAAATATAAACATATAGGAATTAGGAAATATATCCGACTGTGCCAAATAATTTCACATTTGAAGTAAACAATAACAACCTAATGTAATAGTGTGACTTATCAATTCGAATATATATCTATAAAAGGGACAATCATCAGAAGTAATTATAAGAAACAAGTGTTCTATTACAATAAGAACCCACCTATTCATTATCAGGTTGAAGATGAGGAGATACAAGGCTCTCCATGATATTGTAGTATGGATAGTAATCACTGGAATCATTACTCGTAAAAGTATCATTCCCCAATTTGATGTAGTATGGATCGTAGTATGGATAGTAGTCTGGATTGTAGTATGGATAGTAGTACTTTATTTGGCAATTATCCACCACTTCCCAAGATTGTTTTTCGTTGTACTTCTTCATTACCCATACCTGTCGGGAATGATGTATGCATAGACATTCTTCCATAATCCCCAAACTTATACATAGATGTTTTTCGTTTTTCATTTGATAATCGGGTTGGGGTATTTCTTTAAATTCTTCTTTGGACAAATCAAAAGATAAAATCACTTTCTTTGTTTCTTGATTTTTAGGATGCATAACCCAATGCAACGCCCCATTGCATAAGACACCAACTCGAGGTTCAACATCATCATATGTATAATTCACTTCTCCAATAACACTCCAAGCATTTGATTTGAGAGAAAACACTTTAAAGTATGTTCGATCCTTCCCAATAAAGACCCCACATATAACCTTGTAGTCGTCTCTGAGGGAATCATAACCAAATCCACATACAACCTCATAGTAAAACTCCCAAGCCATACAGGTAAAGTCAAACGGCTTTGGCACCGGTTTTACTTCACTAATCACTGGATTAGCTACTAGAAGTTCACTGCCATCAAGGATACATACTAGACCATTCGATGAGCCAATCATAGTATACTTATCACTAATATTTAGAAAAACAGCCTGACCGGTCCTTTTATGTCCATTTTCGTTACTGTTGTAACTACGCTTCAATCGAGCTTTGATGAAATGAGAATCGGAGGTCAAAAATTTCCACGACTTACACACACTCTTGCATCTAATGAGATTCCTCATATCCAATCTTAGGAATATGTTGTACCAACCGAAACGAGCTTTGATGAGATGAGAATCGGAGATCAAAGATTTCCACGACTTACACACACTCTTGCAACTAATGAGATTCCTCACATCCAATCTTAGGAATATGTTCTCATAAATATCATTAGGGATAAGCTCTGCCATTGAAGCCATTAAATAGCACGACTGAGCTGAAAATTTATGTATATATAAAATTCAAATAAGCATCCTCAACAATTAACCATAAAAAATGCATATTTATCTAATCGACATTGTATGCCCTTGTCTGTGACATCAGTAGCATATTACATTAGAAAACTACAATAGAAAATAGCTTACGCAAAACAAAAGAAGTAGCTAGCTTGAATGCTTGATAACAACGGCACAATCACAAACTCATGGTAGCAAGAGTTTACATAGTTACAAGCAAAGTTTGGTTTACCAGGTTGTGGTCAAGTTTATATATAGTAGCAAGAGTTCGATCACTGGTCAGGGTCTCCTATCAGATGTAGCTATATTCTGAGTCTTATATTTTTCCTAAATATAGTAGGGCCAATTAGACGAGTATTAAAAACTCGTCGTCGTAGCATCTTAGTAAACGCTAATTAAACTATATCCTTCGAAACATACTAAACATACGTTTGGGGTTCTAGAACAATCGCTAACGACATGCATGGGTAATCCACTACTTGTATCTTCAATTCACTCTTGAAACGAACCGCATAACGCTTAAATATTAGTAACACATACACCAATTGTTTGAATAGCCGATGGACGTATATAGTTTTCAAGGATTTCAAGAAAATAAACATAATGCTCAATTTGATCCCAACATGATTGCTTAGCTATAAGAGTAATATAATTTCTTGAGACTACTATATATATAAATCAATACTGTCCCTTGAACAAGTGTAAACAAAACACATTATATCAAAACTCTGCGTAGTAATAAGTTAACCCTATACGTTCTAATTAAGCCGTTCTAAGAAGTCCATTATGATTAATAATTTATTCAACCGATATATATATAAATAACATGATATAGGATTACGTACCTTCAAATTCAACTCACGCTTAAAACGAACCGCAGTGTTGATTATGAGGGTATATGTTCAACGTTATATATATATATTAACCTTGCGCATGATAATGGACTTTGAATGGGCCAATTTGAGTGGGCCTTATCAAATCCTCCCCTGATTGAAGCCCAAATAGGTGGTAAATTTGGTAACCATCAAAACATGTATCTTCCATCTCCAGCTTATAATCGTTTTTATTTTATTTATTTATTTTTTTTCTTTAACCATAGTTTTTGACTTTTTGGCCAACTAATTCACGGGGTTTGAACCCACCGCCACACAGACTCAAACCAGGTAAAGCCGTCCCTTTTCAGGAGGTTAGTGTGGCCACTTCAAGTCTAGCTTATAATCATTGTTTTTCAATGGGAAAAATCATCTGGTCTCTCAAGATAATATAACTATAGAAATATAAAATCTTTTCTTGAAGTTATAGATTAGCAAATTTTGGTTATATTTTCTGAAAGATGAAGGGTATGTTTGACAAAACGTAGTAGTTATCATTAGGCATTAGCGGTAGTTGTTTGTTTTATAAAATCGTTGATAACGTAGTTGTAGTTATAAGTATAAAATGACGTAAAATTACATATATACATTCAAATAAAAACACTAGTTAAACAAAATAAAATTAGGATTTCTAATGCAATCATTATTTTCACATGTAGGACATTTCATAAACATCATGATATGTTAGTCGTAAATTATTGATGACGTGTGCTCCCTATTAATGTGGTGGTACTATTACGAATTTGTTTCATCGATATCTCGTTATATGTTACATTAGAAATATCTTCATTATTTGTGAGCGACCTATGAACATCACGAGTACAAACACCGTTTTATGAATCTTTCTATTTTTAGTTCAAACTGGCTCATACAATACAACAATACAACATTTGACACACCAACTGATTATTATTTAAGAATGCTCTTATGTGAAATGAACAATTATATATTGACTAGGTTAAATCCTAAGTGACCAAGTATTTCTCAACGTTAAATAAACGTAAAGTAAACGCTAGTTGCTTGTTGCCAAACAAATTTTGGGCTTGTAACCATTTAAGGTGGCCTAGTGGCAAAAAGGGTTGCGACTACCAATTTAAAATATGTGAGGTCTCAAGTTCAATTCTTGCTAGGTGCAAACAACCTTAAAGTGGCCACGCCAACCTCCTGAAAAGGGAGGGCTTTACCTGGTTTGAGTCTGTTTGATGGCGGGTTCAAACCCCATGGATTAGTTGGTTAAAAGGTCGGAAAACCATGGTTATCACTTTATATTTTCAGTCATATTTTTTTTATTAAACTATAAACAAACAATTTTCATATGACTTTCTGAATTCAGTTTTTTCATATTAAGCCAATTAAATCAAATTCAAACACCAAGTTTGTTTTGAAAAAAACTAGTCGCTAGTTCTTTCAAATGATTGCTGCCAAACATGTGTGAAAACCGACTTATGACCATCTTTTTAGGAAAAAATGCAAACGAATATGGGACGTAGGGAGTACTTTTCATCGGGAATTATCATTTGGTTTGTGAAGATAAAAGCTTGAACTCTACCACTCAATTCAACATTTTGAGTTCAAATTTGTGTTTAACGTATGTTCTTTGAGTCACTGGTGTTTTGTTCATTAGGCGAGAATGAGAACACAAGTTCCCTCTTGTCTTTCACCATTCTAATAATTAAATTCAGTGTCATTTCTGAAATGATCTTAGTTTGGTCATGCATTGTGTCATTTTGTTCTCTTATTTTTCTGTTGTAAGACCTTATTGGCTATGCTCATTCTTCTCTTGTATCCTTTTGTCTTGGAGCTCATCCTTTTTAATTGTCTTGTTAAGAAGGTGGGTTGCTATTTTTTGTATATTGTTTTGGTTTTGGTTCCTTAAATAAATGTTGCCTTAAAAAAAAAAAAAATCAGTCTCATTTCTGGCACAAGGGTATAACTAAAAGATGCACAAAGTAAGTTCTACAATTTAGAATCTGATGATAATCATAGGAGAATGAGTAATTTATACGAAAAGCGAAAAATCAATGTCATCTCAAATGGTAAAATGTTTATCGTTCAAAAGACTATATCATGTACATGCCACGGATTTCATTTGGCAACTATTTATGATAAAATCATAACTTGCATACAAGAAACTCTTCAATGGCATCAAACTCTAGCACTCGATGGATCTTTCTTTTAACTGAAAATCAAATCAAAAAGTGAGTAAAAATAGATACAAATAAAGCAATAAGAGGTAAACAAACAACTAATGCGTTTTCTTTCAGCTAGTATAAGAGCACAAGGTACAATTCATTGTTTCCCTTCGCCGTTCCACACTGGACATTCATTGCAACTCGCCAAGCTAGTTGTTGCCCCCCCCCCCCCCTTGTTGCAACTCGCCAGAAACCACTTACTCGTCTGCACGACGAGCATTGCATCCGTCGTCCTTTTTGTCAGGTTTTTTGTGTGTGTATGTGTGTGTTTTTGTAAATAAAGGGTAGATGGGCTCCAAATGAGTAAGTTTAGTTTAGTTGTTAGTGGGGGTTATTTATGAAGAGGTGTTAAAGTGATGTGACACCCCGTGGGCCCCAAATGAAGAGGTTGAGCTAGCCATTGCACCTTGTGCTCTAAAGATGAGTCTAATTTTCCAACAAATAAATGTATATATGTTGTCCTAGATCATTTAGTTCCAAGCTCGATAGCATATACACACTCAATATGACACCCACAAACTATGACATAAAAACAGCAAATTAAACTAAAAACGGCATATGATATCCCAATGAAGGTCTGATACATTAACAATATATTAGTCTGTATGTTATTCACATAAGTGGACAGTCTCAGATGAGGTGTAATGACAAGAGGTTTGTACGTATCCCCTCACCTTGCATACCCTTATATCACTATCTCAAACCCATTACCCATAAAAAATTTGATAGCCACAATCTGACCCGTACATAGCCTAATGACCAAATCATAGTCGTGCCTTCTTGTCTTTGACCATCCTAACAAATTTGAACATATCAAGAACATAAGCATAACTACAAAATAAGTTATGTCTATCGAATAAATTTACAACAATAAGGATAGAAAATTAATATATCAGTCAATCGTCATTGTGTTAAATGCAGCAATGATAACAGCAAAATTCAAAGGATATAAGACATAACCAACAATCTATATATAAACACATAGGAAACATGTCAAAATGAGGTTAACAACAACCAACTAATTTAGTACTATGACTTATTATTTATTAAAGGGACAATCATGAGAAGAAATTACAAGAAACAAGTGTTCTATAACAATTAGAACCCACCTATTCATTATCAGGTTGAAGATGAGGAGATACAAGGCTCTCCACGATATTACTGTTAAAGAACAAATCACCTGTAAAAGTATCATTCCTCACTAGGAAATAATATTTTGAATAGAAGCGGGGTTCTTCATACTTTATTTTGCACTTATACACCACTCCCCAAGACTATTTTTCGTGGTACTTCTTCATTACCCATAACTTCTGAATTCCCATAAAAGGATCATCAGTCACGTTGCGAAAGTCGACTGCTTGTCTATACTGTATGCATAGACATTCTTCCATAATCCCCAAACTTATATACGAATGGGAACCACTATCTAATCTTTTATGTCTAGCATAATTGGTTTGGGGTATTTCTTTAAATTCATCTTTGGATAAATCAAAATATAAAATCACTTTTTTTTTTTTTAGGATGCATAACCCAATGAATTGCCCCATTGCATAAGAAACCAACTACAGAACTATCTTGTACATATGTATTATTCATTTTCCAATAACGTTCCAAGCATTTGATTTGAGAGAAAACACTTGAAAGTATGTGTTGGAAAAATGTGATCAAAAGAGTTGAATGAAAATTGAAGTCGTCATTATGTGTACTAATGTGAATTGAAAATAAAATTAATTTGTGGTTTTATTTTAATTCATGAGACATTAGTAAAATTAATTTTGTTAATTAATTGTGACCATTTTTCTTCTATCCCTACTCCTTATATATTGAGACTTTTTCTCTCATCTCTAAAACACAAAGAAATATACTATTCCTCTCCTTTTTGTTATCATTCATATTTCTTGTATATCTGGTTTGTAATAGAGGGAAGACACGTTTTTTGTTCGCCATGATAATCCGTTTGTGCTAACAGGTTATCCGTTGTTGTTGTATAATGGGAGATAGACGTTCACAGTTCTCAAGCACCATGGAGAGCCGAATCTGTCTTAAGGAAACTGTGAGCATCACAGGCCTCAACATTTCCTTGTGTTTTTGTGTCACATTATCAAAATAATTACGGTATCGTTTTCTACACTTTATCTTTTATTGTTGTGATCTGTTGAATTAATTAAACACATAAAGGATCAATCTCATGTAATCATATATCAAGAAAATGAAAGTAAACTTACTTGATGATAGAACCGACTGATGATTATGATTAGATGATGAAGCCATCGCGTTAGGGTTAGTCGATTCCGGTAGTGATGTCAATAATCTGATGGAGGGATTTCTCTCAAGAGTTATTGGTGTTTTGATTGAAAGAATAATGAATTGACAAGATACAGGAAAATGACCACTTCCCAATGTTTTATTGTTATGACAGTTATTTCCATCAAATAACTGTCAATTGTCATTAGGGCATAGTTAAGGATCTAAATGGTCAAGGCCACATTAGTCAAAGGGATAAGTCTAACATTCTCCCACTTGGTCGTAAGACCATTTATTCATATATACATAAACCTGAAAAATTATATTGGCCAATTACAAGTTTATGTGAATTACCATAATTTCATAATAGCACCAAAGCAAAAAGATACAGCCTAACGTGTCGCGTTTGACACGGGACCCCCATCAATTATACTAATGGTACTAATCTGAAATATATGATTTCATTAAGCCAAAATGACAAAAGAGTAATGTGGTGCAAATACGTCTGTCTATAATGAAACATAAGTGTATACAATTAAAAATAAATACAGACAAACTAGACATTATAGTGAAGGATATTATCTTAAAGCGCTTGTTTTGAAGCTAAACATAATCATGAAATAGTTCATTAACTACAACACATTATGTAAGGTCTTGACGTAAACCCATTCTAGCAACATGGCCTTGAAATACTTTCGGTGGTAGACCTTTAGTCAGCGGATCCGCAAGCATTTCATGAGTTCTAATGTGCTCGATACATATACGTTGTTCCTCCACTCTTTCACGTACGAATAAGTACTTTGTATCGAGGTATAAACCAGCTCCAGTTGAACTATTACTGTTCGAGAAGCTCACAGTTGCGCTATTATCGCAGTAAATCTTTAATGTCCTTGAGATGGAGTTAACAATTTTGAGTCCAGTGATCAAATTTCTCAACAACATTGCATGGCATGTCGCATTATAAACGGAAACATACTCAACCATCATTGTTGAGGTCGTCATTAGCACTTGTTTTTTACTCTTCCAAGAAATAGGCCCACCTGACAGCATGAAAATATATCCCAAAGTTGACCTACTAGAGTCTTTGCATTTCGCAAAGTCTGAATCCGAGTATCCAATAACTTTAAGATTGTCGGATCTAGTGTAAGTTAATTTGTACTCCTTCGTTCCTTGAAGATATCGCAATACTTTCTTAGCAGCTTTCCAGTGATGTAGGCCAGGATTAGATTGAAACCTGGCTAACATGCCACATATAAAAGCGATATCTGGTCGAGTACAAACTTGAGCATATGTTAAGCTTCCTACTACGGAAGCATAAGGAATTCGCTTCATTTCCTCATGTTCAACCTCAGTTTTCGGACATTGATGAGACCCGA
Source organism: Artemisia argyi (assembly GCA_030686995.1). Lineage (NCBI taxonomy): Eukaryota > Viridiplantae > Streptophyta > Magnoliopsida > Asterales > Asteraceae > Artemisia > Artemisia argyi. Next base: position 76,500,728 of record CM060698.1, on the reverse strand, counting down.
AAACATCACCCTTAATTACGGGAGCGACCGTGGGGGAGCAATGTTGCATATTGAACCTATTGAGTACGCGTTCAATATATGCCTTTTGGGACAATCCTAATGTCCCATTGGCTCGATCTCGGTGAATTTCAATTCCAGTTACATACGAAGCTTCACCAAGATCTTTCATGTCAAAGTTTCTAGAAAGAAACCGTTTTGACTCATGCAACAAATCAATATTATTACTTGCTAAAAGGATATCATCAACATAAAGCACAAGTATAATAAAGTTGCTCCCACTCATCTTGAGGTATACACACTGATCTACCAGATTCTTGATGAAGTTGTGTTTCTTCATTACTTCATCAAATTTTAAATACCATTGACGAGATGCTTGCTTAAGCCCATAAATAGATTTCTTGAGTTTACAAACTAAATGTTCTTGGCCTTTAGATTTAAAACCTTGTGGTTGGGCCATGAACACATCTTCATGTAAATCTCCGTTAAGAAATGCCGTTTTGACGTCCATTTGATGTAGCTCCAAGTCAAAATGAGCTACAAGGGCCATTACGATTCTTAGGGAGTCTTTTCTCGATACTGGAGAAAATGTTTCTTTATAATCAATGCCCTCCTTTTGAGTATACCCTTTTGCAACCAAACGAGCTTTGTATCGCTCAATATTTCCGTTTGGGTCAAGTTTGGTCTTAAAGACCCACTTGCATCCAACGGGTTTTGCACCCTTTGGTAATTCAGCAAGTTCCCAAATGTTGTTTTTGCTCATTGAGTTTAGCTCATCATTCATTGCTTCCCTCCAATGAGCTGATTGGTCACAATTAATGGCATCCTCATATGATTCAGGGTCATTGCATTTCCCTAAGTCAAAATCAGCCTCATTCAAATAGGTGTAGCAATCGTCAAAATTTGTGGGCTTCCTATGTCGTTGTGACCTATACAAAAGTTGTTGAGTTTCTTGTGGTTCAACATTAATTTCGGGGTTAGGTTCATTTTCCTCGACATTATTTGGATGATCTTGAGCAATTAAGTGATCATTCGAGGTGTCAAGTGGCACATTAATCGGGATGGGCGCATGAATTATTGGTGTCTCATCTCGAGCCTCTTGTAGTTCAATTCTTCTAAATGAACCGCTCCCACTATTGTTAGAATTTTCAAGAAACTTTGCATGGCGTGTCTCGACAATTCTGGTACTATGAGATGGGCAATAAAATCTGTAACCCTTTGATCGTTCTGGGTATCCAATGAAAAAGCAACTAATGGTTTTCAAGTCCAGTTTTCGTGATTGAGGATTGTATAACTTAGCTTCGGCTGGACATCCCCAAACCCTTAAATATCGTAAGCTGGGTTTTCTTCCCGTCCAAATTTCATATGGTGTTTTTGGAACAGATTTAGAGGGAACTCTGTTAAGGATGTGGACAGCCGTTTTCAATGCCTCAGTCCAAAGAAATTCAGGAAGATTCGAATTTGCCAACATACTACGAACCATGTCCATAAGGGTGCGATTTCTCCTCTCAGCTACACCATTTTGCTGAGGGGTACCCGACATGGTATATTGGTTAATAATCCCATGATCTTTGAAAAAGTCAAAGAAAGATCCAGGAGCTTGACCAACATCTGTATGTCTGCCATAATATTCACCTCCACTATCCGATCTCACCACTTTAATTTTTCGGTCAAGTTGATTTTCAACTTCCGCTTTAAATGTTTTAAACATTTCAAGTGATTCGGATTTTTCATTAATTAAGAACAGGTACATGTAACGTGAGTAATCGTCAATGAAGGTAATGAATGATTTATGACCACCAATGCCCGAAGGAAAAGGTCCACATATATCAGTATGGATTAGTTCTAATAATCCGGTACTTCGTGTGGAACCTTTCTTATTTCCTTTGGTCATTTTTCCCTTTATGCATTCTACACATTTTTCAAAATCAGAGAAATCAAGATGGGGTAAAACTTCATCTTTCACAAGTCTAGTCATTCTGTCTCGTGAAATATGGCCTAAACGTTGGTGCCATAACATTGATGAAGTTTCTTGATCTTGTTTTCTCTTATTTTGATTCACATTCTCATTAACGTTAAATGATAATAGAGATTCCGAAAATTGATTATCTAAACATAACTTGAAGAGGTTTCCCTCTAGACAACCATATCCAACAACACGGGAATTTAAACTAATATATACTTTATTGTATCCAAACGTAAATATAAAATCATCAATAATTAGTTTAGATACAGATATTAAGTTTCGAGTCATGCTCGGTACATAAAGAGTGCCATAAAGATTTAAACAGCCACCCTCCAATATTAATGAAAGGGTCCCAACAGCTTCTACGTTCAAATCAACTCCGTTCCCGACTTTAACCGTTCGTTGGTTTCTTTTCAATCTCCGGATTGTACGGAATCCCTGTAAAGAATTAGCAATGTGTACCATGGATCCAGAGTCAATCCACCATGAATTAATAGGGACATTAATGTTAAAGTATTCATTAATCATAAAAGATTCAAATATACCTTTCTTTGCTAACCATTCCTTGAATTTTGGACAATCCTTTTGAGTATGCCCTTTCTTATGGCAAAATTTGCATTTTGGATCGCCATGGAATGAGCTAGTACTTGCACCCGTTTTCTGGACTTTATTTGGAGTAGAATTATCTCCACTTGAACCTTTGCCCTTCCATGAGCCCTTTCTCTTATTGGTGTTAGTGGTAGCAACATGAACGATATCAGGCTTTTCAACTTTAAGGCGTTCTTCCTCTTGCACACACATGGCAATCAGTTCGCTCATTTTCTATTTCTCCTTTTGTGTATTATAATTGATCTTGAAAGGACCAAATTGCATTGGGAGAGATGTCATAATGAAATGAACTAAGAAACCTTCACTGATTTCCATGTCCATGCCTTTCAGTTTGTTTGCCATATCGCTCATCATCATTATGTGCTCACGTACACCACTAACCCCGTCATACTTGGTAGTCAACATTTTGAGAATCAAAGTGCTTGCATGGGCTTTTGAAGTCCCTTTAAATTGTTCCTCTACGGAGCTTAAGTACTCCTTTGCATTCTCAGAGTCAGGAATGGCTCCTCGAATGGCAACGGATATGGAGTTCTTAATGATCATGAGAGACATACAGTTAGACCGCTCCCACTGTTCATAAGCACGTTTTTGATCTGATGTACTTTCAGTAGTAAGTGCAGCGGGAGGATCGGTACGAAGCGCATGATCGAGGTCCATTACTCCAAGAGTAAGTTTCACTTGATCTCTCCATGTTGAGAAGTTAGTACCAGTTAAGGGTTCAATTCCGGACAAGTAACCCGTATTGTAAGTTAAGGTAGATGCTGACATAAATTGAAAATTAAATGTATGCTCAGATAAAACTAAAGGAATTAATGGGATATATATGTAAAGCATATCAGTATAAACATAAACCTATCATGAACACCAAAATAATAGGTATAAAGATGTTGTGCCTAATTATTAACTTCACGTTGGTTTAGTTAACAATTAAACCATTAATCATCTTTAACTAGACAAAGCATGCACATATATCACATATCACCGTTGGGCAGAAATGTAACATATAAGCTAATTATGCTAATGTATATTTTATTTTCAAATTATCATACAAATAGCCGTTGGGTTCATTGAGTGATAACATGAACAATTTTATAACATGGCATGATTAAACTCATATATTAATCTAAACAACCATTCGTTGGAATGAATGTTCATGTTAACATAGAAGTTGCCATTGTAGACTTAACAGACATAATATATTGGAAACATATAAAGCATTTTTCATACATCAGGATGTATAAAATTCGATACTAATCAAATTTTGATTTCATGCATTAGTTAAATTGTTTCCAATACAACAGAATGTATAGAAAAACATAAATTCATAACATTCGAAAGTCAGAAACTTAATAGATTTATTAATCACAAAGAAAATACGATGCAATCTGATTTTTACTTTTACCACTTATTCATGTAATCTCATAAAATAGTTAATGGCTTCATTAATAGCAAAAGCATATGTAAAGAATTTATGCCAATCATCAATATATAGTTTCATATATAATTTATATATACCAAATACATGGAATGTTTAATAAACATGTGGGGCACTTAATCAATGGACAGTCAAAATCATGTGTTGAATTCAAATAAAGCAATCTTAATTCAAACGCAATGAATGGCCACTGTTTTCCTTAATTGCTTTCGTAAAAAAAAATGGCTCATAATTCATAACCAGTTAATTAGGATTTAAATATGATACATGAAAATTAAATTGCTCTGATACCACATGTTGAATTAATTAAACACATAAAGGATCAATCTCATGTAATCATATATCAAGAACATGAAAGTAAACTTACTTGATGATAGAACCGACTGATGATTATGATTAGATGATGAAGCCATCGCGTTAGGGTTAGTCGATTCCGGTAGGGATGTCAATAATCTGATGGAGGGATTTCTCTCAAGAGTTATTGGTGTTTTGATTGAAAGAATAATGAATTGACAAGATACAGGAAAATGACCATTTCCTGATGTTTTATTGTTATGACAGTTATTTCCATCAAATAACTGTCAATTGTTAGTTAGGGTACATATTGTCATTAGGGCATAGTTAAGGATCTAAATGGTCAAGGCCACATTAATCAAAGGGATAAGTCTAACATGATCAACGTATTATTTGTTTGTCTTTAATAGCAATACATACCATATATACAACAATCTTAAGACATATTTTATTTGCTATTAGAGAAGATATGGTTGACTGAAAAAAAATGAATGAGACATTGCTTGAAATTTTTTGGATATTGGTCGTCGAGGAAAATAGAAGTTAAACTGGTCTTTGTGTTTCTTTTTTTTTTTCCTTTGGTCAAAGTGTCTATTGTAATTTAATTGTGACAATTACATGCGACTGTTATGATTTCTTAAAAGCATGAAAATAAAATATACACATTTTATGATATGTTGTCTTCCGTTATGGATCGCTTTTTGGGCTATAGGTTAACGCAAGAATATTATATAGTTTGTAAGGAATTTGAAAGAGGCAATGAGAAATACCAAAATATATATTATTTATCAAGTTGGAGAAAGAATTGAACTTGCATGCTATGTACACTGTTGGATAGATGAACTTTGTTCGATTGTCTTGTTTTATTTTTAATGTGTGTTTGAGATATGACGTAAATCTGTTAGGAGAATTCAAACTGTTGGTTTTAATTTTATGCTCAATTAAAACATTTAGATTATTAACCAAACTATGCAAGTTCACGTTAGAATAAAACTTGTGTCATCAGTTTGATTATATAATAAGAGTCAAGAAAGAAGGAAATAATGAGGCTTGTTTCTTTGTTTATGAAACTTTGTAACCGTTATCTTCACATATATATTTCATTGAAATTAATGTTGACGTTTATTATTCGGTGAACACATGTGGATGATTAACAAACTAAACACTAAAGTTAGCTATCATGTACGTATTTGAAGATCATCATGTCATGGTGACTGTTCTATTACGTCACTGAATTAATTAAGTAAATGATATGGGTTACATAAGTGGGTAATCGGAATCAAACTTTCTTGCAATTAATGGAATCAACCTATGGCTGCACCAATGTAACAAATGGAACAGTACGTATTGCTAAGATGCATAGTATTGTTTTGGTGCTTGTTGTTGAAAGTTAATGGAATTATTGAAACATAAACCACAAGCTGGTTGTAATGTTTGGTTCTGAATTTTTTTTTTTTGAAATATTATATTATGATAAGAACAAGAGAGCGTGCAAAGCATGTTGGCCGAAATCTTGTCATGATACTGATTTGTGTAACAAGTATTGGTTTCATGACTAAATATTGTGATTAAACTAATTCTTGCGGAATAAGAATTTTGGTGCTAATTGGAATACAAAGTATTTGCTATCACAACTATGCACTCGTGGGAAAAATGTGTTGTTCGCATAGTAAATGAACAAGTTTTGATTCCAATTTCGTTATGTTGCACTCTGAGACTTTAAACTTGATTGTTGAAAAGTTTGAGTAGAAATAGGTGAACCGTTTGGTCACAAAGAACTTCGGTACAACAATTCATTTTGGAGAATTGGTTGTCACAATTGTGTATTCATGGAAAATTCGTTGTTCACGTGGTAAACAAATGTTTGAGCCCAATTTTTTCTATAGAGCTCATCTAAGACATTAAACTTGATTTCTGAAAATTTTGAGCTTAAATGGGTGAACCATTTGGTCACATTATCTATTTTGGTACATAAATTCAGTTTGTACTGGTATGTTGTCACAATCGCGATGTCATGGAAAAATATGTTTTTTCGCATGGTAACAAATGAGTTTTGCACCAATATTTTTTTTCGTGATTAGCTAACAATGAAACATCTTAGCGGTTTTATTTTAGCACAACATTTTTTCAAGTGGTTTATATTTTTTGTGTTGATATTTGTGTTACTTGGATGTTGTTTGGTACAACAATACAAATTGTATACTATGAAAAAAAAAAAGAAAAAAAAAAAGACCTTCGATATAGTTCATCGAGTGTGGTAAAGTTTGGATGTTGCATATATATATATATAATATATATATATATATATATATATATATATATATATATATATATATATATATATATATATATATATATATATATATATATATATATATATATATATATATATATATATGATAAATTTTGTTGCAAATAATCAAACAAAGTTGTCATTTAATAAAAAATGACTAGTCACAACTTTTGTTGCAAATAATCTATTGATTTGTCATTGTTGTAGAAATGAATTAATGATATAGATTATTGTCTCTAACACAATGAAACATCGCATATGTGTTGAATATAACTATGTAGGACATTGTGAAGTGTCAAGAAAGAACACACATATAGATGACAACGAACTATGTTGGTTTATGTAACTAACTTGAACGATGTGATTGTCATCCAATGTGAGATATTGTCCATTTGCTAAGTTGGACATATTTTGATTGTGTAAAATGATTACACATTGATTTTATGTGATTATAATCACATAATAAATTGTGATAATCATAAGAGATTAAATGTAAGTATATATATGATTACAAGTGAATTGGAATGACATGTTATAAGTGTAGGACATACACATATAACTTATGGGATCCTCCTAAAACATGTGTTGTTTAAGATGGTGATTTGTCTAAAAGAAGAATGTTAGCAGATGAAGCGATGAGTAATCAGAATGATGCATATTCTGTCATACGCTTGATTCCTTAGTCTATATAGCATGCTAGATTTGAAATCTGTTAATTATGATACAAAAAACAATTAACATAAGACATTCAAAAAATGTGCATACATTAGTATGAAACTTGTGAGGTGACAAATTACTAATGATCTTGATGTCATATCCATGTGAGAAAAAATCTTATAAACAAGATTAATATATTGAAAGGGAGAACCTTTCTACAAAATTCTTGAGATAAATTCCGTGCGGGGGATTCCGGCCTAGCTAGAGTTTAAAGGACATCAACAAACATGAAGTTCTTTCCTAGTTGGAATACTCAAGAATTACCTGGAGAATGATATATTTAAAGAGTTGAACAAAACTCAAGTTTGTATAGATATATTATGTCCGGCAACTACTCTCAACATGAGTTATCTCTATTGAAAAATGTGAATTCATAGAATAACATTATGGATCCGCTTGTGAAGTACTAAATGTGAGAGTTAGTTAGCAAGTCATGAAGAGGAATGAGACTAAAGCCCTTGAAAAGTTTATATGAAGGAAAACCTAACCCAGCTGATTGGAGATCCCAAGATCTGGGTTCAATAGGACAACCTACTTGTATAAATTGAGGTCACTGTGGGGGAGTAATAAACTGCACATTTATTTAAGGGAGTTGGTAAACTTCCTAATCCATTCCTATAACAGTGACAATATGAGGTTAAGCATATGGCTTTAAATGATTAATCGAGAATCACCTATGTGAGAGAGAAGTGGGGTCGCTTCTAAAGGAATTGTGGGGGCGCAGTTCTTAACAGCTCTCCCAGAACCAGGCTAATGTTCATGACCAAAACGAACATAACTATGAGAACCAAAAAGTGTCAAGGAGATATTTGTGTGAATATATATTGTCGTCTCCACAAATAGCAGACAGTTCAAAGACATCGAGTCTACTGACTGCTTGGAGTCTAAGTATATTTCACAAGTAAAGGTTCAAAGGGTAACACCTACCTATCCTTTGCAAATATCAACTGCAAAACTCTATTACAACTTCGTATCCTTGGAATTCGTTTCACTTATCAATTTCATTCATGTGGGGGATTGTTGGAAAAATGTGGTCAAAAGAGTTGAATGACAATTGAAGTCGTCATTATGTGTACTAATTTGAATTGAAAATAAAATTAATTTGTGGTTTTATTTTAATTCATGAGACATTAGTAAAATTAATTTTGTTAATTAATTGTGACCGTTTTTCTTCTATCCCTACTCCTTATATATTGAGACTTTTTCTCTCATCTCTAAAACATCAAGAAATATACTATTCCTCTCCTTTTTGTTATCATTCATATTTCTTGTATATCCGGTTTGTAATAGAGGGAAGGCACGTTTTTGGTTCGCCTTGATAACCCGTTTGTGCTAACGGGTTATCCTTTGTTGTTGTATCTTGGGATATAGACGTTCACAGTTCTCAAGCACCGTGGAGAGGACGAATCTGACTTAAGGAAACTGTGAGCATCACAAGCCTCAACATTTCCTTGTGTTTTTGTGTCACATTATCAAAATAATTACGGTATCGTTTTCTACACTTTATCTTTTATTGTTGTGATCAACATATTATTTGTTTGTCTTTAATAGCAATACACACCATATATACAACAGTATGTTTGGCCTTTACCTTTAGAGACCCCACATACAACCTTATTGTCGTCTCTGAGGGAATCATAACCAAATCCACATACAACCTTGTTGTCGTCTCTGAGGGAATCATAACAAAATTGTAACACCCCCAAATTTATGATTTAGCAGTGGAAAAGTAATTTGGGTGTTACGGGGAGGATCGAAGTTATAATCACATAAAAAGGCTTTAAAAGAAGCGTTTTGAAAGTTATTTTTGTCACTCAAATAATATTTTTGATAAAAGATGAAACATTTGATTTAGAATCTCATTAAAAGATATAAAGGCTTGTAAGAATGACATATTTGATTTTTACACCATTTTAATTTATCAGAGTAATAAATGCCCGCTCCGTGTCTTGTCCTGCTCCGTTAATTAACTAAGATACACATGCTTAAAAGTGTCAACACAAAGGTTGGTGAGTTCATAGATTTTTATGGAAAACCATCTATTTCAATAGATTCAGGAATATTTAGTAATAATTGTAATAAATACTAACAGTGATAGAACAAGTATTGAGTGATGTTGATTATAATCACAGATAAATCATATATGTATTCAATCAAATTCAAGTATTGGATCATAATCCTAACATGAGATGGAAACTCATGATACTAATGTAGTGAGATTTATAATTCAAATCTGGTCAATTACCTATACAGTTGTATCTAGATATATGTTTGAAGACGTATATTTTCTTATAGATATTGCCCCAAGCCTCATGACACGCAAAATGTTAACAAAATACCGTAAAAACGGAGGTGATTATCAAGTCAATGATAATATTGCCCACGTGTAATAGGTGATTTGCCAATTCCTATTTTTACTCAAATATAGTGTATCACGACTAATACGACTAACCAAAAGGCATTCCGTCAAGTATTAGTGGGATAGGATGTCAAGCCTCAACAAGTTTCGAAGCTGTTCACTATATTCGCGCTCACATCAAGTGATTAATGGCTCATGATTGAGGGACTTTATGGTGATAAGGGTAACTTAGGCAATATCAAGGTAATGATGTAACTAGAGTATTTGTGCTCTTCCTAGCAATTATTTCCGTTGAAACATAGAAATATCATATAGAGATAAGGAAATCATTCAGGATGTTATAGTATAGTCAAGCATCATGCCACAATAATCATTTTGGAAACATTATCATTTGAGTTCAGTATTCTAGTTAAACAATTTGCCAGTAAAATATATATATCACATCTTAGGTCATAAACCATATCAGGTAAATATTAATTAAGAAATTGATTTGAATCATGTAAGTTATTCATATACTTATAAAAATATCAAAGTATTTGTAAGCATGTATCTCCCCCAAAGAGTTAAAACAAATATTGGAAATGGGGCTATGACTCACCTTGAGCGATACTGGAAATGATGAAACGTAAATTCGGGTGAGGTTATGGGAACGATTATGGAAACGTCTTCATTACGGAACCTAATTATAAGGAAGGTCTAAGATTTTGACTTTATACTAGTGATGGAAATGATAATGAGAACGAATAACGATATTATCGTTAGAGTGAGAATATGATATGCTTAAAATGCCTAAAGTTCATAAATAATATATTTCATAATATTATCTTGTTTTTATGTCTTTGAAACCAATATATCATTTCCTCGAAAGTGGGAAACGATTCGTTAAGTTAAATCGTTTTGAAACGTTTTATATAACTATAACGAACGTTAATTATTAAATAATTAAAATATACAAATATGCAACATGACGTGATGGAGTGACGTAAAATAGAAAATAAAATAAGAATGTAAAATAAAAGATGTTGGTCCTTGTCCTTTTCCAATTTTTACACTTTTTACTCTAAAGACGTTAGCGTTACACCGTCAATCCTTTATTAAATATAATTTTCATTTATAGTCCACTACATGTCCAATATTATAATCTGAGGTTGGAAATTAATAATATGTCATTTTCTACCCTAATGTTTATGTTTTTATAGTTTCAGCCCTTACTTTTAACAGTTTGACAGTTTTAGTCCTTTTAAGTGTCGTCGCGTTACATTTTTAGTCCAAAGTCATAAAAATTATGGGGAAAAAGTATCAGAGTTTTTCTGGAGCTTATTGAAGCTTATTAAAACTTATTCCAACTGCTTATTTGGAAAAATAGATTATTTGCTAAATTAAAGGCCCGTTAGCGTTTAACGATCTGTGAGTGTTGAGTCGAGTTGGGCTTATCCTTGGGCTCATTTTTAGTGTTCTAAAATCATATCAAAAGAGATTTTTGGTTCAGCTTATACGGTGTACTTATTTTCAGCTTATTGGGCTTTACAGTCCATTAAGGTTTTTATAACTAGTTTTGAAAATGGATTTACTCACTTTACTTTGGCCAATTTAAAGGGTTTAAACGAGTTTATCATTACAATTTATGAACATGAAACTTTTAGTTTGTAACAAAGAGAAACAGATTGTGTAAAAATAATGGGTTTCTTAAGTCGGATTTGGTTTTACATGGTTCTTTTGGTCACGACCTGAAGCAAATTTTCTGGGTAAAAAGACTTAGAAAAATTCTAAGTATTGGTGGTATATACGAGTTGATCGATTCACTTTGGTCATTTTAGAGAGTCGAGACGTGATCATTTTTACAAGTTATCTATATGAAAGTTGTAGCTAGTCATAATGTCTAAGAGTTCGTATAAAAACATATATGGGTCGTTAAATGAATTTGAGTTTTACAAATCTATTTTAGTCGCTGTTTGAAACAGTTTTTACTAGTAAACACTTCGTTAAATTTTCTAAGTTTTCACTATATATACTTTTTATGTATAGTACGAATTGAGTTCTATGGATGCATGTAACGTAAAAATAAACGTGAAACAAGTGTGTGTCGTGACTCCTAGGCCTTCCGAGATAGAGGCTAGTCACGTTTGGTGTGCTATGTATGAATAGGTACGTAAATATATATACCAAAGTATATACGTTCGACATGAATTATACATGATGCATGAAAATGAAATATCAAATGAAATGAAATCAAAAGAGTTTCTAAGATACTTACAACACCTCTAAGGTGGTAGAGAGTCGTGAGTGAAGGAGGGAACGCAAGAAAATCTCACGTTCATTTATAAAACACAAGTATCGATTTATATAAATATAACCCGACACCACTTGTTTGCTTCCAAATGAAGATGCGATTTATTCCTGGTCTTTCAGAGATTGTTTTGAGAGTGTATAAAGTTATTATTGTGTATTGAATGAAAGAAATAAGGTGATGAAGAAGGAGTACATATAGAAAGGTTTTAGAACACATATTTGTGTAAATATTTCAAGGAGACATGAAATACTATGCATGTCAGTGAATAAGAGATTTTTTCTGTAAATATTTCAAATTTTTCTGTAAAAATGGTGATTAAAATAAAGACAGAGATTAATATATAATTAACGGTTGTTAATTATATGAATTTTTTTCAGTTCTCTACAGTACCCACTCGTCACTCTGAATTTTGTCCCGAAATTCAAGTTTATCGTGATTACTTGAGTAAAGAATTTTGGACAGAGAGTTGTCGAAAGATTTTTATTCCCAAAAATTAAGGAAATGTGATTCAGTTAGATTTGTTGATATAAATAATACGTAAAAGCGTTATTAATATTTTTCGATATCTCTATATTTTGACGATCACAAAATCTAAAATCATTAAACGTAAAATCATTACGTAAATAAGTATTTAGTGACAAAATATCATTATATCCAACTAGTTCACTTAAGGTATGAATAAACAAGTGCCTAATACATTTTATGGTCAAAGGAAGGTTTATTTACTAATTACAAATTATATAAAATGGTATAAACATTTTATATATTTAAGAAAAACACTTTTGGTAATTAAAGAAAATGTTTATTTCATAATAAATATATGAATTCAAATTTTTAACCAAATTCAGTTAAATTTTCACAAAATAAACTTTCTCCAGAAAAAGACAAAGAATCTGGCCGTTTCATTTGGGCGGCCCCCTTAATTTTAAGGGGGTCGGCACACAATTAAGGGGGCCGGCATACGCTCCTGTGTCAGATTTCTTTGCCTATATATACTGGTTCAAATCTGAATTTTTTTTCTCACCTTTTGCACTAAAACTTTCTGTTCTAATTCCCTCAAAGCATCTTCCTAAATCCTTTGATCATAAACATATTAGTTCTTGTTTCAAGTGATCCAATCCTTCATCATTCAAAGTGCAAGAGAAGAATACTCCTCCAACATCTTGTTAAGAAGTATTGTAGGCTTGTGTATATTGTAAAGGTGTAGAAGTTGTGTAATAGATAGATCTAGGTGTGTTAGTAGTTGTGAATAGAAGTAGTTGTGTTGGGTTGAAGTAGAAGTAGTGTTGTGAAAGAGAAGTAGTGAAGTTGTGTAGTAGTAGTGGTGTGCATAAGTTGTGAAGAAGGTGTGTAGTGGTGTGAGATTGGTTCTAGCTACCATTAGGACTCGACATTTAGTTTAGTGTCATTAATTGGTGTAAGCAAAAGTTGTGTAAGGTTTTCTCCGCCATAAGGGAGCTTGTTGATGTAGTGAAGAAAACTTTCGAGTTAGGTGCTCGGGGAGTGGAGTAGGGCGAAGAGGTGCTTCGTAGTCAAACCACTATAAATCCTTTGTCTTGTGGTGCGATCTTTCCATCTCTATCTCTTTACTTATTTACTTACATTGTTTTCATTTTATTTCGTAGATATTAGTTTATATTAGTATTGTTTATTGATCTCACATAAAACAAGAATCAATTATTTTGCAAACAAAGTTTTTATAAAAATAAAATTGACGTAAAACTATTCAACCCTCCTTCTAGTTTTCCACAATTAGCATCAGAGCTACGTTAAACAAGATTTTTAAAATAAATTGTATTTTAAAACTTCAAATCGATCTATGGAATCGGAAAAATATTTAGAAGGGAACATGACATTTAAACCACCATATTTTGAAAATACAAGTTTTCTTGAATGGAAAAATCGATTCGAAAGTTATGTGAAATTAATAGATGATGATCTTTGGCATGTCATTTCAATTGGTAATTTTCAATCAACAAAAACCACTTTTGAAAAACAAGATAATTATTTCAAAATAATGCTTGATAAAAATGATATTGCTAAAATGATTATATACAAAGCTTTACCAAATATTGAATATGAAAGAATATTTTTTTGTCAAACGGCAAATGATATGTGGAAAAGTCTTTTAAATTTTCATCAAGAGAAATGTCAAGCCAAAGAAAATTTTATATATAAAATTGTTGAAAATGAAAGTATAGTAGATAAGTATTTAGTTGAAATGAGTACAAGTGCTACTAGTTCAAATTTTGCATGTGTAGGTAATAATGACGAAAACCCTATGAGTCATACCAAGAGCAAACAAGAAGGGTGTACAAAGTCAACGATCGAACATAATGATGATGAATATTATAGTTCCGAAAGTGAAGATGAAGAATATGCAAAGGTCGTTAAAGAATTCAAGAATATTATTAAGAAGCGACTAAAAGCACAAGATAAAAGGAAAATCACCCGAAGAAGAATTTCTAGTGACGAAGATGAAACAATGAAGCACAAATGTTTCGTGGCTCATGCACCCGATGAAATATGTCTAGGAGTAGATTTGGAGCCCGATGAGTGGATAAAGGATAGTGGATGCTCAAGACACATGACGGGGAATCGCAAGCTATTTTATACATATAAGGCATAAAACGGAGGTAATGTTGTTTTTGGTGGTGATCGTCGTGGAAAAATCATAGGCAAAGGTACGATCTCTCAAGACTCTCTAACTATTGAAAATGTCGAGCATGTAGATAATCTAACTTATAACTTGCTTAGTATAGGCCAAAAATGTGATAATAAGTGTAGGGTTACCTTTACCGAAAAAGATAGTGAAATAATTAAGGATGAGAAAGTTATAGGTAGAGGAATTAGGAAATGAGGTATATATGTTATGAAATTAGGAGACAAACCGGAAGATAAGATATGCTTAGCTACTATAGATGAAAACTCCACTTTGTGGCATAGGAGATTAGGTCATGCTAACATGGAACAAATACAATCTTTAGCCTCTAAGGAACTAGTTAGAAACTTACCTAGTCTAAGATATGATCAACACTTTTGCGATGCTTGTAAAATTGGAAAACAAGCACATGCTAGTCACAAAGCTAAAAATATGTTATCCACAACTAGATGTTTAGTACTTCATATGGACCTTTTTGGTCCATCCGCTGTGCGGAGCTACGGTGGCAATCGTTACACCTTAGTTATAGTAAATGACTAAAGAAAACCTAAAAATAAAAATAAAATCTCACTAGAAAGGAATCTAGCAAGTAGACCTAATAAAAAGAGATTCTAACCTAGACAATAACTATTCCCCGGGCTGCGGCGCAAAAAACTTGATATGTGGGAATCGCACCAGGCTTTACCTCTCAAGGGATCTTGAGAAGCTTACAACCCCCACCAGGCAGTGTACCTGATCGTTGTAGTATAGTATAGTGACAAGTACCGGGGGATTGATCGTTTAGCTAGGAATAGTGTCGCTAGGATTAGAAAACCTAAATACTAGTTCTAAAGGTGAGGGATGATTATTTTTGTATTTTTATATTTTTTAGAAAGCAAGTAAAAATCTCGGGTTTGAAGGATTTGGGCGGAATTAGCTGCTAGTCAACTAACCCAATACTAAAGATGCAATCAAAATAAAATACTAGAAATGAAAATAAACTAAATTAACTAAGGTTGTGAGCAATAAGTGGAGAAAATGTGTTTACTTAGATTTCACTACTCCCTAGACATCTTTTACACGTTAATTACTTGCTATACTTGCGTGGATGACAGATTGTATTCCTTAATACCATTCATGGGGTGGCGCACTTAACTCCCCAATCCTATGAGCTCTTATCTCCTCCTATGCCATGCCCAGCACAACCATAGGGATTGTAAACAATGGCTCATGCATTAAATACAACCAATAAAACCTAGTGCACATCAGTTCATGTTTCCTAAGACGTTCAAGCATGTTACCAATTGGAGATCTGCCAGTTTTCTTAAGCCTAACATCGAATTCATTCATCCAAAACAACTAAAAACAAGTAATCAACACATAATTAACATCTAGGTTTCATTAGATCCAAGCAAATACAAGATAGATCTAGCCTAGCATGATGGAATTAAGACAAGAACAAGATATAGACAACCAACACATAGACATATTGATTGAATTAAAAGAATACTTATCTCAATTACACATGAAAGGTATCAAGGGCTTAGAACCCTTGAAAAACCTGTAAAATTCGCACCAAGTTCGTACTTAGGGTTTCTCCAAAACTTCTCTCCTCTTAATGTGAAAATTAGAAAACTATATATAGGAAATAGGGTCTGACGGCGTCAAGACAAATCTTGTGACGCCGTCACCTCACCGCCAAAATACTTCTCGGACTGCCTTGATCTACTTTTGACGCCGTCATGTGTTATGCATTTCCAGGCCGTCATAAATTTTACTCTTGACGCCCTACTTCGTGACGCCGTCAAATCTGTACTGGGTCGTCATGGAAATTACTCTTGACGCCGTCAGAAATTTCTTCTTGACGCTGTCACCTACTGTTCACAGCAAGGAAAATTAAGACTTTGGCATTTTCTTCACTTTTATGCTCCAAAAACGTCTGAATTGCTTCCTTTTCCAGATTTCTCTCCCAAAGTACCTAAAATCACAAAAGGAACGATTTAGGGCAATATTTGATCAAATAAAGTCAATTCCGGGCTTAAATGACCCCCTAAAAGTGGTTCATTTTTCGCCTCATTATATACCCTTACACTTGAGATTTGCTTGTCCTCAAGCAAATGCCCTTTTATTCTAGTCAAAAAACAAGTTAGGGGTTATTTAACCTCACAAATAGTGTTTAGATACTCACATCTCTCGGGTGTAATAAAGTATAAATTACAATATGGAAATGGAAAACATCTCTCACTACCTGTCATAGCAAAATAGATTACCATATGCTTGGGAAAGGATCAAACCTCCACCACATGGCGTAAGCACCTAGGATAAACTATCAAAGAGGTCTTTTTAAAGGGTTGTAACGTTAGGTGTAGGGATATGAAATACACGGTTTTGTTGGATAAAGGAAGTTTTACTGCTGGCGAGTTAACAATCTTGGTTAATTACATGTACAATGTGGCGTTGCTAAGCCAATAATAGACTCGACTTAAGCTAATAAATGAAAAATAACAAAAACATAAAAATGAACATAAAATAAAAAGGGTTGGTAGTCCGTATGTTTTTTCTACTTTTTTTTTTCTTGATTTTTCGATTTTTTTTTTTTTTTTTTTTTTTTTTTTTTTTTTTTTTTTTTTTTTGCATACACTCTTACCCTACCATCCAAAATAATACATCATAGGGAATGAACATTCCCCTTACACTTGAATCCTTACATACGTTACAATAAACTAATCTAATGACTCGAATTAAGAAAATCAAAACACTTGGAGCACTTTTAAGATTAACGCACATACGAGGGTAATATATGATGTTCTTCCCCATTACTCCATAAATAAGTACTTTACCCATGAGTCCCAATCGTCCCAAAACAATATGTACAAGGATATGACTCGACTTAGCAACCATGTAATCAATTAGATAGTTGATGAGGCGAAAAATGATCCGTTTTTAGGGGGTCATTTAAGCCCGGAATTGAATTTATTTGATCAAATATTGCCCTAAATCGTTCCTTTTGTGATTTTAGGTACTTTGGGAGTGAAACCTGGAAAAGGAAGCAATTCGGACGTTTTTGGAGCATAAAAGTGAAGAAAACGCCAAAGTCTTAATTTTTCATGCTGGGAACAGTAGGTGACGGCGTCAAGAGTAACATCCTTGTAACACCCCCAATTCATGGTTGCAGCGGAATTCAAACTGGGTGTTACTCGACGGCACAATAGTCACAATAATAGAAAACGAACTCCAATTGAGTCGTTTTAAGAGATTTATCATTCAAATTGTATAAATATCAGAGGTTACAAAATTGAGGTCCCAATTGGTTCCATGTTTACAAGGTATAATAAATGAGTTTTGAATGATAATAAAATTTATAGCCCTCTTGAGTATCCGTGCCATTCCGTGCCATCCTTGATCGTCATGAACCTGAAATACATGCTTGAGAGGTCAACACAAAGGTTGAGTGATATTCATAGAGTTTGTTTAATGTTTGAACACAATATGTTGGTAGTGTGAGTTATAGGCTCACACCAATGTTTGGAAAGCAAATATGGGCCACGTTGTTACACGCCCGGAACAGTTATTATCAAATACTAAGCTTATGACACCAAAACGTTAACGGGTACCAATATCAATCGGCGGAGTTATCCCGGTAGGTACTTTGCCGTCATACCTAATGTCTCAAATATTAATGCATTTGTTTGAACTTAGTCAATACAAATGGGATTCGTCAATCCCAATAGGCCTATTCACAATATTCGCGCTCACTTGCAAGTAACCCTCGCAAGTGATTAAATGGTTCATAATAAGGGATCTTGGTTTGGCAAGGATGTTACTTAGTGATAATAAAACAATCAGGCAAGCATACAATTTAAAAACATTGTGCTCGGTTAAAAATAGCATGTTTCCCCCCCAAGGGTTTGTAAAACATTGAAGTAATGTAAAGTGGGGCTATGAACTCACCTTAAGTAAGATAGCAAGTAATGAATGTAACGGTTGAATCGTGAAGGTTCTATGTGCAACCTATAATAGAATGTCGCGACTTAGGATTGGAGTAAAGAATATGAAGTAGTGCCTATATATATATCTTGCATTTAGTCCATGATGTGGTATGATGTATATTGTAAGTCTTTGAAAGTAATGATTCATGAAACATGTATGTTTTGTATATCGTTTACTACCGTTCGGGCCGACATAATTCAGAAGTCATGTTAGTAAGCGTTCGAGGAGCCAGGACACTTTAACTCGTAAATCCACAACTCATCTCGACGGCTTACATAATGAACTCCTCACATGAGGCTCCCTACTATTGTAGTAGTTGATAAAATATATAGATATAACTTTTGATCCGAAAAGTTACATGTCCGATATTTGAATAAACTTAGGAAAGTTTATTTGTACATGAAGATTGTTATTAGGGGTAGTTTCATAAGTTTTGTATGACCATTTTCTCTTGGTAATATCTCATGGTTCCCTTTTAAGTGAAGTAGATCCAAATTGCTTGTTCAAGTTCTCGTCAACTCTTTGTTTCATGTTTACGCCTATGAAAGTTGGTATGGTCATTTCGTCATGGCCTAGCCATGACCTTTGGTCCTTGTTCCAAGGTCATGAGACACAACCTTGGCTCTAGCCATGGTGGTGGTCTTGATTATAGGTCATAAGACCCCTTTGGTCTTCATAAACCATAACCTATATGTAATGACTTTGTCTAAAAATGGGCTGTTTAGAATTTGAAGAAATTTATTACTCGGAAAGCATTTTCAGGGCTCGAGCTTCTTTGTTCCTGAACGAAAACGTCGTTCCGGACAACTTTCGTGTTTTAACTTTTTGATGAATCGGACCAGAAGTGGGACTTTCAAAACCCAAATTTGATCAGAATGGTATTTGGCAGTTTTGCCGGAAATCTTTGGTAACTTCAAATGGGCGTAACTTTTGACTCGTATACTCGTTTTGGGTGATTCAAATTGCTATGTTTTCCTTGTTAAGTCCTCTACTGTAATATGTAATGATCAAATATCATATTTTTACCATTTTGATCAGGTCTAACCAAGAAAGTCACTAGTTTACTTGTTTTAGTAACTTGTTGTAACAATCAATAACAATAACTTGTTTTGCTCACTTTTATACATCATGGACATAACTACAAGACATAATATAGCAAGAATAATATGTAAATAACATGAATATGATTATTTAACAAGAATCATGTTAGGGTTTGGCTTACAACTTTTGGCTTTCAACAAAGAAAGGAAAGTAACTAGTAAGGAAATGGACATTGATAGACTTTAGCTTCAACCCACTTCACTTCATGCAACCTTTCTACTCTTGTAATCTTGAAAGATAGATGATGAAGGTTGAGGTGACTTGAGTGGATTCAAACTCAAGAGAAATCACCAAAGTATATGAGGTTATGGAAGATTTTTGGTAACTTATGATCAAACTAGGGTTTCTTCTTGAATAAGCACTTGAACCTTGCAAGAAATTAGAGGGAAATAAAGCTAAGGATGGATGGTTATGGTGGTGGAGGTGCACGGCATAACAAGGGGGGGAGAGGGGCTATTTATAGTCCAAAATGAGGAGGTTAGGAAAGTGCTAGGAAATTACTAAAACTTGGTGACCAAGTTGTAATAAAATGATGATTTAGGGGTAGATTCATGAGATGAAGCCACATGGGGGTGACTCCCCCCTCCTAGGCCGGTTTCATGAGCTTGGAGAGCAAGCTTTGGCTTTTGCTTGGTATTATCCTAGATATTGGATGAAACTTGACTCCGGGAAATGCAAACCGTAAGTTGTTACGCCTCAAAACGTAAAACCGGGTGTCGTAAAATTATGAAACTTTAAAGTATTGTTAGACATGTCCATATGTCCCATAATAAAATATAAAATGAGTGGTAGGTTCTATCGGGTGCTAAAACCCTGCTAAAAACTGGAAACACGGGTCTAAAACGCGTAATACGTAAAACGTACGAATATTGCGTAAAATTGAGAAAAGTAAAATGTTACTTTTCTAATGTGATAAAAATGATTTAAAATGACTTATAATGTCTAGACTGGGCTCAGTCTAGTGTCGGTTGGTATTAAATGTCTTTTAGACATCAAACCGTAAGCCTAAAAATCACGAAATGACTTATAACATCAAGGGATGATTTTTGGTCAATGGAGGAGGGAAAAATATGTTGACTTTTTCTAATAAGTTGAAAAACTCAAATCGTCTTAGAAACGCGTTTTGTGGTCTAACGGTTAATCGCCCATACGGTTAAGCGTGCTCATGTGAGAATAGTACTGGCTTGGGTGACCTGCCGGGAAGTCTTTGGTCATGTTTTTCTCAGTCACGATTAATTCTCAAATAAATCATGAGTGTGTCAAACATTTTTCTGATGCGGGGTCACTTAACGCGGTCGAGTTTCGTTGTACGTAGAATTTCTGAATGACGTTTTACCCTAAAACGTGTAATTCCTTAATAACTTTCACGAAAATGATCTGACAAATGTCAAACATTTAATTTGCCATGGAAATGATTTATCACTCGAGAATATCAAATAAAAATCAACTTTCGGAAAAGTTTCGGGAAAAATGAATAGTAAAAGTGAATAGTGAAATTTTCCGGGAATGGTAATTAACCTGAAATTGCGAATTGTTACAGTCTCTACCCCTTACGGGGAACTTCGTCCCGAAGTTCTGTGTGTATCATATGTTGGAGTGGTGTCGATGAAAAGGTGTGGTTACTTATGAGGACTAAAGTCTGGGATTACCGGTGATGTAACTTGATTTGTCATTTCAGTGTATGGTGTAGGATGAGGCTTACTTTTATATTGGAAAGGTATGGTAATAGTCGAATATCAAAGGAAATTGATATAGCAGTCGAATATTAATAGGAATTGATATAGTAGTTGAATATCAAAATAGAACTTGATATAGTTGTCAAGTATCAATAGCAATTGATATAAGAATCGAATCATGGAATAAGCGTTGAACATGTGGTTGGACCAAGTCCTGTTTGAATTGTACGGCTGCCCATGCATATGGCTACATGGCTTCGCAATGAGTTTGGTACGACTGCGCATGCGTATGGTTACATGGCCCCGTAATGAGTTTGGTACGACTGCACATGCATATGGTTACATGGCCTCGCAATGAGTTTGTTTGTTATTGCACTATCATTATGAAAACCAAAATGTAAACCTCGTACTAATGGAAATTGGGATAGTCGTTGCAATCATAGCCTAGTAGGTAATCTGTTGTTGTATCTAGTGTTTATTGACTTCATACTTATGTTATTTCGGATATAAATAAGCCCACTTGTTTATAATTCTTTATTTACATAGAGAGGCATCCCAAACAATGTAACTAAAGGAATATAAACGTATGGTTCGATGATTTATAATTTCTTTATTTAAATGAAAAGGCATCCCAATCCATTCAAATAAGGACATTATAAATCATCCTACTCAAGAATTCCCGACACAACATTCATACTTAGCCGGTGAGTTACAAGGTAGTGTATTACGAGATGACACTGGTGTTCCAAAAGTACAAGATGAATATTCAATCTTGTAAAGCTGATAAGGGTGCTTGTGGTGTAACTAAGGATGATTTGAGCTTTAAAAGTGCATCAAAATCTGTTAATGAGCTTGTGGTTCCAACGGTTGTGAAGATAATGTTATGATATGTTGATGAACAAAAGTGTGTAGTGTATGCTTAACATTAATACTCTTAGGTATAGATGTTGAGTTTGCTTTAAAAATCTTAAGAGATTTTAAAAGTTTATGATGGAATGGTATCCTTAAGACCTAAACAAGATAGTACTTCTACAGGATGAAGAGAATAATTGATAACTATCCCAGATAGTAGTTCGGATTATCTCATAAATGAAAAATTTCAAGAATGAATTTAGATCATACAAATAAGGTGTTAAGATCTTGCTGAGTGGTAAGGCACTATCGTGTCTCTAGATTGTTTTAATGTATTCTGGTGGTTTATCGTGTTCATGTAGGAAATCAATCTAAACATAACCCTAGTACAACTATTCTCAGTATTTGAAAATTCTAAGTCGAATATAGTTAGTCAGACTATATTCCACTGTCCCTAGGTTAAATATAGGTGACTAGTCTATATTTAGCCAAGGTTCGATAAAATTTTCAAATACCTAAACTAGGTATATTTTGATATGTCCGTTGCTTTCGGGAAACTGTTCACTAAACAAAGGCGATGTCAAACCCTTAAGTTGCAAGTCCCGTCCATACAAGACTTGTAACGTATGTTTTCATATTCCATTGCATAGAAGGTAGTAAGGGTAGATACGTATGGAAAGGAAGTTTTAAGTAGTTCTAAAATAGAACCTACTTGGCCAGGATCACGAACTTTTAATAATGAAGGTTTCATAAGAAAACTTTGCTGAATGTAGAGAAAGTTCAGCTTTTGTCGATGATGGATTAGTTTGTCCTTTAGAAATCTCATATTTCTTGTTTTGAAATCGATAGATTGTGACGGGTTTTTGATATCATAAGAAATGATATTGATGATGTGATGGAATAATTCTAGAGACCATTTGCACAAAACACAATGTCTCGGAAGTAGGTTAGACCATTGTGCAATTCACAATGTCTGGGAAGTAGGTTAGGTCATTGTGTGACTCAAAACATTTGAGAAATGATTAAGACCATTGTATCATACAATGTCTTGGAAAATGAATGAGACCATTGTATCTCACAATGTCTTGGAAAATGAATGAGGCCATTGTATCTCACAATGTCTTGAAAAATGAATGAGACCATTGTATCTCACAATGTCTTGAAAAATGAATGAGACCATTGTATCTCACAATGTCTTGGAAAATGAATGAGACCATTGTATCTCACAATGTCTTGGAAAATGAATGAGACCATTGCAATCAGTTACAATATCTTGGACATATAATATTGGAGTAGGAACATGATTGGGAGAGTGTGGCTGTGCCGAAATGCCTTAGAATAGGCATACACAGATATGTTTAGTCCATTGTTTAGATAAATGATTGAAAATAAACCGAGTTTATATATCAATATACTAATATGTTCATGTAGCATAAAATGCCTAGTGTGTATATATCAATATACTTATATGTGTTCATGTAGCATAAAATGCTTAGTGTGTATATATCAATATACTTATATGTGTTCATGTAGCATAAAATGCTTAGTGTGTATATATCAATATACTTATATGTGTTCATGTAGCATAAAATGCTTACGGGGAAATGCTCAATTATGTTTAGGGTACATATATTAATATGCAATTATGTTTGTGTAGCATAAAATATCTACGGGGAAATGCTCAAAAGGGGTATATATATGAATATACTAATATGTTTGTGTAGCATAACATGCTTACTAAGTCCATAATCGTCTGGAGGATGGAAGACACGGAGAGCGGAAGGCTATAAAATGTTTTTGCTTGTACATGTGGTTATAGTTTAGGTCTCAATTAGACCCGTTTCTCTATAACCATGGCTCTGATACCAATCTGTAACACCCCCAATTCATGGTTGCAGCGGAATTCAAACTGGGTGTTACTCGACGGCACAATAGTCACAATAATAGAAAACGAACTCCAATTGAGTCGTTTTAAGAGATTTATCATTCAAATTGTATAAATATCAGAGGTTACAAAATTGAGGTCCCAATTGGTTCCATGTTTACAAGGTATAATAAATGAGTTTTGAATGATAATAAAATTTATAGCCCTCTTGAGTATCCGTGCCATTCCGTGCCATCCTTGATCGTCATGAACCTGAAATACATGCTTGAGAGGTCAACACAAAGGTTGAGTGATATTCATAGAGTTTGTTTAATGTTTGAACACAATATGTTGGTAGTGTGAGTTATAGGCTCACACCAATGTTTGGAAAGCAAATATGGGCCACGTTGTTACACGCCCGGAACAGTTATTATCAAATACTAAGCTTATGACACCAAAACGTTAACGGGTACCAATATCAATCGGCGGAGTTATCCCGGTAGGTACTTTGCCGTCATACCTAATGTCTCAAATATTAATGCATTTGTTTGAACTTAGTCAATACAAATGGGATTCGTCAATCCCAATAGGCCTATTCACAATATTCGCGCTCACTTGCAAGTAACCCTCGCAAGTGATTAAATGGTTCATAATAAGGGATCTTGGTTTGGCAAGGATGTTACTTAGTGATAATAAAACAATCAGGCAAGCATACAATTTAAAAACATTGTGCTCGGTTAAAAATAGCATGTTTCCCCCCCAAGGGTTTGTAAAACATTGAAGTAATGTAAAGTGGGGCTATGAACTCACCTTAAGTAAGATAGCAAGTAATGAATGTAACGGTTGAATCGTGAAGGTTCTATGTGCAACCTATAATAGAATGTCGCGACTTAGGATTGGAGTAAAGAATATGAAGTAGTGCCTATATATATATCTTGCATTTAGTCCATGATGTGGTATGATGTATATTGTAAGTCTTTGAAAGTAATGATTCATGAAACATGTATGTTTTGTATATCGTTTACTACCGTTCGGGCCGACATAATTCAGAAGTCATGTTAGTAAGCGTTCGAGGAGCCAGGACACTTTAACTCGTAAATCCACAACTCATCTCGATGGCTTACATAATGAACTCCTCACATGAGGCTCCCTACTATTGTAGTAGTTGATAAAATATATAGATATAACTTTTGATCCGAAAAGTTACATGTCCGATATTTGAATAAACTTAGGAAAGTTTATTTGTACATGAAGATTGTTATTAGGGGTAGTTTCATAAGTTTTGTATGACCATTTTCTCTTGGTAATATCTCATGGTTCCCTTTTAAGTGAAGTTGATGAGGCGAAAAATGATCCGTTTTTAGGGGGTCATTTAAGCCCGAATCCGAATTTATTTGATCAAATATTGCCCTAAATCGTTCCTTTTGTGATTTTAGGTGTTTGGAGAGTGAATTCTGGAAAAAAGGCTATTTTGGACGTTTTTGGAGCATAAAGTGAAGAAAACAACAAAGTACCAAATCCAAGCTGGAATTACAAGGTGACGGCGTCAAGGATTTACTCTTGACGGCGTCAGAAAGGATGAATATTTTACCGAAGGTTGTGAAGGCGTCAGATGAAGAGATGACGGCGTCAAAGTGGCCAAGAATAATTTACCGTGGGTGGTGACGGCGTCACATAGGCCGTCACGATTTTATCTAGGGCGTCCGAGGAAGTGTATGGCGGCGAGTTGACGGCGTCAGATTTAACTCTTGACGCCGTCAGGACGATTTTCCTATATATAGTTTTCTAGTTTTTTTCATTAAAAAAAGAGAGAAGTTTTGGTGAAACCCTAAAGACGATTTTGGTGCCTCTTTTACAGGTTTTTCAAGGGTTCCAAACCCTTGAGATCTTGCATTGTAATTGAGATAAGTATACTCTTAATTCAATCAATATGTCTATGTGTTGGTTGTCTATCTTTTGTTCTTATCTTAATTCTACTATGCTAGGCTAAATTTCCTTTGTGTTTGCTTAGATCTAATGAAACCTAGATGTTGATTATGTGTTGATTACTTGTCTATTCTTGTTTTGAATGAATGATATTATATGTTAGGCTTAAGAAAACTGGCAGATCTCCAAATGGTAACATGCTTGAACGTCTTAAGAAACATGAACCGAGGCGTACTAGGTCTTTATTGGTTGTATTTAATGCATGAGCCACTGTTTACAATCCCTATAGTTGTGCTGGGTCATGGTGTAGGAGGAGATAAGAGCTCATAGAGTTGGGGAGTTATGTATGCCACTCCACGAATGGTATTAAGGAATACAACCCGTCATTCATACAAGTGTAACAAGTAATTAACATGTAAAAGATATCTAGGGAGTAATGAAGTCTAAGTAAACACAATTTCTCCAATTACTGCTCACAACCTTAGTTTAATTAGTTTGTTTTCATTTTTTATTATTTTATTTTGATTGCATCTTAGTTTTGGGTTAGTTGATTAGCAACTAATTCCGCCCACTCCTTCAAAACCCGAGATTTTAATCGCTTTCATAAAATATAAAAACACAAAAATAATCATCTCTCACCTCTAGAACTATTAATTAGGTTTTCTAATCCTAGCGACACTATTCCTAAGCTGAACGATCAATCCCCCGGTACTTGTCACTATACTATACTACAACGATCAGGTACACTGCCTGGTGGGGGTTGTAAGCCTCGCGAGATCCCTCGAGAGGTAAAGCAAGGTGCGATTCCCACGCATCAAGTTTTTGGCGCCGCAGCCCGGGGAATAGTTATTGTCTAGGTTAGGATTTCTTTTTATTAGGTCTACTTGCTAGATTCCTTTCTAGTAAGATTTTATTTTTATTTTTAGGTCTTCTTTAGTCTATCTTATTTCTTTGTGCATTTGTTAGTAAATTAAACTCATTGACTATTCCGTTGACCATTATGGAGTACGCGAATCCACCATACCACCAACCAAAAAGGCCATTCTACCCTGTTGAATTCTCGAATTTCAAACAATATCGAGATGAACCCATATATGATGCATGGACTCGTTTTAAAATTTTACTTCGAAAATTCCCTCATCATAGTTTCTCTTTATCATCCCTAACCGAAACCTTTTACTATCGTGTCAGCCAAAGTGACCAAATGCGCATCGATGATTTTGCCAATGGGGGCCCTAGGGAATTAAATGATGAAGAAGCATGGGATACCATAGAAAACTGTGCCCAATACTATTATAGAGTAGACAACCCAACAAACAACATCACAAATCAATCAAAAACAAGTTTGATGGAGCAAACAGGAAGTTTATCTGGGGATGATTACTTTGGGATACCTGTGTGGTTGTCACCTAAAGCCATAGTACAAAACAAACACATAGGTAATCTAGATAAAATGGAGGATGAGGTAAGTAACGTAAGCCTACCAAGTACCCCACACGTCCTACCATCATTTGAGGCACATACACCGCCCGTGACTTACCCGGAAGAAGTAGAAGAGACTATAGGAACTCCAATTGAGGTAGAACCTTTGAACCAAGCACCACTAGAGGATATAGGTTTGAACACTTGTAGTGATAACCTTACTCCTAGTTCTAGGGAAGTTCCTAGTTTTGATGAACCGGAGCCTCAACCAAAACCATTATCTAATCTTCCATCCTTGGATGAAGATTTAGGAATTGAAATAGGTCCCGATCCACCCATCAAACCATGTAGTCCGGGTAGTTTTACGTTGAAGGTAGTAGACCCCAAGCCTTGTAGAGAAGAAGCCAACATAGGAGTGAACCATGACCTTACATACTTACATCACCCATTCATGATTGATCGTAAGAAACATTATGGGTTTAAACCGGGTTTATTAGGTCAAGATAGATCCCCAACTAGGAATCTCTCGAAGTTGATAGAAAATGATCCCTTCTTAGGAGAAAACTTCAACTCACTCATTGACCAAAGTGAACTAGGTAAGGTTATGATAAAAGGAGCACACCCGTTTGAGCATATAATTCATCCACCACTCTTTTCTCACGTGGCATACTTCCACCCTAAGGGTGTGTATCGCTACTTCCACCCGCAATTAATCCTAAGTGTAGGGAAAACCTCCCTTCTTTTCGTTAAATAAGGGTAGAGTCAGGCTCGTGACTCGAACAAAAACAAGCGCTTCTTGGGAGGCAACCCATGTTTTGTGTGATTTTATTTGTTTGATTATTATTTGCTTCCGTATGCATGTTTTATTTTTATTGTTGGATGATCATGTTTCTCTACTAAAAAATGGAAATACTTTATTATGTTGTTTAGCCTAGTCTTAACTTCAACCTAGAGGTATTTTTGCAAAAGATAAGTGTAAGGGGAAACCCCAAATATGTTTTTAAGAAACAAACCGATCATGATTATCCACAATATTTAATGAACATGTATATTCGTATTTGTTAGAGTCAAATGCTTGTATTGAGTCATAATGTAGTTTTGCAGGATTTTCCAGGAAGTAGGACAAAGTTTTTCCAGAAATTTTCCGGAAACTTAACATAAAGATTTCTGCAGGTTCATTCTGACGGCGTCAGGTAATTGCTCTTGACGGCGTCAGGAGTCAAAAATCTGGAAATTTTACCAGTTTTGTTTTTCTAACGGAGTCTTATAAGTTTTTGTGAATTATTAAGTTTTATAATCTCCAGGAAATCTGCAAACTTCATCCCACAAGCATTATATCTTATTTTGTTTTCTAGGATTTAGTAACTTATATAGGATGCCGCCGATTTTACGCGAGGTTGCCTTGTCTACTTTTGTCAGGATTTACAGGTTATTTGAGACAAGAAGATGATTTATATTCTGAAAGGGAAGCTTTGATTGTTCGTTTTCTTGGAGGAAGATTTAACCTGGCCAACCTAAAATCCATACCGAGCGAATCAGGGGAGTATTTGATTTCATTCTCTTTACTTCTTAACTTTTACATTCTTTACTTGAACATTGGGGACAATGTTCATCTTAAGTGTAAGGGGAGGGTAAAAAGATGATACCTTACATATGCACTTTCGCTTGAGTTTGTTTTGTTTGATAGTAGATGTGTAATAAAACTATGAGAAATACTTGTTAGTGTAATTTTAGCGCCAAATTTAAAATTTTTTACAACATTTAGGAGTGAAACTCTAGCCATAGCAAGCGTCTCATGGATAGGAGGTTGTATGACTAGCACATAACCGTATATTCAGAAAAATTTTCCACCCAAAATTGTGAGGTTCGCCTTTAGATTTGATAGGAAAAGCATTTATTATTGGTGCTTATGAGTGTACCGGTAGCATTTAGATTCTAGAACTTGCGTTAGTGATGCATCCCGAGACCGCTAGTGAGACTACATTCGTGTAGTAGGATTTACTACATGATAAGAGGCATTAGGATCACCCTTGTGTTAAACCCGTATTATAATTACTTGACCATTTAAGTCATATTACTTGGCTAGTTAAGTCAACTAATTTTTCCCACACCCTTAGCGTTGTACTCATTTTTAGTACACGATACCCCTAGTACACCCCTCCGAGCCTATCTTTTCGTTTCTAACTTTAAGCATCTTACTTAAAGGAAGAATTTGTTACACCCCACTTAAATGTACAACCAAATCGCCTTAGCCTTCCGTGTATGCGCTCATTTTTAGTGCATTATTGTTATTTGTTAAACCCTAAGTTAACTTTCTAATTGATTACATGGTTGCTAAGTCGAGTCATATCCTTGTACATATTGTTTTGGGACGATTGGGACTCATGGGTAAGTACTTATTTTATGGAGTAATGGGGAAGAACAACACTTATTACCCCCATATGTACGTTAATCTTAAAAGTGCTCCAAGTGTTTTGATTTTCTTAATTCGAGTCATTAGATTAGTTAATTGTAAAGTATGTAAATATTCAAGTGTAAGGGGAATGCTCAAACCCCTATGATGTATTATTTTGGATGGTAGGGTAAGAGTGTATGAAAAAAAAAAAAAAAAAAAAATAGAAAAGAAAGAGAGAAAAAACATACGGACTACCATCCCGTTTTCATTCTATGTTTATTTTATGTTTTTGTTATTTTTCATTTATTAGCTTAAGTCGAGTCTAGTCTTGGCTTAGCAACGCCATCTTGTACATGTAATTAACTAAGATTGTTAACTCGCCACCAGTAAAATCCCCTTTATCCAACAAAACCGTGTAATTCATATCCCTACACCTAACGTTATAACCCTTTAAAAAGACCTCTTTGATAGTTTATCCTAGGTGCTTACGCCATGTGGTGGAGGTTTGATCCTTTCCCAAGCCTATGGTAATCTATTTTGCTATGACAGGTAGTGAGAGATATCTTCCATTTCCATAATGTTATATTACTTTATTACACCCGAGAGATGTGAGTATCTAAACACTATTTGTGAGGTGCTTGTGTATGACCTCCGTGCTTGTCTATTGGTCTTTAGTGGAACGATTATTTGTTGTAATTACTTTTATATTAGTGTTAAATGACCCCTAACTTGTCTTTTGAGTAGAATAAAAGCTCATTTGCTTGAGGACAAGCAAATCTCAAGTGTAAGGGTATATGATGAGGCGAAAAATGATCCGTTTTTAGGGGGTCATTTAAGCCCGAATCCAAATTTATTTGATCAAATATTGCCCTAAATCGTTCCTTTTGTGATTTTAGGTGTTTGGAGAGTGAATTCTGGAAAAAAAGGCTATTTTGGACGTTTTTGGAGCATAAAGTGAAGAAAACAACAAAGTACCAAATCCAAGCTGGAATTACAAGGTGACGGCGTCAAGGATTTACTCTTGACGGCGTCAGAAAGGATGAATATTTTACCGAAGGTTGTGAAGGCGTCAGATGAAGAGATGACGGCGTCAAAGTGGCCAAGAATAATTTACCGTGGGTGGTGACGGCGTCACATAGGCCGTCACGATTTTATCTAGGGCGTCCGAGGAAGTGTATGGCGGCGAGTTGACGGCGTCAGATTTAACTCTTGACGCCGTCAGGACGATTTTCCTATATATAGTTTTCTAGTTTTTTTCATTAAAAAAAGAGAGAAGTTTTGGTGAAACCCTAAAGACGATTTTGGTGCCTCTTTTACAGGTTTTTCAAGGGTTCCAAACCCTTGAGATCTTGCATTGTAATTGAGATAAGTATACTCTTAATTCAATCAATATGTCTATGTGTTGGTTGTCTATCTTTTGTTCTTATCTTAATTCTACTATGCTAGGCTAAATTTCCTTTGTGTTTGCTTAGATCTAATGAAACCTAGATGTTGATTATGTGTTGATTACTTGTCTATTCTTGTTTTGAATGAATGATATTATATGTTAGGCTTAAGAAAACTGGCAGATCTCCAAATGGTAACATGCTTGAACGTCTTAAGAAACATGAACCGAGGCGTACTAGGTCTTTATTGGTTGTATTTAATGCATGAGCCACTGTTTACAATCCCTATAGTTGTGCTGGGTCATGGTGTAGGAGGAGATAAGAGCTCATAGAGTTGGGGAGTTATGTATGCCACTCCACGAATGGTATTAAGGAATACAACCCGTCATTCATACAAGTGTAACAAGTAATTAACATGTAAAAGATATCTAGGGAGTAATGAAGTCTAAGTAAACACAATTTCTCCAATTACTGCTCACAACCTTAGTTTAATTAGTTTGTTTTCATTTTTTATTATTTTATTTTGATTGCATCTTAGTTTTGGGTTAGTTGATTAGCAACTAATTCCGCCCACTCCTTCAAAACCCGAGATTTTAATCGCTTTCATAAAATATAAAAACACAAAAATAATCATCTCTCACCTCTAGAACTATTAATTAGGTTTTCTAATCCTAGTGACACTATTCCTAAGCTGAACGATCAATCCCCCGGTACTTGTCACTATACTATACTACAACGATCAGGTACACTGCCTGGTGGGGGTTGTAAGCCTCGCGAGATCCCTCGAGAGGTAAAGCAAGGTGCGATTCCCACGCATCAGAAGTAGATCCAAATTGCTTGTTCAAGTTCTCGTCAACTCTTTGTTTCATGTTTACGCCTATGAAAGTTGGTATGGTCATTTCGTCATGGCCTAGCCATGACCTTTGGTCCTTGTTCCAAGGTCATGAGACACAACCTTGGCTCTAGCCATGGTGGTGGTCTTGATTATAGGTCATAAGACCCCTTTGGTCTTCATAAACCATAACCTATATGTAATGACTTTGTCTAAAAATGGGCTGTTTAGAATTTGAAGAAATTTATTACTCGGAAAGCGTTTTCAGGGCTCGAGCTTCTTTATTCCTGAACGAAAACGTCGTTCCGGACAACTTTCGTGTTTTAACTTTTTGATGAATCGGACGAGAAGTGGGACTTTCAAAACCCAAATTTGATCAGAATGGTATTTGGCAGTTTTGCCGGAAATCTTTGGTAACTTCAAATGGGCGTAACTTTTGACTCGTATACTCGTTTTGGGTGATTCAAATTGCTATGTTTTCCTTGTTAAGTCCTCTACTGTAATATGTAATGATCAAATATCATATTTTTACCATTTTGATCAGGTCTTACCAAGAAAGTCACTAGTTTACTTGTTTTAGTAACTTGTTGTAACAATCAATAACAATAACTTGTTTTGCTCACTTTTATACATCATGGACATAACTACAAGACATAATATAGCAAGAATAACATGTAAATAACATGAATATGATTATTTAACAAGAATCATGTTAGGGTTTGGCTTACAACTTTTGGCTTTCAACAAAGAAAGGAAAGTAACTAGTAAGGAAATGGACATTGATAGACTTTAGCTTCAACCCACTTCACTTCATGCAACCTTTCTACTCTTGTAATCTTGAAAGATAGATGATGAAGGTTGAGGTGACTTGAGTGGATTCAAACTCAAGAGAAATCACCAAAGTATATGAGGTTATGGAAGATTTTTGGTAACTTATGATCAAACTAGGGTTTCTTCTTGAATAAGCACTTGAACCTTGCAAGAAATTAGAGGGAAATAAAGCTAAGGATGGATGGTTATGGTGGTGGAGGTGCACGGCATAACAAGGGGGGGAGAGGGGCTATTTATAGTCCAAAATGAGGAGGTTAGGAAAGTGCTAGGAAATTACTAAAACTTGGTGACCAAGTTGTAATAAAATGATGATTTAGGGGTAGATTCATGAGATGAAGCCACATGGGGGTGACTCCCCCCTCCTAGGCCGGTTTCATGAGCTTGGAGAGCAAGCTTTGGCTTTTTCTTGGTATTATCCTAGATATTGGATGAAACTTGACTCCGGGAAATGCAAACCGTAAGTTGTTACGCCTCAAAACGTAAAACCGGGTGTCGTAAAATTATGAAACTTTAAAGTATTGTTAGACATGTCCATATGTCCCATAATAAAATATAAAATGAGTGGTAGGTTCTATCGGGTGCTAAAACCCTGCTAAAAACTGGAAACACGGGTCTAAAACGCGTAATACGTAAAACGTACGAATATTGCGTAAAATTGAGAAAAGTAAAATGTTACTTTTCTAGTGTGATAAAAATGATTTAAAATGACTTATAATGTCTAGACTGGGCTCAGTCTAGTGTCGGTTGGTATTAAATGTCTTTTAGACATCAAACCGTAAGCCTAAAAATCACGAAATGACTTATAACATCAAGGGATGATTTTTGGTCAATGGAGGAGGGAAAAATATGTTGATTTTTTCTAATAAGTTGAAAAACTCAAATCGTCTTAGAAACGCGTTTTGTGGTCTAACGGTTAATCGCTCATACGGTTAAGCGTGCTCATGTGAGAATAGTACTGGCTTGGGTGACCTGCCGGGAAGTCTTTGGTCATGTTTTTCTCAGTCACGATTAATTCTCAAATAAATCATGAGTGTGTCAAACATTTTTCTGATGCGGGGTCACTTAACGCGGTCGAGTTTCGTTGTACGTAGAATTTCTGAATGACGTTTTACCCTAAAACGTGTAATTCCTTAATAACTTTCACGAAAATGATCTGACAAATGTCAAACATTTAATTTGCCATGGAAATGATTTATCACTCGAGAATATCAAATAAAAATCAACTTTCGGAAAAGTTTCGGGAAAAATGAATAGTAAAAGTGAATAGTGAAATTTTCCGGGAATGGTAATTAACCTGAAATTGCGAATTGTTACAATCCTGACAGCGTCAAGAGCAAAATTCCATGACGGTCCAGTAGAGAATTGACGGCGTCACGAAGTAGGGCGTCAATAGTAAAAGTCATGACGGCCTGGAAATGATTATCACATGACGGCATCAAATGTAGATCAAGGCAGCCCGAGAAGAGTTTTGGCGGCGAGGTGACGGCGTCCCAAGTTTAGTCTTGACGCCGTCAGACCCCTTTTCCTATATATAGTTTTCTAATTTTCACATTAAAAGGAGAGAAGTTTTGGAGAAACCCTAAGTACGAATTTGGTGCGAATTTAACAGGTTTTTCAAGGGTTCCAAGCCCTTGATACCTTTCATGTGTAATTGAGATAAGTGTTCTTTTAATTCAATCAATATGTCTATGTGTTGGTTGTCTATATCTTGTTCTTGTCTTAATTTCATCATGCTAGGCTAGATCTATCTTGTGTTTGCTTGGATCTAATGAAACCTAGATGTTAATTATGTGTTGATTACTTGTTTATACTTGTCTTGGATGAATGATTTATATGTTAGGCTTAAGAAAACTGGCATATCTCCAATTGGTAACATGCTTGAACGTCTTAAGAAACATGAACCGATGCGCACTAGGTCTTTATTGGTTGTATTTAATGCATGAGCCACTGTTTATAATCCCTATGGTTGTGCTGGGCATGGTATAGGAGGAGATAAGAGCTCATAGAATTCGGGAGTTAAGTGTGCCACCCCATGAATGGGATTAAGGAATACGATCCGTCATCCATGCAATTATAACAAGTAATTATCGTGTAAAAGTTGTCTAGGGAGTAGTGAAATCTAAGTAAACACATTTTCTCCACTTATTGCTCACAACTTTAGTATAATTTAGTTTATTTTCATTTCTAGTATTTTATTTTGATTGCATCTTTAGTATTGGGTTAGTTGATTAGCAACTAATTCCGCCCAAATCCTTCAAACCCGAGATTTTTAATTGCTTTCCAAAAAATATAAAATACAAAAATAATCATCCCTCACCTTTAGAACTAGTATTTAGGTTTTCTAATCCTAGCGACACTATTCCTAAGCTGAACAATCAATCACCCGGTACTTGTCACTATACTATACTACAACGATCAGGTACACTGCCTGGTGGGGGTTGTAAGCTTCTCAAGATCCCTTGAGAGGTAAAGCCTGGTGCAATTCCCACGCATCAAGTTTTTGGCGCCGCAGCCCATGGAATAGTTATTGTCTAGGTTAGAATCTCTTTTTATTAGGTTTACTTGCTAGATTCCGTT
Organism: Artemisia argyi; assembly: GCA_030686995.1. Classification (NCBI taxonomy): domain Eukaryota; kingdom Viridiplantae; phylum Streptophyta; class Magnoliopsida; order Asterales; family Asteraceae; genus Artemisia; species Artemisia argyi. The sequence continues at coordinate 76,465,276 of CM060698.1, read as the reverse complement.
CTAGTAAGATTTTATTTTTATTTTTTAGGTTCTCTTTAGTCTATCTTTTCTTTGTGCCTTTGTTTGTAAAAACCTTTCCATTGATTATTCCGTTAGCCATTATGGAGAACGCGAATCCACCATACTACCAACCACGAAATTCATCCACTCCAAATGACATCTTGATGTTTAAACAACATGAGGATGAACCTATCTATGATGCATGGGCTCGTTTTAAATATTTACTCCGAAAAGTCCCTCATCATAATTTCGATCTGTGGTCCCAAATTGAAATATTTTACCATCGTGTCGACCACTATACCAAAATGGACATTGACCATGCCGCAGATGGGGACCTTTGGGGATTAAGTGCTGATGAAGCATGAGAAACCATAGAGAATTGTGCCATACTCGCCAAAAAAATGGACAACCCAACAAATGTTGTTATGGATCAATTGATAGCAAGTTTGAGGGAACAAGCAAGAAGTTTGTTTGGGGATAAAACTATTGATGAGATAACTGGGCACACAGGGTGGTTTGATTTCACCACAATACAAGCTGAGCACATTGGTAATCTTGATAAGATGGATGATAAAGTAGAAAATCTAAGCCCATCAAGTACCCCACAAGTCCTACTATCATTTGAAGCATACACACCGCCCGTGACTTACCCGGAAAAAGTAGAGGAGACTATAGGAACCCCAATTGAGGTAGAACCCTTGGACCAAGCACCACTAAAGGATATAGGTTTGAATACTTGTAATGATAACCTAACTCTTAGTCCTAAGGAAGTTCTTAGTTTTGATGAACCGGAGCCTCAACCAAAACCGTTACCTAATCTTCCATCCTTGGATGAAAATTTAGGAATTGAAATAGGTTCCGATCCACCCATCAAATCATATAGTCCGGGTAGTCTTAGGATAAAGGTAGTAGACTCTAAGCCTTGTAGAGAGGAAGCCAATATAGGAGTGGAAAATGACCTTACATGCTTACATCACCCATTTATGATTGATCACAAGAAACATTATGGGTTTAAATCGGGTTTATTAGGTCAAGATGGATCCCCAACTAGTAGTCTCTTGAAGTTGATAGAAAATGATCCATTTCTAGGAGAAAATCTCAATCCACCCATTAACCCGATTGAATTTTTTAAGGTTATGATGATAGGAACACACCCCTTTGAGCATATAATTCATCCACCACTCTTACCTAATATGGCATATTTTCACCCTAAGGGTGTGTATCGCTACTTTCACCCGCATTTAATCCTAAGTGTAGGGAAAACATGTCCTATTTCCGTTAAATAAGGGTAGAGTCAGGCTCGTGACTCGAACAAAAACAAGCGCTTCTTGAGAGGCAACCCAAGCCCGTTTATTTGTTTTATTTGTTTGATTGTGTGATTTTATTTTTGTTTGTTTGTTATTTGCTTCCGTATGTATGCTTTATTTTTATTGTTGGTAGATCATGTTTCTAAACTAAATAGTGAAAATACTTTACTTTGTTGTTTTAGCCTAGTCTTAACTCCACCTAAAGTATTTTTGCAAAAGATAAGTGTAAGGGGAAACCCCAAATATGTTTTTAAGAAACAAACCGATCATGATTCTCCACAATATTAAATGAACATGTATATTCGTACTTGTTAGAGTCAAATGCTTGTATTGAGTCATAATGAAGTTTTGCAGGATTTTCCAGGAAGTAGGACCAAGTTTTTCCAGAAATTTTCCGGAAACTTAACATAAGAATTTCTGCAGGTCACTTCTGACGGCGTCAAGAGTTTACTCTTGACGGCGTCAAGTGTAAAAATCTGGAAATTTTACCAGTTTTGTTTTTCAAACGGAGTTTTATGGTTTTTGTGAATTATTAAGTTTTATAATCTCCAAGAGATCTGCAAACTTCATTCCACAAGCATTATATCTTATCTTGTTTTCTAGGATTTAGTAACTTATATACGATGCCGCCGATTTTACGCGAGGTTGTCTTATCTATTTTATCAGGTTTTACAGGTTGTGTATGACAAGAAGATGATTTATATTATGGAAGGGAAGTTTTAATTGTTCATTTTCTTGGAGGAAGATTTAACCTGGCTACCTTATTATCCATACCGAGTGAATCAGGGGAGTATTTGATTTCATTCTTTTTAACTTTTTCACTTTTACATTCTTTACTTGAACATTGGGGACAATGTTCATCTTAAGTGTAAGGGGAGGGTAAAAAGATGATACCTTACATATGCACTTTCGCTTAAGTTTGTTTTGTTTAATAGTAGATGTGTAATAAAACTATGAGAAATACTTGTTAGTGCAATGTTAGCGCAAAATTTAAATTTTTTTACAACATTTAGGAGTGAAACTTTAGCCATAGCAAGCGTCTCATGGATAGGAGATTGTATGACTAGCACATAACCGTATATTTAGTAAAATTTTCCACCCAAATATGTGAGGTTCGCCTTTAGATTTGATAGGAAAAGCATTTACTATTAGTGCTTATGAGTGTACCGGTAGCATTTAGATTCTAGAACTTGCGTTAGTGATGCATCCCGAGACCGCTAGTGAGACTACATTCGTGTAGTAGGATTTACTACATGATAAGAGGCATTAGGATCACCCTTGTGTTAAACCCGTATTATAATTACTTGACCATTTAAGTCATATTACTTGGCTAGTTAAGTCAACTAATTTTTCCCACACCCTTAGCGTTGTACTCATTTTTAGTACACGAAACCCCTAGTACACCCCTCCGAGCCTATCTTTTCGTTTCTAACTTTAAGCATCTTACTTAAAGGAAGAATTTTTTACACCCCACTTAAATGTACACCCAAATCGCCTTAGCCTTCCGTGTATACGCTCATTTTTAGTGCATTATTGTTATTTGTTAAACCCTAAGTTAACTATATAATTGATTACATGGTTGCTAAGTCGAGTCATATCCCTGTACATATTGTTTTGGGACGATTGAGACTCATGGGTAAAGTACTTATTTTATGGAGTAATGGGGAAGAACATCATTTATTACCCCCATATGTACATTAATCTTAAAAGTGCTCCAAGTGTTTTGATTTTCTTAATTCGAGTCATTAGATTAGTTTAATGTAAAGTATGTAAAGATTCAAGTGTAAGGGAAATGTTCATTCCCTATGATGTATTATTTTGGATGGTAGGGTAAGAGTGTATGCAAAAAAAAAAAAAAAAAAAAAAAAAAAAAAAAAAAAAAAAAAAAAATATATAGAAAAAGAAAAAGAGAAAAAACATACGGACTACCATCCCGTTTCATTCTATGTTCATTTTATGTTTTTTGTTATTTTTCGTTTATTAGCTTAAGTCGAGTCTAGTCTTGGCTTAGCAACACCATATTGTACATGTAACTGACCAAGATTGTTAACTCGCCACTAGTAAAACTTCCTTTATCCAACAAAACCGTGTATTTCATATCCCTACACCTAATGTTACAACCCTTTAAAAGACCTCTTTGATAGTTTATCCTAGATGCTTACGCCATGTGGTGGAGGTTTGATCCTTTCCCAAGCCTATGGTAATCTATTTTGCTATGACAGGTAGTGAGAGATATCTTCCGTTTCCATATTGTAATTTACACTTTATTACACCCGTGAGATGTGAGTATCTAAACACTATTTGTGAGGTGCTTGTGTATGACCTCCGTGCTTGTCTATTGGTCTTTAGTGGAACGATTATTTGTTGTAATTACTTTTATATTAGTGTTAAATGACCCCTAACTTGTATTTTGACTAGAATAAAAGCGCATTTGCTTGAGAACAAGCAAATCTCAAGTGTAAGGGTATATGATGAGGCGAAAAATGATCCGTTTTTAGGGGGTCATTTAACCCCGGAATTGAATTTATTTGATCAGATATTGCCCTAAATCGTTCCTTTTGTGATTTTAGGTACTTTGGGAGTGAAATCTGGAAAGGGAAGCAATTCGGACGTTTTTGGAGCATAAAAGTGAAGAAAACGCCAAAGTCTTAATTTTCCATGCTGGGAACAGTAGGTGACGGCGTCAAGAGCAAAATTCCATGACGGTTCCAGTAGAGAATTGACGGCGTCACGAAGTAGGGCGTCAAGAGTAAAAGTCATGACGGCCTGGAAATGATTATAACATGACGGCGTCAAATGTAGATCAAGGCAGTCCGAGAAGAGTTTTGGCGGCGAGGTGACGGCGTCACAAGTTTAGTCTTGACGCCGTCAGACCCCTTTTCCTATATATAGTTTTCTAATTTTCACATTAAAAGGAGAGAAGTTTTGGAGAAACCCTAAGTACGAATTTGGTGCGAATTTTACAGGTTTTTCAAGGGTTCCAAGCCCTTGATACCTTTCATGTGTAATTGAGATAAGTGTTCTTTTAATTCAATCAATATTTCTATGTGTTGGTTGTCTATATCTTGTTCTTGTCTTAATTCCATCATGCTAGGCTAGATCTATCTTGTGTTTGCTTGGATCTAATGAAACCTAGATGTTAATTATGTGTTGATTACTTGTTTATACTTGTCTTGGATGAATGATTTATATGTTAGGCTTAAGAAAACTGGCAGATCTCCAATTGGTAACATGCTTGAACGTCTTAATAAACATGAACCGACGCGCATTAGGTCTTTATTGGTTGTATTTAATGCATGAGCCACTGTTTATAATCCCTATGGTTGTGCTGGGCATGGTATAGGAGGAGATAAGAGCTCATAGAATTCGGGAGTTAAGTGTGCCACCCCATGAATGGTATTAAGGAATACGATCCGTCATCTATGCAATTATAACAAGTAATTAACGTGTTAAAGATGTCTAGGGAGTAGTGAAATCTAAGTAAACACATTTTCTCCACTTATTGCTCACAACTTTAGTTAATTTAGTTTATTTTCATTTCTAGTATTTTATTTTGATTGCATCTTTAGTATTGGGTTAGTTGATTAGCAACTAATTCCGCCTAAATCCTTCAAACCCGAGATTTTTAATTGCTTTCCAAAAAAATATAAAATACAAAAATAATCATCCCTCACCTTTAGAACTAGTATTTAGGTTTTCTAATCCTAGCGACACTATTCCTAAGCTGAACGATCAATCCCCCGGTACTTGTCAGTATACTATACAACAACGATCAGGTACACTGCCTGGTGGGGGTTGTAAGCTTCTCAAGATCCCTTGATAGGTAAAGCCTGGTGCAATTCCCACGCATCAATAGTTAACTTAGGGTTTAACAAATAACAATAATGCACTAAAAATGAGTGCATACACGGAAGGCTAAGGCGATTTGGGTGTACATTTAAGTGGGGTGTAACAAATTCTTCCTTTAAATAAAATGCTTAAAGTTAGAAACGAAAAGATAGGCTCGGAGGGGTGTACTAGGGGTTTCGTGTACTAAAAATGAGTACAACGCTAAGGGTGTGGGAAAAATTAGTTGACTTAACTAGCCAAGTAATATGACTTAAATGGTCAAGTAATTATAATACGGGTTTAACACAAGGGTGATCCTAATGCCTCTTATCATGTAGTAAATCCTACCACACGAATGTAGTCTCACTAGCGGTCTCGGGATGCATCACTAACGCAAGTTCTAGAATCTAAATGTTACCGGTACACTCATAAGCACTAATAGTAAATGCTTTTCCTATCAAATCTAAAGGCGAACCTCACATATTTGGGTGGAAATTTTTTCTGAATATACGGTTATGTGCTAGTCATACAATCTCCTATCCATGAGACGATTGCTATGGCTAAAGTTTCACTCCTAAATGTTGTAAAAAATTTTAAATTTGGCGCTAAAATTGCACTAACAAGTATTTCTCATAGTTTTATTACACATCTACCATTAAACAAAACAAACTCAAGCGAAAGTGCATATGTAAGGTATCATCTTTTTACCCTCCCCTTACACTTAAGATGAACATTGTCCCCAATGTTCAAGTAAAGAATGTAAAAGTTAAAAAGTAAAAAGAATGAAATCAAATACTCCCCTGATTCGCTCGGTATGGATAATAAGGTGGCCAGGTTAAATCTTCCTCCAAGAAAATGAACAATCAAAGCTTCCCTTCCAGAATATAAATCATCTTCTTGTCATACATAACCTGTAAATCCTGAGAAAACAAGCAAAAATAACCTCGCGTAAAATCGGCGGCATCCTATATAAGTTACTAAATCCTAGAAAACAAGATAAGATATAATGCTTGTGGAATGAAGTTTGCAGATTTCCTGGAGATTATAAAACTTAATAATTCACAAAAACCATAAGACTCCGTTAGAAAAACAAAACTGGTAAAATTTCCAGATTTTTACACGTGACGCCGTCAAGAGTTAATTCATGACGCCGTCAGAAGTGACCTGCAGAAATTCTTATGTTAAGTTTCCGGAAAATATCTGGAAAAACTTGGTCCTACTTCCTGGAAAATCCTGCAACTTCATTATGACTCAATACAAGCATTTGACTCTTACAAATATGAATATACATGTTCATTTAATATTGTGGAGAATCATGATCGGTTTGTTTCTTAAAAACATATTTGGGGTTTCCCCTTACACTTATCTTTTGCAAAAATACTTTTAGGTGGAGTTAAGACTAGGCCAAAACAACAAAGTCAAGTATTTCCACTATTTAGTTTAGAAACATGATCAACCAACAATAAAAATAAAGCATGCATACGGAAGCAAATAACAAACAAACAAAATAAAATCACACAAAACATGGGTTGCCTCCCAAGAAGCGCTTTTCTTTATTTACGAGTCTTGTAGCTAGACTCAAGGTCATGGGTTAACGTGTATCGCTTATGCTCACATAACCAAGTGTGAGCCATCTAATAGTCGCCTCATCTTTCTTGTAATCATCCCCTAACTCTAAGCATCCGCGATAGTATTTTTTATTTTTTTCATGAGTATACTTAAGTCCTTTTCTCTTATTATTATCACTTAGCATTTCTATGGGCGGATATCAACTACACTTTTCCATGGAAAAATCTTTGAACCTAGGGTGTGTGCGGGGCATTTGATAGACAAAATCTTCGTCCCCATCCGAGAATGTAATTAACCCTTCTATGAGTTTTTCATCGAGGTTGGTCAACCGTTTGAAAGGTTTTCCAAACACAACTTGGGTCAACTTATCATCAATAAATTCTCCTAGATTCTCCATAACCATGAACTCAATAAGATAGACCAAGTTTCCTACAAACACATGCAATGGTATTGCCCTAGCAATCATGTTTTCTCCTTTGTATTCTAACTTATCTACCATGATTTTATTATATTCATTACGCGAGATTATGTTCATTGGGAGAGATGAGTTAAGATTGGCGTTAAAGCTCCTAAATCCGATCTTACAAGGGAATTGAATGTTAAACGAACTATCACACTCAATCCTGGTTCTAGGGTCGACATACCTAAGAGGGTTTATTTCCTCTTCCATCCTATTCTCATTAATCACATCACCATCATCAAGATCCTCTTCGGAGTCTGAATAGTAAAAGGGACTAGCCCTACGGTCATCATCATGATCAGACTCCTCTAACTCAGAATTATTGTCAAAGTGGTGGTTGGGCGAGAGGTTAGGTGGGTTCTCATTTTCCACTAAAGGGAGTGGGGCTGGCATTTGGAAAATCCTACGACGAAAAACACGAATAACAGGAATCAAACGATCAATGTTATTGTTATCCATCGAAATAGTTTACGAACAAAGGACACAAAGAAATAAGATAGACTAAAAAAACCTAAAAATAAAAATAAAATCTCACTAGAAAGGAATCTAGCAAGTAGACCTAATAAAAAGAGATTCTAACCTAGACAATAACTATTCCCGGGGCTGCGGCGCCAAAAACTTGATACGTGGGAATCGCAACAGGCTTTACCTCTTAAGGGATCTTGAGAAGCTTACAACCTCCACCAGGCAGTGTACCTGATCGTTGTAGTATAGTATAGTGACAAGTACCGGGGGATTGATCGTTCAGCTAGGAATAGTGTCGCTAGGATTAGAAAACCTAAATACTAGTTCTAAAGGTGAGGGATGATTATTTTTGTATTTTTATATTTTTTAGAAAGCAAGTAAAAATCTCGGGTTTGAAGGATTTGGGCGGAATTAGTTGCTAGTCAACTAACCCAATACTAAAGATGCAATCAAAATAAAATACTAGAAATGAAAATAAACTAAATTAACTAAGGTTGTGAGCAATAAGTGGAGAAAATGTGTTTACTTAGATTTCACTACTCCCTAGACATCTTTTACACGTTAATTACTTGTTATAGTTGCGTGGATGACGGATTGTATTCCTTAATACCATTCATGGGGTGGCGCACTTAACTCCCCAATCCTATGAGCTCTTATCTCCTCCTATGCCATGCCCAGCACAACCATAGGGATTGTAAACAGTGGCTCATGCATTAAATACAACCAATAAAACCTAGTGCACATCAGTTCATGTTTCCTAAGACGTTCAAGCATGTTACCAATTGGAGATCTGCCAGTTTTCTTAAGCCTAACATCGAATTCATTCATCCAAAACAACTACAAACAAGTAATCAACACATAATTAACATCTAGGTTTCATTAGATCCAAGCAAACACAAGATAGATCTAGCATAGCATGATGGAATTAAGACAAGAACAAGATATAGACAACCAACACATAGACATATTGATTGAATTAAAAGAATACTTATCTCAATTACACATGAAAGGTATCAAGGGCTTAGAACCCTTGAAAAACCTGTAAAATTCGCACCAAGTTCGTACTTAGGGTTTCTCCAAAACTTCTCTCCTCTTAATGTGAAAATTAGAAAACTATATATAGGAAATAGGGTCTGACGTCGTCAAGACAAATCTTGTGACGCCGTCACCTCGCCGCCAAAATACTTCTCGGACTGCCTTGATCTACTTTTGACGCCGTCATGTGTTATGCATTTCCAGGCCGTCATAAATTTTACTCTTGACGCCCTACTTCGTGACGCCGTCAAATCTGTACTGGGTCGTCATGGAAATTACTCTTGACGCCGTCAGAAATTTCTTCTTGACGCCGTCACCTACTGTTCCTAGCAAGGAAAATTAAGACTTTGGCGTTTTCTTCACTTTTATGCTCCAAAAACGTATGAATTGCTTCCTTTTCCAGATTTCTCTCCCAAAGTACCTAAAATCACAAAAGGAACGATTTAGGGCAATATTTGATCAAATAAAGTCAATTCCGGGCTTAAATGACCCCGTAAAAGTGGTTCATTTTTCGCCTCATCAAAAAGCATATATGTATGCTTGTGTAACAAATGATTATGTTTTCCAACATAATCTATTTTTATGAATAATAAATGCTTGTTGAGATTTATTGTTTGCTGTTTACATGTTCTCTAGTTATATATTTAGTTTATTGCATGCATATATATTGTTTGTTCTAAATATTTTTGCAAGCATTCCATATCTTGATTTGTCATTTAACCTTAAAACGAGGGGGAGTACACATCAAGGGGGAGCTCATCCGTCTTTGGGACAACCTTTTTGATGTTTACAAAAAGGGGGAGAAGTGATATAAAACTCACTAAATACTTGCATATATAATAATTTTTGATTTAATGGTTTAGATTCTGTAATCATCAAAAAGGGGGAGATTGTTGATATAAATAATGCGTAAAAACGTTATTAATATTTTTCGATATCCCTATGTTTTGACGATCACAAAATCTAAAATCATTAAACGTAAAATCATTACGTAAATAAGTATTTAGTGACAAAATATCATTATATCCAACTAATTCACTTAAGGTATGAATAAACAAGTGCCTAATACATTTTATGATCAAAGGAATGTTTATTTACTAATTACAAATTATATAAAATGGTATAAACATTTTATATATTTAAGAAAAACACTTTTGGTAATTAAAGAAAATGTTTATTTCATAATAAATATATGAATTCAAATTTTTAACCAAATTTAGTTAAATTTTCACCAAATAAAGTTTCCTCATAAAAAGACAAAGAATCTGGCCGTTTCATATGGGCGGCCCCCTTACTTTTAAGGGGGCCGGCACACAATTAAGGGGGCCGGCATACGCTCCTGTGTCAGATTTCTTTGCCTATAAATACTGGTTCAAATCTGAATTTTTTCCTCACCTTTTGCACTAAAACTTTCTGTTCTAATTCCCTCAAATCATCTTCCTAAATCCTTTGATCATAAACATATTAGTTCTTGTTTCAAGTTATCCAATCCTTCATCATTCAAAGTGAAAGAGAAAAATACTCCTCCAACATCTTGTTAAGAAGTATTGTAGGCTTGTGTATATTGTAAAGGTGTAGAAGTTGTGTAATAGATAGATCTAGGTGTGTTAGTAGTTGTGAATAGAAGTAGTTGTGTTGGGTTGAAGTAGAAGTAGTGTTGTGAAAGAGAAGTAGTGAAGTTGTGTGGTAGTAGTGGTGTGCATAAGTTGTGAAGAAGGTGTGTAGTGGTGTGAGATTGGTTCTAACTACCATTAGGACTCGACATTTAGCTTAGTGTCATTAATTGGTGTAAACAAAAGTTGTGTAAAGTTTTCTCCGCCATAAGGGAGCTTGTTGACGTAGTGAAGAAAACTCTCTAGTTAGGTGCTCGGGGAGTGGAGTAGGGCGAAGAGGTGCTTCGTAGCCGAACCACTATAAATCATTTGTCTTGTGGTGCGATCTTTCCATCTCTATCTCTTTACTTGTTTACTTACATTGTTGTCATTTCATTTCGTAGATATTAGTTTATATTAGTATTGTTTATTGATCTCACATAAAACTAGAATCAATTATTTTGCAAACAAAGTTTTTATAATAATAAAATTGACGTAAAACTATTCAACCCCCCATTCTAGTTTTCCACAAGATTTATCTGTACTAGACAAGACAAAGTAACTGATGTATTTAAGGGTTGTGAATACTGAAAATAGTGGTTCTGAATAGTGGAAAATTTATGGCTAGTGAACAATATTCTAACAGTCGGGAATAGTGAATTCCAACGGTCATGAATAGTGTTCTAACAGCTATATTTTAGCATATAAATACCCATTTCTAATTTCCATTTCTTCCATTAACCATTTTCCTCTCATTTCACATCTCAAAATGCCACACCTTATCACTATACTAGCGATTGTGTATGTCGTCCTTGCCGCTATCTACTTAGCGTATGTTCCAGATGAAGACTTTGGATTCTTGGTCGCGATCTTGTTGTTTATCGTACCCCTTACAGTCCTAGCTATTACCGTAGACAAGATATGGGGGTAATAATCTTGAGTTAGGGTTGTTTTAAAATTAAGTTCTTGTTGTATTTTTATGTACTCTGTAATGAATATGGAATAATACTCGTTTTGTTTTTATGTTTAGGAATTTGTCTCATTATTGTTTTTAATGGTTTGTTTATATTTATCTTTCAGCATAATTTGGGTGATTCATCCTGTGGTGGCTCTTGCTATTGCTATGTTGGTGGGGGTCTTTGTTGCCATAGCGGATCAACCTATTGAAGATTCCATGATTTATATTGTAATTATTGTAACATTAGCACTTCCGATGCTAATTATTTGTTTATTTATTAATTTTCACGGATTCTAATAAAATTTTCGCTATTTCAGTTTTCTATCAGACTTTGTGAATTATTAGAGTTTTCCTACTTGTACTTTTGTTGGTTTCTCATCATAATGATGAGGGGATAAGATAGGTATTTATTGTGGTTTGTCCAATGTATTATTTATGAACAGTTCATTTTATCTCTATATTTTGCTTTTTAAATGAAGATTGTTATTTAGAAAATCTGAAATTATGACTGTTCCCTTCATAACATAATTCTTCCTAAATTAGACATAGTTGATCAGGCTATGTATAATTGAGGACCAAATGATGTGATGTTTGGCTCAATCATATGTTTCTCTAAATTGTTTTAGATGGTGTTCAACGTGTCGTTTTTATAATATAACACGTAATTTCTTTTTAAGAATAAAGTAGAAAATTTTTGTTCATACTATAATGATGAGTCAGAAATTTCTAGGGTAATAACAGTATATTGTTATTTGATAAATGGAATAGAAATTGAAATTGACATAGATTATGATTATTATGAAAATATTACAAGGTAGATTTTTCAATACGGTAGAAAGATAGTTGTTATACTTAGGTTACATCCATCGTAACTTAAAGTAAAATACAAGAAAGAGATACAACTTAGGAAATTTTTGAACTAGAATTTATTTATTCAAAACAGGAATTTATTCATCTGTTTAAATCTAGTTATCATTCCCTTGATACTATCGAAGTCTTTAAAGATTCTTCATTCTCTTGCAAAAGTCTTGACTTTCTCATTGATATTGTAGTTTGGACATTGGCCCTTGTAGTGCCCTTTTACACCACATCTGTGGCATGCTACAGTTGTTGGTTGTCCTTTTCTGTCCGGAGCCTTACGGCTATTTGCCTTGTGACCTGTTTTCTGACACTTCCTGCACTTAACAATCCAGATTCCTGTGTGATGCATCTCGCATTTTTGACACAGGGGTTGACTTCCACGATAACCACTTTCGGTAAAAGGTATGGCGAGGGAGTCTCTACTAGCTTTTTGTTTGTATTCCAGCTGACGATGATAGTTGATACGATCTTCCAGATGTTTACGATAGCAGTCTTGAGCATTGGTGAAATTGCAACAGATGGGGTTGATGATTCCTCTTTCAGTGAGTTTTCGCTTTTGGTTATTTCCATTAGATATAACTCCTTGCCTAATCCCTTGGTTAGGGGTTATGGTAGGGTTAATCATTCTTTCTGGAGTTTTAAAGTGGGCTGACCTATATTCCATGAAACTTTCATGGTTATGCTTACCAGGTATACCCGTCTCTCTTCTCGGATAAACTATAGTAGTCCCTTTGAGTACCACTGACACGATGTTGTTTACCAATTTCTTGATGGCTTCAGGAGTCATGGTGATTTTAGATGATGATGGAGTATATGTATTGTTCATGTTGTCCATCTTCTGAAATCATTAATGAAACTCAACTTAGAATCCATCTAATGTCAGAATAATTCAAATAATGAAGCTAATTATTTCATTGATGATAGACTGAATTGAATCCCTACTGTAATCTAATTTCAAGATATGCATGTGTTGTATCATAGATAAATGATCAACTCTTGATATGGGATTACTAAGGAACAAACTGATTTATCTACTAAAATAATCTTCTCTCCATTCTTCAAGTTCTCTTTCGAAAATTTATTTTTAGACAACTCTTTGGTATTTGGTTAATTATGGTATGTTTAAGAAATCTTAACAATTGTAAGAATCTTACGATAGATTTGAATAACATTGCAGAAGTTAACATAATATTAATAACTTGGCTGATTGTTTTTGCAAAACAAACGATACAAGATCTTTTATTAATACTCTATTGATCTGCGTGGAGTCATTTGTTTATCAAAGAAAATAACAAATGATGAGATTTTATCATGAAAGTATGAGGATTCATTACATGCATTTTTTATATGAAAGAAAAGATTGATTCATAACATAGAGATATAACAGAAAGGAGGTTATTATACATTCTGATTTGATTACAAGTTCTGAAAGTTCCAGATTTATTGAAAATTACATGAAATACTAACCAAATCTATTTGGTTTAGTAGGTACAACAAGGATACTTGTAAACTTAGGATTAGTTACGCCTCTGACGTAAATATCTAACTTCTTTCTCAAGTTCAAGTTGTGCAGCTTCCATGTTTGAGAAACGTTCCTGACAAATGTTCATTTGATTAGCCAACATAGTCTCTAATGCGGAAATCTTTTGACCCTCGTTGATGGCTGTGTCTCTGGCCATCCATAGGGTTCTTTCAATATCATCAATTCTACCATGTGTATGACCGTGTTCTCTTCTTGCATAACGGATCCTGGAGTCCAAGTTTCCAAGCTCCTGGTTGGTTTTGTCCTTTATCTCACCAACCTTCATTCCTAATTCAAACATTGCTCGTCTTTCAGCATCCGCTCTTTTGAACAACGTGTCAAGGTTACGGTCGTACCATTAAAAACGTAATGGTTGTAACTCTTTTAGTTGTTCTGTGTGAGCATCGAATATATTAGCTTGTTGATAAATAAGAGTCCATATTGAATCAGGAGTGCTTATATTGTAGTCGGGTGAATTAGGTGAGGATAGATTATTTGGAATATCTGGTATTGAGGAATCTGAAGTATAAGGTAACGGAGAATTTGGCTCAACATTCTTCCACGACATCTCTTGGCGTGAACTTTGTCCAACTTTGAATGTTGCCTGACCACCAATCAAATCTTCATATGATTCAGTAGCTCTCCTGAGTTTTTGACGTAAAGGTGAACAAATAGGTGAAGATGGAAATGATCTCTGAGTGAGCTCTATATCAGGCTGGGGTTGTGATATTTGTACGTAAGGGTCTTCAGTATTCGGAGAATTTTGATAGGTAGGTGATGTATTAGTATTACAGAGAGTAGTTTCGACATTCACGGGAGTTTCAGGAGACATGTTACTGTAGTAACCGAGAATAGTATTTTATGAGTAATTTTTATGTTAAAGATGTAACAGTACGAATGAAATAATAATTGTCTAAGAGTAATTTCTAAACATGTAAAATAATCTTAACAGGTAATGTATTGAGCACGGCAGTTTGCAGACACGGAGGGCAAAAAATAGTATAGTGTAAAATCATTTATTTTGAATGTGTAGTTATAGTTTAATGTTTGAAAACATTTAGTTCTCTATAACTTTATCTCTGATACCAATCTGTAACACCCCCAAATTTATGATTTAGCAGCGGAAAAGTAATTTGGGTGTTACGGGGAGGATCGAAGTTATAATCACATAAAACAGCTTTAAAAGAAGCGTTTTGAAAGTTATTTGTCATTCAAATAATATTTTTGATAAAAGATGAAACATTTGATTTAGAATCTCATTAAAAGATATAAAGGCTTGTAAGAATGACATATTTGATTTTTACACCATTATAATTTATCAGAGTAATAAATGCCCGCTCCGTGTCTTGTCCTGCTCCGTTAATTACCTGAGATACACATGCTTAAAAGTGTCAACACAAAGGTTGGTGAGTTCATAGAGTTTTATGGAAAACCATTTATTTCAATAGATTCAGGAATATTTAGTAATAATTGTAATAAATACTAACAGTGATAGAACAAGTATTGAGTGATGTTGATTATAATCACAGATAAATCATATATATATTCAATGAAATTCAAGTATTGGATCATAATCCTAACATGAGATGAAAACTCATAATACTAATGTAGTGAGATTTATAATTCAAATATGGTCAATTACCTATACAGCTGTATCTAGA
This sequence comes from Artemisia argyi, assembly GCA_030686995.1. Taxonomy (NCBI): domain Eukaryota; kingdom Viridiplantae; phylum Streptophyta; class Magnoliopsida; order Asterales; family Asteraceae; genus Artemisia; species Artemisia argyi. The sequence goes on along the minus strand of CM060698.1, from coordinate 76,450,018 downwards.
TATATGTTTGAAGACATATATTTTCTTATAGATATTGCTCCAAGCCTCATGACACGCAAAACGTTAACAAAATACCGTAAAAACGGAGGTGATTATCAAGTCAATGATAATATTGCCCTCGTGTAATAGGTGATTTGCCAATTCCTATTTATACTCAAATATAGTGTATCACGACTAATACGACTAACCAAAAGGCATTCCGTCAAGTATTAGTGGGATAGGATGTCAAGCCTCAACAGGTTTCGAAGCTGTTCACTATATTCGCGCTCACATCAAGTGATTAATGGCTCATGATAGAGGGACTTTATGGCGATAAGGGTAACTTAGGCAATATCAAGGTAATGATGTAACTAGAGTATTTGTGCTCTTCCTAGCAATTATTTCCGTTGAAACATAGAAATATCATATAGAGATACGGAAATCATTCAGGATGTTATAGTATAGTCAAGCATCATGCCACAATAATCATTTTGGAAACATTATCATTTGAGTTCAGTATTCTAGTTAAACAATTTGCCAGTAAAATATATATATCACATCTTAGGTCATAAACCATATCAGGTAAATATTCATTAAGAAATTGATTTGAATCATGTAAGTTATTCATATACTTATAAAATTATCAAAGTATATGTAAGCATGTATCTCCCCCAAAGAGTTAAAACAAATATTGGAAATGGGGTTATGACTCACCTTGAGCGATACTGGAAATGATGAAAAGTAAATTTGGGTGTGATTATGGGAACGATTATGGAAACGTCTTCATTACAGAACCTGATTATAAGGAAGGTCTAAGATTTTGACTTTATACTAGTGATGGAAATGATAATGAGAACGAATAACGATATGATCATTAGAGTGAGAATATGATATGCTTAAAATGCCTAAAGTTTAGAAATAATATATTTCATAATATTATCTTGTTTTTATGTCTTTGAAACCAATATATCATTTCCTCAAAAGTGGGGAAACGATTCGTTAAGTTAAATCGTTTTGAAACGTTTTATATAAATATAACGAACATTAATTATTAAATAATTAAAATATACAAATATGCAACATGACATGATGGGGTGACGTAAAATAGAAAATAAAATAAGAATTTCAAATAAAAGATGCTGTTCCTTGTCCTTTTCCAATTTTAACACTTTTTACTCTAACGACGTTAGCGTTACACAGTCAGTCCTTTATTAACTATAATTTTCATTTGTAGTCCACTACATGTCCAATATTATAATCTGAGATTGGAAATTAATAATATGTCAATTTCTACCCTAATGTTTTTGTTTTTACAGTTTCAGTCCTTAATTTTAACAGTTTGACTATTTTAGTCCTTCTAAGTGTCGCTGCGTTACATTTTTAGTCCAAAGTCATAAAAATTATGGGGAAAAAGTATCTGAGTTTTTCTGGAGCTTATTGAAGCTTATTAAAACTTATTCCAACTGCTTATTTGGAAAAATAGATTATTTTTATATAAATGGGCCTTAACGAGATAAATTAAAGGCCTGTTAGCGTTTAACGATCCGTGAGCGTTGAGTCGAGTTGGGCTTATCCTTGGGCTCATTTTTAGTGTTCTAAAATCATATCAAAAGAGATTTTTGGTTCACCTTATACGGTGTGCTTATTTTCAGCTTATTGGGCTTTACAGTCCATTAAGGTTTTTATAACTAGTTTTGAAAATGGATTTAATCACTTTACTTTGGCCAAGAATTATTAGTTATTAGCCCATGTATCAGTTTTATATTTTGGCCAATTTAATATGTGTGGTGCGGGTTTGGGGTGGGGCGGCCATCCTAATCCCTAAACTCGATTATCAAAGTTCTCCCCAAACCCGCCCCGATCTCTATCGGGATCTAATCGGGGCGACCCGTAGGGGCGCGATGCTCCCCCAAACCCGTCCCATATTAATCGGGTATCTTATCGGTGTGTCTTTTTTGGGTGCAATTCTCGACCAAATCCGCACCATACCACATTTATTATTATTTTTTGACCATTAGCAATAACTTGAAGAATTAAGAACCTATTAGTAATCAATTAAAACAAGCCTTATTAAGTTTTCAACGATCATGTTATCATAAATAATGATAAATTTCACCGCCGAAAATTAAAACTTAAAAATAAAAGATGAAAAAACTAACAATATTAAAGTATTTTTTTTGTTACGTAAATACTAAGAAAATAGTATACAGGTATAGATATATTTGTATATGTGTATATATTATTCGGCCGGTGTGGGCGGGGCAAGGATTCCCCGCTCCCCACCCCAAACCCGATTAAAATCCCCGTTTAAGCCTCAAGCTCTCCCCGTAACCCGATTAGCATGACCTGCCTGCCCCAATTAGTTCAGGTTTCGAATTTCCCCGTCAGGTTCGGATATTTTTGCCATCCTATGTATGCGCCTACGGAACTATACTTTGTTTAAATAACTAACTCTCGTTCACACACAAAATTTACATATAAATTAAATTTATTTTATAATTACAATTTTATATACAACCAGTATAAGAACCTGACAGTGTTTAATGTTTTGTAATTGTGATATAAGTATAACTAATAATTGTGTAAATAATTTTACATATTGTTTAAACAATTTTACATAAACTTTATCATTATGTTTTAATATCGATTGTTAGTTTGTATAGATTTTTGTTGAAAGAAGAATTTGACTTTATTTAACGGACATTCTGTTAAGGTTGATGTTGTATAAAAGGTTTATTACCTGAAAATGTATTTTCTTTGACATTTTTTTAGTTGTATGTATCATAATTTGGATTGAACTATTTAATAACTAATTTTTGCTATGACAATCAATAAAAGTCAGGGATAGTCACTTGGACAAGTAGGTTTGTGTTTGTTGTGACCTGTTTTCACAAACGAACAACTTTGTGTAGCAATTTCTCACATTAAGAGTATAGAGGGTTGAAGATTGTCATTCGTGACGAAGATGGCAAACTCACAAATATGACTATGAATATTGTCTACAAAAAGTTCTACAAAATTTTGTAATAATAAGTAACAAACATCATCGATTTTTTTTCTTTTTTTATTATTATTTAAAAAGAAACGTTTAAATACAAAAGTGTGAGTTAAATCCCACATCTCATCACCGAACCTTTTTAATATATACTCTTTTATTTCTTACTCAAACCTATTCATTTATATACTTTCTAAATTACTCACCGAATTTTTTTTTAAAAGATTCATTCATCAAATTTAGCTGAATACATTATGTATTGAGATAACACCGACAAGTGACACAACTCATGCCTCTTCGATTCTCCCAATAAAGTTTAGTTGAATTTAACTAAACAAAAAACAGCTATATTTTCAGCTAATACATTTGACATCGTCTTATGTTTATATGAACAATCTAAAAACAATATTACATTTGGCCTACCGACCAAGGATCAAATGAGAAGAAAACTTAAAATGAGAAGAATGAGAAATAATTATAACTACACATTTGAGATGCATCGACTTGAATTAGATGCATCCCTAGTCTTTTAGATGCACCATAATATATTTTCTAGCAAAAAATTAGATACATATACATATATTAGATGCATTTCATCAAGTTAAACAAATCCTATACATTTTTCGTCTTCTGCGGATCAAATTTGTTTTTAGTTTACTTTGCATCGTTTTCACTTCAAAATCACTTTCGACACTAATTGGGATGCATCTAAACGAATAGAGATGCATCTAAATCAAGTCGATGCATCTTAAATGTGTAGTTATAATTATTTCTCATCCTTCTCATTTTAAGTTTTCTTCTCACTGGATCCTTACCTTAGCCTACCAACATTTTTATGTGCATTACAAAATATCGCACATTTTACCTGTCTTTTTGAATACCCTGTTGGAAGATAATATCACAAGACTTAACATAAGTATCAAAGAGATTAAGATGGGTCGAAAATCAAGGGCCTGTAACATAGTTTCTGGTTTGGGCCGCAGGCCAACAAACCCACAAGAAGGAAAACGTGGCTGTTAGATATGACAGTTATATAGTTTAGGGTTACAACGTTTAGTATAGGTTGTGTCCATTACTTTTACTGAAACGGTATCACTCTTATTTATTGGTGCCGCTTCAATTAGTATATATAGAGTAGGATTCTGTAATCAATATGCAACCAATTTCGATTACTCAATATCAATATAAAGGGGTTCACCCATTCTTTGTTTCTGTTTTATCTTATTTGATGAACACATGATGTTGTCTTGATCATATTCGATCCTGGAGAAAGAGATGCAAGGCCTGTCAACATACCCGTGAATTTCACGAGTCTTTTAGCTAGTTGACGGATAAAATAGACTTAGTTGTCACTCTTTAGTGTCAATATATAACAACCGGAATTCACCCGCATAGATCAATAACCACTTTTGCAACTTTTCACCTCTTTTATCAACTACTAATAAAAAAGATCACTACCACTCCGTACACTTGTCAATTTCGCCATTGAGGCACAACAAAAAAGAACTCGAAATGTAATGTCAAAATTAACGTTAAAGGCTGATAGATATGAAAATAATGTCAGAATTGTGGTACGCTGATGGATCATTTCCAGGCTTTGCGGCCTCTGAATTGTTTGTCAGCACCCCTTTGCTTTATCTTTATCTCTTGGCAGCAATAGGCATTGCCTTCTTGTGTTCCTTGTGCTTGTTAGCCCACCAGTCTATTTATCACATAACCATTCAAAATATATCAGTATCATAAACGGCTTACAAATGTTTGATAGAAGTGCGCTGAAATCAATTTTCAAAATAACCAGGATAGATTACATTATAATAAGAATCATGTATAATCATGTTTGTGAGTGCATATATAGTATATACAGTCATTTTTAATATATATGTATACAAAAATTCATAATCGATCTTAAAAAATGATATTTTAAAAGAGGTTCAAGGAAAAGCAAAATCCATAGGGGACACAATGATTCATGGAAATGCAGAAAACAGCAAAGAGATATGAAAACGCACCTTTTTCTGCTTGACAGCAGCCTTTGATTGGTACTTCACACTGTCCTCTCTTCCTGCTTTGATTAAAGCTTTCCTTTCCTCCTTGGTCATCTTTTTTCGTATATTAGCCTACAATTTATATACGACAGTCATCGAAATAAGGTAGCAATTACATGAATACAGGGAAAGAGTTTTCCTGCATTCAACAAGTTCATACAGGAAGTAGTTTCGTGGGTTTGTAAGGTAATGGGTCAAAACAGGTTAACTTGTATGAGTCAAAACAGGTAGGGTTGACCCAGACCTTTTTTGTCCAGAATAACTATGATAATCATCTAATTTCTGTATGAAGCAATTTGACAGGTTGTATCGTTAAAATTACAATTTGGGTGACTTGCATCCCATTAACATGTTTCCTTGTTAGCAAAACTTTAATTTTTTCCCAATCAACATGTTATACACAACCCGGAAATTACATCCACCCTTTTCTTCTAGTGATGAGAAAAGTGAACGTGGTAGAGGAAGATAACTTACTTCAAGTGTATATCCATCCACCCTTTTCAAACTGAGTTGATCAGAGCTCGGGACTCTAAAAGGCTCTGACTTTGGATCTGAAGCTTTCTTCAAAATTCCATGATTAGCCAACGCAAGTTTGGCACCCTTCTTTGCCTTTAGCTCTTTAATTCTCCGGAAGTCTTCATTTGGAAGAATACCATCGATTACATCTGAGGTATCTTCATTCTCCACTTTAGCCCCTGAGGTATTATCATATTCCGATTTAGCTCTTGCTAACCTCTTCAAAGCTCTAAGACTTTGACTAGCGGAATCAATTTGATCATCGAAGTCAACAAATTTCCTCTTTTGCCCTCTGACTTTGTCCCTTCCATGTGAATCGATAGACATTCCATCAATGCACTTCACATCATCCGCATCACTGTCACTGCCGGAATCATCTTCATCTTTTGATACTTCATTTTCAGGTTGAAGATGAGGAGATACAAGGCTCTCCACGATATTACTGTTAAAGTACAAAACACCTGAAAAAGTATCATTCCCTTCTTTGAATAACGGATTTACAAACTTCCTTTGGTAATTATTAACCACTTCCCAAGATTGTTTTTCGTTGTATTTCTTCATTACCCATAACTGACCGGAATGATGTATGCATAGACATTCTTCCATAATCCCCAAACTTATATACGAATGGAAACCATTATCTAAGTTATTATGTCTAACACAATTGGGCTGGGGTATTTCTTTAAATTCATCTTTGGATAAATTAAAAGATAAAATCATTTTCTTTGTATTTTGATTTTTAGGATACATAACCCAATGAATAGCCCCATTGCATAAGACACCAACTCCTGAATTTCCTGATACAAATGTATAATTCACTTCTCCAATAACATGCCAAGCATTTGATTTGAGAGAAAACACATGAAAGCGTGTTCGGTCATCACCTTTCTTGACCCCACATACAACCTTGTAGTCGTCTCTGATGGAATCATAACCAAATCCACATACGACCTTCCAGTTAAACTTACAGGCAAAGGGCATTGGCACAGGTTTTACTTCTCTAGTCAATGGATTAGCTACGACTAGAAGTTCATGACGAATGATACATACTAGGCCATTCGAATGGCCAATCATAGAATACGGATAAATATGATGTAGAAAAACAGCCTGACCGATCCTTTTATGTCCATTTTCATTACTGTTGTGACTACGGTTCAAATGAGCTTTAATGAAACGATATCCGGAGATCAAAGATTTCCACGACTTACACACATTCTTGCAACTAATGAGATTCCTCGCATCCAATCTTAGGAATATGTTCTCATAGATATCATTAGGGATAAGCTCTGCCATTGAAGCCGTTAAACAATACGATTGAGCTGAAATTTTATATGAAATACAAATAAGTACCCTCAACACTCAACCTTAATTAACAAATGCATATTTATCTAATAGCTATTAGAAATCTACAATAGAAAATAACTTGTGCAAAACAAAAAAAGTGGCTAACCTGATAACAAATTCACAATCTATAACAAATTCATCGTATTATCCATAACAGCAACTAACAACTATCTAATTTAGCGTTTACATAATTACATGCAAAGTTAGGGTTTAATTACCAGATTGTGGTCAAGCTTTCAATGGCAAGAGTTTACTGGTCAGGGTCTCCCATTAGATGTTGTTATATACTATATTATAAGGTCTTAAACTCCACGCAGATCATCATATGCACGTTCTAAGGAGTACTTTAATACACTAAATAATAACTAGAAGTCCATAATGAATGATATATCTACTCTATATGGTGATATGCATAACCTATAGAGATAACATAACATGATATTAAAATAATATGTGATGATTTAAGCTCAAGAATTACGTACCTTGAAACAAATAAGAAGTCGGCCAAAAACAAATGGAATAATTTAAACGAACATGTGCTCGACCTCTTTTTATAATTTAAACGAAAATGTTGTAGACTGGACTTGTAGTAGCGGATGTGTTAGTTTTATGTTTTGGCCCAATTAAATATGTGTGTGTGCATATGGAATGGAACTATACTTGTTTAGTTTAATTTAGCTTGTGGGATTGAATTAGGATCAAATGATAAATGTTTACGTGAGGATTTTAAGTTAAAGGTTAGAAAAGTATTTACTCGCGTTGATTCATAGTTTTTATACGTATAAATATATTTTTTGTTGATTCAATGGAAACAGGCGATTCATAGTAGGCAATTTAGTGTAGATTCACTGAAAATTATAAAGTGATTCAACTATTTGACATTTATATGATATTCAACACTTTTAACATTTTTCAAAATTCTGAATCACCAATATGTTTCTAATCAACTAATAAAATCTTCTACGTAAAAAAATCAAAAAAAAACCATGAATCAAAAAGGGTAGTCGCCGTGGGATTAGTCGGCTCACAATGTCGAGTCGGAAACCCATGTTACAAAAAAAAAAAAAAAAAATGGCGATTTTCATGATTTCTCAATTTCTCACTGGAACTAAAGTTTTTAGGAATTGGGACAAATGTTCAAATTTGTAGGAATTGGAAATGAACCGAGCCGGCCACGTACTTATGAAAAGCTCGAGATCAGATAGGTAAAAGCTCAAATGAGACAAGCCTAAACAAGCTCAAGCCTAAGTTGCGGCTCATTTATTAACCAAGCTCGAGCCCGAGCTTTTTGCTACAAAGGTCGATTGGGTTCGGGAGCCTAAACGTCACTAGGGTATTTTAAATAGTAAACATATATTATACGTTATGCATTTTTAATATATGCGAGCTTATTAACGAGCTCAATAACAAGCTTATTAATGAGCTCCAAATCGATATACCATGATAACCCTTATTTGCTCAGATTTTACAGCAGGCAGTGTTTCAATGGGTTAGAGACCAATATTCTCCGCAAGCGCCATAGGGATAGATTCTGAAGTATTTGCAAAAGCCCTGATCGCATACTTTACATAGAAAGATAAAACTTTTTCGTGACTTGGCCTTTCCATTTAGTTCAGAATATGATTGCTAGCATGGATATATGTATTAGATAATCTGGCTTGTCTAATGGGCAGTTGAGTAGGATAATGAAACGAAACGGTTTCAGGTCAATATCTGTATTTATAATGCAGGTTAAAATGGGCGGGTTAACCCACACATTTCTTGTTCCCGTGCTTAAAATAATATGTTTTAGAGGGGGTTTGGCTGAAAGCTTATTTAGGGAGCTTAAAGCTTATTGTGTTATGAGACAGCTATCAAAAGCTTTTTAGAGGGTGAAATGTGCTAACATGGGGCTTTTTGAGATAACATAAGCTACTAAGCTTAAGGTTACCGAAACACACCATTAAGAGGCTGTAAGCATTAAAATATACTTCAGGACACTAGCACCCGTTCCTTATAAACCAACTTTTTTATGTCTACCTCTACGGTCTACCCATTAGATCAAAAACCCGAATAAACATATTAAACATTACATAAATATCTCATCATTAAACACAGAAGAAAACAGATTAAAGTAAAGGTCGGTAAGCAAACAATAAAGCTAACGATACATGTTCAAATCCTGAATATCTATCTGCTGCTTCCCCCGCAATTAAGCATGAAATTGCTACTGCTCTACCACAACATGCGGATGAGATTTCTAGCAACACATAACACATCATGGAAGATGCATTTCATCTCCTTGATCATCATTTTGCTACCTGATTTATCAGAAAATTATAGATCAGCAAATATCAGAAACTGGAGTTAAATCAACCCATGTCATACTATTTGGGTTCAAATGAAACTAATTTGAATGCCATAGACATCTTAAACTTACACCAACGTATAAATATGGCTACAGCCTTTGTTCATGTTGGTGTCGTCTTGCACTACTAATAGCTCTTCTAGTTATTGTGATACTAATATGACATGGGCCAAATATACAGACCATACTTTGTTCATCAGGCTAGAATGAGAGCACAAGTGCATTCTAACAAATTCAATCATATCAACCACAGAAGCAAAACTAGAAGGTGCACAAAATAGGTTCAACAATTTAGAATTAGATGTCAGGATCTTTTATCTTAAGAAAATGAGTAGAATAATAACAACAAAATCTAAATGTAAACATATAGGAATTATATCCGACTGTGCCAAATAATTTCACATTTGAAGTAAACAATAACCAACTAATGTAGTAGTATGACTTATCAATTCGAATAGATATTTATAAAAGGGGCAATCATCAGAAGAAATTATAAGAACCCACCTATTCATTATCAGGTTGAAGATGAGGAGATACAAGTCTCTCCATGATATTACTGTTAAAGGATATATCACCCGTGAAAGCATCATTCCTCACATCTAAACAGAATGAATAGTAGTCTGGATATTCATACTTTATTTGGCAATTATCCACAAATCTCCAAGATTGTTTTTCATTGTACTTCTTCATTACCCATAACTGAAGGAAATGATGTATGCATAGACATTCTTCCATAATCCCCAACCTTATATACTCCATTGGATAATCGGGTTGAGGTATTTCTTTAAATTCTTCTTTGGATAGATCAAAAGATAAAATCACTTTCTTTGTTTCTTGATTTTTAGGATGCATAAGCCAATGCATTGCCCCATTGCACAAGATACCAACTCCAGAATTACCTAGTACATAGGTATAATTCACTTCTCCAATAACATGCCAAGCATTTGATTTGAGAGAAAACAGATGAAAGCATGTTTGGCCATCATCTTTCATGACCCCACATACAACCTTGTAGTCATCTCTGAGGGAATCATAACCAAATCCACATACAACCTCAAAGTCAAACTTAGGGGCAAAGGGCTTTGGCACATGTTTTACTTCTCTAGTCAATGGATTAGCTACTAGAAGTTCATGACGATAAATGATACATACTAGGCCATTCGAAGAGCCAATCATAGAATAACAATCACTAGGACTTAGAAATACAGCCTCGCCGATTCTTTTATGTCCATTTTCGTTACTGTTGTAACTATGGTTCAAACGAGCTTTGATGAAATAAGAATCGGAGATCAAAGATTTCCAAAACTTGCACACACGCTTGCATCTACTGAGTTTCCTCACATCCAATCTTAGGAATATGTTGTACCAACAGAAATGAACTTTGATGAAATGAGATTTTGAGATCAAAGATTTCCATGACTTACACACACTCTTGCAACTAATGAGATTCCTCACATCCAACCTTGAAAATATGTTCTCATAGATATCATCAGGCATAAGCTCTGCCATTGAAGCCATTGTTTGCCCTTGTCTGTGACATCACTAGCATATTACATTAGATGTTGCTATATATTCAGATGGTCTTAATTTTTTCCTAAATATTGTAGGGCCAATTAAACACGAGTATTAAAAACTCGTCTTAGCGTCTTAGTAGACGCTAATTAATCTATATCCATCAAAATATAATAAAAAGGCCATCTAGTGTTCGTTTGGGGTTTAGAACAATCACTAACATGCATGGGTAAAATGACATTCGTAAATCGTAATCCACTATTTATATCTTCAATTCACGCATAACACTTAAATATTAACATAGACGCCAATTGTTTGAATAGCCGACTGGGCGTATATAATTTTCAAGGATTTCAAGAAAATATACAATAATGCTCAATTTGATCCCAACATGATTGTTTAGCTATAAGAGTAACATAATTTTTTGAGACTAATATATATATATATATAAATCAATACTGTCCCTTGAACACATTATATTAAAAAAAATGCACGTAGTAATACATTTTAAAGCATGAAGTCCATTATGATTAATAATTTAATACCAAGGATTACGTACCTTCAAATTCAATTCACGCTTAAAACGAACCGCAGTGTTGATTATGATTATGATCGAAAGTATATGTTCAAGGTTATACTGTATATATTAACCTTGGGCATGATAAATTGATAATGGACTTTAACTGGGCCAATTTGAATGGGCCTTATCAAATCCTCCCCTGATCTAAGCCAAAATATAGCCGATAGGTAGTAAATTTGGTAACCTGGAAGTTAAACTCACGGGCAAAGGGCTTTGGCACAGGTTTAACTTCTCTAGTCAAAGGATTAGCTACGACTAGAATTTCATGACGATCAATGATACATACTAGGACATTCGAAGAGCCAATCATAGAATACCGATAAGAATCATATAGAAAAACAGCGTGACCGATCCTTTTATGTCCATTTTCATTACTGTTGTAACTACGGTTTAAATGAGCTTTGATGAAACGATATTCGGAGATCAAAGATTTCCACGACTTACACACACTCTTGCATCTAATGAGATTCCTCACATCCAATCTTATCAATATATCTTCGATCATAGATGTCATCTGGCACATGCTTTGTCATTGAAACCATGAAATAACACGATTGCACTGAAATATTAAATACAAGTTTGATAAGTACCCTAAACAATCACTCTGAAACATACGCATATTTAGCTAACAGCTAGTATACCTTTTTTTGTGGTATTTATACACAAACGCATACAGTCTTCTATAAACTACCTACTGTGCAAATTCGTAACAGACTACACTAAAAATCCACAATAGAAATTAGCTTATGCAAAAATACAAAGTAGCTAGCCTGATAACAAAGTCATAGCAACGGGAGTAATAAACAACTAACTTTAGAGTTTACATAATTACAAGCAAAGTTCATAATAAATGATTAATTATTTACACGATATACTACTACATAACATCTTATTGAGATAACATAACATGATATTAAAATATTATATGATGATTTAAGTTCAAGATTACGTGCCTTCAAACAAATGGAATAGTTTTAAACGAATATGTCGACGATAATAACTACCAACGAGACATAGAGGGTTTCTTTTGTATTCACGTGTCTCAGTTCAAGACTTATTATTAGCGCATCTACTATGACGGACTTTTGTAAAGGTTTATAATAGTGCTTAGTCATCCAAAATCATAAATTTATAAACATTTTTCTTGTTATAATCCTTTTATCACTATGGATAAACTTCTTAAAGCTTTATCAAAACCACATTAAATACAAAAGCATTAAATTTAGAAGAGGTTCAAGATATTAGACCTTTTCATTTCACATAAGCATGAAACACATTTCCAATATGGTTAATAAAATGATAGACCTCTTCATCTTTTCTTAGACCTTTTTTATAAACCACCATAGTTGATGCTCTTAGCCTCATGTATCAGTTTTATGTTTTGGCCCAATTAAATATGTGTGTGCCTAGACGGAGCTTATTAGGGGCAAGAGGGGGTTGTGGCCCTCCAAATCTAGGACCCTAAGCCTTATTTTTTCTAGTTTTAATGTAAAATAATTATAGGTTTGGCCCTCTCAAAATTATTACGATTACATTTCGGCCCCTCCGATAACATTGCTCAAGCTCCGTCCCTATGTGTGCGCCTACGAAACTATACTTTCTATTTATAATGTAAGCTTAAACTTGAACTCAGTTTAATACTATAAACATTAAGTTCCAAATTCAATGTCGGGTTCAAGACGAAACTGCACTGTCAATTTGGTTATGTTTGACAAGGAGGTGATGGGTTCAACTCGAACATCATCATATCAATTGTGTGCCAGCTAAGAGAGGGAACCAAATCATTTATAACTTTTTTTCATGCTAATATGACTTGGGTTTATCTCCTACTCCATATATCAACGGTCTCAAGTTTTCTGGTGTTCCAAATTACCTACTCAAACTGAAAGTGGGTGTTCCAATAATGCTTTTGATGAATATTGATCAATCGAATGGTTTGTTTAACGGAACCAAACCTCGTGTTGTCCGGTAAAGGAGAACTGTCATCGAGGCCAATATAATTGACGGTAGCCATTTCGGAAAGCGAGTGTTGATTGCGAGGATGAAAATTAGTTTTGAGATAAACGTTATAAAGATTTTATGAATGTTTCCAGTTTCTATGACCTTTGCTATGACAATCAGTAAAAGTCACGGACAGTTGCTCGGACAAGTAGGTTTGTGTTTGCCGCGGCCTGTTTTTACACACGGACGGCTCTGTGTAGCAGTTTCTCGCATTAAGAGTGAAAGAGGGTTGAAGATGGCAAGCTCACAAATAGGATTATATGAACGTTGTCTACAAAGAAAAAAGTAAAGTAGAGTAACTCACAATACTATCTTCCACGATATATTGATATATGGGGGAGGTTGAGATGTAGACAGCCCTACCCCTACTTAAGGTAAGAAGTTGTTTCCGGTTCTACCAAAGGCAGAAAAGAACTTCCAGCCTTGCAAGAAGTAAGGATCAAACCCTTGACCTTTGTCTCCAAATGTAGAAAGGGTGAAAAATGTAGAAAGTGGGGTGGGGGTATTGATATTTGCTATGGGATATTTTATTCGTGCCTCCCATGACCCACCCTATTTTGTCCTTCACCCTCTGTCCCACTTTGTTTATATTACAAGTTACAGGTTTTATTCTGTATTTTTTTTTAGTTTAACACTTTTGACGTATTAAACTTTATATTTTCGGTTTTTTACTTTCAGTTTTATAATTTTTTTAATATAAACAAATTTATAAAGAAAAAATTATTACAAAAATAAAAAATAAAAATTCTGAAAAATGTGAGTGCAGTGCCACTTGTAATTTTGGAGAGTATGAATAACTTGTCCCATTTGCTACTTTTGACATCATCTTTTGTTTATAAGATTGATCTAAAAACAATATTACATTTTGTCTACCAACATTTTTATGTGCATTACAAAATACCCGCATTTTAACTGTCTTTTAATACCGTGAATTTCACGGGTCTTTTAGCTAGTTGATGGTAAAAATAGACTTCACTTTTTAGTGTCAAAATATATAACAATCGGAATTCACCCACATAGATCAATAACCATTTTTGTAACTTTTCACCTCTTTTATCAACTACTAACATAAAAATACAACTCAGTACACTTGTCAATTCCGCCATCGAGGCACAAAAAAATTAACCTTAAAAAAGAACTTAAATGTAATATCAAAATTAACCTTAAAGGCTGATAGATATGAAAATAATGTCAGAATTGTGGTACGCTGATGGATCATTTCCAGGCTTTACGGCCTCTGAACTGTTTGTCAGCACCCCTTTGCTTTATCTTTTTCTGACGTTTAGATCTTTCAATCTTTGATCTCTTAGCAGCAATAGGCATTGCCTTCTTGTGTTCCTTCTGCTTGTTGCTTAGCCCACCAGTCTATTAATCACATAATCATTCAAATTGTATCAGTAATCATACAGATAGAGGGCAACGGCTACAAATGTTGTATAAAAACTGCAAAGACTTCATACAGTTTGATAGAAGTGCGCTGAAATCAATTTTCAAAATAACCATAGACAGATTACATTATAATAAGAATCGTGTAAATCATGTTTGTGAGTGCATATATAGTATATAGCATATATGTGTGTCTATGCAGATATATAGATCCATTTTGAATATATGTGCATACAAAACTTCATAATCGATCTTAAAAAATGAGATTTTTAAAAGAGGTTTAAGGAAAAGCAAAATCATAGGGGATACAATGATTCACAGAAATGCATAAAACAGCTATGAGATATGAAAACGCACCTTTTTCTGCTTGACAGCAGCCTTTGATTGGTACTTCACACTGTCCTCTCTTCCTGCTTTGATTAAAGCTTTCCTTTCCTCCTTGGTCATCTTTTTTCGTATATTAGCCTACAATTTATGTACAACATTAGTCTGTTTGTAATTGAAAAAGGGTAGCAATCACAGCAATACAGGGAAGAGTTTTCCTACATTCAACAAGCTCATACAGGAAGTAGTTTCATGGGTTTGTAAGGTAATGGGTCAAAACAGGTAACTTGTATGGGTCAAAACAGGTAGGGTTGACCCATACCTTTTTTGTCCAGAATAACTACGATAATGATCTAATTTCTAAATGAAGCAATTTGACAGGTTGTATTGTTAAAATTACACCCATTAACATGTTTCCTTGTTAGCAAAATTTCAATTTTTTCCAATCAACATATTATACACAACCCGGATTAACACGTCAAATTACATAAAGGGGTTAAAATTGCTATGTATAATTCACTAATATTTCTTCTAGTGGTGAGAAAAGTGATCGTGGTAGAGGCAGATAACTTACTTCAAGCGTATATCCATCCACCCTTTTCAAACTGAGTTGATCAGAGCTCGGGACTCTAAAAGGCTCTGACTTCGGATCTGAAGCTTTCTTCAGAATTCCATGATTAGCCAACGCAAGTTTGGCATCCTTCTTCGCCTATTTCACATGTTAAAAAAAATAGCATGAAAACTACACTAATCTTAAATTTGAACTTCATATAATTCCAGAATAATGTTGTGAAGTAAATCTACCTTTAGTTCTTTAATTCTCCGGAAGTCCTCATTTGAAAGAATACCATCGGTTACATCTGAGGTATCTTCATTCTCCACTTTAGCCCCTGAGGTATCATCAAATTCTGATTTAACTCCTGCTAACCTCTTCAAAGCTCTAAGACTTTGACTAGCGGAATCAATTTGATCATCGAAGTCCACAAATTTCCTCTTTTGCCCTCTGACTTTGTCGCTTCCGTGTGAATCAATAGACATTCCATCAATGCTCTTCACATCATCCTCATCACTGTCACTGCCGGAATCATCTTCATCTTCTGATACTTCATCCTCGTCACTTCCCATCAGTGTATCATCTTCATCACCATCAGAGATCATTTCTGAACCTCCATCATAAGTGCTCATATCATCTTCACTACTGGCATCCTCTTCTCCAAGAGTACCAACAGAGTGATCGTCGTCGTCAGAAGCATCGCTGACATCATCATTTCCGTCATCATCACGAAGTAAATCAGCCCCAGGGACATCACTGGGAATAGTGACCTCACCAAATGCTTTTGGTTTTTTCTTTGGATCAGTAGGTCTTCCACGGTCCTTCTTTATTAGAAGTGAAGGACATATCTATAAAGAGCCCCATTTTCATTAGTCAGCAACGTTATAACCTTATAAGAAAATTTTGTTTGTGTGTAGGAAATACAGTTATACAGTACCTCTCTAAACAACGAAATAAGTGAACGAGCTGCAGATGAGACTGCTTTCTCATGTGATTTCTTGTATTGCACAAGGTCTTGTAGTAAGTCCTCGGTCATTAACTGATCAGCAACCACAATTCAAAAACATGAACTTTTTTTACACTGAAAGTTTGTTATTTCTACCAAAACTATATGCAGAGAGAACAAAACATAAAAACTGAAAGAGCTTACCAGAGGGATACGCAAACATATTTCTCGCACAACATTCAATCCAACAGCAATTGACTGCAAAGAGAAATTAATATATGAATTTAGAATTAACATTTACGTAACTTATGAAAACATTATGAAAATAAAAGATCAACGGACAGATACCTCTGTACGTGATTTATCATGCACAAATTGATTGACTATCTGCTTGAACAACGGTTCAACAGCATCCGGTGGGACCTGGTCCAATGATTAAGCATAAAGTTACATTAGGAAAGGAGAATTAATTTGCAGGAATACTTAAGTGAAAAAATAAGGTTGCGAATGATACCATATCGTGACATGCTTGAACAGCTGCTGCAAGTAAGTTTGTAATATCCCTTTGATGGGGCTGCAAATATAATAACACATATGATATTTGTGAACGTAAGTTACAATTAGGAAGTGAAGCACTTGTGTATATGAGCTGTAACTAGAAAGTAATAGGCGCGCTCAAGGGATGCATTACAACACCTGAGCATACTTCTGAAGAAACGGATAGAAGTTCAATAAAATTAATCGATGAAGTCCAACAGTACGGGCAACAACTTTCAAAATCATCATTTTTATCTGCAATAATGTAAGCCAGATCATTAAACATGGTAATTCTATTTAGCAATAACCTAATAACCAATCTAAATGAGACAGTAAATAACTACCTCGAACCGTTCACTGCATGTTTGAAGTCGTGAGAACAGCTTTTCAGCAAACCCCTGTAAAAGAACACAACTCAAGACATGTATTTTCATTCTTTACCGAAGTAAGTATAAATATAATTATAAATAAAAGGAGTGTCTGTCTATACACACCTGAGGGTCTTTTAATGAGCTCAAAGGCGAATAATAGTTAGAGTTACTATCACGGTCTGATGAAATACGCTGCTGCTTTTTCATGCTACGAATTACACGTTGCAACTTTGCTTTCTTTTTCTTTTTGCTGGATGTCGTCCCTGTGTTATTCGCCTATTTTGATAAAAGCAAATATTAAGAACCAAACTAAAGTCACCAGAAAAGAAACCAACTGTTATCTATAAAAATGATATTAAGATATAATTTATTCTTCTTGTTTGCTCTAACCTTGTAAATAGCCTCTTTACTCACAACCACGTGAGATTGATGGACTGCTTCTTCTTCATCATCGGACTCATCACTATCACCTTCTTGTTCAATTTTTTCATAGTCAAGAAGAAACGATAGAGCAGCAATCATTATCCTATTAAAAAAAAAAAAAAAAAAAAAAGATCTTGTAAGAAGTTTATAATTGCCACAATAGAAGGAAGTCCAAAATAAAGATTATTTTGTTGAACCTTGATGATGGATGGAAACATGCCCGACATATAGCATTGGCTGCTCTATCATCAAACCAAACTTTTCTCCTATGAAGATCACATACTGTGACAAGTGCCCTCATTGCTTTGTTTTCATCCTCTTGCTGATACAACATAAAAGCACATCATTGTTAGATCCTAAATAAGTTTGAGTTTTAAAAACGTTTAACAAGGAAAAGAAACACATGCATACCTGTAGCATTGAAAATAAAATACTCTGAAGTGCCCTGTTTTCTGTTTCGTTCTTGTGTTTCTGATTCATGCGCCTAATACTATGAATGACATGAGTGAATGCCAATATCTTTAAAGTTTTGTCACTCAAAACCTGAAGCTCCATAAATAATCCCAGAGTCTCCTTGATAGCAATAATCTAGTAAAACAAACCTTTCAAGTTAAATGATCATTTATAAACAGTATTTCAAATTCAAATTTCTTTCATGAAGTTAGTTCTTATCGCTTTAAAGATAAACCTACCTGTGTACTGTTAGAAATTTAAGCATTTGATATTCGCATATAATTAACATGGCTGATAGGGGATTTGCCACTCAAAACATGTCAAACGAATAAAAATGCCACTCATCATTGAAAAACTTCTATTTGCTACTAAACAAATAAACTTTTGTCCATTTTTGGTACTAGCTGTTTTAACGTGAAGGATATTTGGTTAACTACTGTGACACATCATGTTATGTTCATATCATGATTTTCATTGTCTATACGTTAGGGTTAGCTTGGTTAACTTGACCGAATTAATTTTCTTTGTTTGTCTCTGTGTATATTGTGGGGTATGTTTATGTGGTTGGTTTGGTGGTCAATACAACGGATGAGGTGTTCCCTATTCAGGCAAATTTTTACTCGGATATATGCAGCCTAACCGAGGTATCCCATGACATAGCCACTAGTTATGCTACCATATATCAAAACACGAATTTACAAAACTTAGCATTCAAACAAAATAGCTTTCCGACATATCAAAACACGAACAGAAACCTACACTACCTAGCTGTTAATATAATCACACATTCAACATCCCGTCCACTATCGAATCCTATACTAAGGGGGAGTTTGTTCAAGCTTACATACAGGCTATGGTTTATGTGGTTTTCGGCATATGTTCCGTGAGCTCACTTTTTGTGGCCTATTTATCCTAAACTAAGAGGGTCTTTTTTTAAGCTTATATAGCGAGCTTATGACTTATGTAGTTTTTGGCTTATGTTTCATAAGCTGACTTTTTATGGCCTATTTTGAAACTTTTCAGCTTCTATACATAATAAGCATATATAAGCTGAAAAGTTCAAAATAAGCCACAAAAAACGAGCTTACAAAACCTAAGCCGAAAACCACATAAACCATACTCCCAAATAATCCGTAGCTCTAAATACAATCAATTCACTTTCCCTAAACTCAATTATCAACCACATTACATACAAACATATAAACGCATACTACCTTCCTATTAAGAAGCAAAATCAACGCTTGCGTAACCGTAACCCTCAACGCAGACGGCAACACCCTCGCCGAACTCCTCAAAAACTCAACCAGCTCACTCGGATACCCTCCCAGCTTCGCGGGATAAAACGGCGTAACGTGCGCCAAAAACATCGCCCGGTCACCCAAATCCTTCGCAACCGTCACATCTCCACCTACTCCACCATTCACAACTGAAGTAAAGTTAAATGAAGCTTGCTGAGTAAAAAGCTCAACTGAGGATTTGAACTGGTTGTAGATTAGTGAGAGCTCGGTTTCGTAGCCCCCTGGGTCGCATTTCATTTTGGATTGGAGTGTGGGGAGGCTGAGCTTCTCGGAGGTCCGGCCGGAGGCGGAGATGGCGTCTGCCGTGAACTCGGTGGACGGCATGGTGGTGGTGGTGGTGGTTGTGAAAAAACGTAGTTACACCTTCACTGTGTGAGGGTTAAGGAGTGAAACCCTAAACCCTAGTATAAGAAGATGACGGTTGTGGGAGTTGTGTGGTTTGTGTAGTTTTGATCCTTTTAGTTTTAGTAGTTTTACACTTGACTACCGGAACGTTAATAAGTGTCTATGGCAGAGTTGCAGAAAAAGCATACAAGACCGATTAATCGCCTCCTAGGCGCTACTAGACCCTAACCTTTATGATTTGTGTAAATCGGTCAAACAAATCATCCACCATGGTCAATGACGGTCAACGGTGGACAAACATGTCGGAAACTTGCAAATCTTGCCGAAAATTCTCAAAATTTGCAATAAACTTGTTTTAATCACTTATAGTTGTTGTTTATATATGTTACAAGATGTGCTTTTAAGGAAAATTTTGCCGGGAATATCCAAAACTCGCCAAAAAATATCCAAAACTTAATAAAAAACCAAAAACTTACCTGAAATATCAATCTGATTAATCATCGATTATCCCGGCTATACCGATTACAAGCTACAAGGGGTCAACCGCCTGACTACATATTCACAATTTTTGCAACCTTGGTCTACGGTAATTTTGAATTTATGCTTTACTGACTCAGCGAATAACTCAAAAGAGTCAAATTACAACTTTTTCTCTATAGGGTGAGTGTCCACCCAGCCCCTCTTATATCCGCCCATGTAACCTACACTAGAGAACACAATCTGTTTTAAGGCAACAAGTCAACAACTATAGATTATTACTTGGGACATGACATGAAATTTTATCTCAAAATCGACATAAACAAAGGGTTCAATGTTGCTTTTATACAAGTTTCGGGTTGTGTTTATGTCAAGCAATTTAACATATTTATTAAGCATGTCATGTTGGGATTAGGTTGTTCATAAACCATCAACTCGACCTCAACCCAAATTACTACCTCTGTTTGAAATGGAAATTTTCTTCTAATGTAGTTCCGCATAAATATTGAAGCTTTTAAACCTAAGTCTGAATCCCATATCAAACTGATTCATTGAATTAACTTACATAGAAATTTTAAAACCATGTTCATGATTCATCTTTACTCATTTTCAACCCCTAATATTTTAATCTCAACTAGGATACATCACTTTTTAAGAATCTTAACTTTTTAAGTTTCTTACTTTCTTGACTCTTGTTCATTAGCAATAACTAAAACTTTACTCTTAAGTGTCAAAAGAAAGAAAAATGAAAACAATATGAAAGAGAAAAGAAAGGAAAAAAGGAAAAGTAAATAAAGTGTTGGTTCATATGTTTTTTAGATAGAGAAAAGGAAAATATAACTAACGATAACTCATGTTCTTGATTTGAATAAAAAAATTGTCCAAATTACATGTATGTTGTTTAATTATTAGTGTCAAATCTTTTAAAAATGGCATAATAATTTACGTAAAGTATATTCATGTTTCATTTCCCTTTCGTCCCATGAGACGAAGATTTTTTTTTTCTTTCTTTTTTTTTTTTTTTTTTAAAGTTACTCGTAGTTTCATTTTCTTTTCAAATTCCTTTTCACTTTTTTTTTCCTCTCAAATTTTAACCGAACACAAAGAAACTAAGCTAAGGAGGTGCAAAAAGTAAATGACACAAACATAAAGTACCATTCATTCAAAGTGTAAAAACATAAGGATACAACAAACACATGGTCACAAAAACATGTCACATGAACTCCCTAGTCAAACATCATCATCTTTAAACTATCTGCAATATCTTTAGGTCAAGCAAAAATAAGCTTAATGAAATTTATATTCCAAAAATACCCTCATGTTTCATCTCTTAGATATGACTTTCATTCAGTATGCAATTCAATTAACCCTCAGGTACCAACCTTTTTTAGCTTCACATTATTCATAATTCTAATAATATGGTAATGAAAAATGTACTTATGGGTGTTTAGGATTGTTTATTTTAGAGTGCTTATCTGCTTAAAAATAAGTGCTTTTGGTGTAAACTCGGCAAATAAGGAGTGTCACCAAGACTCTAAATTGCTTGTATGCAGTGAATTAGCTTATTCTAAACTGATTTAACTAGTTAAACATAAGTGCTTTTAGTGTATATATAAGCAAATAAGCAAATTTACCCAAGGGCTCAAAATTCTTTTTATGCTGATAATTAGTTAAGGGGGTGATTGGATTAGCATTTAAAGTGATAATCCTGATAAAAATAAGTGCTTTTAGTGTAAAGATAAGCAAATACAGTAAGTAGTTTATTATAAAGACTTGAAATTGTTTTATTTAAGGGGGGTGTTTGGATTAGCTTATTCTGAAGTGATTATGTTGTTAAAAGTTAGTGATTTTAGTGTAAGTAAACTGACAAGCAGTTTTACCCATAGACTCAAATTTGCTTATATGCAGATAATTAGTAAATGGGGTGTTTGGATTAGCATTCTAAAGTGATTATCTCTTGAGCCTAAGTGCTTTTAGTGTAAAGTAAGCGAATAAGCAGGTTCTTTTAAACACTCAAATTTGCTTATATGCAGATAATCAGTTATATGGGTGGGTTGGATTAGCTTATTATATGGGATTATCGGCTTACGGAAATTTGAAAAGTAGATTATACCACATTTTTGGTCTATGAGCTTATCAAATTGAGTTTATGGCTTATTTGAATCTATATTCTAAACTTGATAAGCTCATAAAGGTGAGCTTATCGGGTTTTAAAAATCACAATAAGCCATTAATCCCACAAAATAAGTAAACCCAAGCACCCTCTAAGTTTAAAGAACAGTAATTATTCAGGTAAATGGTTTTAAATTTGTTCTGGATAAACTGCATAAGGATTTAAGTGGTTCTGCTTGTTACCAGGAAATCTGTATCTCGAATTCAAGTTCGATAAGTGAAGAGATTATGTCGAAAATGCTGAACAGAAGATGGACATTGATGAATCCAGATACTAAAGTTCACCAAATAAAAGTTTCAACAAGTTTGAAAACACTACAGCATTTTGGGAAAGTGTCATTTTCCAACGATTCAAATCCACCGTTGGGTGAGAATGTAAAGGAATGGCACAAGGTTGACCAGTCTTCGTCGTCTTTTTACATTGTTCGGGATGATTTGCTGCATCCGTTAGTTAATGGTAATAAGGCTAGGAAACTTGATGCATTGTTTCCACTTGTTGAAGATCATTTAGGAACTGATGTGGTGGGTGAGTTAACCTTTTAAAGTTGCTTGTATTTGAACTTCGTTTAACGATATATGCCATTTATTAGTATTTAAACATCGTTTTAGGAGTTTTTTAGGTCACGTGTGGAGGTTGTCAAAGTGCACATGCTGCAGCTGTTGGTATGTTGCATATATCTCTTGAAGCTATTAAGGGGTGTTTGGATGTGCGTTTTCAAAGTATTAGGGTTGGATGCATTTATGTTGTAATAATGGGATAATCAAATGTTTTGTCTAACAAATTGTGATTGTATAGAAAGATAGACAGATAAAGGCCAAAAGGGACATTTTCTGAAAATAAGTAGACACAGATAATCAGGTTAAGAGTAGTGGAAAATTCAATTTTATTTCAGTGTTGTTGCAGCTGGTATAGAAGTGATTATCCAAATTATATGATAAGAAGTTCTAAAACGCAAATCGAAGCACCCCCTCAACTCTGAGTTTGTAATACTTTTAGTTGAAAAACCACCGGTCAGTTCTTGATATTCCATTTGCATGTTTTGTCAGTTGTTTCTTGTGCTGAGAGGGGACTAAAGGCACATTTGCTATTACGTGGAGAACAACCTCAAATCCTGACCGGCTACAATTTGATTTCCAAGTTATATGGAAATGTCACTTACGTGCCAAGATCTCTATACTCCAACAGAGAAGAAATGTTATCGTCACATGCCGAATCAATAGGCGGGAGTGTTGTATCCCTGGATGATTTACTCAAGTCTTCTTTCACAAATCACAACTCTATAAAGTCAAACTTATCAAAAATAGAAAACGGATAGTCTTCAAATTCAAAAAAGATAGTAATTGTTAATGAAGGTGCAGGAGATGCCGTTGCTTTGCCTGGTAAGCTTCAAGTTAACTTATGAATGGGTAAATTTAGGTTGTGTTTTTTTTCTGAAATGGGTCAATTATAAAAAGTCAGCTAAAAGGGAATGTGTCACGCAAACAAGTCATATGGTTTGAAAGTGGCCCAAAATCTGTTTAATGCATATTACCATGTTTATATCATTAGTATTAACGATATTGGTTTTTGTAATAATGGTCATTTCTTTAGTTATTTAAAGCATTTTACTAGAAACAATGTCTATAATGGCCATTATAGTTTTAACTGAATATATTTTTCTTATAGGTTTGATTCGCCTTGTACAATACTTGTCACAAGATCATATACTTGGAAAAGAGCAGCCTTTGAAAATTATTGTAGATGCTGGTACTGGCACAACGGCAGTTGGTTTAGCTATCGGAATCTTATGTTTAGGGTATGTGCTCATCATTTAAAACTAATACACTTTACCAACCGTGTATTTCTTTAGGTTCATTACTTTTGTTTACATTAGTATATTTATAAGTGCTTCTCTTTTCTGATAGATTGCCGTGGGAAGTAACTGCAGTGATGCTGGCTGATACCAGTGAAGGGTACAAAAAACAGGAAGAACGGTTGATATCTGAATTATGTCAGTGCTTTGACTTGCCTATCACACATAATCGACTAGTAAACTGGGTAGACCGTCAACATCCAAGAAAGTGCGTTTTGCTGTTAATTTAATTACCATTTTTGTACTCCTTGAATTATGTGGATTTAACTATCCGTGATGGTTAAAATACGACGACTTTTCTATACCTATAATGTGATAATATAACTTTTTATTCAAGAAAGGTAACCAAGTTTTCTCAAATTTGTATTTTGGATAATATTTTCTCGTTTTAATAAAGGGTGCATACTTTCAAACGTTTTTATATAAAGTATGGAACTATATATAGGTCTGTTCTATTTTGCAAGGTAACCAACTTTCAATATTTTCTACTGTATATTTTTGGTGGTTTGGGTAAGTGGTAAAATGGTAATTTCTGCGTCTCCAGTTTACTACTTACCTCAGGAACCCAAAATATACATATTTCCTTTGGTTTGTACTTTTTTAGGAGACGTGAAAACATATATACCTCTGATAAAAATCCGAGGAAAATTGATTACCTTGTTATGCAAATAGCCATAGATTTAACATGAAGTTCTTATGTTGAACATGACATCTTAAACATCATTAGATCCTAAGTGCTTAATTATGTATTTCATTCTCAAAAAGATACAAACTTTTTACGAGTCTTAATTTTTTGTGGACTGACCCCCCCCCCCCCCCCCCCCCCCCCCTTTTTTTTTCTCCTTCAAATTCAGATTTGGGAATGTGTTAAAAGGGGAAATAGAAGTGTGCCAACAAATCGCTCAAGAAACGGGTGTTTTAGTGGATCCGATATATACATTAGCTGCATGGGAGCTAGCAACTCAACTAAGTCAAGAGGAAAGAAAAGGAGGTGCAAAAGTGGTGATGCTTCACACTGGTGGTACACTCGGCATGTTTGGGTTGGCGCAACGATACAAGTCTTACTTCTAAATTTGTGTTCTTGAGACAGGTATATCTCGTTAATGATGATTATCTTTTTAATGGACAACTTACGATTAGCGATGATATGCATTAGTTAATGAGAATTGCTGTTATGGTCCATGTACCGGTTCTTCCATATCAAATTGGTTAGTTCTTGATGATTTTCTTTCATTTTTGATATCTTATCAAAGGCCTTACAATGCTGGTGTGTGAATAAAATACAGAGTTTGGTTATGTATTGTAAGTAGTTTGAAAGTATAAGGACTAACCATGTAAATTTTCCTTTTTAAACATAATTTAGGCGCTAAAGTTTGCTAATAGTCATTAGCAGCTTTATTAAGCTTGTTTATTGTATATCAGATATCCATGTGATCTTCATTAATCATTTCTGATACAATTTGATTTAGTTTTAACCTTTTTCATAGGGTCCTAAACTCCTAATCTAAATTTCGTAACCATGGATCACATTATCGTCAAACTCATTCTCACCTTCCATTCCTTGCCACAACTAAAGGAAACATTTAGCAAAAAAAGCTATTGGTTAATTGAGTGGTGTATCTGAGCCCGCTAAAGTAGTTAGTTGATAATGTTCCTCACTCACATGTATTGAATTAAGGGTGAGCCTAATTACCACCACATTATTACTCTGCAGGCTGCAGCCTCACTCGCCACCTTGTTTCTCAATTGTTTACACGGGCTACCAAACTCCATATTGTCTTATCGAGATCCCATATTTCTTAGTCGGTTTAATTTGGAAAGATTGTTCGTCACCAAACTTCTTCATTCCAGTGCATACCATCAACAAACGGAGGTTGTTTAATCGTTGTTTGGAATCATATGTTTGCTTGTGACGAACTGAAACAGGTATCTTTATTTAATTAGCCGAGTTTTGGTACAATAGGAGCTATCATAATTGATAATTCCATCGGCATGACCCTATTCCAAACTCTTACTTTATGGACATCTGCTGCCACCATCAATTCCCCATTATACGTTGGGAACATTTTCAACGTGTAATTGCCCTTCTTAAGGACACTTCATAAGCATCAGTCGCTAGGAGGAATGTTCATAAACTCACCATTTGTTTTTTTGGGCCCTTCAAGGTACCAGAGAAAATCGGGAAGCTAGGTAGCATACCCCGTCCATCGGGTCTAGCTTCTTGAATGAAAGGGACGTGAGTTATCATAATCAACATGATGAGATAGCATTATGTTTCGAGATGCCGGACCTTGAGCCTTGAGGAGAAGGTCCATTTCGAAGAAGGGAATGAGTCGGGTCACCCATGAAGAAGTCCACGGGAGGTTGAACTTACAAGCCATCGACTACTTCCCCATTCTACTAATTATGTAGTTTGATTTTGAGTTCTACTCGACTTAACTTAAACTTAATTACTAATGTGAACATATCTTATAAGTTGGTCGATCTCGAGTAACTTGCATGTTGATACCACATTGCGTTACTTAAAACACTTTGATGGACGTGTGTATGTCTTGTAATCTGACCTATGTTCTACAAGAAAACTCTTCCGAAATATAGTAATGTAGATCAAAATTTTATATTTATTTTTAGTAGTAGAAAATTAATTTGAGACATCGAAAATATGAACAATTATATTAGGACGGATTGAGTATATCATATCATTAGTTTGATAGACTTAACAATTACAACTATTTAACTTGGTAACTGTACCTTGAGTTAGTCATCATCAATTTTCGAAGATTACAATATTGACAAATTTATCATAGTGGTTATACATTAGCTAAAACCGCCTAAAGTCTATAAGAAAAAACGTCATTTTGTTTTAAATAAATGGCAGTTGGATAACTTACTCAATATGAATCAGAAGTACAAATTGTTGACCTTAAACAAAACACCGGTTTCAACAAGGCTTCGATCACTAAATATATTCCGGCGGTCGGTCTCGACCGACCGTCCGGATCTCCTTTTTACTTTTCTCTCCTTTAAATAAATAATAGTTTTGCCCACAGATCTGTCATCTCCTATCTCCGATGCCGCTGTTGTCGCTGCTGCCACTGATGTTTCAGCTCAGATCCGTTGGTCCGTCATCGACGGCTGCTGCTGCGTAGGGGTTTGACTTTAGATCTGTTAGGCTTTTGTTCGGCTCCTTTAAGGATGCCTAGTTTTATCTTCTTTGTATGTATTATGTACTTTGTGTACTTTTGTCAAGCTACACTTTATATGGTTGTATCAGTCAAAGCTCACTCGGGTGATTCCCCCACCTTTGTATGGTGTTGCTGTAGGCTGTCTCAACTATTTGGTGTGTGTCTTGTTTGGCTTAACTTGTTATGTTTTGATGTAACTTGTTATGTTGTATCTTCCTCCATTTGTGAGGTTTGTAATGAAATGTATCCTTTGTTCAAAAAAAAAAAAAATAAATAAAAAAATAAAAAAAAAATAAAAATAAATGACCATTCCATTACGTTACTGATGATAGTATTAAATATACAACAGAAAGCAAATGTAACCATCATATAATAATATTCTTGACTTTTAAGCGATTATTTTCAAATCATAGAAAATGATAGTAAAGGAAAAATACATCATTTGACTTTTAGAAGCAAATTTTTATGTTTAAAATGGTCGTTATATCTACATTTTTTAAATTACGTAACCAGAATTTGTAGCAAAAAGTTTCTCAAACACTAAAAAATCGAAGTAGGACACTTTTTAAGAACAATATAATAATCACTTCCAAAATGACTACAATAATCAAAACAGTAGCCTCGTAGGTGAAGACTTCTCAAGTATTACTTTCACATGCTGCACGTTGAGCAACGGAGTGCTAATAAGATGTATCAGTGATTAGCTCCAAAACGAGATGTGTCTCTGCTGACGGAGGATACGGCAAGAGTGTTACGGTAAGAATATATAGTTACTGCGTATGATCATTTTTAGCCTGATCTTGTATTGTTCAATTTTTTTCTATGTTGTATTCAATTTTGTCACCGATGCACCAAATTTACTGCGTAAATATGTGAAAGCAACCCATCTATTAGCTAACAATTTGACCCATTTCCGGGTACTAGATGCTGATGACTCTTCAATCTACCTTCTGAAACACATGGTTTTCATTGTCATTTTAGTCTTAAGATTTGGTTAATCTTAAACACGCTAGACTCTATATCAATAACATTGTTATTGACAACTTATCAAAGTTTTCAGCTAACAAACCTGCTTCAACAAGATGGCAAAATCCACAGAATCACTTCTGAGTTTCATCGTGTTGAGCATAATTTCATTACTAGTATCTAGATCAGATGGAGATGCAAGATCACAAGTCATTAAAATATATTGTGATGGAGGGTTAGAAAACAACCAAACAATCTTCGTCTCAAACCTTGTTCGCGCAATGGAAATAGCCGGCAGAGAAATACAAACTTCACATAACGCCACAGTAGTTGTTGGAACAGGACCCAACAGTATCTATGGACTTGTACAATGCTATGGTGATCTTTCTGTACAAGATTGTATTTTTTGCTATGCTTCAATACGTAATTATCTCCCACGTTGCTTCCCTCTAAGTAGAGGCCGCATATATCTAGACGGTTGCTATATGAGAGTTCAAAACAATAGTTTCTTTGAACAGTATACAGGACCTAATGATACTATTGTGTGTGGGAATACAACAAGGGAGAGTGGATTTTTTAAAGATTCAACGAGCCGGGCAGTAGTGAATGTTGTACCAAGAGTGTTAAGAAACAGTGGATACTTTGCTAGGGAAGAAATGGTTGTGTCGGGTACTAAAAAGTCGGTATATGTGATGGCAGAATGTTGGAGGACTTTGAGTCCGGATTCTTGTAGGGCGTGTTTGGTGAATGCATCTACTTCGATAACGAGATGTTTACCATGGTCTGAAGGGCGTGTTTTGAACACAGGATGTTTCATGAGGTATTCGAATACTAATTTTCTCAATCCTGTACCAGTCATAAGCGGCTCTAGCAATAAAGGTAACAGTTCTATACGATTTTAAAAATCATACATTCAGCAAAGTATAAGCTTTCTATATTCTATTAGACTAAAATTGTGGGAAGGGATCTAGTGAGAAGAAAAATTAAAATGAGGAGTGGGAAGTAATTTTAGCCAAACATTTCAAATGAGGAGGGACAATTTGAAGGAAGATGCATCTATTTTTGTACGTGTATCTCAAATGAGATGTACTTACTTCTCATCCTTCTCATTTGTATTATTCTTCTCATTTGATCTTAACTCCTAAAATTGTTCCTATTGTTTAGTTAAAATAGTGGAAATGGTCCCTCATTGCACCATTTTGGGATCATAGATGGTGTCGAGAAGGGACGAATTCCATTATTTTCATTAATCCATAGGGATGATATATGTATGTAATCTTCTCTCTCTTATGACCTTTTTTTTTTCATTTACGGGCTTTGCAGGGAGGATAATAGCTATTGTGATTTCCGTTGTTAGTTCTTTAGCAGTTGTGGTAGTTGCTTTGATGATTGTACTATATATAAGGAACCACCGATATATACAGCAGAAGAGAAAAGGTAGGATCATGTTTTGGAATGACAAACACCCAGCATGTTGATAGACTCTTAAAACATCGGATACAGGATATCTACAATAAACTAATGATTGCTTAATGTTTCAGGTTATTATGATGTCGAGAAAATGGCAAAGATTCTTACTGACAGTAGCTTGAACTTCAAATATTCCACTGTTCAGAAAGCAACAGGAAATTGGGACGAATCTAATAAACTCGGACAAGGAGGGTTTGGGACTGTGTACAAGGTACTACCTTATAGTACAACCACATTAAACAAGCAGTTAGGCTTCATTAGACATAATTAATGTCAACACTGATTTTTCTTTCAGGGGGTTCTTTCAGATGGACGAGAGATAGCTGTGAAGAGGCTCTTCTTAAATAACAGATTCAGAGCAAAAGATTTCTATAACGAAGTTAATATGATTAGTAGTGTTGAACATAAAAATCTGGTTAGGCTGTTAGGATGCAGCTGTTCAGGACCTGAAAGCATTCTTATATACGAGTATCTACCCAATATGAGCCTTGACCTCTTCATTTTTGGTATGTTCAAAAGTTTTTAGGCACACTCATTTCATATTTAGAGGTGTCAATTTCGATTTCTTACTTATAAATTGGTCTATTGGGGTTGTATTTTGTCTTAATTTTGTCAAATAAAGAAATTTTGCCAAAAGGTCAAACGGGTTGGAAGTTTCCCATATTTTTTAAGCATTCATTTTATTCAGAAGATTTAATTAGTGTAATGGAATAAAGGTGTTGCATGCCCTGACCTGGTTTGGCATCCACTAAGTATGAGCCATATAAGCACAAACATATGTTGACCTGTAATCATGAATGTGAGAACTTCTGCAGATGAAATAAAAGGAAGGGACCTAAGCTGGGAGAAGAGATTTGAGATTATTATTGGTGTAGCGGAAGGCCTTGTTTACCTACATGAAAATAACAGAACACGGATAATTCACAGGGATATTAAAGCTTCTAATATCTTGTTAGACTTAAGACTTCGTGCCAAAATAGCCGATTTTGGGTTGGCCAGATCGTTTCAAGATGATAGGAGTCATATCAGCACCGCCATTGCAGGAACACTGTAACTATCTCATTATTTTAGCTTTTTCGCCATTACATTGTTATATACTACTTTTCTTGCTAAATTTGCTATTTTATTTCAATATTATAGAGGATATATGGCTCTAGAGTACCTAGCACATGGCCAGTTAACTGAAAAGGCTGATGTCTATAGCTTTGGTGTGTTACTACTGGAAGTCGTCACCGGAACAGGAAACAACCAAAGTAAAACTATAAACTATACTGACAGCTTACTGTCTACTGTAAGTATAAAAACTTTACATGTCACAGCCTTTGTTTGTCGAAAATAATGATATTGGTTAGGTTAGTATATAACTATATATTGAAGATTTGAAGGGCGATTCAGGCATGGGCTAAGTGCGTCAAAAATTAACCAACTTTGGTCCATTATTATTTGGGGTACCGGTTTCTAAGGCATGACATAACATAGTCAACATGGTCAAAGATACTGCAACATTAACATTTTGCTGTAGTAACTTGTACATATTACCTGAGAAAATTTTCATTTTGAGGGTTTTGATAAAAACAAATTAAGAGAATGTAACACTTTTTGTGGGCAAAAAAAATGGTTGCATGACACTTAACTAAAACTTGTGTTTTTTCGCCTTTGACCCTTCAGACATTGTGCATTAGTCAAATGTCGCAATTATGGTGGGACATAATGTGTGACTTGTGGATGAACAGGCATGGAAGTATTTCAAGAAAGGTACAGTGGAGGAACTCTTCGACCACAACCTAGAGATGCATACCTATCCTAACATCATTTTCCAGAAAGATGCAATAAGAGTTGTACACGTAGGCCTTCTTTGCGTTCAAGAGGCTCCATGTTTAAGACCATCTATGTCAAGAGCACTAAAAATGTTGGCAAAAGATGATGAACCATTACCCGCACCCTCTAATCCCCCTTTTATAGATGAACAAACCATGGAGCTTAACAACATTACACAAAAACTACTGCATTACTCTGACGGTGATGATTCTAATTCAGCTGCTACAATTTCTCATAGTCATTTTTTCCCTAGGTAACACTAGTTGTTTTAATATCATGACCGTGATGGTTTTATGTTTTTTACTCCGTTATGTAGGTAAAATATACTACTTTTGGTAAAATTAAAGTGTTATATATAAATTACGAAAACCAGATACCGGAGATGTAGGTGTTTTATATATTGTAAATTTGTAAAAAATTTAAAGCAAGAGACACAATTTGTTTAACCCTTTGTTTTGAAATACAGAAACATGCATATATGAAGCTTATTAGACGTAAATGTTCTATGAATGAAATGTAGATACACAGATTATAGTTTTGGATGCAACTTATCGTTTTGGACCTCTCACGATTTGAATAGTTGTAAGGACATTTTTGAGCTTGTTTTATCCTGTAGCAACCAAATTCCCCATGAGTCCTCCACCGACTTCAAAATGTTTACAACTTGAAAATCCTGCTTCTAGAGCGATATGCTCTAACTTCTCACCTAATGGTAAAAAAATTGTTTACTTTAGTCCGTTGACATTTTTTGGGTCATTTTAAGCAGTGTCTGATGTCCCACAGTGCTTCAGGCACTTTTATTGTATGGCCGTACATTCCTCAAATTATAACACACAAGGAGCCCAGATATCATTCTCTCTAGTCTATTTCAAGTTGGAGCTCCAAATTGCCATCTTGGCCAATAAACCATTCTTCCTTACTTCACACTGAACTTGATGCTAGCACACAACGCTACGCTTTTACGCTGTAACTAGATCTAAGCTAGAAACTAGATCTAAGCTAGAAACTAGATCTAAACTAGAAACTAGAAAGCTCGGTGAAAAACAAAGTCAAATGACATATATCCTCACGTCATTGGGATAGTTCGTCACGATCAAAGAAAGCCATTAACTACGATCCATGTGGTCGCTTCTCGATCACAGTCACGTCCAACATTTGATGCCGAAATGCATATGAAACTCACCATCTTCGCCGAAATATTTCTCGTTTCATAATAGTTGTACAACATTACCCCTTTAGAATGAAATGTCTTTCATTCATGGATTCAAAATATGCTAAATAGGATTTTAGTAATGTCTCGTTGATTTGCACGAGTCTGCAACATCACCTTGATCCCTGGCGATTGATTTAGCTCGTATCAGGAAGTGGTGGGAGTATATCACTACTTTTTAAAACTTCCTAACTATTCCTTCAGGAGAACCCTTGAGCCTCACTTACCATACCTTTTCATGTCATCTTATTGTTAATGAATCTAAATGAGTTTTGGTACAAACGAATTTGGGCAAATGATTAAAAAAGGTATCATACTTGCCATGGTTTCCTCTTCATGGTAGCGAACAAAATTTTTTGCTTTTGTGGGTACTTTTCTTTCAAATTCATCCTTTTTAGGGTAATATGCGACATTTTTGCCCTTCGGGAAAAAAATTTTCTATTAGCTATGAAGGGCAAAAATGTCCAAAAATTTCGCAAAATACCCTAAAAATGATGAATTTGAAAGAAAAGTACTCTCAAAAGCAAAAAAAATTGTTCGCTACCTTGAAGAGGAAATCATGACAAGTATGATAATTTTTTTGATCATTTTCCCAACGAATTTAGTATTACTTAATGATAGACTTAG
The DNA here is from genome assembly GCA_030686995.1 of Artemisia argyi. Classification (NCBI taxonomy): domain Eukaryota; kingdom Viridiplantae; phylum Streptophyta; class Magnoliopsida; order Asterales; family Asteraceae; genus Artemisia; species Artemisia argyi. The sequence continues at coordinate 76,416,285 of CM060698.1, read as the reverse complement.
CTAAATTCGCAACACGCTCAGCTTAGTATTCAACGATGCAATTCATTTTACTGGATTAGGTAAAACGGAATACCAACAATTAAGAACTGTGACTCCGTGTTACTGATTCTCCTAAATCCCTGAGAATTTCAGTACAAGCTTCCTTGAATGGCAATGTAGTTATGCGTTCCCTGATTTGTAGTACTTGACTTTTGTAAGTCACATCGCGTCTTTAATTGTTCCTCAACAACTCAAGATCAACACGTTTCCTCATGCCAAACTATTTTGCTTTTCTGGGCAAAGTACGTCTCATTTATTGATCTTGACACCTCCCGCTGAATCTTGCAATACTTAGGAATTCCCACATAGATCAACCTTGATCTATAATTCCTATCATGCTTTGTACTCTTTAGTTAAATGATCAAAAGTTAACTTTGTCGTTTACGTAATCTTCCGTTGCTCAACTCTGAGTTGAACTTTTAACCCTATGTCATGTTAAGTACGCCTTGGCTTAAGTATATTAACTTGATCAATTTATCAGTTGTTAACATGGTTAACTGCTCCTCCTTAGGGATGGCAAAAGCACCCGAAACCGACGGGGAAAACCGAAACCCGAACCGGTTGGGTCGGGTTCGGGGGCGGGTTGGCGGGTTTGGATGCGGGTTTGGGTATTGATATAATTTTTTAGCCAGGTACGGGTTCGGGTACGGGTTCTGGTAATACCCGCCCGATTGCCTGTACCCGTACCCGTATCCGTTTACCCGAATCTACATCCGCTTTATTGGTATTATATTTAACTAGAATATATATACATTATATATAATTTCTTCCATTATATTTTTTTATATACATATCTCTATTACATAATATATTTTATTTTGTACATGAATTATTCAAAAGTATTAAATCGTTTGATATGATATTCATTTTCTTTAACTTTAACAAAAAATGAATATATTAGGGTGTTTTTCTTTATTTTTTCGATGGATTTTAGTGTATGACTTAATCTTAATACCATCATTTTGTCCATATATTATTCAATTGGGGATAACCGAAACCCGCGGAAAAACCCGAAAAACCGATGGATAATATTAATCGGGTACCCGGCAGTTAATGGGGCGGATACTGGTATGGATATTATAAACGGGTACGGGTACGGGTACACTAAAAACCGCCCCAAACCCGACCCGTTGCCATCCCTAGCCTCCTGTAAGACATCTTCCAGTCTTACCTGAGCATTCTAAAGCAGTTGTGAGACCTTACTCATGATCTACAAACTCATACCCTTCTAAGTTTGGTTTATAGATCCACGATGATATTCAGTAGCATATGAGTTTTACTTGATCTCTAGATTTCTAGAAAAACTATCACTCATGTTTTTCTCTTTTACAAGAAATCTTACCTCTTAAATACATTTGGTATTTTGAATGTATCGCGCATGGGGATTTACGCCTTGATATCCTTCAAACTCGAGACAGACAGCCCGTAAGACCGTTCTGTACATTTGTTATCTGGTAGAAATGCTTCTTTGATTCCACTATCCCTGATAGTCTTAATCAAAGTAACTCTTGTTACTACTTTGAACCTCCATCCCAGATGGATTGCATCAAAGTTTATCACTGCCTTTAAGCCTAAAGGTCTTTCAAGCACTTCATTCACTTCACCAGTTCCTCTTCAAGGGAACCCATTAAAGTATGACCACTCATTTGATCAAACTAGATAAATTGTTGTCTTAGTTTGCAATTATATTTGTGATTTCTCTAAGTTTTGTCCACACTTTTAATATCATATTTTAAATTATAAGATGCCAGATATCAAAAATAAAATGTTTAAAACATAAAACATAAAACATTAAAATTTAAAACAAGCCCTAAAACAGGCAAAAATAATTTTAAATGAAAAGATAGAATTCTTATTTCATCTCATCTTAAGAGGTTTGTAACTTGTTATACATTTTAGCCGGCAACTTTTGACTTTTTTCACTTTTATCCGTATGACCGATTGTTGGGAATTATATTAACAGTTACCACGGCTAGTAAGGATATTACAACTGCTGAAGAATGCACTAGCAGTGGAAACTCATTACCACTGCTAGTACATATTATTACCACTGCTGTTAGGATAACTGTTAGGAAACCTGTAAAGATAAATATAGAATAGATCTTGTGTATATCTATTCTATTATCATTATATGTATCTTGTAGAAGAGGACTCCTTGTGCTATAAAAGGAGGTCCTAGGTTAAGGTTAGATATACGTTTTTCTTAGGGCTTCAAGGTTGTAACCCTAGTGATACAAAGATCACTCGTATTATTATTATTAATAATATTGGAGCTAACCGTTTGATACATACATTATTCTCATTCATATACAACTGTTTCATTCACAATCAAACTTCTAAGTATTACTAAGTAGATTCCGCATACTTTGTGATATAACTCAAAGTATCATTCTAACACAGATCAAGGTGTTTAGATCCATCAAGTGGTATCAGAGCCAGGCTTTGATACTTTGATTTAGAAGACCCCAAGTTCACTCAGAATATTCAATAGAGATAGAAACTAGTCAGTCCAACATTGCTGCTAAGCTTCCCAAGCTTAAGTTGAATGACTATGAGATGTGGAGGCTAATGATCGAACAATTCTTTATGGTGCAAGATTATGCACTTTGGGAGATCATTATGTTTGGAAATTCTTTCAAACCTGGTACTACATCAGAGACAATTGATGGCAAGGTAGTACTAAAGACCAACACTGGACCAGTCACAAATGATGAAAGACTTCAGATGAAAAATGATCTGAAGGCCAGAGGTTTGCTGCTGATGACCCTTCCCAGAGATCAAGTTCTAGCATTCAGCAAGTACAAGACTGCACAAACCTTGTTTGAGGAGATCTGCAATGTTTTTGGTGGTAATGATTCCACCAAGAAGACACAGAAGACTTTGTTGAAACAGACTTATGAAAACTTTGGTTCAACAAGTAATGAATCTATTGACAGCATCTTCACAAGGCTTCAGAAGATTGTTACTCAACTCACAGTGTTTGGAATTGAGGTGGAAAGAGAAGACCTCAATTTAAAGTTCTTAAGAAGTTTACCCTCTGAGTTTGGTACAAATGTTGCTGTGTGGGAAGATAAGCCCTGAATGATTTGTACAATAACTTTAAAGTTATTGAACAGAGGTTAAAGAAGGCTGGCAAACTAAGTTCAGGATCAGGGAATGTAGCACTTATATCATCATCTGTTGATGATAGTTCAGATGAAGAGTGTGATAGTGATGATGATAATGCTAACATTGTTGTTTCCACTGGTAGTGGAGGTGTTTCCACTGCTAGTTCAAAAAGACAGATTGCTGGTCTTAGTGATTCTACTTTTTATGCCTTTATGTCAAGTCAGATGAATGGTTCAATTCTCACACATGAAGACTTAGATCAAATTGATGAGGATGACATGGAAGAGATGGACATTAAATGGCAGGTTGCATTACTAAGCTTAAAGGCAAAGAAGTTCTGGAGGAAGACTGGTAGGAAGATCACCATAAATGGCAATGAAACTGTAGGTTTTGATAAAAAGAAGGTGGAGTGCTACAACTGTCATAACAAGGGGCACTTTGCCAGGGAATGCAGGAAACCAAAGAAGCCTGATAACAGGTCAACTTGGTATAAGCAGGACAAGAAGAAAGAACCTACAATTGAAGAACCAAAGGTGCTATTGGCCATTGATGGAGTGAGCTATGATTGGAGCTATATGGCTGAGGATGAAGAAGATGGTTCAGAGTCTGAAATGATTGCTACTGAGCTTGCACTTATGGCTTTTTCTGACTCTGAGGTACAAACTAATAATGCTTGTTCTAAAACTTGTAAGGCTTTAAAAGATTATGAGAAACTTAAAGAACAATATGATGAACAATTGCTAGAGTTAAATCAAACTAATTATAACTTAGCAAATCATAAAAGAGGTCTTGCTGTTTTAGAAGCACAATTAGAGCATTATAGAGCCAATGAATCTAAGTTCAATGATGATATTGCTGTTTTAAAAAGAGACTTAGATTATAAGATTGTTGTGAATATGGCTCTTAGGGAAGAGTTAGAGAAGGTTAAAAAGGCCAATGAAAATATTCAGATAACTTGTAATACACTAGACCATCAATCTAAGTGTATTGACAAAATTTGGGAGGCCCAAGTTGTAAACAAAGCCAAATCAGGAGTAGGATATAAATCAGTTCCACCACCTCTAAGAGGTGTTCCATCACCTCCTGGTATTGACTTAGCACACACAGGATTAGAAGAGTTCCAGGAACCAACCATGACCTATGGACCAAAATTTGTTAAAGAAACTGCTATTGAAAAGGTTCAGGTTGAGGTTGATACATTTGATAGTGCTAGTGACTCATCTCTTAAAGATGAATGTTTGAATGTTGAGTCTAAAACTAGTGTTCCTGAGAGTGTTCATGTGGAAGTTAAAAAGAGTATTCCTGAAGTTGTCAAAGAGAAGCCTAGGACACATGCTAATTACTCTAGGCCCACTACTAGATATGCAGAGATGTATAGAAGTAGGTCAACAACTCCTAGGGGGAATAAGATGAGTTGGAATCATGTTAAATCTAGGCAATTGGGTAGTGACTTTGTGTTTAACAACAAACCTTGTTACATATGTGGTAGTTTTGAACATCTTCATTATAATTGTAACTATCACATGGGTAGAAGGGAAGTGTTTGGGAATACCAGGGTGAATGGAAATAATGCTAATAACTATACTCACCCAAATCCACTAAGCAAGATGATTCCCAGGTCTGTTTTGCTTAACTATGGCATCAAAACTCTTTCCACTGCTAAACCAGTAGTTGCCACTGCCAGAAATATAAACAGAGTTTACCCTATGTCCCCTGTTAAGAGTGTAAAACCTATTACAACTTTTGTTAAATCTGCACAAACAGGGAAAAAGACCTATTTTGAAAAGAAAGTTTACTATAACCACAAGTGGGTACCTAAAATTGCAAAACCAGCAGTTGCCACTGCTAAGCCAGCAGTTACCAGTGCAAGGCCAAAAGTTTCCACTGGTGGTTCTGTAAACAATAAAAGGGTAAATGTGGGAAATGCTGTTAAGGCCTCAGCACGTTGGGAATGGAAACCAAAAGGATCTATCACCTCAAACAATCCCAATGGTGTATCAATGACCTTTGACAGATATAATTATATTGATACACGAGGCAGATCCAAGTCATTTGTGGCTTGGGTCCCCAAAAGGAACTAATTTCTTTATTTTATGTGCAGGAACATTCAAAGCCTAAAGATGATCAAGGATATTTAGACAGTGGATGTTCTAGGCACATGACTGGCAATAAGTCCTATCTTTCAGATTTCAAACCTTATGATGGACAATTTGTCAGCTTTGGAGGTGGTATTGGTGGCAAAGTTTCTGGCAAAGGAACAATCAAGGCTGGAAACTTGGACTTTGAGAATGTGTATTATGTGAAAGAACTCAAGTACAACCTCTTCAGTGTGTCACAGATGTGTGACAAGAAACATAGAGTTCTATTCACAGAAGATGAATGCTATATCTTATCTAAGGATTATAAGCTCCCTGATGAAAGTGATATTTTGCTTAAAATCCCTAGAAAAGACAATCTATATAGCATAGACATGAAGAATATAGTGGCTAAAGATGATGTTACTTGCTTGCTTGCAAAAGCCACTTTGGATGAATCCATGCTTTGGCACAGAAGACTTGGTCATGTTAACTTCAAGACCATTAACAAGATTGTGAAAGATGGTCTAATCAGAGGTTTACCAGAGAAGAGATTTGAAAATGACCAAACATGTGTTGCCTGTCTTAAAGGTAAGCAACACAGAGCTTCATGCAAGACCAAGGCATACAATTCTATTGATCATCCACTTTACATGTTGCATATGGACTTGTTTGGTCCTACATCAGTGAGCAGCATAAATTTGAAGAAGTATTGTCTTGTTGTGACTGATGACTTTAGTAGATTTACATGGGTTTTCTTTTTAAGAACCAAGGATGAAACCACTGGCATCCTAAAGACATTCATCACAGAAGTTGAAAAGAAGATCAAGATCATCAGGTGTGACAATGGAACAGAGTTCAAGAACAAAGTTATGGATGATTTCTACAGAGACAAAGGTATTAAGAGAGAATTTAGTGTTGCAAGAACTCCTCAACAAAATGGAGTTGCTGAAAGAAGGAACAGAACACTAATTGAGGCTGCTAGAACCATGTTAGTTGATTCAAAGCTACCAGTGCCTTTTTGGGCTGAAGTAGTTAACACTGCTTGTTACATTCAGAACAGGGTTTTAGTGGTTAAAACAAAGAAAAAGACACCTTATGAGCTATTCAGAGGAAGACCTCCAACTTTGGAATTTATGAGGCCATTTGGATGTCATGTCACAATTCTCAATACCATTGATCATCTGGGAAAATTTGAAGAAAAGTCTGATGAAGGCTTCTTTGTTGGATATTCAATGGTTAGCAAGGCTTTTAGAGTCTATAACTTAAGAACAAAGAAGATTGAAGAGAATTTGCATGTTGAGTTTCTTGAAAATAAAACTAACATAGCAGGTTCAGGACCAGAATGGTTATTTGATCTTGAGACATTATCAAATACAATGAATTATGTACCTATCACTTCAAGTACTGGAGTCAATAATCTTAAAGAGACAGAAGAATTCATTGATGAAGATGAATCTTGCAAAGATGATGAAGATGATAAAGATCAAATTGTTATGCCACTTTGGGACTTTGTTGACAATAATGAAAACTCTCAACCTTTAAAGGATTCTGAAAAGGAAAGTGATGCAAAGGCTGTGAATTTTGATGTTTTGAATACAGATATTCCTACTAGTAGTGGTAATCAAATTCCCACTGCTGCAGCAGAAGTTTCCATTGATAGTCCAATTGTGGGAAGTTCATCTCAGGAATCACTCAGTGATGATGTTGAGATCTCAAACATACCAACAACATATGATATTCCTAGCACATCACAGACTTCAATTCACAAAGTGCATCCACTTGAAAATGTTATTCGTAAGCTACAATCAGGTGTGAAGACAAGAAGGCAGACAAAGAAAGATGATGTTCATGGGTTCATTAGTGAAGTTTATGAGTCCAAGAAGCATAAGAACAAGAATGAATGTTTGTTTTTCTGTTTTCTATCACAAGTGGAGCCTAAAAATGTTTATAAGGCTTTAGAAGAATCTAGCTGGGTTGAAGCAATGCAAGAGGAGTTGTTGCAGTTCAAACTTCAAAAGGTTTGGGTTCTTTGTGATTTGCCTGATGGTATGAAGGTGATTGGTACTAAGTGGGTTTTCAGAAATAAGAAAGATGAAAGAGGAATTGTTATCAGGAACAAAGCTAGATTGGTTGCTCAAGGATACACTCAAGAGGAGGGTATTGACTATGAAGAAGTTTTTGCTCCTGTTGCAAGGATTGAGGCTATTAGATTGTTTCTAGCCTATGCATCCTTTATGGGCTTTACTGTCTATCAAATGGATGTTAAGAGTGCCTTCCTGTATGGAAAGATTGATGAGGAGGTCTATGTCTCTCAACCTCCAGGCTTTGAAGATCCTCAACATCCTAATAAAGTGTATAAAGTTGTTAAGGCTCTTTATGGTTTACATCAAGCTCCAAGGAAGTGGTATGAAACCTTAGCTACTTATCTGTTGAACAATGGGTTTCATAGAGGAAAAATTGATCAAACTTTGTTCATCAAGAAAGACAAGGGTGATATTCTACTTGTTCAAGTATATATTGATGATATCATCTTTGGATCTTCTAGACAAGAGATGTGCAAAGAGTTTGAAAAGCTGATGAAAGATGAATTTCAAATGAGTTCTATGGGAGAACTTACATTCTTTTTGGGGCTGCAAGTACAACAAAGTAAAGATGGCATCTTTATCAGTCAAGACAAATATGTGACTGAGATTATAAGGAAGTTCAAATTTACTGATGCAAAACCTTCAAATACCCCTGCTGATAAGATTACTTATCTATTGTTGAAGAATGCTAGTGGAGCAGATGTTGATGTGCACACTTACAGATCTATGATTGGTTCTCTGATGTATCTTACTTTATCAAGACCAGACATTATGTTTGCTGTATGTGCTTGTGCAAGATTTCAAGTTACTCCAAAGACATCTCATATGACAGCAGTAGAGAAGATTTTCATGTATTTGAAGACATATCCTAATCTAGGATTGTGGTATCCAAGAGAATCCCCTATGGAATTGATCACTTACTCAGATAGTGATTATGCTGGTGCAAGTTTGGATAGAAGGTCAACTACAGGAGGATGTCAATTTCTTGGATGTAGATTGGTGTCATGGCAGTGCAAGAAACAAACAATGGTGGCTATATCAACCACTGAAGCAGAATATGTAGCTGTTGCTAGCTGTTGTGCTCAGATCTTATGGCTTCAGAATCAATTGTTGGATTATGGGTACAATTTCATGAACACCATTATCTATATAGACAATAGTAGTACCATATGCATTATTAAAAATCCTGTGCAACACACTAAAACTAAACATATTGAAATTAGAAATCATTTTATCAGAGATTGTTTTGAGAAAAAGCTTATTAATGTTGTCAAAATTCATACTGATGACAACTATGCTGATTTATAAACAAGAGGGCTTGATGTGGGTAGGTTTCAGTACTTGGTAACAGGTATTGGAATGCTAAATCCATAAATCTTTGATGTCTAATAATTTTTAGTGTTGCAGGATAGTTTTTAGGTACTAATATTGTTTGTATATGTTTGTATGGTTTTCTACTAACTTGTATGCAGAGGAATTAAAGCACAGTGGAAACCATGATACAACTGATGAGTGTGTAAATACTCATCATTTTTATCGTATCTGAACTGCCAAAACATCCAAAAATACCCAAATACGCATCAAAATACTGAAAATATCCCAGGTTTGTGTTTTATATGTTTCTGATGCAAAATGTTTAAAAACAAATGAAAAACGAACAAAGTTTGCATAATTGGCAGTTTCAGTCCCTCAAGTTTCAAAAATTGACAAAACTAGTCCCTGAAGGTTTAAAACGAAAGAAAAGTCAACCCAAGGTTTCTAAATTCAAAAATTATCAAAATGGATCCTTGGGTAAAAAGTTTGAGAAATTACACATTTGGTCCCTGCAGTTTCTAAATTGGCAAATTTTAGTCCCCGAGAATTTTCATAATGGAAATTTATCAACAAAAGTCCTCGGGAAATTAAAAGATAGCAAAATATTACCCTTGGATTAACTTCGAATATTTGGCAGAATTAACCCTCATGTTTTCTGAAATTACAAAAATGGTCCCTATGTTCACTAGTTATCTAACCAATTGGACCCTTGGTGTTATTTCAATCCTAAACCTAAATCCAAGGCCTGATGTAACAAACACAACCCAACCAATTACCCCAGCCCACCTTATATCACCACACCCTCACCAAAGCCCACCTCAAAAAGCCCATTCCCACTAAAATTATAATACACCCCGTATTATCCAAGCAGGGTCAAACCCCTGAGTCAACTCTCCACATCATCACCCCCTACCCCTCCCTACTCCCTGCCATAACCAAACACAATCATCACCCTTTTTCCCCCCTCCTCTGCCAACACTCCACCCTATCCACTTTCCACCATATACCTCCAAAGCTTGTTCCCCCTTCCAAAAGCTAGCTGCCAAGTTGTATCACTCTTTTTCCCGCCAAGATTGATTGAAGGGCCAAGATCACTCAGAGAAATCCAAGGGATGGGATTGAAGCACAAGAAACAAGATGGAACCCTAATGTATCTTTATTATGAGTATAAATAGTTTAGTTGTAGCCATTTTCATGGCAGTTAGATTTTTAGTCATTAATTAAGTAGTGTAGTTTTTAAGAGTAGAATTAAGTAGTTTTAGATTATTCAGTGTTTTAAGTTAGAATTGTAACTTTACATTTCCAGTTTAATAAAACTTCTCAGTTTCAAATATAATTGTCTTTTGAAATTTCTGCTTTAGCTTATGTATCTGCTTATTCAGTGTTGCCTTCAAGTTAAGTATTGCATTTGAGACTTTAGTTTAAGCTCTTTATCAGTGATTTTAGTTAAAAAGAGGTGCTTGTGGTTTAAAAATTCTATCTGTCACTCATTAAGGGGTGTTTGGATGAGGCTTAAATTCTGAGTTGAAGTTTATTTCAGGTGATGAATTTGGTCCAATCAGCTCATATAAGGTGTATTTAGAGTAGTTATAGCATAAAACCCATGGTTCATTAGATATAAAGTCAGTATCACAGTTAAAGTTCATTGCGCATACACTGTTAGAATTTTAGGAGTCTCAATCATTCATAAAGTTGCATTAGTAGTTAGGATAGCTTTTCTTAGTCTTATTACAGCTTAATATAACATGTAGATGGATTTAGGATCAATCAAAACTCAATTTGGTCAAACTTTAGGAAGAGCATGAAAGGTCAAAAGGTTTTCATTCAGTAAAATGGAGTAAAATGCTAGACCCTTTCTAGGGCTCATTAAGGGTTGGAAGTGGGTAAAAATCACTTTTATTAGTTCATTGGTTGCTTGTGTACAATTTTCAAAAAGAAAATTTAAGTTTGAATCTGAATTGCTTATTGAAAATCAATCTTAAATTGACCCATTTGGCTTTTCTGCCCTGCACCCAGTGGCCCTCTGTTGACCCGTTTTTCTAGTAACAACAACTTGGTCAATATTTGACCCCTGAGCTTGACTCTTAGTGTTTTGGAATCCCTGCTAGGTTAACTTGTTAGGTGCATATAGTGTTTGGACTGAATTGCTTATTAAGTAGCTTATGTTTCAGCTTTCTTTTGGCTTATTTTCCTTATCTGCTGCTGCTACCTTTTCTTCTTGTTCTTGTTTATCAACTGAGCTTGTTTGACTAGTTGTATTTGTTTGATTCTTGGTGCTTTAGAAAGCTACTTAGGTTGCCTTGATTGATTTGCTTTTAGTTTTCTTTAGTTTGCATATATGTTTGCTTATTTGAGCTTGTTCTTTGGCTTGTTTCACTGAAATATACCCTGTGCAGGGTATTAAAGCCATAAGCTCATTATCTTAAAACCTTAGCTTATTCATGAGAATACATTAGTCTTAGATCTATGTGGAATTTAATAGCTTGTGTTATCATATCCTTGTCATGTGCTTAACTTGTCTTCATGAGCTTATTTATCTGCTTGAAATTCACCTCCCAAGTTCTCCCCATTGGACCTTCTACACTGAGTGATCAGTGTAGAGGCTCATCTTTATGAGCTCTTAGAGAGCTTAGCTGTGAAATTTGGCTTTAGCTTTGTCACACCCCCCAAAATCGGGTCCAGCGGAAGCATACGTGTAGCTGGGGTGTAACTCAATCCGTATCACAACACTAGTTCAAAAATGGTTTTCACTTCAATCATTTAGAATAAAATAGTTAAATCAAAAATATTGAATTTACATCGTTAAAAGTAGTGCGGAAGTAGGCCCTTAAAATAGTTTAAAACGGTCCCCATATAAATAATCAGAGTCTTCTATGACCATGCCATGCCCTGCCAAAACCTCCAGTAGCGTGCCATAGGTTAAAGCCTGAAAATACATGCTAAAGTGTCAACACGAGGTTGGTGAGTTCATAGAGTTTGTTTAACAAATAAAGTTTATAGAAAAATGATCACACAGCAAAGGCATCGTAAATCCACTCAGTTGCAAATCCCGCCATAAGAGACTTGCAACCTGTGTGTTTACAACCCACTGCTAAATAGTTTAGGTCTAATAGACAAGCACCCGTGGTCAATAATAAGTCAAGGCTGCTCCGAACAAGGGAGACTTTATAATGTTGCTCCGAACATGGGAGACTTTATAATGTTGCTCCGAACAGGGGAGACTTGAAGTCACTCCGCCACCTAGGCAAAGAATTATTAGTCACTCCGCCGACTTGGCGAAGAATTATTAGTCACTCCACCAAAAATGGCGAGATTTTAGATCAAGAACGCTCCACCAAAAATGGCGAGACTTTGCACGCTCCACCAAAAATGGCAAGACTTTAGGTCATAGTACGTACGGTGCATTAGGGTCAAAAGTTTAAGTCAAGTTCAAAAGTCAAGTCAAGTTCAATAGTTCAAAACAAGTTATAAGGTCAAATGAGTTCATAATAGTTCAAGGTTCAAAACAATGTTCAAAGAGTCAAGTAGTAATTCATGTCAAAAACGAGCATGTATTCTCCCCCAAAAAGTTAACAAAACAATTTAAAAGAGTAGGGGCTATGACTCACCTGGTACGATAGTTACGAAGACAAAAGTGGTTATGATGGAAATGAGGCTCGGTCTCTAACCGCGACCTATAATGAACGAATGATACGATCTACTTAGATTATGAGGGGATGTGATGAATGTACATGCACATGAAGCCAATACCACTCATAGTTTGAAAATAATTGTTGGCGTTGATTTATAGTGTTTCCATAACTTAAGAGAATATGTGCTATTAGAGGTTGTCAAATATATATATAGTTCGCCTAGTTTCAAAAGTGTATATCTTGGTCGTTTTAAGCTCGTTTTCTACGTTCTTTAACTAAATCCTTGTAAAAATAACTTGATTTTGTAAAAGTTAGAAATTTGGCCAGCGCTTCCGCGCCTATTTTTAAATTACCATTTTCCTATACTAAACCTCTTTAAAATCAACTTCAAATCTATCCCACTCTTCCGCCAATTTCTTCAACATCAATATATTTCAAAGATACTCATAAAAACATAAAAAATGTAATCTTGAAGAAAAATGACTAATAATAAATATAAACTTCTATTAGAACCCATGGAACAATAGTTTTTGTAAATCAACCGAAGATGATTCAAGGCTTGTTTAAATTCATTTTTCTCATCTAATAAACTTGTCAAACATATTCTTACTTGTTTTTAACATGAAAAACCACAAACATGATCCTAGGTTATATATATAGTTTTAATGAGTTTAAAAGAATAATTAAATTAAATAAACACATAAACATTTAAAATAAATGTGTAAATACATTATGGAAAGTAAGAAAAATATATATATTTTTTACTTACTTGAAAGTATGAGATTAAATAGATGATCAAGAACAAATAAACCCCCAAGGACCACTCCAAATTAATATGTAGTTAATATATAACCCGTAATTGATCGAAAAGTACTTGAAACTATCGAAATCGAACTTCTTTTTCTCTTTTTCTTGCTTGGTCGAAAGTTTTGGAAATAGAGAGTATCAATGAATTTTTTTTTAGAAGTGTAATGAAAAAGTGTATGTGTAGTTTAGTTTGTATATACAAAATATCTTATGTTTTTATATTATATAAATAAGTAATAAATTGCATTTATGGAACTTTAGTCAAAACAAGGAAAAAGGGAATGGGGTTTTTGCTTGGTCTGCCGAAATTAGGGGGAGAATGTGATTGGTGATGTTGTGTAAGATTTTGTCTCCCAAATATTGATAATATATATTTATTAGTTAGATATTTATTAATTTGGTATTGAGTTAGCTAGAAATAAATTGTAACGAGATAAAATAAAATATAATGAAGTTGTAAAAATTGTAAAATAATATTCCTGATGAGAATTGAAAGTTAAAATAATGATCGGGTTAAAATATCGCAAACCGACGGAGTTATAAGCTTCGAACGGAAAACGTAACAGTTGATTTGAAAACACCGGGAAATTTAATAATATAATTTTTATATTATTATCATGAGTATAAAAATGTGTTAGGACCATAGTTGGGATTGTCGGATAATTATTCAAAATAATAGCTCATAAGATAACGTTTATTAGGTAGATAACCGTACGTATACAGAAATGACACGACTCACGCATAAATGAAAAATTTTCTCCGGAGATGAATAGTGTTTTATGAATAGTAAAATTTTAAAACGTTTCTCAGAATCACAAACTGACTCCGAAAAAGATGAATAGTAAAATGATGAATAGTGATTGATGAATAGTAACCGATGAATAGTAAATGTGAAAGTTCAGGAAAAGACCAGAATTTACGAGTTGTGACAAGCTTCTTGGTTCTTTGAGATGCCTTTACAGCTATCATAGTTGATTCCAAGCTTATCTCCCCTTGTTGAGCTTTTTAGATAAGCTTTTTGAGGCATGCACATTGCCCCCTAAACCTGTTCTGCTGTATGCACCAGCAGTCCACCAAGCTTGTTTGATTTTGGCTTCTGCTTACTCTAGCTTGTTGATTTATTGTTTCTAGTTGTTAAGTGTTTACCTGAGCTTGTGTGTATTTGTGCTCACCATGGTGTTTGCTAAGTGCTCATTGCCTTAACTGCTTGTGTTAAAAAGCTCACTTAAACCCTTAATATTCGACTGTTCGATAATTAATCTTGTATAAATTTGTTTGAGTTTGGTTGCCTGTTAGTTTTAAACTTATTAGGTTAGGTTGAGATTATCTTTAGCTTACTGTACCCTAGGAATGGCTTTTGGCTTATGGCTTTTCAAAGAATCTCGCTGAACCAATTCACTGGTTCAGTGGTGACTGAGTATCCTTCACAAGCTCACAACTTGCTCTATATTTAAGTTCACCCTATGATTCTTGGCCCTTTTGAAAGCTTACCACCCCTGCTTCATTGATCAAGTATCACTCTGGTCTTTGGATCACCCAGGTGGGCCCCACAGAGGGCTGCAAGTGCCCTCTCAGGCCTGTTTTGGTCTGTTTGGCGTAAGTAGATTGGGATTGCTTAATTGTGCTTAATAGCTTAATTTGTGTACTTCTGTTGTATTTCAGTTTATTTTAAGCTAGATAAACTTGTTTACAGCTTATTTTAATCTTGGTTTTTAGTTTATAGCTTGTTCATTAGCTTATTCTATTTTTATTTCCTTTTCTAGCTTAAATTGTGGTCTGTGTGATTTAATAGCTCACAATCAGCTTATTTTTCAGTTTCCTAAAAGTTTTCTTTTTAAAAGTTAGTTATTTGTAGTGGTTAAGTACTCTGGTTAAGTTAGATATCAAAAAGAAAAATAAAAAAGAAAAGTGCCAAGTGTGGTGTTTGAACCCTGGACCTGGTGGTTTGACCTGGTCAACATCAGACCAAAGCTGAGCACCAACTGCCCTAAGTAAACCTTAGTGTTACTTCTTTCTTCTCTTATTTTTATACTTAACCATTTCAGTTTTAGCTTACAAGCTTTTTCAGCTTATTTCCCAGCTTATTTATAAGCTTTTCCCCACTTTTTTATTTTTCTTAGCTTAATGTTATCATAAAGTAATTTTAGAAAAAGTTTCATAATTTTCATAATTAGTTTAGTATTTTTAATAATTATATTTAGTTTAATTAGTATTTAATTAATAATAAATAATTAAAAAGTCAAAAAAATATTTTTCTTTTTCTTGAAATTTTCTTTTATCGTTAGGATCGTAAAAATATAATTTTGAAGTTCGTAGGGTTTGCGTAGCGTAAATTTCACTTTTTATTTCGCGCACTCGCGTTTATTTTAATTTTAACTCGCGTTTTATTTAAATAACGTTTACGTTTTTAAATTTAGGTTACGTAGTTTGTAAAAAAAAAGAAAAACCAAAAACATAAATAAAGTGATAGCTTCTATTTAAGCCGTTTGGCTTATTTTTCTGCTTACGTATAAGCAATTTCTGATTTTAAGTTTTCAGTTTACGTTTTAGGTTAATTAGGTTTCGCGTTATTGTTAATATAGTGTGTTTAAATTGTTCTCATTCGTTTTTCCTTAGCGTAATCAATCACAACTCACTTATACCTTTTCCTGTCCAAATTCACCCGATCACAAACCCGTTTTATAACCATCACACCTCGTCGGGACATAACGACCCGGGGAAACCCTATTCTTCACCGGTTATCTTGCACTTTCTCCTGGGTTGACCTATTGACCGCACCCGGTTGACTGGTTGGTTTGGGAGGAGTCACAACAGTGGAAAGATTTGCTCTCTCAGTGACAAAAGGATAACATAAAAGTACTTTTATTAATTCATTCATGAGGAAACAAAGTACATCCATTCAGAGAGTCAAGATACAAACAGAACATCACAAAACACAAGGATAAACAACCTATCACCTAAACCTTCAAACCAGCTACTCCATGGGTTTCTTCCCTTTACCCTCACAATCATGTTTGGCCTTATAAGCTTTCTTTCTCTTGTCATAAAAAAAAAGTTGCTTTCTTGGACAAGCAAGACCCAACACTTGCTTAGGTGGCTTTGAGAGTCTTGAAGGCTTCTCAATAGCAGGCCACTTCATGTTGACTATGGCTGACTCCAAAGCTGTAGTGAGGGCTCTTGGAAGTTCCTTGGACAAGGTGTAGGTTGGATCATCATCATTAGAGGAAGAACTTGAATAAAATTCCAGAGATGGAGCAGGAGCAGCTGAAATCTTCTTGTTAGGCTTCATGTTGGAGGATGTAGCTGTTGCAGCACTTGGAGGAAAATAATCACTCCATCCAGTTGAAGGTTCTTTTGAGTCAGAGCAATAACTAATTTCCTCATCAGAGGAATCATCTGATGAGATGTAGATCAATGGAAACCAGTTCATGATGTTTTGTAGGGTTTGTGAAAGTGAAGATTCGTTTTGATGAAAACTAAAGTGTTTTTAAGCCCCTTTTTATAAGCAAAGTCAAGGTCGAAGGATAATTAATGAAGGTTATTTACTCTTATCTGTTTTGGTAGGTTGGAGGAGTAAATTTGGATATTATCAGATTGACTTTGGAGAGATATTTTTATGAATAGTAACTTGGTCAAAAAGTTACTTTGGGTTAAATTTTATTATGTTTGGTGTTTCTCACTTATGCAGAATACAAACCAATATTGTTTGAGAAATTGGAGTTATAAGGTGTGTATCTCAGACACACAACAAATGGTTATTGATTCACCATGTCTAATCAACATTAGAATCAACTAGTCCAGAGCAAACGGCTACTGGTAAAGACTTCTCAAATCCATTTATGGTTGATAGTTTACCAAAAACTATATGGTTATCAACTCACCATATTCCATGTGATGAAGAGTTGGCTAGTCCATAGAAAACGGCTCATGGTAAAGACATATCAAATCCATTTATAGCTGATAGTTTGCTAAAAACTATGATTAGAGCAGCTAATTTTACATGTTTTACTTACCACTGCTCTTTGATATTTTGTGAAAATTTACCACTGCTAGTTCACTAGTTACCACTGCAAGAGTAATTTTTACCACTGGTGAACTAGCCGTTACAACTGTTGCGTCAGTAATCTTATTTTTAACTAGCCGTTGTAAAATAACCGTGTTTCCTTATTAATAGGGTAACTTTTTGTGAATTATCCACTTACCAAGTTTAATTTATTCTTTTTCCAAAGTTATATTCTTTCTTAAAATAATTCACATTACGCATACTCCTCAAAACCCTATTAGTATAAATTATTCATTAATACGGCTTGATTCTTATTCTCGATTACTAACACTTTTATCTTTCTTTCACAAAATCATGGCGATTCTAAACTTTTTTGAGGAGCACAACCAAGTGGCCTATTTACAAAAGTCAAACGAAAAGAGTGACCCTGTTTTCCATCAGATTGTGGATTTTCTCAATACAACCCATATAAGGTATGCTTTAACTGTTAATCCCACAATCTTTGTTTCTCATATCAAACAGTTCTGGAACACTGTGGAGTCCATAACTATTGAACAGGGAGACACACAAGAAACTGTGGAAGCTCTTAGAGCCACAGTGGATGGGGTAACCATTGATGTTACCGAGTCATCCTTGAGGAGAGTTCTCCAATTAAATGATCTCAATGGTATCATCACATTACCCAATTCAGATATTTTCAAAAATATTGCTTCCATGGGGTATGATACATCTAATCAAAAAGTTACTTTCAGAAAAGGATGTTTTTGTCCCCATTGGACATTTTTAATACACACTCTTTTACATTGCCTAAGTCCTAAGAAAACATCTTATGAGCAATTTACTTCCATGGGGTATGATACATCTGATCAAAAAGTTACTTTCAGAAAAGGATGTTTTTGTCCCCATTGGAGATTTTTAATACATACTCTTTTACATTGCCTAAGTCCTAAGAAAACATCTTATGAGCAATTTGCATCAACCATGGCTTACCCTTTGGTTTGCTTGGCTACTAATAGGACTTTCAATTTTTCAAAGTTTATTTTCAATAATATGAAAGGCAATGTAAAGAGTTCATATAAATTTTTGATGTATCCAAGGTTTGTGCAAGCAGTGTTAAATGAATTTCAACTGCAAACCCACAAAAGAGTTTATAAAACCCCCTGTCTTAAGACAAAAGTTTTTCAAAATATGTGTAAGACTTCAGAACTTTGGAATGGGGAGGTTAAACCACTTTTTCTTGAAATGCTTGCCAAGATTTCACTGGTACAGGGTGAAGATGCAACCATCCCAGTTGTATCCCATCACACACCCACTATTGTTGTTCCACCTATTCAACATACCCCTACAGTCACTCACACATATGAGAGGAGGCCAAAACAGCCAACTCCTCTCATCTCAACATTGCATGTTACTAAACCTTTTGGTTTAGGAACAAGCAGTGGTGGTTCAAGGCTTCCTCCTAGTCCAACTAGAGAAGAGCCTGAATCAATGCCCTATGATTCACCTCTCCCAACAGGTCACTGATGCGTGGGAATTGCACCAGGCTTTACCTCTCGAGGGATCTCGAGAAGCTTACAACCCCCACCAGGCAGTGTACCTGATCGTTGTAGTATAGTATAGTGACAAGTACCGGGGGATTGATCGTTCAACTTAGGAATAGTGTCGCTAGGATTAGAAACCCTAAGAACTAGGTCTAGAGATGAGGGATGATTCTTTTTGTATTTTTATGTTTTTATAAAAGCAATTAAAAATCTCGGTTTTTTGAAGAGTGGGCGGAATTAGTTGCTTGTCAACTAACCCAATTACTAAGATGCAATCAAAATAAAATAACAAAAATGAAAATAAACTAATTTAAGGTAGTGGTGTGAGAAATATATGGGAGAATTGTGTTTACTTAGATTTCACTACTCCCTAGATATCTTTTACAGGTTAATTACTTGTTACAGTTGCGTGGATGACGGATTGTATTCCTTAATACCATTCATGGGATGGCGTACTTACTTCCCCAATCCTATAAGCTCCTACTTCACTCCTATGTCGAGCCGGCTAAGAAGCTCCTAACATGGGATCACTAGAATTCGCTCATACATTAAATACAATCATAAAAACCTAGTACACATCGGTTCATGTTTCTTAAGACGTTCAAGCAAGTTACACAATGGAGATATGCCAGTTTTCTTAAGCCTAACATTGAAATCATTCATCCATTACAACTATAAACAAGCAATCAACCTATAATCAACATCTAGGTTTCATTACATCTAAGTAAACACATGAAAAATCTAGCCTAGCATGTTATAATCAAGACAAGCATAAGATATATTCAAACAACACATACATATTGAATGAATTGAAAGAAGACTTATCTTAATTGAACATGAAAGGTTTCAAGGGGTAAAAACCCTTGAAAATACTGTTACAAACGACCTAGGGTTTATTAGGTTCGACCCTAGTATTCTCCACACAAGTTCTTCTCTTATGAATGAAAAATAGAAAAGTATAAATAGATTTTGTGAGGTGACGGCGTCAAGAGTAAATTTCTGACGCCGTCATCTCGCCGCCAATAAAGTTCTCGGACTGCCTAGATCTGAGTCTGACGCCGTCATGTGTAATCCTTCTTCAGGCCGTCACCAAAATAACTCTTGACGCCCTACTTCTGACGCCTTCAGGTTTTCTCTGGGTCGTCATGGATTTTGCTCTTGACGCCGTCATATTTTCCTTCTTGACGCCGTCAGGTACTGTTCCCAGCATGGAAAATTAAGTCTTTGTCGTTTTCTTCACTTTTATGCTCCAAAAACGTCCAAAATGTTTCATTTTCCAGAATTCACTCCCAAAGTACCTAAAATCACAAAAGGAACGATTTAGGGCAATATTTGATCAAATAAATTCAATTCCGGGCTTAAATGACCCCCTAAAAATGGTTCATTTTTCGCCTCATCAAATACCCTTACACTTGAGATTTGCTTGTCCTCAAGCAAATGCGCTTTTATTCTAATCAAAATACAAGTTAGGGGTCATTTAACACTAATATAAAAGTAATTACAACAAATAATCGTTCCACTAAAGACCAAAGACAAGCACGGAGGTCATACGCTAGCACCTCACAAATAGTGTTTAGATACTCACATCTCTCGGGTGTAATAAAGAATATCACAATATGGAAATCGAAAACATCTCTCACTACCTGTCATAGCAAAATAGATTACCATAGGCTTGGGAAAGCATCAAACCTCCACCACATGGCGTAAACACCTAGGATAAACTATCAAAGAGATCTTTTTAAAGGGTTGTAACGTTAGGTATAGGGATATGAAATACACGATTTTGTTGGATATAGGCAATCTTTACTGGTGGCGAGTTAATAATCTTGGTTAATTACATGTACACTATGGCGTTGCTAAGCCAAGACTAGACTCGACTTAAGCTAATTAATGAAAAATAACAAAAACATAAAATAAACATAGAATGAAACGGGATGGTAGTCCGTATGTTTTTTCTCCTTTTCTTTTTATTTATTTATTTATTTATTTTTTATTATTTTTTTTCTTGATTTTTTTTTCTTGATTTTTTTACCATCCAAAATAATACATCATAGGGAATGTACATTCCCCTTACACTTGAATTTTTACATACTTTACAAATAACTAATCTAATGACTCGAATCAAGATAATCAAAACACTTGGAGTACATATGGGGGTAATAATATTATGTTTTCCATTACTCCATAAATAAGTACTTTACCCATGAGTCCCAATCGTCCTAAAACAATATGTACAAGGATATGACTCGACTTAGCAACCATGTAATCAATTAGATAATTAACTAAGGGTTTAAACAAATAACAATAATGCACTAAAGATGAGTGCATACATGGAAGGCTAAGGCGATTTGGGTGTACATTTAAGTGGGGTGTAACAAATTCTTCCTTTAAGTAAGATGCTTAAAGTTAGAAATGAAAAGATAGGCTCGGAGGGGTGTACTAGGGGTTTCGTGTACTAAAAATGAGTACAACGCTAAGGTGTGGGAAAAATTAGTTGACTTAACTAGCCAAGTAATATGACTTAAATGGTCAAGTAATTATGATACGGGTTTAACACAAGGGTGATCCTAATTCCTCTTATCATGTAGTAAATCCTACTACGCGAATGTAGTCTCACTAGCGGTCTCGGGATGCATCACTAACGCAAGTTCTAGAATCTAAATGCTACCGGTACACTCATAAGCACTAATAGTAAATGCTTTTCCTATCAAATCTAAAGGTGAACCTCACATATTTGGGTGGAAAATTTTTCTGAATAGTACGGTTTTTGTGCTAGACATACAATCTCCTATCCATGAGACGCTTGCTATGGCTAAAGTTTCACTCCTAAATGTTGTAAAAAATTTTAAATTTGGCGCAAAAATTACACTAACAAGTATTTCTCATAGTTTTATTACACATCTACTATCAAACAAACAAACTCAAATGAAAGTGTATCTGTAAGGTATCATCATTTTACCCTCCCCTTACACTTAGGATGAACATTGTCCCCAATGTTCAAGTAAAAAATGTAAAAGTAAAACAGGTAAAAGAATGAAATCAAATACTCCCCTGATTCGCTCGGTATAGATAATATGGTAACCATATCTTCCTCCAAGAAAATGAACAATCAAAGCTTCCCTTCCAGAATATAAATCATCTTCTTGTCATACATAACCTGTTAAACTTGAGAAAACAGACAAGGCAAACTCGCGTAAAATCGGCGGAAATCTATATATGCTAACAAATCCTAGAAAACAAAATAAGATATAATGCTTGCGGAATGATGTTTGCAGATCTCCTGGAGATTATAAAACTAAAGATTCAACAAAAACTTTAAGACTCCGTTAGAAAAACAAAACTGGTAAAATTTCCAGAATTTTACACGTGACGCCGTCTGACGCCGTCAGAAGTGACCTGCAGAAATTCTTATGTTAAGTTTCCGGAAAATTTCTGGAAAAACTTCGTCCTACTTCCTGGAAAATCCTGCAAAACATCATTATGACTCGATACAAGCATTTGACTCTAACAAATACGAATATACCTGTTCACTTAATATTGTGGAGAATCATGATCGAGTTTGTTTCTTAAAAACATATTTGGGGTTTCCCCTTACTCTTATCTTTTGCGAAATACCTTTGGATGAAGTTAAGACTAAGCCAAACAACAAAATAAAGTATTTTCACCATTTTAGTTTTGAAACATGATCTACCAACAATAAAAATAAAGCATGCATACGGAAGCAAATAACAATCAAACAAAATAAAAATCACACAAAACATGGGTTGCTTCCCAAGAAGCGCTTTTCTTTATTTACGAGTCTTGTCGCTAGACTCAAGGTCATGGGTTACTACGTGACCTCATCGTTGGTTTCACTCTCTAGGTCATCTCCTATACCAGTTTTGTATTCCGGACCTAATTGCAAGCATTCTTTATAGAAACCAAGCATCCTATTCATCACATACTCTACTCCTCTACGTCTATCCTCATCATTCCTATAATAAGCCACTTGTTTGTGTTCCTTTTCTATGTTTGACAGGAGGCGGTACTGCTCAATCTTATAGGGCATTTGGTAGGAAATCTCATCATTCTCTTCATTGAACCTAACTATCCCTAGAGTCGGATCATAACTCATCTTAGTGGCCTCAACGAATGGTTTTCCGAACACTACTTGACTTAGGCAAGCATCTATCACCGGACGAGTATCCTCTACTATCATAAAATTGATCTCATAGGTGAAATTTCCGACAATCACATGCAATCCCTTCACTCTTCCTACAAAATTACTTATCAAATTCTTATTGGGCATCATCCTATAACCAAGTTGTTTCTTCATTACCCAATTATAATAAGTCCTAGTCATCATGTTTATAGGAGATTTAGGATTGATGCGTGGGGATTGCACCAGGCTTTACCTCTCGAGGGATCTCAAGAAGCTTACAACCCCCACCAGGCAGTGTACCTGATCGATGTAGTATAGTATAATGACAAGTACCGGGGGATTGATCGTTCAGCTAGGAATAGTGTCGCTAGGATTAGAAAACCTAAAGACTAGGTCTAGAGATGAGGGATGATTCTTTTTGTATTTTTATATTTTTATGAAAGCAAGTAAAAATCTTGGGTTTTAAAGAGTTTGGCGGAATTAGTTGCTAGTCAACTAACCCAATACTAAAGATGCAATCGAAATAAAATACTAAAATGAAAATAAAACTAAATTACACTAGAGTTGTGAGCAATATGTGGAAGAATTGTGTTTACTTAGATTTCACTACTCCCTAGATATCTTTTACATGTTAATTACTTGTTATATTTGCGTGGATGACGGATTGTATTCCTTAATACCATTCATGGGGTGGCGTACTTACTTCCCCAATCCTATGAGCGCCTACTTCACTCCTATGTCGAGCCGGCTAAGAAGCTCCTAACATGGGATCACTAGAATTTGCTCATGCATTAAATACAACCAATAAAACCTAGTACACATCGGTTCATGTTTCCTAAGACGTTCAAGCATGTTACACAATGGAGATCTGCCAGTTTTCTTAAGCCTAACATTGAATTCATTCATCCATTACAACCATAAACAAGTAATCAACATATAATTAACAATCAATAATTAACAATCAATAAATACAACCAATAAATACAACACTAGAATTTGCTCATGCATTAAATACAACCAATAAAACCTAGTACACATTGGTTCATGTTTCCTAAGACGTTCAAGCATGTTACACAATGGAGATCTGCCAGTTTTCTTAAGCCTAACATTGAATTCATTCATCCATTACAACCATAAACAAGTAATCAACATATAATTAACATCTAGGTTTCATTACTTCTAAGCAAACACAAGATAGATCTAGCCTAGCATGTTGAAATCAAGACAAGCATAAGATATATTCAAACAACACATAGACATATTGAATGAATTAAGAAAACACTTATCTCAATTTAACATGAAAGGATTCAAGGGGTGAAAACCCTTGAAAATACTGTAAAATACGACCTAGGGTTTACAAAGTTTGGCCCTAGTTTTCTCCACACAAGTTCCTCTCTTTTATGAATGAAAAATAGAAAACTATATATAGATTCTGATAGGTGACGGCGTCAAGAACAAATGTCTGACGCCGTCATCCTGCCGCCAAATAGTTTCTCAGACTGCCTAGATATGGGTCTGACGCCGTCATGTATACTCCTTATGCAGGCCGTCACCATATTAACTCTTGACGCCCTTCTTGTGACGCCTTCAGGTTTTCACTGGGTCGTCACGGATTTTACTCTTGACACCGTCATGATTCTCTTCTTGACGCCGTCTGGTACTGTTCTCAGCATGGAAAATTAAGTCTTTGCCGTTTTTTTCACTTTTATGCTCCAAAAACGTCCGAATTGCTTTCTTTTCCAGAATTCACTCCCAAAGTACCAAAAATCACAAAAGGAATGATTTAGGGCAATATTTGATCAAATAAATTCAATTCCGGGCTTAAATGACCCCCTAAAAGTGGTTCATTTTTCGCCTCATCATATACCCTTACACTTGAGATTTGCTTGTCCTCAAGCAAATGCGCTTTTATTCTAGTCAAAATACAAGTTAGGGGTCATTTAACACTAATATAAAAGTAATTACAACAAATAATCGTTCCACTAAAGACCAAAGACAAGCACGGAGGTCATACACTAGCACCTCACAAATAGTGTTTAGATATTCACATCTCTCGGGTGTAATAAAGTAATATCACAATATGGAAATGGAAAATATCTCGCACTACCTGTCATAGCAAAATAGATTACCACAGGCTTGGGAAAGGATCAAACCTCCACCACATGGCGTAAGCACCTAGGATAAACTATCAAAGAGGTCTTTTAAAGGGTTGTAACGTTAGGTGTAGGGATATGGAATACGCGGTTTTGTTGGATATACGCAGTCTTTACTGGTGGCGAGTTAACAATCTTGGTTAATTACATGTACAATATGGCGTTGCTAAGCCAAGTCTAGACTCGACTTAAGCTAATAAATTAAAAATAACAAAAACATAAAATGAACATAGAATAAAAAGGGATGGTAGTCCGTATGTTTTTTCTCTTTTCTTTTTTCTATTTTTTTTCTTTTCCTTGATTTTTTTGATTTTTTTTTTTTTTTTTTTTTTTTTTTTTTTTTGCATACACTCTTACCCTACCATCCAAAATAATACATCATAGGGAATGAATATTCCCCTTACACTTGAATTTTTACATACTTTACAATAAACAAATCTAATGACTCGAATTAAGAAAATCAAAACACTTGGAGTATTTTTAAGATTAACGCACATACGGGGGTAATATATGATGTTCTTCCCCATTACTCCATAAAACAAGTACTTTACCCATGAGTCCCAATCGTCCCAAAACAATATGTACAAGGATATGACTCGACTTAGCAACCACGTAATCAATTAGATAATTAACTTAGGGTTTAAACAAATAACAATAATGCACTAAAAATGAGTGCATACACGGAAGGCTAAGGCGATTTGGGTGTACATTTAAGTGGGGTGTAACAAATTCTTCCTTTAAGTAAGATGCTTAAAGTTAAAAACGAAAAGATAGGCTCGGAGGGGTGTACTAGGGGTTTCGTGTACTAAAAATGAGTACAACGCTAAGGGTGTGGGAAAAATTAATTGACTTAACTAGCCAAGTAATATGACTTAAATGGTCAAGTAATTATGATACGGGTTTAACACAAGGGTGATCCTAATGCCTCTTATCATGTAGTAAATCCTACTACACGAATGTAGTCTCACTATCGGTCTCGGGATGCATCACTAACGCAAGTTCTAGAATCTAAATGCTACCGGTACACTCATAAGCACTAATAGTAAATGCTTTTCCTATCAAATCTAAAGGCGAACCTCACATATTTGGGTGGAAAATTTTTCTGAATAGTACGGTTTTGTGCTAGTCATACAATCTCCTATCCATGAGACGCTTGCTATGGCTAAAGTTTCACTCCTAAATGTTGTAAAAAAATTTAAATTTGGCGCTAAATTACACTAACAAGTATTTCTCATAGTTTTATTACACATCTACTATCAAACAAACAAACTCAAGCGAAAGTGTATTTGTAAGGTATCATCATTTTACCCTCCCCTTACACTTAGGATGAACATTGTCCCCAATGTTCGAGTAAAGAATGTAAAAGTGAAATAAGTAAAACAAATGAAATCAAATACTCCCCTGATTCGCTCAGTATGGATAATAGGGTGGCCAGGTTAGATCTTTCTCTAAGAAAATGAACAATCAAAGCTTCCCTTCCAGAATAATAATCATCTTCTTGTCATACATAACCTGTTAAACCTGAGAAAACAGACAAGGCAACCTCGCATAAAATCGGCGGCAATCTACATATGTTAATAAATCCTAGAAAACAATGTAACATATAATGCTTGTGGAATGATGTTTGCAGATTTCCTGGAGATTATAAAACTGATAATTCAACAAAAACTTTAAAACTCCGTTAGAAAAACAAAACTGGTAAAATTTCCAGATTTTTACACGTGACGCCGTCAAGAGTAAACTCGTGATGCCGTCAGAAGTGACCTGCAGAAATTCTTATGTTAAGTTTCCGGAAAATTTCTGGAAAAACTTCGTCCTACTTCCTGGAAAATCCTGCAAAAATTCATTATGACTCGATACAAGCATTTGACTCTAACAAATACGAATATACATG
Source organism: Artemisia argyi (assembly GCA_030686995.1). Classification (NCBI taxonomy): domain Eukaryota; kingdom Viridiplantae; phylum Streptophyta; class Magnoliopsida; order Asterales; family Asteraceae; genus Artemisia; species Artemisia argyi. Next base: position 76,389,491 of record CM060698.1, on the reverse strand, counting down.
TTCACTTAATATTGTGGAGAATCATGATCGGTTTTGTTTCTTAAAAACATATTTGGGGTTTCCCCTTACACTTATCTTTTGCAAAAATACCTTTGGGTGAAGTTAAGACTAAGCTAAACAACAAAGTAAAGTATTTTCACTATTTTAGGTTTGAAACATGATCTACCAACAATAAAAATAAAGCATGCATACTGAAGCAAATTACAAACAAACAAAAATAAAAATCACACAAAACATGGGTTGCCTCCCAAGAAGCGCTTTTCTTTATTTACGAGTCTTGTAGCTAGACTCAAGGTCATGGGTTACTACGTGACCTCATCATTGGTTTCACTCTCTAGGTCGTCTTCTATGCCAATTTTGTATTCCGGACCTAATTGCAAGCATTCTTTGTAGAAACCAAGCATCCTATTCATCACATACTCTACTCCTCTACGTCTATCCTCATCATTCCTATAGTAAGCTGCTTGTTTGTGTTCCTTTTCTATATTAGAAAAGAGGCGGTATTGCTCAATTTTGTAGGGCATTTGGTAGGCAATCTCATCATTTTCTTCCTTGAACCTAACTATCCCTAAAGTCGGATCATAACTCATCTTAGTGGTCTCAACAAATGGTTTTCCGAATATTACTTGGCTTAGGCAATCATCTATCACCGGACGAGTATCTTCTACTATCATAAAATCGATCTCATAGGTGAAATTACCTATAATCACATGCAATCCCTTCACTCTCCCTACAAAATTACTTATCAAATTCTTATTAGGCATCATCCTATAACCAAGTTGTTTCTTCATCACCCAATTATAATAAGTCCTAGTCATGATGTTTATAGGAGATCTAGGATCGATATAAGCTTTCCATATATGCATATGCCCGATGTTGCATGGTATGTTGATGTTAAAGGGGTCTCCCATTTTGATAAGGGGTGTGCCAAGGATATATGGTGTCTCGGGGCCATCGAATAAATCCTTATGGTATTCCCGTTCTTCCTTGGTGGGCAACTTATCAATATACTTTTCTATAGTCTCTACTTCCTCTAACTCCTCTCCCTTATTAACCTCAACTTCCCTAATTTCATCCCTAGTCTCGGTTTCTACTTCAACTTCATCTTTGTCACTTTCTTCTATATCCTTATCTTTTGGCTTAATGGTGACAACATTGACAAAGTGGACATGTTTGGATGATGAGGGGTCCTTAATTTGGATTCCGTTATTGGCGCCCCTAGTGTCCTTCCTAGGTGTAGCTATGCGAGCCTCTTGAGATGCCATAAACTTGGACATCAATCCTTCAAGATTGTTGGTACTACCATAGTTGTTAGAAGGATTGTTGTTGAAAGTACGGTTGGAGGGTGGACCATTTGGTTGGTAACGATTAGGCGGATTAGAAGAATTGGATTGATTTTGTTTCCACCTAAGGTTTGGGTGATTTTTCCAAGAGGGGTTGTAGGAATCACCGTAAGGGTTTGGCTCGGGTTTGAAAGTGTACCACTTATCTCCCGCTTCGTCGGTACGCGAGGATGCGTAGTCCGCAAAAGCTATTCCGGGGAGTTCCACACAATCACGAGTGTCATGGGGACCACTACATAATTCGTATGAAGAAGTGATTTTGTTCACTTGGCTTGAAGGCTTAGGAGCTTCGTAAGATTTCATGAGAAACTTGACTTGGTCCTCAAGTTCCATGATCCTACGGTCGGGAGTGCTAGAGTTGTTCGAAGGCAAAGATATTGCCTTGACCGTTTTGTTCAAATCACGAGGATCATTCCAACTTTCATTGTCATAGCAAGCAAGATCTTCTATGAGTTCCCATGATTGTTCCGCACCTAGATCACGTAGCTTAGCACCGGCCGATTGGTCAATGGCTCGCCTTATGGAGAGATCGATATGGTCATAGAAGATTTGGACTTGGAGCCAAAGATCTATGCCATGATGGGGGACTTTTTGGAGTAAGTCCTTGAATCGAGTCCATGCTTCATATAGAGTTTCACCTTGACGTTGTTGGAACATCAAGATATCATTTCTAAGCTTGGTAGTTCTCCCCGGTGGGAAAAATTGAGCAAGGAAACGAGTGGTGAGATCATCCCATGAGGTGATGGATCCCGCGGGTAAACGTTCAAGCCATTGGCAAGCTTGATCACGTAGAGAGAATTGGAATAGGCGTAATCGGGTTGACTCTCTAGTTGTAACATCAAGGTCTATAGAATCTACGATTTTAAGGAAGTCCTTGAGATGTTGGTTTGGATCTTCGGAACGAAGTCCATGGAATGCACATCCGCTTTGCACCAACCGGATAGTGTCGGATCGCAAGCGGGTCACATTTGCTCCTTGGGTGAGCTCAATGGTGTTTCGGTAGCCTTGGTGGCTAGGTCGAGAATACTCTCCTAAGGTTCGGGGCCTAAGAGGTTGGTTATCTAGTGGTGGGTTTTGTTGTGGTGGGATGACGGGTTCAAAGATGTTACCATCGTCCATGATGTCGGATGGTGAAGAGTTACGAACAAAAACACGAAGAAATAAGATAGACTAAACAGAACCTAAAAATAAAAATAAAATCTTACTAGAAAGGAATCTAGCAAGTAGACCTAATAAAAAGAGATTCTAACCTAGACAATAACTATTCCCCGGGCTGCGGCGCCAAAAACTTGGTACTTGGGGATTGCACCAGGCTTTACCTCTCAAGGGATCTCGAGAAGCTTACAACCCCCACCAGGCAGTGTACCTGATCGATGTAGTATAGTATAATGACAAGTACCGGGGGATTGATCGTTCAGCTAGGAATAGTGTCGCTAGGATTAGAAAACCTAAATACTAGGTCTAGAGATGAGGGATGATTCTTTTTGTATTTTTATATTTTTATGAAAGCAAGTAAAAATCTCGGGTTTTAAAGAGTTTGGCGGAATTAGTTGCTAGTCAACTAACCCAATACTAAAGATGCAATCGAAATAAAATACTAAAATGAAAATAAAACTAAATTATACTAGAGTTGTAAGCAATATGTGGGAGAATTGTGTTTACTTAGATTTCACTACTCCCTAGATATCTTTTACATGTTAATTACTTGTTATAGTTGCGTGGATGACGGATTGTATTCCTTAATACCATTAATGGGGTGGCGTACTTACTTCCCCAATCCTATGAGCGCCTACTTCACTCCTATGTCGAGCCGGCTAAGAAGCTCCTAACATGGGATCACTAGAATTCGCTCATGCATTAAATACAATCATAAAAACCTAGTACACATCGGTTCATGTTTCTTAAGACGTTCAAGCAAGTTACACAATGGAGATCTGCCAGTTTTCTTAAGCCTAACATTGAAATCATTCATCCATTACAACTATAAACAAGCAATCAACCTATAATCAACATCTTGGTTTCATTACATCTAAGCAAACACATGAAAGATCTAGCCTAGCATGTTATAATCAAGACAAGCATAAGATATATTCAAACAACACATAGACACATTGAATGAATTGAAAGAAGACTTATCTTAATTGAACATGAAAGGTTTCAAGGGGTGAAAACCCTTGAAAATACTGTTACAAACAACCTAGGGTTTATTAGGTTCGGCCCTAGTATTCTCCACACAAGTTCCTCTCTTATGAATGAAAAATAGAAAAGTATATATAGATTTTGTGAGGTGACGGCGTCAAGAGTAAATTTCTGACGCCGTCATCTCGCCGCCAATAAAGTTCTCGGACTGCCTAGATTTGTGTCTGACGCCGTCATGTGTAATCTTTCTTCAGGCCGTCACCAAAATAACTCTTGACGCCCTACTTCTGACGCCTTCAGGTTTTCTCTGGGTCGTCATGGATTTTACTCTTGACGCCGTCATATTTTCCTTCTTGACGCCGTCAGGTACTGTTCCCAGCATGGAAAATTAAGTCTTTGTCGTTTTCTTCACTTTTATGCTTAAAAAACGTCCAAAATGCTTCTTTTTCCAGAATTCACTCCCAAAGTACCTAAAATCACAAAAGGAACGATTTAGGGCAATATTTGATCAAATAAATTCAATTCCGGGCTTAAATGACCCCCTAAAAATGGTTCATTTTTTGCCTCATCAGTCACACAGTTGGAAGTGTTGAGGGCAGTGTGCAACCACATGAATTGATGGAATACCAAGTTAGTTAAACAGGTTACAGCTATGGAAAAAGATCTGGCAATGACTAAGCAACAACATGTCACAGAGCTTAACCCGATGAAGGCAGAGATTAAAAGGTTACAGGATGAAGTTGAGAGCTTAAAGATGCACAGATCTTCCACTCCACCTCATCATGATGCTGACTCAGTCTATTTTAGTGAAGATTTGAAGAATTCTCCCAAACAGGGGAGGATTAGAACTGAAGCAGAGTTTAACGTGAGGAGACTAAATTTTGAACAGGACTTTGCTGAGTTAGATGATGTTGTTAATATTCAAGAAAAGGAAGATGCAGCTGTGGGTTCTAAAGAAATTTTTGCTGAAGCAGTGGTAACTCATAAAGTCACAGTGGAAAAAGATAAAGATGTAGTGGATGTTGCTGATGCAGAATTTCAAAGAAAAAGATTGGAAAAAAGAAAAGTTCATGTTGTTGATGAATCATCTGAGCCACAATCAAAGAAGATTTCCAAGAAAGAACAAGCTCAGATAGATTATGATGCAGAATTGGCAAAGGAATTGGCAGCATCTGCAATTGAAAAGAAGAAAAAGCAAGAGGAGGATGAGGTTGCAAGTTTCATGGAAGCTAAGAGGTTGGATAAATTGGAAACAGTGATGGAAGAACCACTTTCTATTGTTCAACCAACCATACTACATGAGAAACCTCCAATGTTCACTTATGTGCCTACAGAAGAAGAAATTGAGTTCATGATTGCAAATGATCCAGTGATTAGGAAGAAGGCAGTTGAACTCATTGCTAACACAACTTTAAATGAAGATCAAAGGTCTGCTCAATTGAAGGATTTCATTCAGATGAAGAATCAACAGGCTCTTGATGATATTATTGGCATAGTAATAAAGGGTCAAAAGAAACCAAGACAACCTACAAAGACACAAATTATTGCTGAGATGAAGACCTATTGTTGTCATGTTGGAAATTGGAAGATGGCACAATTTAAAGGAATGACACATGATCAGATTGAAGGTATTTACTACAGTGTTAAAAGACAGGATAGTAATTTCATTCCTATGGATAAAGAACCTGTAGCAACAAAGTCAAAAGGTCTGGAATGAGTCTTGAATCCAAAGATGCTAAGAAATTGAAGACTCAGAAGTCATCTCAAGCAAAAGAAAGTGTTAGCAAATTGACTGAAGAACAAGTTACCAATATGGTGTTTATTGAAACTGATGTGCTTAACATTGAACCTTTACAAACAAGATATCCAGTAGTTGGTTGGGAAATCTACTCTGATGATTTTGGCGTAGCATGGAAGATTATCAGAACTGGTAATGTCACAAGTATTTGCAGAGATTTTGAAGATGTTGTTAGATCTTATGATAGAGAAGATTTGGATACTTTGTGGAGGATTATTCAAGATCAGTTTAAGAAAGATGAACTTGTTGATGTCAAAGCTCAAGAGTTGTGGGTTCACTTTAGAAGATTATATGAACCTGACCCAAGTGACAGGTATTGGAGATTTTAAGCTCACAATATGAATACTCTATGGAGATTTTATGATTCAAGTGTTGTACATCATGTTTCTACTCAAGATGGAGTTGATGTGTTTATGTTAACTGAGAAGGAATATCCATTGAGAGCAGGAATTCTCACTGTTATGATGTCAGTTAAGCTCAGATGTTGGGAAAGAAGTGAAGTCATAGAAGATTTGCTACAGAGAATTTATGATCAAAGTGTGAGGGCTGATAAGGAGTTAAGAAAAAGAAGATAAGTGTTTGGAAGAATTCTCATATCCTCATATCTGCTGACTACTTGAAGAAACTTATTGATTTACATGTTAATCATAAGTTTAGGGGAGGATTGTTGGGAATTATATTAACAGTTACCACGGCTAGTAAGGATATTACAACTGCTGAAGAATGCACTAGCAGTGAAACTCATTACCACTGCTAGTGCATATTATTACCACTGCTGTTAGGATAACTGTTAGGAAACCTGTAAAGATAAATATAGAATAGATCTTGTGTATATCTTATTCTATTATCATTATACGTATCTTGTAGAAGAGGACTCCTTGTGCTATAAAAGGAAGTCCTAGGTTAAGGTTATATATACGTTTTTCTTAGAGCTTCAAGGTTGTAACCCTAGTGATACAAAGATCACTCTTATTATTATTATTATGAATATTGGAGCTAACCGTTTGATACATACATTATTCTCATTCATATACAACTGTTTCATTCACAATCAAACTTCTAAGTATTACTAATTAGATTCCGCATACTTAGTGATATAACTCAAAGTATCATTCTAACGCAAATCAAGGTGTTTAGATCCATCACTGATGATAAATAAAACACACTCAAGAGTGTCCCATTTATGTGAAGGGGAATGGTATGTACATGGTAAAATATACTTCGTACACGAAACTATATTGTACTTTTACTCTTATGCTCAAGCTAGACCTCTTAGACTAGTGCCAACGGCCTCATCGGTGGTGTGTTGGTTGGGTTCTTTGGTTTGGCGATGAGCAAGGGACGAGGTTATAGGCCTATGTGTTTTTTTTGTATGAGTGTTCTATGTGTGTGTTTTGTGGTGTATATTTGTGTAGTGATACAAAAAAAGACACACCACCATTGGCAGACACAAAATAGGACACACCACCATTGGCAGAGGTGTGTTAGTTTGTGCGTCGATTTGAAAAGTGATGATGTGGCACACCTGACACACAAACTGACGCGTCACTATAGACGGAACATGTAAGAGGCTGAGAGGGGTCCTAGCCCCCTAAAAGTTGGAGTTTTAGCTAACTTTAAGCAACATCTTCGTGTTATAAGGAGATAAAAATTGTATATGTTTTAACATTTGATACCTAGTGTAACAACCGTGGATCTGGCAGGTCAGTTTGACTGATAGTCTTTACTTGGTTGACGTTTGTTTGGCGTGTCTTAGGTGTTTGAAGTGATATAGGTGAGTTTTAGCACTAAACCCTTTGCGTAAATGGTTTTTATTGTGATTTGGAAAGTTTGGAATTTGGGGATGTTCATTTTGATCACCTTTGTGGTGTAGAAATGACTTGTGTAGTTTTGGTGTTTTTGTGTTTTTGCCTAACGAGTCTTCGTTCAAGTGTTTGAGCGTTAGCGGGTTACAAGGAGTTTGTTGTTATGAGTTATGTTTCAAAAGAGTGTGGAATTCTATTTTTGGAAACTTTGTTTTGAAAATGATAATTTTTCCGGTTGTCGTAAAAGTTAAGGTTTATCGCGAAAGACGTTAGGTTTTGTTTTGAGAGTTTATAAAATATGAAAAGTATGAGGTTTTGAGTGTAATAAATTAATTTAATAAAAAAATAAAAACATATATGTATGTTTTACAAAAATCGGCTAGAAGGGATAAGGGGAAAAAGGAAACCAAATTTGAGTCCAATTACAACACTTAATGATAAGGATTATCCATAAATAATATATAAACAAACCCAAACACCCCACAAACGTTTTTTCCTACATATTGGTCGATCCTAAGGAGAGGAGAAAGAGGGAAAAATTAGGGTTTTGCTTTTTAAGCCAAAAATCAAGTCTAAGGTATAATTTTGATACTAGTTTTCATTTGATTAATTAATTATTGATCTAATTCATGTAATATAAATTATGATGGATTTAGGGTTTATAAAATTCTGGAAAATAATGATGTTAAACATGGTAGGATCATTAGATGTTAATGGTATGATAATTAGTGAAGTTGGTTTGGTGATAAAACGTGTTAAACATTGAGTTAATTTGAGACAGCTTTGAAGGGCTGTAAAGATACGACGAGATAAAATAGTAGGAGATGAGTTAGATCACAAATTTTTAGTCTAAATTGAATTTTAATGAAAGAGCTTTCCAAAATGTCCAACCACGATTGATTTCAAGGTCGGGAAGTTAGTCTTTTGATTTTTCTTTGATAAGGTGTCAAAGCTGTTAAACCGGGACAGAATTTGGGTAAAAGTTTGATAGTGAATTGTGGTTGTAAAAGTGGTATTTAGACTAGCCCTTCTAGAATAGTTAAGTCTTAGGTTATCTTAGACTACCACGAAAAGGATTCGCAATAAAAACTTGTAGAAGTATTTTATTCTAATTAAAACTTTTTGGTGTGCGTTCAGATCCGAATTTGGATAGTTGACAAGTTTGATTTTCTTTTGAGTACTTGTGTGTGTTATTGGTCCATGGTCTTCTGGGATTACCTTGTATGCTTATGAGGGATCATGGTAAATTTTTAGTGTGAGCTTTTGAGCTTTAATTGTTGTGATTTCATGTAGGCGAGTGTACACTAAAATTCTGCGTTTTCTGATTTTAAAAGTGCAAGGGAATTAGTGAGTGTTAGGTTATGGTAATGGTTAGTATGGTGTCTAGGAGATCCATGGCGGGTCATATGAGCCTTAGACACCCATCATATGTGTATTACATGGGCTGTAGCTTTTGGCTTGACCATGTGTAATGTGGATTTTTTTTTTTTTTTTTTTTTTTTTTTTGTGTTATAGATTGTGATTTGTTTTGTGGAAGCTGCAAGGTTTGAGGTGAGTTCATAGTCCCACTTTTTACCTTGTTTTAAACTTGGGATGGGAATGATGCTTGTCTTAAATGGTTTGAATTACTGTGATTATGTGAGTGTGTCAAAGAGCTTGGACTTAGAATGTTATCGTATGTATGCTATATGCGAATGATAATGTTATGTTGTGTGATGCTGTGTGGTCCAATTGGGAGGGTGCTTACCTTGTTGCTCGTGTATACGACCTAATTGGAGAGTAGTACTCCTACTCACTTTTATTATGTGTGGTCAGATCGGAGGGTATTAATTACCCATTATTTGGAGCGGGGGTCACGTTCCAGCCAGGATGTTGTGGATTTGGATCGGTGGGCATGTTCTGCCCGATGGTTGCCTTTTGTGTGATGGTTGGCTTATGAACATATGTAGCTTGTATGATAACTGTAATTATTTGTCCAGCTATATTTTATAATCACAATGATTTTGGTTGCCTAGCGTGTATGAGTCTTAAACCTATGAATCTCACCAACGTAATGTTGACATTTTAAGCATCATTTTCAGGTGAGCTTTCTAAGGATAAGATAGAAGGATGTGATTAGACAAGACCCTAGTTGCATTGGAAGTAGTTTATCATCTATGCTGGGATTTTTGATTGTTTTGGTTATTTTATTTTGGGGTATTGTTACAACACTTCGTGTCTGTACTTCCTCTATTCTATGCATGTAGTTATTCTCTATATAGACACCATGTGTTGTGCTGATATCCATGAAGTTACACACTCGCGTTTTCCCCTTGGCGAGGTGTGACAGATTGGTATCCGAGCCTTGGTTATAGAGAAGTAGGTGGGTGAACCTAGACTATAACCTAGGAGTCCTTCATATAGTTGCATTTAGGATCTATGTGTAAGTATAGTATTTTATATGTCTATTTTCCTATATTTATGAGATGTTTTATTGAGTTTCGGACGTCTTTTCTATTCCCTATACGTAGTATTGTATATATCGAATTTATTATATCGTCTTCCGTGCATAAGATGCATCGTTGGACTACCATTGTCGCTATCGGATGCGTGAGAGGTAGTAAGATGAAGCGGACTAACCGCATAATCCGAGTTTCCTGTAGCATGTATCCATGTTCAGACAAGGAGAGGACGTTTATGGGAAACGTTGGTGGAGAAGAAGTGGAGAGGTTTGGAACCACGGTGACTTCTGGAGATGGAGCCATTACCAAATACCCTTGGTAGTGTCCTCACTACACATAGGAAGGAGAGGTGGTTTAGAAAGAAATAGAGATGGTTTTGCATGTTGTCGACTACCTCAACATGTAGGAAACAGGAATGGGTGGTTGAGTAAAGAAGAAGTGGATTTAGGATGGAATGGTGTGGATTCGAATCTAGAGTCCACAGCGAATAGTAAGTTGAATTGATCTGAGTGGGGAAATAAGTGCGAGAGTGGAGTTTGAGCCATTATGCGACATCTTTTGTTTTGTGTTATGTTTTGGAATTCGTATATTGTCTTTTGCCGTCTGGAGCCATGTTGGAGCGTGATTACTCTTGGATATTGGATCGACCTTATCCAAGTGATTTTGATTATAGAGTTTACGTGATCGATGGAATTGTTCCATGCGAGATGATTGTTTGCGACATCTTTTGTTTTTGTTTGTGTGATTGTTTGCATGATGTGTTGTCATAGGAGGGAGTACACTTGTGAAAGGGGGCATAGATAATTATAGTGGTCAACATAATTATACATGCGTCACAACACAAGTGGACTTGCAAGTATGATGGCATGGATTGCATGGTGTATTAGGTGCTATGTGGTATATGTGCATTATCATTGAGAAGTGTGGTTTTGGAAGTAAGTATGCGTGTGGAATAGGCTTATAACTATGGTCGCGAACATAATTATAAGGGTATCACACATGTGGACTTGTGACCATTATTGCATTGATTGATGTTTGTTGTTATATGTTGTGGTAGATGGTATGTGATATCATGTTGGTGATGGCTGTATGGTTAGAGAAGTATTCTCTTAACCGTTTGGGCAGTCGTTATACGTTGGGGTATGTAGGTGGTAAGAATCCATCCTACCTATCATATGTTGATACCTCAATTATCGGTGGGTACTTATGTTGTGGTATTTAAGTTGATTTGTTTGCTAGACGCTCCGTTTGTATACCTAATTCTTTGGTTGGCATTTCTATTTGTACCATTGATGAGGCGAAAAATGATCCGTTTTTAGGGGGTCATTTAAGCCGGAATTCGAATTTATTTGATCAAATATTGCCCTAAATCGTTCCTTTTGTGATTTTAGGTACTTTGGGAGTGAATTCTGGAAAAGGAAGCATTTTGGACGTTTTTGGAGCATAAAAGTGAAGAAAACGGCAAAATCTTGATTTTCCTTGCTGGGAACAGTACCTGACGGCGTCAAGAGGAATTTGATGACGGCGTCAAGAGCAAAAGAGGTGACGGCCCAGAGAAAACGTGACGGCCCAGAGAAAACGTGACGGCATCAGAAGTTGGCCGTCAAGAGTAAATGTGGTGACGGCCCAGAACAAGATTACACATGACGGCGTCAGATCTGGATCTAGGCAATCCGAGAATATTTTTGACGGCGGGTTGACGGCGTCAGAAGTTTATTCTTGACGCCGTCACCTTAGTAAATCTATATATAGTCTTTGTAATTTTCATTCTAAAGGGAGGAGAATTTTAGTGTCGAACTTAATAAACCCTAACACGACTTTTACAGTATTTTCAAGGGTTTTCACCCCTTGAAACCCTTCATGTTCAATTGAGATAAGTATCCTTTCAATTCATTCAATATGTCTATGTGTTGTTTGAATATATCTTACACTTGTCTTGATTTTAACATGCTAGGCTAGATCTCTTGTGTGTTTGCTTAGATGTAATGAAACCTAGATGTTGATTATAGGTTGATTGCTTGTTTATAGTTGTAATGGATGAATGATTTCAATGTTAGGCTTAAGAAAACTGGCTGATCTCCATTGTGTAACTTGCTTGAACATCTTAAGAAACATGAACCGATGTGTACTACGTTTTTATGGTTATATTTAATGCATGAGCGAATTCTAGTGATCCCATGTTAGGAGCTTCTTGCAGGCTCGACATAAGAGTGAAGTAGGAGCTTATAGAATTGGGGAAGTAAGTACGCCACCCCATGATTGGTATTAAGGAATATAACCCGTCATCCACGCAACTGTAACAAACAATTAATCTGTAAAAGATATCTAGGGAGTAGTGAAATCTAAGTAAACACAATTCTCCCATCTATTGTTCACACCACATTAGTAATTAGTTTAATTTACATTTCTGTTATTTTATTTTGATTGCATCTTAGTTATTGGGTTAGTTGACTAGCAACTAATTCCGCCCACTCTTCCAAAACCCGAGATTTTACTTGCTTTCATAAAACTATAAAAATACAAAAAGAATCATCCCTCTCCTCTAGACCTAGTTTTTAGGTTTTCTAATCCTAGCGACACTATTCCTGAGTTGAATGATCAATCCTCCGGTACTTGTCACTATACTATACTACAACGATCAGGTACACTGCCTGGTGGGGGTTGTAAGCTTCTCGAGATCCCTCGAGAGGTAAATCCTGGTGCAATTCCCACGCATCAACCATGATGGTACAGATGCCATATTCTTTCTATTTGACGTCGTGATAGGTGTTGGGTAATCGAATTTGTTTTTGTTGGATACTGGTTCGTTTCTTTGGTTATTCCATACATTCATTCCTCAGATGAATGTTATACTATTCTTCAAGTATTGTTGGTTTATGACGAGTTGGGGTGGATATTTAATCCCTCATTTACACACACCAATTGAAGTTCGTGACATGTTTTGTGACCTGTTAGTATCGGTGTTTTTCTATGATTTTGGTTTGATCGTTGTACGAATGAGTCTGTAAGTTTATCGTTTGGTTTGCAATGTATTTGCGTGAGTGTTCTCTGGTATGAGATTCGTTTGGTGATTATTTTGATTATGTGATTCTTCTGTGTTTTTCGCATCCAATAAAAGGGTTGTGTTAAAGTCCTTATGGTATTTTAAAATTCGTTTTGGGTATTTCAAGGTCATTTGTTAGAAACTATTATTTTTATGGTGAAAAGGAAGTGTGGAAAAAAAATGGTTATGTTGATGTCTTACATAAAATGGTTTATATGTATTTTTTTTTTTTTTTTTTAAAAAAAAAAAAAAAAAAAAAAAAAAGTATAAGTTTAAGATATGTCTTGTGGAAAAAAAAAAGAAAAAAAAAACGGTTCATTTGTTTTTGGGAAGGTCGAGTACGGGAATAAGAACTGTCTATGGTTCTCATTTACCAAACTTGTTATGTATTTGGTTCATCGAGTGTTTTTTTCGTTGAGGTACGCTTGTGGATGTTTTATGGGTATGTGTATTTTATATTTTCTTTGTATGGGCTTTCATGAACATTTTATCCGTGTCTACTTTTATTGGGGAAAAATTTCTCATTGTGTTTTTCTAGCTTTGATTTTGATGTTCGTTACTTCGCTAGTCGGTAATTCGTACCCCTTTTGAGTTCGTTGATATACGTTTTAGTTCGACCGGTTTCATGGTTCGCGTCGTTTACTTAGGATAGATTGTCGTTTTGATTATCAATTTGTTCGTTGAAGAAGAAGAGGGTGTTTTCCAAGTTGTTCAAGTGAGAGGTGTAGCTTTAAGATGTACGTTCTTCAGGAAGGTGGTCAACGTTAGCGAGTGTTCGTGGACATTAGTAAGATAAAAGTGGTGAAGAGTGGAAAGTACCTAAGACACCATCTGAGAGATGATTGTCCTCAGGATTGGCAGGTATTATTGACGATTCATTTCTGTCTTTCTATAGATTGTGTAAGCATCGCGGAGGTGGAAGATCCATAAGAGGAACTGTGTGATACATCATTTAAAGTTGGGAAGTAGAACTTGGAGATGATATTTGTATGGAGCAGAAAGTGTTATCTACACAGATCATAAGAATCTTTAGCATATATTTGACAAGAGGCTAATATATGTAGAAGAGAAGTTGGGTGTGGAATTTCTCAGTGACTACGATTGTCTGATTCGCCACCATCAAGGAAGGGTGGACATCGTGGTAAGAGCGCTGAGCGGGAGTAAACGAGTAAAACTTGGATGTTTGTGAGTAATGAATATGATAATTCAGCTCGGAGTTAAGAGGATGATACTAACAGCCTAGAGAGAGAAGTTCAAAGATAAGAACATGTAAGAAGAATGATTACTCGGTTTAGACCAGTAAATGGAAAGGAACGAAGATGGGGGAATGTACTTTGCGGACCAGCTATTGGTTTCATTAAGAGGAAGCGTAAGGACATCAATCATGCAAGGTATTTGATACATCCGAGAATGGATAAGACGTATTATTACCTTAGCAAGAGATGTATGGAGGAGTAGGCGAGACTTTTTTCGCTCGGTGAGTTGGTAAAGAGCCATGGGGTGTCGCGTTGATCATCAAGAAACATGATGAAATACTTACTTCGCGATAGTGGTAAACGTGTTATAGAGTCTTGAGTACGCGTATGTAGATGAGTACGACTTATCATTCTCTAATGAGTGAACTAAGTGAGCGTACAAATCAGGCTTTGGATGGTGAGCTGAGAGCATGGGTGTGTTTGATTTTGGAGGAAGCCGAGGTATACATTTACCCTTAGCTGAGTTCTCCTATATCAACAATTATCATTCTAGTATGGAGTATGGGTCGTGTGAAAAGTTGTATGGAAGGTAATGTATGTCACCTGTTCTGTGGGCAAAGGTTGGAACAAGCCAACCAGTTGATCCTGAACTGGAACGAGAGACTACGAATAAGGTTTTCTGACTAAGGAAACGACTTAAGGCAGCAAGAGATCGCCAAAAGAGTTATGCGGATTATTGCTATAAGCCCTTAGAGTTTGGTGTTGGTGATATTGTGAGGTTAAGAGTATCTCCTTAGAGGGGTGTTGTGCGTTTCGGTAAGAAAGGCAAGCTAGCACCGAGATACGTAGGACCATTTGGGATTTACGGAAAGGATTGGATTTGAGACATATCGGTTGAATTTGCCTGAGGAGTTAAGTAGAGTGCATGATACGTTTCATGTATTTAATTTGAAAAGTGTTTGACGGATACTAGTCTGCATGTGCCATTAGATAAGATTAAGGTTGACAAGACTCTTCGTTTTGTCGAGAAACCTGTTGAGATTATGGATCGAGATGTTAAGGGGTTGAAGTGTGGTGAGATAACGTTGGTAAAGGTATGGTGGGATTCTAAGCATGGTCCTGAGTTTACATGGGAACGTGAGGGTCAGATGTAACTAATATTTGTTTTGTGTGTATCCATTATATGTGGTGTTTCCTGCGGTTACCATTTGGATTTTCATTTGGTTCGAGGGTATTGTACCAACCTGTGAGAAGTCGTTTGGATTGTTGGTGTTATTGATCGGGGAGTGCATCTATTTGCGTGTATTGTTGGAGTGACGGAATGTTTTCTATTGTGTGAATTCGGGTATTTAGTCGGTTCACATTTTTTTGATTCTTTCTCTGTGATTTTATGGTGTGGTATTATTCCGCTTAAATATCCATAAATTTGATTTTCCTGTTGTGAGTGGTGACTCGTGTAGTTGAAATCTCGGGACGCGATTTCCCTAAGTGGGGGATGATGTAACAACCGTGGTTTTGGCAGGTCAGTTTGACTGATAGTCTTTACTTGGTTGACGTTTGTTTGGTGTGTCTTAGGTGTTTGAAATGATATAGGTGAGTTTTAGCACTAAACCCTTTGTGTAAATGGTTCTTATTGTGATTTGGAAAGTTTGGAATTTGGGGAAGTTTATTTTGATCACCTTTGTGGTGTAGAAGTGACTTGTGTAGTTTTGGTGTTTTTGTGTTTTTGCGTAACGAGTCTTCGTTCAAGTGTTTGAGCGTTAGCGGGTCACGAGGAGTTTGTTGTTATGAGTTATGTTTCAAAAGAGTGTGGAATTCTATTTTTGGAAACTTTGTTTTGAAAATAATAATTTTTCCGGTTGTCGTAAAAGTTAAGGTTTATCGCGAAAGACGTTAAGTTTTGTTTTGGGAGTTTATAAAATATGAAAAGTATAATGTTTTGAGTGTAATAAATTAATTTAATAAAAAAATAAAAAAATATATGTATGTGTTATAAAAATCGGCTAGAAGGGATAAGGGGGAAAAAGAAAACCAAATTTGAGCCCAATTACAACACCTAATGATAAGGATTATCCATAAATAATATATAAACAAACTCAAACACCCCACAAACGTTTTTTCCTGCATATTGGTCGATCCCAAGGAGAGGAGAAAGAGGAAAAACTTAGGGTTTTGCTTTTAAGCCAAAAATCAAGTTTAAGGTATATTTTTTATACTAGTTTTCATTTGATTAATTAATTATTGATCTAATTTATGTAATATAAATTATGATAGATTTAGGGTTTGTAAAATTCTGGAAAATAATGATGTTAAACATGGTAGGATCATTAGATGTTAATGGTATGATAATTAGTGAAGTTGGTTTGGTGATAAAACGTGTTAAACATTGAGTTAATTTGAGACAGCTTTGAAGGGCTGTAAAGATACGACGAGATAAAATATTAGGAGATGAGTGACGAGATAAAATATTAGGAGATGAGTTAGATCACAAATTTTTAGTCTAAATTGAATTTTAATGAAAGAGCTTTCCAAAAAGTCCAACCACGATTGATTTCAAGGTAGGGAAGTTAGTCTTTTGATTTTTCTTTGATAAGGTGTCAAAGCTGTTAAACCGGGACATAATTTGGGTAAAAGTTTGATAGCAAATTGTGGTTGTAAAAGTGGTATTTAGACTAGCCCTTCTGGAATAGTTAAGTCTTAGGTTATCTTCGACTACCACGAAAAGGATTCGCGATAAAAACTTGTAGAAGTATTTTATTCTAATTAAAACTTTTTAGTGTGCGTTCAGATCTGAATTTGGATAGTTGACAAGTTTGATTTTCTTTTGAGTACTTGTGTGTGTTATTGGTCCATGGTCTTCTGGTATTAGCTTGTATGCTTATGAGGGATCATGGTAAATTTTTAGTGTGAGTTGTTGAGCTTTAATTGTTGTGATTTCATGTGGGCGAGTGTACCCTAAAATTCTGCGTTTTCTGATTTTAAAAGTGCAAGGGATTTAGTGAGTGTTAGGTTATGGTAATGGTTAGTATGGTGTCTAGGAGATCCATGGCGGGTCATATGAGTCTTAGACATCCATCTATGTGTATTACATGGGTTGTAGCTTTTGGCTTGACCATGTGTAATGTGGATTTTTTTTTGTGTGTTATAGATTGTGATTTGTTTTGTAGAAGCTGCAAGGTTTGAGGTGAGTTCATAGTCCCACTTTTTACCTTGTTTTAAACTTGGGATGGGAATGATGCTTGTCTTAAATGGTTTGAATTACTGTGATTATGTGTGTGTGTCAAAGAGCTTGGACTTATAATGTTATCGTATGTATGCTATATGCGAATGATAATGTTATGTTGTGTGATGTTGTGTGGTCCAATTGGGAGGGTGCTTACCCTGTTGCTCGTGTATACGACCTAATTGGAGAGTAGTACCCCTACTCACTTTTATTCTGTGTGGTCCGATCGGAGGTTATTAATTACCCATTATTTGGAGAGGGGGTCACTTTCTGGCCCGGATGTTGTGGATTTGGATCGGTGGGCACGTTCCGCCCGATGGTTGCCTTTTTGTGTGATGGTTGGTTTATGAACATATGTAGCTTGTATGATAACTGTAATTATTTATCCAGCTATATTTTATAATCACAGTGATTTTGGTTGCCTAGCGTGTATGTGTCTTAAACCTATGAATCTCACCAACGTAATGTTGACATTTTAAACATCATTTTCAGGTGAGCTTTCTAAGGATAAGATAGAAGGATGTGATTAGACAAGACCCTAGTTGCATTGGAAGTGGATTATCATATATGCTAGGATTTTTGGATTGTTTGGATTTTGTTTTGGTTATTTTGTTTTGGGGTATTGTTACGACACTTCATGTCTGTACTTGCTCTATTTTATGCATGTAGTTATTCTCTATATAGACACCATGTGTTGTGATGATATCCATGAAGTTACACACTCGCGTTTTCGCCTTGGCGAGGTGTGACACCTAGATAGTTATAAGCAAAATCTTATTGAAAAAGTCAGTGTTAAAGTACCTATCATATAACATTCTCTCAAATTTTAAGCGGACAAGCTCGAAAATCAAATATGCTTTTATTGTTTCTTAATCCAGGTTTAGATTATTTATTTCGTTGGTTGATAATTTTTATATTTTTGTTTATATTTGAGAAAATTCCAAAATACATCCCTTTGGTTAGGCCTTTGCTCGCTTTACATCCTCGTGTTTTTTTGGCACAAAATCATCCCTCCGTTAGTAAAGTTGGCACAGAACCATCACTCCGTTAGTAATATCAGTCAATGAGGACTAACAATGTAAATTATTTTCCGTTATCTCCTAACAAGAGTTAAAATATTTGCATCGTTAGTCCTCATTGAGTTAAAATATTTGCATCGTTAGTCCTCATTGACTACATAGTTAAAATATTTGCATCGTTAGTCCTCATTGAGTTAATATTTGCATCGTTAGTTCTCATTGACTATAGAGTTAAAATATTTGCATCGTTAGTCCTCATTGAGTTAAAATATTTGCATTGTTAGTCCTCATTGACTATTCTTATGTTTTTATCTTTTTTCGTCCGTTTTTCTTACGTCTTCGTTCGTTTTTGTCCGTTTTTAGCATGTTTTTATCAGTTTTTATAGGTTTTCATCCATTTTTCTCATGTTTTTATCTGTTTCTTCTGTTTTTTCTCATGTTTTCATACGTTTTTATCCGTGTTCATACACTTTTATTCATTTTCGTCTATTATTCTATGTTTTCATCCATTTTTCTTATGTTTTTATCTGTTTTGATCCATTTTTATACATATAATATGTATGAAAACGGATAAAAATATATGAAAATGGATAAAAACGTATCAAAACTTGACATTTGATAAAAATGTTTCTGTATCGATTTTAAATCACGATTTTGACCCCTTTCTAATCCGAATCATCAAAAGTGTAAAACACGAAAGTTGTCCGGAATGATGTTTTATATTCAAACTCCCGCGATTTTAACCTGAAATTGCAAAACAATAGCTGTTTACTACCAAAACTTAAGCGGTTTTCAACCAAATTCATAACATAAGAATAGGGTTGAGCATCAAAGGTCCAAAACTGAACCGGACCGACAAAACCGACCGAACCGACAAAAACTGAGCTGGCCCGACAGGTCGTCATTTCGGTTTCGGTTTCATGTTTTACATGTTTTCAGTTTCGGGTCGTTTCGGTTCGGTTTGGCCCAAAATCGACAAAAACATACCTAAATACACCTAAACCGAACCGAACCGACGGCCCGACACAAAATCGAACCGACCCGATAGCCCATCAATTCGGTTTCGGTTTAGGTTTTTCAAGAATTTCGGTTTTTGGTTTTATCAATTCGGGTCGGTTTTAGACCGATGCTCAGTCGTACATAAGAATAGTAAATGAGGACTAACGATGCAAATATTTTAATTCAATGAGGACTAACGATGCAAATATTTTAACTATATAGTCAATGAAGACTAACGATGCAAATATTTTAACTCTTGTTAGGAGATAACGGAAAATAATTTGCAACGTTAGTCCTCATTGACTGATATTACTAACGAAAGGATGGTTTTGTGCCAACTTTACTAGCGGAGGGATGATTTTTTGGGAAAAAAACACGAGGATGTAAAGCGAGCAAAGGCCAAACTACAGGGATGTATTTTGGACTTTTCTCTTTATATTTGCTTATTAAGTTTGAAATTTTAAAGTACGAATTGTGTCTCTCAAACTCTTTTGTGGCTGCTTGGTAATCAATTTTAAAAGAAGTCAGCAAGAATATTTTTTTCATAAACTGATTATGAATTTTTGATTGATTGGTATATAGACCTTAAAATTTTCCGAGCTAATTTGTAACTCTTTTCAATCTAAGCGTTTAATTGTTGTCTTTCTTTTGTATGTACCTATGCTATATGTCATATAGAGTTGCATTTTACGCTAGAATAATTTCGGCCCCCCAAAACAAAATGCTCGAGTTCCGTTGATGCGCGTCACGGTTGGGAGTGGTTATACTCATTTTAGAGTTAATTCTCAAAAGAGGCCAAAAAGCTAAGCCTTTCCCAAAACGGTCATGTGCGAATGTTCGAACGTGCGATTCCACTAACTTTTTGACATGTGTCTATTTTTTTAATAATAAAGTACAGTGGTAGATGAGTGTTTTCCCATATATTCTTTTTTTTGTCTTATTACAAGAGTATTAAAAAGAACAAAATACACTCTTTTTAATGTGCGACATGGTCTTGTGCAAATGTGCGATATGGTCATTTGCGAATGTGTGACTCTTATTTTTTTAACCTATCATATATTCCGGCGCCAAGCATATATTCCGGCAAAAAAATTATCACGGTTACATGTGAAAATCATTTGTACTGATTTACAAAAGCTTTTTTTCCCATCCAATGTCCTAACTTATTCAATCACATGTAACTTTTTTTTTCTCAAAAATAGTTAACACAGTGGATCATATTTGTCACAAGCAAAAACAATCACCCACTGATATTCGTACAACCAAAAACAATTACCCACTTAATATTCATATAAGGAAAAACACCCAAACTTGATATTCGTACACCAAATTTCATCAATCTCGAGAATTTCACAAGCCCAAAACTACAAATTGGATCTTTATAACTTCAAGCTTTCAACAATTACCCATTTAACAATCTTACCCGAAACCTTCGATTGTGTTGGATTTTATTTGAACCAATGGCAACAAGATCCGTGGTGGGTAGATCTGAAACCAAAACAGGGGTGGTGATGGTGTCGGATCTGGGTTGGTGATGGTGGTGGTGGCAAGATCCGTTTATGGTGGTGGCAAATACTTGTAGATCTAAAAAAATAAACTTGTAGATCTAAATAAAAACTTGTAGATCTAAGGGAAAAAAACTTCATGTGGTGGTAAATATGGTGGCCGGAATTTTTTAGAGAGAGAGGGAGTGAGTTAGGTGAGATGTGGTAATTGGGAAAGAAATAGAGATAAATATAAGGATATATTAGTAATTTAAGTTAAAAAGTTAAAATTCAATCATTAATATACCACCTACTGAGCGTACTTTAATAATAAAAAAGTGGACACGTGTCGCACATCTAGTGGAGTCGTACGTTCGCACATTCGCACATGAATTTTTTGAGAAATCATGTTATTTTTTGCCTCTATTGTGAAAATGCTTAAGTTTTTGGCCTCTTTTGGGAATTAACTCCTCATTTTATGCCTTACTTCTTAAAAGTCAAAACTTTGATACTATCCACTGAGGTGGCAATTTGTATCAAAAATTTTAAAGAAAAAAAGGCTAATTTGAGCTAGTTTTGAAAAAAAAAAAAATGGGTACGTTTTGCCCTCTCTTTTTTTAAATGGGCATATGGTCCATTTAAAAGTTAAAATGGAATTAACGGGTACATATTTTCTCACAATCAGAAAACACTACAATTATTTTTAAAGTAAAACTTATAGATATAATATATTTATTTTTTTAAATATAAATGAGGTATTACATTTGAGTAATTTATTTCGTGGTTTTAAGTTTTTTCTAAAGCGATTCGTATAAAATGAGCCCACTTGGCCCGTGCCCGCCCAGCCCGCCCGTTTTGCCACCCCACAAATCCTCGCAACGAAGATTATGATACTAAAATAAATCGCCAATTCGAAATGAGAGTTTAAATTCATGACCACTGTCCTCTTCTCATAACTCCTCTTAATTATACTAATATGAGAAATTGTTAACACGATAGAGGAAGTATAGCGAGTTAGCGACTGATCTCATTTCACCAGAATCTAATCATCAATGAACATATATAATCGTCAATTATTAGATATGGTGTGCCGTTGGGTAAAGAGTTTATCACAATGATTCATGAAAGAAGATTCATGGAGGCAATGTAAACAAATAAGATGAAGATGAATGTTGAAAGTGTTTTCTGTGTTTATTGGTTACCAACGATTACAAGGGTGTGGCTATTTATGCCAAAAATACAAGACATATTTAAGGGAAATATTAAAGGTATACAAATTAATTTAATATACAGCTAATCATGGTGATGAGATCAAATCAATCATCACAAAGTGATGAGACCAAATCGGATGACATAAATGTGCTTCTAACACTCCCCCTCAGTTGGAGCGGGAGGACACCGGACGCTCAGGCTGGAGCAAAATTCTTCAAACAGAGCAGAGGGTAATCCTTTCGTGAAGATGCCCGCATACTGATAGCGAGAAGGAACATGAAGAATGATGAGTTCATAAAAACTCATCATTTCTGTCAAATCTGAACACCAAAAATATGTAAAAATACTCAGAAACACCACAAAATATTACAAATATCCTTAGAAGGTGTTTTTATATGTTTCAGACATAAAAGAACTGAAAACAGAGAAAAAGGGCAAAGTTTACCAAATTGTCAAAATCAGTCCCTGAACTTTCAAGAAATGTCAGAAATGGTCCCTGGATGATTTATTTTAAAGAAAAGTCAATAACAGTCCTCAGGAATCATGAAATAACAATTTCTACCCTTGGAAGTTCAAAATATAAAAATTGGCAAAATAAGTCCCTGCAGTTTCAATATTGACAGAAAATACCCCCAGAGTCTAAAAATGGAATTTTATCATCAAAGGGTCCTTGGTAATTCACAAGTTGCCAAGTTTGACCCCTAGATGATAAATTCAAAGAATTTACAAAAAGGTCCCTATACTTTGAAAAATTGGCAAAATTGGTCCCCGGTTATTTTAATTTGGAAAAATATTAAAAAGATCCTTAAAATATTTAAACATGGCAAGAAAGACCCTTTTTAATATACTTTGGAAAAATTACAAATTTGGTCCTTGGAAATTCAAAATTTGCAAAATAAGCCCTTGGGCTTATTAACCTTACAACCAAACGGATCCAAGACTAAGTCCATATTCCAAATCCAAATAAAAAAACACAAAGCCTGGTCCAAATCCTTTACCCAGGCCCAAAATACCCTTAAGCCCATTCCCCCTATTAATAAAAATGGCCATTGACCGTTTGACCCCATCTTCAACCTCCCTCACCTCATCACCTGCTGCATTACCATCCACTATACAACCCCCCACCACTTGCAATTACTTTCCACCTCAATACATACGTGTCATCCTCTCTAAGCAAACCCCAATCCTTAGTTTTGCTCCAGGAATGGACACGTACTACACCCACCATCCCTGCATCACCTCAACATGCCATACTAACCCACCATCACCCATTACACTTCATTTGGTCCCCTTAACCCTCCATTGTCACATCAGAAGCATTAAATGCTTGGAAAACGGCTACAAGCAACCTTGGTGGTTTTTGGCTCCAAAATAGCTTTTGAACACCTGTACTTCAATTAGAAACGTGTCAAGAGTGCAATGTGGTGGGATTTACCTGAGACGACACCTGGATCAAATGAGGCTATAAAAGGAGGAAGAAGATGAAGGAATAGTTAGTTAGTTTTGTACTTAGTTTTCAATTCAAATCGTATTAGTGTAATTTAGTCTCTCAGTTTTAAATTTAAGCTTTTAAGCATTTCATTAATGTTGTAATGTTGTAAGAAATCTGTATTCAAGTTTTAATCAAAGTTAAAGTTCAAATTCAATTTATGCATCTTTGTTTCAATTTCAAAAATCTCATCAAGCTTTCTAGTTGTTATTTACTGTTGTTTTCAATCAGTAATCTCATATAAGCTTATGATATAGTTTATTAAAGTTATTAGAAGCATTAAGTATCAGTATAACTTGAAAAAGAAAAAAATAAGAAAAATTAAGAAAAATAGTTTTTAAATAAAAATTTGTAGGTTTGAATGCATCAAGAAGGAGCAGGGTAAATTGTGGATTGCCCTTGGTAATAGAGGCTTATTGGAAGCTTTAGGAAGTGTTCATGGTACTTGGTTCTTGGTATAAGCAGGATTGCATATGGTAAACCTTCAAACTCATTTTTAACTTCTTACTGTAGCAAAGCTTATTATCTATTTATCTTTGTTTCTTTAGGCCTATTTGGTACTTGTTAGTCATAATTTAACTTAAAATAGTGAGCTTGTTCTTTAAAATTTATAGTTACTAAAAAAATCTTATATTCATAGTTAATTAGCATAAATTTTGATTCTTGTGTTTCTTGTTGTTATTATTGTTGTTTCTGTGTTCTAATACACTTAAGTGATCATAATAGAACCTCTGGAATTGATTTCATGGTTTGAATGTGTTATTTGCATAAGAAATCTTACAATCAGTCACTTATAGGGGTGTTTGAATTAATCATTTGTCCTGTGTTTGAGATTGTGGTAGTTGTGGTAACCTGTGTAGGTATGACACATTAGTGATAGATAGAACATCTTAGTCATAAAAATCATACCTTGTTAACATAAAAGTCAAAATCATAGCTTAATTTCCTCCACAGTTAACTGTGAAGGAATTGAGAACCATTGGATCTTCACTTAAGCTTATAAGTTGTAACTTAAGCCTAAATTAGTTTAATCTAAGTTCATTATATCTTATTTAATCAGTAAATTAGGATCAAGACTCACAAAGGTCAAAGTTCCAAGTTTATTTAAAAGTCAAAATTGCAGCTTGGGTAGTTTTTGAATTAACTTGTTGATTTCATGTAGGTTTTAATATTAGAAATTAGAGTTTGTGTCTTTGAAATATTAATATATTGCTGCTTGTCTCATTAATAGTATTTTTAGTTATTTTTGTTAGTACGGTCAAACTGCTTATTTGCTACTTGTTATTTTGCACTTTTTCACTAATCTCCCCTGTGCACAGGATTGTGAGCTTTTTCATAAGCTTGTATCCTGCTCAATAGTGGATCTTAGATTGTGATTATTATTGTTTTCAGAAGCCCTTCTGGCTAGTTTGCTATAAGTCTACTTGATTTTCCATTGTGTGCTTATTGTATCTACTTATCATGTGCTAAATGTTTATTCAAAACAAACCACAACACTGAGTCATCAGTGTAGTGAGTACTTTTCATAAGCTCTCAACAAGCTCAATACTTAGACTTAGTTTGTGTATTTAGGGTTTTTGAAAAGACCATCCACCATTCTCAAAGGATCATAGCTTGTCTTGCACTTTGTGGCTTATTTACTAGGGCTGCACACAGCTTTTAGTTTGTCCAAATCCACCACACACACTGAGTATACAGTGTGATCCACCCAAGTTCAAGGCTCCCCCTAGAGCTTACCCAGGAGCTGATTCATAGCTTATTTAAAAGCCCTTTGGCTTATTTTTGAGAATCAATAAGAAAATTGGACCCCTGACCCTTTTTGTGGACCCCACACAGGTCTACTTATTGGCCTTGACCACCTGTGCATACTAAGAACTCAGGTTGTTGAGCTTATTTCCAAAGCTCATTCTGAGCTTATTAGTGAGCTTATTGGTCAGCTTATTGGTCCAATTGACAGACCAACTGTCCAACTTGAAGGTTCACTCTTGGTTTTGGACTTTTGAACCCCCTAGTGGACCCCACACAAGCCTGCACATTGGCCTTTTGGCCTGTTTGGCTAGGCAGTGCTTCAGGAGTGCTTATTTGAGCTTTTAGCTTATTCCTTTAGCTTATTAAGTTAATTTAGCTTATTTTAGGTGTATCTCATTTAGTTGTAGCTTAATTATCCATTTGTAGCTTGTTTGTAGTTTTTAGCTTGTTAAAAAACCAACTTTGGCTTCATAAGCCATCTGTTGAACTAATAAGCTCTCACAGAGCTTATTTGTGATATATAAAAAAGTTTGTTTTTTAAAAGTTGCTTATAATTAGTTGTTAAGTAGATTTGCAAAAAGAAAAATAAAAAAATAAAAGTTTGCAAAAAATTGGGTGTGTGTGGGAGTCGAACCTGAGATCTCTTGGCTAGTATACATGCTTTATAACACACACCCCTTCCAAAAGCTCTGGGGCACCAGTTCCGTTCAAACTCACACAAACAATATACTTAAGGTGTTTTTGGCTTAATAAGCTTAAATAAGCCGTTTGGCTTATAACTGCTTATTTGAATAAGCTGTTGGACCAAGCTTATTTTTCCTAGGTTCTTCATTACTTAATAGACTTTCCAGAATTTTTTCATAATTTTTACTGTTCAAATAATATTTATTTTAATTAATAACAGTTTAATTAATAATTAGGTAATATTAGGTAATTAAATAGTTTTAATAATTTTTATTTAATAGTAGTACCTTTTTATATTTTTTTTTAAGTTTTATAAATCATTAGGTGTTTTTAAAAAATATTTTCCTAATTGTTACTGTTCATTTCCTATTTTTCTTAATTAATTTAATTAATTAGATTTTAATTAATAAATAAGTAATTAATTAGTAAATTAGCTTAAATATAATTTTTAGAATAATTTTATAATTTTTTAGGATTCCTGTGATGGTTAATTAGTTTTATAAATTTTTCCATAATTTTATAAGTTAATTTAGTATTATTAGTAATTTAAAATAGTTTATATAGTTTAATAAAAATAATTAGTAATTAATTAAAAGAAAAACCATAAAAAGACAAAAATATTTATTTTAATTTTTTATACTTTCTTCAAGTTCATTTAAAAATTTAGAAAATAGTTTTGCAAGTTTTTAGTTTAATTTGTAGTTTTTATCATTTTTAGTTTGATTTAAATTAGTTTTAATTAAATAGTTAAATAGTTTTTAATTAAATAAATAATATTAAATAATAAAATAATTTTCTTTTAAATTAAATTTTCTTTTAAGTCTAAGTTTATAGAATTTTCAATTTTACCCCCTGTAGTTTAATTTGCATTAAAACTCACCTTTTTCCCTGTACGTAGACGTAAGTTTTTAATTTGTTTACGTTTTTAATTCACGTTTTTAGTTCACGTTTTTAGTTCACATAATTGTTTATATATATTGTTTAAACTGTTTAAATTGTGTAAATCAGTAGTATAAATCAATCTCATCTTTGCCCATTCATAATCACCCGATCCCAAATTTCGTTTTATTACAGATTTCACGCCTCGTTGGGAATAACGACCCGAGGATACATTGTACTCCGAGGAGCATTAGTCTAAGCTGTTTTTGACTTATTGACCTTGGTCAATAATAATCTGACGGTTCAGTTCTGATCAAAGAACCCGAACCTTACCAATAGCAACCAAGTCTCGAACAACATGTATATCAATCTCGATGTGCTTCGTTCGCTGGTGCTGAACCGGATTACAAGATAAGTAGACGGCACTCACGTTGTCACAGTAAAAAAGTGTGGCGGAAGACAAAGGTGTATGTAGCTCACGAAGTAAATTTCGTAACCAGCAAGTTTCAGCAACTGCATTGGCAACCCCACGATACTCTGCCTCTGCACTGGAACGAGAGAGCGTCGGTTGATGCTTAGAGGACCATGAGAGTAAGTTGTTTCCAAGAAATACACAATACCCAGAAGTTGATCGCCTAGTGGTTGGACAACTGGCCCAATCGGCGTCTGAATAAGCAACCAAGGATGTAGTGGAAGATGCAAATAACTGCAACCCATAATCTAATGTACCACGAATATACCGCAGAATCCGTTTAAGAGCGGAGAAATGGGGCTCTCGAGGATCATGCATATGAAGACAAACCTGTTGAACTGCATAAGATATATCCGGTCTAGTGAATGTAAGATATTGTAAAGAACCCGCAAGACTCCGATAAAGAGTCGGATCAGAAACCTGTTCACCATCATCTCCTAGTTTAGACTCAGTATCAACAGGAGTCCGACAGGGGTTACAATTAACCATATTTGCGCGTTCCAATACCTCAATAGCATATTTCTTCTGAGATAAAAAAAAATCCTGAAGAATCACGTGTAACAGAGATACCCAGAAAATAATTAAGTGGACCCAAATCTCGCATAGCAAACTCCTGATGTAAGGATCCAATAATCTGCTGCAACAAACTTTCAGAAGAAGCTTTAAGAACAATATCATCAACATATAATAATAGGTAAGCAGTATTTGTCCCCTGTCTGTATATAAATAATGATGAGTCACATCGACTTAGAGAAAACCTAATCTGAGTGATGTAAGATGCAACTCACTGAAACCAAGCTCTAAGGGCCTGCTTGTGCCCATACAGAGACCGCTGCAATAAACATACATAATCAGGATGCACAGAGTCTCGAAACCCCGGAGGCTGATGCATATAAACTGTCTCAGATAAGTCGCCATGCAAGAAAGCATTCTTGACATCAAGCTGATGAATTGGCCAATGTCGAGAAGTAGCTAAACTCAGAACAGTCCGAATAGTGCCCGGTTTAACCATCGGACTAAAGGTCACATCTACATCAACCCCCTCTAATTGATTACTACCATTCGCCACAAGACGAGCCTTGTAGCGACTAAGAGTGCCATCAGCCAAAAACTTATGGCGAAAAAGCCACATAGAACAAAGAATGTTGGCATCTCTGGGTCTAGGCACAAGAGTCCAAGTTCCGTTCTTAATAAGTGCAGTGTATTCATCATGCATAGCATTTTGCCAATTAGGATTAGTAAACACATCATGATAGGTTTTTGGTAATGGTGAAACCGAAGACACATGCATATTGAGACGCTCAGTAGGACGATTAGTCCCGACATGAAATCGTGTGACCATGGGATGAATCGAGACAAGGTTTGGGTTATGAGGAGGGTCCGGGATAATGTGTTGGTGTTGGTTTATGGGTGGTGATGGATTTGGTGTATGTTGTTGGGCGGCGGGTGGTGTTGGGGATGGTGATGGGTCTTGGGCTGCATCAGGTTGGGTTGAATTGGAACTGGTGAGAATTGGTGTTGTTAGCTCATTTGTGGGTTGAGGGACAGTGGGTTGCACAACGGGGGCGGATGGAATGAATGGAAGATTTATATCTGGTGAGTCATCCAAGAAATTGTATTTGGGTGCCGATGTTGGTTTAGGGGTGCCATATGGAAAAACAGTTTCATCAAAGGTTACATGGCGAGAAATGATTATTTTATTAGTGTTTAAGTCGACGCAACAATACCCACGATGATTTAAAGCTTATCCTAAGTAGATGGAGGGTGTGGCGCGTGGTTCAAGTTTGTGATTAGGATATAAGTGGGGGTAACATAAGCAGCCAAATGTGCGTATAAGGCTATAATCCGAGTTTTGGCCAAACAGTCGGGTATACGGGATTTCGTTGGCAATAGTTGTGGAGGGTAAGAAGTTGATTAAATTGACAGCCATGTTTAAAGCTTCAACCCAAAAGGTTGGCCTGAAAAAGTAGGGTTCGAATGAGGTTGTTGATGGTGCGAATCATCCGTTCTGACTTCCCATTTTGTTGAGATGTCTTGGGGCATGAGAAACGAAACTGAATGCCATTGTCGGCAAAAAGTTTATGTAAGGTGCGGTTATCAAATTCACCGCCATGGTCACACTGAAACGATTTGATTTCACACTTAAATTGAGTGTGAACGTACTTGAGAAATAGAACAAAGTTTGATAATACATCAGATTTGTTTATCAACGGGTAGACCCAAACAAAATGAGAATAGTGATCCAAAAACAAAACATAATATTTAAAACCCGAGAGGCTCGAAATTGGTGAAGTCCATACATCAGAATGAATAACATCAAAACATGCATTAACAATAGTATCGGAACTAACAAATGGAATTCGAACGTGTTTGCCAAGCTGGCAAGCATGACAAAACACAGGCGGCTTCTCCTTATTACAAGATATTAAATTATTTGAGACGAGACGGCGTAGCACTTAGCTCCCTGGATGTCCAAGGCGCTGATACCACGTATGTTGACTTACAAGGAGAGCTTAGGGAATAGGACACGGGGCCATGACAGGGTATAGGTCACCCGTACTGTCACATCGGAGAAGCACCCGACGTGTCATGAAATCCTTGACGGAAAACCCAAAAGGATCAAATTCAACAGTGCAATTATTGTCATAGACAAATTGGCGGACAGATATAAGATTTTTGACAATATGTAGGGTAATAAGGACGTTATTTAAGTAAAGGGGTCGAGAAGGAGTAGGTAAAATGCTACGGCCCGTATTGGTGACCGGAATGTTATGCCCGTCACCAACCGATATAGATGGATACATGCAAGTATTAAAAATGTTACTAAGACTATTAACAGATGCATTAAGGTGTGAGCTCGCACATGTGTCCATGTTCCATGCACCTGTGACGGGTTCATGAAGGGTCCCGGTAGTGAAAGCATGAGGTAAAATAGTCTCTTGTCCCGGAGGGCATGTTGGTGAGTGGTGCGTCTGATGAACAGTAACTGGGGCATGGGGGTTGTGGGTCCCACATGAGTCTGGTGAAGAGTAGCATTATTAATAAGTCTAACAAATGTAGTAGCATTATTAATAAGTCTATGAGAATTTCATATTTTCATTACTAGCAGATCAACTGATGTAATTGAACTATGAGAATTTGCAGTTTCTAAATTAGATACCTATTAGAACATGTGTCAATATGATATCAAGACTACTTTAATTAGTATATTTATGAATTCATGGAATGACATAAATTAATTAAGTAATCTAATGCTACTTCAATCTGAATATTTATGTGTTCTTGGAATGACAAAAATAAATGAAGAAATAATGTTATTTACATTATTGTGAAGTAATAAATTAACTTGAAATTACTATTGAAACCAAGAGATGGTGTTCAAAATTACTTTAGTTAAACATGTTTATGTTTCATTGTAAAGATATAAACATAAAGTCTTTTAATTGTTACAAGAATTATAATAAAGTAAGACGTTATCTTGTTATGTTTTTAATTAAGACATAAAAATGAAGTCATTAAATTATTAAATGACTTATAACGTATAGTGGGATTATAACAGTTTATGTTTTATTGAAGAGACATGGACATGAAGTGACTTTGTAAAAAGTACTTGTGTTATAAAGCATGTACTTGGCTTGAAAATTATTATACCATTAAAATGCATTAGTTGGTAAATAGACAAGTCAAAAGGAAATATGGTTATCTTAAATATTGTTAGATTGTCTTACAATATTAATACTAATAAAATACCAAATATTTATGGTATGTTCAGTTAGAAAAATCAAACTCTAGTTGTATTGTTTGATTAAAGATAACTATGACTACTTTTCTTTCAAAAGTTATCAAGGTTATAATATTGAGTATGACTTGGACATACTTAATAAAACTCCAACATAGAAGATTAATAAGACATTATCATATGATGGAATGTGATGAATGTGATGAATCACATTAAGTCTTAAATTGAAGTTCTAAATTTGTTTAACTGCTTATGAAGAGGTTATTAACAAAGTAAAGTCAGGAACTGTCAATATGTATTTGTAATATCCTAAAAGAGAACATTGTATTGTTGCTTTATTTGCTAAGTATTTAAAGATAGTCTTTAAATTACCAAAAGCAAGTGGGAGTTTTGATCTTTAAAAGATAAAATTACAAGATACATAATCTTCTAAAATACACTAGTAAATATCATGATGAAGTTTGACATTTGAATGTTAAATCTCAAGATGATAATAAAGTTTGACATTTAAATGTTAAATCTCAAGATGATGGAATTATCATTCATAGAATAGCAATATATCTCAGATATTTGATTAATATGCTGAGGGCTATGATTTACAGGATTATTGTAAACCTGATAATCATTATGATACATTACCAAATATGAAATTGGGTAAAGTATACATGATATGAATGATTAAGATGTTGTCCATAAAGATAATCAATTTTAGAAATGTGGTTTATCTTAATAGTTAGACTAGAAAATGAAGATGAGTTTTTTCAAAGATAAAGTAACCCTTATGGTTTAAATCTTTGTATATAAATCATATGAACAATATTGTGCACGTATTTAATGCATATCTTATGACAAGATTATTAATCATAATTAAGCAATTAACTGTAATTGAATATTCTTTTCTAAATACATTAAATATATAAAGATTATGATTGTCATATTTATGAAATTGACAATGGAATATCACAACTCTTTCTTGAATGATAACTTGAGCGAGGACGATAAGTAATCAAAAAGAGTTTATGAATTTAAATAAATCTTTGGAAGTGTACAAAGTGCAATAATCTATGGATGGATAAATGCATGCATCTAGAAGATTACTCTTATGTTTAATTATTAAATTCATATTTTGATTTATAATCGAAATAAGATAATTTCTAAGTATTCCTAAAAGCTAGTGGGAGTATTATGTTTAATTTCTTAAATCATATATGTTGTAGAACATATAAAAAGTAACATTCCATATAAGTTAAAAGTTAAGTCTTAGTTTGGAATGAAACTTTACTTGAAAGATTTAGAAAATAAGACATACAACCTTGGAATGAATGTTTATTGTTAAAACATGTGCGGTAAATGAATCTAATATAGCATGATATATTATTTAGAAAGTCTAAATAGATATGTATGACATGAATAAAAATATAAGTATGACTCAAAGATTTTTCATGAACATCATGTTTTGTTGTATCATGCTTGATTACAAGATAATTTGGCAATATTAATATCTTATTAAAAGGTTATTAGATAACTTGTGTAATATTCTAAAAGAATATGTTTGATTATAGAATCGCATCCTAAGTCTGGAACAGCTTTCAAATTCTATAGATGAACAATTGATCAATTGTTGTGCAAATTGTCATAGCTAACAAACTTGAAAGTTTGAAGGGCATCAAACATTACAAGATAGATATTAATGTTTACGAAAAGTTTTTAAGAGCATATAATTGTTTATATACAATGATGCTTAATGAAATTGAGATGACACTCAATACTAGTTATAGTAAGGATTTCATCCTTGGACATGTGTACTAGTTGTGCTTACTAAGAGCATAGTTGCATTATACATTAAGAGAATAAGAATACTTCAAACTTTAAAATGTTTGGAAGTTTGATTATCATAAATTGGTGGTTAAGGATGTCACACATTTTATGAAATATTATATGGCATTATCAAAATAGTTGAGTATGCACATACAAGAACTTCAATAGTTGAATTCTTGAAATAAGTATTCTTAAAATTCCGATAGATCAAAGTTGGATGATTTATGTTTTGTCAACAAGTATGAATGTCGTTACTTGAGACATAATTCATCAACAAGAATTATCATACATTGATCTATTTAGTATTTGGATAAGGAATGTTAAACAATTATTATAATAAATTTAAATACATGGTATGTTTAATTTATAATAAATTGTATCATATATTTGTATGTTTAATCCATGAATAAATGTTATTCTAAATTGTCCGTTGTCAGTTAATAATATGGGGATATTATTAAATCAAGACAAATCTGAATGTTGATATAATACACTTAAAGTATATTGATGTGTAGTCATGCCATTTCAGATGATATTCAATGATACCGAATATAGGACTTATCCCAACTACATGATGTTACTTTATGGATTTTGTTATTAAGTAAATCATGAGAAGTTATCCTCAGACTTGAGATGCAAGATAAGTGTCATAAATGTAGTATATTTTTGTGAAACAACTTAACGCTATACGTAACTGGTAGTCATATGGGTTGTTTTCGGGAATGTTACAAAGTTTATGGGTTTTGCTTGTAGTCAAGATAGAATTTGTTCCTTCAAATTTATTTTTGTAGTTTAATACTGATGGGCCCCTCGTAGGGTTGGTAAAATGTATGTGTGGCCACACCCAAGATCTTCCCTGAATATGTTCAGAAGATTTGGTAATCTTAATCAATCACAAACAACGAGAAACAGAATGGTTAATTAATGAATGACTTTAATCCATATCCTTATTAACGTGGTATTAGAAACAAAAGGATAATAACAATGAGAAATCATTAAAAGGTTTTTCCAGGAACCTTACTCGAGATCGTACTAGAGGCATCGGCGTGTTGCTAGACGCTAACCGATGTGATTACACTATTAAAATATGTCCAAGTGGGAGCTGTTAGTTTATGGACATTATTTTAGTAGTCGTATGTTATGATCGAACTCGAGATCACGGGATTGCACACTTTACGTATGAAGAGTAAATGAATAATTATTTATAAATGTTATATATAATTATTAATAAACACAAAACACTTAACGATCGTTAGTATTTAACGGAGAATAACTAATTACCATTAGACGAATATAAGGAAAGTAATATGTATGAATTATTGGCAAGTCAAGAAGGATCTAGAAGCCTCCCTTGGGCTTCATAACCCATTCCTTTTCTTGAGCTCCAAGTATTCATTCACTATAAATACAAATCAAGTGTTATTGGTTTTACATACTTTTGTACACACACAATACCCTAAGATTTGGTTTTCTTTTCTTGCTTTCATAAGCTCAATCAAACACCCTCCTTATCAAGGGATTCGACTTTTGTTTTTGAGAAAAACGTTTTGTGTTTAATTTACTAGCATAAACTTTTACTTAGTATTAGTACGTGTGTATAAGAACGTGATATAACCACACTATTGGTTATATCTTGGATTGAATTACAAAAAGGTAAGGGGTAATTCTTATAATCCACATAAACCTTAATTAGGGTTCTTGATTGGAAGATTTGCATATTGATTCTTGTTCGGGTTAGAATCACAAAGGTATGTTTACTATTTATTATTGATTAATTAATTACATGTTATATGATCTTGTTACAACGCTTCCACATATGCTTACTTGATATTATTGGTTTATTTATATGCATATCATGATATAATAATTCCAACACAAAGCAATTCAAAAACTTTGGGTACAATTTAAAAAGATACTAGTAAAAGCACTTCAAGTCTCCGTGGGAATCAAATTATGCCGCGTAAATATGGAATTACGAGGATGGGAAGGTGGTTTCATTGATGGTTTGTAAATAAAACAAACTATAAGTAAAATAAATAAATACGTAAATAAATAAAACTAAAAATGATTAAAGTTTTCATGCAACAAAAGGAGTGTCGAACACTCTCAAACACGGTGTTACAAAGACGCGATCTACAAGGACATTGTTAAGAAGAAACGAGACAAAGGATCTAAATCTTGAAGTAGTCTAGAAATGGATAAAAGCATATTATTGAAATTGACATTGGTTACAAGACAACCGAAGCTTGGAAGGATCTATATGAACTTTACCCTTTAGAAACTATGACAAAATACCAACTTTATCTGCCTAAAAAATAAGCATGTAAAGCTTCTATCGTTCTTTGTTGTATCCCTCGTAATTCATTGATTGATACCCTTTGAACAGATCCATATTTATAAACCAAACTTTCCATATGTTAAAACGCACACATATCATTGATGAATAAGAGATTCGAAGTCAAGACAAGAAGATTTCCCATGAGTTAAACTTTTTACTATATTTATCGATTCAAAAACTGTTAAAACTTGGATAGAACATTCGGTCAACCATGGTCAAGGCTACCATTGACATCGGGGTGTTTACAGCCTTAACGAAATTGTGATTTGCAGTAAATTTACATAGCAGGACAAAAACAACATACCCAATCCCGTTGAATCACAAATAGTCGAGGATAAACTAGTAAATTTAAGCTAAAGTTTAATGAAACCCACGAAACAACCAAAGAGCCTGTTTATCAAATGTAAGCACATTATTTAAATTTCGGTTTTTTAAGATTGATCTAGACAAATAGGTAGATAAATAAAATAAAATTTTGATTAAACAATTGAGAGAGTCCCTAACAAGAAAAATAAGCTAGACAAATGTCATTCATACTTCCATAGTTCCATATATTAAAGCAAGATGAGTGTACTAAGTAACATTTTAAAAAGGGATAATTACCAAAATGGCCCGCTGCCTGCGGTCTAGGTATTTTTAGCCCGATTTTGAAATATTCTTGATTTAGCCCGGGTTGCCCTGGGCAACAAGCGTATAGCCAACCTCATGATGACACGTGTCCTCCAGTTGCTCAAAAATTACAAAAGTTGCCCAAAAAACAAAAAAGCTACCCCAAAAAATGACACTTGTCAATGCGGGCGGCTATACGCTAGTTGCCTAGGGCAACCCGGGCTAAAACGAGAATATTTCAAAATCAGGCTAAATATGTCTAGACCCAGGACAACCGGGCTATTTAACTATTTATCCCTTTTAAAAATGTCCTCTACATGGCCGGCCATTAAAAAACAATTGCATTATCTCACATTCATAGGCTAAAAAATAAAACACATACAGTACTAAATCTTAAAAATATTTTCCTAAGGAACATTTGACATCAGACATATGCTTATCACCAATCAAATGTACAAACTTATCGATCAGTCCCTTTCAGTTGAACTAGCAGTTCAGTGCAGAATCTTTGTTATAGTAAGCAAGAACATTGAGCATCGCACTTGGAATAATTGACAACAATATTGCAGGCATCAAAGTTACCGACAAACAAGAGCCGGCTACACTACAGTTTTACATTCTCTTATTGGTTTAATTTATGCCCAGCCAAGTGATTTAGTTGCTTGAATTTGTCGATTCTTGTTGGAATGACTACACAAATGTCTTGAGTCATGTCGCCTAGAGGTCATTTAAGATAATTGAAGTGAAAATGACAGTAAGAATTGTGCAGTAACCAGATTGCCTAAAATGGGTCTACATGGGCGGTAAAATTCTACAGAATTATGCGCTAACCTAATGGCCTAAAACGAAATACTGCAATACCCTATCTAGAAACGGCAATTTCAACCTGTCCAATTGGGCCCTGTTTTTTTCTCAAACACGTCAAATTAAAGATAAATAAAGAAATATCAGCACATAACATGTCAAATGGGTGAAACCCGTAGAAGGTCGGCCAATCTCATGCGTACAATTTCCAAAACGTTGATCGAAAATTTTAGTTTATTATTGTAATAATGTTGCTTTTGTAATCATTATAAACACATTTATTATTTATAAAAGAATTTAGACAACAGGTGTTGGCGGGTCAACTCGACCAGATTCGACCGTTGATAAAAAGGAACCATTACCCAAGCCCGTTGATAAAAAGGAATCGTTACCCAAGCCTGACCCACCCATCCAACTCTGTTGATTGAACTAGAGTCATCTATTTCATGACCAAAATAAATGTTGCCTGGTCTGATTTTTTACCTGGTAACTCGCAGCCATTCTTGCCCGCCCTCCTACAATATTTTCCTTTAAAGTCGAAATGGTACTTTTCAGCATTATTACTATTTTATTCTAAGATAAGCACTCATCTATCATATCTTTTGTCATGACAAGTGACTAATATTAATAAGTACAAGTACATTACACCAAAACTTGATTTACTAAACAACAAAAGACTCACACAGATATGCAGTTATCTTCATGTAAACTAAAGATCCCGACAAACACATTCGGCTAACACAGTAAATAGTTTACCAAAGAAGATATCATCTGCAAATGTTATTATCAAGGAATTTCTTGTTATACATGTATATATATACCTCTTTGGGTTTGTGGACAATTTAAGATTACAAGTTTTCAACAAGCTAACGATTTCAGATGGCAAAAAAAGGGGGAATGTTTCACTATGCAGATGGCATAGATAAGCTTCTTATGTTATGTGGTACAATAGGTTGCATTGGAGATGGTTTAATGTCTCCTCTTACTATGATAATCCTTGGCGGAATTATAGATGAATATGGAGGTGGTGAACCTAATTTCACAAATGATGTGGTAGACAAGGTATGGATTTTTTATTATTTTAAAAAGAGGTAACTTCAAAAATGGTCCCTGTGGTCACCCGGGTTTAACGGAAATGGTCCCTATACTTTTTTTTTAACGGATTTGGTCCCTGTGGTTACGACCCATAACGGATTTGGTCCCTTGACCAAATTTTCTGTCTGTTTGACCGTTAATTTTCTGTCTGTTACGACCCATAACACATTTATCTTGAGTAGCTGGTGGAGCTTGTGAGCAAATGAGTTTTTGAATTTAACGGTCAAACAGACAAAAAATTTGGTCAAGGGACCAAATCCGTTATGGGTCGTAACCACAGGGACCAAATCCGTTAAAAAAAAGTATAGGGACCATTTCCGTTAAACCCGGGTGACCACAGGGACCATTTTTGAAGTTACCTCTTTTAAAAATCTTTGTGAGATAGTTTCTTTTTGTTTGGACAAATTTTATCTTATGATTAAACTGCATACCCACCAGTTATTTTTGATCTTATAGTATGCGCTCAAGCTGCTCATCCTTGCAATTGGCGTTGCAACAGCAGCTTTCATTGGTAAGCTTTATAGTACTTAGAGGTGACATGTAAAAACAGGTTCACGTCAGAATGAGTAGTAATTTTGTATGGGTTAGTTCGGGTTGACCCACAACATTTTTTATCCAAATTTTTTGAAAACTGATTATAAATAATTATGTGTTATATGATTACTGATGTCTTATTATTTCCTTAATAATCTAAATTTGTTAATAAAGCAAAATTGGAAATTTATAGCATTATATATACACATCAGACAACTATCGACTCATTTCACTTTAAGGTACTTTTTTTTTACCTGTTTGACCCGTTGGATTCAAAACAAGAACCGTATCAAAACATTCATTAGCAAATAAGTCAAAGTTTTCACCTCTGTGAGTCCTGGCTGCAAGACAAAGCATGTGACATGATTCCAAATCTGTGAAAGAAAAGCAGCATTTTTCCGTTACAACCACATGGTTCTCATTTTAATTCTAGTATTAAATGATTTGCAGAAGGAATTTGTTGGACAAGAACTGCTGAAAGACAAACATCACGTCTAAGGATAGGATACCTCAAATCAGTTCTCAGA
Organism: Artemisia argyi; assembly: GCA_030686995.1. Lineage (NCBI taxonomy): Eukaryota > Viridiplantae > Streptophyta > Magnoliopsida > Asterales > Asteraceae > Artemisia > Artemisia argyi. Next base: position 76,351,052 of record CM060698.1, on the reverse strand, counting down.
CAAGAAGTCGGGTTTTTTGACACACAAGTTGGCTCTTCCACAAATTTCGAAGTAATTTCAGCCATATCTGGTGACGCTCAGCTGATTCAGGATGTCATGGCTGATAAGGTACTTTCTTCATATTCTTTCTCTTACTTCTTGTGTAGAGGTGCAGTTTCTATCAATTTACCTATAGATAGGTTGGTTTGGATTATGTTTTATCTCTAAGAGGTCAAACGGGTAAATTTTTAAGAACTAGCTTCAAAAGAAATAAATTAAAAGTTTATCAACGTGTGCTTTTTATGCATAAAACCTTGTAAAAAAAGGTAATTTTTTTACGACCTCAATTATAAAAGATATTCATGCTTTACTCAAACACTCATCATCAAACCAAAATTCATGCAGATACCCAACTGTATGAGCCACATCTCAACACTTGTATTCAGTATTGTGGTAGCATTCATACTTTCATGGCGACTGGCGGTGGCTTCGCTTCCTTTTGCACTTTTATTTGTGGTTCCTGTGTTAGGCATTGGGGCATTACTAAAAGGCCTAGCAATGAAGATGAAGGATGCATACGATAAAGGTGGTGGGGTTGCAGATCAGGCAATATCATCAATCCGAACTGTTTACTCGTATGTTGGGGAACAACAAACGATTAATAAGTTCAGTCATGCACTTGAGACAAGTATGAGATTAGGGATAAATCAAGGACTTACCAAGGGTTTGATGATTGGGAGCATGGGTATGATTTTTGTGGCTTGGGCATTCGTTGCTTGGGTCGGAAGCTATCTTGTTACTGAAAAAGGAGAAAGTGGTGGCAAAGTCTTTGTTGCAGCTATCTGTATCATCATGGCTGGACTGTAAGTCACTCCACACACGTCATCTACATTGTCAAAGACAGTAAAATGATATAATTTGAACTTTCACTCCTATATTTGTCAAAAGCTGAACATCCCTCCTAAATTCATCAAAAACTGAACTCCCACTACTCTTTCTTATGAACGATAAATTTACTCATACCCCACAATGGTAAATTGGTTATTTTGGTTATCTTAAAAAGTTTCCCCTAGGAACAATCACCAACGTGTATATCATGAAATGGGCCAACTTAGATTACTTTATTAAAAATAATAATAATAAATAAATAAATAATTAAAAAAAAAAGTACGATTATTTCGCAAATACTATACTCTGATGGATTTTATTTTATTTTTTACAGATCAGCTATGAGTGCCCTGCCTAATGTCCCATTTATTTCAGACGCAAAAACTGCTACAGCAAGAATGTTTGAGATGATTTCTCGAGTACCACTCATAGACTCCGAAAGGGTTAAGGGAAAAACGATACCATCTGTGAGGGGTGACATTGAATTTAGGGGTGTTGAATTCTCATACCCATCAAGACCAGATACCCCGATCCTTCAAGGACTCAACCTACGAGTAAAAGCTGGCAAGACAATAGGTCTTGTGGGGGGTAGTGGATCAGGCAAGTCGACAATTATTTCTTTGCTTGAAAGATTTTATGACCCTGTCAAAGGAGATATCCTTCTTGATGGGCACAGAATAAAGGGTCTTCAGCTTAAATGGTTAAGATCTCAAATGGGGCTAGTGAATCAAGAGCCTGTACTATTTGCAACATCGATTAAAGAAAACATACTTTTCGGCAAGGAAGGTGTTTCAACCGAACTTGTTGAGCTTGCAGCTAAAGCAGCAAATGCACATGATTTTATCATCAAGTTACCTGATGCTTATGAAACTCAAGTTGGCCAATTTGGGATTCAATTGTCGGGTGGGCAAAAGCAAAGAATTGCTATAGCAAGAGCTTTGCTTAAGGAACCGAAAATCCTTTTACTTGATGAAGCAACAAGTGCTTTGGATTCAGAATCTGAAAGAGTTGTTCAAGAGGCATTAGACCAAGCCTCAGTTGGAAGAACAACCATCATTGTTGCACATCGTCTTACAACAATCCGTAAGGCAGACAAGATTGTGGTTCTCAAGTCAGGGAAAGTTATTGAGTCCGGTTCGCATGATGACTTAATGATGAAGAACAGTGGAGAAGGTGGGGCTTACTTCCAAATGGTGCAGTTGCAGCAATCCGCAACACAGAATGAATCCTTTGATAGTCCTTATACACCGGTGGTACAACGAAACAACCAAAGAAACTTTAATCCCCAAACACCAAGGACGCCCAATAGTGCGAGATCAAGCTTCCTAAATAGCCCAATGTCCCCTTTGAGTCCAGCGATTTCTATTAGTATGGCTCATTCTGTCCAAATGTATTCTTATGAAGACAGTGATGATGAATACTTCGACACCTTACAGAATCCTAGTCCTTCACAATGGCGCCTGTTACAGATGAATGCTCCTGAATGGAAACGAGCCGTTCTTGGATGCTTAGGAGCTAGTGGTTTTGGGGCTATATCACCAATACATTCTTATTGCTTAGGGTCGGTTGTTGCAGTATACTTCCTTCCCGACAAGGCTAAGATAAAATCAGAAACCGCATTTTATTGTATAGTTTTTGTTGGACTTGGAGTTCTTTGCTTCATCACCAATTTACTTCAACATTATAACTTTGCAGTTATGGGAGAGCGTTTAACCAAAAGGGTAAGAGAGAAAATGCTTGAAAACGTGCTCACATTTGAAATTGGGTGGTTTGATTGTGATGAAAATACAAGTGCAGCTGTTTGTGCACGGTTTTCAACTGAAGCTAGCTTGATAAGGTCCCTCGTTGGGGACCGTATATCATTGCTCCTTCAAGTCTTTGTCAGTGCATTTCTTGCATTTTTGATTGCATTGATAATCAGTTGGAGAGTTGCAATTGTAATGATTGCAGTGCAGCCATTGCTCATAGCAAGCTTCTACTCCAAGATTGTTCTGATGAAAAGCATGTCTGCAAAAGCCAAAAAGGCACAGAATGAAGGAACCCAACTAGCAAGTGAAGCGGTCGTAAATCACAGGACGATCACTGCATTTGCTTCTCAAGAACGAATCATGAGATTATATACAGAGACACTAAAAGGACCAAGAAAAGAATGCATTAAACAGTCGTGGTTTTCGGGTATGGGGTTGTTCACTTCCCAATTTGTGACAACAGCTGCAATATCATTGGCATATTGGTATGGTGGAAGAGAAATGAATAAAGGCAATGTAACTGCAAAACAAATGTTTCAAGTTTTCTTCATCTTGATGACCACAGGCAAGAATATTGCAGATGCCGGAAGCATGAGTTCCGATTTATCAAAAGGTGGTGGCGCTGTTAGGTCGGTGTTAGCAGTACTAGACAGGAAAACTGAGATCGACCCAGATGATTCAGAAGGTTTAACAGTAAGAAAAATAAATGGTGATATTGAGCTGAAAAGCGTATACTTTTCTTACCCGTCAAGGCCTGAACAAATGATCTTTCAGGGTTTGTCTTTGAAAATTGAAGCTGGAAAAACAGTAGCACTTGTGGGTCAAAGTGGGTCGGGTAAGTCCACTGTTATTGGATTGATAGAAAGATTTTATGACCCGATGAACGGATGTGTACTCATAGATGAACATGACTTAAAACATTACAACTTGAGAAACTTGAGATCACATATTGCACTTGTGAGCCAAGAACCGACTCTTTTCGCAGGAAGCATTCGTCATAACATCGTTTATGGTAAAGAAGAAGCTAGTGAAGCTGAAATAAGAAAAGCCGCAAAGCTTGCCAATGCTCATGAATTTATAAGGTATTAATTCATCCCAGTTTTATATTTCAGTAAGCTAAATAGCTTTTGGTACAATGCAATCACTGGAGTGGAACAGTACATTCCATGGTCATCTGGTGTTTTTTGTTTCATGCAATCTTATTTCATTAATTCATCCCAATTCCACTCCTTAACATTTTATTCAAGCCAACCAACAGACCTAATCTAACTTCAATCTTATAATGGAAATGAATAACTAATGCAGTTCTATGAAAGATGGATATGAAACTTACTGTGGAGAAAGAGGAGTCCAACTATCAGGAGGCCAGAAGCAAAGAATCGCACTTGCTCGAGCAATACTTAAGGATCCAGCTATTCTTCTATTAGATGAGGCCACTAGCGCACTTGATAGTGTATCCGAGAATCTTGTGCAGGAAGCATTGGAGAAAATGATGGTTGGCAGGACTTGCGTAGTAGTTGCGCATAGGCTATCAACCATACAAAAATCTGATACAATAGCTGTGATTAAAAATGGAAAAGTTGTGGAGAAAGGATCACATACTGAACTACTTTCACTGGGGAGTAGAGGTGCCTACCACTCACTTATAAAGCTGCAACACTTGTAAATCTTTAAAAATGTTTGTAAGGTTTGAACTTTGAAACACAAAGATATAGATTTGCTCTATAAAAAGGTTGATATAATTTGTAAGGTGACTTTATGTGCATTGGAGAAGAAAGTATTATGTCATGTGACGATTAAAAAAGGAGTATCCAAAAAGATTATGTGCATCAAACAGGACTTTCTGCTTTCACGACATAAATCCCATATTCACAAACAATCTCTTAAAAGACATGCTTCAATGATAATATTTTTTACGATAAAAAACATAGCAAACAACCCCCCCCCCCCCACATGTCCACTACCATACTCGGCCTTAGAGGTTGCAGGATGGATAGGGCAGACAGCCTGAGTAACCGATCAAAATGCAGTACTGGTCAAAATGGGGAAAGTCAGGTTTGGTTGACCCGTAAACAAAACTACTGGAAGTGGGTCGGACTGAGATCGAACATGCATATCAGTGAAGAAAAAAACATAATCACATCCACGTACAAGTGTACAACCGACATGGTAACATTTGTGCTGAAGTGTAAAAACTAGTAACATAAATAAATTTTCTAGGCTATAAAATAGTGCAGTCAAGTATATAACGATACACATTTGCTAATCATACTCAAGTCTCAAACACTATATGATTCTTTCATATGACAAAGATACCAATCAACATCACATAAGATGTGATATACACATTTGCTCATCGTACTCAAGTCTTAACCGCTCATACGACAATGACGTCAACAAGCATTATATAAAGTCTACAACAGCTCAAATATTGGTGCACAAATACGACAATCATCATCACATTATAGTATGACGCAAAGATACACACAACATACGTTATTATAAAACACGACAACAGAGAGCAATGTATGATCTCTGATAAAAACTCACTTGTCGTAACAATAAACTGAAACTGTAACAGTGAATTATCGCGTAGCAACAATGGTTTAATCTAGAAAACTATACGTTATCATAACACCTCAAATAGTGAGCATCGTATGGTATCTGATACAAATTATCCTTAAAATAAACTGAAACTGTAACAGTGAATTATTCGCGTAGCAATACTGATCTAGCAATACCAATCTAATGGGTACAATTACCAAAGCATTGATCTACAATTTTAGTTTATTATTGTAATAATGTTGCTTTTGTAATCATTATAAACACATAAATGATATATATAAAGAATTTAGACAAGGTGCTGGCGGGTCAACTCAACCAGATTTGACCGTTGATAAAAAGGAACCGTTACCCAAGCCCATTGATAAAAAGGAATGGTTACCCAAGCCTGACCCACTAATCTAACTCTATGTTGACTGAACTAGAGTCATCTATTTCATGACCAAAATAAATGTTGCCTGGTCTGATGTTTTACCTGGTACCTCGTAACTCGCAGCCATTCTTGCCCGCCCTCCTACAATATTTTTCCTTTAAAATCGAAATGGTACTTTTCAACATTATTACTATTTTATTCTAAAATAAGCACTCATCTATCATATCTATTGTCATAACAAGTGACTAATAATAATAAGTACAAGTACATTACACCAAAACTTGATTTACTAAACAACAAAAGACCCACACAGATATGCAGCTATCTTCATGTAACTAAAGATTCTGACAACCACATTCGGCTAACATAGTAAATAGTTTACCAAAGAAGATATCATCTGCAAATGTTATTATCAAGGAATTCCTTGTTATACATTGTCTATATATACGTCTTTGGGTTTGTGAACAATTTAAGATTACAAATTTTCAACAAGCTAACGGTTTCATATGACGAAAAAAGGGGGAATGTTTCACTATGCAGATGGCATAGATAAGCTTCTTATGTTATGTGGTACAATAGGTTGCATTGGAGGTGGTTTAATGTCTCCTCTTACTATGATAATCCTTGGTGGAATTATAGATGAATATGGAGGTGGTGGACCTAATTTCACAAATGATGTAGTAGACAAGGTATAGCTTTTTTTATTATTTTAGAGATCTTTACGACATAGTTTCTTTTTATTTGGACAAATTAATTTTAATAAGTTCTATCTTATGATTGAACTACATCATTACCCACAAGTTATTTTTGATCTTATAGTATGCGCTCAAGCTGCTCATTCTTGCAATTGGCGTTGCAACAGCAGCTTTCATCGGTAAGCTTTATAGTACTTAGAGGTGACATGTAAAAACGGGTTCATGTGTAATTTTGTATGGGTTAGTTCGAGTTGACTCACAACACTTTTTATCCAAATTTTTCGAAAACTGATTATAAATAATTATGTGTTATATGATTACTGATGTCTTATTATTTCCTTAATAATCTAAATTTGTTAATAAAGCAAAACTGGAAATTTATAGCATTATATATACACATCAGACAACTATCAGCGCGTTTCACTTTTAGGTACTTTTTTTTACCTGTTTGACCCGTTAGATTCAAAACAAGAACCGAATCAAAACATTCATTAGTAAATAAGTCAAAGTTTTCACCTCTGTGAGTCCTGGCTGCAAGACAAAGTGTGTGTCATGATTCCAAATCTGTGAAAGAAAAGCAGAATTTTTCCGTTACAACCATATAGTTCTCATTTTGATTCTAGTATTAAATGATTTGCAGAAGGATTTTGTTGGACAAGAACAGCTGAAAGACAAACATCACGCCTAAGGATAGGGTACCTCAAATCCGTACTCAGACAAGAAGTCGGGTTTTTTGACACACAAGTTGGCTCTTCCACAAATTTCAAAGTCATTTCAGCCATATCTGGTGATGCTCAGCTGATTCAGGATGTCATAGCTGATAAGGTTATTTCTCCATATTCTTTCTCTAACTTCTTGTGTAGAGGTGCAGTTTCAATCAATTTACCTATAGATAGGTTGCTTTGGATTACGTTTTATCTCTAAGAGGTCAGACGGTAAATTTTTAAGAACTAGCTTCAAAAGAAATAAATTAAAAGTTGACCAGCGTGTGCTTTTTACATAAAACCTCGTTAAAAAGGTAATTTTTTTATGACCTCAATTATAAAAGATATTCCAGCTTTACTCAAACACTAATCATACACCCTAATTTTATGCAGATACCCAACTGTATGAGCCACATCTTAGCACTTGTATTCAATATTGTGGTTGCCTTCATACTTTCATGGCGACTGGCTGTGGCTTCACTTCCTTTTGCACTTTTATTTGTGGTTCCTGTGTTAGGCATTGGGGCATTACTAAAAGGCCTAGCAATGAAGATGAAGGATGCATACGATAAAGGTGGTGGGGTTGCAGATCAGGCAATATCATCAATCCGAACTGTTTACTCGTATGTTGGGGAACAACAAACGATTAATAAATTCAGTCATGCACTTGAGACAAGTATGAGATTAGGGATAAAGCAAGGACTTACCAAGGGTTTGATGATTGGGAGCATGGGTATGGTTTTTGTGGCTTGGGCATTCGTAGCTTGGGTCGGAAGCTATCTTGTTACTGAAAAAGGAGAAAGTGGTGGCAAAGTCTTCGTTGCAGCTATCTGTATCATCATGGCTGGGCTGTAAGTCACTCCCCAAACATACCTCCTAAATTTATCAAAAACTTAACTCCCACTCTTTTTTATGAGCGGTAAATTTACTCATACCCCACATTGGCAAATTGGTTATTGTGGTTAGCTTTCTCAAAAAGTTTCCCCTAAGAACAATCATCAACGTTATATCATGAAATGGGCCAACTTAGCTTACTAGAAAAAAATAAAGTACGATTATTTTGCAAATACTATAATCTGATGGATTTTATTTTATTTTTTACAGATCAGCTATGAGTGCACTGCCTAATGTCCCATTTATTTCAGACGCAAAAACTGCTACAGCAAGAATGTTTGAGATGATTTCTCGAGTACCACTAATAGATTCCGAAAGGGTTAACGGAAAAACAATACCATCTGTGAGGGGTGACATTGAATTTAGGGGTGTTGACTTCTCATACCCAGCAAGACCAGATACCCCGATCCTTCAACGACTCAACCTACGAGTAAAAGCTGGCAAGACAATAGGTCTTGTCGGGGGTAGTGGATCAGGCAAGTCGACAATTATTTCTTTGCTCGAAAGATTTTATGACCCTGTCAAAGGAGATATCCTTCTTGACGGGCACAGAATAAAGGGTCTTCAGCTTAAATGGTTAAGATCTCAAATGGGGCTAGTGAATCAAGAGCCTGTACTATTTGCAACATCTATTAAAGAAAACATACTTTTTGGCAAGGAAGGTGTTTCAACCGAACTTGTTGAGCTTGCAGCTAAAGCAGCAAATGCACATGATTTCATCATCAAGTTACCTGATGCTTATGAAACTCAAGTTGGCCAATTTGGGATTCAATTGTCGGGTGGGCAAAAGCAAAGAATTGCTATAGCAAGAGCTTTGCTTAAGGAACCGAAAATCCTTTTACTTGATGAAGCAACAAGTGCTTTGGATTCAGATTCTGAAAGAGTTGTTCAAGAGGCATTAGACCAAGCCTCAGTTGGAAGAACAACCATCATTGTTGCACATCGTCTTACAACAATCCGTAAGGCAGACAAGATTGTGGTTCTCGAATCGGGAAAAGTTATTGAGTCCGGTTCGCATGATGAATTAATGACGAAGAACAGTGGAGAAGGTGGGTCCTACTTCCAAATGGTGCAGTTGCAGCAATCAGCAACACAGAATGAATCCTTTGATAGTCCTTATACACCGGTGGGACACCGAAACAACCAAAGAAACTTTAATCCCCAAACACCAATAACTCCCAATAGTGCAAGATCAAGCTTCCAAAATAGCCCAATGTCCCCTTTTAGTCCACCGATTTCTATTAGTATGGCTCATTCTGTCCAAATGTTTTCTTATGAAGACAGTGATGATGAATACCTCGTCACCATACCGAATCCTAGTCCTTCACAATGGCGCCTGTTACAGATGAATGCTCCTGAATGGAAACGAGCCGTTCTTGGATGCCTAGGAGCTAGTGGCTTTGGGGCTATATCACCAATACATTCTTATTATTTAGGGTCGGTTGTTGCAGTATACTTCCTTCCCGACAAGGCTAAGATAAGATCAGAAACCGCATTTTATTGTATAGTTTTTGTCGGACTTGGAGGTCTTTGCTTCATCACCAATTTACTTCAACATCATAACTTTGCAATTATGGGAGAGCGTTTAACCAAAAGGGTAAGAGAGAAAATGCTTGAAAACGTGCTCACATTTGAAATTGGGTGGTTTGATCGAGATGAAAATACAAGTGCGGCTGTTTGTGCACGGTTTGCAACTGAAGCTAGCTTGATAAGGTCTCTCGTTGGGGATCGTATATCATTGCTCCTTCAAGTCTTTGTCAGTGCATTTCTTGCATTTCTGATTGCATTGATAATCAGTTGGAGAGTTGCAATTGTAATGATTGCAGTGCAGCCATTGCTCATAGCAAGCTTCTACTCCAAGATTGTTCTAAGGAAAAACCTACTGTCCGGTCCGCGAAAGCTAAAAAGGCGCAGAATGAAGGAACCCAACTAGCAAGTGAAGCGGTCGTAAATCACAGGACGATCACTGCATTTGCTTCTCAAGAACGAATCATGAGATTATATACAGAGACACTAAAAGGACCAAGAAAAGAATGCATTAAACAGTCGTGGTTTTCGGGTATGGGTTTGTTCACTTCCCAATTTGTGACAACAGCTGCAATATCATTGGCATATTGGTATGGTGGAAGAGAAATGAATAAAGGCAATGTAACTGCAAAACAAATGTTTCAAGTTTTCTTCATCTTGATGACCACAGGCAAGAATATTGCAGATGCCGGAAGCATGAGTTCCGATTTATCAAAAGGTGGTGGTGCTGTTAGGTCGGTGTTAGCAGTACTAGACAGGAAAACTGAGATCGACCCAGATGATTCAGAAGGTTTAACAATAAGAAACATAAATGGTGATGTTGAGCTGAAAAACGTATACTTTTCTTACCCGTCAAAACAAATGATCTTTCAGGGTTTGTCTTTGAAAATTGAAGCTGGAAAAACAGTAGCACTTGTGGGTCAAAGTGGGTCGGGTAAGTCCACTGTTATTGGATTGATAGAAAGATTTTATGACCCGATGAACGGATGTGTACTCATAGATGGACATGACTTAAAACATTACAACTTGAGAAACTTGAGATCACATATTGCACTCGTGAGCCAAGAACCGACTCTTTTCGCAGGAAGCATTCGTCATAACATCGTTTATGGCAAAGAGGAAGCTAGTGAAGCTGAAATAAGGAAAGCAGCAAAGCTTGCCAATGCTCATGAGTTTATAAGGTATTAATACATCCCAGTTTTATAATTCAGTAAGATAAATAGCTTTTGGTACGATGCAATCACTGGAGTGGAACAGCGCATTCCATGGTCATCAGGTGTTTTAGTTTCATGCAATCTTATTACATTATCCCAATTCCACTCCTTTTAACATTTTATTCAAGCCAACCAAACAGACCTAATCTAACTTCAATCTTATAATGGAAATGAATAACTAATGCAGTTCTATGAAAGATGGATATGAAACTTACTGTGGAGAAAGAGGAGTCCAACTATCAGGAGGCCAGAAGCAAAGAATCGCACTTGCTCGAGCAATACTTAAGGATCCAGCTATTCTTCTATTAGATGAGGCCACTAGCGCACTTGATAGTGCATCCGAGAATCTTGTGCAGGAAGCATTGGAGAAAATGATGGTTGGCAGGACTTGTGTAGTAGTTGCGCAACGACTATCAACCATACAAAAATCTGATACAATAGCTGTGATTAGAAATGGAAAAGTTGTGGAGAAAGGATCACATACTGAACTACTTTCAATGGGGAGTAGAGGTGCCTACCACTCACTTATAAAGCTGCAACACTTGTAAATCATTAAAAATGTTTGTAAGGTTTGAAACACAAAGATATAGATTTGCTCTATAAAAAGGTTGATATAATTTGTAAGGTGACTTTATGTGCATTGGAGAAGAAAGATATTATGTCATCTGACGATTAAGAAAGGAGTGTGCCCAAAAAGATTATGTGCATCAAACAGGAGTTTCTGCTTTCATGACATAAATCCCATATTCGCAAACAGTCCCTTAAAAGACATGCTTCGATATTTATATTTTTTATGATAAAGAAAAATAGCAACCAACCACATACAAGCCCCCATGTCCATTACAATACTCAGCCTTTGCAGCCTTGCAGGATGGGCAGGGCAGACAGGCTGGGTAATTTATCAAAATGCAGTACTGGTCAAAATGGGGAAAGTCAGGTTTGGATGACCCGTAAACAAAACCACTGGAAGTGGGTGGGACTGAGATCGCACATGCATATCACTGAAAAAAAAATAATCACATCCTCGTACAAGTGTAAAACCAACATCGTAACATTTTTGCAGAAGTGTAAAAACTAGTAACATAAATAAATTTTCTAGGCTATAAAATAGTGCAGTCAAGTATATGACCATACACATTGGCTAATCATACTCGAGTCTCAAACACTATATGACGCTTTCATATGACAAAGATACCAATCAACATTACATAAGATGTGATATACATAAAGGTGCACATTTGCTCATCATACTCAAGTCTCAAACACTATATAATGATTTCAACAACCACACACCCACAAACAATTACATACGTCAACCACGCCGACAGACATTATATAAAGTCTACAACAGCTCAAATATTGGTGCACAAATACAACAATCATCACCATGTCATAGTATGACGCAAAGATACACACAACATACATTATTATAAAACACGACAACAGAGAGCAATGTACAATCTATGATAAAAACTCACTTGTCCTAACAATAAACTAAAACTGTAACAGTGAATTATTCGCGTAGACAAACATTATATAAAGTCTACAACAGCTCAAATATCGGTGCACAAAGACAACAACTATCACCACATTATAGTATGACCAAAGATACACACAACATATGTTATTATAAAATACGACAACAGATAGCAATGTACAGTCTCTGACAAAAACTAACTTGTCCTAACAATAAACTAAAACTGTAACAGTGAATTATTCGCGCAGCGTAATTAACTCTGCAAGTTCATTTCACCTATTATACTTATCGAATACTACTAGTTAGTTAGGTCATGAATTCTGGAACTACTTCTGATAATGAAACAAATAAGGGCTTTAAAATCAATTGATTTAACAATTAACACATGGATGATGATGAAATGTAAGTGAGGATGATCTGTTACCTGACATGTAACCAATATAATCAACGGTGTCCGGTGAGCTCCGGTCTGCTTGACTTTTTGGCGCCTTTTTTAAGGTTTTTGTGGTGTTAATTCTAGTGGATGGGTTAGGCTATGATGGTAAAAATATGGGTTTTATAAGTCGGAGTGAATGCATAATATACATTCTCAAAATTTTATATGCCGGCCTACTTTCCCACTCGCATTTGCATTGCCTATTTTTTAATTAAATATACATTACATTTATATTAAACAAAAACTATTTATAGTTTAAATTACATAATAACTTTAAATATTATTTTCTCTCTTATATCTTATCTGATCTAAATTTAAATCCTTAACCCACCATAAACCAAACAGGCCCTTAGCTTGTGTTTGGTTTTGGGGTATATGAACGCTGAAACATTTTGCGATAATAATATGAATCAACAAAAGTAGGCATTTTGTAAACCGTGATGGGTTCATAAACTCATTCTCGTACCTATTGCTATAGTGATTTCTTAATATACATCAAACGCCTCTTAGTACTGCTTGTAGCATTTGCGACGGATGATTTTAGTTCGTGGTGAGTATAGGCCTCGTTTGGTTCGGGGAATGTTTTTGATTGAATTGAATCTATCTATGGAATTTGAATGTGAAGGAATTGAAATGATAAAGAATTGGAATTTAAGAATTTAGAATTTTAAAGAATTAGAATTTGCAAAAACTTACACGTGTTTAGTTTAAGAAAATAAAATGGCGAAAAATAAATTATATTAAAATATTTAAAATTTTATTTCAAATTAAAATTGATAAACTGAATAATAATAATAATAATAATAATAATAATAATAATAATAATAATAATAATAATAATAATAACTGATTTTTATGATAAACATACTGAATTCCATGGAATTGAAAACATTCCTCACACTTTACTATGGAATGTTGAATTCGACAGAAATGAGATTTTGAAAGATTTCATTCCATTACATTTGCCAACCAAATACGTTTAGGAATGAAGTTCAGATTCTGAATTCATTGAATCTGCCAACCAAACACGTTAAAGAATGGAATCAGATTCCAATTTCTTCAGAATCCTGAAGAATCCGTGAACCAAACGGGGCCTAAGTGGAAAAAGAGTGGGTTGGGTTGGGTCAAGGGTTTAGACTTTAGACGGTTTTTGGGTCTCTATGAGTTCAGGTATAAATGGGTCATTTAAAAGCACATGTTTAAACGGGTATGAATCGGGTTGATGAGGAAGAAGATATAAGTAAAGATGATACAAGTAGAAAATATATTTTTTATTTTTAACTTTATTACTCCGTATTTGTTTTATTTTAATTGTTAGATCCGTTTTTTTTTTTTTTTTTTTTTTAAATATTACTGATCCTTAAAATGTGGAATAATGTTTTTTCTTCCCATTAAGTGTAATACTTTATTTTAACTTTTAAGAAATAAATGTGGATCTCGGTGCATTTATAACACAGATTTACGAGTACTATATGATAATGTTTTGATTTATGAGTATAAAACTGATTTGATTGCACTTTAATCTTTAAGATAGGTGGATAGCACAGTATCGCATCACTCATGTGTTGATGCGATTTATTGGAGTTTTATTTTTAAAGAGTTGGTAAAAAAATTGGGGTGTGTTTGGTATCCTACTTTTGAGTGGGTTTGGATTTGAAAATACATTAATAAGTTATTTGGTAAGCATTGGGTTTGGACTTTACCCCAAATATTAGGGAGTGTGCAAAAGATGAGGGGTAAGGTGTGATTTATGACACAAATAGACCCCACTCGCATTTTCACTTTATCTCTCTCATCTTACTTCATATAAAACTAATTTATAAAGCATATTTTAAAATATAAAACAACTTTAAATTTAAATATTTTTCTCTCTCCTACATTAAATCTAAATCCAAATCCTAATCCAAATTCAAATATAAATTCAAAGCCAAATCCTAAACCCGTCTACAAACCAAACGGGCCCTTAGTTAGATTTGGAGTTTATTGTTGTTATATTCACATATATTTCAAACAGTTTGAATGTTAATTTATTTATGATATTTTAAAAAATAAATTTGCAATTAAACTAATTTCAACCTCTACTAATTTTTTAAAGCTTGTTTCTATTCCGCTGAGTGACATTGGGCTGAAAGTTGTCTAAGCGTGTTTTGTATTGGATTGTGCCTATATAAAGTGTTGATAACGGGTCTTATCTTGGTGTGTATTTAGTGAGACTAGATCACTAATATCTACACGATGTCACTATATACATATCTAAGTTGCTACGATGTTCAAATACAACATGTATCCACCTATTAAAGAAATATTAACTTCCTATGGGCAGTGCTTAAGATGGTCAAAAAAACATAACCATATCATTGTAAATCACAACTTTCTTTTGTTCCGTCATCCCCATTCCCCAGTCCAATCTGCCCCTTCTACTTTATTCACTTCGGCCAATATGGCCCAGATTGAGATTTTTGTAATTGGTAACTTTTAACTTAACCCACGTCGCATGTTTAAAAATAATATATTGTGAAGACCATGCATAAGTTGTCTAAATGACCCAGTTTAGCACTATAATGGTGGTGGTTTGATAACCAGACTAACGTTATAGTCATATAGCCCTTGGAAATCCTAATGGCTTGATACCTTATCCTTTTTTGTGCAAAGCATCTTTATCTTATAAAGTGATTTTAACTTTGACCTGCCATGCTGAGTTGACTACATATGTCATGGTTCAATATAGTTCATTCCTTCAATATGCATCATGTTTTGTTGAAGTTAACCAAACTATCAAAACTCCAATAAGGTATCTATATAATGCAATAAGTAATGCTTAAATACAGTCTATTATTAATATTCATACATTAAACATCACATTGTAACAAGTACTATCAATACGTTTGTATGTTTATGGATAACTACAAGTAAAGCCTATATGCTCATGTCTGTGTAAAAAAACTATAGAACTTGCAACCTTGATCTTCATCTTATAGTCCACGCGGAATTTTGCAAATACTTCTTCATGGTCTAGACTATTCTTGAAAGCCCGCAATTCTTCCTTTGTTAATTGAATTTGATGAGGGTCAAACTTCACTTCAGTTACTTGTGTGGTTTCAGAAATTTGAAAGGTGCTATAAACGACATTAAGAGGGTGATTCTTAATGTCACTTGTACTTAAGGTGTATGTAGCTATATATACCTACGCTTTAATGTAACGTTTTTTCTCGAATCCAACCTAAGTCTAGCTACTCCTTCTTCAAGTGATATGCTATTGTTATTCATCTTAAATTTGGATATCCAGTATTTTTTAGGTATATGTCATTAAGAGACCTGTCAATAACTAGTTATATCAAAAATTCGGATATCCAAAATTTGGATATCCGGAATTTGCGAGAATGGTTTTATGTTAGACCTATTATTTTAGTTAAAAGTTTTCAATGATATCTGAAATTTTGGATAACACATTTATATATCCGAATATCAAAATATTTATAATTTTTTGATATGGGACAAACCCATGTGGTTGATCAATGGTTGTGGGTAGGCCACGCGTTGATCATTTGATGGGTAGACAAGGATGACAGGTGTCATTCCCTCCTTGGCCTTGTATGGTTCGTACATAACATGCTTAGTCCATATTCTGGTTATGTTTGTTCTACTGGCGTCGTGTCATAATCGTTGAGTGACATTGGGTTGAAAGTTGTCTAAGCGTATTGGATTGTGCCTATATAAACTGTTGATAATGGATCTTGTCTTGGCGTGTACTTAGTGAGCCTAGGTCACTAATATCTACACGCTATCAGTATACTCATCTTGTAGTCCACGTGGAATTTTACGAATACTTCTTCATGGTCTAGACTCTAGAGCATTCTTGAAATCCCACAATTCTTCCCTTGTTAATTGAATTTGACGAGGGTCGAACTTCACTTCAATTACTTGTGTGGTTTTAGAAATTTGAAAGGTGCTATTAACGACATTAAAAGGGTGATTCTTAATGTCGTTTGTACTTAAGGTGTATGTAGCTATATCTGGGTACGCTTTAATGTAACCGTTTTTTCTCGAATCCAAGTTAAGTCTGGCTACTTCTTCTTCAAGTGATATGCTATTTTTATCCATCTTAAAGTTGATTGATATATACTCTATACTGGTATTTTTTAGGTGTATAAATTAATATATAATATCGTTCTTGATATAGAAAAGTAAATAAACCAACGGTGTCCAACAACTTCGTGAGCTCTAATATGTTTGACTTTTAGGCGTCTTTTTTTAGGTTTCAGTTGTAGTGTTTGGATTACTTGAATTTTACGCCCAAAAAGTTTAATTATAGTTGTGATGGGTATTTAGGTTGTGTTTGGTTTGTGGGTATGGGAATGAAGGAATGCTATTCACTCCTAAATTGTTTGGCTTTTGAGAATGATATGAAAACTATAATGGTAGGCATTTTGTAAACCCTACATTGGTGATGGTTCAAAAACTCATTCTTATACTTATTGCTTTAGTGATTTTCTAATACAAACCAAATGCCTCTTAGTACTACTTGTAGCATTTGCGACAGATGATTTTAGTTGGTGGTGAGTATAAGTGGCAAAAGAGTGGGTCGGATCACGTCGGGTCAATGGTTTAGACGGTTTTTGGGTCTATATGGGTTCAAGTATATATAGGCCATTTAAAAGCACATGTCTAAATGGGTCCGGATCAAGTTGATGAGGAAGAATATACAAGTAAAAAGATAATTTTTTATTTTGAACCTTAATTTTTAGTGTGTGCATAAGTAGTGTGTTGCACGTGTGTTTAGACTTTAGTGTGTGTGAGTGACAAGTTAGAAGATACATGTAGAAAATATAATTTGATTTTAAACTATATTATTTGATTTGTTTTTGTAGGCCTTTAATTTATGACAAATTTGTACTAAATGATAAAAGAGGTTTATAACAAGATCTGCTTTTTAATGTATAATTTTTTTATTAAAAATGATTCAAAGAATTACAAAATGTTTGGCGGAATAAAAATTCTATTGAATGACAATAAGATAGCTCTTTGATTAAGCAAACTTAAACAAGAGTTAGAATTTGTAGGTGAACTCTAAGTCTCTGATAGGATCAGAGACAATGACAAGTTCAATTTGAGAGCAAATGCTCTTCTTTTATGTGATAATCAATATGGAATGGGTGTTGATACTCACACCATTTTATTTGATAGTTACACCACTTTGTACAAGCTGTACATCACACCGTACAACACTATTATGCACGGATTGTGGTGAAAGTATAAAAAGTTATGATGTGAGTATCAACACTCATATGAAATAGATGACATTCACTACGACAAATATTCGCTTTATATATGTGGACAAACGAGGATGTCACATGTAGGTGTTAAGACATGTCAAACATTTAATGGACAAGTACAACTGCCATTAAATGTTTCTGTTCTTACAAACCCAACAACCATGTTTTTTGTGAATAGTGTTGCCAACTGTTCATTGTCTTTTCACCAACTTGTGCTTGTCTTGACCTTTTCAAGGTTGTAAATACCCCCGCTCATACATTTTATTGAAAAAGACACGCCTGAATATCTTAAAGATATTTTGAGTTAAACTTTGTTGGGTTGATTAGAGCTAATAGGATCATCAAGGTTTTGTCAATCCCTGATGATCCTTTGTTCTTCAGCTTCTGAATCTTATACATACTACTTGATGACGCATTAGTTAATAAGTGTATCTTCAAGTTGTTTCAGACTTCTCAAAGTTGTCTATGACTTGAAGCTTGCTAAAGTAGTTCACTGATTTCATTATCAACTAGTCCTTTTTGTACTTAATTTAATTTATGTTTGAACACAATTACATACCAGTAGGAATTGAATTGGGTCAACACTTTTAACTGTTAGTTTATTGTTTTTTCTTATATAAATAGTCATTTGTAGTATTTTTCCCCTTAAATTGTTAATTCTTGATTTTTTTTTTCCTATCACATTATTAGTCATTAAAATGTAATATTTGTTTCTTAATATTAAGTGTAATACTTTATTTTACTAAAAATCAATAAGCAAATGTGGGTCTCGATGTATCTTTAACACCGATTTACAAGTAATCATGTTTTCGTATTGTGTTATATGTTACATGCCAAAGCAGAGGGTCACGTGCATTGCACGTGACAAGTCAAAACATTCAACAAACCACATAACTAATTTTCCCGCCCAAATTGTTATCCTTTAAATACTTTCACTTCTCACTTTGTATAGTAGTTTTGATCATTGATTCTCTCTTACTACCTTGTAACAAACTCAATTCTTGAATAACAAATCCCATTAATCATTTCACTTCGAGTTACTATTCTTGTTCAAGTAATTCTTGTGTTTGATTGCTTAAACCTTCAATCTTGTTATAGATTATGGTTAAAGTATGTTTCAATTGGTATCAAGAGCTCTTTTCTGGCACCATTTTATCTTCAAGAAGTGTTACCCTGACATTTCTTGATATTCCAGTTATCTTCTCCGGCGAAATTCCGGCAAGAAAACAAGATTCCGGTACGAAATCAGCCACCATTGATTTCACTGTTCTGTTTACCTTTGGTTAGTGTCAATCATCTGTACGGCCACAAGCTGGTTAGAAGCATTTGGATTGAGTAACCCATAACAGAATCAGTAGACATTACTCCGTTGTTGATGAGTGGTAATGTTATCGGTGTAATGGTGGAAACAAGAAATACAACTAGAAGTCAAGATCCTACAATGGAGTCATTGCAACAAACTATCAGTGATTTTCAAAGAATGATGTTGGAAATGACTGCTGAGATGAATAGGTTGAGAAATGGAGAAGGTACTAGTGGTGGTCGTGGTGGTGCAACTGGTACTCATGGCCATGGTTCAAATGGATATGGCAGATTGACAAAAGTGAAATTTCCAAGATTTAATGGGGAGGATGTTAGTGGATGGTTGTATAGGGTGAATCAA
Organism: Artemisia argyi; assembly: GCA_030686995.1. Lineage (NCBI taxonomy): Eukaryota > Viridiplantae > Streptophyta > Magnoliopsida > Asterales > Asteraceae > Artemisia > Artemisia argyi. The sequence goes on along the minus strand of CM060698.1, from coordinate 76,331,619 downwards.
TTATTTGTTATGGATCATGTTGATGATGATGAACAGAGAATTAGATTGGTATCCATGCATTTGTTTGACAAAGCCCTCAATTGGCACAAACAATCTATGAAAAGACATGGTGAAGTAGCTACTTGGGATGTGTATGAAAGACAAATCAAGAAGAGGTTTGATTATGTGTTTGAAGATCCATTAATGGAATTGAAGAATCTCAGGCACACAACTTCAATTCAGGTATATCAATATTCTTTTGAGTCTTTGTTGAATAAGGTTGAATTAACTGAGAAACAAGCAATCAGTCTTTATATTGGTGGTTTAAAAGATGAAATTGGTATGTTGAATGCAACAACCTTACCTGATGTGTTTGCTTGGTCAAAAATGGAAGAGGCTAGGTTGGCAGTTGTGAAAAAGAGTGCACCATTATTATCAAATCCTATAAATTTTGGTAATAATTGGAATGTTAACAGGAATGTGGCTTATCCTGCTAGAAATGTGAATCAAACAGTAACAATGCCAGCAAACCAATATGTTAATCAAAATGTGGCCAAACAACCTGTGAATTCTGTGTCTGCACCTAGGAAGCATTTAACTCAAAGAGAATTGGCTGAAAAGAGAGCTAAGAACCTTTGTTTCTATTGTGATAAGAAGTATATGTCAGGCCATAAATGTGAGGGTCAATTGTTTACTTTAGAGATAACAGGTGTGGAGGAAGAGGAATTTGATGAATGTTTGGAAGAAAATATCAATGATAATGAGATGAATCAGTATGTGATTGGAGAGGAAGAACAGCAGTGTACACCTCATATTTCACTTAATGCTTTACCTGGTGTGCCTACTCATAACACAATGAGGGTTAAAGGTCATGTTTTAAGACAATTGTTGCACATTCTGATGGATTCAGGAAGCACACACAATTTTTTGGATATTTACACTGCTAAGAAATTGGGGTGTAGATTAAGAAGTACATGTCCTTTTCAAGTTTCTGTGGCTGGAGGTACTAAGCTAGTAAGTCAGTATATGGTCAAAGGATTTCAATGGAAGATTCAGGGTGTTTTGTTTGAAACTGATGTGATGTTGCTACCATTGGGAGGCTGTGAATTGGTTCTTGGTGTTCAGTGGTTATCTACATTGGGTACCATTTTGTAGAATTTTCAAGAGCTAAAAATGCTATTTGAATATAAAGGAAAAAAGGTGGTGTTAAGGGGTACTCATCAATCTGAATTGGCTTGGATAACTGGCAAGCAAATGTCAAAGATGGTGTCTCAAATTGGAGAATATCAGTTGCCTTTTGTGTGCTATATGGGATCTGCAAGTTTGAATTTGATGCAATGTCCTACTGTGGGAGATACTACAACAATGGAAGAATTGACACCATTGCTTGAAGTTTACTGATGTATTTGAAATGCCAAAAGAATTGCCACCACACATATATTTTGATCATAGAATTCCACTCAAGTCAGAGGATGTGAGTATCAATGTGAGACGTTATAGATATCCTCCTGCACAAAAGGATACTATTGAGGCAATGATCAAAGAATTATTGGATTCAGAAGTAATTAGGTCTAGTAACAGTCCTTTTTCTTCACCTATAGTGATGGTCGAAAAGAAGGATGGCTCTTGGAGAATGTGTATTGATTACAGACAACTTAACAAGCATATTGTGAAAGATAAGTTCCCTATTCCAGTTATTGAGGAGCTTATTGATGAGCTGCAAGGAGCACAAGTATTCTCTAAATTGGATCTAAGATCAGGATACCATCAGATAAGAATGTGTGATGATGATATTTACAAAACTGCTTTTAAATCACATGTTGGTTATTATAAGTTTGTGGTTAAGCCTTTTGGCTTAACCAATGCTCCTTCTATTTTTCAAGCTCTAATGAACTTTGTGTTTAAGCCTTTTCTGAGAAAATTTACTCTAGTATTTTTTGATGATATACTAGTGTATAGCCCTTCTATGCCTGAACATGTTACTCACCTTCAAATGGTCTTACAAGTTGTGAGTGAAAATAAGCTGCTTGCAAATAAAGTCAAAAATGTGTGTTTGGCACAACACAAGTTGAGTACTTGGGGCATATTATTTCTGCACAAGGGGTAGCCACAGACCCTAGTAAGATACAAGCAATGCAGAATTGGCCAGTACCCACTAATTTGAAGCAGTTAAGAGGTTTTTTGGGATTGACTGGTTATTATAGAAGATTTGTCAAAGGTTATGCAAGCATTAGTCAGCCACTGAATATGTTACTTAAGAAGAATGCTTTTCAATGGTCTCCACAAGCTCAAGAATCATTTGAGAAGCTTAAACAGGCCATGGGTGAATCACCAGTGTTGGCTTTGCCCAATTTCAATGAGGAATTTGTAATAGAAACTGATGCATCAGGGTTTGGTATAAGAGTAGTGTTACAACAAAATGGACATCCAATAGCCTATTTGAGTAAGACTTTAGCTCCAAAACATCAGGCCCTTTCCACTTATGAAAAAGAGCTTTTGGCTATGGTATTAGCTTTACAAAAATTGAGGGGATACCTATTGGATAGACACTTCACAATCAAGACTAACCACTTTAGTTTGAAATATGTCTTGGATCAAAGAATCACCACACCATTTCAGTCTAAGTGGTTGCCAAAGTTATTGGTGTTTGACTATGAAATTGAGTATAGAAAAGGAAAAGACAATATAACAGCTGATGCTTTATCTAGAATTGAAAGGCAAGGTATGTTATTCTCCTTATTGACTGTGGGTACTTCCAATGAGTTGTTTGATGCTGTTGTGTCCACATGGTCAACTGATCCTAATCTAAAAAGAGTCATAGAAGGCATGCAAGATGGTAGTTTGACAAATAGTAAGTATGTTTGGCACAATGGATAGTTGAGAAGAAAAAATAAGTGGGTAGTGGGACAAGATATGGATTTTAGAAAGAAGCTAGTTAAACACTTTCATGAGTCAGTTGTGGGAGGTCACTCTGGTGTACTAGCCACAACCAAGAGATTGACTACTTACTTCTATTAGAAAGGATTGAGAAAGTTGGTTAAAGAATGGGTTAGAGGCTGTGATGTGTGTCTAAGAAACAAATCAGACCTGGCAGCTTACCCTGGTCTACTTCAACCTTTACCCATTTCAGAACAAATTTGGCAAGACATCTCCATGGATTTCATTGAATCTTTGCCCTCATCTCATGGAAAAAGTGCTCTGCTAGTGGTGGTGGACAGACTCTCTAAGTATGCTCATTTTCTACCTATTCCTCATCCTTATACAGCTTCACAAGTTGCTCAGTTGTTCCTTGATAATGTTTACAAGTTACATGGCCTTCCTAAGACAATTGTGAGTGACAAAGATAAGATTTTCATGAGTTATTTTTGGCAATCTCTTTTCAAAAGGTTACAAGTACAATTGAAGATGTCCACAGCCTATCATCCTCAAAGTGATGGTCAAACAGATATTGTCAATAAGTGTTTGGAGACATGTCTCAGGTGTATGACAGGTGAGAGGCCAAAGGATTAGGTCAAGTGGGTATCATTAGCAGATTATTGGTATAATACCAACTATCACTCAGCCATTGACACCACTCCATATGAAGTTGTATATGGTCAAAAGCCTCCTTTACATATTCCTTATATGGCAAAAGATATATATTTAGAAGCTGTGGACAGGACTTTACAAGCAAGAGAACAAGTGGTGCAATTGCTCAAATTCAACTTGAAGAAAGCTCAAGATAGAATGAAGTCACAGGCTGATAAAAGAAGGTATGACAGAGAGTTTCAAGTGGGTGATTGGGTCTATTTGAAGTTGCAATTTTATAGGCAATTGACAATGAGACAAGGCATGCAACATAAATTCTCAGCAAAGTTTTTTGGTCCTCTTCAAGTAGTTGGGAGGGTTGGAAAGGTAGCATACAATAGAATGAAAGTGTTTGGACTAATCCAGTGGTCTAATGGATCAGAGGAGGATGCAACATGGGAAAGGTTAGAAGACATAGTTCAGAGGTTTCCAGAGTTTGTCTTAGATCCTTGAGGTCAAGGAAGCTTTGAAGAGGGATGGAATGTTACATGCCAAAGCAGAGGGTCACATGCATTGCATGTGACAAGTCAAAACAGTCAACAAACCACATAACTAATTTTCCCGCCCAAATTGTTATCCTTTAAATACTTTCACTTCTCATTTTGTATAGTATTTTTGATCATTGATTCTCTCGTGCTATCTTGTAACAAACTCAATTATTGAATAACAAATCCCATTAATCATTTCACTTCGAGTTACTATTCTTGTTCAAGTAATTCTTGTGTTTGATTGCTTAAACCTTCAATCTTGTTATAGATTCTAGTTAAAGCACGTTTCATTATACTATGATTCATGTTTTCACTTATGAGTGTAAAAACTGACGTGCTTGTACTTTTTTAGTTAGGTATACGGATAACTACAGGTGTCAAAACGGGAAGGTCAGGTGGGCTCTGGCCACTGGTTCAAATGGGCTCGGGCCTGAACGCGCACAAATTTAAACGGGCACGACCAAACGTGTAGAATACTAATTAAGTTGGAAACATGATTTCCTATGTGGTTTGTGTGGCGTTGGAATTACAAGAGAGAGAGGGAGAGTGGAACCTTAAGAGAAAATGAGAATATTAGATTGAGATGAAGTGAAGTTCCAACCCTCTCCACATGTGGAGAGGGGTATTTATACCTACAATATAAACGCCCACACCCGGGCTGTGGATCAGGCATACAGTGGGTGAAGACCCGTCCTTCTTCCACGGTGTTACTTAAACTAATACTAACTAACTAATATGTAAACTAACTACGAGCTAACTTAATACTATTACAATGATCAGGTGACCGAGACTTTTACAGGAATATTTGTATTCCTAACAATCTCCCCCTAAGCGAGGTCACCTTTGAAATTAAGCTCTTTGGTCGTTAAGCATTCTTGCGTCTCTGTAGCTCGTAGGATCTGATTCTTCGCTTTTCAACACACTTTGTTCTTCAAGCAAGCGAACTTGTGATTTGAATTCCTTTGTGATGTGCGATCTTTGAGCTTCTTTGAGATCATCAGCCAAAGTAAATCTCCAAGCTCATCCATAGTTGTATTGCCTTCATGTGATGTAGTGACTTAAGGACCATCATGCTCACACCCTTCTGTATCTGGAGACTTTGCATTAGAGTTGTGGATCAGGAGACTTTTTCATCAGAGTTGCGGAAGCGTTGTTGGTAGTCTCTCAATATTTGTTGTAGCAAGTCTCTCATCTTCTTTGATAGTGTGGAGGATGTGTGAGCATGAGGTATGGATTGACCCAATTCAGCTGGAAATAGGAGCCATAAACGCCATCTTTATATGTGTCCCTGAAATAAAACAGTTAGCAATAAAGATAGAGAACGAATATGGCTTTGTCATTCATTCTGCGAGGACATACTACCCTCCGATTTTGTGAAAACCGACCTGTGATCAGGTAGAGTCTCTTTTAAAGAAGACTCTCCTTGACAGGAATTTCCAGCTTGTAGTAATGAATTTTCCAAAGAACCCACTTCAGAATCTTCATACTTAGCATGTTCTCATACCGTAACGTCTCAAAGCAGACAACACGATAGAGTGAATCGGTGAATAAATATTCACGGATTGATGAGAAATTGATTTATAGAAATCACTCGCGTGTCATAGGACAAACATTTTGAGACACGACGAGAGTTTTAAGCTTTGAATCACATTTCCATCAAAATATTTTTTTTGAAATATTGTACACAATCAATGTGCTCGAAAATTAGTTTGTGAGCACACTGAAAGGTTTTTGCAAAAGTATCCGTCAATCCATGTCCTGGAACAAGTTTGATTCAATTTTGAATCGCACCATCGTTGCTTTCCAGTTGTCACTTGATCATTGATCCAAGATGGATCTCACATGTCACCTAACAAGAGCTTGAGTGATGTTCGCTCTAGAAGGATTTCCATCTTCATTGTGAATATTTTCATATCACTCTGATGTTCTTGCAATACCACAAGGATAATGCGTAGGACTCTAAATATTTTATCTTATTTTCCACATTGTGTGAAACAATAAGCATATTTAGAATGTGTCCTATCGAGATTTATGGATGATCTCATGGCTCTAGACTCAATAGTGCGTTTTGATCCGCTCCTAGAGACTGGGGAGGTATCTCCTGTTTAGGTATCAACATAGCTCGCAAGGAGCGGTCGATAAATTGCACAGGGTTCCCCGTAAGAATGAAACAAGCTCTTTTAAGAGAACTTAAGTGGTTGGGAAGTTTAGTGCAGTGCGTCACTGATGCGTGGGAATCGCAACAGGCTTTACCTCTCGAGGGATCTCGAGAAGCTTACAACCCCCACCAGGCAGTGTACCTGATCGTTGTAGTATAGTATAGTGACAAGTACCGGGGGATTGATCGTTCAGCTTAGGAATAGTGTCGCTAGGATTAGAAAACCTAAATACTAGTTCTAAAGGTGAGGGATGATTATTTTTGTGTTTTTATATTTTATGGAAAGCAAATTAAAATCTCGGGTTTGAAAGATTTGGGCGGAATTAGTTGCTAATCAACTAACCCAATACTAAGATGCAATCAAAATAAAATACTAGAAATGAAAATAAACTAATTTATACTAAGGTTGTGAGCAGTAATTGAAGAAAATGTGTTTACTTAGATTTCACTACTCCCTAGATATCTTTTACACGTTAATTACTTGTTATAATTGCATGGATGACGGATCGTATTCCTTAATACCATTCATGGGGTGGCACACATAACTCCCCAATTCTATGAGCTCTTATCTCCTCCTACACCATGCCCAGCACAACTATAGGGATTGTAAACAATGGCTCATGCATTAAATACAACCAATAAAGACCTAGTGCGCGTTGGTTCATGTTTCTTAAGACGTTCAAGCATGTTACCAATTGGAGATCTGCCAGTTTTCTTAAGCCTAACATATAAATCATTCATCCAAGACAAGAATAAACAAGTAATCAACACATAATCAATATCTAGGTTTCATTAGATCTAAGCAAACACAAGATAGATCTAGCCTAGCATGATGGAATTAAGACAAGAACAAGATATAGACAATCAACACATAGACATATTGATTGAATTAGAAGAACACTTATCTTGATTAATCATGCAAGGTATCAAGGGGTTGGAACCCTTGAAAAACCTGTAAAGTTACACTAAAATTGTATTTAGGGTTTCTCCAAAAACTTTTTTTTTTCAAATGTGAAAAATTAGAAAACTATATATAGAAAAAGGGGTCTGACGGCGTCAAGACCAAATAGGTGACGCCGTCACCTCGCCGCCAAAACAATCCTCGGACTGCCTAGATCTACATTTGACGCCGTCAAGTACAAAACATTTCCAGGCCGTCATGACTTTTACTCTTGACGCCCTACCTTCATGACGCCGTCAAAACTCTTCTGGGTCGTCATGGAATTTTACTCTTGACGCCGTCAGGGAACTACTCTTGACGCCGTCATGCACTGTTCCCAGCATGGAAAATTAAGACTTTGGCGTTTTCTTCACTTTTATGCTCCAAAAACGTCCGAATTGCTTCCTTTTCCAGATTTCACTCCCAAAGTACCTAAAATCACAAAAGGAACGATTTAGGGCAATATTTGATCAAATAAATTCGGATTCGAGCTTAAATGACCCCCTAAAAACGGATCATTTTTCGCCTCATCAGTCACTGGGTCCATGACCTCTTGTCTTCAATACCGGTGTTACCTTAGTAACCGCCAGTAGATAATGAGTTGAACCCGGTTTCTGCCCTAAGGTTGAATATTTGGAGGGCTATATCAAACCTCCACCACATGGCGTAAGCACCTAGGATAAACTATCAAAGAGGTCTTTTAAAGGGTTGTAACGTTAGGTGTAGGGATATGAAATACACGGTTTTGTTGGATAAAGGAAGTTTTTCTGGTGGCGAGTTAACAATCTTGGTTAATTACATGTACAATATGGCGTTGCTAAGCCAAGACTAGACTCGACTTAAGCTAATAAATAAAAAACAACAAAAATATAAAATAAACATAGAATAAAAAGGGATGGTAGTCCGTATGTTTTTTCTCTTTTTCTTTTTCTATTTTTTTTTTTCTTTTTCTTGATTTTTTCGATTTTTTTTTTTTTTTTTTTTTTTTTTTTTTTTTTTTTTTTTTTTGTGCATACACTCTTACCCTACAATCCAAAATAATACATCATACGGGTTGAACATTCCCCTTACACTTGAATCTTTACATACTTTACATAAACTAATCTAATGACTCGAATTAAGAAAATCAAAACACTTGGAGCACTTTTAAGATTAACGTACATATGGGGGTAATAAATGATGTTCTTCCCCATTACTCCATAAAATAAGTACTTTACCCAATCGTCCCAAAACAATATGTACAAGGATATGACTCGACTTAGCAACCATATAATCAATTAGAAAGTTAACTTAGGGTTTAACAAATAACAATAATGCACTAAAAATGAGCGCATACACGGAAGGCTAAGGCAATTTGGTTGTACATTTAAGTGGGGTGTAACAAATTCTTCCTTTAAGTAAAAATGCTTAAAGTTCGAAACGAAAAGATAGGCTCGGAGGGGTGTACTAGGGGTTTCGTGTACTAAAAATGAGTACAACGCTAAGGGTGTGGGAAAAATTAGTTGACTTAACTAGCCAAGTAATATGACTTAAATGGTCAAGTAATTATGATACGGGTTTAACACAAGGGTGGTCCTAATGCCTCTTATCATGTAGTAAATCCTACTACACGAATGTAGTCTCACTAGCGGTCTCGGGATGCATCACTAACGCAAGTTCTAAAATCTAAATGCTACCGGTACACTCAAAAGCACTAATAATGAATGCTTTTCCTATCAAATCTAAAGGCGAACCTCACATATTTGGGCAGAAAATTTTTCTGAATATACGGTTATGTGCTAGTCATACAATCTCCTATCCATGAGACGCTTGCTATGGCTAAAGTTTCACTTCTAAATGTTGTAAAAAATTTTAAATTTGGCGCTAAAATTACACTAACAAGTATTTCTCATAGTTTTATTACACATCTACCATTAAACAAAACAAACTCAAGCGAAAGTGCATATGTAAGGTATCATCTTTTTACCCTCCCCTTACACTTAAGATGAACATTGTCCCCAATGTTCAAGTAAAGAATGTAAAAGTGAAAAAGTAAAGAGAATGAAATCAAATACTCCCCTGATTCGCTCGGTATGGATAATGAGGTGGCCAGGTTAAATCTTCCTCCAAGAAAATGAACAATCAAAGCTTCCCTTCCAGAATATAAATCATCTTCTTGTCATACATAACTTGTAAAACCTGACAAAATAGTCAAGACAACCTCGCGTAAAATCGGCGGCATCCTATATAAGTTACTAAATCCTAGAAAACAATATAAGATATAATGCTTGTGGAATGAAGTTTGCAGATCTCCTGGAGATTATAAAACTTAATAATTCACAAAAACCATAAGACTCCGTTAGAAAAACAAAACCGGTAAAATTTCCAGATTTTTACTCCTGACGCCGTCAGAATTGACCTGCAGAAATCCTTATGTTAAGTTTCCGGAAAATTTCTGGAAAAACTTGGTCCTACTTCCTGGAAAATCCTGCAAAACTTCATTATGACTCAATACAAGCATTTGACTCTAACAAGTACGAATATACATGTTCATTTAATATTGTGGAGAATCATGATCGGTTTGTTTCTTAAAAACATATTTGGGGTTTCCCCTTACACTTATCTTTTGCAAAAATACCTTTAGGTGGAGTTAAGACTAGGCCAAAACAACAAAGTAAAGTATTTCCACATTTTAGTTTAGAAACATGATCTACCAACAATAAAAATTAAGCATGCATACGGAAGCAAATAACAAACAAACAAATAAAATCACACAAAACATGGGTTGCCTCCCAAGAAGCGCTTTTCTTTATTTACGAGTCTTGTAGCTAGACTCAAGGTCATGGGTTACTACGTGACATGGGTGAGTTCCTCGTTGAGGACATCCTTGGGATCAAACTTTGGTTTCAACTTCCTATCGGTTTCCTTAGTATGATATGACCTTTCAAACTTTTCTCCATCCGGATCATACAAAGTCATTCTAATATACCATGACCCGTCACCTTCTTTAGGTGGCTTGTCCCACCTCCATTTACACTTGTCTCCCTCTCTTTTCCATTTATTCCTTTCTATGTTGATGGGCATTACGCTTAGTAACTCAATCATCTTCTTAAAGACTAAGGGGTCCTCAAAGGGATCTAGCTCTTCATCTCTAGCTATGAGTTGTTCTACCGAATGTGTCTTTTCAACAAAATCTTTTTCTAGATAGAATGGGCATTGAGGTCCTATAAAGTTCCTTTCTATCCAAGGTCCATATCTAGACGGTCTCCTATTCATCTCTACCCAATGCGGTGTTGGTTCATCATCACAATCATAACTATGCTTCTTTACATCGTACACCGACCAAGTATCGCCTTCACCTTCCGTTATCTTGGATTCCTTGCAATCTATCATGGCACTAGCGGTTGCTAAAAATCCTCTTCCTACCAATAATGGGCATGTAGTGTCACTAACCATGTCTAGGACGTGAAAATCCGCTAATATAATTAACTTTTCCTACGTGAACAACTACATCCTTAATCATTCCAACCGGGTGGGCAATACTCCCATCCGCTAGCCCTATCAATACCTCCGTTTCCTCTAACTTCCCTAGCTTAAGAGCGGTGAATAAGGATAAGGGAATCAAGTTGAGACTTGACCCTAAATCGGCTAGTGTGTCGAAAGCTTCGGATCTTCCTATCTTACAAGGCAAAACAAATATACCCGGATCATCAAGCTTTTTAGGCAACTTGTTTTGAACGAAGGCGGTCCCATTTTTACCTAGCTTACACTTCTCATATTTTTCTAAGAGGGAACTATAGTAAGGAGCACGCGCTAAGACATCAATGACGGGTCGTTCAAGGTGAAGTTCTTTGAATTCATCGTCAAGGTCTTGCGTAAGAGGTGTTTCAACTATGCTTTTGACCGGCTCCATAGTGGGTGTTTTATTTGATTGGTCCTTTTGGAGAACTTGGTTTTGTTTGAAACACGTGCTCGTTGATTTAACCGAGTAGTATTGTGGACACGAAGTGGGTGATGAAACTGAGGATATGGAATTAACGGCTAGTTTCGGATTCTTGACCGTGTCGCTTGGGAGTGCTCCCATTTCTCGGTCATTGAGAACTTTCAACAATGCATCAATTCTAGTGGTCATCTCGCTTTGCTTTTGTTTGAAATCGGCTTCAAACTTAGATATGCGAGCTTCTTGAGATGTCATAAACTTTGACATCAATCCTTCAAGATTGTTGGTACTACCATAGTTGTTAGAAGGATTGTTGTTGAAAGTACGGTTGGATGGTGGACCGTTTGGTTGGTAACGATTTGGTGGATTGGAAGAATTGGGTTGATTTTGTTTCCACCTAAGGTTTGGGTGATTTTTCCATGAGGGGTTGTATGAATCACCGTAAGTGTTTGGCTCGGGCTTGAAAGTGTACCACTTATCTCCCGCTTCGTCGGTACGCGTGGATGCGTAGTCCGCAAAAGCTGTTCCGGGGAGTTCCACACAATCACGAGTGTCGTGGGGACCACTACATAATTCGCATGAAGAAGTGATTTTGTTCACTTGGCTTGAAGGCTTAGGAGCTTCGTAAGATTTTATGAGAAACTTGACTTGGTCCTCAAGTTCCATGATCCTACGGTCGGGAGTGCTAGAATTGTTCGAAGGCAAAGATATTGCCTTGACCGTTTTGTTCAAATCACGGGGATCATTCCAACTTTCGTTGTCATAGAGAGCAAGATCTTCTATGAGTTCCCATGATTGTTCCGCACTAAGATCACGTAGCTTACCACCGGCCGATTGGTCAATGGCTCGCCTCGTGGAGATGTCGATATGGTCATAAAAAATTTGGACTTGGAGCCAAAGATCGATGCCATGATGAGGGACTTTTTGGAGTAAGTCCTTGAAACGAGTCCATGCTTCATAAAGAGATTCATTTTGACGTTGTTGGAACATCAAGATGTCATTTCTAAGCTTAGTAGTTCTCCCCGGTGGGAAAAATTGAGCAAGGAAACGAGTGGTGAGATCATCCCATGTGGTGATGGATCCCGCGGGTAAACGCTCAAGCCATTGACTAGCTTGATCCCGTAGAGAGAATTGGAATAGGCGTAAACGGGTGGTCTCTCTAGTTTCAACACCTAGGTATATGGAATCTACGATTTTGAGAAAGTCCTTAAGATGTTGGTTTGGATCTTCGGAACGAAGTCCATGGAATGCGCATCCGCTTTGCACCAACCGGATGGTGTCGGATCGCAAGGGGGTCACATTGGCTCCGGTGAGCTCAATGGTGTTTCGGTATCCTTGGTGGCTAGGTTGGGAATACTCTCCTAAGGTTCGGGGCCTAAGGGGTTCTAATGGTGGGTTTTGTTGTGGTGGGATGACGGGTTCAAAGATGTTACCACCTTCCATGGTGTCGGATGGTAAAGAGTTACGAACAAAAGCACAAAGAAATGAGATAGACTAAAGAAGACCTAGAAATAAAAATAAAATCTTACTAGAAAGGAATCTAGCAAGTAGACCTAATAAAAAGAAATTCTAACCTAGACAATAACTATTCCCCGGGCTGCGGCGCCAAAAACTTGATGCGTGGGAATCGCAACAGGCTTTACCTCTCGAGGGATCTCGAGAAGCTTACAACCCCCACCAGGCAGTGTACCTGATCGTTGTAGTTTAGTATAGTGACAAGTACCAGGGGATTGATCGTTCAGCTTAGGAATAGTGTCGCTAGGATTAGAAAACCTAAATACTAGTTCTAAAGGTGAGGGATGATTATTTTTGTGTTTTTATATTTTATGGAAAGCAAATTAAAATCTCGGGTTTGAAAGATTTGGGCGGAATTAGTTGCTAATCAACTAACTGATGAGGCGAAAAATGATCCATTTTTAGGGGGTCATTTAATCCCGAATCCGAATTTATTTGATCAAATATTGCCTAAATCGTTCCTTTTGTGATTTTAGGTACTTTGGGAGTGAAATCTGGAAAAGGAAGCAATTCGGACGTTTTTTGAGCATAAAAGTGAAGAAAACGCCAAAGTCCTAATTTTCCATGCTGGGAACGGTAGGTGACGGCGTCAAGAGCAAATCCTTGACGGCGTCAAGAGCAAATTTCATGAATTTCCATGACGACCCAGAAGAGTTTTGACGGCGTCACGTAGGAAGGGCGTCAAGAGTAAAAGAGTCATGACGGCCTGGAAGTATATTAGTCTTGACGGCGTCAGAAGTAGATCTAGGCAGTCCAAGGAGAGTTTTGGCGGCGAGGTGACGGCGTCACAAGATTACTCTTGACGCCGTCAAACCTATTTTTCTATATATAGTTTTCTAATTTTTCACATTTAAAGAGAGAAGTTTTGGGAGAAACCCTAAGTACGATTTTGGTGTAACTTTACAGGTTTTTCAAGGGTTCCAACCCCTTGATACCTTGCATGATTAATCAAGATAAGTGTTCTTCTAATTCAATCAATATGTCTATGTGTTGGTTGTCTATATCATGTTCTTATCTTAATTCTATCATGCTAGGCTAGATATCATTTGTGTTTGCTTAGATCTAATGAAACCTAGATATTGATTATGTGTTGATTACTTGTTTATTCTTGTTGTGGATGAATGATTTATATGTTAGGCTTAAGAAAACTGGCAGATCTCCAATTGGTAACATGCTTGAACATCTTAAGAGACATGAACCAACGCGCACTAGGTCTTTATTGGTTGTATTTAATGCATGAGCCACTGTTTACAATCGCTATAGTTGTGCTGGGCATGGTGTAGGAGGAGATAAGAGCTCATAGAATTGGGGAGTTATGTGTGCCACCCCATGAATGGTATTAAGGAATACGATCCGTCATCCATGCAATTATAACAAGTAATTAACGTGTAAAAGATATCTAGGGAGTAATGAAATCTAAGTAAACACATTTTCTCCAATTACTGCTCACAACTTTAGTATAAATTAGTTTATTTTCATTTCTAGTATTTTATTTTGATTGCATCTTAGTATTGGGTTAGTTGAATAGCAACTAATTCCGCCCACTTTTCCAAAACCCGAGATTTTTACTTGCTTTCCATAAAATATAAAAATACAAAAATAATCATCCCTCATCTTTAGAACTAGTATTTAGGCTTTCTAATCCTAGCGACACTATTCCTAAGCTGAACGATCAATCCCCCGGTACTTGTCACTATACTATACTACAATGATCAGGTACACTGCCTGGTGGGGGTTCTAAGCTTCTCGAGATCCCTCGAGAGGTAAAGCCTGTTGCGATTCCCACGCATCAAGTTTTTGGCGCCGCAGCCCGGGGAATAGTTATTGTCTAGGTTAGAATTTCTTTTTATTAGGTCTACTTGCTAGATTCCTTTCTAGTAAGATTTTGTTTTTATTTGTAGGTCTTGTTTAGTCTATCTTTTTCTTTGTGTCTTTGTTTGTAAAAACATTTCCATTGACTCTTCCATTCACCATTATGGAGAACGCGAATCCGCTAAGTTTTTCATCCAATCGACCAAATCCACTACAAAATCTACCCTTTCCACTTCAAAATGACATCTTGATGTTTCGACAACGTCATGATGAATCTTTTCCAGTTGCATGGACTCGTTTCAAATACTTACTACAAAAAGTCCTTCACCATGGTCTTGATTTACTACCTCTACTTCAATTATTTTACACTCGTATCGACTACGAAACCCAAAAGAGGCTTGACTATGTAACAGATGGGGAGTTTTGGGAATATGATGTTAAAGACGCGTGGGAACACCTTGAGATTCACGCCCAATACAGAAGTGGAACATGGGACCCAAAAAACATAAGTGTAGACCTATTTTCAATATGGAAGGCTCAATCGAAAAGTTTGCTTGGGGTTAAAAAGATTAGAGTCGAGCCACCTAGTTGCATGTCATGGTTAGGTACTACCATAATACAAGGTGAACTCATAGGTGATATTGATGTGATGGAAGAGATAGTAGAAAACCCAAGCCCACTAAGTACCTCACAAGTCCTACCATCATTTGATGCGTACACACCGCCCATGACTTACCCGGAAGAAGTAGAAGAGACTATAGGAACCCCAATAGAGGTAGAACCCTTGGATCAAGCACAACTAGAGAATATAGGTTTTAACACTTGTAGTGATGACCTTTCTTTTAGTTCTAAGGAAGTTCCTAGTTTTGATGAACCGGAGCCTCAACAAAATCCGTTACCTAATCTTCCATCCTTGGATGAAAATTTAGGAATTAAAATAGGTTCCTATCCACCCATCAAACCATATAGTCCGGGTAATCTTAGGGCAAAGGTAGTGGACTCTAAGCTTTGTAGAGAGGAAGCCAATATAGGAGTGGGAAACGACCTTACATGCTTACATCACCCATTTATGATTGATCACAAGACACATTATGGGTTTAAACCGGGTTTATTAGGTCAAGATGGATTCCCAACTAGTAGTCTCTTGAAGTTGATAGAAAATGATCCCTTTCTAGGAGAAAATTTTAATCCACCCATTAACCCGATTGAATTTGGTAAGATTATGATGATAGGAGCACACCCCTTTGAGCATATAGTTCATCCACCACACTTTCCTCACGAGGCATATTTCCACCCTAAGGGTGTGTATCGCTACTTCCACCCGCACTTAATCCTAAGTGTAGGAAAAACCTCCCCTATTTTCGTTAAATAAGGGTAGAGTCAGGCTCGTGACTCGAACAAAAACAAGCGCTTCTTGGGAGGCAACCCATGTTTTGTGTGATTTTATTTGTTTGTTTGTTATTTGCTTCCGTATGCATGCTTTATTTTTATTGTTGGTAGATCATGTTTCAAATTAAATAGTGGAAATACTTTACTTTGTTGTTTTGGCCTAGTCTTAACTCCACTTAAAGGTATTTTTGCAAAAGATAAGTGTAAGGGGAAACCCCAAATATGTTTTTAAGAAACAAACCGATCATGATTCTCTACAATATTAAATGAACATGTATATTCGTATTTGTTAGAGTCAAATGCTTGTATTGAGTCATAATGAAGTTTTGCAGGATTTTCCAGGAAGTAGGACCAAGTTTTTCCAGAAATTTTCCGGAAACTTAACATAAGAATTTCTGCAGGTCAATTCTGACGGCGTTAGGGGTTTACTCTTGACGGCGTCAGGAGTAAAAATCTGGAAATTTTACCGGTTTTGTTTTTCTAACGGAGTCTTATGGTTTTTGTGAATTATTAAGTTTTATAATCTCCAGGAGATCTGCAAACTTCATTCCACAAGCATTATATCTTATCTTGTTTTCTAGGATTTAGAAACTTATGTAGGATGCCGCCGATTTTACGCGAGGTTGTCTTGTCTGTTTTGTCAGGTTTTACAAGTTATGTATGACAAGAAGATGATTTATATTCTGCAAGGGAAGCTTTGATTGTTCATTTTCTTGGAGGAAGATTTAACCTAACCATCCTATTATCCATACCGAGCGAATCAGGGGAGTATTTGATTTCATTCTCTTTACTTTTTCACTTTTACATTCTTTACTTGAACATTGGGGACAATGTTCATCTTAAGTGTAAGGGGAGGGTAAAAAGATGATACCTTACATATGCACTTTCGCTTGAGTTTGTTTTGTTTGATGGTAGATGTGTAATAAAACTATGAGAAATACTTGTTAGTGCAATTTTAGCGCCAAATTTAAAATTTTTTACAACATTTAGGAGTGAAACTTTAACCATAGCAAGCGTCTCATGGATAGGAGATTGCATGACTAGCACATAACCGTATATTCAGAAAAATTTTCCACCCAAATATGTGAGGTTCGCCTTTAGATTTGATAGGAAAAGCATTTACTATTAGTGCTTATGAGTGTACCGGTAGCATTTAGATTCTAGAACTTGCGTTAGTGATGCATCCCGAGACCGCTAGTGAGACTACATTCGTGTGGTAGGATTTACTACATGATAAGAGGCATTAGGATTACCCTTGTGTTAAACCCGTATTATAATTACTTGACCATTTAAGTCATATTACTTGGCTAGTTAAGTCAACTAATTTTTCCCACACCCTTAGCGTTGTACTCATTTTTAGTACACGATACCCCTAGTACACCCCTCCGAGCCTATCTTTTCGTTTCTAACTTTAAGCATTTTACTTAAAGGAAGAATTTGTTACACCCCACTTAAATGTACAACCAAATCGCCTTAGCCTTCCGTGTATGCACTCATTTTTAGTGCATTATTGTTATTTGTTAAACCCTAAGTTAACTTTCTAATTAATTACATGGTTGCTAAGTCGAGTCATATCCTTGTACATATTATTTTGGGACGATTGGGACTCATGGGTAAGTACTTATTTTATGGAGTAATGGGGAAGAACAACATATATTACCCCCATATGTACGTTAATCTTAAAAGTGCTCCAAGTGTTTTAATTCTCTTAATTCCAGTCATTAGATTAGTTTAATGTAAAGTATGTAAAGATTCAAGTGTAAGGGGAATTCTCATCCCCTATGATGTATTATTTTGGATGGTAGGGTAAGAGTGTATGCAAAAAAAAAAAAAAAAAAAAAAAAAAAAAAAAAAAATCGAAAAAATCAAGAAAAAGAAAAAAAAAAATATATATATATATATATAGAAAATGGAAAAAGAGAAAAAACATACGGGCTACCATCCCGTTTCATTTTATGTTCATTTTATGTTTTTGTTATTTTTCATTTATTAGCTTAAGTCGAGTCTAGTCTTGGCTTAGCAACGCCATATTATACATGTAATTAACCAAGACTGTTAACTCGCCACCAGTAAAACTCCCTTTATCCAACAAAACCGTGTATTTCATATCCCTACACCTAACGTTACAACCCTTTAAAAGACCTCTTTGATAGTTTATCCTAGGTGCTTACACCATGTGGTGGAGGTTTGATCCTTTCCCAAGCCTATGTTAATCTATTTTGCTATGACAGGTAGTGAGAGATATCTTCCGTTTCCATATTGTAATTTACACTTTATTACACCCGAGAGATTTGAGAATCTAAACACTATTTGTGAGGTGCTTGTGTATGACCTCCGTGCTTGTCTATTGGTCTTTAGTGGAACGATTATTTGTTGTAATTACTTTTATATTAGTGTTAAATGACCCCTAACTTGTCTTTTGAGTAGAATAAAAGCACATTTGCTTGAGGACAAGCAAATCTCAAGTGTAAGGGTATATGATGAGGCGAAAAATGATCCGTTTTTAGGGGGTCATTTAAGCCCGAATCCGAATTTATTTGATCAAATATTGCCCTAAATCGTTTCTTTTGTGATTTTAGGTACTTTGGGAGTGAAATCTGGAAAAGGAAGCAATTCGGACGTTTTTGGAGCATAAAAGTGAAGAAAACACCAAAGTCTTAATTTTCCATGCTGGGAACAGTATGTGACGGCGTCAAGAGCAAATCCT
Organism: Artemisia argyi; assembly: GCA_030686995.1. Classification (NCBI taxonomy): domain Eukaryota; kingdom Viridiplantae; phylum Streptophyta; class Magnoliopsida; order Asterales; family Asteraceae; genus Artemisia; species Artemisia argyi. The sequence goes on along the minus strand of CM060698.1, from coordinate 76,313,145 downwards.
TGACGGCGTCAAGAGCAAATTTCATGAATTTCCATGACGACCCAGAAGAGTTTTGACGGCGTCACGTAGGAAGGGCGTCAAGAGTAAAAGAGTCATGACGGCCTGGAAGTATATTAGTCTTGACGTCGTCAGAAGTAGATCTAGGCAGTCCGAGGAGAGTTTTGGCGGCGAGGTGACGGCGTCACAAGATTACTCTTGACGCCGTCAAACCTATTTTTCTATATATAGTTTTCTAATTTTTCACATTTAAAGAGAGAAGTTTTGGGAGAAACCCTAAGTACGATTTTGGTGTAACTTTACAGGTTTTTCAAGGGTTCCAACCCCTTGATACCTTGCATGATTAATCAAGATAAGTGTTCTTCTAATTCAATCAATATGTCTATGTGTTGGTCGTCTATATCATGTTCTTATCTTAATTCTATCATGCTAGGCTAGATCTCCTTTGTGTTTGCTTAGATCTAATGAAACCTAGATACTGATTATGTGTTGATTACTTGTTTATTCTTGTTGTGGATGAATGATTTATATGTTAGGCTTAAGAAAACTGGCAGATCTCCAATTGGTAACATGCTTGAATGTCTTAAGAAACATGAACCAACGCGCACTAGGTCTTTATTGGTTGTATTTAATGCATGAACCACTGTTTACAATCCCTATAGTTGTGCTGGGCATGGTGTAGGAGGAGATAAGAGCTCATAGAATTGGGGAGTTATGTGTGCCACCCCATGAATGGTATTAAGGAATACGATCCGTCATCCATGCAATTATAACAAGTAATTAACGTGTAAAAGATATCTAGGGAGTAATGAAATCTAAGTAAACACAGTTTCTCCAATTACTGCTCACAACTTTAGTATAAATTAGTTTATTTTCATTTCTAGTATTTTATTTTGATTGCATCTTAGTATTGGGTTAGTTGAATAGCAACTAATTCCGCCCACTTTTCCAAAACCCGAGATTTTTACTTGCTTTCCATAAAATATAAAAATACAAAAATAATCATCCCTCATCTTTAGAACTAGTATTTAGGCTTTCTAATCCTAGCGACACTATTCCTAAGCTGAACGATCAATCCCCCGGTACTTGTCACTATACTATACTACAACGATCAGGTACACTGCCTGGTGGGGGTTGTAAGCTTCTCAAGATCCCTCGAGAGGTAAAGCCTGTTGCGATTCCCACGCATCACTAACCCAATACTAAAATGCAATCAAAATAAAATACTAGAAATGAAAATAAACTAATTTATACTAAGGTTGTGAGCAGTAATTGGAGAAAATGTGTTTACTTAGATTTCACTACTCCCTAGATATCTTTTACACGTTAATTACTTGTTATAATTGCATGGATGAAGGATCGTATTCCTTAATACCATTCATGGGGTGGCACACATAACTCCCCAATTCTATGAGCTCTTATCTCCTCCTACACCATGCCCAGCACAACTATAGGGATTGTAAACAGTGGCTCATGCATTAAATACAACCAATAAAGACCTAGTGCGCGTTGGTTCATGTTTCTTAAGATGTTCAAGCATGTTACCAATTGGAGATCTGCCAGTTTTCCTAAGCCTAACATATAAATCATTCATCCAAGACAAGAATAAACAAGTAATCAACACGTAATCAATATCTATGTTTCATTAGATCTAAGCAAACACAAGATAGATCTAGCCTAGCATGATGGAATTAAGACAAGAACAAGATATAGACAATCAACACATAGACATATTGATTGAATTAGAAGAACACTTATCTTGATTAATCATGCAAGGTATCAAGGGGTTGGAACCCTTGAAAAACCTGTAAAGTTACACTAAAATCGTATTTAGGGTTTCTCCCAAAACTTTTTTTTTTCAAATGTGAAAAATTAGAAAACTATATATAGAAAAAGAGGTCTGACGGCGTCAAGACCAAATAGGTGACGCCGTCACCTCGCCGCCAAAACAATCCTCGGACTGCCTAGATCTACATTTGACGCCGTCAAGTACAAAACATTTCCAGGCCGTCATGACTTTTACTCTTGACGCCCTACCTTCATGACGCCGTCAAAACTCTTCTGGGTAGTCATGGAATTTTACTCTTGACGCCGTCAGGGAACTACTCTTGACGCCGTCATGCACTGTTCCCAGCATGGAAAATTAAGACTTTGGCGTTTTCTTCACTTTTATGCTCCAAAAACGTCCGAATTGCTTCCTTTTCCAGATTTCACTCCCAAAGTACCTAAAATCACAAAAGGAACGATTTAGGGCAATATTTGATCAAATAAATTCGGATTCGGGCTTAAATGACCCCCTAAAAACGGATCATTTTTCGCCTCATCAGTCACTGGGTCCATGACCTCTTGTCTTCAATACTGGTGTTACCTTAGTAACCGCCAGTAGATAATGAGTTGAACCCGGTTTCTGCCCTAAGGTTGAATATTTGGAGGGCTATATCTTTTCACCCTTTCTCATTACATTTCTTTTTCATTCTTCAACCCCTTCAGTGCTTACCGAGACTTCACCACTAGAACCTTGTTGGGTTTGTTCCAGTCCTAGCTCTATCTCAGTCGGCACTCTTCCCTTTCTCACTTTACTCCTTTTTTCAATCATTCCTAAGGACTTCTAATCTATCTAGAGAATTGTCCCTAGGAAGATCCTTCCGGTTCTAGTGGATCATGGGAATTCATACCTAACCTTAACCAACCTTATAACTCTATGCATAAAGATAAATGGTTGGTCTTTGGTATTACTTCCACAAACGCCTTTTGCTCCCCCTCAATATGTGCATCGATATTCGAAAGAGTTTGGCACATATTTGGGAGCCTATTATCGAGTCCAAAAGATCACATTTGATTATCAGATTTCATATTTAAATCACATTCTCTCCCCCGATCAAAAATTTCAAATCATTCGCGAGTTTTGATCTCAATTGATTTAAATAAGTTAGAAAGCTTTTGGGAGAGACATGCGGTCAATTTTAATATTTTCTGATAAAAGGAACTTTTTCTTGCTCCCCCTCAATCTGTGAGGGAGGTTGTTATGTGTCAGATTTGAAGAGTTTACAAAAGATTCAAAGTTTTAACGAAAACTCTTTTAAAATGTACTCATTCTGACACATAACCATCACCAATCGTTTTGTTGCTTTTGTACAAAGTGTGGAGAGTTTTGATGATACATAAAATTTTGAGAAATCACTCTCCCCCTCAATCAATGACGGATGTTAAAGCTTAAATAGGTGATGCCATTTATTGAGTGACAAATTTTGTCAAAATTTTGAGTACAAATTGATTTTCAATCAAAATCTCATGGTACCACCAAGTTTTGCACAAATACTTTCCAGAAAAATCATAGAAGGGAAAGTATTTGGCGATAAAAAGAAGACTTCTCTTCTTTATCAAGAAATAATGCACTGAAACATACATTAGATCGAGGGTGCATGAATATAAAGTAATTCACGCTCGGATGAACGGCACCCTTTGCTAGGAACAACCGTCTTTTTGGCGACGTGTTTTCCTTATTTTGAAAACCGGGTTGCTATCTGAAGTAATAGCAAGCCATAATTTTGAAGACCGGGTTACAGCCTGAAATGACTGCAAGCCATTTTGAACGATTTTTTTTTAGAAACGACATGTTTGAGAAAAAACATTATTTGAAACCGAAAAACTCTTGCTTAAGCATATGTATGATTCCGTGTCATTATTGAATGACATTTCTAGAAACGTACATACTATTGATTACACAAGAGACATGTCGTGAGAAGAATATTTTTGAATTTTATATGATTTTTCATATTTTTCTGGATTTTATAGGTTTTATATTTTTCTATTTTCTTTTTGTGTTGATATTATGTACAAAGGATATGTGAAGCAACCCCTTTACTCCTCCTGATCTTCCTGAAGACTAATGAGATCCTCAGGTGTGAGACTCTTCATACCAAGGCGTGGGAGGATGAAATGAAATCGGTCCCTAGAAAGTGCTTTGGTGAAGATATCAGCTAGCTGGAACTCAGTCCTTACGAAGTAAAGTTCCACAATTCCTTTCTCAACTTACTCCCTGATGAAGTGATGTCGAATGTCAATGTGCTTAGTCCTTGAATGCTGGACATTGTTGCAGTAGAGTGCAATTGCATTTTTGTTGTCACAGTACATGGGAATCTTGTTGCATACGAAGCCGTAGTCTGAAAGTTGAGATCGCATCCATAAGATCTGAGCACAGCACGAGGACATGGCAATGTATTCAGCTTCTGTGGAGGAGATAGATGTACTCATTTGTTTCTTTGACGACCAACTGACTAGCTTATTACCCAAAAACTGAGCACCCCCAGATGTACTGCGACGAGTGTCTTGACATCCCGCATGGTCAGCATCAGAGTATGCTGTGAGAGCCATAGAAGTTTCCTTAGGGTACCAAAGGCCCATGTGGATTGTTACTTTAAGGTACCGAAAGACTCTCTTGACAACTTCCAGATGTTTCTTGGTGGGTTTGGATTGATACTGAGCACACATGCAAAATGCAAATAGAAGATCTGGTCTGCTAGCGGTAAGATACATTAAGGAGCCAATCATGCTTCGATACATGGTTTGTTCGACCGGGATTCCCACATCATCTTCATCTAGCTTTGATCTTTCAATCATAGGAGTATCAACTGAATCACAGGAATCGAATCCAAATTTCTTCAAGATTTCATTGGCATACTTGGATTGATTGATGAAGATGCCATTGGGGTTTTGACATATTTGCAATCCTAGAAAGAAGGACATTTGCCCCATCATAGACATCTGGAATTCAGAACTCATCTCTTGGGAGAAACAATCACACTCTTTGGGATCAGAGGAGGCAAATATGATGTCATCAACATAGATTTGTACATGAAGAAGGTTTTTGCCCGTTTTTCTGGTAAAGAGTGTAGGATCAACAGCGCCTTTGGAAAATTTGTTTGCAAGAAGGAATTTAGACAAGGTGTCGTACCACGCCCTAGGCGCTTGCTTAAGCCCATAGAGAGCCTTCTTCAAACAATACACATGATTAGGGCGTTTTGTATCCACAAAACCTTCGGGTTGGCTTACATACACCACCTCTTTTAGATCGCCATTTAAGAATGCAGTCTTGACGTCCATTTGATAAACCACCATGTTTTGACTTGCAGCATTTGCGAGAAATATTCTTATGGCTTCAATTCTAGCAACAGGTGTGAAGGATTCTTCAAAGTCTATACCTTCTTCTTGACGGTATCCTTTTGCCACAAGCCTAGCCTTGTTCTTCAATATGTCACCATGCTCATCAAGTTTAACTTTAAATATCCATTTAAGAGCAATGATCATAGCACAATCGGGAGGCGGTACTAATTCCCACACATCCAGTTGGTCAAACTCATGAATCTCGTCCACCATTGCAGTGAACCATGAGTGTTTAGACATTGCATCCTTGAAGTCTTTTGGTTCAACTTTAGAGAGGACAGAATTGAAGAAGCACCGCAATGCGTCGGTTGCAAGTTGCTTACGGGTAGATACCGGATGCGAAGGGTTTCCAATAATGTTGTCTATTGGGTGATCATTTGTCCATTTCCTGAGGTGTTCATGGGGTTGAGAATAGGGAACTGAGGTAGCCGTGTTAGATTCATCGGAGGATGTAGCATCATCTGATGATTCAGGTGCAAAGATGTTGACAAATGGCTCATTATCAGGTGGAGCGAAAGGATTTACTTCAGACGAATTATCCACAGCTGCTACTCGTTGTACAAATGAAGGTTGGTCATTAGAAGTGGTAACTGAGCGACTGATGGTGGGGGTTTCAGGATCCCATGACAACAAAGTGGATGGCCCATCATTATCAACTGGGACGCTTGCTACCCCAGCTATTTGTTGTGCCACTGTGGCTTCTTGAGCATCCACATGTTGAGGTTCAAAGTATTCATCAAACATAGGGTCAAACAGTTTCTTCCAATCTTCACTTGTAGGTGGTACAAAAGGAGTAGCAGGAGTGGGATTCTGTACAATCCTGGAGCTTATAGGTCCAGGAGACAAAATGTTAGGTACGGGTCCAGAACTTGTTTGTCCAGGAACCGGTTGCTCAGTCAGCTCATCGAAAGTAACGTGGATTGTTTCCATTATGTCTATGGTACGTTTGTTGTAGATTCGGTACCCCTTTCACTCTGGAGCATAGCCAACGAAGAAACCAATGTCGGCCTTGGCCTTGAGCTTTCCAAAGTCTTCACTGTCATTAGTTGGATATCACAATGCACCAAATACTCGAAGAAACGAAAGGTCTGGTTTTCTGCCATGAACCAGTTCATATGGAGTCTTGCAGTGGATAGGATGTATCAAGGATCGGTTCTGTGTGTAGCATGCAGTTGCAATTGCCTCAGCCCAAAGAAACATAGGAGCTTTGGAGAAAATGAGCATAGTCCTTGCTGCTTCAACTAAGGTGCGATTACGTCTTTCAACAACTCCATTTTGTTGAGGAGTGCGTGGAATGCTATTTTGATGACTAATGCCGACATCTTCATAAAATTGAGTAAGTTGTTTGTTCACAAACTCCGTTCCATTATCAGTACGAATGAATCTGACTGTTTTGTTGAGATGAACTTGCAACTGCTTGATGAGTTTGATGATGATTTCCGGAGTTTCGTCTTTTGAACGTAGAAATTTTACCCATGTGAATCGAGAATGATCATCGACGATAACAAGTACATATTTCTTTCCATTGATACTTTGAATCCTCATTGGTCCACAGAGATCCATGTGAAGAGTATGTAGAACTTCCATGATGGAATTGACAGTCTTGGGTTTATGGGTGTGCTTTTTGCTCTTGCCCATTTGACATGCTGAACACAAATGATCTTTTTCATACTTAAGTCTGGGCAAGCCTCGAACAAGATCCTTACGTGTGAGTTCATTGATGGTACCAAAGTTCAAATGGTTTAAACGACGATGCCACAACCAAGATTTGTTCTTGGAGGCTTTAGACAGCAAGCAAATTGGAGAGGACCGTAGCATGTCTTCGATAGAGATGGTATAAAGATTAGTGCCCCGACTCCCCTTGAGGAGATCAACACCATCTAATTCTCTAACAAAACAGGTGTGCTTTCTGAAAGCCACTTCAAGAACAGAATCACAGAATTGACCAATAGAAAATAGGTTGTGCCCAAGTCCTTCCACGTAGTAAACTCTGGATATCACACTGTCTCCAAAGACGTAATCACCATAACCCATTATAGATCTAAAATGGTCATTCCCAAATCTGACCGTACCAATAAACTTATCCACGAAATTCATGAGCCGCAAGCGATCTCCAGTCATATGTTTTGAGCAGCATGAGTCCAAATACCAAAGGACGATTTGTACGACCTGCATTTGAAACCAGGCAATGGTGGATAACTGAAAAAGTTGGAGCCCCACAAACAGTTGGGGTCCGTTTGGTTAGCACACACAAATATTGGATTATAATATGTTACAGATATCTCACTGGACTTTTCACATTTTGATGCACTAGAACTAGGAGTGGTACTACATGCTTCTGTTGGGAACATTCTACCAGTAGGTCTCCACTTCTTAATTGGCACAACCTTGGAATTAGTGATCCTAGTCATTGGGCACTTTTCGCTTAAGGTGAATTTCCTTCCAGTAGGTCTCCATTGATAACCAACATTAGTGAACACTTTACCAGTTTTATTCCATATTTGTTTTACCCTTTTAACATTCGAAACATTCATAACCGGAGATTTCAAAGTGGATTTAAGGAAAGACACAACACAAGCATCATGATTACCATAAAATAAACATTCGTTACAAGTCTTACAAATAGCACCAGAATTCGAATTAATTACATCATTGTTAACACAAATGTTTGATTCAACTTGATTCCTTTCATTAAGCATAACATTATTGTTCCTAGAGGATTCTTCTACTTCCTTCATAAGTGTACTCTTAGCCGGTAAAGTCCTATCATTCTTTGTATTGCACCAAGGCTGTGACTTGCTAGCATTAGATACACCTTTTACTCCTGTAGAAGCAATGACGGGAACGTTAGTATGATTAGTTGCTACTTGTTTACCGGTGATCATGATGGTGGATTGTGACATGATTTGGGGATAATCTAATGTAACATGTTTGTTGCCACTGGTAGAGTGCGACGCAAATGACCTATCTGACTTGTTATCATTCTTGGGGCATGATCCTATAGCATATTCTAATAATTCCTGGGTTCTATTAGTGAGGAAGCAAACACCAACGATAACATCATCTTGTGGTTTAGGTATCCTCTCATCTTCAAAGGTTTCTCTAAGTATGGCCAGACAATCCTTAAGGTATCTAAGATAGTTGCTATGAACTAACTTATTGTTCCTAAGGGGAAGAGAGACATTCACAGCATCGCACGCATATTTCTTACAAGCATGTACATTGGAAATTGCATGATCGCATGAAACGACGGGCATTTTACCCTTCACCATAGTCTTTAGATTCTCAATTTCGTTTAACAAAGAAGTGACTCTTTCATTGTTTTTGGTCACGTGTTATTTTAATAGACTCAAATAACTCTTTGTAATGTTGTTTAGCGTTTGACATTTCAGCACGAAGCCACTCATTTTCATGTTGTAGTTCATTGATAATGCCTTGTTTCTGAAAGTTTTGAGAATCTATTGACTTCTGGTAATTGGTATTGGTCACGTCGCTTTTGTTCGACTTTAACTGTGCAATTTGGACCTTCAATTTCCGAATCGTGTTTGAGTGAGCTTGAATTACTTCATCCTTTTTGGCTAATTCAAAACATGTGTCAAACTCAGGAGCATCCGAAGATGTCTTGACATTTGATATTTTTATACTTTCTTCTAGATGTTGATATTTTAGTTGTAAGTTAAGATTATCAACTTCTAGTTTTGAGAAATTCCTGACCATGTTATCGTGGTCGTCGTTTTGAATTTTTTCATTAAGTTTGTAATTCTCCCCCTCAAGCTCAATTACACGATTCACATTCAAAGTGACCGACATTTCATGAAATTGTCGAGCAGATAAAGCAGAGTCAGTTACAGTGTAAAACACATCTTTTGCAACGCAATTAGCCAGCAAGTTTTCATTCATAATGAGAATGTTTTTCCTGTCAATTTCACTATATTTGAGATCAATAGCTAGTTGCTTACACTCATTTTCCATTTCTTTAAAAACCTTTTTCATTTGAGTCACATCATCATTAATGGTATTTTTAAGGCTCTCAAAATGTTCTTTGAGAAGTTTGAAAAATGGCATAACTTCAGTAAGGTAACACTGTTTTGTTTGCTCAAAACCCCTTTCCCCTTCGGTAATCCCTGTTGGTGTAATTCTCATTTTACATGTTTTCTCAAAGTCATTAAACAATTTGACCTAGAACATACAGCCCAATTAGAGTATTACACTGTGTGGGGATAGTAAATGGTACAAGGTGCCTGGGTGTGTTCAGGGATAAATAGTTGGGTCAGCAATTCTAAAGATAGTGCGTGTGTTACCCACAATTCTTTCAGCTTTCATTTTCTCAATGTCAATATTCAAAAAAACTTTTTCAGGAAGGATTCTCTTTTGAGGCACAAAGATGGTTGTATGATTGTCATTCGCATAATCATAGTGAAACACAATATTCTTATCAATGCACTTAGGATCCTTTAATCGTTCAGCAAGTTTTATCCTAGTTCTATCCTCAGCCTCATTAATCTCATCATATGATCTCATATCAGGAGGGGCATGATTAGGTTCAAGCATAGTGTTTGCATCATATAATGCAGGTTGAGCACCTATACCATTTATGAGGTATTTTGCTTTAGGCTTAGAGGCATCCTGTTTACTGAATTCATCACTAAGTTTCCTATGGTTTTGCATCATTCGAGCAGATTGAATGGTTTGGCCTTGTGTGTACAGCTTATCCTCCAATTTATTTTTCAACATTTTGAGTTTTGAGAAATCATTTAGAAGTTTAGTCTCTTTATCTTTGTATTCGAGTTTTATTGAAGTCAAACTGTTTTGAAATTCTTGTTTTTGTTTAACAGTTTGATCCAATTGTTTTTTCAAAGAAACTAACTCCCTTTGCAATGTTTCTTGTTTGGAATTATTTTCAGATATGTAAGTACGCATTTGCCATTCCATTTTCTGCTCACGTTCATTAAGCTCAAATTTAGCACGCTGTTCATATATATTCACTTGATCCTTAAGAATGTTAACTCTAGTAATTAAGGAATCATCAGGGTTGTATATTGTGTGCTCATGTAACTCATGTTCACAAGGATCAACAGACGGCGTGTCACTTGGTACAACTGGAAGTCTATTGTCATTCACATACATTTCATATGGGATATTATTGGTATTTCCCATATTAGTGGTTTCTGTACTGACAATGTTCTTGAGTTGTACAGAGTCACACACCCCCTGTGAATTTGTAAGAGTACTCAGTTCAGGATTGAGTGACGTTGGTACCTCAGAAATAGCAGATGTGATGGAAGAGTCAGAATGCTGAGGAGAGGATGCAGCTGCAGACAGATTAGCCATGAAGATGGTTTGAGCTATAGGTTCGTCATCTACATCAGAGTCAAATGCATCACAGTCTTCAACTTAAAAGATATTCGGATCATTTAGAGCCATGTGCTGAACAGGCTGATCATCCACATCAGCATCAAACGTGTTCCTGTCATTACCAGCCAGAAAGAGCAGAGCTTCTTCATCCAACACCGTCCCATTCTCTTGCGCCTGCATCAGCAACATCTTGTCTTTGAAGTACTCAGAATTTTGAGGACGCTTTGGAAGAGTGCAATTCCTAGCTATATGGCCCAACCCTCCTCAGTTATAATACTTAGGCTGCTTAGCTTGTGCTTGAAGAGCATTCCCAACTCTGTACTACCCATTATCCCTACCAACATTTCTTTGATTGAAGTTTTGTCTTCCCTGCACATTCTGCACCACCACATCTTCTATGACTGCCTGATTACGTGGATTAGATGAAGTCCTAAGTTGGTTATTAGTTGATGGAAGTGCAACCCTGAACTGTTGGACCAGTTTGGAAACTTGGTTGGAGAGATTATCAATCATCATGTCTGTGTGAGAATACCCAGAATCCAGTTGTGTGTTCAAAGCAGATGGTGAGGGAGTTGATGATTGACCATTAGTTGGAGTAGACCTGGAGGATGGTAGTAATGGTTGAGATTGATCATTTGAAGTTTGGGTAAGTTGTTGAACATTAGATACAAAGGCAAGCGATTCATTTGATGTTGACGGATTGAGCTTTTCTAGCATTAACCGATCATAAGCAGCATGTTTCTCATGTTGTTGGAGATATGCATAGAGTTGTTCATGATTAGTATGCCTGAGACCTTTGTTGAGCTTAACGGCTGTAACAAACCTATCCCATTCTGGTGCCATGTTATTCACGAATTTGGAATTAAGCTGAATATTGGGCATTGTCATCTTGATGGCTCTCATGTCATTAACCAGCTTGTGAAATCTGACGTAATAGTCAGTGATGCTTTCCCATGGGTTCATTTTGAAATGCTCAAACTCATCGTAAAGCTGAGACTCCCGATCTTCTTTAGCTAACTCAGACCCCGCAAGAAGCATTTTCACATTATCCCAGACAGCCTTGGCTTCAGTGTTGTAGTTGATAAGTTTGTAGACATCTTTGGGAAGCCCTTGAATGACAATATTCGATGCTCTGATGTCGGCATCATAGCATTTCTTTTCTTCATCCGATAGCTCATTGTACGTGCGAGGTCTATCAGGACCAACTACAGCCGGTTGTTGATTAGTTGCTGCGACCGTGTCTTTTGTAGTACCCATTTGAAAGGGTCCCTCATCAATGGATTTCAAAATGTTGACCCCATTTTCCTTACCTAGACAATAGAGACAAATCATTTGTGCCCATAATTCATAGTCAGTTCTGTCCAACATCGGAGGTCGGGTGTCGGACCCAGCAGCTTGAATGTCATCAAAGGATGTCGACATCACAAAATAGGAACTACCAAACCGGAGAGTAGGAGATACTCGCAATGAATTGCACTAGTCGCAGGGATAGTTAACCACAAATTGACCTAACCGCAGGAATAATGAACTGCAGATAGGTTAACCTCAGTAAACGATAACCGCAGGACACTAACCGCAGAATGTAGCAAACCGCAGAATACTCCAACTGCAAACTAAGCAAACCGCAGAATCGTCAAACCGCAAGTAAGGCAACCACAAGGACCTAAACGCAGACCACTTAACCGCATAAAGCTAAACGCAGTGAACTAACCGCAGACCACTTAACCGCAGGAGCTAAACACAATGAACTAACCGCAGATTACTTAACCGCAGGAGCTAAACGCAGAGACAAAGGTCCAAAACTGTCACTTTCCTTGCGATATGTTTATATTCCCAAAATAGTAATCGCAGTCAAACTAACCACAGATATCAGAAACTAAACGCAGATAAGCAATAAAACAGTAGACTTAACCGCAACTTAGAAATACGCCCAAAACCTAATCCAAACTTCAAATAGATTAAAGATATGGTATAACCAATTGAAACACAATGTTCTACTAACACCAATGATCATAAAAGTACATCACTAACATGTTAAACAACACTAGAAAGATCAAACCAAGATGTTTTACAAGAAAGTGACTCCAAACTCACAAAACTACACAAAACCACATAAAATCCGATTCTACAAGGCCCTAAGATGAAACCTTGGCTCTTGATACCAATTGTAGAATACTAATTAAGTTGGAAACATGATTTCCTATGTGGTTTGTGTGACGTTGGAATTACAAGAGAGAGAGAGGGAGAGTGGAACCTTGAGAGAAAATGAGAATATTAGATTGAGATGAAGTGAAGGTCCAACCCTCTCCATATGTGGAGAGGGGTATTTATACTTACAATATAAACGCCCACACCCGGACTGTGGATCAGGCATACAGTGGGTGAAGACCCGTCCTTCTTCCACGGTGTTACTTAAACTAATACTAACTAACTAATATGTAAACTAACTACGAGCTAACTTAATGCTATTACAATGATCAGGTGACCGAGACTTTTACAGGAATATTTGTATTCCTAACAAAACGTGCTCATGTTGTTGTAATTAGCAAGAGCCAATCCCTTTATACTATTTGTTGGAAGTTGAGGTTTATATTTTCACATAGTTGTTTGACGAATAGAGCTAGAGCTTACCGCCATAAAATTAAATAAAGTTTAATTCACATATATTTTAAGCTTTTGAACATTTATTAAGGGAATTGATTTGCACACATTTCATATTGATTGGGACACTCTAATAAATGCATTAGATACTTGTATATTATTAACATACTGCTTTAACTGCTTGTACACTAGAGTGTCCCAATAAAAATTTGAAGTGTGCAAATCATCTCCTATTTATTAATTATATTCTTAAAGAATAGTCAACTAATCTAATAAATAACTTTAAAAGCATGTTTTTATTAGCTTGAGATTGTACAATCTTATAACTTTTGAAATCTTTTATATGGATTTTATATGACAAAAAAACTTAGTACACGTTTGGTATGTGGGTTTCAAATGTTTTGGATTCATTCATTTACTAAATCCATTGTTTAAATCCACTGTTTTGTACATTTATTTTGGATTTGAGTAATTCTTTGATGCAAAATACTCATTCCTCATCCACTTGCTGGGTTTCCAAAAAATATGTGAAAAGATCGTACTTTTTTTATATCACACAAAATATCAACCACATGTTTCTCAAAGTCACATTCTTTTTAGTATTTTTTATATTTAAATAAGGATGAGCATTTCGACCTGAATTTCGAAACCGAACCGGAATCGTACCGATTTCCGATATACGGTACGGTACTGGGACTACGAAATAAGGAAAAAAAATCGAGACCACTAATTCGGTACGAGACCGGTACCAAAATGTGGAAATTCCTGAAAAAAATGGGGAAAACCCGATTTTTCGATACCGGTATCTAAATCCCGTTCGGTACGGTACCGGTACCACTAATTTATGCTCGGGAAAAAATCGATACGACTAATTCGATATGTGATCGGTACGGGACCGATACCATGCTCATCCCTATATTTAAATAATATGTATTATTATAATTTTTTAATAAAATTAATTTATTTTTTAAATATAATAAATAATTTTCTCCGAACCCATATATTTAAATCCAAATCAAAATCCGATTTTAATCTCAATTACGAACCAAACGGAACATTAAAATAGTTTTTCTAACAAGCTCAAGCTGAAGCTCTTGTAAACATTGCATCCCAAACACTTCCGCTTAGGCTGAATAGAGCCGTTCAGCAAAACGTATACAACTAAAGGGCGTTTGAGTAAATAACCAAACAAATTTAGGGTTTATCAACCCTCACCTTGTGCCTATATAAACAACATCACATCTCACATAAACCTCAACCACACACCAATAAACACTATCTCAGCCGCCACAAATAACCACAACAATCACCAACTCTTCAGATCTATTTTTATTTTTTTTTGCTTTTGATAGGCGTTACGTTCACTGGTTCCCTTTGGACGTGTCAACGAAAGCATATATAAAAACATCATTTAACCACCGGATCACCTCCGACTTTTTAATTTATAAAACATCTACTAATTATTATTCTTTAGTAGACTGTTCATTTGTGGTTTTGATATATTTATTTATATGTTATTTAACATTTTTTTTAATTGTTGCTTCATAATGGTGAACTCACTTATATCCAATGAGTGAAATTCAAGTTTCCGGAGCATAAATTAAAATAATTTTTTGAAAATTGTTACCAGTATTAAACAGCTCGATGTGAATTTAATCGCATCGATTGTTACCTGTCTCCTGGCACATTTATTTTTATAAAAATATTGAAACGTCGTCGTTTTATTTAAGTTTTGCATCGAAAATACTGATTACCAGCGCTTGAAAATAGTAGGTGTTGAGTATGAGCCGATGCGATAGTTAATTTTACTCCGTGTTTGGAAGTTTCATTTTATATGAAGGTGTAGCTTATTGTTATGAGTTATGTTTAATTCAGATACGGAGATATTTATTTTAGGGATTTTACACCTATATTAAGATTTAGCCAGTTTAAATATTTAAGCAAATCAAAAAGACAATTATGGGCAAATTATATAATTTGCTTTTTTTGTATTTTTGATTTGAATTTGGTTTAGACTGGTTACATTTTGTTGTAGCTATGAAATCCAAATTATGAAATCCAAATTATTAAAATGGATATGATGATTATTTCCCCAGATGATCGAAACTGAAATTACTGAGCGCATTTTATGAATCTCTTTCAACAGGGAGATTCCAAGCCAGAAATCTGATCCATTTTTAATTTTTTAGTTTTTTTTAATTAAGTTTTGGTTTGTTTAGATATAAGAAACTTATAAAGAGAGATTGGAAGTGATGAGTATTTCCCCAGATGATCGAATATGAAATAACTGAGCGCATTTTACGATTCCCTTTCAACAGAGGGAATCCAAGCCAGAAATCTGATCCAATTTGTTATATTTGTGTTTCTGTTTTATAAAGCTAGAACTAGGGGCATGCTTGGTTAAGCTTATTAACCGTAAGCCTATTTGGGTTTATTTTTTATTAGCTCAAATTTTACGGCTTATTTTGAGACTTGTCGTCTTTTATGAGTTTATCATATCAACAAGTCTCAAAATAAGGCATAAAATTGGAGCTTATAGGAAATAAGCCCTACAAAATAAGGCACAAAATTGGAGCTTATAAAAAATAAGCCCAAATGAGCTTACATTTAATAAGCTTAGCTAAACACCCCCTACACTTTTGGCAAACCAGCTAAAATGTTTCTGTTTTTTGTGGTTTTTAATTAATACTCCGTAGTTGTAAAGTTCAATGATTTAAACTGGTTGAAGGTTATTTTGTTCTAATTTATCTGTGTTCTCAATTTAAATTTAAGGAAGAAAAAGAAATAAATTAAAAAGAAAATAGTAATGGTTGTGTTTTTGAGTAGTACTAAAGAAGGAAAAGAAAAGGAATGGGATGAAAAGAGTATGATTTGGTTTATTGTTTAATTAAAGTGTTTCTTCTCAAAATTTGGATGAAAATGTTTACTTCAGATTATGTTTGCTTTTTAACTAACAAAACTCAAGAGCAAGTGATAGCTTTTAACTGGTTTTGCCCATTTTGAGGCAAAACTGTGTATCCGAGTGTGGCATTTGGTTTGATCAACAGTAATTTTGTCAACTATAAATTTGGTGCAGATAATTTTAGAGAAAAGTCCAAAATACATCTCTGAGGTATGCCAAATGATACGTTTACATCATTTTTTTTTTTCTCAAATATCATCTCTCCGTTAGTAATTTTGGAACAAAACCATCCATCCGTTAGAAATATCAGTTAATGAGGACTAACGATGCAAATTATTTTCCGTTATCTCCTAACAAGAGTTAAAATATTTGCATCGTTAGTCCTCATTGAGTTAAAATATTGCATCGTTAGTCCTCATTGACTATAGAGTTAAAATATTTGCATCGTTAGTCCTCATTGACTATAGAGTTAAAATATTTGCAGCGTTAGTCCTCATTGAATTAAAATATTTGCAGCGTTAGTCCTCATTGACTATAGAGTTAAAATATTTGCATCGTTAGTCTTCATTGAGTTAAAATATTCGCATCGTTATAATAGCCACCACCCACCAACACCCACCACCACCGCCACCACCGCAACCCACCACTACCCACCACCACCACCCACCAACACCCACCACCACCCACCGCCACCCACCACCACCACCCACCGCTACCCACCACCCCCACCGCCACCCACCACCGCCACCCGCCACCACCACCACCGCCACCCACCGCCACCACCGCCACCCACCGCCACCACCCACCGCCACCCACCACCACCACCGCCACCCACCACCACCACCGCCACCCACCACCACCCACCACCAACACCCACCACCACCACTGCCACCCACCACCACCCACCACCAACACCCACCACCACCGCCACCCACGCCACCCACCACCACCCACCACCACCACCAACACCCACCACAACCAACACCCACCACCACCACCGCCACCCACCACCACCCACCACCCACCACCAACACCCACCACCACCACCGCCACCCACCACCACCCACCACCACCACCCACCACCACCACCGCCACCAACCACCACCACCAACACCCACCACTACCCACCACCAGTGGTGGTGGCGGTGGTGGTGGTTGTTGGGTGGTGGTTGGTGGCGGTGGTGGTGGGTGGTGGTGGTGGGTGGCGGTGGTGGGTGGCGGTGGGTGGCGGTGGTGGGTGGCGGTGGGTGGCGGCGTTGGTGGTGGGTGGTGTTGGGTGGTGGTGGGTGGCGGTGGTGGTGGTGGGTGTCTCACTGACAATTGCCTATAAGGTTGCAACTTCAAATAGACCCAATCACCCACTTGAAACTCTCTGTCAGACCTTCTTTTATCAGCCTGTGACTTCATTCTATCTTGAGCTTTCTTCAAGTTGAATTTGAGCAATTGCACCACTTGTTCACTTGCTTGTAAAGTCCTATCCACAACTTCCACAAATATATCTTTTGCCATATAAGGAATATGTAAAGGAGGCTTCTGACCATATACAACTTCATATGGAGTGGTGTCAATGGCTGAGTGATAGTTGGTATTATACCAATATTCTGCTAATGATACCCACTTGACCCAATCCTTTGGCTTCTCACCTGTCATACACCTGAGATATGTCTCCAAACACATATTGACAATATTTGTTTGACCATCACTTTGAGGATGATAGGCTGTAGACATCTTCAATTGTACTTGTAACATTTTGAAAAGAGATTGCCAAAAAGAACTCATGAAAATCTTATCTTTGTCACTCACAGTCTTAGGAAGGCCATGTACCTTGTAAACATTATCAAGGAACAACTGAGCAACTTGTGAAGTTGTATAAGGATGAGGAATATGTAGAAAATGAGCATACATGGATAGTCTGTCCACCACCACTAGCAAGCAAGTGAACAATAATGTTTACAAGGTAGATTGTGGAACATTCGACCAACATTTAAATGAATCATAAAAGTGTTAAAACAAAACCTTTTTCTGGAACGAAAGGATGGGATTATCTGCAGCATCAAGCAAAGAACGACGATCACGAAGACTAAATTTTTTAGGCTTAACTTTAAACACGACGTTGCCATTAGCATCAGTAACAGAAAAGTTACCTAAGGAAAGGGACATTACTTTTCTAGTAATTGTTAGATCGACCGGATATGGTGCAAGGAACTGAGGACTAACAACGGTGTCCGAATTCGGAATTTGGGCTGGTGTGTAGCTTGTTTGAGCTGCCATTGGTAATATGAGTTTTATTGAGGAGTTGATACGTATTTATAATGAAACACTAGTTGCTCAAACTAATCATATGGCAATTTTGGCTTTCATTGACTCTTTCCTTATCGGGTAATAAACAAATACTTCCTCTGCCCTAAGTGTTCATACTATTTAATTTTGAGTTATCTCAAAATTATTTGTATACATTTTTTTATTTCAACCAATAAGGGTTCAAGTAAAAAATTATTTGATTGGTGTAAATTGTAGTTAGCGAATTTTTAATTTTTTTTTTTAATATTAAAAGTGGACATTTATTATAAGATGAGGAGAATATGTATCAATCATTTTTATTGTATTTATTTTAGTTTAAAATTAGTAAATTACTACGTAGTAAATAGCACTTTCTTAGTTTTATCTTTATTCAAATATTAATTTAGTCAACGTGGAATACTCATTATTTTTAATCGCAATGTGAAAAAGACTATATTTTCATAGATTTACAAATTAATTAGTTTGGAACGAACTTCATTTTTTGATTAGTCAAAGTATTATAATTAAACTTTTTATTTTTCCTTTCTCGCTTTGTGATATTATGTGGAAACTTAAACTTCACGTAAATCAAAGACCAAATATGAATTTTCATCGACTTAAGTGAAGAAGGTAAAATTTGAAATGAATTAACTATTTTAAAATGCACAATGATATCATAAAAATATGTTTCTATACTGAGTTTATTGTTGCTAACCAAACAAAGACATTGAGTAAACTAACGAGTACCGTGGAAGTGCAACCGTGCTCCTTCATTCTTTATAACGACTATAATCAAACTACCAACCAATAAAATAAGCAATTTCATTGACTGAGACCGTGGAAACTCAGTTAGCACCTTAAAGTTGTCTTTATCCTAAGAACCCAAGAATGGTTTACTAACTTCCGGAGGAACTTAAAGAAATCTGTAAAGATATCTCGGATATTCCTGAACATTATTTAAGGATATTTCAAATTAAGCCACAATTAATTTATTCACTAATCATCTTGATGCACGTAAGATAAGTGATTTACATTATACAGTAACTCAGTAAGTAAAGCAATATCCCATATATGAGAAAGTTGCATTTATTCAAAGTGACACCGGCTTAAATGATCAATAAGAGAGTAAACCCGTTACGTGGTTAAACGTAAAAATTATGGTCACTTGAATATTTTCCTTTAAAGTTTTAATGAAAGTATGAATCTCCTAGGTTTGAGGAAAACCATTTTTGCCTTGGCTAATAGCATTTGAAAAACAAGTTTTGAGTTGACGTTTTGTAAAACAGGAAGACTTGTTTGGACATATCTTTAAGTCTAAATCTTAATGCAAGTTTACCTAACAACTCAAATATCATGTACGAACTTGTATTGAAAAAAGCACCTAAGTTGCGTAAAAGAAAAGCCGACCTGGAAAAACCGAAACGCACCTAACCAGCCTTTGGCGTGCCAGGTCTAGTGGTGTGCGTTTTGGTTTTTGGCTATCGTCGGTGATCTTATGCGTTTACGAATATATATTTATCATCATTAAAACATTAAAAATACTTTGATCATCAATTGCACCAATAGTAACTAATAATAATCTTGCTGTGCAGAATAATATTTTTGGACATAATAATACTACAAGTTAAATATGAAATCTTAACTACAAAAATAACTTCAATTTTACAATACATTCAAAAATTCCAATTTATACAACATTGAAATGCTTTTGGTGGGTGAAGATTACAATTATGCATACATCGTACTTGTCAAATTTGTGTTTAAGTTAAACTATATTTAATTTCACATTGACGTAATTATTTTAATACATGTTTGCAAAAAAATAATTATTTTGATGTTATATTTATATGTCAGAGTTTTCTCGTATAATATTGGTCGCAAATAAATTTAGTTAAAGAGTAGTTGTTGTTGTAATGCACGAGTGCCATGCACATACAGTTAATGAGTGAAAATATTTTATATTGAATACTTTCCTCTTTCGAGATTAGAATCTTAATTTTTTTTTTTTTTTATAAAGCTTGGTCAACAAAAAACGTTCATTGCACATTAACTATAGTAGACGAAAACATGCGCAAAGTGACGGTATGTTATGACAAATAATTATACGTGCAAATTTGTGATTTGGTGTGATCTTTGCGGGTTCAAGTTGTAGTCATTGCGAGAAATAAAGTTTACGGGTTAAAAACGAAAAATATAAAATTTTGAAGATTAGACAATATTTAAACTCTTAAATTAATAGGAAATGTTATTACCATTATTAGTTAAAGGTATGTAACAAAAATAAATAAATAAATAAATTGAAATTTAAAACGATACTTTGGGTATATCATATTACTCATTTTTAAGTTTTAAAGAAAAGTTATTCATGTTTTATATATAGACTAGCAAGGTATCTGTGTATTGCGGTGATGGGCATCATGCAATTAAATTTTTCAGTGAGAAATATTTTTCAGTTCTATATTTTACGATATACTACATATTACTCATTTTTAAGTTTTTAAGTTTTAAAGAAAAGTTATTCGTGTTTTATATATAGACTAGCAGGGTATCTGTGCGTTGCGGTGACGGGCATCATGCAATTAAAATTTTTAGTGAGAAATATTTTTCAGTTCTATATTTTATTATATAATACTTTACGGATGTCGACAATTTTAGGTTTGAATAATTTTAAGCAATAACAAATTAACTCATATAAAAATTATAGATTATCCACGTGACTTTGTGACAATACAGAGACGATAGCTGATATTTTATAGAGGTACGAGGTTGAAGTAGTTGACAATGGCCTGTAGTTGCAAGTTATTATAAAAAAAAAAGTATAGCGAATTTAAAAATGACTTGTCTTAAGAAAATTTAATTGTCTAAATATACACGTTACAAGAATGATTTTTTTTCCCCTTTTTTTCTTCCTTTTTTTTTGCGCAATAATATGAATTATAAACAATGTTTATTATTTTTATCCCACACATATAGAAGATACAAGTAAAATAGTAGTTATAAAAAGGGATAATTCCATATTTACCCAATTTAAACATGAAAATGTCATATATACCCAAAATACAAGTTTTGAATGCATGATTTACAATACACTTAAAGCATGCTTTGGGTAAATATGACATTATCATGTTTAAGTTGGCTAAATATGAAATTGCCCCTTATAAAAATAAAGAAAAGCCTAAATGTTTATGAACGCATGCAGGGTAACTATGAATAGTATAGTTATTATTATATAAATATATATGTAATAAAAATAACATAATATATTTAGCACTTAATACATTGCACCTTTGCATTCTTTGCTTTGAAAAAATCTTTCGAGTTTTATAAAATACAGTTTTTAGTTTTTACGGTAAGTTTCATCAAAAAAATTCTAAAAGGTATATATGTTGGTTCTCGAGGCACTTTTACGATTTAATAATACTTTTCGAACATTATAATTTAGTATGCATTTTAAAACTATATTGATTTAATAATATCTTAATGCTTAAAATGAAAGTACATTTTGTGTTATATTGCTTATAACTTGTATTTTTCAATTAGGGGTATTTTAATAATTTAATTAATTGGACGTTGATAAGCCAATTTTTTAAATTTGCCATAAATAAGTAAGTGTGTTGGCTTTAATTTAAAACTTTTATTTTGAGAAAGTCTCAAATGCTTTGTAATGTAATCTAGATATGTGGAAAATATGCGAAATCATATAAATTAACACTTAGCACTTTACATTGAAAAAATCATTCAATTTTTATAAACCACAATTTTAGTTTTTATGGTAAGTTGGTTCTCGAGATACTCTTACGATTTAAGAATATTTTTTCAAACATTGTAGATTAGTATGCATTTTGAATATCTATCGATTTAATAATTTCTTTATATTGTAAATGAGAGTACATTTGACGGTTATATCGGTTTGTATAATAAGCTTAATAACTTGTATTTTTCATTTAGAGGGTGTTTTAACAATGTAATTAATTGAACATTGACCGGTCAATTTTTTTTAATTTATCATAATAAGTAAGTGTGTTATTTTAATATTTTAAGATTTTTATTTTGAAAAGGTTCCAAATGAGTTACTTTATAAATTCTTAGAGCATCCACAATTGTGAAGCTTTTAAATATGTTTATAACATGTTAAATAATCAATTTATAAAACTTTTGATACTGTAAACCTATTACTACTATGCATAAACCTTTTATCAAATGTTCAATCATAACACACGTGCATTAAATTATGAAAAAAAGGCTTAGGAACTTGGACCTCTTCATGCCACATAAATATAAACCACAAGCTTACTATGTTGAAATAAAAGATAAACATTTTCATGGTTTTTAAATCTTTTCATAAACCCCTCGTAGTGGATGCGCTTAGTCAAATAAAAATATTGAAAAGTTCTTATAACGTCATGGTGTATTATTTTCAATCAATAATGCAATAACAATAATGGCTTAGCACAAAATCAATACGAAACACAAATGGGTTGACATAATAAAAAAAAAAAAAAAAAAAAAAAAAAACACTATTTTTGGGTAGGGTTCAGGTTATTGATCAACTTGAGAGACGTGGCCTTTTCGGGGTTGACTAGTCCTGGTTCAAAGATGATTCAAGTTATGTTTAACCATGTTGGATTGGATCGTAAGCTAAAGGACCTAGCTGGCTTGTACGTACTGGGCTTGGCAGGGTTGTGCATTTTAACAGGCCACGCCCCACGGGAGCGTTTTGGGGCCTAGGCTTGATATCAGTGGCGGAGCCAGAAAATACAATAATAGGAGGCATCAAGCTATAAACGGGTTTTTAGCGTAACTTGAAATAAATCGGGTCGGGTTTGATTTAAGGCAACAAAAGTGATATTTTTCCACGCATATTTGACACTTATATATATATATATATATATATATATATATATATATATATATATATATATATATATATATATATATATATATATATATATATATATATATATATATATATCAGTGTTCTAAAAGGCGCGAGGCGTGGCCTCGGCGACACGAAATGGACCAAGGCGTGAAGTCTAGGCGTCGTATGAAAAGGCGTGGAATAAGGCGCGAAAAGACGTGCCAAGGCGCGCCTTATCGTATGGCGTGGCCCCATTTTTAGAAGGGGATGATGTGAGCTTAAATTTTGGGTCTAGTAATTTCTAAACATAGTTCAAATTTTCACTTTATTTCTTATGCATATCACTTTTTGTAAGCTCACCTTTTATAAACTCACCTTTTGTAAACTCGAAATGAATATAAAATATGATATTATAACATAAATGATAAATGTATAAATATTTTTTCGTCGCCTTAGTCACGCCGCAAAAAACGCCATGGCTTCGCCATGGCACGTAAGGCTTGAGGCGTGACCTTGCCGCCACGCCACGCCTCACGCCATTTATAACATTGATATATATCATATATATGGGTGATTCAACTGGTTTTTCCAAAAGTCCTATGTGTTAATAATGATATTAAAAATTCTAATCTCTTAAATAATATTAAACCTTATGCGTTAATATGTTAACGTAAATTCTGAAAAACATTATAATAAACATGTTATTTAGCATTATTTTAGCCAATGAGAGACTATTACATATTATCAATTAGTATAACTTTTTTCTTTTACTCGTATTAGATAAACAATTTTATAATTGGGATTAATAGGAAACATTTAATACCCACCCCTTTTGTGACAGGCCCACTCATTCATCCCCACCAATCCACCATCATGTGACTTTTCAAATTCCCAAGTTCATTTCCTCCATTTATTCCGATGAATAAAAAACCATAACGAAACAAATTTGGCATCGAAGAGGATTCTTATTGTTAATCTCACACAGTGTAGAGGGCACTCGAATTATTTATCTGAGGGCACCAGACTTTTATCTGAGGGCACCAGACAAATTTGGCCGGAGCTCCGTTGGGGGCAACGCCCCCACTACTTAACTAGTGGCTCTGCCCCTGCTTGAGATGTACTTCTATTAGAAAATTTTACGGGCTTGAGACATGGTCCGCTTCCTATTCCGAAAGGAACCTGCGGATGCAGTTTTTCTTTGGTTTTTGACCTTAAAATTTGGTTGTTTGTAGTAATTTGCATGGTGGCCACCAATATGGTGTTACCACGCTGTGGTCCTAAGAACGGTGGCAGTGGCAGCGGCATCACCAAACGGCATGGCCATACCGCCGGTGAACACCGCCGCCACCTCGGCGGTATGGCCAGCGGCAAGGTGACAACGGCAATCTTTGCCTGCGCGGTTTGGTGATTTCAAAAATAAAAAGTAGCCGTTGGGAGTTATTTTGGAACGTTGGGAGCACAAGAAACAAAAAAAAACAACTTGGTAATTTTGAGTAAGTACAGGAAGGCTTTCTCTGAACCAATTATTTTTGCATTCATGGTGGTTGATAGGCTTTCTTCTATCTTGATCACCATGCTAGCTGATTTTGTAACTTGGTTTTGTGTTTGTGAAAGAGTGAGAGAGAGAGAAGAGGGGTGGGGGTCTTGTGTTTTTGGACATTTCTTTGGATGAAGCAGAAGTGGACATTTCTACAAAGTGATTGCAAAGAGAAGTGACTCAAGGATCACACTTCGACCTCTTGTTGGATGAAGCTAAAGAGGACATTTCTGCAAACCGATTACTGTTGATCATGATGAAAAAGTGTCTTATGTTAGTTTGTGTGGGTAAAATAGTGGAATGATGGTCTTGAAACAAAAGGCACTCATTTAGTCTTTGGTCAACGCAAAAAGCCCAAGTTTGGTCAGCAAGTGTAATGTGTTTATAAATCCGCGTTCTCCTTTTCGTTTTCTACTTCTATTTGGTTTAAACTAACGTCCCCTCCCAGTATCCCTCAAACAAGCAAAAAACCCATACGATACTTTTGAGTTTTGATAGGGATACCATCGTTCTATACGTCATTTGTTTTGGCTATTATAAGGTAAAACATCTACTTGTTATACTTTGAATTTTTAATTAAGATTTTCAATGTGTTAATTAGGGTTTATCTTTATTCTTTAATGTTATAATTTATTAGGTAGTGTGATATCATTAATATGTCAAGTTCTTCACTCTATATATGCACTGTGGAAGATGTCTATGGCATCGATTACAGTTGTTTTACTCATATATATTTCTTTAAAGGGGCCTTTTTTCAATTACGGCCTAGGGCACCCAAAATCCCTAGGACAGACCTGGTTATTACTTCGAAACTCTTGTTCTTTAAACCGATATGATTTTTGTGTTTAAAGTTTGTACTTGCGACAATTTTTGTATGCGGATAATCACTTGTTACTCTACATTATGGACTTGTTGTAGGTAGTTTATAACTGGTTGTTAAATTAAATACAAAATGAGGTTGCATATGAAGATTTTTAGTGTGCATAGCATCCTCTTTTTTACTTCATATTAGATCTAGTTGTCATATTAATTCCAGTTTAGGTCATTAATCCATGACTGTATAAGTGGGGGGGGGGGGGGGGGGGGGGGCATTCTTTGAGTAACAGAGGGTTATTCACAAAAAAAAATGACTTTTGCCCGTTTCAAATCTGTTACTCAGAACTGGACATGTTTTACGAAAATGTTTCTAGTTTAATCATCGTAATGAGTTATTTAATGAAATACCTGTCAAAACGACCACAAGACATAGACCTACAACCCCATATTTTTAGTTTAGTCTCAATGTTTACTGATTAGTGCAGTTTATTCCATTTTTTGCCCCTGATTCAGAATCACAGTTTGCATGTTTAGCCCTTTAGGGTTTTTAGTGTTTCCTAACTATGTACCAAACCTAATTAAGCATAATACTTTATATAATGCTCAAATACATCAACATATATAAAATTTACAGTAGTGAAAATAAAAATAAAATGTAAATTGAGTGGAGAGTTTCCTTACAATAGATGAATAACAAGAAAAATTACAAGAAGAACAAGATCACTAATCCTAATGTTCCCACAAACCCAAGCTTCCAACATTAATCAACCAAAACCCAAATAACCTTGCAAGAAAACTTTGAAAACCCTTTGAAATCCTTAAAAATCACAGCCCTTATCACCTTGGAAAATCTTTTAAATAAACTCTTGAAATGAAGAACTTTGAGGAGAAAAGGAATCAAGAACAAACTAGCACCAAAGGACCTTTAATCTTGTGCACCAAATCTTGTGGTAAAAATTGAAGATAATGGTGAGTGTGGGCTGTATATGCCACGAAATTTAGAGTGAAAATGCAGATTTTTGGAGTGAAAATATGATGGTGATAATAACAAGAGAGGTTTTAGAGGCTTATATATCATCTAGTGTGAGTAGGATGACACTTGGTGTGTTATAAAGGAGATCACCAAACCACTTGGCTTGGTGGTTGCTTAAAACCAGCCAACACATAGGAGGGGGGAGGTGAGTGGTGTGTTTTGTGATTTAATTTAGTTATAGTGTGTGTTAAGTAGTGTATTTTGCTCCCGGTAATTAAAACGTAGGGTTTTTAAGACGCGTAACGTAGTACCGAGAAGTAATAATTTTTAAAACTTTCTAAAATATTAAAACTTGTTTTCATAATATATTTTAGAAACTTAGATGAGTGGTGAGTTCATCGAAGGGTTTAAAAATCGTTAAAACTGAAACCGTGAGTTGAAAACGCGTTTAGTGACACTAGTTCTTGATAAAAGTGACGTAAACTATAAAAATGAAATGACAAGTTTTTCGTGGGACTGTTGTGATATTGAAAACTGTTGGGCTGAATACTATGGGTAAATGGATTATTTTTCTACTGTTAAGTAATTTTTGGTCTAGTGGGACCCACAAAACTTGTTAGTACAGACAAATACCTTTCCGGGGATATAAGAAACTTAATTTTTTGACATACGGTTTAATAGTAACGGATTTTCTAAGATGTACAAGTTATAAAATTTTTGACAGCCTTAACCTTAAAAGTATAAAAAAAAGATTTACAAACTCATGTACTTATATCCTTCAAACTTTATTATCAAACACTTGATATATTTAAAATCTTTATATATCTAGTGGGATTTAGAGACAAACATAAGAAAAATTTCTTTAAAACTTCATAAGATATAAAGTTCATACATATAAATAACTTTTAAAATACCGAACTAAAACTTGTGATATATTTAGGAATTATGTACCAAGCGTAGGTAAGATAATAACTTATATATAGCCATATTGCATCAATGTTTATTTTCAAAAACCTAAGACAACGTATATATGTCTAGGTTCTTCGTAGAGCTTCGTGGCTATCTTTCTTGGGGGGCGGGGCGGCGGTGCCCTCAACAAGTTGGGCCAAAAAAAATTTATATAGTGCAAAAATTTGGTTTTATTGGACTTTCATGTTTCATGCCCTCAGCCCAAAACTTAACTTGCCCTCAACAAAACTGAGCCCAACATGTAATCTTTTTCTTTTGTAAAATTCATTACTATATATATTAAATCCCGTTTAATACGACGTCGTGTATTAAAACGGGCTATTTTCTTTTTTCTTCAGCCTGCTACATGGCCCGGTCCATGGTTTTATAAATTGGTAAAGCCCATTTGCTAAATATGATAAGATGAAGAAGAAGGTAGAAGATTCAATAGGCGGTGTTATCTCCCGAATCTTCTTCCACTGCACAAAACAATTATACACAAGATTTGGAGCATTAATTTGGTAGATGAAGAGAAGATTGAAGCTGTTGCGGTAACCGTTGATTATCAAGTGGTGATGTGGTGATGTCCTGGCGTGGTCTCGCATAGTAAAAAAAATGGGTTTCAGAGTTTTTGTAGGTTTGTAATCATGTTTAACATTCTCGGATTGCGTGTTTCACCAGGCTTTTAGCGGCGCAGCTTGTTGCTCGCTTGTTGCTCGCTTACCCATTATCCAGATGTAACTTGGTTTTTATTCCAAAAAAAAAAAAAAAAAAAAATAAAAATAAAAATAATGGATTAGGCTTTTAGTTGATCGGTAATTGGGTTAAACTTTTAATTTTTATTATAAATCAAGATTAGGGTTTGAATGTGTTTTGTGTTTTTATGAATTGGGTTTTTTGAAATTTGGCCTTATATTAATTTAGTTATGGTTTAATTGGTATGGTTTAATTTGGGGTTAGGGTATGTGAAAATTACTTATTTTTAAGATTTTTCAAAAGCTCATAACCTTACTTTGATTGGCTTATCAGGTTGCTTAATTCTGCTTATGACTTATTCATAAGATATGTGGTTCTTCTGTCGCTGCTTATCGTAAACAAGGTCGGAAAGCATGATGGGTTCAATTAGGAAGGTTGTGCAGGTAAATGCCTATGAAAATTTATTAGTTACTTTGTTTTAATTTCTAATGTCGAAAGGTGAAATTATGTGGTTTGATGTTTTTGAAGTTGGGGATTTATCATTTTGGAATTTAGGGAGTGTATCTTCGTAATAAGCTTATATAAGCCCCCGAGTCTCAAAATAAGCCAAAAATATGAGCTTATCCAATATAAGCCGAAATCAAGTAAGCTCATACACCCACAAATAAGCTTAAACAAACACCCCTTAGTTAGTAGTTGTTTATGACAATGTTTGATTGCTTTTAGAATCTTTCTCCATTCTTAACATTGATGTCCAGTTCAACTCTTTTAGCTATAAGCTGTAATTGATCGTCGTTGTTTTTCGTAGTCTTCAATATGAACTTACAAACATTTTCGCCTCCTGCTCTGTAGGTTTGGTACTGTGCCAGCTACACAAGGATTGGATACAAAAGCAAAGGAACTAAAACCGAAGATTATCTGTAACATGAGTTTATTGGAATTTATGTGTACCATTAGTTTAGAATCTTTACCATCTGCTTAATTCCAAATGTTTTATGTTTATCAGATTTCGGATCACGAAGTCGATGTCCCTTAACGAGAATGCGCAGAAGGCTACACTTGCAAGGTTTGCATTAGCTGCAAGTGCTGATCCTCATGGAAACAAAAGGAAGCAAGGGCACTCAGGCGTGTACGTTATCCATATGTATCAGGATTAAAGGTGGAAAAACGTTGTGCAGGTAAATGCCTTTGACACCCATCGTTTTGGAACTTGGAGGAAAATGTCCTGTTTCCGTTGGTTTAGGCATTGATTTAACATTAAGAGGCAATTTGAACCCATACATGTGATAACACATGCCTTCTCTTTTCACTCATTCTCACCCGGATGATTTTTGTTATGAAAAAGGCGTGTCGTACCTTTGGTGGTATATGCTGCTGAGAGTGTTGTCATTTTTTTGCTGAAAGCTGATTATGTGCATGTTTGTTGTCATTTCTGCTGAAAATTGATTAGTTGCGCATTTATGCCATGGTTTCTTTCTATAACTATAATTTAACGTTCATTATATGTTTTATACACATTACAATTCTGTATGTTGCAGGCAAGAAAGTGACAGAAGACCAACATGAAACTTGGAAAGCTTTTGATTTCATGATCAACAGGAGTTTAAGATTGCGTTTCGGAATAGAGGTAAGTCTTGCATTTTCCGGCCAACCTCACGTAGTCTTCTTCATGTTAGAAAGTTGGATATTGGGTCTATTATGTTTTGTTAATAGGGTTAACTAAATATATGAACAGGAGCCTTGGAAAAGCTTTGCGGCTATTTAGAAAGAGGTGATTTCTGCGTCGATTGTGATCGACAAATTCGCAACGACCTTTGAATCCGGCTTCAAGGTAATTCTTAAAACATGTTTAATTTCATGTTATTGGATTTCATCAATTTTCTATTGCTGTCTATTGAGGTTTTAGGTAATGTTTGAAATTGTTAATTAAAATGGGTTAACTAATGCGTTTTTTAAGATGACATGTTACTGTGGAATAAAGATTAAGAGGTATTTGGCTTATTTTTATATAAAAAAAATGCATCTTTAATCGCCTTTGGATTATGTTTGTTACAGTAAAAGTTTCGTAATAACCTTATCGTTTTCTTTTCACTAGATTTGATACACTAATATTACTAGATTTTCATGTGGTTAGTATACGTTTAGCATATTTGAAGCATCACAGACTAAATCAAGCTGCCCAAAAATACGACCTCTAGCACTAATATTTTTAACTACTATCTGGAACTCATTAATATAATTTTGAACCAGTGTTTGTTGATTCTGAATTTCTCATTTCCATAATGCAGCCACTGCCGTCGCTACAATGCTAAATTCACAAAGTACAAGAAAAAGCCTACTAAAGATGCTGTGTGTGGCAACATGTATTTTTAAAGGTTGGCTTAATTATCCTATTTTTGTCATCAAAATATTTATTGGAAGAATAATATTGCACCTTATGTAATTTATGGATTTAGATATAGAATAACCTTAAGCTGTGTCCAAAACAGAATCACTTTCACTATACCCAAACACCAAGAACTGATTATACATGAGACTATTGCCAATAGGTGAGCCGACATCTTCAACTGTTTTTTTTTTTTTTTTTTTTTTTTTTTTTTTTACTACGTACGTAAAGTATTGACTGGGGGTTTTCGTATATTGGAGATTTGATATTGTTCCGGTTATAACATTCCCGTTAAAAACCGGCCAAATTCAACGTCCCGCCGCAACGCGGCGGACCGACGCCCATCTCGTATATGAGTATATCACGTTGAGTTGACATAGACCTTAGTAGATCAAACGAATCGATCAGTTGCACACTTCCTGAACAACGAGGAGGGAAAACGAATTAGTTTCCCTAAACCAATGAACCACCATCATTCGATCATTCATCAACAACAATAAATTCATCTTTTTTTTTCTCTATCTTCAACCTTAAAACTTGGTAAGTGAAACTGAAAACCCTAACTTTTTTTTTTTTTTTTTTTTTTTTTTAAAACTAAATTTGCCTAGAGATATTTAAAATTGTGTTATTGATTAATTGTTAGTTTTTATTATCCTATTAATCTATTAAGATATAACACTTAGCCACTTAGGTAACTAGATTTGGTGAATTGTGATTGTGAGTTTGTGACTTATAAGTTATAAGTTATTGTTTCTCATTTGTTTAAAAACAATGATAAAGCAGTAGCTTTCATAGGAGAATTGTCTATTACTTTTGTGACTTGCTAGATTTTGTTTATCAAATATAACTTGTTAACTTTTGTCTAGAAACATGGAAAAGTACTTTAAAAGAAAAACACCATCTTCATCTTCATCTTCATCAACATCAAATAATGTTAATGAACAAGCTACAAAGAAAAAGCCTAATGAACCTATTGATGTAATTCACTTGAATAATCTTCCTTGGGATCCGGTTGATAGACCAAGAATTTCACAATATAATGTTAATCAAAGAGATTATATAAGGCGAAAATATTGGAATCGAGAACCTTGTCAACCAAGTGGTCATGACTTTAAAAGAACAATCATAGGTAATAAAGCAAGGCGTTTTGTCCCAAGCTGGTTCAATCTATATGGTAACTGGTTAGAATATAGTGTAAAATTGGTGTTGAATTGATACTGAAATTTGTTGCTGAATGCTGTTTTTGTGCTGAAATGTGGTGTTGTTTTTGCTGCTGTCTATGCTGAATTTTAGGGTTGTTTTTGCTGTTTTTTTGGTGTTGTTTGCTTGCTGCTGTAAGGCTGTTTGGCGGTTGCATTTAGGGAGTTTGGATGCTGATTTTTTGATTGTTGTGAGGTAGTTCTTTGGCTACCGTTTTCATGCAACACAAGGTGTGTTTTGTTGTTATTTTAGCACTACAAGTTCTTTTATGCAATATTAAGTTGGTTAAGTTCACTATTGTTTCTTTGTTAAAAAAAAATCGGCAATATTTTTTTGGCCCCCCATATTTCAATATTCTGGCTCCGCCACTGATGACATGGATCCTGTTTTTTTCCAATAGGTTAGCAGCTTGCTGCATGGGAGGGTAAAGTGAAAAAAAACTTAGGGTTTGTCCATTCTTCCGAGGGAGTCATATGGGTAAGGGTCTGGCCAAACGAAAGCGCCAAGAACGAGTAAAAGGGAGTGATATGGGTAAGGCTGCGGCCAAAAGAAAGCGCCCCTGTGTTGAATCGGAAGGATTTTCCGATGATGATAGGAGGAAGACTTCAGTCCCCTGTGTTGATTGGAGGGAGGTTTCACCCACAACTGTTGAAATGATCACTTCTTTTGAGTCGGCAGATTCACTCCTTCCTTCTAGGAAGGAGGATTCAACCCCCGTGTTAAATGGAAAGGATTTTCCTATAATGATGAGAACGAGCCTTATGTTAAATGGGAAGGATCTTTAAGTAAGGGTTGGGAGGATTCAACCCCCGTTAAATTTAAAGGATTATCCTATAATGATGAGAATGAGCCTTATGTTAAATGGGAAGGATCTTTAAGTAAGGGTTGGGAGGATTCAACCCCCATTAAATTTAAAGGATTATCATATAATGATGAGAATGAGCCTTATGTTAAATGGGAAGGATCTTTAAGGGGTTGGGAGGATTCAACCCCCGTTAAATTTAAAGGATTATCCTATAATGATGAGAATGAGCCTTATGTTAAATGGGAAGGATCTTTAAGTAAGGGTTGGGAGGATTCAACCCCCGTTAGATTTAAAGGATTATCCTATAATGATGAGAATGAGCCTTATGTTAAATGGGAAGGGTCTTTAAGTAAGGGTTGGGAGGATTCAACCCCCCGTGTTAAATTTAAAGGATTATCCTATAATGATGAGAATGAGCCTTATGTTAAATGGGAAGGATCTTTAAGTAAGGGTTAGGAGGATCCAACCCCCCGTGTTAAATTTAAAGGATTATCCTATAATGATGAGAATGAGCCTTATGTTAAATGGGAAGGATCTTTAAGTAAGGGTTGGGAGGATTCAACCCCCCGTGTTAAATTTAAAGGATTATCCTATAATGATGAGAATGAGCCTTATGTTAAATGGGAAGGATCTTTAAGTAAGGGTTGGGAGGATTCAACCCCCCGTGTTAAATTTAAAGGATTATCCTATAATGATGAGAATGAGCCTTATGTTAAATGGGAAGGATCTTTAAGTAAGGAGGATTCACCCCCTAGGAAACGAGTTGAATTGATCAGATCTTCTGCTGATGATGGTGAGCCAGGTACCAATTAAGAATCCAATGCTTAACTTCCTCCTTTTTATATTTCTCTCATTAATGCTATTGTAGTGTGTCTTGACCCCTAAGAAAACAATCAAGTTTTACTTGTTTGCTCTGAGTTATGTTCTTAATTTTGAGTACTTTACTGCCCTCCCTTATATACATGTGCAGGGGAATGCTTTACGAATTTTAAATGATAACAAGTGTTTGTTTGGTTTGACAAGTATACCAGATGGAGGAAGGGTCAATAGAATTGTGTAAACGATAAATTTGAGAAACCATGGCATTTTTCCAGGATGAGATCTCATGCTGGTTTGATAATAAAAACATTTGACCTTTTCAAATGTTCCTTACCCTTATTTTGACCATTATGAAGGTTTGTTCCTTTAAGTGAACACTTGCTTAAAGTTCATTACCTTTTTATGCATTTTCATGTATGTGTTAATGAGGATCTTGAAACACGAATGGATTACATAATTCAGAATTGTATATAGACTTTTTGTTTGATGGTCTTAAAGTCATAGAGTGTAGTTATGTGATTTATTCAGGCTATTCTAGTGAATGTTTTGATTGTCTTGTTTTAGTTTGATTGTGAATAAAATTTCTGGTTCCCCAAGGTTCTTGGTCTTTGATTGTTCATATTCATAGTCATTTTTTTCCTGAGTCATGTCATTGATTTTTCTTATGGGAAAAGTCCAAAAATACATAACATGTTAGTTTTGGTGTATGGAAATGCATAGTGTACTAATTTTATGGGAAAACCGATTTTTTTTATTATTTTCCGGCTGGGCAAAGTCCAAAATTTCATATTTTCCGGCTGATTTCAGGATGGGTGAAGCAAGCAGCTGGGACACTTAGATGGTTAAGAACATGATCTTTTCCGGTGACTTGTTCCACAACTATTTAAAAGAATCTATTCAATGTTAGAAAATTGTGTAGAACCAGAACTTTGGTTTCTTGTTGGAACCAGAACCATTGTTCTCATTAGAACCACGTTTCTAGACCAATCTTATGTATCTATATATCGTTACGATGTTTAATGTGAAATCAGGCAATTCATTAGTCATATGCGGATTATTTGAATGCATTTGCACCTGGATACCACAGTCGAGATATAGTGGGTGGTTGGTTGTTTTGGATGATGTTTCTTTTAATAAATTAAGAGTATTCGGTCAATATCTTGAAACATTGTGGTCGTATGATCCCATTTATATCATTCAAATTCCTAATGGAGAGGAAGTTACCCGATTTGTCCACGTGAGTACGTGACCAAGCAAGTGGTTGCATACGATAGTGATTGATCGATCAAGAAGCAACTACTATATATATTAGCGCCAGGACGAATGAAAATTAAGTTCGAAAGTCAAAGGTTGACGCAAGAAATTATGTGAGTAATTCATAGGCAAATTATTCTACAAATGCGAAATATTATTGCTTGTATGACAAGCCAAAAGTTAACATAAGATCAACACCTTATTTCAGCAATTTGAACCTTGAGTGGTCTATATTGACTAGATTTTATTGGGTTACCTGCTCCTAGATGAGAGCTTCGTAAAGATATATTACGTATAAAAAGCGGAGCTCCGATCATGTAAACGCAATAGCGAGTCTCCAAAAAGTGTTCGGAGATGAAACTTAATGAAAGAAAAGTGCGTCGAGTTTGTCCCATATCAATGGATGGACAAACTTTTGATATGTTTATAAGTAAGAATGTAGAGGAGTAGAGTTTCTTTATAATCTTGCACAAATGCCGAGCTCTCATGATACGCGAAAATCGAACTCTTCCTGTAAGTTGGAGGCTTGACATTTCGTTTAAGTTGGCAACTTGACGTTTCTGCCACATTATGGGCAAGTTTTTGGTATCTTATATATGATCTACATTTTCGTTTATTTTTTTCTTTTTAGTTGTTCTTATGTGTTCTTATGATCTACATTTTCGATTAGTCCAAGCATGTGACCATGCAAGCGGATATTGTGAGTGATACATAGGCAAGTCATCCCACAAATGTGGAATGTTGCTGCTTATATAACTGATAGGCCAAGGTTAACATAAGACCAACCTTAACTTTTAGGTCCCATAAATTTCATCAGCTTTGAACACATATAATTATAAACTTGCGTGACCTATATTTTTATTGGGTTACATGCTCCTCGAAGTGAGCTTCGTAAAAACAAAGTTGTTGTAAATGCAATATTGAGTCCCCAAACACCCAAAGAAGTGGTCGGATATGAAACTTAATGAAAGAAAAGTGGGTTGAGTTTGTCCCACAATGACGGATGGACAAACTTTTAATATGTTTATAAGTAAGAATGTAGATTGGCAGTCATAAATCCTATATAATCTTGCACAAATGATATGGTAACTTTAGTGGAAGATACTGTTGAACTCTGTCATGAAAGTTGGCATTGTCGTTTCTACCACATTATGGATTTATGGGTAAGTTTTTGGCAGCTTATCATCTACAATTTTTTGAGTCTCAGACTTCCAGCAACTTTTATGCGCCGCAATCTCGTATCAAACATTTTCCCAACTTTAACCTTAACTACTTGTGATGCATCAAGGTGTTTGGACCAAACAGTTTGGTAGGTATGAATCTTCAAATATAACGTCTGAGTATAAAATATAATAAATTACCAAAGTCTACTCATACCAAACCAAATAACTAAAATTGACACTATCTTTTCGCATTACAAAAATGGACATGACGAACAAATACATTTGCTATCCAGTCTAGTTTGCTCGCCACTTGTGTTTACCAAATTTGAGTTTTGCATTTTTAAGCCCAAACAATTCAAACACTTTATCTTATGCATCAAAATGGAATTGGAATGAAGAGCAAAAGGATGGTGAGCAAAGTAATTTGCTTGCCACTACACATGTCACGAGAATATGGGTTATTTCGTAAATTGGAATGGAGCGCAAAAAGGATGACGAGCAAAGTAATTTGCTTGCCACTTACACGTGTCACGAGCAAAATGACATGGAAATGGCATGGCGAGCAAACTTGTTTTGCTCGCTATGTCTTATTTGGTAACACAAATTTCTAGGGTCGCAAATGGTGAAACGTTTTTCATGTCCATTCTAGAGATTTTCACTAAAATATAATGACTAAAGAAATTTTAAAAGCAGTCTTTCAACGGCCATCACAATTCCAAAGTTTAAATTCAAACAACTGACCAGCATATACTTTTAAAAGTAACTGCTATAGATTTCTTAACAAAGTTTTACATAACACCAATGTCTCAATTCATCATATACTCCAATAGCCAAAACAACAGCAGAATAAGTAGAGGCTTACTGGTAATAGATTCAGCCCAAGCAGCCCCATACTTGATCATTTGAGATATGCAGAGAAATAAACATAATTCTGCAAACTAGAGGCCTATTGGTGGTTTTTTGGCTTCTTTTTAGCAATATAATGCTTAAGGGATGACAGAAAGTTAAATCATTCCAAGTTAAAAATGCAAGATTTTACTACTTTATACATAACAATTGACATTGCAAGTAACCACAGGATAACCAAGTAAGTAATATAAATAGGGGTAATTTCATATATACCCAAAACAAACATCATAATTCCATATTTCCCAAAAACATGCTTTAAAAGCATTGTATTTGTTGAAGTAAAATCTTGCTCTTCTATTGAAACTCTTAGTATACTTTAATCTTCGCTCCGGACTTAATTCCCTGCACGAATGAAGGACGCTCGTTAGCCTCGCCCCGGGTGTTATCCCAGGACCAAGCTCCGGCGTGAGAATAAGAATATGGAAACCGAAGGATAATGTGATAAATATGAGTAAATGACTGTGTGTGTGTGTTGTTGGAATAATAAATGGGGTTGGGGTATTTATACTACCCAACCTTTACCTGCTTGTACTTGCAAACAGTGTCCTCGTACTTTCATGAATAGTGTACAGTCTCCTAGTTGAATAGTTGTCGGCTGTCCCTACGAACAGTGTTCTATCTCTAGGTTGTGCTTATAGGGTGGCTGTCAGAGGACACGTGTTTATGTGGGGGACCCAGACCCTTATTATAAGCATAAAACATTTGACCAGCGTCTTGCCTTCGGAGGACTCCCGGCCATGTTCCTGACATTCGGACCTTGCCGTCCGGATGGATACGTCAACATGTCCCCCCCCCCCCCCCCCCCCAGTATTGGACTATCGATCCTCAATCGTTAGTGCAATATTGGGTCCGGTAGTAGTTGTTTATTCTTCTCTCCCTATCTATTGGATCGGCCCATTATAGCTCTAGTTAGCTGGGCTGACCTGTCAGTTGCTTCCTTAATGGGCCTGGTTGAGCCCATTTAAAGTAAAATATTTCATGGGCCATTGCCTCGTTTTTGCTACAGTGTCTCCGTCGAACGCAGTTGCCTTCCTACGTGTACGGCTGGGATGATGCCACGTCAGCATTATTCTGACTGATGAGACGTTCTCGCTTCTTCCCATGTATCCCTATATAAGGGACTGTTACTCCTCATTTCTGTTTTACGCTGTGTGTTTTTTCTTATCTATCATCCGAGAGCTTTTATTGACATCATCTTCCGAACGTTCAACGATTCGCCCGAGGTTAGTCACATACTTCTTCCTTCCTTCTTATAACTCAATCCCCTTCGGTATCTTTTAAACATGGCCGAAGAAGGACCGGTAGGAAAATTTGACATGCATGTCCACACCTCTCAGTTGTCCCAATCGGACTTAGATGCTATTATTTCAACATACAATATCCCGGCCGATCTTCATCCCAGCCTTCCGGACCCCAACCTGACAATGGATAGGTTGCCCTCGGATAAAATAGGGATATACACCCAACAGTTAGATCTTGGAGGTGCTAGGGTTCCCTTCTCCCGTTTTTTATTACAAGTGATCAAACATTTTAAGATCCATTTCTCTCAAATAGTGCCGATAGGGCTAAATCGTGTGACCCTTTTTGAGATCCGGTGTTACAGCTTGGACGAGAGACCAACGGTATCATTATTTCGGGTATTCTATAGATTGTGCAAGCAGGGCAACTGGTTCTCCTTTGAAAGCCGAACGGGGCGAAGGGCCAGAAAATGTTTTAAGGAGGTTTTGTCT
Source organism: Artemisia argyi (assembly GCA_030686995.1). NCBI lineage: Eukaryota > Viridiplantae > Streptophyta > Magnoliopsida > Asterales > Asteraceae > Artemisia > Artemisia argyi. Next base: position 76,274,753 of record CM060698.1, on the reverse strand, counting down.
GGGTTGAAGCACTGGAAATCTAGGTTCTTCTTAATCGATCGTAGGGCCATACCGGACGCTATGGCTTGGAGGCACAGAGACTCCAAAATAACCGAGGTAAATGATTTTCCCCTCTCCCATCCGGAAGCCGCTGTGGATAAGCTTGCCGAGACACAGATTTTTCTAAGGAAGCCTCTTCCTGTTCTTCTTTGGTTGTCCGGTTTATCTTCGGTGTGGGAAAACAAACATTTGGCTATTATTTTAAAAGATACCGAAGGGCATGGTAATGCTCCATGCACACGCTTGTATTTTCCTTCCCTTTCCCCTTTTCTTTTTTATATATATTTTTCTCACGTATTTGCATCGGCATGCTTTTGTTTAATGCAGTTGTTACTATGTCTGAATTTCTGGAGCTACCCAATTGGGAAGGAACCGATGTGGTGGAGGGATCCCCAATTCCGGATGGTCAAACTCCTCATGTGAGAACCGTGGAGCCCCTCCCGGAGGGTCAAAATCCCCCCTCCAGTAGAGGGTTTGATGAAGATAGCCGAGAGGGCTAATGATGAGGTAGTAAAGGCTCGTGAAAGGAAGGAGAGAGAGAGCCGAGGGAAAAAGGAAAGCTGGTGAGGGACCCTCCCATGCTGCACCCAAAAAGAAAAGCAGAGGAGGTGCTAATTCTGCTGGGGTCATGCCTTCTCTGGGAGCAACATTGGACGCAAGTCCTATCAATCTTGCACCCCCTAATTCCGCTCCCCAAAATTCCCCTGCTAATGTGGAGCAGCCGGCTAATGAGGTGGCCGAGCAGGAAAGAGCCGAGGGGGGCGGCACTTCCAACATTCAAGCCAATATTTCCCCCGTCCGGGTTGTGGCCGTTGAGCAGCCGAGGAATTCTAGCCCGCATGCCTCTGATGGTAATTATTCTCGTTTTGACCATTTATGCCAGTTTTAAATATTGAATCTAACAATTTCCCTTCTTTTAACAGCTCAATCAGTACAACGGTCTCATCCCGAGGGACATCCTACTATCCATGTGGTTGCATCCGAACCATCTGGTATGTATTTCATTTATTCCGCTTATGAAATATTTTAGTTGATTGATGGTCATTTATCTCACTACTTTTCATCATTTTTTTTAGATCATTCTCTGAATCAGGCTGACTTCTTTGTGACTGGTTGGACGCTCCGGGAGGACGTCCAGTTAAATTCCTACCGGGCGTGCCGTGAGATGCTCAACCATCTTGCTACCCCTGCCGAACAAGCTGCTTTGAACGAACTGGATAATATTGGCCTTGCCAGACAAGCGTATGAACAGTTGGGGATGAGTACCATATCTATAGGGGAAGTTCTCCGGCGGTTCCGTCACTTAAATGCTGACTACCGGGAGCTTTCAAATATTCATGACAACTGCCAGGGGCTAGCCGCAAGGGCTGAAACAGCCGAGGGTGAGCGTGATGCTCAGGCCGCTCGATACGAAGAGCTAGCCGCCGAGCACGAGGCCATGAGCCAACGGTACAAAGCCTGCGCCTTAAGGTATAAAGATCTGATGGACAAATCCAACGGGTTTGATCAGGAGAGGGACCTCTGGCTCAAGAAAAACGAAGAGCAAGCCTGCCGAATCAATCAACTGG